>OY728164.1:692405609-697405609 GCA_963277665.1 Viscum album
ATAAAATATTTTGTATCTTAGTTTTCATAACACTATACAATGTAACAACCATGAAATTCTCATTTAAATCGATATCACCCCCTTTTTGGCATTGAACATATTCCATTACACCTTAAAAAACTATGTGTGGATTGATTACCAACCTTATGGGACACATATCGATGCGTAGGAATAATTTTCCTGGGCCTAGCCACAAAATCCCAAACCTTTTTGTCACTATGTTCTGGGTTTCCTCCTTGGATGGATGTGGTGTTCTATGGATATCTTTGGTCTTCATTCACACTGATTTATGGTAGCCACACCATGCTTATTTGTTTCGAATAACCCATCCCATATTATTTCTTACTACATGATGTTAAACAACATTGATACATCCCCCACACATGATGTTAAACACTGAACCTATGGTCCACAATATATGACATTAATGTAAGAGATTTTTGTCTAAGAAACACAAACACGAACTATTTTCTATACCAGTGACCTTTACCCTAAGTCATTTTTTTCCATTGTCCCCTCAGGAGCCTAATCCTTGGGGAAAGATCTGATCCCACCTATGGATGTTCCATGTCGGCATGTTTTAATGTCTAATGGTACAAGACCTGAAGTATTTGAATAAAAAGGCACATTGCTCCAATCCATCTACATGCTTCAAACAACCCTTTACCTGGATCCCAGACTTATTTCATGTCTAAAGGGAACCCCTAACGACCTAGCTATACGACATCAACTAACCTACCATTATGGGCCAATTCCATAGAAGACATTTGATGAAATTTTGAGACAAGTCCCATGTTTAAAACATAGTAAGTGGTTTTCCCTCAATTGTATTTCTCCATATCTGGAAAAAAGTTATAGATTCCCTATTTCGAATAATTCCAATAGTTATCCTCCATCATCACACCATCATCATTGTATTCTAGATATAGGGTGTAGTGATTCACACATTCCACATCCATATTTCATTTTGGGTCTTCAAATCCCATGGGGTTGTCCCTCCGTGCATCATCTCAAATTGAGTGGTACTGATAGTATGGTTGTGAACTTCCCACATGACATTTCCTTTACATTATTTTCTTCTTCTATTTTATGGGGAATCCTAAATCACTCCTTGTTTACCAGAACAAGCATGGATCACATGGAATTATAAGTATTGATAGGATTAATACCCACATTTAGATGCTTTTAAACAATACATTCCAAACACAATGACCTTAAAATAGGATCCTTATGGTGAATACTCTATAACTTAAAACTAGGATCCTTTTGGTCAAACCTCTATGACCATAAACATAGAGCATTATTGTGGGAACTCTATGACCATAAAATAAAATCCTTAAGGCAAAAAATATATGACCTTAAACTAGGAGACCTATGGTCCAAACTTTATGACCTTAAAATTTGGGCCTCATGGTCTAAACTCTAGGACCTTTATCTACGATACTTACAGTCCAAAATCTATAACTATAAATTGGGAGTCATATGGTCCTAAATTTATAACCATAAACTATGAACCCATCATCCTAAATTCACAATTTCAAACTAAATCCTTACCATAAACATGTCCATAGTGCCTCCTGATAATTATGAGATGTTCCATATCCTTACTAGAGAGTATGGTCTGCACCAGTCGGTCTCATACAATGTTGCATTTCATTAACTACATGAGACTTCATTCCCATCCATTAATGATATGTAGTGACCCCCAGTAATTTTGTCTGGGGTACAGCCACATATTCAAAAAACTTTTTGGTCCCTTTTCCCTCAATTATGTAACAAACTCAGGGACCTTAAACTAAGATCCCCACTATGATATTTTCCTCTCTCCATTTCACTTGTTCTAACTATTCCTTGATACATGACTGGTGTTCAAGTCTTCTTTGGCTCATTCAGACATCGTTTATTTTATATGTTCCACAAAAATATTCAAGTGATAAATGATTCCACAGTCCATGAAACACTACTCTAAACTATTAAGCACTGTCCCTAAAATATGACCATAAATAATGTGCAACATCGCCGTTACATGATGTAAAAATGTGATACCTTTCCCAATCATATAATGATAAAATATTCCATACATTTCCCAAACTATATAATGTTAAAATGTGGGTTTAACATCCTTACATTCATGATGTGAAACTACAAGGAACATTTTTCCCTCACCATAGAGTTTCTTCCTAAAGGATTGGTTTGATCATTTTTCAACCTAATGTGCTTACACCAATGTTATTTAGTCTCGATGATGTAATTTCAATAGCTCTAGAATCCTTTTGAACATCCAATTAATCTATCCCATGAAATGCATGGGTCCCTTATTCAGATATTCATCCTCATTCCCTTATAAAGGGACCACCTAATGGTAGAGTCCCATGATGCTCCAACTCACCTAATTTCCTAGGAAAACATTATTGAATAAATCAAATGACAATTCGAGATATGACATGTGTTTCAAACATCGTCATGGTCGACCCTTGTTTGTTTTCCACCATTCAAGGATATGTGATATGGGTGTTTGTTTTGAAAATGGTCATATTTTATCCAATAGCATGATTCGACCCTCCCGTCACGTTTTGAATTCTAGGTACCATGATTGACACATTCCATATCCCCTTTTTTTAATTGATTTCAGCACCTTTGGTGTTATCCTGACCATACACTAGCACATGATGGGAAAGGCATGTTGGATGTTTGGAGAAAAATGTTATCCAATCATAGACTCTCCCATCCCAATAATATTGGTGGAACTTCAATTACAACAACCCCTGAATATTATATGATTATCAAAAACTCAAATACAAAATGAATGATTACATGTTCAGTCCTTATTTCTCACATCAGGAATAACCCATGTGAGATTAGTGATTGATCATTAGTTACTTCAATATTATGATCGAGGTGTGTTAATTTGAACAAGAATGTGTGTGTCCATTCATGTAGTGGAAATAATAAACGACAATAAGAAAGTATGTGTCATAATTTTAAAATAGCATGCCCCTTATAGATCACCCCCTACGATGGAATACATCAACACAACCACTTTCTAGCATGTGGATCCCAGAGTCTCCTATCGCTTCATGAGGTCCCTCTCCTCATCAACGACCTCAGTATAAAGCTCATCATCCCAAATACTCATCTAATATCTATCATCAAGAAGGTCATCCACTTCATAGATCACATTCTTTAGATGATCTTGGGCCTCTCCTAGCCGAACCTATAATTGAGGAACGAGTTAAATTTTTTTGGTGGAAAAAAAGAACCCTCATTTTCATGTACATATAGTTTCTAGATCTCTTGTTTGGACTCATAGATCTTCTAGATACTATCACTTATATTTAGGCACCAACCAGAATCTAATTGCTGACTTTTTTCCCACATTATTTCATCAAGGTAGTCATAAATCATAACATGAAGACTGTGAGCATCCACCACTATGACACAAATACATCATATCTAGGTGAAGAGTGACTCAATTAATCTTATTCATTATTCCACTAGGTCATCAAGGAAATTCATGATGAAAATACATTCGCAATTTAGAGTCATGAGGTTCTCCTCAGCTGGGTCCAGGTTAGAATCATCCATCTGCTCATGGTCTATAGGTTCATACTCCAGATAGATTGTAATAAGTTCAGCAGTAGGATATTACTCTAATATCATATGTAAGGGAATGATATTTATAACATGATGAAAACCAAATTCACTCATTTCATCTTCAACAAACTCTTATCTGTCATCTTCAACATCCATATTAGTAGTTGAATCTTTTATTTCAACCACATGCACAACTGTCACCAAGGATAGATTAGCTTGAGTGACCGAATCATGATGGGTAGATGAAGTCATCCGAATAGTTTCTACAGATTTCCCATAATCATCATTATATTGGGCCTATAATATTATGATCACTATATGAAATTAGGAACCTCAGTTATGGATATCATAAGATAACATATTTTGCACTGTGGATGTAGAGACTTACCTAATGTACATGTAGAAAGATCATGTTCTCAAGACACCACATGAACATTAACCACAAGATACCCCTCTACACATGTTAACTCGATGATTATAATTTTATCCTTATGAAAAATGGGAATAAGTTAGGATTCTGATCTTTTATATAACTCCCACTTCTATCCAACCTCTCGTCGTCTTGACCGTTACCAACACATTTCTTGGCTTAGCCCCATATACAAACTTAGAGGAAAGTGTCTCTATATCCATTAGCACATTCTTAACCCCTCTAGTTGGGGATCGTTGGTAAACATAAATATTAAGCTACATAAGAAATAATTTTATTAGAGGATCTAAGTTATGAAAAGAGAAGGTTTTGAGAAGATGTAATTTATGGATTATTTCTAGATTCTTGACAATTAACTTGTCAAATTTAGCAATCCTTACACTCTTTCAAAGACTAACTAGATTTTCTATTATTGTTTCGGCTTCATTAATACTAGGGTATTCATCTTCATCCCCTTCTCCTCTTATTCCCATTCCTGTTATTCAAAAACATCTCTTTCTTTTTCTTCTTCTTCATCGTCACTATCATCATATGGTGGAATATCTTCGGGATCATGAATTTGACTTATCATCTCTTTCACTAGGAGATCTTGTTCTGCATATTACCCTTGTTAGAACACATAGTAATCCATGGCCATTAGGTATTCATGTCAGTGATAGTTTTCCATTATTTCTACCTCTTGAATTTTCCCAATTTAAAAAAAATCATGCCTAGTTTGAATCAGTTTCACCACTAGTACTCGGTTGAAAATGATTATCACAAAGTCCTCCAGGATGACCATAGTCTTAGGAAATGGTTTTGGTCGTTGTTGGCAGGAGATACCTTACTCTCCTCACAAGGGATCCTCTATTTGGTCTTCAATATTGCATTTGGGGCCATCCCTCCTTAGATGGTCGAGGTGCGGCTGCACCCTATGACATTCCTACCATTAAGGTTCTAAATTTTGTTGTACCCACTACCTGGTTACCTCATAGCTCATCCCTTGAGGCCCTCCTGACCTCCCAATTATCAAGCTTCACTACCTCTATTTTCTGAATGCATATCCATAAAATCACCTCTAGGAATTCAACAACCATGTTCAAAACATATCCTTCTGATAGGCCAACATTGATATCTTTAGGTGGCAGTGTGATTGTTTCACTAAATACATCAGCCAAAAACTTGCACCATAATTTATAGATGAAACATGTTTTTCTCTCTTGGAAAAAGTCTATATATAGATTCATCGATATTTGTAGAAGGTATCCGTACTTTCTGGAAAAAATTTATAACCCATATGGTTCATAAAATATTTTTACATCAATCTATGTAACTTGTATGTCACCCTAGATATTCTTTATATATTCCATTTTATCCAATGAAACTCAAATTTCATACACCATTTGGCAAACCAATGTTTGGATTTGGGTGAAGTTGAAATTGTTATGATTTTTAATCTGGAGCTTGACCACATTCTTATTGAGCATCATTGGTCAAACCCCAATATTATTCAATAGAGATGACCAAAGACCATCTCTTAGAGGATGAATGGAATTAGGGAAATAATATCTACCAAGGTAAACCATGATCAAGCCATGAATGATCTAGAATGGCTCAAAAATACTCATGGGATTACCACCCCTCGAGATGAACCCTAGGATATGGTAAATCCTTGCCAGTATAAGCTCTCATAGGTGGAACTTGTTGTAGGATATCATAATCCCCTCCATCCCTATAATTCCTATATGGATAACCCATCCTTGTATCCCTTTCAAAAATAGACATACTCAATGAAAGATAACATGAAATGGGGCATAATGTATTCAAGGGTCCCAGCTTCCATCTATACTAGACCCCCCACGTATGGTATTGTCCTACCTCCAGGACCACCCAATATGATAATTCCTTTCCCCTCTATAATGCATTTGGACATTTCTTACTTTTTTATGGCATCTTCACCCTATCATCCTTCTCATGGAACATGCTAAACCATGCGAATTAAAATATTTCCATCAGGATGTGCTTGATCCCCAGTTTCTCATTCACCATATCAAGGAGATGCCATGTCATGATGGGAGTTGATGCTCTATCCACCATGATATATTTTGTAGGCATGCATTATTTGTATTTAAGTAACTATACCTAATATAATTAATGTCCCAAAGTCCAATACCAACCTCCCCATGGTGGAGGATGAATGTATTTTTGTTAGAGGACCCCCGAGTAAGAAACTCTTGGTCTAGTTCTTACAGGCTGTAGAAGTGGAAATGTGATGTCAATACAACTTCGAGCAGCCTGATATGTTGAATCTCATCTACAAATTCATTACATGTATGGTTATCACAGTACTCCCATTCCCATTCTCTTGAAATGTTACCCCCGGAACTCAGGTTCTATTCCTTCTGTAATCCAAAATTTTCATTCATTATACTAATATAAAAGGTGCTCTCATAGTAGGCTAGGGATTCCTTAGGCAGTTTTTTATTTCCAATGATCATAATGCTTCCCAGATTAATGACAGACGAAGCAGTTCCCTAATGCTCCAAAGTAACATGGATAATTTCATTAATGTTGTATCAGTGGATACTATATTCATGCCTGACCCACGACCATAGTGAGTTATTCTGGATGTGAGGAATGGACACTTCATTCAAGATATCAATGTTCAATAGAGAAACAATATATCTTAAGAAGTAGTCCATCTGTGGCTCGGTTAAAAAGCCCAAGAGAATCTGATTTTTTAAAAGTAATTTTCAAGCATTGAGTATTTCAATTTTCCCAATCATCTCAGCCCTCTGGGAAGCCAAGGCAGCCTCATTATCAGCAATAGTCTATTCACCGACTTTTTCATCCATGTTTTAAAAACTGTAAGGGTGATCCCAAACCATTCATTGTGTGTAAAATCAGACCACACCTATGGAATATATAACCATGTTTGTAGCACACATGATTTAGTGGTTACTTGTGATGAACCATCTAAATTTGAGTCTTCTACTAAAGAATCTATAAGAACCCAATTCTTATTTTTGATTTAAGGGTTTTTTCCTCTCTCTTTTCCTTAAGTGTTTTTGAGAAAATAAGGAAAATTAGGAAGAATCCCAAATTTTGGGACTAAATGCCGTGTAATTTTCCACAAGCAATTTACTTTTGGCAGTGTGGGATGAGTACAGAGGGTGTGTAGCCATCCTGATGACTAAGGGTGAAAAACCCGACTACACGTCGTGTAGTGGACCTTTACACACCATGTAGTTAGTCGACAGAAAAAATAGTAAGGCGGTGGAAGCAGCCACCAGCTGTGTGATAGTACACGTCATGCAGTCAAGAATACACGTCGTGTACTCATGTCGACTGATAAACAGTGTGGTGGTGCCGCCAGGGGAACAATTAAATGAATAAGTACACATCGTGTACTTGGAAGTACACGCTGTGTAGTTTGTTTTTTTGGATAAAAAAGGGCAGTAGATACCTCATTTGGTAGAGGAGGTATTTGGGTTCGTTTTGGAGTAGGATAGGGGGCCATATTTTCGGAGATCCGCCGAGCGCACATCGGGAACCTGATTCCGCCTCCGTCGATCGTGCTGGAACCGTACGGGTAAGATATTACTTCTGATTAAGAAATTCCTACCAATTATTTCCTCAGGGAAAGTTATTTACATTTGAACAGGTTCTCTTCTAACCCAGATCTATGTCATCTCTGGGCATTTCTAGAATCAACGTTCGCATATACCGTTCGTGGGTGTTTAATGTAGGTGGATTGGTGTTTAATTTTCCAACTGTTGTGCGTTTGTGTGTATTTTTGTGCTACGATCCCATGTTGGGGTGTTGTATAGCTGATGACCTTTTTAATTAAATACCTAGAATTTTATAGGTAATTAAATCTGATAATAAACTGTTGTTTGGGGAAATGTGCTTGAGGTCTCATGGTGAACCGGGTTCGGGGCACCCATTGAGTGGCACCCAGAACCGGGACGTTACAAAGTGGTATCAGAGGATTTATTTTCTTTGAATTACTATTTGGAGCCTTAGTTAGGGATACGACGAGAATGGTAGTTGGTAATAAGCTGTGCCCGGGAGTAGCTAACCCGTGTACAAGGAAAATCCAATTTACCTCGTGTTGTAATTTTTCTGATTTTTCAATTTTACAGTTGAATAGATTTTCCCCGAGGGGTGACACACTTGTATTGTGATATTTATATTTTATCAATGGGTTATATTTAGTTGCAACCTAATGATATGAGGGTATGAAATCTCATGCATCATTTAGGCACATGCAATTAATCACATGCCATGCATAGTTTCCATGCTAGGTAGGTGCATTAGAAATTGCATATTATTGTGATAGTTATTGTGCTAGAAAAGAATTTTGTTGTTATAGCTGCTCGATAAATACCTGTTATGTGATAGGGTATTTTTGTGTGAGCATGTCTATAAAATGGATGCCAAAATTTGGTTTTTGGGGAGTATGGGCCCTCATTGACCGAAATTTGGTGGATCATTGGCTGTATATCTGGTTATAACACATATAAGATGCAAAACTTTGATTCACGGGTAGTATTGGCCCTCACGGATCCGAATTTGGCACTTAGGTGTTGTGTTTCAGTATTTTTGGGGTTTCGGAAAAGTTTATGAGGCATACTGTCGAGAAACCCAGTATACACGCCGTGTTTGTTCTTCTGTTCGGGATGAAAAGAAAGATTTTTAGTACACAACTTGTACCCTAAGTACACGCTGTGTAGTCTCTTCCCGTGTCATAGACAGTGTGGGCAGGGACATGGGGAAGGGAAATGTTTGGTGTGAACACGCCGTGTACCGTATGTACACGCCGTGTAGTGCTGACCAAGAGTCCGCCCGTGTAACTAACAACACAGACGGGGGAGACCTTAATATATACAGGTCGTTTCCACAATGGAACATTACGTGAAGTTGGAGATGTGCATCCAGTCGTGTAACTAACAACACGGGTCGGAGAAGCTCGTCTAGTACACACCGTGTACCTGTGGGACACGCTGGGTAGTCATGACCAGTGAAAGACCATGTGGAATTAGCCATGTGGCTAGGATATGGGGTAGTGTACACACTGTGTAGTATCAAGCCAAGTAGTCAGCCGTGTCTCAAACGTCACGGGCAGTTGGAAAATTACACCACACACTCCGTGTTGATTATCTACATGCCGTGTAGTTTTGTTTAACGGGAGCCGTGTGGATTGGTAGTGTAGAGGACCCGGGCAGGGGAAGAGTAGTCAGGTATATTCCATGTAGTCAGTATACAGACCGTGTAGTTGTGTTGTGCAATTGTGAATTTGTTTCCTCATGTTTCCCTTTTTGTTCCGTTGTTTTAGACTATGATAATCTTGTTCTAAGGTGTGCATTTGACCTTGTAGAGTCGTGCCACTGAGACGACCAAACGTTGTTCACCTAGAGAGTGGTGAAAACTATAATCCAGAGATGGTGTTCCATGGGCTACTAGTGGATCCTTCAGTAGAGCTAGATGTTGCACCACCATTATACCAGAAACAGGCACGAAGGAGCAGTTCCGTCAAGGATTTATGTGGTTCATGTAGACCTTTCAGGGAGAACCTCCAGTTGCCACATCTATGGACGAGATGACTCATATCATCCAGCAGCAGTATCCACCTACTTTTTTAGGGGATAGCCGACCAAATGCTGCAGAGTCTTGGCTGGGGTCAATGTAGACTATTTTCGAGCATCTTGTGATACCTCCAGCGTGGAGGGTAAAGCTCGCGACTTATATGCTACGTGATTCCGCCAAGAGGTGGTGGGATGTTACCACCTAGACAGAGCAAGACAGAGACATGGCTTGGGAAGATCTCCAGACAGACTTCTATGACTTCTTCTTCCTTGAGACACTGAGGGAAGATCGAGCTCAACAGCTCATGAATCTGCATTAGAGAGCTATGTCAGTGATGGATTATTCTGCTTTCTTTACCGAGTTTCAGCATTTTTCACCCGTTCT
The DNA here is from genome assembly GCA_963277665.1 of Viscum album. Lineage (NCBI taxonomy): Eukaryota > Viridiplantae > Streptophyta > Magnoliopsida > Santalales > Viscaceae > Viscum > Viscum album. The sequence continues at coordinate 692,415,586 of OY728164.1, forward strand.
GGTGGGAGATGAGACGCTGATAGCTAGAAGCTTTGAGAATGGTCTTCCATATGACATCTGAGCACTGGTGAATGTTTTCTGGTTGCCTTCAGTACATGCTATTGTGAATCAGGCACTGATTACAGAGAGGAACCTCTGGGAAGCTAGTGGTGTGGGCCAAGGCGGTTCAACACCAGTTTCTGGTACAATTTCTACTGGTAAAAGGAAGAGATAGATGGAATTATCTCAGGGTGGTAGTACCAGCTATAAGAATGTTTCAGGTGGCCAGGTCATGTGCTACCAGTGTGGTAAGGAGGGTCACAAGAGGCCTCAGTGTCCATGAGACCAAGTGGAGTGTTGATCTTGCTGCAGGATGGGTTATCTACAGCGCTTTTGCAAGGCGTTTCCACCAATGGCTAGTGAGAGGGGATCTGTAATGAATCTGCATGTGGGGGCAGGACCAATAGCTTCTTATCAGTCATGGAACTGGAATACATCAAGGCGTGCAGGAAGAGATGGTGGTCATGGCCATGGGATCAAGACACCAGGATCTCAGAGGCAGCAGGGTGGGACAGCTTAGGGAAGTCAGGCTCTGTCACAGGGCCGTGACACTGGGTAGGCATATGCAGTGCAACAGACCCAGCATGAGAAGGATCCCGGACCTTCTACTATCAGAGGTACTATTCTAGTAGCTTTTGTCTTATCTTCAGTACTTTCTGATACGGGTGCTATGCATAGTTTCATATCTATACCCATTGTGAAGAGCCTTGGGCTTGGCGTTTCTACTTCTTCTGCTGTTATGATGCTAGACACTCCGTTGGGGACTAGAACGACTAGTATGCGTCAGTGCAAGGAGTGCCCCCTTGAGATTGGTGGGTGTCACTTCCTTTGGGACCTCTACGTCTTAGAGATGACGAAATATAATATCATCATCAGAATGGACTGGTTGGTTCCCTTTCGAGCCTTTGTGGATTGCTATTGTCGTAGGGTGAGTTTCACGTCACCAGAGGGTGAAGAGTTTCTATACAAGGGTGAGTGTGATGTTCAGGTGAGTCGAGATGGACCAGAGCATTGTGGGCAAGGTGGAGTCACATCCCAGATGGTGATTTTATATCTGGATGACCAGGGGACTTGTCAGTAGGATTTCTCTCCAGTGGTTGATCGTTTCAGGGATGTCTTCCCGGACGACTTTTTAGGTCTACCTTCAGAGCGAGAGGTGGATTTCTCTATTGAACTTGTGCCAGGAGCTATGTCAGTGTCCATTCCTCCTTATAGGATGACTACACCTGAGTTGCAGGAGCTCAAGAGGTAGTTAGAGGAGTTATATGTTAAAGGTTTTATCCGACCCAGTACTTCTCCTTGGGGTTCTTTGATCCTTTTTGTGAAGAAGGCAGACAGTACCCTTAGACTTTGTGTGGATTATCAGAAGCTGAACCAGTTGACAGTTAAGAAACGATATCCTTTTGCAAGGATTGATGATATTTTTGATCAACTTAGTGTGGAATGAGTGTTCTCGAAGGTTGACTTGAGAACCGGAAATCATCAGCTGCGCGTGAGACCATTGGATATAATGCTTACAGATTTTTAGAGAAGATATGGTCTGTACGAGTACATGGTTATGCTGTTTGGACTCACGAATGCGCCATCAGTTTTTATGGCTCTAATGAATCGTGTGTTCCATACTTATTTGGATTCTTTTGTGGTAGTATTATTGGAAGATATCTAGTTTTACTCTCACACTCGACACGACCATGCCACTCATCTTGAGATCGTATTGAGTACACTGATAGAGCATCAGAAATATGCTAAGCTCTCAAAGTTCCATTTTGGGATGGACTAGATTCACTTCCTGGGTCATATCATTTCATATGTAGGAGTTTTAGTAGACCCAGAAAAGGTGAGAGCAGTAGTTTCCTGGGAGAAGCCTAATAATGTGTTTGAGATACGGAGTTTCTTAGGGCTAGCCGGTTACTACAGATGCTTTATCCAGGACTTCTCCCTCTTAGAAGCACCGTTAACAGGTTTGACTAAGATGGGTGTGAAGTTCTTTTGGTCAGAATCTTGCGAGACAGCCTTCCAAGAGCTGAAGGGAAAGTTAATATCAGCACTGATCCTGATACTCCCAGAGCAGGGGAAGATCTTTACATTTTATTGTGATGCATCAAGTATTGGGCTAAGAGTTGTGTTGATGTAGGGAAATCGAGTAGTTGTGTATGGGTCTCGATAGTTGAGGCCACATGAGAGGAATTACCCGACGCATGATCTCGAATTGGATGCAGTAGAGCATGCATTGCACTGTTGGAGACACTATCTCTTGGGAGAACATTTTTTGGTTTTCACTGACCACAAAAGTATCAAGTCTATCTTTACACAACGTGACATGAACCCGAGACATCGAAGGTGGGTCGAATATCTTCAGTCCTTCGATTTTGAGCATGCTTATACACCTGGTAAAGGTAATGCAGTAGCTGATGCACTGAGCAGGAAGACTCAGATATAGGCAGTACAGGAGGACAGTGGTGAATGGAAGCTTATGGCATTGTTCTCTAAGATTCATTTGGAGGTTCACAACAGCCAGGGGAAAACTTATATTTCATCTTTAGTTGTGACTTCTACCCTCCTGGATTGAGTGAGGATGAGATATCTATCTGATCTAGAAGGCCTTGTTCTACGAGAGTCGGTGGCAAGTGAGGACCCTCTTCCTAGTTGGACGATAGGTGATGATGAGGTATTGCATTTCCATGGACGAGTGTGGCTTCCATGGGATATACAAGAGGAGCAGATTCAGGAGTTTCATATTTCATCTTGGGCAGTTCATCCTGGAGTTACCAAGTTGTACTGTGACTTGAGACGTCAGTACTGGTGGCCTGGTATGAGGAGGGATGTAGCTGGTTTTGTTACGAGGTGTTCCACCTGTCAGTATGTGAAGGCAGAGCATCAAAGGCTAGCCGGACTATTACAACAGTTACCTATTCCAGAGTGAAAATGGGATTATGTCGGGATGGAGTTCGTGAATGGGTTGCCGAGGTCACTTCAAGGCAATGATGCACTGTGGGTTGTTGTGGACAGACTCATGAAGGTAGCTCACTTTTTGCTGATCAAGGAGACCTTTGGAGTTGACGATCTTGAGAAGTTTTATATCCTAGAGTTCGTATGTCTTCATGGGGTCCCTCGTTCTTTCGTTTCTTATAGGGACGCCCGTTTTATGTCTCGTTTCTGGCAGTGTTTTCAAAGGGCACTGGGTACACAGGTGCTTCTGAGCACATCTTACCAAACTCAGACCGATGGTCAGTCAGAGTGTACGATACAGGTGTTTGAGGATAGGCTCCGTGCATGTGTCCTAGACGTTGTCAGATCTTGGGAGAAACATATACCCCTAGACAATTTTGCCTATAATAATAGGTTTCAGGAAACTATTAAGATGGAACCATATGAGGATTTATATGGTAGGTCATGCCGATCACTCTTGTGCTGGTTAGAGGTAGGTGAGGCAGCTTTACTGGGACCAAGTCTCATTTAGGAGACTTCTGACCAGGTCCAGTTGATTCAGAAGCTGATAGCTACTACACAGTCTCATCATGAATATTATGCTAATCGCCACAGATGAACCTTGGTGTTCATGGTCAGAGATTAGGTTTTCTTGCGTGTTTCACCGAGGCAGATACACAGGCGGATCAGGAGACAGGGTAAACTTCCCCTGAGGTATGTGGGGCCATTTGAGATTCTAGAGAGAGTCAGGCCGGTTTCCAATCAGTTGCAGTTACCACAGGGGTACCAGGCCTTGCACGATGTCTTCCACGTATCTTAGTTGCGCCGCTATCATTCAGACCGATCTCACATCTTTCAGCCAGAGGAGGTTGTGATTGAGGTTGATGCGTCCTTTGAGGAGCATCCGATTCATATTGTTGATAGGAGAACAAATGTTCTCCGAGGCTGGTCAGTTCCTCTCGTTCGGGTGCTATGGCAGTATGGTTGAGTGCAGGATGAGACCTGGGAGCGGGAGACCAACATACGTACTCAGTGGCCAGAGTTATTCACAGCTATATCATCACCACCCTTGGAAGGGAAATTTAGGGACGAATTGCTTTAAGGGGGGAAGTTTGTAAGAACCCGGTTCTTATTTTTGAGGTATGGGTTTCTTCCTTTCTCTTTTCCTTAAGTTTTTTTGTGAAAATAAGGAAAATTGGGAATAATCATTAATTTTGGGACTACACGCTGTGTACTTTTCCACCCATAGTGTACTTTTAGCCGTGTGGGATGAGTACATAGGGCGTGTAACCCTGCTGACGACTAAGGGAGTAAAAACTGACTACACGCTGTGTAGTGGACCATTACATGCCATTTAGTCAGTCTGCAGATGAAATAGTAAGGTGGTGGAAGCAGCCGCTAGCTGGGCGATAGTACACGCCGTGTAGTAAGGAATTCACGCCGAGTACTCATGTCAACGGATGAACAATACGACAGTGCTGCCAGGGGAAAATTTTAATGAAAAGTACTCCCTGTGTACTTGGAAGTACATGCCGTGTAGTTTATTTTTTCGGCTCAAAATAGGCATTAGCCTCCTCATTTGTAAGAGGAGGCATTTGGGTTCGTTTTGGAGCAAGAGAGGAGGCTGGATCTTTGGATATCTGCCGAGCGCACGTTGGGAACCGGATTCTGCCTCCGTTGATCTTGCTGGAACCACACGGGTAAGAGCTTCCTTCTTCTTAAGCCATTCTTACCAATTCTTTCCCAAGGGAATTCTATTTATGTTTGAATAGGTTCTCTTATAACCTAGATCTACGTCGTCTCTGGACATTTCTGGAATCAACGTTCGCATATACCGTTCGTGGGTGTTTAAGTTAGGTGGCTTGGTGTTTAATCTTCCAACTGTTGTGAATTTGTGTGTATTTTTGTGATATGAACCCATGTTGGGGTATCGTATGGCTAAGGCCTCATTTAATTAAATACCTAGAAATGTATAGGTAATTAAATGTGATAATAAACAGTTGTTTGGGGAAATGCGCTTGAGGTCACATGGCGAACCGGGTTCAGGGAACCCGTTGAGTGGCACCCGGAACCAGGACGTTACAAAATCAATAACTTATGTGTATGAGAGAAATGTAAAATGATGTATGGAAAGTCCACGTAAATTGTAGAGGGCCCAAAACATATTTATAGGTGTTTACTAGTCCTTCCACATATGTGCAAGCTACCTTATGAACTATTCCATGGATGTTTCACGTACCTCTTAGAATGTATTATTATTTTAGGTATTTACCATAGAACCTAGAATTATAGTACCCTTTGAACTCATATTCCTAGGGGTTTATTTTTTGTCACTGAATTCTTCATGAGGCTGCAAGCAGTAATATTTGAGAAAACTGAAGGCACCATTTAAATCACTACTACATTCTCATAATCTTGAGGAATTTGTACACAAGATCCAAGGGTTGATAAAATGGTTTAAAATTGTGCGTAAGAATCTTACATGCCCAATGAAACATCAAATCCATTAATGAACCCTATCCTTATAAAAATGGATAATAAAGATGAACACAAGTGAAGATGATATGTGTAAAGAAAATCCCACACATAATAATCTTACGTGCCCAATGTGATATCAAGTTACTGCTCCCATGCCAGCCTTTTTATAGGCCACTATATAGAATTTACTATTAATAAAGGGGCACCCAGTTACATTGGGGTAACTCATTAGAAGTCAAACGTTTTCTCCCATGTCTACAAGACAACATCATTTGGGACAATGTGCAAGCTATGGATCCATGGTACATGATCTTGCACAATAGGTCCCCTATGGGTTCCTCTTGGGGGTGGGCCCATAAGAGAAATAACAACTCCTATTTTATTTTATTATAAAGGAATGTGCATGAAAAATAACATTCTTACATAACCCACTTTCCCATGTCCATCATCTCTTCCACTTTACCCATTACTTTTGGACAGAAGCATCCTATCTTGTGAGAAACCCTTCCGTTTTGATACATCAGTTTTCATTTCCTAGAAACACTATTTTTTATTCTTACCTATGTGAAACTCCAACATGTTTCAACCACCTCCTTAGTGTGGCCCTCTAGGCTTGTGTGTACTTATTTGTTGGTCCCTCGTTTGGCCTGCCATGTCTCTTTGTCCCCCCTCATAATTTTTTGCCTAAGTATGATAAAAGATCAATCATTTTGTTATAGAAATTATAATGTGGACCCTAAAACCGACCAATCCTCAACCCCACTCCCTTCGAGAATTTCAGATTACCTCCTTTTCCCATGTGTGGGTAGGTATCAGTCATGTATGTATAAGGGTTCAAGGACGTGACCACCCCATCTGTGCTGCTGGATATTAAACTCCCAAGAGCCATCATCCTTATCACATGATGTTAAACTATAGTCTCACCATTTTCAATGCACATGGGGTTCCCCACCTCTGGCATTTTTATTTCCCAGTAGTATCTACTAGAGTGAGATCTTCCTCATATGGAATTAGATCATCCTCACATGTAATGACATCATTCCGCGGGGAACAAATGCCATTATAGTGTAACCCCATGGAATTTAATATAGGAGGTATCAAAGTTTCTTCTCTTTTACACCTATGGATGAAAATACTAGAGAGGGGACGTTCATTGGGGATAATCAGCCACCAATACCTTTCCCGTTGGGATTTTTTCCATGAGCCTCTTATTCATATAAGCACCACACCATCCCTCTCTGATGCATCTTTCTTGATGTGACTATCTGCTATACATTTTCCTTTTCATTCTCACACTGATCATGTTTCGTGTGTTATTAGAGGTTAGTAGTGACCGCAACCCCCTTTTTCCAAGAATCCATCCTAGATTAAACCCCATATTCCTCCCCTATGGGCCAATAACAATGCATAACCCATATACTTCTATAATACGCGTGGTTTGATCGTTTTCATCTAAATAGGGTATGTAAGAAGCCTCTATGAGGTTCAATCCTGACCATTGGTAAACCTTGATTCCCTCTTCATAGGGGTGAACCATAACTTTCATCATTCACCGCCATCTATTCACATCCTTGAATTTCACTCGATATATTGGGAGGATCATGCCCCACTGAAAGGTCACATCCCTATTGGGTCCACCTTTGTAGCTTCAATATGTAATCCCCACACCAAATTCTTGAAAAAAATATGTATTCCACAAATTCCCCATCCTAACTACATGGAATGTCATACCTATCTTTTAAGTAGGGTACATCTGAATCCTCCTCAAGATTCAAGCCCGACCATCATATTCATGTAGGTGCATCCTCATCCTTACTATATGAAATTAAACTATATGGGATACTAGAACTGTATGGATATTGATCCATGTCTCCTAAATAGTCATGTAGGATGACTCCCCAAGTTTCAATCCCCTTCACCCATTCCCATGTTTAATATACCAACTATTTCCAATCCTTATGTGCATGGTCCCGATTGACCAAAACTTCTTCAACTAGTATCATGGTGTCTCTAATCATGTCATGATTAATATGCCTACTAAAATCATAGACCTATGTCTCTTCAATATATATATCTATTAGAGACCTACAATATTAATGTTTTCTATTATTTTTAATAATCACATAAATATCACATACATAGGTATTTATCATTGAAATATCAATAAAAAAATACTAGATCCATCAAATCTCCATATACATGAAATCCCCTTAGATAGTATCATATAACTCCCAAATAGGATTTCTGTTAGACCTGTACAACGATCATCTCCTACAAATGTTTTTATTACCCATGGTAATCCTAAATGTTTAAACAGACACCCCTATGATATTTTTCTTAGCTAGTGATCAATACCACCAAATTGTCATTAAAAAAGGATGGGCTGATATGTTCATTCCATACATGTTTTTTAGTATTAGAATACCTTACATTAACGAGTTAAATGAATATTACTAACTTGGATATATAAAGGTTTTGTTCATCTGTGGTAAGACATAATGTATTTTAGAAAAAATGAAAAAAGAGAAAAAAATATTGATATTTCTACTAATAAAGGATGTTCCATGCCGTTGGTATATATAGGACACCCCTAGAGAAAGAAACAATAAAAGTGAGGTGGTAATGGGCTACCAAGGTGGTAAAAAGGTTATTCAAGTCGTGAATCATGTTTAGGATGTGAACAAAATGAAATGTTAAGATTAAATTCAAATCATAATGTTACAAAAGTAAAAAATAATGGGGGTCATCATTTTCCTGGAATTCCATCATAATCCATGTCATGAACTCTAATGGAAAAATATAGTATGTATGGTTTTCAATACTGATTTTCATAAATTACTCCATATTATGATCCAAGAGGCCATTAAATTCAAATATTATCTTGTGCCAAATTGATGATGTTTTTATAAGAACTATATTAGAAACCCTAAAAACACTATAGACTTATAAATAATGGGGTTTTATACTGATATGGAGGATTTATATGGTGACCAAGTTTTAAGGTGAGTATCTATACTATACAGGGTCCTCAACCGGTTCAACTCAACTATTTCTCTAGGTTTTTTACTTTCAATATTGTTATACTGTCCCTTTCATAACTAACATGAACGGGGTGATGTATTTTATATTTAATATGTATATAATGGATAATTTCATGAAGTTTATTTTTGGTTTTATGGTTTATTGGTATTAGTTTTTTACATTTAATGGATCTTTTTTTACTTTCTCAATTTTATTTTACAAGCATGATCATTTCAAGTCAATTAAATAATCATTATAGAATGAAAAAACTATAATTCAACCCTCAACATAGACATTAGAAGAAAATTGGATCTACATTTAAAAATACATTTTGGTTAACAACTTTTAAAACTAAGTGATGTAGTTTTCCATTAGAACAGGGGTGTGGTTAGGTGATGTGTGATCATCTGGGCCAGGGAGGTCACGTTGAGGTAATTTTGATAAAAAACAGAAATCAGTTATACAAAAATATATAGTTCATGAACAAATAAATTATTGTCTTTGAAAATTTGATTTTGTTGTCTTCTTCCTCCACATTCATTAGCAATCAAATGTTCACAATATAAGATTTAATTTCATAAAATTTCAGATAAATTAGAACATTACTATATAATTATTTTTTATCCAAACCATCATTGTGGGATTAACCTCAAGACTTGAAATTCCAATACTAATTAATTTTATAATTAGTTATTATGGTTTCATGTTATTATATTTTTTAATTATGTTTCCCTTTGGGAATTAACGATTCCCACAAAGAAATCACTGGCCCTATGTGAATTTTCTAAAAAAATAAGGACCTCCCCTATGATCTTTTTCTGAAAAAATAAATGATTTCCCATACGTTTTTTTAAATGAAATGATCAATACCAGCATAAAGATTATACCAAGTCCCATCATAATAGAATGAAAAATAAGGGATTTATTAATGTCTAATATTACCATCACTATCCATACCCATTCACACACTCTCATCATGGTTATTAAATCAGTGTTTTAGTTACTGAAGATACCTAGTTCACATCATAAAGAAGAAAACCTATATGGGGTTCTTAGTCTGACACCAATTCCTTGATCCAACACCAGTCAGGCATAAGGTAACATTCCCCAGAATCCATGACCATTGAATTATATCATAATTCTTATATGGTATTCTATACTAGAAAAAATATTGAGAGGTGTTTCATAACCCCCCAATAAGTATGTAGGCCTATCCAAACCAGTCCACACACCCAAAAAATTTCCATATTTCCAATTATCCATCCACTGAGGAAATACGTATAATTAGGGGAGGAGAACTCACCCCATACAATGTCTATTGACCCTATCGATCTAATGATTCATAAGGTACACCATATATATCACTGAGGCCAACAATATTAAAGGTACAAAAGGACCACTAATTTATTTCAATCCAAATTACATTACACAATACAACTAAATTGAGGCAAAATATATAGTTTACTATTATCAAAAACCTTATCATTAAGTGGTTGAGGAATCAAACCAATGTACAAGGTCCAATGTGTCCTTAAAACTTATTCATTATTTGAGTTTTGAATTTATATTTAGAAATATTTTTAATTACTAAACTAGTAGATTGAATTTTTTACACTCTTAGGAGTGTCAGTATATATTTAATTTAATTTAAAAAAAGTATAAATATATAAGGATATAATGTGATCTAACTACCACAATATAAATTTTCCCACATGTTAAATTGACAATTTGAAAACTCTAAAAAGGCATGACCATGTATGCCTCATCTCATCTTGGCACAAAAAACTACCACCAACAAACCCAATCACCGATTTCACAAAAATAAGTTACCCAAATATTATTATTATAGTTTTTATTGATTTAAAAAATGTATATTAAATTTATATAATCTCTAAAAACTCATTGGAGAGCCTAATCAGGTTGGATCCACAACCAATAATGCTTAGGTTTTTCACAATGGATCTATGTACTAATCTCGAGTGAAAACCCTGTTATGTGTCTTCATTTTCATTAGCATTTAAATTTAATTGTACTGTAATATGTTAAAAAATAATAATTTCATGATGTAAAATCATTAAATAAACTAATTTATAATCCAAAATTCCCAATTGGGACTTCCTCTATATGAATAAAGTGTAATCCCAATCTAGAATGAGTGATTTCATGATCATATGGTGAAATATCAAACAAGAACTATTACATGACATTTTTAAATTGTAGAAAATGAGGGATAAAGAAGAAGACAATAATGGAATGATTCCATACCTTGAATAATCCATAAAATCACCTCAATACTAATTCCAAAAAGGAATGTGGGGAAGAGAATATATGGGGTTCAGATACCCTAGTTTTACCCCATATGAGAGGATTTAGGGGATTCCCCAGTAAATTTTCAATAGAGAATAGTCCATTTCTGGAAATTAAAAACCCTTGATAAATAGTGGAAAACACAAGAATGTAGGATTCACTATACAAAACAATGGAAAGCGAAGGCTTGTAAATATTTTATCCTTTGATCTCAGATGTCCAGTCATGTCCCTAGTTATAGACTACATGCATCATGATTCCCAATAATAAAAATATCCTATAAAACTCTTTTAATAATTTAATCTACTAACTTGAAAAAATTACTCATCCAAAATATTAATTTTATATAACCTAAACTTGCGAGACATCATTGTTTATCCTAGTTAAACAACTAAACCATTCAATAATTTTAAAAAACAAAATTCCTACTAATTTTTAAACCATCTCTAAACAAATGATATTACAGGAATACATAAATTAGACATATATTTGAATGATATATGTTACAATTCTTATGGTTACGCCCGAATGTCCTGAAGGCCTTTTTTTTATTTTTATTATGGATAATACACCTTTAAAGGGTTGAAGGGTAACCCGTACATGACCTGTAGGTCCAAGGCACAAGGCCCGACACACCCGCAATACATGACTCGAAGGCCTAGAGGCATACCATTCCCAATACATGACCCATAGGCCCAGACCACTTGAACTGCCCTCCCCAGATTTCTGCATCACTTATCACCTAGATCCCCACCTTGCATTGCTGATCAGCTAGCATTGCCCCGTACAAATCTGCACGGTGCCTAGTCCTAATGGTGGCTACCATACCCTTTCATTATTCCAATCCGATTAGCGCTGCATCTAGTGGCTGCTACTCCTATTGCTCTGATCCTCGTCTAGGGAATTTTTCTATTTTAACTGGGCTACTCCATGGTCTACGTGACCCGAAGGCCCTGTGGCCCAAAGGCCTTTGATGACCTGAAGGCCCTGGAGACCCGTAGGCCCAAAGGCCTAAATCAGGTGACTAGGTCTGGTTGCACATTACCGAAAATTAACTGATACAGTACCAAATGGTAACTACAATAGTACCGAAGAGTAACTGCTATAGTACTACTACAGTACCGAACAGTACTGCTACAACTCTGCTACAGTACCCCCAAAATTTTTCCTTTAACCAGTTTTGAACCCTTGTCTCTTGGATGCCAAGCAGTAGACCTTACCACTCGGGTACGGGCTCGTTGGCTACAATTCCTATGAATAAACTACTATGATCATCTCTTATTTTCTTTTTAATTATTATCACAATTTGTTAGTTAATAAAAAATAGATTTTTTATTGATATAAAATATAAAGGTGATGATTGGTGAACCCACATTGGGTGTGTTGTATTTAATCTAAAAAAAATAGTAAATATGTTTAATGATATGAAATGAAGTTGTTATAAATCCCATTGAATATGGGTTATGATGTTTGTATCATCCCAATATATAACGTGAAGGATTCCCGTGTATCGTGGGCAAAGAAGATGAGTCGTTAGACAATATGTAAGGTAATAATAAGTTCCCAAGATAATTGAAGAAGAAACTTGGTAGTTTATATGATCTAATGTTTCAATAAATATAATTAAAATAATAGTTTATTCCATAGAGTGTGGTTAATAATGAATTATATACCTCTGTAATGGTCATGATATATCTTAAGAAGAGGTTATGATACTTTTAAATCCGTCAATTGAGTTAATGTGGTTCTAATTTTATTTAGTGACAAAATCATTAGATTCATATTTGAAATGATCAAACACAAAAAATGTAATCATTGATGTCTATATTTTTTAAAATGAGTAAGTTTATTTATAAAATATAGGACCTATAAAATGTTAATATAAAAAAATATCTATAGAAAGATAGGTTAATATCATCATTAAGATATTCTTTTTGATTCATTAATACATTAAGGTACATCTAAATTACACATCCTTTGTTAGGAATATTATATGAAACATCAACGTAAATTATATCTATTGGAATAATATAAAGGAAACCTCAGTATTAATTTACATTTATAAGGGTCATGTTTCATTTATCCAAAGCTATGTAAGGGTGGTAATGGGATTCTAATGGTTCTGTCAAGGCCAATATTTACTTATAAAAAGGTAATTCTTTTATTTGGGATGAGCCAGTGTCATATTCCGAAATTATAAATAAATAGAGTTATATGAGAACATGTTAGTGTATTGTCTATAGTGACGTAATAAACCATATATATGATTTTTTACACATAAAAATATTATAATCAATTACTTAGTCCTTGTTAGTTTCCAAAATACATACATTCTGAAAACATGATATTTAAATATGATGATGTTGTACAAAGAATCAATCTTAAATATACCATAATGAAAATTTGGGTTTCTTATGGTTCATTTATAATAGCATTATGTGATAAAAAAATAATTTTACTCTATCATGTTAAATGGTAAATTAAAATATGAGATTATCACACCAGAAGAATATTACAATGACATGTTATTATATGTGTACTTTGGTTAACTGTATTTGTCATCAAGTTGACTGTTTGAGTCATCGAGCTAAGAGTATATTTAATATTACATAATAATAGGTGTAAAATTATTGAGAATATTTTTGTTTTTAGAAAAATTAATTCTAAGGGATTAGATCATTGGAATCCCTTGATGAAAATATTAAAACTTGAGAAAAAAATGAAATTATAATATTAGGATTTCCCTACACCATAGTGTATGTCTTAGTGTATGTGAAATGGATCACATTAAGATACTATTTTATATAAGATTCTATTTTTTAAGAAAAATTAAATTTTAAGAGTATTTATTTTATGATCATAAGACATTGAATATGAGTTTAAATGTTTTAATGAGCATATAACATCAATGCGGTGTGTATTTTTTTGACCAAATTTGATTCAAGAACATTTAACATGACTTTTCTCTAAGGAATAAAAATATAAGAGTAATGAGAATATGACTATAAAAAATCATAATATGATATTAAAAATATTGATTCCTACAATGAAAGGAAAAATATTGACATAATGAAGACTAAAATATTTTTAATTCCTCTGTGATGAAAAGAAGTTCACGAATAGTCTTTCACCACAAAAAAAGAATCCATGACCACAACTATTAATCAATGAATTCATATAGCTGTAAAGTTATTATTATTTGACAATATCCTAGAATTATAGTGAAATAAAATAAATAAATTAACGTAATTTTTTAACTCATGATTAAAAATTTTATGTCTTTATCCTGAATTAAATATGATTTTTATTGAGACAAAAAATGAAATATGAGTCACAAAAGGTGATATTTTATGTTTTTTTAATTTTAATTTTTGGGAAACTATGATAATAGAGGATCTAGAGACACTGATTCTTTCTAGAGTTTTATGATAAAATAATATTTAATGTAATATGAAAAAATATTGCAATATACATTATTTGGTAAATAAGAATAAAGTGAGATTAATTCTCAACTTTGTGTGCATTGATTATATAATGAAAATAAAAAGATGAATGAAATAAGGGATATGATATTCTATATTTTGAAAACATGTTTTATTGACGATATATAGAGAGATAGATATATCAAGTACTACATGATGAGATGATTCTGTTTAAATTGAAGAAGAATATGGTATATAATGATACAAAAAGAGGACCCTTCCAGTACACTGAAAAAGTATAAAGGAATGATGTAAATTTGGATTTGACTCATTAGACAACATCCAAATAATGTTAGTGAGGAGTATATACAACAAAATCCATCTTTATAAGTATTATAATCTCTAGGTCACAATATTTTTTTAGTTGTGAAATAATATCATACACACTATCTATAAGGGACATCTAGTTTGAATACTGATTCACATTACATGGATTATATAAATATCCTAAAATCTCTAGGTAGATATCCTGGTAGATAATATATCTTTAATATATTTTTTCATGATTCATACCTAATGGGTTTCAAGATAACGAGTTTACATTCATACATTTTATCATTTTTTATATGATAATAAGAATGAATTAACATGCATTGGATTATTTCGATGATGTAACAGGGGTAGTCTTTAATGGGGAGGAGAACCTAGATAATAACCATAATTTTCTATTATATTTATTTCCTATTAAATATATTATTACATAGTAAAGGAGAGATAAATGAGATATATTTTTCCACTAAATAAGTGATGAGGTGCAAAGGGATATAAAATAAAATTATAAAAATTTATACCATCATATATTCACACATCTCATACAGTTGGAAAAATTTATATGTCAATGTAAGATTTTTCTACCCGTTCTTTATCATAATTAAAAATGGTGACACTATATTTTTTAGTAATAATTTAATAAATAATAATTTTATATGATACATATTCATTTTAAAAATTTGACTAATAAACTTCCTAATGCAAGAAATTATTTGACTTTTATCCCTTAAAATTTTATCAATTTTATTTTCATTAACCACATCAAATTCACCATTGGGAAATCCACATTTATTATTGTAAAAAGGGGATGAGAGAATATGAAAAAATACACATTCAATAAAATTATTTTTAACTTTATAGAACAAAGATATTAAAAAAATAGGGACTCCAAAATAATTCTCACATCTTCTCCCCCTTAATTGGTACACTCTACCAACTACTTCAGCAAGTATGATCCTTTTAAAACTGCTCAGTAAGATTACAATTATTATGATAACTTAAATATGCGTATATCATTTTTATTGTAGTCTTTTAACCTTATTACCATATCCTAAATTATCCACATTAAAAGATGCACTACCTTCAATTCAAAAAATATAACAAAGAAACAAAATATGGGAGAAAAGTGGTTCTTTAAAAACCATTATTGAAAAAACAGATTTTATATTTTTCAAACATAAATCTATATTTTTATGCTCCATTATCGAGGAAAATATTCATGTTTGTACCCTATGTTTTAAAATATTTTATTCTCCATGGGAATCATTATACCAATAATCCTTTTGGAAACCTCATTTTTTAAATTTTGTTATTGATTCTAGAAATTTATGTGAACTAACATCCTGGTGATAAATTCATTTTCTTTAAAATATCTTTCCTATATAATAATATACTCATTAATTCATTTTTAGTGTTTCCAATATTATTACAAATTCTATTGATCTCAAAAACAATTCTAATCTAAAACTTTTTTGCGAAGTACTAATGAAATTTGATGTCATATTAATGTTGTGTTAGTTATTTCCCAATATAACTATAGTTTTATTATTCTTCATTAATAGTTTCTTAAAATTATAATTGGGATAGAAAAAAACTCATTCATTCATTTGGAACATCATTGGATTTTAAATATATTTCACATGGTTTCTCATGAATAATTATGTCAAATTTTTAGGAAACATTGTTTTTTATTCATATTATTCTTAATGGGTCTATTCCATCAGCCCAATCATTTCACTTTTTTCGTGGATTCATTCTCTTATTTATTACTAAATATTTTAACCATTAATAATAAATTCCATAGAATAGTTTAAATTTATTATATTGTATCTTTTTTTAAATAAATTTACTTCCCCCTTTAGTTTCATCCTTATTAGACTTCACGAGTATATTTTTCTCAACTGTTGAATTTTTCTTACAAAAAGGTAAATCACCTTCACTTTTTTTTATTACTCAAATATTATTTTATTTTCATTTCTATTTATTTTATTACATGATTGGTTTATTTTAACTGGCATTCTTCTTCACTATGACCACTCCTATTTCAATTTTTATAGAGAATTTGCAAGCTTTAAAATCTAATAGATAGAAGATTTTTTTTGTATTTATTTTATGTATAATCAATCTCCTTAGAATTAATCTTCCATAAAACATTAATTTATTATATTTTATGGATTGATATATTATTCTAGAATTAAATATCATTGTATCACAATCTTAATAAAAAGAATAATTTTATAAGGGTTATTCTAATCTAAAATAGTGTTCACACTATCATCATATTATATTTTACCGTCAAAACATATTATTAATGAATTTTGTTCCTCTATTAGATGGAATTATTGATAAATTTTAACGTATTTTCTTCTATTCCCAATTGAAAATTATTGATAAAAATAAAATATTACAATTTATGAATATTTAATTCTTGAAATTCATTATCATAAAACATTTCTATATTCCATTATTCCATTTATTCAATGTTTTATAGAAAAAATATGCAACAATTTCATTTTTATCCCTTTTGAAATATTCATGATTGGTGAGTTTTTTACATGAAAATGTGTTTTGATTTAATAAATCCTGTATAATTTCTATGTCTTCTACAATTTGGGAGATCTATTCCTTTATGATTTAAAATTAGAGAAATATAAAGGTATCTATGTTATTGGAATAATTTTTGGGTATTCCAAAAATAAATACATGAATCATCATATGATTTATCATTTGATCTGGTAAGGATATTATCTTTCACACTTGTAGTTTGTTGATCAAAAAGAAAACACATCAAAAGAAATATGAGTTACCTATTTTCATGTAATTTACTTTAAAAAAATAGGCGTGGAAGTGTTTTATATATTCACATTAATGAATTTGATAGAAAGGTTTTTTTGTTCATTCTTGTTCTGACTTATATATGTGTATGACACATGGGAGTACATATTATCTTTTCCTTACAAAAGTGGAATTCATTAATTATATTTTAATCTATCACTTTCATTGATACTTCTAAGTATTATATTAAATCAAATTATTATCAACAATAGATTCATTTTCCCGAATTATTCATATAAAAATTGCTTTAAAAGAGACACAAACAATGTCTAATTTTAAAATATAGAGAATCCAAATAGGGTTGGAATCATGGGATGTATCCCAATTATTATTATACTAGGGTCAATGAAATCTCACTAAGAGGAGAATCTGTGTAATGGAATTTTACCTAATCAAACCATTATTTTTTACCCCTACAGTTATTAGGGTGAAATTATCTCACTCTATTCTTCTCTAACTTTTCTTGAATTAATACAATGATAAACTGAAAAAATGTAAGAAATTAAATTTTGTTGATAAATCACAATTTATAATCTAGTTATCAATTTATATTGTTTATTATCCCCCATAGATGTGGATAATATTTTATTATCAAGAATATACCAATGGAATGATTATTTCATTGAATCCTTTAGTCCTCACACAAAAATGGTTACATTAAACAACCTCTATTCATTGTTCTTAGGAATTTACACCAACAAGTCCTTCTTTAAATGATGGATTCAACTATATCCTCTCAATGAATAGTCATAAAAATTTATCAAACCTAAAATAGACTAAATTTTTAACACCCTGACCCAAGCTACCCAGAGTCGGTGCGTTATTGTGTAACATTGGCATGATCACAAAAGACCAACTCTCGAAAGACTGATTAATTTGGTAGCCTTGGAAACACTAGATACATTCATAAATGTTACATTACATTATAAATTGAAAAACTACAATAACAAAGTCTCCATTGTCCACACTCATATTCTCTTCTGACTATCCCTGCAGGTCATTCATAAAATACTTCTTCACATCCTGGAAAATATTAAAACATTGAAAGGGGTGAGCTCAGATGCTCAGTAAGGATAACAATATTACGGAAGCTTTCATAAATAAACATTAACATTTAAGGAAATGTATAACTAAAATAAAAGCCTTTTTAAACATGAACTTTAACATAATATGGAAAAAATAAAATTAAATAATGTCATTTACTTACTCACATGGATATTCTACTAGTTGAATAATCACATTCAATATCAATAACCACTTTCATAATGATGGAATTCATAATTCCAGAATATCATAACCACATAGCCAAGGCCTCGTGCCAAGACCACAAATTAGATTTTGTCAAGGCCTCGTGCCAAGACACTAGTTTTTCTCATGAGACCTACCGATGCATCGAGGAGCTATAGTGGGCTCCACCAGTCACTTATTAAGTCCAGTGCATTCCTCATATGAATAGGTTTAAACATATCATATAACATAATCGTATCACATAAAACATGAATAAAGGAAACATAACATTTCCACATTTCAATCACAAGATATCAATACAACACATTGATATAATAAAAACACTTTCAAAACCATTTTCAATACCAAAATAAACGAATATTAAAACTTGTATTTATTTTTCATTTTAGAAAATTTTATGGCTTATAGAAGAAGCCGAAACTCAAATAACGGTCACGGCGGCGGAGAAGCCGTTGTCGCCGCATACGTAAGACAAAACATTCCTTTTTTTAGTGAAAATTCTTGGTATAAAAATATACCTTTTTAATAAATGTAAAAGTAAAAGGGGTTTATACACCGTATAAAAGAAATTTGTGTATAAAACAAAATATGCCTCAATGAAAGGAGATTGAGACGAAGTCCCTTAAAAAGATCATTTTTTATATATAAAATAGATCTATTATGTGTATTCACTATAAGTACACATCCATAAAGTAAGAACACAAGATAGGACATAATAATATCATGACATAATTTGAAAGTACGAGATTAACCCAAAAGAATGGAAATTGGGTTAAGAAATTCCATTACCTCGTGTCCGACTTAGCTCGACCGCTCTTTAACCTCCTGAATAATAAACTATAGTTAATATCTATCTTTTTAAGAACCGCTTTCAA
The DNA here is from genome assembly GCA_963277665.1 of Viscum album. Taxonomy (NCBI): domain Eukaryota; kingdom Viridiplantae; phylum Streptophyta; class Magnoliopsida; order Santalales; family Viscaceae; genus Viscum; species Viscum album. The sequence continues at coordinate 692,435,069 of OY728164.1, forward strand.
GTTAATTATTCCTTTTATATCACTTATTACCATGTCCTGAACATTATGAAATTATTTAAGTTTATAACGGTCGTTTTGTCGATCTTAGGTACTTGAGTCAAAAATAAACTTCTTATAATTACACTTTGTTCATGTGATAATATATCCATTATATCCATAATTATATTCATGAGTTATATATCATATACATCATATATATCCAGTATATACATTCATTTATAATATTACATAACATTTAGAGGTAAGAAATAAAATGCACCGTTCATGGAGACGGTAAGCCGTACGTACGCATGAACGCTACTTTTATTTCTATTTCATATTTAATGAAATGAAGTTATAATTATATAAAGGTATAATATAATTCAAGTATAATATAATGTATAATACCATTTACTCCATCCTTTATACATCCCACATGTGGCATTAACGATTCAAATCACTTTGAGGGGGCAGTAGTCCGCACTTCCTAAAATGAAATTATCGTGTTTACCCATAATGGAAATCATAAAGTATGCCATAAATGAAAAATACAGAAGCATAAGGAAAAAAATAAACATAATACATATATCATATATGAAAATATTTTCATCAAAATGGCCACCATTAGGGGTGTTAAAATAATATTGAACAATCATCGTTTCGTGAGGCAGTATTTCGCCACCCACAGAAACAATATGTTCTTTAACTATTAGACGAAGGTGTGTGTAAGTTTAAACCAAATAAATATCATAAAAACATCCTAGTATATTTTATATACTGGTGTTGTTACAAAATAAAGGAATAAAAATAGCTTAAGGGGTTGGAGAAGCAAAATAAAACAAAATAACATAAGAGAAGACATTACCTTAAAATCGGGTAACTCTTTTTTGATTTGAGCCAAAAGCTTCCTTGGGAAGAATTATGCCCAAAGTGAGGCTTCTAGGAGTAATAGAGGGAATTTGAGAGAGTATTTGGGCAGATTTTGGCCGAGCCAGAAGGCTTTGAGGGTGTGAATAATGTGGTAGTGGTGGGGGCCTTTTATAAGAGGATAAGAGGGGCACTCTTGGAAAGTAATGAAATGATACTTTATTATATAATGAGTTTCGGATTTTAAAGGTCCCACACTTATATATTTCTAAGATAAGGTGATAAGGGTTCGAAATATACTCATAAAATAGGCTTTAGACATGTGAATGTTTTAGATTTTACATTATCCTTCCGTTTTATTAAAATCGTTAATTAATGAGGTAATCGCTGCATCATCATGGTGTCATTAAAAATTTAATTTATTTAATGTCTAAAAATTATAAAAAAATTACCATGATGTAGTAAATTTTTTTATCTTTCTAATGAATATTTATAGTAAAAAAATATGACTTTTATAACCCCATTTAAAATTTGTTTTAGTAAAACAACTCATGTTTGTGACATTTTTATTTTAACATTAAATAAAAAGCTTTTAATGTCATTTTCCTACCAAAGTGGCTCCATGGGGTCCCCAAGTTGACCTATGGATTGTCTTGGTCGGCCATGACTCATCCAATAGTGGTAGTACAAGTGTAAAGGTATTTTCATATTCTTATAATATCATTTTTTCCTTAAATTTCACTAAATACCTTTAATCACGATTAATTAAACTTAAAAGTTACTATTCACCAAAAATTATTTTAATCCCATTGAACCAAATTTTATTTCCTAATGACAACCATGTATTTAGGATTTTTGAAAATCAAATCACCGAAGTGGTAATGTTTCATTTAAACAAAAAATCAGTTTTTTAACTACCACTTAGTGGTTTCACTATTCATCAAAAATTGAAGTTTTTCACAACAATACCAATATTTCACCCTAAGCTATAATTGATATTCCGAATTCAAAAATGATGTCCATTTTAAAAAATTACAAACATATAAGTTGCATTAATTAATTTTATAATTAGTTCCCGCTGTCACAACAAATAGCGTGTTTTTAAGAAACAATATATATCAAAAGATTGACAATTGTTTATGTCCAATTTCAAAGTAAAACTAATTATAATGACTACCATTGGATAAAATGGTAAAAATATATTCTAATTATACTTTAAAACCACTAAATATTATAATTTATCACCATAAATTATTTTGATTTAAAAAGTTGTTTTGAGTATTTTTTAATATTCATAAAAAAATTGGAAGTTCTCAGAAAATTACAAAAAATTCAACTTAGGATAATTTCCATATTAAGAATACAAAAATGAAGTCCATTTTGAAATATAAAATTTCTATAATTTTAAAAAGTGGGTATTACTATTCATAACGGCTACTTTGATTAGTCGCGGTGTGTTAGAACTCGAAGTTGCGTACAACACACGCTACTGTATTATTCAAAGAGAAGTGTACCATAGAGGCTTGGGGTGTTACATTCTCCCCTCCTTCAATAAATTGTGTCCTCGCAATTCGAAATTTTTCTTTGAAAATAAAAGGTTGAAAATATAAAATACCTTCGTGGAAAACCCACATCGGAAATAAGGTTAATAAAAATATAACTTTAAAATAAAGAAAGAGAAGTACAAAGGTCACCCGAGATAGCCCATACTAGTATTATATGAAAATAAGGATATGGAGGAAAAACAAACCATCAAGGTCTGATGGAGAGTTGTAGAAAATAAGATTAGGAGAAAGTTAACCACAATAAAATCACAAACTTGTGATTGGTTAAACGGTCATTGAATCCCCTGTTGGAAAAGTTATCCGACAACGTTTTTGTTTTAAGTTACCTTTCATAAAGTTGAGGAATTTACTTAAGAGATTTACTAGGAACGTAAGGAAATATACATACTTGTCTTGTAGACTTTTCATTCTTTAATAAATTTTTACCACAAACCCATCTTTCACTGAAAAAGATAATAGAACTCAAAAATATTATATTTATCCTAATCGTACAATATTCCAAATACCATTTAGATTAGGAAAACTATTTTGTAATAACCAGGGACTTCCTGTAGGCTAGTGGTAGGTAATAAAAGCCTGTCGCACTATGGTTGTGGGTTCGATTCCTGCAGCTTTGTCCGACGCGACGGGTTATCCCCCACCCTACAGGTTGTCCTTTCCATAAAGCTATAGTATTATAATATTCCAAAAATAATCTTTAGAAATGTTTTAACCTTAAACAATACTATCCAAAGATCAACTTAATCCATTCCAACCTTTATAGTTATCCAAAATACCTCTTTCCTGACTTTGTCTAAAAGGTCTCTAAATTCCAAAATCAATTGTAACATCAGATTCCCCAAAAAAATTAAAGTTTATCTTATTGTCACATACTAAGAATATGATTACCTTCATCATATTAAAACCTTAATGAAACAACAAGTACTACAGTAAAATCCTTATATATACCACATTATTCTTATAACCAGAATATAATCCTTGAGTCCAAAAGCACCAATATATTAATTATTCCCCTTCAACTGTAGTAACAGAATAAGTTTGGCCTTGATCCCTTTGCCTTTTCTGAGGTATGTTTCCCTGACGCTTAGGAAATTCATTTGCATAATGCCCCATTTCCCTACAATTGTAGCATTCAACATTGATAGCCTCTTTCTTCCCCTTGCAATCACGAGCCTGGTGACCTTTTTCTCCACATTTATAACAAACTCCCATTCCTTTTAGGCAAGTACCGGGGTGATTATTCCCACAATTATCGCATAATGGAAAATCCTTCATTCCCGTTTTCCCTTTAGCTGTCTCTTATTCCACCATCCTCTTCTTCTCTTGCTTGACTTTATTGTCATAAGATTTAGAGAATACATTTCTTGTCTTGATAGCACATGAGACAATATCTTTGTATGATGAGATGGTTTGTGAGACTAATGCTCGACGTAGAAATGGTTTTAACCCATCAAATAAATGATCGATCTTACTTCTTGGGTTATGTATATAATCTGCAGCATGTCTTGCTAACGTTGTAAAGTTGGACTCATACTTTGCGACATTCTCATCCTCCTTCTGCCTCAGACTCAGAAATTGCCTTTCCATATCTGCTCGATGGTCATGTGGAAAGTATTTTTCAAAGAAAAGTTCCTTAAACTCCCTCCATTCCATACTTGATACTTCTTCATCTCCCTTTGTGTTTTGAATCAGCGACCACCATTGATCGACATCTCCAGTGAGGCGGTGAACTTCCATGACAACTTTCTCCCTTTTTCTACTCCACAAAGGCATGAAATATTTTCTCTAAGGAGTTTATCCATTGTTCAGCTACTAATGGACTTGTACCCCCATTAAATGATGGAAGTTGTTTCCTCATGAAGCGGTCTAACATTGATCCTCCACATTGCGGATCAGGGTGCTCCATACGAGTAAGATTATTATTCATAACCTGAGTGAGTTGTCCCAGTATGGTAATAAGTTGATCATCACCAGCTGTATCTCCAGATCCACAATAATTATCTTGAGTAGGAGGTCAATCCCTACACGGAGTGTGTGCACTGATAAAGTTTCCATTCCTTCTACTAGGTGCTATTTCTAAAAAATGGCATAAAGTAGATTAGTTTATGAATAAAAATACGTAATTCCATACTTATAAAAAACTTAACATAAATTGAACTATTTATGGATATAATCCATAATCATAAAAATGTTTTCTTTGAGGAAGTATATACTTGTAACCCTTCATAGTGGTTTGTAAAGAAAATGAGAATTATCCTAAGCATATCTCCCGGGAGTGTCGTAACCAAGAGTGCGGCAAGGCCCGTTGTCGTGCACCAGTTCCCATTCGAGTCTAGCTCAAAGAGGTGTTTTCGGGTTTTACCCCTAGGTACATCTGTGCTAGATCCACCTCTACCTGCTCGTATCCAGACAAGGATGTATTTCTCGGAAAACTTTCAAAATCTCTATAATACAAAAATTCTAGGAAGTTCTTCTATACTAATCCTCAAAGTCTTTTTTTGGGATATGTGCTCTAATTAGAGTTTATCTAAATCTAGCTTCCAAGGTTAGTACTAAACTGCCTCTGATACCAACTGTAACGCCCCGACCCCAGCTACCCAGAGTCGGTGTGTTATTGCGTAACATTGGCATGATCACAAAAGATCAAGTCTCGAAAGACCGATTAGTTTAGTAGCCTTGGAAACACTAGATACATTCATAAATGTTACATTACATTATAAAGTGAAAAAATACAATAACAAAGTCTCCATAGTCCACACTCATATCCTTTTCTGACTATCCCTGCAGGTTATTCATAAAATACTTCTTCATATCCTGGAAAATATTAAAACATTGAAAGGGGTGAGCTCAGATGCTCAGTAAGGATAACAATATTGCAGAATCTTTCCTAAATAAACATTAACATTTAAGGCAATGTATAACTAAAATAAAAGCCCTTTTAAACTTTAACTTCAACATAATATGGAAAAAATAAAATTAAATAATGCCATTTACTTACTCACATGGATATTCTACTAGTCGAATAATCACATGCAATATCAATAACCACTTTCATAATGATGGAATGCAAAATGCCAGACTATCATAACCATATAGCCAAGGCCTCGTGCCAAGACCAAAAATAAGATTTTGTCAAGGCCTCTTGCCAGGACACTAGTTTGTCTCATGAGTCCTACCGATGCATCGAGGAGATATAGCGGGCTCCACCCGTCACTTATTAAGTCCAATGCATTCCTCATATGAATAGGTTTAAACATATCATATAACATAATCATATCACATAAAACATGCATAAAGGAAACATAACATTTCCACATTTCAATCACAAGATATCAATACAACACATTGATATAATAAAAACACTTTCAAAACCATTTTCAATACCAAAATAAAATAAAATTTAAACTTGTATTTATTTTTCATTTTAAAAAAAGTTATGGCTTGTAGAGGAAGCCGAAACTCAAATAATGGTCACGGTGGTAGAGAAGTCGTTGTCACCGCATACGTAAGACAAAACATTCCTTTTGTCGTTTAGTGAAAATGATTCGTATAAAAATATACCTTTTGAATAGACGTAAAATTCAAAGGGGTTTATAAACTGTATAAAAAAAATTTGTGTATAAAACAAAATATGCCTCAATTAAAGGAGATTGAGACGAAATCCTTTAAAAAGATCATTTTTATATATAAAATAGATATATTATGTGTATTCACTAAAACTACACATCCAGAAAGTAAAAATACAAGATAATACATAATAATATCATGACATAATTTTAAAGTAGGAGATTAACCCAAAGAATGGAAATTGGGTTAAGAAATTCCCTTACCTCGTGTCCGACTTGACTCGACTGCTCTTTAACCTCATGAATAATAAACTAGAGTTAATATCTACCTTCTTAAGAACCTTTTTCAAGTTCATTATTCCTTTTATATTACTTATTACCATGTCATGAACATTAGGTAATTATTTAAGTTTATAACGGTCGTTTTGTCGATCTTAGGTACTTGAGTCAAAAATAAACTTCTTATAATTACACATTGTTCATATGGTAATATATCCATTATATCCATAATTATATTCATGAGTTATATATTATATACATAATATATATCCAGTATATACATTCATTTATAATATTACATAACATTTAGAGTTAAGAAATGAAATGCACCGTTCATGGAGATGGTAAGCCGTACGTACGCATGAATGCTACTTTCATTCCTATTTCGTATTTAATGGAATGAAGTTATAATTATATAAAGGTATAATATAATTCCAGTATAATCTAATGTATAATACCATTTACTCCATCCTTTATACATCCCACATATGGCATTAACGATTCAAATCACTTTGAGGGGGCGGTAATCTGCACTTCCTAAAATGAAATTATCGCGTTTACCCATAATGGAAATCATAAAGAATTATATAAATGATAAATAAAGAATCATAAGGAAAACATAAACATAATATATATATCATATATGAAAATAGTGTCATCAAAATGGCCACCATTAGGGGTGTTAAAAGAATATTGAACAATCATCGTTTCGTGAGGCAGTATTTCGCCACCCATAGAAACAATATGTTCTTTAACCATTAGACAAAGGTGTGTGTAAGTGTAAACCAAATCATTATCATAACAACATCCTAGTATATTGTAGATACTGGTTTTGTTACAAAAGAACCGAATAAAAAGATCTTAAGGGGTTGGAGAAGAAAAATAAAACAAAAAAAACATAAGAGAAGACATTACCTTAAAATCGGGTAACTCTTTTTTGATTTGAGCCAAAGGCTTCCTTGGGAAGAATTATTCCCAAAGTGAGGCTTCTAGGAGTAAGATAGGGAATTTGAAAGAGTATTTGGGTAGAGTTTGGACGAGAGGATTTGAAGGTGTGAATAAGGTGGTAGTGGTGGGGGCCTTTTATAAGAGGATAGGAGGGGCACTCTTGGAAAGTAAGGAAATATTACTTTATTATATAATGAGTTTCAGATTTTAAAGGTCCCATAGTTATATATTTCGAGGATAAGGTGATAAGGGTTCGAAATATACTCATACAATAGGCTTTGGACATGTGAGATTCTTAGATTTTACATTATCCTTCCATTTTATTAAAATTGTTAATTAATGAGGTAATCCCTGCATCATCATGGTGTCATTAGAAATTTAATTAATTTAATGTCTAAAAATTATAAAAAAATTACCATGATGTAGGAAATCTTTTTAGATTTCTAATTAATATTTATAGTAAAAAAAAATATGACTTGTATAACCCCATTTAAAATTTTTTTTAGTAAAACAACTCATGTCTGTGACATTTTTATTTTAACATTAAATAAAAAGTTTTTAATGTCATTTTCCTACCAAAGTGGCTCCATGGGATCCCCAAGTTGACCCATGGATTGTCTTGGTCTTACATGACTCATAAAACAGAGGTTGGACAAGTGTAAATGTATTTTCATATTTTTATAATATCATTTTACCTTAAATTTCACAAATTACCTTTAATCGCGATTAATTAAACTTAAAAGTTACTATTCACCAAAAATTATTTTAATCCCATTGAAACAAATTTTACTTCATAATGAGAACCATGTATGTCAGATTTTTGAAAATAAAATCACAGAAGTGGTAATGTTTCATTTAAACGAAAAATCAGTTTTTTAACTACCACTTAGTGGTTTCACTATTCATCAAAAATTGAAGTTTTTCAGAACAATGCCAAAATTTCACCCTAAGATATAATTGATATTCCGAATTCAAAATTGATGTCTATTTTACAAAATTCCAAAAATAAATGTTTCATTAATTAATTTTATAATTAATTCCTGCTGTCACAACAAATAGCATGTTTTTAAGAAACAATATATATCAAAAGATTGACAATTGTTTATGTCCAATTTCAAAGTGAAATTAATTATAACGACCACCATTGGATGAAATAATAAAAATATATTCTAATTATACTTTAAAATCACTAAATAGTATAATTTATCACTATAAATTATTTTGAATAAAAAAGTTGTTTTGAGTGTTTTTCACTATTCATAAAAAAATTGGAAGTTCTCAAAAAATTACAAAAAATTCAACTAAGGATAATTTCGATATTATGAATACAAAAATGAAGTCCATTTTGAAATAAAAAATTTCTATAATTTTAAAAAGTGGGTATTACTATTCATAACAGTTACTTTGATTAGTCGCGGTGTGTTAGAACTCAAAGTTGCGTACAACACACACTATTGTATTATTCAAAGAGAAGTGTACCGTGGAAGCTTGGGGTGTTACAAAATTTATATGTTTTATTTTAAAAATCATATAGAAATATTCATGGATGCCTTTTCAATATAGCTATATAATGATATTACCTCAATATAAATCAGTCCATATAATATATAGATATTGTTGTTTATATATATATATTATTAATTGGATTTTATTTTCATTAATTGGAAAAATTCATGTTAGTTTATCCCTAATATTTATATTATATTTCTAAACCATGCAAAATAGGCTCTCATACATAGGGTTGGATCTATCCATTTATGACTTAGAGAATATTCATAACAATAAAGGGATTTGTCTCTCATGCCTTAGAAAAATATTTTATTTATATTATGAAATATTATAATTGAATAATACCATAAAAATATTTTCTATAATTTTCAATTAATTTATCTAATTTAATTTCATGAAAACTATCTTTTTTCCGGCTTCAAATTTATAAAATCATAAAAACCAAGTTTCTTAATTTAAATATTATTTATTTATTGTTGGTTAAATATCATGATTATCTTCAATATATAATTTGAATTTCAACCTTTCCTTATCCCCCTCATGATATCACATGACCATCGTGGAAATATTTTTTTAAAACTCACAAGAGATCATCATCTCATTAATCCATGATGTCATACATGTCGTTAGGTATTAAAATAAAATTGTGGAATAATCTACCATTCCCAATAAAACATTCTCTGTATCATGTTAATAAAATTATAAATTTTTACATGATATCTTCCCCTACTAAATAACTTTTATACAAAAATCATCATAAAATTACACACCAAGGCATAGATTCATTATTATATTAACGTTGTATCAATTTTCATAAGATTAACTATATTTTATCACACATAAATGTTGTATCCTAAATATCCATTAAATACCCTTATTCATTTATCCTTCATTGAGAAATAGATTCTTATTCATAGTGAATTGACATTATTTATCCATATTTAATATTCATTAGCAAAATAAATTTGTGTGAATCACATATTAATCATAAAATCAATATGATATTTACTATTGAAATATAAGAAAATTATTATTAGATTTCATCAATATATAAATTATCTTTTTAAAAATATCTCATTTCATAAATATTTACATTATACTATCATTAATATGGAAAATAAATTTATACTGAGGAAAAATTCATTTCTATTATAATATAAATTTTATAACTTGAAATTAATATTACATTATCATTGGAATAACCTTCCAAATATTTTTATTTATAATACACTAGCCTTGATATCTGTAAATTAATCTATAACAACTCTGATCAATTTTGATATAGAACATATGACTCCATGTTAAATTTCAAATAACACTGATCTATTATTCGATATGATCATATTAATATTCCTCATAAAATGATGTTATGGGATTATTATGATATAATAATATTTTATTCTGATATAGAATATTTTACCACATGATTAATTTGATGAAGCTCAATTTCAAGGATAATGTTTTAATCCCATTTAGCTCTATTAAAATGGATTTAATTGTTGAGTAATAAATAAAAAAGGTTAAATCATCCATTACCAAAAACCGCACCATTAAATCTTATAGTGGCTAAAAATTTCACAGTTTAATAAATTAAATAAAAGACAGATATATATTTATTTTTATGCTTTATAAGAATTCAATAATTATTCTGATATATTATTTCCAGTCAAATGAATCCTTGTAAATATTTCTTCGAACACTATATTATAAATAAAAACACAAGTTTAAAATTCTATTATATAAATTTTTTTTCGAAAAATAATAAAAAAAATTACAAGGCACATTCTAAATTGAATAAAATAATATAATTGTGAATTAATCACAGTCCAATCACTATCACACTTGTTAAAAAAAATAATTATATAATAATTAAATTACCGATATGTAATGTTAATATAAACAAGCTTCATTTATGAAAAATATAAAGATGTTTTATAAAATATTTCATCTATAATAACCCAATAACTAATTAAATAGTGTATATATCCATGTTATAGTTCTGAATGGATATCTGGTGACATTTCCTATGGAATTATCTCTTCAAGGTACATCAAAACATCTAGAATAAAGGTTTTCTCAAATGTTCAACAAATATAGAAACAATATTATGGTATAATTATCGTAACTAATTTAAAATTAATTATTAAGTAAATCACTCTTGTTTTATGATTAAATGGGGTGCTTGACTCTAAAAATTACTAAAATCACTTGTTCAGCAATGATGACAACAATTTATCCTGTTTAAAAAACTTCAATAAAGCCTGGTTAAAACCCTTGTGATTCACTCTCATTTGGTATATCACCCATGGTAAAATCCCCACGGATACCTGCTTACAAGCTCTTGGGATTAATATTTGTTCTAAATGTCGTATGTGTAACCAAAATCAAGAAGATATTAATCACTTATTTATTTCTTGTGATACAACAATGACTCTCTAGAATTATATTTTTTACATTTTTGAGTGCAGATGGTTGTTTTGTAGTTCTATAACCACGCAGCTATAGTGGTGTATAGACCTACCTGACTCCCAACAAATTAAGAATGTTTTTGTCGCAGTTGTAGCGAAGCTTCTTCATGTGATCTGGTTTGGTAGAAATGATCTTACTTTTTGTAAAACATCATTCAATCTTACTGTAATTAAAATGAGAATTCTCATCGTGATACGGGAGGCAACTTCGATTCAAAAGTATCTTTGCAACAACTCAGTTCATGACCTTGGGATTCATAGGCGTATTGGGGTTGATAGGAATTACCCTCACCCTTGATCTAATTTTAATGTTTTTTGGCATCCCCCTCCCCCCATGATAGATTAAAATCAATGTAGATGGTGCCGTTAAGGGAAACCCTGGCCCAGCGGGTTGTGGATCCATCTTCAGAAATCACATTGACCAGACGCTCGACTGCTTCTATGGATCTTACGGTTTTGCTTCCTCTTTCGAAGCCGAGATGAAGAGTATTATCCATGCTATCTCATTCTCTAAGCTACACAACTGGAAAAATATCTGGATTGAGAGTGACTTCACTACTATTGTCCAGGCCATCACGAATGGTACCATTCATCTTGCTTGGATGCTCATTGCGCTCCGGATGGACTACCTGAACTCTCTTTCAGATATCAATTTCAGCATCACACATACATATTGTGAAGAAAACAAGATAGCTAATGGGCTTGCTAATATGAGTGTTTCTCATGATATTCATTGGAGGGATGATCTTCCTCCCGAGTTACTCCCACTTTATGTCAGGGATGTAAAAAAAATTCCATATTTTAGACTTGTGTAAACATTTGTTTTTGTGAATAAAATTTGTGTTTTGGTCGTTGACTAGTACACTACCTTTTAAAAAAACTAACATATATTTTCATCTGTTCTTATTGAGAAAAATTATTCTTACAAAAAATTAATCAACAATCTCTCCCTAAGGATTTGTTATCAATTCATATATAGAAAATATAGGTCAAATTTTTTAACTTCATTATATAATATCCCATTATTGAAAATAAATACGGTTGATAATAATAAATTTTTTTCTTGTCAATTTTGTTATTTTATTTCTACTCATTCTGTGGTTATTGTAGAAAAATGGAGTGACTAATCAATGTCCCAATATGTGAAATAATAAAACATTTATTCCAAAAAGAAATCTTACTTTTTATTTAAACTGAATAGTCCAAATCCCCACTATGTATCATATTATATTCATGTAAAAATATGCGAGAACAATAAAATAATTATGTTTCAAGAAAATTCGTGATAAAATTTCAAAAATTATGAATTCAAGAAAAAAAATGATTTGGAAATTATTCTCATAAATTCTACCCCACAATAGTGACAGTTTATTTGGTACACCATAATGAAAAATCTTTCTAAAATTGATCTCGAATATAAAAACTATTTGGATTGATCTGTGATGGGACCATCCAATCTAATGTATTGTTTCATAGAAATTTCATTTAATAATTTACCACATTGATCACATAAATCACCATCAAATCCTTGCACAAAAATAGATAAACCAAAATATAATTGAATATAATTATTCTCTACAGCCACTAGTGTGAGATAACGATTTGATATTATCTTTGTAACAACAAAACACTTTTCTTTTTTATCATCATTATTAGTTTAATCCTAAATCATAAACCCTTTTTGTTGGTTGTATTATCCATGAGAAATATAGTTTATTTACACATTCATACAAAATTTTTTTGTGGAATTTCATTTAGGAGTTAAATAGTTAATGATCATGTAATTATTAGTTCTAGATTAATTTTCATTAACATATCCTGATGATCTAGAAATATAATAATGAAATCTTTTGATTTGATTCCACCCAACATGATCCTTCCACCTAACTCCATATAAATTATTTGGTGAACAATTTTCTACAAACCCTGGTGAAAATTGAATTCTTTTCATTTTTAATTTATTTTTTCCCAATAAAAAGTGATATTAAAATTCTTCTTGAATCATTCTTAATTTTTCACATTGGATAGAACAAATAATAATGAATTCTATTGGGAAGACGGAGTTTTACCGAATAAAGTTAATAATATTATTTAAAATGAAAATTATATCATTTCCATTAAATAGGAAGTTCTATATATGATTAAATACATTGTGAAAATTTATGGTTGAGTTTTTTTGGATTCTAATTAATTATAAAAATATATAAAAACTAAATTAATATACTGGAAACATTTTTACACAAAATAATATCTATTTTCTTAAAGGCATTATCTTAATAAATAAAATTATTAAATTTTAGTTAATGATGCTAATAAAATTTAAATATAATATATTATATAAAATATTTTTTAACATTTTTCAGATAAATTTGGTTGGCATAATATATGAGGATATCCAATATTGAGAATAAAAAGATGTATTTTTATAAAGGCAGTATTACCACAATTTAATAGAGCACATATTTTAAAAAAAATTCTAAACATTATAAATTTTAGATTAAAAATAATTTTTAAATTTTTAATTATAATCTCAATATTATATTAGTGTGAATTTTTGGTATTTTAATTAGAAGTGATGTTTTTGATGAATTACGAGAAATAAACAATTTAATAGAAAACTAACACTTGATCAAAAAAATTTACATTGATAAATTAAACTATATATTTTATTTAATATAAATTATGATAAATTATTCATCTATTAAACTAATTCTTTCACTATAATAACATTCATATTGAGTGATGAAATAAAATCATTTCAAGCTTTTGAACATTTTTACTTTAAAATCCCACTTTCCCGATATGTCTAGGGTATTAATTTTAAATATATTTTTACCAATTCAATGGTTTGAATTTTTAAAATATGATAAAATATTTTTAATTATAATAATTAGTAATTAATTATAAACACAACATATATTTTGGACAAAAAATAATAGTGAATGAAATTAAAATTAATTATAGTTGTTAAAGGAAAACAAACTTACTTAGTTGTTAAACATTAATCTTAAGTGGACTAATGATCTATAAACTATTCAAATCCCCATTTTATAGAATTTTTTAGATACTATTATCCATTTTATATAAATTGGTTCTTTTTGTGTGGAACATGAGGTAAGGAAGACCTCCAAATAAATTTTTACTTTTGGTATTTACATTAATTTAACTCCTCCACTATAAAAAGGCACTCACACCCCTCACTTCATCACACCTATAAAAAAAATTTTCTTCTAAAAAACCTACCCAAATAAAATAAAAAAACCCTCCTATAATCATATATTATTTTTTAGACATAAATAAAACCATGGGATGATTGATATAAAATAAATGGTGTTACCTAATGAAGAGGTAACCTTCTTCACCGAGTACTTTTGTTTTCTTTCTTTCTACACCATATTAATTATTCTTATATATTTATTAAATAATTTATTCTATGTCATAAATATTATGATTTATTAATTTTTTATTTTTATCTAAAAATTCACACACATATATCAAATGGGATATGAAATCATCCTCCGTGTGTACGATATACTACCTCCTCGAGAAACAGATATCATTATTTCTTCCCTTACCACCATTCATGGTTGGGGATGATAATATCTTTAAAGTCTATATATGATATATATTATTTTTATAGTGGTTTTATCATTCATTAATTATTATTTAACACATACCTTCAGGATTTCCATTTTATGTGAATACAATAATGTCATTCATGCATATGGTTGACAAATGCCACATGATGTGATGTGATGCATTCAAATATTACATGGTATACATTAATGACGATTTTAAAAATAATATTTGATAAACATGACATTAATATAATAATTTTAATTATAATATAAATTAAACTGATTATATTATTTCATTAATACGACATGAAAATGGAAAAAATGTTTATGCATGTGTACGGCCTACTGTCTCTATGGACCGTGTATTTCACTTCCAATCACCATATTTAATGGATTAATATAAATAAATATATAATAAATATATATTATATTTAAATCATGATTTAAATTTGGTATATTATGAAATCATTCTGTAAATAAGAGTCACAAAAAATCACAAGTCAAAATATTCTAAAAAACAAGTCAATTAACACTCAAAATAATAAAAATGATGAATAATTATTAATAAATGAGAGATAATATATTATAAAAGGATCATATATTATATTGTAAATATAAATATGATTTTGTTGTATGTTAAATATATTATTAGAACCATTAAACATGAGTATAAAGAGTGTTCATCTAAAAATAATCCAAACGTAATAGTATTTCTAGTCACACTTTTTTCCACATGACATATACCAAATTCACCGCTCATTTATTTTGTGTAGTGTATATACTAAATTATGATATGTTTTATCATTAATTTAATTTATTTAATAATATTTAATGTTTCATTTGATTTTATTCATTAATTTTTCTCACAATTCAATGTTTACTCAAGTAGTAAGGGATAAGTCTCAATTTACTTTTTATTTGGACTTATTTTATTATCATATAATAGAATTTTATGTGGTGTAACTAGTACAGATTAGACATGTAACATCATGAGTAATAAACTACTCATTATATTTTATGTTTCTATTTGAATTATCTCATCCATTTGGATTTTACATGAATGCAACCATGTGGTAAAAGTTATCTTACATTCTCAATTCTATTTGTGATCGAAGAAATTCTCTTCAAATAATCACTTTCTAGTAATCATTATTAGTTTGAAATTATAATTATTTTTAATATAAATATTATCTCATTGTGGATAATATTATCTCCTGAAAATTATACTATTTTTTATATATGGTTCTTACCATGAGTGTTTTATGATTTATTAGGGAAATTTTGATAAATCCCAATCATTTACTCTTTACGGATACTGGATAAGAAAAATTGTTTATAATTTATATTTATTATTAAATATGTAAGGAATGTTTTCAAAATATAGTACATAGGTTTGGGTATAGTTAATTAATTACCCTGTATGCACTTATAGACTCATGAGAAAAAATTAAGTGGCAAAAAACCCATTACATTCATTTCAAAGAAGTTTTAAACTATATAGAGGATTGATATTGATATTAGTTACTTATGAATGGTCTTGAACCAAATTAGGCTGGTTTCTACCAACATAAATAAAATTTAATAATCATATATCTGGATAGTAAGTATATCGATGATAGACATTGATTATTGAGATGTCAAAAAATTAGGCATTCCATCATTATTGTTATTTCATCTGATTATTTAATTAGTTAGAATATCCATGGTAAATTTTCATGGTAATTTGATTATTTAAATATAAATATTAGATTATATTATATTCCATAAATATTATGCCCATGTAATTTATTTATTTAAATTTATCTCATTTATTTACAATTCCATGATGATAATTTTTTGTTGATTTATGATATATTCTATTGTACATAACTCTTATTGAGAATTTGATATCACCGAAATTTTTTTTTATTACATGGTCTATGAATAAGATATATTTGAATGAGTTTTCAATGAGTAATTTTACTATTATTATTCATTTATTATTTTTTATTTTCTATTCCTAATGGATAATGGGTTTTATGTATGAAATGTGTTCCCAAAACTACTAAATTGATCAGTCATTCAGGATGTATTTACTTTTATCTTTGGCCAAGGTATATATATTATACACTAGCTTTGGGATATTGGGGTCAGGTAGCTACATTTGGTATCAGATAAAGATTATTAGAATCTCTAGAATCAATATTTAGGAAAACATAGATTAATGATCCTAACCCTAAGATAAACTTTGTGTATAAGTATAAAAGAACATCCTAATGAAACCATGTTTCTAATTTGGAGAATATATAATCATAAATTTTCTTATTTATAATATGATATCATGACTTTTGGGATTAAAAATTATGTCATAAAACATTATGATCTAATATTGTGTGTTACAATGAATAGTAATATAACATGATAAATTGTAAGTTATCAATACTCATGGAACATATTGAGTTTTACCTGGTTAGGATGTTGATATTGATAGTATTATAACTAACAATGTTATGGATATATTAGGGAATATTAATACTATTAAAAGAAATTCCCTTTTTTAGATATAGAATCATGTTCTATAATGAGATTATCCATTCCCTCATCACATTACGTGATATAAGACCCTATCATTTAGTGGGACTACTGATCCAATGGTAGCATATAAATGGATTCATTCATTGGAGAAGATATTTATGGAATTGTGATGTGGTGAAAGTGAAATGGTTAAATTTTAATGTATTGTATAAATAATGATGATGATTAATAGTGGAAATTAATACTTAATACTAAATCGGAATAGAAAATATATTTCATGGAATTGAATAGTTTTATGGATACATTATTTGTAAAATATTTCTCTTGTGAGAAAAAAATGATATGAATAAAAATTTCCCTATATTAATGAAAAATAAAGGATAATGTGTTGTAGAGTATAAAGATACCTTTACAAGGATAACAATGAATCCTACAGATTTCATATGCAATAGCGAATAAATGATTGAACATTTCATTTTATGGCTTAAGTAAGGTCTCCCAAGGGAACTGGTGTGTCAAACTTATTCATCACATGATTAAATAGTTTTACGTGATATCATGAAATACAATGAATTCAAAAAAATTTATGGATTAAAGGGGAAGAAAGAGAATAATACGATGATAGATCAAGGACAAAGGGAAGAAGGGAATGAAGGATATTCCCACGCATGATAAATGTGAAATAAATAACCACGTGAAATTATTGAAAGGGTTATAAAACTATTATAAGGGTGGGGAAAAGGGTAATCTTGAAATAGAATGAAAATAAAATGAAGAAAAGACAAAAATTTAGTGATTAAACTGTAATGAAATAATAAAATACACAAATAAATTCAATATTAATGAAAGGGAATATACCTCATATGTATCTTTTAGATCAATGTCAAGCTTATGATATTGACAAAAACAAAGTGGAATAACTAATGTACATTAATATTAGGATTTATGAAATATGTTGTAATATTATTTTATTAAGGATGTTCTAAACATATTATTTATGAAGTATATAATTATTATACATTATTAATATTTCATTTAGGATTTTAGATCATATGTTTAATTTTACTATGAAAAGTGATTAATTAGTAATTTTAACATATTTGAAAACTCATGGTTTAGAGAAATACAACACTTAATATGTTCTTGATGATGAGACAGCGATTTTTGGATAATGAAATGATTGATAAAGGTAAATTAAATAGGATAAAACTAACTTAATTAGAATTTATTATAATATATTCGATCATAAATCATTGAAGGTCCATATGTTTAAACATTTATGAAATGGTTTTTTTGAATTTGGATGTGGTTTTAGAGATTATTGTATTACTTCAACTGATGATGCAACACATGATAAGTGATGACATATAAATAGTTCAAGACATTATAAAAGGATAATATTACTCTTTCAATATAGAAAAAATATCAAGTATTTTATTTATTTATATTATTAGATCACAAAAGTATTCCAAAACACTAGTAATATGGTCTTGAAACAAATTTTTTATCCTATTCTCATCATTTGTGTTGATTATAATAACATTTTTTTAAAACTATGGTTTTTAGATATTTGGTCATTAAATTTATCATGAAAATGTTCTATATCACTCCATTTGAGTATTTAAGTGTTATTTTTCTCTGCCATGTTTATGTTTTCATTTCCCACTTACATTCTCCTATCTAGAGAACTTGTAATGTGATTATTCTAGATGACTTTACACCTCTATTTGTCTCTTACTAAGGGGATATTTTATTAACACTTTATATAATGTGGTATTTTCAATGATGATATGTCCAAATTTCAAGCTTTTGACTTCCAAGATCAACATTAAATTTCAAGGATGTAATTTATTGAATGTGCAAAGAATGTACACCCCAAAAATCAAAATAATTACATTTTATTCAATTACATGAATCACAAAAAACATTAGGTATAGAATGAAATATAACAATACAAGACCTAAAAATGTATTTCATATTAAATATATTAAATATATTAGATATATTTAATATTTGAAATATTTCTTTAAAATAATAGAGAACTTATTTTATCTAGTGTTACACACAACACAAACTTTAATTAATGGCTTATGTTATACGCAAACCGAGTTTTACTGAAATGAAGTAATATTATTATTTAAAATTAAAATTATCTACTAGATTCTAAATTGGATGTTATAAACAAAATTAACTACCATATAAAAATATATGGTTGAATCCATTTTTTACTAATTATTTGTAAATTAATATAAAATCAATTAAATATAACAAATTTATTTTAATAAAAAAAATTATTTTCCAATGAGTTTTCTATTAATAGTCTAAATTAATTAATTTCAGTGAATGAAGTTAATTAATTTTATATATTATTTTTTAAATCTTTAATTTCCATAAATTTATCTAAAATATTTTATGGAACATCATAACAAAAAATTAGTTATCATGCATAACCATTATATTTTTCTAAAGGCCATTTGGTTTCCTTTTAATGAGACACCTAATTTAAAACTAAATTCTATATCATTAATAAAATTTAATTGAAAAAATATACATCAATTTTTCAATCAGAATTTAAATTTTATATATGTGGGATTTATTTTATTTTATGAGAAGTTTCAATTATTAATTAAGAATGAAAAATATTGAATTTAATTTAAAACTAAAATTTCATCTAAAATAATTTATGATGGTACATATTATTTTCAATTGGTTTTAAAGTAACATTAGTAAAATTATAAATATATTAATCCATTTTTTTATTTTAATTAATTTCATAATGATATATTATATAAAAAAATTTAAATATTTTAAACATTTTAACTTTTGAAGCCCATTTTTTTTCAACATGTATGTGAGATTAAATTCAAAAACATTCTTGTAACATTAGTTATTTTGATTTTTGAAAATGGATTCCATATTTTGTATCATGATAATTTATAATCTCTAGTCTGGTGAAATTAGTTTTTAACAAAAAATAATATAGAAGGAAATTAACATTAATTACAACGATTAAGGTAAAAAATGATTTTAAATATTGGGTGACCATAACAATTAAGGGGAAAAACGAAAATTAAACTTTTCCAAAAACGTTTGAAAAAATTATTTCAACCCTATACTCCCTTGGATCATAAATGTTTCATTATTGGTGAAACCAGATTTAACATACCATATAATTATAGAATAATACTTTTTCCTATATATTAATATTTATGAATTAGATAATGATTTTACCAAAAAAAAAATGATGTCATTTATGGTATTGTACACAACCCTAAACAATTGGTTTCTCAAAAATCTTATGTTGCAGACAAGACTGGGTTATACCGAAAAATAATCTATTATTAATATTATAATTCTAAGTTCTAGTTATACACTAGTTGTTGTATTGGTGGGAATGAATAGGACAAAGTAAATTATTTTTACATATGTATATTAATTTTTTTACGTTCTTAAATCAAAATTATGGACTTAAAAGATGAATAAATCCAATTTTAAGTATAAAATGATCCAGTATTTCTAAAAGGTAGTTTAAAATACCATTGACAAAGAACCATTTTTAAATGCAGTTTTTGACACTTTTATAAGTTCTATTTAATAAAATGAACATCTTATTTAGGAATAGATTATCATGATTTACATTGGATGAGTTTTTGGTCTTTTTCTGATAATATTAATTTTTTAATGAATAGAGAAAAATACTCCATTTTAATTCAAAACTATTTTTTCGTCTAAATTATCAAAATAGTTAGATTATATATTTTATTGGTTTTAAAGTATTATTAAATAAATATTTTATATTTTAACCCAATTTAATCCTTTAAATAATTTGTTATATTTAAATTAGATAAAAAAACTTATTGGTATTTTTGAATGTCTCTTCTATTCGCCTTCTCACCACATCTACGAGATTAGTGTTAAATCTAATTCAACATGTTTTATGAATTGAACTAAAAAAAATAAAATACATGTTTATAATATATATGAAATATGTGATCTAATTGTATCGATAGAATTTTTGTTAAATAGTAACTTTGTATTTTATTTAACATAGTTAAGGGTAAATCGGGCAATTAAGGTTAAATGTAATATTATAATCTTATAAAATTACCCTAACACATTACCTAATTTCATTGGATGAGTGTTTTTTGATCTAAATCATCCTTAGGATGAAATTATAACCTTTTAAGATACTTATGAAAGAATATGACATTTATTATATTTTTTTTAAAGATAAGATAAAAATGTAACACACATATTTTTTAATTAGGAAATCATTTTTCATATAGGGTTTTAGATAAGATAACTGGAATATAAAAATTAATTGGAAGGATAATATGTTTATCTACATCATGATAATTCATTTGTAATTTTTAGACATTAAATAGTTAAATTTAATTATGACCCAATGTTGATTCTGTAATAGATTTATTAAAGAAATACTCAAATAAATGATTTTAATATTATTAAAATTAATATAATTGGAAATATATTAATCCATCCACGAATTTTTTGGATAACATTGAAATTTTATAGACATGTGAAATATGTTTTTAAGTAATAAATTTTTAATGATTTTTTAAAATGTGAGGCAATGAATTGTGTCAAAATTGATATTATTCATATTTTATAATATGAAATATTATATTAAATTCTATAAAATTTATAAAAATATATTATCCATAAAAATATTTGATTCAATTCTAAAAATATGATTAATTACTCATTCATTGGTATTTTGGAATTTTATTGTAAATAATTTTACCCTCAATGTTAAATTACTTGATAAAATCGTAAGAGTTAAATGTGGTTAAAACAGAATGATAAGGATTAGAAAAATATTCAAACATGAAAAATATTGAATGGATGATTATATTTAGACCCATACTCAACCAATATTCTAATTTAGTCAATTTGAAACCACTTTTAATTGAAATTTAATTTACAATAATTTAATACTTTTGATAATTCCAATACTGCACGTCCATACTCTAGTAAAAAGTGAACTCTTTCCTCTATATTACTCATAGTTCAAAACCCATTTATTTCAATCATGTCCTACCTAAAAAACATCTAATAATTCCTACTCACATTATTTAAGCCTTATTTTATGAATAACAACATACTTATTTTTTTTAAGGTGTTAAGAAAGGTGATCATCCGGAGGAAATGTAATGTCTTTATTTAAGTGTTTCTATTTATTTTATTCATCCACATCATTAAAATATTCTCCAACCATTAACAGATAAAAAATAAAATAACCTAAATTTATGTAGATTTTTTATTTAAATATCATCACTTAAATCCATCTCCAATTTCAACAAATGGGAAAAGAATTTTTCACTCACGTGTACAGGGAATAACTACCTCACGAACAGATATAGTTCATTTCTCATTAAAATCTCTCAAGGATAGTTATAATGAATGAATTAACATATATATATATATATATTGTATAAATAACATATTTATCATTATAAGATAATAATATATCAATTATATTCTTACATTTCATGCACATAAAAATGGAAATGTTGTTTCTGCGTACGTGTGAACTATCACCTCCACGAAGCGATGTGATTCATTTTTAATCACCAGAACACATGGATAATATATATATATGTGTGTGTGTATATTAAAATTATTCATATTATATTTACGATAATATTATATTTTTATAATGATAAAATAATAATTACCTTCTTTCCATAATGATTATTGACAGATGAAACTATTACTCATGCATACGTACGCCTCACAGTCTCAATGATTATAACATTGTTAATATTTAATATCAATATTAAATTTATTAATTTAAATGTATAATTGAAATCTAAACGTTATTATTATTTCCTGAATGTTATTTTTGAGATTATTTACTTAATACCACACTGATTATTGACATAATACCAAGTTCATTTTCAACAGAATTATCGAATACAAGAAAAAAGTATGATATGAAATAAAATAATTATGTAATTGATATAACATGGAAATAAGTGATATAAAGTGAATAATAATCATTAAAAAAATTTCAATAATTTATAAATTAACCTAATTTTATTATTCAAGATGATAAAGAACATACGAGATAAGTCAGACTCAATGTAAGGGACTTTATCTCAACATCCATTCATTAAGGAATATTATTATAATATACACCACCATATTTTATAAGTTGTATAATTTAAATCATTGAATTTTAATTTCATTCAATGTTTTTCAAAAGTAGTCTTTTTATATGAAGGTTTTTAGTAAATGGAAAATGAATGTTTTTAACATATACGACGACACCGACTTTTCCACCGTCATAACCATTAATTTATATTTGGATTTCTCTATAATCTATAATGTTTTTAATATAAAAATAAATAAAATATTCCCATTTAATTTATTATGTTATTTATAGTATTTTTTAAAATCGATTGATTATATCAATGTCATTAAATGATATTTGTGAATGAAATTTAATAATGTTATTTTTCTTTTATGCATTATTTTTGTATTGTGATTATGTTTTGGTTATTTGGAATTGAATATGTATATGGGTGGTTATATGATATACTGAGGGAGGTGGTCTTCTGATATCTCTCCAATGCATTGAGTAATTATATAGAGTTTACCTGGGCATCTCCTATGATATTTAGTGAATATATTGAAATAAGTATTCCAAACATAACCATGGAGGTAACTCCATATGTAGTTGTGATGTCAAATTAAATGAAAGATATAGATTCCAAATGTTAGAATCATCATTTTTAATTACTTTGATTTTTACGTAAATCATATGAATTCATGAGGTATTCTAAATAGTTTATGTTTTATGGGTTAAATTTATAATTTTGTTTTCATGAGTTTAAAATATTCATGGAATAACAGGATCTTTCCTTATTTTATGCCCCTTATAAAGATTTTTTTGTGATTATCCAATGTTTTAAGATGTTTTTCATATGTTTATTGATGGGTAAGGGAATGGAAGACGACAAGGTGAATGTTATGAATATTTTTATGAAGAAAAATAATTATTGTTTTATTTTCTAAATGTTTTAGATTATGCAATAATTGATATTGAGTTGACTTGTCTACATTGTAATAGATGAGTTTTATGTAATTATTATGGCCTAATTTTCTATAATTCTAAACTTGAAATGATCATAAATGTGAATTAATGTGAATTATTGACTTAACTCAAGATTATGTAACATTTAAGGCCAGGGTCTTATTGATGTTATCAAAGGTCGGTTTAGATAATTTTAGGGGTTAGGAAATTATAAATAAAATATCCATAACTATAATTTACATTATGGTAAAATTTAAATGATATAAAATTTGAAGGGTATAATGTTACATCATCTATGAAATGTATGTTCAGAATGATTTTCGATGGAGGAAACAACATAGCAATGTTGGGAAGCAGTCTATAGGAAAACAACCTAAAAAATCTGGAACCTGAGATTTCCATAATCATAACTGAATTGTGTTATATAGTGATGAAAAAAAGACTCTGGATATAAATGGTAGTGGTATTTATGCACAAGATCATCTATATCAACAATAGTGGAAAATTTTAGTAGTGGAGTATTTTATGAGGAAACATCTTCCATCATTCAGATGACCATCTAAACCTCTGCTAGCTAAAGGGTGTATGAAATCCCTAGAAAACAATTTTGATTTCATGGAGTGTTTAGACAATAAAATGGTTAGTCTTGTTATTTTTCATTTTGGAGGGGAAGCTGATCATTGGTGGTAAATGATTGAGAATATTAGGAATAATGTTGATATTTATGATATTGAGTGGGAAGGATTCAAAAATATTTTTCATGAGAAATATTTTCCTATGATAGATTGACATATGCTAGAAAACAATTCTTAGAATTTAAGAAATATGATGATTCAATGGATGCATATGAAAAAAATTCACCTGACTGGAAATGCCCACTCTAAATTTCATCTAGGATCAAGATAGTTTAATCAATCATTTTTACTCTTTATTAATTCCATCGTATTGAAGGGTGATAACATTTCATGGGTTAAAAATATATGAAATACTTGTTAGATGTATGGAGAAGGTGGAAATGGATTTTTCTAATGATCATGTGTTCTATGAAAACCATCATAATAAGTGGTCGATGTGGAACGTGAAGGGAATGAATTCATCAAAATGTATGATGGTAAGAAAATCAATTTTATACTTTGTGAAAATTGTGGTAAAAACACAATACAGAATTCCTTTTGAATTCTGTAAGTGCTTATAATGTGGTAAAATAGTAAATAAGGCTTGTACCTGTAGTGTAGAGGATAATTGTAGTAGTAATAAAAAATATGATATATACTTAGTAAAATGTTTTTAGTGCAACAAGATGGTTCATTAAGAAAATGAGTTTTATATGATGAACTAGAATTATGGGAAGTAGATAGACGATATACAGAAAGGTGTGGTTAAATACATTTCAACTACATTATTAGATGTTGGGTAATAAAATGATGTGGTATGAGGTATATTGTTTTTTATTCAGATTTTGAAAATTTTCCATTTGATTCAGGGTCTATAAGTTATTTCATATCTGAGGATTTTTCTGGTAAATTCGAAATTCCACCTCAGGAAATGAATCTGGATCATATGAAAAAAAACCTGGGAGAAATATTGAGGTAAAAATAAATTATAATATCATTAATTTCGTTGTCTATAAAAATAATTTACCTACAGAACTTGTTATTTTTCACCTTGTAGAGATTGATGTTTTTCTGGTTATGGATTTTCATTATTTTTTACCATGTTACGATTGATTGTAGATCTAAAGATGCTTCTTTTAAGAATGATTAATAGAAATGAATATTATCTTGCATATATTTTTATAAAAAGGGGAAATGTTTAGAATAATATTGTGCTGGTGGGAAATTGATATCTTGATGTTTTTTCTAAAGATATTTCTTGTATTATTTCCAATAAATAAGTGGAATGTAGTGTAGACTTAGATCCTGATTCTATGAAAATTTAAAAACACCCGTATTGAATAGATGAAATTGATCTTTTAGAGTCGAAGAAGTATTTTCTTGAGTTTTAATATAATGTTTTCTTTCGACCTAGAACATCACCATTGGGTGATCCTGTATTAATTGTTAAAAAAATTTGGTTAATGATATTTTTCATTGATTATAGAGATTTAAATAACATCGTTGTGAAGAACAAGTATCTTATGCCTCATATCGATGATCTATTTGATCTACTCCAAGGAACACAATATTTTTCAAAGGTTGACATTTCGTTGGGTTACCATCAGTTGAAATTAAAGGATGAACACATTCTTAAGACTTCATTCCATTTTATATATGACCGTTATGAATTTATAGTTATGCTTTTTGGGTAAACTAATTCACCTATTATATTCATTGATCTTATGAGTAGAATATTTCATTAGTTCTTGGATATGTTTATGTTAGTTTTTATTGATAAAATGTTAGTATATTATATAAGTAAAGAGAAGGATGGAAGTAACATATGGATTGATTTTGAAGCACTAATAGAAATGAAACTATGCGGGAAATTCAGAAAGAGTGTATTTTGGTTGTAAAAAAATTCTTTTCTCGGTCACACTGTTTCTAAATACTAAATAAATATTTATCCTAATAAAATTAATTTTGTTAACAAATGTCAAATAACCACATATATGTAACACCCCATGATTTCATAGTGTGTTATTTCTTCAAAATAATTCCATAACATGCACTACACGCAACGCCGAGTTCAAGCAAGCCGTTAAAAAGAGGTTATGAATAGTATTACAAAATTTTAAACTTTATATAATCCTTATAATTTTAGAATCCATATTATGAGTTTCTTAGATATAATGTAAGAACCAATTCATTTTTCGTATTGCACTTTTACCAAATTTTAATAGTGACCCGTTTTTAAATCCAATATTTTAAGCTTTTATATATTCAATTTGACTAAATAAATTTAATTTTTAGAATGGAGACATCAAAAATTTACAATGAAACAACCCAAGCTTCCATGGTACGCTTTCCTTTGAATAATACAGTAACGTGTGTTGTATGCAACTTCGAGCTCTAACACACACCACAACCAATCAAACTAGCAGTTATGAATAGTAATACCTACTTTTTGAAATTTTATAAAATTTATCTCTCAAAATGGACTTCATTTCTGTATTTGGAGTATCGAATTTATCCTAAGGCAAAATTTTCGAACTTTTCGGATAACATTTATATTTTGATGAATAGTGAAAATTACTAAATTTTAATTAAAAACAACTTTTTTAATCAAAATAATTTATGTTGATAAATTATGAATTTTAATTGTTTTAAAGTTTATTTAGAATATATTTTTACAAGTTAATACAATTTTGGTCATTGTACATACTTTCACAATTAAACCGGACACAAACAAATGTCAATCTTTTGATAGTTATTATCTCTTAAAAACACGCTATTTGTTTTGACAACGAGAATTAATTTTTAAATTAATTAATGCAACAGATATGTTTTGAATTTGGTAAAATATACATCATTTTTGAATTCATAATATCAAATATTAGAGATATGGTTTATATCAAGGAGTAAAATGTGGTTCATTGAGATGAAAATAATTTTTGGTGAATAGTTACTTTTTACTTTTATTTACCACAGTTGAAAGTAAATAGGGTAATTAAGGGTAAAAATGATATTAATATTACCAAAACACATGTCCTGATTCTATTAGACAAGTTTATCTCGACCAAAAACAACCTTATGAATAATATATTATCATTTAGGTCCACTTGGATTAGATTAGGACATTTATTATTATTTAATTCAAAGAGGAGTTAAAAGAGTTAAAATCAAAGTTTATTTACTAAAACATTTTTTATATGGGGTTATACATAAGATAAATTAGATTGTAAATATTAATTAGAAAGATAAGAATCTTTCCTACATAATTATACTTTATTTATAATTTTTATACATTAAATAATATAATTTATTTATGAGACAATGATGATGCAGTAATTACAATAATAGTGAAAAACTAAAATAATTGATATTATAAATACCCATATAAATATAATTTGAAACTTTTTATGAATTAAACTAATTTTATTGGTTAATATGACATGTTAGGATTTATTTAATTAATTTTATTCGAAGTAATTATTCTATTATGATTTTCACAAAAATCAGTTTTCCAAATAGTGTCAAAATTGACATAAAAGAGTTTTTAAAACAAATATTATTTTATTAACTGATATTCAATTCCTAAAAATCTAAAATTCTTCCAATATACTTATATAATGATAGTTTTATCATTAATGGTCCACATGGGGGTCTCTTGGAGGTATATAGTAAGTTTATTAACTATATAATATAAAAATACAATGTGACATGGTAAGTGTCAAACTAATTATCTAAGAGTTAAAACTAAAAGATAAGGTTAATATAATGACCCAAACTTGTTTAAATTCTATTTGTTGAGTGGTTTTAGACCCATACCCACCTTAACCATTACATAATACACTTTGGAGCCATTAAAAACCGAATATTAATTTATTATAAAATTATATTTCTAGCTTTTCCAAAGGTGCCGCTCACCCCTCTTATAAAAGGGCACTTCGCCCTTCTCATTAATTCAAACCATCAAAGCATTTTGGTTCGGCCAAACCCTGCCCAAATACTCTATAAACTTACATCACTACAACCTAGAGTCCTTATTTTGATAAGAAAGCTAACCTATGGAGCCCTTTTGATCAAATCAAAAGGAAGATCCCGAAGAAGAAGTAATGTTTTCGCCACCCTTTTTCAAATTCATTTTTTATTCAACTTCTTATTTCTTTGTTATTACCATTATAAAATAATGAATCCAATTTCTACTATATACTGTAATATTATTATAAATATGGTACAACCATATTCAGTATTCTATCTATCCTTTGAATGACATGTCACCATACGTGCTTATGTACGGCTTACCGTCTCCACGTCGTGGTGTAATTGTTATTCAATATATTATTATTTGGATGGGTATAATAATGATTTTTAATTCATGTAAATAATAAATATAACATGATAATGATTATGTATATATGATATAACATCCAATTATATATTATTTTAATATCAAAAGAATGATATTGTCGCTCGTGCGTACGTACGGACTACCGTCTCCACGAACGCGATGAGATTCATTCCCCATCGTATCCATTCAAGTATAATTATCATTTGATGATTTAAAAATAATTTTTAAGGACTTGATATCATTTTGGATATGAGTAAGATACAAACTATCCAGGACAAACATGGCTTACATAACAAAACATATAAAAGAAAACGAGTAAGTTAACACCCGAAACAACGATAATACTAAGATATTATTAGCAAATCAATGTTAAAATATCATATATGATATCATATTAATGTATATGATTATTGTATAATTTAATAAAAATTATTTCACCATTATACAGGAGGTTAACCTACCCTCAACCAAGGAAAGGTACAAGGTAAGGGTTTATTTCACAATCTCTTCATTATCTGAGGTTGTTTATATGAAATAATATACTAGGATCTATTTATCATCCACATCCATGTTTCTTAAAAATGTTTTTCAAAACATTATTAATATTTTACAGAATATGGTTTAAAGTCATTTATACCCTTTTTTTGACTTTTTATAAGAAGTTTATAAAATAATCTTTTTTTTCAAACAATATCCTTTTAGACAGAATTTAGGTAAGAATGTTATTTTAACTTATACATTGGGTGCGGATATTTTCTGCCATTATAAAATCGTTGAAGTTTCCCTTATAATATTATAAGAATATTTTCAAAGAAAATGTTTTATATTATATGAATCTTCAATGATTTCATAATAGAAAGAGATATTTCTCTAAAAAGTGTTTTGATTTCATCTATGTCAACATCCTTTGATGAATTTTAAGTTTATTTGGAGATGATTTATTATGATATAAAACTTTTATATTTTATTGATGGTTTTGTGATATGTTTGACTGTGGATGTGTTATTTTTATACCATTCATGGTTTATGGATGAAGTATGTACATTTCGTATGCGGGTTTTAATACGAATGTTTATGTCATGTTTAAACCTGTTCATATCAGGAATGAATTGGACTTAATATGTGATGGGTGGAGCCTACTATAGCTCCTCGATGAAACGGTAGGTCTCATGAGACAAACTATTGTCTTGGCACAAGACCTTAATAAAATCTTATTTGTAGTCTTGGCGCGAGGCCTTGGCTATGTGGTTATGATAGTATGGCATTATGCATTCCATCATTATGAAAGTGGTTATTGATATTGTATGTGAATATTCGATTAGTAGAATATTCATGTGAATAAGTAAATGGAATTATTTCATTTTATTTTTGCCATACTATGTTTATGTTAAAGTTTAAAAGGCTATTGTTTTAGTTATACATTGCCTTAAATGTTTATTCTTATTTATGAAAGTTTCCGCTATATTGTTATCTTTACTGGGCATTTGACCTCACCCCTTTTCTATGTTTTATTTTTCCCAGGATGTGAAGAAGTAATTTATGAATGATCTACAGGGATAATATGAGGGGATAAGAGTGTAGACTATAGAGACTATATTGTTGTAGTTTTCATTTTATGATGTAATGTAAACTTTATTAATGTATCTAGTTATTCCAAGGCTACTAAAAGAATCGGTCTTTCGAGATTTGTTCTTTCTTGTGATCATGCCAATGTTATGTAAAAATGCACCGACTCTGGGTAACTGGGGTCAGGGCATTATAGTTGGTTTCAGATTAAGTTTAGGTCAAACCTTGGAAGCAAGATTTAGATAAAATTTGATTAGAGCACATATATCTAAGATGGACTTTGAGGATTAGTATAGAAGAACTTCCTAGAATTTTGGTATTGAAGAAATTTTGTGAGTTTTCCAAGAAATACATCCCTGTCTGGATATGAGAAGGTAGAGGCAGCTCTATCACAGATGTACCTAGGGGTAAAACTCGAAAACACCACTTTGAGATATACTCGAACGGGAACTGGTGCACGATAACGGGCCTTGCTGCACTCTTGGTTACGACACTCACAGGGGATATGCTTAGGATAACTCTCATTTTCTTTACAAATCATTATGAAGGGTTTATGAGTATATAATTCCTCAAAGATTTTTTTTTATGATTATGGATTATATCCATAAATAGTTCAATTTATATTAAGTTCTTTATATGTATGGAATTATGTATTTAGATTCATAAACTGATCTAGTTTATTCCATTGTTTAAAAATGGCGCCCAGTAGAAGGAATGAGAACTGCATCAATGCACATGATCCAAAGAAAAAGAAGGATCATATATTTCATGGTCTTAAGCCATAATTTATAAGATAAATAGTCTCCCATGTATTATCATCATATGGAGAAATAATATCATGTGTTGATATGATAAGTAAAGAGTTTACTGAGTCCTATGACTTTGAAGGGAAGCAAGATAAGAAAAGGATGGAAGAGAGAAATATGGATAAAAGGAAGAGGGAAAAGAAGAATTTTCCCATATGTGATAACTATGGGATGAATCACTCTGAAACTTGCTTGAAAGGAATGTGAGTTTGTTATAAGTGTGGAGGAAAAGGACAAAAAGTTCGTGACTGCAAGGGTAAGAAAATGGTTTCAAATGTACAATGCTTCATTTTCAAGGAGTTTGGACACTACGCGAACCTATGTCTCAGTCATCAGACTATGCCGCAAATGATGATATTGGATAACAATCAAGTTATGATACTACCACAGACGAAGAGGAATGATTAGAGTTCTTATGTCAATTATGTCATTTGAGTGCTGTATCAATAGTGTACTTGTTATCATAATTATGGAGTATATAAGGATTGTACTGCAGTACTATTTCATTAAGGACTTGAGATTGTGTAGAACAAAAAATGTGACTCAATAGTAGGTTAATTTTTGGAAAATATATGGATGAGAGAAAGATAAACCATAATATGGTTCTGATACCGAGGTAGCGATTTTTTGAATAATACATGATTGATTTGGATAAATTATATTGGATATTTTTGACTACCCTAAAACTGATTAATTATTTTTATATTCCATCATTGTTGGGGTTTACAACATTTTTGGATTGAATGAGTATATCTATTATTCTTTAAGGAATAAGGGATCATGAATGTAATCAATAAGTTTTTTTTGGTAATTAAGGATGTTGCAATGTTTTAAAAGAATACATGATGAAGGTGTTCACATGTTATTACGTAGAAAAAAAGGATCTTCATTGTGTTTACCTTCCTTATAAATTTTGAACTGAAGTATTTTGGATAGTTCTAGTTTGGATTACTTTGGATTTCCATAAAAGGAAAACCCGTAGGTCGGGCATCAACCCATCACGTCCGGAAAGGCCGCGAGACTTGAACCCACAACTGAAGGGCGACAAGGGAATATCACCTACCACTGACCCAATTGATGTCCTCTATTGAATAATGATGTTTTTTAATGGTTCTGCTAGATGAATTATAAATTCATTTTTTAAACCCTATACGAATTGGATAAATTGAATATTATTTTTAATGTTCTATTATCATTTAGAGTGAAAGAAGAGTTTGTGGTAGAACTTAGTTAAAGGATGAGACTCTACTTTTCAAGTATATATTCTTCTTATTCTCTTATTAAATGAAGTAATTAATTCTTATACTTTAGTGAAGGGATCTTAAAACAAAAAAAAGTGTTATCCTAATACCATATGTTTTGCTGAACCATTGGTATTTTAAATCATCATAGATTGATGAATTTAAGGCCCTCAATTTTACACTTGTTTTTGATTGATGACTTCAATCACTACCTATATATATTTAGGTTTTTCCTCTAATTATATGTCTCTAATTGCCACCAATATTCTCCGAATAGAGATCAAATTTTAGTGGCGACCCTTTCATTTCTCCTTTCCACTTATTAAGACTAAATTTTATTAAGCCAATTTCCGATATGGGTTTTTCCACAAAGATATTTTCTATATTCAAGATTTTATTTTCGAAGAAAAATTTCAAATTGTTAGGACACAATTTATTGAAGGAGGGGAGAATGTAACACCCCAAGATTTCATAGTGTGTTATTTTTTCAAAATCATTCAATAACATTCACTACATGAAACACCGAGTTCAAGAAAGCCGTTCAAAATAGGTTATGAATAGTATTAACTAAATTTTAAACTTTATATAATTTTTATAATTTTAGAATCCATATTGTGAGTTTCTTAGACATAATGTAAGAACAAATTCATTTTTAGTATTGCACTTTTACCAACTTCTAATAGTGAACCCTTTTTAAATCCAATATTTTAAACTTTTATATGTTCAATTTGACTAAATAAATTTACTTTTTATAATGGGGACATCAAAAATTTACAATGAATCATCCCAAGCTTCCACAGTACGCTTTCCTTTGAATAATACAGTAGCGTGTGTTGTACGCAACTTTGAGTTCTAACACACACCACAACCAATCAAACTAATAGTTATGAATAGTAATACCTAATTTTTGAAATTTTATAAAATTTATCACTCAAAATGGACTGAACTTTTGTATTCATATTATTTAATTTAGCCTAAGGTAAAATTTTGGAACTTTTCGGATAACTTTTATATTTTGATGAATAGTGAAAATTACTAAATTTTAATTAAAAACAACCTTTTTAATCAAAATAATTTATATTGATAAATTATGAATTTGAGTGGTTTTAAATTATATTTAGAATATATTTTTACCATTTAATACAATTTTGGTCATTTTACATAATTTCACAATTAAACCAGACATAAACAAGTGTCAATCTTTTGATAGTTATTATCTCTTAAAAACGTGCTATTTGTTTTGAAGACGGGAATTAATTTTCATATTAACTAATTCAACTGATATGTTTTGAATTTGGTAAAATAGACATCATTTTTGAATTCATAATATCAAATATATCTTAGGCCTAATTTTTGGTATTTTTTCTGGAAACTTTCATTTTTTGATAAATAGTGAAACCACTAAGTGGTAGTAAAAAAACTGAATTTTTCATAAAACATAATTTTACCACTTCTGTGAGTGGAATTTAGAAAATCAAAGAGACATGGTTAATATGAAGGAGTAAAATTTGGTTCACTGAGATGAAAATAATTTTTGGTGAATAGTATCTTTTTACTTTTATTTACCAGGATTAAAAGTAAATAGGGTAATTAAGGGTAAAAATGATATTAAAATTACCCTAACACATGTCCTAATTCTATTGGACAAGTTTATCTCGACCAAAAACAACCTTAGGAATAAAATATTATCATTTAGGTCCACTTGGATTATATTAGTACATTTATTGTTATTTAATTCAAGGAAGAGTTAAAAGAGTTAAAATCAAAGTTTATTTACTTATACATTTTTTATATAGGGTTATACACAAGATAAATACGATTGTAAATATTCATTAGAAATATGAAAAGATTTCATATATAATGATATTTTATTTATAATTTTTAAACATTAAATAATTTAATTTATTTATGACACAATGGTGATGTAGTAGAATATCCATGTGAATAATTAAATTGAATTATTTCATTTTATTTTTTCCATACTATGTTGGTGTTCAAGTTTAAAAGGATTATGTTTTAGTTATACATTTCCTTAAATGTATATTATTATTTATGAAATTTTCTGTTATATTGTTATCCTTACTGGGCATTTGAGCTCACCCCTTTTTTATGTTTTATTTTTCCCAGGATGTGAAGAAGTAATTTATGAATGATCTGTAGTGATAGTATGAGGGGATAAGAGTGTGGAATATGGAGACTATATTGTTTTAGTTTTAATTTTATGATGTAATGTAAACTTTATTAATGTATCTAGTTATTCCAATGCCACTAAACGAATTGGTCTTTCGAGATTTGATCTTTCTTGTGATCATGCCAATGTTATGTAATAATACACCGAATCTGGGTAACTGGGGTCGGGGCATTAAATATATAACTGATATTCTTAATTTTATTGGTTTATCACACTATTACCATAGGTTGGTTGGAATATCTTCATGGTTATCTAGCCCACTGACTATGTTAACTTGAAAAGGTGTAAAATTCATGTGGACAAAATAATATGACGATTTTTTCGGAATATAAAACAACATTTTTGAATTATCCTGTTCTATCCCTACATTATATAAATAGTTAATTTTGTATCTATAGTGATGATTCATTCAAAGGAATTGGTTGTTTCCTAATTCTTAATGATCAGGTAATTTCCTACGCCTCACATCAGTTGATCTCTCATGAGTTAAATTACCCCACACATGATTTTGAATTATCTACTGTTTTTTTATTTAAAAATTTGGAGGCATCATCCATATGAAGTAAAATGTGAAATATAAACTAAACATAAAAGATTTATG
This sequence comes from Viscum album, assembly GCA_963277665.1. Taxonomy (NCBI): domain Eukaryota; kingdom Viridiplantae; phylum Streptophyta; class Magnoliopsida; order Santalales; family Viscaceae; genus Viscum; species Viscum album. Next base: position 692,470,754 of record OY728164.1, read on the forward strand.
TATATTTTTATTTATATAGAACTAAACTTGAGATAGAGATGATGGTTGGAAGTAATCAAGGATTATGATTGCACGATTCATTACCATCATGGAATATCAAATAAAGTGGTTGATGTTTTGAGCTAGAAATGTAATGAAATATTAACCATGTTACTTTGCAACATGACCCATTGGTTAATTATTTGATAATATTATTCTTGTACATTATTGGTGAATGAAATTCAACTTTTTTTAGGTTTCAGTGCAATCTTCTCTTTCAAGTAGAATTATGAAAGCACAAAAGGATAATTTTTGAAATGAAGAAAATGGAATAACTGGTTCAAAAGGGAATTCTTCCAAAATTTAACATTGATAATTATTGTGTTATTGTATTTTTTAAGAGGTTATGTGTTCCTTGTGATTAATTTTTGAAAAAAGAGTTAATATGTGAAACTCATAGTTCTCTATTTTTCTCATGAATAAGATGTACAAAGACCTTTGGGAGGACTACATTTGGGATGGACTAAAAATAGATATTGCAAACATTATTGTAAAGTGCTAACTGGTAAGCAGGTTAAAGAAAAATGATTATTTCAAATGGGGATGCTTTATAAATTTCTAGGGCCAGAGTGTAAATGGGGAAATATATCAATGGATTTTGTAGCGAGAATAATAAATAACTCTCAATGTAAAAATTCAATTTGCATTGTTATGGATTGAAAGATTAAATCTGCTCATTTTTTTCCTATTTGAGGCACTCAATATCTAGATCAACATTCATTGTTGTATTATAAAGATATAGTTAGGTTATATGGAGTTACTCCCTCTATTATAGCATATCCAGATCCCAATTTCACATAAATATTTTCGAGACACAATTATAAGTCCTTGGGAACTAAATTTAATTTTTGTTCATTTTTTCTTCCTCAATCATATGGGAAGTCGGAATGAACAATTCAATCATTGGAGGATACGTGCATGTTCGATGGATTACCAAGGAATTTGGGATCAAAATAATTCTTTTATTGAGATTTCATATAATTAAATATTTTTTTTCAAGTATGTAGATCACACTATTTGAAGCATTTTATGAAAGTAGTATCGAACTCCATCTTTTTGGGACGATATCGGGGAAAGGATGTGGATTGGACTAGAGCTGGTAGACGAAGTGGTAGATAACATTCATTTGATTCAAAGACACATGAGAATAACTCAGAACATGTTAAAATGTTATACGGATAACCAAAATATGATCTTTATTTTTTGGTAGCTGATCATGTCTTCCTCCAAGATTATCTATTGAACAGTTTGATGTAATTTGGTAGAAAAGGGAAGCTGATTCCATGCTTCATTTAAACCTATGGAATCATGGAGAAATTTTTAAGAATTTTACAACTGAGTATATTTTCCTCCATGTTTATCACAGCTACACAATTTTTTTCTTTTTCAATGTTATGAAACTATGTGCTAGATCCATATCATGGTTTGAGTCCAAAAGTAGTCTAATTAGAAGAGAATCTTTAATATAAGGAACATCTAGTTCAAGTTATTGACTACATAGATAATGTTTTATGGAATGAAGTGATTCATTAGGTTAAGAATTTAGGGAAACACTATATGAATTAATTGGCATAATAGGAATCTAAAAAATACTTGGAGGGACAAATTTCCCCACTTATTTGATAAGTGAATAAAATTATGAAGTTGAAATTTCCAAAAGGGGGGAAGGATATAACATCCCATGTAATTATAGAATAAGAAATTTTTATATCTATTAATATTTTTGATTTAAATTGTGATTTTACTTTAATGGGGAATCTATGTCCAATAATGTACATGACACCCAAAAATGGGTTTCATAGAAATCTTACATTGCACACAAGACTAAATTATACCAAAAACTGATATATTATTTATAATATTATTTTAAGTGATAGTTATTTCTAATATATTGTATTTGTGAAAAGGTATTAACCCTACTTTATTATGTTTACAAAGGTTAATTAAATGTTTTTACTTTCTTCTAGTTAATATTATGGGCTTAAAATAAAAATAAATCCATTTTTATTAATAAAAACCTCCCATATTTTTAAAAGTAAATTTTTTATCCTATTGATGGAGAACCCTTATTAATTTTCGTTTTTGAAACTATTATGAGTTCTATTTGACAAGTTTAGCTTCAAATTTAGATTTGGAGTATCAAAATTTTATGTGGTTAAATTTTTAGTCATTTTGTAATAATATTCAATTTGTAATGAATATTGAAAAATACTAAATTTTATTCCAAAAAAATGTTTTTTGGTCTAAATTTTTTATATGATTAGATTATACTTGTAATTGGGTTTAAGGTGTTATTAAATATTTTTTTATAATTTAAACCAATGTAGGTTTTTTCCATGATTTTTATATTTTAATTAGAAAATAATTGTTATTGGAATTTTTGAACAACTCTTTTACCCGCATTCTTGCCACATCTATGGGATTAACATTAAACCTAATTTAACAAATTTTGTGAAATGAATTTTAAAAAATATACATACATGGTATTTATCAGTATGAAAAGTGGTATCTAGTAGGTTCAACATAATATTTGGGGAATAATAAATTTAGTATTTTATTTTCGACATTTACGGGTAAATCAAGTAATTTAAGGCAATAAAAATATTATAATATTATAAAATTACCCAAAAACTTCTCCAAATTTAATTTTATGAGTGTTATATGACCCAAATCAACATTAGTATAAAATTATTATCTTTTTACGACACTTCTCTTATAATAGGGATGTAATTACAATTTATTTAATGGTAATTTAAAAATGGTGTTCTCATGTTTTTTAATAAGTAATGTATTTTTAATATAGGGCTATAAAGAAGATAAATTAGACTATAAATATAAATATAAAATATTAATTGTTTTTCTAAATCATGATAATTTATTCATAATTTTTATACATTAAATAATAAAATTTAATTATGATGCAATGATAATGCAGTTATAGATTTATTAAAGGAAGAATAAAATAAATGATATTAATATTATTAAGATAAATATATTGTGAAATATTGGATTCCATACATGAAATTTATAGACTAATTATACATGTTATAGATGTGTTATATTCTTTTTTATGTAATCAAGTGGTTATAATTGTTTAATATGTCAAGTAATCAATAGTGTCAAAAGTGAAATAATACATATTTTAACATATAATTTTTTTAGTCAAATGATATTAAACATATAAAAATAATATTTTCGTCCATTATGTTTATTTATGTCTAAAAATTTCAGTAATGACTCATTAATTTATTGTTTGGCATGTTATTGTTATTTTTTTACCATCAATGTGTAAATTAACTCATAAAACTGTACGAGTTAAAAGGGGTTAAATAAAAAATATAAGGATTAAGAAAATAATCAAAATTTTCTACATTATATGGGATGATTATATTTAGAACAGTACTCAAACTATATTATATCTAAATCAATTTGGACTCATTTTTAATAGAAAATGAATTTATATTAATTTAATAATTTTAATAATTCCAAGAGTCCCCCTCCCCTCTCTTATAAAAGGGCACCCACTCATCTCTATTAATGAAAATTCAAAAAAAAATTGGTTATACAATTATCTACCCAATACACTTACTATAATACATAAAAACATTATTGAAGCCTTATTTTTGGCATGAAACCCCACTTAGAGGTGTTAAACTGTAAAGAATAGTGATCGCCCAAAAAAAAGGTAATGTTTTTATTTAAGAGTTTATATTTTATTTTTTCTTCCACTTCCTTCAGATCTTATCCAACCATGATGATATAATAAATCATATATCCTAAATAAAATTAGATGTTTTTATTTTAATATCATCTACAAAATCAATCTCAAATTTCAAGAAATGGGGAATGAACTTTATGTTCATGTGTATGACAGACTACCTCCTCGTGAACCAATGTAGTTGGTTTTTTAGTGACATCACAAAATGTTGGTTATAATGATGGAATTAATGTTTATTTATGATATTAATGAAATATATATCATTATGATAAAATAACATATAAATTAAATTATTACAATCCATGTACATTAAAAAGATAATATCATTCATGCATATGTGTAAAATATCAACTCCACGAAGCGATGTGATTTGATTATAATCACCATGTAACTCAGATAATATATAAAATTATAATTAAAATATTAAGATGAAGTTAAATATATTATTATCATTATTTAATTATAAAATAATATTTACCTTCTTTCCATAACGATCGTTGAAACATGAATCTGTCTCTTTTGAACATACGACTTATCATATCCTTGATTGTAATATTGTTCATTTTCATATCCATATTTAGTTACATGATTTAAATGAATAATTGATTTATAATATTTATTATTATGTCATTAATTTTATTCTTGATATGATTTAATTTTGACCACATGGAGTATTGACATTATACTATGTTCATTTTCGATTAACTTACCAAATATCGACAAAACGATTGATATTAACTCGAAAAATTATGTAATTCATATATCATGGAAATAAGTGAAATAAAGGTAATAATTATCAAGAAAAGGGTTCTAAATAAAGTATAAATTGACATAATATTATTATTCAGGTAGATAAATATTGTATGAGATGAGTCAGAATCAAGGTAAGGGACTTAGTATCAATCTCCTTTCATTGAGCTGTATTTTGATAATATAATACACCTTCTTTTATAAGGTGTATAATAAACCACTTTGATAGTTATATTCACTAAATGGTTTTGAAAAGGAATATTTTTATATGAATTATTTTAATAATTAAAAATGTTATGTTTTTATGATATACGGTGACAATGACTTTTCCTCCATCGTAATCATTATTTAATATTTGACTTTCTCTACAAGCCATAATGTTTTTAATAGAAAAATAGATACCATATTCCATTCCTGATATTTTTTTACTGAAAATGGTTTTGAGAATTGATTTATTATATTGATATCTTGAAATTATATCATGTAAATGAAATATGGAAATGTTATTTCCCCCTTACGCATGATTTATGTGTTGTGTTTATGTTTTGGTTGTTTGGAATTTCTTATGTATATAGGTGGTTTCATGACAAACCGAGGGCCGATGATCTTATGATAGAACCTAAATGCATTGGTTAATGATACCAAGTTTACTGGTTGGGTTTTTCCTATGAGATATAGGTAATATACTATGATGGGTATTCGAAACATAACCAAGGAGGTTACATCCTATGTAGTTGTAAAGGCTACAATATAAGAACGGTATGGATGCCACAAGTTACATATATGATTTATAATTTCTATTAGTTTTATATAAATCATTTGATTTCATGAGGTAATTTAATGGTTTTATGTTTTATGGGTGAAAATTATGATTTTGTTTTCATGTGTTTAAAATATTAAAGGAATAGTAGTTTCATTTCTTCTTTTATTCCCCTTAATGATATTTTTGTGCTCATCCAAAAATTTAAATGGTTTTTTCATAGGATATATGGATGATTTAGAGAAAGGGAGAAGACAATATGAATATTATGATGAGTTTTATCAATTAAAAAAATTCATGTTTTATTTTTAAAACAGTTTAGATTATGAAAAAATGGATTGTGATTAGACTTATCTACTTTGTAATAGATGAGTTGTTATGTTGTTATTATAGCCTAATATTATTAAACACTAAACCTGGAAATATCATCAATGTTAATGAATGTAAATTCTGGATGTAAATCAAGATTATCTAATGTTTATGGATGAGTCCTTATTCTTGATGCAAGGGTTACCTCCAAATTTTGTTTACCTTTTGGTTATTTACAAGAATAAAAAACCACCTCCACTATAAAATGGCACTCTCTCCACTAATTTATTCAAAAATATAAATAAATTTTCATCATCCAATTAATTCAAAAAACAACCAACATACCTACCCTCATACTAAAATCATTTTCTGAATATAATCTTATCCATAATGTCTTTTGGAACGAACTATAATGAGTTACCCAAAGAAGAGGTAATATTTTTCAGTGATAATTTTTGTTTATTTTTTCTTCACCCCAAAAATTATTATAATATATTTATTATATAAAAACTTCTTTATATTAAATATATATACTATTTTTTTTAATTTTAAGGTCTTACCTACATGTTCACACACTTTCATCAAATGGGATACACAATCATCTATCGTGTGAATGGTGGACTACGTCATCATGAACGAGTGTTGTTCATTATTCTATTCCCATAATAAATGGTGGGGAATAATGTAGAATTTGTAGTTAATATATGGTATATAATATATTTATAATTTTTTATGATTCTAGAATTATTATATAACACATACACTGATGCTTTCCATTTTATGTGAATACACTCACACCATTCATTTGTAAAGCGGACAACTGCCTGATGAAGTGATGCGATTTATTCACACATTACATGGAATGTATTAAGGTTGTTATTAATTAAATTATGTGTTATATGTGACATTATCGTGATAAAATTACTATAATATAAATTTATTTCATTTACATTTATTTCTTTAATATCATAAGAAAATGGAATCAAAATTCATGTGTACCTATGAAATACTGTCTCTATGAATGGTATATTTAATTTCTTATCTACATTTGTTATAAAGTAATTTTAATAAATATATTTTATATTAACATCATGGTTAATATTCTAGTTATTATGAAATCATGATTTAAGTTAGTGGAACACAAAATAAGGTGTTAGAAAATACTGAATAAATAAGGCAACTAACACCAAAAATAAATAAATTGATAAAAGATTATTAACAAAGTGATAAGACAATATAAAAAGATAATATATGATATTATAAATATTAATATGGATTTTCTGTAATTTAATAACATTATTAGAACAATTACCCCTGATTTTAATGAGCAGTCAACCAAATAGAAGTGGAAGGTAAGGGGATATCAAGTATCACTTTTATTTCTATGAGTCTCATGACATATTCATCACTCATTTCTTTTTTGGTGTACATACTATCCTATTATATGTTATTTCATGAATTTAATTTATTTTTTATATTAAATGTTTAAATTGATGTCATTATTTTACATATCACATGATTCAAATTTCACACAAGTTGTAATTGATTTCGTCTCAATTTATATTCCATTGAGGATTATTTTTTTTATAAACCAATTCAATTTTATGTGGTGCATATACTACAATTTTGATATGTAATATCATTAATAATTAATTATCTTTTTTATTTTCCAAATTATTTTTCTATTCCAAAGGGATTTTACATTAAAATTACCAATTGGTAAAAGTTATCATACTATCTCAATTTAGTTTGTGATTGTTTGATTTACCTTGAAACAATCACATAATTACTATAAATTATAATAAGACATTGTATTAATTATTAATATAAATATTCTTGTATTATGAATGATAATATTTATTAAAACATATTCCATTTTATTATATATGGTGTTTATTGAAATGTAATATTATTTATTTGAGGAATATTGAAAAATCCAAATCCTTTACTCAATACAAATACTGAATAAAGAACATTGTTTATGATATAAATTAATTATTCAATATATGTGAAATGTTTTAGACATAAATTAAATAGGTTTGGGTCTAACAAAATAAGTACACATTATTTATCAATAGTATCGTGAGGAAAAATCAGTTCATCAAAAAACCATTCATGTTTGTTACCATGAATTTTTAAGCTATCATAAAGACAGATCATGAGAGTAGTATATTTTTAATGGTCTTGACACAAATTATATAGGTTTATACCCATAGAAATAAATTATATTGAGGATATATATTAATATAAACTATCATAATAATCTATATTTATAGTTCATATGTCCAAAATTAAGAATTCCATCATTATGGTTTTTACATGTAATTTTTTGATTAGTTAGAATATCAGCGGTAAAGATTAAATATCATTTATTATTTACATGTAAGTATATGATCCAATTATATTCCTCCCATATTATTCTCAATTCATTGATTAATTTTCATGTCTTTCAATGAATCACCTATCCAAGATGATTATTATTTATTGATTTTTGAGAGTTTCCAATAAAGTTAACCCTTATTGAGCATTTCAGCTCACCCTTATTTTGTTCCATTTATCCATGTTCTAAAGAAGATACCCATGAATAATCTTTCAATGATTATTTTAATCATAATTTCTTGTGTATTATGTTTCATTTTCTATTCTTAAGCTAAAATGGTATCATGTATATATCTGGTCCCCAAAACATCTAAATGGATATGCCATTCTTGATGTTTCCTTGTATCATATAACAATGGAATGGTAGAAGACACTGGTTCCCAACTACTAGGGTTTTTTTTATTATAGCTAATAAAATATATTAATTTTATGTGGAATCAAAAAAACTATGAACCAATGATTATCTACTCAATATAATGATTTAGTAAACCATGTATAATTCTCTTGTATTTTATACCAATATTTTTTACTCCGTATCTCTTATTTTTTTTATTATTTTTTTAATATCCCATACTCTAAATATAATTATAACATAGTTGAAATTACAATTTGATCACCAAATAGGTGGTATGATAGTGTTTTTTTCTAATGTTGGTTTTAATAATTAGTTAAAAGGATATGGATGAGTATTATATGTTAAATCATATGATTCCATGTGAATTGATTTTCATTTTTATAAAATTAAGGATTAGAACCTCATGATTTAGAAATTACATGATGTGTTTAAGGACTATGGAAGATAATAAAACAATAAAGAAGTAATGGAAAAATATATTAAAGTACATGTCAATTTTAGAGGGAGTTTTGATGGGATTATAGTGAGAAAAGGTCAAAACTATTTGAAAAATATCATAATGAAGTAATAGAAGAAGTCGCAATGCATTGGTGATGTATCATTGATAAAATTACAGGGCTACAATTGTCATGTTTAAGGACATGGAAGGGTGTAATATTTCATTGAATATATATAGTACAATAAAAATAATATGGGTAATAAAATTACTTAATGAAGAAATGATGTATTTCATGATGAAGGAATTATTTTCATTGGTGAAATGTATAAGGAACATATAGTTATGTTGGTTCTATTTCTTTTCATTGTTTATATCAATGAAAAATAGAAAAAACAACTTTGACTTCAGTGTTGAGTGAATTCTTCATGGTTGAAAAGGTAGTGTCAAGAAAAAACCTGAAGATGTAGGAATACTATGCCTATGGTGAAATGAATTTTAAATGAATTTGTCCTACCATTCGGTAATATGCTTCGGTATAAGACATGTATGTTGTTATGTATTAGTTATGCAATGTTTTGATGATAATGATTCCAAAAATATTTATGGTGTCCCTATCAAAATATATGTGATCAATTTTTAAACATAAATTTTATATTGAAGACCCAAAAAATATTAAGCAACTCAAAATGATGTCTCTGTGGTTGAGTTTGTAGATGTAACTTATTAGTTTGAATTCAAAACTGAAAAATTTGAATAGTCTATTATTCTTTGTAATTGATACTATGATAAATGTGAAATTTAATTAATAAAAATAAAATAAAATATAAGAATAAATGAATAATAGTATAGAATATGTGGTAATTTTAATGAATAGGGGGTGAAAATTCTAAAATATATAAGATATCATACATTATTTTATTCATGTTAAAGAAAATGAGGAGTAAAAGAAATTAATTTAAAAATAATTTATATGATTAGAAGGATTATTTTTTTATGTATGATTATTTTTCATTGAAATTGTGTGGAAATCACTTTCACTATCAGGATACTTATTTACCATGAGTACAATGATAAACCATACTCATTGTATAACCATGTTATAATGAGTGGTTCTTATTGTCTCAGTTAAATCTAAACCATTCAAAGGAAAACCCTTCTCATTTTGAGAGGTGATTCGAGTGAATATAATTTCACTTTACATATATGTGTGTTTTGTAACCATAAAGACAAATTCTAAACAATGATGATTTTTTTCCATATAAAATTAATCATTAATTAAATCACTAATCCCACAATCTCTATGACTCTTCATGAGTTATAAAGGTTCTTTTTCAAAAAGAATGATTTTTAGTAACACTGATTAATCCCGTTCATAGTGATTATGACTATAACATCATTATGAATATTATTTTTTATGAAATATATGTTTTCACTCTAGGAGATAATTTTTTTAAAAATTCATTACAAAATTTGGTTGAGAAATTTTATTTAAAGAATAAATTATATTAGAAACAGGTTTGTTATTTTTTTAATGAAAACTATTTTCACTCAATGAAATAGTGGATTGTTCATTATCTTCAATAACAAGGATTATTCATTTATAAAATAAATAATAATTTTGTAAAAATAGATAAAATTGATGTAATATTTTCTTTTCAGGACTATATGAATTTTAATGTAGACATGAAAGACATGTAAAGAGTTAAACTCATACCTCCCAAAGAATGTGTTGATTTAATTGATGGGAATTAAAAAATTGATTGTTTTATGAATAATGTAACAATATATTCATTAATTAGACAATTAATTCAAATATCTATGATTAAATAAATATCTTACTTAATTGGAGGATATATTGATAATGGAACATGAAATAGTGGCAGATTTTATTGTATTGGCGAAGGAATTATTTGCTCAATATATAGATAGTATGAGGATACACTAGTCTCAAATGTTGTGAGTAATTATATGGGAATTAAATTAGGTATTATTGAATACAAAATAACAACGCTTGATGCTCATTTTTTGGATGTGTTTACCAATGAATTGTATAAATACACACTGATAGCTTATAAATTAGGAAGGGGAATGTAACATCCTAGGTAGATAAAGAAATAATACATTTTCATTTTAATTAATATTTTGTGAATTAAATATTAATTTCACCTTAAAGGGGTTTCTATGTTCGATGCTGTAGCCAATATGCAACAACATGTTTCTTTGAAACCTTACATTGCACAATAATAATATAATAAAATTATTTTAAATGGTAGTTAATTCCTAGTCGTTGTATTGTCAGGAATGAACCGAACTAACTAAAATATGATTATATATGTTTTTTATATGTTTTTACATTTACCCAATAAAAGTTTGTGGCTTAAAATGTGAATGAATCTAATTTTAAGCATAATTTACTTTAAAAGGTTGATTTACCTCCTTTTAATGGTGAACCCTATTTAAATCTAGTTTTGGTCACTTTTATATGATCCATTTGAAAAAAAAATCTTTTTTATAATCGGTACATCAATATTCACTTTGGGTAATTTTTTTTGTATTTTTCTGATAAAATTCATTTCTCGATGAATAATGAAAAATACTGTATTTTAATTCAAAACTACCTTTTAATCTAATTTAATTATATGGTTATATTATCTTTCTAATTTATTTGAAAGTTTAATAAGATAATTTTTTTACCATTTAATCCAATTTTGGTCATTGGAAGTAATTTCACTTTGAAATTGGACATAAATAAGTGTCAATATTTTGATAGTTATTATTTATTAAAAACACGATTTTTTTTTGACAATGGGAATTTATTTTATATTAATTTCTGCCACTTTTGTGTTTTGAATTGGTAAAATTACATTCCATATTTGGAATATGGAGGTCTAAATTGTGTAAATAGGTAACTTTTTTTAGACAATATGAATATTTACTTCAGTAAAAATTTTATTTACCATGGTTAAAAGGTAAATCTTGTAAATAAAGGTAAAAAAATAATATTATTATAATATAAAATTACCCTAACATGTGTCCTAATACTATTTGTTAATACACGTCCGACCATGGGCATCCATGGATCGATTTTGGGACTCCATGGAGCCACTTAAGAGTGATAATGAAACTTTATATAAAATTATTTAAAGTAAAGACAAGAATGACATAAACATTTATCATTTAGTAAATAAATTTTTAAATGTAGTTATATAAGTTTTATTTTCGACTATAAATATTATTTGGAATGATAAAAAACTTTCCTACATCATGATATTTTTTTTATAATTTTTAGATGTCAAATAAATTAAATTATTTTATGATACAATAATGATGATGTGCTTACATCGTTAATAAATGATTAAAATAAATAAGATTATAAAGATTAAAATAATATCCAAAACCAGTCCAATTCATATTTGATGATTTTATTTCGACCATGAGTCATCGTATCTTTGACTTTAATAAGTTTTTGACCTTTAGAAACTAAAAATAATTATATAATAAAATAATATTTTAACACTTTCATAAAGATCCCCTCCTCCCCCTAATAAAAAGCCTTCACCTCTAACCCATTCCTCACACCTCTCAAGCCCCTTGGCTCATCCAAACCTTGAAACAATAAGCTCTAAAGATCCCTCTCTTCCTCCTAGAATATGTAACATAGTCATAAGACACTCCAAAAAGTCATTTTAGTTCACACCAAAGGGAATTACCCGAATTAAAGGTAACAATTTCTCTTAAATTCTTTAATTTTATTTTACTTCTCAAACCACTAAAATATATTTATTGATTTATTTTATAAGAACACCTAAATATTAAATATTCAATTTTGTTTTTATGATAAGTATTATGACTAAAATTACACACATCTCCATCTAATGGGTAAAGAACATACTGTTTCTGTGGACAGCGAACTATTGCCTCATGAAACGATGATTGTTCAAATATCTCCTACCGCCTCTCATGGTGGACATTATGATGGAAATATATTTATATATGAAATATTTATTATTATTATTTTTTTTATTCTTCTTTATTTTATCATTTATATCATATCTTTATGGTTTCCATTATGGGTAAATGTGATAATTTCATTTGAGGAAGTGGAGACTACCGCCCCCTCAAAGTGATATGACTCATTCATGCCATACATGAGACGTATAAAAGATGGATTTAATGAAATTATATATTATATTATACTGTAATTATAATATAACTATTTATCATTATGTTTTCATTCAATTAAAATTTGAAATAAAAAATTAAAGTAGCGTTCATGCGTACGTACAACTTACCATCTCCATGAACGATACATTTCATTTCTTATCTTCAAATGTTATGTACTATTATAAATACATATATATAATAAATATATATGATATATATGATATATAAACCATTAATATCATTCTATAGATAATGGAATCTTGACCACATGGACAACTTGAAATTATAAGGTGTTCATTTTTGACTGTAAAGTACCAAATATCGACAACACGACCATTATTAACTTAAATGATTACGTAATGTTAAAAACATGGTAATGAGTGATATAGAAGGATTAAAAAACTTGAAAAAAGTGCTTAATCAAGTATAAATTAACTTAAGTTTATTATTCAGGAAGAACAAGGAATAAACAAGTCAAGTCGGACATGAGTTAGGGGGTTTCTTATCTCACTTTAAATTCCATGAGATTTCCATTGTTTGACACTTATTTGTTGCATGTGGTGAATTGTGTACTTAAATTTGATATATATTATCATGATTATATTTATATTAATGGTATTATATGATTCATTTGGCGGTTATTAACTTTTGTTCATACGACTCGGTTGATTAAAACATGGTAAGGGGTTTTCATCAAACTTTTTATTCCTGTGAGATTCATTCTATATTTTCCACTATTTTATTTTGTGTGGTGTATGTACTACCCATGATTTTATTCATTGTGTAATATAATTCAATTTATGGTTATTTACATCTTCATTGTATGATACTTATATTATATGGTGTATATTTAGTAAGTTACCAAATTGGTAAGGGAACCTTTTACCTTTCTATTTTAGTCAACAACTTCTTTTTGTTATGTCTTTTAATTTACATATTCATATGTTGTGATATGTTATTAAATATCATAATTGCTTTAAATATTATATCCAAGTTATGAGATTCCATTTTATCTCTCATCAACTTATTTTTTTTTAATTTTGAAGTGATGCCATTAGGCTATCGAATTTCTATAAGAAAACTTCTTAACCCAATTTCTATTATTTGGGTTAAACTTTTACTTCTAGATTATGTCGTGATATGAATATATGTGAATGAACAATGATTATTTACACTTAATATCCTCTTATATTTTGTGTATTCTTATTTTTCACTCATAATTATGTAATTTATTTATCTGTAATCTATGGATACCATATTTATATGTGATTTCATCTCAAATTACATTCCATTGAGACTTCATTGTTGTTATGCACCAATTAACTCTTATATGGTGTATATAATGTACTTTTGAATATTATATCATGAATCCCTTTATTCTCATGATATTACAATGTTCTGATAAAATATTATTCCTTAATTATTTGTATTCATGTGTCTCTCAATTTGTTAAAAACCCTTCAACTAAAATATCTTTTTAAATGTTTTAAAGATTTATTCTTCTAAATAATTCTCATTAATTTTCATGTTTAAAAATGTTTTTAAGGATTTATTTTTTTTAGAATTAATTTTTTTAAATGTTAATTCCTTTAAAAGTTTCAAAGTGATATGGGACACTTTGATTCCAAAAATCTCTTTATTTAATGTTTTAAATGGTTTTGAAAATGGTTTGATAAAGAATTGATTTTGTCAATATTTTGAAATTATATATTATGATTACAATGTAGAAATGTTATATTTCATTTATTCTTGTTTATGTGTTAAAAATATGTTATGATTATTGGTTATTGTTTACGTATATGGGTGGTTCTTTGATAAACATAGGGCGGCAGAGCCTGAGATAGCTCTCCAATGCATTGGATAACATGAAAGAGGTAAACGTTAATGTTTCTCCTAAGAGATTTAGGGAATATACTGTGATTGTTATTCCAAATGTGACTTTCTATGTAGCGGTGATAGCTAAAATGTAAGTATGTTATGAATTACATAAGTTACCTTTATGATTTAATATTTTTATGTGTTATTCAGAAATCTTATGATTTCATGAGGTATGTTATGATTGAAAAGTATGGTTTCATTTATTTGTATTTATTGATGGGTTAATATTTCCATTCCTTATTTTATAACCCTTATTGAGCTTTTTATGCGCATCCCATATTTTTGATTTTTTTCACATGACTTAATGATGAATATGGTCAAGGATGGGATCAAGGAAAAGTGATGTTGTCTAAGACTTGGAACTAGACATGTTTCTTTTTATGAGTTTCTATTTTATGAAAAAATGGATACTGAGTAGTAGTGTATACATATAATTTTTATGTTGATATGTAAAAGTTATGGCTTAATTTTCTAAAACATTAAACTTGAAAAGGTCCTCAATGTGAATTATTAATTTAATTCAGGATTATGGAATGTTTAAGGTCGAGTCTTTATTGTTGGTATCAGAGGTCAGTTTAGATAACTTTAGAGGTTAGGGTGTTCTTTAAGCATAAGTGACATTACCCTAATGGACATGATTTTAGAAAGAGTCATAGTTATTTTAGAAAAAGTTAATGATTTTTAGATTACATGAATAAGTATATCTTAGTCTTTACCCTCTTCATAAGATATTATATGATGACTTTACTAATATACTCACATTTACCTTTTTGGTATTAGTAAATGGTTGGGTATAGTAGGAATCAAATTAACATTAGATGTGAAGAAAACCGTGATGGTTTTTTGAATGAGAAACTGATTGAAATGTGAGCTCCAATGAGATATCTTGTGGTTATTCTCAACCAACTATCTAGAGTCATGATTGACCACCTGAACCATGGTGATTTTTACAAGGCATAATATATGTGAGAAACAAATCCCTACGGAAGTTCAGGTAATAATCATAATGGTATGTATGTTCAAAAACCTATTTGTCAAGGATGTGGAATGAAACACATAAGTAAATCTTTCAAAGGTATGGGAAGATGCTATAGATGTGGAAGTGAAAGTTATAAAGCAAGAACTTTCCACGGGAAAAGGAAGCATCCAGTTGACTCTATGAAAGGGAAAAAACGTTCATTATCAGGGATCAATTGTATGTTTTAAATGTGGTGTGCATGGTCATTATACAAACAGATGTCCTATGAAGAAGGTTCAGGAATGGGATCACCTGGATCATAAAAACATATGTTTACTAATACCTAATTCCATTCCAATTGAGGACAAGGAAGCTGACAATGACCAATGAAAGGTATGTATTATTTCATAAATGATGTTTAGACATTATTGAATCTTAGGATATGATTCATTATTTTGTTTGTAGGAAAGAGGTATTTCATAATAAGTTGGAAAGGAATGGTGAATGGATCATAAAGAACGTTGAATGAGTAAGAAGTCAACATGTAAGGGATTCAAGTGTTATGGTAGATTTTAGGATGGTGAAATGATTAAAAGTATTAAGGATCTTTTGATGATGTTATTACATTAGAAGTCTTTTTATTACATGTGTAACCCTGAAGCTTGATATATGAAAATTTTATTCAATGAATAATTATCTTTTCTTTTGGGGATATAGTTATAACGAACCATTTAGGTTTATATGATCCTTTAATTTGAGGTAATTAAATGTTAATACATTCTGGGATGAAAAATGAAAGTTAATTGATAACATTTGTGGTTAAAATATGTTATGGTTATTTTTGATGAATTTATATCTTTTTGGGAATGTTATAAAATTATATAGTTTTTGAAACAGGACAACACATAGACCGTGTGACAACATGTCATGTCAGATAATGGTGTGGGAATCGAACCCACAACCAAAGTGGGATTGGGATTTATCACCTACAACTAGACTACGTGAAGTCCTTGGTTAGTATGAAAAATTATTTTTAGTTAGATGATTTTATGAATCAATAATATGTTGATTTTGGGTTATCTATGGAAATTATTAACCTATCATAGAGAATATGTGTTTAGGTTAATTACAAATCAGTATGGGACTTTAGGAGTAGTCGATGTTTTTGGAGATAAATGTTAATATTTTTGGGGAAGAATATGTGATAAAATCCTTTGAAATTTTGGGGTATAATTATTAGTTTGGATTAAAATGAATTATTTTAAGGGATGTTGTGTATTGAATGATATTTTTTAAACTTTGGGTATTGTTTGAAAATTTTGGGGATTAAGAGTAATTTTTCTTTTTGTAAAAGATTATCCTTTTGGGGATTATCTGATATTATACTAACAATTTTGTTTTTGGTTGATATCTAATGATAGGGGAAATATACTGTGCATCTTTTGTGTACTATGTAATACTCTAAAAGTTGATTATAGTTCTTTTAATGTGACCAAGTCAGTTTGAATACTCATTGTTTGGAGAAAAGATGAGTTTGTGGATGAAATTTAGTAAAGTATGAATGTTTACATGAAAAGGAAGCATGTTTCCTTATGTTTTAGTTAATCTCATTAATAAATTCCTCAATGAAAAGTAATATAAAACAAAAAAAAATTCTGTTAATTTTTCTATTGGGAAATCAAAGACTGTTTAACCCATCACATGTATGTGATTTTATGGTGGTTAACTTTCTCCTAATAAAATTTTCCTTCACTCACCATCAGAACTTGATGGTTTGTTTACTACTCAATATCCATGTTTTCATGGAATCCTAGTATATCTTGTCTTGGGTGACCTTGTTACTTCTCTTCATTTATTTTAAAGTGATATATTTATTGACTCTTTTTCCTATATGGGACTTTCAATGAAGTTTTCAAGCATAATTTAAAAAATTGCGAGGATGCAATTCCCAAAAGGGGGGGAAGGATGTAACATCCTAGGTAAATAAATAAATAATAAATTTTAATTTTAATTAATATTTTGTCAATTAAATTTTACATTAATGGGGTTTCAATGTTTGATGGCGTACACAACATGCAACAACAGATTTCATTGAAATCTTACGTTGCACAATAATAATAAAATATTATTTTTTTAAATTTTAGTTAACTTTTAGACTTTGTATTGAAAGGAATGAACAGAACTGACTTTAATTTTATTATACAAGTTTTTTAAATGTTTTTACATTTATCCAATAAAATTTAGTGGCTTAAAATGTGAATGAATCTAATTTTAAGCATAATCTAATTTAAAAGGTTGATTTACAACATTTTGATGGAGAAACCTCTTTAAATATATTTCTGGTCACTTTTATATGTTCTATTTGAAAAAATATAACTCTTATTTAGAATTTGGACATAAAAATTTACATTGGGTAAAATGTTGGTATTTTTTTGATGAAATTCATTTTTTGATGAATAGTGAAAAATACTGAATTTTAATTCAAAACATCCATTTAATCTAATTTATTTATATGGTTAGATTATCTTTTTAATTAGTTTTAAAGTATAATTAGATTATGTTTTTACCATTTAATCCAATTTTAGTCATTGGAAGTAATTTCACATTGAAATTGGACCTAAATAAGTGTCAATCTTTTAATAATTATTATTTCTTAAAAACACTTCTTTTGTTTTGACAGTGGGAATTAATTATAAATTAATTTATGCCACTTATGTGTTTTGAATTTGTAAAAATGGATTCAATATTTAGAATCAGGAGGTCCAAATTGTGTAAATAGATAATTTTTACTTTTATAAAATATGAATATTTACTTCAGTAAAAATTTTATTTACCATGGTTAAAGGGTAAATCTGGTAAATAAGGGTAAAAAAATATTATAATAATAATATAAAATTACCCTAAAATGTGTCCTAAATCTATTTTTTGATACAAATACCACCATGGGAATCCTTGGGTTGATTTTGGGACCCCGTGGAGCCACTTAAGAGTGACAATGCCACTTTATATTAATTTATTTAAAGTAAAGACATAAATAAAATAAACATATATCTTTTAGTAAATAAATTTTTACATGGGGTTATATAAGTTATACCTTAGAATATAACTATTATTAGGAAATACCAAAAGATTTACTACATCATGGTATTTTTTTATAATTTTTTGACATCAAATTAATTAAATTATTTATGACACAATAATGATGCAGTGTTTACCTCATTAATAATTGATTTAAATAAATAATATTATAAAGATTAAAATAATATTCATAACCTATCAAATTCTTATTGGATTATTATATTTCTACCATTAGTCATATTATCTTCGACATGAATAAGTTTTGGACCTTTAGAAAGAGAAAATAATTATATTATAAAATATTATTTTCACACTTTCTAAAAGAGCCCCTCCTCCCCCTTATAAAATCCCTCACCTCTAACCCATTACTCACACCTTTCAAGCCGTTTGTATCATCCAAACCCGGCCAAAACAATCTCTCAAGAACCCACTATTCCTCTTAGAAGCCTTAACATAATCAGAAGGCACTTCAAGAAGTCCTTTTTCTCAAACCAATGGGAGTTACATGAATTAATGGTAACAGTTTCTCTTAAATTATTTTCTTTTATTTTATTTCTCCAACCCCTAAAATCAATTTATTCCATTATTTTATAACAAAAAAAGTATCAGAAATATTCTTTATTGTTGTTATGAGATGTATTATAACTACACTTACACACACATTTATCTAATTGGTAAAGAACATACTGTTTCTGTGGATAGTGAATTACTGCCTCACGAAACGATGATTGTTCGAATATCTCATACAGCCTCTCATGGTTTCCATTATGATGGAAATATATTTATACTATACTATATATATATATATATATTATTTTTATGTATTTTATTATTCAGTATTTTTTTCATTTATAGCATATCTTTATGGTTTCCATTATGGGTAAGTGCGATAATTTCATTTGAGGAAATGCGCACTACCGCCCCCTCAAAGTGATATGACTCTTTCATGACATACATGGGACACATAAACAATGGAGTTAATGAAATTATATATTATATTATACTGGAATTATAATATAACTATGTATCGTTAAGTTTTAATTCCATTAAAATACGAAATATAAATGAAAGTAGCGTTTATGCATACGTATGGCTTACCGTCTCCATGAACTGTGCATTTCATTTCTTATCTCCAAATGTTATGTACTATTAAAAATAAATATATATACTAGATATATATGATATATATGATATATAAATCATTAATATCATTCTTGATATAATTGAATCTTGACCACTTGGACAACTTGTAATTATAAGGTGTTCATTTTTGACTCAAGTACCAAATATCTACAAAATGACCATTATTAATGTAAATGATTACTTACTATTTATAACATGGTAATGAGTGATATAAAATGAATAATAAAATTGAAAAATGATCTTAATCAAGTATAAATTAACTTATGTTTATTATTCAGGAAGAATAAGGAACAAAGAAGACATGTGAGACACGAGGTTACACTACTAGAAAAGAAGGTTATACCAACGGTTCTGAACCGTTGGTACAGGCTGGAAAACCATTGGTATAGCCTATACCAACGGTTTTCCAAACCGTAGGGTAGTAAGCCCTGAGGAAAGCCCCAAGACAATGGTCTGATCTAAACTGTTGGTATATGTTTTCATAACATATATACCAACGGTTTTCAGAAACCATTGGTATGTATTGTTTTTTTTAATTTCTCCTAATGTATACCAATAGTTTGAAACAGTTGGTATTGTGTTTTTATAGAATTATTATACCAATGGTTGAAAACCATTGGTATTGTGTTTTTCCAGAAAACTTATACCAATGGTTCTAAACCGTTGGTATTGTGTTTTTCTAGAATTCCAGAACTCTTATACCAACGGTTTAAAACGGTTGGTATTGTGTTTTTCCAGAACTGATGCACATCAACCTTCCAGTAGTTGCACAACAGCCCTCTAGTAGCCCCTCCACTATACACCTACATAAAAAATATAACAGAAACCACATAGACTTAAAATAGTATAAAAAAACCTAAAATAGCACAAAAAACACAAAAAACCATCAAACTCTTCCAACCATGTAATGTACTACAATTCACGATTTCAATATTCATATGAAAACAATCATCCAGTAGTAATTCACCTCACCCCTGCACAACCCCACAACCATCACATCCCCCCACCTCCCTATCAAATTCTAATAGGCAGAATAGTTTGAGAAATACCCATTAGAGTTGAATAAGAGTTTGAAATTGGCTCAAATCCCAATTTTTTTTCTGATCCCAGATTTGGGTATATAATGATTTGTGATGAATTTTGCATTGAAATTGTATTTTTTATAATATATGGCGAAAAGGTATTTTCTAAGGAGTCTCTTCACTTATGACCCCATGAGTGAAACTACCCAACTCATGAAAATGAGTTTGCAACTATCGTTGATGAGTGTAAATTTCAGTTGTATTCGATTAAATTGATGTCATTTTGAAACAAAAGAGGGAATTTGTGTGGTGCCATCCACACCGCGACTCGGATTGAGGAGGAGTTAACTCGTAAAAATCACAGATGACCCATGTATTGTTTTCCTAAAGTATCAACACAATCCGAAAGCGTTAGGTTGGTTTCCCATATATCGGTTGTTTTTACTTAAAAGCGTATCCATTTTAAACAAAAGAAATACACTTTGAGTGGTGCCAGTCACACCATGCCTCAGATTGAGGCGGGGTTCACTCGTACATGTCAAAAATTACCCATAGATCCTTATCCTAAAGTATCAACAGAATTTGAATGCGTTTGGTCTGTTTTTCGTATGTCAGTTGTTGTTTTTACTTAAACTGTTGTCCATTTTAAACAAAAGAGAGACACTTTGAGTGGTGTCGGCCCCACCGTACCTCATATTGAGGTGGGGTTGACTCGTACATGTCACAAATGAAAAATGGATCAGTTTCCTAATGTATCAACATAATAGGAATGTGTTTGGTTGGTTATCCGTATGTCGTTTTTTTACTTAAAAGCGAATCCATTTTAAACAAAAGAAAGACATTTTGAGTGGTATCAGCCACACCAGACCTCATATTGAGGCGAGGTTGACTCTTACATGTCACATATGACCCATGGATTGTTTTCCTACTGTCTCAAAAGAATCTGTATGCGTTTGGTTGGTTTTTCATATGTCAGTTGTAGTTTTCACTTAAAATATTATCCATTTCAAATAAAAATGAGACTCTTCGAGTGATACCGGCCACACCACACCTCAGATTGAGGCAAGGTTGACTCTCACACATCACAAATGACCCATGGATCTTTTTCCTAAAGTTTCAATAGAATTTAAATTCCTTTTTTCGGTTTTAAGTATGCAAGTTATTGTTTTTACTTAAAAGCGTATCCATTTTAAACAAAAGAAAGAAACTTTGAGTAGTTACAGCCACACCGCACCTCGGATTGAGGCTAGGTTGACTCTTACACTTCGCAAATGAACCATGGATCTTTTCCCTAAAATATCAAAAAAATCGAAATCCGTTTGGTCAGTTTTAAGTATGCCGGTTGTTGTTTTTACTTAAAAGTGTATCCATTTTAATCAAAAGAAAGATACTTTGAGTGGTACCGGCCACACCGGCCGTCGGATTGAGGGGGGGGGGGGGGGGGTTGAATCGTACATGTCACAAATTAACCATGGATCGTTTTCCTAAAATATCAAAACAATCCAACTGCGTTTAGTCCATTTTAAGTATGCCAGTTGTTGTTTTCACTTAAAATCTTGTCCATTTCAAAAAAAAATAAACACTTTGAGTGGTGCCGGCCACACCAGCTATCGGATTGAGGTGGGGTTGACTCTTACACATCACATTTGACCCAAGAATCATTAAACTAAAGTTTATACAAAATCCAAAGCGTTTGGTCGGTTTTCGGTATGTTAGTTGTTGTATTCACTTAAAATGATATCCTTTCGAAACAAAAGAGAGACACTTTGAGTGTCACCGGCCACACCGCGCCTCGGATTGAGGCGGGGTGGACTTGTACACATCACAAATGACCCATGGATCATTTTCCAAATGTATCAACACAATCCGAATGTGTTTGGTTGGTTTTCCATATGCTAGTTGTTTTTACTTAAAAGTATATCCATTTTAAACAAAAGAAAGACATTTTGAGTGGTGTCGGTCACACTATGCCTCAAATTGATGTGGGGTTGACTCATACACGTAAAAAATGACCGATGGATACTTTTAATAAAATATCAATAGAATCCGAAGGTGTTTGGTTCATTTTCTGTATGTCAGTTGTTGTTTTTACTTGAACTGCTATCCATTTTAAACAAAAGAGAGACACTTTGAGTGGTGTCGGCCACACCATGCCTTGGATTGAGGTGGGGTTGACTCATAAACATAAAAAATGAACCATGGATCATTTTCCAAAAGTATCAACACAATCCAAATGAATTTTCTTGGTTTTCCGTATGTCATTTTTTTACTTAAAAGCGCATCTGTTTTAAACAAAAGAAAGATACATTGAGTGGTATCGGCCACACCGGCCCTCAGATTGAGGCGGGGATGATGCTTACACGTCACATATGACCCTTGTATCATTTTTCTATAGTATCAACAGAATACGAATGCGTTTGATCAGATTTCCATATGTCAGTTGTTGTTTTCACTTAAAATCCTGTCCATTTCAAACAAAAGTGAGACATTTCGAGTGATATCGGCCACACCGCGCCTCAAATTGAGGCAGGGTTGACTCGTACTCATCACAAATGAACCATGGATCTTTTTCCTTAAGTTTCAATATAATTAGAATGCCTTTCATCAGTTTTATGTATGCCACTTGTTGTTTTTACTTAAAAGTGTATCCATTTTAAACAAAAGAAAGACACTTTAAGTGGTGCCAACCACACCGGAACTCAGATTAAGGCGGGGTTAACTTTTAAACATCTAAAATGACCCATGGATCATTTTACTAAAATATCAAAACAATCCAAATTCTTTTGGTCAGTTTTAAGTATGCCAGTTGTTGTTTTCACTTAAAATCATGTCCATTTCAATCAAAAGAAAAACACTTTGAGTGGTTCCAGCCACATTGACACTCATATTGAGGTGGGGTTGACTCGTACACATCACATATGACCCATGAATCGTTAACCTAAAGTTTCAATAGAATCCGAATGCGTTTGGTCGGTCTTCCTTATGTCAGTTGGTGTATTCACTTAAAATGATGTCCTTTGGAAACAAAAGAGAGACACTTTGAGTGGTGCCGGCCACATCGCACCTTGGATTGAGGCGGGGTTGACTCGTACACATCAAAAATTACCCAAGGATCATAAGCACAATCCGAATGTGTTTGGTTGGTTTTCCATATGCCGGTAGTTTTTACTTAAAAGAGTATCCATTTTAAACAAAAGAAAGATAGTTTGAGTGGTACCGGCCACACTGTGCCACAAATTGAGGTGGGGTTGACTAGTACATGTCAAAAATGACCCATGGATACTTTTCCTAAAGTATCAATAGAATCCGAATCCGTTTGGTTCATTTTCTGTATGTTTGTTTTTGTTTTCACTTAAACTGTTGTCCATTTTAAACAAAAGATAGACAATTTGAGTGGTTCCGGCCACACCACGCCTCAGATTGAGGTGGGGTTGACTTGTACATTTCAAAAATTACAAATGGATCGTTTTACTTATGTATCAACACAATATGAATGTATTTGGTTGGTTTCCCGAATGTCGTTTTTTTACTTAAAAGCGCATCCATTTTGAACAAAAGAAAGACACTTGGAGTGATACCGGACACATCGGCCCTTAGAATGAGACAGGGTTGACTCGTACACATCACATATGACCCATGGATCGTTGTCCTAAAGTCTCAACAGAATCCGAATGCGTTTGTTCGGTTTTCCGTATGTCAGTTGTTGTTTTCACTTAAAATCCTTTCATTTCAAATAAAAGTGAGATACTTCGAGTGATACTGGCCACACCGTGCCTCGTATTGAGGCGAGGATGACTCGTACATGTCTTATATGACCCATGTATAATTTTCCTAATGTTTCAATAGAATTCTAATTCCTTTGGTCAGTTTTCCATATGTCGTTTTTTTTACTTAAAAGCGCATCCATTTAAAAAAAAGAAAGACTCTTTGATTGGTACTGGCCACACCGACCCTCGGATTGAGGCAGGGTTGACTCGTACATGTCACATATGACCTATGGATCGTTAACCTAATGTTTCAAGGAAATATGAATGTATTTGGTCAGTTTTCGGTATGTTATTTGTTGTATTCACTTAAAATGATGTCCTTTTGAAACAAAAGAGAGACTTTGGTCATGGTGTGAATAAAATAACCATGGAATTGTAATTTCATTAGAGAAAATATCATATCAATTTCACTCAAAAATCTTTTTACATCAAAGAAGATTTTCCATCTAATTTTCCACATGCATATACGTGAAATAAATGGCTAACTATGAACTCTATGTAATACCAAATAGAAAAATCGGTATCAATGTACCAAGGAATACTAATGGTGTACGTAGTAGAATAATCATACAATAAGAATCAAGTGAGAAAAACAAATCTGATAACAACGTCGCTATGAAGCAGAGCAAAACCCCCAGAGTAATATTCCCAAAATGTCAATATTAGTCCCCAAGAAAAATATGCCTAGAAAATAGGGGCAAGACCGAAGTCAAAACTCCTTGATAACCACAATGAAATGTATGATTTCTTTAAGATAAACCTTTCACCTAAGTACCCAAGGTAACCCATGTTCTCTTTTTCACAAACCCATTTCAATGCCTTGAAAACCATTCAAAACCATTTATAATACATTTATCAAAAGCCAAGGAAAACCAATTTTTATTTCAAAACACTTTTTCAACACATACAAAAATCATGCCAATTTCATTAATCAATTTATAAATCAATTTGAAAATCAAAACAAGTAGTTTCATTATCATAGGCTAGAAATGGAACCAACTACCTTGAATTTTAGGTTACACACACCCACAATAGAATACAAACCAACTTATGTTTTATGAACCAATCAATTAAAGGGAACAAAACTCCTCACAATAACCCATAAAATCTCATATAGCATCACTCACCTCCAAACCATTATAACATCATTAGGCTTTCATATTTGGTCGAAAATAAAGAGTTATATTGATTTCAAAAATATCCATACCAGAGTGGAAAACTAGGTTCAAAAATAAAGAGTTATATAGAATTCAAAAATGTAATGGATCAATCTTCCCCTGATCACCATCACCATCACCACTGTCATCATCAGCCTCATCCTCACTTCCATGTCTGTCCTCATCGACGTCCTCATCATGGTCCCCATGCTCATCATCGGCCACATCCTCGTCCTCGGCCCCAACCTCGCCCTCATCCCCATCCTCACCCTCGTCCTCATCCTCATCCTCGCCCTCATCCTCTTCAGTATCATCGTCATCACCGGGAATATCATCATCTCGACTGCCACTAGATCTTCCACCTGGTGCATTGGATAATGCACCCATCGATGACATAAATGTTTGACAAGCCACGTTGGCCTCTGCTAGAAGTGATGAAGATAAAGAATTCATCAGTTTCATAAATTCTTTGTCCCTCGTTTGAACATGTACTTCCAACTCTATGACCCTTTTATCAGACTGTCTAGCATGCTACTTGACATGTTCTAACTCGATGTTACTATAATGGATACCTGGAGAGGACGAATACCTCTTTGGGACTATATTCTTACCAGGTCGCTAGCGTACTCGACCAGAGTGCTCCTCTCCCATAACTTGATATAAATGATCGTCTGGGCCAAAATCGGCAGGCTTCTAGGCATCAAGAGCCTCTAAAGTAGCCTTTTAAAAATATTAATAAATTATTAAAATTAAAAATAGATATTAAACTTTGAAATAAAAAAATTAAAACTTACAATATTTTCATGGGTTGGTTCATTTACCGCAGTTCCATCTTTTTTTCTTCTACTCGAGCAAAACAATTTTGCTCGAGGGATACGTCCTTTAATATTCAATTTTTGTTTCTGTAATGACATTGAAACAATATAAAGTGCAAGTATAATCATATATTCAATATTTAATAAATCACATAATTTATGTAGGAAATAATAAATAGGGAAAGTCCTAAAAAAAAATTATAAACAACTATATCGTACCATCTACCTCTCATATCTAACATAGTTGTGTGCCCTAAAGTGTAAAGGTATTTTTTTGAATAAATGTATTTTTTTTGTTTTTTCAGAAGATTCCTAAATAATGTTTAACAATAAATAATATTATATTAATGAAAAATATGCAAACTACCATTTAAATACCTCAAATGAGATTAATACCTTAAATTTGGCAGTCGCCCAATGGGTAATCGTTTGGCGATATTGATCTATCGGGAAGTTATCCATGATAGGTAATGTATCCAACTCTGTGCCCACTCTATCACACTGACCATCATACACCTCATGCTTATATGCTCTCTAAAGCTATCCTAGCTCTTTTAAACGCACTGGTCGTGCACCTTCACCATCAGAGAATTTAAACTGAAGCTGAAACCTAATAGATTAGTTCATATAAATAAAAAATACTACATTAAATCCAACAGATTTTTTACCTATATTTGTGCCCATGCGTTATCCTTGACTTCGTGTGGAAGATGTCTCCAAGAGAGAGGGATGACTGGAATGATGTCGGAGTATTTGGCTAGCGTCACCAAAAAACCCCAACATTCCTGCCCATATTTCTCAATCATTCTTCCATCTAAATTGTATTCAACCATCAACTATGTTTGGCGGTTCCATATTGCACACAAGCGTGTATGACCCCTCCCCCGCCTCCAATTAGTATATGAATCTGTTATTAAAGAAAAATAATATCAGTACAAGTTATAATAAAAATAAATTTTGGTATAAAAATTTGATAAAGTTATATAAATATACCTCTGGTAGTCAGATCAATGGGCGTCACTGGATGTGCAGAAGCTGAAGGAATATCCTGTACAGGCGGAGTGTCCCTCATTTTATGCTCCTTAGCCATATACTGTGTCGAAGCAAGAGTCGAAGAAGGTGGAATATAATTTCTTGGAGATAATGAACCAGAAGCAAAAGATAATGGCATAGACGTCTGGCCAACTGGTAGTGTAATCATCAGACGCCTAAATATCCAGTGTGTCCCTGAATACACACCAGGATCAAAATGGGGCGTAGAAGATACGTCTATGGTAGTGGATCGTCTAACTCTTGCACCACAAGCCCTCGTAAAACTGGCCTCAGTACTGGGACCACTAGATGATCGTCCAATTTTGACACCACCCCCCTCCTACCACAAGCCTCTCTACTGGGAGCAATATCATGCTCCTCGTCGGATATCTCTCATCTAGGGGGTGGATCATGAAAAAAAGTTTAACAAAAAAGTATACACATGATATTATAAGTTATTGAAATATTTATATTTTAAATAAGATACTCACAACAGGGATGAGTGGAAGAATGCCCATCTGTGTCATGCGACGATTATTTTCTGTTATCTTTTTCCACCACCTCTCTTCAATGGGTGTCATTTACAACAATGAAAACAAATATGGAAGTAATTAGAAACAGATAACTAATGTGTAACCCAAAAAAAAAAATATAGAAAACCATTTGGATAAAAAAACATAAAGAAACAGAATATTTATGGCGGTTTGAAGGTAATTACTAGGATACACACTCTGAATGATGTAGGTAAAACACGTAGGTGAGAACACGACTGTATGATTCTATATATTTCCCACCACAACTCCAGGTTCACAATCAACTCTGACAATTGAGCTATTAGAGTAATCATAAGTAATAAATGGATTTCTTCCAATTTCAGTAGGGATAATGTCAACTTCATCATCACCATCATCAATAACATGTCTGGGATTTACTTCAATAATTACCCCGAATTTAGGATGACGATGATCTTTGATATGAAAAACTTTTTTCACTATTGATGCCAACACATAAGGTTCAACTGTGGCAAGAGTGCGAGTCATGTCAATAACTCAAAATCCACAATCATTAATAAAGGTTCCTTGCCTCATCATTGAATCAAACCATTGACATTTCATCATCATGACTTGAGCATGAGAGTAATAATCCAAAATTATTATTTTCTCCATGACTCCATAATAAGATGCATTTTCATAACAAGGACTAGTATTCGATGAACTAGCATAACAGTCTGTTGTGGCAGTTAGCGTAACACCATTATGCTGTGTTCTCATGTTTCTTACTCGTTCAGTGATAATAAATTTGTATCCATTGATCACAAGTGATTTACAAGCACGAACCGTGGTATTAGGACCTAAAGCCAAAGCTCTTATTTCCTCAAAAATAGAGTCTGCAAGAAAACTTGATACCTGAAATATTAACAAATAGTAAACTTAATTAAATATTATATTTATTTAGTTATTACAAAAATATTTTTACCTTCAATTTCAACCAAGCAGAAAACCCTTTGCTTTGAAAAATATCTTTCCTTCTCAAATATAAAGAATGGTGCTTTCTATATATAAATTATTTAGGTTCCCTGTATATAAAAATAATAATATTTTAACAAATATATAAAATTACAAGAGATAAGATAAGAGATACATGTACAATTTACTTACTTGATATACTCATCGAACAAATCACAGTTGAACAGCATTGTGTGATGTGCCATCTCTCGCTCTTCAAGGATTAATGTCGTCAATGTATATGATCCCAGAATTCCTCTTCTCTGAGGAAGTGATGGAAAACTGGGTTCAATTTT
Organism: Viscum album; assembly: GCA_963277665.1. Taxonomy (NCBI): domain Eukaryota; kingdom Viridiplantae; phylum Streptophyta; class Magnoliopsida; order Santalales; family Viscaceae; genus Viscum; species Viscum album. Next base: position 692,500,318 of record OY728164.1, read on the forward strand.
CCCATACTATTCTTCTTCATTTCTCATTGGTTTATTTATTCTTGTTGTAAGATCAGAAAAATACATTGAGAAGAAATCCATACATTCTTGATCCAAGTAACCGTATACAATAGAACCATCGGGATAATTCTTGTTCCAAACATATGATTTCAATTTGAACATGTTTCTTTCATTTGGATACATCAAATGGAAAGCAACGAGTCCTCCAAGATGTATTTCGTTCAGAAGATGGATAGTCAGATGCAACATGCATGTAAAAAATGATGGAGGGAATATTTTCTATAACTCACACAAAATTAATGGTGTCTCTGCAAACAGTTTTTTCATGAAGTATTTGTACAACCTCTTAGCACAAAGATCTCTAAACAGATAGCACAACAGAATAACTGAGACTCTAATATTATTGGAAATGAGATGACAAATTGATATTGGAATCAAATCATGAAAAAGGACGTGATAATCATGAGTCTTAAAAGATTTCAGCTTCAACTCTTTTCTATTGACCCGTTTTGATATATTTCTTGAATAGCCATTAAGAAATTTAATAGTCTCTAACACTTCCATAAATTGATTTTTTTCATCAGGTTTCATCACATAATCAGAACATGGTACTTTCATTTTATCTTCACTGATACACACAAGATGCAATTCTGTTCTGATTTCCCAATCTACCAAGTCACGCCAAGATCGTAAATCATATTTTGTCTTCCCCTAGACATTTAGAAGAATCAAAAGAAACATTTCACATATATTATTTTCAATGTGCATTATATCTAAGCAATGACGTAACAAGTTGTTTGACCAATATGACAACTCAATGAATATACTCTTCTCCTTCCAATTGTAAAAGGTATCATTGGAAACAATTTTCATGTTTCTAGATTTTATTACACCCTTCCCAAATGAATAAATGAAATCTTTAAATTCATTATACACATCAGTTCTAGACATATGCTGAGGTGGATCGTCATTCTCCATGGTATTATCAAATCTTCAACGAATGTTTTTATATGGATGGTTCATTGGCAATAATCGTCCATGTCCCCTAAAACTAAAACTACGACGATATTTTAGTCTTCTCAATCAAGTATTCTTCATACAAATAGGACATGCCAATTTTCATTTTTTACTCCATCCATTCATTATTTCATAAGCAGGAAAATCATTGATTGTCCACATAAGCACATCACACATCTGAAATATGTCTTTCAAACATGCATCATATGTGGGCACACCCACATCTCGAAGAAGTTTTAAATCTTTTATTAAATGTTCCATGTATACATCTATATCATTTTCGGGATCAGAAGGGCCAGATATTAGTATAATCAAGAAAGTATAAGGCTTTTTCATACACAACTAAGGGGGAAGGTTATAAATGTGTATGAAAACCGGCCATGTGCTGTGCGAAGTAAGCATCTTCCCAAATGGATTAAAACCATCACATGAAATACCCAGTCTCACATTACCCACGTCGGCTGCAAATTTAGGATATCGAGCATCAAATCTCTGCCATGAAAATCCATCATCAGGGTGAACCAACTCTTCATTATTATTTTTTCTCTCAGTGTCATTCCATCACATTTTTATGGATATTTCATCAGACATGAAAAGGTTTTGTAATCTGGGGATCAATGGAAAGTGCCACATTACTTTTTATGGCACATGAGATGGTGTTTCATCATCTTTTGGCTTCCATTGGGAGGTTCCACATTTGATACAATCATTTCTTTCAGTATTTTCCTCCCAAAATAAGCTGCAATCATTCGGGAAAGCATGATTTTTTTTGAGAATCCAAGTTCATCAACTAACTTTTAGGCCATATGGTGGTTTGAGGGAATATCTGCATCATCTGGAAGTAATTTTTTAAAGAAGGTAAGAATGTAATCAATTGCAGTATATGAAATCCCATACATAGTTTTCCCTTGAAACAATCAGATTAAAAATTCCAACTTTTTCATTTTACAACATTGCCGATATACTGGAGTCATCGCAGCATCATTAAATTTTTTCACCCTGTCAACATAATCATTTTTATTGGACACATCATGTTTGATTGTATCGAAATATTGTTGGCTGGATATCCTTTCCTTCTCATTATGCCGAATAAATGGAAACCGATCATATATCAAACTATCCATTTCATTCCTATCATTTGAATCATCAAAATTTTGAGATTTCATTTTCTCTCAATTATGATACCACACATAATAGTTTGTTTAGAAACCATATTTGGTTATATGATAGCTAACTTCTTCATGAAAAAACCAAGGTCTTCCAACACAATTAAAACATGGGAAGTGTATGCGACCACTATCTGAAGCCTTATTAAATGAAAAATCTATAAAGATGTTCTAATTATTTTGAAAATCGGTTGAAATCCGATCAGTTTCGTACATCAAAGTTCAATATATTTTTTTAAAAAAATTGCAATAAGTCATTTAAAAGCAATTAAATAATATTGAAGTTCAATCCAAAAAATATTTAGGTAAATAAAAATTGTTTACTTTATATAAAAGCATAACTGACACATTACTCTATATGATAATCATATTAAGAAATACAAAAAAATACAGTTTATATAAGAAAATAAGATACATAATTTCTAATGCATATATTCAAGGATTTCTCAGTAAGATATTGGAAGTGGATCACAGAATACATAATCCTTAGGGGTCTTGTTGGGAGTACATGATTTTTATACTTTAACTTCTTCAGGGAGATCAGGATGAGTAGGATGAGGATCAGGGGAGTGGTGGGACTATACAAGGGGGTGCGGGGTGTCCAGGTAGGTGCGGGGTTTCTAGGGGGGTGGTGGGGCCGTTCGGGGGGTCGGAGGTGTCCATGGGTGGGGGGCTGTCTAGGGGGGTCAGGGTGTCCAGGTGGGAGGGCTATCTGCGGGGGTGGTCAGGCTGTCCAAGGGGGTAGGGGGAGTACAGGGGTGTGGGCGAGCTGTCCAAGGAGGTGAGTGTAGTGTCTAGGGGGTGGGTGGGGTTGTCCGGGGGGTACGGGGTGTCTAGGTGGTGGGCGGGCTGCCCATGGGGGTGGCGGGGCTGTCCAGGGGGTCTGGGGTGTCCAGGAGGTGGGAAGGTTGTCCAGGGGGGTGGGTGGGCTATCCACAGGGGGTGGTCGGGCTGTCCATGGGGGTGGCGACTATAGTATCCCGCCTTTTTATCACATAATCTTTCATTATATTTTACAAAACCGAGTATATTTAAGGTTTAGTGTCTTGGAAACAAGGAACTTTGAACATGAAAACATAAAACATTCTTCTAAAACACTTGAAAGGATTCTCCTCATGTTCATCCTAGGTTCATTACTGCATCACATAACCTGGGGACATACATCAAAAGAAAGGGTGAGAAAAAAGCCCAGTAAGGGAAACAAGAGAAACATTTTACATGTGAACTTGAGATACTTCAATAAGGTCATGAAAAAAACTTTAAGGCATGAGAATGAAATCATGAGGCATATCATAATAAAAATAACATTTTCATAACTTGAAGATGTGGCTACATAATTTAACATAGACAATCATGAACATATCACCAAGGTCCATCTCCAAGGTGTCATTTGTAAATTACCAAGGTTATTCACCAAGGTATCGTGAAAATTGTAATCTCTAGTGGTTACATAATTACCCAATGAATTGGAGCGCTATCAGGGCACACCCTTAAATTTGCCTTTATTATCATGTGAGCCACATATATCATCATCAAACATTTCATAAATAACCCATATAGCATAAAATAAATGGGTTTCATTTCATAATCACAACGTTTTAAAAAACTGCTTTAAAGACATGATCTTTACGTCACTTTAAAACCCACAGAAAAGGAAGGTGGGTCTTATGTATGTAAATCCCAGAATTTAAAATAGAACATTTTGGTATATATGTGAACACCACTTTAGAAGAAAGAGCTTTGAGTATTCACTCCATAATATAAACGAACTTTAGAAAAAGAGAGAGACATTTTGAGACGGAAATTCTGCAGCATAACGGCTATGTTACGAGGTTTTAGAAGACATTAAAAAGAGAGGAAAAAAGGGGTCAAACATTCATAAATGACCCATAAAACAGTAGATGGACAGAATAAGAATGATACATGATCATGGTAATGAAATTTTAAGGACATACCATTTGAAATGAAAAACATGGAAGGAAGACAAAAATTAGATTTCTCCTATGAAAGTTCGGCAGCCTAACGGCGTTACTTAAACTTCAACAAAAATGAATTGAAAAGATCAAATAGGGTCTCTAATAATGTGAACATAAGAGTTTAGTATGATAGATATAGATATAATGCCCCAACATAATTAAAAAAGAACTTGAAAGACTTGACATGAAAGTAGAACATTGAAAATAATGAGAAGGGTGAAAGAATCCCCTAAAAAATTAGGCAGCCTAACGGCGCCACTTAAAACTTCAAAATACTGAATTGAAGAGATCTAATTGGGTCTCTCATCATATGGACATAAGAGTCCAGTATAAAAGATATAGAGATCATACCCCAAAATAACAAAAAGGAACTTGAAAGAATTGACGTGAAAGTAGAACTTCAAAACGAGAAGGGTGAAGAACCACTTAAAAATTCGGCAGCCTAACGACTCCACTTAAAACTTAAAAATACTGAATTGAAGAGATAAATTGGGGTCTCTCATCATATGAACATAAGAGTACAGTATGATAGATATATATATAATACCCCAACATAACAAAAAGGAATTTGAAATAATTGACATGAAAGTAGAACTTCAAAACGAGAAGGGTGAAGAACCACTTAAAAATTCGGCAACCTAACGACGCCACTTAAAACATCAAAATACTGAATTGAAGAGATCAAAGGGGGTATCTCATAATATGATCATAAAATATCAGTATGATAAATTTATAGATCATACCCCAACAAAATAAAAAGGAACTTGAAATACTTTACATGAAAATAGATCTTGAAAAAAGAGAAGGGAGAAAGAATCTGTTACAAAAATTTCGGCAGCCTAACGGCACCACTTAAAACTTCATAAAACGAAATAATGAGAGTAATAGGGGGTATCTCATTATGTGAACATGAAAAGGGAAGTAATAGGAGTATAAAAGAACACCTTTTAACATAAGAACATGGAGCATAAAATAAATTACATAAAAGAGATTTCTTGAAAAGAAAGAGAGAGATCAGATCCCTTACCTTAAAACGTAACTCTTAAAATTCAAAGGTTGGGACCTTGAGGGCTTGGGGGCACCTTGGGAGGACTCTTTGGGAGGTAATGAGACCAGAACTTCGTTGGGGGAGAGTGGGGAGTCGAATGGATGAGAGGATGGCTTGGTATTTATAGGGAAAGTGAGGGGACAAGGCATTAATGGCCAAGGGACACCTCATTAGTGGTTTTGGCAAAACCATGGGCATTCCCATCGTATTTGCCCATGGTATTGGCCACTTGGGACACCTCATACCTTATCATACTATTAATAAGTCGACCATATTGATTACATACTTAATACATCATTTAATGATGTCATTAAACACCCGTAACTTAAAAACTGTATTTTCACTATTCATCGAAAATTCAACTTTCTCAGAATAATTCCAAAATTTCACCTTAACCAAATATCAATGCTCTGATTTCAAAAATGAACTCCATTTTATAAAAATATTTTTCTAAATATTTTTAATTTATTTTTTAAATAAATACACTATTCACCAAAAATTCATTTTTTCAGAAAAAACCCCAAAAATTACCATAACATAATATCGGTGCTCTGAGTTCAAAAATGAAATCCATTTTATAAAAATAATTTTTTTAAATATTTTTAATTTAATTTTTAATTAAAAACCACTATTCACTTGAAAAAACTAATACTTGAATAATAATTTATGAAACTGTTATTTAACCATTTTATTGAATCACATTACTTACTCAAGGTGCCTAGATTATATTAATACTTTCTTTAAGTGAGATTACTAATCCATTTGGACACATTACTAATCCTAATCATAAAATCACTATTCATATTTTACTATTAATCAAAAATCAAGTTGATCTTATTAGACACTAAATTTCGTACTGAACATAATTGTAGAAGACCATTTTTTGAAAATCATTACACATTTTTAATTATTTGAGGTTTACATAAATATTTTTAAAATATCTTTTTTCGAAAATTCATCAAAAATATGCATACTATATTTATCTGGTCATTTAAAAATTCATAAACTTCATCATAAGAAGAAATCCCAATTTTTATTTAAAACAAAGGATTACACAAGCCAGCTATGGTCTCCTTACATAGCCCCTTATCACACCAGCATAGGACCTAAGTGTAAGGTGTGCTAAGGTGAGAGAATCTAAGGGAGGCTCGACTAACATCGCACGAGTAGTAATATCTATTAGTTTGCACTTCTCACAAAGGCGATTCCGTTCTAGCTTCACACGATGAAGTTCGGCTTGGGTTTGGTCCAGAGCAAAGCCCAGTGGTGCTACCTCCTTCCCAAGTTCTGTTAGATGGGCTTCGATCGGTCCAAGACTACTGGGCGAGGCCATCAAATCTTCTTTCTATAATAATTAACCAAGATTACTTGCATTTAGAGAAAATTATCGAAACGTTTAGTTTACAGCGATCATATTGACCAATGGTTATATCATAGTCAAAACCCAACGGTCTCATTTTAAATATACTCATGTTATCAAATGAAACATTTTTGTTGAGTATAAAAATAAAATAAAATAAAACAACACACAAAATTCGGAAACAGGATTTATTCAAAATTTCGGGTCGTTACGTTCTTCCCCCCTTAAGAAATTGCGTCCTCGCAATTTTTAAAATTGGGTTTTGAAATTTCATTGAAATTCCTACATCGGAAAAGGAGTTAGTAAAATTATTACTTTAAAAGAAAGAAAGGGAAGTACAAAGGTCACCCGAGTTAACCCACACTAGGGTTCCGTGTAGGAAAACATGGACATGGAAGAAAAACAAAGGGTCAAGTTCTGGCTAAGAGTGATAGAGAACATGATTAGGAGAAAGTTAACCATAAGAAAATCCCAAACTTATGATGTGTGTAAACGGACTTTGATTACCTAGTAGGAAACGTAAACCAACAACGTTTTTGTTTTACGTTCCTTTTCATAATTTCGAGGAATTTATTTACTACATTGAAAATATACCTACCTTTATGTAGAGTTTCATCCTTTAATAAGTTTCTACCCAAAACTAATCTTTTCTCCAAACTATGAGCATTCAAAACTACTTGGTCTCGTCAAAACACAAGAATCATCTTCTAGAGAATCATATAATCCACAAAAGATTAACTATCTATTTCTTCTATCTTTAAACATTATCCAAAAAAATAGAAAGGTAAAGGTAAAACAACTCTTCAAAAAGAAATAATCCCATAGGAATGGAAACTACTTTTAAATCTTCAAAGTTCCATGGTACTACCCAATGTTCATCATAGACCACTCCATAAATAATGGTCATTAAGATTCCTCAAAATAAACCAAACTAATATTGAAACCCAAATACAAGAAGGATTTGATAACATAGTCTTCCAAAAGAGACTTCATTGTTCATCTCCAAAAAACATCAACCACTCCTAACATCTTATAACAAAAGTATCTAACCTAAACATATTTTACCCAAGGTAGGTTAATCATTTCCATAAGTAACCTAAATTACTATAAGTCCACCTTAAATTCATCGATTCTTCAAAATATATGTCAACCTTACCCCTCAATGAAAATACCGTAGTAATCTATTTACCTCGATCATATAGGGTCCCCAAAATAGTGAACGTCTTCCAAAATAATAATCATATTTTAATCCCCTAATCATCCCTGTCATATTAATACGACAATCGTTGCATTTCCTATCACATTGGTTGTTGGGACATGTTCTTCCATTTCCCGCCATTAACTAAGAAAAGAAACTATAATTAGGGGCTTAAATACTTAGCCAATAATCATGAAAAGGAACCGAAAGCATATAAGGATAACCTGTAGAAGAAAAGTATACCCTAACTTGTGATCCCCTAGGTTCCCATCTAGGTTATCCATGATCATATATTCTTATTTGAATCTTTATTTTATTTTATCTTTGTTCCTTTAACAATGGTTCAAACTAAGCTTATGAATTTACCAAAGCATATCCCCCGGGAGTGTCGTAACCAAGAGTGCAGCAAGGCCCGTTGTCGTGTACTAGTTCCCGTTCGAGTCTAGCTCAAAGCGGTGTTTTCAGGTTTTACCCCTATGTAAATATGTGCCAGATCCACCTCTACCTGCTCGTATCCAAACAGGGATGTATTTTCTTGGCAACCCCTTACTCAATACTCACCAAAATACCAGGAAGATTTCCTATATTTTAACTTTTCTATAGGCTTATTCCTAAAGTTTTCATATACTAATTTCCACAAATAACTAAACCATCCTTTGGTACCAACTATAGCATACCGCCTTTTTATCACATAATCTTTTATTATATTTTACAAAACCGAGGATCTTTAAGGTTTAGAGTCTTGGAAACCAGGAACTTTAAACATTAAAACAGACAACATTCTTCTAAAACACTTGAAAGGCTTCTCCTCATGTTCATCCTAGGTTCATTACTGCATCACATAACCAGGGGATATACATCAAAAGAAAGGGTGAGCAAAAATCCCAGTAAGGGAAACAAGAGAAACATTTTACATGTGAACTTGAGATACTTCAATAAGGTCATGAAAAGAACTTTAAGGCATGAGAATGAAATCATGAGGCATATCATAATAAAAATAACATTTTCATAACTTGAAGATGTGGCTACATAATTTAACATAGACAATCATGAACATATCACCAAGGTCCATCCCCAAGGTGTCATTTGAAAATTACCAAGGTTATTCTCCAAGGTATCGTGAAAATTGTAATCTCTAGTGGTTACATCATTACCCAATGCATTGGAGCGCTATCAGGGCGCACCCTTAAATTTGCCTTTATTATCATTTGAGGCACATATATCATCATCAAAAATTTCATAAATAACCCATATAGCATAAAATAAATTGGTTTCATTTCATAATCACAACGTTTTAAAAAACTGCTTTAAAGACATGATCTTTACGTCACTTTAAAACCCACAGAAAAGGAAGGTGGGTCTTATGTATGTAAATCCCAGAATTTAAAATAGAAAATTTTGGTATATATGTGAATATCCCTTTAGAAGAAATATCTTTGAGTATTCACTCAATAATATAAACGAACTCTACAAAAAGAGAGAGACATTTTGAGACGGAAATTCTGCAGCATAACGGCTATGTTACGAGGTTTCAGAAGACATTAAAAAGAGAGGTAAAATGGGTCAAACATTCATAAATGACCCATAAAACAGTATATGTACAGAATAAGAATGATACATGATCATGGTAATGAAATTTCAAGGAAATACCATTTTAAATGAAAAACATGGAAGGAAGAAAAAAATTAGATTTCTCCTATGAAAGTTCGGCAGCCTAACGACGTTACTTAAACTTCAACAAAAATTATTTGAAAAGATCAAATAGGGTCTCTCATCATGTGAAAATAAGAGTTCAGTATGATAGATATAGATATAATGACCCACCATAATTAAAAAGGAACTTGAAAGACTTGACATGAAAGTAGAACTTTGAAAAGAACGAGAAGGGTGAAAGAATCCCCTAAAAAATTCGGCAGCCTAACAGCGCCACTTAAAACATCAAAATACTAGATTGAAGAGATCAAATTGGGTCTCTCATAATATGAACATAGGAGTCCAGTATGATAGATATAGATATCATACCCCAACATAACAAAAAGTAACTTGAAAGAATTGACGTGAAAGTAGAACTTCAAAACGAGAAGGGTGAAGAACCACTTAAAAATTCTGTAGCCTAATAGCGCCACTTAAAACTTCAAAATACTGAATTGAAAAAGATCAAATGGGGTCTCTCATCATATGAACATAAGAGTCCAGTGTGATAGATATAGAGATCATACCCCAACATAACAAAAAGGAACTTGAAAGAATTGACATGAAAGTAGAACTTCAAAACGAGAAGGGTGAAGAACCACTTAAAAATTCGGCAGCCTAACGGCCCCACTTAAAACTTCAAAATACTGAATTGAAGAGATCAAATGAGGTCTCTCATCAAATTATCATAAAATATCAGTATGATAAATTTAGAGATCATACCCCAACATAATAAAAAGGAACTTGAAATACTTTACATGAAAATAGATCTTGAAAAAAGAGAAGGGAGAAAGAATCCGTTACAAAAATTTCGGCAGCCTAACGGCGCCACTTAAAACTTCATAAAACGAAATAATTAGGGTAAGAGGGGGTATTTCATTATGTGAACATGAAAAGGGCAGTAAGAGGAGTATAAAAGAACACCCTTTAACATAATAACATGGATCATAAAAGAAATTACATAAAAGAGATTTCTTGAAAAGAAAGAGAGAGATCGGATCCCTTACCTTAAAACGTAACTCTTAAAACTCAAAGGTTGGGACCTTGAGGGATTGGGGGCACCTTGGGAGGACTCCTTGGGAGGTAATGAGACCAGAACTTCGTTGGGGGAGAGTGGGGAGTCGAATGGATGAGAGGATGGCTTGGTATTTATAGGGAAAGTGAGGGGACAAGGCATTAATGGCCAAGGGACACCTCATTAGTGGTTTTGGAAAAACCATGGGCTTTCCCATGGTATTTTCCCATGGTATTGGCCACTTGGGACACCTCATACCTTATCTTACTATTCATAAGTCGACCATATTGATTACATACTTAATACATCATTTAATGATGTCATTAAACACCCGTCACTTAAAAACTGTATTTTCACTATTCATCGAAAATTCAACTTTCTCAGAATAATCCCAAAATTTCACCTTAACCAAATATCAGTGCTCTGATTTCAAAAAATGAACTCCATTTTATAAAAATAAATTTTTAAATATTTTTAATTTATTTTTTAAATAAATACACTATTCACCAAAAATTCATTTTTTCAGAAAAAACCCCAAAAATTACCATAACATAATATCGGTGCTCTGAGTTCAAAAATGAAATCCATTTTATAAAAATAATTTTTTAAAATATTTTTAATTTAATTTTTAATTAAAAAACACTATTCACTTGAAAAAACTAATACTTGAATAATAATTTATGAAACCGTTATTTAACCATTTTATTGAATCACAATACTTAATCAATGTGCCTATATTATATTAATACTTTCTTTAAATTAGATTACTAATCCATTTGGACACATTACTAATCCTAATCATAAAATCACTATTCATTTTTTACTATTCATCAAAAATCAAGTTGATCTTATTAGACTCTAAATTTCGTACTGAACATAATTGTAGAAGACCATTTTTTGAAAATCATTACACATTTTTAATTATTTGAGGTTTACATAAATATTTTTAAAATATCTTTTTTCTAAAATTCATCAAAAATATGCATACTATATTTATCCGGTCATTTAAAAATTCATAAACTTCATCATAAGAAAAAATCCCAATTTTTATTTAAAACAAATGATTACACAAGGCAGCTATGGTCTCCTTACATAGCCCCTTATCACACCAGCATAGGACCTAAGTGTAAGGTGTGCTAAGGTGAGAGAATCTGAGGGAGGCTCGGCTAACATCGCACAAGTAGTAATTTCTATTAGTTTAAACTTCTCACAAAGGCGATTCCGTTCTAGCTTCACATGATGAAGTTCGGCTTGGGTTTGGTCCAGAGCAAAGCCCAGTGGTGCTACCTCCTTCCCAAGTTCTGTTAGATGGGCTTCGATCGGTCAAAGACTACTGGGCGAGGCCATCGAATCTTCTTTCTATAATAATTAACCAAGATTACTTGCATTTAGAGAAAATTATCGAAACGTTTAGTTTACAGCGATCATATTGACCAATGGTTATATCACAATCAAAACCAAACGGTCTCATTTAAATTATACACATGTTATCAAATGAAAATTTTTTTTGAGTATAAAAATAAAATAAAATAAAACAACACACAAAATTCGGAAACAAGATTTATTCAAAATTTCGGGTCGTTACAGCGACGCTGTCCAGTGGGGTTGGGGGTGTCAAGGGGGTGGGGGTGAGGGGGCTTTCCAGGGGGTGGGGCATCCTGGGGGATGGGGGTGTTTGAGGGGTGGTGGGTGGGTGTCCAGGGGTGGGGTGGGTGGGCTGTCAACAAGGGTGGGGGGGGGGGGCTGTCTAGGGGGAATGAGCTGTCCAAGGGGAATTTTCAAACCATTAATAGATGAGTTATTTTGGAATAGCATAGATTCTCCTACTAGTTTGTTAACATTAACCAAACATAATTTCCTACTACCACAGAACCCTATGATAAATCTAGATAAATCAGGGAATTCAATCCTAATTATTGAATTCTTTTTATTTTTTTAAAGTATCTTGATATTAAAACATTATACTTAATTTATAGTCATTAAATGCCTCAAAAGTATTATTACCTATGGGTCTATCACACCCTCAAATCCTTAGAATATTTTCGGGGATCAATGACAACCTATAAATAAGTTTTATCATCATCATTATCTAAATGAATATGATTCCTAACTGATATCATCACAAGCTATAATAAAATGTTTTAACCATATTCTATTGACTTTTTTGGTTATGATCCCTCAATATGAAATGATTCACTAGTAAAAATTCTATAGAACACTCCATTTATTATAAGTTACTTCTTCTTCATTTAATAGGGGGGATAACTCATCCCAAGGCGCACACTCAATCCACTATTGAAGATGAGTTGCAGATGTAGCCAAAAAAACATTTACTAGGCACCAAAATGAATATAGAGGAGAATGAAACAACTTGAAATTATGTTAAAATAGATTTACACTAGATGTATTTGTGATGATCTCTCTAGTGACAATCACACACTTCATTGGAAATAGTAATATTATCTAAAAAATAAATTAATTTTTTGTGTTAAATGACATGGTCCTTTTGTAATGTAACCCCCCCTATACTAGAAAAACTAAGTATTATCTATACATTTAGGCCTTAATAAATTATAAATAACCCATGAATGTCATTTTACATCTCACATATAAAAAAATTCTACCAAACAAAATGTGGAAATTCAATCATTCCTTTATGGAAGTTTTATGTGTTTTGAATATGTTATGATTAATGGGTATTATTTACGTATATGGGCGGTTCAGTGATATACCTAGGGAAGGTGAGCCTGAGATAGCTCTCCAGTGCATTGGGTAATGTGACAGAGGTAAAAATTAATGTTTCTCCTAAGAGATTTATGGAATATACTATAATGGGTATTACAAATGTGACACCCTATATAGCTGTGATAGCTATAATGTAAGTATGTTATTAATTATATAAGTTACCTTTATGATTTATGATTCCTATGTGTTATTCATAAATTTTTTGATTTCATGAGGTATGTTATGATCGAAAAGTACGGTTTCATTTATTTGTATTTATTGATGGGTTAATGATTCCTTTCCTTATTTTGTAACCCTTATAAAGCTTTTTATGCTCATCCCATGTTTTTGATATTTTTTCCACAAGACATAAAGAAGAATAGGGTCAAGGATGGGATCAAGGAAAAGTAATTCTATCTAATACTTGGAACTAGACATCTTTATTTTAATGAGTTTCTATTTTATGAAAAAATGGATACTGAGTAGTAGTGTCTACATGTAATATTCATGTTGATATGTAATAGTTATGGAATAATTATCTAAAAATCTAAACCTGAAAAGATCCTCAATGTGAAATATTCATTTAATTCATGATTATGTAATGTTTAAGGTCGGGTCCTTAAAGGGAATATCCTAGAAGAAGAAAGTAAAATTAGAAAATTATATTATATTAAAACCCTCTATATTCTTTCAGAACATTTAATATAATAATAATCATGACTATGAATTCCATATAATGAATTTAAAATAATTCACAAAACTCATAAAAAATATTGAGAGGAAAAATATGTTCAAAAGTAAAAATTGTTTTATTTGTTTTAATTAAGGAAATAATGGGGACATTTCATCTAATATCTCTAAGAATAATAAATAATCGGTAGTATAAGACTCTAATTAAATTAATATATTGAGGAATCAATGTTTAATGGGATTTAATTAATGGATAAGTTTCAAATGATAAGTGACTTTTATTTATATTTAAGATTAAAAATTTTTATCAATACAAGTACTGCAATATTTGGCAGAGGTTAGTGAAAAGGATGAATAAGTTTAAAATTATGAAGGTGATAATGATTTTATAACTCTATGAAGGAATTATGATAAATAAATTAAAGTAAAAGGAATTTAATGTGGTGAAGTGGATAAGAAAGATAAAGAGACACCATTGTTGTTTCATTTGAGAATTGGGTTTATGGTTTTCCGGATGTAAAATAAGAATCATGAAAGGGAGAAATAGTTTTTTATGCATTAGAATTATTATTCGAGTAATTCCATTGGTACATAATATGTAATGGAAATTATTTTGATCAAATATTAATTATATAGAAAATAGATCTAATCATTATGACATTATTTATGAATGTGGTAGAATGATTGAAGTTACAATAATGACTTTTGTTTCCATCAATAAAGATGTTAAATCTATTGAGAATATGTGTTTTAATGTTAAATTGTAATGTCTTGGAACTCTCTGGTCCATTCCTATGAGAAAATCTGCTGTATGAGGTGTTCCGAGAGGTCAAGGTGACTTATCCCTAACACTTTTTTTATATTTCCAATTCGGAAAACAGTTCCAACGGCAGCCTTGTGAACAGTTCCAATGTTGACCTCCTTCCTTTTCCAAATTTTGATTACATGAACAGTGTTACCAGAATGGTGAGGTTTCAACGGTGACCTCTTTCCTTTTCGAAATTTTGAGTTCATGAATAGTGTTTCCAGAATGGTGAGGTTCCAAAGATGACCTCTTTACTTTGCCAAATTTTGAGTTCATGAAGAGTGTTTCCAGAACGGTGAGGTTCCAATAGTGACCTCTTTCCTGTACCAAATTTAGAGTTCATGAATAGTGTTTCATGAATGGTGAGGTTCCAATGGTGACCTCTTTCCTTTTCCAAATTTTGAGTTCAGTAATAGTATTTCTAAAACAGTGAGGTTCCAACGGTGACTGCTTTCTTTTTCCAAATTTTGATTCCGTGAACAGTGTTTCCATAATGGTGAGTTTCCAATGGTGACCTATTTCCTTTTCAATTTTTTGAGTTCATGAACAGTGTTTCTAGATCAGTGAGGTTCTAATGGTGACCTCTTTCCTTTTCCAAATTTTGAGCTCATGAACAGTGTTTCCAGAATGGTGAGATTCCAACAGTGACCTCTTTCCTTTTCCAATTTGGAGTTCATGAATAGTGTTTTAAAATGGTGAGGTTCCAATTATTACCTATTTCTTTTTCCAAATTTTGAGTACTTGAACAGTGTTTCAAGAATAATGAGGTTCCAATGGTGAGGTTCAAGAATAAGGTTTTTCCTTTTCCAAATTTCGAGTTCGTGAATAGTGTTTCTAGCTTCCTATAGTTTCTCCCCTTTAATGTTTCCTTTGATATAAAATGAATTTAAATACTTGTTTATAGGACTTTAAGGCCGATTCAAAAGTCATAACTCCAATATTAATTTCTCCCAAGGCTTGGGATACTTTTACTTGGTCAAACGACGTGGTTTAATGTGATCCGCTTTTAATGGAAAATCCAGTGTATCTTAAACCACTACTCCGTTAAATATTATAAATGGATGAGATATCTTCCTCTCCAATTCTTCCTACTTGTTCACAGTTTTGAGACACTCAAAACTTTCATTCCTTTTTGTAGGAGTTTCAAAATCTCACTTTCCTCCTTGGATTGGTTCCACTCTGTTTTTTATGCAACCAAGCAGTATCGATCAATCTTTGATACGAGGTATGATCTATTGTCATTCTTTTGGGTTCATCTCATTCTGTTTCTCCTTTCCCTTCTATGGAAGGCTATCTCTATGTTCCTAATGGGATTTTCTTGGGTGTTGACCAGTGTGGTGGTGTCTCTGAATCCTCGGGGTGGATACAGTTGTCACCTTGGAGGAGATCGTAACCCGTTGAGTGGTTCGTTCTCGTACAAAGAACGTCAAAAACTATTTGAGGTAGGGGATTCGTTGCTTCTCTATTCTATTATGTGAAAATGTATAGTTAGTATGTTTTACCCCACTAGATCAGAATGGAATTGACATAATAAATAATTGAACTGGAAAAATAACTTGACATCGATCGTATATTATTACCTCTTTTTTTGCTAGATAGTGTATCTATACATGCTTTGTTTAGATTTTCGTTCAGGATGGAAATTGTAAAATAACATAAATCCAAAATTAATCAATAATTGTTTGGATAAAGATAAAGAGGCTTGTAAAGGAATATGGTTCTTCTTGTTGTTATTTGATGGTAATAAAATTGGTGCAGTAAGCATGTTTAATTATTTTCTATTGGTTATTGGCTAGGTTTCCCAAATTTGGAACCTACGAATAATAAATTGGTTAATCCATGATGGATTAAAGTAACTGGTTTTTTGATAAAATATAATTTCTTGTCGGGTTCTGAGTTACTCTCTTCCTTGTTTAAGGGCCATGATCGCAATTTGTATGATGTTTGTTTTCCTACTACTTGTTTTGTGATGTGAGCATGGATGACTATTGTGATATGTGGGGGAATGGAGGCCTAATGGTTGTAGCAGCAGTTGATACCTAGAGTGGTGAGATGCATCAGATATAAATGTGGGTGTCAAGGAGGACACTAGGGTTGACGAAATGGGTTGGATGTGAATATTTGGATGCTTTCTGATTCGTATTGGTTGTTTATCTACTTTACACTGCTCAAGGAATATGGTTTTTCATACCCTTCTTCTAAAATGGGTGAAGACGCGTGGGGTATGACATGTGCTTTCCATGTTTATCTTCTCAAGGGAGGGTTTTATGCTCTTTCTATAGGTGACAAAGAATCGAATGGTAGTTCATATACTAACCAGGTTGAGCAACTAGTTTTTTGTAGCATAGAATGTTTTTATAGAATACCTGGGATTATGGTAATGTAATGCTGTAGATAAATAATTGAATAAATGATGTTAACCTATGGGTTTAGTACTTGTTGGGATGCAATGTTGATGTTAAAATTTAAAGGGGCATTGGACTTTGGGTGTGATGATAATGAAATATAATGTGGAAATTGATAATGGTTAATCAGTATTTAAAGAAATAATTAACGTAACGTGAAACTGATAAAAAGGGAATGAAGTAATGTAACAAAGCTCTTAAAATGTTTGTGTGCTAATAGGATACCTAGTCTTAGATGTGTCACCTAAGAGTTAGAGAGACATTATCTACAGTTGAGTCTTAGACTAGGTTATGCCCATAGAGTTGTTGTGAGCTATAGTATATTCTATAATTTTTGTGTGTCTATACGCTACTATACCCTGTTAGTTAGGGAAACTAACACCCTAGGGATTCTGAGCCCTAGGGGGTTGTTTCCCCCAACAATATGGTGGGAGGATGGATGACTGACTACCCTATTTGGTCCCACTCTCTTCTCTTGGTAGTAACTTGTGCTGGTAGGCACAACAGTTCATTTTCCTCATATATGTGTGTAGAGGGTTGTAATGAGTTGTGGTTATTCACCCACATATATTCTGGATATAGTATCATATGGACTACTATAGGGGTAACGTGTATAGGCTATGATGGATTGGGTATTTTTACTTGGTGTGTGGGATGTAATGGCTTGAGGTATAATGCCCGATGTATGATACATGTTATGCGAGTTGTGGTGGATCCAGGTTACTACCTGGGTTCTTTCTTGTGTGGACGTGGTGGTTTTTTTGCATGAGGTGCTTGTTGTGGTTCTTCGCCTATGTGTCTGTGGACAAGCTTTTTTGAAGAGAGATGCTTAGGAGGTGCGATGTTGGGGCAAAGCGGCAAAATAGTGGGGAAGTAGTAGTGGGGTTCCCTTGATATTATTTATTATATTATATACTCTTTTATGCATTACTTGGTGAGTGTTGACATGGTGAGGCTGGGAACATAGTATACCTGTTAAAGTGATGAGTTAGTTTCACTTTTTGTTCTCTAGGCTTTATCATGTTTTCTTTACTTTTGCATGAGAGGCTTCGGGAAGGATCCAACTCAGTATAATTTTATACTCACCCTATGTATATATAAACTCTTTGTAGGTCACATGGAGCTGGTTGAAGATCAAGCTGGTTTCTACTAGCTTGGGGTTGCGGGAGCTGTTCGAGCTTGTGGTTAATGATGTTTTTACTTTCTTTTGCGTATTTTTAGTTTTTCCCGTTTTAGTTGTAGTAGTTTGCATGAAATTACATATTTTTACTTGGTATTTCTTATATATTTCTACCTATGTTGGAGTTGGTTGGTGTCTATCTTATCTCTCTCTTCTTCATGTGCTCTCCTAGAGGGTAATGACTCCCATTTGTGTGTTTACTATACCCTCGGTGCTAGTCGCAAACTTGGGGCCTACTGGAGGCGGGACTCAGGCTCATTATCACCCTTCTCACATTGCTGGCCCAGGAGGGGTACACTTTATGAGGTGGGGACCATGATAGGGTGGTATTAGAGGTATGGTTGAGGGAAAGGATGGATTTTTGAGTTAGGCACAGGTGAGGTTGCATGGGTTGGTTGGGCAAAAGTGTCAATAAAGTTTAGAAAGTGATGTAAACACTAGAGACTAGATGATACATAGGAATTTAGGCCCCCCTATGATATGATGTACAAAACATTATTTTTACAATGGCTACTAAATGAGGTGATACTAGTTGTAGGGTAGAGACATAGGAAAGCATCATACATCATTCTTTTTTCTACCTGTTATTGAATGGGTATACCATGGGATAGGTTTACCTAAAATGAATAAAAGAAAAATAAATAATTAATTAATTAATGTTGAGCCTTCTATATTCCAGGTTTAGGAGCTCTAATTGTTTGTTATTTTGCAGGTATGGCTCCAGGTCCACATCCTCATCAGGATCCATAGAAGGGATTCTGCAGGCTATCCCAGTAGATCGCCATCATGTAGTGGTTGACAATGATGACACTTAGAGGGAGAAACTACGAGAGTTTTAGTGCCATAGTCTACAGGAGAATGATGGCTTCGTTTCAGATGTTATCATAGAAGAATGGTTGGAGGAGGTAGAGATAGGCTTTCGTTCGATCCATGCTCGGAAAGATCACTAATTGTTCGTGGTTCTGACGATGCTGCATAGAGAAGTGATATATTGGGGGTTCTTATTCCTGGGAGATCGCAAGGAGTCAATGATCTCATGTGAAGAGTTTTAAGACAAGTTTAGAGTCGAGTTTATTTCTTTGAATGTGAATGAATCTAGTCTCCAGTAGATTCTTACCCTTTGACATGGGCGCTCCAGTGTGAGAGAGTTTGGAATCCATTTTAGAAACATTTTACGAGATGCTTCGGACCTGTTTCCAGATGAGGATGCTAGGGCGAGGCATTTAAAGGAGGCCTTGCATCCAGATATCTAGCACCATGACACCCCATTTATGATGAAGACATATATTGTGGTGCTGGTGAGGGTAGAGGTCATAGAGAGGACATTGGCTAGAACTAGATCATCATGAGAGGGGATTCGTCATGATTCTTCATGAAGTAGAGTTGTTTTCTGGAGTTCCCAGTTTTCTGGGCAGAAGAGTTTCTATTCATCCAGGGATAGGTCCCAGCCCTCTGCATCTCATTTCTCATGGGGTAGTGGATCTCAAGCCTATTCCATGGGATCATGCACTTTTTTACTTGTAGTGGTCAAGGTCATCAGCAGAAAGAGTGCCCAACCTTTCAGATCAGTAATCATGCACCGTGTTTTCCACTCCTGGTTCCAACATTAATGTAGTTCCAGCCGAGGAAGTAGTAGCAGGTTAAACCAGCTTTAGATCAATAGAGGGTATATGGGGCAGGCATAGGACAACCTCGTGACACTCCACATACTCAAATACTAGAGTGTATCCATGGTGGTGGTCTTTATAAGGGTCAGATAGGCCATGGAGGAGGTCGTGATTTGCTTCATGCTTTAGCGTTGCCAGCGCCAGGTGAGCCGGATGTCATTTGAGGTACCCTTTGATTGTTTTCTACCATGGTGTATTCCTTGATTGATTTAGGAGTGACACAGTCCTTCATATCACCTACCATTTTCCTTACTTTGGGACTTGAGGTAGAGAGGCTTCCAATGCCCTTGGAGTTGAAAACGTCAGTTTGAGGTCTAAATGACTAGTTCAAAGTATGCAGAGACTGCGAGATAGTGTTGGGGAAGCACCAATCTTGGGTTGATTTCCTATGTTTATGAATAAAACCATATGATGTCATACTCAGCATGGATTTGTTGTATTCGGTGTAGGCTATCATGGATTGATTCAGGAGGTAGGTAGTGTTATTTGATGTGGATGGAGAGCCAGTGGAGTTTATTGGTGAGAGAGACCCTCATATGGGACAGAGGCGTGTTCCATACTTACCATACATGATGATCGATCTGATACTGAGTTCTGTAGAGGTTCAACAGTTGGCGTTTCCTAGGGTCGTAGAAGAGCACCCTGATGTCTTTCCATAAGTGTTTATAGGATTACCCCCTACAGAGGAGATCGAATTTGGGATCAAGCTACAACATGAAGAATCTCCTTTCTCTATGTCTCCATATAGAATGGACCCTTTTGAGTTAGGAGAGAAACATATACAAGTTGATAGTCTATTACAGTGCAGTTTTTTTGGCCTAGTGTGTCGCCCGGGGGTGCACTAGTTTTGTTCATGAAGCATGACGCCAGTTTGTGGTTGTGTGAAGATTATCATCGCTTAAACAAATTGACAACAAAGAATCACTATCTTCTTCCACGTATTGATGATTTATTCGATCAACTGAACGGTGAAAGTTGGATCTCCAAGATCAATTTGCGGTCAGGATATCATTAGGTGTGTCTAAAGGATGACTATATCCTGAAGACTGCTTTTCTTTGTCATCATGGGAATATGAGTTTGTTTTAATGTTGTTCGGTGTGATGAATGATCTATATGTGTTCCTGGGATTGATGAACGCTGTGTTCCATGAGTTCCTGGACATGTTCGTGGTGGTTTGCATCAATAAAATCCTTGTGTACTCTATATCTGAGGAGGAGAATGCAGATTATCTAAACGCCATTTTGGGAGTTTTTCGTCAACATCAGTTATTTGGGAAGTTTTATAAGTGTGAGTTTTGGGCTTTATAAGTCCATTAATTGGGTAATGTTGTGTCCCAGTGGGGATTAGTTGCAGATCCATCAAATATTGAAGAAATTGTGTCTTGGGAATCCCCAAGACAGTGGCAGAGATGCAAAGATTCCTTAATTTCGCTGGCTACTATAAGAGGTTTGTAGAAAATTTATCACAAGTTCAAACTCATATGACAACTTTGACTAGGAAGGATCAGACATTCATATGGACTGATCAATGTTAGGTATATTTCAAGTATCTAAAGTATAAGTTAGTAGGTGCTCCAGTTCTCTGCCTTCGAGCTAAGAGAGTTCAGTTTGATGTTTTCTACGATGCTTCGCATCTAGGGTTAGGATGTGTTATGATGCAGTAGAGATAAATTTTTTTTATGGGTCTCAATTTTTTCATCCCCGTGAACATAACTATACCACCCATGATCTTGAGTTGGCAGCTATGGTGTTTTCTCTGATGTTGTTGAGACATTACCTCATTGGTGAGGGCTTTGTGGTTTTCACCAATCAGAAGACATGGGGTATGTTTTAACCCAGCATGACATAAACTCATGACAACGTTGATGGATAAAGTTCTTATAGGAATAAGAATTCGAAATATCACATACACCTGGAAAGAGGAATGTTGTATCTAATGCGCTCAGTGAAAATTCACGTAGTGATTTAGTACATGAATCTGGTTATTCCTAGAGAGTAATGGAAGAACTGTCGGCATTACATCTTGATATGTAAGAAGTTAGGGGTAGAGGATGTCTATTTCAGATGATAGTGTAGTCATATCTGGTGCAGCATGTGGATGAATCCCAGTTGGGGGATCTAGAGGTGGAGGTATGGAGAGATCGAGTTGTTCGTGGTGAGGCCCATGATTTTTAGTCTGAGGATGAACAACACCAAGTGTTTTATCATGGAATGCTTTTTGTTCCTTTGATGATGAACGGGATGGTTCTCAGAGAGTTCCATAGTTCTCTTTTCAGAATTCATCCTGGTGCGACAAAGATATACCGAGCTTTGAGGAGCCAGCTTTGGTGGTCTGGGCTGATGTATGCATTTGTGAAGTTTGTGTCTCAATGTTTCGTCTTCCAGAAGGTGAAGGTCGAACACTATGTTCTTGGTGGTCTTCTCCATCCATTATATATTCCTTAGTGGAAGTGGGAGGAAATATTAATTTACTTTGTTACTAGTTTACCTCGAGCTCAGGGAGGACATGATGCTATTTGGGTGGTAGTGGATCGTTTAATAAAATTATCCCACTTCATAGCAATCAAGGAGTCATGCTCAGTGGAAGTTTTTTCATGGAAGTATCCGGAGGAGGTGGTGAGACTTCATGAAATTACAAGGATGATCATTTTCGATCGAGATCCTCATTTTACCTCTAGGGTATAGAGAGGTCTCTACCATGCTTTTGGTTCTCATCTATGCCTTAGAATTTCTTTTCATCGTTAGATGGACGATCAGATAGTGCAGACCATCCAGACTCTTGAATACATGTTATGCTATTGTGTCCTAGATTTTTGAGATTTATGGATGAGGCACTTACCCTTGGAGGAGTTCTATTAGAATAATAGTTTTCACTCCACCGTCGTTACGGCTCTATTTGAAGGCTTGTATAGCCGACCATGTCGTTCTGCATTTTTCTGGGTTGGGGTTGGAGAGTCAGCAAATCTTGGACTGGAACTAGTGAAGAATATAATAGAGATGGTTCAGGTGATTTGTGAGAGGATGAAGACAGTGAAGGATCATCAGAAAGCATATGTCTATCAAAGGAGGATACCCTCAGAGTTTGATGTTGGGGATTTTGTGTTTCTAAAGGTGACTCTCCATCGTGGGAAGAGAAGGTTTGGTCGTGGGATTAAGATTTATCTGTGGTTTGTTGGGCCTTTTGAGGTGTTAGCTCATGCTGGAGATGTGACGTTTCATGTAGCACTTCCCCTGTAAATGAGCCGGATACACGAGGTTTTTCATGTATCACAGCTTCGTCATTATCTTCATGATGACTATCACATCATCGATTGGGGAGAGATCGATGTTGATGATGATGCAACCTTTGAGGAGAGACATTTCAAGGTCGAAGATCGTAAATAGAAGGTGTTGCATGGGCATTCAATTTTCTTGGTTCGTGTCTTGTGGTGACATGGTGGCATGGAGGAGAGTTCCGGGGAACGTGAGTCACAAATACGTGCTCGATACCCATAATTGAGTGATGTTTATAACTCTTTTCATGTTAAAAAGAGGGAGAGAGATGTTCTCTTTGAGGTTGTAGACCATTCGGGTTTATAAGATGGCCTTATTTGGCTTCATTATGTGGCTTGATCTCTTTTCAGAGGTATCTCAATGGGTGGTTGTTCAGACTTGTTTTATGTTTTCTTTTAGTTTGGTTTTGAATTCTCGAGGATGAGAATGTTTTGAGGGGTATATGATGTCCGGAATACTTTGGTCCATTCCATTGCAAAAATCTGGTGTCTGAGGTGTTCCGGGAGGTCAAGGTGACTTATCTCCAACACTTCTCCAAATTTCCAAATTGGTGAACACGTCCAATGGTAGCCTTGTAAATAGTTCCAACGGTGACCTCTTTTTTTTTCTTCCAAATTTTGAGTTCATGAACAGTGTTTCCAGAACATTGAGGTTCCAACGGTGACCACTTTCCATTGCAAAATTTTGAGTTCATGAACAGTGTTTCTAGAATGGTGAGGTTCTAATGGTGACCACTTTCCTTTGACAAACTTTGAGATCATGAAGAGTGTTTCTAGAATGGTGAGGTTTCAATAGTGACCTCTTTCCTTTGCCAAATTTTGAGTTCATGAATAGTTTTTCCAGAACGGTGATGTTTCAACGGTGACCTTTTTCCTTTTCCAAATTTTGAGTTCTTGAAAGGTGTTTTTTGAATGGTGACGTTCTAATGGAGACCTATTTCCTTTGACAAATTTTGAGTTCATGAACAGTGTTTCTAGAACGGTGAGTTTTCAATGGTGACCTCTTTCCTTTGCAAAATTTTGAGTCCATAAATAGTGTTTCTAGAACAGTGAGGTTCCAATGGTGACCTCTTTCCTTCGCCAAATTTTGAGTTCATGAACAATGCTTCCAGAATGGTGAGGTTCCAATGGTGACCTCTTTACATTACCAAATTTTGAGTTCATGAATAGTGTTTCCATAATGGTGAGGTTCCAACAGTGACCTCTTTCCTTTTCCAATTTTGAGTTAATGAATAGTGTTTCCAGAACAGTGAGGTTCCAACAGTGACCTCTTTCCTTTGCAAAATTTTGAGTTCATGAAAAGTGTTTCTTGAACAGTGAGGTTCCAATAGTGATGTTTCAATGGTGAGGTTCATGAATTATTTTTTTTTTCCTTTTTAAATTTCAAGTTTGTGAATAGTGTTTCTAGATTCCTACGGTTCTCCCCTTTAATGTTTCCTTTGATGTAAAATGCATTTAAAGACTATATTTAAGGACTCTAAGGCTGATATAAATATAATAAATCTTATATTAATTTCTCTTATGACTCGAGATACTTTTACATGGTCAAATGGTGTGTTTTAATGAGACCATCTTTTAATGGAAAATCTAGTGTGTCTGAAACCACTACTCCGTTAAATTTTCTAAAGGGCTGAGATATATTCCTTCCTAATTATTCCTCCTTGTTCTCAGATGTGAGATGCTCAAACATTTCATTCTTTCCTATAAGAGTTTAAAAATCAAACCTTCCTCCAAGGATTGGTTCCAATCTATTTTTTTATTCAACCATGCAGTATCAATCAATCTTCGATATAAGGTATGATCTATCGTCATTCTTTTGGATTCATCTCCTTCTGTTTCCCCTTAACCTTTTATGGAATGATATCTCCATGTTCTTAATGGGATTTTCATGGGTTTTTACTGGTGTGGTGGTGTCTATGCATCCTTAGGTGAATACAATTGTCATGGGGGAGGATATTATAACCTACTGTGTGGCTCATTCTCATATAATGAACATTAAGAACCGTTTGAGGTAGGGTTTTTGTTGATTATATTTTCTTTTATATGAAAATGTATAGTTTGTATGTT
Source organism: Viscum album (assembly GCA_963277665.1). Classification (NCBI taxonomy): domain Eukaryota; kingdom Viridiplantae; phylum Streptophyta; class Magnoliopsida; order Santalales; family Viscaceae; genus Viscum; species Viscum album. The sequence continues at coordinate 692,525,600 of OY728164.1, forward strand.
TTATCCCAATGGAACACAATAGAATTTACATAAAAAGTATTTGAACCAGATAAATAAATTGATATCGATAATATGTTACTGCCTCATGTTTTTCTAGATATTATGATATCAATTTTTTCTTTGTTTAGCTTTTTGTTCTTGATGAAAATTGGTAAAGAACATAAATCTAGAATTAATCAATAATTGTTTCGATAAAAATAAAGAGGCATGTAAATGAATCTGGTTCTTTTTGTTGTAATTTAATGTTAATCAAATTGGTGTAGTAAGAATGTTTAATTATTTGTGAAATCTAATTGGATAGGTTTTCTAAATTTGGAACCTATAAAAAATTAATCGGTTAATCCACAATGGATTAAAACCACTGGTTGTTGGATAAAATATAATTCCTTTTTGGGTTCTGAGTTACTCTATTTCTTGTGTAAGGGCCATGTTCCCAATGGGTATGATGTTTGTTTTCCTACTGCATGTGTTGTGATGTGAACCTAGATGGCTGTTGTGATATGTGGGGGCATGGAGGCCTACTGGTTGTGGAAGTAGTTGATGCCTAGAGTGGCGAGATGCATTGATTTATTCATGTGGGTATCAGGGAGGACACTAGGGATGATGAAATGGGTTGGATGTTAATGTTTGGATTCTTGCTGAATATTATTAGTTGTTTATCAGATTTACATTTTCCACTACTCAAAGAATGTTTTTTTATATACCCTTCTTCCGAAAGGGGCGAAGATGCGTGGGTTATGAAATGCGCTTTCCTTGTTTATCTTCTCAAGGGAGGATTGTTCTACCCTCTTTTGATAGGCGGAAAAGACTCTATGGGTAGTTTTTCTACTCACTGGGTTGATCCAACTTGTGTTTAGTAGTATATAATTTTTTTCTAGAATGCATGGGATTATGGGAAATTAATGATGTAAATAAAAAATTGAATAAATAATGTCAACCCATGGGGTTGGAGCTTGCTGGGACACAATTATAAGGTTAAAATTTAAAGGGACAGTTGACTTTATATGTGATGCTATTGAAATATAAATATGGAAATTGATAATGGTTAATTGATGTATAAATAATTAATTAATGTAAATTTCAACTGATAAAAAGGATATCATGTAATGTAACAAATCTCTTAAAATGGTAGCGTTATTATAAGATACATATTCATATAAGTGGAAGCTGGTAGTCTGAGAAACATTAGCTGCAGTTGAGTCTAAGACTAGGTTATATCCATAGTGTGGTTGTGAGCGATAGTATATTCTGTACTTTTTGTGCTTCTATACAATACTCCACCCCTTCAGTTAGGGTAACTGACACCATGAGGATTCTGATCCCAGGGGGGTGTTTTCGCTATCATTCTGGTGGGAGGATGGATGGCTGACTACCCCTTTTGGATCCGCTCTCTTCTCTTGGTAGTTACTTCTGCTGGTAGGCACAACGGTTAGTTTTCCCCATATCTGTGTGTAGAGGGCTGCAATGGCTTGTGTTTATTCACACACATATATTCTGGATATAGTATCCTATATACTTCCATAGGTGTAATGTGTATAGATTTTGATGCTTTGGGGATTCATACTCAGTGTGTATCCTGTAATGGCTTGAGGTATAATGCCTGACGTATTATACACGTTATAGGTGCTGTGGTGGTTCCTAGAAACTACCTGGTTACTTTCTTGTGTTGATGTGGTGGTTTTGTTGTACGAGGTGGATGTTGTGGTTCTTTTCCCAAGTGTTTGTGGAAAATCCTTTTTATAGAGAGATGCTTAGGACATGTGACCTTGAGGAAAAGCAGCAAACTAGTGGGGAAGTAATAGTGGGGTACCCTTGATACTATTTATTATATTATATACTCTTGTATGTGTTACTTGGTCAGAGTATCCATGGTGAGGTTGTGAACATAGCATAACTATTTAGGTGACGTGTTATATTCACTTGTTGTTCACTGTGCTTTAGCATGCTTTCTTTACGTTTGCACGAGAGGCTTCAGAGAGGATCCGACTAAGTATACCATTATACTCATCCTATGTATATATAAACTATTTTTAGGTCACTTAGAGTAGGTTGGAGATCAAGCTAGTTTTTTCTAGCTTGGGGTTGCAGGAGCTATTCAGGCTTGTGGTTGCGGTTGTTTTTTTACTTTCAATTGGGTATTTTTATTTTTTCCCCTTTCAGTTGTAGAAGTTTTCATGACATTACATATTTTTACATGGGATTTCGTGTATATTTCTTCGTGAGTTGGATTTGGTTGGTTTCTATCTTATCTATCTCTTCTGCATGTGTTCTCCTAGAGGGTAATTCCTTTCATTTGTGTGTTTAATATACCCTCGGTTCTAGTGGCCATCCAAAGGCCTACTGGAGGCGGGACTCAGGGGTCATTATGTACCTTCTCACATTGTCTTCCTAGGAGGTGTACACTTTGGGTGGAGAGTTCGTGACAAAAATAAACCATGAATAAATCAAATTATGAGTTTAAAAACACTACCAATGATACTTTAAGATATGGAAAATCAATATTGAAAGATGTTGGAGTCACTAAACAGCTTATTAATTGTTTAAAGATGAAATGAATACAAATCTTAAGCACCATATAAGGTAAATAAATTATGTAATTATTGAAAAACAATTCAAAAATTTTTATAGAGTTATAAAATAATGATTATACCATTTTATAATTTATTTTTTTGTTTAAAGGTGAAATAATACAGTGGAAATAGAAGATATAGAGTTTGAAATAGTTTTTGATGTAAAATTCATGTTATAAATTATTATGTCGATCTGTGAGGAGTTTCATGAAAATCTACTGAGATAAAAACTTATAAATAACGGAGATTTTTTTTAAAAAGTAAAATATCCAAATGTGGTGATATTTTATATTAAGGATGATTTTGGAGTAGTGGAGTTAACATACCTGAATTTTTATAAATAATATATCCCTCCCCCACAATCGATGATATTCCATGAATTAAAAGGTAGACAAGATAATGATACTTGGTGTAAATTAATAGAATATCCAAAATAGGTGATGAAATCTAAAAAATAATAATACTCTTCAAGATAATTTCTGTATTTGATTTAAGTAAGGAGATACCACAAAAACATTTCTCATATTACTACATGGGAGTAAAAACTCAAAATTTTTAATATATATTTTCATAAAATTATATATATATATTGAATGTATTTATTTAATTTTTAATGATTAAAAAATATACTAAATAAAACATAATAAACTTTAATTACTTCATATATTTGAGTTTAAAAAAAATATAAATTCATTCTTAGGGAATGATATAAATGAATATAAGAGAATAGATAAAAATATAAAAGTCATCATATTCTTTCATCATATAAATTATATGCGAAGCATATATACAGTGATTAAAATTTAAAATACTATAATGGGACAATAAATTCAAGTAACTATCCTAACATGAATTCTAAATTATGGGGCTTCATGGACACTATGAATTTTATCAAATGAAAAAAAATCTATAGATATAAAAAAATAATTCATATATAAGACTATAATTTTTTCTCAAATGAAATTATTAATGATACTTTTTGAATTTAAAATAAAGAAAATTAGTGTTTATTATAAGATGTTTAATAGTTATATGATTTTTTCTATAATAACTGGTCTTTAAAAATAATAACTATTTATAAAAATAGTTACGTGACCATTAAAATCAATAGAAATGCCTAAAAATTAATATTAAAAATGATTAATTAATTTAGATATAATTTTTGATACCATATAATGAGATTTATCAAATAATCCATTCTAAAACATATATATTTATACATTTCTGGTATGTAATTTGTTAACATACATAACAAAATATTAATTATTATGTTAATATTTATTTATTATAATTTCATACCTTTGGAACTTATTTTTCTCAAAATATATATTATACTTAATTGTAGATTGTATAAAACATAATAAATAAAGAAAAATAATTTTGTAATCACTCATTGGAAAGGGATATTATTTATCCTAAATAAAATTTCATTGTAATGTATAATGTTATTTTACATAAAATTTAATATATAATATTAAAATTGTGAATATAAAAAAGGGAATCGTTTTAAGAATCAACATGTAAAAATTAAATTAAGAATTATTTTTGGTATATTTCATAAATTTTATTTTTAATTGAATAATTAAAATTATATTTTTTATATACAAAATATGTTTCATGATATCACAATGATATTTATATGAAAAAATTTTTTTTAAAAAAATTTACTAAATAAATATTTTTAATGATATTAATAAATAATTTAAAAATAATGTACATAATTTTAAATCCTATAAATCAAACATTTCAAAATAAAATTTTATATGAATATAAAATTATATTTCATTATCTATATTGTACAAAATATTTACAGCATTCCTTTCTATTTTGGTTGTGTTAAAACATCAACTATACCAACATTTTTTATATTATACACTCATTTATGAATAATACAATATAATATGTGAATAAAAAATAATAATGAAATTGATATGAAGTTTTTTCTAAATCATTTTAAAAATTAATATTTTATTTTATTTATGATGATAGAGGAAATATAAAATGAGTTAATAATCAATGTAATGGTTCTTAGTCATAATACACTATTTTAAAACAATTTTATTTAATCATCTTCCCAAAACGTTATTTATATTATGAAATGATTATAATTTGATGTAATTATTATTTTTTGATATATTAACCATTAAATAACATTAATCCAATTTCATATGCTCTTACTACATTCAACAATGGTTTCTTACCAAATATTTCTAATTTTTATACATTTTTATTTTCTATATCTTCTTCAGTGTTATTTGTTAAATTAATTCTAGATGTATATATTATGTGATTTCACCTTATTTTGGATTTATTATTGTCTCGTTACCTCTCTTATAGATTTTAGGTGAATATACCAATTTTTTTAATTTCACATGGTCTTATTCTCTTTAACTCTTTATATTCTAATATTGAGGTTATGTTTCTCCTTTAATTCCTTGTTATTTATCTCATGGACATATTATTTGTAATTTTTTATATTTATGTGTTTCCATAATATTTAATTGTCCATATTACCATTACTCTATAGAGTATCAAATCCATATATTTCATAATCCAGATTGGAGGGTGTTTTTTAGAAATATTATGATATTTAGGAGACTGTGGAAATTCATTATCTTTATATAGGTTATTTGAATATAGATAATTATTGATTACTTATCCTTGATTATTTAATAGCATCCTTAGTGAAAATTATAAATTTTTTATTTATTCATTCCATAATATAATCAATGCATTGAACTTATTATGTGATGAGTGGGATTTGAAATTATATATCCCTTTTATGAAACTATTGACCTCATGAGAGATTATAAAATAATTTAACAAAGAGATCATTATAATTTTTATGATTTCTTCGCACAGTGACTTGATAATTTTGTTTTAATGTTTGAAATTATAAATTTTGACATTATGAGATATATTATTATCATCCATTCAATTATTTGTTTTATTATTTTTGAATATGTTTTGTTTTATACTTAGTTATATGATTTTTTTATTTATTCCTTCTATATTTGGCATGTCATTCATATTTAGCAATAGATATGACTATAAGATACCCATTACTAGTAATATGAGATCATTACATTATAATATTTTGTCTTATCCTTACGAAACCATAAAAAGAGATACATGTGGTCTAGGGATATAAAATGAAATTATAATTGTTATGTGTTTTTATGATGAAATTTAGAACTAAATTAATTTTATATTTAAATTTATATCTTGCCTCTTGATACAACTAATCTTTTTTTTAAGATACCATTGTTTTATATGTTCATGGACAAAGGTTTTTTGGATATAGATTTGACACATTTGTTATGAGGGCTTGTTCATTAGAATCCACATGAATAAGATTATGATAAATATAGCTTGAAATTAAAATATTACGATAACCCATTATTAAATTTCATATTTTTTTGTTTAATATAGCTAGTATATGATATTACTATCTCTAAATATCATAATAATTATATTTTATGTATCATTATTCATATTTTTAATCATGAAAAAATTCAGTAAGTTTTATATTGTGATGAAACCTAATAACATGAAAAAAATATCAACCATTGTAGTCACAGTAGTGATTTACCTATCAAGAAAACCAGTTGAGGTTATGTTAGTATACCGAAAAGTATCTCTAAATTAGGGATATTTATTCATATTATGAAAATAACTAATCCCATATATATCCACATGTTTCCTGTAAATATGTTGTAACAAAATCATTTCATTTCATGAGGCATCAATATCTATCATTAAATTGAACCATGAATCTAATAGTGTATGGCCAATGGATTAAGTATTTATACATTATTTTTGTGAATTGGGTTTGAGTTAAAGTTATAAGGATATTATGGTTGTTTATTATTTGGAAATACGTTTTGAACAATAATGGTAAATAAATAAAAATACTATCGTGGAGGAAGAGATATGTATCAAGGAATGTAATGCTTTTAAAAAATATACCATAATAATTATTGAGTGAAACAAGAGGATTTAAAAAATAAAATTTTTCAATTTATGAATAAAGGGAGAGGAATCTATTTTTTAGTTTGATCCTCAATTAAAAATATTGTAGAGGATAACATGGAATTGTATATGAAATCATAAAATAACGATCAATCATTTCATTGAAAAAATTAATCTATATTTGAAGAAATAGTTAGTATCTAAAACCTTGTTATTATATGAGGTTATATGGTCAAGGGAATTCATTTCTGAGAAGCAGTTCTTCATGTTAATATATATATAAGGAAATCATCCGAATATGAAGAAAATATATCATAATGTTGAAGGAATATTGGAGATAAAGATGAAATTAAGGGTCAAATTTTCAACCTGAAATGGTTATATTATAAAACAACATGGTTATTTTATAAATTGAATGAAATTTTTTATGAGTAGGGAAAAAGGCCATAATGCACTCAAATAAAAAGAGAATATGTATTCATCCAACTTCTAATGCATCAACTATAAATAGAACATACACTATTCAAATAAAACCTAATGAATAAAGAGAATATATATTAGAAGATATTGAGGGTGTATGTTTTGTCTTAAAAAAATAACTATATCATATTTTAAAGTCTTAAATGGTATTATAATATAATCATAATTTTGAAAGTGTATTTATAATCCCTCTAGATAATCTATAATCGTACTAATGAACCAAACTATATAATAAGGGTGTAGAATTATTTAAAATAGGTGTATTTTATGGATATTGGTATATATTGATTCATTTTAACAGAATATCTTAATGAAATAGAAGAAAAACATAAAGTGTTAATTTTTATTTTATTCCATTATCCTAAACAATACAAAATAATTAAAATTATACACCACAAAACTGGAAATATTACAGTGGGAAAATAAACTCAATGAAATTGCATAACTTGAAATTCAATTTCTTGTGTAACATGATATACTAGAATTATCACCGTAATGAAGAAAACTATAAAAATAAAACAGGTAATTTGAAATAATATTTACATAATGAAACACTAATAAAAAATATATGAATGGATAAAAATCAAAATTAGAGGTTATTATATAGTGTTCAATACTTATTTGATTATTTTAATAGTTGCTACTTGTTAAGAATAATAACTGACCACTAAAATAGTAACTTGGCCATTGAATGTAGTAACATTTGTAAGAGACAATACTTATAAAGATTGAAATATATAATTATATATGATCAAACAATATAATTTTGTTTACTATATTCTATAACTCAAAAAAATAAAAATATATACATTATAAAAAATTGAAAAAATGAAATTTTTTTGAATAATAATATTAAATATTAAAAAAATTAATATTAGAATTTTAAAATTTGGAAAAATATTTTACATAAAATATATATAATTTATAAACACATATAATATAATAATTAAGAAAAAAATAATTAAATAATTTTAATGAATCCTAGAAAAAAAAATATTTATTCTTCATATAATTTGATTTTAATGTATTATATAACATTTCTTCAAATATAATTTTTTAATATATATATTTTGAAAATGAAAAAATGGATTCCATTTATTGAATCATCATAACTAAATTTTCCTAGTGTGACTTTTTAGACCTTCCCTAAAAAGGTCTTCATTTATCTCCAAAAATAAAAGTTCATTTTTTATATATACCATAGTATTTATGATATTGTGACGATATAAAAATTAATAAAAATTTATAATTTTTTCAACATGAATATATTTTTTTCTTGTGTAATATAATTCATTTATGAATAACGTACATTATTTTGTAACCTTTAAAACAATTCTCCAAACGTAATTTAAATATTGTTTCAATATGTAACTATATTTGGTTTTTTACTCTCAATAAAATAATTTGAAGTTGCCTTTCTATTTTATTGAGTGTTTGAATTTAATATAAAATAATATTTTTATTAATATACTAATACAAATCATAATTATAAAAAATAATAATATATTTCAAACAAAATAATAAAAAAATCAATAAATTATACAAAAATATACCACTTTCTATATAAACAAACCTTTTTTACCCTTTCTCCATACTATAGAAATTATTTTATTTTCCAAATATCTATAAAAATCACAGTTTAAACATCCATATACATGTTCGTAAGGTTATTTTCAAGCTAAAATTCCCCCCATTGAAAACCAAAAAATTAATCTAAAGGATGTGATATATCAAACCGAATTTCACAAAAATATTATTACATTATTTTTTATATAAAGACCTAGAGTCAAAACATATAAATATAAATTACAAGTTTCCTTGGGATATTAGATGATTAAATAATAAGTATAAAAATTAAATATGAATTATTTATTTCAATATCTATAATTTCATTCCAAATCCTTTTAATATTATATTGTACAATAGTATACCCTTGGGACATATATTAAGGAAATGATTAATTATATATTCTAGTAAAGGAACTAGCATGATCAAACGGTGTAACATATGAGTCAAGAGTTATAACATGATATCATAAAAAGGTAGGAATATATATAGTCACATGGAAATAAGGAATAAAAAATATGATATCACAAGTTAATAAAATAAAAGGTATTTAAAAACAATATAAAACATGAAATCATAATCATAATTCAAGGCTCAATTTAGAGGTAAAAAATCATACCATATTAGGCTAATTTCCCAAGAACCATACATGGTGTCTCATGAGATGAATTCAATACTCAATGAATTTGTGGGATGTATAATTTTTGACCTACTAATAAAATCATAATAAGTACATGTATATATTTATCCAAGTGTGGAAATCATACATAAATTATAACTACAAGAGAAATCAATTAAAATGAAACTGATAAATTGATATCTATTAATATATAACAAAATGATATATTAGAATAATTAACATAAAAAGAAGAAATTAAATAAATACTGAAATTCATATTTGAATAAATAACCATTGGTATTTAATTTGGAGATCAAGTGATGAAAATTATATAATAAATAAGTGAATAAGTTGGTATACAAAGAAACATCTCACATGTTATTTTAAGGAATTATTAAATATTTTTTATAAAAGGTGAGGAAATTGTGTATTTCATAACATTAGAAATGACCAAAAATTGTTTTAAATAAAATAATTATTTTTTTAAATCAATGTACATTAATATATTTAAAATAGTTGTAAATTATATTTAATATAAAATAGAGAAGTTTGTTTTAAGTAGATTTTCATTAAAGATATGTTTGAGAATAGAACATTAAAAAAATTTGTATTGAATGAAAATAAATCGAAGAAAAACTAATTATATATAAAAGTAAAATATTTTTAGAATATATAAGAATTATTTGTCCATTAATGATAGAGAATGAGATGTAAAGGGAGATAAATCACACCAAAAGGCGGGTTTCAGAGTTCCATTACCCCAGGTCGGAAATCACCTGGTATATGATTATAACATCTTAAATATCTAATTCAATGTTAATAAATCCATTATTCATAAATAATTTTGTTTATAATTTTTTTTATCATTTTTATTTTCTTTTATTTTTCATTAATTTTATTTTGACATTTTTTTCATGTTCATGATCCCAAGGAAATTCATTTCATGGTTTCTAAGTTACATCAGTTTCTTCATAGTTATTGATAGTCTAATCAATAGATCCCATAATTGAAAAATTCAAATTATATGGAGTTCATTCCAAAAGATTTTCATATTTAAAATATTTATAAAAATAAGCATGGTTTATACAGTGTAAATTTTATTGTTAAATGGTTAGTTCAATTAGGTTATTTTTTATAACCATAATGATCATAATATACATGATTTAATAATTATGTTTATTCGACAATTAATTAATAAGAAATAAAATAGAATATAATCATATGATCATATTTAAATATTAAATTATTTTTACAATCATCCATAAAGGTGGTCATGAAAAAAACACAGAGTCCATGGAGTTGGTGAAACGACCATAATACGTGCAGTGATTTCATTTTAGAGTAAATGATTGGATGGTAGAAAATGGGTATTACATTAATATATTTATATTAAATATATATATTTAACTCATTCCAAAAGTTTAAGATGTATAGAATAAAATTTAAATTGGATGAAAATAAAAAAATATAAAAGATAACAGTTGTTAAAATTGAATCTTACATTTGATGTCCTCCTTTAATATAGTACTTGGTATTATAGAATGTTATTTGAAAAAGAAATAATGTCCCAATATATCATATAAGAAAATTATAAAGGTATTTATATATATATTTTTATTGGTATGTAACATATTATGTTGGGGGAGATGAGGTTATATTTATATTGGGTGGAGGGCGGGGTTTTTTCAATAAAATATTCATTAGTTTGTAATTTTTTATCTATACATACAATAGTTATTTTTTATATGAATATTAAATTAAAATATTTCTTTTAATGTACATAAAATGGGTTTTTAAATCATTAAATGTTCAAATAATAATGTATTGTAATAATAATGTAAAATAAATAATTTTTCAATTTTATACTATTTTATGAAAATTAATCTTTATAGAGACATAAAAAATATCCCAAAGATAAATTATTCATTATGGATAATATTATTAAAACCAATTAATCAACATATATAATGAAATGTGATATTTGTTTATTTAAACCATTATTATTGAAAAATAACAATTTTGTATGACGGGGTCATATTTATTACTCTTTTAAAAATTAAATATAATTTCAAAATAATTTTTATTTTTTATATACAAAAAAATTGTGTTATTGAAATTTTTATGAAAATAAAATTTCATTTCATGTTTTCATATTTTCTATAAAATGGTAATTTAAAAAAATACGTCATATATGTTAGCATAAAAATAAAATAATATTTTCTATCTATTGAATATTTATTTTTTCATGTTTTGTTCCATTTTTTTGGTTTCATTATTTAAATTCCATATGATAAGATAATATTGTTTAATGATTACAATGGTATGATTAACCGTTGGGATACTATTCATAATATTTAGGTTTCTATTCAAAGAGTCCTACTTCATACTGTAATATTTGTTTTTAATACCAATAAATTCACACTAATTCCTTCAATTAGATTTATATTAGAATCCTATCATGTGTATATATTATTTATTTTTTAAAATTTGATTACATTACTAATGTTTTGACATTTAATATATTATTCTTTATTTTAAATATTCAAGGAGAATTCTACAATCTTAATTTCAATATTATTTTTATTTTAATTTTTTAGTGGTCCCATTGCAGCACATTCAATTTTATAAGGTATATTTTTTATTAAAATATAATATTTTATAATAATGTATCACTTATTATATGTAGTTCATGAGTGTTATCAATACTCCAATAAAAAATATTACACATATATGTTTAGATGGAAAATTATATATATAGATGTAGGGGTTTTGAAATTCATCCCCTACTAAGAAATTTATCCCTATAGATTTAAATTCACTCACAAAGATAAAAAACATATGAGGATAACACTATTTAATTTCATCTTTAATATTCCATGTTTCCTCTTATTATATATAGATCAACTTATGTACATTCACAATACTCAAAAAAGGGTTTATACACTAACAATACATTCATTGGATTTAGTATATTTGATGAATTTGGTATGTAATTACACAAGATAGAAACATGGAACATGTCATATAATTGAGAAATGTTTTTTAGAAGAACTTATTCATTAGGATCAATAGTAACATGATCAAAAAAATAATGGGGTAAACATATCTTTGAAATAACTTCTGTTTTATATCGAAACTCATAACCATCTTCTATGTAAATATGTAAATAAACAATTTATCACAAAATTAAATCTCTACACCTCATTGATGAATGTTTCCATCTTTTATATGTGAACTCTTTATTTCACTGATGGGTTGTTGAAAATATTTTACCTTCATTGTAGTTTCATTAACAATTTTATGTCCAAATATCTCTTATTGTATAACTTCATCCAGACAAGTTCAATTCATACATTTCATCCTATATAGGGACTCATAAGGAGAAATAAAAATTCATTATTGAAAGATATTATTTTATCAGAACTAAAATAGTGGATGATATAAATTTTGGATTCCATTGAGGGATGTAGAGGAATATAATAGTATATCCTGTGGTTTTTATATAGTTCTTTTACATTAGAAATCATTGTGGGGGTGATATATCACACTATAGTTTAACTATTTATTCGAAAGATATTGAGGACATTATATGTACATTGAGGTGAATCTATGATCTCAGTCTAATACTCATGATAGTGGTGTTCCATACTACCTCACCACATTATAAAAGTTTAACAATTCATATTTTCTTAGTGAGATGTCATCTTGAATGGAAAGAAAGTGACTATTATTTTAATAATTTTTCTCTAAAACCCCATTGTAATTATTTATTTTATATTTCCTTGGAAGAAATGTGTACAAATACAATGTAATATTCTCCCATTTTGATATATATATATGGATTAAAGTTTCATTATCCACCTATAATTTTTTAATTTATCTTTTTCATAATGGAATACGAATACATTTAATGTATGTTAAAAAAATTCCTATTTAATTTTTCCCACCATATGTTCTCATGGAGATATTTATAAATACATACTCTCTTAGTTTTGATATTTAGTTTTGGGGTATGAGAATCCCCTAATAAATCTTTCATTATCCCATTCCTTGATGGTATGAATATTCAAGTCTCAAAATAGGAAGTTCCTTATTTATAAATGTTGATATATAGAGATTCCCCCTTATTTATTTCATCCACCTTAATTTTTGTATCCATATCCTCTATATTACATTTAATATTTTAATTTAGATTTTATAATTGATTAATCAATATTTTGGTAGGATATTGTTCATTTAACTACAATTCTTATGTGTATGCATTGTTTGTTAAACAAGATTGGATCCAACCTAATCATGATCACAGTTACGATAAAAAAACATACATAAGTATCTTTTTATACTTTCTTCACATTCCCATGATGGATATCGATCAATATATAAAGTACATGGTCATTTATAACAATTATCATTGTGTAGGTTTCGCACCTATTGAAAAAATATATACATCATGATCAATATATATGTCACAATTCTCTCCATAGTGATAATGCCTGAATTTAATCAGAGAAACTATTATTGTAAAGAAATCAAGATCCTGTTCTAAATATTTTTTCTCAAGAGAACTAAATTATTTCATGGTATTCACTATTAATTTATCACATTTCATGCATAAAAAACCCAATCCCATTATTGGTACATCATTTTATATCATTAAACTTATCACGTTTGGGGACAGTGTGATTAAAAAATGTGTGATTAAACTATATTTCATTTATTTTAATAAGAATCTATAATAATTAGTATAAAAAACAATACCCCTTCTGAGATGACATTGTATGTGGTTTTAGAAATCATTCTATGATCCTAAAAAATCATTAACATTAATATGATAATCCATGTAAAATATGTTTATATGTCATAAATGTTTGTATGATAAATTATTTAATCATTTTTTATCATTGATGTATCCATATATATCTCGTTTCATTTGATTATATAACCCAATGATGTTAAATTATTCATGAAAATTTGACATTTGTTATACCATTCATGTAACTAACACATTCTTATTGTCTTTAGGACAATACTAAAATTATACCCGTATTCCTCCTTAAATTTTTTTATTTGAGAATATCATTACAAAATACCCCCCCCCCCCCACAAAATTGGTAGTCCTTAAAAGAACTATTAATCATATACAAAAAAACATTGAAGAATTGATGTGGTTGGTTGGACTCACTATGAACTCAATGTGTCTATACACTGTTTGAAAGGAATTATTCCAAATATTTTCCTTCCTCATATTCAATTTAAGTTATCTCAAATGAAGATATACAATATATAAATAATGAGCCTATAATTTTCCAAAACAATTAATCCATAATATCATATACTATAAATTTATTGTTATCATGCTGAGTTATAAATAATTAATGAAAATGAACATTGACATTTTTTTCTTATTGATAAGAGAACCGGGGAAACCATGGGGGAACGAATTGGGTGTATTAAACCCTTTTCCAGAATCTCTTTTTATTCTTCTTTAGTTACTCTAATTAATAAGAAAAAATTTTATATGGACTCTTTGATATAGGAAGTTATTTGTGTATATAATCATTTAATAACTCACACTCTTGATTGGGAGGAAAAACCTAAAGATTGTTACAAAATACGTTATTATATATCATTAAAATGAGAGTTTATGTCACAAATATACTAAACTTTTCCCTATAATTTGATCTATATATGGTTATTCATAAGGAAACAATTTTCACGATTAAACAAGGTTTTATTAATAGGGATTTATCTTTATAGTTGATCATATATAGAATCCATGGATTATTTGGTATGTGAAAAGTTATAATATTTTGGATAGAAGTTGATGTAGCCTATATATACAGATTTTCAATAAATTACAAACTTCTCATTTAATTTCATTGAATGGGGTATAACATCATTTTCTATTATTTTCAACACACCCATTTTATTTACTAAAGAGTTATATACTTGAGTTGAATTTGTTCCTCTAATCAGTGAATTCATCGATAACACATCCTCTATGAATTGAGGCAGAGATAATATATTTCTAGTAATCATTCATGATATAATTGAATACATAAAAATGGTCTCAAAATGAAAATTAGTAACTACAAAATTAAAAATAAGAACACATTTCATCATTTCATTTCTATTATACACAATTATTATAGAGACAACATATGATCATAATTTTTCACTTTTCGTTCTAGGTTATAATAATATATTATCATTGATGAATGTTTGATTAATTAAATGAATTTCATTGTATCCATGATTCTTGTTGATGAATAATTATACCATAGTTGGAGGATTTATTGGACCATTCCCATATTTCAAAATATATGTTGGCTTCTACATCTCTATTTAATATTTATTAGCTCAATTACCTTCCATTCACCACATACAAAAAATCCATATTCTATTGAGATAGTTTCACATATGATACTTACCACACTCTTGAAACGTGTGATGTAATATTTTCTCTACTTCAAGATATTAATCCTTTGGTCCCCTAGAATTTAATATTATTCTTCTGTTTTTATCCATAGCCTCATAAAACAATAGATAATCACTGACCTCCATCTCAATATTAAAGAAACATAAGACTAATTACATTTAGTTCTCAATGTCTAAAATGGATAAGGATTTTTAAGGTCTCTTATTTTGTTTACTAAATATTTTTTCCAACATAGATTTTTGATGAGTGACAAATCCATATCCATACATTTAAATCTTTGTATAGTTTACCTTGTAAGACCCCATAATTTCTTCCTTACTTTTTATGAGTCAATGGAACACCATATACATTGTAATATGTATAGTGTGAGGAAGATATTTATTTAAAAATATAATATTGAATTTATCACATTCCATAAATTTAATTTCTTCTAGGGGTTTCATATTATTAATCATTATTAAACATTAATCTTTTTATCTCTATATGTAGAAAACAAACACCAGTATGGATGATGCTTTCAATTTAGAATAAATGAGGGAAAGGTAGGTAATGGTTATTAAATTAAGAAAATTACATTTAATAATACTTATTATCATAATTTATTCATAATATGATTTTTATAATTGATTAAAAGGGGTTAGAATAAGAGAAGAACAAACAAGATATTGGTTTAGATAATTACCTCTTCATTTGGATTTCATCAATTAATATACATCATGGGCCTAGGGAATGGAATTTTATGAATATAATATGATAAAAAAAATGTTTATATGAATAATTAAGAAGATATTTTTATAAGTATAATGGTTATAAACATATGGTGTGAGGAGTGGTGGGGTTGTATTAATATGGGTGGGGGTAGGGTGAAAATGAATAAAAATTCCTTAGTAAATTATTTTTCTCAATACTAACAAAATAGACAATTATTGTGACTATATATAGTAATTTTTTGTTGTGAGGACATAAAATAGAAACATATATCATCCCATATGAAATTAAGTTTGTCCTATAATATGAAATATTGTATTTTGTTGCATATCACTATTCACTAAAAATTTATCATTTTTAGATAAATACCAAATATTGACCCTAATGTAATTTTAGTATACTATTTCAAAAAAAGTAATTCCATTTTATTAAATTACTTTCATTAATATGAAAAATTTAATTTTTTAATAAAAGTCTTTTTATTATCTAAATTTTATAAAATTATGACACAACCAAATTTCAAACAATTAATATAGATCTATTTTGTAAAATTATTTTATTTTATATGTATATATATATTATTTAAATAATTTTCTTGAAAATAATAATTTTTTTAGAATTTTAATTAATTAAATTTTTTTTATAATTAAAATAAAACATATATACATTTTCTTTAAAATAAAATTATTCTTTTTTTACATCAAATAATTATTTCATCATATTCTAAAATTTTATTATAATTTATAATTCATAATTCATAATAATGAAAATATAATTTTAATATTCAAAATGTTAGGATAATAGTTATGAAACTATTCTTAATAAACATGTTAGTATTATGACTATTATATATCAAATGATCATATTGGTATTATAATCTTAATAAATACCTCATAATTACTTCATTCACCATTCACTTTCATTTCTTCATGCTCTTAAATTGTTCATTAAAAAAAACACTAACAAAGTGTGGTTTATTTTTTATTTTATTTTTAATGGGTTTTATTATTATATTATTAAAATAAAATCCTAATTTCCATATTCTAGTTATTTTATATTCTAATATTTTTTGTCTTATTATACTTCTTTCAATTGAAATATGTAAATATATTCCTAAAATATAATGTTATATAATAAAGTGTGATTTTACTTAATTATATAATTCAAGTGATTAATAATATAAAACATTAATAAAATGGAAAAAATTATTCATAATGAAATATAAATATACAAAACTAAGTGTTGTTACACACAATGTAAAGAGAAAGGTAATGGTTCATGAGCTCTATTTCCTTTATTATACAAGATACTTATACGTTAAAAACAAATCAAAATTACATTAATGTTTCTTCCATGATTCTATTCCAATTGTATTTGTATCCCATTTATCTATTATTTATGAGATATCACTAATTTCCTTTCACAAAATCATTCCATAATTCAATACTTTGTCAAAATATTATTTTCGAAATCAATGTATTTTTATTACAATTATTATACATGAACATTAAATAAAATAATATATAATTTATATAAATTAAAAAAACAAATACAATCCTAATGTAAAACATTTAAGAAAAGAAAATATCTATTAGATTTTTAATTTCAATTTGTTTTAATATCATTATTTTAATGTAGTTGTTTTATTCTATATAGGTGAATGCTGATATTTTATTTTTCACTTATTCCATTATTGTATATATATAAAAGTGGATATTATAATTTAATATGATAGTATTAAGAAATTAATATCAATTTTTTGATACTATAATTATAAACTATCCATGATAACAATGATATCAAAAGGAGTTTAATCAATTTAACAATCCTAAAATAACTTATCAAAGAAGATTATTTAAATTGTAACTATCTATTACAAAATTGTACTCCACTACCATTAAAATGACATAAAATATAAAACTATAAAACCGTGGTTGTCATTGGAAAATTATACATTTATCATTGAAAAATATCATTACATTTATGTTCTTTTAAAATAATGGAATGAACAACCTTATTACGATTGATGCAATAAAAATTAATTGAACAAATGTGTAAAAATGATAATAAATGAATTAAAATTAAATTAAAAATTAATCAAACTTAATTTTTTTTATAAAAACTAAATAATTATTATAATTATATTATTTATAAATTTAAAGTATATAGATAGAATGCTCTAACATGAAGTAAGGGGTCTTAATCCTACACCCTTTTTTAAACTATTTTCATAAAGTATCTTCTCAATTTTATTGTTATTATTATATCATGATTATAAATATATTTTGTTATATTAATGTGGATATATTATTTATGATATATTACACACTCCCCCCCATTTAACACATTTCATAATCTATTGTTATGTTAGAATAACAATTTCTATCCTAATCACTCTATATTTTATAAATTAATTCCCAATTGTCTATAAACATTTATATGTTGTTTATAAAAGGGTTATGGAATGTAATAGTTAATTATTTACACTTATTTCTTAGGAATTCATTTTTTTTTCTTTTTTAATGATTTATGAGGTCTCTCATGTGACATCCTACCTTAGATGCCTCAAGACATGTTCTCTGAGCTGGTGCACCACATTTCCTTAAACATACCATCCCTTCCACCTGAGTCATCAGACGAGTGGCAATATCCAATAGTATTGAAATGGGGATTTTATCCATGAATTATCCTAGTGTACATGATTGAATTAAATAATTGGAAAATCATTCAACTGAAATAGGTTAGATAAAAAAATTAGTAAAGAATATGATAGAGAAGTAGATACCCAATTATAAACCAAAATGAATTTTATACCTATTAGGGAGTAATATACATTGAAGTCATACATACACATAAAAAATACAAAAAAATAATAGGAAGATGTAACAACATTTAAACACCCCAAAAGGACTTATTACAAGAAAAACCCATGTCAAATAGCTCAATCCCAATGATAATATTTAATTTTACAATGATCACTTCCCATTATCCATCCCTAACTACATTATGTATGCTTCAAATCCAACATGATACCCAAGATGGATTTGATTATAAATTTTTAGAACACTTAAAATGTTGTCTAAAATCATATCTAGTTTGAGCCTACATTGTTCATACATATGAAATTCATAAAATTGAAATTTAATTTAATTAAATTTAAAAAAATAAAACAACCTCAATCCCATAAGTTTTTTATTACACCGAAGATGAAAAAACATACTTTATTTAGTGTCGCAAGTCTCAGAGAATGTCCCAATGTTAATGAAAATAATATTCAATATAGGTAATCCAGGAAATCTTCTTGGCATTCATAATATCATATATCATTCAAAAACAATTTGGTCCAAAAGGTGGAATGATACCCTAATAGGGGCTTGACTTAGGGTATGAATATTATTTTCTAAAATCTTCCTACCCCACTAGATCTTGATGACTTTATTATAACCGACACATCATTTTCACTTTAGTTTTTGTATTTTCCTTATCTATTTCAACTTTATCGGAAGCTCATGCATAGAAAGTAAATAAATAATGAATGAATAAAGACAAAGAAATTTTTAATTGGATCACCCTATGTGTGATACATCCAAGGAGAATACATAAAAAATGTTCCAATTATACAAAAATCACTATGTCTCGCTGCTATTAATTTTTTTGTGCTAGATCACTTATTTGGAAATGATCAATAACTTTACAAGTTTTATAGTAAGATCACTTCTTTCCCAAGGTTTACTCACTATGTCTCTTTCTCTAGATCACTGTCAATTTAAAGGATCATTGTATTATTCTTCTATTCCTCACTACTCTTGGAAGAGATCCACTTAATTTTTATTGACTTGTAGGTCCCATCATTTTCATGAATTAACATATCATGAACTATAGAATGAATATATTTTGATTTCATGTTTTCATATATAAATGACATCCACATTTTAGTGAACTATTAGTTTGTGTAAATTTCTTTTGCGAACTATTTTAGTGCATTTTCAAGGTTCCTTTAATACTCCACTAATAATAATCCTTCCTCAATGATCTTTATTTACCCAAGTGGAAAGATAGATTTGAATATCACTTCTTCCTCTATGGATCATTCAGGCTTTGATGATGTACTCTTCTTCAATGGACTACCCCTCCTTCACAGACCATTTTTCTTTGTTGTATACAGAGCCATGTGAACCCCTTTACACGAATTATCTTTACGGATATCCCTTCATGGAATTTATTACTAATGAACATTCACTTTTTTAGAATCCTTCCTCATGAACTCTTTTAAATTCACTAAATTCTTCCAAGAAAAGTGATTTTTTTCATATTAAAATTACTATCCCTAATTATCTTAGTAACAATACATATATATGAAAATAGATCTAAATATCCACTAATTGTAAATCTTCCAAATCATTGATGCAGTATAGACATCACTATGAACTGTGCTATATGGTCTACATAGTACCATCCAATCCTTGTTAGGCTGATGCCTTCCAAAAATGAATTACCTCTCTCACCCACAAAACGATGCATGTCTCATGATCTATTTTCCTACCAAAAACTACAATTATATCATAAACTATTTTCTATTAGTGGTCTACATAGCACACATTATCCTCCTCACCGAACTACTATGAGTAAAACCCACCTTTCATTATTTCCCTATATTGTTCTTTGAACCTCCATTGTGGTTCGGGAACTATTCATCAGAGTATATTAACTATTTTATGTGATAAATTAACCCTTTCTCAAAAAACAAAACTCCCAATATTGAGGCCCAAAAGTTTTTCAAGAACTAGGAAACTATCCCACCTTAAAAACCTACTTTATAAAATATATATCATACACATTTGGGGCAATCTGGTTTTATTAGCAAACACAATAACAAGAAAAAAATACTAAGATAAATCCTTGAGAGATTTTTGTCCAACAATATACCCCTTCTAGGGTATTTTAACAACTTACAAAATTTGGTACACCAATAAAGCTGTTTACATTTCTAACCATCATTCACATAATTCAATTTAGATAGAAATAAGATATTTTTTCAATAAACACTCTAAGACCTCATGATCCATGCTCAGCACGAGAAACCAGATTTTACTGTAATGTTAAAAAATGAATCACATAATTTCATTCCAACAACACACATCTTCTTCAATAATGAACCTCATCTATCATAATATATAACCATTAATCGGTAAACATTATCATCGTTTGATTTAATAATCCTACTATCTAATTACTCCACCTTTCATCTTCTATTTCTACGCTTTTCATATTCTCCCCTATCACGATGAATTTTTTTTAATCCGAGGTAAATTCTTTTTAGTTCTACTATAGGGTAAAGAATAAATATTATCACATTATGGAAAAACACACCATACCTAGGGGATAGGGGGTCCCACATCCCCAAGTTCATGGAGTCGACTGAACTATAATATCCATATGATTCCACTCAAATTGTTCTTTGGGAATGGCCTTTTTTAGAATGTTGGCAACCTGTATGTCTATAAGCACATTCTCCAACTTCACAATCCCTTTCTCTACCATCTCAATTATAAAATGAAACTATATTTCGATTTGAATTGTCTTTTAGTGATGTCATGTATTTCATATATGATTTATATCACTTGAATTATCACAATAGTTTCCGATCAGATACTTCCCTTCAACTCCCATATCATCAAGATGTTGCTTCATCCACAATAACTATGTACACACTTCGGTGAGTGAAATATATTCAGCATTTGTGGTCCTAAATTAATTGAAATGCTGTTTATTTATTTTCCAATAAATACACAATCAACCTGATAAAATGCACCACATGACATTGAATTTATATCATCTACTAATCCAAACAAATCTGCATCTTTATAGCCCAATAGTTATTACTGAGATCTTTCATTGTAAAAAATAAAAAACCATCATGATCATGTTTTATAATAGTAATCTTTTTTTTATATGAGGGTGGATATACTTATGATTACAGATATATTTATTCTTGAAATGAGGAAAAAAATCAGGTCTTTTTGTCATCAACTATAATAGGCTTCCAGTGATATGCATGTATTTTGTTGCCTTAACATCCTTTCCTTTATCATCCCAAGATTTCTTCATCTTTATAGCCACCAAAGTTATCATCTACATGGAATTATCCAATCAAAATATCCTGAAAACTTCCGTGGAATATTTATATTGACAAATTAATGTTCCATTTCATCCTTATGTCACCTGTAGACCATGGAAAAACATCATTTCACCAATCATTGTCATTTCAGACACTCTTTTCATGAATTTGGAAAATATTCTGCACTGTGATTCATCTGATCCACCAAAAAATATGTTGTAGACATACACCATAACCATTATCCAATTATTAGTGTCATTTATTAACCAAATATTTTATTCTACTACACCACATTGGAAAACGAGCTTCATCAAGAACTAGTCGATTGTTGAATACCACACTCTCAATGCACTCTGATAGAAAAGAATAATTTTATCACCTCTTGTCCTGCAATGGCTGAAATTGTTTTTTCAATATCTATACCATCTATCTGTGAGTACCCCATTCACACTAATCATTTTTTATTTCTAATAAAAATTCAATATTCATTTATATTATTGATAAAGAACTAGTTAGTCTTGATTACATTTTTGAATGTTGTTATTGAAACAATCTCCCAGAAAACCTCTAATATTGAAATGATATAAATACATTATAATTTTTTTTTACTTATGTCAGATGATGAATTATTCTTTATAATGGTTTGAACACTTTTTTGAAACACTTTTATTCTTCTCTTGTAGATTCTTGGTGACTTGAAAACATTTATCTGATACCACATCGTAAGAGAAAAATAGATAATCAAGAAATACATGAATTTGTCTAATTTTCCCCCAATCAGTACTCATGAACATAAAATTTATTTCTTTCTATATCAGTTATATATGTAATATGATTAAGAAATAGTATTACCCCCTATGATATGTAACTCTTCTAGTTGTTTGGTCCACTATTTAGACCCAAAAACATTCTTATTATCATGAATCATTTAATTACATGTGTCTTCGGGCTTGAGAAACCTCTACAACTCAATAATATTTTTCCATTATAGCTTAATTCAAAATATTTTTCATGTAGTGAATTTACCACATAGAAATGAGCCATCAAGAAAACAACTGACCCTATAATGTTATAAATCACGATTAAAAATAATTGACATAATTAGTAACACCGTCACTTTCTATTTCACTCAATTAAATCCATATATATCATGCAACCATCAACCACTTTGTCTTTTCAAGGACTTATTCTAGATTTATTCTTCATCTATCTCAACTAATTTTAATCAGTTGACATTATGGAGTAGATCACATAACCACTTTGCATATTTTGATTACACCCTCCCTTTGATCGTATCTCTCCTTGAACCTAATACACTTGATCATCAGCTTATACCATTTATACATATATGGAGAGGGGAACCTCTGTAATCCTAATTAAGAGGATTTTATTTGATCCTAATGGGTCAATCCTTTGATACATTCATGAAAATAACTTCCCTAAATTTTTATGTTCCAACTTCCCAGCCAACATCAATTGTTCTGGCTATTTGACTAAACATTATTTACAACAATTTTGAGTCTTTTTATGATATTTTTTATTTTTTAGGTGTGGTATCTTTCATTGTTTTGGGTTTAAACCCATTTGTAAAATTCCCATTCTTCTATTCTCCACTGATAATCCCTTTTTTCATAAGTTTCTATTTGAACAGGAATATTTTCCCCGATTATCTACTCTTATTTCTTTCTCTATTAGAGGACTCTTTATATTTCATTAACTTCCCACCATGTTGCATGACATATAAATTCTTCATCAAATTAATTAGTAATTTTTATTTTATCAGTTATAATATTCATGACCCCATTTCTTGTTGGGGTTAAGCCTTCCAATAAATTTACACACCTGATAATCAGAACTGGATCATCTCCTCAAATTTTCATCTAGGTTTGTTCACATAAATTTCTAGAGAGTTGTTGTGAGTGTTATAGAGGAAGTGACTAATATGAATTTATTTGATCTCTATATGATTACCTTGATGTTGTAAACAAAATGTTCAACACATCATGTTGTCTTCTTGTATATTATTTTCCATTATACATGACCATTGTTGGGGATATCCTTATGGGGTTTTCCCTTATCATATTTTTTTACTACAATGTCTTGATAAATTCATATGATCATAACATAAAAAACATCTTCCATTAAAGGAATACCACATTTCATCCCTTCTTGGATGAGATGTTGATGAACTTAGAGTTTTTATTTTGACAATGACCACTTGGTAATTTTACTAAAAACTAATGGTGTGTCCCAATATTCCACAATAGTAACATTTTATGGATAATATCTTCTAAGATACACTTATTTTTAATTTATCAAGATTATTATTCTTATTTATATATTTAAAAATATTATCTTCTTCGTAACATGGAATATATTTCCATGCCTTGAAATAGTAATATAATTTATAACCATACATTCCACAGAAATAAAACATGTGGTAATTACTTCTTGTAAATTGCTTTTTGGTTCTACTTCTAGTATCGATAATAAGTTTTTACATTTTTAGAAATATGTATAGATCCCTTCATATTATGCATGGGGTGGTCTCCTCATATCCAAAACAGATTTTTGCAAAACTCTAAAGCCTTTTTAATGAGGCAATCCTTCCATAAATTTACCCTGATGTAGAATATTTTTGTTTTATTTCATTATCATCATATTAAGGATAATAAAATAGTATGTTGAATGCGTCCTTTAATTTGTGAATTCCTTTAGTTTTATATTTCCATACTTCTTTCTTTAGTGAATCCATATATTCTCCCAATTGTTGAATCTTCATGTCAAGATTCAAGTTAAGAATTATGTTCTCTTATTAGATTCTTCAAACATTATATCTCTAATTCCAATTCTAGGGAGACCATATCTATCATGTCAACATTCTTTTATTATTTTAGAATCTATCTCAAAAACTGATTCATTACAACATACATTATCTTTCTGTATCCTTCTATTCTTCAAAACCATTTCAGATTTCTGTGTATCAAGATCATTATTTCTAGCTTCAGGATTGTAAATTTCATTTGATCTTAGGCTCTTTCCCATGAAATAATAATTGATTTTTTCTCCATTTATAGACATTTTTAGTACTTATTCAGTTTTAGAATCATTCTTATCCCTCAAATCAGTAATTACAATAATAATCCTTTTATTTAATCATTTATCCTTTTTAACTCAATTTCTTACACTTAGATTCATATATCCATAGGTCTAATTTCTTCATCCAATTTCTGATCAAATTCATTTATTACATAGTCACCTTTTAAATCTTTACTACTTTAAATTTCCTCCTTATAATTTTTACCAACATCACATGGAACATTGGTTTCTTCAATCATTCATGAATCATCATTAAAAGAGGAAATACTTTTAATATATTATTCGTCTAGGATTTTCTTTATTAAATTGTTGTCTTCCATCAGTTGAATCACACTATTTCAACTAAAAATTTCATACTTAGTAATTAATCAAGACTTATTCTTCCTCATTGGTGTTCTTCCATTTTACATGGAACATTAGGATAAAAGAATACTAAATCATTAACTTCAACAAACAACTAAACCATGTCAGAGCAATGAAATGTGAAAAAAGAAACCTTATAATTAATACTAATTATTAGGTCTAAAAGTGTTCTAGAAACCCTGAGGGGGGGGGGGAGGTGGATATTAATATTATTTTCTAAATTATTCTTACCCCACTAAATCTAGACATCATTATTATACGGGTTACATTATTTTTCCTTTATTGTTTATATTTATTTTATTTTTTGAAATCAATCTAATGATCATTAATATAAATTAAAGAAAAAAAATAAATAAGAATGAAACATATATTTTTATATTCTTCACCCTCACTCAGATAAATCCAAATATAATACAATTAATAAGTGTTGATTATACCAAATTCACAAGGCTCATTGCCAAGAACTATGTTCTGTCTAGATCACTTATATTCCTAGGATCACTGCCTATATAAGGTTTAGGGTCATCTCGCTACTTCCCCAAGGGTCACACCCTATTTCTATTTTTCTGAACCACTTCTAGTGGAAAAGGTCACAGGCTTTCTATTCCATTTCTCACTACTCTAGGAAGAGATCCACTCCAATTTTATGAACATGTTGGTCACTTCATTTTCATGAATGCACGCATCCTCAAATATAGATAGATTCTATTTTATGTCATATTTTCACACATATTTGAAATTAAATTTTCTTTTAAATTTTAGTTTGGGAAAATTGATTTGGGGAACTATTTTAGTTCTTATGATAGATTCCTCATATCTAATGATAACAACCTTGGCTCCTCCACAAACGGTGTTGCACCACATGGTGTGAGATCGTCACAGACACCTCTTCCTTCACAGACCATCCCTTCTTTGTTGATAGAATTTTTATCTGTGTAATTTCCATACTTAGTGGGCCATATTTTTTAAGGTTAAATAGAACATTAATTCCCTTTCAACCATTTGACTTTGTGGAAAACCCTTCATAGAATTTCTTCCATGTGAACCTTCTCATTTACGGAATTCATCCTTGAGAACTCATTCAAATTTCATTGAAATATTCCTAGAGAAATTACGTTTTCCAATGAAAATTTATCTCCCTAATTATCTTATTAGTGGTCTCTATATAGGAAAATAGATATGGAAATAATGGTAATTTGAATCACTAAAATCATTGATGCGGTACAACCTTTACCGTATATTGTGCTCTGTGGTCCATATAGAATAATTCATTCTTTACAGTGGTTGATGCCCTCTGAAGACAAATCACTACCTCTGAGCCAAAAATGGGGAGCTACAATCAACACCTACTTAAAAAAATAAAAACCATAATTAGTTGCACCAATCAGGCTTTGTTATCAAACACACTCACACAAACAAACATAGAGATGGCACCTGGAGGGACTTTTTACCAAAAATACCCAAATTTCTCATTGTGAAACACTAAATCATCTATCATTATGAGGAATTCATAGAGCATAGCCTATCATTCCAAAATCATGGACTAAATAGAATCCAATGATCTTATTACAGAGTTCTAACCTAATTATCATCTTATATCATATGGAATTATGTATAATCCAAAATTATTATTATTTTTCATCAAATATTTATTTTATCATAATTTAAAAAATTATTTTAAAATTATTTTTTATATTTAATTATATGACCAAATATTGTTTTACTATTCAAAATTATAGGTTAAATTTTTTGTTACAATTTAAAATGAACATCTTATTAAAGAAACTATTAAATTGATAAAGGTAAAATTGGTACGATACTCAATAAATAACTCATAATTCCTCTATTCACTTTTCAAATTCATTATTAAATGGGTTTATATTGTTTATTTCAACTAATAATAAAATAATAATATTATTTAATTTCTTTTTTAATTTATTTTTCATTTTTGTGATTATTCTAAGATCCCAATAAGATCTATGTCTATCTATTTTAGTTTTTTAGTTTTTCTTTGTTTTTTATCATTATAATACATTAATTTTATGTTTGTAAATTTATTATCTAAATGAAATTGTATATAATGATGTTATATTTTATTAAATTATACTCTTAATGGGATTTACAATAAAAAAATTAATAAAAAATAAACAATTTTATTCATAAGAAAAATTCAATATATAAATATCAGGTTTATTACAATTGATTTTAAGAGAAATTCAAGGGTTATTTAATCTCTCTTTCTTTTAATATATGAGACTCTTTCATCTTAAAATCCTTTAAAATATATTTCTTTTTTCCACCATGATTCTATTTCCAAGTGATTAGAATCTATTTAATCAATTATTTATTAGATATCACTAATTTCTTATCACTAATCTCTTTCCATAAGTTGTTACTTTTTTTAAATATTATTTTTAAAATCAATTTATTTTCCTTAAAATTACTCAAATTAATGATCAAATGAAATAATAAAATTTTGAATGTAACCTAAATCCATATTTCTAATTCTAATATAAAATTTTACAAAACTCAAACATTTTTTAGTTTTTTCTTTAAAATATCTTTAACAACATCGTACACATGTATTTGATTAATGATATCTTTATGAATAATGATGTTTTAATTTTCACTTATTCTGTTCATGGATATAAATAATATTTGATTTTTTGATTTAATAAGACAATAAAAATAAATTATTATCATGTTTCTGACTCAATAGTTATAATAGATCTATGAAATTAAAGATATAAAAATAATTTTAATCAATTTAACCATCCTAGACAATATTATCAAGGAAGATTCTCTAAAATATAACTATATAATACAATTTTTAACTCTTCTACTTTTCAAATCACATAAACTATAACACATTAAAATTATGTTTCTCATAGGACCATTAGAAATTTTTCTTTGTAAATTACCATTACACCAAGCCCTTTAAAATCAATGAACTGAACCACCTCCTAATGATCGATGTATGTAAAATTAATCCAAAAAGGAATAAATATTAATAATAAATAAATTTAAAATAAAATAAAATAAGATAATCATGAACATGTTTCTACATAAATAAAATAAATAAAATAATTATATTATTTATATATTTAAATGAAATATGTAGAAACCTCAGTCATGAGGTAAGAGTTTTTAATCCTTAACCATTTTTTAAAAATCTTTTGTTAAACTATCGTATCAATTTTGTTGTTAATATTATATCATGATTATAATTACTATTTATTATCTTCATTTTGAATGATTATTTCTAAGATATAACTTCTTATCTCTAACTGAACGCATTTTATAAGTTATTGCTATTTAAAAAGTTGTTTCCTTCCAAATCTCGACATATTTTATAAATTCATTATTTATTTTATTTCTAAATTTATATGATATTTATTAAATGGTTATTGAATATAAAAGTTTTCAAGTTACATTTATTTTTTAGGGATTCATTTCTCATTAACATTATTATTAATTTATGGGTTTCCCTCGAAACACCATCCCTAGAAGCCACAAAGATGGTTTTATAGTTTGGTGCCCCACATTTCCTTAAACACACCTCCCATTACAATAGAGTCTCATAACTAGTAGTGAGGGACAATGAGGTTTATATGGGGAGTGTATAATTTCATGATCAAATAGTATCTTTATAGGTAAATAAATTATATATCATTAAAGAAGAAATAAATAAGTGAAATAAAATAAATAAGAAAAAAAAATAGATAACCCATTTGATAAAAAATGAATTGCATTCCTTTAAGTATTTTATATATGTCAATGTTATATATACATGTCCCAAAATTAACCAAAATGAACAAGAAAAGGTAAAAACTTCTGGGTACCCAAAAAGAACAAATTACTTGAATAATCCATGTCTCTGAGCTCCATCCCACATTAAATATTTCATTTGGCATAGTTATATTTCCATTATCCAACCATAAATCCATGACCTATTATTTTATTAAAACTATCAACCCAAGAAATATATGAGTATGACTCTATATTCCGCTACCAATGGTGTCTATAATCATATCCAGTATGAGAGAAATATAGTGAATACAAATTTATGTCATAAAAATATAACAAAGACATAATTAAATAAATAATATATATCATCCTCAATCCCAGTTCTTTTTCTTGACTCCTAGAATTATCCTTCCTACTTTATTAATTTACGAAATCGTCTGAGTACATATCAATGGTAATGGAAACCGTAGTCATCACAAGGAATCTAGAAACTCTGATGAACCTTTCCAATTCCATATATAATGTAAAAACTCAATTCCTCATTATGAAATTCCAAACCATCACTCATTATGTGGAATATATATAAAACCACATCATATTCCTAAATCATGAAAAATAGAATCAAAGATAAAGATCAGAAAATCACAAATTATGTATCATTGTATATCATATGAAATATATGGAGACCATATATACATTTTCCTATGGGCCGATAACACTCAGACATCACCTAATGAAAGGCGTATCACCTTGTCAATGTATCTTTTAACTCATTCCACATTCATGGAAACCTGAACTATTATTGTATATCATTACAAATATTTTTTTATCCCTTGGTTCACCACTAACATTCATTCATTGAAATACCATATTAAAACTTCCTCTATGTCTGTAGGAAGCAGGGCCCATCCACGAATAATAACGGTCTCATCCTTAAAATGATACCACATGGTTGGTGCCTCCCCACAATAAATGATAACCCAAAAATTCAAACACTCCACCTCAGATAATTAGCACCTCTTAATCTGATTTAGATGTGAAGACACAACAAATAAAGGTGTGAGGGTTGCCTTATCTGGATTCTGTTGCTTTCCCAAAATATCACGGTGAAGATAAACATCAACTAAAATCAACTTCTTAAATATTGGAAAACCAGAGCATAAATATTTATATATAATGATTCATAAAATAATTTTACCTTTTCTAGGGTTTAATCCAATTTAAAATTAAATGATTGTACTTATTTCATCCACCTTCATTATTGAGTATTTGAATCCCTCTATGAGAATATATATATCAGGATTTTCTGGACTATATAAACTATAAACCACTCACCCATCATATAATTTCACTTGAGTCTCATAGTATTCACTATTAATTACAGAATGAGGTTTCATGTCAGATAGATTTGTTTGTGTGGCATCAATATATAAAACCCAAAAGACACAACATGAACATCCTAAATATTATCATTTTGAATATCGATCATTGAAACTCTACATTATATTGTATAATACCTACCAAGATTAAATTTGGTTTAGATCATAGTCTTGGTCAACCATTTCATTAATTCATGGAACACATACACACATGAATCAGGCAATAAAAACATTATAGATTTTATAATTTAGACTACAACATGAATTTAGTGGTTTGATAATTTTTGAAAAAATACCTTATAATTTCTTCCAAATACTATGAAGCTATGTATTTCATTGCAGTTAATTATAAAATATCAATATACCATAAATATAACCATCTATGGGTTAACAAAATTTTTTTTAGAGATAATATACCCAAAAATGTGTACACAATCCATCAGGAAATGACACATAGACTTTTAGAAATAAACTCATGATCCCTTGTCATGTTTAACAAATCCTCATAATGCTAAGTGTTCTCCTCCTATGACATAAAGTACATAATAATATCATAAAAAATACATTAATAAAGGAATATATATACAAGTGAAAGACCATATTCACTTGTTCCATAAATATATTATGTGTAGAAATTAGTACAAATGATATATATAGGTACACATATGAGTAGTACCTCATTCTGAAATATATTTGAGGTATTTTGGATGCCATCAATCAAAGAAAGTGATAGACTAACCTCAAATAAAACCTGTAAAACACCGTATGTACTCATAAATAGTTAAAAATGACCATATGAAGTGGGTAAATTCTCTTTATTTTCATCTGTTTTTATTCTTATAATCAATACATAACTATAGGATACCATCATAATTTTTAGTAAAAATGATGGGATGGCCCTAAGGTGAGGTTTTTTTAGGAACCCCATGCTTCCAAGACCTATATCTGAAAATGTAGTTCCCATGGATCTACTAGATCTACCAATATGGTGGAAAAGAAATGAGCTTCGTTCCAAACATATGCTCAGTCTTGAACTTGATTTCCCTATAATGTGGTTCTATTGAAAATTCAGCTTAAAATACATCCTATAAATTATCTACAATGGGAGTAAAGACATCATGTTAAATACCTCCATCATCTAAAATCTTACCACAGACCTAGCCAGTCATCTTGGCCATCTATGTGAAATGTATTTTTATATGACCATGATATATTTATCATTATCTATCTTATACATGTGGTTGAAAATCAATAGATTTGGAAATAGACGATATCCATTTATAGTAAATATGAGGATGATATGGAACCATTTAGTACATACTAAGGATCATGTCTAAACCCATCATCCCTAAGATAATGATTAAAAAATGAACTAATAGAATCAGATTTCAATGGAACACTATGGTTAACGATGGATAAATTTTAACAAAAATACCAATAGTGTTTTAGTGGGAGTTACTCCACAGAGGTATTTAATGTCCAAACCCAATCCTTTTATGAATTGAGATGATGTAAAAGAGTGAGAAGCCACTATATCAAATAAAAAACAATATAAATTATATGCTACAAGATTTTACCTCAGAATATAAATGACTAGATATCTCGGTCCCTAGGATTAGGATATGCTAATTGAATTTGGACATAATAATGTACTTTTAATCCATCCTATCATAAATTCCTAGCACCACCCCGCAAGAACTACTAGACATGAACATGAAATTCAAAACCTCTATCTTGCCCTAAACACCCCGTAGAACTACAAATACCAACCGATCATGACATAAAGAAATTCATCCTTGAACCCTAAATTGGTTTGGATATTTGGTCACTCAATATCTATTACACCAAACAAGTGAACTTTTTAATGGTGTCTAGTCTTTTTAGGCTTTTTTCCCCAATGATTCGTGGTCATAGTGAGGTCAAATGTACCCTTATCTACCACACGAGTGAATCTATGGTGAATTTCTTCTATGATTTCCTTTTTAATTATTCACATATTGAGTACCCTAAAAATAGTTCAATAAGCTACTAGATAACCCACTACCAGTCCATATAGATTCTTTCTTCCCTAATTCATTTCCCTCACACAAGTTTTGTTAATATATAAGTTCTTGGTTTACCAAATATAGAAAAGTTAGTAATACATAAGACGTTAAAATTCACAAGGATCACATATTGAATACCATCATAAAAAATCCTCAATCAATAATACTTTAACTACTATATCATAAGGTTGAATTGATGTATATTTGAAAATAGTTAATCATACTCCGTGATGAAAATGCTTCTATGCAAAAGTTATTTAAACTCCGTTGATAATTATTCTATCAGTGTCATTAGAAAGAATTGGTCCATGAAGTGGGTCCCAGTGTCCATCTTGGACATTCCCATGTTGTACATATGTCTGCCTAAAATTTCGAACCATTTCCTCACTAATAATTATAGTATACAAACTGTAATCTTATCCCTCATGTCCTATAGTGTCATAAGATTCACAACGATAGTTTGAATGGAATCAATCTAGAACTATGATGACTAAGGAACATTATACCTCCATAAAAATTCTAGATACTAAAGTCGAAACATCTGAGCTGTTTCTACCATATAATGGATATCATGAGGATCCTCCATCTCAATCAGTTGTACTACTCACAATACAATCACTCAAATTCCATCACCAATAAGTCTTGTAACACCCATTGATATTAAATTGGGAACATCACATAGGATAATTTATATGACCTAAAAAAATGAATAGAATATATTGAATCACCTTGAAAATTTATGACATATTTCTTTTCAAATAAATTCATTCTATTTTTTAGATTGCGATGAATGCAACAATGAATTTAAACAAAATGTGATACTCTATTAAAATAATATTTTTTAATTATAAAAATTATAACATTTCCATTATGTTTGAATTTATTAATAGGACTAAATAAATAATTAAAAATATATTCAGTAATATAAATTATGTGTTTATCAATTAATGTGATATAATATAAAAATCATTTTAAATATAAATACTTTTTTTCTAAAAAATAGTAATTTTTAAAAAGGAGGTATAATAATGCTTCGGAAACATAATAAATAAATAATTACTGGTAGTTTTATAGTTTATATTGGAAAAATAAAAAATTATTTTTAAATCAACATATAAATGTTAACATTGTGTTAATTTTTGAGTTTTTTCCCAAAAAAATTATTTTTTAATGAATAGTGAAAAATACCGATTTTTATTGACAAATACCTTTACATTAAAAGTTTTACAAAGTTGAAATATTTTTCAACATCGTTTTAAGGTCAAATTATTTTAATTATAATAAAATTTAACAATTTTAGGTCATGAGAATATATTTTATAATAAATTATGAGAAAAAAATGTTTAAACTTTTGAATTTTTTTTCTTTAAAATTATTTTCTCTCCAAAAGCCTACAGGATAAATTTTTAACTGAAATATGTATTTTTTTAATTGAATATTTATATATAAATTAAATATTTGGAATCATAATAATTAATATTATCTAATATGTTCATATTATGTTTCCACCATAATAAATAGTGAAAACAATAAGCATTAATTACTACTATTGTGGTAAAAATTGTTTACCTAGGGATAAATAAAATAGATAGTGGTTTAAATGTCCTAAAACAAGTACAAAACACATTTAATGACCATAAATAGACAATATAATCTCATATATTAGTCAATATATCATTTTTAGGTTTTTTTGAGTGATAAATATTTCGACATCACTTTTTTTGTTCAAAAATTCAAAGTGATTACTCACCACTATTTTTAAAAGGAGACTCCCTAATATCCTATTTACTATTTAAAAACAATTTTCATCACCCAAATTCCATCCTAAATACATTAATTATTACTCTAAAAATATACTATATACATAATTTTTACCACAATTCCAATCTTGTAGGACATCAGCTGGAAGTGTAATGTTGTTCTTTAAGGAATATATAAAATCATTAACTCATATATTTATTTTATTTCCACATCCACCACCTTCATATATTATTAAATAATAAAAAAATCAATTAAAAATATTAAATATACTTTAATGTTATTATTTTAATGTAATAACATATATCTATCACCAATTTAATTAAATAGAAAATATAATCATCTATCAATTGTACGGTAGGCTATCACCTAGCAAACCGATGTAATTATTTTTCCCTATCCCCCATTAAAAGATGTATATAATTATTTATTTAGTATATTTATATTATTGAAATGAAATTATTATAATTATTTAATTAATATATAAAATATACATATATACATTTCATTTAGTGTGGATATGATAACGTCCTTTATGTGAACGGTGAACTACCACCTCGCGAGGTAATGTGATTCTTTTTTCTAATAATATTTAAATGGAAGTAATTATGTTTAAAATTAATTCATATATTTAATATTTATTAACTATAAATTATTATAGAAATATAATATCACTTCAAACTTATTACCCTCAAATCCATTAAAAAATAATAATTTCACTCAAATGAACTACTCGACTTCTATGTGTATATAGTGATGTCAAATGTTTTTTAGTTAATTTGTAAATGTATGGTAATAATTATGTATTGTGTTAATATAAATTATATTTTAATTAATATGGATTATATAAATTCGAACAAAAATTTAATTTCCTTTTGTTACTCCTTTGGAGAGAAATGGAAATATAGTTCATGCATGCGTAGAGCTTACCATCTCTATGAATGGTAAAATTCATAAAATATTACTAAATTTTATAGATATGATTTAATAAAAAATAATATATATAAATTATATTTCAAAAATTTATTATATTTTTGACATTATGTAACTATGATCAATATAAATTAACCAATGTTATCAATCCTAAATAGATAAGAAAAGTAGAACATTTATCACATGAAAGAGTACTATTAACATAGAAATGATGATAAATGGGTGATAAAAGTCTAAAAGTAAATCATATACAATATGATAAATATGATTATTATTTTTCAAAATATTTATAATAAATATATATTTATTAAATAAATTTATTTGACACATATGAATGATTTTAATCATATGGCTTGGTTTTCTTGTTTGACTATTAAATCCACATGACATATGCCATATTAACTAATTATTCATTTGTTTTTTAATGTAATTCCATTTATGATATGTTATATCATAGATATGTTTATCTAAATGGAAATTAAAGATTCATTTTTTGTTAAATTTTTAGGGAGACTTTGATTCCAATGATACCAAAGTGGTCAGGGTTAATTTTATGAGCTCATTATTATTTGAGATTACTTTAGTTTAAGTCTCCATTAGAGTAAATATTTTTCATTTATTTATTAATAAAAATATATTCACTTATACTTTTTTCCATTATATTTCATATAATAGCATCTTTTCTTTTTTACTTGGGATATAAAAATATTGAAATAATGTTTTATGAAATTCTTACTTTATTTATCATTTTGACTGAAAATCCATTTTTATCAAAATATATTATTATTTCTAAAAATGTGTAAAATTTTATTTGGAATATTAAAAAAACTATTAATTACATATTACCTAATTTTATAATTTTTCAATTTTTTTATAGGAACCCTCATGTAAATTTTAAAAAAATTTCATTTGTATCTGAAAAAAATATGAAGAAATCAATTTTTAAACGTTTATGAAATGAATGTAATATCTTTTTATAATGACCTTAAAATTTTTTATGGTATAACTTATAATTTTAAAATTTTATTTTCAAGGTAAATTATTTTAAAATTACTTGTTAAACTATTAGTTTTAAAAAAAAACTCAAGGTAAAAAAATTATTTTCCTCGAAAATAAATTTAATGACTTTTCATGTGTATTAATATTCATCAATGAAAAAAAACTTTATATTACAAAAGATATACTAGTGATATATTTTTTTGATACAATCATTGTTATTATTATTTATGTTTTATGATTAATTTTACTGGTGATGTAAAATATTATTATAAGTTACCATTTTACTCTCGATGTTAAATGATTATGATTTTTGATTAGGGTAAGTATTCACATTTCATATTATATTTTCTAAACATGAATGTTGAAATTGATTACCATGTACCCTTTCATATGGGGAATGCATTGAAATTATTAGGTGAAAGTAGGGGCCCATAAATACATAGCAACTTGATCCCTCAAAATATCTCACTAGAGATATCCGTTTTCTAAATTAAGAAGGTTTCTACCAATAGATTTAATTTGTGTTGTGAAATGTCTTCATAATATGTTTTAGATGTAAAAAATTATGGATTCATTAATTATGAGATTAACTAAAGTTTTCAAAGTGATTATTCAATTAGTTATAATATTTTTGGATATTTTTTACGGAAATATGATTATTTATAGCCATTTATTTCAACATCATTTATTCATTAAATATGATGATAAAGTTAATGTTTAAATGGAATGTATTTTATTTTATCAACATACCAAATTTTTCATTCTTAAATTTTAGGATAACATCATTTATACACATACCCTTATCAAGAATCAGATATATTCCATTTCTTATGTTTTATTTTCCCAAGGATAGATGGATGTTTTTTTATTTTATATGTAGGGATATACCTAAGGGAATAATGGAATTATCAAGGAATTTTTTTATTTGATATATTTCATTATATTTGAAATTATATTATGTATCTAGTTATCAATAGAAAAAACATTCATACCTTTTGTATTCATTTCCATTTATGTAGTACTAATTAAATAATGTAAATATCAGCTGTGTGATACTAGGATATAAGTCGTTATGGTTAGTACCATGAAAAGTTTTTTAGAAAATATTGGAACTATATTTTTGAAGAATTAGATTTGGGAATATAATTATATAATATAAGTTAAATATAATTATAATTATATCCAAACCCACTACAAATTGGTAAGGTATATATTGTGTGGTTTTTCTCAAATACACCCTTGTAGAGATACTGTAAATGGATGTGGATATAAAAAAGATGTACCTATGGGAAATTACTCTAACAAATTGATGTAAAAAATGACTCGATATTTATATGGTAGTGGTAAAGGAAACTTATATCACAAATTTTTTTCCACTCCTAGGGGATATTATTTAATTAATTCATATTTTATTACAATATATTATGAATTATTTGAAAATATATTATGAATGAAAAAAATTCCTAAATAAACGACATTTTTAAATATGTTATTATCCATGCATAAATTTATCAAGTTATGCAAGGTGTCACACTAGTATTGAGATTATACAGTATGTTGTGTCATGTTATTATCTAATAAATTGGATTTAAATTTTTTAGAAATTTTACCTAGTGGATGGAATAGAAAAATTATAAATGGGTGTACACCATATAGATATTTCACTCATGTGAATAATTATAATGTTTTAGTATGGGTTTCATATTTAAATGAGTAAATTATAACCATATTGGGTAGCTGGCTCAGGTAATGAGAAATTACCATTAACATATAAAGCATTTAATTGATACATAATTTAGTGAAATGATCTTACACAACTTCTGACATCCCCATCCTCTATAATTTAATGTAATAAAAATCCATTTTTTACTCTAGAAATAGGAAAGTTGGAACGATAATATAATTTTTATCTAGGATGAATAATATGGGTGAAATTTTCTATAGTATCATATAATATCCCATCAAATTCGGATCAATGTTGGTAATTAATTTAAAATAAAAGGTTTAATTTGAAATAACATTCATGGAATAGATACGTTTTAAGAAAATTTTCATGGAAAAGTATTTATATTATAGGAAATGAGATGATATGGAGAGAATGTTTCTATGTATAAGTCAATATAAAGAGAAAATTATAATTTTTTTTGAATAAAACATATTAATATTAGTAAAAAATGCTACAGAATTTGTAAATAATAAATACTGAAATGTAAGGGTGTTCTTATATCGTTTAACGAAAATTCATTGAGGGCACTACTCTGTGAATCATTATCATCATATGAAGAAATAATTCAATGTTATTCTAATACATAGAAAAAATTATATAGGACATATGGATTTGAATAGAAGGAAGTGAACAATGAGATAGTATAGGAAGAGACTAATAAAAGTAATAAGGGAAATAATGATTTCCCCATGAGATAATGGTGGAACTAAATGTCATAATTAATTTTTAATTGGAATGAGAGTTTTCTAGTATGTGTGGAAATAGAGGCCACCATGCTCATAATTGAAAGGGAAATGAAAAAGATTCCAAATATAAAATCATCAACTATAATGAGATGAGTTACTGTGTAAATTAATTTTCTAAGAATCATAGGAATATACCTTAAATGAAGCTAATGGATCAAGGTCAAGAATATGAGATTACTAAGGCTAAAGTGGAATGATTAATGATTTGTGTATTTTGATCCAAAAATTATATTATAATATTATTTTAAAAATAATATTATGTTAATATGAATTATGAAATGTATAAAGAGTTTATTATAATACTTTTTATTGATGGATTTTAGATCATATGTTTAATGGTATTAATGATCAAGAAAATTTATTTCGTGGAAAGATGAAATTCATGTAAAACCTAAGAATGGTGGGAGATGCATATTGATATGTGATTGATAATTACATAATAATGATAAATATATGTTTATAGAATACAATTAGTGACCTTAAAATTATTTAGTTATTTTATGGGATATGATGTCTATGATTTAGTTTACAACGTGTCTGGAATTAGGGAATATATTTGAAAATATGAGGTTTTATTTTTCGAAGAATGAATTTTTCATTAAACTTTTAGATTTAAATGTATTGACATAGTATTAATATGACAGTAGGGTCCAAATTATATTTTTTGAGGAATATAATGTTGATTTAGTAACCTCCCTTATATATTATAAAATTGAATGTGGAAGGAAATATTTCATAAGAGTCTTATGGTTAACCATTTATGAAATGGATTCAGTTGAATCTTGTGAGTTACTATTGAGATATTAGTAATTAATATATTATATTATATAACAATTTCTTATTATTTTGGTTTTGGAAAATATATAGACAGGGGAGAAATGATTTTCAGTTCATTAATTGATATAATTATTTATTATTGTTAATTTTTTGGTATATGGCCTAAAACTTTTTATTTTATATTCATTTTATATTCATTTTAGAGAGCAGGATATGATGTAAGAATAAATCAACGAATATACACATGATTAATGTTTTATCTATAAAACAAAAAGATATCAAGTATGTAAATTTTCTTTTGTTCTTAGTCTATATTTTAAAGTTATTCCTTAACTCAATGAAAAGGATTATGAAACGAAAATGATGTCCTAGAATCTAAATTTTTTATGAATCCAATTTCCCCTTAACTCATACAAAATTTATGGAAGCCTGGTCATTAAAATTTCATGACCATTCTAATTTTTTTATCAGTGATCTATATCAATCCCTATAATTGTTTATGTTTTTCTTCTATATCCATATCATCCCTTCCCACCAGTGTTATCAAATTTGGAAACCGTATACATGTTATTAATGACGCCATTCCTACATCTGTATCTATCTTATCGATAGAAAATATTAATATCCTTCTTTACAATGTGGGTTTTTAGAAGGTATAATCAAATTTCAAATTATTTGTTATTGAAATAATGATTTAATTTGGAGGATATCATTTATATAGGAGGTATAATTTAATTCACCAATATTTTAAAAGAGGAAATTCATGTTCAATAGTGTACATGATATTATGAAACATGATTAGAATAGAATAAAACAAACTAGGACTTTATGATATATTTATATTTAAATAAATACAATCTCTTCGATATATTATGTTTCTTGCCACACCTGGCTTAAACAAATGGCGATACACTATTAAAATATTATTATTTAAATGTGACCATTATAATCATGCTATAATGGTTATGGGTATGAATAATAATAACTAAATTACGAAAACGAAATGGAATTTAATAAATTCAATGTTAATATACTTATTTTAAAACAAGAATCATTTGAATGAAAAAGAAATGTTTTCATAAAATAATATTTCTTTAATGGGTAGTTTACTCGTGATCTATGCCAATAATTGAATCATAACTTTTATCTATTTTAGGTAATTTATATGAAATAATATTCATCATTTTTCAAATGTACGTATAATAGTTATATTTGGGTAAATTATTGATATTTTTATGAAAATATTAATTTTTTTATGAATAATAAAAAATGTTTTCTATTGAAAACTGAATTTTCATTGATGTTATCTAAAATGTTATATTAAAATTAAAATTAGTTATAAATACATATTAGATAAATTATATTATAATATAACTAATTTCGATAGTTGGAATCAATTATTTATTAAAAAAGTCTAGAAAATATTTCTAGTATTTTGGATGTTTTAATTCAAAAAACCATTTTTAACATGCCTATGGGTTTAATTTTAAATTTAATACTACATACTATATGAATTTAACTGGGTTAAATGGATTCAATAATTATAATTATATATATTTATATTATATAATATTTACCACATAATTTTTTGACTATAATCAATATTGAAAACAGTAAAATTAAATATCATCATTAAGGTAAAAATTGATTTACTAAGGGTTTAAACTAATAAAATAAGGGTAAAAATGACATAAAACACGTCCTTAGCCAAAATATATATCCATATGTAAAAATTATATCCTACAAGATTCAATGATGACCCATTTTTAGGATTTTTAAATGGGAAAATTTTTTGGATCACGTTTTCATTTCAGATATTCGAACTGTGTCCTCTCTTCCACTAATAATAAGCCAACCCATATCCTATTCTATATACACTTAGAAAGCCATTTGTTTCATCCAATACCTACCCAAATACCTTCTATATTAATCTCCCAAAATCATCGTAAAATTAATTTGTATTAAAAATCCAATATAGAATGGAATTAAGTATATACCTAATGTAGTTCTCAAAAGAAGGTGTAAAATCCATATCACAAGTCTTTATTTTACTTATTCATCCACCTACATTAAATCTTATTCAATAATTATATTATTGTAAGAAAATATCAAACATATATTTATGTGTTATTATTTTAAATTAAATACTAAATCAATCTTCACTTTATTCAGATACAAAATAATACTAATAATCATGTTTACGGTAAACTTCTGCCTCGCAAACCGATTTAATTTGTTTTCCATCACCACCATTCAGGGATATATATAATGTATTATTTAACATATTTATTTAATAATTATGGAAATTTTATAATTATTTAATTATTATATCTCATATTACTTCTTATATTCCATTCCATGGGGGATAAGATAATGTTTACAAGTGTACGAATGACTACCACCACATGAAGCATTGTGATTCATCTTTCGATTATTCCTTATGTGGAAGTTAGTATGATTAAAAATAATTTTTATATTTAATATATATGACCAAAAAATATTTTTTTAATAATAATATAATATCTATATTCTTTCCATTATATCTATTAGAAAACAATAACATCATTCATGTGAACTTGTGGACCACCACCACAACCTAGCGATGTGCGATGTTTTTAGTTATTTTAAATGAGTTTTAATAAATATGTTTTATATTAGTATAAACTTAATATAATTAATAATTATTATTCTATAATGTTTAATTATCATTTTTTTTCATTCATCCTCTTTCAAATAAAGGGAATGACTTTCAGGCATGTGTACATCTCTCTATCTATATGAACGATGTAATCCATGTTTGATCTTTAGATTTTATCGATTAATAAAATTACATATATAATAAATATATATAATATTTAAATATTTTTTAAAATTATCAAGATGATCAAAAAATGATAAAAATAAAAGGACCTATGTCAATGAACTAAAACATACATAGAAACAAAGCAATAATAAGACAAAATAGTGTTTTGAACAATGAAATGTTAATAAATGGATGATAAAAGACAAAAATTAAATAATAAGTGAAATTAAATTTATTATCAGATTTATATAATTGATATATAATAAACCATTATTTTTTTCAAGAGTTTTTAAAACACATAAAGGAATTATAACAAGAGGTAATGGTTTCTCAACTCACTTTTACTTTATTAGAACATACACCATATTCACTAATTATTCCTTATTTTGTGGTATATACTACCCTTTTTGATAATTTATTCCATGAAAATATTTATATTTATTAATCATAATAATTAATTTCATGTTATTTCTCACATTGGGATTCTGATTCATAAGTTATCAATGTGGTAAGAGTTTATTGTTTAATCTCATTACTATTAGAGATTGTTTTTTATACCCCCCTTAGTGGAATTAATTTTTATTTCCCTCATAAAACCAATATATTATCATTTACTATGGTTATTCATGTACATTACATGAGAAATTATTGTATTATCCCTTTTTACATAAAATGATTGAGAATTTGTTATAATAAAATCCTAATTTATTTATCCCTCTGATCGATAATCATTTTTCATCAAAGTCCATGTTCGAAAAACTATTTTTAACTTTTTTGTACCATTATCTAAATGATTTATTAAAGAAATTTTTAAATATATTTTTTAAATTTATATCATGTTATTAATTGAAATTTCACACTATTATGAAAACTATTAACTTTTTTCTTTTACTACAAATTTAAATGAAATATTTGTTTTAACGTGTACAATATGAACAAAAATTTTGGACTTCATGAACAATAATTATTTTAAATCTAAAAATATAATATCAAAACTATATTTTCAAAGGGAATTATTTTTAAAACATTCCATGAACAACTTGTTTTGAAAATATTTTGAAAGAGAAAATGTTATTTTTCCCATAAATTCTTAATGATTCTTTTATTATTTCTATTCATCAATAACATAAAATCATTATTGTACTTATGATAAAAAGGGTATATGTTGTATAGATATCATACATATTATTTATTCATATGTTTTATCATAAATTTTATTGGGTATTCAAAATTTTATTACCATTCATTATTCTTGTCTAGATGTTTTATGTTTATGTTTATTGATTGGGGTAACTTATTATATTTTGTAATTTAGTTTTTCAATATAAATATTTATATTGATTATAATTCTACAATTTCACATGTGGATTGAGTTTGTATTATTATGTGATGGTAGGATCCTAGAATTACATAACAACTAGATTTATTAAGAGGTCTCATAAGAAATATCAGTGGGCCAAATTGGACTAGTTTCAATATATTAATTTAAACTATCATTAAAAAGGTATTTACAGAAATTTTAAGATGTTTAACATTATATATTACATCATAATGATATGAGTTACTGATTTCCATGTTGTTATATGATTATTTATAATTTAATTGGATAAGCTTCAATCTCATGGGTTTATTTATATGGATTTATTTTATCATCATTTATTCCTAATATATTAGTCTAAACATTCTATTTCAATGGAATGTGTTTTAGTTTTAAAACATTCCATATTGAATATTATTTTTTATTTTTCATAGAATCCACTATATTCATACACTAACTGATCATTTGATCTCACCCCTTTCAAAGGTTTTATTTTACCCAGGATAACAGCTTGTCTTTTATTTATATTCATGGATATATTAAGGGGAATAATGAATTTCTCAATGAAAAAAACAATTCAGATTTTATTTTTTCAAATATATGTGAAATTAATGTATATATATAGTTTATGGATAATCATAATGTGATTACAT
Organism: Viscum album; assembly: GCA_963277665.1. Taxonomy (NCBI): domain Eukaryota; kingdom Viridiplantae; phylum Streptophyta; class Magnoliopsida; order Santalales; family Viscaceae; genus Viscum; species Viscum album. Next base: position 692,570,418 of record OY728164.1, read on the forward strand.
GTATCAAATACCAATGTAATAATATATCTAGTAACTACAGACTACTAGGGTTAGGGTCTTTACAACTACACCTAAAACCACTAGAGGATGAGGCATGGAACCCATAATAGAATTCTTTCTCCCATCATAGTTCATAATAATTTGTTATTGTGAAGAAATTATTCCATACTTCCAAGCACTTAACATATATAAAAAACTAGATTTTTTTTTTCAAAGAATGGGGTCAAAGACTCATTATATTATTAAAGGAAATACTTCTTTTTGACTAGGTAGAGAGAAAACCATTACCTAGATTGAAGGCCCAAGGCCAAATGGCCTGAATACAATTCTTGAAGGCAAATTTTGTGATTGAAAGTAACCCTCAGATAATAGTACTGCTATAGTACATGGATGTTATAGTACCAGATACAGTACCTCCACCACTATAGTGCCTCTACCACTAAATTAACACTTCTTCTACAGTTTGGCCGCTTCTATAGTATTGCTACAGAGCCCTACTACAGCGCTGCTATAGTACCCCGTAAATTCATCCCCACCCGGATTTGATCTTAGGTAATATGGATGCCAAGAAGGAGCTTGTACCACTTGGGTACAAGAACATTGGAAAATATAATATATAATACCACAATAGAGTTGGGAAATTAGTAAAAGCCACAATTAATTCTCGGTATATAAAAGAGACATAAAAAACATTTTACTTGACTCATTCCCTTACTTTATCTATCAGCAATAGGATCATGTCCACTTTTTAGGTTTCACATCATTTTACCATTTATGTATTTTACTATTAAAAATATACATTTTCAATTTTAGATGTTTTCTAACAAAGGCTTGGTTATAAAGAGTGTTGATTATAATTTGAAAATGAAAATAATTTATATATTCTGTTTGAAAACCCATTTAACTATCAACAACATATATTTAACAAAATTAAGAATACATGTTAAATTTTTTCTCATTTAAATGATCAAATAAATATAATTACACCATCTGTTTATTGGTAAATCCCATATAAATTAGTTTAGACACTTTAAATAACTGATCCTATTTCTATTACAGTATATAAGATGCAAAGTAATAATTCTAATACCATGAATTACTATATGAATTAACAATTAACAAAAACAGACTTCTTTTCATAACTTTATAAGAATGATAAAATCATAAATAAATAACAATGAATAACATTTGCACCATTGAAGGTTGAAATAAGTCAACCATATTAACATGAATAATGGAAAACAATACCTTCCATAGTGAATTCGAGTTCCCTTATGTGTGGGTTAAATACTACTATGAATGAGATTATTAAAAATATGTGAGATATACAACCTTCCTAGAAATGATCCACATAATATAAGTAAATGAAAAATACATGAGAATAATATATAATGGCCTACCACTGAATCCAATATACCAGTACTTTATATTGGTGCACCATATAGCCTCTAGAATAACTCCCATACAAAAACAGGTCCCCATCATGAGACTATTCCTTCATAATCACAGGGTATAAATCATATGTAAATAGGGGATATATAATTCAACCAGTCATAAGTTAATAATACATGAAATAATGTATGTAATAAAAAATTAGATAACCCATGTTATGAAAAAATGTGTTATTTATACAATGGGGATTCATAAATAATAGAGATATAAATATTTCCCACAAATATGAAAAAATAATTACCATATGTAACTAATATTAAAACCCCAAAATTTTTGGAGTATAATATTACACACTGTTTAATATCTCCAAACCATTCAAAATATAACATCTGACCTAGGGTGACATAACTTATCTATCCCAGCATCCATTATTTCAATATGGGTAGAAATTGGTGGACTATTCAGGGTTTGAGCACAACCCAGTATTCCACCACCAACAGTTTCTAAAAGTGCATATCTAGTTTGAGAAACTATAGTGAATCTTTATGTATCTTATTAAATAAGTAAGTAAAGAGATTAAGTAAATTAAATAAAACAACCTAAATACTGATGCTATGTGTAGAATCCTTGTTCAAACATACCTACTACTACCAATGTCATGTTTCTTATATAAAGTCTCACTAAATGAGCCATCCATTGTCACTCTATGGAATCCAGACACTCATGTTGTCATTCTAAGTTTCATATATCATATAAAAATAGAATTACTCAATAATTATTGAAAATAATCTGGAATCAAGTGGATTCCTAAAATATTAGAAATACATTAAAAATTTATGAACCTAATGTAATCAATGGAGATCATCCCAATATTCCCAATTATTTAGTATTGTATCTCATCTATAATATAATGATCTCAACATAGAATTTGTCACGACCCGCCCTCGGGGCCCGTGCTGTGACTACCCCAAGCCCGCCTTCCATAGGCCAGGGGCTGGCGACTAGCACCAAGGCGTAGATCCCAAAAAAAAGGGAAGACATTGCCATTGAAAAGTAAACCAGAACCACAGAATAAGAAAGTGGAAAAATAAACACTAAGTAAAAACTGTACAAGCTGTGCTGAAAGTAAAAGGGGCCGGAAATACAAGCCCAACAGTAAAGTACAACTGAAAGGAAAAACAGCAACTGAAAGGGAAAACTGTAGCGTCGAGCCGTCCTCTGGAAATCCCACCTGAAGGGTGGGTACAGATAGCCTCCACTGCTCCTCGGGTCCACCTGACTGCTCCGAGTACGTCCCGCCCAGTGGTCCACCTCCAGGTACCATCCTGCTCCGCACGCCTCCACCACGATCAGCGATGCCCGTCGTCTGCAACCAACACAACGTAGTGCGGGCAAATCCCGTGCAGGGGTGAGTATAAGCTACACAGTAGGGACCCCGAGACCCCCGAAGGTCTCCCGAAATCCACAAAGGACAATCCACAAAGGAAAGATACAATCACGAAGTAACATCTGGCACGACTTCGGTATATGCCCATACATATACCTAAGTCATCAATTCTCGTTCGGCTCCAACGTCCGAGCCCAAGCACAACCTAGTCCACACAGGAAAGCAAACGTATACCCACACAGGATAGAACAACACAATCCACAAAAGAGAGTAAACAGTAAATCCACACAGGATAGCTCATCACAATCCACAAAGGTGAGTAAACAGTAAATCCACACACAATAGCTCAACACAATCCACAAAGGAGAGTAACACAAGATTCAGGTCACACAGGTATACTTATTCGGATGATGAGAAAGATGATCACTGATCCATCTAAGTCGCCGGACCCACGAAGGATCGATAGGTAACTAACCCCCGCAATGACCCACACAGGATCGGGCCCACACAGGACCTGTAGGCGCTGGCTCACACAGAACAGCTGAGCGCGGACCCACACAGGATCGGGCCCACACAGGACCAGGCCCACACAGGACCTGTAGCACTGATCCACATAGGATCGCTGAGTGCAGTAGTCATCACAATCCACTGAGGATCTCTACACAGCTGTCGCCGCAGTCCACGGAGGATCTCTGCACGGTCGTCGTCGGAGTCCACGGAGAATCTCTGCACAGTCGTCGCTGTCGAAGTAGTAGTCGCAGCCAGCACTAGGGTTCCCGCACACAGCAAGCTCGTTCGGAAGGGTCCGCTCCATGAGCCGAGAGGCTGATACATCAACTGACACAAAGTCCGAAGTTGATGTATCCAAAAGTTCCGTATCATCAACAGGAACTCAACGTCGCAGACGGCGCGTCAATCGGACGCCCGGTCTGAGAGTTATTGGTTTTTTCGTCCCAGGGGCCCGATTGGTTTTTAAGGCAAAACCAACCCGACCGTAATCCACCTGCGTCCAAACCTCGGGTGGAGTATGCCAAAAGATCCGTCTCACTTAGAGGAAAACAACGAAGCTGACGGCACATCAATCTGACGTCCGTGGCTCAAGATATGAGCGTTTCCGCTCCGAAGGCCCGGTTGGTTTCGTGTACGAACCAACCCGACCGAACTCAAAGTATTCCGAAACATTAAGTGGGATATACCCAAACGACCGTCTCGATCCAAGGATCGTGTTTCCACTGACAGCGAGTCGTTTGGAAGCCCGTAGCTCAAGTTACGGGCGTTTGAACGAAGACCGTCCGAAGACGGGGGGTACGGGCCCGGGCCGACCCGACCGAACCGGGTCGACCCGACCCGGTCCGGTTCTGCCGAGCGGCCGAACGGCCTGGCACCGCGAAGCGCTGCCCCCGCGGCCTGGTGGTGCCGCGGCCCCCCGCGTGGGGCCGCGCTGAGTCGGGACGCGGCTTCAGCTGCGTCCGAGGGCACCGGACCCGCGCGGCCGTGGGTCCGTAGGTGCCGTCGCGGTCGCGGCTTCAGCAGCGGCGGCCTATCCGGCAGCGCGCCGGGGCGCCACCGCTCCCGGCTGTCAGCTCCGCCGCGCCGGCGACCCGCGCCGCCGGCGAGTTCCGCGGGCCACCGGGATCGTTCCGGTGGTTCGATTCTCTTCCCGTCTGCGCCATTGCTCCTCCCGGGACTCGTTCTTCACTGCGGGATCGTCAAACATCCGCTGCGGCACGTTCCGTCATCGCCCGCCAGATCCGCACAAAATGAAGAACGACGGAGGGTCGTCGGGCCGTGTTCGTTTGGCCCGCACCCTCCGCGTTAGAGATAAACAAAGGGGGGAAAAAAATTTCAACACATGAACCGACAATTTTTAATAAAATAAAATTGTTCGTTTGAAACCAGTTCTTTAACTTTTTTAAAGAACGTTCACGGGAATAAAAAGAGGGGTATTCCAAAACATAAAATCCCTACCTCGTTGGTCGTCACGCGCGTGCGTTCTTCGCGGAAAAGCTCGTCGCGGAAGAGAGGGATCGTCGCGTCGTCGCGGGGAGGCGTCGCGTCGTCTCGAAATCCGGCGTTGAGTCGGCGAGCTCAAACGGTTGGTGATCGGAGATCGGAGCGGGGAAGAACGTCTCGGACAGAAGCGTCGTCGATTTCCGGGTTCGGCGTTCTTCGCGTTCTTCGCGTTCTTCGCATTCTTCGCGAGGGAGAAGAAGATACAAGGGTCCTCTCAAATCTTCTCAACACGCAAAATAACCAGAGGTCGTGCGTTGGCCTTATTTTATTATTACGCCAACGAATTTGAAAACTGGTTAAGAAACGATTGAATTAATTCGTTGAATTAATTCGACGAAAGAAACAGCCCATTTAATTCACGAAATAAACCGCCCAATTAAATGGTCTGTTAAGATTTTAAGAAACGCATCAGTTGACTTTCATAGAGATGGGTTTTCGCGGGTGCGTTTCTTAGCAAAAAGAAACGGCGGAGCTCATTCTGGCCCCACCTCACAAATATCCTACCAAAGGGGTAGAATATTTCTGGATAGCATCCTATCTGGTTCAAATCAGTTCAAGCCGTCAATAAGTGGCTTAAAGTGGCTTCCAAGTGGCTTAAGTGAAATAAAATAAAGTTGCCGCAAAATTATTTTATTTCTTAACTTTGAGCCCGAAAATTAAAAACCACACCTGAGAAAACGCAACTCCGGAAGAGGCGTTTCTAAGAGAATACCGGCGCTGCGATTTCATCGGTGCCCTCAGAATTCGATTCCGGGCACTGGTTCAAAAGTTAGAAAAACCCACTCGTCCATTCACTGAACGTACCCGAGCCAAAACTTCGGAAAATGATTTCAGGCACACCGGGCCTCAGAATCAGGTGCCGTCAGAAACTGCGCTCTTGTAAAATTCCAAAGAAAATTAAGAAAAAAATTTCCTTGAAATTTACGGGTCTTTACATTACTCCCACCTCAGGACTTTACGTCCCCGTAAAGATACATCAAAAACTAGGGAAACAAATGTGGGTACTGAGCACGCATCTGAGCCTCCCGCTCCCAAGTGCTATCCTGGAGGTTCCCGTGCTGCCATTTGATGCGCACAAGAGGAATCGATCGCCCACGTAGGACCCGCTCTTTTCGATCCTCTATCTCCACTGGGACCTCCGATAAAGTCACCCCATCATCCACGTCTAGCTCCCCATAGTCAATGATGCGCGTCGGTTCGTGCACGTATCTCCTCAGTTGGGATACGTGGAAGACGTCGTGCACCCGGTGCAACTGAGGTGGTAGAGCCATGCGATAAGCCACCTCACCAATCCTGCTGAGGACCTGGAAAGGCCCGATGAAGCGTGGAGACAACTTTCCACCTCGGCCAAATCTCCGCAAACCACGTTGAGGTGAGACACGCAAGAAGACGTGGTCGCCATCCTCGAACTCTAGTGGCCTCCGCCTCCTGTCAGCATATGACTTCTGCCGGCTCTATGCTGTCCTCATCCGCTCCTGGATGACCTGGACCTTCTCTGTCATGGCCCGGACCATCTCTGGTCCCACAAGTCCTGACTCCACAGGGTCTGTCCAGCACAAAGGAGATCTGCAAGGCCTGCCGTACAATGCCTCGTAGGGTGCCATCCCGATAGTGGAGTGGTAGCTGTTGTTGTATGCGAACTCCACCAAGGGTAGGTGGTCCTCCCAGCTACGACCAAAGTCGAGGACACATGCACCGAGCATGTCCTCGAGATTCTGAATGGTTCTCTCTGTCTGACCATCCTTCTGAGGGTGAAAGGCGGTGCTCATACGTAGCCGCGTCCCGAACGCCTCCTGCAACCCCTTCCAAAGCCGGGAAGTAAAGCGAGCATCCCGATCAGAGACGATAGTCAATGACACACCGTGAAGCCGTACAATCTTCTGGATGTAGAGACGCCCCAAGCTCTCCACTGAGCCCTGTTCTCTGATGGGTAAGAAGTGTGCCGACTTGGTGAGTCGGTCAACAATCACCCAAATGGAGTCGTGACCTCTGGAAGTGCGTGGAAGTCCAGTTACGAAGTCCATAGATATGCCATCCCACTTCCACTCTGGGACCTCCAAGGGATGTACCAAGCCTACTGGTACCTGGTGCTCTGCCTTCACCTGCTGGCAGGTGAGGCACCATGAAACGAACTCTGCCACAACATTCTTCATGCCCGGCCACCAGTGCTGACGTCTGAGATCCTGGTACATCTTCGCCACTCCAGGATGTACCGCCAAAGGAGATGTGTGAAACTCTCTCAGCACCTCCTCTCGTAAAGCGACTGGTACCAAGGTTCGTCCTCTGAAAAGGACGTCGTGCTCTGCTCCAAGGGAGAAACCATCAGGTGCCTGTCCCGAGGATATCTCTGCACTCCGTGTCTCACAGTCAGCGTCCCCACGCTGTGCCTCTCTGACCCGCTATAGAAGTGGAGGAGAGACTATGAGATACTGAAGGAAGGCTGCTCCGTCTCTATCCACGAAGGATATCTGCAAGGCGGATAGCTGCTCTGTCGCCTCCTCAAGTAGCTGGATGCCCGTCCTCCTGCTGAGGGCATCGGCTACCACGTTCCCCTTCCCAGGAGTATAGACTATCTCAAAGTCATAGTCCTGGAGGAACTCAATCCATCGCCGCTGTCTCAGGTTCAGGTCCTTCTGAAAGAAGATGTACCTGAGACTCTGGTGGTCAGAAAAGACTGTGAAGCGCTCGCCCATCAGATAGTGCCGCCATGTCTTCAGGGCGAAGACCACTACTGCCAACTCCAAGTCATGGGTAGCGTAGTTCTGCTCATGCAGCCTCAACTGATGTGATCCATAGGCAATCACGGCCCGCTCCTGCATCAGAACACACCCGAGTCTGGTCCCTGATGCATCGCAGTAGACTACGTATCCAACTCCCTCCTCAGGCAACCTCAAGATAGGTGCGCTGGTCAACCTCTGCCTCAGCTCCTGGAAGCTCTGCTGACATCTATCTGACCACACGAAGGGTTTCCCCTTCTTCGTCAATGCTGAGAGTGGGGCTGCAACTCTGGAGAATTCCGGCACAAATCTCCGATATTATCCGGCTAGGCCCAAGAAACTCTGCACCTCTATCACGCTCTTGGGTGGCTCCCAAGCTAGCACTGCCTCGATCTTCGCGGGATCCACTGCAACTCCCACCTCAGAAATGACGTGCCCCATGAAGTGAACCTCACATAACCAGAACTGACACTTTGAGAGCTTTCCATAAAGCTGGTGCTCTCGGAATGTGTCTAGTACAACACGCAAGTGGTAGGCGTGCTCCTCCTCCGTGGTCGAGTACACCAAGATGTCGTCGATGAAGACTACGACAAATCGGTCGAGGTATGGCTGGAAGATCCTATTCAGGAGGCTCATGAACACTGCTGGAGAATTGGTCACACCAAAAGGCATAACCAAGAACTCATAGTGGCCATACCGACACCTGAAGGCTGTCTTCTCCACATCCTCGTCTCGAACTCTGAGCTGATGATAGCCTGACCTGAGGTCTATCTTCGAGAACCACCGTGATCCCTTGAGCTGATCGAAGAGGTCATCAATCCTGGGTAGCGGATACTTGTTCCTCACTGTCACATGGTTCAGGCGACTATAATCGACACACAGTCGCAAGCTCCCGTCCTCCTTCTTGGCGAACAAAATCGGGGAAGCCCAGGGTGAAACACTGGGTCGGATGAACCCCTTGCCCTGCAAGTCCTCCAACTGTACCCGCAGCTCTCGAAGCTCAGCAGGGGCCATCCGATATGCTGGAGTGGATATCGGGGCTGTCCCGAGGTACATGTCAATATAAAAGTCTACCTCTCTACGAGGAGGTAGTCCTGGAACGTCGTCGGGAAAGACGTCCGCGTACTGATCCACCACTGCAGGAAAACTGGGACTCCGCACGTCAACTGCTCCCAAATTAAAGACCCGTAAAAATTAAGAAAAAAATTTCCATGAAATTTACTGGTCTTTAAATTGAACTCATAGTGGCCATACCGACACCTGAAGGCCGTCTTCTGCACATCCTCGTCTCGAACTCTGAGCTGATGATAGCCTGACTTGAGGTCTATCTTCGAGAACCACCATGCTCCCTTGAGCTGATTGAAGAGGTCATCAATCCTGGGTAGCGGATACTTGTTCCTCACTGTCACCTGGTTCAGGCGATGATAATTGACACATAGTCGCCAGCTCCCGTCCGCCTTCTTGGCGAACAAAATCGGGGAAGACCAGGGTGAAACACTGGGTCGGATGAACCCCTTGCCCTGAAAGTCCTCCAACTGTACCCGCAGCTCTCGAAGCTCAGCGGGGGCCATCCGATATGCTGGAGTGGATATCGGGGCTGTCCCGGGGTACATGTCAATATAAAAGTCTACCTCTCTACGAGGAGGTAGTCCTGGAACATCGTCGGGAAAGACGTCCGCGTACTGATCCACCACTGCAGGAAAACTGGGACTCCGCACGTCAACTGCTCCCAGGATGAGGCTAGCCAACTGATGAGTGATGGGCTGACCTCTCCTCTGCGTGAGTCCATCCTGTGCTGCTAAGGCTCCCTTCTCGCCGGTGAAGGTGAACCTGCTCCCGTCGGTACGCACACATCGCACCTTGCGCCTAATGCAGTCAATCTGAGCATGGACCGTAGACAACCAATCCATGCCCAAGATAACGTCGTAAGGCCTCGACGCCGCTACAAGAAGATCCCAGCCGAAGCTCCCGCCTCCTAGAGTAAGCTCACACTGCCGGCACCAGTGCGTAATCGTCGAGTCTACTCCCGTAGGAGTCTATAGCCGTAAGGATCGAGCTAACGGCTCTGTCGGAATCTTCGAGCTCCGAATATGGGCAGTGGCTATGAAAGAGTGACTCGCTCCTTTGTCTATAAGAACTGAAGAAAGGGTGGAATAGACACAGATCATACCTCAAATCATCTCTAGCACACCTTGGTCGTAGGCCTCCGCTACCTGGAGCTAAGCCTGTCTCTGCCCGCCTGCTCCCTGAGGTCGGGGCGGGCCTCCTGGTGGTGGTGGTGGCAGAGCCTCAAAGCATCGCCCACCACCTGCTGCTCGGCCAGCTCCTCTGCCTCGTCCGCCTCCTCCCTACGAACCACCACGGTCGACCCTATGCCTCTGCCTGGGTGGTCCCTCCACCGTCTGCTGCCCCTCGGTACGATGGGTCGGGAAGTCACGAGCCATGTGGCCCTGCCCGCCGCACTCGTCGTACTGCCTGCCTCTTGGAAGACTGGCTCCGCGCTGAGTGCCCTGCACTGCTGAGCCAGTGTGCCGAGGTCGTCTGATGGAAGGTCTGGTCCGCCTGGAACCCTGAGTCATCCGTCAGCTACCTGCTGCCGAAGACTCCGCTATCTCCCGTCCTGCGGCAGGTCTCGCTGTGGACTCATCTAGGAAGCTCTCGATCAGAAGGGCTCGCTCTAGCACTCCTGCCTGGGTCGGGATGCTGAGGGAGATTAGCGATGCCCTGATCTTGTGTCTCAATCCCTGCTCGAAGGTCTGGGCCCGGAAGAAGGGGTCCCGTACCATGTCTGTCGAGTAGCGAGATAGGTCGGTGAACCTCGCCGCGTACTGGGCGACCGTCAAGCTGCCCTGCACGCAGCAGCATGGCGATGGTGGAGCCTGATGCTCCAGGTACACGATGAGGCCTCCCACAACTGGACGGACTTCGAGAGCCTCTACCGCTCAGAGTTCGTCCTGGCCACCCCTCTCGTAAAGCGACTGGTACCAAGGTACGTCCTCTGAAAAGGACGTCGTGCTCTACTCCAAGGGAAAAACCATCAGGTGCCTGTCCCGAGGATATCTGTGCACGCCGTGTCTCACAGTCAGCGTCCCCACGCCGTGCCTCTCTGACCCGTTGTAGAAGTGGAGGAGAGACTGTGAGAGGCTGAAGGAAGGCTGCTCCGTCTCTATCCACGAAGGATATCTGCAAGGCGGCTAGCTGCTCTGTCGCCTCCTCAAGTAGCCAGATGCTCGTCCTCCTGCTGAGGGCATCGGCTACCACGTTCCCCTTCCCAGGAGTATAGACTATCTCAGAGTCATAGTCCTGGAGGAACTCAATCCATCGCCACTGTCTCAGGTTCAGGTCCTTCTAAGAGAAGATGTACCTGAGACTCTGGTGGTCATAAAAGACTGTGAAGCACTCGCCCATCAGATAGTGTCACCATGTCTTCAGGGCGAAGACCACTACTGCCAACTCCAAGTCATGGGTAGCGTAGTTCTGCTCATGCGTCCTCAACTGACGTGATCCGTAGGCAATCACGGCCCGATCCTGCATCAGGACACACCCGAGTCCGGTCCCTGATGCATCGCAGTAGATGACGTATCCAACTCCCTCCTCAGGCAACCTCAAGATAGGTGCGCTGGTCAACCTCTGCCTCAGCTCCTGGAAGCTCTGCTGACATCGGTCTGACCACACAAAGGGTTTCCCCTTCTTCGTCAATGCTGAGAGATTTTCACACTTCTCCTTTGGCGGTACATCCTGGAGTGGCGAAGATGTACCCAGATCTCAGACGACAGCACTGGTGGCCGGGCATGAAGAAAGCTGTGGCAGAGTTCGTTTCACGGTGTGCCATCAACTATCATCTCCGATCGGGACGCTCGCTTTACTTCCCGGCTTTGGAAGGGGTTGCAGGAGGCGTTCGGGACGCGGCTACGTCTGAGCACCGCCTTTCACCCACAGATGGATGGTCAGACGGAGAGGACCATTCAGACCCTCGAGGACATGCTCCGTGCATGTTTCCTCGATTTTGGTCGCAGCTGGGAGGACCACCTACCCTTGGTGGAGTTCGCATACAACAACAGCTACCACTCCACCATCAGGATGGCACCCTACGAGGCATTGTACGACAGGCCTTGCAGATCTCATTTGTGGTAGACAGACCCTGGGGAGTCAGCACTTGTGGGACCAGAGATGGTCCGGGCCACGACAGAGAAGGTCCAGGTCATCCAGGAGCGGATGAGGACAACACAGAGCTGGCAGAAGTCATCTGCTGACAGGAGGCGGAGGCCACTAGAGTTCGAGGATGGCAACCACGTCTTCTTGCGTGTCTCTCCTCGACGTGGTTTGCAGAGATTTGGTTGAGGCGGCAAGTTGTCTCCACGCTTAATCGGGCTTTCCAGGTCCTCAGAAGGATTGGCGAGGTGGCTTATCGCCTGGCTCTACCACCTTAGTTGCTCCGGGTGCACGACGTCTTCCATGTATCCCAGCTGAGGAGATACGTTCACGACCCGACACACATCATTGACTATGGGGAGTTAGATGTGGATGATGGGGAGACTTTTGCGGAGGTCCCAGAGGAGATAGAGGATCGACAGGAGCGGGTCCTACGTGGGCGATCGATTCCTATTGTGCGCATCAGATGGCAGCACGGGATCCTCTAGGAGAGCACTTGGGAGCGGGAGGCTCAGATGCGTGCTCAGTACCCACATTTGTTCCCTAGTTTTTGATGTATCTTTATGGGGATGTAAAGTCCTGAGGTGGGAGTAATGTAAAGACACGTAATAAAGTTGTCGCAAAATTATTTTATTTCTTAATTTTCTTTGGAATTTTACAAGAGCGTAGTTTCTGACGGCACCTGATTCCGAGGCCCGGTGTGCCCGGAATCATTTTCCGAAGTTTTGGCTCAGGTACGTTCAGTGAACGGACGAGCGGGTTTCTCTAACCTTTGAACCGGTGCCCGGAATCGAATTCTGAGGGCACCGATGAAATCGTAGCGCCGGTATTCTCTTAGAAACGCCTCTTCCGGAGTTGCGTTTGGCCCAGCCCGACCCCCCCCCCCCCCCCGTCTTCGGACGGTCTTTGTTCAAACGCCCGTAACATGAGCTACGAGCCTCCAAACGACTCGCCGTCAGAGGAAAAGCGATCCTTGGATCGAGACGGTCGTTTCGATATATCGCACTCAAGGTTTCGGAATACTTTGAGTTCGGCCGGGTTGGTTCGTACACGAAACCAACCGGGCCGTCGGAGCGGAAACGCTCATATCTTGAGCGACGGACGTCCGATTGACGTGCCGTCAGCTTCGTTGAATTCCTCTAAGTGAGACTGATCTTTTGGCATATTCCGCCTAAGGTTTGGACGCTGGTGGAGTACGGTCGGGTTGGTTTTGCCTTAAAAACCAACCGGGCCCCTGAGACGAAAAAGCCAATAACTCTCAGACCGGGCGTCCGATTGACGCGCAGTCTGCGACGTTGAGTTCCCGTTGACGATACGGAACTTTTGGATAAATCAGCTTCGGACTTTGTGTCAGTTGATGTATCAGCCTATCGGCTCGTGGAGCGGACCCTCCCGAATGAGCTTGCTATGTGCGGGAACCCTAGCGCTGGCTGCGACTGTTTCTTCGACAGCGATGACCGTGCAGAGATCCTCAGTGGACTACGGCGACGACTGTGCAGAGATCCTCCGTGGACTCCGACGACGACCGTGTAGAGACCCTCAGTAGACTGCGGCGACGACTGTGCAGAGATCCTCAGTGGACTGCGACGACTACTGCACTCAGCGATCCTACGTGGATCAGTGCTACAGGTCCTGTGTGGGCCCGGTCCTGTGTGGGCCCGATCCTGTGTGGGTCCGATCCTGTGTGGGTCCGCGCTCAGCGGTTCTGTGTGAGCCAGCGCCTACAGGTTTTGTGTGGGCCCGATCCTGTGTGGGTTATTGCGGGGGTTAGTTACCTATCGATCCTTCATGGGTCCGACGACTTAGATGGATCAGTGATCATCTTTATCGTCATCCGAAGAAGTATACTTGTGTGAGCTGAATCTTGTGTTACTCTCCTTTGTGGATTGTGTTGAGCTATCCTGTGTGGATTTACTGTTTACTCTCCTTTGTGGATTGTGATGAGCTATCCTGTGTGGATTTACTGTTTACTCTCCTTGTGGATTGTGTTGAGCTATCCTGCGTGGGTATACGTTTTTCTTTCCTGTGTGGACTGGGTTGTGCTTGGGCTCGAACGTTGGAGCCGAACGGGAATTGATGACTTAGGTATATGTATGGGCATATATCTAACCTGTGGCAGATGTTACTCCGTGATTGTCTCTTTCCTTTGTGGATTATCCTTTGTGGATTTCGGGAGACCTTCGGGGGTCTCAGGGTCCCTACTGAGTAGCTTATACTCACCCCTGCACGGGTTTTGCCCGCACTACGTTGTGTTTGTTGCAGACGACGGACAACGTTGATCGTGGTGGAGGCGTGCGGAGCAGGACAGTACCTGGAGGTGGACCACTGGGCGGGACGTACTCGGAGCGGTCATGTGGACTCGAGGAGCAGTGGGGGCTATCTGTACCCACCCTTCAGGTGGGATTTCTAGAGGATGACTCGACGCTACAGTTTTCCCTTTCAGTTGCTGTTTTTCCTTTCAGTTGTACTTTACTGTTGGGCTTGTATTTCCGGCCCCTTTTACTTTCAGCACAGCTTGTACAGTTTTTACTTAGTGTTTATTTTTCCGCTTTCTTACTCTATGGTGCTTGTAATCTTTTCAAAGGCAATTCCTTCCCTTTTTGTTGGGATCTACGCCTTGGTGCTAGTCGCCAGCCCCTGGCCTATGGAAGGCGGGCTTGGGGTAGTCACGGCACGGGCCCCGAGGGCGGGTCGTGACAATTGGTATCAGAGGAAATGCGAGATCACTCACCTCGAACGGTTGGTGATCGGAGATCGGAGCGTGGAAGAACGTCTCGGAAGAAAGCATCGTCGATTTCCAGGTTCGGCGTTCTTCGCGTTCTTCACGTTCTTCGCGTTCTTCGCGTTCTTCGCATTCTTCGCAAGGGAGAAGAAGATACAAGGGTCCTCTCAAATTTTCTCAACGCGCAAATAACCAGAGGTCGTGTGTTGGCCTTATTTTATTATTATGCCAACGAATTTGAAAACTGGTTAAGAAACGATGGAATTAATTCGTTGAATTAATTCGACGAAAGAAACAACCCATTTAGTTCACGAAATAAACCGCCCAATTAAATGATCTGTTAAGATTTTAAGAAACGCATCAGTTGAATTTCATAAAGACGGGTTTTTGCGGGTGCGTTTCTTAGCGGAACGAAACGGCAGAGCTCGTGCAGGCCCCACCTCACAAATATCCTACCAAGGGGGTAGGATATTTCTGGATAGCATCCTATCTGGTTCAACTCAGTTCAAGCCGTCAATAAGTGACTTCATGTGGCATAAGTGAAATAAAATAAAGTTGTCGCAAAATTATTTTATTTCTTAACTTTAAGCCCGAAAATAAAAAACCACACCCGAGCAAACGCAACTCCGGAAGAGGCGTTTCTAAGCGAATATCGGCGCTGCGATTTCATCGGTGCCCTCAGAATTCGATTCCAGGCACCGGTTCAAAAGTTAGAAAAACCCGCTCGTCCGTTCACTGAACGTACCGGATCCAAAACTTCGGAAAATGATTCCGGGCACACCGGGCCTCGGAATCAGGTGCCGTCAGAAACTGCGCTCTTGTAAAATTTCAAAAAAAAAAAATTTCCTTGAAATTTACGGGTCTTTACATTACTCCCACCTTAGAAATGACGTGCCCCAAGAAGTGGACCTCACGTAACCAGAACTGACACTTCGAGAGCTTGCCATAAAGCTGGTGCTCTCGGAGTGTGTCTAGTACAACACGCAAGTGGTAGGCGTGCTCCTCCTCTGTGGTCGAGTACACCAAGATGTCGTCAATGAAGACTACGACAAATCGGTCGAGGTATGGCTGAAAGATCCTGTTCATGAGGCTCATGAACACTGCTGGAGCATTGGTCAAACCGAAAGGTCTAAACCAAGAACTCATAGTGGCCATACCGACACCTGAAGTCCATCTTCTGCACATTCTCGTCTCGAACTCTGAGCTGATGATAGCCTGACCTGAGGTCTATCTTCGAGAACCACCGTGCTCCCTTGAGCTGATCGAAGAGGTCATCAATCCTGGGTAGCGGATACTTGTTCCTCACTGTCACCTGGTTCAAGCGACGATAATCGACACACAGTCGCAAGCTCCCGTTCGCCTTCTTTGCGAACAAAATCGGGGAAGCCCAGGGTGAAACACTGGGTCAGATGAACCCCTTGCCCTGCAAGTCCTCCAACTGTACCCGCAGCTCTCGAAGCTCAGTGGGGGCCATCCGATATGATGGAGTGGATATCGGGGCTGTCCCGGGGTACAGGTCAATATAAATGTCTACCTTTCTACGAGGAGGTAGTCCTGGAACGTCGTCGGGAAAGAATTCCGCGTACTGATCCACCACTGTAGGAAAACTGGGACTCCGCACGTCAACTGCTTCCAGGATGAGGCTAGCCAACTGATGAGTGATGGGCTGACCTCTCCTCTGCGTGAGTCCATCCTGTGCTGCTAAGGCTCCCTTCTCGCCGGTGAAGGTGAACCTGCTCCCGTCGGTGCGCACATATCGCACCTTGCGCCAAATGCAGTCAATCTGAGCATGGACCGTAGACAACCAATCCATGCCCAAGATGACGTCGTAAGGCCTCGACGCCGCTACAAGAAGATCCCAGCCGAAGCTGTCACCTCCTAGAGTAAGCTCACACTACCGGCACCAGTGCGTAATCGTCGAGTCTGCTCCCGTAGGAGTCTCTATCCGTAAGGATCGAGCCAACGGCTCTGTTGGAATCTCCGAGCTCTGAACAAGGGCAGTGGCTATGAAAGAGTGACTCTATCTTGTGTCTATAAGAACTGCAGCAAGGGTGGAATAGACACAGATCGTACGTCGAATCATCTCTGGCGTGCCGTGGTCGTAGGCCTCCGCTGCCTGGAGCTGAGCCTGTCTCTGCCCGCCAGCTCCCTGAGGTCAGGGCGGGCCTCCTGGTGGTGGTGGTGGCAGAGCCTCAAAGCGTCTCCCACCACCTGCTGCTCGGCCAGCTCCTCTGCCTCGTCCGCCTCCTCCCTGCGGACCACCACGGTCGACCCTCTACCTCTGCCTGGGTGGTCCCTCCACCATCTGCTGCCCTCGGTACGATGGGTCAGGCAGTCACGAGCCATGTGGCCCTGAACGTACCCGAGCCAAAACTTCGGAAAATGATTTCGGGCACACCGGGCCTCGGAATCAGGTGCCGTCAGAAACTGCGCTCTTGTAAAATTCCAAAGAAAATTAAGAAAAAAATTTCCTTGAAATTTATAGGTCTTTATAGAATTACCCTTAGTTTAGCTTAATAAACCACTTTAACTAAAATGATATCATCACTTAATTCCCATTTATTTAGTGAAGACAAAATATATCCATGTATTCCATTTAGATTTATATAGGACTACACCTAAATTCACGAAAATTATCCCATATTTTCCACTATAAACATTCCATTTGATTTCCAATTAACAATTTTCACACTTGAAGGTTATTCTAAATTCTAAGACACCCCTTAGTAGTCAATTTAATATAAAAAGAAAATATATATATAATTTAAAACTAAAGGGGTGTTCAAGGTCCCAATTTATAATTATAATGGTCTCCTTCATTGTCTTTAAATGATTTTAGGATCAATTTATTGAATATATAAATAAAATTTAGGTTTTATGTTTATTTCATCAATTAGTAGAATGATTTCCTTTAAAAAATAGACTAATAAAATAAAATATGCAATATTATGTCATTCACCATACATAAATGTTATTTTCAAAACGATAAAACTAGTTTCTACCACTTTTAGTCCTTTGGAAAAATAAAACAACTCAAGTCCATAATCCTAGAATACTACATATATAAAGTGATTTATTTCATTACCACCTCAAAAAACTATTAATATAAATTTATTTAATGGATATATATTATTTTTTGAATATATTTTTTATTCTATAAATATGGTATATCAATGATCATCTTACCCACCCATATACAAGAAAAAATATCGCCAATGTGTATATGTGGACTTCCCCCATGAATTGATGTGACTCATTTTTCATTTAAAAGTAACTTTCATGGTAATAAGGATGGAATTAATATGTATATATTGTATATATTATATTATTTTGATTCTATAAATAAATATAATTATGTAAATTTATTTATTTTAATAAATTGGAAAATGAAATCCTTTCTTGTGTGTATATAAAGAATACCATACCCAAGAATTTATTTAATTATTTTTCCATGACAACATTATTTGAATAGTTGTAAAAGTAAATATGATTAGTAAATATGAAACATATAAAATTGGAATTATTAATAAAATGATAAAACAATTAACTATGTTTGGGGATGGAATCATTTGAATTGAAACATGCATTATAATCGTACTACATAATAGCTAATTGATTATTTTAATTACTAATTATTAAAAAATGGGTAATTAAAAACTATATAGGACTGATATATTGTAATATACATTTGAATATAATTTTGGTTTAAACATATAAAAATATTATAATATATGGTTTTAAGTGCCTATAAAAATAAATTTAGAACATAACAATAGGGTTTATGTTTTAATACCATTTTGTTAAATTATTTTTTGTTAAATTATTAATTATATAAATTATATGATCCTTATATTTTAATAAAAATATATTTTATTTTTCTTTTTTTTTTAATTTTTCATGTTTTACATTAATTATACACTCTTTGGTTTTTAAAATGATCCGGAAAATATTTTCTAGAAAATCCGACCTTATTTGAAATTTTTTTCAGGAATGTTTATTTTCAACATCACTGTTCCTCATAATTTTTTTATCAATATTTTTACTTATAATTTAATGTTTTAAATTAATAATTTTCTGAACCATTTTCTTTAATTATTAATGATTAAATGGAATATTTTCTGTTTTTTTCATATGAGTCACTTTTATCTTTTTATTAAGATGTGGTACATATTCTATTTTAACTTATATGACATGAATAGATTTTACCACCATAATTATTATCCTCTTAAAGAAGAATAATTTTTAACTAATAATTATTTTAAAATTAATATCATATTCTAATTATTGGAGAATTTTACTGTATAATATTTTAAAAAATAAAAGTGATGTTTTCATTAGATTTTGAAATCATATTTTAGATGTTTTTTAAAAGATATTTTTAATTTATAAGAATTTAAATTATTGTTTTTTAAGTATCAGTGGGGATATGTTCTTACGATTAACCCCTATTTCATTCTCTCTATGGTTTATGATAATAATTTTTAAGGGTTGTTCACTACTACACCACACACATGGAATTTTAAGTGCAACACAAGTACTTATAGCTTTCCCCTTGTAACTAACTCCCCATAAGTTAGTTGAGTTGTAACTGTATGGGGTTTTGTCTCTTGAATGAATCTACACAAAAAATAGTAAGGCAAAACAGTAAGAAACAATATGAAATAATTAAATTAATATTATAATTATTTTTCAATTAAATTTAATGACTTATTAGAAAGTTAATTGTAATTAATTAATAAATTTCTTTTTTGCTGATGATTTTCTTAAATTATTTAATATAACTTTTTTTAATAAAAATATATACTTAATATTAATAAAGTAGTACTTTAATTATTTTATATAAAGATTACTAAAAGTAATTATTTTTACATAGCTAAATATTATTATAATAGTTATTAATTTATTATTAGACAAAATTAATAAGTTTTTGATGTTATTTAATTGGTTATTTTCTTAGTATTATTAATAATTGTTTATTATTATTGAATTGATCACTTAATTTAAATTTTAAATTTTAATATTATAATTATTATTTTATTTAAAAAGTTATGTTATAATAAACAATTAAATATTTCAGTATCATTTAGTTGATTATGTAAGTTAAAATTAATAACTAATTTTATAAATCATTATAAAAATTTTAGTTTACAAAATGTTTTATTTAATTTTATATTTTAATTAAATTTTTTTAATTTTTTATTACGTTATTTATTTATTTCATTAAATTATATTATTAATGTTTATTTTTGATAAGTTTATTTTAATTGTTATTATTAAATTTATTTATTTAATTGAACTAAATTAATTATTTAAATATTACTTATGAATTATTGTTAATTATTATAGTTTAATATATCTTATTTAATTAATCACTTTTAAAATGTATGTTATTATTTATAATAATGTCATATTGTATCTATAATTATCATTACATTTGTATTATGTATATATATATATATACTTTTTTAAATGACTCCCACATCTTTTTCTTCCTCGTGCTGCCTAGGGGGTCGATGCTTCCTCTATAAGAGCTGAGGGAAACATATTTTCCAGGCCATGGTGGGCAATGGCATGGGTTCCACCTTTGTAATGGCCTCAACTTCAAATGTGGTGGCAATACACCATTCTCGCTCGGCTATAGTATCATCACGACGATGACCTAAGGCGAACAATCAGGTGTGTGACGAAAACTCTTTGCTTACTCTCCTCCACTCATGACACATCTAGTAGGTCAGCTGCAATGTGGTCTAGTGGAATAACTGCTCGATGATGAGCTTCAATGAGAATCCATGATGTAGATCTCAGATTTAGATTGGGGAAAAAACTGAAGGACAATGGTGACCATTATAGTAGTGATCCAGATATCAATCTGAATTTGGGTTGTGTTTATTTCAAAATTTAATTAGGATATGGAGGAGACAAAGCATAGATGATTTTTGTTTTTTCTGTTGGTTGCTGCAGGGGAGTTCATGAGAGACCGACACTGATGGTTGGTGTCTGTTGTATTGTAGAATGGTGAGGTGTTGGTGATTTGTGCAATCTAAGGTGGTGACACTAACATTGATAAAATGATGGAGAGATTGGGGTAGTTGGTGAGTAGTGGTGAATATATAAGAGACTGAAAAATGAAAAGTTGGTGTGAGACTAAGAACGATGATGTTGAGTCAGTGTCGGTGGGTGGTGGTTTGCTCTGTCGGTAGCATCATGAAGTTTGCAGTGCATTGTTAGCACCAAAAAATAAACATTTGGTCTCACCAATCTTGAAAAAATAATAATTTTGATGTAACAAAAACTAAATTAAAATTAATTATAAATATTCATTAAATTAATAGATAAATTAAAGACATAAAACTTAAATAAAATTAAACTACAAATTAATAACCAAAATAAAATAATGAAAAACTATGTTAACACATAATTTAAATAAAATGGTTAATTCTTTAACTATAATATGAACATTAAATTAAAAATGCTAATAATAAAATAAAAACAAAAAAAAGTTACAATATAAATTAAAAAATAATAATTTTTAATACTAAAGATATTAATGAGTTAATTTATTAAATTAATTAAGGGAGAAGGACACAATGAAACAAAAAAAACTGTGTCAATGACTTAATTTATTTTAATATTCCACATAATATTTAAAATGTTAATCTTTCAGAATAAATTTAATTAATTAATTAATTAATTAACTCAATGAAGACTAAATAATGAAATTATATATTATAATTTAAAATAAAACATAAATAACATTACTGCTATTAAAGACCATGTAAGTTATTAACAGTATAATAAAATTAATAATTATAAAAAGGCATAATGAATTAAATTAATGGATAACTATTATTATATTCAATTAGATTACAATAATAAATAATGATAACTAATTTTAATTATTTTAGATTAAGAGTTAGATTTCATAAATTAATATCTAAATTTATTAGATGTGAAAAAATATTAATTGATTAATTAATAAACATGTGATATTATTTTAGCATCTAAAAGATTAAAATTACTAAACTAATTGATGAATTATTATATTACATCAATTAATTAGATTAAATTAATTATTTTAAAAACTAAAAATAAATATTTTGTAATAAAAATTGATAAATTAATAAATTAAATTATAAAAATACAAAATTTAATTTTTTGTTAAAAAAGTGTAAAATTATTTAATTAAAATCTTAAGATTATAGTAAAACATGTGGAAAACAGTTTCAAATTAAGGCTACATCAAATTCCACCATACTTAAACATTGTTTGTCCTTAAACAATCCCATTTTTTATTATCATTGAAGATTAAAAGCGTGTTTATGTTACTCAGCTCATAATGTAACATGTCAAACACATTAAACAGAGGACTAAAAAATAGAGATTAGGATTTTCCAAACTTTTCTTTCAAATAATGTATTTCATTAAATCAAATAATCAAAGGAAATAAAAATAGTGATGAATCAACCACTTGTGAATATGCACTTCCTCATATATGATCTTTTTAGTGACTCATTTCACTCCATGCTTTAGTTCTATGTTCAAGAGTGATAACATGTTACACATATGTGGAATTAAAAAAATAACAAATTAAACTTTATACATTCACTCAATCCTATGTTCCAAAGAAAAATATGTATTTTTAGAATTACCTCATTGATACAAACTAAATGAATCGCATATAAACCAAGTGTCCCTATCTTCATTTGGTGTTCATCATTCTCCTCACCTTAATGAACTCAGGTTTGACCCTAGAAACATTGGTTTATTTCTCCCATGCCATGTAAATTGTGTTATGTACTGTGAGAATTCAATTATTCATGGTGTATGGAGGAATTATAGTAAAAATAAAATGCACCTAGTCCCTAGGGTATTAGAGATTCACTATGATATCCCAAATCCCCAAATTACTACTATTTCAAAATTATTATATAAAAACTATTTACATTGGATTATTAAGGTGATTTCATTAATAAATAAAAGAAAACGAGTCCCCTATCATAAAATTAAATCTTCTAGTTCTTATGTTTATGATCTCAAATCCACTAATAGGTAACTTACATCACTCTCAAACATAGACCATAAACCAAATTTTCATAAAATCAATATGTTTTTTCACTCAACAATCATCCATCTTAAAACATTTCAAATTAAAATCAGTTATTAACTAACAATAAGATACATTTACTTAGGCAATACTCAATTGATTACGATGTAAAGACAAAAATTATGTAGTAATTTTAAAAAAATTGACTATTTTTTTAAAAAAATGTTTGAACTGTAGTGGGAATCGATGGGCTTACATTATATCACAGTTTATCGCAATCATGAATTTACCCCTACCACACACTTACAACACAAATTTTCCCGAATGTTGAATTTAATTATGTATGATGAACAATGAGAAAATTAACGATCAATACTGATATTCAATAAATTAGATTAATGGTAGGTTTAATGGGTAACATTATTGTTCAACAATTATGTTTTCCAAAATAAATAACTTAATATTAGGTTGACATGAAATATTAGTTTACTCAAGTGAAAAAAATTTCAATACAATTAAAAAGTATCATGTTAGTTGTGGGTGCACAGTTAATTGGGTTTTAGCATTTCAACATATTATTTTCAAATCGTTGTTCCATAAAGTAGAAAATTGAATGTTTAAACACCCAAAATATAGAAGAAAATTCAATGAATACGACAAATAGCAAGGATGTATGTACCCCACACATAATTTATTAAAGTGATTGGGTATTCATATCAATGAAATTCAATTTTTGAGAAAAGAGGAACATGGAGAAATTTTTTACCACATTGTGACATGTGTAGAAAACCTTTCAATAAAGTGTGATCCAACCAATTACCTCTCACTATAAAACAATAAAAATACTCATATTTTACAGAACACAAAATTTTCTAAAAAACAAAAAACATGTAGAAAATGTGTCCATCACAAATGAATAAGAACTAAAACCTCTAGTAAAACAATACATATAGTATACTTTATTTCTTGTATATGTACAATTTTCTTAATATATCAAAAATTTAAATGTAGAAATTAAATGTATGAACTTCCCAAATAATGTTTTGTCATTAAAGGTATATCTTATGAATTCCACTCCCCTATTGATTCCAAAAACATAATACTACTCTAAGAACAATTATCAGGTAAACCATAAGAGAACCAAAAGAAATAGAATGTTAAATGAACAATAGTAGTAACATATTATTCCAAAAATTTAAGAAAAAAAGTAAAAAAAAATCCTTGGTTTACTCCCATGAATAACTATGTTTAAAGTATCTAGTTAGACATTATTTAATTAAATTTGTTTGTTTAAAGATAGAATAAAAAAGCACAGGTCACCTCCCTTGAATTGATAGTTTTATAGTCCTTATCTGGACTTGCATAGAACTAACCGTAGTCACTAGGTGGATGTGGTTTCTTTAGTAGGAACCACCACATATGTTTGGACAAATAATTTTTAACAGGAAAATGAAATTTATAGGCACCAAAACTAATTAAAACTAAAAATAAACTCTCATATCCTCAAATAAAACATATTTACAACCCTTTAAAATTTGTGCACATTGTGCTTTCATCCTTTATAATTCGATTAGTTTTGGAAAATTTATCATTTTTAGAAAAGGGAAAAAATGTACTAGGTGCTACTATGGGTGTTAAATTTTCCTTAGAGTTCTTTCTCTCAACCTCAACATCAAAAAATTCAAACTCAATGGTGATTTTAAATGAGTAATTAATAACATGTTGAAGAAGTGGAAAAACAACATACTGATCAGATTTATAATCATGGGGAATACTATGAAATTACCCTTCTAAACATCTCCCAGTTTCTAGATATTCTTTTTCACTTGACATAATTGAGAATGGAAATAGAAAAATAGGGAATTGAATTTATTTGAAAATTTAGAGATTCAGGTTTTACAAGATTAAAAATTTCATCAAATAATTCCTCATCATTAAACAAACAATCAACATCTATTTCTTATAAAAATATATATTATTCCTTAATACAGTGTGTTCTCAGCCTTTTCAACCAATACATCTTCAAGAAATTAATTTTCCAGAGTTATCAAATTTAAACAGTTCACCCTATGTTGATCAACATTGTTTTCAATTATAGAACACAAGGTTTATAAATAGTGAAGACTTTTAGAATATGGTCGTGCAAGATCATGATTTAGCCTTTCTTCAAAAACTATTCCCTTATCCACATAATCCAATAATATTTCAGATATTGATGGGTTAAAGTTTTCTACAGACGGAATAGAGTTTTTCTATACTGAATTAAAAATTTCAAATACTTTAAATTCTAGCTTAATTTTCTCTTTCTGTATATACCCAAATTAAAGATGTGGTTCAATGTTCACAATGTTTGAAATGTCGGTTGAAGAGTTTTTGACACTGAAATTTTTAATTTCCAATTTATCTTCACCCTAAGAGATTTAGTTTTCAAAATTCATAAAATAATTATTTTTCTCCAAAGATGAAATAAAAAAAGAACATGGATTTATTTTTCCATATATTTTAGTTAATTTTAAAAAAATTCCATCTCTTCTCCATTAATGTTCTTTTTAGGATTTACAATGGTGTTTTCATTATTCAATGAGCTGGTTTTTTCCTTGTTTGGTTCAATAGAGATATATTTTTCAATGTAAATGGTTAGTTTCCCTGGTTCTAAATCACTTGATTTTTCATTTCTATTTTTAAATATTTTATAAAATTTTCATCTTCTCCCATTTAAACATAAAATTTGTTCTTTAACCCTTTCATGTAATTCTAAGATCATGTTTTCTAAAATTTTAAGTTTTGATCTTACTCTTGAAAATATCTGTTTTTTATTTTATGTGGTTGTTTTAAACCAGTCTTCCACGTATCTACCCAAACATCTAGAATTGAAAGAAGTAGATCACACTTTTATAAGATATTAGGACTGGGCTGATAGTTTTGTTCACTTTCTTCAGTGTATGTAGTCTACAAGGGAAAGTTATAGAAACACTGCCAGGCCACATCCCATAACATCCCAAACAGACATAGTAAAGAGCAGTGAAAAAATTTTATCCTTCAAAATGTTCCACTTTTTATTTGAATCAGATTAAAAACACACTCTAAAAAATAACACAATGAATTTTGTACACAGAAGAGGAAAAATCCAGTTCACAAAACATTTTCATCATAATTTTTTAATATGATTTTTAAATTTATTTTTTCATATTTTCTTAAATATTAAACACTCAACGCATTACCTCACTAGAAACAGAACACAATTATTATTGGAGATGGTGGTTGTCAATACCTTCCACATTATATCTATTACTCCTATAGTAGAACAACAGTGTGGGGTCAAACCACATATAAGGTAGTTGAGTTTTCTTAGGTTTTTTACTACAAACCCCTTTGTTGTTAGTAGTGGGGGAACGATATTTTAAATATTTTTTCATTTTTCATTATAATGTTCTGTATTATTTAAGAAAAGAAGTAAAACTAAGTTGACTATAATAATATAAGTACTAAAATAGATTGACTATGAAATAACCATTTAAAAAATATAGCAGTAAAACATAAAAACAAACAATACGGAGAAACATATCAAAAAAGTCTATTGGGAATTATAAACTACTAGTTATAAAAATTGAATTATCCACTACATGTTATTGAAACACACCTCATGGAAGAACTGAAGAATATCTCTTGACACACAATTCAATTGACATAGGATTGTGTCTTAGAGTTCACCAATCCAAAAATCAATCAAACTGCTAATGATTTTAAAAAGGAAACAAGTGGAATTGAACTCAATGTAAAATTAAAATTATTTATGGCAGTAAAAGATTCAATAAATTTCTTATAGATCAATATCCAGAATTGATCTTGATGATGTGAATTGAAAATAATTGAGATGAGAACAATTAATTTATATTCAGAATGAGTCCCGCTAACTGATTCTAACATTAAAAAAATATTGTCACATGAATAAGTTTTTATAAAAAATAAATGAGTAGGACTCAAATTTTTAAGATAATAATTTATTATCATATGATCATATTGATTAATTGAAAATAAAAATAAACTGATTACAGATTAGAACTTTCAAAAAGATAGGATACGATTTCCCCTTTCAACCATGTGTTGCTGCTCTACTCTTGGGGTCCTTCGACTCCAGGTTGTCTCCAGTCACCTAGATCCACTCTGTTAAATATTGGTGTGTAATTTTTGAATGAGAGTCCTATATAGTCCTAATCTCCTTTTTCTCCAATTTCTCATTTCTTATCTTTTTTAAAACATTTGTCAAATGTTGCATGTCACCCGCTATTTTCCACCAACATCAAGTGTTCTTCACTACTACACCGCATACGTGCACTTTTTAAAGAAACACACGTAGTTATAGCTTCTGCCCAGTAACTAACTCCACAAGAGTGAGTTAAATTGATATTAGATAAGGTTCTGTCTCTAGAATGAATGTGGAAAACAAAAAATAAGACCAAACAGTTAGAAACATGAAGAAATAATTGAATATATATTATTATTATTTTTAAATTAAAGTTATAGTAATTATTAACATGTTAATTATTATTGATTAATCAATATCAAATTTGATGATGATTATTATTATTTAAACTTATTTAATATAAATTTTATTCATAAAAATATCTACTTAATTTTATTATTACAGTATTTTTATTATATTATTTAATGATTACTAAAAGTTATTATTTTATAATTAGATAAATATTGTTATTAGAGTTATAAATTTATTATTAGAGAAAATTAATAAGTTTATATTTTTATTTAATTAATTATTTTATTATTATTATTATTATTATATTATTATTATTAAATTAATCACATAATTTTAATTATAAATTTTATTATTATAATTATTATTTTATTTAAAAAATTATGCTATAATAATTAATTAAATAATTATGTATTATATAGTTAATTAAGTTAATTAAAATTAATAATTAGTTTCATAAACCATTACTAACATTTTTGTTTGAAAATGTTTTGTTTAATTTTATATTTTATTCAATTTTACAGTTATTATTTTATTAAGTTATTTAATAATTTCATTAAATAATATTATTAATGTTTATATTATATAAGTTTATTTTCATTATTTTTTTTAAGTTAATGTAATAATATTAATTAATTAAATTATATTAATGATTTTAATTTTACTTATGAATTATTATTAATTATTATAGTTTAATATATCTTATTTAATTAATCACTTTAAAAATTAATTTTATTATTAATAATATTTTATTATTATTATTATATTTTATTATATATAATTATATTTAATTTTTTAAATCACTCTTCCATGTCTTTTTCTTCCTCACATTACCCTGGGGGAGTCGAAGATTCCTCGAGAAGCCTCATGGTTGACTCCAAGTGCAGGCCACGATGGGTGGTGGCAAAACTTCTTCCTTTGTAATTTCCTTGGCTACTACTATGGCGGTGATGTGTGGTTCTCCCTTGGCGGAAGTATGAATATGGCGAAGTCCTAAGGAAAACAATCAGAGGTGTAGTGACGACTCTCGGCTCGCTCTCCTCTACTCGTGACACATCTAGCGGGTCAGCTGCATTATGGTCAAGCGACATAGCTCCTCAATAATGAGATTCAATGAGAATATATGATCTATATCTCATATTCAAATTAGGGATGAAACTCAGGGATTTTGGGGACCAGTGTAGTGTTGATCAGATCCCAATCTGAATCTAGGTTGAGTTTGTGTCTGATTTTGATTGGGATGTGGAGGAGGCAAAGCAGGGATGACTGTCAATGTGCCACGTGGTGGCTGTAGGAAAGTTTATGAGAGACCAACACTTATTTTTGGTATCAGAATCAACATAGAAGGTCAAGGCGTTTGTGAGCTATGGAAGGGAAGGTGGTGGCGCTGACACCGACAGATGACTGGAGAGATTAGGTCGTTAGTGATTGGTGGTGACGATGGAAGATACTGATAGAGGATAAGTTGGTGTGAGACCGACACTCGCGATGTAGAGTCGATGTGAGAGTGTGGTGGTTTACTCTTTCTATTGCAGCAAGAAGTTGGTAGAGTGTCGATAGGCCCCAAAAAATGACCTGTCGGTGTCACCGATAGTTAAAATAATTATAACTATAATTTAGCTGCAAAATAACATAAGCTAAATTAATTAAAAACAATCATTAATTAATTGATATATTCAAGACATAAAACATAAATAAATATAAACTAAAATTAAGAACTATAATAATGTAAAGAAAAAATAAGTTAACCGTAATTTAATTAAAATGGTTAATTATTTAACTATATTAAGAGCATTAAATTAATAAATCTATGAAAAAAATTAACACTAAATAAATGTTACAAAATAAATTATAACATAATAATTTCTAAACTAAACATATTAATGGGTTAAATTATTAAATTAATTATAGAAGATGGATACAATGAAAAAAAGAAACTACATCGATGAAATAATTTCTTTTAATATTCAATATAAAATTTAAATGATAATTATTAAAAATAAATATAAATTAATTAATTAAATAATAAACTAAATTAAGGATAAATAAAAAAGTACCTATTTATAATTAATTTAAAATTTAAATATCATAACTAATTCTAAATACTAAGTAAATTATTAAGAGTATAATGTTATTAATAATTATAAAAACTGTTAATGAATTAAATTAGAGGATAATAATTAACAAATTCTATTAGTTTGATATAAGTAATAAAGTTAATTTATTTTAATTATTCAATATTACGAGATAGAAAGTTGAAATTTAAAACCCAAATGATTAAATCCATATAAATGTTTAGTTGTTTAATTAATAAACATGTCATATTATTTAAGATTCATGCAGAATAAAAATAATGAAATAATTGATGATTTATTATATTATTAAAATTATTTAGATTAAATTAATTTTTCTAAAGGCTAAAAATACATAATTTTTTATAAAATTTATAAAGTAATAAATTAAATTATAAAAAATACAAAAGTGAAATTAGTTATTAAAAAATGTAAAGTTATTTAATTAAATTAAGAAATATTATAGTAAAATATGGGGAAAAATATGTCAAATTATGGACAAATCACTTGTAAAGGAGCCTTGAATAAGGAAATAATGTGAATGAGGAGTAAAACATCCACTATGGGACGGTTTCCACTATGACAATCTTGGAATTGTACCCTTATTATTTTTTTATGATTATATGCATTATAAAAACATACTTCACATTCTTGTGATATTTCCCCAAGGATCATGATTATGACTAATGAATTCTATTTTGAGAGTTCCATATACCAAATCACATGATTTATGGTCAATGATATGTTGGGTATGTTTAATTATGCTTTTAACATGTTCTCATACTATAATTCTTATCTTATCCACACATATGAACATAAATTAATACCTTCCCTATTTACCTTGACTCGACATCAAGGCTCATGCTTTCTTATGTTTTTCCCATTGTTATGAGGAATGGTGTTAAGAATCATATTTATAAAAATGGTTCCATGTGAGAAGACTTTTATAGTTTATATTTATATTATTTTTAGAAATATATTTATTACATATCTATTAAATTGTTATAATAATACATTATGGTTCTTATTAATGTATTATTGCCTTATGTATTGAATAATAATCTATAATGATGGAATATTTATACACATAATGATTCAGTTAAATTTGAGAAGATCTTGACTAAATCCTTCTATAATTTTTTATATAATAATTACCCACATTATGAAACTTTATTCAAGGTTTGTATGGTGTATAAGAATCTAATGATTATTTATGGGGAAGATGTTAATGTAAAGGAAATGTAAAATCATTCTTTAAAACATGATTTATTATTCCTTAATAAAAAAAGGAAAGAAGAAAAATAAAAATAAGAAAAAGATTATATATATGTGTAACCCCCAACAAAGGTGATGAATTATTATCTTACAGATTAATTTGTATATAATAATATTTTTGATGCTACATGAAAATTTTAATTTTGAAATTATACCTTAGAATTTTAAGAGGATAATTATCTATAAAATGAAATAAAAATGATA
This sequence comes from Viscum album, assembly GCA_963277665.1. NCBI lineage: Eukaryota > Viridiplantae > Streptophyta > Magnoliopsida > Santalales > Viscaceae > Viscum > Viscum album. The sequence goes on from OY728164.1 coordinate 692,600,888, forward strand.
TAAAATCATATGGAAAATTAATTTTAATTAATTTATAAAGAAAATATCTAATCCCAATATGATACAGTGGATCAATATTAAATAATTTATTATGTATACACTGACTTCGTAAGTGATTTTGTCATGAGTTATAGAATATTAACAATATAGAAGGTTTCCTTGAGTTATGAAATAATTAATATGTATTAAAATATAAAGGGAAATATTAATCTATATAAATAAAATGTTAAATATATAGTTAATTCATTATACATGAAAAACGAGTTAAAATCATGTGTGAATCATCTCCAGAAACCCCATGATGAGAAAAAAAAATCCAAAAATGATGATGGATTATGATTGAAATACATAGTTTCCAATTTAATGGTTAAGGAAGTGAAGATAAAGGTTCTATATGAGAGGCATAAAGATGTAGTGAAATTAAGATGATCACAAATAATCAATACATAACAATGGAAGTAGAAAATGTTCTAAATCATGGATTATTGAATAGATGGAATAAAATTTATATACCTAGATGGAACATTTCTGTTATAAAATTATATGTAATGTTATATTATTAAAAAATATTGTTACACAAATAGAGTGTTTCAAGAATCCAAATGGTTCGAACACGGAATAAACATTATTTCATCAACATTTAAATAGAGAAATAACTACTTGAGTAGGATATTTTTAAAATAATTCCTATGAAAATCCATCATTCCTATGACATATTTTAAAATAAGTTACACTTGAAGAGAAAAAATCCTTTAAAATTTTATAATATATTTTTTATGAAAGCAATAAATATAAAAATATTTGGTTCAAATAAACTATTTAGTTACACTTACAAAATCCCACAACTATCGAAAGAATCTATATATGGAAGATAAAAAAGGAATCATCCCTATTTATATCGATGATGGATGGAATCAAAAATTAAGACAAATTATAGGTAATAAATCTAATTTGAATCTAATGAAAATAAAATAGGCATGAAAAAATAATTCCCTAGTTGGTTTATAAATCATAATGCTTGGGAATAAGAGAATACTAGATGTAAATACTACCTTTGCTATGAGATCATAGGAGATATATACACAAATTTCACATCAATGGATGAAATATTAACATATTGGATTCTTTTAAAACTATTGTTGAATCGAAATAAAAATGAATATGGTGACCTCTATAAGAAACATCTAGTCTATAATTTTTATAATTACCACTACCAATGATTGATAGTTTGTTTTAGGATAAGGTTTGGATCACTATGAAAAACAAAATTACTCAACTTGAGGATTTCATATGTCATGATCTCCCTAGGTGTTTAATGTTTCTAATATTTTATTTATATTTTTTAAGGACTAGTGGGGGAAATTTTATCCATGGGGTGATTATATTGATGTAAATTATCCATGATCTGAATGAGGATGTTATTATGCAAGAATATGAGGGTTGGGATCTAATAAAAGAAAAAAAAACTAGTGAACTAAGATATATTGTAATTATTAATTTCCATCCATCCAAAAATTTAAAAAAATGTTATCAAGACCATGATGTAACAAAATAAGTGGTTTAAATCTATCAATTTTTATTTTTACGGTCAATATAAAATTGTGTGTTGTGTTAAAGAAGATAAGATAATGTTGATCCTAACATTAATTTAATGTCATGTCAATGCCGAATCATAAATATCATGTAGTGTTCAAACAAATCTACATATAAATAAGTGATATTAATCTATACATCATATGGTATTATACCACCAAATTAATTAAAAATGTGATTAATTAATGAATAATTTAAAATAAATAATTTCATGATAATTTTTTATGAAATAGTAATGTGGATTCCATAAACAATCATTTATGATAGAAATCAATTTTTAAAATATATTATAATACAAAACAATGGTCCCCAAGATTAAAATTATATAAAAACACTATGTAATGAGGTTAACTAATTAATTGGGGGTGGGTGATTGGAATTTAAGGTCTAGTGATCCTCATCTGAGGAAATATAATCAATTGGAATAATGGAAGTTCAATGGATATCAATTTGTATCATAAGATTTCCAAAAAAAGATATATAAAATGGTTTATCTTTGATATTACTCAGAAAAATTATACTATTTATATTATTTATTTATAATTTTGTTTTAGTTTGATTGATACCACCTGGTTATTATTGGAATGTATTAAAATATACAGATGCATGTGTGTATAGATGTAATATAGTGGCTTCAATAAATTATTTCTCATTGACCTAATTTATTTTCCAACATTTGGTTATATCTCATTATGCATAGAATATCTTATAGTGACTCATTATTTATTTGATAATTTACTAGGTTTAAATATTTGAGTGGAATGATTCACAATATTAGACATAGTTTCGTGTCTGAAAAATAAAACATTATGAATAATTTTTTTCGATTTTTTTTTCAAACGGTTGATAGATTCAAGTGTTTTGGATGTTAAGTATTGTAATTAAATTTTCTAGTAATCGATAATATTTAAAAGTGATAGATAAAACTCTTAATCATTTTCGGGATTAGGGGCGAATCCCCTTTCCCCAAATAGACCATTTTGGAGAATATAGTGGATAAACATAGCATATTTGGTACTAAAAAAATTTGAGTGAATATATTAAAGATAACCATTTTAATTTTGATTTCAAATGAGGTGGAAATCAAGGAATCCAAAAACTCTATAATAGTATGTATTTAATATATTCCTGATAGGATAGTCTTATTATAGTATTGAAATAAACACAAAAGGCAATAATGCTAGATACAGTTGTTCATTTGGTATTTTATTTTCTATCAATGATTTGAGACATGAAGCAACCATGAAAAAATAAAATATGGATGCTATATATGATTTTTTAACAAAAAATATATGTTTGAAAGAGTTATATTAGGATTTTAATGAATTTTGGGTTTTGGAATAATAATGTAGAAGCTGAAACATTTTAAAGGGTCTAATAGGTGATCTTTGGATGAATATCATTTCATGCCATATCTAATGAATTCACTATGTGATGACTATTTGTATAAAAGAAAAATAATAATTCCAATTTTATATATATGGATATTGAGAGGAAATATAATATCCTTCTGTTATAATAAATACCCATGTAATGGAAATTTATTATGAAACATGATGATGTTTAGTATTTATTACATCATAGGAGTGGTTGCCACATATTTAAATGTCTTGCATAAGAAAGTTTTTGGACGACCTAATTAAATGGAATGAGTGCATCACATCATGATTATTGTACATTGATAATTATAAATAAGGGAATAATATCCTTGTATATCTAAGAGTGTGTTTAGATATATAAAACTTTGAAACGAAAAACCTTCATTGTATACACTACTACAAAATTGGGTTTATCTAGTGTTAGGGATTTAACATCGCTCTCTAAAAGTGTTATTACAGAACCTCTTTATTGGTTCTATAAAAGTAAGTATTAATGGGGGATAATAATAGTGCAAAAAATAACTAAAAAAATGTACACTTTTTCTGGGATTGAAAAAAAGTGCTGATAAAACACCTACTTTAGCATTGTTTTTAATTAGCGATGGTGAAAGGTATATTTCAAAAAAAATTCATTAATTATTTTTACTATATAAGTATAATTATATTAATATTAATATATATATATATATAATATGTTTTAGATAATACAATATATGAATTTACACAAAATATAGAAAACATTTATTGAAAATAGAACAAAAAAACATATTTTTTATTAATAATTTTCTAATTATTAACAAGTAATAGCCATTTAAATTCAATTTGAAGATAAATTTTTTCAAAAAATAATAAAATATCTAAAATAAGTTGAAAAATTATCTTATTCCTCAAAGAGTTATAACATCTAATTCTAGTGTCTTTTTAGGCTTTATCACATATCAAATAAAATATTTTGAAGATCCCTATATAGTGTTGATTTGGAGACCTAGGATACTATTTTTTTTCAATCCCAAAAGGGGCACAGAAGGCGTCTAAAAATGAATTTTTAGTTGGGTAACCCAATTTTCTAACAATCAATGGTATTTCAGCTTCATTTAGGGGGGGGGGGGGAGTTTTGATTGTTTTTAGTGGGTACTGAATTTATTCCTAGGACTTAAATTAATATTGAAATTGTGGTTTTAAAATTTAATCATTTTTCACAGTATAGTTTTATTTGTAATTAAATATATGAATATTTTCTTATATTTAATTACAATGAATCACTTATACAAACACATATATCAAAAATTAAACATAGAAATGAATTCTTGGATATATAAAATATATATTTCTTGTCCATTTTTTAATTTAAACAATTATTTATCGTACTTACTTTTTAAATAATCAATAATATATATATATATATAACTCATAAATCCATTCTTATATATAAACTTGTGTTTATCCATAATAAATAAATATATAAATGTATATGGATACTCTAGTATGTGTAAATAAATATATATTCTAAAAAGATGTTTACAACAATATTTAATCATTTTTCACATTATACAAATATATATATTGTTTATGTATTCATATATGCATATATTAATAAATGGATATATATTTATATTATAAAACAGTATATTTATGTGAATATAATATCTAATATATTTATATAAAAATAAGAATATATATATATAACGCACACACACCAATATTTTATAAAAGTATTTAAAAATAATTATATAAATATATGACATAAAAATATATATCCAAATATATATCTAAATAAATATAACTATCACTAAACATAAAAAAAATTGTGCAGTGATAATGATGATCTATCATTATGTGAGAGGCACATGGATTGAATCTATGAGGGAATATGAGGCTGAAAACATACACAAGTGATGATAAAGGGACGGTCTATTGAAATGTAGTGGTAGGGAGTGTATGGCTGTTAAAGGGGTCATGTAAGCACTGATAATGGTGTTGGGTTCATGTATTTCTAAAAAATTAATTTTACCCAATAAAAAGTGCTTTTAGGGCATTGATAATTTGGATATTTATCTATAGCATAAAAAATTGCAATTAAAAGTGTCTTTTAATAGCTATAAAGAAATGTTTTGATAATGGGGTGTTTTATTAGATAATTTTTTAGAGTTTATTATGGACCCATTTATCATCACTTTTCTAGTGCTGATAAAAGCCTTTGGAATTTAACTACGATCAGGTATTTGGGACTTTTTTAGTGCTAATAAATCCTAATTCTAGTGATATTAAAGGCCACTTTTGTAGTAGTGATACATGAATGTAATAATATTTATGACTCAATGAAATTTATAATAGGGATAAGCAATAATAGTATGTGTAAGAACTTATTATGGAGTTGTCCATACCATGGGGATTATGGAAATACCATTACTTATGTTTAGTAATGTTCAATGATATTGGATATTTTATGCGGCCAAATTCATAGAGAGTTTTGTGATGAAACAAGTATAGTGAAAAAGATAGCCATATCATTACATGGTGGTCATGGTTTATGATGAGAATGATGGGATGAATGGTGATAAGTTGAAATTTATATAGACTACATAACCACACTCTAGGGTAATGTGTCATGCCATAATGTAATATGCGATAAATGGGGTTCTTGAGATCAATTAATTTTTTTTGTATAATTGTGTTTAATTTCCTAAATTAGAACCTCACTATGGGATTAATTGATGATAATTTTTTTTTATAAATTACATCCTGATATTAAGGGGAATTTTTTTAAGGAATTATAATATTAGTTATTCACCAAAGAATCATTCCATGATGGAGTTGACAATATATGGAAGAATGTAGTGTTAGATCATGTCACACCATGAGGTATGAGTTAATTAAAGGAAATACAAAATTACAACCTATTTTGTAGATTTATTTGTTATTTAAGATGAAGTATTTTGAATTAATGTTTTATGGATTAACAAAGTTTAATTTTAATATTATCCTCACATAAATCATGTGCTGCAACTATGATTATCAGGGAGATCATAGTGTTTTAGGATTAATCTCAATGTTCAAATGATTGTGGTGGATGTATGAAACACTATACAAACAACTTACGACAACTCTTGAAATGATAGAAGAACATAAAGAATTTGTATTTGGTATGATAAATATAAAATCCAAAGAGTAATTAAATTATTTCATATAATGAAATTCATGAATAAATGGATCATGGAAGATAATGTATTTACATTATTTTACCTAGAAGTAGAGGAAGAACCAGGTGCAATAAGTAATTCCAGTTTGGAAATTTTATTATCTAGAGAAGAAGGGTTTTTTTGTTATCTCATAGAAGATAATGTATAAAACCTCACCTAAAAGAGTTGATCTTATCTAAAATTAAATAATTATATTATACCATGTTGGGGTATAATAGATAATATATTTGAAATATTATTTCATATCATCTTAGAAACCAATTTTTCACTCAATAAAACCATCATGTCTATAATGTTTTCTATAGATCCATGCATCTATAAACATAAAAATACATCAAAAAATTAGAGAATGAGGAATAATATGTGGGAATTTCCCTTAGGTAATCAGTAACACATTCCAAGAACTTATAAATGTATTATGCATCAGATGAAAGTTAAAGTGACCTAAAAATATGCATCCACTGAATGTGAGTATATTGAATTGTTATAAACATCACATATCTATGTGTATTCACCTTGGATATAACCTTAGTGGTGAGCCAAATAAAATAAATTTTTTATATGTTCATTCCCATTTGTGTCCAGGTTTATCATTTAGTGTGATTAGTGGTGTAATATGGAATGTGATATTGAATATTCTCTATATTTAATGGGAAAAATATTGAAATGGATAAGCATGATAAAACAATATAAATAATTTTATTCAATGAATCCACTCATTATCCCCCAACCATTAAGGTGTTTCAGTATCCTGGTCCCCAAAAATTATATCCTCATGAATGATAAAGAATCTAATAATTTACAAATGGTAGATCTCCACACATGAAAGCTATTCCGAGAAATAAATATTTTAGAAGAAAAATGAATATAAATTTTTTATCTATTATGATTTGGTGGGGTAAAATAAATTATGTTTTTTGATCATTATGAAAATGAAAATGAGGTATTTTTTTTATTGTAGATATATCATTAGTATATTTTAGGTTGATATATTTATCATGAAAGGAAAATAAAATAATAGTATTCTATTAGTAATTTTTAATGAAAAAAACTCTTGCTGCATATGGATGGTTGAGTATAATGAGATTTCGTATATAATACATGTCCATTTATTTCAAATTATAATGTATAAATCTTTGACACATCATCTATAGTTTTATAATGAAATAAGTAATTAGGTTGAAGTGTTTCAAAATAATCGAATGGTTTAAAGGAATCAAAAGATTCAGGATATAAAAATATTAGCTACTTGAGTTTCTAAACTCAAATTCTTGGGAAAAAATGTACCTAAATCCAACCATTTAATATTAGTAACTCATTATGTTGTTTATGTTTTTCTTATATAATATATATTTAATTCATTTTGAGTAAATCAAGTTCTCAGGAATGGTTTTGATATTTTTATTAGAATACTTAAAATAAAATTGGATATGAAATCAAAAGGATTCAATCCAATTGTTGATTATAATAAAAGAATGAATATTTCTATATATTTCATTAGAATTATGGAATTAGTCATTAAAATAGAGGTCTATACACACCTTAATAATATTAATTGTATGAAAGGAACAACTATATTTTTTTTAAATGGGATGAATAATGTTATCAAATCACGAATCATCAATGTACTTTCATAGAATAACCAAAATAATGAATATATTGAATATTAATAATTTTATTTCATTTATATTTAGTCATTATTTATTATGATATATATTTTGGAATGAAGTTGAACATTAAGTTCATAATTTTTTTTGGTAGCACTTATTACATCATGATCAGTGGAATGTGTTTAGAAAATAATAATGGACTAGTATATCATGGGATATTTAATAGATACAAACATGGTTAAGGAATCTATCAGATACATAATAATTACATGTACAAGATAATTATGTTTTATGAAGTGATAGAAATTGAATTTCATCCTATATCATAAGAACCATGACTCATGGAATATAAATTGAATAAAACTTATATAGAAGATAATAATCAATATGGTCTAATTAATTCAGTATAATATGTTCCCAAAATTCCAACCTTCAGTCAAATTTCTCTATAAATGTGGATGGATCATGACCAGGTGTTTCTTAGTTATAAAAATTTGATAATCACTATAGAGTGTACAATATTGTTTGGAACAAAAAAATTAATTTAAATAATAATATGTTTGAGGAATTATGAACATAATGTATTTTTTCATAGTTTAAACTGAATATTATTGATGAATCCTTATAAAATGAATTTTTAATTTCATTTATTTTAGATAATTGTAATATATATGAGAATAAAAAAATTGTAAATTAGTTTAATGTCTAAATGTGATTATTTTTTAATAATAAAATGGGGGTTTCTTAATTTTTTCAATGAGGGGATTGATTTAGCAATGAAAAAAGATCACCATTATTAAATTAGTTTATCTAAAAATAATTTTTATTTACATTGATTGGATTTTATTACCACTCATAAAACAAGGAATTATTATATTTTTTCTCTTAATATAAGATTGATAAAATTATAATGTCTTTCTACTTGATATGATGTTAGTTTCGAGGAACATATAACTCAAGTAGTATATTTATATTGAATTACATTATAGATTTATTCTTGAGGGTGATTATACTTGAGTAAAAAATATTAATACATCAATGAATATGCATAAAACCCCTAAATGATTTCTTCTATGTTGGATAGATTCTTTAAGATAGTGAATTTCAAGAAGTAAATGGTAGAAAAAAAATATACATGTCCAAGTAGATTATAAAAACATACTCATTGTGATATTGTTTGTTGATGAAATTATTATTAATATTAATGAATATAATTTCAATAAGTTAATTTATTATCAAATCAAATTTATTTATGTAAATTATTTTATTATTCAGAGAACATTATTATAATGTTTACAATTTATGAATAGAATATGTTATGTATTTTTGTTATAAAAAATTATACTCATAAGTTAATAAATAGGATCAATATAAATAACTAAAGAAACGTTTAACCTCCTATTTTACATGAGAATTCATTTTAAATTGATAAATAAGGGATGAGTTTTGATCAAAAGGAATTAAAAAGATTAATATAAGTCTAATTTACAAATACAAATATCAATAACATAATATTACTTTTTAATTATATTAATCAGTTCTAATATAATCCCAACTAGTTACATCATATAATGGTAACATGTATATTACACTAGATTAAGGGAGTAATTTTTTGATGGATTGAGGTATATAAGTGAAACATATTTAATTTTATTTTTTGTCCCCTATTAGAGTGATACACTAATTGCAAAGGAAAAATCAGTGTATAGAAAATTAAAAAAATACCATCTTAATGTTCTTGTTCAAGGTGAATCTATACTTACATACATCTATTATAATGAAAAAATATTGTATTGCATATATACATGAATAAAGACGTTTTTTTTATTGGACTATTTCACAGGATCACATACACAATGATTTATCATGTACAAATTTCTACTATAATCACAATTATTTTTTATAAAATATTATGTTGGTCTCATTACTCCCCTGAGAATATGGCATATACAATTATTTTTTAACTCACTATTATACTATAAAAAACTTTTTTATAAGATATATAAATGATATTACATGAACTAATAGTAAAACATTATTCCATGATGGGGGTAATATAATGAACCATCATTATTAGCATTATAAAGTCCACAAACTCTCACAAATGTTCTTCTATAATCTCTATGATCAATAACCATTTTTTTATTTCTCTTAGTTTTGTAAATTCACACATCATTAGAATTATATTAATTTTTAATTTTGTTTGGGAAGATATATTATTAATTCTAGGAAAAAATTTCCCCATTTTATTTTCTTAATGATTTATTTTTCCTAAGTTGTTTTTGGAATGTTTTCAGAACATTCACTATAAATCATAGTTAAAAAATCTTCCTCCAATTTACAAAATGTTTTAAAAAATATTATAAATTCCAAATATTAATAATTTTATAGCTCTACTATATAATAATGTGACAATGTTTTCTAATGAACAATTTCCCTTTCATCTAAATATGATGTTTTTGATAGAATCAAAAATCCATTTTTAGAGGGATATAGTATTTTAATGTATATTCAATTAGTATATTATAGTACAACACGAATCCATGATCAAATTTACTCTTGTTTGTAATAAAATACATTTCATATCCACCATTTTTAGGATATAATTATTCTAATAATGACACAATCTATATTTTTATTCCTTTAACTCTTTCCAATATTCCTCTATTCCAAAGGAATCTAAATTTTAAAACCAATTATGGAAAAATATTTTATGTTCATTGTGTAAGAATCCATCCCACCACAAATAGAGCAATACAAAATAATCATAACATGATCCTAAATGTATTAGGGTGGGATAACTGTCCATCAGGACTTAATTCGATCTATATCCTCCAATCTTCTAAAGATATTACAAAATCAACTTCTAATTAATCTATAAATATTTTAGAAGAAGTTTTAATATATATATTAATAAACATGACCAAAATATACATTTGAAGAATTATTTTAAATGTTCCACAATGGGTTTTTTAACAACATTCCAACACTTTATCATAACTCTTGAAAACATAACACATTATGTAACACCAACATTATTCATATTGTTTTAGAAATAATTAAATTATCATTCACTATAAATCCCTATGCTACTTGATTAATATTATAATTATTAATTAAATATTATTTTCACCAATGAAACACTCCACTACCACATACATTTCACTAGAAACCAATTTTTTCTTAAAAATTGAATATTATGTAACGAAAAAACTATAATTTCATACTATATTACAAGAATATTGAAATAATTGTGAATTTATGTTGAAAATTAGTAAAAAAATCATTAATTTTTTATTATCCTAGACTATCCTAAATCATAACAATTAAAAAATATATAAATCATTATTTGTGAAATATTTGTATCATTTCTCCGCATTTTGTTAATAATACTCCCAAATTGTCAACATAAGAGAAATAATTAATCATCCTCCGTTGAATGTATCTCTTTCACAAATATAGCTCATATTATGGTTAAATATATGTCTATATATATCCTTATTTAAAAAAATACATATATAACCTCTATAATATATAAATGAATTAACATTAACATAATAAATCAAACCATAAGATATAACATAACATTCCATTAAAAACATATCAAATATCACATTTTTAATACCAAACATGATATAAAAAACACCATTGAATGCTGTGAGTACCTTCTATAAATTAGTTATATATATGGAGGTGTTTAAACTCCATGACCCATTCGATGCTTTTCAAAACATTCCTTTGTAATTTCCATATTCATTTTTTCAACTATTTTACAATGAGTGGACACATAATTCAATATCACTATAATATTCACAAAATTTTATTTTAAAAAGTTTTACATTATATTAATATATCTGATCATTGAATTATTGAAATTATTTAGTCTAATATAAATAAAACACGAATGATAATATTTTATAAAAATGGGATAAATAACTTCAAATAAAATCTTTTCATGTTTATTCTTCATTCATTTGAGTTATGTGAATGATTTAGTTTCCACTATATATTCAACATCCATTTTTATACAATTTATAAAATATTTCTTCCTTCTTTGCATAAAATTACAAAAATATCCAATGTAAAATCCATCGCTCAGTGTTAAATTTCTATCACATATTGAATAATCCCAATCTATATCTATAAACCCCAATAATTCCCTCTGTTATAATGCAATATAGAACAATGAAAAATCTTAAATTTCATTAATTTAATGATGTATTATTTATAATGATATAATGTGTATTTTATTGATTTATATTGGATACCATTTTCCATGAAATGTATAAAAACCAATATTGGGTCTTGTAGTTATTAAGTACAAAACATTCTTGATTATTTTCATATATAGTAACACATCACTAATTTTATATTATCATCTATTGGAAACATCAACCAGATGGAAACCAGTTTTTTTATAATAATTGAATTCTTATTTATAAATCATTTTATCACCTCACTGGATTATTTTAATTTATAATTGAGTTTTATATTCCCACATTGTATAAATATTAATTCAATAGAAAACATCTTCATGTCCATAATAAACATTTCAGCCTCATTATTCATGAATATAAAAATATTATATGTTGATATAGGGTTGTTCATCAAATTTTATGTTATCATAATCATATATATTCACTATAAACGATTTATAATTATCCTTCCTAACAGAAAAAATATGAAAAAATTCATCACATTATAAACCAAGATTTCTCAATAGTTAATCATAGATAAGATTCCTTGGTTTTAGTTATTTATTCACATAAACAAGAAATACTTCAAAAATAATTCATAATCATAAAATTCATGATTGTTAAATCCTTTTGGATCATTAATTTATACTTGTTAATCAATATATAGATAAATTATTGTAGATTTCTCATAAATTTTTAAAACCATCTTATTCAAGTTCATCAAATTTATAAAGATTAATATAACCATTTCCAACCTAAAGATATTATAAAAAACTCATCCACATCAATCCCTTCAATTTTGGAGCAGCCCTTACAGACATGCTTTTATTTTTTGAAAACAATTTCTTTTATTACTAATAAATGTTATAGAAAACCCATTTTTATGATAATATTTTTTTTATATAACCTCAACAAAAAATTTTATTCTTTATTATTCTTTATTTAGTCAAGGATTCCATTTCAAACGATTTCCCAAACATCATCCATTGCGGTCTCAATAATAAAATTATACATTAATTTTCATAAAAATGATTTTTTTAGAAAATTCATTCATATCATTTTAATTTGGTATTATAGTCAATAATATTGTTTTTATGAACAATATCCACTATTATTCTCAAATTTTTATCACTGAATAAATAATTTTAGCATCCACATTATCATTTTATTCAAATAAATAAACACCATCCATTTATTATACAACTACATTTATCATCATTTTATTCATTCCTTTGGGGTTTGTTCACTGTTTTGTTGAAAATCATATTATTCCCCACAATAGTGACATATTGGTATTTAATAATTTTTCCATTTTTTTTTCTTGATATATCTAAATTCCAGGATCTTATATTAATATATATTAAAAATTATGTTATTTTTATAAGATTCAAACATCAGATCGATCGTATTCATGTTTGGGAAAGATAATCTATTATAAAATATTTGTATGTATTTCTATCATTTATTATTCTTAATACAGATGGGTCAGGTAGTTTTTTCTTCACCCATGTATATCAAGTCTCTATTTGTAATTTAAAATGATTCATTGAGTTATTTATTCAAAAATTTATTTCCCAGTTCATTTTTAAGAAGAATAATTTGTGAAATATTTACATATTAATAGATTATATTTTATAATACACTATATTGTTGAAGAGGTTTCACTATTGGATGATTATGTACCAATGATTATCATGATAATACTTATCTTGTAAATTTTTTTCAATACCTGACCACACGGAGACCACGAAGTAGCTCGGTAAGGCCACCCTTAATATAATAGGGGATAAAAACTAGAACTTAGTATGAATGTAATAAAAAATGGGAACAATTTTCTATAATTACCAATATTCTTGAACCCACAAACAAATCCATGCAACAATTCATAAATATAATTAAATAGAAACTAAAAAACATGCATACAGATAACCAAAACCAATGTACAATAGATGTACTAAAACAATAAAAAGGGAAAAACACATGCCCAATAAAAACTATAAATGTGTCTATCTAAATCAAAATGTGGGGATCACTATCCAAAGAAACTATCGAAATGCTTTTTAGCCCATATTTTATCAAAATCTTGGTCAGTTGAGCTCACTAAGCTCTAACTGTCTCAGGTTCTCTGAGGAAACCATCCAAAAGCATGTGGTCTACAAAAGAAACAAAACATGTGGGAAAATCCCAAGAAGGCTTGACTATAACAATACTCAGTATGTACCCTAAAAACCAAAAAGATAAAGGGAAAAAAGTAAATTTAATAGTCTGTTCAACCTAGCTATAAGTAACCCAAATGGGATAGAAATTCAATATCAGACCATCCTTATCTATACATGACTTGTAAGATAATTCCATATGGGGTGTCAACCTAGATATGTAAACAACCCAAAAGACTCCTAGAATCATTTAATTATACTCATCCCAGAATCCATGTCTCACAAGGTAATGACCTCATAACCAACTACAAGATTCTAATCGAGGTTCTAACGGTAACCCACAACTAGGAGAAAACACTCCAAGAACTCTGTCGTTCTATATGGAACCCCACTAAGATAAGCACTCCATCAAAAAAAACTCTACCATTCTTAATATTATAATAAAGAGAACAGAGTACAAAAGGAACAACTAACATGGTCAAACTCTAGTACTCAGAACTAGTGGTCATGCCAATAATAACATGTTCCCTATTCTGAGTCATTAGAACCGATTTGAAGGGTTATTTCCTTATCCACTACAAATAGTTTAGGGAACACTAATCGAGACTACGAATTGTATGATTCCTCTATAATGAGAGTGAATCGAGGGACCCACACATATCCATTACCCTATAGTCCAGGGAGTACTAGCTTGTATCTAACATTCAAAAAGTCTATCACTCCCGAATATGGTGGACTAAAACTCAATATCTCATGTGATCACTAACTCTTAAAAAAATATCACATGTACCTAGTAGAGGTGATCCCTTCTATAAAGTATACTAAACAGACGAGGGATCTCCCACTCGAATAGAGGACCTACTCCTCGTTGCTACTCAAATATGAGGGAGTACTACTTCATAGATGAGGAACCATAACCTGGTCGAATATGAATGTACAACCACATGGATAAAGGATCCACACCCTCATATGATAGGGGAGTAAAATTCTATATATATATGACCCGCAACCTTGAATGATAGGGGAGGACCAATCTCCAATACATTTACTACGGGGGCCCCGCACCGTGACATGATAGAGGAGGACTAACCCAAGCCTAGTAGAACTGCTCCCTGGTATGAACGAGGCATACCAACTATTTTGGAGCCACATTGGAGGACCTACACCCTGGAACAATATGAGAGTTGCAACTCCAAAGAAAGAGGACCCACACCCTTACACGATAGTGGATTACCCACCAAACTATACGTCACGTATAGAAGACCCACACCCTATCAAGGAAGTGGAGTACTAAATCAATGGATAGAGAACCCTCTCCCTAGTCCAAAATGGGATTAATTACTATATGTATTCCATAGAGGATGGAGTTCCCATACCCTAGTATAGCAAGGGACCACTGTATCCAACTACATGAATGATATGGGTAACCAGTGTGCTAGTTCGACAGGGGAGTAACATCCCTAAGGGAACTACCACTGGGGTAGATAACCTACACCCATGACCTGAGAAGTCCTATATCTACCAATGAATAGAGGTAAGTGAAACCAGTGCCCTAATTCCAAAGTAGAGTACCAATCCTAGTGTATCTCACTATGAACAACCCTGATATACAAACATTGATCAAGCACCATTAAAATAAGCATCACGCTTATCATACCTCAAGTCACAACACTTCCATCGGTAGGGACCCACACTCTAGTGTAATAGGGTAGCATCACTCTAATATCCCAAAGTGTCTGGGGGATCTATATCCTAAGAGGATAGGGAGTAGTACTAGCATTGATATCTTACTAGTGATCCACCTTAAACACTACCCATGGTTAAACACAACTACTAAAACTTCATGATTGAACCACGCCTCATAACAACTCATAGACCAAAATAGGGGCCCAAATTTCTTTATACAAAGAAAAATAATTAGGGTAGGCTACTCACAAGCCTGAATCTGTGTTTTGGATATGGGGAACATCAAGTCCTATGATCTCAAGAGAAAATCCCAAGGAAAGTACATGACACGAACTAGGATCCACATTTCTTGTAAACCCTCCCAAAAATCTAGCTATGTATCTTGATTACCTAGAATTCCTATCCATGTCATTATATAGGTTTTTTATGAGCCATACACGATGTGTCAAACCAATCCCAACCCCAGCCTTGTGTTTCATCCACACAGCTTAGCCATTCGTGTCTCACACATGGCACGCCCCACCAAATACATGTATTGTCGATGAAATTGGAACTAGGCTATATAATTTTACTATATCCATGTCCATCACCCTGTATCCATGTACATTGGTTGTATACTACTGCGTGACCATGTACTATTACACCGCTACCATGTCCATGTACATATCCAACATAACATGGGTTAACTGCTTGTCATTTAATCCCGGTACACAGAGAGTAGTCCCTAAAAGTCATATATCCCAAATGGAAAGAACACAAGAACATGTTAAACTAGACTAAATGTTGGTTAAATGGTAATTATGAATAGAATTATCTTTCAAATTACCCCAGTTTTCCCTAAAACATGAAGATCCCCAAATAAGGGATCTATTAAAATCATAATAGGGCTATATGACCAAAAAACACATAACAAAGGGGATCATGACCAGTACTAAAATCTTTTTATGTCGATGGTCATACATTGAAACTTGGGGTCCAAAAAGATGCATGAATCATGCTTCTCCTTGATCTAATGATGATCAACACCAAAATGGAGATCATAAATACATTGTCTCTATGATTCAACCTAGTTCCATCAATTAGGAAAAGGGGGATAGTAGGAGTGCCTTTTTTTCCAACCAATGTTGGAGGGTAGGGGTTTATGTTAATTTTTATTAATTAAATTTTATTTAATAAAAAATTTAACCTCTTGATGCCCCTCAAACATATCTCTTGCTGAAATCTTAGTGATAACATAATTTTATTTTGTTATTAGGGTAAAATAAATGTTTGACCTAAACTGAGGCCTCATATTTCCTAACCAAGACTCCATAAGGGTCTTATTATGAAATTCAAGAGAAACAGTGTGGACCTGAATTTTTTTTATATTTTTAATATCACTGCATTAAAGCAATATCAGCCCTTAAAACCCATATCGATTAAATTCCTAGATTCAAAAATATTCATAGAAATATTCCTATGTCATACATTTCAAAACATGTGTTATTAAATTTCCCCCACCTTAATGATTTTCATCCTGAAGAATAAAAATCATGACCACAATGGAAGGAAACTGAGATATCCACTGGAAGTCTCATTCCAGTGAGATCACTAAGGGTTCCCATGCATCTTACATGAATACAGTTACGGGAACCACTAATGCCAAACCACACTCACACCCAGCTCTAAACAGGTCAATATCACACAACTGATAATAACATTTTTCATCATCTACTATTGATGGTAATTCACCATGCACCACATTCCATCAAAAGTCATTGGGATTAGTGTTACACCACCTCACTAACCTGACAATGATATTTATGTAACCTCATATTCCATATTCACCCCTAGATGAAATGCACCATGACTTCATCAAGCATCTTTATTTTAGGATGATGTTGATAACATGAGGAACCCAATGGAAAAAATATGGCCCCCAAATGTAATGAATGTGTATTTCTAGGTCCTTTTCATGGAACCTCTTTCTTAAACATAGTTATCCAAACCAGAAGAACCACTAAAAACACAAGGGGAATCCTGGTTGCATATATATGGTAGGAAACAAATTACCAATGTAGAAAAAATGCAGGACCCTACAATGCTACTAAAAAATGGTTCTATTGGAGTATCTCCCTCATCCAGGTTTAATAAGCATTAGGATCATGAAGAAAATATCCACATTCAAATTCATGAACTATTCTAACACCCTAACACACAACCTCGATGCTATCCTCTTAGGGATCCTGTAATTCTCCCTCAAATTATTGATCACCTAACAAAAACATGTCTTAGTGGAGAAAGAGTACCTCTTCCTCATGATTATAATGCTATGTCAACAACATGAACACAAGGTTTTATAAACACCTCACATAATATTTGTTAAAAATAAATAATGAAGTGTAATGAAAAGTATACCTCACAATCATGTTAAGAAATTACTAACATTAATATTAGAGAGGACACATTATGTCCCTCTATTTTTCCTCGAAGCATCTTGGCCAAAGGCCTATACAGCCTGAAACTATACTCAAACCATCCTTCTACCCCCTGAGCATTGTGTGGACCACCTCAGGGTGGGGGTGGAAACACCTTGAACCACCTAATAAACTTAATTCTCTCATTGATCCTTTTACTCATCCTCCATTGGGAAAACCTTCGAACTCCAGATGTTGCATCTATAAAAGAATTACATCGATATTCTCCCTCTCAGTAGCAATACAGACCAGAAATTGTCAAGAAATATTCCCTAGATAATTATATGCATAAGACTTCTACTCTCATGGATGAACTAATTCATGGAACAACTCCTATGATACATGTTCATGTGGCTACGACTGGTAATGTGTATGCCTTTGGCATCACAATCCATTCAACTGTCATTTTCTTAATACTTCATATGTATCTACATTGTGACCACTACTACTAGCCATATCCATGCATCCTTGAACTAGGAATCCATGTACTATTAGATCTATCTCCATTACCCCCCACATAAGTGGTAAGGAACAAGAAAACCAAACATGTTCAGATATATTTACATAGGACATTCTCAAAGGTCCAACCTTTGAAGAACATGTCTGAAAACATATCCACAGAGTATTGTGAAAGTCATTTAACCACACCATGTACTCAATCACAATAATTGTACCCTTATAAAGCATCAATACTGTATGGATATGTACTAATATCAATGTGGATGGGTTAAATACTTTCCATAAGATTCTCTCGAAGTCCACCTAATTGAGTGTCACCTTGTCATGGACCTATGTCATTCAAATCCACCATCACCCAGCTAAATCATACGAATGGATCATTGGTAGGAACATTAGCTGACAATATGGATTGATCATAAGGCAGAAAATATGCAGGACTACCTCGATCTAGTCATCACACTCCTGGCGGTCTAGATCACCCTAGAATCTCAGATTTCATGTTTTGTTGGATATATTGTAGCATAATCATCCTACACAAATCCTCATGTTAAAAAATAGGCACAAACAACTATTCAATGGGTTGAGGCTCAACTAGGTAACCACCAAGAGGTATCACCATAGAACCAGAGCCTTACAATAAAACCTCATCATGGGGAGGATCATAATTATAATAACTCAAAGTTACCCTATGTGGAAATTAACATAGTGGAATTATGATATAAAATAAAGATGAACGATGTCCAAAGAGTATTGTTGGGGAGAAGACTTAAGAAGGATAAGGAACCCAAAAAATGATCCTATATGATGCATGTAACAGTATTTCACTATGACAAGTGTCCTAATTTATCATGTTGAAAAAGTATAAAGATTCACTTTTAATAGATACACCAACCACCACACCAACACGAGAACCTATATCCTTAGAGATGAACTCAAAACACCCTAACACTATCCCTATAAAACCCAATCCAAGAACACAAATCTTCTCTCCAAAGGAGGAACCCTCTTTGATACCCCACATTCATGAACCAACTCAAAGGGTCTTGGGACACAACAACCCAAACCTGACACTAATAGGCTTGGGGTTTGTGACTTGTATAGAGAAGGAATATCACAAAAATGGGAATAATTTTACTAATGTATCATTACACATGCACACAAAATCATCTCTATGAAATAATGTAGAGATATGAAAAGATGGAAAAAAGTTCATGTATTCATCTTTCCCAAACCAAAGTAAAATATAACCATGAAATGAATAAAAAGGGAAAATATCCACCAAAAACCCATTAAAAGTATCAAACCTACTAAAAATGAGGGGATTTATGTAAAATGAAACTACTATAAATATTATCATCCCATCTTCAGAAAATACTATAGTTTTTGAGCCCACTAAGCTGCAATTGTCTTAGGTCTTCATAGGAATATGTTTCAAAGCACGTGATAATCACAAGATACTGTATGTGAAGGTAAATCCCATAGAGGGGTGACTCTAAAATTACATAGTAGGAACCAAAAAAAACCAAAAAGGGAAAGGTATAAACAGAAATGAGACAATCTTGTCAGCCTATACAAATTAAAACCAAATGGGAGAGAATGTCCATCTCAGAAAATCCATGGCTATACATGACTAGTTAGCTCAATCCACAATGGGTGTCAACCTAAACATGAGAAAATACTACAAGGAATCCTTGAATCACCATGGTATACTCATATAAGACCACATGTATCATGAGGTACAAACATTTTATATAGATATAAGATCCTAATCGAGGCTCTAAAGGTAATACAAAGCTAAGAGAACTTACTCTATGATATCATTCATCATAGATAGAACCCATCTGAGTGACACACTCTATTGGGACAACTGTACCATTCTTGATGGTATGTTTGAGAGGATATTATCAATCAGGAACAACCTACAAGTTCAAACTCTAGTACTCATTGCCAAAGGTCCTACCAATGATTTACTATGCCCTACACAAGGTCATAAGAACCCAGGTGGAGTGGATTTACCCTAAAAAATAATCAATGTTTAGGGATCACATTTCTAGAATATGCACAATGTGAATCATTTCTAATGAGAGAGAATGGGGGGACTAACACCTCACCACTTACGTAGAGTTGAAGGATTACATGTTCATAACTAACCCACAAAACCTCTGTTTTGTTTTAAATGGAGTGGCCCAGAACTCATTCTATCGAGTGACCGCAAACTCGTAACGATGTATCCTACACAACTAGTGGAGGGTACCAATACTCATAACTGTTCTAAATATACGATGGAGATCCAAATCAAATGGAAGAACCACTATCCACTACTACTCAAATACATGGGAGTAATACTATATTTATGAGGAACTAGATACTAGTTCGACCTAGAATTACCACTCAAAAGATAGTGGACCTGCACCCTGATACGACAAGGGAATGAAACTATATAGATAGAGGACCCATACCCATGATTCATATGAGATTACCTCTCTACAAACATGATTACTATAGGGGACCCCCCATGATATGATAAATGAGTACCAACTATATGAAAGAGGACACGCTCACTAGTATGACAGGGGAGTACCAACTCTAACAAGAAAACACATACCGAGGACATACACTCCATAATGAAATGAATGTACCATCTCCAAGAGGATTACCATAGCAGTAGAGGACACACAACCACGATGTTGGGAGTCAATTACCTACAAAATAATGGAGGTAAAGGATATTCCCACCCTGATTCCACATGGGTGTACCTGTCCCATCATCTCTCACAAAGGACCACACTGATCTATAACATCATTCAAGTTCCACTAATAATATATTCATTCTTATCATACCTTCTGTTTTAACACTACCATGAGTAGGGGACCCTTACCCATGTAAAATAAGGTATCATCACTCAACTAGCCTAGAGAGTCTAGGGGAACCACATCTTAAGAGGATACAGAATGGTACTAACCCCGACGTCTACCTTATGATTCTCCATAATCACTTCCCAAGGATAAACACCACAAAAATAGTGTCATGCTTGAACAACACCACAACATATCTCTTACTCCAAAATGGAGGCCTCCATTAAATTGTACACAAAAAAAATATTTTTATAGTTTACTCAAATCCGAAATACGAATTCTGAAGAAGGATATATCAAAGTCATAAAATCAAATGATAAGATCCCATGGGAAGTAGATGATGTGCACTAGGGTTCACACAATGTGATAACATGCCTGAGTAATTGACTGTGTCTCTAGTTTACATGTATTTCATGGAATTTTATGCATACATGACATTTATATTCCATAAATGGTGTGTCCTAACTCACACAACCCTCTGCTATGTGTTTCTTCCACACAGATCGGTTAGTCATTCCTCACACATGGTGTATACCACATAGTAAAAAGTATATCCAAGATGAACATAAATGTGGCAGTGTCATTTTATTAATCACATGTCTATAACCCCGGTGTCTCTCTACTTTCTCACTATACTTCCACTTATCCATATAATATTACACAACTATCCAAGACATGTCCTTAGGCCACAAGACATAGGGCCACTACATATTGTGTAACTATGGTACCTGGTGTGTATTCCCCAAAATTCATCTTCCTTAATTACAATAAAAAAATCATTCAAAAATGATCTAGAAATCGTGGAAACGATAATTATAATTGGAATTATCTTGTGACTCACCTAATTCACCCCCATTTTCCTCAAAACATATCGAACAACCTCGAAGGTTTTTCTAGTAATTATAATAGGGCTCAACAACAATAAAAATGTATAAAAAGGGGATGATGACCAAAACTCAAATATTCCTACCTTGATGGTGAAATGGCATATCGTCGATCCTAAAATGACACCCAGATTATAATTCTCCTTGATCATTTGATAATAGGCGCCACTAATAGATATCGACACCACCTTGTCACTTTGATTCACATCAGTTTCATCTGTTGGCCATAGTGGGAGAGGAGGATCACCGAATTTATATTCCTCACATCTAATATGGTTGGGGGAGTTTTATGTTAAATTTTATTAATTAAATTTAATATAATTAAAAAATTTCCCAGTCTATTCCCCAAAAATGTAAATCTTATAGAAGTCCCCACAGTAACAAATCTAATTTTATCCCTGGGAAAAAGTGTTGTTTTGAACTCATCTAAGGCCTCAAATTTCTGAACAAAACTCCATAGATTTTTAATTCAATATTTGGAGATAATCTTAATCTGCATGAAAAAATATATTTAATATTATCAATATCACTACACTGAGGCGCATCAGGCCCCAAAATCCTTCTTTGACTCAGCACTGGGCTCTAGAAATATTTTTTTTATATATTCCAATATCTTACTTTTCAAAACATGAGTCAATATATTAATAATAAGGGTCCCATTAAATTCATACATTTTAAATTTTTATATCCAGCAAACATCTCTTCCAATATCTTCTAATATATTATGTAGTTAAACTTCTTCTATTCTTGAGTGATCACCATTAACCATGAAATAATACTATACTCTTTAGTGAATTATATATATTATCTCTTCCCATTAATGGATCATGATGGAATAAAAACAATGAACATAATCTGAAATGTTTTCATGAAAAAATATTTACTTTTTTTCTTCCATAATTTATATATTTTGAATGATATTTCAATTTTTAAAAATTAAGTGTGTATGAGAATTATGACAAGTAATATTTGGGATGTCACAGGATACATATTTCATCCCCAACTATTTCATGGATATTTTTTCCAAATAACTATATTTTTTATTTCATAAACTACTTTCATCCAAATTGGTTAGAAATAAAAAAGATCTCCACTAATTATATAAATCTTATGCTTTTTTTCTTTCCCTATATCAATAATAAGTTTTCCTGGTTCTCTATTATTTTCTTTTTCATTATCTATATCCCATACACTAAATAATTTGGATTTAATTAAATGGGTTCTGGATCTTTCTTGATCCTTGAGTTTCAAAATTAATTCTATGAATTCACCTTCACGATCCTTGATTAATTTAACCCCATAAATTACCAAAATTTTAATGAAAATAATGATAATGTATTTCTAATTGAAATTAATCTTGATATTAGTGACTTCTTATAAGTGTTTTATCATTATAGATTAATGATTTTAAAAATCATCCATCATCACTACTTTCTCAAATTATTACTACAATACCTTTATTTGGGAATGCCATACCTCTTCATTGAATTTAGTTTTTAGATTCGTAAACAACTATATTTAAAAGTGTAGCCTCAAAAACTAAATTAGGTTCTATAAAACCAATAAAACAATCATATTTTTCATTTAAAAACTCTTTATTTAATGTTTATTCTCAGAAACTGACAAGAACAAAAATTTTATGTTCCACCGAATGTGAAATCTCTCCCACATTAATATCCTTTAAATTATTTTCATTATCTGATAAAATATTTTTCTTTTTAAATAAGTTCTTGTTGGATATCATATTAGATATAAACTATTTATAAATGTTATTACTTTCTACATCAACATCATCATAGATATAATTTTTTTACGCCACTTAGATATAAGTTATCTAACCATTCAACATAAAAATAATACATATAGATGAATAACTTTTAGATTTAATTTTTACATATTATGATTTTAGGATAAAAATTAAATTGAATCATGAACATATTTTTTCATAATTATTCTATTATTAAATCATCCTCGTTGATTTGTTTATAATATCAAGAGATATCTCATTATCCACATTATCAATAGAATTTAATAACGTTTCATATGTATAAAGTGTATAATTAGCACTATCCATTGTTAAATCCCTTTTATTATTATCATCATAAAATTATCCCATTGTATTGAGTTGAGGTGGGATGTTTTTTCATTATACTCATCATCATTTTCATATCATTGAAGGTTCATTTATGTCCATACATTTTCTCTATAATTACATTAAAAAATTCAAAAATACATAAATGGTTTCATTTTACTATAGCCTATAGTCCTCAAAATTATTCCATAAAACTACACATTTATTATTCACAATTTTTTAACCATTATAGATTATTATTGATTTATACAACATTGTGAGTGATATTTTTAATAGAATCACATTAACATGAATTGAATTATAATAATATCCCACTAAAACCAATTATTAACATCAGTATCTACATTATTATGATCTATTTTTGATAGATATCTTCTTTATATATTTATCATAACTTGAAGTATGAAATCTATATACACATTTAAACCATCTTATTATATTTAGTGTCAAATTTGATTAATCAAAAGATTCAAATTTTAACAATTGATGATTCAAATTCCATTGAGGATAAAATTTTTTTCTATGAAATCTAAAAAGAAAAAAATCCTTCAAAATAAATTTTTTTCTCTAAAATAACATAATGATCCAACAAAAGGATACCAAAGGGGTGACTTATTTTATGAAAAATTATATAATTCCATCCCAACTATATTATTTCATATTTATAATGAATTAAATTCATTATATCATAATGAATTAATAAAATTAATCTTATGTAATCAAATAATATGTTTTACACTGTTCATCAGCTCTTAGATACATTCAAGGAGAACACAATCTATGATAATTTTATGTTCCAAAATAAAATATTTCGTAGAACTGTTTTTCAATGTAAAAGTATTATAACTATCTATCAAGGTTTATAACATTCATATTAGTTTTTAACTCAATAATATCTCCAATAAAAGTAATATTTTTATCGACATGATAACCTTGATCATTTATTAACAACTAATAATAATTAAATCTATCAGTTTTGTTGAAATATGTTTTATCACTCATAAATAAGAAGAAATCCCTAAATATACAAGAATGATATCTTAAATACCCTTTTATATCTCTCACATTTTGGAGTTATTAATTATTTAATTTTTTCACTAAGTACAAATATATAATTTATATATATATATTGACAATATTTGTCAAAAAAACACTTGAGGGAACCTATAAATTTCCATTGATTAAACTATTTGATTTGATTTATTTGTGAAAATGAAAATCAACAATATATTCTCAAAAATTTTGAAACAAAAAAATATAATATCACATCAATTTTTATTTTCCAAAAGATATTAAAATGATATATGGAAAATACTTTAACTTGACTAAATCATGACGTAACCATGGCTATAATGGTTCAATATCCCAATAATCCTATACTCATGATGTACCTAATTAAGATGCTTCTTTTTAAAACATGACCGATATTTTTAATGTATCTATAATTATTATATATTGACGTAAAAAAATTTATTATGATGTTATAGAATATTGAATAGTAGAAAAATAGTATCCTCCACCATTATGGTGCAATGATTCTCCTCTTATAAGTAACTATACGGTTTCTATGTGACCTCTTGTATTTGACCCACACATGAAAAATTAAATACTATAACCCAACAATTGGTTGTAATTATATCTTCATACAACATGAATTAAAGTTTCCTAAGAAAGATATTGAAAATAACCACAACATGATCAACTATTAAATACAATTTGATTTTTTTCTGATGTAATTATTTCTTACAAACATCACAATACACCATAAATAAATTCATAATCATTCCAAAAGTATTTTAGTGGAAATTTTACAAGATTTTTAATAAAACATAATAGAAAATTCATATGATTTTTTCATAACATATGGTTTTTTACAATGTTACATTAGATATATATAATCTATATCTTTAGGTTCATTTTTTATTGTATCAGAGTGTTTCGAGGACATCAAGGGGAAACACCAAGTGAATTTAGTAACAAAATATTCTAACAGTAATACCTAAGATTTTATAATAACAAATAGATAGTTCATATCAAAAAAATTATTCCAAAAGGTATATTTTATTATTTCTTCATAATGGTTCAACATAATGGAATAAAATTTAAATCTATATAAATAAATTTATTTCAAATGATAAATATTGTATCGTAAAACATGTAGAGATATATTATAAAACTACATGCTTCAACTCTAAAGAATCATAATTGAGTAAGAATAGGATGTATATGAGAAAAATTTATATTATACTGAAAAATGGATTCCATATTTGGAGTCCAAGGGTAAAAATTTTGTAAATAGGTACCTTTTAGTTTTGGACATTATAAATTGTAACTTGAGTAATTATTTTTATTTAACATGGTTAAATAATAAATCAGAAAAATAAGGGTAAAAATAATATTATTTTAATATTAGACTACACTAACACATGTCCTAATCCTATTGGATGAGACATTTATGACCATGAGAATCCATGGTTTGATTTTAGGACCTCATGGAGCCACTTAGGTGTGACAATGGAATGTTATAATAATTCATTTAATGTAAATAGAAATATAACATAAACATGTATCTTTTTACTAAAATGATTTTAATGTGGGGTTATATAACTGTTATATTTTACTATATATTTCATTAGGAATATAAAAATATTTCCTACATCATGGTATTTTAATTATAATGTTTAGAAATAAAATAAATTTATTTATTTATGACAGAATGATGATATAAATGATTACCTTAGTGATGAATGGTTCAAATAAATGATATTATAAATATTATAATAAATGTATCTTGAATATTATGATTCCATAATATAATTTTATATACTCCTATAAAATATTAGATTTTAGTTGTTTCTTTTTCTTATAAGGAATCATGTTTTTATGAATGTAACAGAAATCAATTTCTAAATAGTGTCAAATTTGATATGAATGAGTTTTTATAACAAATACAATTTTATTATATGGAATAATTTTCCTAAGAACAATTATTTAGAAAACATACAAAGATAATGTTAAAAAGGCCATTAATGATACACTTGATGTTTGATTATCATTTTATAGTAACTATATTAACTAAATAGTATTTAATTACATGAGTGCATGGTAAGAGTTAAATTATTTAACTAAGGGTTAAAACTAAATGATAATGTTAATTTTTGGACCTAAACTTGTAAAAAACTATTTGTTGAGAATAATTTGACCCTTAATCATCTTATCCATGAAATATATCTCTTTTTAATAATTATAATATGAAAATAAATTTACCATAAAATAATATTTTAAGACATTCCTAAAGTGCCCCTCTTCCCTCTTATAAATGGGCATCACATATACCCAAATAGTCACACCTGTCAAGCCCCTTGGCACATCCAACCCCTGATCAAATTAACTGCCAAAATACCAATGTAAATCCTATTATCCTTACCTTTTTCTAACAAAATTTTAGTTAAACCATTTCCCTCAAATCAAAATGAGTTACAAAAATTTTAGGTAACATCTTATCTCAAGCTCTTTCCCTTTATAGTCCTTCTCCACCCCTACCCTCTCTTTATTCAATTATTTTATAACAACACCATTATCATCAATATACTAGGATATTGTTATGATAAGGGTTCAACCTACACTTAAACACACCTCTGTATAATGGATATATGTTGACACTCCTTAGTAAGAAAAAAATAATATGAATAGGTCCCCCTGATATTTCCAAGCCTCAAGATGATGATAAAAGAAGTAAAAGAAATAAAAAATTGTAGGGGACCTACACATAGGAGCTACATGATAGATGTGTGAAGAAGAGCTACACAACAGAGTTACATGACAGAGATATGTGATAGTGCTACACGAAAATATGGTTTATGTACCCCTATGCGGAGGAGCTACACTAAGGATCTATGTAGCCAACAAACTGCTTTCAACCAGCTCCCTCTTTTCCTATAAATATCAACCCTGGGATGCTCATTTGACAACTGATAATGTTTTAATAATTCTTAAATCTCTAATTTTTTTTCTTGTTTTCCTATATCCTTCAAATTTTCTTAGTCAGCTCTCTGAAAACACGAGAGAATAGATAATTAAATGGGAAAAGCATGTTTTTAAATCCTTTCAACGTTTGAAGCTTCCATAAGTTTGGTTATCCTATATTAAGAACATATATCAGTAATTGTTAATACCTATGTAGAACACCTACCAAACATATCTACATGGAATACCTATGTGGTTTAAATACGTGTCATTCTTACGTAGTTTAGAAACACTACACAGTTATGCAGCATAGCTGCACACAAGGCCTACACATCATCTTTTCAACCATATTCAAAGTCAATCAATGAACTGTATCTCCTTCCATTGTTCTATTATATGAAAGGGAATAAGTTTGAGCCTCCACCAAAACCTCCCAACTTATCAAAACTTTGGTAAATGAACATCACTATATCTTCTATTTGGGTTTGAATATCGGCAGTCAGATGTTTCCCACATTGGTTTTATAATCGGTTCATGATTAATAGAGTGTCAGTGGGTTTGTATATCCAGAGTCACATGAAACTTTCTCCTAGGAATAGTTTTGGGGAGTTCCCAGCTTACATGTTTAAGGTTTTGGCCATTCCCTTCCCTTATCAGCTATAAAACTCAGAGCCTCTGGTTCCCAATACGGAGAGTGAGGGTTACAATTGATTTTCCATTCTAACAAAGTAAAAGTCTCCCTCCTCTACTGGGATCCACCATGGCACATACACTGAGGTATGTCGCTAATCATTCTAGATCTGGACTGTATGACCTATAATGTCATTCAACATTAAAAAGTTCAAAGCTCTGCTCCCTCTTCCATGGTCACCTCATACTCATCCACCCTCTCTGCTGTAGGTCCATCCTATTCCACCAATGAAGGACAATTTTGTGCGCCTTTGTTGAATCTCAAACATCCTATTATTTCTCACACTGATCATGACTCATGTGGGATTAGAGATTTGTGATGATTACAAATGTTTCACAAAAACCTCATTGAATATACTATAAGAACTTTGATTCCAAACACAGTTGGGATACATAAGAATCTTTCTTAAGTTCTGAGCTCTATTTCATTTCATCCATAAATAAGAATCCTTTTAAAAAAGTAAGAAAAAACTTATTTCTCTCACAGTACTGCACTCTCCTATGAGACTCATAGAACTTTGTGGACATTATTCCCATCCAAATGGTATATTTAAGAAGCCTCTCGGATGTTCAGTCCCAACACTCCCAAACAACCATGTTATTCTTCATCCATATTCCAGACATGGTCTAATTCAACATGAAAACCCATATACATTCCATGTTCCTTGGGTCACTTAAGAATAAGTCCCACACCAATCATTGACTAAGCATCTTATGCTTATATATCCTTACCACATGAAATTAAAATATACAGTCAAGTACTTATCACATGACCATAAAAGGTATGATGTGTCCATTTAAATGCAACCATACTACAAGGGTAATGATTCCTATCCCAAGGATACATCGGGTAGCCCATTTATGGTATGATCTCGATATCAAAACATAAATTTTTCTCCCTAGAACACAATAAATTATAGTGTAACCTGTAGAGTGGCTTCAAAACTAGTATTATCATAATAATGGTTAAAAAATCTCTAAATAGTATATTAGAGGATACTAGAACCTCAAATACATATAGATACCTCCATTAATAAACAACCTAGAATACATATGGATGATTGTAAATTCCCCACATGCTAAAAATTGATCAAAAATTCCAAGGGAAATCTATGCTATACATGGTAAATTAATAAGGATTAAAAATAAATATCATAAAACTATAAATGATTCCTAAATTTGGCAATAATTCCTCCCAAAATGGTGTGATGAGTCCATCCCTCCATCCTCTCGACCAATATATGTTCTCAAGTATCATAGGCCCAAACCTAATGAACGCCTGCATTTGGAAAAAAGTTCCCTTTAGATAAATAAATATTTGATGTTTATAGTTCCATAAATAAGTCCAATGGAAACTACCTGAAAGTGTTGATTCCTAACTAGAACACACATTCTGAGGGAGTCGAAACAAAAAAAGGTGAACTAGACATGAATCCTAAACCATGTTAATAGTATTACCCATCTGTATATCCCTTATCAATCAATAAATGAAGGATATATAAAGGAATCAATCACACATTTGTACATCAAAAAAATGATTCTTTAATGGAGTTCATTGTTCTTCATGTTTTCTTAGAACTCTCTTTACTCCAAATGGATTCCTTCAAATTTTCACTCGTGTATGTCTCGGCTGCGACACAAGGTGAATCCTCTTCCGCCTGCAGAACATCATCACCAACTTGGAATCTTCATCATTGGGTCTCAAATTTATTAGTATGGGTATACCATCAACACAGTTATATACCTACCCAAGAGGCTCCCTGATAGGATCCCCATGTTAACAGTAATCTTTGATGGTCCGGTTAGCAACAATCGGTGGTCAAGAAGAAGATAGTGACAACCATGATCTTCATCCTTTTCATGTCATTATCCCCGGAACACAATAACTTGTCCCTCTATATTGTAGATAAGAGGTTCAAGTGGTAACTACTAGCCTCCACTCAAAGATGAAGGGGTCCTCTTGAGGGCTCCCACCAACAATCGCCGCCAATAGAATCATGTGTTAGTAAACCCCAAACAAGATGGAGGTGTCGCTTTCTGTTTTTTGGCCCAGGTCCCTCAGACCTGAGAATTCAAGAAAAACTGATGGGGAGATCGTCCAACCAAAAAAGAACAGATTCTTACATCTTCCCACTCCAAAGTTGTTCATCAACCTAACTTGGTGGAAAAAAATGAACTGTCACATACACCCATACTCAATAATTTCTCCATCCAGAAGACTCGTCTAGCATCACCTAATCATTCAAGACATATAAATCCAGTGAAGAACCATAAGCAGACACATTAACCTTCTGAAAAACTATCTTCCAGTCAGTAGTCTCATCTATTGGCATTCTTGGAATCCCTTCAATAAAATATGATGGAAACTGGTAAGTAGGACCATAAACCTAATTATACTCACTAATACTACCATTAGTCTTTTTGTTCAGTATTAAAACATGTATGTCAACCATGTATGTTGGAAAATAGCCAGTAGACAGATACACCTGCCAACATTTAACATGCCGGTAAGCTGTCTCATTTAGAAGCACCTTGAAATGTTAGTCAGAAGGCTCCGATGACAAACCTGGCACATACTCAACACCCTACCCCAATACATGATTATTTTCTATATCCACTAAAAGGAAAGTGAGGATATGAGCAAGCACATACACTTAATCCATATATAAAATGGATATATATTTCCATTCCGGCTACTAAAATCACCAAATCCTTTTTAATAATGGTAAAAGGGCAGACGAAAATTCTAACCCATATTCTTGAGTCATGCTAGAATATCATAACGAAAACATTATCAGTGCTAGGTAAAAAGACACATAATTTTCCCCCACACCTAGGACGACTCACTGTCATGAAATCTCTGAGTTGATACACACATTAATTCAAGTCCAGGAGGTTTATGGGGCATACTACTACATATCATATGGACAAGCAGATTGAGGACATACATCCCATCCAATTGAATATAATCACCCTCTTATGATTACCACTCTTAGGCACACACATATACCTACAAATTATTAACACTTATCCCAACAAGTGGACCTAACTACCTATAAAAGAGAATCTATAAAGATGTCTTTCCAAAAACAGTTTGAAAATCAAGATCCAATATTCGATCTAGATACTCTTAATGCAGGATTTCTTGAATCCCTTGGAATATTATCTATTTCAACTCATGATACTACTCTCTCATTACTAAATTATTGGAGTAGAAGTAGTAATTTTAAGTCCCCCACCAGATACTTCATCATGAAGGCTTTCTTCATGAAATTTTGGTAAATCTATAGAGCCTATCTTCGTATTAGAGTTATGACCACCCTCCATGTGGCCAAAATATCAAGGAGAAATATTACATATCTATTGTTTTAATATACTATGGTGTTCTTCCCAATGATGAAGTTTTCTACAAAAGTTCTCTCCGCTGTAATTTTTCTCGTTGTCGGGATAACTCTCTAATTGACAATGTAGTGACGAGACATCCCTCATATCTTGAGGAATTTTCCAATATAATTTAAGTCATGTATGATGCCTTATTATTAATTGGTGAAATAATTTTCTCAACTAGAAGATATCTCAAGGCTAAGATCAGTCTCTGAACCTTTCTTGGGTAATTTTCCTTCTAATATAGTAGAGAAAAAAACAAATAATCTTACATTTTATGATAAAAAAATTGAGAAATGTCCACTCTGGTCCGACTAAGTTGAGAAAGCTCCAAAATTAGATGATGTAGACATATTGAATATGAAAAAAAGGCTATAGGTGAAATAAACGTCATTTTCTGGCCATTGGAAACCTCTCAATACAACATTCCAAAATTAATGGTAGAAGATTGAATTCAAGATATCTTCCTCAACTTATTGAAGAATATTCATCATTAGAAAGCCAAATTATTACCATATGATGAATATGAAAATCATGTAAAGGTAATAGAAGGGATGAAATTCCAAATTGACTTGGCATCTCTCTTAGAATCCCAACATCCAAATGATGAAATGTAGTAGAGTAACCTTCTTCGTGTATGACTCGATACACTAAAAATGATATGATAGTTAATTGGAGACACCCTATTCAGTGTTTGTATCAAAGGATGTGGAGCACAAGGAGAATTTCATTTCACTGTTCTCTAGAATCAGCATGGACAGCCCAAAGTGGTACAACAAAAAGTTATTACCAATGGATGGATATGATCTACAAATTTTGATTATAATCAATGACATGCTAAAGAATAGGCCACAAATAGCTCTCATCTAAATCAGACACAAACAGAGCTAGTTGTCAAGATAATTTTTCATCAATCATCTGAGAACATTAAGCAAGCATCCCTCTTAGAGGATTTCATCCATCAGATTGTGAAAATCTCTAAAATACCATATTATTCTTCTGAAATAGGTGATTTAAGTGGTTTTAGGATAATGCATTCAGCCAATGATAAAACTATAAATCATAATATTAGAAGAGAAGCATCATTATTGTCATCCATAGAAGTTCTGTATCCACCACATCCTATAGGGAAAGGGGATTGTTTAACTCAACCTTCGAATTCAATTGGAAAATTTCTAAGGTTTAAAGGAGAATAAAATGAGTAGCCCCAACCTACATGACTAAGGGCTTTATCACATATATAATACCCTCCTCAACAGAAGTCATTTTACTCCCAATTTAGGAAGAAGCCATAAATTGGATGAATAACTAAACTATCCATAGATTCCATTTAAACTACTATCATTCATATTGTTCCCGGCAATTCAGCATATAGGAGAACAAAGTCTAATGGATGACACAGAAGGTGAAAATCATATAATGATACTGATGGAATGCCGTTAATGCATTATGTGTCAGTAAATGTAATTAATACTATTATGGAAGATCCTCCAAGGAATGTGTTATGCTAAGGGGAGTCTGAAGTTGATGTTCATATCTCTAATATGGTACACACTGAAGAAACTAAGTAGGTGGGAGTACCCAAAATCAAAGGCTTTCCCATGGATTTAGGAATTCTTTCATGTAACCAACTCTCACCCCATCGAAAGATGTCTAACAAGGGAGAAGGTAAAAGTCTGATCATGTATCACTATTGCACTAGGGATGGTAAATATCATTCAACTGAAGAAAAATTTTCCCACCATGAAGAGGGGAAGGAGTTGAAAAGACTCCATGAAGATTTACATTGAAGAAGCATTTATACAAGACACACTCCACAAGAAGATCCTCAACATTCATATCTTATAATAACTCCTCAGTAAAGAGGGCTTGTTGAAACTAAAGACATAGATAATGAATTCCTTTTACTTGGTACACATCCAGGATATGGTAAAAAACGTCCTTATAGGCATATCCCCATTGGTTATCTAAGACAAACACCATTAGCACCACCACCTGTGATTTTTCCAGTGATCGTGCCAATTCATGATCTATATGTAGTACTTATATAGGTCCCAAATCATCCAGATATTCCCAAAATTCATATAAATACAATTTAGGAATTAACAACTTGATTGGAAGATATGGAAGAACAACCACCACTAGAACATCTAGAAAACAAATCATACCCTGAATGTTTAGATCTGATCCCTCCCCCAGCAAACATTATGAATACTACATTTCAAATATATAATGGTTCGGGGGATCTGGAGAAACACATAACGCATTTTGATTCTTGTTGTGATCCCATGATGGGAAACTTTAAACAATGAGAAGTAGTAAGGCTCATTTTCTTTGTCCAATCATTACAGGGGCCAACCTTTGTTTGGTATACAAGTTTTCAGTCTTGATGAATTACAAGATGGGAAGAAATCAGTAAAAAATTCCTTCTATAATTTTTCTCAAATCTAACAAAGACAATAATTTATTATCATAAAAATTGAAAAAAATGTAGAATAAAAGTGTTTAAAATGTCACATTTCGATGGTAAGTAATAACATATTCTATAAATCTTCCACTCCCTCCAGAAGATTTGATGCCAATTTGTGTCAATATGTGTGATGAGTTACGCACAACATTAATCCATATGAAATACACATGAGTGGTTTGATACCTTCCTCCAGTCACCAATAAGTGAAGGATTCTATTGTGGAAACTAAATCTAAATCTCATGTAACCCCATCAGCTATGGGAGGGAGAACTAGGAAAGAAGAAGCTGTTATAGTCTCACTCAAAAAACACATGTACTTTCTTCTACCTCAAAAAAATCATCATACCGAATGAGATTCACATCTTGAGCATCCGCAGTAATGACTGCCTCATCCAGATGATAAAAAAATTTCAAAGGAAGAGACATTTTGAGGATTTAATTATTGAATTTTATTATTTTTGAAATGAATAGGTTCTCGTATAGTATATTTAAGATTTGTAAAACAATTTGGATCAAATTACAAGGCCAAAGAAACCAAATGAAGAAGAAGAAGATTTACCAAATTATTGACCAATTCATCATGTATTGGGGAATTAAATTCAGGAAGGACATATTTTCACTAACCTTCTATAAAAGATGGTAGACTCTAGAAAAGTAAAACTAAAAAGTTAACCATCCCAAGTATCAAGTGTTACTGCTACCAATATAGAGGAGGAAGGGAGATGGTAGAAAGTTAATGAAAAAATGTGCAGAAGTATGATGATTGGATGGTCAGTAAAACAATCAACCAAACTCATTACATTATTTAAAAATAGTTGAAACAACTAAATTATTCTTCTTCCATGTCAGCCGTAAAAAATAAATCTTTATCAAAAAACCATTCATCTAGAGGTCAATCCTCAAAGAAGTGAAATGATCATAAAGATAAAGAGAAGTTAGATGAAGATGAGATAATGTCAAAGACAATGTTTTCCCTGAATTTGGAAGATTTCATTCCATCGGCTTCAAAATTATGGGAACCTCCATGCCAAAGTGAGCTACCAAAAACGACCTATAAAGAGGAATCGTCCTTAGATGAAGAGTTGATCTTAGGATCCGTTAACGTTATCCACTTAATAGACCCTGATGAAAATGATGATTCTAGTTATGATGAGCCTGAATTCTCTATACCTAACTAGGGAACTTGGGTAAGAATACATGGAAGAGGATATATGGGAAGTCATAGATTTTATAGAAGCCGTTATTTTAACTCTACCCCTTCTCGAACTGTTTCTACAGCAGGAACATATTGGAGAACCCTTAAGCGATCTCGAGAAAGAACAAGGAATTTTTCACACACATGACAAGATCGGTCCTAACATGATTAACTTGGATGACCGATTAGAGGTTACAACATCACTCCCTAGGAATATATATAGACCTAGTTAGTCTAATCTACCAAAAGAATAGTAATTTCTATCTTTTCCCTTGAAACATGGTACATCAACATTTAGACCATCAAAATCCATGGCACCTACAAAACCGCATCTCTAGGAAAGAAAACATAGACCTCTAGACTAGAAGAATGATTTTTTTGAAATAGATAGCCAATTTACCAATGAATTTATCAATCTTGGAAGTCTTTAATTTTTCAAAAGATCTTCAAGAAGCACATATTTAAGCTTTTACATGTCCTCAAGAGTTTGAAACCGAGTTTGGTACTACTGAGGTTTACCATATAGATAATTATCCTACATAATGTCATCCCTTCATATCATTCATGAATGAAGATGAGGATGATGTTATATATAGACACATCATGAACATGTATCAATCTGGATGGTTTAATGATACAGACATCTGATGATCCTTCCTTGATA
Source organism: Viscum album (assembly GCA_963277665.1). Classification (NCBI taxonomy): domain Eukaryota; kingdom Viridiplantae; phylum Streptophyta; class Magnoliopsida; order Santalales; family Viscaceae; genus Viscum; species Viscum album. The sequence goes on from OY728164.1 coordinate 692,637,823, forward strand.
ATGGTTCAAGAGTTATATTCATTCCCATCGTTACACTTTGTTGATTGAGCCTCACTATATCTGACTTATCTCCTACCAAATTAATTTTTCAAGGTTATGAAAAGAATGAACAATAACCAATAGGGGATATTTCACTTAGAACTCAGTTTGGGGATCTTGTATCTAATTCTAATTTTATGGTTGTCATTTAGGACACAGCCTTCAACATTATACTTGGATGGACTATGCTACATCAATATTCATCCATTCCTTCATCATATCAGCAATGTATTAATTACTTATTCAATGGTCAAATTGAGACATTTTATGGTGAAAGTCTCCACTCTAAATAAGTGAATCTCAATTTAAGGAGGCCGAATTCTATCACACAAAGGGAATGAGTTTTGTGTGGTAATATGTAACAAGAATAAAAGATCACAATGTCCTAGAAAAGATACCAACTTACCCCTTCAAACGTGTGTGTATATATATATATATTATGTGATTCATTTAAATAAAATTAAGAGGATAGATCCATATCCAAGTACTCCTCCAGTGACATCCAAAATGCCAATTGTGGAAATTTATCCTAGAAACACGGGTGAAGTTGTTGATAGTGAAACATTAAATGGAGATATCTTTATTTCATCCACCGAACATTAACAAGTCTTCGCATTATCAATAATTCTAGAAAAGGTTGTCACATTTATAAAGGAAGAGACAGATGTTGATTCCCAACCCATCATTCTCTCTTTAATACACCAATAAGGCCCTTCATAATTAGTAGGGTCAAAAATGTTTGCCTCTTCTTTAGGATGTCAAAATAATAACTCCTCTCATATCTCTGATTGTTTTGAATCATCTTACCTTGAAAATAAAAAAAATAAGAATTTACTTGTTTGGAAGAAGAATAATATCTCAACGATGCCCCTTCTTCATTTGTGGAAGGAATCTCCACCACTTTGGATGATGTCAGGGAAATAAATATGGGTACAAAAGAAGATCCACACCCTACTCTAATTAGTGAAATCCTAAATTTTGAAGAGCGATAGATGTATACATTATTTCTAAAGAAGAATCAAGACATATTTTCTTGGAACTATACATAAGTGTGACGCCTTAATACCGATGAGGCCACTTGTCATTTTGGTTTTCCAAAAGAGAATCGAATATTTAATAAGGCAACATGATAAACACACCCAACTCATTCTTCTAAAACTGAATCTGAAGTAAACAAGATTATAAAAGATAACATTGTCAGGGAGGTGAAATATACCAAATGGAAGTCCGACCTTATCCTAGTGAAAATGAAGAATGTGAGAAATCCAAGTTTACATTGATTTTTGAGATCTTATCCAAAATTGTCCCAAATATGACTTTCCAGGTCTGATCAAAAAACATCTGAATGATACAATAACCATCTATGGAGCTCTATCCTTCATGGATGGATACTCGGGTTATAATCTAATCTATGTGGACCTATGTGATGAGGAGTCTGTATATATCAGAGCCCCTCATGGAGTGTTTTTCTTTCAGGTAATTCCCTTTGAATTAAAAAATGAAAATTCAACGTAACAATGTGACATGCACCATATTATCACACATAATTATGATTTTTTTTGAATAATATGTGGATTATCTAGTAGTTATATCTAGACAATGTTCTGGTCACCCGACTGATTTGGAGACTATATTCAGAAAACATCACCAAAATAATTCAAGGATGAATCCCTTGAAATGTATTTGAGGGTTACCTTATAAAATTCATTGGCTTCATTGTACATCATCATGGAATTGATGTTGATCCATAGAAGACAAAAGCAATCCATGGAATGCCACATCCTTGAAATTTTAAAGAATTAAGAGGACTTCAAGTATACATGGACAATATTCAGCACTTTATCGCCAATTTGGTAGGCAAGTATTTATCATTTACCAGATTAATGAAGGATGGAGTCACTTATCAATGGACTGAAGATTTTAAATAGTCATTTGATACCCTCGAGAAATATCTCTTGAGTCCACTGATATTAAATCTATCTGTTGATCGAAATCCACTTATACACTATGTGATATCTTTAGAGAAATCACCATGTGCCTTAGTTTCACAAAATAATGATGCTAGGGATGAAAATAACCTTTAATATCTGAGTTGAAATATGCATGACACAAAGACTCAATATTAAATTGTCATGATGTGCTACCTAGAATTAATCATCGAAGTTTATAGGCAAATGCACTACCTGTAACACCATGAGGTTCACATCGTATATCTTAATAACCAACTCAAATTAATCCTCAGTCGTCCCAGGATTATAAGACATTAGGTACAATGATAAGTTATTTTTCAATAGTTCAATATATAGTTTGTGACTCAGAAGTCAATAATAGGGAAAGCCTTGGCATAATTCTATCCTAAACACCCATCCGCAGAAGACACATCATAGAATATTGAAATTACTAATGAATAAATATTCTCTATTTTAGATAAACATCATACATGGGGAATGTACTTTGATGGTACTTCTATAAGTACAATGGTGAATTAAATAGAAAACCCTAAAGTCAAAAATGTTGGGTTAGGATTTGTACTTATTTCCTCATAAAAGGTAGTGTTTCTATATTCTGTTCTATTATCATAAGGTCTTACCATCAATGAGGTAGAATATCATTCTCTCATTACGGGCCTATAATTTTCACACTAGGTACAAGTGAACCTCCTAAAAGTTAATGGGGATTTAGAGTTGTTAGTCAAAGAGATCAATAGAGATTATGCTATCAAAAAATAAATTTTAATCCTATTGTGCGATTATATTAGAGGGTTAATTACTGAATTTCCATCATACCCAACATTTTCATATGTGTCGTGATCACAAAATTCCCAAGATAATGCATTGGATAATGTAGCCACTACCTAGGAGATCAAAATTAGGATATGATAATCATTAGTATTTCCCATCGTTATATGTTTTCAATTTTTGGTCAAGCTAAAATGGGGTAAATTAATTAAGTCATCCCTATTATTGAGCCGTATGGTAATACTACGAGAGATATATAACCTATAATGAAACCTTGTAAATAGTGTTCTTCCACTAGGTAGAGATGAAAAAGAATACATTTTATGATGAGTTTCTAGTTTCACTCTTTATAGTAGTCAAGATCACCAGAAGATCATCTAAAATTAAGGATCTCATGGAGTCTTCTTTGGATGTATCTCTAGAGAAGAAACTACAATTGTCATAAAAGAAGTACATGAATGGGATTGTGGTGATCATTGGTCTGGGCATAGGATTTATAATCAAATCAGAAGTCTTGGATACTTCTTGACCATCAGTGATGCAGGATTTCATGGATTTCACCAAGAAATGTCCTCCCTTCCTTGTGCATGCCAACTTCATTCATCAACCCCCGAAGTTTCTACATATAGCTAAATACTCTTGACCATTTTCCACATGGGGAATGGATAAAGATACACCTTATCCTCTAGCTATGGGTAAGAATTTCAATTATATTCTTACTGCTACTGATTTCTTTTCCAAATGGTTTGAGGAAAAAACTCTCAAAAAAGTCAGAGCCAGGAAAATTTTTAGATTTGTTAATGAAAATATCATTACTAGATTTGGTGTCCCTTATATTTTATTGACGAATAACGAAACCAATTTTTATTCTGTTGAAGTAAATAAGTTATTTCAGGAGCATAATATCAAATCCAACCAATAATCAAGCTACCATGCAGCGACCAATGGAAAGATGAATACTTTTAATAAGACCCTAAGAAACATAATATAGAAAATAGTGGATAATGATAAGAAATCATGGCCTGATAGTCTATTTAATGCGTTTTGGTATTATCATACTACTACTCGTACTGCCAATAAAGAAACTACATATTCATTGCTGTATAGAATAGAAGTGGTTTTCCCAATTAACATTCATTTGCCTTCAGTCTATATTGAAACATATAATCAGTTATCTATAAATGAACAGTCTCAGAAGTGATTAGATGAGATGGACCGATTATAAAAAATTTTATTTCATACATTTCAACTTTTGGAAGTCTATCAGAGTAGAATATCATGAGATTTTAATAATGATATTCCCCTACACTCATTTCTTCAAGGAGAATTGGTAATAGTTATCAGGATACCGATGATACAAGGAAATAAGACTCCATAGAATGTGCCAAAGTTGGAAAGACCTTACTTAGAACACAATTCTTCTCTAATAAAGTTTATTACCTAATCTCAATGGATAGATAATTTATTAAAACTCCAAACAATGCAAGAGTCTTGAATAATTACTTTTTTGTAATTACAAACATCATGTTCTCGCTACACGACTTTAAACTACACAACAAAATGTCCTCACTGCATGAATTTAAATTACACAACATAATGTACTCAAGGAATGACTCTAAACTTCACATCATATTTCTGTGCAGCATGACTCTAAACTACACAGTATAATTTCCTCATTGCATGAATCTAAACTACACAACATAATGTTCTCGCTGAATGACTCTAAATTCCATAACTTAATGTCATCGCTGCATGAATCCAAACTACACAACATAGTGTTCTCATTTCATAACTCTAAACTGCATAGTATAAAGTCCTAGTTTCAATACATTAAACAGAATAACAACCATTTGCGTCCAAGATGCATGAAGTTAAACTGTATGATTAACATCTCCCTTATTTGACATTCAGAGCTTCCATGCACAAGAATCACTTACATCACTACTACTCCTCAGTGGAACATGAGTTCCATTTCTCCCTATGTTTGAATTAGATCATCATAGATACCTCATTAAAATAATTATTTATTTCTTGATTCTCATTCCAATGGGATACATAGAGATGCTGAAATCTCCAATCATGGGCCCATCCACAACCACAAAAGATTTTATTTCCACTTTATCCAATTATAGATGAACCAGATCTATATAGATTACTCTTTTCAAGATTCATGGTTTGATCTAAATTCCATTTTGTGTCCTATGTTTTAAAATTATTCCACAATGTGTTTAAGGTCACATCTCTCACATCAAACCCAATAGGTTTGGGGAACATGTTTATCAAGTTCTACACTTTTCTTGATTATCATTTCAATGGGATACATAGAGATGCATAGATGTCCAATATTTGGTCCAACCACCAAAACAAAATCCCACTTCCCCATGTCAATACATGATTGATATGGGGAAAAATCTCAAGAACTACATTTGGCATGATTCTCAGTCTATATGAGAAACATACTGACACCTAGGTCATATCTTATAGTCCAACCGCAATATTCATTTTCACATCACAATCACTTCATCTCCTCACTCTATGTCTCTAAAACTGCACAACATAATATCTTTTCTACACAACATTAAAATGAAACACACCCCAATAACTATGTTTGGCTTGATTGTCATCCCATAGAAATACATAGTGAAAACTAGGCCCTAGCTCTTCATCCCAGCCAAAATAATTTTTTTATCTCTCTTTAACATATAATTAAAAATCTATGTGGGAGTCTTCATTTTGGGTCCTCTCTTTACAGATCGCACATAGAAAACAAGAAATGTCCCAATTTCATCATATGAGTCAAATCTATATATGAAACTCTTAATTAAGAGACAATATTGATTCAAATATTTCTCATATGGATTGAGAATTTCAACACTTTCATTTTTCATACATTTAATCTTCAATGTTTTCAAATCATCATAATCTTTCTTACATTTTTATGTGGAAGATTTTCTAATATATGAGATATCTATTTATTGACTATGTAGTACATGGCCCTATGTGGACTTATATAATTTTCCTAAATAACAGGACAATCGGTAAAAAGATTCCATTGCTTGGATTTGTAGTATATTTCCTAGTTAGACATGTATAATATAACCCCCATAATGGATATGTAAAATAATAGTAACTACATTCTTGGATAAATTTTCTTATGTCCCCTTTAATCATTGATGAAAATATACCAGTATCTGTATCTTAAAGCAATCATCCATGTATATTTGTCCCATTAACCTTCTCTAAGCCTGGAAGTCTTCAAGACAATGGTTTACACATTTTTTTCTTTATGTGTTCAAAGCATATTGAAATAACCTCAAAACATTTGACTACATATCATCTATTATTTCTATTATATTTTTTTACTAGTATTATTACATAAAACGACAGAAACCATACTTATTACATTTGGGCCAGACCACTATAGAAATCATATTCTTCTAATTCATTGGAAATAATATTTAGAAACACTATTTCTGTATTCAGGTACAATTCTCTATAAATTTAACTATGTGCTGTGGAAATCTAAATCTCTATAAACTTTCTTCAGATTTTTAGCAATATCATGTAAAATTTTTTAGACCTCTTTTGTTTGACTATATAGTATGTGCCCCAGTGGCCTTGCATAAACTTTCCCTACATAACAGGCTTGTCAGTCAAAAAATTCCACTATTTGGTGATGCATTATTTTTCCTTATTCGTCCCAACATAATACATAACCCAATTTTTTTTCAAATAATGGAAACTTCAGTCTTAGAAAAGACTTCCTCCAATGTCTTTTATCCCTTTCCCCATATAATTCTTCAGATCCATAAATTCCCAAATCAAAGTTTATAATTCTTCTTTTCCATACATGAACATGGTATCATGTTTCCAAACTAAGTATCATGAAACTAGAGACTCATGAACCATTGGTGAAAGAAAAACAACTTAAATTAAATCCACCCAATGTGATCACAACATGAAATAAAACTACAGAATATAATGTCCACACATCATCATGTGAAACTACATAATATAATATTATAAATCCCCATTTATGAAATTTTTTTACCATTCATAATTCTCCAAATTTTTTAAGAAGTGGTTTCCCCATTCATGACCTATGTCAAAGTAGATGGCCCTTTTTTTAAAATCAATTTCCATGGAAAAACAACCCTCTATGGTCTTCTTTGATGCAAGTCCTATTTTCCTGAGTCTATCAACAATAAAAGCATAAATTTTTTATAGATCATTTTATTAACTATGAAGTACATGCCCCTAGGTTTTATTGTATTAGTTTCTTACATAACAGGCCCAAAAATCAAAATATTCCACTATTTGGCTATGCAGCATATGTCATAGTTGGCCCTACGTAATACAAACCCCATAATGGGATTATCAAATAATGGTAACTTTGTTCTTGGAAAAGACCTCCATAATGTTTATACATCAAGTTTTAGAACTGGTGACCATAAATATCCTGACATAATATTCCATTTGGAAGTACATAAGGAATATTATAACACTTCCTCACCACTAATCCATATTGGGGATTTAATTTTATAATTTATGGTCAAAGATATTCAACCTTAAACACTGTCATTATTAGATTGGCATGCATGAATCTAAAATGCCATTAAAAAGAGACATAGTACTTAAAATATTAAAATCCTACAAAGGGAACATTGGAAAATAGTCAAGTCTCAGATCAGTAAACATAAAATTTGCACAGTTTAGGAAATATTGAGTAATAATATAGATCATACCATTTTTGTGTATGAAAAACTACTACGTCACGAAATGATGATTTTTGAATTTTCTGCTACAAAATATCATGGTAGAAATTTATTATGGAACTTCATTTATATATGATATATATTATATTAATATTTTCTCTATTTTTTTAATTTTTATTATAACATACCATTATACTCTCCATTTTGTACAAATACGAAAATTCCGTTTGAGGAGGTGTTGACTATCACCCCCTCAATGTGATGTGACTCATTCCCATTAAAAATGTAACATATAAAGGATGGTTTTATTAGACCTATGATATATAAATGATATAAATATAATAATGGTATTATAATTTATATTTTTATCATTTTATCATTATTCTTAAATATGATAGTGAAAAAAAGTTTCTTTAATTCTTACTTATGACATACCCTCTCCATGAAGAATGTTGTTCATTATTTATCTACAAATATTATGGATTTTATAAATACATATTTACTAGATATATATTATATTTATGTAAATTAAAATATTCTAGAGTTGATTTACATTTGACTACATCAAAAATTTATATAAAAAATAATATCATTTTCTACTCAAGTATCGAATATCGTCAAAACAACTGATATGAACATAATTAATTATGTTATTTTTATAACATGGTAAGAAGTTATATAAAATTAATAATAAAAATTAAAAGGGTTATCATGAATGTAGTATTTTACTATGCTTATTATTTAGGAACATAATGATAGTATGTGATGAGTCGGACTCTAGGTAAGGGAAATCTTAACTCAATCTCCATTCATTGAGTTAAATATCTATGTCATTGGTTTTGAAAGAATATGTTTGAATGAAATCTTAATGTTTTACACTGAATACCTACTTATATTGGGTGTAATTTTATTTTTCACATGTAATTATGTCATTGATATATCCTTGACAAAATGATATGATCTTTGTAAGGGACCTACTCTCAATCTCATTTCATTGAGTCATATTTTGATAATATAAACCACCATCATTTATAGGATTTATAATATACCCCCATTACTTTTACTTCAAGGGAATATTTTTTTATATGAATCATTTTTACTAATGTTCAAAAAATAATTTTTTTAACATATGCAGTGAAAATGAATTCATTGTCATCGTAACCGTTCTTTTATATTTGGCTTCCACTATAGGGATTAATGTTTGTCCAAGGAAAAGAAATACCTTATTCTATTTTTGGATGTTTTGGTATTTAATATGGATTTGAAAATGGATTTTCTATTTCAATATCTTAAAATTATTTCTTATTATTTCAAATGTAATTTTATGAATGAAATGTTAATTATTTCAATTTTTTAGTGATATGATTAAATAATGGGACATGGAAATGTGACGGGTGGTTATGAGATAATATAAAGATAGGTGGCTACATTATAATCTATTGATGGGTGGTTCTGTGATAACCAAAAAATTGGAGGTTACATTATAACCTCCAATGCATTGGTTATGGAAGTCATCTATATGGCCATTCCCATTAGTGATATTTATGGAAGTTGATTGTATGGTTATACCATTTACCTGTATTTATGTCCCAATTTACATTTATAGGTTATATATTTATTTCTATGGTATTTTTGGAAATATTTTGGTTGTAAAAGGGCAAGAAAAGAGTTTATATTCATTGATGTTTTTTTGCAACTTCTTAAAGGTGAAAAGTATTACTCTATGATAAATTATTTATGGATTACATGTTTTCTCAAGAATAATATTTTTGTTTATTTATAAATCCCACACTGATATTTTTATAACAATCCCATATTTTGAAATATTTTTCATCGAACTTAATGAATTATAGATTCAAGGATGGGATCAAGTAATAGTCTTGTTGTTTAAACATGAAAGGAAACATGTTTCTTTTTAAAAAGATTATGTTTTAGGTAAAACATGGATTGTGGGTAGAACTGTCTAATTTTAATATTTATGTTTTTATGTACTAGTTATGACCTAATAATCTAATACAATAAACTTTAAAGTTTCCTTTATGTGATTAAAAGTAAAATTATGGGCATAACATGTGATTATGTAATGATTATGGTTAGGGGATTATTAATATCATCAATTTATAAGGTTGTGTACATGTTACTACATGTATTCATGAGGATATGATTCCTGAATTCCATTCCTCATGTCGGTGTTACATCTAGGATTTACCAAATTCATCATAACGTATGTCGACCATATTGGTGATCGGGCATAAAAAAGGAAATTACAGGGTTTGTAACATGATACCACACCTATCAATAGGCTTAGGAAGAGAATAAATGACCTGGTTTATTACTAATGTTGTTTACCATTTTGAAATTGAAGCGGGGTGACATTAACAAGGAAATCATCGCCATTATCCCATGGAGGCCTGAGAAGAATGGAACTCTTTTGGCAGTTGTGGACCAAGTGATGAATGTAGCACATTTCATGCCCATGTGGGAGTCCTTCTCAATTGATTAGTTGGATGTGTTGTGTGTTTGATTAATAATCCCTCTATGTGGGGGTGTCATAGGTAATTATTTTATACCGTGGATCAAATTTTAATTAATGCTTTTAGAATGGATTGAAATGGTTCTTGGTAAAAAGGTATTACTTAGTACAACATTCCATCTACAGACTAATGCATAGTCAAAACATTCTATATATATTCTTAAGGATATGCTTAATGCATGTTCCATATAATTTAGTGTGTCTTAGGGGAATTACCTTGATCTTATTTATTTCACTTATAAATATAATTATCAGGAGACTATTGAGATGGTATGATATGATGCTTTTTATTATAGGTTATGCGGATCACCTACATGCTGGATGGATGAAGGCCAGTCAGAGTAGTTGGGACAAATTCTAATGTAGGAGATGTAGGATTGAGTTCATATGGTTCAAAAAGGCATGGAAACACATTTGAGTATGTATAGGTTGTATGGTGATAGACATAGACTATACCGTGAGTTTATAGTTGGTGATCATTTTTCCTTCATTTGTCTCCAGGATTGGGTAATCATAAGAATTGGAGGTATAGAAAGTTAAAAAACAGGTCTATTGGAACTTTTGGGGTAGTGGAGAGAATTAGTCTGTTGGTGTACTAATGATTCGTTCAATAGATGTATAATGTAACACATCATGTTTTTAATTTGTCATAATTTTGATGGTATCACCTCGACCATTTTCATTTGATCAATGTGCATGATTTTTAGCTTGTGACTATGGTATCCATTGAGGAGAATCTAATACATGATATGGATAGGATTGAGGAAGTGTTGAGGGGAATTACCATACCAATGGTTCATGTTTTTTTGCAACATGGATGTGTTCAAGAGGAAAAATGTGATACAGAAGTATATATATATGGGCTCAATATCATGATTTGTTATCATGAAATAATAGATATTCTTGGGAGTACATCTTGAGGAATAGCTCGTATAAGGTGGGGATTTTATAAGATCCAGACCATTTTGTGATATTTTTTATAATCTTTCACATGTAATATATTTCCTTTTTTAGTATATTTTTATTGGGTTTCACCTTGGCGAGTCTTTTGGTAAAATTGATAATATTTGGAGAGTTTTTGGCATGTGAAATATTGGCACATGGTTTTCCCAACCTATGCACCCTATCTTAAAGAACCATGAAAACCCAAATATAATGGGATTTCATGTTTGGGTCATGGTTTGTAAAACCATGAGCCAAAATATTAGTAACCATTTGGACCCTTTGTGAGGTGGGCATTTTTTAAAACATGCCACCACCCTAAGAAATCATGAAAGTGGAAATTACCTATCAAAAAATTATTATAAATATCCCAAACCCTAAGATTAAACACCTATTGAAACCCACTCAAACTTATTATTTTTAATTTTACTTTCTAGACTCCCAGATGAATTCCAAGGTCTCTCAAACTCCATTCTTGGTGAATAAAATTAGATAATTATAGAATATGCAACTCTCCTAGTTGGCAATTTTTCTTGTTTTGATTCCTCTTTCTCCCATTCCTCTCATATATTGAAAGTAAGATATTTTTTCACTACTGGAAATGGGTTACATCTAGGTTTCCTATGATATTAATCCATTTAATCTTGATTCAATGAATTAATTCTACATCTTGTTCTTTACTGTGTTATTTACCATTCCACTTAAATAGTGGAATTACTTTTGAGATCACTAATCAATAATCTAGAGTTAGGTGGTATAAATTGAAAATATCATAGCCTTGAATTATAATTACATGTGTGTATGGTTTAATTTCAATGTCCATGAATTTAAATTAAATATTGAATAGGATGGATTAACTGTTCAATTAATAGATGGAAATAGAGAATTTATTAACTGATTTCTCAATCAATAATGAAAGTGGTTGAACAAGGGAAAAAAAATTGTTAATTTAATGGAATTGTGGAATTGGGAGATCAATGGGATATTAGGTTGGTTTTATAATGGGAAATATAGAATGGTTGGATTAACCTTAATGGGTTAATAATTTATAATAGTATATTTTAAATAATGGTTTAATGGTGAATTGTTCATATTATTCCATTTGAATTAAACTGTTTAACTTTTTTCGAATATAATTGGTATACCATCATATGAAATGGTGATAAGAGGGTTAAATATGATAAACCTTAATAATTGTGATATATATAAAATGTGTGACTAATTGATAAATGGGATTTGGATTATGGCCCAAATCCTTGAATTCTCTTAGGGTAATAGACGTGATGTTAATTGCCCAAATGGATTCATTTGATAATTAGTGTGGTTCAAAGAGTGATGATTGAAAATCCAACATGTGATTGATTTATAAATGGGTTATGGGACATGGTCTCAAGATTCAAATACCCATACGGTCCTACCCATGTTATTCTAAACCAAAATTGTTTTAATTGCACTATGGATACAAGTATCCATGTTATTTAAATTAAATTGAAATGATAATTGAAAACCCATGATTTATTTGACACATGATATCCCTTGGGGAAGGTTTAGATTCTAGCATGGGCTGAAGTTGGTATTGATATTTGGGTTTCATCTTCATACCATTGGGATATATGTGGTTAAATAATGAATAATTGAATATATAAAATGATTATTTTATCACATTATTTTTTAATAATTATACACCTTCATACACTATTATTGACTACATATTGATCTAGCCTCCGTTGGTGGTGGCCAAATGATTTGTACTCACACCCCACTTGGGTATCATGATTGGTACCTAAATAGACATCATGTTTTTAGGATAATATAAATATTGGAGGCAAGTGATAGATGTATGATTTGGGATAGGTCATTGATTTGGTAACATGAAACTTATATGGAAGGGAATATCTACAACACTAGATTTGGATGTTGTATTTATGATTTGGTCATCATGTGATACTAGTATTATTCTTGCTGTTAATTATTACTAGTTGGTTATTACTTAATTGTCTTTTGTGGTTGGGGTACTTTGATAAAGATGGTATAATATTTCCATGTTATATATTTGACACTCATTTCTAGTTGGTAGCCTTTGCTGTATGGGGAGGTGCACCTGAGGTCATGTTGCCCACCATATTGGGGTACTACTCTATGACACTTATATTAGTACATATCAAATGGGTGGGGTATATAATTATATATAAAATCTACACACTAGTGGGTCTGAATAGAAACCTATTATAGTTTAATGAGATAATGGTTCCATTTTATGTATGATTTCATGTCACATGACATTAACAGTATGTTTAAGATGTATGTCATTAAAAATTACCATCACTAAATGATCAATTGTTATTATCCATAATTTTATTTATTATCCATGTATTTGATATTTGGATAGTTTCATTTCATTATGTTAATTTTATAACTATTTATTCATTAAAAATTGATTATACCATTATTATTTTATGATTTCATATTTTATAATATATTCCATTCATATTTTATAATCCCACCACTATATATTGTTTCAAATTTCCCTAGGAAACCAAGAATATTTCTATTTAAAAAAATAATAATTGAAAGAGAATAATATTGTTCTCACTAATTCATATATTTTATTTTTTAGTTTCAAATTCAAATTAAAATATATTTACATATCATTTTCCTAAGAGATGAATTTTTTTGGACCCATGCATTTTTATCAATGTATTATTTAACAATATAATAAAATAACCAGTAGAACCAAGGATATGTAAATGGGGTTTCAACATTTTTAAATTTTATAATCATATAAAAAATCCAATGATGTTCAATAAATCATAACATGTATACATGGGAACTAATGTCATAAATCCATTTATGAGTGCCTGTGATAGCAAAAATATGATCAATATAAAAATGTGAGTTGTGTAAAATTCATTGTCTAGCCATTTTGATATTATGTACCACTTCATCATGGTGAAGCTGGAATATAATGATGTTATTTTAGAGTATATTTTTAAATATTATAAAGTAAGGGGTATTATAAGAAATACCATAATGAAGGATTCTTTACAATACATGTGGATTTTTATGGGAGTTAACTCTCCCAAAAAATCACATTGATTTTATTTATTTATTTATACACTTTTAATCAAAAAATATATTAATAATGGGATAAAATATATTGGGTTTTTACTTGTAATGGGTGGGATTCCATTCCATTGTATTTGAATAAAAATAGTTGGATTTTCATTAGGGGAAATTACATATGTGGGGATATGTGTGGTCTTCATAGCTAATATATTTTGATATGATCTATTTTTTTTCAAAATTACTATATCACAATAAGAAGGGAATATTGAGGATTCTCTAAATAATGGAGATACTGGTGATGCTTTATGATGTGAAATGATGATCTTAATTATCATATACCTCAATTTAAACATGATAGACATAGTGATTATCTTTTGACCTAGAGTTGGATAACTCTCAATAACATTATTCTCTCTAGCTTTGTGGTATTCATGTATCACTTATAGTAGAAAAATTTCGTAACTAAATTCTTATAATGATTATTCATTATAACTATAAGTAATTTTAGGATATATTTGTTGAAAACATATTCATGAATTTATAAGAGTAATATGGATTTAAAAATATAATAATGGAATGAAAAAATAATGAGGAAGACCAAACCGAATTATGGAGCATAGAGAAAAAGAGTGGTTGTAGTTATAAGAAACATACTTTTGAAAGGATGAATTAAGGTAATCAAGGTTTTGTTTATTGTATTCTACCTATATAGTGGGTATCCATGTAATATCAATCCATCTATTGGAATATTATTTTCCTTCATTATTTATGGTGAAAATACACTTACTATACATGGTCATGGTTATTAAAGAATAAAGGGTGGAGCTATATAACCACAATGAGAAGATATAATGGTAATTATTTTTTCATTTTATTCTGGTTAAAAAAAAATCAACATCCCATTGTTTTGGTTTCATGAATTTTTTTTGTCACAATCAATGGAAAACATTTGGGGTTTTAAATTAAGGGGGCGAGAGCAGGAAGAACATAATATTTTCACACCCAAAAAGTCATGTTCATAGATAAAAATATGGCAATGATAAAAAAACTCTAATATTTGAGGTATATAAGGATATTCTTGAATTTACATTCATTTCTATAATTTTCTCAAAAGACAATACCATAACAGATCTAATATTTCCATGGGTTTTGAATAAATTAATAATATTTTTTATAACTTTTCATCATTCTATAAACTTTTGAGATAGAGACACAGAAATTCTATAGAGCCTCCCATGGTGAAATTGGATATTTTATAAGAGAATATTAAAATTTTACACACAATCAACACTTATAGAATCATGGAATGTATTATATAATAATGATCAATATAGGAAATTCTTGTTTTTTTAATTTTTATAAAATTGTTAATGAATATGTTATTGATCCATATTATATAATACATATTGAATATACGATAATGATTTGTTAAACAAGATCGTATGTTAATCATAATTTTATAAAAAATGGTTACTACCATGTTTTCATTGATAACATAACCTTTATTATTTAATAAAACATTATACTTAGACTATATATTGAAATCAGGTATATTTTTCTAAAATACATGTTTGATAAAAGTGACTAAAATTATAATGATACATTTTTATGTTTTATTCTTAAATTTTTATTTTATCTTAATTATATTATTATGTTAGTACATTTCTTTTTTATTATGTATGTTTTCCCACTCCAACATAATAAGTGTTTATTTAAAAGTTTAAAAAAATATTAGTACCGTGTAACTAGATAAAAAATGTTAGTCACGTTTGTAAGAACTTATTGAATCATGTTCCATTTTTCCAATTGTCTAATTATAATTATCCTATTTTCATTATTTTATAGATCCTAAACTCAAACAAATATTAAAACATTATTAACATTCAAACTAATGTTTTTTTGATAAAAAAAATTCATCCTCTCATAGTGCTTGTCAATATTCGTTACTAGGGTATGTCAACCAAAATATGAGTCAATATAGCATTTATATATGACCAGTCTATTTTTTATTTAATTTTATATATTTTGATAAAATATATATGATTTATTTTAAATACCTAATTTTTATTTCTCAAAATTATATGATAGATAATTAAAAAATTATAGGATATTATTTATTTATAAATCACGTATTATTAATTTAAAAAACTTCTTTATATTAAATCCATTATTTATTGATATTTTATTATATATTAAAATTGATATTTAAATTATATAGATGTATTTGAATACTTTATATATTTTTTTTAATTTGGATGATTTTTTTTGGACACAAAATAAATGTAAAGAATATTTTTACTACATAAATAAATCATTGAAAAACCAGTTTTAATGAATGAATATTTTTTCTTAATTAAAAAAACTGATAAACGAATATAAATTAATAAAATATAAATGATTAAACTCAATTAAATTAATAAATATATACGGGTGATACAAAAAATTTTCAGGAATAATTACATGATTTGTGTGAATTATTTGGGATTGGAAGTGGTTACACCTCAATAGACTGAGATCCATATATCTGAATTCATCTCAGTGTTATACATCATTAGAAATAAAATTACTGATCTATGTTACATACATATAGTTCCTAATATAATTTTTTTTGTATGTAGTGGAAAATAAATATTACTTGAATAATGTAAGGATGAAGACATTGAACTAGAATTCAAAATATCATTCATAATGAATATCAAGGAATAAAATAATTGAACCACATGTAGAAGAAGAATCCGATAAAACGAAAGAGAAGAAAAATTTATTTTCCCATTAATTCAAGATCAGTAATGTGTTTATGAATTAATGACTTATAATGAGGATAACAAAAAATAATTATTTTTGAAATATATATACATTGAATTATTCCTTCTCATTAGATATGTATAAAATAATTTGTATGAGATTTACATTTCATGTTAAAGAGGAGTTCATTAATGACGGTGAGCTATTTTATTTAAATAAATACATTTTTGTTTCTTTTAATGATTGTTGGATTCTGATAAAGGGTCCATGTTTAACACGTTCCATAAAAACACGTCATATTATTTAATAAAAATTGATTATAATCATTGAAAATGTATTTTTCTATTCATATGAATGATATAACTTATTAAATGTAAGATAACCTCTTGAAAATCTCTTTATTTTGATGTTTTAGATATTACTGAATTAATAATAGTTAGGTTGGGTGAATAATTAATGATTGAAAAATTCAACATTATAGTTGAATTTTTATGAAATAACTATGATTATATAAAAATTTAAATAGTAATTTAAATACAAAATAATAATTTACATTGAATTTACCCCCATATATTTTATTCATAAGAACTTTCCCTAATTATGTCATAAACATCATAATTTTACATTTTCAATATTTAAGATGTATGGTTGAGATTTTTAGGGGATTGTTATGTATTTTTCAGATCATTGTATAGGTTTTTCGAAACCAATATGAGGATTTCTATCCCATAATATATGTATGACTTATCATAACTAAATTGAATAATAATATAGGTGTTTATGGAAAAAACATGTAGATTGATATGTTATTTGTTCATATACATAGATAAATACCAAGTGATATATTTTCTCATCTAGGTTATCCATAAAATAGATGGAAAATTTTTGTTATGTGAGATTAGTATGTTTGAGGTTTTATTTCTATACGTTATGTGTTATAAAAATGGATTATATGACTTATCCTGATGTATGACGATATATTTATTTGATGAAGACTACATTAGATCGATTTTGTAAAATTTATTTTCCTCTATACCAATCATTTAATTTTGGTTATATATTAATAATTTATAATCATTATCAACTTTATAAACATCTATAGTGTCACACAGAATGCCAATTTGAATAATGATATAATTTTAGCATAAAAGTTTTACATGAATTTAAATGATCATGTTATGAAATTTAGAAAATGGATTCTATCATATCATAAATAGTTTGTAGTATGTTTTAATTTTTTTTAAGAAAGGATATGAAATTTTAAAAAATTCTATGGATTTAGTGTCAATAAAAATACCTTTGAAATTTACTAAAAAAAATCTAATGGTGAATATTTTTATAATACTCTATAAAATATGGTATAATTTCTTATATGTTTTATATCTTCTTGTGTGATATGAATGTGATTTATGCTATGTAAAAATTAATAAAAGATTAATAATTCAACAAGGGTAATCACACATTTTAATATAACACCATAATTTTTAATGAGATATCTAAACTATTTTATTAATTATTTTATCCATTAAAAATTTACCATATGTTTAAGTTAGATATTTTATAATAGTATATTAAAAAAAAATAATGTAAATTTTTAACATTACTGAGAACATAAGAAATTATTATTATAGTGATCCATAATTAATTATATAATAATGGATTTAATTATACATAATGGAAATATACATGGTAATTAGACAAAGTAGAACACCTCATAGAAAAATTAATTACCTTTATCTCCATCATTTACATAAGGAGTTATCACAATTGTACAATGTTCATGGGAAGTTTGGAGGTGGAGGCTCATGAGTAGTCCTTAGTGTTGAGCGAGAGGTTTTCGACATCACCTCCCCCTTCCCCCTCTTCATATTTCTTCTCTCTCACAGGTGTTGGAATTTAGTGATTTTCACTACAGAAGACACTGGTTTCGTTTTGAATTCCATGGATTGGAAACATTAACTAGTGATTTTTTGGTGTCGTCGTTGCTAGTGTGACCATGTACCTTTTCAGTGGACCTCTCCTATCTCTGTGGATTTTTTGATAAATAATCCAATGAGGGTTATTATATAGTTCTTTATATGATCGGATCCAGTCCTAGATTGTCATTTCTATCATGGATTGGCTCATACCCCCTCATCAGCGATAATCCATTGGTGATGTTTTGGGTCATCCAGTCAAGGGTGACGATTGGTCAACTTTTCACTTCATGGATCATCTTTTTCTTCAAGTATCTTCTATGGTTGTGGTGTCATAGGGTGGATCATATATTGGGAAGGGCTTTCTGGCTTCAGTACTAATGACTGGGATATAGACATCAGGGGATGATCTATGTGTCAAAACATCATTGTATAGTAGGTTGATGATTTTATTCTTAGTTTGATGTAAATGTTTCCAAAAAAAAACTAGAGAACTAGGGATTTTTGGAATTTTCCAATTATGCTCTTTGGGTTGGTGATTTATATTTTTGATGATGGAATTATGTTTCTAGAATTGAAGGGTTAGTGCTTGAAAATGTATAACAAGAATATGATGGATTGGTTTTCGGTCGTATGAAAATCAATTTTTTTACTTCCTAGAGGTGATTTCGTGGTGGTGTTTGTTTTGTGGACATGAAAGTTTTGGTAAAAGGGCTAAGAAACCAGTTCACCAACAAGGGGTTTCTTCAGACGAGGTTTAGACTAAATAGTTTTCACTTGATCATTGTTATCCAGATATGGATGTCTGAGAGGCTATGTAAATTTTCATTAGCACCTGGCCCATTCATCTATTTATTGGACAACTAGCTGAGTAGTGATGAGAAGGTGGAAGCTGGTCTTAACATTATTGACACTGAGGTGGAGATTCTCTTTGTGACCTGATCTGGGATGTTTTGGGCTTTGGGATTTTGGACTATGGAGGCTTAATTATTGTTTTATGCCTTTGATGACATTTTGGGATCCCCCTTATCCCTTAAAATGGGTTTTATGTTTATAAATAAAAAATAATAATATTCAATCATTGTAGGCACTATAGATATGATACACATTTAATAAAAAAATTATTACTTGTACATTCGTGAGCCTAATGCTTATTTTTAAATTTTGCTTTTCAAGAATCTTACTGATGGATATTAATATTTATAGAGATTTTGTATAAAATATGTCATGCTATTTATTTAGTTTTCTAAATATCTCATAATAAAATTATTGTTTATGATTTTTTCAGTAATTCCTTCTTAAAATTATTTATAGCCTTACAGTTTGGCAGATTAAATAAAATTTACACAATATTTAGTTATATATACTTAACATCAAACATACACACTTAGGTAAATAAACCATTTTTATATCATTTTAATTATAGAAAATTATTTCAATAATCATATTTAATTTAAAAAATTACAATTTCCCCATTAATTTGAAAAATGTATAAAATTACTACAAAAAAATTATTAAATATTGAATAAAATAATCTAGGACTTTTTATTATGGTTTAATTTTGAAAAAATTAATATTTATAATAGTTCTTAGAGGATCACTCATAAATCAATGAGAATAAGAATTTATTATATAATAATTTAGTTATATAAAATTTAAAAAACATATATGCTATTATTCGAATTATGTTTTGATACGATTTCACATATGGTACAACGTGACTTGACATAACATGATATACATTATAAAAACATTTGTATCTACTTCGATCGAGATATTGTAAGAGTTATTCTATATAAATTATATTAATTAATATTATTTTATCCTTAGTAATATAGAATAATCTAATTATAATCACATTTTATGATGGGTTTCATTTAATATAGTATGATATAATTCATTTACTAAATTTATTTTCTTAAATAAGATTTCAAAATTTATTTTACATCATTTGTCAATGTGAAATGTTTTTCAAATATTATATATTTTAGCTTTTTTGGGTTCAACATTCATGAATCTTGATGGTTTGGTTGAAACAATAATTATATGTAAAAAACTACATTTCAACTCTATGAAATATTAGAAATGTCATATAATATTGATACATATATCATTAAAAAAAAAACTGTTATATAAATGGATTAAGAACCACAACATAGTTTTTCAATATTTTTTCTGTTTCATTGACTAAATCAGTATCCCTTATAATTACATTTATATTTGATGATCTTGAAATTTATGACCATAGATAAATATTTAACCTTTGATATAATATTTAAATAATCTTTAGATTACTTCCAGAAACATGATCCAATCCTCATTCTTTTATAATTTATTAAAGAAAAAATATGTATGATAACATATACTACTATAAGTTGATACAATTTTATTTTCATTTGATATAACCATTTCAAAATATAGTTATATTATGGTCATTTTAAAATTCAATTGTATTATGTCAATTTATATTACTAAAAATACTAAAAATTATATAATGAATTATCTAAATTCATGGATTCATATATGAAAACATTAAGTAATATTAAATTTGAAATATAATCTATTTTAGATATATTATATCAATTCACAACATTCATGAAGGATCCATGAAAATTGTATGTAATAGGGTGTCATTCACATTGAAAACATTTTTATACTAACTTAATGAACCAATCATGGATACTTTTGAGATGATTATAAAATATAATTTTGGGGGAATAAAATCATCATTAACTTCTATAGTTCCATACGCATGCATTTTAGATGGTCATATTCATATATAATCCCTAGTAAAAAAATTTAGGTATGGAACTTTTGATTCTTCCATAGCTATTATTATTAATGATTCCTTCTCATGTTGTAGTAGCTTCTGGAAGGTTTCATTTATAGAAGCTCATATCAATGTGGTATCTTAAATTCATTAAAAAAATTGTTTAGTAAGTCCATTAGTCATTTATTGAGTGTGGATTTAATTCACGGTTCAAATGAATGTATTGGGATTCAAAACATGATTGCGGCGATTATTGATTACATTTAAATTGTTGCTATTGTTTTGGATATGCAAATTTTCAATACAGATATTAATGAAATCATCTAGGGTCAATTCAAGGAAAAATTATATTCATCTAAAAATATTATTCCTTCTCATAAGATAGAATTTTTTTACAATGTACTTATTATGATTGGATTTTTGGAGTTTTCAATTCACTCATTTCATGAAGATGTTTTGTTTTCCAATTCTTTAGTTCTTTATTTTTCATATTCAAATTTATAATTCCACCAAAATTATCTCAAGGCCTTATATATCTTGTTTATTTATAGATTTGTATATTTCATAACTTTTTCATTAAAAAATATATATTAAAAAAGGATAATAATGTGTCTTAAAAATATTCATGCAATTTTATATATATTTTTTTATAAAAATATAGAATTTTAGGTTATATTTATTACTCTTAAAATCCAATTTAGAATCCCAAAATAATGATCTTTAAAACAAGAAAATCAATTATGAAGGATAGAGCTTCAGATACTAAATTTTTAATAATGAATTCAGTGTTTGATTCTGTTCATTCGGTCCTCTAAGTTGATTCAGTAAATTTTTATATACATGATATAGAATTAATGAATTGAAGTAGAATAAATGAATAAATGATTTATTTTATTGACAATATGGTGAAGGAGCGGATATATTCCTCTAGTATTAAACATATTAATCATAAATTTTGTATGGGTGAAGGGTTAGTGTCCATAAGTTCCAAAGGTAACTTCTTTGATTAGTTTTCTATAAAAGATTCAGTTTTTTATTAGGTCTCCTCACCCATCCAAAATTTTTTTTGTGCCTCTTTAGTTTCGTTCTAGATCTTTCAACCAATTTCAGTTATTTTTAAGAGATATAATCTCATCTAATAGTAAATTCATCCTTGAATTTGGATTTAGAAGATGTTTTGGTAGTTATAGAGCATGCTATATATATTAATTGGATTCTTATATCTGATTGGGGTAAACTAGATCACATTGACACTAGGATGGAAATCAATACTACCATATTATGTTTTATTTCACTTCTAGTTTATTTTGTAACATGTAATAATATTTCAACTAAAGTTTTTCCATTTTAATATGAATATTTTTTTGTATTTTCACTAAAAATAATAAGTTAAATTTTCCACCAAATCTATTTTTATATATCCATTAAAGATAAATGATTCCTATCAATAATAAATATTTTATCCACCCTCATCCATTAAAATGAAGTAATATAAAATATCATTATTCACCCTAAAAGATAATGAATTTTAAATCTATAGTGAAATAAATAATTCTTACTAAAAGTGCTAAAAAAGAATTTTTAAAAGGTTATTTCTATTTTATAAATTTTAATGAGGAGATTACCTATAAAAATAAGAGGTATAGAATAATTAAATTTACTTTTATTGAGTTGCAATAAAAATTGATTCAAAAACCAAACTCTATTTTAAATATTGGTTTTTAGTGGAGGAATCACTATTTATGAGAAACTTCATCATGGAGCTGCCATTACTTTTCACATAAATCATTATCACTGTGATAATAAAAATGATAAATTTTCCTCCCTTATTTGGATTGAAATGAGAGATTTAATTTATTATATTTTTTTAAATGTTCATTATTGTTTTATTTTATTTATTTTTATTTTTATGTTTTAATGGGTGATTAATACATATAGATTCCCAATTTTGTTTGGGTTTTCAACATTCCACATCTATGAATATTGTATTAAAAAAGGACTTCTTTCCAAAAAATGATCTCCATATGTATAATAAAATAATTTATTTCTTAAAAATAATTTCTTGTAATTAATTTTCAATTTGATTTACAATCAATGAATACATTATCGATCCAATCAATTGACATATTTAAATTTTAATTACATTAATAATCTAAATGATTATTCATCATGTAAAATCATGATGTGTACCAAAAAGCCTTGAAGAATATTCTTGATATCTCAAATACCAACATGAGGGATTCAATTACTTCAAAATGTTATTTCTTGTACATATGTAAAAATCAATTATTTTAACTATATTTATATGAGAGGGATTTATATATAATATTTTTCATTGTCAATATATATCTTGAGAGGTGAATACAAATAAATTAATTAAATATCATAATAAATTGGAATATTTTTATATTACATTTATCCTATACAGAAATGAATTGTATGGTGACCCTTATTTATAATTATATTTAAATAAAAGACCATGTCACTTCTAAATATAGTAATAAATATATAAATTTTATTTTATGTGGAATCAAAATATACAAACAATTTATAAAAAATAAAAAATATATTTTAAAATATATTTTAAATTTCTATGAGAAAATTTAAGGAGCCTAAATTCTCTAATAAATGTTTATTGGACCATAATCCAAAACAAAAAATTCTTAATAATTTTTTCCCTATTTATAATTTAAGGAGGAAAATATTTTTTTCATTATTATAATGAAAAAAATATATTATTTATTTATATTAAGATTATATAAGTGGTAAAACTCAAGTAACATAATCTTAACTCTAATAACATTTGATCATAATAAAAATATTTATATCTTGAATAAACATCATTTAAAAATATAGAATGAATATCCTCTAAAACATAGATTCAAAAAAATATAGTTAGAATAAGGATACGCATAGTGAATGGCCATTAAGGATATATTATCAATTGATATTGGTCTAATATGTAGACTAATAACGATATATAAAAGCACATTAACGATCATGTAGATAAAAGGATAATCAATAGTAGAAATAATGAGAACAATCCAGTGAACTATAATTTGTAAGATAATTCCATTTTAACGAAACATCTAATCAATGAAGAGACATACATGTTTTATTTTCTATTATACATGATTTATCTTTATTCAAATTACTATGATGAACATATATATTATCCACCATGTTGATGGATTTTAGTTAGAATTTTTTATCATAGTCAATAGGAATTACATATTATCTTTCAAATTAAACAAGTAAAATATAATATAATGAACAATAAATAATTTTTATAATATTATAAAAATAATAATCACAAGATACATTCCTCCAATGGCCCGAAGGCCTTCATTTTTTATTGAATTTTGTTAATCCACCTTTTAAGGAGTGAGGTGGAGCCCTTATAATGCCCGTAGGCATAGGTATTACATAGCCCATAGGCCTTATAGGAATTCATTGCCCATAGGCTTCAAACATTACATACAACCCAGACTAACTACATGGAACTGTTCCTCCCCAACATCTTCATCGTGAAATCATATCTCCACCTTCACATGGCAGTTTGTCTACGCTTTCCCATGCATTCATAGTCTTTTCCTAATGGAAGGTGTCATACCCTCTCATTATAGCAATCTGTTTATCTTCAGCTATGGTGAAAGCTTCTTGCTCCTCCTCCTTCCTAAGCTTGTTCCTTGTAGGTTTCCTGGTTTGTATATGCACTTATAGTGGCCTAAAGGCCTTGAGGTGGCCCTAAGGCCTTAATGACCCGAAGGACTGGGTGGCCCAAAGGCCTTAAAGGACTCAGGGACCAAATTGGTGGCATGATGCCCCAAACGGGGGCATATTCTCGGCTACTACCGTGCCAAACAGTGCCAGCTACAGTATCTACTACAGTTATGCACAGATCCTAGTATAGTACCTGCTATAGCACTGCTATAGTAATACTATAGTACTGCTACAATACTGCTACAATTCCCCGAATATTTTCCCCCACTTGGATTTGATCCCGGGTCTCTTGGATGAACTTAAGGATTCCTCACCAACCGGGCTGATGCTCATGTGCAATCACAAGATAAATAAACTTGAGTAAATTAATCATTAGTTTCATCGTTATATTATGTTTGTAAATCACAATACACATTGATAATGATATCAATTAAAAATACTAATACACCCACTTGAATATAGTAGTAACCATTAAAAAATTATTTATTTGAGGTTCCTTTTATTGATATTTTCTTTATAAAATTCATTCTTTGAGAGAACCAAGAATCATGTAAATACATCTCAGTGTCTATAAGACCCCAACACATTATATTCCAACATATGTTTTGTACCATCCAACTAATGTATCTTGACCATAGGATATAAATATTAGAATATTTTGTGAAATATAAAGGTTTTCACTATAATAGAGAACTATTATGACCCATTGATAGAAAGAATACTATAATGGTATTATTAAATAATCAAGTAGGATTAATTTTAATATGTAAGAAGTATATAGTATATATAAATTGAATAAATTCTCTAGTAGTCATAGCATGATGATAAATTTAGTTTTAGAGAAAACAACACTAATAAAAATCCTCTTTCAGTAGATCTAAATACTAATATGTATTAACAAATTAACAACCACATTATATCTATTATTATACTAAATATAGAAATATTCATTAATATCCCCACATTTTCACTTTTCTAAAATGTGTTCATCTAATTGGTTTGTGTATATACAAATTTTCAAACTATGATTATTTAATTTGAAATGTTGTGGGGGGATATAATGATGGAAATAAAAAAAATAGTAATGGGTTTTCTAATTATTTTTGGATTTGGGTGAAATGTGTTATGATTGATTTTGTTGGTAATTGTCATCATAATGAGACCTAGATAAGATATTTTCCTAGTATAGATCTATATTTTCATCTATGTATGCCTTTAATATGTTATATTTTTATATATAACCTAATATGATAGAACATGTTTGGGTAAAAATGTTTTGATATTAAATATTTTGTGACCTATTATGTATATTAAATTATTTGAACATATGATTTTATGTGATATTATTAGAGATCTATCGAATATATCACATTTTCTGATGAACACGGGGGTTTGGATTCTATCAAGAATATATGGATTATTGATAATTCATAGATATATAAATTTTCTAGGGTTCCATAAATCATCCATTGTCTATAGGTAATGGAATGACTATATGATATGTCAATATTCAATCCAACTACTATAATTTTAAACTTATTGTATGATTACTAGTTAATAAAATACACCATCGAATTTTTTTTGACTAACACCGATGATTTTATACGTTTTTATATTTGCAATATCGTAGTCTCTTTTGGGTACAGTTGATAGATAGAGTATATATTATGGAATTAATCCATTTATCATCATTTATAGAAATTTTAGGGTAAAATGGATGTGGTTTTGTTGGAATCATCAAAAAATGTATTGTCTAGTTTTTCTGTGTATTGGTTACCAAACAATGACCCAAAAATATTTCCAATATATTATATGTTTTTTATTTATTTAATTTCTCAATATTAATACTTTAGAATTTTATGGAATGTATTATATACCTTGTTGGTGGTGGAATATTTAGTTTTATGCTAAAACGTAGACTCTGAACTTGGTTGGAATAATAATAACTATGTATAGTCTTTGTGACATTTCATCGGCTGTACCTGTGATCAGGCTAGAGTACATTGATGGGTTTTGGTGAATATACCGATGAGGTAATTTGGATTTTTATTACATGTAATAATTTGTCTTTTACACAACCAGCCCAGTGGGTTATCCTCATGAATTATAGATGTATATTATTAATGGGTCTTATTTGTTGTAAAATGTTGATGTATATGATTTTTTATGGCTCTCATTTTGCTCTAATTACAATTAACACTCAAATAAAAAAAATTTAAATGATTTTCAAAGTTTTATTTTATATTTTAGGTATTAATATGAAGACTATCATGTCACTAAAATTGATTAAATAATATCACCACTATTTATTGGACTTTTTTATATAGAGAGGCATAACTAAGGTAATATACTTTCACATAAACATTTTTTCTTCATGAAACCTTTTCACAGGAATTGGAAAATGGTATCCAAGAATTATATTAATTTTGTTACTATTTAAAAAAAAATTATATGGGGATAGTAGTAGTGTGAACATGTAAATTACTCTAGTATTATTTTTTATAAACTGTTTTATGAAGAGAGTAACAATTTTATAGGAAAATAGATTTTAGTTATTTCCTTCTCTATTATAGTTTAGTTTTTATAAAAAAATTATGATATTTTTATATTTATTAGTTTTGATTTATATTGAAGGTAGAAATATTTCATGTGTTCCTGAGTCATTTTCAACATGTTGGATTATACTGACAATTTCATGATTTTTGTTTTTGGAAAATGGGATTCAAATTTTTTTTAGGCGATACATTGTGAAATGAAAACATATTTTATAATGATTTCTAAAAATGGTGTTTGGTTATTTAATATTTGAAAATATATTATGTTTTATTTTCCATAATAGATTAATGAGGAAAAGTTTATTAACTAGACCATATGAACATATTTTCTATAAATAATTATTCTTGTTGTCTACTGGTATATATATATGATGTGACAAGAGATATTATATTTATGGAAGGGGAATAATTCGGTTTAGGATTTATTTAAAAGAGTTAGTAAATAATGGGACATATATTGGTATAGGTCATGTTGTCCTAAATATTGGTTAATATGGGTACTATATTTTGATTATGTTTTATAAAATATAATGATATATTTTGGAATTTGGGATACCTTTCTTGGAAACCCTTACCTAAATCAGGAAATTTGAACCAAATCCAAAGACCCAAAAACCATAGGAACACCTTCAAATAATCAAGATGATATTTATCAGCAGTGAGTGTTAAAGAAAAGATAGTGGTGAGACAATACGCTCTGTATTTAAATAAAATGAAAAACCTCACTACAAAAGAAAAAAATAAACAATAAATATATCATACAAAATTATATCATATGTATTTCAATTTCATATCAAAATGATTAACCAAAATTTCAATGATGTCAAAAAAATTAAACTAGACCACCCCAATATTGATCGTACAAAAACAAGAACAAAACACAAAAGAGGGAAATTCATTTGGAATTCGAGGATCAAACATGCCCATATCCATAATAAAACACCATAATGTAATTATAACAACTAATAATCCATATGCTATGTATTATTCAGCGATAATTCATACATGAATTCCTATTAAATTATAATTTCTTCCCACGGCCTAGAGGGCCAATATAGGGTTTGGTTAAGAAAATAGTAAGACTCCACTAATTTTTCCCATGATAATACCCATACATATATGAGTGTATAAAATGTAAAATATATTGTGATTAAAATAGAAAACCCATTTTACAGCATTCTCAAATAGCTATGTTTGAGATACCTTAAATTATTCATCCAATTATATAGAATAATGATGTACCCAAGATCAATTATTATAGAATAACCCTTTTTATTTTATGAAATATAAAACAACATTCAATCACAGGGATTTACATATCATGAATTTCTAGTGTCGTCCACTAGTAATGACACACTAAAGGCTCATCTATACCCTGATCCATATTTCATGGGGTAAAAATTATCATTACAACTAGAAAATCAATATATCGATGAATCTCTTATTCTAACCATCCTCCCAAAATCACAATTATGTATATATAAAATAACCAATAACCCTTATTTTATGATCAAAATCTCCAACCAAATCCCATGGCCATTGTTGTGTTGTATCACAAGTATAAGTTTATTCTCAACACCATATATCATTTGAAACACATCCATAAAGGATACCTACAATATTTAGTCGTCAACACCACCTCTTGGGCCATGTCTTATGTGATCATAACTTAAATATATTCAACCCCATGGTAAGAGGCAATCACTAATAACCCAAAATTATAAAACATTTCTTGATCTAGCTCAGTACCCACAATAATTTTCATCTAATCTATCATTATCATTTATGAAATACATTAAACAATGGTTTCTATTATTTCACCCATAATGTTCTTATGTAACCACATCAAGCATCACATCCCTTGTATCAACTCTTTAAACCCAATGTGACTTACATCAAAATTACATAATAAATTAAAAAATAATTTTCTATATACATGTTGTATACCAAAAATTCACATTTATGACCCCAATAGGATGATCACATAGAAATTCAAAATTTCATCAGATTTTATTCCCAGTCATATGTATAATATTACCCATGAAAATAAAGAATACAATTTATTAAAACATTAACAAAAATAGAAAATAATGAAAAGATATACATAGTACTAGTAGAGGCACACCTATCAAATTATATAACATGATTCAATATAAGGATGATGAAGTCTATTAAATAGATATAAATTTATCAATTATACAATTTAGTTAAAACTCATAGCTATTGAAAAAAATAGAAATAGATAATATGGTATTTGATCCTTACACATATCGAATACCAATAATGGACATTTGGAATAAGGGAACAATGTCATATATAACTGTAGTCTAATATGAGATATTAATGAGTGGATGAATGTTTTTTAATATTTTTACTTCTCGGTAAGAAATGAATGTAAACCTATATTTTAATAATTAATTAAACTTAATAATATGAAATAAAATAATTTTATAGGAGGTCTATTATGGTATGTCCATATATATCATGATGAAAGGACTCTACCAAAACCACATTGGGAAACATACATTTATGTCATGGTGTAGTGTATCCCTTATAAATAATTCCAAGAGAACCAACTATCCTTTATCAGTAAACATTGTAGAATGACCCCCTCAAAATGGCATAATATTTTTCTAATAAAAGAAATAATAGTGAAACACAAAATTGTCACATCATGATCCACAATTATAAAAGAAATTTAATCTTATGAAAAAAATAATTTAATTTCATGGAACCACCAACCAGACCAAAATTATCCTATTTATGGGATAGTACTAATGCATCCCCAAAAATTATTCTTATATAATCACTCAACACATTTTCATTCCCTAGGTCATGACATATTTTTACTTCTTTCAATAATTTCTTCCTTGAAATTTTTCTAACATTCTAAAACTAGACTCTACACCAATATTAACACCCTTACACCCACAAACATTCAATAAAAAACCAGGATATTTTCTTATTATATATGAGTCACCCAGCCCAAATACACATGTCATCATAATCTCCCAACCATATGATTATTCATCCTAGAGTTTTCTCAACCTAAAACTCTAACCAAACCTGAAAAAACCCCATGAATACCACCCAAATCTTCCAAAAATAAACAAATTCAATTTAATGAATATATATTATATTGATCACCCAGATTAATTTTCATAAAAAAATGATTCCTAACATACAGAATACAAAAAGTAGAATTCACTAACACTAATCACATTAAAACCAAGATATATGGAACACTGATGGTCACATACCCAACTAATATCCCAATTTCAATTATTACATGTTAATAGGAAACACAAAAACAAACAAAATAATGTTATCATGCATGATTTCTGATACTAATTCGCCAAATATCACATAGTTGATCCATTTACATGTAGCACATGTTTTCCACCCTTATAGGTAATTCCTAAAATAAAATCCAAAATCAGCATGACATAACTCTAATCAATAATGAATATATAGCCTATTCAACATTCATATAATCAGTCATGTAAAACTATATTGATCCATAAACATTAAAACCCTTTCCTCCCAATGAAGAAACACTTGGAATTTACCAATATCCCCTCTATTGAATATCCTATCCTCTACTATAACCTAACTATGTGGATGAATATCATATAATATATAAAGATATAGATCTATATCCTAACATATTTCCACATGTCTGACCCGATCCATGACCTATATCAGATCATGAGGTCATCTGATAAATTGATATAAATGTAAAAAATATCCATATTTCTGAAAGACCTTCAATGACTGATTAAACTTGGAGACAAAGTCCATATATATACATATTTCGAATATCATATTAATTTCCCATACCATAGTGAAAACATCAATTCTATTTTATAACATACCTGATGGGTATCTTCATTTACATTCTTCTAGAAAACTATTTCTATGCTAGTATCCATACCAAATTATTCTGAAAAGATATGTATACATTCATTAATCTAGTTATACAATAATAATGATGTCTGATTCAATGACTTATAGAATTACTTCAACATGAAAATATTCTCTTATAGCCCAATACAATGTGCATGTATATCCGAAAATAACCTCAACATAGTGACCTCATCTCTTTCTTGTGTCATTGGAAAAAATAATAGATCAATAAACCTGAAATAATTGTATGTGATCATTATCTACACATTCATAAATTTCGAAAACCTATATCCTCAATAATCACTCAATATCATGGAGAATAAATTCTCAAAGGGATTCACATCTAGATCCTTATATTTTATCCAAAATTTTCTCAAATTTTATAAAATGACATCCCAAAATTTGTTTCATAGTTTCTCTAAGTATATACATTATTAAATTAACCCTCCTCCATGGATATTTCTATATATAATAAATTATTTTTTAATCAACTACATGCATTACACATCATCTCAAGGTCCTAAAAATCCATGAAGCTTGGGAGGACACTGATACTATAACTCCCTTACCATATACACCATGTAATGTATATATCCCTGAGCCCCCAAATAAATGTTGTTGGTATCCATATACACCATGTAATGTTTCTCATTCTCATCTCCCCCTTAGGGTCCCTATCTAGTTCATTATTTATTAGTACCACATTACCACAATATTGAGTCTCCAATAAATAACATCAATATTTCATATTTTTAAGAACCAAATACCATGAAAAATACACATTTAATACAATTCATATAAAACTGAAGGAAATATATAATTGGAATAACATATTACTGGACTTTAATAATAACATACACCAAGATCTTATATCATCTACCCTCACATCACTTACCAGCCATGTGAAGGTCTTTTACCAAACACACCACACACTTTCTAGATCCCAGATCTCGAAAACCTTAATAATTACCATTGTCGTTGAGTAGAGTAGATTTTCATCAATAATATATATGGTAAAGAATAATATAGTTTATTTTTGATATATTAAAAATCCAACACCTTTATAAAACTTGAAAAGTAATTATACCAAGACATACATATTCCTAGTATATAATATGTGAACAGAATAATGAATGAATAATCACCAGTGTTTCTTATACTATCCAAGAGTCACATAGTAAACCAATAACATCAAAAAAACATCTTTTATGTATTAAAAAAAGGATTTATAGGCAAAAAACACAAAATATGAAAGGTAATTACATTTTGACATTGACATCATCCAGCACATATTTTGGCTAGTTACACAGGATTGTGTATGTCCCTGTCCCAACATATTCTTATAATATATCTACCAAAACAAAAATAACAAGGAAAAACAATCCCCATTTATTATATATTTTCCACTAATTACCAATTTATAACAACTTTCTATGATACTATTTTGTTACATCCTTAACTAAAATCATATAATCAACACCCACACTGGAGACTCAATAAGATGAGGTGCGCATTACCATATGGCTAATTTATTAATTATATGTGAGGTTCAATTTAGTGATAGAATCTCTACTAAACACTTTTTATATAAATAAAATAAAATAACTCCTAGAGGATACTATACATAAACAATAATAATAATAATAATAAATATATCACAAGTATATCTACATTATGAAACACATAATCCACCTCTAATTACTTATTGGACTTTCAATTCTCTATTTTTTCATTTGACGGGTGTTGGCGATTTCTCCTCAATTGGAGATATCAGTACCTCCTCCTTATCTTCATGACCTTTACCTCCATACGAGTATAACTACTGTTCAAGACTCATTATCCCATGTCCACCAATTGTCATTGTAGAGGATGTTAGTTTATTATAACAATGGGAAATTCATGGGTCATTTAGTGCCTACTCTCACTATATTCGTGATATTTTCCCTCAATTATTTTTTTGGATTCTTCATTCTACCTCTCCACTGTATCCTTTATAGAAATCTAATATTTCCCTCTTGGGTTGGGCCAATTTGATGGCTATTTTTCCATATGCTAGATTTTATCTCACATTAATTCTACTATTGAATAACAAAATTTTTCTCTTATCATTATTTTTGGTTATAAATAGAATCTTCCACTATTATTTAGTAATTTTATTGATTCTGGTTTCTTAAATACATTGAAAGAAGTATATATATAGAGTTGACAATCCAAAATTCGCTTATTTTCATGAGAATATATTTTTTTAGTGTAACACCCAAAAAATTTAGAAAATAATTATCTATAAACTTTTTTATGTATTTAAAATATTTTATTATATACAACAATGAGATTGAAAGAACCCTAATATAATATTAAATTACTATTATATAATCATGATCGATACAACATAGTCATACAATTTGCATGAATGAATCGTATTGAAGACTACATGAAATTTTAATAATGTTCCTAATTAATATAATTCTTTTTTTTGAAATTTATAATTAATATTTTTTCACTTTAATAATGATATTTTGTTTTACAAAAAAGTTTGTAACAGTCAAAAAATTGATTTTTATTTATTTTTATGATAAAATATTATAATTTCATTTATGGATATGTTTGAAATTTTATTTTATAAAATTAAAATCATTTTTGAAATAAGTATGAAGATATGAAAATTTGGTATTTTTTTCTTCAGTTTTTTGAAAGTATGGATTTTATGTGAATAATGAAAAATACCAA
This sequence comes from Viscum album, assembly GCA_963277665.1. Classification (NCBI taxonomy): domain Eukaryota; kingdom Viridiplantae; phylum Streptophyta; class Magnoliopsida; order Santalales; family Viscaceae; genus Viscum; species Viscum album. The sequence goes on from OY728164.1 coordinate 692,672,198, forward strand.
TTTTGTAAAGCTATCATTTCTATTATGAAATTAACTAATTTAGAAGTACTATTATTATATAAATATGTTTTTGAAGTTACATACGTATTTTTTAGTCCTGTTTCTAATATTTAAATAAATTTAAATCAAATATATAAAAAATTATATTATACGTTTTTTTGGACTAAAAACACATTTATTCTGAAAATGTTTTTAATGTGCCCAATCCTTCTCTATTTTAACTATTTATAATAACTATGAATGAATAATGATATTAATGGTACTTATATATTATACCTCTATATATATATTAATTTAACATCATTTAGTAATTATTACTTGTCATATAGTTATTATAAGTTCATTTTATGCATGAAAATTCATTTCATGAAAACATGTTTTTCGACATGACATAGTGGTACATTTTAAATTAATTTCATTAGATTTTGTAAGTATAAATTTCTAAAATGGATACCGATAAATTATTAATAATAAAAATATATATTATAAAATAAGTTTAAAATTATTTTTTATAATTAATAGTAACATAAGAAAAAAACAATTTGTTGTGGTGAAAAACTCAAAGGGTAAAAAGTGAGTATCCAGTGAGGTAAAAAATTAAATGATTAAATGATTATTATATTTCATTTACGAGGTTTTTATGTTATGTGTATCTAATATAATTATTTTTTTTCAATTTCATATGATCATGAAATGATATTAAATTCCCATTATTGAATATATTTCAGTATTCAAATGACTAACCATCCTCATCCATTATAAAATGGAACCACCGCTTTGATATTCTTCACACCAATCAAGACATTTCCAAAAATTAACACATATTAAAATATTTTAACAAAATTATTTTTCACATTATATATCATTTGGCCTTCAAAATATTCAAACATTTGGTTTTTTAATAAGATATCCAAATGATATTTTTTTAAGCGAGGGTACGGATCTCCATCGTATAACATCTTTTAATTATTATTTTCAACTTTAAATTTTGATTTAACTATTAAAATATAATAATAAAAATTGTATTCTACAAGCATACATGTCATGATATATTTTTTTTAAAATATATTTTTTATTCTATCAAATGGGATACAAAACTGTCGATCATATGTCTGTTTGATTACGACCTCTCAAACCAATGAAATTCATTTTCCATCATCTTTTATCAAGGATGTTAATAATGATAGATTTGTTTTTTATATATGATAATAATGAAATATTAACCATTATTGGAATGTAATATTTCATATAAATTCTTATCTTTACATTCAAGGATAATGATAATGTCGTTTGAGTGTAAGGTTGACTATGGCCCCATGAAGCAATGTGATTCATTTATTTTTTAACCAAATCACTTAGATGGTATATATAAGTTTATTTAATGAAATTATATTATTATTATCATATTATTATCTTTATTTAATTATAAATAAATTCATATATTTTTTCCATCAAGATAATTAAAAAATGGAAATTATAACCTTATTTAAGTATGACCCACTATCTCAATAATTGCAATATTGTTCATTTTTAATATTAATCCTTTGGTTTTAAAAGAATAATTTATGTATAAAAACGATAATTATTTAAATATTATTAATATATATGGGTTGAAACAATGAACCTTTTACCATGGTCTACACACTGATGTCGTTAAGAAATTGTGAACCGATCATCCTCAAAACACCCGATGTAGACATAAATGACAATACAAATAATAAATTAATTAAAATAAATGAAGAAAATTTATTTACTATAAGGGTTAATACAAGGAAAATTCTCATACAAAAAATGATATAATTATTATATTAATGAGGTATAATACATATATGACAATTCATGGTCAAGAGGTAAGTGTTTTCATCTCGAAGCATGCTTCTATGAGACACATATACATTCATGCACCATATTTCATTTATATATTGTAAAAAACATAACCAATTATATATTATATAATAAATTCTCCATAATTAATTGTATTTTATATTAAAATTCATTTACTTCATTATTTTAGTTTACGAATCCAAAAATTCAAAGGTTTTATGAGGATAGTCCATAATATCATTTTAATCATAATTGTTTATGATTTAATTTACATTAAAGTAGATTATTTAATAATTATATAATAAAACTATTGAATATTTTCCCTCTTGTTATTCATTAATTTTAATTGTAATAGTACCCCTTTTTTATTTTTTATATAAAATTATTAATAAAATGTTTTAAATATAATTTAATTTTATTTATTTCCTAAGTTGAAATTTTTTATTTCTTAAGAATAAATTATTCTGAACTATGTTATAAAGAATGTTTTAAATTTTATGTAATAATTTATTAAATAAAATATATCCATTCATTACATTTTTTTAAAAAATATTTAAATTCAATATACCCATCAATTTCTAGATTAGGCACTTTATTACCATTCCTTCAAAATGGGAGAGGAATAATTCTTTTAAAATTTACAACATGAATGAAATTTTCTACCCAAACGACAACTAATTACTATATACATTACTTTACAAGTATTGATGGTTATTTTCTATTAATAATTTATCCTAAAAATATGGATTCTTTAAGTTTTCAAAAATGTAAATTTTAAATATGAAAGGGGTATTTCTCTCATGAAATAGTTCAACATATCTTTTAAATAAATTTTAATCAATAAATATAACCTATGAGGTCTTGTATTAATTCTATATTATTTTTATATGTATTTAACATATATAACTCTCTTATTATTCTTTATTGTGATAATTTTATACATTCATAATGATCATATCTCAAATGACATCATTATGCAATATTTTTTATTATCATATGAGACATAAATATGAAACTCATTTTATTTAAATAGATAATTATTAATTTATTATGTATGATTTATTTACATTTTTTATACATGTTAATAATGATCATATTAAGGTAGGTGTAAATAGATAATGTCGGGTGAGCATGATATATATTATATGATGTGTCCATCAAGACAATAGTTCATTACTTTGGGTAATTTTTTAGTATCATCATTAATTACATACGAGATTAGATGGTAATGAAAATCCATCATGGTAAATTGTAACCTATATTTGGTTTTTGGAATGTTTTTGTAAACTCATTTTTATATCATATTATATGTTGCTACAAAATTTCATTCAATTCCAATATAATATTACACCATGTTCTTTATGTTATGTTTATAGTTGTTTAATAGTGTGTATTATCTTATATGATATCATCTTATTCAATTGACTAACATAATTGTTTTCATTGACTTATTTACTTCTATACTTGGATTTTTATCTCAACACATTTTTCAATCCATTACCCATGTTTTCCAATGAATTTTTAGGAGCTCTAAAGGATATGATAGATCATTGTAGATAATAAAATAATAATGTTTTATTTTAGCATCACTCTAATTTAATATTTACCTTACCTTTCAAATAAACAATTTCTCCAAATACTTGTCCTGTAATTAATATATTTTTTAAAAAATATTGAAATGATATGTGAAAACCAATCAGGTTTCTATAGTTTATATTTGAGAGGAGACTTATAAATACTTCGGAGCTGGGAGGAATATGGTTTAGTGAGAACAATTATGATACATATAGGGATAAAATAATGTATAAAACATTATACTAGAATCATGGTTATGTATAGATTAAGTGGATTCCTTGAAAATACACCATAATGTGGTTAGTAAATATGGACATGGTTCTAAAATAGATATACATAGGGTTAATAACTAAAATAAATTTACATCATCCTTGAAATGAGCATTACATAGCGCTAGGAAATGGGCCTTACTAAACCACTAGTTTTAAACTCTGAATGGATATTTTATTGAAATTTAAAACACTTTAGGAACCAATATAGACAACATGATGGATTTTTTTGTTAGAAAATCTATTAGGAATCATTAATAGGGATAACATATATTGAAACCTAGAGGCCGATAAGTAAGGATATATATTACTCATAAGTTACTCCTTTTAGGTCTACATGTATTCATTTTTTAGAAATTAATTTCTATATTATTATATAAAATTATTATATTTAATTAATGAAAATATTATAAATATTATAGATAACCAATTTTATTGGAAATTTAATGATTTAACTAATGAGATGCCTATTATAATAAGAATTTTTTTGTAAATCTTATCATCATTACATATAAGAAATAGAAAATTATGATAAAAAAATAGATCACAAAATATTTTCAAAAACATCAAATAATAGATGAATATCATCTCATTCATTTTCATTTATTAAATATGTCATTGAAAATAAGATTTGGCCCCCTATATTTCATGAATATGGGCATAATCACCTATAAGAATATCTTAAAAAGAGGGAAATATGTTTTTTATATGGAAATAAGTTTATATATAAATAAAAATCCATGTAATTAAAGGTATTATTTATTGGGGAATTTGGAATTATTCGAGTTATTACCATAAAATATGGGTTTTCCCCTAGAACATTAATGGAACAATGTTATAACAATATTTTATTTATAGTATTTATATATGGCGATTCGAGAATTATTATCTAGAATTTTTTTGATAAAATTTATTATGGTTATAAAAATCATGAAACTTATATAGATCATTATTCAATAGTTTTTCACATATTTTACAAGGATTTATTGATTTGTAATAAAAACTTAATGTATTTTTAATGTTATGGTGATATCTTATTGAAAATAAAATGATTTTTAAAAATATCTTAAGATTAAAAATTTATTTGATTATTGAACATTATTCAAGGAATGTTAAAAATATTTTTCGTTTATGTTATAAGAGTTATAATAATATAGTTAAATAAAATAGAAAACTTGCATGTCTTGTAAAAACTCATTGTATTAATCTAGGCCACCAGTCTTGCACCCAAAACAGTAGGGATAAAATAGTGAAAAACCTACCACAGGCATATGTAAGGTACATGCAAGTATAAAAATGCTTTTAATTAAATAATTTGATTGATAAATATTTATTTTATTTAGGGAATCATTTTAGAGGATGAAATACTACTGAATTTTTACGAATTTAATAAGATTAATGATATTTTTGGAAATGATTTATAGGATTAATATATATATATATATTGGGTATCAAATAATGCATTATTTTAGAAGAATTTAATATTTTTTAGGATATATAAGATGAAAGGGTCTGAGATAACATTTTAGTTTAAAAATTTATTTCATGTGGATGGTTATTAAGGTAAATTAGGATGTAGGGTTATTTGTTTATGGAATGATCTCTAATAAATTTTTTTCATTTTTTAATTTTGAAGATTATTATATACATATACATTTTGGATATTAATTTACCCTTTCATAAAAATTTTGAGTATAATAATGATAGATGAGATAAAATTAAATATTTTATGGATCTTTTAATTCATGAAAATTTAATTTTATTTAATAAAATATTAAAAAGATATATTTTATATTAATTACATATAAGGGTTATGTGAAATGTGATGAAAGAACAACCAAAGGGTTAAATTTTGTTTCTAAAATAAATATATATCTGGTAAGTATATTATATTGTGTTCTGTTTCATAATATTAAAATAATCACTAAGCTCTAGGAAAAGGATCTTGAAATAATAATGATATCTTATTAATGTAATACAGAATGAGAAAATGGTCATTTAATTCATCAAATATTTATTCCTTGTGGTTTCTAACATTCTATTGAACAATCTATTTCTTGTGATAAATGTACAATATTGTAGCGACCCGAAATTTTGAATAAATTTTTGTTTCCTAATTTTGTGCGTTATTTTATTTTATTTTTATACTCAACAAAAATGTTTCACTTGATAACATGAGTATAATTAAAATGAGACCATTGGGTTTTGACTATTATATGACCATTGGTCAATATGACCGCTGGAAACTAAACGTTTTGATTATTGTCTCTAAATACAAGTAATATTGGTTAATTAATATAGATAGAAGATTTGATGGCCTCACCCAGTAGTCTTGGACCGATCGAAGCCCATCTAACAGAACTTGGGAAGGAGGTAGCACCACTGGGCTTTGCTCTGGACCAAACTCAAGCCGAATTTCATCATGTGAAGCTAGAACGGAATCGCCTTTGTGAGAAGTTCAAATTGATAGAAATTACTACTCGTGCGATGATGGCCGAGCCTCCCCCAGATTATCTCCCCTTTGAACACCCTACACGTAGATCCTATGCTGGTGTGATTAGGGGTTATGTAAGGAGACCGTAACTGCCTTGTGTAATCCTTTGTTTTAAATAAAAATTGGGATTTCTTCTTATGATAATGTTTATGAATTTTCAAATTACCGGATAAATATAGTATGCATATTTTTGATGAATTTTAGAAAAAGGATATTTTAAAAATGTTTATGTAAACCTTAAATAATTAAAAATGTGTAATGATTTTCAGAAAATGGTTTTCTACAATTATGTTCAGTATGAAACCTAGAGTCTAATAAGATCAACTTGATTTTTGATGAATAGTAAATTATGAATAGTGATTTTATGCTTAGGATTAGTAATGTGACCAAACGGATTTGTAATCTCACTTAATAAAAGTATTAATATAATCTAGGCACCTTGATTAAGTAATGTGATTCAATAAAATGGGTAAATAACGGTTTCATAAATTATTATTCAAGTATTAGTTTTTTTCGGGTGAATAGTGTTTTTTGATTAAAAATTAAATTAAAAATATTTAGAAAATTATTTTTATAAAATGGATTTCATTTTTGATCTCAGAGCATCTATATTATGTTAAGGTAATTTTTGGGGATTTTTCTGAAAAAAATGAATTTTCTATGAATAGTGATTTTTAATTAAAAATTTAATTTTAAATATTTAGAAAATTAATTTAATAAAATGGATTTCATTTTTGAAATCAGAGCATTGATATTTGGTTAAGGTGAAATTTTGGGATTATTCTGAGAAAGTTGAATTTTTGATGAATAGTGAAAATACAGTTTTTAAGTTATGGGTGTTTAATGACATCATTAAATGATGTATTAAGTATGTAATAAATATTGTCGACTTATGAATAGTAATATAATGTATTAGGTGTCCCAAGTGGCCAATACCATGGGCAAATACCATGGGCAAGCCCATGGTTTTGCCAAAACGACTAATGAGGTGTCCCTTGGCCATTAATGCCTTGTCCCTTCACTTTCCCTATAAATACCGAGCCATCCTCTCATCCAATCGACTCCCCACTCTCCCCCAACAATGTTCTGGTCTCATTACCTCCTAAGGAGTCCTCTAAAGGTTCCCCAATCCCTCAAGGTCCCAACCTATGAGTTTTAAGAGTTACGTTTTAAGGTAAGGGGTCCTACCTCCCTCTTTCTTTCAAAGTACTCTCTTTTATGTCATTTCTTTTATGCTCCATGTTCTTATGTTAAATGATGTTATTTTGTACTTATCTTAATGCTATTTTTATGTTCATATAATGAGAGATTCCCTCTTACTCTCATTATTTCGTTTTATGATGTTTTATGTGGTGCCGTTAGGCTGCCGAAATTTTTCTAATGAATTCTTTCTCCCTTCTCATTTTTCAAGATCTATTTTTCATGTAAAGTATTTAAAGTTCCTTTTTATTATGTTGGGGTATGATCTATAAATTTATCATACTGATCTTTTATGATCATATGATGAGAGACCCCATTTGATCTCTTTAATTCAGTATTTTGATGTTTTAAGTGGCGATGTTAGGCTGCCGAATTTTTAAGTGGTTCTTTCACCTTTCTCCTTTTTCAAAGTTATAAATCCATGTCAAATCTTGAAAGTTCCTTTTTATTATGTTGGGGTGTGATCTTTAAATCTATCATAATTATCTTTTATGATCATATGATGAGAGACCCTATTTGATATCATCAATTCATTTTTGTTGAAGTTTAAGTGGCGCCGTTAGGCTGCCGAATTTCTAAGGGGTTCTTTCACCCTTCTCATTTTCAAGATCTACTTTCATGTCAAGTCTCTCAAGTTCATTTTTATAATTTTGGGGTATATTCTCTATATATATCATACTGATCTTTTATGATCATATTATGAGAGACCCTATTTTATCTCATCAATTCATTTTTGATGAAGTTTATGTAGCGCCGTTAGGCTGCCGAATTTCTAATGGGTTCTTTAACCCTTCTCGTTTTCGAGATATACTTTCATGTCAAGTCTCTCAGGTTCATTTTTATTATTTTTTTAGTATGATATCTATATCTATCATACTTATCATTTATGTTCATATTATTAGAGACCCCATTTGATCTCGTCAATCCATTTTTGGGAAGTTTTAAGTGACGCTGTTAGGCTGCCGAATTCTCATAAGAGAAATCTTATTTTTGTCTTCCTTTCAAGTTCTTCATTTCATATGGTATATCATTCAAATTTCATTACCATGCTCTTAAATACTATATATTCTGTCCCCCTACTATTTTATGTATCATTTTTGAGTGGTTGACCCATGCCCCCTCTCTTTTCAATGTTTTCTAAAACCATGTATCGTAGACGTTATGCTACATAGTTTTCGTCTCAAAATGCCTCCCTCTTTATCTCAAAATTATTTTATGTTATTAAGTGAAAACTCAAAGCCCTTTTTTATACAAGGGTATTCAAATATATATCAAAATGTTATATTTTAAATTCTAGGATTTACTTACATGAAACCCGATTTCCCTTTTCCGTGGGTTTAAAGTGACATAAAGATCATGTCTTTAAATCAGTTTTTAAAACGTTATGATTATGGAATGAAGCCGATTTCATTTATGCTATATGGGTTGTTTATGAAATGATTGATGATGATATATGTGGATCACATGATAATAAAGACATGTCAAGGGTGCGTCCAGATAGCGCTCCAATGCATTGGGTAAAGACTTACTCTCTAGAGATGACCTTTTAGACTGATACCTTGGTGAATAACCTTGGTAAATTTTAATGACACCTTGGGGATGGACCTTAGTGAAACGAAATGATTTTCAATATTAAATGTTGTAGCCACATATTCACGTTATGAAAAATGTTATTTTTATATGCCTCATGATTTCATTCTCATTCCTTAATGTTTTTTTCATGACTTTATTGATGTTTCTCAAGTTCACATGTTAAATGTTTCCCTTGTTTCCCTTACTAGGCCTTCTGCTCACCCTTTCTTTTGATGTATGTCCCTAGGTTATGAGATGCAGTAATGAACCTAGGGTGAACATGAGGAGAAGCCTTTCAAGTGTTTAAGAAGAATGTTTTATGTTTTAATGTTTTAAGTTCCTGGTTTCCATGACACTAAACCTTAAAGATCCCCAGTTTTGTAAAATGTAATGAAAGTTTATGTGATAAAAAGGCGGGATGCTATAGTTGGTATCAAAGGATGGTTTAGTTATTTGTGGAAATTATGATATGAAAACTATAGGAATAACCCTATAGAAAATTTTAAATATAGGAAATCTTCCTGGTATTTTGTTGAGTATTGAGTAAGGGGTTGCCAATTAAATACATCCCTGTCTGGATACGAGCAGGTAGAGGCGGATCTGGCACAGATGTACATAGGGGTAAAACCCGAAAACACCGCTTTGAGCTAGACTCAAACGGGAACTAGTACACGACAACGGGCCTTGCTGCACTCTTGGTTACGACACTCTCGGGGATATGCTTTGGTAAATTCATAAGCTTAGTATGAACCATTGTTAAAGGAACAATGATAAAATTAAATAAAGATTCACATAAGAATATATGATCATGGATAACCTAGATGGGAACCTACGGGATCACAAGTTAGGGTATACTTTTCATCTACAAGTTATCCTTATATGCTTTAATTTCCTTTTCATTATTATTGGCTAAGTATTTAGGCCTCTAAATTATACTTTCTCTTCTTAGTTAATGGTTGGAAATGGAAGAACCTGTCCCAACAACCAATGTGATAGGATATGCGACGATTTCCGTATCAATATGACAGAGATGATTAGGGGATTAAAAGATGATTATTATTTTGGAAGATGTTCACTATTTTGGGGACCCTATATGATCGAGGTAAATAGATTACAACGGTATTTTAATTGAGGAGAAATTTTGACTTATATTTTGAAGAATCGAGGAATTTAAGGTGGACTTATAGTAATTTAGGTTACTTATGGGAATGATTAACCTATCTTGGGTAAAATATGTTTAGGTTAGCTACATTTGTTATAAGATGTTAGAAGTGGTTGATGTTGTTTGGAGATGAACAATGAAGTTTATTTTGGAAGACTATGTTATCAAATCTTTCTTGTATTTGGGTTTCAATATTAGTTTGGTTTATTTTTGAGGAATTTTAAGGACTGTTATTTATGGAATGGTCTATGATGAACTTTGGGTAGTACCATGGAACTTTGAAGATTTAAAATTAGTTTCCATTCCTATGGGATTCTTTCTTTTTGAAGAATTTTTTTACCTTAACCTTTCTATTTTAGGGATAATGTTTAAAGATAGAAGAAATAGATTGTTAATATTTTGTGGATTATGTGATTCTGTAGAAGATGATTCTTGTGCTTTTTATGAGACCAAGTGTTTTTGAATTATCATCATTTGGAGAAAAGATTAGTGTTGGTAGGGACTTATTAAAGGATGAAACTCTACTTGAAGGTAGCTATATTTTCTTATGTTTTTGTTCTATGTAGTAAATGAATTCCTCAAAATTATGAAAAGGAATGTAAAACAAAAACGTTGTTTGTTTACGTTTCCTAATAGGTAATCAAAGACCGTTTGCGCACATCATATGTTTCGGATTTTCTTATGGTTAACTTTCTCCTAATCATGTTCTCTATCACTCCCCATCAGAACTTGACCCTTTTCTTTTCTTCCATGTCTATGTTTTCCAACATGGAATCCTAGTGTGGGTTAACTCGGGTGACCTTTGTACTTCCCTTTCATTCTTTTAAAGTAATAGTTTTACTAACTCTTTTTCCGATGTGGGACTTTCAATGAAATTTCAAAACCCAATTTTATAAAATTGCGAGGACGCAATTTATTAAGGGGGGAAGATTGTAACGACCCGAAATTTAGAATAAATTTTTGTTTCCTAATTTTGTGTGTTATTTTATTTTATTTTTATACTCAAAAAAAATGTTTCATTTGATAACATGAGTATAATTAAAATGATACCATTGGGTTTTGACTGTTATATGACCATTGGTCAATATGACCGCTGGAAACTAAACATTTTGATTATTGTCTCTAAATACAAGTAATCTTTGTTAATTAATATAGAATGAAGATTCGATGGCCTCACCCAGCAGTCTTGGACCAATCAAAGCCCATCTAACAGAACTTGGGAAGGAGGTAGCACCATTGGGTTTGCTCTGGGCCAAACTCAAGTCGAACTTCATCGTGTGAAGCTAGAACAGAATCGCCTTTGCGAGAAGTTCAAATTGATAGAAATTACTACTCGTGCGATGTTGGCCGAGCCTCCCTCAGATTCTCTCACCTTAGAACACCTTACACTTAGATCCTATGCTGGTGTGATAAGGGGTTATGTAAGGAGACCATAACTGCCATGTGTAATCCTTTGTTTTAAATAAAAATTGGGATTTCTTCTTATGATGAAGTTTATAAATCTTCAAATTACCGGATAAATATAGTATGGATATTTTTGATGAATTTTAGAAAAAGGATATTTTAAAAATGTTTAGGTAAACCTTAAATAATTAAAAATGTGTAATGATTATCAAAAAATGTTCTTCTACAATTATGTTCAATACGAAATTTGAGTCTAATAAGATCAATTTGATTTTTGATGAAAAGTAAATTATGAATAGTTATTTTATGCTTAGGATGAGTAATGTGAGCAAACGGATTAGTAATATCACTTAATGAAAGTATTAATATAATCTAGGCACCTTGATTAAGTAATGTGATTCAATAAAATGGTTAAATAATGGTTTCATAAATTATTATTCAAGTATTAGTTTTTTTTGGGTAAATAGTGTTTTTTAATTAAAAATTAAATTAAAAATATTTAGAAAATTATTTTTATAAAATGGATTTCATTTTTGAACTCAGAGCATTGATATTATGTTAAGGTAATTTTTGGGGATTTTTCTAAAAAAATGAATTTTCGATGAATAGTGTTTTTTAATTAAAAATTTAATTAAAAATATTTAGAAAATTATTTTTATAAAATGGATTTCATTTTTCAAATCAGAGCATTGATATTTGGTTAAGGTTAAATTTTGGGATTATTCTGAGAAAGTTGAATTTTCGATGAATAGTGAAAATACAGTTTTTAAGTTACAGGTGTTTAATGACATCATTAAATGGTGTATTAAGTATGTAATCAATATGGTCGACTTATGAATAGTAAGATAAGGTATGAGCTGTCCCAAGTGGCCAATACTATGGGAAAATACCATGGGAAAGCCCATGGTTTTGCCAAAATAACTAATGAGGTGTCCCTTGGCCATTAATGCCTTGTCCCCTCAATTTCCCTATAAATACCAAGCCATCCTCTCATCCATTCGACTCCCCACTCTCCCCCAACGAAGTTCTGGTCTCATTACCTCCCATGGAGTCCTCCCAAGGTTCCCCCAAGCCCTCAAGGTCCCAACCTTTGAGTTTTAAGAGTTACGTTTTAAGGTAAGGGGTCCCACCTCCCTCTTTCTTTCAAAGTACTCTCTTTTATGTCATTTCTTTTATGCTCCATGTTCTTATGTTAAAGGATGTTATTTTATACTTCTATTACTGCCCTTTTTATGTTCATATAATTAGATATCCCATCTTACTCTCATTATTTCGTTTTATGATGTTTTAAGTGGTGTTGTTAGGCTGTCGAAATTTTTGTAACGAATTCTTTCTCCCTTCTCATTTTTCAAGATCTATTTTCATGTAAAGTATTTCAAGTTCCTTTTTATTATGTTGGGGTATGATCTATAAATTTATCATACTGATATTTTATGATCATATTATTAGAGACCCAATTTTATCTCTTCAATTCAGTGTTTTGATGTTTTAAGTGGCGCCGTTAGGCTGCCGAATTTTTAAGTTGTTCTTTCACCTTTCTCCTTTTTCAAAGTTCTAATTCCATGTCAAGTCTTGCAAGTTCATTTTTAATATGTTGGGGTATGATATATAAATCTATCATACTGATATTTTATGATCATATTATTGGAGACGCTATTTGATCTCATCAATTCATTTTTGTTGAAGTTTAAGTGGCACCGTTAGGCTGCCGAATTTCTAAGGGGTTCTTTCACCCTTCTCATTTTCAAGATCTACTTTCATGTCAAGTCTCTCAAGTTCATTTTTACTATTTTGGGGTATGATCTCTATATCTATCATACTGATCTTTTATGATCATATGATAAGAGACCCTATTTGATCTCATCAATTCATTTTGGCTGAAGTTTAAGTGGCGTTGTTAGGCTGCCAAATTTCTAAGGGGTTCTTTAACCCTTCTCGTTTTCGAGATCTACTTTCATGTAAAGTCTCTCAAGTTCATTTTTATTATTTTGGGTATGATATCTATATCTATAATACTGATAATTTATTTTCATATTATGAGATACCCCATTTGATCTCGTCAATCCATTTTTGGGAAGTTTTAAGTGACACTGTTAGGCTGCCGAATTCTCATAAGAGAAATCTTATTTTTGTCTTCCTTTCAAGTTCTTAGTTTCATATGGTATATCATTAAAATTTCATTACCAAGTTCTTAAATACTATATATTTTGTTCCACTATAGTTTTATGTATCATTTTTGAGTGGGTCACCCATGTCCCCTCTCTTTTCAATGTTTTCTAAAACCATGTATCGTAGACGTTATGCTGCATAGTTTTCGTCTCAAAATGCCTCCCTCTTTATCTCAAAATTATTTTATGTTATTAAGTGAATACTCAAAGCTCTTATTTCTACAGGGTTATTCACATATATATCAAAATGTTATATTTTAAATTCTGGGATTTACATACATGAAACCTGCTTTCCCTTTTCTGTGGGTTTAAAGTGACATAAAGATCATGTTTTAAAGCACTTTTTAAAACGTTATGATTATGGAATGAAGCCCATTTCATTTATGCTATATGGGTTGTTTATGAAATGATTGATGATGATATATGTGGCTCACATGATAATAAATACATGTCAAGGGTGCTCCCAGATAGTGCTTTAATGCATTTGGTAAAGACTTAATCTCTAGAGATGACCTTTTAGACTGATAGCTTGGTGAATAACCTTGGTAATTTTTAATGACACCTTGGGGATGGACCTTGGTGAAACGAAATGATTTTAAATATTAAATGTTGTAGCCACATCTTCATGTTATGAAAAATGTTATTTTTATATGCCTCATGATTTCATTCTCATTCCTTAAAGTTCTTTTCATGACTTTATTTATGTATCTCAAGTTCACATGTTAAATGTTTCCCTTGTTTCCCTTACTAGGCCTTCTGCTCACACTTTCTTTTGATGTATGTCCCCAGGTTATGAGATGCAGTAATGAACCTAGGTTGAACATTAGGAGAAGCCTTTCAAGTGTTTAAGAAGAATGTTTTATGTTTTAATGTTTCAAGTTCCTGGTTTCCAAGACACTAAACCTTAAAGATCCTCCGTTTTGTAAAATGTAATGAATGTTAATGTGATAAAAATGCGGGATGTTATAGTTGGTATCAAAGGATGGTTTAGGTATATGTGGAAATTAGGATATGAAAACTCTAGGAATAACCCTATAGAAATGTTTAAATATACGAAATCTTCCTAGTATTTTGGTGAGTATTGATTAAGGGGTTTCCAAGTAAATACATCCATGTCTGGATACAAGCAGGTAGAGGTGGCTTTGGCACAGATGTACATAGGGTTAATACCCAAAAACGCCGGTTTGAGCTAGAATCAAATGGGAACTGGTACACGACAACGGGCCTTGCTGCACTCTTGGTTACGACACTCCCAAGGGATATGCTTTGTTAAATTCACAAGCTTAGTATGAAACATTGTTAAAGGAACAAAGATAAAATAAAATAAAGATTCACATAAGAATATATGATCATGGATAACCTAGATTGGAACCTAGGGGATCACAAGTTAGGGTATACTTTTCTTCTACAAGTTATCCTTATATGATTTATGTTCTTTTTCATGATTATTGGCTAAGTATTTAAGCCTCTAAATTATACTTTCTCTTCTTAGTTAATGGTGGGAAATGGAAGAACCTGTCCTAACAACCAATGTGATAGGAAATGCGACGATTTCCGTATTAATATGTCAGAGAGGATTAGGGTATTAAAAGATGATTATTATTTTGGAAGATGTTCACTATTTTGGGGACCCTATATGATCGAGGTAAATAGATTACACCGTATTTTCAATGAGGAGTAAGTTTGACTTATATTTTAAAGAATCGATGAATTTGAGGTGGACTTATAGTAATTTAGGTTACTTATGGAAATGATTAACCTATCTTGGGTAAAACATGTTTAAGTTAGCTACTTTTGTTATAAGATGTTAGGAGTGGTTGATGTTGTTTGGAGATGAACAATGAAGTTTATTTTGGAAGACTATGTTATCAAATCCTTCTTGTATTTGGGTTTCAATCTTAGTTTGGTTTATTTTGAGGAATTTTAAGGACCATTATTTATGGAATGGTCTATGATGAACTTTGGGTAGTACCATGGAACTTTGATGATTTAAAAGTAGTTTCCATTCCTATGGGATTCTTTCTTTTGGAAGAGTTGTTTTACCTTAACCTTTCTGTTTTTGGATAATGTTTAATGATAGAAGAAATAGATAGTTAATCTTTTGTGGATTATGTGATTCTATAGAAGATGATTCTTGTGCTTTTTATGAGACCAACTGTTTTTGAATTCTCATCATTTGGAGAAAAGATTAGTGTTGGTAGGGACTTATTAAAGAATGAAACTATACTTGAAGGTAGGAATATTTTCTTATGTTTTTGTTCTATGTAGTAAATGAATTTCTCAAAATTATAAAAAAGAACGTAAAACAAAAACGTTGTTGGTTTACGTTTCCTACTAGGTAATCAAACACCGTTTACACACATCATAAGTTTGTGATTTTCTTATGGTTAACTTTCTCCTAATCATGTTCTCTATCACTCTCCCTCAGAACTTGACCCTTTGCTTTTCTTCCATGTCCATGTTTTCCAACATGGAATCCTAGTGTGGGTTAACTCGAGTGACCTTTGTACTTCCCTTTCTTTATTTTAAAGTAATAGTTTTACTAACTCCTTTTCCGATGTGGGACTTTCAATGAAATTTTAAAACCCAATTTTAAAAAATTGCGGGGACGCAATTTCTTAAGGGGGGAAGATTGTAACAACCCGAAATTTTGAATAAATTTTTTTTCCTAATTTAGTGTGTTATTTTATTTTATTTTTATACTCAAAAAAATGTTTCATTTGATAACATGAGTATAATTAAAATGAGACCATTGGTTTTTGACTGTTATAGGACCATTGGTCAATATGACCACTGTAAAATAAACGTTTTGATTATTGTCTCTAAATACAAGTAATCTTGGTTAATTAATATACAAAGAAGATTCGATGTCCTCACCCAGTAGTCTTGGACCGATCGAAGCCCATCTAACAGAACTTGGGAAGGATGTAGCACCACTGGGCTTTGCTCTAGACCAAACTCAAGCTGAACTTTATCGTGTAAAGCTAGAACAGAATCGCCTTTGCGAGAAGTTCAAATTGATAGAAATTACTAATCGTGCGTTGTTGGCCGAGCCTCCCTCAGATTCTCTCACCTTAGCACACCTTACACTTAGATCCTATGCTGGTGTGATAAGGGGTTATGTAAGGAGACCGTAACTGCCTTGTGTAATCCTTTGTTTTAAATAAAAATTGGGATTTCTTCTTATGATGAAGTTTATGAATTTTCAAATTACCGGATAAATATAGTATGCATATTTTTGATGAATTTTAGAAAAAGGATATTTTAAAAATGTTTAGGTAAACCTTAAATAATTAAAAATGTGTAATGATTTTCAAAAAATGGTCTTCTACAATTATGTTCAGTACTAAATTTAGAGTCTAATAAGATCAACATGATTTTTGATGAATTGTAAATTATGAATAGTGATTTTATGCTTAGGATTAGTAATGTGGCCAAACGGATTAGTAATCTCACTTAATGAAAGTATTAATATAATCTAGGCACCTTGATTAAGTAATGTGATTCAATAAAATGGTTAAATAACGGTTTCATAAATTATTATTCAAGTATTAGTTTTTTTCGGGTGAATAGTGTTTTTTAATTAAAAATTAAATTAAAAATATTTAGAAAATTATTTTTATAAAATGAATTTCATTTTTGAACTCAGAGCATCGATATTATGTTAAGGTAATTTTTTGGGGATTTTTCTGAAAAAAAAATTAATTTTAGATGAATAGTGTTTTTTAATTAAAAATTTAATTAAAAATATTTAGAAAATTATTTTTATAAAATGGATTTCATTTTTGAAATCAGAGCATTGATATTTGGTTAAGGTGAAATTTTGGGATTATTCTTAAAAAGTTGAATTTTCGATGAATAGTGAAAATACAGTTTTTAAGTTACGGGTGCTTAATGACATCATTAAATGATGTATTAAGTATGTAATCAATATGGTAGACTTATGAATATTAAGATAAAGTATTAGGTGTCCCTTGTGGCTAATACCATGGGAAAATACCATGGTCAAGCCCATGGGTTTTCCAAAACCACTAATGAGGTTTCCCTTGGCCATTAATGCCTTGTCCCCTCACATTCCCTATAAATACCAAGCCATCCTCTCATCCATTCGACTCCCCACTCTCCCCCAACGAAGTTCTGGTCTCATTACCTCCCAAGGAGTCCTCCCAAGGTGCCCCCAAGCCCTCAAGGTCCCAACCTTTGAGTTTTAAGAGTTACGTTTTAAGGTAAGGGGTCCTACCTCCCTCTTTCTTTCAAAGTACTCTCTTTTATGTCATTTCTTTTATGCTCCATGTTCTTATGTTAAAGGATGTTCTTTTATACTTATACTACTGCCCTTTTTTATGTTCATATAATGAGAGATCCCCTCTTACTATCATTATTTCGTTTTATGATGTTTTAAGTGGTGTCGTTAGGCTGCCGAACGTTTTGTAACGAATTCTTTCTCCCTTCTCATTTTTCAAGATCTATTTTCATGTAAATTATTTCAAGTTCCTCTTTATTATGTTGGGGTATGATCTCTAAATTTATCATACTGATATTTTATGATCATATAATGAGAGACCCCATTTTATCTCTTCAATTCAGTATTTTGAAGTTTTATGTGGCGTCGTTAGGCTGCCGAATTTTTCAGTGGTTCTTTCACTTTCTCCTTTTTCAGAGTTATAATTCCATGACAAGTCTTGAAAGTTCCTTTTTATTATGTTGGGGTATGATCTCTAAATCTATCACACTAATCTTTTATGATCATACGATGTGAGACCCTATTTGATCTCATCAATTCATTTTTGTTGATGTTTAAGTGGCGCGTTAGGCTGCCGAATTTCTAAGGGGTTCTTTCACCCTTCTCATTTTCAAGATCTACTTTCATGTCAAGTCTCTAAAGTTAATTTTTATTATTTTGGGGTATAATATCTATATCTATCATACTGATATTTTATGATCATATAATAAGAGACCGTATTTGACCTCATCAATTCATTTTTGTTGAAGTTTAAGTGGCGCCGTTAGGCTGCCAAATTTCTAAGGGGTTCTTTAAGCCTTCTCATTTTCGAGATATACTTTCATGTCAAGTCTCTCAAGTTCATTTTTATTATTTTGGGGTTTGATATCTATATCTATCATACTGATAATTTATTTTCATATTATGAGAGACCCCATTTGATCTCGTCAATCCATTTTTGGGATGTTTTAAGTGACGCCGTTAGGCTGCTGAATTCTCAAAAGAGAAATCTTATTTTTGTCTTCCTTTCAAGTTCTTCGTTTCATATGGTATATCATTAAAATTTCATTAACATGTTCTTAAATACTATATATTCTGTTCCCCTACTGTTTTATGTATCATTTTTGAGTGGGTTACCCATGTCCCCTCTCTTTTCAATGTTTTCTAAAACCATGTATCGTAGACGTTATGCTGCATAGTTTTAGTCTCAAAATGCCTCCCTCATTATCTCAAAATTATTTTATGCTATTAAGTGAATACTAAAAGATCTTATTTCTACAGGGGTATTCACATATATATCAAAATATTATATTTTAAATTCTGGGATTTACATACATGAAACCCTCTTTCCCTTTTCCGTGGGATTAAAGTGACATAAAGATCATGTCTTTAAAGCAGGTTTTAAAACGTTATGATTATGGAATGAAGCCCATTTCATTTATCCTATATGGGTTGTTTATGAAATGATTGATGATGATAGATGTGTCTCACATGATAATAAAGACATGTCAAGGGTGCACCCAGATAGCGCTCCAATTCATTGGGTAAAGACTTAATCTCTAGATATGACCTTTTAGACTGATACCTTGGTGAATAACCTTGGTAATTTTTAATGACAACTTGGGGATGGATCTTGGTGAAACGAAATGATTGTCAATATTAAATGTTGTATCCACATATTCATGTTATTAAAAATGTTATTTTTATATTCCTCATGATTTCTTTCTCATTCTTAAAAGTTTTTTTCATGACTTTATTGATGTATCTCAAGTTCACATGTTAAATGTTTCCCTTGTTTCCCTTACTGGGCCTTCTGCTCACCCTTTCTTTTGATGTATGTCCCCAAGTTATGAGATGAAGTAATGAACCTAGTGTGAACATGAGGAGAATCCTTTCAAGTTTTTAAGAAGAATGTTTTATGTTCTAATATTTTAAGTTCCTGGTTTCCAAGACACTAAACCTTAAAGATCCTCAGTTTTGTAAAATGTAATGAAAGTTTATGTGATAAAAAGGAGGGATGCTATAGTTGGTATCAAAGTATGGTTTAGTTATTTGTGGAAATTAGGATATGAAAACTCTAGGAATAACCCTATAGAAAATTTTAAATATAGGAAATCTTCCTGGTATTTTGATGAGTATTGAGTAAGGGGTTGCAAAGTAAATACTTCCCTGTCTGGATACGAGCAGGTAGAGGCGGCTAAGGCATAGATGTACATAGGGGTAAAACCCGAAAACACCGCTTTGAGCTAGACTCAAACGGTAACAGGTACACGACAATGGGCCTTGCTGCACACTTGGTTACGACACTCCCAGGGTATATTCTTTGGTAAATTCATAAGTTATCCCTATATGCTTTAAGTTCCTTTTCATGATTATTGGCTAAGTATTTAAGCCTCTAAATTATACTTTCTCTTCTTAGTTAATGGTGGGAAAAAGAAGAACCTGTCCCAACAACCAATGTGATAGGAAATGCGACGATTTCTGTATTAATATGAAAGAGATGATTATGGGATTAAAAGATGATTATTATTTTGGAAGATGTTCACTATTTTGGGGATCCTATATGTTAGAGGTAAATAGATTACTATGGTATTTTTATTGAGGAGTATGTTTGACTTATATTTTGATGAATCAATGAATTTAAGGTGGACATATAGTAATTTAGGTTACTTATGGTAATGATTAACCTATCTTGGGTAAAATATGTTTAGGTTAGCTACTTTTGGTATAAGATGTTAGGAGTGGTTGATGTTGTTTGGAGATGAAAATTGAAGATTATTTTGGAAGACTATGTTATCAAATCCTTCTTGTATTTGGGTTTCAATCTTAGTTTAGTTTATTTTGAGGAATTTTAAGAACTGTTATTTATGGAATGGTCTATGATGAACTTTGGGTAGTACCATGGAACTTTGAATATTTAAAAGTAGTTTCCATTCATATGGGATTATTTCATTTTGAAAAGTGGTTTTACCTTAACCTTTCTATTTTTTGGATAATGTTAAAAGATAGAAGAAATAAATAGTTAATATTTTGTGGATTATGTGATTCTATAGAAGATGATTCTTGTGTTTTTTATGAGACCAAGTGTTTTTGAATTGTCAACATTTGGAGAAAAGAATAGTGTTGGTAGGGACTTATTAAAGGATGAAACTCTACTTGAAGGTAGGTATATTTTCTTATGTTTTTGTTCTATGTAGTAAATGAATTCCTCAAAATTATGAAAAGGAACGTAAAACAAAAACGTTGTTGGTTTACGTTTCCTACTAGGTAGTCAAAGACCATTTACACACATCATAAGATTGGGATTTTCTTATGGTTAACTTTCTCCTAATCATGTTCTCTATCACTCTCCCTCGGAACTTGACCCTTTGCTTTTCTTCCATGTCCATGTTTTCCAACATGGAATCCTAGTGTGGGTTAACTTGTGTGACCTTTGTACTTCCCTTTCTTTCTTTTAAAGTAATAGTTTTACTAACTCCTTTTCCTATGTGGGACTTTCAATGAAATTTCAAAACCCAATTTTAAAAAATTGAGAGGACACAATTTCTTAAGGGGGGAAGATTGTAACGACCCGAAATTTTGAATAAATATTTTTTCCTAATTTTGTGTGTTACTTTATATTATTTTTATACTAAAAAAATGTTTCATTTGATAACATGAGGATAATTAAAATGAGACCATTGGGTTTTGACTGTTATATGACCATTGGTCAATATGACCACCGGAAACTAAACGTTTTGATTATTGTCTCTAAATACAAGTAATCTTGGTTAATTAATATAGAAAGAAGATTCGATGGCCCCACCCAGTAGTCTTGGACTGATCGAAGCCCATCTAACCGAACTTGGGAAGGAGGTAGCACCACTGGGCTTTGCTCTAGACCAAACTCAAGCCGAACATCATCGTGTGAAGGTAGAACGGAATCGCCTTTGCGAGAATTTTAAATTGATAGAAATTACTACTCATGCGCTGTTGGTCGAGCCTCCCTCAGATTCTCTCATCTTAGCACACCTTACACTTAGATACTATGCTGGTGTGATAAGGGGTTATGTAAGAAGACCATAACTGCCTTGTGTAATCCTTTGTTTTAAATAAAAATAGGGATTTCTTCTTATGATGAAGTTTATGAATTTTCAAATTACTGGATAAATATAGTATGCATATTTTTGATGACTTATAGAAAAAGGATATTTTAAAAATGTTTAGGTAAACCATAAATAATTAAAAATGTTTAATGATTTTCAAAAAATGGTCTTCTACAATTATGTTCAGAACGAAATTTAGAGTCTAATAAGATCAACTTGATTTTTGATGAATAGTAAATTATGAATAGTGATTTTATGATTAGGATTAGTAATGTGACCAAACGGATTAGTAATCTCACTTAATGAAAGTATTAATATAATCTAGGCACCTTGATTAAGTAATGTGATTCAATAAAATGGTTAAATAACTATTTCATAAATTATTATTCAAGTATTAGTTTTTTTCGGGTGAATAGTGTTTTTTAATTATAAATTAAATTAAAAATATTTAGAAAATTATTTTTATAAAATGGATATCATTTTTGAACTCAAAGCATCGATATTATGTTAAGGTAATTGTTGGGGATTTTTCTGAAAAAAATGAATTTTTGATGAATAGTGTTTTTTAATTAAAAATTTAATTAAAAATATTTAGAAAATTATTTTTATAAAATGGATATCATTTTTGAAATCAGAGCATTGATATTTGGTAAAGGTGAAATTTTGTGATTATTCTAAGAAAGTTGAATTTTTGATAAATAGTGAAAATGCATTTTTTAAGTTACGGGTGTCTAATGACATCATTAAATGATGTATTAAGTATGTAATCAATATGGCCGACTTATGAATAGTACGATAAGGTATGAGGTGTCCCAAGTGGCCAATACCATGGGCAAATACCCTGGGCAAGCCCATTGTTTTGCCAAAAACACTAATGAGGTGTCCCTTGGCCATTAATGCCTTGTCCCTCATTTTCCCTATAAATAGCAAGCCATCCTCTCATCCATTCGACTCCCAACACTCCCTCAACGATTTTCTGGTCTCATTACCTCTCAAGGATTCCTCCCAAGGTGCCCCCAAGCCCTAAAGGTCCCAACCTTGGAGTTTTAAGAGTTACGTTTTAAGGTAAGGGGTTCTACCTCCCTCTTTCTTTCAAAGTACTCTCATTTATGTCATTTCTTTTATGCTCCATGTTCTTATGTTAAAGGATGTTCTTTTATACTTCTCTTAATTCTCTTTTTATGTTCATATAATGAGATATCGCCTCTTACTCTCATTATTTCGTTTTATGAAGTTTTAAGTGGTGCCGTTAGGCTGCTGAAATTTTTGTAACGAATTCTTTCTCCCTTCTCATTTTTCAAGATCTATTTTGATGTAAAGTATTTCAAGTTCGTTTTTATTATGTTGGGATATGATGTCTAAATTTATAATACTGATCTTTGATGATCATATGATGAGATACCCCATTTTATCTCTTCAATTCAGTATTTTGATGTTTTAAGTGGCGTCGTTAGGCTGCCGAATTTTTAAGTGGTTCTTTCACCTTTCTCCTTTTTCAAAGTTCTAATTCCATGTCAAGTCTTGCAAGTTCCTTTTTATTATGTTGGGGTATGATCTATAAATCTATCATATCGATCTTTTATGATCATATTATGGGAGAACCTATTTTATCTCATCAATTCATTTTTGTTGATGTTTAAGGGGCGCCGCAAGGCTGCCGAATTTCTAAGGGGTTCTTTCACCCTTCTCATTTTCAAGATCTACTTTCATGTCAAGTCTCTCAGGTTCATTTTTATTATTTTGGGGTATGATATCTATATCTATCATACTGATCTTTTATGATAATATGATGAGAGACCCTATTTGATCTCATCAATTCATTTTTGTTGAAGTTTAAGTGGCGCCGTTAGGCTGCCGAATTTCTAAGAGGTTCTTTAACCCTTCTCGTTTTCGAGGTCTACTTTCATGACAAGTCTCTCGAGTTCATTTTTATTATTTTGGGGTATGATATCTATATCTATCATACTAATCATTTATGTTCATATTATGACAGACCCCATTTGATCTCTTCAATCCATTTTTGGGAAGTTTTAAGTGACGCCGTTAGGCTGCCGAATTCTCATAAGAGAAATCTTATTTTTGTCTTCCTTTCAAGTTCCTCGTTTCATATGGTATATCATTAAAAATTCATTAACATGTTCTTAAATACTATATATTCTGTTCCCCTACTATTTTATGTATCATTTTTGAGTGGGTGACCCATGTCCCCTCTCTTTTCAATGTTTTCTAAAACCATGTATCATAGACGTTATGCTGCATAGTTTTCGTCTCAAAATGCCTCCCTCTTTATCTCAAAATTATTTTATGTTATTAAGTGAATACTCAAAGATCTTATTTCTACAGGGGTATTCACATATATATCAAAATTTTATATTTTAAATTCTGGGATTTATATACATGAAA
This sequence comes from Viscum album, assembly GCA_963277665.1. Classification (NCBI taxonomy): domain Eukaryota; kingdom Viridiplantae; phylum Streptophyta; class Magnoliopsida; order Santalales; family Viscaceae; genus Viscum; species Viscum album. The sequence continues at coordinate 692,696,576 of OY728164.1, forward strand.
CCCACTTTCCCTTTTCCGTGGGTTTAAAGTGACATAAAGATCATGTCTTTAAAGCAGTTTTTAAAACGTTATGATTATGGAATGAAGCCCATTTCTTTTATGCTATATGGGTTGTTTATGAAATGATTGATGATGATATATGTGGCTCACATGATAATAAAGACATGTCAAGGTTGCTCCCAGATAGAGCTCCAATTCATTGGATAAAGACTTAATCTCTAGAGATGACCTTTTAGACTGATACCTTGGTGAATAACCTTGGTAATTTTTAATGACACCTTGGGGATGGACCTTGGTGAAATGAAATGATTGTCAATATTAAATTTCATAGCCACATATTCAAGTTATGAAAAATGTTATTTTTATATTCCTCATGATTTCTTTCTCATTCCTTAAAGTTCTTTTCATGACTTTATTAATGTATCTCAAGTTCACATGTTAAATGTTTCCCTTGTTTCCCTTGCTGGGCCTTCCGCTCACCCTTTCTTTTGATGTATGTCCCCAGGTTATGAGATGCAGTAATGAACCTAGGGTGAACATAAGGAGAAGCCTTTCAAGTGTTTAAGAAGAATGTTTTATGTTTTAATGTTTTAAGTTCCTGGTTTCCAAGACACTAAACCTTAAAGATCCTCGGTTTTTTAAAATGTAATGAAAGTTTATGTGATAAAAAGGAGGGATGCTATAAATATCCCCCTCCATAATTCATTTCCCTTTTAACATTGTCTATATTTTAAATTCAATTTTATTTTATCCTACATGGAAACATTGTCATTTGTTATTATATATGAATTTTCTATCTCACTTTCCCTATTTTAGGAGTATTTTTTAATATCTTTTTTTACGAAGTGGGTATTAAATAATGGAATTTTTGAATTTCAAACACTGGATTACTGAACTCATGATTAATTTATGAAGAGGAAATTTAGTTAAAGGGGCTTTAATTTAACACCCCAAAAATTTAAATTATATTCATCTTAGATTTCTTTCAGTGATATTGTTTGTTACACATAACACTAAATTTAAATGTTCTTCAATATAGATTTAAATTATTATTAATTAATCATGAAATATATACCCTCAACATTAAATTGTGTTGTATGAATTTTATAAACTAATTTATAAAATATTTATAGAGGCATACTAAATAAAATCATAATTATAATTCTTTAATAAATAAGTACTCAATTGTAATAAAGATATGTTATTCTATAAAAAATATGTTTACTTTAAAAATGATTTTTATTACTTTTTATGGGAAAATATCTAAATTATTTTTTTGATATTTTTTACTATTAACATTTAAAATTAAAATTATCATTTGAAATCATCATATTGATATTTACTTATTGGGATATTTTTGAATTTTTTAAGAATTTATATATTTATTAGTAAATAGTGAAAATACAAATTTTTAAACCTACTAGTTATTTAAAAAATTATGTAATTTAGAATTCCTATTATTATTTTAATATGATTTAAATATAACATAATTATTATATAACTATATTTAAAATAATTAATTAAATTTTAATCATCATTATTTATTATTTTAATATTTGATTATTTTTAGGGTTAAAGACACAATTTTATAAAATCTATGATAAGGTGAATAACGTTTCTATATTTTAATATATTATTATTACACTTAATTTGAACTAATTTAAATACTATAAAACCATAATTGTTAATTTAATTAATTTAATTATCAATTCTTTTCATATATTCATTATACTATTACATTTGGTTTCAAAAATTCATTTTTGGAAAACACATTTTTGTTGACAAGTTCATGAGATTTATTTGAAATTAAATTATATTAAATTTTTGAATTTTATTTTATAAAATTGATTCCATATTTTTTAATAATAATTATTTAATTATTTAATTATTTAAACATAATTTCTTTCATTATAAATTGTAAAAAAACATATTACCTTAAAGAAAAATATAAAGGGAAAAATGTGGATTACTTATTAGTAAAATGAAAATATCATGTTTAAAACATGCTTATATTGAATTTTTATGATTTTTATTGGCCTTATATCTAAAAAAATATGTTATATTTTAATTTATTATTCACATGGCATGATGCTTACTTCCCACTATTGAGTAGCCTTCTGTAATTCAAAGAACGACACTCTTCATCCCTTATAAAAGAGAACTCCTTATCCTCTCTTCTTCACACTACCCATGAAATTTTGATTAACCAAAAATTAGAAAAATATCACCCATCAATTCTAAGTATCATTCTATATATTTTTTTATTCCCATTATAAAAATATTATGTTCTTACTAATATATCTAAATGAGATTCATCTATTGGAATGTAATTGTCTTCATCGTGATGATTCTTCATTTTCTTTTTTTTACCTGTTCAATTATTTCATAACTATTACAATATAAAAACACTATTATCTCTAATATAATAATACATTATTATATTTATTTAATAATAAAATCATATATTATATTCCATCAAATGGGAAGAAAACACATCTATCAACTATGTAATGGCTACCACCTCGCAAAATAATATAATTCAGTTTCCACTACCTCGCCCCATGGATGATCATAAAGATAGATTTGATATTTATATATTATAATCATGAAATATTTACCATTATGTAAATTTAATCTTTCATAAAATTTATTACCTTACCTTTCATTCAAAATGATAAAATTACTTATGTGTCCTATGTACAACCACCTGATAAATTGATTTCATTCAATTATTAATTACCACATAAAATGAATTGTATATTTATTTATATGTAATGAAATAATATTATATTTATGATGTAATTATCATTATATAATGACGTAAGAGCACCTAACTTATTTCTATCACGATAATTGGAAAATTGAAATGTTTCTCATGTGTAAGTACGACCTACCTGCCCATGATTATAACGTTGTTAAATTACAATCACCAACATTCAGGATTTCTTAAAAGTATAATTGTTTTATAGAAACAATAATTATTTAATTATTATTAATCTATATATTATTTAAAAATGACCCCCTTTTCAACACTCCACATTATGACATAGTTTTAAAATTATGATCTGAGCATTGTCACAAAACCCAATGTAGACATAACTGATTTCATAAATAATTACATCATTTAAACATAATAAATAAATGATTTAAGAATTTTTTTTTAAAATATAATAGTTTATTAATAAAAATATATTTTATATATGTTTATTATACACAATATAATGTACATTTATAAAAAACCATTCTGTGGAAGTGAGGGTTTTCACCTCAAAACCTCAGACTTTGAGACACATGTTCTTTTGTACACAATATATATTTCTTATGGTGTATATAATACCATATTACATATTATATAATGAATAAAGAATAATTCATTGAATTTTATGTTGAAATTAATTTATATCAATCTTGGAGTATATGATTGAAAAGTTACAATGGGGACTAGGCTTTCCACTTCAATTATATATCATTCTGGATTCATTATTCTTAAATTTACATTGATTGAAATTATTTGGTAATTTTATAATAAACACATTTTATTTTCATTCCATAATTTCCTTGATTAATATTTCAATTAATAGTATTATTTACACTATTTGGTTCTTAGAACAATTAATAATGTTTTTTGAAGGATCTCTATCATTATTCCACTCTTTAGTTAAAATGCCTTTTTTCATCCAAATCCATGTTAAAAAAATGTATAATGTTTTTAATTTTAAAAAATTTATTATTAAAATTATTTTTCCCATCTTTTACTATTACAATATATTTTAAATTGAATCTACCCTTCTTTTTTGAAATGATTTACTTTTTACTTTTCATATAAAATGTTAATGGGATCATTGTTTCGACACTTATGACATGTTTGATATTTATTACCATTAAAATAACTAATTTATTATGGGAATACTTTATCATTTAATAAGTTTCCTTTGAAATAAATATTTTCACTAATATTCTGGAAATTTTTAGTTTTAAAAAAGGATACATATCAAGTTGAATATGGTATTTTCCACAATGAAATTTCTACAAAATATTTTAAATACATTTTTATCAATGATGACAACCTTTGATGTTATGTAATTCTTGTAAATTATGAATATTTGTCTCTCAAATATATCCCTAAATTTATTATTCGTTATCTATCAAGAGTAATGCTTGCACAATGTTCATCTATAAATTATATTCATTATTAAATTTATTTCGATTATGATATTAAACAATACTATACAACCTATAATAATTATATGTGTATTTATTATTTTATGCTATATTATAGTTTTTCTTTTTGTGGAAAATATAAATCATGGACATACAATTATGGGTGTTCCCAAATATTATAATTTGGGCATGATATTTTTTATATAATGGGCGATCCCAAAAAGTATCCAATGAATTGGGTAATTTTTTAGTCTTATGAGACATCATATATAAGTTTAGTGTGTAATAGTAATTTGTTATGGTAATTTTCTAGCATGTGAAGTAGTCTAGGTTATTATACATGATTAAAGTGTATTTCATGTTATATGTTACTTCCATATTTTCAATAATGAGATGATAATATTGTATAATGATATTTATGTTATGTCACCATGTAAATACTCATGTGAATTCTCTTATAATATGACATTATAGATTTTAATCATATGTTAGGATTCATTATAATGTTAATTTACTTATAATAATGTTTACCTTACCTATTTCCTCAGTGTATTCCTCTTGTTATCCAAATTATTTTTAGGATATGGAAGAGATTTTGGAGCTCATTATAGTGAATAAAATAAATATGTTCTATTTTTCCTAAATTTTATATATTATGGACCCTGTCTTCCAAAGATACCATGATTCATAATTTTTTTGTTGAAATTAATATAAGATAATGATAAAAATAATTAAATGATATGTATAAAAGTATTCTACCCCTATACCTATACTGGTGTACGTAGGATCATACATATGAGAGGTGGATATTTCACTTATAAAATGGGTAAATATAGGTGAATAAAATAACATGTACTCTTTTTTTTAATATTTTGGATCCATCATCCATGCCTTACTTTTCCATTACATAACAAGGTGATCCTTTATTATGTCATGAAAACCATGGGAATTTTTCTATGTGTGTATTAATAGAAAATGATAATTCAATATTCCATTAATATCACATATTTCATGAGAAATATATTTCTCTTCCATTTCCAGACCAAATTCTCCAATATGTTTAGTCCTCAATTTCTCTTAGGAAATATATGTATAATGTTTCATGTATGAGTTTTCATAACACTTTTCTTCTTCATGGTCTATAAATTTCCTCCTATAAAATATACATTTTTGACTGGGGGATATTATTGGTGATATAATTCCACATATGGATAATGTTGGTTCTAGTTGGATCTCTCTTCACATCCAACAAGCAATCCAAGTAATGGATCCCACTCAACTCCCCTCCTTTCTCCCAGATTTCGCTAATATCATGACTCATAGGTTATAGTCAGATGATGATATTCCTATAAAAGGATATTATTTTGTTGTTCCCAACAATATTTTAATTTGAAATTATATTTTTCAAACTGATATTTTTAAATGGGTATATGATGTTTAAGGAATTGAGGTTCTCGAACCTTCATTAATCTCCAAGGAATTGAGGTTCCTATGATTATGGATGATATATTTGATTAAAGAGCTACAATTCCTTTATCATTACCTAATTACCCAATCATGTATAATATTATCCTACTCTGGGTGTAATGGCCCAACCCCCATGGGCCCACCTGGCTGGTGGTAAGATGAGTGTGGCCTCCTCAGACCCACATTCATGAGGATACGGGTTGGTGAGTAATTCCATGATTGAATATTTAACATATGTGGACCGGTTTCTTATGTACCTATAAAAAATTATATCTCTATGATGATTGTATTATAAAATGTAATAGAACACAAATAATTCTAATTCATGCATTCATATAAAGAATTTTTTTATAGTACACCAAATGTTATTAAATCAATAAATGGTTCAATTATAATCCCACTAAAAACTATAAATAGATTCCAACATACTCAAAAGTATGAGACTAATATTAAATGAATTACTAATAAAAACCACATAATATCTAAACTAAACACTATATTCTTCCTTTTCCTAATTCTTTTAGGTAGCCTTCAAATGGATTGTCAGTAGTATAAGACATCATATGTATTGGAATTTCTCATACATGGGTAATTATAATAATACCTAGAAAGAAACCACCAAATAAAAAAACATAAATCCTTGAGAATAGGTATCTCTTAATAACACATATATTTCAATAATGATATGATACATAAGTATAAATAGAGAAAAAAATTATAAATAGAAAAGGGAAGAATAATATCATGAGATCTAACCCAGTACTATTAGCCAATAGATTCTAATCAATGCTTAAAGGTAACTATATACTAGGAGGTCTTTCTCCCTAGCCTACTTTATCATTGAAAAAAAAATTAAATAGGTCATTATTTTCTATCCTCACCATTATTTACTCACTAGACCTCAAAATACCAAACATCCCAGATTAGGGACTATGGAAAAGACTATTTGGGTGCACCAAAAACCCTATTGGTTTAAATTTCTAGAGTGGGGATTGGCACTATATACATATTGGTTATAGTAATTATACAAACCATTCCATGTAAAGAAATTATAAATGATCCCACCTAACAAAAATCATAGATATACTGTTAACTCAATCCAAAACCAAACCTATATAGGAGATCATAATCCTGTTTCAAGTACATAATGTCACACTATAACCTAATAGGGGCATACCTTTGAATCAAAATTTTCTAACCCTTGAAAATAAAAAATGAGATTGAAGGACTCACACATGCCTAAATAATGTACAATTTATTAACAATGGGGTACATGATGTGTCTTACCTTCATAGGGGTTTTCTCATGTCTCTCTTTTTCACAATGCATGTAAACCAATATATAAATTTTGTGTACTTCAGTTGAACATATTGTGTAGAGGTCGTGCCAACACTCAGTATTCCACCTAGCCATGTTTGTGTACACCTTATAGTTCTTATATACTTTTAGACATTATAATGTAATATGGTTATACCTATTTACATGGGAACTTCCAGTACAGGGACATGCTCATAACTCAACCAATTCCTTTGTTCTTTTCTATGAATGTGTTAATGCATCCAGTATGATAAATGTATTGAAACAATCATATGGTTACTCAACATTGGTAACATGACACATAGTGTGACAAAATTAATTTTACATGACACCATAGATTCGTAAGAAATGAACACCTATGTAGTGTGTTCTTCATATACACATCATGTAAAATGGTATTTTCCATAATTTTCTTGTTCTTCAGTTTTGTTCTGATTCTATCACCATCACAAAAAATAACGCTTCTGTATAGAGGATATACGGTTTACCAATCAAGGAATATACACTCATTTTAAACCAAAAATCAATTATAATATATAATATACACTATTATATCCCACTATCACTATGCCTAAATCTAGGAGAAACAAAAATAAAATTTTTTACCTTGATCCACATATGATTTTCCACCAACATCATCACACCTTCATCACACCCTCAATCATGATCATCACCCACTATATCAATAAAATTCACTAAATAATGGTTACACAATGATAAAATTATGAGTATTCATCGTTATACCATCCAAATAAAATTATAATGAAGAATGTGTGAAGAATATTTTGGAGAAATGATCAAGAAAAAAATTTGGACCAAACATTGATGTGTCTAGGTTTGTGGAAATTTGTTGTTGTCAGAAAAAATTATGTGTAATAATAGTCGAAAAATCATTTCCCTATATTATATGAAGTTGTGCGCCCAAAACCACAAACATGATCGACTAGTGAATAAAAAACATGGGATAATAAATTAGTGTTCATCGTGGGATAATAAATGGGTAAATATTCCATGGAAAATAAGTCCCTATATTAGAAAAAATAAATACCTTTTGAAGAATTAATTTACATCATCTTCATTGGAAAGATCCTCAAACTATGTTGGAAAGAAATATCCTCAATCTGTCATCTTCATTCACCAAGCCTTCCACTAACACACTCTCTCAATCCACATGGTTATTCAGCTAACACATGGAATATTCTACAAGTTTGTTTAAATAAAGAGAGGGATAGGTAAATATGTTATAAATAATATATAAATAAATTAATTATTCAATTTATTTGTTCATTACCATGATAAAACTTTTCACAAAACACCCATCACTAATATAGGTTATGTCATTGTTTGGTTAATACCCAAAACATACACTCAATAGTGCTATAATATTTCCCATATGAGTCCCCATTTATGAGTTAATCTACTATATTAAGAAAACTATTTTTTCATTATATTAATATGTTTAATATTTTTATATTATAAATATTATGATCATATAGCCTTATAATATTTCTTTTTCTCATTTATTGTCTATAAAATATTTTTTACATATATTCCAAAGAATTACATGGAAAAATCAAGGACATTACATTTTCCCCACCTTTGGAATTTTCATCCAAAACTAAAATATTAATTACTTATAAATGTGTGTTACCTGATCAATATTATTTTTCTCCCACTCATACATGGTTTCATAATGAAGTCACAAGACACTATCATAAGATAATTTCTTGATCATATAGGATTATCTTCTAGAAATCCATAATATGTTTTTGGTATTCAAAAAACGAAACAATATCATCAATTTACATCTCCCCCATTGATAATAGAATATATTTCATTCATGTACCTTCATATAATCTACATGTCAAAGATTTTTTGTTCCTAGTTTAACAACAGTGATAGAGTCACGTTGTAATCCACCTTGCTGAATCAATATTATTCATAGAAATAAAAAAACTCTTAGAGATAACATGGATCCTTGGACAAAAATCAACAATCCATGTTTAGTTTTTTTAAAATTATGGGTACATATAAAATATATTGTTTATTTTAGTAATTAAATTGTTAAATTAATTAAAAATATATAATAAAATAAGTGATAATTTAAGGAATCTTTACTGATGGAATAGTAACTTTACCTTTGGAATAGTAATATGACCCTTATGAATAGTAAATTAGCCAATAGAATTGTAACCACACCTATGAATTTATAAATACAATTTATGCATATTATATGTGAAAATATGATATATTTGTATCTTGGATGGATTAAATAAATGTTTTTTAAAATAATAGATTAAATATTGGGTTTTTTGTAAAATAAAATATTTTATTTACCATTTAATAATTAATAAAATGATTCAAAAAAGTATATTTTCATAATGTAGATCTATGAATTAATATTTTTTGTATTACGAATATAAGAAAATTTTATGAGACTTTAATTAATTTTTCAATGTGGTCCTAAATCAGTTATAGTTTTAAAAAATGTAATTTTTAAATAAATTAATATTTTAATTAAAATTAATATTTATCTAATTGAGAAAATTAATTTTAACAAATGGGGTTATTTTTTGAATTCTACACCTCAAGAAATTTTCCAGGAAATGGTTTGGGATTTTTCTAAAATACATCAATGTTTTGTGAATAGATAAATATGATGATTTACAAAATAATCTAAATAAAAGAATTATTAAGTCCTTGATGATGTTTTGTTGAGGTAAAAACCCTTGAATTTAACTCACGTTAAAAAATAACTATTTTTGTCACAATATCCAACTCTATTCCCTTTATTAATAAAAATAACATAATAATGATTAAAATTATTGGTACACCCTCCTCTCCTCCACTATAAATACCACCCTCACCACATATTCTCCTCACACATCTCAATATTTGATCAATATAAAATTTCTTCACATAAAGACTTCCAAGACTCTATTCTATATCTAGGACCCTCTGGTATCACCAAAATTCCTAATCCACGGGCTTTAAGGAGGTTCTTAAGGTAGAGAACCAAAAGGTAAAAATCCCCTTTCATTTTTATATTATAGTCAATTAATTTTTTTTTATTACAGTCACATTACCTCCACATACCCAAGAAGCACAAGAAATTTAGTATCTTATAAATACTATATTTTTTTTCATGTTTATAGAAATATTAATAATAATACTACTTCTCCTATCCATTTTATTCTAAAAATAATAAACATCGTCCGTGATGTGTCAATTTACATACATTATAGACGATGTGTTTTCAATTTTCATTACTTTTTTCATTAATGGTATTAAAAGTATAAATGGTTGAAATGGGTTTTAATGATTATTGTATAACATATATTATATTATATAACTATCAAATATTCATAATACTGAATTATATAAATAAAATCATTTTTAATGATCAAAGAACCGAAAAAATAACTTAAACAAATATCATTTATATTTTCTATAATTAATAATCATATTATGTGAAAAAATTATATACGATATAATTTAACATTATAGAAAAATTTAAATTAAATTTCATTCAACTTATGGAGTTTCTCTTCATTTCGACAACAAATTCCACAATGAACCGACCGTGGAAAAAATATAAAGAACAGACCCAAAAAAATGGAAAAAATATTACTAATAATTGGGTTTAATGATTTTGTATAATTTTCATATAATGTTTTAGAAATGTGAGTATGGTTCTATAATATATTAATACCCCTATTTTAACCATTATACATGAGGTTTGGACACATTTAATATAAGACAAAACTATGGTAATGGAATTCATAACCAAATTTATATTATTTAGGTTAACATTATACTTCATAGTTTTTTGATACTTTGATTATTTGTAAGATAATTTTGATTATATTATGTTTTATTATTTTAATTTATATTGAATATATATATTCCTTTCATCTTATTAATTAATTTTCTGAAGATATGGTATTTTTAATGGATTTTTTTTAAAACCATTTAAATGTCCCTTTTGAAAAATTCACAATGAATGTCCATTTATTTAATTTCATGAACATTTATTCTGATTTATGTTTTTTAATTACTTTAATTTTTCATATATATATTTTTATATTTATATATTTTAATAATATGATTTCATTATTATGTGCACGGTTTTAATATGTTAAATTTTTTTTTATAATGAAATGTTATTTTGAAATATGATATTGTTTTACTCGAGGTTTTAAATGAGTGATCAAGTTTTTTATTTATTTATATTCTCATTTTAAATTTTTTATATTAGGTTTATCCAATATGGTTCAATATATGATGGGTTTATCCCCATTATACATCATGATATGTTGGGTTGATCCCATTATTACTCATGATATGACGGGTGAGATCCATTATAGCTCTCCAATGCATTGGGTACTCCAGAAAATGAATTATACCCAAAGGTTATTCCATTTGTATTGGTGAATGTTATTTTGATATGGAAAATACATCCCATGAAAAGTTCATGATTTTTCTATATAGGCTAATATGTTTTTATGAAATTGATTTTAATATTTTTTCTACTCTCACTTGATTAATGATTTCTTTATATATATCTCTTACTAATATTTTTGTGTTCATAACATGTTTTTAAATGATATTCATAGGTTATAAGGATGTGTAAGGGAAATAAGGAAGTCATGTTAATTGTTATGAATGTTTTTTTTTGAAGAAATCATGTTTGATATTTTAGTTTTTTATATCTTGGAAGAAATGGATACTATTTTAGTAGTATCCACAATATATAAATATTCCATGTTATGTATATATAATGTTTTGATTATCTAAAACTATAAACCTTAAAATGACCTCAGTGTGAAAGAATGTAATTTTTTATTAAACTCAAGTTTATAACGAAACTGGGATGCTAATATCTATTTAAAACTGCAACAAAAAATGGTGGGAATTTGAACCAATCATTTTGTGACTGTAATGGCTCAGTAGACTCAGTTGATAAATTGTGGTGTTGTTTATGCTAGAGAGGATCCTGAACTACCACAATGGGACGCGTCTTTTGTGGACTATTTCATGAGGAAACATCCCCCACCATTCAATCAATCACTTAACCCGATCATATCCAAAAGACATATCAATTATCTGGATAAAATATTTGATATCATGCGATGTTTAGATCATCAGAAGGATACACTTTCCATTTATCATTTTCTAGATGAAGCTGATAGATGGTGGTCTTCTATTAATAATTCAAGAGAGAAGAAGATATTGATTTAATTGAAGTGGAAATATTCAATGATATTTTCTATGAAAAATATTTCCCAGTGGATGTTCGACTCTGAATATAAAAACAATTTCTAAAATTGAGGAAAAATATGAAGATTTCATAGATATATGTGAATCAAATGTTACAATATAGGAAAGGTATGTGCCATATATATTTAGGTCACTGATTGAAAACATAATCAGTTTTACACAGGACTGAAACTGGGATTACAATGAGTATTGGCTATATGGGAATTTAAAATCTATGAAAAAGTTGTTTGTTGTGCTAAAGGAGTTTAAATTTAGTTTTTTGAAACATATGTGCCTCATGATTCCAAGAATAAGAAGCATTCAGGTTGGAATGATTTGGTGAAAATTCATCAATGAATTTTACTGGTAATAAAATCAAATTCCCTTCTTGTGAGAAGTGTGGTAAAAAACATAATAGAGAATGTATTGAAAAATATGGGAAGTGAAATTGATGTTAAATGTTTGGAAACATGGCTCATGATTTCATGGAAATCGATCAGAAGAATGAAAAGAGGCTGATGGTTATATTCTTTAACATAAAAGAGTTGGTTTATTTTTCAAATGTGTGTCCAAAGACAATCACCCAAATTTGAAATCATTAATATTAAAAATTGAATGGTGTGTAAAAATCCTCGGTAATTACTTTAGTATATTTTGATTCATCAAAAGAATTGGTATTGGGTATATTTTTTGTTTTTATCAAATATTCAATTGTTTTTTTGATTCAGGGAAAACACATTCCTTCATTTTTGAGAAATTTTATACTAAATTAGAAAATAATCCATGAAAAATGATTCAAGATGTCATTATAAAAACACATAGAACAAATATTTTGGTAAAAAAATATAATAATATACCTATCATTGTCCGTGGAAAGAGTTTACATTAATATTTTTTTTGTTTTTTTAATATAATTTAATGTTATTCTATGTATTGAATGGATATTTATTTATTATGCTAGGATTTATTGGAGAGCTAAAGAAGTTTTTTTATCTTGAATATATTATTTTTTGTAAAATATTGATCCAATACAATTGATAGCATATAAAGAAAACATGAAACTATCAAAATATGGAAATGAAATTTATCTTGGACATATTGTTGGAAATAAAGGAACATTTCAAGTTAATGATGTTCTAGTGGTAAATGAGAATCATGATGTTTTATTGATGATTTACCCAGTGTTATACATAAAAAATAATTTGAATTTACAATTAAATTAGTTCCTAATGGTATGAAAATTTCAAATCCCTCTTATTAAATGGCTCAAATGGAACTTTTAGAGTTGAAAGATCTGTTACAAATATTATTAGATAGAGGATTCATCCAACCTATAACTTCACCATAGAGTGATCCTATATTATTTTTTAAAAATAAAGATGGATCAATAATAATTTTCATTAATTATATTTCCTTGAATTAAATCACTATTATGGACAAGTTTCGATGGAATTATATTGATGATTTATTTTAACAGCTCTAGGGAACATAATATTTTTCACTTGTTGACTTGAGGTCGAGGTACCATCATTTAAATGCAATTGAACAGGACATTCTGAAGGCTGCATTTCATACTATATATGTGTATTCTGAATTTTTAGTTATTTCATTTGGGAAATCTAATGCACCTACTGTATTCATGGATACTATGAATAAAATATTTCATGGGTTCTTGAAAACGTTTTTAATTGTGCTTATTGATGAAATTATGATATATTTTAAAATTAAATAGAATAATTAATGGCTTATATGGGTTGTTTTTTACACGATAAAAGAAATTAATCTTTATGAAAAATTCATCATGTGTGAATTTTGGTCGCAAATTTTTTTCCTTGGTCACATTGTTTCTAAATATGGCATAACAATTGATCGAGATAAAAAAAATTTACTGAACAATTGTCAAGAACCACTAATATTAATGAGATTTGTAGGTTCCTTTATTAGGTAAGATATTACCCGAGGTTTTCTAAAATCCTTTCATGGTTATCTAGCCTACTGACTAAGTTCACACGAAAAGGTGTTATGTTTATTTTGACTAAATAATGTTATGGTTGTTTTCAAGAAATAAAAAAATGGAAAATGCCCCAATTTTATCCATGCCTTTTCAAGATGGTAAATTGTTTATCTATATTGGTGCTTCATTGAATGTGGTTGGTTGTTTCATAATTAATAATGATTAGGTAATTGGTTAATCATCACATTAGTTTAATCATATTGGGTAAAATTACCCTAAACATGATTAGGAATTAAATAGTTTTGTTTTTTCTTTTATAATTTTGAGGCATCATTAGGATGAAGTAAAATGTGAAGTATATAATGAACATAAGGTTTTGAATTATATATTTATTCATAAGGAATTAAATATGAGAAAGATAATATGGCTCGAACATATCAATGATTATGACCACATGATTCATTAACACACTTGAAAAGTAAACAAAGTGTCTAATGATATGAGTCAGAAAAATAATGAAAAATTTACCATAATATTTTTGGTATAAGAACCCATGATTAATGATAGATAAATAATGGTTTGGATGCTATTGGTGTATAAAATTTTACTATATTGGTTCATGTGTCAATGGAGTTTTTTTATCAACTAGAATAAAGCATGCTCAGATTGAAGACTGTGAGTTGAAGAAAAATTATAATTGTTTCAAAAAGGGTATGTTTCTTGAGAATAACATTGTTAAAGATAGTGTTTTGAGGTTTTATAAGAGAATATTTGTTCCTTATGATTCTCATACAAAGAAAAATTGTCATGTGATGGTTATAATTCTATGTTTTTTATTCATCCAGAAAGAAAAAATATATATAGATAACTTTAGGAGTATTACTGGTGAGATGTAATGAGAAGAGATATTTATGATTTCACTATGATATATTTGACTTTTAAATAGGTTAACAAAGAGAAATATTTATGGAAGGGAATTTTTCACCCTTTTCTAGTGGATTTTTTTAAATATTAAAATATATCAACATAATTCATTGTCAGACTAATAATGACTTCTCATGGTAACAATATGATCTGAGATAATGTTGGATGACTAACTAAATCTGAATATTTCCAACCTTTCCAAGATACTATATCTTGGAATCAAAATTCAAATCTTTACCTCAATGTGATTTTCAAGTAATATGGAGTTCCTCTATCCATTGAATCTGACAGAGATCCTATGTTCACTTCTAAATATTAGAATGACATTCAAAAGTTGTTGGAAACTGAATTAAAATTCAAAAATTCTTTTAATCCATAATCCGATAGACATACAGAGAAAACAATTAATACCCAGAAGGATATGCTTTGATCTTGTTCAATGGGTTATAATGGATGTTGGGATCAACATCTTTCTTTAGTTTGGTTTTCTTTTTGTAATTGTTTTCTTTTCCTGTATACAGATAGAATATTTTTAGGCATTATATGGGAAATGACGTCGAACACCATAATATTATGATGAAGTCATGGAAAGTAATTTCCGAGATCAGAATTAGTATAGGAAGTCACTATAAAAGTAAATATAATCCATGATAACATCAAGAAACATTAGACCCGACATAGATATTATGTAGATAACAGGATGAATGTCATTTCATTCGAGTTAGGTTATTAGGTAATCCATAATATCTCCCCTTGGATAAGTTTTATGCATTTTGGTAAGAAATTAAATCCTTTTACATGATTCATTAGTCCTTTTGAAATACCAGATAATGTTGGACCAGTTTCCTCTAGATTATATTTTCCTCCGAGATTACCTTATGTAAAAATTGTTTTTCAGGTTTCAATGTTAAGAAAGTATGTTCCAGATCCATCTCATGTTTTCACCCAAAAAGTAGTTTATCGATAATTGAACCTTTATTTTGAAGAGAAACCTATTCATATTCATGATTGTAGAGGGAAACTATTTCAAAATAATGTAATTCTCCTAGTTATGGTTTTGTAGAGAAACTAACTTGTGGAAGAAGAGACATGGGAATAATAAAATGCTATGAGGGAAATAAATCATCACATATTTAATAATTAATTAAAAATTATAGGGAAAATATTTCCCGATGGTAGAGAGAATGGACTATTATTTAATAAATGATTAAAAATTAAAGGGAAACAATTTCTCGAAGGTAGAGAGAATGGACCAATCCATGTTGTTATGATTTTTATAAAATTAAATAGTTAAATCCATTAAAAAAATTAAATTAGAGGTCTTTTAAGGAAATTTTTTCGTATGAAATAGTAACATGAACTTAAGAATAGTAATATGACCCTTATGAATAGTAAATCAGCCAATATAACAGAAACTAAACTATAGAATTTATTAGTAAGATTTATGTTTCTTATATTTTCTAACAAGAAATATTTATATATTATACTGATTAAATTTTTTTAAATTGGTTGATTAAGTGTTGGTTTTTCTAAAACATAAATATTTATTTAAAATTTTATAATTAATATAATTATTTTTAATAAAATATATATTAATTAAATAGAATCATTAATTTAAATTTTATTGTCTTATGATTATAATTTAATTTTTCAAGACCATAATTACTTTTTCAACATGGTGTAAAAACATTTATAGTTTTCAAACTAATAGTTTTGGAATAAATTATGATTTTAATTAAAATTAAAATTTCTCATTTTTAAAAATTAATTTCAAAAAATGGAGTTCATTTTTGAATTCTACACATAAAAAACATTAGGATAAGTTTTTTATATTTTATTGAAATACAATAATTTTTTGGTGAATAGAAAAATTTGATAATTTACATAATAAGCTAAATAAATTAATTTTTGAGTCTTGGATGATGTTCGACAAAGTTAAGAAACTATGGTTCGAACTAACATGTACTAATTAATGTTTTTGGTTACAAGAACCACCATAATTTATTTTATTGAGAAATTAATAAAATAATGATTATTATAAGGGGAAAACCCTCTCCTCCACCACAACAAGTATCAACCCTCAACCCCTCTTCACCTCACACCTCTCACAATTTGATACATTCCCAAAATAATCCCAAGATTCATCCCAAGAATCTTACCCACATCCAAGACCATATGGACTCACTATAAGTCCAAAACCAAGGGCATTAAGGATGTTCTCAAAGTAGAGAATACAGAAGGTAAAAAACCTCTTTCATTTCTGAATTATTTTATTTTAATTTTTTTTTATTTTCTTGTCCAGTATTCACCTTTAATTATCCAAGTGGATTGAAAACTACATTATATTATATATACTATAATTTTTTCTTATTTATGTAAAAATTAATCATTATAATTATTCCCATGTCTCTTTTATTCTGAAAATAAAAACACCCTTCATGATGTGTCTATTGCCAATATCATGGATTATGTGTTTTCAATTTTCATTACTCACACCATGGATCTTAATAAATATTTTTAATGGTTGAAACACATTTTATATTTAATTATATAAACTTCTTCATGTTTTTTAATTAACATATATTCATAGTATCAATTTATATAAAGAATCTAGTTTGTGGTGATCAAAGAAGCACCTGAATGATTTAAAAGAATATAGTAAATGTTTTATACATTGAATCTTACTCATATCTAAAAAGTTATATATAGAATAATTTAAATATAAAAAAAATTAAATACCATTTCATTCCACTTCAGGTGTTTCCCTTCCTTTTGAAAATAAATTCTTTAAGGAACCAACAATGGAAACCATGTAAATAATTCACCTGAATCAATGTAAATGAAAAATATTATTAACAAATTTAAATGAATTTGTTATAAAAAAATAATATCATGTATTATAAATATTAATATGGCTAATTAATATATTAATAACCAAAATTTATCCATTATAAAGGAGTTTTTTTTTGGGATTAAAGGAAGACAAAGCTAATATAAGGGAATTGATAACCCAACATACATTCTTTGGGTGGTACATATTTTTCATTGATATTGTCATGGACTGATTATTCATAAAATTATTTAGTACTATATTATGTTTTATAATTTTTATTTATAGTGAATATATATATATATATATATTACATTCATTTTATTAATTCTACATTCAATGATATCATATTTCTATAGGACTTTTCTTTTTAAAAACTTTCGAGTGACCCTTTTTGGAAACTCTAAAAGATTGTTCTATTTTTAATGTCATTAGTATTTTATTCTGATTTAAAATGTTTTATTAATAAAATTGTTACCTTATATATTTTTATAGATATTTTTTTATGAATATTATTTAATTATTATGTTCACAATTTTATATTTTAATATATATTATTTTTATAAAAAATGGTATTTTAAAATATGAATGTGTTTTTCTTAAGATTTTCAATGGCTGATAATGTGATTTATTTCATGATATTTTCCTTCGAAATTGTATAAATTTGGTTAAGACCATTATATATTGAGATAATATTGTGTAATCCCCATTATAGATCATGATATTTTGGGTGGATCCCTATAATATATCTCTAATGAATTGGGGACTCCAAAGACAGAAGTCCACCAAAAGTTTATTCCATTATTAAAGATTAATGTAAGATCATATGAAAAATATTTCTAATGGATTTTTCATGATTTTTCTATTCATGATAACTAGTTTTTAAAAATTGGGTAATAATGGATTTTATTTTATCACCTGATTAATGATTTACTTCATTATATCCCTTACTAATATTTTTGTTCGCATACCATGTTTTTAAATGATTTTAATATGTTAAAAGGATGTATAAAACAATGAAGGACGTAATGTTAAATGTTATGAATATTTTTCAAAGAAAACGTGTTTTAATTTTTAATGATTTATATTTTGGAAGAATTAGATATTGTTTTAATAGTATCCAATCTGTATAAATATGTGATGTTGTGTATGTATTGTGTCATAATTATATTCTTATTTAAACATGAATAGATACTAAATGTGAAATAAAACAATTTTGTCACTAAAAATATAAATTATGTAATGTTTTATTCATGGTTCCTTATAGATGCAGCCCTAAGGAACACTCGGTCTACCTCTATGAATAGTAGAGGCTGTTCTTATCAATATTTACTGGACTACTAAGGGATCTTTGTAGTCCTCATCTGAACCTGGATGATCTGAACCTTCACTTTTAAAACATATAATATCATTAGGCCCATTATTACTGATTCACCAAGATAAGTCCAATATTATGGTGACATAAATGGTTTCCTATAAAAAACGTCAAATGGTTCCACAACAATGGTAGAATGGTAGTTATGGTTTTACACAAAGAACATAAAGGGTAGGTGATCCCACCAATAATGAATGTAGTCCAACATGAAAGCTTAAATCATACCCTCCAAAACATGAATGTTATTTTTAGTATTTTAGTATTCTATGGGTAAAGAACTATGATCAAATTAAACTATTCCCCAAAGGCCTCATGTAAACCTCTCTATAATCACAACATGATGTGAGAATCATTCTTTGAAATGATTTTCAAGGGAACTATATAGAGATGTAATATTTTACAATTTTAAAGGCATCCCAAGATCTAAAATGAAATTTGAATTTGAATAAATATGATGCTATATAACATGGTGAGTCAGTCAATGATCACACATATGTATTCAGGTCCATTATACATCCATGGTAACCCTATCACAAAGTGCATATATATACCATACCACATACACATTGGATCATTAAGAGGTTGAGATAGATCCCATGGAACCTTTTCCTTCTCTTTTATCTTCTGAAAACTGTGGAATCAGGAGACAAAATATTATACAAACTTCTTCATACCTTTACATCAGAAACAATTTTGGAGTTCATTAAACATCTTTACTGCACCTCGATGTACCACCAAAGTGAAAGTATGATACTCAATCAAATAATCCTCACACAATGAAACATGTACCACCATCTATCGTCTAAAAAGGAAATCATGATCCCCACCTTAATAATATAAATTAAGAGAATTTATAGTGGATATCTAATATGATATGGTCTCATATATTGTATCTCCACCCTAATCCTCCATAACACACTGTAGATGAAATAGGGTAACATCCATTGACTATAGATTTGATTCCCAATAATTTCTAAAATATCCCATTCAGGTTATAAATTTATATTGTAATTAAATAGATAAATATTCATTACATAACATAAGATAAAAAAACTAGTCCCGAATCATATGTGTGTAGTGTCATTTGAAATTTATTAGTAAAACCTAGGGATCATTAGAAATCTACATTGTCACCCTCTTATTCCATCATAAATAGAACCCTTTTTCACATATCAAACTCAATTCCTTTCTTCATATTATGGGTAAATAATTAGAAAATTATGTCCTCAAATGCTTATAAATGGTAAAAAACTATGATATTAATCATAACGTAAGCCACATTGCATATATAAATGAATATAAAAATGAAAATTATACTCTATATATCAAGTATCATAATATTTCATTGTGGAATAAATCAAAGATGTTAATATGACATGAATAATAAGAGTGTACCATTGTCATAAATAAATTAATTTTTTATACACAAAGGCCTATCAAATCTTTTCCTTGGTTGTCAAGGCTATTTTCCATGACCATCATAGAGGAATGGATTTACTCCCTAGACTTTCATTGTATATAAGGTTCACTCCCAAGAATATAATTGATAAAAAATACTAATAATGAACTAGCTCAATTTCCTATTCTAGGCCTATAATAATGAACCGGGATCACTTCCCATTCTAGTCCCATCTTAATGATTCAAGTTCACATCTCATTGCAGTCATGTCTTACTAAACTGAGTTCAATTCCAATTTTAGTCATGTATTACAGAACTGAATTTACTTCCCTCCTCTTCCATGTCTATTTCATGAGATATAAATCATTATTTAATGCATTGAAGGTAGATATAGGTCCAACCTATCATTGGTTATAACATAATAAATTTCCTTGGTAACAATGTTACTACTACCTTTAGTTATAACAAAATCATCATCAATTAATGATAACCACTCATATGTGTTCCACAATAATATAAAACAATCTTTAGATCCCCATGTAATGTAATTTGTTTCATAAATAGTTCATCCTAACTTAAATCATTAGAAATAAATGGGTTTCATTAACATCATTCACTTAAAAATATTCCAACCATAATGAGAATAAAGATAATTTCCATGAATAATTTCCCAAGTAAAATATATGTAACTAAAAATATTTTTATCACATATGGACGAAAATTTTTAAATATAACATGAAATAATTCTTGAAAAAAACAAAAATTTCAATTTTTAAATTAGTTATTATTAATGATCATTGAAATTATAATGGAAAACAATTTTACTTCAATATAAAAATGTAATCTTATAAAAGATACACAAAATTATTATTTAATCACAGTGAAGGGAAAATTCACTCATTCCATACAAGTTAAATGATAATTCAATCAGCATTTTTGTTAGAAAAATCACATAGAAAAACATTTAGATAATGACAAAAATAATCATCTCAAACAATTTTTTAAAAAGTCAAACAATAATAAAAAATGTTATAAAAATAATAATAGAATAGCAAATGAATTTTTTGAAAATCTTATAGTAAATATTGACATGGAAGAAAAAGGGAGTCTTAAGGGCTTTTTTTAAAATATAATTTATAAATTAATGCCCAATATATATATATTATATTATTAAATAGAGAATTAAAAAATGAACTGAATATTTGTATTCACTGTTATTCCTCATAAAACATGATGAAGTGAAGTGCAATATATTAAAAATTCATTTCAACTATAATCCACACATTATATAATTGAATAATTCGATGTCTAATTCATGGAATTAATATTGCATTATAAATTACCTTACCACATTGTAATAATTCAAATCTTATACTACATGAAACCATGAATATCATGAAGAATGTGTAATTCATGAAATGATATATCAATGGGAAGTTTATACACAAAAAATAGGATATATGTTTCTAAATAAGGAATATATACCACAAAAGTAAAATTTAGTTAAGGAACACTAACCTCATTCTTCCCTTTAGATTATCATACTTTAACCTCATCTTGAACATAAACTCCATAAAAGACCCCCTAAGGAACATAGAATTGTTCATTGGGTGAGACCATTGCAACATAGACATGGAGAGAGTGTAGAGGTTATGGTTTGGGAAGTATTTGAAAATATTCAACATGTTTTATGAGAAATATTGTGGTGATGTTTTGAATAAATATTTATGAAGGGGTGGTTTAAAGTGATTAAATAATGGTTATATTATATTTAAATCCAACCACATTTTTGTGGAATTAACTCCAATGAAATTGGTTGATAATTAATTTTTATAATGATGTCTATGGTCGATAAATTCTTAAAACATCAATTTAATTTTTATAGTCTTTTGGTATTTTACTCTTTTACCTATTAAATTTTAAAAAATATATTATTTTAAAAATATTGTGGTAAATTGTTTAATCGAATATAAAATTTTGTTTCCAAAAATGAAATTTACCTTATAGCCTAATTTGGAAGTCCTAGTTAGAAAAATGAAATTTATTTTTACAAATTTAAAAAAATATTGGATAATTAAATTTATAATTAATCCATCAATACACAATGAATTTTTTTTTGGAAAAAATCATTTTTAATCCTAGAAATTTACTTATATCAATATAAGATAAAAATATTTTTTAAATGTAATTAATTATATTATATCAAAATAAAATATATATATGTTACTTTGAGATCAATTTATAAAAAATAAATGTCTTTAAATTATAATGAAAATGATTTTTTAATTTAAATCATTAATTTTATAATATTCACTAAAAAATTAATTTTTTTAAAAAAAATATAAAAATATCACCCTATGATAGATTTGAAATAATGAATCAAAAATTGACGTTATTTTAATAAAACATATCTTCTAAAAGTGTTAAAAAAATTAATTATATTTATTTTCACAAATAAAGACATATAAGTTAATTTTTGAGGAAAATATATATTTTAAAGAAAATAATGTCTTTACTGAAAATCATATAAATATTAAAAAATCATTTATTATTACATTAAAAATTGGTTGGATAATAATATATTTTTAAAAAATTTAAATACTACTTGTACCTACCGATTAAATTTCTATGTTATAATAATAATATTGTGGAGTTCGTTTTAAATTCGTATTCTATGTAACATAAGCTATTTATGTGATTAAATATATTTAAAATTGTCACATCCTAAAATCTTGGAATGTTACATATTTCACTTAATAAATGATTTTTTAACAAGAAATTTGTTACTCAAATGAAACTAAATGAGGATGCCTCTGACTCGTCACATCTTTGAGTTCCCTCATAGAATCGATAAAATTGTATTTGTACCACAAGACATTAACTATGTGAGTGACATTGTTTTATAGAACATTATCTTTATAATCCATAATATATAAAAGTTAATATTCATAATAATGATATTTTTCTAGTAGTATAGAATATGAGATTAGGATTTCTGACGGATGGGGTATATACTTCTTTATGAGGGGTATTAAGAAACAAATTATAAATTATTTAAAGAGTTGGTGGAATAATCTATCAATAAACTACCATCTAAAAATGATAACTAATTTTAATAAATATTATTTCTCACAATTCAAAATATCACATTTAAGATCTATAGTGTATATTTGAATATTACTTTGTGGGAAACCAAAATCATAAAAAGGGCTAATAAAACATCGGCTTAAAAATATTTAAAGTAAAATGGGATGATCAAGACAAATCTATTATTCAGATTAGTATAATATTATTGGAATGTAAAATTATAGATACAAAAGTGTATTTTGACTATCAATTTCTGATAGAGAATTATAAGGTTAATAACCCAAAAAATAGAGAGAAAATGCATCTGAAAATTATAATTGATATAATTAGAAATAATTATAATAGGATAACATTTTATTTCAATATAATTTGACATTATATTCTTAAATGGTTTCATCTCATAAGTATAATATAAAAATTTGGTTGTTCATTGATAAATTTTTTCATTATTTTGTACTCAAATTAATGAAGATGAAATTGTGATGCCTACATTATAAATTGATCATAATATCTATAATGGGATGAAAAGTCATTTTTGCTATCTCTAGTTACCATCATGACAATATTTTAACACCGGTTATCCAATAAACATAAATCATCACAAGGTTATGTAATACATTAATCTCTTAAACGTCATCCATATTTCATTTAATTCAATTTCATAAATAGTTACCCTTATTAACATTCCAAAAAAATAAATGTTCAAAACATTTGGAGGAAGGTAAAAAAATCAAAATAAACTCATCATTAATCCCCCAAAAAACTATATGTTTCTATTTATTATCAACCCTCAATCATGTGAATATCATTACCATGTATTCTGTGAAAACATTATGACAACATGAATTACCCTAGTGAAAACATGCATGTTCATAAAAATTAACTTATTCCTCGTAAAATAAGTCTTAAAATATCTATAATCTCATTACATAAATCAAATTGTCATTATATTAATAATCACTTCCAATGTCATCAATATTATCCAATTTATTTTATCATAAAAAATCATTTTTTCTCATTATTATCCCAACATCATGCACATATTGACAGTTATTTTTTCCTTAATCATGTTTTCTAAAGAATAATCACCTAAACAACTCAATTAAATTTCATTGATACCAGTACCATTAAACAAATAATTTCAAATAAATATAGAAAAAATAGTATGTAACAATCCATAGATGATTCAATATTCATAATCCATGTAGATGGTGATAATCATAAAATATTTCACTAAAGGATGAACACTAAAATTTCCAATGTTATCAGTCACAAAATAAAAAACATGAAATTTCCAACTAAGGATGTGAAGATAAATGTTCCAAAATTAAAATTATTTACTTTATCTATTGAGATTTCATAAGCTATCATTTTTAACATTTCCATGAGAAGTTTTTTTGGATTATCATTCATATTGTCCCATGGATTGTGTATTTTATATTCATAATTCCAAAACTAGTTGAATTTTAATTACTGGTTTATGGGTGGTGCATTCTGTGAAGCTTACTCTCTACCTCCATCATTAGATGAATTCTTCACAAAACATTAACTATTAGTTTCCTAATTACCTTTCCAACCATACATAATAAAATTTCTAGTTACATTATGATAATTTCCCTATGTTCTTTTCCATATATTATGTATAAAGGAAGTATCATCACATTATGTCCATAGTTTTTATAATTTTTATTTAATTTAATATTTCTATTCATATCATAACTATGATATTGATAGGTATCTATGATTTCCAAATACACATGTTAGAAAATAAAAAACAATTATTTGTAGGTTATTAAGTCACTTATAGATAGTACCATCTTAAAATAAGGTTTTAAGCCACCAAATAGTCAATCAATTTTACTTTCAGTGTTTTTAATGAAAGTATAATCATACCTTGAAATCCTTGAAAAATTTGACTTATAGGTAAAGATGAATTTTCCATCTGTTTGATTTAGCTCATTAAATTAATTCTATAAATTTGTACATGGAATAAAGGGATGTATATACATAGGAACATCGCAATAAAATTTTCTCATTCAATTGATTAAATTTATTCTTCTCACCACAACTTCATGACAAGTTTCCACCATTGAAATACTTCTTCTCCAATATGATAAAAATATAGAATATCTTTTTCATGTCTTGAGAATTGTGGAATAGAATATATTTTATCAATTATTTTGATCCATTTTCCAGGTATTAGGGTATAATAAGATCCACTGGAAGAAGGTGGACATTGCCTCATAATGAAGTCAAAAAATATTTGATCCCTCCTTTTCTCATTTTGAAACCTAGTATGATTCACATCATTTGTATGTTTAAAAATGTGACATTGAAATCCATCTCCCATTACATTTAATTCCATAGAAAGAAAATAATTTCATTTCCCATCACATTCAGTATTAAAACAATTCATTTGGGTTCAATCCATTGAATAAATCCAAAAAGGATAGTTTGAGTAGCACCAATCATTACTGAAGAACAATATAATGGGAAATAGATTTTAAAATTTCAATATATGACACCATAGGTTTATTCATTTTTTATTCATTAATGATACCAAAACTCTTGGATTTTAACCTATAATTACACTTAGGGTTATTTATAAGGATCTATCATCATAGTTTCCAAAGGATTTCTAAACCTTCATATGCCAACAATTATAAAGTCCAAATAATTAATTGTATAGATATTACTTATAAATAGTTGATTATTCATTACATTATAAAAAATGATCATTCCTAAATCAATTGGGTTTAGTGTCATTCGATTTTTGGAAACAAATAATTTTGGTCCAAAAAACATCTACACCATCTCCCACTTATTCTATCATTAATAGATCCCTTTTTGACATATCACACTAAATATGTTTCGATGTATCTCGGGGAAATGAAAAATAAGAAATGGGTGATATCATATTATCAATAATGGTATACAAGGGAGATTTAAATTATAACATATACTCAAAATAATATGGAAATGAACCTAATATTTCAAAATTATACACAACATATCAAAGATCATAATATTGAGTCATGGAATATATCGTGGATGTTAATAATAAATGAATAATATGCGAATAACATTTCAATAAAATAAGGAATTGTGGAATGCTCATACCTATATAAATGTTTTCCTATAGTAGTCAAGGTACGTCTCGAAGACTATAATAGTGGAATGAGTTCAATCCCAAAACCATCGTAAGATTAATGATTCAGTCCCAATATTGTCAATGAGGAAAAAATCTCATACTGAAATGTTTTCAGATATCATTTCTGACTTGTCTTACTGAAATGGGTTCACTCCGTATTCTAGTCCTGTGATACTAAAATGAGTTCAGCGCCACTTCAAGTCCTATCTGTCTAATATAGGTTTGATATTCATTACAATCCAATCTAATAGAACTGAGTTAACTTCTCATTTTACATTGGCATATCTCAAGATATATAAATCATTTTTAATGCATTGTAGGGAGAAATAAGTCCCACCAATTATTGTTTATAACACAACCACCATCATTGGTTATAATGTCACCAATTTCCATTTTTTTAACTTAACAACTATCATGTAATGATAACAGTAAATATTTGTTACAGAACAACATAAGTCGTTCATTGTATCAGAACCCGTGTAAATAAATTTTTTTCATAACCATTTCACCATAACAAAAATCATGTAAAAGATATGGTTTTCATAAAAACCATTCCATTATAAATATAAACAAACCAGAAAGAGAATAAATAATGTATCCTTGAATAATATCCTCAAAAAGTATTATAAAACTTAAAAAACATATTAAACGTAAAATAATTCAAAAATATCACATGAAATAATAATTGGTAGAAAAAATCAATTATAAAATATTTTATTTTCAAATTGAAACACAATTAAAAAGGAAGAAATTTATCTTAGAAAATAACATTTTAATCTTGTAAAATAGAAATAAATATATTTATGATTCATGATGAATAGAAAGTCTAATAACTCTCAATATGTTAAAAACATTCTTTTTCTAATTTTGATAGAATAGTGACAAAGACCATCATATAAAAAACATAAAAATGAATCAATTCCCACAGTTTTATTAAAAGTAATACATGGGTTTAAATGAACTTAAAAAATCCAAAATCAATAGTAATGTTTTTTTGGATTTTTTTTAAAAACATCAAAATGGAAAAAAAAATAAAATTTTAAGAAAATAGTTAAAAAAATTAATAGGAAGTCTCTTATAAATATCATATAATTGAAAATAGAATTAATCTAACTGACCTAATATGTATATCCACTATAAATAAATATAAAAAAGTGGATACCAAAAATAAGATATTCAGAAGTAATTTCACACATAATATTATAATTACATAATCAATTAAGTTAATGTTTAACAAAAATAATAGAAATCTAGTTAAGAATTCCCTTACCAGTTTAATGAGTTGATTCGTGTGACCTATAAAAGTCATAATTACTAAATGAAACATTTAGTCCCATTAAGATAATGAGGTTTATGATATGATGTAACAAATGGAAGTATATACACCACACATTAGAACTATGTATGGAATAAAGAATATATATTCACTGAATACAAATTTATGTTATAAAATATTAGCTCATGCTTCCCTTTAGTTTTTCATACATTAACCTCCTCTTAAATATCAACTCGCTGAATTTCCACCTAAGGGATGTGAAATTGGTATTGGGTGAGACTAGTTGGACTTGGACATATGAAGTGTGGGTATGGGAGGGACTACAATATATTTGAACTTCATGAATGCTTGTGTGGAGAAATGGGGTAGTGATGGGTGGTATTTATTATTGAGGTGTGGTGGTTTTAAATTTATAAATAATAATTCATTAATATTTAAGTCCATCCACATTTGGGAAGAATAAATTCCAATGAATTTGGATACTAAATGATTTTGTAATTATATTTTTATGATCAAGAAACAAATTGACCACTATTTTCATGCTGTTTAATAATGGAATTTTTATCAATTACCTTTTAGTGTTATCTCAATACATTATTTTACCTATACTTTAGTAATTATTATACCATATTTAATATTTTTTCATACAAATAAAATTGAACTTATAACCTAATTTAGACATAATGATTCCAAATATGGATTGCATTTTAAAAAAATTCAAAATACATAAGTATATAAATTAGATTAAAAATGAAACCTTCAATACACTATGAATTTTCTTTTTGAAAATATGTGTTTTAAGCCTAGAAATGTAGATATACTAAGAAAGTTAAAATTTTTTATAAATACAATTAGATATATTATATATAAAAAAGTTAGTTAGGATACTTATAGATCAGTTTTTAATAATAAAATTACTATAGGATATAATGAAAATGGGATTTATGTAAGAAATTGTATTTTTTTATGATTCAATGTAAAATTAAACAGTTCAAAAAAAAACTAAAAAATTCATCTTATGATAATTTTTATATGATGAATCCAATTTTTTTCCATTTTATCAAATAAATTTACTATAAGTTTCAACAGTTAAATATATTTATTTATTAAAATAACGAAACTGAACTACATTAAAAAAGAAACCATATATTGAAAGAACAATGACTTTACTAAATATTATGTGCATATTCACAAATCCTTAATTAATACATAATAAATTATAATAAAAATTATATATATATATATATATATTCATGTTTTTAACACTATTAATTCTAGTCATTTTAATGACGAGTTTGTACTAATAATATTTTTTATTTTGTGTATGATATGTGTTCTATGGAATGTAAGCTATCAAAGAAATTAAATTAATTTTAAAAATAACTCATATTGAGAAATATTATAGTGTTAAATATTCTCAATATGGAGAACTATTATGATACTAACTACACTATATCCTTGGTCAACAATTGTGTACAAGATCTCATACTAAGAGCATCTTCTACAATGTTCCCCATCCAAAGAGTATATAATATCTCGAATCCATAATCATTATGGACATGTCGTCACAATATCTATCTCAATTTAATACAATTCAATGAGAACTTATAATTTAGGTAGTAATGGATAGAATAAATGATAAACCAATCAATAATAAAGTAATTTCACAACATTATAAAGATGAAGACTACTACTACCAACTCTTGATTGTGGGTTAGAATGTTCATCTAATGTGGTATCAACTACCACGGTCCAAAGTAAATAATATCATTACTCTAAATAAGAACACTACCTTTTTTTATTCCTTAAGTTCTCAAAAAACATTATTTTCATGGAAACCTCCTATAAAAAATCTCATGATGGGGGCTCACATCAATATATGATGCAACTCTTAGGAAGCCTGGTG
Organism: Viscum album; assembly: GCA_963277665.1. Taxonomy (NCBI): domain Eukaryota; kingdom Viridiplantae; phylum Streptophyta; class Magnoliopsida; order Santalales; family Viscaceae; genus Viscum; species Viscum album. The sequence continues at coordinate 692,726,682 of OY728164.1, forward strand.
GAACATCTCCATCTAAAAGAAATGATGAACCTTTCAGGTTAATGATATAAAGTTTCCAATAACCCAGAAAAATAGGGATTTAATATCATATAACAGTCATCCATCCCATGGAATCTCTATAGATCAATCTCATTCTTGGATGACACCCATTATAACACCACATCCACCATCACTGAGTCCACTATTATACCGTCTTATAAGATGTAATGGCCATGAAAATTGAAATCATGATTCTAAACATGACAATTTGAGAAAATCCATTAAATCTTTTCCCCTTAAAGTATGTCTTCGACTATCATCAATTAACTTGCGTGGTCTTTCTCAGAAACCTAGTACATTAATATTTTATCTTTTAAGACCACCCCTACTGATCTAATGAACGATGAAAGATCCAATTCATGAGTCACATGAATACATTTTGTGAGTTATTCAAAGTAAAAGGAACCACCATGTTGTCATAGATATTGTATCAATATTGTAATTCCTTATTGAGTATATATTTATCTGGTAATCAATGATGGTTATAACATGATACGAGATCTATATTTTTGAACCATCATGCTCCTATCTATAGGTTAGAGGTTTTCCATACCCATTAATAGATAAATATTCATCATGGTATCCTAGTTCATGAATTTATAACCTAAAAAAATCAGTCCCCTGTGATAGAAAACAACATTGGGGATGCCCATGGGGAAACATTGGTGCTGAAAAATCCCCTCCTCTGCAAGTCCTCCAACTACACCCATATTAGTCTAATCTCTTATGGGTCCATACAATGTTTATGTTTAGATATAGAATCATCCCTGTGTGAATATAATTATATATTTATACATATATGAGGAGATTTAATATAAGAACACCCTCAAGAAATAAATCCCCATACTCTTCCACCAATTTAGGGAAAAAATTGCTCATATCATCCACTTCTACAATGATAATAATATCCATACACTGTGTAATCAGATGTATACCCCTACATATGCTCTCATACTATGATTAAAAGGTACACAAATCAACCATGAAGGGAAGAAATCCTTCACTATGGATTTAATGAATACTCTAACTCATACAATCAATTTCGGCATGACTTGTGGATATCTAGTTTATACAAAAGATGACATCAAAAGGACTATTTCTTCTACTAAGATATTGAATATGATACTCTCTTATCATATAGTATTGTAACTATATATTCATAATTTTATAATCATCGAGTCATCTCCATTCAGATTCCCTAAGAACAAAGGATCATTGAAGTGCTCAACCAGAATCTCTATGTCTCAAAACAGAGAAGTGGAAAGAAAATAGTGGATAAAAAATATATATATAAATACTTATACTAATGTATAGAATATAAAGATCATATATTAAATAATAACCTGATATTTCAGGTCATTGGGAGCCACTACATAGTGTTTTCCACATCCCTAAACACTAGCACCTTGATCCTTACATAGACTTGCTAGGGTGTTGGTGGAAATAGGTCATCCCAAATACAACATCTTTCTACTCTACTTTGTTCTCTTCTACATCAACCATCCAATAGAGATACTTGTTCCTACTACTATATTTTTTGAGAATTCCATCGACCACACCTCTATAAATTTTTCATTGTTTAGGAAAAAATAGATAAATATATACCTAATTGTAAGAAGAGAAACACTACATCTCTCTAGTATCAATAGAGATACAATAAAATCCATGAACATTCGATCCTCTATCTTAATATCATATCATAAAGCATCTAGAATTTTTGAAACCATATTACATCCATCATTTATAATCTTCCAATGTCTCACCACCTACGTTGTCACTACTAGACATTTTTTTGAGTGTCTTCTATACAAGTAAACTCTACACTACAATGTCCTTCCCCTAATTATTATGATTCACTTTAGTTGATGATGTGATTAAGTATAATTTAAATATTTCATTTTTCATAAATTATTGTTGTGGATTATCATCCACACTAACTCGTAGATATTGCAAATTGTTTTCATAATGACCAAATTTTTTTCATTTGAAAGAAAGTGTTGGAGTTTCATTTAGTAGATCTCTCCCTATAAATTTCATTTACTAGCCACATCCCTTGACTTATAAATCATTTCTATAAATTCCTAGGCTTCCCGCACTTATAAATCTCTTTTATTCAATTAAAACATTTACTTGAGATCATCTTCCCACATTCCTACCATGAATGTGACTATAATTACATTTCACTATGTCATTTATTTCAATTATCATGAGACTCGATCGTCTTTTTCATAACAATACCATGTGGCTGTTTAGAATACAAATTCCCATTTTAACCTTTAGTTCACAAAAAAGTATTTTTTCCTAGCTACTAATGTCTATTATAGACAACTCCATTAGAAGAATTGAGGTTTTACAGTAAATAATAAATAAATTTATCAATAAATTATATTTATTAAAAAAGAAGTGTACCTTTAATGAATTTGAAAATTATCTTTATGGTAATAATAGATTAACCAAACCTTTTTTGAGTATGAGAAAATAAATCTTCATTCTTATTCAAATAATAAGAGGGATGCACATACTAAAAAATGTCCTCTTAATCTCTTCCCATTCAATAGATTCAATTTCATCATCTGGACTCATATTCTTAATATGGTTTCACCATTGATCTTCTTTTCCATTAAAACATTGTACATATACAATTAATTGTTTATTCACTAAGAACTGGGTAATAGAAAATTCCTTTTACATGGTATGTATCCCTTTCATCGTGACTAATGTATTGTTAGATCCACTAAAAGAAGGTGGAAATTTCCACATGAATTAATTACTATAATTTTATTCCCACCTTCTCTTATTTTGACATTCATTATGATTCCTAGCTTGAGAATATTGTGGCATTATAAAACTAACATTTTCCATTCTAGCTAACATAAAATTTTGTTTCTATGGAGGAAAATCATGACCTTATTAATCACATTTAATATTATCACATTGATTCATGTTTTGTCCATTTTAAAAAATATAAATCTTAATGGGAGAAATAGTAATCATAGTAGTAAACCACATAATCTTGGAAAATAATTTATAATATCTCTAAATAATGAAATAATCATCTTAGTATATTATGTATTAAATTTAACAAAGTAAATCAAAATCATCATCTATTGAAATACTTTATAAGTGTTCAGAATGATTTTGTGTATTTCAGTATTATAACCCAATTAATTTTTAAAACATGTGTGATTTAAGAACCATTATTGTAAACCATGTGACGACTGAGTCTATCTCAATGAACCATTTTCATAGTTTCACCCCTACATACAATTATTATTGAGTAACACCTTATAATAGGGTAAAAAAATTTTGTAATTACATGGAAACCACTCACTATATCATTCACCAAAATTCTATGATATTTTCCAATACATAGTATTTTTAATAGAAATATCCCTTTTTCATATACTTAGACATATCATTAGTGAAATCACTGATATTTTATTATCCTACTTTAAAATTGTTAAATAAACCATAACAATAATACCAACTATTGGAAACCTCACTTTTCATACATAAATTTTACAACATATATATTAATATTCATTAAAATACATAAAGATGTGTGATATAATCATTTATGTATACTTCCTTTAGAATATTGGATACATAAATACCTCATTCATTGGTGAATAATATCATTTTCCATTATTTACCTCATAATTAAACCCTATTATACATTAAATATATTATTAATCTCTTCATAACCTGGGGAAAACAAACATAATAATGTGTGATCTCAAATTCATAGTAAGAGTAAATAAGAGAGATATAAAAATAACATGTAAATAAGGTTATAAGAATATAATAATTATATTTGAAAACGAAATCAAACATTTAATAGATAATAATGGTGTGTCATGGAATAAATATTTTTTGTTTATAATCATAAATATATCAAAAATCCTGATCCATGAGAACATGAAATTATCGTAATCTTTGATTAGTGGCTCAAATATATGAATATTAAAACATTTAGTTAGTAGTTAGGGATCATATATGAGTCAATAATAGTTGATTGGGTACAGACCATTTTAGTAGTGAAGAGTCATACTCAAGTCTATAATATTGAGTTTTTTAAATTTCCAAACCATCATAGTAGTCTGGGTTTACTCCCATGATTGTCATTATTATCAAAGTTCCTTACTAAGCCTGAATCACTCGACCATAAAGGTCTATTTTTTCCATTGGATTACAATATTTATCTACTATATTGAATTACAGAATTGGTGGAACCCATCACATAAATAGATTGATATATACATGTGTAGAACGATCAAAAAAATAATCATATTAAAACCCATGATAATAAATGGGATTTATAATACATTTATCATTTCAGAACCCATGAAATGTGTTGAATTTCATTGAAATTTTATAATAACATAACCATTGGTAATGAAATGATTTTCATAACCATATTGTAATCATAAACATAAACTATCCATAGAAATAATAAATATGGTTTCTTTAGATCATATCCCAAGAAATTATTTTGTATCATTAAATCTTTTTCATATTAAATGGAAAATTATCTTTAAAGATAACATGGAATATATATCATGGAAAACAACTATTTCACATAGAAAACAAACACTTAAAATAAAAAAGTTTTTATTACATTATAAACATTTTTTTATTTTAGAAGAATTTTGTTTACATATAAAAATGATTTAAAACATTCAGTGGTAACAGAACTTGTAAATTTCGTTCATTTCATACAAAAAAACAATAATTCCATTTACATCTTCTACTTAAAAATGAAAAATATTTTTAAATTACATGAAAATTCTATTATAAGTTATTTTAAAATTTTAGAAAATTTATAAAAATTAATTTATAAAATAATAGAGAAACAAAAAAATATGCTTGAAATAATTTTCTTCAAATCATGTATATGGAATAAAAATGGTTTTCGACTGAAGAGATAAATAATGTGGGTTTTATTTAAAATAGTTAATCTGGAATAATGAGTACTTAAAGAAACAAAAAATTTATGGAAAAATTATTTATCAATAAATACTTATTGGATATGAAATTTAACACATTCTATATGAAATTTATCATAATATTTCATCATTGAAATAATGATTATTAATAACACAGATAAACATTTGGATTATATCACAAAACCATTACGACTTTAATGTAATGTTGAACAATAAGACCCCTGAATGGTGAAACCATAAATGGATATATAAATCTGAATCTTACTAATTATCATAAAATACGTTCATGAGTTTTATTTACACAGTATAAATGAAAAAATTTGTGAATATTGAATGTGTCTCAAGAAAACAAAAGTGAGGCACAAATCACTTATCTAATTTGGTAACATTTTAATCATGATACCATGAATGAAAAATATTAAATATTGTTATAATAAATCAAATTATTTTATAACATGAATAAGGTTCTATATATACACCTCACAAAAGACCATTGGTTCATAACCTGACATATGTCCTAAAGGAAACATTTTGAGATGAAATTCCATTACAGGATAGTATATTTTTTTAATAAAAATCTTTATTAAATAATAATTAAAAATTAGAAACTAAATATCATTAAATTATTTATATTCATTATATAACATGTTAAAGTGGAAATAAATATATCACACAAAACAAATGAGTGGTGAATACAATATATGTCTCTGAGAAATAAAAGAGTGAACAAAAAATCACTTACCTTAACTCATAAAGCCATTCCTAAGTATTTCAACCTCATGTATAAGAAATATAGTATTATGATAAATCTATTATAGTACCATAAATATATATTTAATACCGTTTATGATTCATATATGACCTTTTGTTACATTTTTATAAAACAATCCTCATTAAAATCGTGTTTTAGGAAATAACTACAAATGTTTTCATGTGTGTTTTGATATGGTGTTTTTATTCCATTTATAATAATAATGTTAAATTCATATCTAAAATTATACACATGATCTGAATTAAATATATATTCATTATATAATTACTTATAGTAATCTATAAATTCAGATATATAAAATGGAAAATATTGTTCATGGAGACGGTATGTTGTGCCTAAGCATAAACATTGAATCTATTTTCTAAACGTATGGAATGAATAAATGAATAAAAATATATTAACTTAACTTTTTAATTTTTAAATAATATATACTACATATATTCTCTAAAAATATAATTATTACCATCCATTTAAATCATAAGTCAAAAACTTATCACATCACTTCGCCAGGGAGTAGTCCATCGTATACAGGTATGACAATATCGTATTCATAAAGAATAGAATATTAGATGGTATAAGTAATAATAAAATTAAATAAGACTAATAATATACTAAAATTTATATAGTAACAATATATATATCATTATATACAACTATGAGTGGTGGTGATGAAAAATGAATTAGATCCATTCATAAGGATATAGTCTATCATATACATGATCGACTATTCTATTTCCCATTCGATGGAAGAGGAGATGAGTGTAGGTTATTCCATAAACATAATATAATAAAATTATATGTAATAAATTTGTTTTATTGTAATGTAATTATTAATACAAAAATTATGATTGTATGATATTATTAAGAAATAAAGATCTTATTAAATGAAAATAACAACTCTTAGAACAAACTCCTTTGAATCACTTATTAATGACCATATGATTTATATTTCGGGGTGAATTGAATATTTATAACATGTATAAGGATGTTGTGGAGTGATTTATTCAGGTTTTCGAAATTTATTGGTTTGAAGTTGTTTGAATTTGTGAGTGGAGGAAGTAACCTTGTATAAATGTTGGGGAGATGTATTTTTTTAAATACCCAATTGTATTCAATAATTAGAAGTAACACACAACCCATGTTCTTGAAAAATTATTAAATAATGAAGTGGATTGATGAAATATTTTACCCACACCTCAATGAAAAAAAACAAATGTTTTTAATGTTTTATTCTATAGTCTTTATGTTTAATAAATTTAAACATTTCAGTTTCCACCATAAAAACATGTATCAACTTATTTATCTTGGTATTTTATCCAATAATAATAAAATTAAAATAATACATAATAAATAATTTGTATCTAATTATTATATATATTAAAAACATATAATAAAAATCTAATGTGTGTAGAATATTAATTTTAAAAAAACTTCATGTAATGTGAAAAACATCATTTTAACCATTATCATGATAAATAATGTCTTTTCGTTTTGTTAACAATTATAAACAGAAATTAATATTACCATATAGTTTAAATAATTTTTTTTATATTAAAATATTTAATGCAATTTATTAAATTTAATTAAAAAAATTTGAATAATATAATTTTAAAACACCGTAGATGTGATGAAAAAGCATTTTTCCAAAAGGAGAATTTTCAAAATTATATAATGATTTATTTTAAAATTTCAATATGAAATTGATTATAATGACATAAATTATATAATAAAAATATATTTTTGAACATATTTGAAATTTTAGACCATCTATAAATAAAATTAATCCTGTAAATTATTTAAAGGAAGACATACTTTTTAATAAAAAAAAATATATTATACTATTCAAAAAAACAATTTTTTTAGAAAATTATAAAAAATTACCAATATGATAACATTGAAATTTTGATCCAAAAAATGAATTTAATTTTATTAAATATTTTTTTTGAAATATTTAATTTTTAATTTTAATATATGTTCAGAAAAAGTAAAAATTTCTTTTGAGAAAATAGTATTTTTAAAACACAAAATGAAATTACAAAAAAATTACAATATTTTCAACCAGTATGGTATCTTTATATATAACAATTATACATATTTTTAATAATTTTATTCCAATTAATTCTAACTATATTATCATCTAGGTTATAAAATTAATTTTTATATAAAAATATTACATAAATATATTGGTTAAATAAAATATATTTTTTTGGGTAGCGGAAGGTATCAATGAAATTAAATTACTTAAAAAATTATTTCTTAAAAACTCAATCTGTTAAAAATCTCACATTAATAATCATCATCATCAAGTGTGCCATTACTAATATTTTTTATTTCAATCTAGTTTATAGAGAACTGGAAACTTGATAGATCATGACCGTTGATTTTTACATATATTTAAATTATAAAAGGATCATATATGTATTCCAACCTAAACATATTTTGTTGTTTCATTCAAAATTCATCCACCTTAATTTTGTATTTCCCAAAAACACATTTATACTATAACACTGGAACTAATAATATATTATAATCAATCTCGCATTTTTCATCAGTAACTACGTAATTGTTAGATGATACAATGATTTTGTTTCTGTATTTTTAACTATAAAATGTGTTTCCAGAGTGAAAAATTATACCCTTATATTCATAACTACACTTCTATTATCAAGATAATTGGTATAAAATATACAGCTATTAATTTAATACTCTGGACTTTTTATCACATTTAATATTTGTTGTCCCATAAACCATATCAACATTTCGGATGCACTTGATCTACTAAAAAAGTACCATTAAACCCTATTAAAATGTTTTTATTGCATTTCAATTCCCTCATTTTATTAATATTTTAAAAGCACATTTTGAAACCATTAATATTAAATTTTATATATTTTTGAGCAAAATATATGTTATTAAAGATGAAAAAATGTACTTAATTTACGTTTTCACCGCTTTATAATTAAATTTTTAATCAAAATATACATATTTTGATAAAATTGACTATTTAATAGTGAGATATTAGCATACTATTATGATCCATTGTAGACAAGTTGTGTGTAAAAAACATTGTATCTCTTAAGGAATATAATTATAAACAATTGAAGCTTTAAGTCTATTTAGATTTGTAACACACACCAATCAATATATTTATATACCATTGAAAATGATAAAATGAACATATATATAAACAGTTATAAAAAATAAAATATTAGAAATGACCCAAAAAGTCATAATTATATTATAAATGGATGTGGGATTATGTTTCAGAATGAAATATTATGTATATTGAATCATAGTCCATCATTTCCAATGACTTCAGATCTATAATATTTCTACATATAGAATTGAAAAAATAACACCCCATAACTATATCCATTATAACATGGATGAGGAGTATTATATTAAATTCAACTTTTAAGAGATATTTCATATTGACATGAAAATCATTATTTTCAGGCTAATTAACATAAAATATTTGAATGTAATTTTTTACATTTAATGAATATCCAAATGGAATATTGATGTTATAGATGTATTGAAAGAAACTAATTTTATCACACTCTGACATTTAATTTCAATTATGATGCATGTATATTCATTTTTTATTAGGAGTGAGTGATAACTCCAAATTTATTCAAATTGTCATTAAATCCAACGATGAATTCAAACCATCTTTCTTATTTCCTTTAATAACATTCAATATTATAATAAAACATTCAAATATATTATTATCTATATTAATTACATTGATGTTATGTTTGAACTCAATAGATCTCCAATATGTAATTTGAAAAATTTTCAATCATTATATCCAAATTTTTTTTCAAAAACATTTTTAATGTGTTTCAATATTGAAATTAAATATTTTCACTATCTCAAAATATTGATTAGTTGGTAAATGATTTAGTGGGATATAAAATTATTCTAATTAATTGAATGAATTTTTAAATCATCAGTAACATTGATTCATAGATAGAATACTTAATCAAAATTCAAAATTTTTTACATTTATATTATAGATGAAAAAAGTTATTTCCCCATAAATCAAATAAACATTATATCCCACAAAACTATATCAACAAAAATTTCCATATGATGGTAATTAATTTATTGTAAAAATAATCATGGAATTAAATTAAGTATTTTAATCCTTTTTATAAACATACTCGTTGATACCTTTCTCCATTATGTGTTTCAAATTATAAAGTAATGGTGTAAACTAATGATCAATATCATTCCAACACTATTTTGGTAAAATAGTTATTAAAATCAATGTAACATATTTTCTATTCATAAAACATTATAGATATAAGATGTTAATTAATAGGAAAATAAAATAGAGTTATGATTTCTCCAAAGGATCAATATATATTAATTCCATTGGTAAGCAACCCACATTTGATATTTTTAGCTTCCTTTTAAAATTATATACATTCAGTATCAATTTTAATCCAATGTGGATAATAAAATTGACAACATAATTTTATTCTATTATGGATAATTAAATGTTTTGAATCATTTTAATATTCTTATTAATATTTTAGATTGGTAATTATATGATTATAATTAATTCAAATATTAGGTGTTTTTTTACGTCAAAAAATAAATGAATCATGTTATGATTTTTCATTCGACTTATTTTATGATGTCCCAGATTTAGGAAACTATGAAAGAAATTCATATTCCTTTCAATATGAAAAAAGGCAATTAAGGAATACATTTATATTTTTATATTGCATTCCCATCAATAATAATATTTTTTATTGTAATAATTTTTATCTTAAATATCATTTTTCATAATAAATAACATCTCTCAATAGGTATATAAATTCTATAAAACACTTTTTCCTCCAATCATTTCTGGATTTCATGTTCAATAATATTAGCCATATTAATAAAACTATGTATTTAATACAACCTAGATACAAAAATTCTTCATAATCTCTATATAAAGAGTCAATCATGAGTGTTTTCTCAATTATCCCAACATAATTATCAATAAACATTTCTTTACATTGATAAAAAAATTCAATTTAAAAATAAATATCCTCATTAGATCTGGAATCATTCCTTATTTCACTATGTAAAATCCAAGAACAATAATTCATATTAAAGGAATGGAAAATTAAATGATCTTTGATATGCTTAATATTTATCATTCTCTTATTTAGATATTTCATGAATGTAAAAAATGAGGTCATTGTTTGGAACACTTTGTCTACTAAATTCCTATAATGAATCATAACCTTCCTCAAAATTCACCACTTTTTCATTATGTGGTAGTCCAATTATAATCAATTTTAGACTACGAAAAAATTGTTGAGTAAATATATAATACTATATATCAGCTTTTAAATAAATTTTTTTATAAATAACTTTAGAAATATGAAATTGAAACAGTTTTAGTTTATCATCATTGTACATTATGTTTTTAAATATTACAAAAAATAATTTATTTTAATCAATATGATAATGTTAAATACAAATAATCTAGTATTAATAAATAAAATCATAAAAAACAATGTTAAATTCCACCATATGATAATAAAATTTAATGTAACTAGTAATAGTTTTTTATAAAGGGGATACACAGTTAGAATATGAAATGTATTTATACATATAAAAATAAAAATAAACACCTTTTTAATCGTATCTGATAGATTATAATAATGATAAACTCTAGAATCATGTTAATATCACAATTTTAGTATATTATAAAAATACACTAATTGAGGTTTAGTCATGATAGAAAAAAAACAAAAAATTATCCTACCACATAAAATCATTGAACAACCATGAAAAAAATCTAAAAAACTAAGATGATATGAAATTATCATGTACATGTATAACAGAAATTAACAAATATAGTAAAATACAAACATCAAAAAATGTTTCCTTCAATATTTTTTTATTTCCCTTAGGAGATATTTTTCATTCCAAACATATACACCTTTATTTTCTTACAAAAAAAATTTCTCATAAAATGTAATTTGTTATTATTATATGAATCCAAAAAATGATATCTTATTGTAATTTATAGATAATTCAAACTACCTAAAGCCTATTTAGAATAACCTTTACTTATTCTTAACCATAGAAACTAAATTTTTAGTCATTATAATTCCTTGATGGTCTATTCAGAATAATATATTTATTACATTCCATATTTTTAAAACATAAAATTAATGCCTATAATTATTCAAATCGTAAATAAATATAATTATATTTATATTGTATGAAGTATACTTATTTTCATAAATTTATATTTTTGACAACCTTTATTCAAGAACTTTTCCTTCGTAGATTATGGGAATTTTAATGGCTACACTAGATGCATCACAATGCATTTAATATTTGACCCATATGAAACAGAAACAAAAAATTATCTCATTTATTAATATTTCATTCACCCAAACTATAAATAGTAACCATTTAGAAAAATTCTACAATTTCCACTCTGAATAAAAATTTCATTGAAGAAAAGGATGATAAAAAGACTATTGTGTAATTATCCGAGAGGACAATTATTTCGAGGATGGTGTATAATAGATGATGAAGGGGTTAACATTGATATTAGATACTAGATAATGGTGGATAATGGTGGCTAAGGTTGGACGATAGCTAAAGAAGGGAACAATGAATATTTAGGTCACTCGGATAGGAAAAATACAATCTTGGAGCACACAACATCAAAATAAAAAATGGGGATCCCCAAATTCTAGAAAAAGTATTAATAGTTTTTAACATCAATTATTTAATTGTGTGATATAAAACAATATTTCATAAGAAATTCGTTTTTTCCATAGTGATTCAAGAAGGTTATATCATTTGAAATGGATGATGCTATGTCAATATTTGTTTTAGTAATTGTTTTTGAGAAAATTTCACTTTGATTGGAATCATGGATGATGCTTAATTATCTTTTATTGAGTAGTCTATAAAACATCATCTTATGTGACATGAAAATTTAATAGAATTTTCTTTCTTCACCATTGAATAGTGGAACTCATAATCATTTTTCAATCACTTACATTATCATGGAATATAGGTGCGTCCATCACGACCCATCCCACGGGGCCTGTGCCGTGACTACCCCAAGCCCGCCTTCCATAGGCCAGGGGCTGGTGACTAGCACCAAAGATGTAAATCCCTAAAACTGGGAAGGAATTGCCTTTATAAATTATAAAAACACACAACAGAGTATCCTGAAGCAACACACTAAGTAAAACTATATAAAAAAGAAATGATGAAAACTAAAGGGGCCAGAAATACAAGCCCAACTGTAATGTACAAAGAAACTAAAAGTACATTGAAAACAATTACAATAGAAGAAAGTTGAAACAGTTGTTGGATCATCCTCCTAGTAATCTTACACGAAGGTTAGGTAAAGATGACCTCTATAGCACTCCACGTTTTCCCGTCTTCTCCACGTACCGTCACGCCGTGTGGTCCACCTCCGAGTACCGTCCAATCCTCGTACACTCACCCTCGGTCAGTGCTGTCTGTTGTCTTTATCCAACACAATGAGGTGCGGGCATAGCCTGTACAGGGGTGAGTATAACGATACTCAGTAGGGACCCTGATACCCTCAAGAACTAAAAAAATCCAACAAGGATAAACCAAAAATTAATAAATCAATAGATAACCGCACTTAGATATATGCTTATACATATACCTAGGTTATCAAGTAATTTATCTCAATCATGAGGTAAAATCGAAAGTTACTGACTCTGCTCAACTAGGATTTTTATTTACATTTTTGAAACCACGATTGCTAAAGAAATCCTCCTCTGTCGAGTACAGGGGCCTTCCACCACAAAAAGGCTCTTCCCACAAACCTTGGATTACTGAGGTACTCCTCTTGTCGAGTACTACGGGTCTGACGACAACTACCAGGCGCTCCTATGATGTGGGTATGCCGCCAACTAGCAGGAACTCCTCCTAATAGAATGCAGAGTTACTCCTCCTGTCGAGTATAGCAGGTCTGCCCCCAACTACCAGGATCTCCTCTACCATGGGTCTACCGCAGGAACCAGGCACTCTTTACTGAGCTAGTCCAATCACTCCATGTAGAATCCGTCAAGCAATCGTTAGGTCCAACCAACAACTAGGTCTCCGTACATCGCTCGATCCTCTCCGCGAGGGTCCTCTCCAAGAGCTATATGTCGATACTCAAACTGTCATGAAGTCTCATGTAGATGTATCTCAAAAGTCTGCCTCATCATATGGGTCTCAACGTAATAGACGACGCATCAATCGGACGCTCGATCTCTGAGTTATACGTTTTTTAGTCCCAGGGGCCCGGTTGGATTTGTGTAAGATCCAACCTAACCATATCTCAACATTACCCTGAACTGCAGTGGGTTATACTCAACGAGACTGTCGTGTTCCAAGATGACCAGTGCTGCTGATGGTTTATCAAATGGTTGTATGGTTCTAATGATATGGCCAAAGGATGTAACAGTCAGTAGTAGGCCCGGGTCCGGCCCGACCAGGCTAGACCGACTTGGCCCAACCCAATATGGGATTACCCATTCTAGGTCGACATGGTCAGGGTCGACCCAATAAGACCTGTTGGGTTTGGCCTGACCCATTGGGCGGGCCAACCTGTTAGGTTCGGCTTGGTCCGCTGGGCCCGACCCAACGGACTGCGGGGGCGGTTCGTCCTAGAAGACGCCACATAGGCAGTTCAGGCCAAATGCACAGGCTGGTTCAGCCTGCACCGCACGGGGTGCGGCTTGGGTGGCTTAGCCTGAAAGGCCGAGCGGGTTTGCACAGCGACGCCGCGAGGGACTCCGCTGTCCAGCTCGGGAGGTCGAGAGGTTGGCAGGCAGTCGGAAAGGGCACCAGGCAGACCAGCGGGTAGCCAGGCAGGGCGTGGCAGGGCACGGGCAGGCCAGGCAGGGTGCGGGTAGGGTATGGCAGGCCGGCGGGGCGCATGGGAGGCTGCGGGCTACCCAGGCAGGGCGCAGGCATGACAGAAGGGCGCGAGCAATGCGTAGGCTCGACTTGAGGTGGTAAAAGACACCACGGGGGCGGCACAATTCACAGAGGCCACAGGTAGCATGACCATTGTCGTTGCCGCCTCTGTCGCCTCGTCATTGTTAGGACCCCATGCCGAAGAATGCCAAAAGAAGGAAAATCGACGGAGGTTTTTGGGCCATGTTTGATTTTCCCACACACTCCGCGTTTATGGAGGTATTAGTTGGCTCATCAAGAAAATAAGATGATCAATAACACATTCATAACAATCACTTTTTATCCGTTGAAAAAGAAAAAAAGGTATAACATCATCAAGTCATAAACCACCTACCTTTTGATTGTCGGTCGTTGATGGTGATGTTGCGGAAAGAAGATGGAGTTGTCACTCGTCGTATCCTCCACCGTCTTCCACTCTTGAATATGCACCACGGTTGTGGAAGAAATTTCACATTAGTAGGTGTCCCAGGGAGAAGTCTGAGGAAGAAGTCCATGGGAGAGCATTGTTGGCATTCTTCATTGGAAGAACACATTCTCTATTCTTCGTTTTTCGTTGGGAGAATGGTTCTTCGTTGGGAGAATTCTCTCAATGATCCGCTAATCCTCCTTTTCCAACAAAGTAAAACCTAGCCCCTCCAAATAAAATATTGTCTTTTATTTGAGATTATTGAGTTTAAAATTCAAAATGCCGCATTTAATTAAATGAGATGACACATTTAATTAATGGGTTGGAGTTGGCATAAAAATTGATGTGTTGGCTTAATTAATTAATGGGGAGGTCAAGAGCCCCCCCCCCCCTTCATTAATGAGGGGAGTTGGGTGGTTTTCCTCTCCTCTCATTAATAGTGGGGTTAAGCCTCGTATAGTCCCCATATCATTTATCCTCACATGGGAGGTTGAGTTCGGGTGGGCCCCACCACCATAACCTCTCATGGGATGTTAAGGTATCGTGGCCCCACCACCAACTTTCAAGAGGAGGTTTTAACCACCCAATAGTTACGTGGTGGATCAAATAAAAAGAATTGTTTCACACTTTATTTGTTTTAAGAAAATCCAAAAATTAACTTCTATCCTCAACTCACTACTGTCGAAGTGAAAGTATTCTTAAGCGAATACAGGTGCTATTAGTTCAGCAGTGCCCTTGGATTTCAATTCTGTGAATCAGTTTAAAATTTAAAAAACACACTTGTACGTTTACTAAACGTACCCAAACAAAACATCAGAAATTGATTCCAGGAACACCAGGCCTCAGAATCAAGCGTCGTCAATTTTCACAAACTCATAAAATTTTCATGTATTTATGAAAAAAATACATAGAAATTATAGGTATTTACATTATCCCCACATCATGGCCTTACATATCTGTTAGCTACAAATCGAACTAAGGGAATAAATGGTGGTACTGAGCACGAATCTGATCCTCCCGCTCCAATGTGATCTCATGTAGGTTCACATGCTGCCAATGAATGCGCACCAGGTTTATCGATCATCCACATAGGACTCGCTTCTATCGATCCACAATCTCTATTGGAACCTCTATAATAGTCACCCCATCTTCGACATACAGATCTCCATGGTCAATGATATGAGAAGGGTCGTGCACGTATCTCCTCAGTGGAGATACATCGAATACGTCGGGCACCAGGTGTGACTAAGGTGGAAGAGAAAAGTGGTAAGCCACCTCACCAACTCTGCTGAGGACCTGAAAAGGTCCAATGAATCTCAGAGATAACTTTCCTCCTCGGCCAAATCTACGGAGACCTCGTCAATGTGAGACCTATAGAAAGACGTGGTTGCCATCCTCAAACTCTAGAGGTCTCCATCTCTTGTCAGAATATGACTTATGCCTACTTTGTGTAGTCTTCATCAATCTTGGATGATCTTCACCTTTTCTGTGGTAGCTCGTACCATCTCTGGTCCCACCAGTGTTTACTCCCCTCGGTCTGTCCAGCATAAGGGTGATCTGCAAGGTTTCTCGTACAACATCTCAAAAGGGGCCATCCCTATGGTGGAGTGATAGCTGTTGTTGTAGGAAAACTCCCCCTTATGTAAGTGATCCTCCCAAATATGATCGAACTAAAGGACACAAGAACACAACATGTCCTCGAGGGTATGAATGGTCCTCTTTGTCTGGCCATCCATTTGAGGATGGAAGGCGGTGCTCAGACGAAACTGCATCACAACAGCTTCCTGAAACCCCTTCCATTACCGAGAATTAGAGAGTGTGTCACGATCAGAGATAATAGATGAAGGTACACCATGTAAATTCAAAATCTTTTGCACATTGAGGCGTCCCAAGATCTCTACTAAACCCTTCTCTTTGATCGGTAGGAAGTGGGCCGACATGGTGAGACGGTCAATGATCACCAAAATCGAGTCATGAAACCTCGATGTATGTGGAAGCCCCATCATTAAATCCATGTAAATCCCATCCCACTTCCTCTCTAGGACCTGGAAAGGAAGAACCAAGCCTACTGGTAACTGGTGCTTTGCCGTCACTTGTTGAAAAGTGAGGCATCGAATGACAAACTCTTCTACTTCCTTCTTCATACATGGCCCACAATGCTGTATTCAATGGTCATGGTACGTTTTCGCCACTTCTGGATGTACCATTAGAGGGGATGTGTGGAACTTAATCAACACTTCCTCCTGACGTGCCACTAGTACCAAGGTACATCCTCTGAAGAGGATGACGTGGTCCCCACTTCAGAAAATCCATCAGGTGCCTACCCTGTGGATATCTGAGCACATCGTGTCTCGCAGTCAGCGTCCTCATGATGTGCCTCCCGGAATCTCTGATGATGTGGAGGAGTGACTGTATGACACTAAAGAAATTATGCTCCATCTCAGTCCACATAGGAAATCTGTGAAGCAGCTAGCTACTCTGTCGCCTCTCCTAGTAACTGTATACCATAGCTCTTGCTGGGTGCATGTGCAACAATGTTTCCCTTCCCAAGAGTATAGACTATCTCGATGTTATAGTCCTGGAGGAACTTAATCCAACGTCGTTGTCTCAGGTTCAGGTCCTTCCGAGAGAAGATATATCTGAGAATCTTGTGATCATAGTACATGGTAAAACGTTCTCCCAAATGATAGTGTCGCCACATCATCAAGGTGAAGAACACTATCACTAACTCTAGGTCATTGGTAGTGTAGTTCTGCTCGTGTTGTCTCAGCTATCGAGAACAATACAAGATCACTGGTTTCTCTTGCATCCGTACACAACCGAGCCTGGTCCCTGATGCGTCACAGTAAACTATGTACCATAAGCCTCCCTCTAGAAGGATCAAGATGGGGGCACTAGTCAGCCTTTGCCTCAGCTTCATAAAGCTATGCTGGAATCTCTTCATCCTCATGAAGGGTTTTCTCTCCTTCGTCAAGGCTAATAGTGGTGCTGAAACTCTGGAGAAGTTTGGTATGAACCTCCGGTAGTAACCATCCAATCCCAATAAACTTTGTACCTCTGTCACACTCCTTGGTGGCTCCCAAGAAAGTCCCACCTCAATCATTTCTGGATCCACTGCAACTCCAGCCTCTAGGATGACATGTCCCAAAAAGTGAACCTCTTGGATCTAGAACTAGCACTTTGAGAGATTACCATAAATCCGGTGCTCTCGGAGTGTGTCCAGTACTAACCGAAAATGGTAGGTATGATCCTCCTCTATAGTGTAGTTGATAAGAATTTCATTGATGAAGACTACGACAAAGCGATCGAGGAATGGCTGGAAGATCCTGTTCCTGAGTCCCATGAACACTAGTGGAGCGTTGGTTATGCTGAATAGCAAAACCAAGAACTCGTAGTGGTCATACCAATATCTGAAGGTCGTATTCTGCACATCCTCATCTCAAACTCTGAGTTGGTGATAGCCCGATCTGAGGTCTATCTACGGGAACCTCTGTGCTTCCTTCAACTAATCAAAGATGTCATCAATCCTCTAGAGTGGGTACTTGTTCTTCGCATTTACTTGGTTCAAGAGATAGTAGGCAACAAAAATATTCAAGCTCTCATCCGCCTTATTTGGAAAAAGATTCGGGGTTGCCCAGGGAGAAACACTGTGCCAGATGAATCCATTTCCCTGAAAGTCCTCTAGCTATACCCGCATCTTGCGAAGATCTGCGGGGGCTATCTGATACACTGGTGTAGATATTGGTGCCATCTCGGGGTACATGTCAATGTATAAGTCCACCTCTCTGCGAGGAGGTAGACATGGGACATCATTAGGGAAAACATCCGCGTACTGATCCACCACCATAGGATAAGTCGGACTCTCCACGTCAACTATTCTGAGGGTAAGGAAAGACAACTGATGAGTGATCAGCTGCACCCTCCTCCGTGTAAGTTCGTCCTGTGCTGCAAAGGCTCCCTTCTCACTAGTGAATATAAAACTGGTCCCATCCGTGAGGACACAAAACACTTTGCGCCTAATATATTCGATTTGAGCACGGACTGTAGATAACCAGTACCTACCAAAGATGACATCATAAGGCCTCAACGCCACTACGAGGAGATCCTAGCCAAAGATCTCACCTCCTATAGTAGTCTCACACTGCCCTCACCAGTGCGTAATCGTCGAGTCTGCTCCCTTAAGAATCTCTAGCCATAATGATCGAGACAAAGGCTCCGTCAGAATCTCCGAGCTTCGAACGAGGTTAGTGGCAATGAAAGAGTGACTGAAACCGGTGTCTATAAGAACTATAGATATGGTGGATTATACATAGATTGTACCTCGTATAATCTTCAAAGCACCATGGTCGTATGCTTCATCTACCTAAAGCTGAGTTATCTCATGTCCACCTACTCGATGCGGTCGAGGGGGGGGGGGTGACATTCTAGTGTTGGTGGTAGTAACACCTAGAAACATTGTCCACCACCAGCTGCATGACCAGATCCTCTTCCATGTCCTCCTACTCCATGTGGACCGCCATGATCGAATCTCTGTCTCTACATGGGTGGTCCTTCCACTATCAGCTGATCATCTGAACGGCGGGTTGGACAGTCACGAGCCATGTGACCATGCCCGACGAATGAGTAACACTACCCGATCATGGAAGGTCTGTATCCATATCGGGTACCCCACACAACCGATCCTGAGTCGTGCGGTCATACACCTATAGGTCTGGTCCTCTTGGACCTCTGCATCATTTGTCTACTGAAAGCTATAGAAGACTGCACTGCATGTTGACTAGCGGTCTGTCTCACTGCTGGACGCTGCTCAGCAAGGTAACTATCATCAAAGAGGGCTCCCTCCAACACCCTCGCCTGTTTCGGGATGCTAAGTGAGATCATCAGATCCCTGATCTCTTGTCGGAGCCCCTATTTGAAGGTCCAAGACCTAAAGAATGGGTCTCGTACTATATCTGTAGAGTAGCATGAGAGGTCGGTGAACCTCACTGAGTACTGCGCCACTATCATGCTACCCTATTCTAGATGCAGTAGCTCATGTGTCTTCATTACACATAGGGTGGCAGGGACAAACTCTGTTCGAAACAAGCTCTTGAAGTCTGCCCAGAGGAGTGTCGCCTCGTCATGCACCTGGAGCATCAGGCTCCACCATCTACCTGCTGCTGCCTGTAGAAGGTAGGCATCAAGAATCACCATGAACTCGGATGGTGTCCCTACCAGTCTGAATACTCTCACCACATCCTCTAGGAAATCCTCAATTGCATGCGGGTTCATCTCTCTCCGGAACCTGGGTGGCCTCTGACACTGGAGCTCGTGCAACATGCTCAAGCAGAACGCATCGTCTGCTACTGGGGATGGGGTAATCGGTGGCCCAATGAGGAGGCGTACCACTGGTGCCTCCACTGGTAAAGGGCCCTGCACTGAGGCCACGTCGCTCGTTGGGCTATCTGTGCGTACAACTCTCGGGGCTCTAACTAGTCGTCCACAGGGAGGCATCCTGAAAGAAGCAGATGCCACACAATCAAAAGATTTATACCTGGTGACTGACATAGTTGAGATGAATTAAATAAAATCAATTTAAAACACATACACAATTAGTGTTTTCATTCAATGAGTTAGAAATTAGAAGTCATGGTCCTGGTGTATGGATACGTCGGCCACCACACCAACACAGGACTCCCTAAACTGAAAACCACACTTAGTACCCTAAACACTATTTATTCACAGAAAATAAATATTAGAGTTATATGTTTTGTGGTAGAATTGACTCCTCTGATACCAATTTGTCACTACCCTTGCCCGAGGCCTATGTCGTGACTACCCCAAGCCTACCTTCCAATGGCCAGGCGCTGGAGACTAGCACCAAAGTCGTCAATCCCTACAACTGGGAAGGCATTTCCTTTAGAGATTATAAACACACACAATAGAGTATCTGGACGTAATAAAATAAGTAAAAAAATATACAAAAGAAGTGCGGAAATGTAAAAGGGATGGAAATACAAGCCTAACTATAAAGTACAAGGAAACTGAATGTAAAAGGAAAAAAAGTACAACAAAAGAAAGGTGAAAGAGCTGATGGACCATCCTACGAGAAATCCTACCTGAAGGGTAGGTACAGATAGTGTCCACAACACTCCATGTCAGTCCGTCTTCTCCATGTACCGTCACGCTGTGTGGTCCACCTCCGGGTACCGTCCAGTCCTCATACACTCAGCCTCGGTCAGCACTGTTCGTTATCTGCATCCAAAAAAATGAGGTGTGGACATAGATTGTGCAGGGGTGAGTATAACGAAACTCAGTATGGACCCTGAGACCATCATGTTCTAAAAAAATCCAATAAAAATAAACCACAAAGTAAGAAATAAACAGATAACAACATTTCGATATATGTCCATACATTTAACTATGTTATCAAGTAATCCATCTCAATTAGGAGGTAAACTGAAAAGTTACTGACTCAACTCTACCATGATTTTTATTCACATTTTCGAAATCACAATTTCTAGAGAACTCCTCATTTGTCGAGTAAAGATGTCTTTCAGGTACAACCAAGCACTTCTCTCTAACCTTGGACTACTGAGGTACTCCTCCCATCGAGTACCGTAGGTCTGCCGCCAACTACCAGGCGCTCCACATAATAGCTTGCAGAGGTACTCCTCTTATCGAGTACCATGGGTCTGCCACCAACTACCAGGAACTCCTCTGTTGTGGGTATTCCTCCACCCCTAGGCGCTCCCCACTAGGCTAATAAAATCACTCTGAGTCGAATCAATCAAGTAGTCATCTGGTCTCAGCCAGCTACTAGGTCTCTATATTCCGCTCACACATCTCATTGAGGATCCGCACTACGAGCTACATGTCGATACTCCATCTATCATTAAGTCCCATGTAGAATTATTTCAAAGGTCCTCCTCATCATTGTGGTCTCAACGCAACTGACAGTGCATCAATCGGACGTCTGGTCTGTGATTTATAAACTTTTTAGTCCTGGGGGCTCATATGGATTCGTGTATGATCCAAACTGACCATATCTCAACATTACCCCAAACTCCAGTGGGGTATACTATAAGGGACCATCATGCTCATAGAAGACCAGCGCTACTGATGGTTCGTCAAATGGTCATCCCGTGCCAATGATATGGCCAAAGGAAGTAACAGTCAGTAGTGAGCTCGTGTCTGGTCTAACCCGGTCAGACCGACTCGGCCCAACCCAGTCAGGGACGACCCAGTCTGGGTTGACCCAATAAGACCTGTTGGTTTTGAACCGGCCCATTGGGAGGGACAACATATTAGGTTTGTCCCGGTCTACTGGGCCCAGCCCAACGGACTGCCGGGGAGGTTCAGCTCGGTGGTCGCCGTGTTGGCAGCTCGACTCGGAGGACGGAGCTGGTTCAACTCGCACCGCACGGTGTGCGGCTCAGGTGGCTCGACCATGAATGTCGATCCAGTTCTACTAGAAACTCCATGAGGGACACCGCGGTCTAGCTCTGGAGGCCGGTGGGTAGCTGGGCTGGGCGCGGCAGGCCGCTGGAAGGCTGCGAGCAGGCCGGCGGGGTGGGCGTGATGTCGCGGGCAGGCTAGATGGGCGCGGGCTGGTCGATGGGGCATGCAGGTAGGCTGGCGGGGCATGGGGTAGGCCGACAGGGTGCATGGGTAGAATGTGGGAAGGTCAGCTAGGTGCGCAGGCAGCCCACCGGGAGGCCGGCGGGGCACGCAGCACGCGAGATCGACCTGAGGCGGTGCAGGACGTCGTGGGGGTGGCACGGTTCGGAGAGGCCGCGGGTAGTGCGGCCTTTGTATTTCCACCTCTGTTTCCTACTCGTTGGTACATCTCCATGCCGAAGAATGACAAAATAAAGAAAATCGATAGAGGTTGTCAGTCCATGTTAGGTTAAACCGCACCCTCCGCGTTTATGGAGGTATCAATTATCTCATCAAGAAAAGCGGATGATCAATAACACGTCTGCAACAGTCACTTTTTTTCTGTTGAAGAAGATATGAAAAGGTATAACATCATCAAGTAATAAACCCCCTACCTCTTGATTGTCCGTCGTTGATGGTGATGTTGCGGAAAAAATATGGAGTTGTCACTTGTCGCATACGACGAACTCTTCCACTCTCGAATGTACATGACAGCTTTGGAAGTCGCTTCACGTCAGAGGTGTATGGGGGAGAAGTCCGATGAAGAAGTATGTGGAAGATTTTTCCTAGCGTTCTTTGTTGAAAGAACACATTCTTCTTTATTTATTGGGAGAATGGTTCTTCATTTGGAACTTTCTCCCAATGATCCTCTAATCCTCATTTTCCAACAAATTAAAATCTATCCCCTCCAAATAAAATATTTTATTTTATTTTAGATTATTGAGTTTAAAATTCAAATTGTGTCATTTAATTAAATGAGATGACTCATTTAATTAATGTGGTGGAGTTGGCATAAAATACTATATGATGGATCAATTAATTAATGGGGAGGTCGAGAGGCTCCCGCCTCATTAATGAGTGGAGTAGAGAGGTTTTCCACTCCTCCCATTAATAGGGGGTTAAGCCCCATGTGGTCCCCATCTCACTTATCCTCACATGGGTGGTTGAGTTTGGGTGGGCCCCACCACCATAACCCTTAATGAGAGGTTAATTTTTGGTGTCCCCATCTCCAACTTCCAAGAAGAGGTTTTAACACCCCAACACTTACTTGGTGGCTCAAATACAATAATGTGTTTCACAGTTTATTTTATTATTTTTTTAAGAAAACCCAAAAATTTACTTTTATCCTCGACTCACTTTTGTCGAAGTAAAATTCTACTTAAGAAAATACTGGCACTACGAGTTCAACGGTGCCCTCAGATTTCTATTCCACGAACCGGTTCAAAAGATATAAAAACTCACTCGTACGTTTACTGAACATACCTGAAATAAACTTTATCAATTGATTCCGGGCACATGGGGCCTTGGAATCAAGCACCGTCATTTTTTGTAGACACATAAAATTCCCATATATTGAAGGAAAAAAATTTCCCATGCAAATTCCAGGTCATTACATCTTCTTTTAGGACTTCTTGAATATTTCTTATACTTATCATGAGATAAAAAATGTAGCAAACCAAGTAGACCATAAAGGAAGAATGAATGATCTAATTCATATTTACATTAACCTAAGATCCATTCACTCTGATAGTTATTTATTTTCTACCCGGATTTAAAATATGGATCCCAAATTTTAGACCACATTTATCAAATTAGAGGATGTTCTTTATAAATATATTTTGGAAGATGATGAATTCAAAATAACTGACAATAATAAAATAAATGTGTAGAAGTTGATACTTGTAATAAACTGCAATTTGACCGTAAATTATCCAAAAATAAATAAAAATTTTTATATAATTTTCAAAAAATAAAGAAGCTAAAAAATAATAATGATATATTTTATGTATCATATATGATAGTTGTAACATAGAAGAAAAATTAGCTTGTATAAATCAATATAACTATATAAAAAATGAATAAATTGTGAATTAATAAAATCTAAATGAGGAATAATTCTGTAAAATATCATTTTTATGGTCTCCAATGGGTTTCTGCCTCACTAGGTTTTTCCCTAGACGAGTCCCAAGCTGAACTCAAGAAATTATATATTTAGTGAAATAATTTTTGGGAAAATCATACGCTTGTAAAAGTCCCTGTGAAATGAAGACTATGTAAATAAACATCTATGACTCCCAATACTATTAACCATATACATTGATTTTATACCAAGTTTATAAGGGTTTTTTATAAAGAAGTTAGTATAATATGAAAAAAACATTATTTTATATAGAATTGAGTGAGTATATCAATATAAAACATTTTAAGATTAATAAAATATATTTTTGACATTATTCAATTTTTTTATTAAAATAATCATATATATTTTTTAGATATGAATTTAATACATGTAAATTAGATATTTCATTACACTAAATAACATTACATTCACATTATATATAAAAAATGTTTTTAGAAAAATTATCCTTCCACACCTTCAAACATTATATTTTAATAGATTTCTAGGAATTATATAACATTAAATAAATAAAATGAACTTATTTTTAAATTCATCATATCAATATTTTCATAGTTTAAAATTTTGATATTATTTTGAAAATAATTAAATTTTAGGAGAACTATGAACAAATATTTATGTTTCCAAAAGAATGAATTTTGTATGACACATATTTATTTTTATATTCAGATATATAAAAAATTTTAAATAATTAAATAATGAATTTATTAGTATAATTTAAAATTACAAAACCCAGGAATACCATTTTATATAAATATAGAAATATTAATTGAAATGTACTTTTCATCTGTTTCTCTAACAAAATTTAGCCATGAAGATATTTGGAATTGGGATTTATTTTAATTTAAAAAATATTTTATTTTACCAGTAATAATATTATTATTATATTTATAATCAATAACATGAAAAAATTTTGTTATATAGATAAACATTAGGCATATAAATGAACATTTCATAAAAACTGGTATTTACATTTCACATGCAATTATGTTAATATTAATTTTCATTCGCATAGAAGGATAATTTGAAAAATATCTAATTAAATTTTAATTATAAATATTCAAAAAATATAATTTATAAAATTTTATTGTTAGGTACCAATAATATATTATCATGTTTAATGTTTATTATTTGGTTAATGAAGATATATGAATTTTTAAATTATATTTTAATAGTTACCACGAATTTAAATAGAATCAATTAAAAACAAATTCAAATAATGAATATTATATTTCTTATAAAGACATGAATAAAATAATAGAAATATATTTGCTCATAAATACAAAATAATATTATGAAACCAAAATGTTCAAAATGTGATTTTTTCTAGAAAAATATTTCTCCTACACATTACGATTTAAATATAATAGATAATTTTATATAAATTAAGTATTAATTTGAATAAAATAGAGGATAAATTTAGTTATTTCCAACCCAAATTTGGTTATATGGTTTATGTTATAATTTTAATAAAACATAAAATCACAATTTTGAAAACTAATTACTAAGTATAAAAGTAAAAGTGTAGTATTTAAAAACATAATGTTAAAAACCCAATAAAATTGCTAAAGAATGTATATAATTCTTTATATTTCTCTTTCTAGAACCATATTCATACCACACTAAATTTTTTTAAAATCATTGGGTTCATTGACATTAGAGTAGATTCGTGGAATTATTATAATAAAAAAGGGTTTTTCCAAAAGTAACATTTTACTTTATTATAAATGGGAGTCACTAACACCATTTAAAATATCACCAAATAATTATAGTTTTCCTTAAAACCATGAAAAAATTTACACTCATAGAAGTCACTGAGACATTTATAATCCCCTAGCCATACTAGGATATCTAAATCCATTCAATAAAAATACTTTTTCGATGGAATGATCATTTTTTAAATGTAGGTATTATCTATTTCTTATGTTTCTCTTATTAAAATTCATCATCCCAATATATTATAAGTGTAAAAATATAATGAAACAATTATCATAATTATGCATATATTTCATTATATTAATTGAATAGCTATTATTTATTTATATCCATCCCCTACAAAATATAAATACATTGTTTGTGGATTGTGCGGACTACAACATCAACGAAGCCACATCTTCCATTTTTCATCACCACTATTCATGGATGAAGTAAATTACTTAATGTATTGATCAAATGATATATACTATATGAATATGATTAATAAATTAGTAATTATGTTTTACATTAATTCATTCTCATTCATGAATAAATAGAATCTGTAATTGTCTGTATGTGTGAAATATCACATCCACGAGTGATGTGTTCCATTTATCATCAGTAATGCCCCCAAATTCTAAAATAAGAATGTTGTATTCGATAGAATGTATGACATGAAACACTTGGCACATAAGGGAATAATATATATAGAGAATTTATTATATATTTAATATTTTTAATAAAATTAATCCATGATATATATTACAGTGCATGTGATAATGAGTTAGCTTATGTCATACAAAACAATGAGTTTTCTCAATAGCATATGTTACATGCCAAATCAAATTTACCAAACAATAATATATTATTAATACATTATTATTTTATATAATAATGTATTACGTAGACCTAAAATTTGAAGTCATTAATAGTATTAAAAAAATTGAATATATATAAATTACACAAATAAAAAATGAATCCTTTGGATACTAATTAATGAAAATGAATATAAATATCAATTTAACATAATAGAAATGTTTTTATGAAAAGTAATTGTCATTTTGCATAATAAATTACATATATTAATATTAACGAGTCATATTATTGTAATATATGTTCTAAATATTGAATAAAATACATTTCAAATTCATATAATTGAGTTGATATACATAAGACAAGAACAACCCAATTTTATGCATAAAACCATTATTTTTTATAAATATAGTTTTAGAGAATTTTAATGGAAAAAATATTTTAATTAAAATAGTTAACATATATACATTTTAAATGATAACATAATATTAATTTTTTAAAGAGTAACATAAAAATTATCATAGTGTGATTTTTTTTCTAAGAATTTTTATTTTTTTATAAATAATTAAAAATACGAACTTTTAATTTAAAAAATCTTCTACATCTAATTGATTTTTAATGTAAAATTATATTTTTAATTAGGTTTGAATTTTAATTATGTCAATGTTCAATAAATTAATCCCTTTTACATGATTGGAATCAATTTCATTTGGAAATTGGATATAAAAACATATCATACTTTTGAATGTTTTTACTTTAAAACCCCATATTATCGTCAGGTCAGTAGAATTAATATTAATTTAATTTATGAAACTTATATGATTGATATTTGGAATAATAGATTCTATTTTTTAATCAGAATAATTTATAATATCTTATAATTTCTATATAATTTTTGTCCAGCCATATTAGTGAAATTAATGAAAATTACTTTTCTTAGTAAGGGAGAACACATAATCTTAAATGCCAAAATGACATACAAAATTGACCAGAACCCATTTAAGGTAAATATTTCAACACAATAATTTCTTTGATCTATTTTTTTCATTATTTGATCCAATTTTCATTGAATAAACATTGGATAAATTTCATCTTATATGAATTTGAAAGAATACCACTACTCTACTAAAAATGGAACTCAAGACTCCCACATAAATAGACATTTCAAGTCATTTATATAAAAAATAAATTCTAATAATATCATAATAAAACAAATATAAATATATAGTCCTCACATTTTTTAGAAAACCATCCAAGGAATCACTTTTTTGAAAACCAAAACATGTTACCCGAATAACCGGTAACATCCTTCCTCAAGCTGTTTTGATATATTTTCATTCTCTACCCTCTAAAAACATCTAATACCATTATTATATAATTACTCTAGTATCCAAAATATTATGAGACATTGGTGTTATATGATTTTTACCAACACATACACTAACTTTCAACTAATGGGTTACAAACATACAATTTATGTGTACATTAAACTACCGACTTGCAAAATGACGATTGTTTTTTTATTTCCAGTTATATTTCTTGAGATTTATGATAGAAATAATATTTATAATGAATTTATAATTTTTTAATTGTTATATAATAAATAACTTCACGTGTTCCATTTTTTGGGACATGATAAGATCATTTCGGGAAGTGTGAGCTTCCACCTCCTCAAAGTAATGTGAATCATTCACAATATGCATGGAATGTATAGTGGAAAGTTTCAACAAAATAATGTGACCTATATGATATATATATATAATACTTGAGAATTTATATACATTTATATAATTTAATTTTCAATATTTTAATTAATAAAAATTAAATTGAAGTAGCGTTCATGTGTACTTACAACCTACCATCTCCATGAACTGTGAAATCCATTTCTTATTTCCAAAATTTATGTAAAATTATAAATACATTTATAATGTATATATATTATATTAAGTCCATTGATTAAATTATTTATGTGACTAAATCATGATCTAAAAAATAAAAAAACGTTAAATCAACCCCAACTAACTAGGTGATAAACACCCGAGATACTGATTTTGATGAATGAAAATTAACAAACAGGTAATAAGTTATTATATATAGTTAATGTATGATAGTATTAATGTTATTATGGTTCTGTTATAATTTCATAAAATATTTAAGACCATTATACATTATCTTAAAGGATGTTCACCCAATTGGAAACACAAGGTAATTGATTCTTTTCTCACTTTTCATTTCGTGAGGCATTCACGGTTTTCACACCAATTTCATATTTTGTTCTATGTACTACCCCAATTGTTTTCTATAACTATTTTATTTATATTCATGGTATTTTGAGTTTAATTTTAATTTATTTCATTCATAGGTATTATAATTAATTTGTAACAAAGTAGTAAGGGGCCTCATCCCAATTTTAAATTTTTGAGTCAAACATTATTTTTGTGAAACTAATTTCTTATATATAGTGTACATACTACCAATATGACCTATAATATCACAATTAATTCATTATTCATTATATTTTTAGTTCGAAATTTAATTACTTAATAAAATGGGTTTTTAAATAAGCATTACCAAGAGAAACATTATTTTATAACCCAGATGATTTTCTTTAGGTTATATTACTTCTTCATGGTTGATAAAGATAAATGATTATGTGTGAAATAAATTTTTACTAAATTTTTTCTACATGTTTTATGTGTATTTAAACATGAAATTCATAATCTATTCATTTATTTTTTCTAACTTTAACAATATTATATTTTAAATATTTTACATAAAAATAACATTCCATACACGATTATTTATAATTAAATTCCCCATAGAAGAAATTATATGAAAATTTTACAATAAATGATTAAATTATTTTATACTTTATTTATTCATGACCATTTTCATGTAGTTTTATAATTTTACTACAGTTTTTTATTTAAAATATTATATTAAATTTTTCCTTAAAACCTGACATCATTTCACTCTATTTTTAGAGAACTTTTTTATTTCTAAAACATATATTTTCTAAAAAGTCATTGAAAAGTGTTTTTATGATTTGTAAAATGATGTAGAGAAAACAATTTGGTCAGTTTTTTCCCTTTTTAAAATGTTTTCAAAATAATCTTCTTTTCACTTTTGAAATAAATAATTTTTCTAAAAACCTTACCATGGAAAAGGAATGTTTTTTTTACCTTTTAGAACATGTGAAAATTTTCCATTATTTACTTCCTTGATAGATAATTTGACTGTTTAAAATGTTATTTGTGAATTAAATTTATTATAAAATGTATTTTTAATGACTTTTATTTTCAAGATGTTTTTGAAATTAAAAAGTATATTATTCTCAAGAATATATTTAGATGATATTTTTATAATATTTCCATTAATTAATGAAAATATCCCTTTATTATTACTGCACAAGGCTTATGTTACATTTATACCATCCTCATTATTACTCTTGATGGTTTATGATTGATATATGCAAGGATATTATTGACATTCAATTCCTTGTAAACTTGTTTAGTCCCCTTGAAATATTCAATTTTATATGGTTATCAAACATTAAATTTCACCTAATTATCCATATCAATTATCATGGATATGTTTATTGCCTAAAACATATATCACTTTTATATGTGGTGTTTACATTAATATTAATATGGGTATCTGGGAAATATAGGTAAATCTATATTATTTATTAAATAATGATATTTGATAAGGAATATTTTTTGTTACTTAAATAGTTTACTCAATATATGGAGAACTTTTGATAGCCAGTGACAGGTAGAGCATGGAAATTATGCAACCCCTTGATGCAGCGATAGGTTCTCATGATAAAAATAAGTTAATCAAATTAAATATGGTTCTACATATTGTTTTAAACTATATTTTGAACATTATTGAAGGTATAGTTTTTCATGTGCCTCAGACACAAATTCCAATAATAAAAAATTACATTCAATTTGATTTAGACATCATTTATCGATGATATTTTTCATCAAAATTTATATGGATGCATTTAAATACCAGTTCATTGCTTAAAAAGAAATTTATTTCTGTTATTTGACTATGGATATTGATTATGCCTTAGATATATGAGTTTTTGTTTATTACCTTTACCAATTGTTTATCCATTCAGTTTGTTGATTACATGGAATGTGTGTTCAATTATTTACCCTTCCATATTGACTATTATTATTGGTTTATTATTTCATCCACTATACTTGACCCTTACATAAAATTTCAGCTCACCCTTATTTTGTTTCTTTCCCAAATATTACATTAAGTGTATTAGAAAATATATGAATGAATATCCTAGATGAACTGATGTTATCATAAAAAGAAAAAAGATTGTAATTAGTGTATTTATTTATAATACAAGACTCGTGTTTGTATCTGGTTAACCAAGACTAATAAAATCATCATTCATATGTGATTTAGTTCATTATAATTAGAAAATTTTATCATAGTAGACATCGACTCTTGGATTTTGGGGCTGGGTCCCTATAATTGATATCAATGTAAGTTTATTAGAATCAGTAGAAACTAAATTTAGGGAAATATATATTAGAGAACATAGCCTTAAGGTATTCTTCGAGGAAACATATAAATGAACATTTTAGAATTTTGGTAAGGAATATATTTTTTGCGTATTCTATGAAATACATCCTCATCTTGATATTAAAAGTGGATGTGGTTCTGGGATGGATGAATCTAGGGGTAACAACTATGACATGGTGCATCTGACCTGACTCAAGTGTAATCGGGTACATAAAAATGATCTTTTCTACGTACGTGGTTTGAGAATCATGAGGGCATGTATATTGTAATTCAAATTCTCTTTAAAAACCATTATGAATTATTTTAAAAGTTAATTTCAATGAATAAACTATGGAAAACTAAACGTTTCTTTAATTTATATTAATGTGTCATGGTTATACATCATATAAATAATTATATGGATTTACCATTATGATAATTGATTATAAAACTATGTTTTTTGGTTTTAGGAAATTACCTCTTCTTAATGATATGTATTAGACAAAAAAGGACCTTTGTTCAAATTAATGGATTAAGTATTAATGTATTGGGGTTGTATCGAATTCATTAGTAAAAGATTATATAATGAATAAGTATGACGAATGTACAAAATATTTATTTTGTAAAATATATTAATATGGGTTTAAAAAAGTAAAACATGTATATTAATGGACATCCCACCATTCCTAAAAAGGCCACAGGTCTTAAACCCATGTCTGAAGGGCGATAAGGGAATAATGCCTATTATAGGCCAACGTGACATCCTATTTAATTTTAATTGTTTTAGTCAAAAAATTTGACAAATACATATAAATAGTAAACAAGAAGCTTTGGTTATTTGGTTCATATATTAATGTATTGACCATGTTAGTTTTTAAAAATATTTAGAGAAAAATAGCATGACTTTTCCCCATTTTATGGGCCATACAATCCATTAAACTTGTATTTTTATTCCTCGTGCATCAATGATAATTTTTGGCTATCCATTTCATCAATTAATTCATGAATTTAAAATTTCTAAAAAAATGAATCAAAGTTATGTATATAAAATTGAAATTTGTTAAGTTAGTATATTACATAATATTCATACGTAGTACAAGAAATACCCAGCATTAATAAATTTATCAAATAGAATTGTGTTTTCCTAAAACCATATTATTTTGAACAAATGGACTTTCAGTCATCTCAAATTTATGGATATAAGGCCCAAAACATTCGATTTATTATTCAATTTTATGATTGATGAACTCAATCACTCTATAAAAAAAATTATTTCTTTCTTCTATTTCTATATTTTTACATTCCATAAATGTTATCCTATGTAGAAACCTAGTTATATGTTATTCCACGTGACCTTGTAGTTCCTATTATAAATTTTCTAGAAGATTTTTTATAGACCCTTTTCATGATGTGGGATTTCAACATACATAATATGAAGAAAATATATTACCTAGATAGAATTAAAATTTATTGGATTCAACTTATTTAAGGTTGGTAGAATGTAACACCTCGAAATTCAAAACTAAAAATATTGTATTCAGTAGCATGTGTGACACACAACACCAAGTGTGTAATAGAATAAAATAGACATATATTTTATAATAAATTTCCTATTTCAAATAAAATTAATCTATTATATATATTTAAATACATGTGATAATGAGTTGTCTTCTGTCGCAGATAACAATAAGTTTTCTCGATAGCTTTTGTTGTAAGCAAGACCGAGTTTTACTAAAGACAAATATATAATTAAAATATTAAAATTTAATATAAAAAGTTGCAACTAATCAAATAAATTATATACTATAAAACTGATGATAATTCATATTAAAATATTGGTTTTAAAAAAAATATAGAATTTCTTAATTGGTTATTAATTAATTAATAATGAATAAAAAAACTTATTAAATATATAGGAAAAGTTTTTATTCTCACAAAGATGTCTTATACAATAAATTTAATTAATTAAAATTTATGAGAGATATTAATTTATAATGTATAATAAATAATCAATAAAATATTTTTTACATCCGTACAATATATTTGATAGACATAATATAAAAGGAAGCCCAATTTTACGCATAAAAAGGATTATTTATCTAAAGATAGTTGTTAATCCTTTTTAATGGAGGATATATTTTAAATAATTTTCAACCTTTATAAAATTAATATGTAAAAAATGAATTCAATTTTTGAATGTAGAAAATAAAAACTATCCTAGGGTGGATTTTTGTTATTTTTCTGATATGTTTTATTTTTTAACAAATAATTAACGATACTGAATTTTAATTCATATCATATTTTTCGTATAATTTATCTATAGAAAAAATTTATACATTTATCTTATTTTAATGTTTAATTTGATAAATTTTACATAAATTAATTTAATTTAGTTCATTGTAATCAATTTCACATTGACATTGTATATAAAAACATAACATCCTTTTGAACATTTGTTAGATTAAAACCATATATTGTCATCCCCAATATGAGATTAATTATAAATTTATTTATTTCCATTATGGGAATTTGATATTTTAAAATAAATTAAATATTTTTAATCATCATAATTTATAATTTTTAATAACTTCAACAATTTTTTTGACCAAAATGATTAGTGAAAGTAATTAAAATTAATTATCTCAAAAGTTGACTAAACCCTAAACTTAAGATCCCAAATTTTATAAACACTCATAAAAATATATTTCCTGGAAATATTTAGTCCCAATAATCCATTGGATTAAATTTGGTTATTATTGGTTTCACTTTTGATAAGAACAACGTTGATGGAATTCCCTCTTCCATGAATTTACTACAATGCCACTCCTCCTCCACTATAAAAAGGTATTTAACCCTCGCACTTCCCCACACCTTTGATGACAATTGGGTTACCCAAAATCTGCTAAAATAATATATATATATATATATATATATATATATATATCCATACCCTAAATCTATAAACTT
The DNA here is from genome assembly GCA_963277665.1 of Viscum album. NCBI lineage: Eukaryota > Viridiplantae > Streptophyta > Magnoliopsida > Santalales > Viscaceae > Viscum > Viscum album. Next base: position 692,761,385 of record OY728164.1, read on the forward strand.
CATCATATGAATTAATCCATCCATGAAATCTATTTGGTCCAAACCAAAAGTGGCTACCCAAATAAGATATAACATCCTTCCTCGATCTATTTTGATTTATTTTCATTCTCCACCTCCTAAACTCCCATTATTCCATAATTTTATAATAAAACAACTATAATGAATATACTGAGATGTTATTAAATCTAGGTGCTCTACTTATACATACACACAATTCTATATAATGAATAATGGACATACCATTTATGTGTACGGTGAACAATCACCTCACAAAATTATAACTATTAGTTTTTATTTTACCATATCTCGTGGAGGATAATTATGATAGAATCTATTTTTATATGTTATATATATGATATTTACAAAATATTTATACTTATTTAATTTTTATATAACACATTCCTTCATTCATTTCATTTTTTTGGGGGATCAGATAACATTGTTTTTAGATGTACGGACTACATTCCCATCATTCGACATGATTCATTCATGGAATACCTTGAATATATAGGGGATGGATTTAATAAAACTATGTGAAATGTATTTTTACATTTGATACTATAATTAAAAAATATATATATATATATTTCATTTAATTTTAATTATTCAATAGTATGAAAAATAAATCGAAGTAGTGATCATGTGTACGGATGACATACCATCTCCATGAATGGTGCAATTCATTTATTATATCCCTACATTATGGATTATTATAAATACATGTATACTGGTTATATATTATATTTATACAATTATTTAAATTATATATGTCAAGAATTGAATCTGGTCGCTATCAAAACGGCACCCGACCTAGACCATGGCAAGGCCCGAAGGGCGTTCCAGATCCTCACGGGGTGGCACAAGTTCCTGGGTATCATAAAATGAAATTTGGTAATGATTTACTCAATTTTATAAACAAAAAAAACTATTTAATCCCATAAAATTATGGACTTTTAAAAATAAAACATCTATAACTAAATTTCACAATTGAATTACTGAATTTAAGACATTGTTTAATGACTATAATAATGGAACAAAACTAAAAAGGACAACCAAAGAACCTTCTCACGGAAATAGGAACCACTCTTAAGCCATCTTCATGACGCCGCACCAAGATGGACCACTAGAAACCCATACCATTGGTAGTTAAAGCTGTACCCAAACCTAAAAAAATGACCCAGTATTCATAAAACCATGGAGTATGTAGGGTGTGATCCAAATTCCAGTAGGATTCCACCACAATAGATTCCATGTTATAATGATTATAAGAAAAAATCATGCATTTTTTCTAAACAATAAATTCTATTAACAATTTCTAAAAGATGAAACTTTAAATAAAAATATACATCAAGTGGGGTACTTAAAAAGAAATAAAAACACATAAATAGAATGAAAAAGCTACTGAATTTCTCTTTCCAAAAATACCTTATGCTTATGATAATCATAAAATATCAACTGATCACTAACAATGGAAAACAACTATAGGCACTACCTCACTATGGGTACCAGGTACCTCATACTCGGTGAAAGTAGGCATACAAATATCTGATCTCATGAACACATGACACTAGTAGGGATACTACCCATAAACTAGTGGTTTCCCAACATCATCATCATCATCATCATCATCATCATAGTTTAGTATGTGTTTTCATCATGAAACTTGCTATGTGAAGCAGGGGCCAAACCCCACAAGATCACTAGCATACTAGTACACATCAACCCACCTCAATACCTGGGGGTTCCATCTTGTTCTCAAACTAGTTCCACAAGACATGAAATATAATTTTCACAAGAAAATACCACTTCAATGTAACACACAACAAACAAACCACACACTAGTCACATGATCCCCTTTTTCATTAAAATTCATTTTGGAAAACATACTCACCCCAAAATTGTCAACAGTATATTTAACTTCTCTTTCAAAATTCATCAAATACAATAAAAAAATTTATAAAACATTTCCATGATATTACGCATCACATATCTTCCCATTCAAATTAAATTTACTATTTCAAAAGCACACTGCTTCCAAAATAGTTTGGTATCATATATTCACCTTTTAAATAAATAAAGAAACCATTTAAAACATTTGAAAAATAATTCCATGGAGTGTAACAATGTTTTGCATATGAAATCCTTCTAGAAACACTCTTTGAAGACCAAAATAATACAAATATCACATAAAACAACAATTTTCAGCCATAAAATCATTAAATAAAACTATTCCATGAATCATAAAACAACCCCAATTAACACAACATGGAATACACACCAAATATATTCTTTTTTTCAAAAGAATCCATTTAAAAATGAACTGATTAACAAATTATTCAAAATATAATGTTCACACCAAACTCAATGGATAATAATTTGGTGAAAAATATTAATCAAGAAAAACTATCTTATCCAATAATTCTTACAAAATAAATCACCTTCTATTTGTGCCAAAAACAGTAAACTATTATGAGAAACATCCATCGCACCACTGCCACACCCCAAGGAACATAAATCAAGCTCTAATCCACACCATTACACAAAAAGGAAAGAAAATAAAACCATAGTAATGAACCCTAGCTTCATTAAATTTTAGAACTTCATGAAAAGTAAAAAAACCCTATGAAAATTGCACGATCATGGGAGGAAACCCACTTACTTGAGATATCGGGAATAATGCTCCCCTAATACACTAGTAGATGAATTTTAAAATAGCAAAAAATTAAAATGAGGTTAGAATGAGGATGATGACGTCATGTAATAACTATAGTGGGGAAACAATAGTGAAAATGAAATAGTTATTAATTAAATGAATTACCTCTTAAAATATGGAAAATTTGAGAATGCTTTATATGTCTCACCCTACTCTATGATTGAAATGAGCTCCAAGGAGGGATACAAAAAGATCAGGGTGAGCCTAGGGATGTTGGATTCATGTGTGCAATGGAATCATATAGAAGTAGTAAAAAATGAATAAGATATTAAACAATCAATTTTTTTTAGGAAAACAGGAAATGGGCTTACAGGCTCACCCAATTCCTTAAATATAAACAAAAATCCACCGTGATTATAGATTCCTAGAGGGTCTAAATTGATATGGTGGTTTTGATAGGTTAAGGGAGGAAATTTTGGAAGGGGAATATGGGTAAAATTTGGAATATTAAGGATTATTAAGTGAAAAAATATTTATTTTTAAATATGGCATTGAGCTCAGGGTTTGGCCAAATTTTTTAAAGACCACCATTTCTACCCAAATGAATGGGAAAACCCCAAAACAAAGAAAGAATAAAATTAAATGAAAAATTCATTTAAAATAAGTCATTTATGTGTGAATTCTCTCCACCATAAAGCTTTCATCTCTCAGAAAGTCATAAAAAGGCCAAAAGAAAAAAACCAAACCCAACTAAAAGGCCGAAAATGACTCTTTTTCCATGTTTCACCTACCACCAAAAGGCCCAGAACACCATCAATTTGATTGATAAAAAAGTAATAATCTCACCAACCAAAACTTAACCCACTTCCTAAAACAATCATGAATATTAAAAATACATCCCAAAAAATCTCAAACACTATCCTAACAAGACTCAAACAACTTAATCAAATGATCAACAACATCGAATAGGGTTACCAATACCTTACTTTAATTAAACAGTTGGCTACTCTAAAATCATGATGTTTACTCAAGGATGATGTTGGTAGTTAGATAGATCCAAATTATTCTACCTATCACCAATCCAAGATCACATAAAAACTGAGTTACTAGTGTGGGGAGACACAAATGGGATCCCCACCAAAAGAGACAACTTAAATTTTTTCATGACAGAATAAGGACGCTTACAGGGGGAGGACCGAACAAAATCCTTAATACAAGGGAAATAAATCCATTATACCTTTCTAGAAGAACATACATGGGACTTAGATTGTCTCTCCCCACCATAAAAACTGGCCATTTTAACTGGCCAACACAATCTAGCACAAAAAGACCCCAAAATTTAATGAGTTGTGATGACCACACGGTTAGTCTGCACGGTTTGGGAAACCACGTTCTAGTTGTGTGGATCCTTATATCTACATGTTTTTATGGTGCACATTTTTGACTAAGAGTGCGCAAATAGTGTGCTCAACCTATCTAACCAAATTTCAAACATTTCTTTGAGAAAACAATAGAAACCTAATGTGGGAATGAATGACATTGGGCGATTACATGGAAACAAGGTCCTCCCACTGCATTCCACCGAATGTGAATAAAATAACAAAGAAGAATACACTAGTGGTTTAATTTTTTTATCATTCCTAATGAGAACATGACTTTGTAAAAGGATTTGAATGACCTAATGATTTTCCTAGATTATGCACCATCATCACTCTAGGATATATGGTTGGAGCTCAAATAATTAAATCATATTCGACCTCACAGTTAGGCTTCAAAAACCCCCTGAATAGAACTTCTACTTTTAGTGACATTAGAACTATACCCTAATCATAGATGCACTCACCAAGACATATTACATTCCAAACTCACTTTACTATAATCCAATATTTCATTAAAACAATTTCATACAATATTACCACACATCACCCCTTGTTTCCTCGGATGAGAAACGTCATGAAGAAATGATATATGGAAACACCTTCCTCTAAACAAAGGATGTCATGATTTCCTAAAAGGAGACAAAATTATGGCAAAACAATGAATCACCAAAGATTTTATAACTCTACCTTTATAGTAAAACTAGTACATGACATCACAAGGCATCACCAAACATGACCATTGTGACTAATAGAAACAATACGTGGAAAGGGACCATATTCCAAGTCCCCAAACAGAACACAATTATAATAAGTGTTCATAATAGTCTCTTATGACCATATATCCTACTCTATTGATTAAACGTGAACCCCTTATTTGAAGAGACTAGGAAGGACCTAGATTCCCTCTTAGACACCAACCACATTAACAACCCTAGACTACTTTCACCTTAGACGAATCAGGTAACTTAAGAAACTAATGTATCTTTCAACATTCCACGTGAACTCTCCCAATGAGAGAAGATATGGGAATCCATTAAATTAAATCTTGTATACTCAATATTTAAATCATGATAAAAATATTCTGTATATTGATCAACTGGAGGATGTTCCTACTAGAAAAAAACTTGGGGTGAACTTCATTCATGCATTAAATCTTAATGGGGGATTAAAGTATCCAATTAGAGAACTCAAGGACCCAACCAAGCTGGTTCATTGGACAAAATGTGCCACAAACCATAATTGAACACATGAGGGGAACCACCATAAAAGCTTCCTGAACTTTTCTCAAAGTGACCACTAAACAACCCTTAATCCCAACATAGAAAAGAAACACTAACCCAAAACACCATTTAAACAAGAGGGGTTCTTGGACTCAAAACATGCCAATAACAACAAAATTTCAAAAAAAACATAAGGTATACCACCCCAATCCAGTTATTAAGACTTCTTGTTTTCCTTTATATTCATCTCTTAGGAAATAAATGGTTTGGCGGTTAGCGTATCCACTAATGGTACCACATGGGCCTCTCACATGCATGTTTTCATGCCAAACTGGGTTCCCTCCTCATATCCATCCTGAAATTCATCCAGCTATTCCATTGTCCATCAATAATACTATATAACCCCATGCATGTGGCTTCTCACAGTAATGACAAAGATTTAAAAAATCATTCCACTTTTCAAAACCAAAACATTCTACCGACAACTCCTTTTTCTCAAACCCGCTAACCAAAAATTAAAACCCAATTTACAGTATAAAAAATTTTTCTGAAAGGAACAATCATTCAAATGAAAACTCACTTAAAATATATTCAAATCAATTTCAAATCATCTCAACACATTTCAAAACATGTTCATTTTTATGACAAACATCATTCGATCAACACCAATTCATTGAATAACTCATATCTTCTTCTTTTAAACAATGTTCTAATGATTCATAAAACATTTCTAATTCTCATTAGTTACCAAATGAAAAATACATTTCTAAACTCCATAATAAAATTCAAAAAAACATTATTCCACTAAAAATTATTTTTCAATAATTCAAAAAGATCCATTTCAAATAGATTTTCAAAATCAGTATTGATGTAAGTTATACTTTCAGAAGAGTTTAATTACACCATTTAACATTTCAAAAATCTTATGAAAATTCAGTTCATCAATTTTATAAATAAAACCATTCCCTCTTTATTACGAAATAATTTCCCAAAAACATTAAGCTTCATAAAACCATGTCATTTTTTCTTTAAAATCAAACATACAAGATTACAAAACTAAAATACACAAGATAATTCCAGAGGAAACTAGATTCAGTGGGTTACATGGACCTATAGTTGACTTCCAGACTCTAATTACTTCAATATCATGGAGAATTTTCTATTAAAATATCCATGGATCCATATGGTTTCTAGGCCTTGTGATATAACTGAGACCATTAACCCATCACTCCTTTCATTTCCCCTAATCATCATCAAACTAAGAAAAGCAAAGGACTCAAATAAAACCCAACATCCCATGGTGACTTGAATCACGTCATGAGGTGTGCTATTTAGGAACCCTACTCTTAATAGGAATTCTGTGCACCGACAACCCTAACTCCAGACTATCCCAACTCTTCCACAAATAACACGACCTAAACAGTGATCCTGACCAATCTGATATCATTTTATCACACACCGAACATGGTCTCCATCAAAATGGCACCCGACCCGGCCTACGAAAATGGCCAAAGGGCATTACCAATCCCTACGGGCTGGTATAAGTGCCCAGGTATCGTAAAATGAAATCCGGGAATGATTTATCCGAGTCTATAAACATATAACCACAAGTGAGTCCATTAAAACCAATCTAGATTTTGTAAACCAAAACATCCTTAACTAAAATTGAGAACTGAATTAAAAAATTTAAGACAATGTTTAAAGACTATTACAAAGTAAAAAAACCAAAAAAGACATCCCAAGAACCTCGTCATAGTAAGAGTCATGACCCTTAAGGCGTCTCTACGACACCGTACCAAGAAGGACCTCTAGAAATAGATACCATTGGCACTAAAAGCATTACCAAAACATGTGACAAAATAACAAAGTCTACATACATACCTGGTGTAACTATGTTATAAGAAAAAGCCTAGTGGGATTCCACAATAATGATTCCAAGTGATAATCATTATAAAGCACAAATTTTTCAAGTTTTCTAAAAATGAAATTGTAGTTACAATTTCTTAAAGATTCATCTTTAAATAAAAATAGCTTTCAAGTGTACTCTTTTATGAGAATGAAATCCCCTTAAATTGAATGACAAAGATACTGAATTTATCCATCCAAACATATTTTATGATGATGATAATCCTAAAATATATAATGAGAACAAGAAACAGGAAACTATCATAGGCACTAGCTATTTGTGGGTCCTTGGTACCTCTTACTCAGTGAAAGTAACCATAAAATTATATGTTCTTGTGCACACAATCCACTTGTAGGGATCCTACACATAACATAGTGGTTCCCTTACATCACCATCATCATAATAATATTTTATTTATAGTTTTAATCTTCAAACATGCTATGTGAAATAGGGGCCAAACCCATGGGATCACTATGATTCTAGTACACGTCCACCAACCTAGATACCTAGGTGATCCCTCTTGTGCTCAAACAAGTTCCACAAGCCATGAAATAGAATTTGGACATGAAAATACCACTTCCATTTCAAACACACCAAACCACTGAAACTCATGTCACATGATCCCCTTTTTATTCAACTTCATTTTGGAAAACATACTCACTACAAAATTGCATATAACATGTTTCACCTCTCTTTCACACCCCAACAGATCCATTAAAAAAATTTATAAACCATTTTCAAGATAGTACACATCACATAATATCCCATTCACATTAAAATAGACCATTTCAAAATTACTCTGATACCAAAATAATTTAGAAATAATGTTGTACCTCTCACATAAATCAAAAAAGCATTTAAAACCTTAACAAACCAATTTCATAGAGTGTATACATGTTTTTCACATAAAATTATTCTGAAACCCATATTTAAAGAAAAAATACATACCAATATCACATAAAACTAGAATTTTCATCCATAAAATCATTTAATAAAATAATTCCGGGAATCATAAAAAAACCCCAATGAATATAACATTAAATACACACCAAAAACATTCATTTTTGCCAGAAAATGCCCCTTAAAACCCCACCATTTAACAAATGATTCCAAATATAATTTTCACAGCAAACATAATGGAATTGAATCATGAAAAAAATATAAATAATGAAAAACAAACACATCCAATAATGTCTACACATAGAATAAACTTCCATTTGGGCAAAAAAAAACTAAACTATTTTGTGAAATATCAATTATACCACCACCAAACCACAAGGAAGTTAAATCAAGCCATAACTCACAAGATTTAACCAAAACGACAGAAAATAAAACCCTAGGTATGAACTGAATCTTTTGGACATTTTACAACCTCAATAAAAGTGGATGTGACCCTAAGAAAATGGGAGGAACATGAGAGGAAACCCACTTAGTTGGGATATCTTGAATAAAACACCCCAATACACTTTTATTAGAATTTACAAACATCCAAAAAATTCAAGAGAGCATTGAATAAAGCTAATAAGGTCATGTATGAATTATAATGGGTTAAAAGAGTGAAAAATGAAAGAGTTATGAAGAAATCAAATTTTTCTTCAAATATGGACTATATGAGAAAGATTGAGATGTGTCTCTCTAATACATCATGGAAATGAGATCCAAATATGGAAACAAGAATATAGATGTGTGCCTAGGGAGGTTGTCTTTGAGAGAGAAGTGGAATCACTGTAAAATAATAAAAAATGAATAATTAATTAAATATTTGTTTTTCTAGAACTGGAAATGGGCTTATTGGCTGACCTAATTCCTTAAATAAAAAACCAAATTCACTGTGATTATGGATTTTAAAGGGTCCAAATTGAGATGGTGGTTTTGATAAGTTATATAAGGCCATTTTGGAAGTTAAACTGGTGAAAATGTTTAAAAAATAAGTATTTATAAAAGAAACAGAATTTATTTCTAAATCTTGAAATGGGATCACAGTTTGGACTAAATTGTGAAAACCCACAATTTCCCCCAAAATTCATGGAAAACACCCCAAGAAAGGAATAATGGGAATTATATTACAAAATACCATAAAAATAAGTAATTTATGTGATAATATATATGATATAATCATGATCTATGTAATAAGAAAAAAATTAAGATGTTTAACATACCCAACAAACTAGGCAATTAATTGGTGAAATTGTGAAAACAATGAAATATAATTAACAAAGTGAAACAATATTATAAGAAGTTAATATATAATATTATAAATTAAATTAATCTTATTTTCAAAGTTATTAACTTGTTTAAGTCTACTATACAATATATTAAATGATGTTCACCCAAAATGAAACACAAAGCAAGAGATTCTTGAATCAATTCTCTTCCCTTGAGGCATTCACCCTTTTCACAGCTTATTTTTTAGGTGGTGTATATACCACACCTATTGTAATTTATAAAATGAATAAATTTATTTTCATTTTATTTAATGTCTAATTGGAATTTATTTCTATTATTGGGATTATATTTCAATATTTATCAAGTAGTAAGGGATTTCACCTCAATTTCAAATCATTGAGACAAATATTATTATTTTGTACCTAATTACAAATATATGGTGTATATACATCGTTTATGAAATATAATCCAATGATTCATTCAATAGTCATGATATTTTGATTTTAAAATATAATTATTTCCTCAAAAGGGAATTTAATTTTTGCATTACCATATGATAATGAATTTTATAACCTAATTTCTTTTCTTTGGGTTATATTACATCCCCAATGTAGTTAATATTTTACGATTACATGTGAAATAAGATTTCACTAAATTTTTTGTATATATTTATTTATTTAAATTTTGAAAACATAATTCATTCATTGGTTTATTCTCACTTCAGCATTATAGTCTTTTCAATGGTTTACTTCTCAGTCGCATTTTATTTGGGATTAATTCCACTGGAATTTTCATTCGAATAAATTATATTAAAATATTACTTTAAATCCTTTAATTCACTTATACATAGATTTTTAATGATTTTTATGAGTAATTTTATTATTTTTAAACTATTTGGTACATAAAATGACTTAAAAACTATTTTCAAGAGAACCCGACTTTATTGCCAACTTTAGTCGTAGAAATTTTTATTTCTAAAGAACCTATTTTTTTACAAAGGATTTTGAAAATGATATTAACGTTTTAGAATTATTTAATAAAGAAATTTTTACACTTTTTTTCATTTAAAATTATTTCATAAATATATTCATCACACTTTCTATACAAATCATTTTCTTAACCTTTTTATAGTGCAAAAATAATGTTCTTTTAACCACGTAGGTAATGTAAAAATTTACACATCTCCACTTCATAGATGAATAATTTTCATGTTTACAATTTTGTATTTTAACAACAATGTTAAAATGAAAATATTTTCAATGAGAAGTATTTTCAATTTTTTAATATAAATATGATATTATCCCAAAGAATGTTTCTAAAATATATATTTATAACATTTCCATTAAACAAAAAAAACTTATTTTTACTCTACATTGGATATGTTGTATTGATACCATCATTATTCTTTCCAATGGATGGTTTCTTATTGATTCTTCTAAGGATAATATTAATATTTAATTCCTTGATCCCATTGTTAGTCCCCTTGAAATATTCAATTTCCATTGATCTTTACACATTGAATATCCAATTATTTTTTACATAATTTATCATGTATTTTTTTATTTCTTAAACCACATATCTTTTATTCATACGGTTCTCATAGTGTTGGTTATTTGAGAATCTGAGGAAATATTGATAAATTATTATTCATTATGAAATAAGGATATCTAGAAAGTCATATTGATTATTAATTAAATTGATTAATGGATATGATGAATGATTTGGACAGTAGGTGAAAGGTGAGGTCATGAAATTATATTTCCCATCGATATATCGATAGGTTCTCATGAGAAAAACCAAGTTCAATAATTAAATAGGTTTCAACCTAAAGTTTCAAAACGTCTTATGAAAGGTCTTGATGATATAAGATATCATGTTACTCCGACATGACATCCAATAATTAAGAATTACCTTTATTTCGATTCTATTATTATTTATCCATTAGATTTTTCTTCAACATAACTGTTGATGAATTTCATTCTTAGTTCAATTATTAACATGAATGTGTTTCAGTTATTTTATTCTACATTTTTATTATGCCTTATCTCGTTATTTTAATTCCATGTGTTTTAGAATATTACCGTTATATATTGTTTTTCCATTTAGATTATTGATTACATGGAATGTTTGTTCAGTTATTAACCCTACCATATTTATAATTATCATTGATTTATTATTTCTATGACAAAACATGACCCTTACTTAAAATTTGGTCTCACCCTTATCATGTTTCGTTCCATTGGATTACATGATGTGTACATTGAAATATATGAAAGGATATCACAAATGGAACAATGCAATCATCTAAATAATACAAATTATGCAATAATTTGTGTATTTATTTTTAATAAAAGACCCATGTATGTATCTGGTTTAACAAAACTACTTAATTGTTTAGTCCTATGGGATTTGTTTTCTTCTAAGCATGCAATTGTAATTGTACCAGACACTGGCATAAGGCTTCTAGGGTTAAGTCGCTACTTCATCTCCACCGATGAGGGATTAATTAAAAAATATATGTTATATAAAATAATTATCTCCATAAAAATATTAATATTTTATATATTATGAAAAAATTGAAAATAGTTTCTTCCAAGGTCAACATATATAAGGGTTTATATGGAATTTGATTGAACAACCACAAGTAATCAATGTAGGTAAGAAAAAATATTAAAATATATAACATATGATAGTTAAAGGAATTAAAATCAATGAATATAGATGAATAATAGTTTTGGTTTTATATATAATTTACTTAATTTAATTATTGATGTAGTTTGTGTAAGTGAAAATTACATTCATATAAGAGGAGAGTGTTTTTGTATTAGTCTGACTTCATCAAGATATGTTTAAATGTTATTTAACAATTTTTTATTGCTATGTTGTGTATACAGACCAAGAATATTTTTTGGAATAATCTATTATTAATATCAATAGATTCATTTAACCAGATGAATTTCATGAATAAAATTACAATTGATTCTAAAAATTACTCTAGTCATAAGTGTTTTATCTCAAGATTTCCCTATTTGAGTCAAAATTTCTGTTATGCACCAATTTCCATTTTTATACAATGTATACTACTAAGTGGATTTATAAAAATATTAATTATATTTATTCATATAACATTAACCTAAATATCAATCTAGATACATTTCTAGGTGTTTTTATTTAATATTTTCTTATGAATTAATAGATCTTCCATAACTCCTTTATAAATTCTCTGTCACACATTCTCATTATTATACTAATTTTTATGAAATATTAACCTCATTTATCTATTATATTAATATATATAAAATAAATAGATACATTATTAAAAAAAATTTCATTTTTATTACACATGTGTTTTTTTCCTTCTAAATTCCAACATTTATTTAAACTATGTATAATGGGAACATGCATATTTATTATCTTATGTCAAGAAACCCCCCATATAATGTTCTTAAACCATGAAAATATTATATAAACCATTTATAATTAATGGATAACTCTAATTGGTAATTTTCTATATAAAATAATTAGGTATTTATTTATTGAAAAATTCATTAAATTATTTCATAATGCTTCACAGAAGTGGTACATTTTTATTAATTTGTCCAATAAATCCTTATAAATATAACAATATTTGAACTCAAAAATAACATAAAATGATTTATTTTATAATATGAAAAATATCTAATTTTCTTGTTCTATTTGAAATAAATATGATTTAGTCTTCAAGAATTCCATTAATTGAAATTATGATTAATAATTTATTCTAAAGGTTTGATTACATTTAGGATTTATATACAGTTTATTTTACTCAAGTGTGATGAAAATATATTATTTTGATTTATGATATTGTAGGGAATGGAATTTTATATTACTAGAATGCATTTGGTAAAACATTGTATATAATGATATGATATGTAAGGTATTAGGTAGTGATCCTAAATACACTATAAAACATTATCCACTTTATGATGTCAGTCTTGGGGTGACCATGAAAATATATTTGTGATATACTATTTTCTAATTTAGTGATATTTTTATAATTTCTTGATATTAAGAAGTCATTTCATTATTCCATTATTCAATTATTCTGATACACCTCTTTAATATTTAATGTTATGTTATTTGACTCATAGGCTACAAGTTTTATTAATGTTTACTTCCTTATTGGGATTTCTATATCACAGTTTTCCCTATGTTAATTTACCCTAGAATATCATATGTAGTTTCATATGATTTATGGGTGTTTTAATTACTCTATTTAGTTTTAAGTAAATATGATATTTTCTTATATAATGTGATTTATTTTGTGTATATTCCTTATATTACACTAGCCAGGTTGATCTTTTTTTTCTTGTTGGAAAATAGTGATATGAATCCATAAAAAAAATAATATTAAGGCTTTTGTATCAACAGTTGGTATCAACAAAGAGTATTGATATTTTTGGAAAACACAAACAAAATCTGGAGTTTGACACCACATTGAGAAAGACATGATCACCTACCATTAATGATAGATCCATAATATGGGTTTATTTATAATGTTTCTTCCTTCTCTGATTTGTCTTCATGTGCTTCTGAATCAACTGAACTTTTTCTTCCAACTCCTCTACCTATTTTGGTCCCATCAACTTCCATTCACTTAAATCACCCCAAAATCTGGAGTTTGAAACCACATTCTATATAATGCTTCAGGTGGTGACATTTATAAACTTGAAATAAAATTATTATTATTGGAAAACTCAAACAAATATAAATGTTAATCCCAACATCCATGGTAATAAATTGAAAAAATAGAATATCTTCCAAGGTCTAAATTTTTCATTCTGACAACCCAACTGGTTGAGGATTAAAAGATGAACTTAAATTTAATTTAGTTCCCAATAACATCTACATGCCATTCTAAAAGATAGAAGTGACCCTAGGATCATGATCAGATACAATAAAGACATGAAATCCATGTAACATGACTATCCCTTTAAGATACAATCATGAATGTTGATCTTGAAACATAATATCCCGAATAGGAAGAAAATAATCCAATTTACTCAATAGATCAACAATAACCAAGATTTCATTATTAACTCAAGATGTCTTTAGTAATCCCACTACAAAGTCCACGGACATATTTTACCATTTCCACTCTAGCACAGGAAAATAATGAAGCATCACCGTTGGTAACAGTTGTTCTTCTATAACCAATTAACAAGTCAAAATCATCATAATAAACTCATCAATATCTCTTTTAATTCCATGAAACCCGAAATCCTATTGAGGATCTCTATACATCTCCGTTGTTCCAGGATAAACTAAAAATAGGGAACTATGAGTTTCATATTACAACACTTTCTTCAACTATGTATCACATGGAACACATAATCTCTTTAAAACCCTCAAAGAATAGTCTTGATAATTGTTAAATTTAGGTAACATACCCTTCTAAACCAAATATACAAATTTTTGAATTTCACTACCTTCTTTACTCAATTTCATAATTTTTTCTAACAAAGATTATTTCATTGCCACCTAAGAAAATAAGAATTCCAAGTACCAGCAACGTCCAATAAAAAATAAATCAAATTAAAAACCAAATGAACATATTCCAAATATAGCACAGTTAATTTAACATTACTCCATTGACACAAAGTGTTAGCCACTTTATTTAACATACCTTGTTGGTAATGAATCTTGATCATTATCTATTAGTACACAACCAATTTTTTTGAATGATGAATCAATGTAGATAAAAAATTCAGCAGTCATGGGATGTATGTCCAAAACTAGTGCATTTACCAATCTTATTTTCAGTTCATGAAAAAAAAACATGAAATAATTTTTTCGAGATGAACATATCTCCCTTATATGTTAGCTTAATTAATTGGATAGATAACCAAGAAAATTATTCACCAAAAATTCTGTAATAATTCTCTAATACAAGAAAATACGAATATCTTTGATATTGGTAGGACTTGGCCAATATTCAACAATATTTTTAGAAGGGTCAACAATTATTACATCTTTAGAAACAATATGATCATGGAAAGAAATCTGTTACAACAAATATTCAGTCATACTAAAAATTCCATACAGTTTATTTTCTTTTAAGGATTTTAAATCAATCCATATGTGACTTTTGTGTTCCTCACACCTTTTAGATTATACCAAAATGTAATCTATAGACACAACCAAAAACTGAACCAAAAAACTGATGAAAGACACCATTCACAAGATTCATAAATACAGCAGTTGAACTGGGTAACCCAAAGCACATACCTATGAACTCATAATTCCCATATCTCATTCAGAAATCTATCTTTGGAATCACAACCTCTTTCACCTTCAGTTTAGGGTACCCAAACCTCAAATTAATCATCTTAAAATACTGAACTCTCTAGAAATGATCAAACAAATCATCGATATGTGAAAATATATACTTTTTCGTAATAGTTATGTTATTAAAGGATATTTAATCAATCTATATTATCATATAACCATCTTTATTTTTCACAAATAAAACTGGTGCACCCCATGGTGATGGTCTAGGTTGAATGAATCCTTTATAAATAAATTCATGCAATAGTTTTTTCTATTCCCCTAGTTCAAATTGATACATTCGATAAGGGGGTTTATAAATAGTCTTTGCATCATTCACTAAATCAATACTAAATTCATCGTCCTCTTTTGGAACAAAACCTATAAATTCATCAGGAAAAATATATATGAGTTCATTCAATGCTGGAATTTTACTATTCAAAATGGTTTCTTACTTTTTAAAAAAATGATCAATATATCATTCAATTCCATCATTAATCTATCATTCATATTCTTAGTAGGTTACCAAAGATATGAAATCATTGAATAACATATTATTTACGTTGAACTCTATTTTAACATGATAATCTAAATGCCAATCCATAAAAAAATTATATCAAATTCCATTATGGAATATTAAACATGTTCTACAAGAAAGTGTTTCCCACTAATGATAGTTAGAAGGTTATTAGTATTCTTTAGTTTTTAATACTTCCACATGTAGTTTTTAGAAAAAATTTATATACCACATTCATTATGTTCTATTTCTAATTTATGTGAAATGATATTGGAAATGAAGAAATGTTATGATACAGAGTCAAATATTGTATTGGAATTTTTAAAAATATATATATATAATACTGATCACCACCTCATTTTATTGTCCCACATAAATCGTTGTAGTAGAAAAATGATTTTCTATGCCATTATTCTTTTGATCTTGATGGTTTCTACCCAAGGTAATCAAATTTTGACTCACATTGGAATAACGTCCTATCTCAGTGAAACTAAAACATCTTACCACTAGTTTTTTATTTCATGAATTATCATCATATTTGTAGTTACGAGTAATATGACCAGTCTTACCACATCATAAGCACTTACTATACTATGATATAAATTCTCCATTATTTATTACCACACTTATTAATTTTTGGAAATTTGGTTTTCTTACCTCCAAACTTATTTGATGAATTCATTCCCATTTCATGCCAATTGGATTTATTCTTTTGTTTTCTCTCATAGAACACATGATCATAAAAAAATATATTTCTACCTTATAATAAAATCATAATAGTTTCTCATTATTATTGAACTCACAAGAAGATTATAGGATTATATATTTCATATTCAATCATGAGTAAAATAAATTTATTTTTTTATAAATATCTCTGATAGAATTTGGTACGTACATTGAAAAATGGGTGAAATATTGTTCATATGCAGCCACAAAATATTCTTCATTTTGTCTCAATTCTATAAAATGATTATCTATCATATGTCAAACAGCCTTAATAAAATATTTGTCGAGGAAGATATTATTAAATTCAACACATTCCATGGAACAAATCTCTTCACTTCTATTGATATTTTTAATGTTTGACCACCACTAATTAGAATCAATTTCACAACGTTAAACAAAAATACTAACCCTTTGATTGTTTGAGAACCTCATTACATAAAAAACCTTTTCCAATGCTTTAATACACCTTTCATCTTGCATAGGGTTAGACGATCTTCTGAATGATGGGAGATGCTTCCTCATGAAATGCTCCACGATCGACAGGTACCTCTTCTGTTTGTTTGGTTGATCTCGTACCTGGATACCACCACCATTTTCAACTAAGAAAACTAATCCATAACAGAAAAAATTTGTTCAGTTATGGTTTTGACAATATCAATATGTTTATTTGGAAGGTTATTTCCCTCGGTATGCCCTCCTAGTATAATATCGCTATTTCTTCTATGGAAAACCACTATGAAAAATGTATATTTGATGAATAAATGTGGTAATCATTAAATGATGAATCATTTCAATTTTAACATGATGTTAAAATATTTAATGGATATTCTGTTAACAATATACTAACTCCTAATTTTATACAAACCGGCCTTTGTTACCAACTATAAGGACCCAACCTTAAACATTCCTTAATCATGAGATATGCCATTAATTTGACTTTAATTCACATTGACAATCTTTTTGGGATTATAGAATTAGATAATTAGGTCATAAATCAAACATATAAACATTATTATTATAAATTAGACACGTATACTCACTATACATGTTGTATATAAACCAAAATCACTTTTAAAAAGACACATGGTTTATTCTATGTCAACATAGCATGGATTGTCCTTGATCCCATCCTTGACTCTATTCTTCATTAAGTCCAATGAATAACATTTCAAAACATGGGATGTGAATAAAAATATCTGTTAGGGATACACAAAGATGCAATACTATTAGTCTCGGGAAAACGTGAAATCCATGAATACATTATCCTGAAGTAACACTTTCCACCTTCAAGAAGCAGTAAAAATACATCACTGAATATTAGCTTATTACATACCCTTTTTGTAACCAAATAATTTCCATAAATCCCATATAATGCAACATATAACATATAATGGTAACATGGAATTATTATCAAACATAAATAGAATAACCTTACATCTGAATTCCACACATATCACTTAGTGGAACAGCCATACGAATGACTTCCATACCCAATGAATTGGAGGTTGTAACATAACAACATGTCCATGGTTTATCATGGTCCACTAATATATGGTTTTTCACATAACTACCTGAAGTGCAATGTGTTGCATTTGTTGTCAATGAGGCATGAAGTAGTCTTGGAATGAATGGATGTCAAGGAGTCAAGATGTGAATGTCAAAGGATGTGATGGTGTTGGTGGTGAAGGAGAATGGCCATGGTACTTAGAGGAATGTCACTTAGGAGATTCACTAAGTGGCATTGGAGAATATGGTTGAAACATTCTCCATGTAAATCAGACGATTTTTGAGCTGATCATTAAGTTCCAAGAACTTGTATCAAGATGATACAAAGTCACAACATGATTAGAAGACCATGCATTGTAGTGACAATGCATGAGGAGTTGAAAGGAGTTCCATCCACAACTACTAAGTGGATGATGTGCATTAAAGAAGTCCATGTACTAACTCTTAGTACATGTGAATTTGAAGAAGATCCAATTGATCTCTGATTAGATCAATGAAGCACATTGAAGAATTTTAGTGATTCAAGAGTTCGGTTGAAGAAGAAGAACCTTTAAGAATTTCCATTCCTAAGTAATGAATATATGTTGAGGCATTCAAATGAAGAAGAAGATGAGAAGGAATAAAGAGGAAGAAGGGCTTGGCATTTGGCTTATACTCTCATAGGAGAACTTTGTATTTGACAAAGTCTCATTCATGCCTTTGCCAAAAAATTGGCCAGCCAAGGCACCTTGAGGGTTCAACCCCAAGGCATGGGCACTATGGCACCAAGCCCGGGGGAACCCGTGGGGCGAGCCAGGGCGGCAGGGCGCACCCAAGACACCGTGTGGGCGCCAGGGGCACGCCCGGAGGAGCGCAGTGTGCATGGTGGGCGCTAGAAGCGCGCCCGAAGGGAGCATAGTGGGCGCCAGTGGCGCGCCCGCAGAGGCGAGAGTGGGCGCAGAGCGCGCCCGCAGAGAGAACCCGGTGCGGGGCGGAACCGGGAGGGGAGAAGTTCAACTGGCGAGTTGAGGTAGCGCCAGGGTAATAAGCCGCATGAAAACAGGACTTCGTTTCATTGTGGGACGCGGGATTTTCCCGCGGAAGACATCCTGGCCGCACGATTGATCGCGCGCCAGATCTCCGCCGCTCATCGCATCCCGCGCGAGATCTCCAGATCGCGGTCGTCCGATGTATTTCAAAAGCCGCATCCAACGGCCCAGCGCTCGTCTTCCACCTCGAGCTCAAGCCGAAGCCACCCGCGAGTCCCGCTGAACCAGGCGCCTTCCCGAACGACTATTTTGAGTTCCCGGCCACCGCTGATCGAGCCGAAGCCTCCATTGTGATCGTCTGGCCTCTACGAACACGATCATGCATTAAAATGTTGCATGCATGCATCGAGAGAGAATTCTAAGCAATGCCGAGGCAAGCAAAGCTGCCGAAGGCCATGGGGTGTTTATGTGTGCATGTTTTGGATCAGAAGAAGGCTGTGCATGCGTTCTAAGTCGCATGCACGTAGAGGAAATTAAAAAGGATCCCGCGTGAAACAGAGGAAAGAAAATAAAGATTTGAAAGATTTTTAAAGATCCGAAACATTCGGGAATTTGAGTTATTATCACGCGGATGATGCGAGGCAGCCTCTGCCAATAAAAGGAGCACCCGAGGCTCTCTGATCGCTTGCTGATGCACTGAAATTTTGAGAAGTCCCGTGAGAGCTCTTGTGCCTCGCGAAGAACTGAGCTGCGCGCCCCCTGCGTGGCAGTAAAGCCCGGAGCCATCAGAGGCTCCGTGAGGTTCCTTTTGCGCATCCCTTGCGTGAAAGAAGTGAAGGGGAGTCCCCTGCGCGTATCCCTTGCGCGACAGGAAGGAGCCGAGCCGCATACATGCGCGCTCGAGTCTCTTGCCACCCTCTCTGCCCGCACACTTGCGTGGCAGGAGGAAGGAGCCTGCGGCAGTGTTGCACCCTTGCACACTTGAGCCTTGCGCGGCTGCCCCTTGCATCCGAGGAGGTTTCACTTGCGCGG
The DNA here is from genome assembly GCA_963277665.1 of Viscum album. Lineage (NCBI taxonomy): Eukaryota > Viridiplantae > Streptophyta > Magnoliopsida > Santalales > Viscaceae > Viscum > Viscum album. The sequence continues at coordinate 692,781,764 of OY728164.1, forward strand.
CCAAGTGATCCTTGCGCCTTGTGACCCTGCGCGGCAGTGGAGAAGAGTGTTCGGGCTGTGTGTGCAAAAAAGAGAAGAAGGAAGTGTGTGTGCTTAGTGCAATATGAAGATGGAGTGCATTACATACCTACGGGTTGTGTGCTAAGTGAGGAACAAAGTCACATCAAGTGAAAGACATACACCCTAGCCGTGAGTGTGCAAATTGAAGAGGAAGAACCTGAGGCAGTTGATTGTGCATTTGAAGAAGAAGGCCATAGCCTTTGGCTTGGGTATGTGAAATGAAGAATAAAAGAAATAGAAGACCCGAGACTTGTGCTTGTGTGCCAAGTGAAGGAGGAATACCCGAGGCCATGTGTGTGCACAAAGAACAACACCAAGTGGTGTATGTTAAGTGAAGTGGAGACCACAACTAAATCCAAGTTGTGTGTGCAAGAGGAAGAGGAAGGCCAAGCCTTGTGTTTGCTAATTGTACAAAGGAAGTGTGTGTGAAAACAAAACAAGTAGGCCGAACCCTAAGTTTGTGCAAAGTGGTTGTGCACACTTAGAAGAAGAAGAAGACCCACACTAAAGTATAACACACTTTTAGTGTGTGAACAATTTGAATAAAGTGTGTGAAGTTCAAGGAGTTGGTGTGTGCTTAAAGTAATTACACCCTTTGTGGGTCTACTGCACCAAGAAGAGAAAGAGGAGAGTGCATGCATGCATGCATGCATGCACGTGCACACGTGAACAATGCTAAATCAGTGGTGTGCATCTGAGGAGTCCAAGACTTGAAGATCTTGAAGAATTGAGAAGGCCATGCAATCAGTGCATGAGGATGAAGAGCTGCCATGCATTCAGTGCATGAAGTTGAAGTGACTGAGACTGGACCAGACCGAAGATAAAGATATCAGTTGTCTGAGTATTCAGTAGTTGAAGAGAGAAGCCATGTCATCCTGAGAAGAAGGAGATAAATCCTGAGCAAGACGAGAAGACCTGATCAACTCAAGTGATCAGAGGTACAGAGCAAGGCCAGCAGTCTTTATCCCAGACTGCTGAAGATACTTGAAGAAGCTTAAAGTGAAGAAGAGCTACTCGTGCGACTCGAGGAGCTAGGAGAAGACCATGTGGGACACAGGGAAAAGAAGTCTTCAGTGGGATTCTGGAGCAGGCCAGTGGGACTCTGGTAACACTGTGTGAAGCAGTATAAAGACCCTCCTGTGGGACTCAGGAGAGATACAGTGGGACTCTGTATCGACCATTGTAATACTAACAGATTATAATGGGAGAATCCATGCTGAGAGAGCATGGCAAGGATGTAGGCCTTTGGTGCCGAACCTTGTAAATCCTTGTGTCCTGTGCCTTTACATTTACTGCATCATTCATGGAAAGGTGAGAGATACAAGAAGAGTGGATCGAGGCTTTAACCAGCCATAGAGGTTTAATTGATAAGGAATCAATTAGTAAAAAGTTTTAAGGGATCACTGATTCACCCCCTCCCCCTCTCAGTGATTCACACTGATCTGGGCACTTCAATTGGTATCAGAGGGAGGTTACCTCTAAAAGATCCAAGGGAGTCTTTACTCAGTGCAGATTTGAGGAAATGAGTGACCAGCCTCAAATGGAGATATCTGCCAAGACTCTGAAAAACAGAATGAAGAAACAGGCAAAGAAGATGAGGAAGAAGGTTGCTGCAATCAGAGAAACTCCTTCTATGGAAAGAAATGTGAAAGTCACATCAGATGACAATTCCTTTTATCATTCTTCTGATGAAGCCTGCTCTAGCTGTGATGAAGATGGAAGAAACAATGATCTTCTAAATGCAATCAAATATCTTCAGAAGACAGTCCCCAAGGAAGTGGCAATGTTTATAGCTACAGGCATCCTTGATCTTCAAGAAGAAAAATCACAGTTAGAAGAAGAAGCCAATGCTATGGAAGATCAGCTGGCTAAAAGGGTTGGCATAACCAACACTCTCAGAAAGCTGGTAAATGCCAAAGATGAAACAGTATCTCTTTTCAATGAAAGATATGAAGACACTGCTGAAGAATTGCAAAGAAGCCTTTCTGAGAATGAATTCTTTAAGATAATGGTCAAAGAAGTGTTCCATGCACTGGAGAAGCTGCACAAAGTTTCAATGATTGTCAGAGATGCTCAAATTGAAGACAAAGTCAAAATGGTGAAGGAGCTTGACAACTCATTGCTTGAAATGAAGCAGGTGCATGATGACCAGATAAAACAGCAGGAAGAGAAATGGGAAGGAAAGCTAAGAACTATTGAGGATGAGAAGAACTCCCTCAATATGAAATGCTTAGAACTGGAGGTGATATTGAAAAATCAGCAGTCACCCAAAGCCCAAGCCTCCCAGACAGCTGGAAGAAGACATGTTGCTACTCAAGTATGCTCTGAGCAGGATGATTCTAAGAGAAAGACATCCTCTAATAAAAGTGCAACAACTTCTAAAAAGAAGGTACCATCCATCCCATCTTGTACTCATGTTTCTAAATATGTTTCCACAAAAAGTGCAGGATGGAAGAATAATTCTAAACAAGTATGGATGAAGACAATGAAGAAAGAGAGCTCTCCTGAAACAGCACAACAAGTCAAGACAAGTACCCTACAATCAGAAGGAATCAAAAAGTCAAGATTTGTGGGTCAATGTTGGTGTTGTAACAAGTATGGGCATTGTGCAAAGGATTGTTGGTACAATCCACTGAATGCCAAAGCACAGAGGAAGCCCATGCCAAGGGGGAGCAAGCCAGAAGGAAGGAAGCAACATCCACAGGTCCAGAGACATCTGTTTACTGCAAATAGATTTGGATTACTTGACAACATCTGGGATGATTGCAAAAGTGGTCAAAAAGATACATGTCAGTCTTCAACTGTATCCAGAGCTCAAAAGAAGAGAAGATCACTGAACCTGGCTAAGAGAGATTCCTTGGGAAGCAAGCAGAAGAAAGTGGAAGATGCTCCCAAGAAGAGATTGAGAAATGAAGAGAAGTCCTTGGATTCTAAATCCAAGAAGGGTGAGTCATCCAGAAGGACCACCAAGAAGAAGTGCTTCTACTGTGGAAGGAATGGTCATACCATGGATCTTTGTAAAGAAGCCATGAAATTCAATAGAAGCCAACTGGACTCAAACATACAATCAATCCAGAAGAAGCAGAAGGGATTGATTGAAAATAAGTTGCCTAAGAAAGGTAGCTTAATAGCATCCAAAGAACCATGTGGAATTTCCAAAACTGAGGCCACTCTTCCAAATGATTTACTAGTCATATGGCCACATCAGTTGCAACTTTCCAGAGAACTACAAAGAGCTGAAGATGAAGCTCTGGCAATTGCTAAGGCAAAAGGGAAGAAGAAGGTTTCACATGAAGATGTTTTGAGAACCACACCAGCACAATCATCAATGAAGATCAAATGTTCAAGTGTGAAGACTGGTGAAAATGGGACATCTCGGTTGAGAGAATCTTCTCAACCTTGTTGTTCACATTGATGAACCAAGGAGGTTCCATCTTATTCCCTTATATTCTTGGTATATACATGTGCTAACATTGCAGGGAATTGAAGATGATGATCATTCTCAACTGGAGGATGGTTTGGATTGAATGGAGTGCACCCCTTGAGGGGGAGCCAATCTGGAGAAGATGATGTTTTGAAATTAATATCATCTTGAGAAAGAAGATGAAAGGGGAAGCTTTATCTTTGCACCTGAACATTCTAATGTGTTTTGTGAAGTATGTGCAGGATTCAGCAATTTATTGAATATCTGAAAAAATTCAAACCCCTAAAGCATGATCTCACATGTATAGTGAATGTTGGACAGCATTGAGTTCCTTGGTTACATCACTCTTGTTTTCTACACCGGGTTAGCCCAAGTAGACTTAGAGTTGATCAACTAAAGGTTCTTTGCTAAAGAAGAACATGTGGCATCATCCCTCTCTTAGTGATTTTCCAGAAAATACTATTCGAAGGGAGGAAGAGATATTTTTAAAAGTAAACCACACCACACCTTTCCATTTGATTGCCAATAAGGGGGAGAAAATATTGGCACACATATTGACCCATTCATATGTGCTGAAGGAGTGTATTGACAACAAATACAAAGGGGGAGATTGAAGTGCAATGTGTTGCATTTGTTGTCAATGAGGCATGAAGTTGTCTTGGAATGAATGGATGTCAAGGAGTCAAGATGTGAATGTCAAAGGATGTGATGGTGTTGGTGGTGAAGGAGAATGGCCATGGTACTTAGAGGAATGTCACTTAGGAGATTCACTAAGTGGCATTGGAGAATATGGTTGAAACATTCTCCATGTAAATCAGACGATTGTTGAGCTGATCATTAAGTTCCAAGAACTTGTATCAAGATGATACAAAGTCACAACATGATTAGAAGACCATGCATTGTAGTGACAATGCATGAGGAGTTGAAAGGAGTTCCATCCACAACTACTAAGTGGATGATTTGCATTAAAGAAGTCCATGTACTAACTCTTAGTGCATGTGAATTTGAAGAAGATCCAATTGATCTCTGATTAGATCAATGAAGCACATTGAAGAATTTAAGTGATTCAAGAGTTCGGTTGAAGAAGAAGAACCTTTAAGAATTTCCATTCCTAAGTAATGAATATATGTTGAGGCATTCAAATGAAGAAGAAGATGAGAAGGAATAAAGAGGAAGAAGGGCTTGGCATTTGGCTTATACTCTCAAAGGAGAACTTTGTATTTGACAAAGTCTCATTCATGCCTTTGCCAAAAAATTGGCCAGCCAAGGCACCTTGAGGGTTCAACCCCAAGGCATGGGCACTATGGCACCAAGCCCGGGGGAACCCGTGGGGCGAGCCAGGGTGGCAGAGCGCACCCAAGACACCGTGTGGGCGCCAGGGGCACGCCCGGAGGAGCGCAGTGTGCATGGTGGGCGCTAGAAGCGCGCCCGAAGGGAGCATAGTGGGCGCCAGTGGCGCGCCCGCAGAGGCGAGAGTGGGCGCAGAGCGCGCCCGCAGAGAGAACCCGGTGCGGGGCGGCACCGGGAGGGGAGAAGTTCAACTGGCGAGTTGAGGTAGCGCCAAGGTAATAAGCCGCATGAAAACAGGACTTCGTTTCGATGTGGGACGCGGGATTTTCCCGCGGAAGACATCCTGGCCGCACGATTGATCGCGCGCCAGATCTCCGCCGCTCATCGCATCCCGCGCGAGATCTCCAGATCGCGGTCGTCCGATGTATTTCAAAAGCCGCATCCAATGGCCCAGCGCTCGTCTTCCACCTCGAGCTCAAGCCGACGCCACCCGCGAGTCCCGCTGAACCAGGCGCCTTCCCGAACGACTATTTTGAGTTCCCGGCCACCGCTGATCGAGCCGAAGCCTCCATTATGATCGTCTGGCCTCTACGAACACGATCATGCATTAAAATGTTGCATGCATGCATCGGGAGAGAATTCTAAGCAATGCCGAGGCAAGCAAAGCTGCCGAAGGCCGTGGGGTGTTTATGTGTGCATGTTTTGGATCAGAAGAAGGCTGTGCATGCGTTCTAAGTCGCATGCACGTAGAGGAAATTAAAAAGGATCCCGCGTGAAACAGAGGAAAGAAAATAAAGATTTGAAAGATTTTTAAAGATCCGAAACTTTCGGGAATTTGAGTTATTATCACGCGGATGATGCGAGGCAGCCTCTGCCTATAAAAGGAGCACCCGAGGCTCTCTGATCGCTTGCTGATGCACTGAAATTTTGAGAAGTCCCGTGAGAGCTCTTGTGCCTCGCGAAGAACTGAGCTGCGCGCCCCCTGCGCGGCAGTAAAGCCCGGAGCCATCAGAGGCTCCGTGAGGTTCCTTTTGCGCATCCCTTGCGTGAAAGAAGTGAAGGGGAGTCCCCTGCGCGTATCCCTTGCGCGACAGGAAGGAGCCGAGCCGCATACTTGCGCGCTCGAGTCTCTTGCCACCCTCTCTGCCCGCACACTTGCGTGGCAGGAGGAAGGAGCCTGCGGCAGTGTTGCACCCTTGCACACTTGAGCCTTGCGCGGCTGCCCCTTGCATCCGAGGAGGTTTCACTTGCGCGGCCAAGTGATCCTTGCGCCTTGTGACCCTGCGCGGCAGTGGAAAAGAGTGTTCGGGCTGTGTGTGCAAAAAAGAGAAGAAGGCAGTGTGTGTGCTTAGTGCAACATGAAGATGGAGTGCATTACATACCTACGGGTTGTATGCTAAGTGAGGAACAAAGTCACATCAAGTGAAAGACATACACCCTAGCCGTGAGTGTGCAAATTGAAGAGGAAGAACCTGAGGCAGTTGATTGTGCATTTGAAGAATAAGGCCGTAGCCTTTGGCTTGGGTATGTGCAAAGAAGAATAAAAGAAAGAGAAGACCCGAGACTTGTGCTTGTGTGCCAAGTGAAGGAGGAATACCCGAGGCCATGTGTGTGCACAAAGAACAACACCAAGTGGTGTATGTTAAGTGAAGTGGAGACCACAACTAAATCCAAGTTGTGTGTGCAAGAGGAAGAGGAAGGCCAAGCCTTGTGTTTGCTAATTGAACAAAGGAAGTGTGTGTGCAAACAAAACAAGTAGGTCGAACCCTAAGTTTGTGCAAAGTGGTTGTGCACACTTAGAAGAAGAAGAAGACCCACACTAAAGTATAACACACTTTTAGTGTGTGAACAATTTGAATAAAGTGTGTGAAGTTCACGGAGTTGGTGTGTGCTTAAAGTAATTACACCCTTTGTGGGTCTACTGCACCAAGAAGAGAAAGAGGAGAGTGCATGCATGCATGCATGCACGTGCACACGTGAACAGTGCTAAATCAGTGGTGTGCATCTGAGGAGTCCAAGACTTGAAGATCTTGAAGAATTGAGAAGGCCATGCAATCAGTGCATGAGGATGAAGAGCTGCCATGCATTCAGTGCATGAAGTTGAAGTGACTGAGACTGGACCAGACCGAAGATAAAGATATCAGTTGTCTGAGTATTCAGTAGTTGAAGAGAGAAGCCAGGTCATCCTGAGAAGAAGGAGATAAATCCTGAGCAAGACGAGAAGACCTGATCAACTCAAGTGATCAGAGGTACAGAGCAAGGCCAGCAGTCTTTATCCCAGACTGCTGAAGATACTTGAAGAAGCTTAAAGTGAAGAAGAGCTACTCGTGCGACTCGAGGAGCCAGGAGAAGACCCTGTGGGACACACGGAAAAGAAGTCTTCAGTGGGATTCTGGAGCAGGCCAGTGGGACTTTGGTAACACTGTGTGAAGCAGTATAAAGACCCTCCTGTGGGACTCAGGAGAGATACAGTGGGACTCTGTATCGACCATTGTAATACTAACAGATTATAATGGGAGAATCCATGCTGAGAGAGCATGGCAAGGATGTAGGCCTTTGGTGCCGAACCTTGTAAATCCTTGTGTCCTGTGCCTTTACATTTACTGCATCATTCGTGGAAAGGTGAGAGATACAAGAAGAGTGGATCGAGGCTTTAACCAGCCATAGAGGTTTAATTGATAAGGAATCAATTAGTAAAAAGTTTTAAGGGATCACTGATTCACCCCCTCCCCCTCTCAGTGATTCACACTGATCTGGGCACTTCACTACCCATCATTTTTTAATCACGTAACCTCCCCCCAAATGTCTATGTACTATTATCTAATCCAAAATTGGAAATTATTTTAGTTAACAACATTTCACTCATAAAATTACAGATTAAATCAAAATAGATCATTTCAAGATATTGAAATATTAAATACACATTAAAAATCATGTTTAATACCATAAAAACCAAAAAAGGGAATAAGGTATTTATTTTTATTTTAAAAAACATTATGGATTATAGAGGAATCCTAATATCAAATATTTTATACTGCAATGAAGAAGTTGTTGTCACCACATATGTTAAAAAAATTACATTTTGAAATTTAGTAAATGCTTCATTAAAAAAAAGAATCAATTTGAAAGAAATTAAACTTCAATGGGGTTCATTATAAAACTTATAAAAGGTAGGTGGTGTATAACATCCAAATATGCCTTAATGAAAGGAGATTGAGATGAATTCCCTTACCTTGACTCTAACTTGTCTCATTCATTCTTCATAATCCAGGATTATTAAGATATGATAATTTATAATTTCTTAAGAACCTATTTCAAGTTTATTATTAATTTTATATTAATTGTTATAATTGAAACAAAATTATAATTATTTAAGTTCATATGGTTTGTTTTGTCGATGTTAGGTACATGAGTCAAAAATGAACTCATTTTGATGTAAATCATCAATGTAGTCAAATGTAAATCATCTCCAGATTGATTATATTGATATGAATATCATATATATATTGAATATATGTATGTATAATCGTCCATATCATTTGTAGATAATAAATCAAGTGCACTGTTTGTGGATATGGTTTGTCCCACATACGCATGAATACTACTTTTATTTCATTATCATATTGAAGGAATGAAAACTCAATTATACGTAGGTATAATATAATTAAATAGTAATATATATGTTATATATGTTACATAAGTTCATTAACTCTATCCTTTATTTATTCCATGTATGGAATGAACGAGTCATATCTCTTTGAGGGGGTGGTAGTCTAGACTTCCTCAAATGAAATTATCCTATATACACAATATTGAAAGCATAAAGTTTGGTTGTAAATAAAGAGAAATAATCATAAAGATAATATAAAGATAATATATATCATATTTAAATAAATTTACATCATAATGACCACCATGATAGGTGGTTGAATAAAATTGAGCAATTAATGCTTCGTGAGGTAGTTGTTTGTCGTACAATGAAATAGTATGTCTGCATCCATTAGATGGAGTTGTGTGTAAGTTTAGTTTGAATAAATATTAAAACAAAATTTCAGTATATTTTGGATATTGGTTTTTTTATGAAATCGTAGAATAATATGATCATAGGTAGTGGGGAAGGAAAATAAAGGAATAGATCTTGAGAGAAGACGTTACGTATAAATTGGGTAACTTTGTTTGATTTGATCCAAAAGGATTTCTTGAATTGCCTTCATCCCAAAATAATGATTCTATATGGAAATGAGGGATTTTGGGGGATTATTTGAGATGAATTTAGATGAGCCAATGGGTTTGAGATCTGTGAGTATGTTGGTAGATTTGGTTTCCTTTTCTAAGAGGGAGGTGGGGCGCTTTACGAAATTCTTGATATATTGTTTTATAATAAATGTATTTTTAAATTATAATAGTTTAAAATTGATATATTTAGATTATAATATGATAATGACTCTACATCATCTCGAAAAATAGGTTTCAAACATGTTTATGTCACAAAATTAGTATTATATTTTAGCATTAAAGGCTTAGTTAAAACATTAACTCATACCCGGTCTTCTTGTATTTTCACAATATATTTTTACTACAGTTACTATAAAATGCCAAAGGAACAAAAAGTAGTTAAAATGAAATTTTTAACATTATATAATTCAATTTACCAAATCATAGATTTTTAAGATTATTGTATAATTTAATAAAATAGTATTTGTTTTAAAAACTCATTTCTATCAATTTTGACACTATATAGTAATTGGTTTTTATTAATGCAATAACAACATGATTCATTAAAAAAATAACCCTTTATTAAAATAAAATATTTCAATATCATCAATAAAATTTGTGTATGAAATATAAATATAAAATTACATTTATTTTAATTTTTATAATATCATTTATTTTAATTTTCCTTTAATAAGGTAATCACTCCATCATCATTGTGTCATAAATAATTTTATTTATTTAATGTCTAATAATTATAAATAAAATAATAAGATGTAAGAAATGTGTTTATCTTTCTAACTATTTTTTATTATCAATGATATCAGTTTTATAAATCAATATTAAAATTCTTTCATTAGAAGATACATGTTTTTGTTATATTTATCTTTACTTTAAATTAATTCTAATAACATTTCATTTTCAAACCCAAATGGCTCCATGGGGTCCAAAAATAGACCCAAAGATTCCAATGGTCGAAAATATATCATCTTATATTATTAATACATGTTTTAGGGTAGGTTAATATTATTATAATATTATCTTTACCATTATTTACCAGATTTACCTTTTAAATTTGGTAAATAATATTTTTATTGAAGTTAATATTAATAATGTCCAAAAATAAAATTGGTATTATTTATAAAATTTTATCCTTATGATTAAACATATGGAATCCATTTTTCCAAATTTTAAAAAAATAATTTTCCGAAATTAAATAAATAATAATTCTCGTTGTCAAAACCAAAAAGTGTGTTTTTAAGAAGTAAAAACAATCCAAATATTAACAAGTGTTTATGTCCAATTTAAATGTGAAATTACATCTAATAACCAAAATTAGAATAAATTATAAAACCATAATATAATTAACCTTTAAAACCAACTAAAATTACAATCTAACTATATAAATAAATGAGACGAAAATGCATTTTTGAATTAAAATGAAATATATTTCACTATTCATTAAAACATGAATTTTATCAAAACAAAAACAAAAAAATCATCCAATGTAAATTGGATGTTCCACATCTAAAGAAAAAGTTTAATTTTTCAAATAGAACATATAAAAGTTACAAAACTATATTTTAAAAAGGTTCTCTATTAAATGGTGGTAAAATGAGTTTTAAAAAATATAAGAGTATTTCATGATTAAAAATGTACTCATTATTAATTTAAAAAACAAAAATTTATTGGATAAATATAAAATCAATTAACAAAAATTTGTAATCATATTTTTAATGACCCACCAATTATCATTGTCTTGAGAATGCAACAAGTCATTACTAGGCCTTAGGCGACATCCCCAGGAGGCCAAAGGCTGGAAATAAATGCCGAATGGTGTCAAGCATAAGTGGGGGATGATTTACCCTTTAAGAAATAAACCCATCCAATAATCATTCACTATATGATCCATGGAAAAATTAAACACCAACCAACTACTTAATTTAAGTTAAACCACGTCAGATTACATAATAGCGGAATACCAAACCAAACATCAAAATACACAGCGGAAGGACAACACCAGACTCTAAAAAGACACCACGACTCAGTGGTCCACAAGCTCCAAGCTCTACAACATCACCCAAACATCACCATGAGCCATTAGTAATGAGATGCTTTACCTTTACAAATGTCTCGGAATACGACATTTGCAAAAGCACCAAAGTGCCAAAGCATGGGTGAGTATAAAAGTTAGTAGGTTTCCCCCAAGGACTTCCCTACTCACGCCACATGGATAGAAAGGTAGCCACATTTATATAAAAATAGTTTATATAAAACAATTTTACCAATGCAGTTTATAACTAAATAAAAACAAGTTTTTCAAAACCATCCATGCTCAAAAGCATCAAATTGCAATTCAAACAGTCTTTTCCAACACGTTATTTTTCCAGAAAAATAACCAACCAAATTTCCAAACCATTTCAAAAACATCCTATTTTGGCATACCCATCCATTTCACAAACTCATGAAATCAACCATGCATCCTTCATTATGACAGTTCTATACTCATGAGTGGTCTCTCGTTGATCCACCAAGTCTTCACAAGGTAATTATTTCTCGTGTGCCATTACACGTTTGGCACCGAGCACAAGGTCATATTTCAACCTAGCCTCATACATAAAAGTCCCAGGTTCCATTAAAAGTTTGGCACTGAGCACGAGGTCTTATTTCAACCAAGACTCATATATGCAACATGAACACCACGCCACATATTCCCAACAATCATGACAAACCCATCCTTTCAATAAAACACCTTTTATTGAAAACCATTTTCTATCAAAACCAAGTGTGTTCAACCAATTCAATCCATTTCAATGAAACTACCTTTTTATTGAAAACCAAATCCATCAAAGTCATTTCAATCTCAAACCATTTCAATAAAACATCATTTTTCTTGAAATCCCATTTCTCATCAAACCATGTACAATTTCAGCAATTTCATAATTTTAAATCCACATTTTAAATTCATATAGCCAAATCACTTTGCAAAACAATTCACTAAGATTTCACAATTTCATCAATACCATAAATCATCACTAAAGAATATTTATTCCATGATTTTCATAATCAATACCATTCAAATAACCAATTTTAAATTAACACAATGAATTCTAACAAGAGGAGTCAAGATTGAAGCCACCTACCTCAACAAAATGTCTAAACCAAGAAACGGACGAAGAATGCTCAAGAACAAGAGGTAAAATCTCCAAAAACCCACCATAGATCTCATCTCCTAATACAACCAAGACCAAATCTCAATATATTTGGCATCCACATACTTATGTCAACCCCTAACGGGCATAGATCTAAGAAACCGAGAGAAAGGGAGAAGTAAATCTAAGTAGATCTAAGAAACCACTCAAGAACGAAGGGTATTGATCACATACCATATGAATCCGGCATCGATTCGCCAAGAGAAGCCTTCTGATCGCCTCCGGAACGATGGGAGAACCCTCTTTGACCTTAGAAAAACCAAAATCCCATGTTAGGGCTACTTAGGAGCTTTAATGAGACAATTTGAGGCAAAAAGAGTTAGATCCACCATTTAAGGATCTGATTTAAGTGACCACATGGTTAGTCCGCACGGTTTGAAAAACCGCGCACTAACCGTGCATTAGCAACTACCTCGGCCACCCTTCTCGCATGGCCTCATAGCACAGTTTCTCTTAACAGTGTGTTGACTGTGCGGATGCCACTACCTCCTCAGTCATCCATGCACGGTTTGGCCGCATGGTTTAGACAAACTGTTCGCCACCCATGCACCTCCCCCTTTGCATCAATCATCAGTCTAGGATCTACCGGCTCTCCCATACATCAACCTTAACTATTATAACCAAGAAAAGCATCAAGTAAGGCTTACAGACCAGAAAATGGGGGTACTACATTCTCCCCATCATTGGACTTTCTGTCTCTGGAAAGTATAAAACCAATGCTTGTCTGATAGAGTTATGGCCACTACTATCTCATTTCTTTCTCGCGTTCCGAAGTCTCTTTCTGAATCTAACCATGTTGTAAAAAAACCCTAACAATAACGAAGATTTTACCACGCAAGACTTTATCCTACCTATCCATAATCTGCACTGGGATATGTACCAATGAAGCATCCAGTTCTAGGTTAATGTGATCCCATCTGATCACATGGTTAGGATCGGGTTCATACCTCTTTAACTAAGATACATGGAACACATTGTGCACCGAACTGAATCGTGGTGGTAATTCAAACTGATATTCCACCTCTCTAACCCATTCAAGTATCTCAAAAGCGCCTATATAACGAGGATATAATTTTCACTGTTTCCCAAAATAACGATGTCCAAGTCTTGGAGATATCCTCTAGAAGACATGATCACCCACAACGAATGTCAATGGTCTGCGATGGAGATCTGCATAAGATTTCAGATGACTTTGAGCTGTCACCATCCTCTTTCTAATCAAATTAATCTTTTCTATTGTTTCTTGGACCAGGTTCGGCCCGACTAGTGTAGTTTCACCAATTTCCATTCAGCATGGTGGAGAACGACAAGGATGCCCATACAAATCATTCAAACAGATCCATGCGTATCGATTCTTGATAGATATTATTATATGTGAACTCCACTAAGGGTATATTCTCATCCCATGAGCCACCAAAGTCCATTACACAAGCCTGCAACTTGTCTTCCAACATTTGTATCGTCTGTTTGATTGCCCATCTGTCTGAGGATGATACGCCGTACTCATCGTCAACTAAGTCCCTAGGGCTTGTTGTAATCATTTCCAAAAATGAGATGTGAACCTCGAATCTCTGTCTGAGTCTATAGACATTGATCCACTATTTGTCTTTACCACTTCTCGGATATAGATTTTTGAAAGATCTTCCACTGTATGGGTTTCACAAATTGAGATGAAATGGTCCAACTTGGTTAGACGATCCACTATCACCCAAATGGCTGCATGTTTCTAGACCATTCTTGGAATACCTGTAACAAAATACATTGCTATCAGCTCCCATTTCCACACTGGGATAGGTAAAGATTGTAAATACCAGCTGGTCTATGATGCTCCGCATTAACCTGTTGAAAAGTTAAGCATCACGAGACGAACTTGGCCACTATAATTTTCATGCTGCTCCACCAAAACTGCGCCTTTATAAACTTATACAACTTCTGTTTACCCATATGTACAACCCATATTGAATAGTGGTATGCATTAAGGACCTGTTCCTGATAAACTATAGGTACAACCATCCGATCTCTGAAACACAAAACCGAACTCCCATCCAACGTCCATCCCTCAATGGTCTCCCCACCATTGAGTTTTGAACTCTTTGCAACACAACATACATCAGATTCATGTACCTCCTTTACTATCTCCACCAAATTAGGAACAAGTGTAGCTGAAAATAAAATAGCAACATCACCTCAGTCTTCACATTCCACAAGCATGTCGGTTGAGACCGACATCAATTTCCTTTCATCTGAAGCTTCCTTTTCCAACTGAGGATACGACTTCTTGCTTAATACATCGGCCGCCGAATTTCCCTTACCTGGGGTATAAATTAAGTCAAAGTCGAACATTTGTAGATACGCCATCCATATCCTCTACCTCAGATTCAAATATCTCTATGAGGAAATGTGTTTCAATATTTTTTGATCCGTAAACACAGTAAATTTCTCACCAAAGAGATAGTGTCTTCGTGTTTTCAAAGCATGGACGACTACAGCTAACTCGAAATCACGTGTTGGGTAATTTTTCTCATGAGCTCTCAAATGCCTTGAGCCATAAGAAACCACATGGTCTCTTTGCATGAGAACACAACCCAACCCTATTCTCGAAGCATCACAATACACCACGTATCCTTGACATGATTCTTGAAATATTATGATAGGTGCTGATGTAAGGTGAAATTTCAACTATTGAAAAGATCTATGGCATTCCTCAATCCATATAAATGCACTGTTCTTCTTTTTCAATGTCGTCATAGGAGAATCTAGTCGTGAGAAGTCACAGAAAAAGCATCGGTAATAACCAGATAGACCAAGAAAACTTCATATTTCATAGACATTCTTCAGAGGTTTCCAATAAAGAACAACTTTTATCTTGTCTGGATCTACTAAAACACCTTTATCAGAAACAACATGGCCCAGAAAATGTACTTGTTGTATCCAAAAATCACACTTTGATAATTTGGCATACAACTGATGGTCTTGCAAGATTTCAAACACTGTATCCAATTTTTGGTCATGCTCAGCCCTTGTTCTTGAATACACCAATATATCATCCACAAACACCAAAAGAAAAGAATTTAAATATTTCTGAATTATCCGATTCATCAAAGCCATGAAGACCAATGGTACATTCGTTAGACTGAAAGGAATGACTACATATTCATAGTGGCCATATCTTCTTCTGAAAGCTATCTTTGGAATATCCTCCTTCCAAACTCGCAATTGGTGATATTCTGATCGCAAGTCAATCTTGGAGAACCACCGAGCACCCTTTAATTGATCGAACAGATCATCAATGCGTGGAAGTGGATATATATTCTTTATCATAACTTGGTTAAGTTTACGATAATCAACACACAACTGAAGAGTTACATCTACATTATTTACAAACAAAATTTGTGATGCCCATAGAGACATGCTTGGATGAATGAAACCCTTTCATTCCAGCTCCTCTAACTACACATTCAATTCCTTTAACTCCATTGGTGCCATCCTATAGGATGGAAGTGAGATAGGACTGGTCCCCAAAAGGAGATAAATCATAAAATCTACTACTCTTACAGGTGGTAATCCTGAGATGTTTTCAGGAAAAACATCAACAAATTGATCCAGCACAGTTGGAAAACTATTTTCCTCACTCTCTTCTAATAATTCCAAAGTCAACGCTTCCTATTGGTAAGAGATCGTTCCCACCATTGGTTCCAACAAGATTTTTGCACCTTTCATGAATATAATTTCTCCTCTAAATTGATGTTCAAAGCCATCCTTATTCGTGAAACTAAATGTTCTCCCATAACAGTCGATGTGAGACTTAAACATTGTCAACCAATACATATCCCGGATTACTTCATAGAAATCCATATCCAACATATAGAAGTCCCATTTCAGCTCAGCTCCATCAATAGTTATAGCACATGCTCTTCACACGAAGCCTTGACATTCTCTTTCACCCAGATGAGTTTTTAGTTTCATGACAGAAGGCATCATTTCCTGTTTTATGTTTAGAAAGTCAACAATATGAGAAGAATGAAAGGAATGTGATGCACTGGTATCAAATAACACTTGAATGAGCGTAGAATTAAAAAGAATCGTACCTCTCACCGTAGAAGGTCCAGCCTAATCATCGACCATCTTCTATTCGACTCCATAAAATTGCTTTGTTGCTGCACTTTTCTAATTATTGCCTGGTTGAGATTGCCCTACCTGAGGAGTTATGGTTTTCCAGGAATCACCATAACTAGCTCTGTTCTACTAGAGAGATTGATTTTTCTGTCCTCGCCCTATCAAAGCATACGATGCTTGAGACGCCTGAGAAGTGTCCTAAACACCCGATCATGGAGCACTGTGACAATATCTCTAAAGATGCCCCATCTTGTTACAATTGTGGCATGCTCTCGGTGGTGCTGTACATTAATGTTTCATGAGATCAGTCGAATCACCTTGAAAGAAACCTACTTTGATCTAGGGTCATTGAGGAAGGTTGATTGATCCTGCCATCTGGTTCTGATTCACACTCCAACCTTGGATGTAGGTTTCCCTCTTCCACTTCTTCCCAGCATTGGAGTTCCCACCCGGTCCTGTGGGTATCATCATGCCTCCTACTATCGATCCTAAGATATCACGTTCAGTAATTGTTTCTCTATTCACCATCTCTGTATAACCCATAATATAGATAACCACAATCATTGATCGAATCTCCTTCCTTATCCCCGATTCAAAGATGTGTGCCTTAAAAGAAGAACTTGCTGCAACCTCTAGTGAAAAATGGACTAAATTCATGAACTTAGCCGTATACTCTGTGATAGAGAGGCTCTCCTACTTCAAGCTGAAGAAATCCGTCGTTTTCTAGATCTTCAATGTGTGAGGATTGAATTTTTTGTTAATCAATTCTTCAAAATCCTCCCATGTAAGGCCTTCATCGAATTTAGCATGGACCGCTAAATCCCACCACTGAAGTGCAAGATCCTTGTGCATATACGTGTCCAGCTTTACTTTCAACTCAACTGGTGTGCCGATAAAATCAAATATATGATTCATCCTTCTTAGCCACACCTCTGCCTTCTTGGGTTCAGCATCACCCCTAAAGTTTCGTGGATTCTGCTTCATGAACTGGATGGTATGATCCACATGTTGTGGATCATTCCTCCGGTTCCCCGTATACATAGCTTTAAAGGATTGGATAATACTCTAAACCATCTCTTGGTTCACTTGTGGTTTAGGTGCAACCAAATTCTCCACATCTTCTTCGGGCTAGTTTCGAGGACGCCTACCAGGTTCCACTTTCTAAACCAACAACAAATTCCGTAAATATCACTCTCTAGAAACTGTTGGCTTAGCATTTCAAATTCTATCACATCATCTATCACAACATTGTTCTCAAAAAACCTTTTTTCATGTTCAAGCATTTTTTAAAATAGTCAACATACTTTTTGAAAATCTATCCATTTTCAAAATACACCAAATACCCTGTTTTCAAAGTCTTTCGATTGAAAACAATTTTCGCATTTCTCAAAAATTTTAACCTTTCAAAAAATTCTTACTCATTCCTCACACTGACATATGGAATCCTAGTGGGAAGTCATTCCTCTACAATGCATGTCATTATCCTCTCATTGGCGAAACCCAAAACAATGAGATTTACAACATTCTATAAGTGTATCCAAAACACTTATGTACCCAACACTTTGGTAACTTGAAGTTCAGCATAAACGGGTTAGCAACATCCTTTTATGTTATATATTTCAAGTTCCAACAATCCTACTCTTATCTAAGATGACCATCGAAGGAATAGACAAGATATAATTTCAAATCCAAGACCAATAACATCGATGACCACTTGTTAGGCATGGACCAAACAAGCTAATACAATTTATAATGACTCACCAATTCTCATTGGCTTGAGAGTGCAACAGTCATTACTAGGACTTAAGAGAAATCCCCAAGACACCAAAGTCTGGAAATAAATTCCAAAGGGTCTCAAGCATAAGTGGGGGATGATTTACCCTTTAAGAAATAATGTCATCCCATAATCATTCACTATATGATGCATGGACAAATGAAAGACCAACCAACAACTTCATTTATGTTAAACCATATCAGGGTACATAATAGCGGAATACCAAACCAAACATCAAAATATACTGTGGAAGGACAACAACAGACTCTTAAAAGACACCACAACTTAGTGGACCACAAACTCCAAGCTCCACAACATCTCCCAAACATCACCATGAGATATTAGTAATGAGATTATTTAACTTCACCTATGTCTCAGAATACAACATCTAAAAAAGCACCATAGTACCAAAGTAGGGGTGAGTATAAAACTTAGTAGGTTTTACCCAATGACTTCACTAATCATGACACTAGGATAGAAATGTTAGCCACATTTATATAAAAAAAGTTTATATAAAACAATTTCACCAAAAGAAGTTTATAACAAAATATAAACTAGTTTTCCAAAACCATCAGTGCTCAAAATAATCAAAGTTCAATTTAAACTGGATTTTCCAACACTTTATTTTCCTAGAAAAATAACCAACCAAAATTCCAAACCATTTCAAAAACATCCCATTTTGGTATACCCGGCCATTTCACAAACCCATGAAATCAACCATGCATGCTTCATTATGACAGTTCCATACTCATGAGCGGTCTCTCGTCGATCTACCATGTGTTCACAAGGTAATTATTTCCCATGTGCCATTACACCTTTGGCACCGAGCACAAGGTCATATTTCAACCAATCCTCATACTTCAAAATCCCATGTGACATTAAACGTTTTGCACCGAGCACAAGGTCCTATTTCAACCAAGCCTTGTATATAAAACATGAAAAAAGACACCACACATTCCCAAAAATCATGCAAAAACCATCCTTTCAATAAAACACATTTTATTGAAAACCATTTTCTATCAAAACCAAGTGTGTTCAACCAATTAATACCATTTTAATAAAAGACCTTTTTTATTGAAAACCAAATACATCAACGTCATTTGAATCTCAAACCATTCCAATAAAAAATCCTTTTTCATGAAATCCCATTTCTCATCAAATCATGTAGGATTTAAGCAATTATATAATTTAAAATCAACATTATAAATTCAGATAGCCAAGTCACTTTGCACAACAATTCACCAAGATTTCACAATTTCATCAAAACCATAAATCATCACTAAAGAAGATTTATTCCATGCTTTTCACAATCAATACCATTCAAATAACAAATTCGAAACTATACCAACCAATTCTAACTAGAGGAGTCGAGAGTTAAGCCACCTACCCCATCAAAAAAGAGAAACAATGCAACAAACAAAGAAATCTCAAAAACACCAGGTCAAATCTCAAAAAACCCACCTTAGATCTCTACTCCTGACACAACCATGACCAAATATAAATATATTTGGCATCCACATACTTAGTACTACCTTTAACGGGCATAGATCTGTGAAACCAAGAGAAATGGAGAAGTAGATCTAAGTAGATCTATGAAACCATTCAAGAACGAAGGAGAATGATCACATACCCCAAGAATCTGGCTTCTATTCGCCAAGAGAAGCCTTCAGATCGCCTACAAAACTATGGGAGACCCCTCATTGACCTTAGGAGAACCAAAATACCGAGTTAGGGAATCTTATGTGCTTTAATGAGGCAATTAATGGCGAAATGTGTTAGATCCACAATTTAAGGATCTAATTTAAGTGACCGCACAGTTAGTCCACACGGATTGACAAACCATTCGCTAACCGTGCATTAGGTACTGCCTCGTCTACCCTTCTCGCACGAACTCATCGAACAGTTTCCCTTAACCTTGCGCCGACCGTGTGGAATCCACTGCCTCCTCAGTCAGCCACACATGGTTTGGCCGCATGGTTTAGATAAACCGTGCACCACCCATGCACCTTCCCCTTTGCTTCAAACTTCAGTCCAGGATCTCCTGTCTCTCCCATACGTCACCCTTAACTTTTAAAACCAATAAAAACATCAAGTAAGGGTTAAATACCAGAAATCAAGGGTACTACAATATTTTTTTTATATTTCTATTCATTCCAGCTAATAAAAAACATGGTGTTGACTAATTTTTTAAATAATAATAGTTTTATTATATTATTTTTTGTTAAAAATCAATGTTGTGTGCAACGTACGATTTTGAAAAAAAACCCATTGATTCATGTCAGGTACGCTATTGAAAAAGATTCCATTTAATGTAAAATTAATATTATATTCATATATATTAATATATATGAAAATTTATTTTTCTATAAATATATGGGATGCAACAATAATAATAGGAAAAAATTTGATTGAGTTGATCCACTATGAGAAATTGTTGTGCCCTGTTCTGCTTTGGGAAACTGGTGCATCCCAATCCACAAAGGGAAATAGGTGCATATTAATCTAAAATGGTAAATTGGTTATATTTCTTGATCAACTATGTTGATGGTCTTGGTAGATAACCTTGGAAGATAAATTTTATTTCTATATTTTTGATGGTACCATAGTATTGTGATATGATCTAATGTTTCATGATTTATTTATGATGACTTCTCACTTTTTAGTGATATATTTCCAAAAAGGATAAGTTTTATTCCATGAATAAGGATTATGATCTATGATATGTTTGGAATAAACTTCATAATTTATGTTCATGATCATGTACCCATATTATTATCTTGTTCATTGTTATGTTCATAAACTGATATATCATATATTTACCCTTATAGAACATATGATATCACCCTTTTATATGTCTCCTTCACCAGGTTATAAAGAAAATTCTAAGAAGGGTAATTATAAGAGGATTACTATGTGAGAATATCATTATATCATATTTGGAAGACCCTTCATAAAATAATATGACTATGTTTATAGTCTCTAAATACTATAAACTCTTTCAGTCCTCATGTATGTTATTGGTAAATTTAAAGAATATTCATCTAAAAATATGATATTTATGTATAAGAGAATGGGTCCCTATAGTTTGAATCAGAATAATTTATTAGTCAATAATTAGAGATAAGAATTATAGAAACATTACTGAGATCCCTTGGGATATGAAAAATTATATATCTAGGGATATTTCTAGGGAAATTTCTAAGGTTAATTATATAGAAAATTCTAATTTATATGGAAATAGTTTATTATTTTTTAAACATATAGTAAGGGGTATATCAGATATTACATACCTGTCAGGATAATACAAGTGGATTTGGATCTAGTAAAAATGTACCTAGGGGTAATATCATAGAAAATGGTGTATTGAGTTGGACTTTATCATCACCTGGTAAATGAAAATGGTTCATTTTTCACATCTAATTTGATATTCCCATGATATATTCTTGGTACATTCAAAAACTCTTTTAAAACTATCATGAAGGAATTAAATAATGTACAAAATATACTTGGTTAATCCTAGGGTGTAATTGATTGAAAACTAAATGTCATTATTTCGTCATCCGAAAAATTATTTTTCATTATAATGTAGTTTCCCATAATGATTAGTGCTTCTAATTGAATTATATTTTATTTTATTCAATGGATGAATCATAAAGGAACTAAATTAATACTAAGTGTAGTGGACAATATAATTATTTTCTACCTTGTAAACTAAATTTTATAATATTTTTGAACGAAAAAACTTGTTACTATGTTCATAAAATATTCTCATGATATGAATCATTTGAATCATAAAATTGAGAAAATGAGAGAACAATTTACAGCTGTTTCATTCATGGGGTAACATCCACCTTCCATTAGTGGTTCAACTAATACACTATTTTATCAGAAATAGATAAGTACTAATGATATAAATTTTCTGTTATTCAGGACATAGATCATAAAAAATCCATTTTAGAAACTTATTAATAGTAAGCTAAATTTGATTAGTAGTGGAAACTTATATTGAACATAGTGGAGCAATAAGAAATTAAATCTATTTAATTGACATAGTATAAGATAATATTTACCAGTATGTAATTCCCTTATGTTATACAAAAATTTACAAAGAAATAATTCCTTGAGATAATGAAAAAGGATGATGAATCTATCAGTACATATGAATGATAAATTTAAAAGACATTTATCATATAATTTTTGTTTTTCATCATTCCTGAATGAATAATGAATGATTCTAAAGTGGCCTAAAACAAAGTCTTACATAAGCCTTGGATATAAGATACGTTAGTATATATGAATAAGTATTTCAATGCTCAATGAAGATATTCTTTCCGTTCCAATGGGTTAGATTTCAAAATATAAATAATGTCTCATCGAACCTGAAATAGTGGAACGAAATTCCATCCATATGATTACTATAAAAATTGGAAGAATCATTATGGAAATATCTTGAATGTTACTAGGAGTTTATTTAAATGTGTCAATGTAGGTTATGAATATGGTGGATTTCAAAATGTGATTAAATGGATGGATAATTTAACGGAGGAGAATAGGGGAATAACTATGCACCACCCACATTCCAATTCGTCATGTGCAAGGAGTCCTATAAATATATGATTCAATTCAACAATCCAATGTCTAATGTTGATGGAAATCCGTAAAAACTATGAAGACAAATAAAAAATGGTAAAAAGATTAAATAATAATATATAATGATATTCATGATAATTAGGGAACACTTATCTTTCCCTTTTAGTTGGGAATTTTATATTTTAATTTTTTTCAAAAATCCATATGATAATATTATAGTTTATCCTTCAATAATATTACCTTTGATTATCTCCATATACATTGATTTTAGAATCATGAAATTACATTTTATATTTTCTTAGTAATAGGATGAGACCAATATTCTAATGAAAATATTTTTGTATAAAATAAGAGCTCATATACAGAAAAAGGGGGAACAATCTTCTTAAAGTGTTTATGTCTTCATGTAATATTAATATTATAGTTATGGAAACAATCATTGGTTTATGTGTATAATATTAATAATAAGTTATATTTCATTTGACAACCCTTTTTAGGTTTTATATTATGGGATTTTTTAAAAGATTATGGTTCTTTTAATATACATTTATAGTTATAAAATATTTTTACTTTTTATACATTTCAGTGATAATTTATTTAAGGAGGAATTCAATTACACTTTTTGTAAATATGAATATAGTAATTCAAAACCACTACGGTTTATTTATCTTATATGTTAATGTAATTATGGGGTTTATTTTTTCACCTTATGAAATCAAAAAAATTTATTTATATCAAAGAATATATATCCCTATACACTTTTTATATAGTATACAATAACGAAGTTGTTAATATTCATATGGAAAAACATTAAATTGAATCTGATTGGGATCCATTGTTTACCTGGATGTTTGGGTGAATTATATATTATTATTATGATATAGAGTTATGTTTCATCACTATGTATGATCCTAAAAAAGATGGTCAGTTTGAGAGAAATATTTAAACCATAGAGTGTATTCTAATATCTTGATATACAAATATCAATGGTGGTTGGGATCAACACCATCATCATGTTGGGTTTTCGTGCAATAATATCATACACTTGATCATTCAGATGGACCCTTATGAATTCATTTATATAAAGATGTATTGAACTCCAAAATACATGAACGTTGTTTTTGAATAAAGAGATATTCAAACCAATGTAATCTGGTGATATGGAATTAATGGTTGTATCCATTGAGTAGTAGATAAAGTCAGAAAAACTATGACCTAAATTTTATGCTAATAATTTTCTACATGATATAGAATTTGACATTTTAGATATGGTATTTCAATGAATTTCTCTATTGATGAAATAAGGGAAAACTACAATCTAGGTATATTTCCCCCTAGAAATACATGATCATATTGGAGAAGTAGCTTCGCATTTGTCCCTTGAAAAAAATCTTTTCTCTAGTTTACGATGTGTTCCATGTACCTCTACTAAGGATGTATATGCCTGCGTTATAGTACATAATAACTAAAAGGTTATTATAGTGGAGAATGAACTTTTATATAAGAAACCATATGTGTATATTCTTTATCAAATAGATAAATTGATATGAAATAAGACCACTCAACTAGTCAATTTTTTCGTGTGATAAAATCACTAGCATGTGGAAGCAATGTTGGAACCTGAAAATTTAATTGGGTAATTTTATCATCAATTTTTTGTATCAAAATGATATATTTTGAGGGATAAATTCATTCTATGTTTGTTAGAATGTATCACCAAAAAATTTGTGAAATATATTTTTCAAATAGTTTTTATCGCTTTTATATTTTTCATTAAATGCATAATCGAGTATAGCATTTTTTACAAACAACACTGAGTTTATATTTCGTTACAAAAAACATCGATTTCATCTTGAATCACAAGTAACATTGAATTTATAATGGGTTATATGCAATATTGAGTTTATCCTATGTTATAAACAACACCAATATTCAAAATATGACATACTATTACTTAATATGATGGTTATCATATTGCGATAAGAATGTCATGTATGAATAAGATTACCTAAATTAAGAAAATATATGGTTTAAACAAGAATATATAATGAATTACTTTTGGCCAATTAATTTGAAATGAAAATAAAACCAATTTTAAAATAATAGAAATATTTTTTCTAACAAAACAATATTTATGTGCACAATTTTTTTCAAGAAACAAAATAAAAAATTTTCTGTAGAATCATTTTCATTAAATTTATATATTATATATTCAATCAAAATTTTAACATTAATCTTATTTTTATTCTAGACTAATTATAATAAAAAATAAAATTTTATAGTTCAAAATAGTATTTTTTTAAAAACCTAGTTTTGTCACATTTTTGATGAAAAATATAAACTTATATTTTTCATAAATTTGAAAATTTTAATTTCAAAACTAAAATAATATTTGAAATAATGATGTCAAATTAACATATAGGGATTTTTTTATAAGATTCTATGAAGGATATTTTTTTATAAATATTGAAAATAAAAGTTTCGGTAAAGAATATTCATTATCATAAAACATTAAAAAACAATTAAAAAACATAATGAATTAACGGAAATATTTATATAATTATATAAATTTTAAATAAATTTAGTTAATTGGAATTAATTTCATATAGAATTTTGATTTAATGATATTTTGTATATTTTAATCACTTTATCTTTCGAAACCCTCTTTCTCATCACATATGAAAGATTAATTTTAAAATATATTTGTTCACTTCATTGAACATAATTTGGAAAAATGTATTCCATATTAAAAATAACTATAATATAAATTATCTAATATAGTAAAATTAATTTTGGATGACAATTATTAGTCAAAATCATAAAAATAATTTACCATAGTAAAAGAAAAACTGGGGTTTTAGTGGTTGATCTTAATGTATTAGGGATGAAAGTAACCCATGATATATCCAAAACCCATTTTATAACCTTATATTGAAGTTATAATATATTGGTTAAATAATTATCTATTTTGGAAGCTTTAATCATGTGTAATATAATGGTAGAACTATTTCATTAAAAAAATTAGCAGTGTTCCACTCACCTCACTTATAAAAAACTACCCACTCTCTAATCATATTAACACATAAAAAATATTATCAAGGTATGATGTATATAAATATATTTTTTACTTCACCCCTCTCAAATATATACCATATTTTAGTCTGAAATAAATCATAAGAATCTATTTAGTGAAAATAAAAATATGATTTCTTAAGAAGAGGTAACATCCCTAACCGAGCATTTCAATTTATTTCTTCATCCACCATCATAAATTATTATTAATCTATAAGTATATAAAATCCTGTGTATATTAAATATATTTATATATTATTTTTTAATCTTACAATATAATCCATTATCCTCTTATATCAAATGGGTTGAAAAATCATCATTTGTGTGTAAAGTGGACTACCGTAACTCCAATGTATGTTATTAATTTTTAATCAACACCACTGATGTATAGATATAATGTAATATTTACCAATAAAATATGATATTTAATAATACTATAGGAAATGAAACCTATGTATATTCCCCTATATGAATTGTTTGAAAAAGTTATTTGCATAGGGGGTCGTATCCCAATAGTTCAACAAAACGGTTGGGATATGATCTTTTTATAATTACTTTCACAATGGTTTTAAAACCATTAGTATAGATACCTATATTCTAATATCTTTATAAACCATTATTATCGGGCTTCCCCAAATTCCAGTGGGAATCACATCCTCGTTTATGAAATCGAGCCACATTTTTCCAAACTGGGTCTTTCTTTCTTCTTCCCCTAGCTTGCTTGGTGATCCATCAATAGTTTCATTCATTCATTTTCTATTGAAACAAATTGGTGAGTTCATCTTCCTATAAGATTCCTCTTTAATTTTTTATCTATGCATAAAATAGTTAACTATTTCATTAAACGTCAATATCCAACCAAAAAAATATCTCTTCATTTAAGGTTTTCATTCATTTATTCTTGAAGATCTAATTCTATGGTTCCAAATACATCCTCAATTTTTTTCAAAAATAATTTTAACTTATTTTATAGGTATATATGTATAAAAATGGTTTTTAGAATCTAAATTCATTGAATGGTGTACAATTTTAAATATATTTGTTATTTAATAACATAATAAATTTTATTTTGTATGGTGTATTTTTTCAAATTTA
Organism: Viscum album; assembly: GCA_963277665.1. NCBI lineage: Eukaryota > Viridiplantae > Streptophyta > Magnoliopsida > Santalales > Viscaceae > Viscum > Viscum album. Next base: position 692,808,609 of record OY728164.1, read on the forward strand.
GTTACTATACACACACATATATATATATATATATATCTAATATGAACTTTTTATTTTTATGAAATATATATAATAAAAATAGAAACATATTTTTCGATAATAAATATTTTACATGATTAAATTAATCATTTTAATGTTTACCAAATTCTGTTCCTAATAATTTTGGATGAGATTTGTAGTTTAGTTTCATTACATTCAAAAAATATAAGATAATTCAATCAAATTAAATAAAATAAACGAAACATATGAACTATATGTGTCATATGAATTTAGATATATAAATTAATTCTATTATACTTAATGATTTTTATTCATGATATATCATTTTTTGATTAAAATTTTTATATGACTAGGTCATAATACAAGCTAAATATTGATAATATTAATTTCTATACTTGTTATTACAATTTTGGGTTTTTTGGGAAATGAATGATAAATAATATATTGTTAATGGGATATATTATATATCTTTCATCTAAGAATATCATCCACCAACACAGCGTTTTTCTTGATTCTAGAACAATTAAAGACAGTACACACCTCTAACTCATCTACATCCGAATCATTAATATTTAAGAATTTATTACATAATAAGGATGCGACAAAAAAATATATTTTATTCTTTAATTTTAAAATAATCCTAACTTTCATGTTAATAAATAATTATATATCAATTGGGTAAATCATTTTAGGATATTGAATAATCATTTACCATTATAATAACCCATCATAATGGGTTTTCTTTTGTGTATTATACATACCTCAAATGTGGGATAATGTAATAAGATAGAAATTACATGAATAGGATTGACTATCATAGTGAATTACTATATGGGGGTCCCACTCATGTCATTCGGTAAACCTAAATAGTCAATAAATATGTATCCAAGGTTAATCCTTTAACAACCTATATGATAACCTCGTTTGATAGAACACTGATTATAGGGGAATTCAAACACAAATAGAATCCCATATGAAACAACATGTGTTTAATGAATGTATTTAATGATTAATGGAATAAAAAATTATAAATAAAATTTAATGGGAAATTACATTTCCTATGTGGCTACCTCAAAAAAACACACCATATAAAAAATATCATCTGTAGTGGTGTATAAATTATTTAGAATAAAAAAATTATCACGATAATATTTTTATCATAAAAATATCCTATTGTGACATCATTTATCAATTTTATGAAATTTTTATTTACATATTTCCAATACACTAAAAAACATGTTTACCTAATTTTAACAATTTATTAAAAATATCCTTAATTATGAAAGACAAGGATCACTATAAAATATATGTAATCCAAATTTTTTTCATAATTATCCTAGAGAGATCTTTTTTCATACAGTTATTTTCAATATTATTCAATATGTTTTAAATATCTCCCAATTTATTCCTTGTTCAAATGACTGACTACTATTTACTATTATCATATATATATATATAATGAATGTTCTAATTTCCCAAAAAGGTAATATAATCTAATTTTTTAAGTAACTCAATTCAATTCCATCCACCTTAGAATTATTTTACTAATTTTAATCATGTTTTCATTACATCATTCAATTGACCACAATTTTATCTCATACACTCACTACTCACACTTTATAATTTCATCCCACACATTTCATCATGCACACTGTTATATTTTTTTTCCAACTTTATTACACTTTTCATCAATTTTATAACCTCTATCTCACTTTCAACCATCACCAAACATACATAAACATTTAATTGAATATGTGAATAAAATTATAATCAGAATTTTTTGAATTATTATGAATAGAAATTACTCCTTAATATAATGTTATTAAATATCAAGGTTTAACATATATTGTATTTTGATATATATAGTAACTTTTTTCATTTATAGTACGATTCTCATAATGACTGGTGTGTGAGTTATTGTTTTATATAACATGAACAAATATCATTTCAATAAATATTATATTTTTTGAAGTTAAATATTAGTTCATTTATTTTATGGCATGGAATATAATTTTTATTGTATGATATATTGATTATTGATGTATTAAAATGCTTTTACCTCAATATATTCTCAAAACAAGATATAGTGATTTTTAGATTTTTCATTTTACAATGAATCATTTATAGTTCTTAGACACTTACCATGTTATAATTGTGTTTTAAGACCTTGGTTATGTTGTGATTAAGATTTATTCTATATAAAAAAAATTGGGTTCTCAAACAGACTAATAGTATTGTATCAAAATTAGGAGAAAATGAAATTTAAAAATTTTCATCACACAAATGAGTGGATTAGACTATATAATTCCCTAGAAGATAAATTTTTTTTCATCATAAAGATACAGAAAGGATTTTGACCCAAGAATAATTATATAAATGTATAAAATATTAATTTAATAAAAATGATGATGTTAATAGGGTGAAAAAATTATTGTTGCATCCCTTAATTCGGTATATCAGAAATGCTGAAGAATAAAAAATCAAAATAAATTAATCTGGCTATTTCATTTGAAAGAATTTATGGAATTTCAAATATTGTCATCAATTATATTCTTAACTTTTTGAAATATTTTCTTTTTGATTATATAGATATTACCTAAAACATTATATAGAATGGATGTTAGTTGATTAACATAGATATTCCAAAAATATACATGCTTAGCCAAAATATTGAAGCTTGTTCAATGAGGAAATTGTTGAACTGAATGATTTCATAAAATATTACACATCCCTGTCAAAGCCAAATTCTTATCAACCACTATCCCAAGTGCCATAGAATTTAATTTGGAAATTTAATTTTATTCTGATACTCAAAAATTATTTCATGTATAATGAATTATTAATAAAAAGGATATGGACTACTTCAAAGATAATGAAGGATAATAAAATGTCCGATCTTCTTGAAGATGGATAACCATGGAGGAAATTTGATGCTTGATATCACGATTTTTTTACCTGAGTAAAGTGAGGTTGCTTCTATCATGTGATGGTTTTAATTTTTTTGGGAATATCGAATCTTTGTACTACACGATGTCTTTTTTCATACACATTTATAACCTTCCTCCAAGGATGTGTGTGAAAAAAAACATTAGCTTTCATGAGAATACTCATCTTAGGACCATGTAATCCAAGATATTATATATATTTGTATGTAAAACATTAATTAAATTAGTAGAATCATATTTTTAATATGGATATGAACACATGTGATTCATGTGTGGAAGACATATTTTATATGCATGTTTTGAATATGTGGACGATAAATGATATTATTGATTATACAATGACTTCTGGATGGATCATGAAAGGAAAAATATTATATCCTATTTATATGATTAATAAATAATTTATAAGACACAAATATCATCATTTTTATAATTTTATGGAACATCACAGATTATTTATGTTGAATCATCCATATAGGAATAAGCACCGAAGTTTTGAAAATACCATGGAGATTGAAAGTACACCTTAGTGTATGTCAATAACTAATGTTCATAATCAACAACAATATGTCAGTTTTTCATTGGAGATGGCTCAAATTAAATATAAACATAAAATAGAATGTTTCCACTAAAACTAATTAAAATTGGAAGAAGAAAATTATCTTATTTCTATTTCCTTATTATTCATCCAATTTACTATTTCATTCGTTATACACAATGAACACTGAAAAAAATGTAACATGTAGATTTGAATTACTCTAAATGTCATGGGAAATGAAAATGATAATTGAAATTATTTGTGTTACTTTGTGGATTGGGGTATCAGGACATAATTTAATCATAAGTGTTTATGTTAAAATAAATTTATTGTTTTGTGTTCTTCTTATCTGATAAAACCTATAGAAAAAATAATTTTCTTGAAGTACTATATTTTATCAATATTCATCATGGATATTAAGAAAATATATCAAAAATATTTGATTGAAGAGAGTTTAATCTAAAATATATTATCCCTTTTTCTCTTCACATTCATCTGCATGAGTTGATTCAAATAAGAATATGTCAACTATTATCAAAAAAAATTAAGGGTGTCAATTATTCAGTTGTTCAATTTTTATAGATATATTTTCCCTAATTTTGTCCAAGTAATTATTAGAAACAAAATTTGGTATAGGAATCATTAATTTCGTGTGAGTTAGTGAAAATATTTTCTCAATCATTTTTGATATGCATGCATCCTATAACTATCCATATTCGAACCAAAATACATATAGGATATGTTATTGTTCTTTGGATGTTTAAAACTACAATAAATCTGTACACATTGATTTCATATGTTCAAAACTAGAGTAATCCCAAAGAGATTGTATTTTATTCATGAATGATTATAAGACTTAAGATTGTATGGATTTTTGTTCAATATAATTTTGTGATGTGAATATGTGACATAAAAGGCCAATTAGAAATGATGAAAAATAGTATGAGAAAATTGAACATAGTTTTCTACCACATCCCTAAAAAGTGGTAATTTCCATATCATATATATTGAAAAATTAATTCATTGATGTGTGGGAGATGTCACATAAGCCAATTTTGTTACTTTGTTATTTTTTAATACTATATATTGTATGTAAAATGAAAATGTATATGTTATCTCATTTAATGTAATTATACATATCTATCAAAATAAATATAATTTTATCAATAGGGAATATAATTAAATGTCAAATATGGAGCATTATTCTTTATCATAGAGAAGGAGATAGACTTTCAATGAAATGTGTTTTCTTCTTGGATTGAATTTAATGTATATTTATTAATGTAATAAATGAATAAAATCAATATTTAAATAGTTGTAATATTAATTTATATTATATGCATTGAATATTCCTACTAACTATATTTATTATAAAATATTATATTTGGATTTTAGTATTAATTTTTAGGATAATTAATGAAAATTAATTATGATCAATGGGTAAAAATTTATTATCACTGAATGAGAAATTAATATAAGAACACAAAGTGATTAGGTTATGGTAACTACCACAACAGAATTTTATTCCAGTGCATTATATTATAAACAGCTATTTTAAATTTAATCTAATTATGTTGTCAATGAGAAATTAATAATATTGTATTATTACTCGCATGATCATGTCATAATGAAAAAATTCATGTTTATTGATTCATTTATGTGGCATGGTACTTTTTTTGATGATTATAGATATCGAGTTATTTGCATTATTCAAATTCTTTCAACTAACGATCATTATATTTTGTCATCAATAGAGAAATAATAATTTTATGTGAATTATTATACGTGATCAGAATTTATTCTCGCTTTCTATGTGATACCTTGATTTACTTTTGTTGATGTTAATGAGATAATTGAAACTGTCCTAGCTCCCACCGACCTAGATCAATTTCATAATAATGATGAATCCAATAGATTATTTTTCAGAGTTAATTTTTATCCTATAGTTTTGGTGGGAAATATATAGAATCTTATATATGTGTTGTCACATCTATTGACTTAAATTGTCTTGGGTTATTTAGGTTTGGAAAATTAAAAATGATTTAATACTGATTAAAATAGTTTTTATCTATTTTGAACATCAAGTTCATTTTAAATATTATTTTAGCATTTTCTTTGAGATTAATTTTATAATATTGAGTTGAAATATATAAGATCATAACAAAATAAAATATTGAAAAAATTAAATAAGAACAAAAAATATAAATTCAATTTAATGATATTAATTTAATTAAAATAAAAATTAAGACATTTGAAAATAATGAACTGACTAATAAAATAGAAAAATTACCTAACCCAAAATTTGAACCAAATGACCGAAACAAAAATTTAATTTTGAAAAAATACTTAATAAATAGAAAACAATGAACTAAATTACCTAATAAAAATTGAATTTTATTAATTTAAAATACAATGAAAACTATATCAAACCCATGATATTAATACTAATTTGAACATATTTACTTTTCTATGACACGTCCTATATGATTTTATATTCTTCCCAAAAAATAAAAATTGCTATTATTATATCACTAAATATACTATATTTGGTTTGATAATTGGTACTCATTAATTAAGTCATGTATCATCTTCGTTCTTGTTGGGATTAAACATTATGGTAGTATTACTAATTTATTACATTTTATGACACGACCCGTCCTCGGGGCCCATGCCGTGACTACCCCAAGCCCGCCTTCCATAGGCCAGGGGCTGGCGACTAGCACCAAGGCGTAAATCCCGGTAAAAAGGGAAGGCATTGCCTTTTTAAAGTAAACCAGCACCTCAGAGTAAGCAAGAAGTAGAAGTAAACACTAAGTAAAAACAGATTACAACTGTAAGTGCAGAAAGTAAATGGGCCAGTATACAAACCCAAACTGAAAGTAAAGTTCAACTCGAAAGGGAAAACAGAAACTAAAAAGTAAAGCCGCTACGCCGAGCTGTCCACTGGAAATCCCACCTGAAGGGTGGGTACAGATAGCTCCACTGCTCCTCGGGTCCTGCCGTCCGCTCCGAGTATGTCCCGCCCATTGGTTCACCTTCAGGTACCGTCCTGCTCTGCAAGCCTCAACCACGATCAACGCTGTCCGTCGTCTGCAACCAACACAACGTAGTGCGGGCATAGCCCATGCAGGGGTGAGTATAAGCTACTCAGTAAGGAACCTGAGACCCCCGAAGGTCTCCCAAAATCCACAAAGGATAAACCACAAAGGAAATATATAATCACGAAGTAACAACTGACACTGCTTTGGTATATGACCATACATATACCTACGTCATCAATTCCAATATGCTCCAACCTCCGAGCCCAAGTACAACCCAGTCCACACAGGAAAGTATACGTATTCCACACAGGAAAGCAAAACGTAATCCACACAGGATAGCACAACAAAATCCACACAGGAAAGAAAATGGGATTCAGCTAACACAGGTATACTTCTTCGAAAGACGATAGAGATGATCACTGATCCATCTAAGTCATCAGACCCACAAAGGATCGATAGGTACTAACCCCCGCAAAGACCCACACAGGATCAGACCCACACAAAATCTGTAGGTGCTGGCTCACACAGAACCGCTGAGCGCTGACCCACATAGGATCGGACCCACACAAGATCGGTAGCACTGATCCACATAGGATCGCTGAGTGCTGTAGTCGTCGTCGTCGAATCCACTGAGGATCTCTGCATAGTCGTCGTCGTAGTCACAGTAGTAGTCGCAGCCAGCACTAGGGTTCCCGCACACAGCAAGCTCGTTCGGGAGGGTCCGCTCCACGAGTCGAGAGGCCGATACATCAACTGTCACATAGTCCAGAGTTGATGTATCTGAAAGTTCCGTATCGTCAACAGGAACTCAACGCAATAGACGGCGCGTCAATCAGACGCCCAGTCTGAGAGTTATTGGCTTTTTTGTTCCAGGGGCCCGGTTGGTTTTTAAGGCTAAACCAATCCGATCGTACTCCACTTGTATCCAAACCTCAGGCGCAGTATGCCAAAAGATCCATCTCACTAAGAGGAACTCAACAAAGTTGACGGCACGTCAATCGGACGTCCGTAGCTCAAGATATGAGCGTTTTCACTCCGAGGGCCCGGTTGGTTTCGTGTACGAACCAACCCGGCCAAACTCAAAGTATTCCGAAACCTTGAGTTCCATATGTCGAAACGACGGTGTCATTCTAAGGATCGTGTCTCCACTGACGGCGCGTTGATCGGAGGTCCGTAGCCCGAGTTATGGGCAATTGAACCCAAATAGTCTGAAAACAGGGGTTTCGAGCCCGGACCGACACGGCCCGAGACCCCCCCGGTTGGCCCGAACCGGGTCAACCCGCCCTGAACCAGGTCGGCCCGGCCTGGCACGGCCTGGCCCGGCTGGGCGCGGCCCAGCCCGGTGCGGTGCGGCCTAGCAGACCGGCGGGGGACAGCGCGCCCAGCGCGCTGTCTGGCTCGGCCTTTGGCTGAGCCGTTTCGGCAAAGGGGGGGGGGGGGGGGGCGCCTGCCCCCCTGTGTAACCGTGCCCCCCCCCCAATTTATGGGGGGCCGTTTGAACTGACGGGGGAATTTAATTCCCCCGGCCCCTCCCCTTCCGGCCGGCCCGACCTGGTCGGCCAGTTCCGGCTCAACGGGACCGGCGGTGGCCAGTCCCCTTCCAGCTCCATCACCGGCGGCCCAGTCCGGCCGCCGGTCACCTTGCTCCGCTGCGGCCCTTGTCATCTGCCGCGGTGCGATGACATCGTGCCCCTCCGCCGCGGCCGCGCTCCGGCCGTGGCGCCTTCGATTTCCTTCAACGCGGCACGACGAGGTCACGTTCTTAGACTTCTTTCCACGGCGCGGCGCGACGGCGTCGCGTAATACTTGCCGTGTGATTCCCGCGTGGTGCGACGGCTCCACGCCATTCCGTTCCATCCACAAAGAATCAAACATGAACATAGGATGGGGGTTTAGCCGTGTTTGTGTGGTCCCCCCCCCTCTCATTAAACGATAACATGTAGTCGAAAATCCACGATAATCGATAAACTAGAATCATGAACGGAAATGATTAAATAAAATAAAAATAATCCCCAACCTCAGTTCAAGAATAGTGCACGTCAATCGAACCGTGGAAGATGAGCGTCGCAGAGATCGGGCGTCGCGGGAAATGAACGTCGATTCCGTTGTCATCGAGGTGCGTTCGAAGAGGAAACGTCGTTGGAAGAAGACGTCACGTTCTTCGGCGGAGATGTTCTTCGTTGAAGAACGGTGTTCTTCGTCGGAGGTGTTCTTCACGTTCTTCGTTGATGTTGAAGAAGAAGAAGACTTTCTCAAACTTAGCCCTTTCTCTCCCAAGTCTCCACCACAAGAACAACTAACCAAAAAAAAAATCCACCCACATATTTTATTAACCCAACATAGGTTTTGAATTTCAAGAGTTTGAAAATTCAAAACCCACATTTAACTCACTTAAGTTATTAACATAAGATGTTATATAATTAATGAGGTGATAAGTTAACAAAACTTAAATGGGGAGTTTAGAGGGGTTAGGAAAGTGAGGGGTTGGGCTCGTGTGGGTCCCACCCAACCTTATCCTCTCAAGGTTGGTTATCACATGTGGTTCCCACCCCCAACATCCTTACTTAGGATAAGACTACCAAGTGGGAAAAATAAAAAATTGTTAAATTTATATTTTTAACTACCACAAAAATTAATAACTCCCCTCGTGTAAACGCAACTCCGGAACAGGGGTTCCTAAGCAATTACCAGCGCTGCGGTTCCATCGATGCCCTCGGAATTCAATTCCAGGCACCGGTTATAACGTTAGAAATTCCCTCTCGTTCGTTCACAGAACGTACCCGAGCCAAACTTTGGAAATTGATTCTGGGCACAACGGGCCTCGGAATCAGGTGCCGTCAGAAACCGCACTCTTGTAAAATTCCAAAGAAAATTAAGAAAAAATTTCCCTTGAATTTTACGGGTCTTTACATTACTCCCACCTCAGGGCTTTACGTCCCCGTAAAGATACATCAAAACTAGGGAAACAATTGGGGGTACTGAGCACGCATATGAGCCTCCCGCTCCCAAGTGCTCTCCTGGAGGTTCCCGTGGTGCAATCTAATGCGAACTAGAGGAATAGACCGTCCACGTAGGACACGCTCTTGTCGATCCTCGATCTCCACCGGGACCTCCGTAAAAGTCGCCCCATTGTCAACATCAAGCTCCCCATGGTCAATGATGTGCGTCGGGTCGTGCACGTATCTCCTCACCTGAGATACGTGGAAGACGTCGTACACCCGGTGCAACTGAGGTGGTAGATCCAGACGATAAGCCACCTCGCCAATCCTGCTGAGGACCTGGAATGGTCCGACGAAGCATGGAGACAACTTGCTGCCTCAGCCAAATCTCCATAATCCTCATCGAGGTGAGACACGTAAGAAGACGTGGTCGCCATCCTCGAACTCTAGTGGCCTCCGCCTCCTTTCAGCATAAGACTTCTGCTGGCTCTGAGTTTTCCTCATCCACTCCTGGATGACTTGGACCTTCTCTGTCGTGGCCTGGACCATCTCCGGCCCCACAAGTGCTGACTCCCCAGGGTCTGTCCAGCACAAAGTAGATCTACAAGGTCGGTCATATGATGCCTCGTACGGTGCCATTCCGATGGTGGAGTGGTAGCTGTTGTTGTACGCAAACTCCACCAAGGGTAGGTGGTCCTCCCAGCTATGAACAAAGTCGGGGACACATGTGTAGAGCATGTCTTCGAGAGTCTGGATGGTCCTCTCCGTCTGACCATCCATCTAAGGGTGAACTGTTGTGCTCAGATGTAGCTGCGACCCGAACGCCTCCTGCAACCCCTTCCAATGCCGGGAAGTAAATCGAACATCTCGATCGGAGACGATAGATGATGGCACACCATGAAGCCGAACAATCTCCTGAACGTAAAGATGTCCCAAGCTCTCCACTGATCCCTGATCTCTGATGGGTAAGAATTGAGCCAACTTAGTTAGTCGGTCGACAATCACCCAGATGGAATTATGACCTCTAGAAGTACGTGGAAGTCCAGTCACGAAGTCCATAGATATGTCGCCCCACTTCCACTCTGGAACCTCCAAGGGCTATACCAAGCCTGCTGGTACCTAATGCTCGGCCTTCACCTACTGGCAGGTGAGGCATCGAGAAACGAACTCTGCCACAACCTTCTTCATGCCTGGCCACCAGTGCTGTCGTCTGAGATCCTGGTACATCTTCGCCACTCCGGGGTGTACCTCCAAGGAAGAAGTGTGAAACTCTCTCAGCACCTCCTCCCGTAAAGCGACTGGTACCATGGTACATCCTCTGAAAAGGATTTCGTGCTCTGTTCCGAAGGATAAACCATCAGGTGACTGTCCTGAAGATATCTGTGCACGCCGTGTATCACAGTCAGCGTCCCCACGCTGTGCCTCTCTGACCTGCTCTAGAAGTGGAGGAGTGACTGTGAGAGACTGAAGGAAGTCCGCTCCATCTCTATCCATGAAGGATACCTGCAAAGAGGCTAGCTGCTCTGTCTCCTCCTCAAGTACCTGAATGCCCGTCCTCCTGCTGAGGGCATCGGCTACTACGTTCCCCTTCCCAGGAGTATTGACTATCTCAAAGTCATAGTTCTGGAGGAACTCGAGCCATCGCCGCTGTCTCAGGTTCAGATCCTTCTGTGAGAAGATGTACCTGAGACTCTGATGATCAGAAAATACTTTAAAGTGCTCGCCCATCAGGTAGTGTCACCATGTCTTTAGAGTGAAGACCAATGCTACTAACTCTAGGTCATGGGTAGCATAGTTCTGCTCATGTGGCCTCAAATGACGTGATCCATAGGCGATCACTTCCCGCTCCTGCATTAGGACATATATGAGTCCGGTCCCTGATGCATCGCAGTAGACTACGTACCCTACTCCCTCCTCAGGCAACTCAAGATAGGTGCGCTGGTCAATATCTGTCTCAGCTTCTGGAAGCTCAGCTGACATCTGTCTGACCACACGAAGGGTTTCCCCTTCTTCGTCAAAGATGAGAGTGGTGCCGCAACTCTAGAGAAGTTTGGCACAAATCGCCGGTAGTATCCAGCTAGTCCCAAGAAACTCCGAAACTCCGTCACGCTCCTGGGTGGCTCCCAAGCTAACACTGCCTCGATCTTCGCAGGATCCACAGCAACTACCGTCTCAAAGATTACATGTCCCAAGAAGTGGACCTCACGTATCTAGAACTGGCACTTCGAGAGCTTACCATAAAGCTGGTGCTCTCGGAGTGTGTCTAGTACAACCCATAAGTGGTAGGCGTGCTCCTCCTCAATCGTCGAGTAAATCAAAATGTCGTCGATGAAGACCACGACAAATCGATCGAGTTATGGATGAAAGATCCTGTTCATGAGGTCCATGAACACTACTGGAGCATTGTTTACGCTTAAGGGCATAACCGAGAACTCGTAGTGGCCATACCTACACCTAAAGTCAGTCTTCTGCACGTCCTTGTCTCGAACTCTGAGCTGGTGATAGCCTGACCTGAGGTCTATCTTCGAGAACCACCGTGCTCCCTTGAGTTGATCAAAGAGGTCATCAATTCTTGGTAGCGGATACTTGTTCCTCACTGTCACCTGGTTTAGGCGACGATAGTCGACACATAGTCGCAAGCTCCCGTCCGCCTTCTTGGCAATCAAAATCGGGGAAGCCCAGGGTGAAACACTGGTTTGGATGATCCCCTTGCCCTGCAAGTCCTCCAACTGTACCAGTAACTCTCGAATCTCGGTGGGGGCCATCCGATATGCTGGAGTCGATATCGGGGCTGTCCCGGGGTATAGGTCAATATTAAAGTCTACCTCTCTGTGAGGAGGTAACCCTGGAACGTCGTCGGGAAAAACGTCTGCAAACTGATCCACCACTGGAGGAAAACCAGGACTCCGCACGTCAACTGCTCCTAGGATGAGGCTAGCCAACTGATGAGTGATGGGTTGCCCTCTCCTCCGCGGAAGTCCATCCTGTGCTGCAAAGGCTCCCTTCTCACTGGTGAAGGTGAACCTGCTCCCGTCGGTGCGTACACATCGCACCTTGCGCCTAAAACAGTCAATCTGGGCATGGACCGTAGATAACCAATCCAATCCCAAGATGACGTCGTAAGGCCTCGACGCCGCTCAAGAAGATCCCAGCCGAAGCTCTCGCCTCCTAGAGTAAGCTCACACTGCCGGCACCAGTGCATAATCGTCGAGTCTGCTCCTGTAGAAGTCTATAGCCGTAAGGATCGAGGCAATGGCTCTGTCGGAATCTCCGAGCTCCGAACAAGGGCAGGGGCTATGAAAGAGTGACTCGCTCCGGTGTCTATAAGTACTGCATCGAGGGTGGAATAGACATAGATAGTACCTTGAATCATCTCTGTAGTGTCGTGGTCGTAGGCCTCCGCTACCTTGAGTTGTGCCTGTCTCTGCCCGCCAGCTCCCTGTGGTCGGGGCGGACCTCCTGGTGGTGGTGGTGGTAGGCCTCAAAGCGTCGCCCACCACCTGCTGCTCGGCCAGCTCCTCTGCCTCATCCGCCTCCTCCCTGCGGACCGCCATGGTCGACCCTCTGCCTCTGCCTCGGTGGTCCCTCAACCGTCTGCTGCTCCTCGGTATGGCGGGTTGGGCAATCACGAGCCATGTGGCCCTGCCCGTCGCATGAGTAGCACTGCCTGCCTCTCGAAAGACTGGCTCCGTGCTGTGTGCCCCGCACTGCTGAGCCAGTGTCCTGAGGTCGTCTGCCTGAGGGTATGGTCTTCCTAGACCCATGAGTCATCCATCGACTGCCAACTGTAGAAGACTCTGCTACGTGCCGCCCTGCGGTGGGTCTCGGTGCTGGTGTAGACTCAGCAAGAAAACTCTCGATCAAAAGGTCCCGCTCCAGTAATCCTGTATGAGTCGGAATGCTGAGGGAGATCAGCGATGCCCTGATCTCGTGTCTCAATTCCTGCTCAAAGGTCCGGGCCCTGAAGAATGGGTCTTGTACCATGTCGGTCGAGTAGTGCGAGAGATCAGTAAGTCTGGCCGAGTACTGGGTGACCGTCATGCTGCCCTGCCGCAGTTGAAGAAGCTCCTGAATGTGCACCGCACGTAGGGTGGCTGGGACAAACTCTGAGCGGAAGAGGCTCTCAAAGTCTATCCAGATTAGAGATGCCTCATCGTGCACCGGGAGCATCAAGCTCCACCAACGGCCCGCTGCTGCGTGCCGTAGGCTCGCAGCGAGGATCACCATGATGTCTGATGGTATCCTCACTAGCCTGAAAACTCGTACGACTGCCTCCAGACAGTCCTCGGCTGCCTGGGGATCCGTCTCCCCACGGAACCTGGGTGGTCGCTGGCACTGGAACTCATGAAGTGTGCTGAGGCGACATGCATCATCAGTGGCTGGTGCTGGAAGTATCGAGGGCTCATGTCACGACCCATCCTCGGGTCCCGTGCCGTGACTACCCCAAGCCCGCCTTCCATAGGCCAGGGTCTGGCGAGTAGCACCAAGGCGTAAATCCCAGAAAATGGGAAGGCATTTCCTTTGAAAAGTAAACAAGCACCAAAGAGTAAGCAAGCAGAAAAATAAACACTAAGTAAAAACTGTAACAAGCTGTGCTGAAAGTTAAGGGGGCTGGAAATACAAGCCCAATTGTAAAGTACAACTGAAAGGGAAAAACAGAAACTGAAAAGAACAGCCGCAGCGTCGAGCCATCCTCTGGAAGTCCCACCTGAAGGGTGGGTACAGATAGCCTCCACTACTCCTCGGGTCCACCTGACCGCTCCGAGTACATCCCGCCCAGTGGTCCACCTCCAGGTACCATCCTGCTCCGCACGCCTCCACCACGATCAGCGTTGTCCGTCGTCTGCAACCAACACAACGTAGTGCGGGAAAAGCCCGTGCAGGGGTGAGTATAAGATACTCAGTAGGGACCCCGAGACCCCCGAAGGTCTCCCAGAATCCACAAAGGATAAACCACAAAAGAAAGATGCAATCATGAAGCAACAACCGACACTACTTAGGTATATGCCCATACATATACCTGAGTCATCAATTCCCGATCGGCTCCAACATCCAAGCCCTAGCACAACCCAGTCCACACAGGAAAGTAAAACATATACCCACACAGGATAGCACAACGCAATCCACAAGGGAGAGTAAACAGTAAATCCACACAGGATAGTTTAACACAATCCACAAAGGAGGGTAAACAGTAATCCACACAGGATAGTTCAACACAAGATTCAGCTCACACAGGTATACTTCTTCGGATGACGATAAAGATGATCACTGATCCATCTAAGTCGTCGGACCCACAAAGGATCGATAGGTACTAACCCCCGCAAAGACCCACACATGATCGATCATGAAGTTGAACCCAAAGCTATTGGGAAACTCTTTCTCCATCAAGTATAGTGGTTATGCCGCTACAACCAGGCGATTCCCCGTGCCGCTACAACCAAGCGCTCCTCCGTCGTGGGTCTGCCGCTACAACCAAGAGCTCCCCTGTGCCGCTACAACCAAGCGCACCTCTGTCGTGGGTCTGCCGCTACAACCAAGCGCTCCCCTATGCCGCTACAAACAAGCGCACCTCTGTTGTGGGTCTGCCGCTACAACCAAGCGCTCCCCTGTGCTGCTACAACCAAACGCACCTCTGTCGTTCGATCAGCAGTCGTCAAGTCCCAACCGGCTCTAGGGTTTCCGCACACAGCATGATCGTTCCGGGAGGGTCCACTCCACAAGCAAAGAGGTCGATGCATCAACTGATATGTAGTCTGGAGTTGATGTATCCCATGAAGTACCGTAGTGGTCACTTCCGAAAACACAGAGGATTCCCGTACTGTTTTCATTATCGTCGCAGTTGATTCCACTGAGGATCATTGTACAGTCGTCGTCGTCGAAGTCGCAGCTAGCACTAGGGTTCCCGCACACAGCAAGGTCATTCGGGATGGTCCGCTCAACGAGCCGAGAGGCTGATACATCAACTGACACCAAGTCTGAGGTTGATGTATCCAAAAGTTCCGTATCGTCAACAGGAACTCAACGTCGCAGATGGCGCGTCAATCGGACGCCCTGTCTGAGAGTTATTGGCTTTTTTGTCCCAAGGGCCCGATTGGTTTTTAAGGCAAAACCAATCCGATCGTACTCCACCTGTGTCCAAATCTCGGGTGGAGTGAGCCAAAAGATCCGTCTCACTTAGAGGAATCCACCAAAGCTGACGACACGTCAATCGAACGTCCGTAGCTCAAGATATGAGCGCTTCTGCTCCGAGGGCCCGGTTGGTTTCGTGTACGAACCAACCCGGCCAAACCCAAAGTACTCCGAAACCTTGAGTGCGATATACCGAAATGACCGTCTCTATCCAAGGACCGCGTTTCCACTGACGGCGTGCCGTTCGGAGGCCCTTAGCTCATGTTACGAGCGAAAGACCGAAAATGGTCCGAAGACGGGGGGTCCGGGCCGACCCAGCCCGACCCCCCCCCCCTGGGTTGGCCGAACCGGGTCGCCCGAACCGGTCCAACCCGGACAGACCCGGTTCAGCCCGGACGGGGCGTAGCCCGGCCGGTCGGATCGTCCTGGCTCAGCTCGGCCGAGCGGCCGAGCAACTGGACACCGCTGGGCGTCGCCCCCGCGGTTTGGAGGTGCCGTGGCCCCGCGGGGGGCCGCGTTGATTGGACGGACGCGGCTTCTGCCGCGTATCGTGCGGGCAAGCTGGACCCGCACGGCCGCGGGTCCGCTGGCCGCCGCCGCCGCGGCGGTCCCGTCCGGCGGCGCGCCGGGGCGCCGCCGCCTCCGGCCGCCGGTAGCTTCCGCGTGCCCCCGGAGTCGCTCCGGTGGTCCGTTTTCCTTCCCGTCTGTGCCGTTTCTCCTCCCGGGACCCGTTCTTCACTGCGGAATCAACAAATCGCCCTTGCGTCATGTTTTTCCGTTGCCCGCCAAATCCGCACAACCACGAAGAACGACGAAGGGTTGTCGGGCCGTGTTCGTTTGGCCCGCACCCTACGCGTTAGATAAAAACAACGAGAGAAATTATAAAACACATGAAACAATAATTTTAATAAATTAAATTTGTTCATATGAATCCGGTTCTTTAAATTTTAAAGAAACGTTCATGAGAATAAAATACAAAAGGTGTATTTCCAAAATAAATCCCTACCTCGTCAAGTCGTCGCACGCGTTCTTCGTGGAATTGCTCGTTGCGGAAGGAGGGGATCGTCGCGTCTTCGCGGAAAGGCGTCACATCGTCGAGGAAGGGCGTCGCGTCGTCGCGGAATCCGGTGTTGCGTCGACGAACTCAACGGACCATGAAACAACATATTTAATTATATATAATTAAATCCATGTCTTGTTAAAAACCACAAAGGAGATTTAAAAAAAAGAAACCCGAGATCTCTTACCTCAAGCCGCTGGAGATCAGAGATCGGGGCGGGGAAGAACGTCTCAGATGAAGCGTCGTCAAACTCTGAGGGTGAAGGAGTTCTTCGCGTTCTTCGCGTTCTTCGCGTTCTTCGCGAAGGAGGAAGAAGGCTTAAGAATTCTGTCAAGGCCTCTCAACGTATAATCCTCCAAAATTCGTGTTGGTCTTATTTTATTATTATGCCACCAAACGAAAAAGGGTAAGTAACGACCCATTAATTCGCATAATTAATTCAACAAAAGAAACTGCCCATTTAATTCACGAATAAAACCGCCCAATTAAATGGTCTGTTAAGAATTTAAGAAAACGCGTCAGCTGACTTTCATAATGACGGGTTTTCGCGGGTGCGTTACATAGCTGGAAAGAAATGGTGGGGCTCGTGCGGGCCCACCTCAAAAATATCCTACCAAGAGGGTAGGATATTTTTGGATAGCATCCTATCCAGATCAACTCAGCTTAAGCCGCTTTTAAGTGGCTTAAAGTGGCTTCCAAGTGGCTTAAGTGAAATAAAATAAAGTTTGTCGAACAATTTATTTTATTTCTTAACTTTAAGCCCAAAAATTAAAAACCACACCCAAGCAAACGCAACTCCGGAAGAGGCGTTTCTAAGTAAATACCGGCGCTGTGATTTCATTGGTGCCCTCAGAATTCGATTCCGGGCACCGGTTCAAAAAGATAGAAAAACTCGCTCGTCCGTTCAATGAACGTACCCGAGCCAAACTTCGAAAAATGATTCCGGGCACACCGGGCCTCAGAATCAGGTGTCGTGAGAAACTGCGTTCTTGTAAAATTCCAAATAAAATTAAGAAAGAATTTTCCTTGAAATTTACGGGTCTTTACATTACTATCACCTTAGGGCTTTACGTCCCCGTAAAGATACATCATAAACTAGGGACACAAAAGTGGGTACTGAGCACGCATCTGAGCCTCCCGCTCCCAAATGATCTCCCGGAGGTTCCCGTGCTGCCATCTGATGTGCACAAGAGGAATCGATCGTCCACGTAGGACCCGCTACTGTCGATCCTAGATCTCCACTGGGACCTCCACAAAAGTCTCCCCATCATCCACGTCTAGCTCCCCATGGTCAATGATGTGTGTCGGGTCGTGCACGTATCTCCTCAGCTGAGATATGTAGAAGACATCGTGCATCTGGTGCAACTGAGGTGGTAGAGCAAGGCGATAAGCCACCTCGCCAATCCTGCTGAGAACCTGAAATGGTCCAATGAATCGTGGAGACAATTTTCCACCTCGGCCAAATCTCGGAAAACCACGTCGAGGTGAGACACACATGAAGATGTGGTCGCCATCCTCGAACTCTAGTGGCCTCCGCCTCCTGTCAGCATAAGACTTCTGCCGGCTCTGAGCTATCCTCATCCACTCCTGGATGACCTGGACCTTCTCTGTCGTGGCCTGGACCATCTCCGGTCCCACAAGAGCTGCTAAGATTTCTTCTTTGCCGATAAGAGAAACCTGGTCTCATCCCCTGGATGAACCTCTTCCTTTGCCTAATACAGTCAATCCCGACATGGCTGTTACTAATCCATACCAAGGATGACGTTGTAAGGCCTCGACGCTACTACCAAGAGATCCAACCGTTACTCTCGCCTCCAAGGGTTGAGTCACACAGTCGGCATCAGTGTGTGGTAATTGGGTCTCCTCCAGTATATGTCTCACAAGTGAGGGTCAAGTCAACAATATAAATCGGAACCTCTTAGTAACAACACAAGAGAGGACAGGAAAATAAATGCCACAAGAAAAGGCGTCTTTTATTACTACAGCTCAAGTACAAAGACACAAAGCATCTACAAACATTCATCAACAAAACTAAAAGCAACATGAACAATAGTCTCCAGGTATGGAGCTTGTCCTGCTCCTATCCCTCTGCTCCCGGAGCTCCATGGTCGTAGGCCTCAGCTGCCTGAAGCTGAGCTCCCCCATGTCCTCTTGTCCCCTACGGTCGGGGTGGACCTCCTGGTGGTGGTGGTTGCAACACCCCGAAGCGTCGTCCACCTCCAGCTGCACGGCCAGCTCCCCTGCCATGGTCTCCTGCTCCTTGCGGCCCGCCCTGATCGAACCTCTGCCTCTACCTAGGGGGTCCTCCGCTCATTTTCTGGTCATCCGTATGGCGGGTCGGACAGTCACGAGCCATGTGACCAATCCTGCCTTAGGAGTAACACTGCCCTCTCATGGAAAGTCGTTGCCCACCCCGAGTGCCTCGCACAAACCATCCAGAGTCATGCTGTCGACCACCTATAGGTCTAGTCCTTTTGGACCCCTGCATCATCTGTCTACTACCCGCTGCAGAAGAATCTGCTGCATGCCGGCAAGTGGTGGGTGCTACTGCTGGAGACTACTCAGCAAGGAAACTCTCCACTAAGAGGGCTCTCTCCAACACCTCCGCCAGTGTCGGAATGTTGAGGGAGATCATCGAAGCCCTGATCTCGTGCCTCATTCCCTGCTCGAAGGTCCGGGCCCGGAAGAAGGGGTCCCGTACCATATCTGTGGAGTAGAGCGAGAGATCAGTAAATCTCGCCGAGTACTGGTCAACTGTCATGCTGCCCTACCACAGTTGTAGTAGCTCCTGAATGCGCACCGCACGGAGGGTGTCCGGGACAAACTCTGAGAGGAAGAGGCTCTCGAAGTCCGTCCAGAGAAGAGATATCTCGTCGTGCACCTGGTGCATCAAGATCCACCATCTGCCTGCTGCCGCGTGCAGGAGGCTCGCTGCGAGGATCACCATGAGGTCTGCTGGTGTCCTCACTAATCTGAAAACCCGTACAACTGCCTCCAGCCAGTCATCGGCGGCCTGAGGGTCCGTCTCCCCGCGGAACCTGGGCGGTCGCTGGCGCTGGAACTCATGCAGTGCACTAAGGCGATGTGCATCGTCAGCAGCTGGGGCTGGTAGCATCGGTGGCTCGGTGGGTAAAGGTACCGACAGTGCCCCTGCTGTAAAAGGGATCTATACCGAAGCCTCGCCGCTCGGCGGGCTGTCGCCACGCATAACGCTCGGAACCATAGCTAGCTGCCATCGTGGGGCCATCCTGAAAAGAAACAGGTGCGCCACGGTCAGAACAGTGTACCTAGTGAGCTGACACAAAGTAATCACACAGAAAACTTGTAACACACATGCAATAAATGTTTTCATGAATTAAGTCGGAAATTAGAAGTCAGGGTCCTGGTGTACGGATACATCGGTCGCCGCACCAACACTGGACTCCCTGGACAGATAACCACACCCAATACGCTAAACACTATTGCTTCACAAAGAAGAAAGATCAGAGTTTGCATTAGAACCGACCACCTCTGATACCAATTTGTCACGACCCGTCCTCGGGGCCCATGCCGTGACAAACCCAAGCCCGCCTTCCATAGGCCAGGGGCTGGCGAGTAGCACCAAGGCGTAAATCCTGGAAAAAGGGAAGGCATTGCCTTTGAAAAGTAAACAAGCACCACAGAGTAAGCAAGCAGAAAAGTAAACACTAAGTAAAAACTGTAACAAGCTGTGCTGAAAGTAAAGGGGGCCAGAAATACAAGCCCAACTGTAAAGTACAACTGAAAGGGAAAAACAACAACTGAAAAGAACAGCCACAGCGTCGAGCCGTCCACTGGAAGTCCCACCTGAAGGGTGGGTACAGATAGCCTCCACTACTCCTCGGGTCCACCTGACCGCTCCGAGTACGTCCCGCCCAGTGGTCCACGTACAGGTACCGTCCTGCTCCGCACGCCTCCACAACGATCAGCATTGTCCGTCGTCTGCAACCAACACAACGTAGTACGGGAAAATCCCGTGCAGGGGTGAGTATAAGCTACTCAGTACGGACCCCGAGACCCCCGAAGGTCTCCTAGAATCCACAAAGGATATACCACAAAGGAAAGATGCAATCACGAAGCAACAACCGACACTACTTAGGTATATGCCCATACATATACCTGAGTCATCAATTCCCGATCGGCTCTAACATCCGAGCCCAAGCACAACCCAGTCCACACAGGAAAGAAAAACGTATACCCACACAGGATAGCACAATGAAATCCACAAGGGAGAGTAAACAGTAAATCCACATAGGATAGTTCAACACAATCCACAAAGGAGGGTAAACAGTAATCCACACAGGATAGTTTAACACAAGATTCAGCTCACACAGGTATACTTCTTCGGATGATGATAAAGATGATCAATGATCCATCTAAGTCGTCGGACCCACAAAGGATCGATAGGTACTAACCCCCGCAAAGACCCACACATGATCGATCGTGAAGTTGAACCCAAAGCTATTGGGAAACTCCTTCTCCATCAAGTGTAGTGGTTATGCCGCTACAACCAAGTTCTTCCTCGTGCCGCTACAACCAAACGCTCCTTCGTCGTGGGTCTGCCGCTACAACCATGCGCTCCCCTATGCCGCTACAACCAAGCGCACCTCTGTCGTGGGTCTGCCGCTACAACCAAGCGCTCCCCTGTGCCGCTACAACCAAGCGCACCTCTATCGTGGCTCTTCCGCTACAACCAAGCGCTCTCCTATGCTGCTACAACCAAGCGCACCTCTGTCGTTCGATCAGCAGTCGTCAAGTCCCAACCGGCTCTAGGGTTTCCGCACACAGCATGCTCGTTCCGGGAGGGTCCACTCCATGAGCTAAGAAGTCGATGCATCAACTGATATGTGGTCCGCAGTTGATGTATCCCAAGATGTACCGTAGTGGTCACTGCCGAAAAAACGGAGGATTCCCATACTGTTTTCATTATCGTCGCAGTCGAATCCACTGAGGATCACTGTACAGTCGTCGTCGTCGAACTCACAGCTAGCACTAGGGTTCCCGCACACAGCAAGCTCGTTCGAGAGGGTCCGTTCCACGAGCCGAGAGGATGATACATCAACTGACACCATGTCCGAGGTTGATGTATCCAAAAGTTCCGTATCATCAACAGGAACTCAACGTCGCAGACGGCGCGTCAATCGGACGCCCGGTCTGAGAGTTATTGGCTTTTTTGTCCCAGGGGCCCGGTTGGTTTTTAAGGAAAAACCAACCCGAACGTACTCCACCTGCGTCCAAACCACAGGCAGAGTGAGCCAAAAGACTCTTCTCACTTATAGGAATCCACCAAACCTGACGGCACGTCAATCGGACGTCTGTAGCTCAAGATATGAGGGCTTCCGCTCCGAGGGCCCGGTTGGTTTCGTGTACGAACCAACCCGGCCGAACCCAAAGTATTCTGAAACCTTGAGTGCGATATATTGAAACGACCGTATCAATCCAAGGATTGTGTTTCCGCTAACGGCGCATCGTTCAGAGGCCCGTAGCTCAAGTTATGTGAGAAATACCGAAAATGGTCCGAAGACGGGGGGTCTGGGCCCGGGCCGACCCGGCCCGACCCCCCCTGGGTTGGCCTAACCGGGTCGACCCGACCCTGTCCAACCCAGCCTGACCCGGTCCGGCCCGGCCAGGGTGCGGCCCGGCTGGTCGGACCGTCCTGGCTTGGCTCCACCGAGCGGCCGAGCAGCTGGACACCGCGGGGCGCCGCCCCCCGCGGTTTAGAGGTGTCGCGGCCCCGCGTGGGGCCATGTTGATTGAACGGACGCGGCTTCTGCCGCGTCCCGTGTGGGAAAGCTGGACCCGCGCACCCGCCGGTCCGCTGGCCACCTCCGCCGCGGCTTCAGCCGCGGCGGTCCCGTCCGGCGGCGCGCCGGGGCGCCGCCGCCTCCGGCCGCCGGCAGCTTCCGCGGGCCCCCGGAGTTGCTCTGGTGGTCCGTTTTCCTTCCCGTCTGCGCCGTTCCTCCTCCAGGGACCCGTTTTTCACTGCGGAATCAACAAATCGCCCTTGCGTCATGTTTTTCAATCGCCCTCCAAATCCACACAACCATGAAGAACGGCGGAGGGTTGTCGGGCCGTGTTCGTTTGGCCCGCACCCTCCGCGTTAGATAAAAACAACGGGAGAAATTATAAAACACATGTAACAACAGTTTTAATAAATTAAATTTGTTCATATGAATCCGGTTCTTTAAATTTTAAATAAAAGTTCACGGGAATAAAATACAAAAGGGGTATTTCCAAAATAAATCCCTACCTCATCATGTCGTCGCATGCGTTCTTCACGGAATTGCTCGTCGCGGAAGGAGGGGATTGTCGCGTCGTCGCGGAAGGGCGTCGCATCATCGCGGAAGGGTGTCGTGTCGTCGCGGAATCCAGCGTTGCGTCGACGAACTGAACGGACCAAGAAAAAACAGATTTAATTATAAATAATTAAATTCGTGTCTTGTTAAAAACCACAAAGGAGATTTAAAAAAAGAATCCCAAGATCTCTTACCTCAAGCAGTTGGAGATCGTAGATCGTGGCGGAAAAGAACGTCTCAGATGAAGCGTCGTCAAACTCCGAGGGTGACGGCGTTCTTCGCGTTCTTTGCGAAGGAGGATGAAGGCTCAAGAATTCTGTCACGGCCTCTCAACGTATAATCCTCCAAAAGTCATGTTGGTCTTATTTTATTATTATGCCAACAAACGAAAAAGGGTAAGTAACGACCCATTAATTCGCAGAATTAATTCAACGAAAGAAACTGCCCATTTAATTCACGAATAAAACTGCCCAATTAAATGGTCTGTTAAGAATTTAAGAAAATGCGTCAGTTGACTTTCATAATGACGGGTTTTCGCGGGTGCGTTACTTAATGGGAAAGAAACGGCAGGGCTCGTGCAGGCCCCACCTCACAAATATCCTACCAAGAGGGTAGGATATTTTTGGATAGCATCCTATCCGGATCAACTCAGCTTAAGCCGCTTTTAAGTGGCTTCAAGTGGCTTCAAGTGGCTTCCAAGTGGCTTAAGTGAAATAAAATAAAGTTTCTCGAACAATTTATTTTATTTCATAACTTTAAGCCCAAAAATTAAAAACCACACCCGAGCAAACGCAACTCCGGAAGAGGCGTTTCTAAGCAAATACCGGCGCTGTGATTTCATCGGTGCCCTCAGAATTCGATTCCGGGCACCGGTTCAAATGTTAGAAAAACTCGCTCGTCCGTTCACTGAACGTACCCGAGCTAAACTTCGGAAAATGATTCCGGGCACACCGGCCTCAAAATCAGGTGCCGTCAGAAATTGCGTTCTTATAAAATTCTAAAGAAAATTAAGAAAAGAATTTCCTTGAATTTTACGGGTCTTTACAGCTCGGCGGGTAGAGCTACGGCCAATTCCACTGCGGACAAAGGGCCCTGCCTAGAGGCCTCCTCGCTCGGTGGGTTGTCGTCACGCTCGACTCTCGAAACCCTAGCTGGCTGCCGTCGTGGGGCCATCCTGAAAAGAAAATAGGTGCGCCACGGTCAAAACAATATACCTGGTGATCTGATACAGATTAATCACAAAGAAAACTTGAAACACACATGCAATCAATGTTTTCGTGCATTTAGTCCGAAATCAGGAGTCAGGGTCCTGGTGTATGGATACGTCGGCCACCGCACCAACACTGGACTCCCTGGAATGATAACCACACACAATAAACTAAAAACTATAGCTTTACATAGAAAAGATCAGAGTTCACGGTAGAACCGAACTCCTCTGATACCAATTTGTCATGACCCTTCCTCGGGGCCCGTGCCGTGACTACCCCAAGCTCGCCTTCCATAGGCCAGGAGCTGGCGACTAGCACCAAGGCGTAAATCCCGGTAAAAAGGGAAGGCATTGCCTTTATAATGTAAAATAGCACCTCAGAGTAAGCAGGCATTAGAAGTAAACACTAAGTAAAAACAGAGTACAACTGTAAGTGTGGAAAGTAAGTGGGATAGTATAAAAACCCAAACTGAATGTAAAGTACAACTCGAAAGGGAAAACAGAAACTAAAAAGTAAAGCCGCTACGCCGAGCTGTCCACTGGAAATCCCACCTGAAGGGTGGGTACAGATAGCTCCACTACTCCTCGGGTCCCGCCGTCCGGTCCGAGTATGTCCCGCCCATTGGTTCACCTCCACGTACCATCCTGCTCTGCAAGCCTCAACCACGATCAATGCTGTCTGTCGTCTGCAACCAACACAACGTAGTGCGGGCATAGCCCGTGCAAGGGTGAGTATAAGCTACTCAGTAGGGACCCCGAGACCCCCGAAGGTCTCCCAAAATCCATAAAGGATAAACCACAAAGGAAAGATATAATCACGAAGTAACAACCGACACTGATTAGGTATATGCTCATACATATACCTAAGTCATCAATTCCAATACGCTCCAACCTCCGAGCCCAAGTACAACCCAGTCCACACAGGAAAGTATACGTATTCCACACAGGAAAGAAAAATTTAATCCACACAGGATAGCACAACACAATCCACACAGGAAAGAAAACAGGATTCATCTCACATAGGTATACTTATTCGAAAGATGATAGAGATGATCACTGATCCATCTAAGTCGTCGGACCCACAAAGGATCGATAGGTACTAACCCCCGCAAAGACCCACACAGGATCGGACCCACACAAGATCTATAGGCGCTGGCTCACACAGAACCACTGAGCGCTGACCCACGCTATATCGGACCCACACAAGATCGGTAGCACTGATCCTCATAGGACTGCTGAGTTCGGTAGTCGTCGTCTAATCCATTGAGGATCTCTGCACAGTCGTCGTCGTAGTCACAGTAGCAGTCGCAGCCAGCACTAGGGTTCCCGCACACAGAAAGCTCATTCGGGAGGGTCCACTCCACGAGCCGAGAGGTAGATACATCAACTGTCACATAGTCCAGAGTTAATGTATCCAAAATTTCCGTATCGTCAACAGGAACTAAACGCAACAGACAGCGCGTCAATCGGACGCCCGGTCTGAGAGTTGTTGGCTTTTTCGTTACAGGGGCCCGGTTGGTTTTTAAGGCAAAACCAACCCAACCATACTCCACCTGCGTCCAAACCTCTGGTGGAGTATGCCAAAAGATCCGTCTCACTAAGAGGAACTCAACAAAGTTGACGGAACGTCAATTCGACGTCCGTAGCTCAAGATATGATCGTTTCTGATCCGAGGGCCCGGTTAGTTTCGTGTACGAACCAACCCGGCCGAACGCAAAGTATTCTGAAACCTTGAGTGTGATATGTCGAAACGAACGTCTCGTTCTAAGGATCGTGTCACCGCTGACGGCGCGTCGATCGGAGATCCGTAGCCCGAGTTATGGGCAATTGAACCCAAACGGTCCGAAAACGGGGGTTTCGGGCCCGGACCGACCCGGCCCGAGACCCCCCCGGTTGGCCCGAACCGGGTCGGCCCGGCCCGTTCCGGCCCGGCCGGGCGCCGGTCCGGCTGGGGACAGCGTGCCTAGCGCACTGTCTGGCTCGACCTTTGGCCGAGCCGTTTCGGCAAGGGGGGGGGGGGGCGCCTGCCCCCCCTGTGTAACCACCCCCCCAAGTTTATGGGGGGCCGTTTGAACCGGCCGGGGGAATTTAATTCCCCCGGCCCCTCCCCTTCCGGCTGGCCCGACCTGGCCGGCCGGTTCCAGCTCAACGGGACCGGCTGTGGCCGGTCCCCTTCCAGCTCCATCACCGGCGGCCCAGTCCGGCTGCCGGTCACCTTACTCCGCCGTGGCCTGGAACCGGCCGCGACCCTTGTCGTATGGCGCGGTGTGACGACACCACGACCCTCCTCCGCAGCCCTGATCCAGCCGCGACACCTTTGATTTCCTTCGACGTGGCATGACGGCATCACGTTCTTAGACTTCTTTCCACGGCGCGGCGTGAAGGCGTCGCGTAATACTTGCCGTGTGATTCTCGCGTGGTGCGACGACACCACGCCATTCCGTTCCACCCACAAAGAATCAAACATGAACATAGGAGGGGGGTTCATCCGTGTTTATACGGTCCTCCCCCTCTCTCGTTAAACGATAACATCTAGTCGAAAATCCACGATAATCGATATACTAGAATCATGAACGGAAATGATTAAATAAAATAAAAATAATCCCCTACCTCGGTTCAGGAATGGTGCACGTCAATCGAACCGCGGAAGACGAGCGTCGCGGAGATCGGGCGTCGCGGGAAACAAACGTCGATTCTGTTGTCATTGAGGTGCATTCGAAGAGGAAACGTTGTTGGAAGAAGACGTCACGTTCTTCGGCAGAGATGTTCTTCGTTGAAGAACAATGTTCTTCATCGGAGGTGTTCTTCGCGTTCTTCGTCGATATTGAAGAAGAAGAAGACTTCCTCAAACTTAGCCCTTTCTCTCCCAAGTCTCCACCACAAGAGCAACTAACCCCAAAAAAGAATTAATCCTCCCACTTATTTTATTAACCCAACATAGGTTTTGAATATCAAGAGTTTGAAAATTCAAAACCCACATTTTACTCACTTAAGTTATTAACATAAGATGTTATATAATTAATGGGGTGATAAGTTAAGAAAACTTAAATTGGGAGTTTAGAGGGGTTAGGAAAGTAAGGGATTGGGCTCGTGTGGGTCCCACCCAACCTTATCCTCTCAAGGTTGGTTATCATAAGTGGGTACCACCCCCAACATCCTTACTTAGGATAAAACTACCAAGTGGTAAAAATAAAAAATTGTAAAATTTTTATTTTTAACTACCAAAAAAATTAATAACTCCCCTCATGTAAACGCAACTCTGGAACAGGAGTTCCTAAGCAATTACCGGCGCTGCGGTTTCATTGGTGCCCTCGGAATTCGATTCCGTGGACTGGTTCAAAAGATAAAAATTCCGGCTCTTTCGTTCACTGAACCTACCCGAGCCAAACTTCAGAAATTGATTCCGGGTACACCGGGCCTCAGAATCAGGTGCCGTCAGAAACCGCGCTTTTGTAAAATTTCAAAGAAAATTAAGAAAAAATTTCCCTTGAATTTTACAGGTCTTTACATTTTATGTCTTCAAATGTAGTAACTGAAATATATTTATTATATAAGAAATAAAAATGATAATTGAAAATATTTTTTGCATCATAGAGATGGTTGTCCCTAATTTGGTTCCAATTGTGAGTATTTTATTTCATATATATATATAAGTAAAATAAATTTTCATGTCATTAAAATTTTTTTATATTTAATCTGGAACCCTCACTTGGGTGATAGTAATTCACCAACCAACCAAGTGGTATATGTATTTATCCAGATGATTCAATGGGGTAGTACTTGAACTACACATGCCACATAGCATATCTAATCACACATTATCTGTTCCACTGATAAGGCATTTCAAACACCTTAGGATCCTATAGTTTTATTAGAGGAACTCATTATATTTATCCATCATATGTTTTCTGCACAATTATCTTTTGATCCACCTCACTTATCATTCCTTTATCCATTGATCACTCCTCCTCCCATCCATATCATATAATTCTATAGACAACAATTCCATCTTCACTTCCAACAACTTTCTTCTCCCCACACTTCAACACACACAATTCATCGACTTCTTCTCTGATATATTCCAATTAACCATAGTAGGCATTGGCTCGCATAGTTTCGGTATAGGCTGAAATTCCTTTGGTTCCTAGGGATATAGTGGAACTAAATATTTGTTTTCTTTACATATTTTGAGAGAACCCTGGTAAATTTTTATTATTATATTTTTCTTTCATTATAATATGTATTAATATAATATTGGAATTTTCATTAATAGATGGATTTTCCACTCAGTGGAATGGGTGTGCACGCTTGCATGTGTTATGGAACTTTAGATAGAGCTTATTATGGAGTAAAATGAGGATAAACAAAACAATTTGAAAAATAGTGAATGAATATGGAAGTTTTATGGAAACACATTCCAAATACACTAACTTCATTCCCATCCAGCCAATATCCTAGAGACACCATCCAAATAATATAATTGATAATTCAATGGAAGAAATATATGTAATAATATTCATTGGATTTAATAATATAATATTATTTTATTTATATTAATTAATATATTAGTGCTAACATCATTATAATTTTATCGATGGTGAGTTTTTAAGGATACTATTACTCATAGAAATAAGTGACATGTGAAGAGAATATAATATTGAATTTTATAGTGGATGTAATAGTGGAGTTTATTTTGTTTTAGAGGCCACACCCATTATGAATTATTATACAAGAGAATATTATTTGGAAATTATTTCTTATTGAAATTGTACCATTTTAAGGGTATTAATAATATTTGTGGTTCTTGAATTTAAATTTCTTTGGTTTTCAATAATATTTATTTTTGATTTAATGAAAATACATTTTTGGGAAATAACATGTGAAAAAAAATAAGGATGGTAGGAAATACCTATATAATATGGGGAAGACTACAATGTCATACCATGATAAGAAGCATGTACATTCGTTGTTTAAAATTTTCTATTCAAATAAATTATGAAATTAAAATTTATTCAATAATAAATTATACAGATTCATTAGTATTTTTTCAAAAAAACATGGAATAATTATATTGTTTTGGATTTGTTAAAGATTTAATTATTAATCATATTTTTAAAATGGTGTTTAATATATAATGTTTTCATGTGGAATTTTATATAACATCTTAATCATGTGTGGATTTTATATATGTTAGAATAGTATTGAAAATGAGATTTTATTTCTTCATAAGATATTCAATATCTTTCTTTAGGACTATAACATTATTTTGTTTCCTCTATATATCAATCCATTTATAATTTTGATATATAAATGATCATGTATTATTAATTTTATTATTGAAAGTATTTTGTGTGTACTGAAATTTTAGTAATACTTTTTTTATGTAAGTGATCTTTTCGTGAAATTTTATATTTAGGGGATTTTATGATATTGGTTATGGATTATTTTACATCTATTTTTTCATCCTAAAAACCAATAAAATGATAATTAAAAATATAAATTTTCCCTATAACATTATGTGTAAACAAATCTCTATGAAAAAAAACATAAAAATTCAAATCATATTTAGGGTTTTGCTTGTGAAATAACACCTCTCTGTGGTGTGACATTTTTCCACCCCAAACCATAATAAATAAAGAATAATCTCCCAATTAGGTTACTATTACAACCCAATGTCCCACTATCCATATATTAATGACCATGAGATAATTTAATTAAATTATAATCCATGTATGATCCTTTTTTGGAAGTATATTCATTAAACTGACTATTTGATTATAATCCTAAAATATAAAGGTCACAATATATTCCTGTACTAGAGAAATAATGTTTACAAAATTATCTTTGTACGAGGTTCTAGAGATAATAAAGGGTGTTTTTTGGACAGGTTGATCTCGATGATGATTTCATATAGTAGATTGATTAATAGGAGACCACATATTTTGAAATATATGAAGTTGTCTTATTAAGCATTCATACCTATCATCAATCATGGGATCATATAGTCTAAAAAAATAATGAACATCCACACATGTCTTTCAATGTACTTATATTGGAATTTTTTTCCTAGGTTGTGCGATAATGTCTTAAAGAAATAAATATTGATCAATTTATGTTGAATAACTATAATCACATTCTTATAAATAATCATTGAATATATTTGATGGGTTTTGGGATTTATTGGTTGATCGTCAATGATTTTTATGGGATTTTATACCATTTCATATGCACTTTCATTGATTGATGGGTAACATAGTGTCATATGATGATTTTGTTGGAACTTATATAGAATAATGATTAATTATAATCTGATGGAGTGTTTTTATTTTAATGAAATTATTTCCATCCAACCTGCCCCTTGGTTTTGGTGGATTCCTAGAGGTATCTAATCATTTAACATTAAAAAGATAAATAGAACATTCATTTTGACATTATGAACATTGGATATATTGAATTCATTTCATGATGAGATTTAAAAATGGCATGTTGTGTACACTAAGGATGAAAGATTTTCTAGAAGGATTTTTTCCTAATTACCTTATTGATTGGAAATTGTGTTTTATTTATTCCATTCTATAGTAAATAATACCTTTGTTCCATTTTTTTGAAAAATATTGTCACATATTGTAACACCCCATGTTTTTATAGATAGTTTTTTGAATTAATTAATTTTCATTGATGTTTTGAAATGCACTAACTAAAACATTCCTTTCATGCAACACTAACTTGGAGTAAATTACATAGAACACTGATTTTTACTAAAAAAACATATTATTAAAATATTAAATATTAATAATTAAACTAGACATTATTTTAGAGGTTACTAATAGTAATTATTTAATTTTTAAAACCAATGGTTTAAAAAATATATTAAATAAATTCATTAGTTACAATGAACCAATTGAATATAAATTGAATATCTATAGAGAAACCTATTTGAATGAAAAAAATTTTGTTTGATCCAATTAAAATATATTAATTATTACTATTGAGTTATATTAATTAAATATTTATATTTTATATTCAGTCATATATTTTTGATATTCATAAAATAGTTTTCATAGACATAAGATATGGAAAAACCTAATTTTACAGATAAGAAACTATATATTTTGATTAAGGTACATTTACCACCTTCCAATGGAAATACATCATTAAATATTAATTTTTAAACATTTATAAATTTTATATGTAAAAATAAATGTTATTTTTGAAATCTAAACATAAAAATCAGGTTAGGGTGAATTTTTTTTATTTAGTGTGATGTTTCATTTTTTAATGAACAGTGATCAATACTAAAATTTAAATCAAAACATATTGATCATAAAATTTATTTATAAAATTAAAATATATTTAAAATTAATTTTAAAGATTAATTATATCAAATTATTACAAATTTATCCAATT
Source organism: Viscum album (assembly GCA_963277665.1). Taxonomy (NCBI): domain Eukaryota; kingdom Viridiplantae; phylum Streptophyta; class Magnoliopsida; order Santalales; family Viscaceae; genus Viscum; species Viscum album. The sequence goes on from OY728164.1 coordinate 692,840,189, forward strand.
TAGTTCAGGTTAATCAATTTTAATATTAAATTTGTTATAAAAACATTGGAATCTTTGGAAAGTTATTACTTTAAAACCCCAAAGTTGTCGTCTCGTTTATAGGATAATATTTAAATTAATTTTATCCACTTATGTGTTTCACATTTTTAAAAATGGATTATATACTTGGAATCATAATAATTTATAATTTTTAATATTTTGAAGATAGTTTTTGACCAAAAAGGATTAGTGAATGAATTTAAAATTACTTACAATGATTAAAGTTAAATTATGCTAGATAAGGAACTATACCATAACCTTTAAGACCAAAAAGGCCTATAAAATTGTCCAAAATAAATTTTATGGAATTATTTAGACTATATCTATCTTGTATCTAAATTAACTTATATTATATCATCATTAAATAATAAAACGTGTGTGTGGTTTCCAATTTTACAAAATATTACAAGATCTCCACTCCACCTCAACTATAAAATTCCCCATATCCTCACACTTCCAACCACCACTATTGTAACATAAGTTCATAATTTAAAAAACAAAATATCTCCCTAGCATCCCTCCCTTATTTTTTGAATAAAATGTTTGGGTTGAAATAAATCCAAGGGAGTCCATTGGTGAAAACCAAGAGGAGTAACCCAAATAAGAAGTAACATCCTTCATCAAGCTCCATTATTGTATTTTAATTATCCACCTCTCCACTATATTTATTAATTTATTAAAAAATTTAAATTATCAGTATACTTTATATATTGATAATATTTCAACCAAAACATTGACCACTTCTATATACTGATAAAGGAACATACTGTTTATGTGTACAATGAACTATCGACTCACAAAATGATGATTATTCATTCTTCCATTACCATTGATAATAGTGGTAATTATGATGGAAAATCTATTTTTATATAATATTTCATATATTTATAATTACTTTAGGTTTCCATAATTATCTTAAAACACATGTATTTATACATTTACATCTCTTTCTAGTACGATAGTTTGTTTGAGGAAGTGTGGTCTATAGACACCTCAAAGTGATGTGATTCGTTCAAACACTATATTGATTATATTGAAGATTTTTAGGGAAAATATATAATAAATATTGTATAATCATGATAATGTAAAAATTATATATTTATACCTTTATATATATAATTATATGTAATTTTGTCTCATTCATCCAATATGAAAATGAAACAGAAACATCATTTATGTGTACGTATGGTCCACTACCTCAATGAATGGAATATTCCATTTCTTACATATATATCATATAGATTATTATAATAAAAAAATAATGAATATAAATTATAATTTTATCAAAATCTTACATACTTTAAATCATAATAATATTAATATGGCCATGGATATATCAAATTAAGACACATGAGAAGAACAAAGAGGATATTACCCGAAGTGAAACCATAACATAGAATTGTTAAACTTATGGTACTATAAATTCATAATCAAATGAAATATGATATTGGATAAAAAAATATGGCTTTATGATAGATTTATAATAAAAAAATATTTATTATATGATAGGTTTTCACAAGTACTAATAGTGTAAGGACAAATGGTATGGTAATTTCATATCACCTTTAATATCCATGATATACCTGCAATGCTCAACACTATTTTTTATTTTTTTAGTGTATATAACACTCATGAATTTATTATATTTTTTTTAATTTTATGTGTATTCATTCTTTAATGTGTTTTATATTTTAAAAGGTTTTTACAGACTTTTGTATGTTTTCATGGATGAAAATTTTGAAATGGGTTTCAAGATTTTTTATATGTTCTAAGGGATACAATTTTCAATTTTATTTCATGATTCTATTATAAATTTTCATGATTATGTTATGAGAAAATATTTTTAAAAATATTTTAGGTTTTAAAATTAATTTTAAAATAAGAAGGTTATTTTCCACAAGAATTTATTTTAAACTATAATTCAAAATTATTTCCCATCTAAAATGACATTCATTGTTGTTAATAATGCCTTTTTGGGAAATGATCTATTGGTTTCATTCATACTATTTATATTAATGTTTAATGTATTGTGGTCATGATGTTTATGAAGCCCAATTATTTTCATGTGATATATTTCTATGAAATTCACTTCTTTTCAAGTGTTAATCTTTCTTGAAATGATTCCAAAACCTATTTCTTTTCCCACTGATTATAATATGATTAGATGTTTATGATGCACATTTCATTTTATGGGATATGATATTATTATTTATGATTTTTTTGAACATGTATGTACGATTTCATTATGTGATCGCTGGGAACTTTATCTCCCTCTAATGGATTGGGATATGATTTATATATCATGAGATATAATAAGAAGGTCTTGGGAGTGAACCCTTATTACTAAGATAGACATGGGGATGAACCATGACTATGAAGATAGTACAGAGAGTGAACTAATGCTACTAAGATGACTAAAGGAGTAAATCGCGACTACCAAGATGGAACGATTACTTTTATGGCCGTTGTAGTGATGCATGGGATATTATGGAAATCATAATATATATTTATCTGTTTTCCACAATTACATGTTTTAATCTTATGTTACGATTTCAAGGCTTATGTTCTTCTTTTTTCATTTGATTTATGTCTTATGGAAATTAAATCAATATTTTTAGATTCTTTTTTATCATTTTTGATAAAAAAATATATGGTCTAAAAATGTTTTTATCGCATTCATATACTCATATGATCATGTTTATGATTACATGTATCCCTTGATTATCCTTACTGAAAATCTGTGCTCTCCCCTTTTAATGTTTCCTTCACAGTGTAATTAAGATATGTAATATGTATTATGTGTATAAGAAGGATAATATCAAGAATAATCTAGTGTAAGATATTGTATCTCACTTATGTAGTAGTGTTCATTTTTTCATGTTTCCCAAGGTAATATACTATTATGTTCATTGGGTGTATGTTTGTATTATGTATTAAGTATTACAAAAAATGTGATGTAATGTTAATGTATTTATAGACTAGGTTATTATAGATGGTGTCATAGTGAATGATTAATTATCCATTGGAAACTATGATGAGAAATCTACATTGATAAATATTAGGAAATGTCTAAGTATAAGTCAAAGGATGTGGAAAATTATGAAGAATGTCATAGAATTTTAGTAAAGGATATAGTGAGTGGTTTCCAAGAAGTAAATCCTTGTTTGGATACTACAAGTGGATGCTTATCTAGAATATATTCACCTAGGGGTAACAACTTTGACATGATGTTCTAGGCCTGACATAGGGTATCTAATATATAAAAACAATCCTTCCAACACACCTAGTTTTTCACTCTTAGTCGATATTCATTAGAAATTCACAAATCCATCATGAACTATTGTAAATGATTTGGATAGAAGTTGAATATGAATAACCTACGATAAACCTAATGTGTCATCTATTAACAAAGGTTTGATAACATTGACATCATAAAAGTGACTTTTCATGATTATTTGGTTCGTCATTATGATAAATTTTTCATACTCTATGATTTTTATTGTATTCAATGGTTGTAACCCTAAGAAACCATATTAATGGTGATTACAAAGAAAAATGAACTAATTATGTCCTATGAAAAAAAACTGATTAGGGAGATAGAATGAAAAATCATCTTCTTATGATCACACCTATTTTTCATGCTTTGAATCATGGTTGACTTCCAAATGAAAAAAGGATGGAACAAAATTTGGTTGAGTATTTCATAAGGCAACATCCACCTTTATTTATAGGATCTTTTGATCATTTATTTTTTCAAAAAACAAAATTGATCAATACTATTGAAAATATATTCTTTTTTATATACTTTTTAGAGTATGAAAAATTCATTATGGCTATTTATTAGTTAGAAATAAAAGAAGACTAATGGTGGACTCTAATTTAGAATACAATGCGATAATATAAAATTGAATTCATGGATTGGGAAAATTTCATGTAATTATTTTTCATTAATTACTATCCTAAAATTATTAAAACAAGGATATAGAAATATTTCCATGATTTTAATCAAAATTATAAAGAAAATGTGGATACTTATAGTAAAATATCATGATACATTCAAGTTAATATTTAGGAAATTTCATTAAACCATAAAGTTAATTCGATAGCTTCTTTAGTGTGTTAACTACATGTCACAGTAGAATGTTTTTCATGAGAGATTACATTAAATATGAATAAATTTTTCATTGTGAAATCAATGTTGAAATAGAGGTTAGAGTCACAAATAAAATACTTGGGTTTGACATGAAATGGAATATAGAGTTTATAGGAAACCCTAAAATACATGAAGAGAAGTAGAATATATTTCATTAATTATCTATGTGTGGGAAGAATAATTTAGGGAATTAATGTATGTGGTCTAAGATATGTTTTATGTGTGGAAGGGATAGAAAATAGGAATTTGATATCTGAATAAATGGAAAGTGGTTAGCTAATAGTGTGAATGGAGAAAAATAAGTACCTAATGAACCTAACATGATTTAATTCTACAAGTGTAAGGAGAATGGGAATTGTGCTTACCTATTTCCTAACCAAAGGCCTAGTAATGATTATTGATATATAAATCCTCTAAAGCCGAGGTATATTGAGAATTTATCATGAAATAACTACATCTAATGAGGGGTGTGATAACGACGTGCGGAAATCTAAATGTACCATCCAGTATAGATATTCTAATATCTTATTAGATTATGTATTTACACACTCTTTCATATCTAGAAAAATTATAAGGGTTTTATGATGCCACTAAAATTATTAAATGTGATATTAGCAGTGAATGACTATAATGGTAACAGGATTGCATCTCAGGTCTTTGATTCTACCATTATGAAATCTGTGGGATTGTGCTTCCTGAAAATCAGTTCATTCTTCTTATGGTTGAATTTGATGACATCTTATACAATGATTGGATTTATCCTCATAAATATCACATCAATTATCAAGGATATGATTTTATGTTTTATATCTAATACCCTTATATGATTTTCCATCAATGCGACAATAGGAATGTAATTATTGTTGATATTACATATAGTGTATGGTCTTAATTCCGATTATGAAGATCAATTTATCACTAATGGTTGGGGTTAAAAGAAACCTCAATGTTATTCCCATTTTTAAATTTTTTTTGATGTATTTCAGGAAGAGATTTCTATAATTCCACCAAAATGTTAATTTGAGTTCTCAATATACCCCTTACTTAGTTCCACATAAATTTCCAATACTAGATATAAAATGGCACAGAATAAGTTATTGGAATTGAAGAACACAATCTATGAATACCATAGATAGGGAATCATTCAACCATGTGTGTCACCACGGTATCAACCTATTTTGTTTGAAAAAATGATGGATTTATGTGAATATATATTTATTATTTAGAGTTAAATAAAATTGAAATCATGAAAAATTATCATTTTCTACATATTGATGAATTTTTGATCAACTGTGGGGAGCTCAATACTTTTCCATGATTAATCTTCATTCTGGATATCATTAATTGAGGGTGAATAAGGGGGATATACCAAAGACATTATTGCAAACAAGGTATGGACACTATGAATAAATATTAATGTATTTAGGTCTTACTAATTTCCCTACAATATTTATAGATTTAATATATAGAGTTTTTAGATATTACATCGATCATTTTGTTCTAGTCATTGTGGTTTATATTCTCATCTATTCAAATAGAATTTATGGGCTTGAAAACCACTTGATAATTTTACTAAATACCTAATGGAAGAAGAATGTATAGGAAAAATTATCAAATTGTGAATTTTGACAGAAAAATGTTTCATTTTTGGGTCACATAATCTCAATATATGGTATTGTAATATATCTATAAAAGAGAAAGGATATTGAATGCTGACCTAGTCCAACCACAGTGATTGTGATCCTCATATTTCTATGTTTTTATGGATATTATCAATATTTAATGGAAAATATCTCATGAATATCTAACCTTATATCCTCATTTTCCTATAAACTATTCATGCTCATATGGATTGATGAATGTATGGAAAATTTCAAGGAATTCAGTTAATGGTTGGAAAAAGAACTTGTGTGTACATTACCCTATAGTGGAGAAAGGTTATAATCAATAGTGATTCATCAAAAGAGGGATTGTGGTGTTTTATTTTATATAATAACATGGTTATAGCCTATAACTCACGACAGTTGAAGATAAATGATAAAAATTACAAAACTAATGATTTAGAGTTAACATCAAGAGTTTTTCCATTAAAGATACATAGGAGTTATATTTTTGGAGAAAAGTGTGATGAATATAATGATCCTAACATAATTATATATATATTAGCATATAAGGAGTTGAACAATTTTAATTGATGATGTTTTTATATGATAATGTATTATGACTTCTCTATACATTTCCACCCTAGGAAACCAAACAAGGTGGTAGATGCTTTAAGTCAAAAGGATCATGTTAGCTTATCCATTTTTAAGAACACAAAAGATACAATATTTATATATTTTCAAGGAATAGATGTTGAAATACTGACGGAAGTAAAAAAATCATATCATTCTCAATTTATTGTTAAAGACATTATCCAATAGATGTTTAAGGAGGAATATAAGAAAGATATAGAGCTAAAAATAAAAGATAGAAATATTCCTGAATTTAACAATGATGAGAATGGAATGATAAATCTCAAGAACCATTTATGCGTTTACTTCCATACCATATTTTAATAATGATTCATTAGAGTAATCAAATAGTTTTTCATTCCATATTCATCATGAATGTATGAATATGTAGAGGGATTTGAAAGAATATTTCTAGTTTGATGGAATGAAGATAGATATCAAAGAGTTTGTAACTCCGTTTATAGTATTCCATCATGTTATGGGTGAAATAAAACAAATTATAAAGGGTTGTTTCATCCATTACCCAAACAAGAATGTAAATGGGGGAAAAATACTATAGATTTTGTCATTGGAATACCCAAATCCTCTAAAGGGATTAATGCTATATTTGTGGTATTAGATTTCCTTATAGAGTTAGCAAAAATCATTTCAACAAGAGAATATTTTCCTTAAATTATCATGTCAAGATATACATTAATGAAGTGGTTAGAGAACATAGAGTACCGAATTTCATTGTATCTAATTAGGATCCACTATTTACCTAAAAATTAAGGCTATTAACATGATAAAAAATTGAGGTTTTTTACTAATTATCATGCTTAGATGGATGTTCAATTTCTAATAAAAACTCAAAAAATTGAAAATATGTAATGATCTTGTTCGTTAGATTTTGAAGGTGGTAGGGACCGACACCTTCATCTAGTTGTGTATTCATAAACAAATATCATTCAGTCAACCATTCACATGGTACCTTATGATTCCCTCTATGAAAATAAATGTACATCTCCAATGAGCTGGGATTAAGCTGAAAAAAGAAGGCAATTAAGACTAAAGATCAGAGAATAATTGTAAGAGAATGTCAAATTCATTCTGCAGTATATCAAGAATGATCAATGTTAGTTGAAAAGATTCACTAATATCCTCCTAAGTGATATATAATTTGATTATAGTGAAATATTTTTTCAAAGAATCTATCCTGGGAATATGTTTATGAGATTTAGGATGAAATGGAAACTAATCCCTTAGTATGTTAGACCCTTTGAGAATAGTTATCATATCAATATGGTATCCTATAACTTCAAACATACTCCAAATTTCTCTCAATTCAATTATGTGTTACATGTATCTCTCATGAGGAATTATATACATGACCCTTAACAAGTACTGAACTAAAAATTCATACAGTTGGAGCATTTACTTTATGATGAGAAATCAGTTGAAATTTTGAATCTTATAGGGAAAATTATTTGAAAACAAACCACTAACATTGTATTTGTTTTGTGGATAAATCCCCCATTAGAGAAAACTATTTGAGCACTTGAGGATGTGATGAAGAAAAAGTATCCTCATTTATTTATAATAGAATGATGAATTTTGAGGGAAATATTAATTTCAAGGGTGTAGATTATAAAACTCGATCTTTTTATATACCTTTTTGAAATTAATTTATTTTATTTTTATTTTTTCAGAACACTAAATCAAGCATTTTGTTTACCTGGCACAAACATGGAGTACATTACACGCAACACCAAGTCTTACCAACCAACTATATATTATTAAAATATTAAATATTATTTCATAAACTTGCTGTTATGTTATAGTTCATGAATATTAATTACAAACTTTAGAAAAACTATGTTTTACACAATATAAAATGAATTCATTTGTGACAATGAACTAATTGAATAATAATGGATTATTTTTATATAAAACTATTTTTATGCACACACAATTTTTTAATCATAAAAAATTAAATTAATTAAAATTATTATGGGATATTAATTATATATATATATTATTATATTCAATAATATATTTTTTTATTAATTAAATAGATTTTATAAGCCTAAGATAAGAACCAACCCAATTTTATACATAAAACAAATCTTTTTATTATGGAACTTTTACATCATTTTTATAAAGAATATATATTAAATTGATATTCTATAAATTTTAAAAAATTTATATATTAAACATTGCTTCATTTGTTAATGAAATACATAAAAATTAGTTTACGGTGAATTTTTTATATTTTTCTATTATTTTTTTATTTTTAATGAAAAGTGAAAAATAATAAAATTTCACTAAAGAATGGGTTTTCATCTAATTTTTTATAAAATAAATATATATATATATAGATTATTATAATGTTTATTTATATCAAATTTTTATCAATTTATCCAATTTAGTTCTTTGGAATCAATTTCACAATGATATTATATATAAAAACATAGAAATCATTTGAACTTTTATAATTAAAAAGACCACATTGGTGTCCCATATATGGGCTTATATTTAAATTAATTTCTATCACTTATGTGTTTGAATTTCAGAAAAAATGATTAACTATTTTGAATCAATATAATTTATAATGTTGAATAATGTCAATATTTTTTTTCTAATAAATAATATTAAAAGTAATTAAAATTAATTATGATGATAAAGTTTAAATTAATCTTAACAAATGATGAAATCATAACCTTAAAGAGGAAAATGACCTATAAACTTTTTCAAAACCTATGTTATGGAAATATTTCGACCATATATTCACTTTTCACAACTTTTTATTATTATTGGATCCACTTTCAATAAATTTACATGGGTGGGATTCCCCTTTTTCCAAAATATTACAAGAGTTCCACTCCCCGCCACTTTAAAAGGACTCCTCTCATCAATCTTCCACTAAACACTCATTCAACATAAGTGTAGCCAAGGCCTACGCAGATATCTACCAAGAATATCTTCCTTACTAATTGAATACTCTATTTGTGGAAAAAATTAATCCAAAGAAGTGATTTTCTAAAAACCAAAAAGAGTCTCCCAAAGAAGAGGTAACATCCTCCCTAAAAATCCTTTATTGTATTGTCATTATCTATCCCCTCCACTTTCCTTATACAATTATTATAAAAAACATGTATTTTCAATATAGTGAGTTGTTTTTATGATAATATTTTTACCTATTTATATAAACACATCCATATAATGTGTAACAAGTAATGTACCAAAATATTCGTAAAATTAATTTATTATATAGATTTATTTCAAGACTGGGTGATGAGACGGCGTGCAATTCAGATGCCCGGAGTTCTTGGAATGATCAATCGAAAAATGTTATGCTTAAAATAGAATGTTTGATTATTTATCCTAAAAATGTTGAATAACTCATAAATGGTTTCCCAGATCATAAATCTGAGGTCACCGTTGCGTTCAAGATGGTGGGTTTACCCATGAAATGACTTATGTTTAGTCGGAATAGGCCTCCATTGAGAAAACCTGAAAATTGAATAACCATAAATTAAATAATTAAATAAAATTATTTTATTTTTTGAAAGCTTATTACTCATGAACAGTGACTCAGATTAGAAATATGAGACCACCGCTGATCTCATGAGGGTATTCTTTCCTTAGTCGGATTGTAACATTTTCCAGTGTGGGCCACCAGTGGATATTGTTTTTTGGCCATAAATAAAATAATTAAGTAACAATTATTTTATTGTTAAATCCTTATAACATCTAAATTGTAACTTAGATTGAAAATCCAAGGGTACCTTTGATCTTGTGGGATTTTTCTCCCTTAGGCAGATCCTTATCTCTACTAGCGTGGGTTGAGGGTGAATTTTTTATGAACATTCTTATGGTATGTTCAGCAAAGGTGTGAAGGATTTTTTCTACCATTTTAACCGGTACTTGGATTTGAAATCCAAGAGAACTGTTGAAATCATAGAACGGGGATTCACTTATGTGAAGCATATGATCGACCGATATGGGTAGGAAAGAATAGATAGATTTATAACTATTTAAAGAAAATAATATATTATATCTTTTTTAAATGTTATTTTATTTTGTAATCTGTTGATCAGTGACACTACAGTGCAATGAGATGCTTTAATGAACTTTTTTAAATGGTTCAATTAATGAAGGCCAATAATTATTACCATTAATGACACATCATTGTTGCATAATTAAAATGTTGTGATGTTTATTTTATTAATAATCTAATCTATTGGAGAGAGGAGGAAGAATCACTGGGAAATATCTGATGAACCACTGATAGTTTCCCTCACCAATGAAGAATAAATAATGAAGCAACAGACTTTGGAGGATCAGATTTGGTGGTTGAAAGATGTCTTTGAATTCTAATGATTTTAGCTCAATGATGATGTGAATCACATCCTTCTCCATCAGTGGATCTAATGAATCTAGGTAGGGGGTTTATGCATTTTTTTTATTTATGATCTTTCCACATTATTCGTCCTAAAACAATTAACTATGATCAACTGACTAACGGCTTGATCCACGGGTTAGATGTTCATGTGGGAGGGTGTTTCACATGGGGGTTTTCACAGGATTTATTAATAAAATGTTGGAAAGTAAAACCCTGAACTCTAACTTTTTTAAAACATACAACAAGGAGGGTGTGGTCTGAACGAACAAGACCCAAATACCTCCATAGTGTGCGTTATTCATGGATGCATTTTAAAGTGACAAAAGGGAATGTTTGAGGCTGTAGTAGGAAAAGAGGCACCCTATAGAACTTGTAGGTGCAATAGGTTCAAGATACAGACGACTAGGGAAACTTCGGTGGCCTATTATAGGTCCGACTGGCACATCGGCTCCGATGGAGGCCCACGACAAGGGCTGCGTCATCTGTCGGCACATCCTGGAGGAATTGTTGTCTCGGGCCGCTCAGGTGGAATGGAAGGATGTCGTCCATCGACTGCATGTGGGAGGAAACGGTCGGCCGCTCGGCCGACCATGTTGGACGAAGGGGTTGCGCCAGCTGGTGCCGCTGGTTAGATAAGCAGACGCAGCTGATATGCATCCGGGATAGAGAATTAGACCATCCAGTAGTCCGGGTTTTTGGTAGTAGGTCACACCCCACATAGAAGGTCGGGAAAAATTTGGGTTGCACCCATGACACTGTGTCAAACCTACCACTGTGACAGACCCATCCTATGGGGCCGGAACTGGTGGCCCAACATGTTGGGTGAGCCAAACCTATGCCAGAACCACACCGGTACCCCAGACCAGGTCCGACTAGGTCATTCCAACTAGGACAGACAGGACCCAAACCCCTCTGGCCCCATTTCACTAAAACACCACTAACTATTAGACGGGCTGTCTGATTAATGTGTCATCATTGGAGTCTGGATCCTCATTTGGGGATGTTCCTGTTAATATACTCCACGTGTGTTTTGGAAGAAGTTGGTGTGTGCCTGTGTTGGATCAGACCCAAATCCAATTAGGACCTTTTTAATAAAAAAAGTCTATAACATATAGACCAGGCATCTTATCAATGCATTGTCTGTTGCATTGGAACCCTTTCAACATTGTAGTCCTTTTGTGTACCTCTTTGTGGCACTTTGTACTAGTTGATATAGAACCGATGGCTGGTGAAGCAGATCCACTAGAAATAATGTGTGCTAAGTTTGGGAATCCAGTTTCATATTATATTGGCAAGAATGAATAATGATATTCTATGAGTCCACATCTGGAGGTTCTCTTTGTGTTAGCACATAGTGATCCATTACTTGTCAACACCTATAAATCCTATGAGTGGGTCAGTACCTAGTGATACTCTGAGTCGGTCAGCACCAAGAGTTCATCTGAGTGGGTCAACACCTAGAGATCCTACGTGGGTTAGCACCTAACGATTCTTTGAGTTGGTCAACACCTAGTGATCCTATATGTGTCAGTACTTAGAGATCCTATTTGGGTCAGCACCTAACAACCCTGTATGGGAAAGCAGAATAGGCTCTCGACAAAATAAGATTATCTAGCTTTATGAGTAATCATATTTACTCATGTACTTATGTTATTCTTGATGTGAGTTGTTTCTTTTACATTGTGCAATGTGGTGGAGTTCTTCTTGGTGGTTTTACCTATAGGGTATTTTTCTTTGTGGTGTCTTCCTTCGTGGATTACCTAGAGACATTCAGGGGTCTCGGGGTCCCTACTGAGTATTTTTATACTCACCCCTCCATGGGCTTTGCTCAAACTTCTTTTTTCTATTGAAAATAATGGATGTTTTGACAGAGGTGCTCAATTGGATGGGACTGACAGACTCTACAACGGTGGACTTGGTGACCTATGACCAGGTGGGGCTCAATTCGCCTGGATTGGTAGGACATAATACATCAGCTTCCAGTAGCTTCACTACTCTCATGATCAGATGGGTTTTTACACAAATGGACATCAAAAATTCCTTTTTTCACTTTGCTATTTTTATTTCCTTCTTGTGTTTGAATTCTGTCCAAATTGCTTTCACTTGTACATGCACTCAACTTTGTTTTAGTGGTATACATGTTTCTCTCTTTCACTGTGTTTGGATGTGGTTGGCCGTGTGTGTACAAGATTAAAAGAAATGCTCTCTCTTTCTAGGATATGCCTCTCTGGTGCTAGTCACCAGCCCTTGGACTATAGAAGGCGGGACTGAGGTAGTCATGAAGTGGGCCCCAAGGAACAGGTTGTGACATAAAAAACATATTGTTTATTTGTATGGGGAACTACCACATAACAAAATGATTATATTACATTCTTTCATTACCTCATCTCATGGTGGAAATTATGATGGACTATCTATGTCTATTTAATATTTACAATATTTATAATTTTATTAATTTACTATAATTATATTAAAACATATAACTTTATACTTTTCATCTTGTTTAAATATGATAATTTTTTTTGAGGATGTGAGGACTACATCCCCTAAAGGCGATGTGAATTGTTCACATGCTACATGGAATGTACTAAGGATATTTATAATGAATGGACTATATATATTTGATTTAATCATGATATTGGAAAAATTATAATTGTATTTATGTTTAATTATATTTCATTTACACTCTTTTATACTATAGGACAATAAAATAGAAACATCATTCAGGCATATGTGCATCCTACCGTTCCCATAATCATTGTATTCCAATTCATACATCAATATACTAAATATAAATAATACACTCATCATTGTTTAAATTATGTATTTCATATTATATATATAGGACCAATGATATAACAATTTAAGACACATGAGAAGAACAAAGAAAATATTACCCGAAGTGAAACCTTAATGTAGAATTGTTTACAAGAGGGTAATATTAAGCCACTATAAAATGATATATGATATTAGATTTAAAAATATTGTTCTTTTAAATGTGAATAATAAACATATATTTATTTTATAATAATTTTACAGAAGTATAATGAGGGTTAAGACCCAAGAAATGGAATTTAATACCACTTTCTATAGCTGTTAGATACATGTCATGTTCATCACTCTTTTTTTATGTGGGGGATAAATTTATCATGAATTTGTTCTATTATTACTATTATTTAATGATATGGGTATTTACATATCCATTATATTTTATTCATTCAATGGGGTTTATGATTCAAATGTTTTGAGGATTCTTTTGTACATTTTCATGGAAAACAATTTTTGAATGGTTTTCAATCTTCTTTATAAGATTCGAGGAAAATGGTTTTAAGAATGTTTTAATGATTATGTTATATTTTTTCATTATTTTTTAAGAATAAATTATTTTCCAAAATATTTTAAGATTTATAATGAATTTTTCAAAGAAGAAGGATATTTTCCATATGATATGTTATTAAATGATCTTTCAAAATTATAATCAATATATGAATACATCCACTAGTGTTATTCATGAATTTCCAAGAAATGATCTCTGGGTAAAATTAATATTATTTATATGAAGTATTTATGAAATTATGAAATGTTTTCAATGAATCAAAAATATTTTCATGGGTTATACTGCTATGAAACCCTCTTCGTTTCAACGGTTATTCTTCAATGATATGATTTGTAAACCATTATATTTTTCACTAGTTATGATATGACTACTTGTATATGATACCCATTTCATTTCATGTATTATGATATGATTATTTATGGTTTTCAAACATTTATGTAAGATTTAATTATGATATGGGTAGTACCTATATCATCCACCAATGCATTGGGAAATATGTTAACCTTGTCAGATATACTATGATGGTCTGGGGAGTGAATCATGACTTCTAATATGGCCATGTGAAATAACCATGAATACCAAGATAGTATAAGGAGTGAACCCATTATAGTAGCATGGTCATAAGAGTGAACAATTACTAACAAGATTGTGTGAGGAGTGAATTAATGCTATAAATATGGTCCTCATAGTGATATCTTGGCTATTTATGGAAATGATATTATAGACTTAGGTGTTTTCCAAAATTCCATGATTTATTCCTTGGTTATGATTTCGTGGATTATGTTCGTTATTAACATATTATTAATGTATTATTAACTTTAATTTTTAATCCAAAATTAATTATTTTGGTCTTTTATATACAGGGTATAGTATTTAAATTCTTTGATCCCATTATCATACTCATATAATCATGTTTATTCTTGTATGCCTCCCTTGTTTATCTTTTCTGAGAATCGAGTCTCACCCATTTTTATGTTTCTATCACCAGATTATGAAGATATGTGTTATGTATGATTTTTCTATGAAGGATTATATTCATGAATAACCTAGTGGGAGATAATGTCGCTCACTTATGAACAATTATTCGCGTGTCCATGATTCCAAAGGCACTAAAATATTATGGTATTTTCCAATTGTTTGAAATCTATTTTAAGTATTATGAAAATGGTATGTAATGTTAATTTATGACATGAAACTGTTGTCAAATATATTACCCTATTTATATTTGAATACATTCAAGGATTATCTTTATTTCTCTAGATATTTTTAGAGTGACACTTAACTAACTCATCTTTAACTAAACTAATCCAATGTAAAAAATAAAAAACAAGAAATACGTGACATGAACTAGAAAAAATTGTAAAATTTATTAAATTTAAACCGACAAGTTTAATATGGAATACATTAAATAAATAAGTATGAAATTTAAGCCTACCAAATCATAACCAATAAATTTAAAAGCTTATTTGATTTCAAAAGATGATAATCAAATCATGAAAATAGAAGCATACCCAAACCAAAAATTAAAAACCAACATTTATTTAGTGAAAATGAAATAAAAGATATTGAAAAAAATTAAAATTAAATGACACTAAATGTATAGAAATTTAATCAAACAGATGTTAATGATCTTGAACTAAACTAGAACGAATGTAACCAAAATTGATTAAAAAAAATATAAAAAAATAACATTAATTAATAATAATAACTATAAACCAAAAATAATATAAAATGACAAATTCAAATTGTATCAAATACAAAATAAACAAGATAATCAATGTTGAAAAAATTTAGCTAAAAAACCATAGAAAAGTAAATAAAATGAAAAATTCAATTAGAATAAAATTTAAATGTATTTAATCAGACTATATAGGCATAGAAAGGTTAGATTGAATTGATATTGAAAAAAAATCAAATACAATATGAATCAAGATTTTTTTTTGTGGATTTGGATTAATATTTTTTCTAGATAATTCATCAGGGGTGGATATGAATTTAAAATGTAAGAATTCATCCATGATATTATAAAGAGAAGGTTTTCATTTTAAATATTTTGGTGGGGGGGGGGGATTATTTCATATAAATGTTATTTAGGAACATGAGTATAGAAATCCAATGTGGTGAGTGGTTGAAATATAATGATGGATACCAAGAAAAAATATTAATTGAGAATTTCCCAAAGATAATCATTTATGATCAGTGAATGAAATCTATTAAGATGTCCTTTTAGTAAACAATTTATGTTTTAGAATTTCAAAAATATATAGGTACTATCAATGAGGTTGAAACAAAAAATTTTATTTATTGAATTCTATTATGGTAGACCAAATTATATCAAAATACACTTTTTAGGTATGGGTGACATGTATGTATAGGATATGATTCATGGATCAGATTAAGGATCTATAAAAAAAAATTAAATTGACAGGTGGTGTATTATACTAGTGATGAAAAATGTATATGATAGTTTATAAAATAGGGAAATTAGCTATATAGATGGTATCATATGTTAGAACTATATTTCCTTTATTAGGAAGAGTATAGGAGAATTGATATAGTGAAGTACTAAATGATTCATTAAACATGTGATTGGTAAGGAAAATTCAATTTAATGGAGAATGATTCATTAGTAAATCACCAGTGTGGTTGATATATTAAAATAAGAGGATTAAAAAGAAAAACATAAAACCTAGTATTGTTTTATCTAGTCTTGTGAGGGAATAAAAAAATACTATGTGAAGTTAGAGACACAGGGAATCAAAGAGACTTGAAGTCAAGAATGTTTCTTATGTGTTGTGTGGGGGAATATTATAGGTGATACTAATCAATATAGTGTGGAGTTCTTATGAAAATATATTATTATACGTTAGTGTGACTAGATGTTTTTCAACATCTTTTAATTGAGATACTTGGGAAAATATTAATTGGATTTTTATTTGGGAAGGAGAAATTTAGATTCAGTTGAGATGATTGAAATAATTTTATTTGGGTTTTCAGCTAATAGAAAATCCATAATTAAAATATTATCATTCTTATAAATAAAAAGCTTGCGTGGGTAGTGGTAAATATGTCCCAAAAAAACTGTTGATATTTTATCTAATTTACATGTCAATAAACAAGTAGTGCTTTATTAGTTCCCTAAATAACAAAAGTATAGTTGAAGGAGTCCAATGATATACTTTCCACCTGATATGTTTTATAGTTATTTAATCAATTCATTGATATTAAAATGAAAAATATAAATTATATCTACTTATATCATTAACCAAATGACCATATCCACTCTCATATTTGTTCCCACAATCTCTATCATCATATATTATCTACATACCCATCATCCATTGTGTAGTGCCCCAGAAATTCCATATAATTTTTTTTAATTATATGGAATTATTTTGAGACCGTGAAATCTAATGGTGCACAATTCCGAGGCCGGTAGAGCTCGGAATGATCTGTCAAAGTTTTGTAGAGTTTTAATTAGTGCGCATTAGCAGTTTTCCTGAAAAAATAGAAACAACTCTTAAACAGTAACATGAATCAGAAATCTGAGGGCACTGTTTCATTCAGAATGGTAGGTTTACCCTAGGTACAACTTAATTTTGGTCAGCATGGGTCTCTTGTGAGAAAACAAAAAAATTTCTTAATCGTTAATAAAATAATTAAATAAATTATTTTATTTTCCAAATGCTTATAACTCACAAATGGTAGATCAAATTGAAAATCTGAGACCATCACCGAACTCACGATGGCATAATTTATTTAAGAAGATAATAACTTTGGCCGGTGCAAGCCACCGGTGAACGTTTGTTTTTGGATGTAAATAAAATAATTAAGTGAAAATTATTTTATTGTAAAATCCATAAATTTTAAATAGTAACTCATATTGGAAATCTGAGAGTACCATTGGGTTCGTTGGGGAGTTTTTCACCTAGGGAGAGCCTAACATCGACCAGCGTGGTTTGAGGGTGACTGATAATAATTTTCTGAAATTTTTTGTGGGTACATTGAGAAAATGCATGAGCGGCATTTTCTAACTTTTCAATTGGTTCTCAGATTAAAAATACAAAGACACTGTTGAACTTTCAACATCGAGATTCACTTAAGGGAGTTTTAATTCGACTGTAATGGGTTGAAAGAAGAAGTAGGTTTTTGAATTTTTCGTGGATGATTAAATAAAATAAATATATTTTATTTTAAATATCTTCCCACCTCTACTATTATTTCTTGGTGGTGGAGACCACCTGAACTCAATATTAATGTGGGGAAACCCTTGGAATTATTCAAAGTAAATGAGACTACAATTAATTTATCTAATAATTAATTAAGTGTCTCCTTACCTCTTAGTTGGGGATATCATTTGAAAATGGGATATTTTGGGGAGAGCCTTTAGAAGAGCCTCTGGGAGAGCTTTTGGGAGCTTTTGGTTTGTGGAAGAACATCCTCAAATAAAGAACGTCCTCCGGATCAAGAATGAGGCTGCCGCCCAATCTCGGATCGAGAGCTTGGTACGAGAGTAATGAATGTCACGTCTTCATCTCCTTCCTCCTGAAATCTCTAAAGAACATCATGGTAGGGGTTTATTTTAAGTATGATAAATATAAATTTTTTTATTCCCAATATTATTGATTATCAACTATGATGGACAAAAAAACATGTCCATCAATCCGCACATATACAGTGATATTTTTATTTCGTTCTTCACACATTCTTCGTGCTCTCTTCAATGGCTAATATTTATTGGTGATGGAAACATGAAGTTTTTATTAGCGTGATATATGTTCATGAAACCCTCAACAAAAGGATCACAAATATGCAATAATTTAATTTTTTGGGCTTGGAACGAAGCCGAAATGGCTTGCGGATGGAGGCAGCGAAATATTTATTGGTGCTAGAAACACAATATTCTATTGAGCGCGACATATGGATGCGGAGCCCTCGACCTGAGGATCATAAATATATGATCATTTTATTATTCTATATTTGAATGAAGATGCAATGGGATGTGAAAGGGGAAACATGACGGTGCATTTCCGGTGAGTCTTCAGGAAGCAGCTCCGGGCGAGGTATATGGTACGATGTGCTTCGGCGGTCGAGTGGAGGCAGCGAGGCTGAAGGGTTCAGTTGGTGGGAGTTAGGTGAGGTGGCTAGTGGCTGAATGGGTGACCAGGCAGTGGTGCATGGATCATGTGAGCGAGGCCGGTGGTGGAGGATCTGGCGGATGCGGCGGTTGGGTTTGGTGGCAGAATAGGTGAGAATTTTAGGAGGAAAAAAGGTGAATGAGTTAGAATGAAGAGAGAAATTGTTGAAATGAAATGAAATAAAATTAAAAGAGAAATTAAAAAATGCAGAGTGAATTGAGGGTTGTTTGGTTCACATGAGTTCTTTGGTAGATTGAACATGGGTTTTGGGATTGAATAAAAAAACGGTTAAATAAAATAAAAAAAATATAATAATGTTTTTATTATTTTTGTTGGTAAAACTGTGTTTCGATTGTAACTTATCTGTGCGACCTCGGTTTCACGAACCAACAATGACAGTGTGACCCTGACTTTGAGAATGAAATTATGAGTCCAATATTGGATTTTGATTTTCAGGTTTTTGGATCGGGTATCTAAAACTCTAAAATAAAAATAATATATTATTATGATTAAATCTTCAACCCATTATAACTCCTGCATGCAACGTCCGACTGAATTAATGTCAGTGGAGATGTGATCCTATTATAAAGATGATCAATTTACGTATAATGTTGAATATAAAATTTTGGTTCGTGGCTTGGGCCTAAGAAACACCCAATAATATTATTAATATTATTATTGTAGGATCTGGTATTCGATATATCTCCAACATACGGTTTCAAAATGATGATTCATCCATAGTTCCAGAGTCCTTGAAGCGAGACAAATCTTTTGGTATAGCCCACTTGAGTTTTGGTTAATGTTGGGGTATGGCAAGGTTGGTTCGAACACGAATCCAACTTGGCCATCGGGACTAAAATGCCAATAACTTATGGACCGTGCATCCGATTGATGCATCGTCTATTGTTCTGAGACACCTTTTATATTTTGGTCCTTTGAGATACTTCTTAGTGGGACTTCGTGGATTTTGGAGTATTTGATATGTGGATTGAGGAGTGGATCCCCTCGAAACCAAGAAATCTAAGTGTGAGAACCATGTAGCTGGCAGTAACTTGAGATAGGGATTCTTTATTGGTCTGTACTTGGGATCCTTTATGGGTCTTTATTTGAGAGTCTTTCTTGGATCCAATCTAGGAATGCACATGGGACTACTCTAGGATCTTACGTGGGTCTACTGTACAAGGATCCTATGTGGGTCTGATAATGTACTAAGATACTATGTGGGTCTACTGTACTTGGATCCTGTGTGGGTCTGATGATGTACTAGGATCATGTGTGGGTCTGCTATAGTAGGATCATGTGTGGGTCTGATGATAAACTAGGATCCTGTGTGGGTTTGAGGATTTAGGATCTGACATGGGTCTTCCTTTTAACAGAGTAATATGATTAAATAATTAAATCTAATCATCTCTACTATTGTACCTAAGTTATACCTGGTGTGAGATGAGTCCTTAGCTTCATGGTGATACCTTTGTGGTATTATTCTGTGTGGCGTACCTGTGTGGTACTTTCCATTGAGGTGATACCATGGTTGCATTCTTCTATGCGGTGTACCTGTGTGGTACTCACCTTCGTGGTGATAACTTTGTGGTATTCTTCTGTGTGACATACCTATGTGGTACTTTCCTTGATGGTGAAACCTTTTTGGTATTCTTTTGTGTGGAATTACTTTTGTGGTACTTCAATTTGTACTTTTCTATTTTCTTGTACTTTCTAGTTTTCTTGTACTTTCCAGGTTTCTTGTACTTTCCAGTTGGGATTGTATTCTAGAAATTTTTTACATAATGTACACACTCTTTTTACTATTCAGTTTACTTGTGTTCGTATCATGCTGTGTGCTTGGTTGCATGAGTTATGGGTTATATAGGCCATGCCTTCCTAGTTTTTGGGAATATGCATTTGGTGCTAGTCACCAGCCCGTGGCCTATGGAAGGCAGGGTTGGGGTAGTCATGACATGGGCCCCAGGGGTCGGGTCGTGACACATTTTTTGATCAATGATTCACATGATAAAAAGGTAATAAATATTTTACTCTAGGGTTAATACTATACTCATCCTCATTTTCATTCATGTATAACTATTTTTCATGAAAAAATATTTATGGTATATGTGTCAAATTCATTGATTTTAGGTGAAACAAATTTTATTCATTCCTCAAATACTTGATGATATTTACTCCTATAAACTCATCTTAGGTAGTCCCTTTCATAATAACACATATTTATCATGTATTATGCATGTTCGTTGTGCATGTTAATGGTCTAATGTAAAATAAATACATGTATTTAATGGATGGGTTCATAATTATAAATTATTAGTTGGAGAAGAGTATGTATATGGTCATGATTTTACAATTTTAATGACCATGGATGGATATTTATTAAGTGTGGGAGACCTATTATTTTATGTGATATGTTTATTGAATATATTACCTTGTATTAATTTTTTTTGAGTTTTCTAGTATATATATTTGTATGTTTTTAAAGGAATCTCATTTATGTAATTTTATGTGTAGGGGTTCTTGTTTGTGGGAAACATGATAAATAGTTTTTCAAAATTCTATGGGTATAGACTATCGACTGTGAAACTCCTTAGAAATATGTATATAGATGGGAACTTCAGTAATGAATGGTTTATATCCATCTATGTGTAATTTTATCAATTTTATAGGTTAAATATTTTAGTAAAAGTAGTAAACATATATATTTTAAGTGTCAATAGAAAAATAGAATGATAGAAAGGGGTTCTTGGTTTTTATAGTCCATCCCCCCCTTTCTATGTTAGTTGAGGTCTATCGAAAAATTGTCCATTAGGGGATATATATGTGATTGGTTCATGATTTTTAATGTATTATCTAGGATTAAATAAAAGTAATGGTTATGTTTTGATTTATTATATAAGCATAAAGAAAGATTAAAAAGTAGGAATAACTAGTCTAATATGTTTATTATGTTATCTAAGCCTCTATCAAGGTTGAATAACCATGTTTTACTTTATATACTGAGAAAACAAGTAAAAATGAAAAGTGATTTTTGAATATTATAATAACTTTAATGTGAAAATATTAATGTTGGTAAACTATGTGGATGTTGTGTTCAGTTCCTTCGTATTTATGAGGATGTTTATTTTCTAATTATATTATCCTAGTTTCTACTAGATATTCACATAAACTAACTCAAAGGGTCCCAATCCACAACTCCCCCATTCCTACCTTTAGTAGGACATGGAAAAGTGACATGTTCTAAGTTGAAATTTCACATAAATTAGCGGCATTAAACTAATATAATCATACAAAACAACATATCTCCAATACCATAAAATTAATAAATACCAAATATAATAATAATTAAAATTCATACGCTTATAAATACATAATCATTGTTTTATATAATGATATGGGAATAATAAATAAGGAGTTGAATACCAAACCACCCAAAAACTCAATAGTAATTTCAATATTCATCTGAAGAACGAGACTACTATAAAATATAACACTGGTATATAACTTGGTCTATCTCTACAAAACAAGTGAACATGATCTCCTAGTTTACCATAGACTACAAAAAATGTTTTTCCCTTGATATATTGTGAAATGTATCAAAAGATACCATATAGGTGTCATTAAAACAATACCTAGTAGGACACCCAGAAAGCACCAGAAAAAATCCATCAAGTGTATTAAGCTCATCAAATAAAGGTATGTCAATTACGATCTGAGACATATGATATCCAAGGAAATAAAAAAAAATTCACATGAAAGACTCTGAGTCAAAAACATGATCAACAACTTCTAGCTATAGATCAACTATAATGTTTCAAGGTAATTCTAGTACTAGAGATCTCACTCCATGAGTCCTGACATCCATGATGGCACTACACCGATAGACAAAACTAATTAAGAAAATATATACTAATGGAATATAAATTACTTCCCATAGATCATCCCATATGGGATGAAAATATCCATGAGTAATACTTTGACTTATGAATCTCTTCACAATGGTCATTATCATCATGTCTGGACACGGAGTATCACATATCGAACTTATTGGGTTCATATAATAATCACACTCAATATGATTACACATCATAGAAAGATCAATCCATTATAAAAATATCAATGGTAAACTCCCCAGGGCTCACTAGGGTGACACAAAACCTTACTGGATACATCATCCTTGATAATGGATTGACACTGATAATAATGTTGATGACATCAATACAACATACCCTACCTATGTAAACATGAATAAATTGAGGACCATATTAGGCCTATATGAGGTGTAAATGATTCATACTAGTAAGGGATGAATTCAAAGAGTTTTAATATGATTAATTCCAAAATAATGGAAATTATAAACATATAATAGATCAACAAGAAGTGTCATAGTATCCTCCCTCTATGAAGAAAATGGGTTTCTTCAATATACTCTCATAAGAAAGGATAAAAGGGAAACACTAAACTAATTATGGTCTAAGTAATGTCACAAAATATCATGATGAAGATGATTTGGGAATTTTGTGAAATTAAAACTATCCTAAAAGAATAAAAGTAATGTGCCAATTGCTACATGACATGAATGAAAAAACTTGTTATTCTTAATGTCTCAAGATCATAAGGAATTCACTTTTCCACATACATAGTGTGTCTTGTAAGGTAGATGATGTTTAGGTTCCCATATGGAACATGGGGTGTCTTCTTCATGTGATTCTGTATAATTGGTCATGCCAGCGTTCCTTTGCATGTTTTAGAACATGGAACTTAGCTTTTACTCAGTCATTCATTTATACATAGCATGTAAATGGCAAGTGAGGCCACAAGACCTCATTAGATTTTACTCCCTACTCACTATGATATGTCTTCCATGTGTTAAAAAGTTTTTAAATGGTGAAAATTGTGTCTTAAACTATATGACATCTTGGGCATTTACCCCCACAAAATCTGAGCTCAATGGATAAGGATCACATGACATGTGACATGTGTCAGAAATCATGTGATACAGATATCCTAATAGAGACCCTAGTTTCACATAGAATATACGACATTAAATTTGTAATTCCGGACTACATGCAGGGTAGTTGGGTTTTTAAAATAATTTGTGGGATTTTCAAGGATCATTCACATGTGACTGTAGATTTCATTATATCTAATGAATAATAAATCAATGAAGATCGATATTAATCGATATAACACTGTCCATAATCATCCGTCATATTTTGACTATTCCTGCTGATAAAAAAATAGTTTCAATCACACTATTCCCTTAGAAAATTCCATTCACAATCCATGGATCTCCAATCAATTATTGATTTACCACTAACATCTTGAACCATGACTCCATCAATCAACCCAAAAAATGAACCATATAAAAGATCTATTGAGACAAAGATTGAAGGTGTGATATTAATGTAATGGGTATTCCTCAGATGGTCATCCAACTAAATTGTTAATGATTATTATGACTAGAATGGGGAATGAAAACCATGAAACATAAGAATTTGGAAATAATAACATCCATGTTCATATTGTCCATGATCCATCAATGTAAAAATGATGATTGTAGATTTAGCAATAAATAATAAAATTATAATTACACACCAAATACCAGATTAAAAAAACCATACCCATAAACCAATCGATCCATGAACTGATTTAACAGTAAATTACTTTTTGGTTCATCATAATATAATAAAATAAATACAAATCCAAAAAAATTCTACATATATTAGGATAAATCTCTATTTAAGATATAATATGTTTTTTTGTTTTTGTTGGATTAATCCTCAAATTCAACAGGCACATTGATCATAAATGCTCAATCTATCAATATTCATTCATGAAATATCCTACACCAACTATTTCCTAAAAATCCATCTATTTGAGTGAAACATAGAATATTTTTAATAAAACTATTTATGTATGATTTCATTATATCGCTACATCATAATATAAAAATATAACTTCATATTATTTTTATTATTTATACCCATGGTGACATTGTCACAATCTATTAATGTCGACAAAAATTTTGTATCACCTACATTAAACCATGCATTCCAAGCTCAATGGTGCTATACAATTTCATATCAAAGACTAATTTTGAGAGTTATTAAAATTTTCATAATAACATTGTGTAACTGATAGATTAACATATTCAATATAATTACAATTTCAATTCGATGATCATCAGGCCTTAGAATCTCACATGGTCTCAGGTCCTGGATTAATAAATATTCTTATAAATCATTCAAAGTCATAAAAAAATGAGACACTATTCTATTACCCTATTTAATTTTTCCCCTAGAATCGAAACAAAATTTGGATACAATAATCACATCTTGGTCACCCACTACCAATAGCTCCCCTGGTGGGTTCATCTCCTATCAAATAAAATGTGCCCAAGGAAAACACTTTCCCATGAATGTTCCTTAACAATTGGTCTTTACAGTGTCAATTCCTTGAGAAATGATACTCTAATATAACAACCCTGTTTACGCAGACTGATATTAGGAAAAACCTCATTCACATACCTCATCTAAATTGACATGTTGTCAAAATAATGCAACCAAAACTATTGTAGTCATCAGGCTATGTGATACACCACCTCACTAATCTGACATAACTATTGGAAGATGTAAAGAAATAATAATCCTAGATATATACTATCACCCTATGTAACACTATGAACAACTTGAAATCCATAGTCATTCATCATTCATTCTTAATTAACTCCTAGTGTTTTTGGGCAGTCCTTATACTACCCTAGGTGAACTTCACCCTTACAAATATCACAATTTCCAAAACTAGGACCAATGTATTATCACCCAATGACAATGACCAATATAAAAACGAAATGAAAGGTCCCACATACATGTAATCAAAATGGTTTTACACTGGTGGTGTATTTGTAGTCAATATGATACCCAAACTCTACCATGAAAGATGACCCCCCAACTATGGACCAAAACTGACATGTGACCTTGAAGCATGGTCATTAGAACCTAATATATCCAAATTACATATAAGGACCCAACCTCAACAAATTACATAATCATGAATTAAATGAATAATTCACATAGAGGATCTTTTCAGGATTATAGTTTTAGGGAATTAAGACATAACTGTTACATCTCAGAAGATTAAAAAGTAGACACTTCTACTATGTGTTCATAAAATAAAAACTCTAAAAAAGAAACATGTATAGTTCCATGTTTTAGATAGAATATCTTTTTTTGATCCCCTCCTCGACCCTATTCATCTTTAAGTCCTGTGGAAAACATTTCAAAACATGGGATGAGCATAAAAAGCCCAGGAAAGGATACACAATGAAGGAAAACTATTAATTTTTCAAAACAACATGTAAAACATGAATACTGTATCAAATTACTACTTTTCACATTTATGAATTAGTAAATACTCTTTACTGAATAAAAGATCACCAATTATTCTTTGTAACTAAAATATTACCATAAACCCATATAAATAACACATAACATATAAAGGTATCTTGGGACATAAACATACTTAATGGAATAACCATATGGTCGACTTCCACACATATCACTAAATGGAATAGCCATACGGCCGAAATCCATCCCAATGAAATGGAGGTTATAACGTAACCACCCATCCTAGTATTCAGGGAACCACCCGTCATATGGTTTATCTCGTAACCACCCATAAATTGTCCAAGTACAATTACAAAATCATAAAACATAAAACAATTATAAAGGAAAGAAAAAATTTCCACATTTCTATCACAAGAGATAACATCATGATACTATCATAAATAAAAACATCTAATAAAATCATTAAAACACTATGAGAGAAAAATCCCTTTATACATTGAAAATATTAAAAGAAGACATTTAAAAGTGATTTTAGAATCAAAGTATCCCATACCACTTTGAAGCTTTTAATGGAATTATAATTTTAAAACATTTATTTCCATATAAATAAATACTCAAAAACATTTTTAAAACATTGAAATTAAATATAAATATTTATAATAATAAATAATTAAAACATTTAATAATGACATTTTTGTTAAAGAGTTTTTAACACAATGAAGTCTCAATGGAAATGTAAATTGGGATGAAATCCTTTATAAATATGGTATCCTAAAATTAAGGGTAAATCAATCTCATAAATTTCTGTGACAAATATAAATACACCCAAAATAAGTGGATATTAGGTGTAAAACAATCATAGGTCATTAACACATATTTATATGATGACATATTCAATAACTACAAGTTGAATGTAAATAAATCGAAATTGGGTTAAGAAGTTCCCTTGTAAAAATTCGACAGCCTAACGGCGTCATTTTAAAATTTCGAAAATGAGTTGATGAGACAAAAAGGGTATCTCATCACTTGGAAATAAATTTTACATCAATAAGGATATATAATAACATATCCCAATATAATAAGATGTAAATTAAAAGGCATAACAAAAGAAGTATTTTAAAAAGAGGAGGGTGAAAGGTTCCCTTACCGACTAGGGTATCTTTCGAAACGTACACCCCATGTAAGAAGGGCAATACAACATAGATGTAAATAGTCATAAAAGAAATTATATTAGAAAAAGATTATAATAATGGGCAGTAAATATACCACTCAAAGTAAATGGTGGAGAATGTAGCATAAATCTCACGGGAATAAAAGTGAGATGAAAAAACCATTACGAAAACTTGACAGCCTAACGACGCCACTTAAAACATCCCAAAATGGATTTATGAGATCAAATAGGGTCTCTCATAATATAAAAATAAAATTTACAGAATGTGGAATATAAAATAACATCCCCAAACATAATAAATTTGAGCTTAAAAGAAATGACATAAAAGAGAGTACTTAAATAGAATGAGAGAGGTAGGATCCCTTACTTCAAGCCCGATTTTTCTTGTTTGTTTTTTATATTCCTGAATAATAAAATTTTGTAAATTTATAATTTAATAATTACCTAGTTTAATGTTTATTATTAAATTCATGTCACATATTATAATGTTATAACAATTAGTTAATAATGTGAGTTCATATTAGACGTTTTTGTCGATGTTCGGTACATGAGTAAAAAAGGTACTTGTTTGAAAAGAAATTCCCATGTAGTTTTAATTAACCCATCTAAAGAATAGTATAAATGATTTAAATATAATATATATCAAGTATATATTCATTTTATACTATGCCATAACATTCGTAGATGTGAAAATTAAATGCATCGTTCATGGAGACGGTATGCCGTACGTACGCATGAACACTACTTTAATTTCTTTGTCACATTAATGCAATTAAAAATAAATGATACATATATATATAATAATTCTAGTATGACATATGTGTTATATAAGTCACATATGTTCATTAATTTCATTCCTTATACATTCCATGTATTGCATGAATGAGTCACATCACTTGAGGGGGCGGTAGTCCACACTTCCTCAAATGAAATTATCGCATTTCCACAACATGAAAAGCATAAATAATGTTTTAAATGTAAAATAAAAAAGCATAGAGAGGAAATAAATATAATATATATCATAAATAAATATATTTCCATCATAATTGCCACCATTAGATGTGGTAGGTGAAGATAGAACAATCATCGTTTCGTGAGGCAGTAATTTGCCATCCACAGAAACACTATGTTCGTTAACCATTAGACGGATGTTTGTGTAAGTGTAGCTCTAATAAATCTAATCAAAAATCATATTATAATTAAAATACTGGTTTTTTTTTTAAAATAAAGTAATAAAATGAGTTTAGGAGGTTGGAGAAGAAAAATAAAACAAAAGATCATAAGAGAGGACATTACCTTTAATCGGCTATCTCCCATTGGTTTGAACTAAAATGGTTTCTTTAAGAGCTTTATGCCTAAGGTAAGGCTTCTAGGATGAAGAGAGGGATGTGGAGAGATAAAATGTGAAGAGTTTGGTTGAGCCAAAGGCTTGACATGTGTGGGTAATGGGGTAGACGTGGGGGCCTTTTATAAGAGGGAGGAGGGGCACTCTTGGAAAGTCTTGAAACGTTACTTTATTATAAAATGAGTTTTGGATATTAAAGGTCCCACAATTATATATTTAGAGTATAAGGTTATAAGGGTTCGAAATAAACACATACAATAGGTTTTTGACAAGTATATGTCTTATATTTTAACAAATCTTTTAATTTTATTTAAATTACTCATTAATGAGTTAATCGCTGCATTATCATGGTGTCATAAATAAATTAATTTATTTCATGTCTAAAAATTATAAAAAAATTACCATGATATATGAAATATTTTTATATTTCCAATGAATATTTATAGTAAAAAATATTACTTTTATATCCCCATGTAAAAATTGTTTTAGTAAACCAATACATGTTTGTGACATTTTTATTTTAACTTTAAATAAATAGTAGTTAATGTCATTTTCTTACCCAACTGGCTCCATGGGTTCCCCAAGTTTACCAAATGGATTGTATTAGTAGGCCATGACTCATCCAATAAGGGTAGAACATGTGTAAAGGACATTTCATATTATTATAACATTATCTTTACCTTAAATTACACTAATTACCTTTAATCGCGATTAATAAAACATAAAAGTTACTATTCACCAAAAATAATTTTCATCCCATTGAACCACATTTGACATACTAATGAAATCCATGTATTCAGGATTTTTTATTTTTATATCACAGAGGTGGTAAAATTCCATTTCAATGAAAAATAAATTTTTTAACTACCACTTAGTGGTTTCACTATTCATCAAAAATTGTAGTTTTTCAGAAGAATACCAAAATTTCACTCTAAGATAAATTTGATATTCCGAATTCAAAAATGATATATATTTTAAAAAATTCAAAATATACAAGTTTCATTAATCAATTTAATAATTAATTCCTGTTGTCAAAACAAATAGCGTGTTTTTAAGAAACAAAATATATCAAAAGATTGACACTAGTTTAAGTCAAATTTCAAAGTGAAATTAATTCCAATGACCACCATTGGATTAAATGGTAAAAAAATATTCTAACTACACTTTAAACCCAATTAAAAAGATAATATATCCATACAAATTAATCAGTTTAAAAAGAGGTTTTGAATAAAAATACAACATATTCACTAAAAATTATCTTTATCGGAAAAATAAAAAAAATTTACACAAAGTAAAATTTGATGTCCAGATTCTAAAGAAGGATTTTATTTGGTCCAATATAACATATAAAATTTTCAAAAAGTGGATTTAAAAAGGGGTTTCCATCGAAAGGCGGTTAATCAACCTTTTAAATAATATTAGAATATTTACACTTAAAATTGGATTCATTTGCATTTTAAGCCTCTAACATTTATTTGTATAACAAAAAAATATTTGAAAAGCATATATAATCATTTTTTAGTTAGTTCTGTTCATTCCTGCCATAACAATGGCTAGGCATTAGCAACCATTTAAAATAATATTATTATATTATTAGTGTGTAATGTAAGATTTCAAAGAAACTCATTATTGTGTATTGGGTACGCTATTGAACATAGCATTCACTTTAATGTAATATTAATATTTGATTCACAAATATTAATAAATATGAGAATGTAATATTCTTTATTTACATTGGATGTTACATCCTTCCCCCATTTTGGGAATTGCATCCTCGATATTTTAAAATTGGGCTGGAAACTTCATTGAAAGCCCTACATCGGAAAAATAGTCACCAAACCTATCACTATAAAAGAAGGAAGGAGAAGTACAATGGTCACTCGAGTTAACCCATACTAGGATTCCTTGTAAGAAATCATGGATATGGAAGAAAAAATAAAGGGTGATGTTCTGATGGGGAGATATAGAAAACATTATTAAGAGAATGTCAACCACCGAAAAATCACAACCTTGTGATGGGTTAAACGGTATTTGATTACCTAGTAGGAAAAGTTAACATCCAACATTTTTGTTTTAAGTTACTTTTCATTGAGTAATTTATTTATGAGCTTAACTAAATCACAAGGAAACATACATTCTTATCTTTTAGACTTTCATCTTTTACTAGATTTCTTACACAAACTCCTTTTTTCCTCCAAAAGATGAGTTTTAAAGATGACTTGTTCACATAAAGAGTGATATAATCAAAATATAGAGAATCAATTAATCCAAAAAATTGGAATATATATTTCTCATGTCTTTAGAAAAAAACCTAAACCAAAATTGTTGGTACGAGATAAGATAATGCCCAAAAAGGATAATCCTGTATAAAAAGAAAATCTATTTTTAATCTCCAAAATTTGTCCAACAAAACCCAAAGTTCTACAAAAACTATTTTATAAACAATTGTCCACAAAATTATTCAATGTAAACCAAACTAATATTGAAACCCAATTCATTGAAGGATTTAATCACATAGTCTTCCATGGTAAAAATTAACATTTACCTCCAAATAACATGAGTTGCTCTTAATGTCTCATATTGAAAACTTATTAACCTAATCATATATCCTTCATGATAGGTCTATATTTTCCTAGAAAACCCAAAATCAACTAATTATTGTTTCATAAAATTATATAACTAAAAAGGATTTGTTATACTAACCCGGGACTTCACGTAGTCCAGTCGTAGGCGATAAATACCCGTCGCACTTTGGTTGTGGGTTCGATTCCCACAGATTTTTCTGACGCGACGAGTTGTCACACGGTCTGCATGTTTTCCTTTTTTCAAAACTATATAATCTCAAAACATTCCCCAAAAAGAGATAAAATCATAAAAAATAACCATAAAAATATTTAACCTCAATTTTATTTCATGCCTTTCATTTTCCATCATAACATATAGTAACCCATACATAATTCAAAAGTAAAGATCATATAATCCCAAATGGTTCTTTAAAACAATGTCCACAAAATAATAGATAACTATTCCTTTATTAAAACATTCATATATCAAACATCAGTGTTACACATACTATAAAAGAGCCTTTTAATATAACCCCATCATCAAAAGAGACTTAATACTTTTAAGAATTTCACCATCATAAAATCTACCATAACTATTGAATCCCTTATATGTTGAATTCTTACTCATTAAACATTCTTCATGATCCATTAACCATTCCTTTCCAACTTATTATGAAAATACTTCTTTCCTACAAAAAAACCATGAATCATATCCTAAGATTCCAAAATAGCAAAGCATATGTTAAGAAATAATCAATACCATTGATTGGTTATTGTCAGTTTCTTCATCCTCAATTGGAATGGAATTAGGTATTGGTAAACAAATATTTGTACGATCTTGGTGATCCCATTCCCAAAACATATTCGTTGGACATGTGTTTTCATAATGACCATGCACACCACATTTAAAACATTCAATTGATCCCTCACAAAGAACTCCATTCCCTTTCCTTGAGTCAACTGGATGCTTCCTTTTTACATGGCAGGTTCTTGCTTTATGACCTTCATTTCCACATCTATAGAATATTTCTGTCCCATTGAAACATTTTCATAGGTGTTTCTTTCCACACATTTGACACATAGGTTTTTGAACACACTTATCTTTATGATTATTAACTTAACTTCCGTAGGTATTTGTTTCTCTTATATATGATGACTTATAAAAATCACCAAGGTTTAGGTGGTCAATCATGACTCCAGATAGTTGGTTGAGGATAAACACAAGATTTCTCATTGCAGATCCCATATCATTCAGTTTCTCACTCAGAAAACTGTCACAGTTTCTTTCACATCCACTGTTATTTTAGTGCCTGTAGTTCTAGCCATTTACTAAAACCAAAGAGGTCCATGTGAGCATGCCAGTAAAATCATCATATAATAATGAGGAAGATAAACACTAAGATATAGTTATCTATGTTATCCCAAACTCAATCTAACTTTCAAAAGAAAACAATGACTCCATCTAATATACTACCCATTGTGGTTATACACAACTTGTCACTTCTGCTTAAACAAAACTCTAAACTCTAAGGTTATCTAAACCGACTGTTGATAACATCTATAAGGACATCGCCATACAACATTACATAATCATTAATTCAATGAATAATTCACATTGAGGATATTTTCAGGTTTATAGTTTTATAGAATTAGGAAATAACTATTACATCTCAAAAGCTTACAAAGTAGACACTTCTACTATGTTTCTATAAAATGAAAACTCTTAAAAAGAAAGATGTCTAGTTCTATGTTTTAGATAGAATTTCTTTCCTTGATCCCAACCTTGAACCTATTCATCATTAAGTCATGTGGAAAACATTTCAAAACTTGGGATGAGCATAAAAATACTAGTAATGGATACACAAAGAAGGAAAACTGTTCATTTTTCAATACAGCAAGTAAAACATGAATACTTTATCAAAGTAATACTTTTCACATTTATGAAGTAGTAAATACTCTTCACTAAAAAAAATATCACCACTTATTCTTTGTAACTAAAATATTACCATAAATCCATATAAAGAACACATAACATACTTAATGGAATAACCATATGGTCGACTTCCACACATATCACTAAATGGAATATCCATACGGCTGACTTCCATACCCAATGCATTGGAAGTTATAATGTAACCACCCATCTTGGTATTTAGGGAACCACCTGTCATATGGTTTATCACGTAACCACCTGTCAATTGTCCAAGTACCATTACAAAATCATAATACATAAAACAATTATAAAGGAAAGAAAATATTTACCCATTTCAATCACAAGAGATCACATCCTGATACTATCATATATAAAAACATCTAATAAAATCATTAAAAATCTATGAGAGAAAAATCCCTTTATACTTTGAAAATATTAAAAGAATACATTTAAAAGAGATTTTAGAATCAAAGTGTCCCATACCACTTTGAAGCATTTAATGGAATTATAATTTTAAAACATTAATTTCCATATAAATAAATACTCAAAAACTTTTTTAAAACATGGACATTAATGATAAATATTTATAATAATAAATCTTTAAAACATTAAAAATGATATTTTTGTTAAAGTGTTTTTAACAAAATGAGAGACTCTTAAATATAGATAATTGTGGAATATCATTTAATAAGAAATTTATAATATCATGAGAATAAATATATTCATGATATAATATGTCAAAGGACAGTAAATACACCATATAAGAGTTAATTGGTGAATAACAACAATGATGTCTCAATGGAAATGTAAATTGACATGAAATCCATTATAAAGATGGTATCCTTAAATTAAGGATAAATCAATCTCATAAATATGTTCGAAAAATATAAATACACCCAATACAATTGAATATAATGTTAAAATAACCATAGGTCATTCACACATATATATAGGATGACAAAATTAATAACTACAAGTTGAACCCAAAGAAATCAAAATTGTGTTAAGAAGTTCCCTTGTAAACATTCGACAGCCTAACAACGTCACTTTAAAATTCTGAAAATGAGTTGATGAGAGAAAAAGGGTATCTCATCACAAGGAAATAAATTTTACATCAATAAGGATATAGAAGTACATATCCTAACATAAAAAGATGTAAATTAAAAGACATAACAAAAGAAGTCTTTTAAAAAGAGGAGGGTGAAAGGTTCCCTTACCCACTTGGGTATCTTTCGAAATGTACACCCCATGAATGAAGGAAAATACATCATTGATGTAAATACTCATAAATGAAATTATATTGCACAAAGAGTATAATAATGGGCAGTACATATACCACTGAAAGGATAGGGTGGAAAATGTATCATAAATCTCACAGGAATAAAAGTTATATGAAAAACCCCTTACGAAAACTCGGCATCCTAACGTCGCCACTTATAACTTCAAAAAAAGGATTTATGAGATCAAAAGGGTCTCTCATAATATGAACATAAAATTTAATGAATGAGGAATGTAAAATAACATCCCCAAACATAATAAATATGAGCTTAAAAGATATGACATAAAAGAGAGTACTTATAAAGAAAGAGAGAGGTAAGAACCATAACCTCAAGTTCGACTTGTCTTGTTCGTCTTTTTTTATTCCTGAATAATAAATATTGGTGAATTTATAATTTCTTAAGGACCTCATTTAATGTTTATTAATCAATTCATGTCACATATTATAATGTTATAATAATTAGTTAATAATGTGAGTTCATATCAGACATTTTTGTCGATGTTCGATACGTGAGTCAAAAAATAAACTTGTTTGAAAAGAATTTCCCATGTAGTTATAATTAACCAATATAAATAATATTATAAATTATTTAAATATCATATATATCTAGTATATAATAATTTTATACTATTCCATAACATTCAGAGATATGAAAATGAAATGCACCATTCCTGGAGACGGTAGGTCGTACGTACGCATGAACGCTACTTTTATTTCATTGTCACATTGATGTAATTAAAACTAAATGAGAGAGATATATATATATATATTATAATTACAGTATAATATATATGTTTTAAAGGTAACATAATTTCATTAATTTCATTTTTTATACATTCCATGTATTTCATGAACGAGTCACACCACTTGACGGGGCGGTAGTCCACATTTCCTCAAATGAAATTACCGCATTTGCACAACATGGAAAGCATAAAGGAATGTTTTAAATGTAAAATAATGAAGAATAGAGAGGAAATAAATATAATTTATATCATAAATAAATATATTTCCATTAAAATTTCCACCATGAGAGGTGGTAGGAGAATATAGAACAATCATCGTTTCGTGAGGCAGTAATTCTCCATCCACAGAAGCAGTATGTTCTTTAACCATTAGACGGAGGTGTGTGTAAGTGTATATCTAATATATCTCATAATAAGATCCTAGTATATTGAAGATACTGGTGTTCCTAGAAATGAAAGGAATAAAAAGAGTTAGGGGTTGGAAGAATAAATATAAAACAAAAGAACATAAGAGTGGACATTACTTTTAAATCGGGTATCTCTCTTTTGTTTGAACCAAAAGGGTTTCTTGAAGAGATTTCTACCTAAGGTAAGGCTTCTAGGACGAATATAGGGATTTGGAGGGATAAAATGAGCATAGTTTGGTCGAGCCAAAGGATTTAGAGTGTGGGTATGGGGGTAGAGGTGGGGGCCTCTTATAAGAGGGAGGAGGGGAACTCTTGGAAAGCCTTGAAAAGTTACTTTATTATAAAATAATTTTCGGATATTAAAGGTAAAAAAATTATATATTTAGAGGTTAAGGTGATAAGGGTTATAAATCCACCCATACAATAGGTTTTTGACAAGTGTATGTATTAGATTTTAACTTATCCTCTCATTTTATTTAAATAGTTCATTAATGATGTAATCGTTGCATCCTCATGGTGTCATAAATAAATTAACTTATTTAATGTATAAAAATTATAAAAAAATACCATCATGTGGTAAATCTTTTTTTATTTCCAATAAATATTTATAGTGAGAAATATGACTTTTATAACCCCATTTAAACTTTTTTTAGTAAAACAATACATATTTGTGACATTTTTATTTTAACTTTAAATTAAAAGTAATTAATGTCATTTTCTTTCCCATGTGGCCCCATGGGGTCCCCAAGATGACCCATGTATTGTCTTGGTCGGCCATGACTCATCCAATAATGTTAGTACATGTGCCAAGGTCATTTCAAATTATTATAACATTATCATTACATTAAATTACACTAATTACCTTTAATCGCGATTAATAAAAATTAAAAGTTACTTTTCAACAAAATTTATTTTCATCCCATTGAACCACATTTTACATCCTAATGACAACCACATATGCCAGATTTTTGAAATTCAAATCACAGAGGTGGTAAATTTTCATTTAATTGAAAATTCAGTTTTTTAACTACCACTTAGTTGTTTCACTATTCATAAAAAAATGAGGTTTTTTTTGAAAAATATGAACATTTCACCCTAAGATATTTTTGATATTCTGAATTCAAAAATGATATCTATTTTAAAAAATTAATAACATATAAGTTGCATTAGTCAATTTAATAATTAATTCCCATTTTCAAAACAAACAACGTGTTTTTAAGATACAAAATATATCAAAAGATTGACACTAGTTTAAGTCCAATTTCACGGTGAAATTAATTCCAATGACCACCATTGGATGAAATGGTGAAAATATATTCTAAATACACTTTAATCCCAATTAAAAAGATAATATATCCATAAAAATTAATCATATTAAAAGGATGTTTTGAATTAAAATACAACATTTTCACTAAAAATGATCTTTATCGGAAAAATAAAAAAAATTACACAAAGTAAATTTTGATGTCCAGATTCTAAAGAAGGGTTTTATTTGGTCCAATATAACATATAAAATTGTGAAAAATTGGATTTAAAAATGGTTTCCCATCAAAAGGTGGTTAATCGACCTTTTAAAGAATATTAATATATTTACGCTTAAAATTGGATTCATTTCCATTTTATGTCTCTAAAATTTATTTGGATAAAAGAAAAAATATTTGACAAGCATATATAATCATTTGGTAGTTAGTTCTGTTCATTACCGCCTTAAAAATGGCTAGGCGTTAGCAACCATGAAAAATAATATTATTATATTATTAGTGTGCAGCGTAATATTTCAAAGAAACTCATTGTTGTGTATTGGGTACACTATTGAACATAGCATTTCCTTTAAAGTAATATTAATATTTTACTCACAAATATTAATAAATATGAGAATGTCATATTATTTATTTACTTGGGATTTTACATTACATGTCCTGCTAACTAGGTTAAAACATGGTTCTCAAAGTCAACAGATTCTCCAACGACTTCCTCAATGCTCTACTTAATCATTCCATGAAGTAAGTATCACATTATCCAATAATAAATAATCCAATTAATTAAATATAGAGCACCTCTTACATAAAAAATAGTCTAAATAACTTGTTGTGTCCAACTACATGTCATGTAACACTTTAGTGATCCTAAAAGTGTACACCCTATACACGTTGACCTGGTATGTTAATGATCACATAGTTTGTGATATTTTTCCTATTGAAAGTGATAATTATCTCTTCAAGTAAACCATATCACCACACATTAGGGACAAAACAAAATCTTATATTATGAACAACATGTCATGTAGTCATGTTTTTTATATAACCAACTATAATTTCCAATAATATTCACCCATTCCTACTGATTATCTTGGATCTACATATAATTTTGTTAATGAAGATGAATCTCAATCCATCCGATCTCATCCATTATCATTGGAAGGATTCTTTCCATTATTGATACTTAGGAAGTAGAAGTCATCACACATTACTTCCATCACATGACATACAAGAACAGAGGGTTTATAATATTTTCCCAATTTTAATCCATCTTCATGCACCATTATCCCATCGATGATCTGAAAACCCAATCCACATAAATTATACACTATATTAAATATTGAATGCGTAATAATCTTTTTCTGAGTAATCATCAAACCACCGAACAAACGAAATTCCTAAAATGATATTTCATAAAATGGGGGAAGAAAACCATGATACACAATAATTATGAATGAACCCCATCCAAATTTTTATTTCCCATGATTCATAATTTTGATAATTATGATCGAATATCAAATTAAAATCAATATAATAATAATTATTCACCAAATCATAAATAAAAAAGCTCATACCTACAAAATGATTAATCCATTAATAAATTTGTCAGTAAATTGTTTTTTTTTCATAATATGATAATAAAATGTTGAAAATCCACAAAAAAATATTCTAACTAAATTTGGTTCAATATCTATCCATGAAAAACCTTCCATAATTATTACTGTTGAGATCCTAGAATTCTATTCACTAACCAATCACAAATGATAGACTCATCGATGTTTGACCAAAAGAAGATCCTCCACCAGATCCTCTATCAAACCCAATGGTTGTGATGATAACCGAAGAAAATTTGTTTTTACAGGGTTTATATTGAAGTTTATTGGGTTTCTAGTTCATGAAATAAGAATAAATAAATTTATTAATTTATTAATTATTTATTCCCGCGGTAAATTTTTTAAAAACTCCCAATGATGACAAATATTATGTCCCACATCGGATAAACCCCATAATCTAAACTCTACATTGGTTTCATATTTTTGATTCAAGGCTCAATATTCTATTTATCTCATTTTTTCATGAAACTGCATGCACATGATATTAACATATTTAATATCTTAAAAATATAAATTTCATGCATCTTAGGGCCAGGATTATCACACTATCTCAGTTCCCAAATCTAGAAATATTCCAAGATATTATCCAAAATCCTAAATAAAAAAAATAAGACATTATATATATGAATATTGAATTTGGATTCGTAAATGAAATATTTTTTTACGGGATATGGTGTCTTTGAAGAAT
Organism: Viscum album; assembly: GCA_963277665.1. Taxonomy (NCBI): domain Eukaryota; kingdom Viridiplantae; phylum Streptophyta; class Magnoliopsida; order Santalales; family Viscaceae; genus Viscum; species Viscum album. Next base: position 692,879,825 of record OY728164.1, read on the forward strand.
GAATGTTTTATTTTTGGTTTATTTTTATGGTGGCTAAATGAGCTTGGATTGAGAGATATGGAAATAAATTTTAATGAATTCATAAATAAGAGATTTTAACTTGAATAGAGAATGATTTTTGTTTTTGTATACTATTTATATACAATTTTTTAACATATACTTGATGTGATGTATCATATTTATCAGTTACTTCCAATCCATTTTTGGATCATTAGAGAACCATTGAGTATAAACGATGTGATAAAACACATACATATATTCCTAGGTCTACTAAAAAAACACATACATTACATACCATATATAAAACAAATTGGTATGAATCAATATGAAATTGAATACATTTCTCATTACTTCCATAATGAATCATTTCATAAATAGTCATAGATCCCCAATACCAAACGATTTAGTTCCTTTTTAGATTATCTACATTGAAATATTATTTTAAAAAATTAATTCCACATCTCTCACAACATCACTACATTATAATTCCTTAAAAAAGAATTTATAAGTTATATATCATACAGAAATGGGAAACATATAATGCATTGATATCAAAAACTCAATAATGGATGAACTGATCAATGTGTGATAAATTTTTTAGAATATAAAATATGAGAAAACATGATAATGGGATAAATATCTAAATAAAAACATGGAATGATAATAGTCTTAAAATAGTAAATATACAATAATATTTAGTCTCTAATGATAAAAAATAAACTATACAAAAAGTGTGGATTGATACACAATAATAATTATCCTTGGAGCATAAAATAGATATATAACAATTAAATTTCATGCAATAATAAGATATATTTACATTGTAAACATGTACAAATATGGAAAGATCCACAAATAGTTTTAAAAATATGAAATTATGTCAATTAGTAATGTAACGAAAAATGAAATATGGTTAGCCTGTGCATATTATTAAAAATATTTCAAAATAAAAACACGTTCATGCATATAATCATTATCTAACATGATATAAAACCATAACCAAATCCTCAAAAGGACATATAATAACCAACCATATACATAATAATATTCCATACACAAGTTTACCAAGAAAATCATAAATCATGTCATGTTGAACCCATGAAAATAAAATATTTTTCTTAACATCACAAAAGTTTATCAGATAAAGTCACTTCATGTGTTAGATCAGTTAATACCAAATAAGTAATCACCCAGAATGAGTATCCTTGATATAAATTAAATGGGTTATTAATAAAGAACAACTCTATATGGGATTGATATTTCCATGATAAAGATAAAAATATAAGTAAAATAAAAAAAATGAATTTTAAAAAATTGTTTTAACATTATCATAAAATTATGAAATTATAGGTCACATTAAGGGTATTATTTGAAAATTTGACATGAAATATTGTCTTGAGAATCATTTTGAACGAAAATAATGGTGAATAAATAATGTTTATATCCACCAATGTCGAGGGGAATATAATTTATATGATTTTGAAGTAAACTTCCTTTTAATATTATAGCATAACATTATTGAAACCCACATCATAAAATGTATAAAGAAATTACATTATTGAATGTGTAAGGAGAACAGTTTTACTCATGAAGATAATATATATTTTGGTTTTAAATAAAAAAGAAATATTTTTTTGAATGGAAATATCTAGAAATAGATAAAAAAATTAATAACTAAAATGGATCATAAGTATTATTAACAACTGTATACATTTTAGGAAATAAATTCGTGAATATCAAAGTATTGAAATAATTTTTTCTTTTTTACATTGATAATGAATATATAATATCATATGAAAATTATTATTTTTTGATTATGGTGAAATTTAAAAAATAAACACCAAGAAGAAATCTTATGACTTTAAGAAGCAACGTTTAGTTTTCAACATCCCTATAAATTATGGAATTGTATGAAATAAAATAACATAAAATAGAGATTTTTAAATTGACTAGAAAAATCAAATTCATAATGGTTATTTACCATTAAATAATTAATTTTTTTAATAATTATACCATGTTAAAGAACACAAGTTCAATAATGACATATTATTGCTCAATAATAGTGAATTGAGACTAAGACCCATACCTAGGGTAGATGAAAAGTGGGACATACACTAAAACCATATTAGATAAAAAAAACCTATATATTTTATTATTTTAGAATAATATTCAAATCTACCACATTTTATATTTTTATATATAGTCTTTCATTATATATATATTGTTTAGTCACTATTTATTTTTATCATTCAATGTTATTGATTTTGATTTTTTCTCACAAGAATTATAATGTCAACTTTGATAACTGTAATTTAATACCATGTTTCTATATAATAGATTATTTGTGGTAAAAGAAACTATTATTCAAATTTATTTATAAAATTGTAATTTTAATTGATGATATTTCTATTTGTGATTCAAATAGATGAAATCAGTGACAATATTGTCTTTATAATTTTTAATGAACAAAAGGTGGTATATGAATAATAGATTAGATACTAATATAATGAATAATTTATCTTCATTGAATATTGATAATGTCATATATATAATTTTTATTCTTTAAATAAATTAATAGAACCATCTACGTATGGCTATAATGAAAAACTATGGTCATTGTTCATGGAGGCAGTAATCCACAGATAATGAAGTAGGCATTTCAATTTTTTAAGAATAGGGATGGAGATTGATAATTTATTTTATTAAAAAAATATTAATTTATAATAATTATAATTAATTCATTATATTTTTTTATTAAATTATGTTTAGAGGAGAAATATTGAGAATTAATTTTTAAGTAGTGAATAGTACTCATGATGAAGACTTGACTGTTCCCTTGTTTGACTTGTTGAAAATATAGGATTTTCGGATTCCTATTGTGGATATAATTTACCTAAAAGGTAATATGGATCTGTACTTTTAATAATGGGAATATTTAAAAGGGTATTTGTATTTATATTTGTTTCTTGAAGTGGGTGGAAGTGAGGTCCTCTTGTTGGTGCAAAAGGAAGACATTTCCTTATAAACAAAAGTTCTTGGAAGGGTAATGATGGAATAAATTGAGATATGGGTGAGTTAGATTATATAAATTCCTTGAAAATTTACCGATTGAAATTCAATAACACAACATCTTTCTATAAAGTTTACATGTGAGGTAAATTTTTAAATATTTGAGGCATAATGGATTCCCCATTTTACCCATTAAATGTTATTATATATTCACAATAATAATTATATTTTTTTCATAAAATGTAATATATATCATCTTTTAAAAATTAAATATGATGAATCATAATTTGGATTCAATTTAATTTTTTTTTTCAAAATATAAAAAAATTTCGTTTCTGATTAAAATCATATTTATAGACATAATTATTTTTATAAAATTGTGAATTTTTACATTATATGTTTGTATTATTTTCCCGTTCTAATACATAACTAAATGCTGGTAAAAAAATTTAAATTCATATAAAAATTAGACTCATTAATAATTAAATAATTCCTCAGAAACCAATCATTTGAAATTAAATGTTTTACAATAGTAATTCATATTTAATTTTTAATTTAGTTATATTCTAAAAAATAAATAATTATTCAATTATATATTTTTTTAAATACTGATAGATATTAAATAAATTATTTCATAAGGGTTAATCTCTATATTTTATAGAAAATAATTTTAATATAAGCAATGAAAATATAAAAAAATTATTAGGAAATATATATATTTTTTGATTAAAAATAATTTATTGTTATTACATGTTTATAGATAACTATTGGATAGAGGCTCAATTTTTTATTATATATATTTCTAAAAAGCTTCATTAAAATCATTATCTAATAAAGATTAATTAATAATAGATAACACTTTAAAAAATATTCTTTGAAAATTATCACTTTTATTCTAAATAATCTTCAATGAATTCAAATAAAATTATATATTTATATTATAAAAATTTAATTTTATCAATGTATTAATATATATATATATATAGAATTCCTATAAATACGTCATCTTAAAAATATAATATGAAAAAAATATTATTCATAAAAATGATTATATAAATAAATTTTTTAATAAAATATTATATTTTTGTTTGATTATTTTTGATTTGAGAATTATATTATTTATGTTTCATTACTAATAATACACACATTATGTATACCTATTTAATAAATGTATATCCAGTGATAAAATTTTCAAACACCATAATTCAAACTAATATATTTCTATTGACCATATTTGTAAGGAAAAAATAACCATTTATAACTACTATATTCCCACATTAAATCAATTAAATTATTTTCATTCTATCTTCAAAAATTAAACTATTCATTACAATAACTATAATTGATCATTTTATAGTGATTTCTAATTTAATGACATTATTTATCTATTTATTTTTAGTTTAATAAATGGTGATTTTAATGGTAAATATAAGATAAGGTATTTACTTATTGTATAAATATTATTCCAATCAATTTATTGTCCCATTTTAGTTTATGAACATTTAAGGGATTTAAACATCTATGATATATAATAATACATGGAATATCAAAATTCCCTTTGTGTACTTGTATTTTTATTTTAAAATATGAATTAATTATTTTTTATAAATTTTATTTACTCCATCGAATAATTATTTCATAATCTTGATTATTAATTATTAAAAAATAGGAAAATTTTAATCATAATATTAATCTATTATTTAAGGAAAGAACACTGGTATAAAAACTAATTTTTTACATTCTAACCCATTAAATAAATTGAATTCTCAAAATTTTAATTATTACCAACTAATAAAATATCATAGGGTATCCATATAATATAAGGGACTCATGAGATATTTTCTATTGTGATCTCAACCATGTTACCTTAGGAAAGGGTGGGAAATACATATTTCCCCCAAAATAGAATATACTAAATAATTAATTTATATCTAATAACTTGATCTAAATACCATCATGATTTACTTTTCAGACCCATATAATATAATTAATAATCCTTAGGAGTACATAGTAAGCCTTTCATTGATTTTACATCATATATTGATTTGAAATATGAAATGTGGTTACCCTATTTAAAAATGTTATTTGGAGTTTATATGGAGATATATAATATATTTTCAAAAAAAAATTATATTTCTAAGAAATATAAGTTTTTTTTCAAGAGAAAATTTTTTAAAAAATATGCTTGGGATATAAAAAAAATTATACTAACTTTTGTCTGTATTAATTAAATTTCTAATATTTTAGAAAATGATTTTATTCTCGAAGAAAATTTCAATGATATAATAAAATGTGTAAAACTAAAATGCAATATGAAATTCATAATTTTATATTAGTGGATAAGTGTACCTTAATTATCATGATCCACATCAGATATAATTATTTAATATGTTTAACATTATTCCCTTTATATAAGAGGGTTTAGGGGTTTATTATACTCAATATCCCTTTGTTTAGGTCAATGAATTTGATAATTCCAAAAGTACATAAATTTTATGTACTGATGTGTTATGGATAATAATTTAATACCACAATATATTCAATTTTATCAGAAGACTACATTATCTCTCTATCAAAATCATGAGATCATTGGCCAATCCTTCCACACATGAAATGTTTTATAGTTCAAGGAAATTTTTTACTATTATCCTTATCCCGTATTTTTTACACATATGAAATTATATATTTAATCCTTCATAGTGTTAATTAGATAAACATAAATAAAACCCCATTCTTATAATATTTTGTGTGTTTTGAAATTATACTATGTTCATGATATTAATCATAAAAAAACAAATATATTTTTAAATAAAAAATGATTTTAAAACATATATTATATGGTTACTTTTGTCACAATCATGGAGTCACAAATCACATACATAGATAATTCAATACCTATATCGCCCAACCACTAATTCAAATAATTATTATTGGTGTATGATAAAATTTTAAAATTGTGTAAAATAAATACCATGAACATAAAAAATAAAACAAAAAACTTAGATTCAAAACCTAATTTATGAGTCTTTATGTCTCAATATTTACCACCAACATCCATTTGTATATTTGGTTTTATAACCTAAAAACTAATATATTACATAAAAAATTACATTTAAACTCATTATAATGTCCTATATAAATATTTTCTCTCAATAAATTATATTTATTGGGGGATTAAATCTATGTTTGAAGTCATGAATTTTAGTTTTTCATTTAGTAATGATTGATTTAATCCTTAACTAATATTTTTCATTGTATTACCACAAGGTTTTTAATTTCATAAACTACATCATATTGTTTTTATCCAGAGTGGGATATTATTACAAGGAAACCATAAAAAAATTCATTACCAAATTTTTTACATTTTATTGTATTTTACCGATATGGGTTTTCATAAATTGTTATCATAATAAACCATTATCTATATTTTAGATAGATTCAGTAGATATGACCTTTTAGGTTTAGTTCAAAAAACACATACTTTATAGAATATCTTCAATTACATGTGTGATAAACCAAAAAAAATTCAAATATTTTACATGATTTTCATAATTTAAACATTACATCTCATAAATACATTCACATCCCTAGAGAAAAAAGGATTAGTGTTTATAGATACTAGATAGCTAATGTAAATAATTCATATAATTGCTTCAATATCTCTCAGAACATAAATATGTAAGTATTCTATATATATATTATCATTAATATAATATTCTATTAATATTTATAACATATGAAGGGCTGAGATCAAATTCCCTGTAATGAAAAAACATATAAAAAATTCATATAGGGATGAGAATATAAGTATATTGGAAAAAATATTATTGGAGAAGTACCTAATTTTGAGAATATATAATGTAAAAATATTACAAGATTTGAAGTTAGAGGAACATGTCATCTAAAATAAAGAATTGTATATCATGTAATTAGTGTTTTGAATCGTGTGACAATAATTGGGATCATTATTTCATAAAATTGAAATTAAACATTGAAATATTTCATATTTAAAGGAGATCAAAACATTGGAAAGATGTTTAAATACAAATATGTCCATAAATAATGTTTTGGGCATGGAAGAATGTCCCCACATAGAATTTGGAATATGTCAAAAAAATATGGTCATTCATGTAATCATTATCTCTTGCAATATAAAAAAGGAAAAAATTCATTAGAGGGATAAAAATGAAAAAAATCATATAATGGTAATCAATACAAATTTATTCTTTAAAAAATCAATCATATATCATATAATGAAAAATTGGATACATGTGGGTTTGTAACATTTTTTAATGGAAATATATAAAATAACATCAGGATTTTGATTGATTGATAGAAAAAATACAGTCCAGAAAAATGATTTTCGAATAAATTAATTTAGATTGTGGTTCATGAAATATTAATGCATTATAAATATATTTTTCAATGATAAAAATGAAAATCGTTGAAAAAACATTAAAATATATTTTGCAAAATATTTTTAACACTATCATAAAAAGATGATGTTGTGATCCATTTTTAACATAATTTTTCATAATTTGATTTGAATACTCATTTCATACACAATTTTGAAAACACTCCACTATGATTAATAATTTTTAAGACAAATAATGTAACGTGAAAGATAAAATTTCTGATCGTGGAATGGATAACCATTTTTTCATTTTTAAAATACCTTTATTGAATCCCACATTGAAAAAAAAGGAAAATAAAATAAAATTTTTAAAATAGGAAATTATACACAATAATATTGAAGGAGAAAAAATATATTTGGGTTTAATAATAAGAATGGAATACATTTTTTATATAAAATATTATGTTTATGGAGGGAAATTATCATTATTTAGGATGAGAATAATTAATAAATGTGATATAATTTTATAAGAATGATATTCATCAAAGATAATACATTGGATTAAAATATAACATTTACCTGTATATATAATTGGGATATTAACATGAAATATAAAATGAAACAAAATTGGAATATAAAAATAATTATGTTCCAAAAAAATCATTATTACTCAAATAAATGACAGTGACTTGAAAAAATCCCCTCTATATAGGGTAATGTGTGAATTAAAAGAAACTGTAATTGATATTGTGGAAAAGACCTATATATAACATGAATAATTTTTATTTAAGAATAAATATTTCAATTGGGAAATAATTACACCCTTTCAAAAAATAGTAGTTTCCAAATATGTATTCATGCCTTAATGAAGAGAAATTAAGGAAAAACACTTACAATATATTCCTGGTTGGTTGAATAAAATCTTTCTCATTGGATATAATAATAAAAATTAATTACAAATTTAAAAACATTTTAAAATTTTTCATCATTTATACTCTTAATTTTTAATTATTAATAATAAATCTGTTATTTAGATATTTTTTTATTTAGCCTATTTTAGTGATTTATATTGTATTTCACATGCATGTGATATCGATATATATCCACATTCATTAATAAGAAGTTCTTAGTTCCCATATTATTTAATTTTTTACAATATGTTTTATATAATGTTTTTATAATGTTTACATTAAATTCATTTTTATATTTAGTTGTTATTCATGAATATGAAATTGGCGGAGGGTGTGTTTTTTTGAAGATTTTAATGAAAAAATGTGGTATATGAATAATTAGTTGTTTGTCAATGAAATTAGTAACATATAATTATTGAATATTAATCAATAAAAAAAATATTTTTTTATCAAATACATTTTAATAACCATCCTTGTTAATTTATTATTAAAAATTAATTACATCATTCATGGAGGTGGTAGTCAGTACAAAACCTAAGATATGTTTTTATTTTCTAATAGATGAGAAGGAGAAACAAAAAATATTACATCAATATTAAAAATTATAATATTAATAGATATAAATATTTAATTATATTTTTATTGTTATAATATGTAATTAATAGAATGATATGGTGGAAGATGATAGGGAATGGATAATACTCATGTTGAGAACTCGATTCGTTCATTGGATGATTTATTAGAAAATGAGAATTTCGGGATTCGTTATGGGAAAAGAAAATTCCAAATTGGAATGAAAGGAATATGTTAATTGAAATATATTGTCAACAAAGGTAGTTTATAATGATAATTTTTTATTGAATTGGGTCGAAGGGAACACTTTTTAAATGTCATATAAGGGCCATTTCCAATGAAACTAAAGCCATGTTAAAGATAATGATGAAATAAAATTAGAGTTTTGTGAATAAATTTTCATGAGGCAAGTTTGATTTATTTTCAAAACAAAGAATATATTATATATATTCTAGGTGTTAAAAAATATTATCAAACATTGAGAAATGTTAGATCACTACTTTTTAGCGATTAACCATTATAAAATATTTTCTATGGTAATTATATTTGTTTCCAAAAAAATATATGATGACCCCTCATACGAAATTAGGTTTTGATTGGTAAAAAAAATCTATTTATTATAGTTAAATTTCTTAATATCATAAATTTTTATTTTAAATTAAAACATAGGATGTGTGAAAAAATATCCTTACAAAAAAATTTCCTTTTATAAATTATAAATTTTTATTATTATTCCTAAAATTTAATAATATAATGAATGTTAATATATTAATATTTTTGTTAGAACTTCATATTACATTCATATTTTAAATAATTAAAATTTAATATAATTATAAAAAATTACACATTGATTATAAATAAAATACTTCTAAAAATTACATTTTAACTATGTTAAGAAGTATTTAATTCGGTAATGATTTCTGTTCAAAACTAAATATAATATTATTATAAAAAAAATTCTGAGTAAATATATTGAAACCATTTTATTAGTCTCAATTTATTTAGTTAAAATTTTATTTTTAATATAACAGTTCAGAATGTGTAAAATATTTTTAGAAAAAATATATATTTTATGAATAACTTTAATTTAATATTTTTAATTAATGAATAATAATGATAATTTATTTATTTTATAAAATATTAGTAAATTTCACTAAAATGATAATGTAGGATATATTAATTAAAAATAATAAACTATAAAAATAATTGATGGAAAATATATCGTTCATATAAATAATTTCAAAAAATAACCTTAAGATTAATTTTTTATATTCAATAAAATTAATTTTATCAAGTCATTGATATGAAAATATTTATTTTAATACTATAAATGACTCATATTTTTCATTAATATTATAAAATGTATCACATAAAATTTTAGAAATGAATATATTATTTAGATAATTTATTTTTGTTCTGTTCTCAATTGTTGGTGAATTTAATTATTTTATATTTATTACTAAAACTAAAAATAATTAATTAATACTATCATATAATTCTATATCCAATGAATGATTATCAAAAAAAAATATTTTCAATGACCATATTTCTACTGACCATATACCTAATTTCAAAATATGCTTTAATATTGAAAATATCACCCAACTTATATCCTATAAATTAATTTCAATTTTTCTTCTAAATTAAAAAATATCATCCCCAAAGTCTTGAATAATTATTTTTTATAATTTTTTCTTATTGAATGATTTTTCTTATCATTATAGTTTTTATTATATTAATGGTGAAAATTTAGGATTATCATGATCCATGGGATTTCCTAGATGTGAAAATATTATCTTATATATTTTGTTCTAATTTTAATTTATTCAATTTTTAGGGATTTAATGATATATTGTATATAATATTCCATAGTATAAAATACTTCCCTTTATGGACTATCATTATAATATTTCACAATTAATGAATAAAGTGTTTTTAATAATATATTTAATTACTTATTTCCTAATCAATTATAATTATATTGAATGACTACAAAAATATTGTTTTAATATTATATATAAAATTTATGGTTAGAAAATGGGTCCCATAGCCTTAGGTGTTACACTATGTTTACACTGAAATATTGGTCAGGATGCAATTTATAATTTATTGAGCATGTTTTATGGTTATAAAAGTTGATAGACTAGGATTTCATTATGAACTATTAACTATATCCAATGGTCATACGTGAAGCATGATCAGTTTCCATTAGTAATTTATTGATTATATCCAATAGCAAAACAAATATATAGAATCAAATATATTTGGAAAATTATTCAGTAACAATGGTCTGAAAATTTTTTTTAACACACCATTAAGAATCAATTGTGTATAAATAAAGGGTATATAGTAAGATAGGTTGAGACAACATCAATCACATATTCACTGTAGTCTATAGTAAGAATAGTATATTATCTGGGATTCTCTTAGGAATTTATTTGGGAGTACTGACAGTTAGACAAGTTGTGAGGTTATGTTACTATAAAACATTGTTGAGTATCATTATTTATCTGACCATGTGTTTTCTCAAGATTCTATTTTTACATCATTTTAGAATTTCAAGGGTTGGATATACATGGTTAACAAAAAATGAAAAAACTCGGTATAGAATGGAGTTTTTATGGAATTTTTAGAACATAATATCTTTAAATTATCTTTTAATTTTTTTATTATGTAATTATTTATTTTATTATACACATATATAATAGGATTAGATATTTTATATGAGAAAATATTTTGGTGGTATCCTACTACTTTTTATAGTAATATCCACCACATGTAATATGATGGAGTAGAATTTTATTTATATGTAATATGTATATATATATATTCATATGTTTTAATGGATGTTAAGATAAATTACCATTATTTATAATTGAGGGTAGAATTGGAAGAGATTTGGTTTCTTTTATGTGTCCTTATTTATTTAGTTTATTAGAAATTCATTACCAAACCTGACTACTGGGAGATCCTATTGAATTCAATATATATTCCATTCTTGGATTTATTATATTAAGTTTTTTATGTGTATGTAATTTTATGGTCTTCATTCAGATATGATTCCCATACACACTCTCATCATTGTTTCATTTCATTATTCTCTTGCATGGAATTGATATTTTAGTTTGGGATGCTTTGAATATAGGCTCACAAACATTAATGATATATTATCCATACAATTCAACATCATTTGGAGGATGATGATGCTTTCCTATGATCACATTTTAACACTATATACGTCACTATTTAGGCTTCTAGGTTCATTTAATTATATTATATGACCAAATATATGTTAATGTTTCATATATTGAGTATCATGATATGAATTAACTTCAATTGTATACCTATAATAGTGTTTTGGATTCATATGAAATGATGAAGGTTGTGTAATTTAATAAGAGAAGTATATGACAAAAGAAATATCATGAAAAAAACTACTAAATGAAAATAAAAAAAATATACTCTATAAATAAGATAAAAATCTATATTCATATAGAGAGATATTGATGTGATGTATGAAAAGCTAATAATTCTTTTCAGAAAACTTTTTTTGAAAGAAAATGGAATATATCATAGAACATATCCATTAAATTATTTAATTTATGAATTATTCATACCATTTAACTATATAGTTCCCATCATAGAATGATGGGGAAGTGAATATTTTTCATCAAATATGTTTTCTAAGGTGAATAGTTCAACTTTTCATATGAATATGTCTTTTACAAACGGAATGTTAAAGAATAATTATAAATTAAAAAAATATGATTAATATTTATCAAATTAAAGAAAAATCATTTTATTGAAGATCATTAAATATGATTTATCATCTAGTTATTATAGTGATATTTTTATAATTCTCAAAGTGATAAAATAAAATTTCTCTGGTGAGTGTGATAAAGTAGAAACATACATGAATTTATATCCTGAATTGATGGAATGTCTAATGAAAATAACTAAGCTAATGTAGGATAAATGGGATTTGGGTTATGTACATAATGTTCCACGTAATATTGAGGGATTCTAAGAAAACATAATGATATAGATAATTAAATAAGTTGAAAATATTATTGTCTCACTTTCTAATGAAAATTTGTTAAATGAGTCATGAAATGAGAAATGTAATAAAAAATAAAATAAGCATGTTAATCAAAATAAAAATTTCAATTCCACCAAATAACATGTTAAAATATCAAAAATCCAATCATAATGTTGGTAAAAATTTTAATAATAATATGCTGATTTTTGGAACAGTTATGAATAATTAAATGATCATAAATCACATTATAAAAACACAAAACATAATCATATCAAGGATAATAAATATATAATTAATGAAAAGTGATATAAAATTATTAATTATACCTTATAGCATGGATTTACAGATTATAATAGTTCTATAATGTTTCCTCATTAATGATTTTCCCCATTATTTTGAACATATTCTAATGTAGATTTTTTTAAAAACAATAAAAATTACGAGATGAATATTTTTCAAAACAATTAAAATAAATATATATGATAGGTTGTAAAATTTTGAAAATATCTAACATGATGGGAAATGTATCCAAATTTTTTTTGTATTTTTTTCATAAATATTATTAAAAATAAATAGATACACTGGTAAATTAATTTAAGTGTATCAATATTTATAACATGAATTCTTTTCAAGAATATTTTACTTTATTTTTGAATTTTAGGTCATTGTGGTAATGATTATAATTTTATAAGTAATTTTAGTAGAATATATTGTATTTTAAAAATTCATGAAATTTTTAAAGTAGTATTTATGTTGGAAACAACCCATATATAGAAGACAATTTAGGAGATGGACCAAAAATTTAAGAGTTTATTTAATGAATATATTTATAAATTTTAATGATAATTGTGGTAGATTTGATTAATAATGTCATTTGGATGATAATTTCATAAAACAATTTTTAGAATAATTGAGTGTGATAATGTCTCAATGATTTTGAAATAAAAATAATCAAATAAATGATAATGTTCTTTTAGTATAATTTTCGTCAAAATCACCCCAAATAAATCACCCATGCCTACTCGATAGAAGGATTTATATGATTAGTGATTAAATATTGAAAAAATGGTTTGATATGTTTAAATGAGTACTAATTTCATGTTGTGACGATTCAACAATACAAATAAAAGGGATTAGCATAAAAATTTATGAAAGTATTTTTTTGCAAAAGAGGACTCTCTTTTTTGATGATTTGGAAAAAACCCTTCTACATTTTTACAACTCATTCAATAGAGTAAATTTTGATATATTTTGGAATAATGGATGTGTAGTGAATATATTTAATAATGATTGTGTTATGAATAAAATTTATCAAATGGATGTAAACCTATTTTAAATATGAGAAGATGGAAATTCATATTTTGTGGGTGTATAAGAAGAAAAGAAAATATGTCTTAAAATTCATTACCACATTGGATAAACGACATGAAGAATTTATGTCAAGTATGAAATTATTATGAGGTTCCATTTTTAGGAGAGAAATGATATTTTATTTACCTATTTTATTTCACAAAAATAATTGCATTGGATAGTTTTTCAATCATATTTGTTGGTTTTTTATATTATTTTAGTAATTATATGGTTTTATTCTTATTTATTTCAATAAATTTAATAATAAATTAATTAGATGAATTTATTATTATTTCTAAAATTTATTCAATATGTAATATAAAACATGCTTCATGAGGCTTTATTCACTAATGTTATACTGTGATTTGATGTGAGGAATGATGATATAGGAGAGTGATCAAAAGAAAGAAAAAGTATTTATAATATTATAATTGAAAGGTTAATAGAATAATATGAAATTGTTTTATTTACATCTAGATCATAAAAATATATCCCATGGATATTTTAGTGTTTTCTTAGTACCAATGGAGGTATGAATACTGAAATATCATATCATAAAAAATACTAAGAATTAATCTCAACCAATAAAATAAAAAAAATGGTAATATGAATTTTATTTATCTTTAATATTATATCTAGGTCATCATAATGAGAAAATTTTTATTTGAAAATGAATCCTATACAAAATTTTAGGTGTAAATCTAGTCAAAACATACCATAGTTGATAATAATAATAATACTCTTTCAAAAATTCAATATATAATACCTTCTAAGATTTAATTATTAACAAAAATAATGATAGAATTAATACTTAAGACTACATATTCATTCAAGTGTTTTAATAATTTCATTGAATTTTTTTATAATAAATTCAAAAAACAATATTTGAGGTTATGTTAACTGGACCAACTATTAAAGCATCCCACTATGAGTCTACATGAAAATAAACATCATATATTCCTTACCCATAAGATATATTAGCATCCAAAATTAGAATTAGGAAGAAATAAATCATTAATTATAACATTTATGTATTGTGAGGTATCTAAGCATATCATTATTCCAATACTCTAATATATCCTATCCTCCAAAAATAAGAACCATTAGAACCCATTAATGGTTAGGGGTAAAATATTATAAAAAGTTATAATTTGACTAGTAAGAAATTTATAATTTTTCAATATATTTCATGTGTATATAAATTACTATATAATGTTTCTACGATTTTAATAATGAATTAATAATAGATTTTCATGAATTAAGTGTCACTAATCGACCTAATTGATATCTAGAGAACATAAAAAACTAGTAGTACCAAATGAGTCCAAATACATTCTATTCTAACTATATTGGGTAAGTAATAAACATGATAGAATAACAATATCTAATCTTGGAGGAGGATATACACATCCATGTGGTTAAGGATAAGTGATCATAATTTAGGAAATACATGTTGGTAAAAATGATTAATGATCTAAACCCTTTCTCCCTACATGGGTTTATCATGGAAGATAATAATATGTACTTGATGAAGATATCATGCCTAGTGGATTTAATATCCTTTTACTTGAGGTTCTAGTGTTTGGAGATGAGTCTTTAAGATTGATAGTTTTTCAAAGAATCATAATATATAAGCCTTTATTTATTAATTTTGAATATTTTATTATTATTATTTGTTATACTTATTATGGGTTTTGAGTGAGCATTAAATGTTTAATATTTTCAAATAATCATTGAATTTTTCCCACTATCTATCATTATTTATATTTCCAATTCTATAGTATCTTTATCAAATAATTATTATTCCAAGTGGATTAGATAATGCATTGGGAGAAATAATATATTCTATACATATAAGAGATGAAATAGTTCTCTAATGAATAACCATTTCTTGAGATGATAAGTAGAGTATAAATAAAGGAATAATATAACAAAATCCTCTTTCTATAGGTAGGAAAAACACTCGCTCAAGAATTACGGTTATAATAAGGAGCTATTGTGTGCATCAAGATATTACTCTAGAGAATTGGTGAATGTTCTTGATAATAATGTGTACCTTAATGAATAATCAATAATATAAGTTTCACAATATTACTATATTGATTTATTAAATCCAAATTATTTCTCCCAAATAAATACTTCTTTCAATTTATCTCACATATTTTATGGTTACTTTAAATTCATGGTCATTGAACATTAAAAAGCACACCATTGTATTTTTTTCCTTATTAAAGTTGAAATATATATCTGAATTGATTAGTGTTGTTGTTAAAGAAATATATAGGAGAAACACCCAATAATGTGTTTTATCACACTATATACTTAGAGAAGTGGTGTTCAGTTTATAAAAAATTCAAAATAAAAAAGTTTTGTAGTATTTATAAGGAAAATATTTCCATTCCACACATCAATATTTATTATATAAATTGAAAATAAAAAATTATTGAATAATATTCACACATCATTTTCATATGTTCATATTTTTTTGAATTCATGATTATAGATAACCTATCATCATTTCAAGTTCATGAACTATAAGGGATGTCTTACTGTAGAATTATTGTCACATATATTTCTGATTTGGATAATAATTCAAGCATAAAGGGGAAAAATTGAAAATATAGGCGGTGGAAATATTTTTATGATTAAATTGAATATAAACAAAAAATAATTCCCTAATGAATTTATATATAATTAGAAATATCCAATGAGTCTATGGAACATGAACATACCTATGGTATTTTAAAACCCCTTTTTCATCACATTGACACAAAATGAAACAAATAATGAGTTAAAACAATTCTAAAATTAATATTTTCCATTTTTAATGGTATACCATTATAATATTTTATATATTTCATTAATAATTTCCTCTAAATGATAAAAAAATTCATATTCAATAATTTTTACTTCATTAGTTTCCACATATCTTATTGAAGAATAAATTTTATAGGAGATCAAATGTTAATGGTCAAAATATAAACGATATTGTAATTGGAAGACACTATGGTAAAAGGAAAATATATGTGCTCATGAATAAAAATAACATGATAATAGATAAATATAAAAAATTAAATTAGATGAATAAAATAAAATTTAATTGTAATAGAAATTATTTATACCATAATTATTTTATTAATGATGTGTTAATATAGCCATAAATCCTTATATAATGAAACTGAATAGAAATTTCCTAGAAACTACAGTAGAATGTTTTCCATAATGAAATCCACTACCTAAATCGTCACATTCTAGGACTAGAAATACAATGATTATATATGCAGTATGTGGTATACATAGTAAATTATATTAATAAATCTAGTGGTAAATGGTCTATTTGCCCTCAAAAACTATCATGGTTAAAATAATAAACAAAATATATTATAGAAAAAGGAAATGGATTTTGGATAAATTTTAAGGTAATGTGAAAATAAGCTCGAAAATAATTCAAATAACTGTTGATATATTTTCTTGAGATAGTTGTTTTGATATTAGGGCATGAGGAGGATAGATAACAAAATGAACTGAGAAATACCATATTGTGTATCATAACTAGAATTCTAACATCATGATTAAAATAAATAAAATGAATAAAAAAATTAGATTTAATGGTATAAAAATAAACAAATAAAAGAATTGCCTAATACGGAAAAAATGAAAACATGGTATATATATTATAGTGGGGTTGTGAACAATTGCTCAATTGTAATTAAAATGTCTATGAACCCCTGATAATATTTTCTAAATGATAGAGAGAGTTTGAAAAACATATGGAAAATTATAGTAATATATTCTTTAAAATGAACAATAATGTTTTTTGATATTTAATTTTCTGATCATTTTTTATATTTCCATATAACACAATAATCTTAAGAAATATCATCTCAATCATGCGAAATCAAGAAAAAAACATCATAATCCTTTTAACTATGGTTGTTTTTTTATAAAATATAATATACCTTAAATTATCATGTTACCATGGTGCTATAATATTATATTAAAAAATAATGAGAAGGGGATTTATTATGTGTGTGGGATTTATGGTAAAGTATCAATTTAATCCCACTAATAGTATACAAATAACATTTTATAGGAGATATAGAACTAAAAAAGGTTTCATTATAACTATTTAATAGTTCTATTATATATCCATTGAGTTTCATTTCATAATAACTAATTTGACTATGGAAATAGGTTCATCAAGTTGATTTGTTTTCATTGAACATTAAATGCGGTAGGGAAGTAGTATTGATCAAAGGAACATAACACCTAGTCAAAGAAGAATTATATTTTATATTATTGATATAAGTATATCATTAAAAATTGATGAAATTAAAATTATATAAATATTGTTCATGTAATGAATAATTGAAATGAAACACATGTCTTCTATTTAGTTAGTATCATTAAATAGGAAGTGACATCGCAGTTCAAATTTAATACATTATTGAATTGAATCATCTAAAAGAATTAAATAACAAAAATATATATCAAAAAGTTTCATACAAGGTACCAGAAGGTAATTTAAATAGATATTGTAATAGAGATGAAATGGGATATTCCAATATGGAACTGAATAATTGTTTTCTTATTATGAAATTGTATGTGGAAAACTCACAAAATATGCAGTTGAAATCATTAAGATCCAAAATAAAATATATATTTTTTTAATATATTGAAACTACCAGTGATTGTTTCAGAAGACATGGATTAAAAATAAGATGAATTATTATTTGAAGTGCTAAAGAATGGGGAACCTATATGGTGGAGAAAATAAAATATCAAAGGTATAATCCTTTACTCTTTTATACACAATAATCTCATGGAGGATTTTATATAACTTTTGTAGATCCATATGATGATAAATCAAAATATAAAGGATGTTTTTGAATCATAAAAATTAAGTAAATTAATTTAGGGATTATATAACCCATTTTACAAATAGATAAAATAGAATTAATGTCATGATTTTTTACATTGGATATATAATAATATATATTAAAAAGGATGTTAACCTTAATTATTATAATAATATATAATAAAAAATATTATAATGATATTTTAGAATCAGTTATATAACAATTAATGTTAAAAATAAATTTTTCATTGATTATTCATTTAATGGATGTTAAGACCGGAAATTTTGATGTAAGTTATATAATTAAAAATGATTAAAGTAGTTTTATTGTGGACTATTATATATTAAATATCAAAATTTTGGGTGTAAATATCATATAATTAATAAATAAATGTTGAAAAACATTTTTTAATTATTATTTAATGATGCACACATATTTTAATGATTTTTTTAAAAAAATATATCTTCTAAAATGGAATTAAATGAATAATTCGATATTAATTTATTTTTAAAAGTTATTATCATTTTTAATCAACAAAAATTAATGGAATTAAATGAATAAATTTTTTATTTTTTAAAATTTCAATGAAATTTATATAGTACGGTAAGAATTGTAATAGTTATGTTTCTAGTTTTTTCAATTAAAACATCTGAAAATATATCTATTCATCAGCCAACATGGATGGAAAACACATATCCATACATTGAGATGAATGTATGTATAGGGAGGCCCCATGGGGAGGCCTACCAAGTGTAATGTGTTTGAGGCCACATTGGGGGGACTTTTGAATCTTTTAGTAAAATGTCATCCCGGGTCACACGAAGAAGAATGACACATGTGTGTGTGTGTGGGGGGGGGGAATCAATATATCTTCCCCAAAGCATGATTTTATGCCAATTATAGAATATAATGATAATTATATAAGAAAATAGGACACTCTAATTTTTGATAAGGGATGTATTCATATGCGGGGACTATTGATCTTAACAAAAAAAATGTCATTGCTATCAATTCTAGTGACCCCTCACCACAGAAAAAATCACAACCGCTCTCTACCACTAATTTTAGTCAGCATTGGCTAAACGTCCCTCTATATACATTGGATGACACCAAAACTAATTCCTCAGAAGCTTGATATTAATCATAGTGGTCATCACTAAGATCAAGATCACCATGGATCAACTTTGGGGCATAGAAGACTAAATGTGAATCCTAATAGGAAGCTCACTATCAACTATGAACAACACTACACCATAGTATTTTACCCTTAAACATAGTGGATAAGTGATAATGATCCAAGGGGTGTCATGAAAATGTGTACCTAATTCCTTTCTCAAAATTCACATAGATAAAATCATCTTTTCCATATCTCTTATGTCCAAGCCCATAATGTTTTAGACACTATTATCTTCAGTTTTATTGAAATGACCCACCACATGTTTCTGGGATAACGTGAAAATAATAAAAATGTAGTTATTCCTTAGGTCACCTGATTTTAATATCTAAAATAATATATCAATAAGGAATATTAGTTAATAATTCTATATAAATGAAATAGGAGGCTTACTTATTTAAAAAGAAATGGAGGAGGCCACATGCCAGGAGGAGGCTGATTATGTCTTATTAGCATATGTTTTGATTCATTCTATTGTATAATTATAATTTTTAATCCTTATACCATAATAATCTGTTAATTCCATTCTTCATCATTTTATTTTCAATAATTAGTAGCTTGCATGAGGATTTTCATGGTGGAGAGTATTGGGCGTTAGTAAATTTTGTGCCTTAATTAATAAATATTTTATTTATGTATGAGTTTTATAGGGGTATTGATATTGGTACAGTGGTTTTCCAATAGGAAAATTAGCAAAAACTCAATTCTTTTCTTTTAATTATATATTTTCCCTCCATTATAGTGAAAAATTACATCATATATTATAGTTAATTCATTCATTAGATGAAATTACACATGATGTAGCCATGTCGTAGATGATGTCACACTCTCAATTGAGGCAAGTCGTCAACTAAGATTATAGGGGGAGTTGGAATTGGGATTATTTAGTAATTGGTTCTATTAGACCCAATAAATATAAGGAGAGTAATTTTATAGAATATTATATCTTTGTAATATCAAAATTAATTTAAAAAAAATTAATAGTTATGGAATCCATAACCAAAACCTAGTACATGCTCTTAGATTTAATAACTCTTCATGAATGACATGTTAGGTTATTATTATTTTTTTACTACATCATTTTCCAAATCCCCCAAAAAATAAGTTTCATTTTTTTCATTAAACAATAAATGAAATAAGAAATGTTTTGGTGATTTAGAATTATTATTTTAATAAGATATAAATATCCCATATAAGACAACTAGATAGCCATTTATGATCTTTGATAAATAGAATTTTTATTTTTCCATTAATCTTGATAGGTGTTGATAACATTTGTTTCCATTTTATTAGATAAAATTAGTTGTGTATGTAAATTTTTCTTCATCACATTGTAGGTTGTTTTTATAACTTTTATAAAAAAATTAATCCAAAAAATACATTTTCATGATTTTTCATATTAATATTGAATTAATTCATGGAATAATTAACCATCGGTGAAGGGCCCGGAACATCTAGCTAACAATACTATGATGGACCATCAAAATAGGGATGATGATCACATTGTAGTTTCCTAATATATGGTGGATGACCAAAAGTTAGGACTCTCACTCTATGAAGTGATGTATTGTGTTAGTAATGTTCAAACTAATCATCAAAAATTGATGATCATCAGGGATGTCCCATTATATTTTCCAATATCAATTTAAGAGTTTCACCAATTTTAGGACACACTTTTGGAGTATCCACAACCCAAGAACCTATATAATCATATTCCAAGTGACCATGATGATCTATATTATATTAATGTTGAGGAATACTTTTATATTCTATTTTTATGAGATCAAAAGGATCTATAAAACACCTAAAATTATTATGAGGTAAAATATGATATCCTCGTTATTTATAAATTAGTTTATCCTACAAACATATATATATATATATATATATCACTCAAGGGAAGAAGAATCCAACCGTATAATGGAATTGGAATAAAATATTGAGGATCTCAACTACCTAACTTAATCAAGTGAAATCAAGCATCATGATACACTTACAAATGAAAAGGATATTAAAGCCAAGACAACTTCAAGATATGATATTATTCTAAATTCTATCTCATTTTAAATTATTCAATGACAATTTATTATTAACTTTATCTATTATTAATTTTAATATTTGGATAACTGTTTTTTATATTTTAAGATTATTAATAACATGAACATGAACTTTTTTTATCATATGGAACATACGTTGTTTATTTAACAAGCATTAGAGGAAGTACATTATGTGATCGAAGTGTTGAATCATGAATAGAACACGAAAGTGTATGATCACATAGAATGGTTGAATTATGTTATTGATTATATATTTCATAAATTTGTGAATGTAAACAAAAATTTTCACTCTCCCGTTGAAAAAAAATCATGCATCCCAATTTGAGCTACCACTAGACAATAAATAAGATGTTTCACAAGTGTAAATGAAATAGGGGGAAGATATATACATTATCATACCCCCACAACTAAGCATGTAATACTTTATTGTGAAGGGATTGGGATTTTTTTACACTCTCCATTGACTTCTTATTACCAACAATAATTAATTTTATGTTAGAAAAAACATGTAGATGTACAAATCAGAGAAGATCCACCCATTGAGAGATTACAAATGATTATTGGAACTTCTCTTTTTGAAGAAGTAAAAATACAGGTCCCATTTAGGGGAAAATACTGAGACATGTAACTCTACTCAATTTCTTTGGCATTCAATTTATTTACATGAAAATATTTCAGAATACAATATAATAAATTATCTTCTTGAAATTACATTAACAAAAAAACTTATCTTTTAACAATTTATTCAATTTTATAGGTCTATGATGGTGCAAGTAATACCCTTAATATCATTGACAAGAGATGAATAATTCTACACGATACGGGGAGTTAATTTATAAAATATTTACTATTTAAACTACATGCACATTTATAGAAAATCTATTTTAAAATTTAAATTCCATAAACTATGTATAAATTGAAATTACATGACCATGCATTGAATTCATGATTTACATTACTTATCTTGGAAACATTATATTAATAGGAATCGAATGGTTTAATGTTGTAAATTTTAATGATAATGAGATTGGATTATGAAGCTGATGAATTTAATTATTAGAGAGAATCCTGGATATTGAAATGACTTGTCATCATTTAAAAGAATTTGTTGAATCATGAAATGAAATTTCCCTACAATTTTTCAAACAATGAATTTCTGAAATTTTAATTTTTTTTTTTATTACTATTTTTATGAGTGATTGTATAGTTAAATATCTTCCATTTTAAATGTGTTATATAGAACAAATAATTTATATATTATGGTGTTCATATTTCATTAGTGATAATGGGAGATATTATCTTATAAAACATTCATTGAAAATCATCAATGCTACGATAGTGGAAAAACCAATATTCAATTATTGATTAATTTTTATGGAAATTATCATATCCTATAAAACGCCTTTTAACATAATCATTGTTTATACCATAGTGACCAAGAATTTCCTTACTAGGGAAGATCAATATTTCAATACATTTATATCCATTACAAGACATATTTTATTATTTTGATTTATATTTCAATGGGATGTGTTTGGCTAAGTTTATTAAAGGATTAATGAGGAACTACATTATAAGGAGGAATTTTTGGGGAAGTATATAGGGATTTGAGAAAGGATTTTTAATCTTGCATTATTCCTTAGTTTTCCCAAATTTGGAAAAAATGAAAATATTAATAATGGGTTGTTACATGGATGAAAAAAATCAACATTAATAGGGTGATTATTTTTATTATATGTGTCCCTATAGAGGATGAAAGGTTTAATTATATCATGAAATTCAATGAAGTAAAAAAATGAAAAATTAGTTTGTAAAAAGTAAATAAAAGTACGTAAAATATAATTTAAAATTCAATATTCATTCATTAAGATTTCATATTTCATTTCCATAAATTTAGAATTGAATTTGGGAGTTTTATGTTAAAAAGGGAGAATTTACTTTAACATTTTTTAATATATGGGGTTTTTAATAATGAAACACTATGTTCGATAACATACATGATACACCACATAATGATTAAATGAACAACTAAATATTATTATCATATCAATATAATGTTGTCGTTAGAATGGAGGGAATGAATAGGATTTAATGAATTATGAAAATACGGTTGAAACATTTATATATAATTAACTAGTTAGTTATATGATAATTATGTATTAATGTAAAACCCTTTTTATAATAAAAGAAAATGATTTTCCGAAAAACTATATAATTGTTCATATTGTATTTTATACCAAGAAGTAAACAAATAACATTATTCAAATAATATTAATGAAATATATATATTTATATATAATATAATGAACAAAATTTTTAGAATTAATATTATGTGTTTTGTTGGCATTTTATTATAAATTAAATTTAAAATCATAAAAGAAGTATTTATTTAAATAAAATTATGTTTTATTCCATTTGATGGAACACATTATTTAAATATATTTTTTGAATATTTTAAAAATTATATTTTAAAAACTAGAATTATTATTTTAAATTGGAATTTTATAATTTACATTGCTTGAAATTTTGATTTTTTTCTCATAAGATGGTTGTTTTGTAGAATAGTGAAAAAAAATACATACCCGAATTGCCCAAAGGCCTTAATTTTTATTGAAATTTTGATAACCACCATTTCAAGGGATGAGGGGGAACCCTTATAAGGCCCGTAGGCTCAGAGATTACATGGCCCGTAGGCTTAGGAGATTACATGACCCGAAGGTCGTAGGGAATTCAACTAGAATTTCTACATGGAACTGCCCCTCCACAACATTTAAATCATGATAGTATCTCTCCAAATTCACATGGTTGTTTGGATAGGCTTCATGTGCAAGCATAGGCTGGTCCCGATGTCATAATCATACCCTCTATTTCTGATAAATCCATTTGGCTCTACTCTGGCGAGTGCACTTGCTCTGAATCCTCATCCAGGGATGCTCCTTTTTTGTTGTGTGTATAGGGCAACTGTATGTGGCCTAAAGTCCTTGAGGTGGCCCGATGGCCATATTGGTGGACTGAAATCCTTACTGACCCGAAGGCCAGGGTGGCCAGAAATCCTTAAGGATTCCAAGCCCAAACTAGTGGCCCGAGGTGAAAAGTTCCAACTACTACAGTACCGAATGGTACTGTACTACATTGCCTGCTACAGTACCACAGAGTGTACAGTTCTGCTACCATACCTGTACAGAGTACAGTTCTGCTACAGTACTTGTACAGTGTATAGTTCTGCTCTAGTACCGGTATAGTGTAGTGTTCTGCTATGGTACCCGTACAGTGTACAGTTCTGTTACATTACTCGTATAGTGTAAAGTTCTACTATAGTACCTTATAGTGTACAGTTCTGCTACAGTACCTGCTACAGTACTTCTATAGTGCCCATAAATATTCCTCTACCTGGTTTTGAACCCGAGTCTTGTGCATTAACTTAAGGATACCTCACCAACTGGGATAAAGCTCATGTGTATAGTGAAAAAATACTTCATTTTTATTAATAACTATTTTTTCATCAAATATATTTATAGTGTCAAATAATATATTTGAATTCTTTTATAGTATAATTATACCATATTTTTTCTTTTAATTCAATCTAGATAGTTAGAATAAATTTAATAGGGAATTTGGATACAAAAATATTTCAGTATTATGATGATTTTTACATAAAAACCCCATTGTTTTGTCCCATCTACAAGATTAATTATTATATAATTTACGAAAATTCTATGAATAAAATTTTGGAAAAAAATTCCATATTTGCAATCATAAATTCATTTTTTATTAAATTTGAAAAAATAATTTTTCATACAATAATAACATAATCTTTAGTAATTAATGAAATTACCATGGTTAAGGGAAAATTGGGTAATTAAGGTTCTATATAATAGTTTATAAATATAAATTACTCTGAATATTGACATAATTATTTTTATGAGTTATTTTCAGATTAAATCATTGTGGATCCTATTTTATGAGTGCTTTGCGATGATTTTCTGTCCATAAACCATTTATAGTACTACATTCAAAGGGTGGTAAATTTTGTCATAAATTTGTTTTTAAGAAGTTAAATAAATTTAATGTTGGGTTATATAAGGGATATTTATGACTATAAATTGTATTTTTAAATATATAATGTTTATCCTAATAATTATAATTTATTTCTAATTTTTAAGAGGGAAATAATTATTTAAAATACATACACATTGATGGTGCAATAATTTTTTAATTAAATGATATTTTTGATAAATGATGTTAAAAAAAATAAAATAAATATATTATGCCATAAATAATAACATAAAAAACATCTATAGATTACATAGGCATGTTATTGAAGAGTTAAAATGGTGATTTCATATATATAATATTTTTATGATATTTTTTATAATTAATGTAATGAATATTGTCAAAATTTTCATAAATGATATTTTAAAATAATTGATATTTATTTAATAGATATAATATTCAAAAAAATATTTAATTAGGCCAAAATATTGTGATAATTTTTAAAATTTCATAAATTAACCATTTTTAGGTATTTTACATTTTATATTTAATATATTAATCATTAAATTGTAAAAACAAGTGTTATCACGGTAAGAGTTAAAGGGGTTACAAAGAGGTTAAAGTGAAAATATAAGGTTTAATGAATAGCGAAAACATAAAAAAATTTAATAGGATGATGATAAATCAAGATATAATAATAATATGTAAAAAATAATTACTTTTGGATCCATTTAGAATATAATTTTAATTTATATTAATTTAATTATTAGTAAAATTCCAAAAGTGCCCCTCCCTTCTCTTATAAAAAGGTACCAATTATTATCTATTTCACACAAATAAAAACCAATTTTCATCAACACAATATATACCAAAATATCTTAACATTATATTTTCATTAATTGTTGATATCTTATTTTTTTCATAACTCCATCCTTAGTTGACTTAAGGTGTTATGAAAATGAGGTGTTCTGAGGTACATGTATCATTTTTTAATCTTGTAATTCTGTTTTTTTTTTCATTTTCTACATCCTAAAAATCTTCTTCATCAATTATTAAATAATCCATGAACTATCATCAATATAAAAATAGTTTTTTATTATAATATTATCACCTAAATCCAT
Source organism: Viscum album (assembly GCA_963277665.1). Taxonomy (NCBI): domain Eukaryota; kingdom Viridiplantae; phylum Streptophyta; class Magnoliopsida; order Santalales; family Viscaceae; genus Viscum; species Viscum album. The sequence continues at coordinate 692,907,265 of OY728164.1, forward strand.
CTCCACTATCATCAAATGGGAAAATAATTATCATTCGTTTTTATGGGGAACTAATGTGTTCTAAAACGATATAATTCATTTTCCATGACAATATACCATTACTAGTTTTATTTCTGTAATTTTTGTTTAAATATCGTATTAAAATATGATTTATAATAACAAAAAGAAAATATATATTATATGATCTTACATTTCCATGCAGAAAAATTTTATAATGTCGTTTGTGTGTACTTGTGAACTATCACCTCCATGAATCGATATGAGTCATTTTTCGACCCCGTATCACATGGATAAAATAGATAATTATATTTTGAGAAATAATATTATATATATATATATTATAATTATTTAAATTTAAAATTATATTAAATTTATTTCCCTAATGATCATTGAAAATGGAAACAGTTGTCATATGTAGATACGATGTGACGTCTCTATGATTGTAGGATATATAATTTTTCAAATCCATATTTAATAGATGGACATGAATATATAATAAATGTATACAAATTATAACCATGCCATGAATATTATATTATATGACTTAATAATGACAACTATTGACTGTAGACATCAAACTAAAAATATGTTTGACTCATATACTGAATAAAAAAATCAAAATGAACATAAATAATTAAGTGAATAATATAACATTTTATTAAGTGATATAAAAGAAATAATGACCATGAAAATTTTAATAAAGGAAGAAACTAAATATCATAGAGTTTTTATTCATAAATTCATATTTTTTATGAGATTATTTATACTCAATTTATGGGACTTCGCCTTAATCACTTTTCATCGAGGCATTTTATTATTTTATACACCCACCATATTATATGAGGATTATTTACATCTCTAATTGAAATATCATGTCATTAAATTATTTATTTTCATGTTATTTAATGTTTTTTAAAAAATTATTCTTCCATGAGTCTTTTGATTTAAATGGTCATTGTATTATAGGATACCTTGAATATTTCAATTTTAAAATATCAAATATTTTCATCCATGCCAAAAATATTGGTATTATTTTACATATTTTTTATATATATAACCGATTTAGAAAGAAAATTTAATGACTATTTTTTATTTAATTAATAGGTTTTTAAAAGGAATTGTGATAAATGTTTTATGTGGAACATTTTGAAAAACAAAAAAAAGGAATGTCCTATTATTAATGTTAATTTTGACGAAGACTTTCTACCACCATGACAATTATTTAATTTTAAGAACACATTTTATGATTAAATATTTTCATTAATCCAAATCCCCCTTTCCTTATTTTTAGGTATTTTGGTATTTACAGTTTCTTTTTTTAAATGGTATTTTTATATGAATATTTTTTTCAAATGGATTTAAAAGTTTTTCTTGATCTGTTTTATGATGAAAGTGTTTTTTAATGATACGGTCAACGAGAATTATAGGAATTTAGTGTGAATTTTATTGAATATACATGGCGTGGACCCTATAGTTCGTGGTAATCATATTATAGCTTAACATGAGGTGACCCAGATAGCATCGGGGAAGCCGATCACAAATTATAATGGGGTGGACTAGATAACATGGGGTAAGCCCGTTAAAACATAATACTGGGTGGTCGAGATTCTAATAACTAAAACAATAATACCTTAATTTGATGTCATCCATATAGTTATTCCAATTGAATGAATTTTTTTAAGGTTTTTGAACTATTTTTATATATATATTAATCACTAAGTCACATATGGAATATTATTCTCTTGTTATGGATTGTAAATATTTTCTCCAAAAAATATTTTTTATTTTTCTCATGTGAAAATGATTTATTTAATATTCTCTAAGATCGTTGAATATAATGGTAAACAATTTACGAGATATCATTTTTTTCAAATCTAATTCTTTCCATTAATTTTGTATCCCCTAATAAGATTTTTTTCTCATCCCACATTATTAAACCATCATTCACATGGTTTAATGGGAAATATAGGTAATGATGAGATTTAGTGGAAAATTGTGATGATTATTGATAATTATAAATCATGTATTATTTTTAAAGTTTATTATATTAATGAATAAATAGATACCAAGCCAACTTTTCCACTTATAATGTATCAGTTTACTTTGTATGAGTTTTTCATAATTCATTAAAACTCTAAAAAAAATATTCACCATCAAAACAGAGATAAAAAACTCTACGATATGTAACATTTAAGGTCAGTTATAATAGTTTGTATCAAACTAGTGTTTAGACAAATTTATAGGTTAGGATAGTGTTAATTAGTTTCCCATAGAATGTTGTATTTATGTATAAGTAAAAATAATTTATAATTTTATTATTACCCTATTGATTAATCTAAAGTATTATTGTTCATAATTATTTTTCATAACAGAAATTTGGATATTTTAGAGGGGTGTAATTGAGTGGAAAATCACCTTCCAAATTAGGATCCATGTATTGTTTGAATTGGAACAGAATTTTTTATTTTACTAATAGATAAGTTTACTTGCTCTATGAATTGAGGTGTTCTCCATGCTATTGATGAACCTGATCTATCAAGAAGGAACATCACACTAGTAATGCATTTAATGATGTAAAACCCCCTAATTAAATGGATCATCTATCCAAGTTGTATCTATATGATTGATAAATTACTTGGATAAGATATTTTTAGTCATTGGATGTATATAACATCAAAATTTCACTCTTTATACTTGTCATTTTGATGGTAATGGTGACTGATGGTTGTCTTTGGTTATGAATACAAGAGATAGGGATGATACTGAGTCTATAGAATGGGAAACATTTCTGAATATATTCCACAAAAATATATTTCCCCAAGGTTTCTCGACATTGGATGGAAAAAATTATTTGAATTTAAGAAAAAGGATAATGATTAAGTTGCTTAATATGAATAAATATTCCCAAAAATTTCAAGGTGTCCACCAAATTTTATTTTTCACATTGATAATGAAATTTATTGATTTACATAGGATAGATGCCAACTATATAATGATATTTGCCATCAAGATAATTTATATGGTATGATAAAGTGGATTTCAATGACTAAAAATTTGAGATGGTGTTTACTAATACATATTTTCTAGATGATGAAAAGTGTAAGAAATGGTTTTGGTAGAAGGAAATTGGGAAGCAACTAACTATTAAATCTAAAGCCAAGTATACAAAATTTTCCAAATATGAATACAATTCATGGAATGCTTTAAAAAACCAACGAACTATATTTTTTCATTATGTTTGGTCATAAGAACTTTGAATATAAATAAACGAACACTGAAAAGATAAATAATTGGTTAACCAAACTTTATCCAACGATGTGGTGTTTTATTGGAAATGATTGCTTTCATTATGATACTGTGTGTCTGAATATTGTTTCATGGGATAAAAATAATTATCATCAGAATAAATATTATTTTCATGCTACTAGATATCATGTTGAGACATCTAGTGAAGTGATGGATGCCCCATATAGCCTGATATTTTTTAAAAGTTAACAATATGTTCAAGGTTTTAGACAGACATTCTAATGTTTTATGTGATGCGTTCGTAAGTGATTAAGTACTTTTCTAGGAGAAGTTTTGTTGAATTTATGATTACGTTATTATTTTTTTAAAAGAAAAATAAGAATCTACACTAGGATAATTGTTTTAATGTTTTGATAAAATCTTGGGTTTATTGAAAATTTAAATATTATGGTTAATTTTTAGGATGTACATCATAATTATAGAAACTTTATCAGGTATAAATTGTTCATATAAAAATAAAATATATCAGATATGCATATTTACTTATGTTTATATATAGTAATGATATTAGTAATCATTAGGATATGTATTTTGAAAATAAAACATTATACACTTAATTTTCTTACTAATAAAAAATTTATCTATATACCCATCACAAATTTATGATTTTCTAATGGTTAACATTATAATGACCATTTTCACTATCACACTCCACCAGAACGTGATATTTTTTCATCATCATCATCCATGTTTTCATACACAGACCCCAATTATGTGTCATCTCTAATTACCATTGTAAATCCATTTTCATTCATTTAAAGTGAATGTTTTATTTACCCTCATGCCGATATGGTATTTCTATAAATGTACATTGGATAGTCAAAACCTAGACACCAAGCCTGAGTTCAATTTCCCAGAATTTTTTTAAATGGTGTGAGAATGTAACAACTAAAGATTTAATAAACTAAACACTATGTTTTATAGCGTACATGATATGTCAAATGAAGATTAAATGAACATATAAATATTATTATGTTACAATTATAACCTAGCCAATATAAACTGATAAATTAATTGAATTAAATAAATTAGTAATATACGGTATACACATTTAGATATAATTAAATATTTCTTGACAAATTAATTATAAATTAATGTAAACCCATTCTAAAAAAAGATATTTCTTTAATGAAAAAATATTTAAATGTGAAGACATGTATTTTGTACAAATATATAAAAAAATCACCCATTCTACATTATATTAATGAAATATATATATATATATATTCAATATATTTTATAAAATTCATCTTAGGTGTTTTTAGACATTATAAAATAACCATTCCAATTTTATTCATAGAAGAAGTATTTTTCAAATAAATCGATTTTCCGTCCTTTTGATGGAGCACTTATTTTAAATATAAATTTTTAAAGTATAAAAAATTATATTTGAAAAATTAAACTTCTTTTTGTTAATCAAAATATCAAAATTTACATTGGTTTAATTTATCATATTTTTCGAATGAGTTTCATGGTTTGATAAATAGTGAAAATAATATTGAATTTTAATTGAAAAATTAATTTTAATTAAATATACTTATAGTGTAAAAATATATATTTCAGTGCTTTAAAATAATAATTAGATAATATTTTTACTATTTAATTCTATTTATGTTATTCTAATATATTTCCCACTAAAATTAGTTGAAAAAATATTTCATTTTATTGATTTTTTACATTAAAACTAGGAGTTTCATTCTATCTATGACACAATGTTTTAATTATTTTCATAAAAGTAGTTAATTAAATTTTTTTAAAAATATTCTATATTTTAAATTATATTTAAAAAATTTAAAATATATTTCCCATTTTTTTGAAAGCATGATTAGTGACATTTTTAATTGTTTTTTAAATTACAAATTTTAAAGGTGATTTAGGAAATTAAAAATAAAAATAATATTATAAATAACATAAAATTACCTTAACACTTTTCATAATTATTTGGATGATTTACCATCAACAAAAGTGACCCTTGAAATAATTTTATGAGATATTATAGCCGTGTTGATGAATTTAATCCATTTATTGTATTTTATTTAATTAATAGTTAATATAGTAAAAAAAAATTAACAAGTGATTTATTTTAAATATGGGTTCATATAATGGAAATGTTTGAATATATAAACTATTAATATATATTAAAATATTTACCTTCATCGAGATAAATTATTTTAAATTTTTAGGGAGAAATAATTACATTAAAGGCTCACACAATGATGCTGTAAAAATATTTTAATTAATGAAAATATCAAATAAATTATATTAAAAATCATAAAATAAATATAATTTTATATAATTAATTCTAAAAAAAATTATCATTGAATTTCATATGATAATGATGACATAATATTTTTTTTCTAAGATATCATGTTTTAAAATATTTTAAAAATTCATGTAATAAGTAGTGTCAAAATTGACATGAATGATATTTTAAAATAAATAATATTTTACTAAATGATATAAAATTTATAAAAATATTAAATTATTCAATAACTTTTTGGATAATGTTTTTAATTTCATCAATAATCCATTTATGGTTCAATTTTAATTTTATAGTAATTATATTACCCATTAATTAATAAAAAACCTATAACCATAGTAAGAATTAAATCGGTTAAATGAAGGAAAAATCTAAAAATAAGGGTTACAAAAATAGTCAAAAATTATATTATTTCCACTGTAAGAAGGTATATAGATACATAATCATAATATGTTCTATATAAAACATTTTTTCTTATTTGTAAGGTAAAATAAATTTATATTAATTTTATATTTTGAGAAATTCCGAGAGTTCTACTCCCATCTCTTATAAAAGTGAACTATTTCTTCTAAATTCATCACACATATAAAACCAATTTTTACTTTTTTGATCTAATTTTATTGTAATGGGGTTTCCCTTACCCAGTTTGAAAGGATTCATGTTTTCATTTTATCTTTTTAATAAAGGGGATTTTCCCCAACCCTTTTTCCATCTTCTTCCACTTACTTCAAATAAAATTCAATCATGATGAAACAAAAATGAAAGTATAATTAATATATTAATATTTTATTATGTTAATATCATCACATAAATCCATTTGTAGTTCTATCGAATTAGAGAACAATTTTTTTGTGTGTAAATGGTGAAATAACACCACACAAATAGATATAATTCATTTTCGATCATTTTCCCTCAATAATGGTTATAATTATGGAATTAATGTTAAAAATTTATATTCAAAACATATTTATCATTATGAAAAAATAATATATCTTTGAAATTTTTATTTTCATGCACCAAAAAATGATATTTTTGTTCGTGTGTACGTGTGGACTATCACATTCACAAAGTGATGCAATTTATTTTTCAACACCATATTACATCGATAATATATATAAATATATTTCAAGAAATAATATATAATATATTATATTATTATCATAATAATATTTTAAAATGATATTAAATTTATTCTTAAAGTGATCATTAAATAATAGAAATGTTACAAATGTGAACATAAATATTACTATCTCCATGATTATAGCATAGTTCATTTTTCATATTCCTTTATAAAGATGAATTTGAAATAATAATTAACGTAATAATTGATTAAAAATGTCTTGAATATTATTTTAGATAGTATGTACTAGTGACCATATTTTACTATATACATCATAGCAAATTCATTTTGGACTCATGTAATGAATACCATCAAAACATAAAATAGGAACATAAATAAGTATGTAATTTTTATATAACTACAATAAGTGCAGTAAAAGAAATAATAAACATGAATAAGGTTATCAATAAAGTAAATAATAAACCTCTATTTATTATTTAGGAATATAAATATTTAATGTGATTAGTCAAACTCAATGTAAGGGATTTTTTGTCTCAATCTCCTTTTAGTGAGGCATATTTTGATGTTATACACCAGCCTTATTTTATGATGAGTACATACACCCCCTTTGAAATGTCATATCATTTAATTTATTATAATTTTATTTATTATTTTTTAAATGTTTTTCGTTCATGGGGATTATGATTTTTATTATCAAAGTGGTAAGGGAAACCGTGAAGGATTAATGATTTAATTATCAAACCTTTTTCCATGTTATTATTCTTGATATTATTGAAAATATTTAATTATATGGATATAAAATTATTATAAAGCAGATTTTAGTTATTTTAATTTATTTCAAAAAAAATCGAGAAGAATCATTCTTAGAGTTTTATACAGAATTTTTTGACAAATTATTAAGGGAATATTGTATTCATATATTACTAGGCTAGAAAGACATTCCCTACACTATGAAAATTATTTAAGATCAATATTCATTTAAATAATTAAATATATTAAAATAATTAAAAACCCTCTTCACTTATTTTTGGATTTTTTTGTATTGAAATTGGATTTCTATATAGGTTGTTTTTATATGAAAGTGTTTTCACATGGGATTAAAAGTGCGTTTTATAGGGTTTTATAATGAAAATGGTTTATTAAGGAAACATAACTTAATAATTATATGAAGCATGCGATAAAAATATATCATATACATTGGGTGGCTATATAGAACTGGGTTAGAAAAATATATCTTAGCATGGGGTGTCCCAGATACCATTGGGGAACCCTCTTACAATATAACATGGGGTGGACAATATAGTTTTTCGTAAGCCTATTACATGTTTACACGGGGTTTTCAAAATAGTACTGGGTATTCTTGTGATATATTAATTTTAGGTTGGTCATATGGTTAGTCTAACTGAAATGGTATTGACATTTTTTTGAATTGGTTTTATATATTTGATGTGTTGTGTCACCTAAATAAGAATTAATTTATTGATAAGCATTTTACTAATTTTATTTGAGAGAAAATTATATTAGGTTTTCATATGTTATTTTTTTTTTCTATATTCTCATGGGTCAATAAATATAATGGTAAACCATATATTATTTTTCATGTTTTTACTGTACAAATAGTTTGCATTATTTTTATCTCCCATACTAAACTTTTTATCTGAAACCATGTTTTTTAAATGAGATTCATAATGTTTAAAGGGGAGTAGAAGAAAATATGTCATCAAGGGAATAATTTTGAAATTTTTTCATAATAAAAGTTTTTTAGTTATTTTAAATGGTATTATATTGTGTAAAAAATGTATACTGAGTATATATTTCTACTAGTAATGTATGAGTTAATATTGTAAGTTTTTTTCAAGTTAGCTAAAACTCAAAACATAAAAGGTAATAGAATTTTAATTCTAGTTCAAAACACTATGATATATAAAATTTAAGGGAAGAGCCTCACATTGGGTATTAAAGGATGTTTAAGAATCTCTTAGAGGATTTTTTAGTGTTTATATCAGTCCTTTACAATATTTTAAAATATTGTTAAGTTAAAATGATGTAGAATTTTAACATTACGTATTTTCTTCATCTAAAGAATTTTGGTACAGAATGTTTTTTCACATAAGAAATATGGAAGTTGTAGTGGGTAGAATCTGATTGGAAAATAACCATCACAATTAGCATATCAAGATAGACTTAATTGGAAAAGAATATTTTGTTACAAGGATGGATTTTTTGACACATGTAATAAATGGAGGTGGTATCCAGGTTGGAGAGAAACTTGATATATCATGATGTAAAATGAATATTTTAGAATTTCATGAGGAAACATCCCCCATCATTAAATGGATAATTTATCCCACTGGAACATTAATGATGAATCAATTCACCAGAGAATATATTTGATGCCATGGGATGCTCTGAATTTCAATATCCAACTCTTTATTTTTATCATTTGGAAGGTGAATTTGGCTAATGGTTGTCAATGATTAAAAATACGTGAGAGAATGATGATATTTTGGCTATGGAATAGAATAAATTTATAAATATATTTCTTGAAAAATAATATATTATTTTTATTTTTCATAGTATTGAAAACCATATTCTTGGAATCAATTCAAAAAGATGATGATTTAGTGGACACTTATGAAGTAAATTTCCCAAAATTTGAATGGCATGCTATATTTTATTTAGGGACTTGATAGTAATATTGATAACTTTTACTCAACAATGAAACCAAATATATAAATAAATTTGAGCTAAATATAATTATAAATTTATAAAAAAGTGGTTCATTGTGAAAAAAAATTAGAGATGGAGTTTACGAAAACTTATGTACCAAAATATGACATAAGTAATAATAATTAAAGGTTGTAGGAAATCAAGAATAATCCAACTATGAAATCTAAATTAAATCCCCCAAATGTTTTTAAATATTGAAGAAAAAATTTCATGTATTGTTAAATTTTACATGGGATGTGTTTTCAGTGTTTTTAATTAGGTCACATGATCATTGATTATTATGAAAAAAATACCTAAACAGCTAAAGAATGGGGTAACCAATATCCTTCAAAAGGTAAGGTGTTTTAGTTCGAATGATTAAGTTTATTATGATAATTTGTTTATAAAGATAGTTCCATAGGATTAAAATCACTAAAAATATAACTAAAAAGATTCATATAAAACATTTGTCATTGCTACAGTTTATACTGAGAAAACTAGTGTTGTGAGGGAAGCTCTAGGAGGTCGAAACATTTCTATGGTTTTCAATAAGTTCATGGGTTTAGAAAGACCTTATGAGGTCTTAAGTGATTTGATCTTAAGTAATTAAATACCATTCATGGATATGTATTGTTTTGTTTATATATATTTAAGTATTTTTTAATTGAAATATTCTATTATATTGGCATAATAGTTTTACGATATTGATAAAAATCATGATATATATTATATATAATGAATAATATTATTTTTAGGAATGTGTGGTATAATTATTTGAATGTTATGGGGTTAAATTGTGATTATAAATTAGAAATATATCTTATAATTTTAGTTTCTTATGTTATTATATTGTAAAGAAATTACTCAACAATAGGAAATGTTATTTGAAAAAATTATTTTCTTTATTTTATTTTATGAAAATAAATAAATGACCATTCAACCCATCAAAGTTTTATATTTCTGTGTTTTATAACATTATATTGATCATCTTCTCTATCACTATTCGTCACAAAATGATAGTTATTTTAATCTTCCATATTCATGTTTTCAAACATGTAACCAGAGTCGATATTATCTCAATTGACCTTTGTACATCTATTTTATTTCGATTAAAGTGGGTGTTTCGTTGACCCTTTTTTTCTAGTCTGATATTTAAAAAAAGTAATTTGAAAGGCCAAAAACTATATACCATTCCCAAGTTAAAATTTTATGTAAAAAATTTATTAAATGGGGTAATATCTAACATCCAGAGTTTAAAAAACAACATTTTGGATAGTGTTAATGATACACCCCATCAAGCTTAAATAGAAAAATAAACATTATTATGTTACCATTATTACATAGCCATTAAAATGTAAGGAAGGAAAATCATTAAATGAATTATTAATATATAGTTTACATATATATATATATATAAATAAGTATTTTGTAAAAAATTAATTCTAAATGAATTTAAGACACTTTTTGAAATAAAACTAAATTTTAATCTGAAAAAATATTTAAATGTGCACATTTTATTTTTGTACCAACAAAAATAAATCAGTATTTTAGGATAGTATTAGAGAAAATAAAACTATAATATAGTCAACATAATTTTTAAAATTCTTATTTTTTTCAATACATTATAGAAGAATAAATCCAATTTTTTGAATAAAATAATTATTTTTCAAGAATAGGTATTTTTCCTCCTTTTGATGGAACACATATTTTAATTCTAGTTTTTAACACTAATAAAAATTAATTTTAAAAAAATAATATTTTTATTTGAGATAATAATATTAAAATATACATTATTTTAATTTATTTAATTTTTCTAATATGTTCTCTTGTTTTGATGAATAAAAAAATATTACATTTTAATAGAAAACATAATTTTACATAAAATTTATTTATATTGTTAATTATATATTTGATTTGTTTTAACATATAATTAGATCATGTTTTTATAAATTAATATAATTAATTTCAATTGAATTGATTTCACATTAAATTTCGATATAAAAACATTCCAACATTTTGATGATTTATTAAATAAAAAACGAGTGGTATCATCCCCACTATGGGATTAATTACTAATTATTTTATGTAAATTATGTGAATTGAATTTGTAAAATTGGATTCCTTATATAGAATATTATGATCCATATTTAGCAAATAGGTCCCTTATATTTTTCTATATTAGGATTAATAACATTATTTTTTTGTAACTTACCACGGTTAAGGGTAAAACAGATAATTAATGATAATCATAATATTATAAATAATATAAAATTAACCTAACACGTAGCCTAATTTTATTGGACGAGTTATTATCTAAAAAAATAATCCTTTTGATGATTTAATGTGCTCTTAGAGCCACATGGATAACTTTATGCCATTTTTAGTAATATATTTAATTAAAATAAATTTTTTTTTCATAATTTTGTTTTTAACAAGCGTTATCACGAACCAACCCGAGTCGACCCTAAAACGGTCACAAGGGACAACCCATGACAAGTCCCGAGAGACATTCCTAATCCTCCCAGGATGGCTTCATGCACTAAGGCCATCAATAGAGTACATAAGGGAATGATTTCTCCGATATATAAACAGTCAAACAAATAAGAGAAAGAAATGGACAACAAAAATACATTTATATAACAACTAAACAAAATATTATGTTTACAATAAACTGAAAGTAAAACTAAACCAACAACTCAACTGACCAAAATATTTAACCAACTAACTCCATGTGACCAGCTGGTCACTCTCTAATGTAATGATCAAATGTCACCCAAGGTGATCGAACTGAAGCTGAAACCTTGACATGGGATAAAAATAGAAGAAGACTATAGTCTTGAGTTTTAAAACACAGTAGGATAGCCCAATATTATTTTCCTAGTGAACATCATTTATAATAAAATAAATATAAATTTCAATTATTAAATTAAAGCATAATGGTATGTTTTAAAAATGAGTTCCAATTCTATAAAAAAAATTACCAGATGAAAACGTGCATGTTTTATAAACAAGAATTCCAGTAACAATTTTCAAAGAGGTGCAACTTAAAAATTAAAATAGTTTTCAAGAGGAATTCTTTATAAGAACGCACAAATTTAAATAAATCACACACTCTTCTAAATATGCAAACCAAACACACTGTATGCTGACTGTGATTACAAAATAGCCAATGACCACAAGTCACGGGAACACCCCTAGACACTAGTTACTTGTGAGACCAAGGTACCTCGTATCTCGTTGAAAGTAACCATAATAAATATATATTCTCAGGCACACGAGACACTACTAGGTAGACTAAACATAACCTATTGGTCCCCAAAAATCATCATCATCATTGTTTAGTTACTGTTTTCATCGTCAAACTTAAAATGTGAAACACGGTCCAAACCCCACGGGATCGCAAGCATACTAGTACACGTCCTCCCACCTAGATACTCGAGATTTCCATTAGTGCTCAGTCATGTTACACATATTATCAAATACAAATTTCACATAAAAAATAAATTACCAAAACATAAACACAAAAAAATCCCTCAATCAGGCTTTACATTTCATTCACAAATCAATAAACCACTAAAAAGTTTTGTAAAACAATTTCAAGGATTATAACAAGTCCTTGTACATTATATCCAATAAAAATGATCTTTTAAGGAAATTAACACATCAATAACCTAAAAACCATATTTTGAAGCCCTAAATATAATTAATAAATCACTTTCACAGACCATAAAATGGCCTCAAAAGATGGAACAAGAAATGAATATGGAATCCATTTTTATAAAAAATTGCCAAACGGGCCTTTAAGCCTTTCACAAAACTAACATTTCATCAATGTATGAATTTAAATTTTATTAAGGATGTGTATAAACACTATTTAAAATTTAAAAACACATTCACAAATCCCTTAAAACACTCAGGTTTCATATTCAAAACACAACCATTTTCATTAGGATGTGAAACAGGCCATTTTCTGAAAACACGGGCCAAAACGTGTTATAATGAAAAACCCATTTGTTTGTAAAACAAAATCAAAATTGTAAATCCATATAAGGAACAAAAATTAAAATTATAATTCTTTAATTTCATTTATAAATCCAATAAAATAATTTTTAAATCACACAACACAAAAAAAATCGAACCAGGCAATTTACCGAACACATGACATGACCTTTTTAAACAGAACAATTTCTTTTAATAACATGAAAAAAATAAAACACCAATTTCATGCCATATTTTATTATAGATACAATAAAATGTTCTAAATACAAAAAACCATGTTTTAAACCACACAAAATAGTTGTGAAAGATAGCGTAACATTTAAACAATCACTTGGTGTGTACTATTATGACAAAAAAACTATACATTTCACAAAACAAGGACTAACCAACAATTTATCACACCAAAAAAATTATCCAAAGTATGAAAAAAATAAAAAACATTTATATAGGGCATGAAAAATAAAAAAATGGCGAAACTTAATTGATAAAGTCATGTTAAAGGGTAATCCCACCTCAAATCTGGGGCATAATGGAAATTCACACCCAATATCATCATCTGTTAGTTTATAAACCCTAAACTTATGAAGAACAACCCCAAAAGAAAAAACACCATAAAAATCATGGGATAAAATAACTCTAGCTCTAACATTTCTAGGGGAGAATATAAAACCAATAAATAATGAAAGGGGGAGGAATAGGAAGGGGAAAGGATAAAAAATCTCACCTCGCCACCTAGAAAATTCTTCAACTTCCATTATATCTACAACTATAGAGAGAAGGAAACGTATTGTAGCATCTTGAAGAGGCTCCTATGATCAGGATGAACAAGAGAAATAATATTTTTTAGAAAAATAGTAATAATTGAATGACTTATGGGTGAAACCATTTACCTTCTCAACTATGTACATTTTGAGGAAACCAGAGAACTTTCGACACACTATGCGATTCCAATGAGATCCAAATAGGTACACTCAATAATGCGGGGGGGGGGATAGGTTTTTTTTCTTCTAGTGAGATGGGAAATCACCAAAAATATTAAAAATTGAAAAATATATAAAATAAATAAATTATTTTTTAAAAAACTAGAAATGTGGTCACGGTTGGCCCTAATCAGGAAGTAACCACCATTTATCCATAAAATCCTAAACAAGTAATAGGGAACCCAAATTATGGTTATTAGAAATATATGGTATTTAAAAACTCAAAATTAATCTCACAAAACTCCCAAGAAAAGGATCGGGATTTTCAATGAACCGGATCAAAACCATGACATGAAAAAAAACCGGGTGTGGCAATTTTCCCCACCATTATATTTTTTCCCCCAGAAAGCCATAACACATTTCAATTGATAGAATAAGGATAAGAACTAATTATCAACATAATATAGACTCTAAACCTAAAGAAATATAATTTACGAATAATGTAACATAACACACTTGCCCAAATAAAACACCAATTCACAACCACTTCCGGAGAATCAACGGAAAGATCAAGCCACCACCTCCACAACTAACCCATGAAATAGATTCTTAGGCCTTCTCCCAATGAACCCAATGATCACCCAAACAACAGTCCAATCACAAAATAAAAGAACATGGGGTGGATTTTGGAATGGGCTACCCACCATTAAATAAAAATTATCATCCCAAAAATCCTAAAGGAATGATATTTGAGACTCATAGTGGGTCTCCACACCATTGAAGACCAATTAGAAATGAAAAAATAATAATTCAAAATGAAATGGAATTGGGCCCCACCCGCACATGACTACAAAAACTCTCTTAGAACAGCATATAAACCCATGTTAATAGTTTTATAACAGGAACATATAAAGCACCCACTCCAGAATGTAGAGAACAAGAACTGGTCCAACACATTCAGAACAAATATAGACCCCCACAACTCAAGGAGGGGAGGGAAGAGTGCCCAATAATTAGGCCAATAAATACACAATTGAAACAAAGGAACTAACCAAAACTCTGCACGTATGAATAGGTAACACCATGACCACATCATATTTTCCAAGGTGCTCTATACATGGACATTGATGAAAAGCCCACATCCACGAAGGCATAACCATAAACAATATGTGAAGGGAATGTCCACGACACTCATTGCGACAAGAGGAAATTTACAATGATGAAGAAACCACAATATATTAGAAAGTAACTTAATAAAATGGTGGAGTCATTAGCTATGTCGAGCACTCCACACCTTTAGTGATTTCATGAATGTTTGAGAAGCTTCACTCCAAGGCCTATGGCTGAAGCATTGATTCTTGAAGCATCTGTTCCACCGCAATCTGGTGGTAAGGAACACACCACTCAAAAAAAAACTCACTTTCAAAAAAAAACACCTTCATATAAATAGGAACTCATAGATACATATCAAAATTCACTATTACTTCAAACGATGAAGAGAATGGACAAGAAATACATTAAAACACATAAATATCACCGAACACAACTTCTATGTCCAACAGAATTATCATGACCTGCAAGCACATTAAATAAATCCCAAACAGCTCCCTATTCCAAAAATCATTCTTATCAATTATATGAAGAGGTGGATTTAACATTTGATATGAATCATAAGTTTGATAAAAAGGAAATATTTCCAACTAAGAAGTGTCTATGTCCACATCACAACAACCAACACATCTTTAGAAACCCACTGAACATTACCCCAAAACCGAGGCACCAATAATATATCTTCACAAGAGTCCACAAGAGTATGACTTATAGATCCCATGTAATCATACTGAACAAAAAAATTTTGTAAGACATAGAATAAACAAGGCACATAACCATTAGTTTATAAACAAATGCCATGATTTTTCAGCTCAATACACTTTTTAAAAACAAACAAACTTGGTGGGATTCCACATTTAACAATGGTGTTTCATCAAGTCCCAACCACATGCACATTTCCATGCCACCCGAGGCACCCAACCACCCGGAAATATAGGCCGTCCTTCCAGATATTAATAAAACCATGCATTTGAGCACCCATGGAAACACTAAAGGCTAAAACAAAACAACATCATTCCAAAAATCATATACCTTTAAAAGGTAAAGTAACAACCAAGTCAAAACCCTTTTCAGATTTCAAAAATCAAACCACACTTCATCAAGAACTATTTTTTTTTAAAACATACACCTATTAACTTTTAAAAACTTTCAAAACAACCAACCTATTCAAAACAACCCCTTCCAATTTTATAAAATTTAGCATGGTATATTTTTTAATAATTTGATAGCCATTGAGACCAATACCCTTTCTACGGAAACACTAACCACTCAAAATAAATTTCCAAAACCAATTCATCAGATTAAAACACTTTTCAACATCCCAAACACCCCCATTTAAAACAAATATCTTTAATAACCTTAAAATCATTCAAACTTTCAAAACATTTTATTTAAACAAACCAAAAGTTTAGATTAGGGAAAATCCAATCATGTTAAATCATTTCCACTTCCTCTCCGGAATTTGTTAAAAAACAACCTTCCCAAAATGATTCTTATATTAAATTTTTTAAAACCGTTTTCTAAATTTCAAAATCCAATCCTTCCTTTAAAACCCATTTCCATAGTTCTCACATAAGTATTTTCAAAACAAAAAATCAGAATTAAAGAAAGGTCTAAGAAACCCTCAAAAGGGAACTTGTGTTGGTGGGTGACTTGAAAATATGATTGGGGGCCATATGTAAAACACAAAACCAATAGAGAGAGAATAATTATGACCATGACCATGCTCCACATGGCACTCCATGACCTACGAGCTCACAGAGGCCATTAGTGAGACTCCCTGTGTCATATCCCAACACCCAACAATCAATAAGAACAAAGGACACTAATAAAACTGGAAATCTCGTGGAAACTTGAGGATCAGAATGAGTAAGAGTTCACGATGATCTTCCCACCCTTTCCCCTCATGTCCCAAAAATCCGACTCCATCTACCTTCACATCCCCCAAATAATAAGGGAACTCTAAAAAATAATGGTTTGATATGAGTCAACCACCTCTGATACCATTTATTCCCGAACTTGCCTGAGCCGACCATGAACCTGTCATAAGGGCCAGCCCGCGACAAGTCCCAAGAGGCTTTCCTGATCCACTGGAGATGTAGACAAGAACCAAGGGCATCAATAGAGTACACAAGGGAATGATTTTACCATATATAAACAATCAAACAAATAGAAAAATGAATTGGACAGCTCAAACTACATTTATATAATAAATGAACTGGACATTATTTGTACAAGAAACCTAAAGTACAACTAAACCAACAACTGTACTGACCAAACCCAATAACCAACTAACTCCATTTGTCATGCTGGTACCTCTACATAATAATGATCACATTTTACCCAAGGTGATTGAATTCAAACTGAAACATGTACAAGGGATAAAAAAAGAATAATATTGGTATGAGTATTAAAACTCAATAGGTTAGACCGATATTCAATTCCCATTTCACATCCATTAAAATAAAATAAACATCAATTTCATGTTTAAATTAGAAATATAAAGGTTTTCTTTCCAAATTAGGTCCAATGCTATAGAGAATTACAAGACAAAAACTTGCATGTTTTATAAACATGAATGATAGTAAATTTTTTCAAAGTGGTGCAACTTCAAAATTTCAATAATTTTCAAGAGGGATTATTTAAAGAATGTAAATATTTAATTAAATCACTCAAAGTTTTGAATATACCAATCAGACACACCATATTCTGATGGTGTGTAAAAAATAGCCAACGAACACAATTCCAGGGAACACCCCTAGGAACTATTTAGTTTTGAGCCCCATGTACCTCATATCTCGGTGAAAGTAACCATATTAAATATTTTTCATCATGCACATGAGCCACTGGTAGGGAGAATACCAATAAACGAGTGGTTCTCCATTTTCATCATCATCATAGTTTAGTTAGTGTTGTCATCGTCAAACTTGCTACGTGAAACAGGGGCCAAACCCCACAGGATCAGTAGCATACACGAACACATCTGCCCACCTAGATACCCAAGATTTCCTTTAGTGCACAATCAAGTTACACATATTATCAAATACACGTTTAAAATAAAAATTCCATTACCATACCATAAACACACAAACATCCCACAAACATGCTTCACATTGTTTTCACGAATCATTAAACCACTAAAAAGTGTCGTAAAACAATTTCAATGAGTGTAATGAGGCTTTGCACATAAAATCCATTCAAAAATGATCTTTTAGGGCCAAAAACCGTTAAATATCTTAAAAAACCATATTTTGAATCCCTAAAACCAATTAATAAATAACTTTCTTGGACCATAAAATTTCCCCAAAAGATATAACATGAACAAGAGAAGGAAACCAATTTTACAAAAAAATGCCAAACATGCCTTTAAGCCTTTTTCAAAACTAAAATTTGACCAAGAAATGCATTTAAATTTTATTTAGGAGGTGTATAAAAAAATTAATAGTATAAAAAAAACACATAAATACCTTAAATCAATCAGGTTACATATTCAATACACAACCATTTTATTAGGATGTGTAACGTTCCATTTTCCAACAACTCGGGTCAAAACAAGTTATAAACCAAAAACCATTTGTTTGTAAAATATAATCCAAATAGTAAATCCATATATGGAACCAAAAATACCATTTATAATTATTCCAATTAATTTATAAATCCAAAAAAAATTTAAACACACATCACACAAAAAATCCAACCCGGCAATTTATCGAACACATGTCATGCTTTTTAAACAGAAAAAATTATTTTAAGAACATGACAAGGAATAAAACACCAATTTCATGCCATATTTTATTAGAGATACTGTAACATGTTCAAAGTAACATAAAATAGGTTTTAAACCTCCCAAAACAGTTTTAAAAGACAACAGAACATTTAAACAAACACTTGGTGTGCACTTTTATGACAAAACAACTATATCTTTCACAAAACAAGGCTAAAACAACGAATTTTAACAACAAAAAAATTATACAAAGGATAAAAAACAGTAATAAACATATATATCAGATTTGAAAAATAAGAAAATGATTAAGTGAAATGATAATGGCATGTGCAAGGGATATCCTATCTCAAATCCTAGGCATAATGGAAACGCACACCCTGTATCACAATCTGAGGGTTTATAAACCCTGAACCTATGACGAGCAGCCCCAAACGAACAAAACCCCCATATAAAATCATGGGATAACAAAAATATATATCTAAAATTTATTGGGGTGAATTTAAACCCAATAAATAATTAAAGGATGATGAAGAGGATGGAGAATGGAGAAGGAATCTCACGTTTCCACCTAGAAAAAAATCCGTCTTCCATTAGATTTGCAACCATAGAGAGAAGGGAATGGCTTGTAACTTCTTTGAGAAGATCTTAATATCATGATGAACCAGGGAAATATGATTTATGGGAAATAGAGAATGTCTTGAATGACTTATGGGTGAAACTATTTACCTTCTCAATTCAGAACGTTTTGAAGAAACCAGATAACCTTCTACCTAATAAGCAATTCTAATGAACTCCAAATAGGTAAAATAGATAATGGGGTTGGGGATAGGTATTTTTTATTCGAGTGGGAGGTTGAATCACCGAGAAATATTAATAAAAAAATAGATATAAAATAAACAAATTATTATTCAAAAAACTAGACATCATCTAACGGTTGGCCCAAATCATGATGTAACCACCCTTTCTCCAAGAACTCCAAAACAAGTATTGGGGAACCCAAATTAGGGTGATTAGAAATATATGGTATTTCAAAACTCAAAAATTAATCTCACCCAACACCCATGAAAATGGTCGGGATTTTCAATGAACCGGATCAAAACCATGACATGAAAAGAAAAAAACCAGGTGTGACAAGCATTATTTTATTAATAGGGGACATAAAAGGGAAATATTTGACTAGAAATACTATTATTAAATTGAAAATTTTTATATTCATTATGAAAATTTATATTTAATTTTTATTATTGAAATAATTACATTCAAGGCGTATGCAATGATGATAGAATAATTATTTAAGCAAAGGAAATATATAATACTTAAATTAAAACTATTAAAATAAAAATACTTTGATATTAATAATGAAATAAAAAATTTAATATATTATTTTAAAATATGTGTGTAGATTTAAAATATTTTTTCAAATATATAACGTTTTTTTATATTTTTAAAAAGTCACGTAATCCATAGTGTCGTAATTGAAATAAATAATATGTTAAAATAATTAGTATATTTTAAAATTATATAAAATACATAAAAATTGACATTCTCCAAAAAATATTAGGATGAGGTTTAAAATTTCATCAATTACCTTCTTATGGTTTGCCTGAAATTTTATAGTAACTATGGTAACCCTTAAATAGTAAAAACACATGTTATCATAATAAGAAATAAAGAAATTAAACGTGGGTTAATATAAATTATAAGGATTAAAATATAGAAAAAAATTATCTAATTTTTATTTAATTGTGATATATCATGCTATAATCATCATTTTGTTTAAATATATCATTTGTAATAATTTTTTGTATAAAACAAATATATATTAATTTAATATTTTTAAAAATTACACACTGCCCCTCCCCTCTATTATAAAAGAAAACCACATATTCTCTAATATAAACACAAAAAATACAATTTGGTTATGAAAAGGTCCACCCAAATAAGTTCTTATAATCTTTTCCCACATTCTAAAGAGCATAGGTTTGGCTGAACACCAACCTTAGTTATATCACCCCTGGTTACAAGTTAGTAACCTGTTATTTAAAATTTTTAAGAATACAAAGTGTGTGGGTTTAGATTGGCTGGGTTTGGAATAAATTTGAAATTATTATATTAATTTCTTATGTTTGAAGGATAGAATAAATGTTTTTGAAAACCAGAATATTTTACATGAAGTAGTGCACAGTGACACATGGGTTAGGGTGAGGGCACACAATTAGGTACACAACATGTCCAAACCATGTGAGGCCCCATGAGGAACCATGAAAAGTGGGATAATGTGATTTTTCATAGTCGTTACATGGTTCCTCTATCCTTTTTTTCTAACCATGAAGGTTCTACTTGAGGTAGTGGTTTGCGCAAGGTTAGCACATGGTTTTCCAAAATATTCTAATAATCATGCATAGTTTAAAAAATAGATACCTAAATTATTCATCAAGGTCATGATTTTCTACGAGCCCATTATTTTTCCTCTATTTTTTCCCTAACTGAATATTAATTACTCAAATATTTGGTTTTGGAATAGTTTTGGTTGTGACATGTTTTATGTTGTTGTTATTTTTTCAAAGGGAAAATCATCACCAAATTATATTGACACCCATGGAATTTATTTCCAGCCATTGGAACTTTCGAAAGCTCACATAAAGACAAGTAGAAAATATTTATTGACTCATGCCAATGAGAAGGGGTGGGCTGTTACAAATTCTATCACTCGTGGAATGTCTATCATTGATTTAGATAAGTTGCATCAGTTTCATTGATCCTTGGTTATTAGTGGGGTCACTCATGGAGTTGACAATTCATTCTAGTTTATTCCTTGTGTTGTGATGGAAAAAAGAATCAGGATCATTAATGCGTGAAAAATAGAAAAAAAAATAAAAAACCTATTTATATAAAACTTCATGTTAATTGGGAGTTTGGTATAAAGTTATTTTGGAGACACTTATATTACTTATAATCTCGGTTTCATGGGTTTAGGCAATTATATAGGTCATGTCATGAATTATATAAATGAAATACTAGTTGGAGTACATATTTAATTTAGAAAAAAGATTTATGATTGTTTCAAAATATGATGAATTTTGAAAATTATTTATTTTTATAAATACGATATTCTGAAAAAGGTATGATAATGTTTTTTTAAAATGGACAGATTTTCAAAATCATGGTGGTATTTTTAAATTGGGTTGACGATGTAATGTTATGTATTTTCTAAATCCTTATTGTGATACATGTTCTGGTTGGATTTGAAATTTATAAGACATAAATTTCTAGATATTGATAGTTATGGTGGTTATTGTGTTTAAGGAAAATGGAACCTAGTAGGAATCATAGAATCCAATTAGAGGAATCTACATAGAATGTGGCTGCACTTGATTGACATGGGAACCTACAGTTATATCAATATACTGTTAATGCTTGGCAGGCTTTGGACTGAGGGAATATGATTGATGAACCGAGGAAAATGTATCATTCTGCATGGTTCCAGAATAAGAAGTCACCCATCATTTATGGTGATTTATAACCAGATACGGTATAGGTGGTGAAGAATAAGATTAATTGATTCTCTGCTTTCCTTGGAAAACTAGTTGTTTTGAAATTCAATTAAGTGATGTATATTCTATAGGATCATGCACTCCAATGGGAGGATTAGCAGTTCAAGATAAATTAATGTAATAAATTTAATTAGAGGAATTGGTAGAATTTTATAACAAACAATTCTATCCTCATACATTCAAGATTGTAATAATGAGTTAATTCTTCATCATGAAAAATTTTATCCTTATAGTGATAGAGTATGATGATAAATTTTAGAATTTAGCCCTCTTTGTTCTCGATGTTCCAACTAGTGCATCATTGAAGGGAAACTTTTTTGAATCAGGGATAAGGTAATAGATTGTATTGAATATTTTTATTCATTGAATAATGGATTATACAGAGATAGTTAATATAATGATGGTGGTGTAAAGGGACATCTCATGAAAAAAATGTGGGGGGAGTATTTCAATACCCATGAGAAATATTGGGTACTCTACTGATGGGAGAAAGTGGAATAGGGGCACATATTTCCAATTTTTGAAGATGGATCTGAATCAGATTGATGAATTAGTATTTCTTCCTCCAAAACTAATGTACAATATTTAATGCATCTAATTTTGTTCTATGGACTTCTGAAAGAATTATTTTACATCATCACAAAGATAATGTCATAATTTCTATTAGGTAGGGTGCTTTCAGTTCTATTATCATAGTGTTCGAAGTTCATGTGTTTAGAAAACTTTTCTATGTCCTATAATTCTTATGCTTCAATGGAAAATTGGTAGAAGACCAATTATCATAACAATAATAGATCTAGAAATAGTTAATCTTGGGATATGATCCATCCTTTTAAGATAAATATCAATAGGGAAATAAAGAATGACATGCCGCAAGAAAACAATTATATGGAGTTGATAATGTAATGACAGATGATCAGTCCAGAACCATTAATTGTGATATATAAAATTCATTTTAAATTCTACACATATTAATATTTTTTCTGATTCAGGTGAATCCTATTCATTTAATTCTTCTCGTGATACTGAAAAGTTTTTTGTGTTTATATGATTCCTTCTATGTTAAAACTACAAACTCCTCTTAGTCAATGAGAATGTTGATCCATTTTGTGTAGATCATGTTCTATAACTATATATGAAGATGAGTTGATGTGTGATTTTCCTATACATGATATGGATGTGTATGACATAATCATGGGTTTTTATTGGATGAAATCATTCAAAGATCACATAAACTATTATACCTGAGGGGTTACTTTTTTTACTGATGATTGTGTCAGACTGCTCTTTAAATGAGACTCATATTTATTTGTAGGTACAATTTTCTTGTTTTCACTAAATAATAGAACTATCTTATACCAAATGACAAAATTGACATTGTATTCAATGGAATAGATCAATACTATAAATCTCATTGTTTTTTTTATTAGTTTCTAGATGATTTTATGAAAAAAAAGTATAATGGTTCTAACCCAGAAGATAAGTGGTGTTTATGATTGATTTATTTCTAAGGAAAAGAACAATTTTATTTCTATCATATCAGATGGAACCAAAAAAATTAAGGGTACTGAAATTTTAGTTTAAAGATATAGAAATCATAATGTTCATTTGGCCTAAAAAATATTCATGGGTAGAAATAGTCTTGGTTGTCGAAAAGAGAGATGAAATATTCAATTATGGGGAATTATTATATGCTTAACCATGTTATGGTAATGAATTAGTATCCACATCCATACATTTATGATCTGTTAGATCTATCGAGTGGATCTCAGTGGTTCTCTATAATCGATTTTCAATTAGGATATCAGTAATTGTTGTTTCAAAAGAAGTATATTCAGAATAAAGATTTTAAAAGTGGATATGGACATTATGAGAATGTCATAATACCATTTAGTATTATAAATGATCCTTAATTATTTATTTCATTGATGAATCTAAAATTTTAATGGTAACCTGATTATATTTTCATGGTGTTTTTGGATGACATATTATTGTATTCATGGACAATTGATGATAATGAGAATCAATCTGTGATAGTGTTGGGAATTTAGATAGATCATAATCAATGTGCCAAATTTGAAAATTGTTAAATTTAGATATAATAGTTTTGTATCCTTAACCATATAATAAATGAAATAGGAATGTCTATTGAACCAAAAAATATATAGGTTCTTATCTCTTGGAAACCACCAAAGAATGTCTTTGAGTTATGCAGTTTCCTTGGTCTAGCAAGTTATTACCAGTGCTCTATTCATGATTTTTCATTATTGGACTCACCAATGATATATTATCCAAGGAATAATGTTCCATTAAAATGTAATTATTAATTGAAAAAGGGTTTTCAAGGGATTAATATAATCTTTACAACATAACCAATCTAGATTTTCCAAAAATCATGATAAGGATATGTTGATATTGGGATGATTTTTTTTGGGGATGGGATGTATTCTAATACAAGGGGACACATTTTTTCTTATGGGACATGGTTTTTAATGGTTATGGATAAAAATTACTAGACACTGTATTTGGAGTGAGCTTTTAAAGTCATTACTTTTAAGACATGGGGCCATTACTTCTTTGGTTTGAAATATTCATTTTTTACATTCCATAACATCTTGAAATATATTTTATCACAAATTTATTATAACCTAAGAGAATTTAAATTTATGAAGTAACCCTAAATGATTTAATTTTATTTGATTTGAACCCAAGTTAAAGTAAATTTGGTTGAAGACGCGTTATGAAGAAATTTGTATGCCTTGTTGGATGAAGAGGATACATACCAATCAAAGTTGATATCATTCATAGCTGAAGTGAACATGGAATGTGAAGAATGTGGTGAGGTCATGGTTATCATTCTAGTTTCATTTGTTTTGTATTTGGTTGAAAATTTTTACAAGGCACACAAAATCTAATTCAGAATGTGTAGTGAAAAGGATAAAACTCAATTATAGGGAGACCATTGAGGGATAAAGGATAGATGGGAGTTTAGTGTTATAGTTAAAAAATAATATTTTCATACATATGGTTTCTTATCAAAAAATTATTCATGTTTACCACCAATTGATAAGGATTTATCATTTAGGAATATAGAATATTTATATTTCATTAAAAGTATAGTTTTTCTAGGTCGGTATAAAAATGATGGGGACAGATTTTGTTTCCATATGCTTAAATTTTAAGCATTTTAAGGCAGATCATTAGCAACCAATAGGTACAATGTAGTACTTACCAATCCCTATTGGGAAATGGAAGTAGATACCAAAGGATTTTTTAATATGTACCCCAAGAATGGTTTGTAAAAATTATACCATATGTGTCATAGTGGATTGTCTCACAATGTTATCTTATTTCATCTATATTCACAAAATTTATATGGGGGAGAACTTGTCAAAATTATATATTAGATAAGTGTTAGGGAGGTTTGACATGCCTGTTTTGAAAGAGTTATATTGACATATGAATTTTATGACTCATTTTTGGATTTTCAAACAACAAGCCACTAGTACACAGTTGACTACAAATACAATGTATCATCCTTAGATGGATGTAAAATTCAAAAGGATGATACAAATGATGGAAGAAATGTTACAGTTTTTTGCAATGGATTTTGGTGGATCATGAAATAGAACATACCATTAGTTGAGTTCTCATATGATAACATTTATCACGCCTTAACACATATGACTCCATTTGAATCATTGTATGGAAATCCTTATCATTCTCCACTTTGATCGGTAGAAATATGTGAGAATTCACTTGTTGGGCGGAGCCATGCCCAAGAGACAAAAGGGAACATTTAGTTGATTAGAAAACAGATGGAAATGACTATAATTCATGAGAAATAATAAGTGGATGATATTCAACATCCATTTTTTTATTAGCTAGTGATAATGAGTTTTTGATGATCTAGACATCTCTTATACGTCATCGTTTTAGGAAGTAGTTAAATTTATCTCCTAGATACATGGGCCCTTTTGAGATACTTAAAAGGGTTAGTCATGAGGCATATTGGATGGAATTTCCACCATGGTTTAGTGTATTTCATAATGTGTTTCTAGTAAATCAGTTGATAATGTAATTACCTAATCATGACCACGTGATTATATATGATCATGTTGATCTAAATCCAAATTATTTGTTGGATTATCACCCTATACAGATTATAGATATCCAAAAGAATGTTTTGTTTTGAAAAATTATCAGTCTAGAGTGGGATTTATGGAAATATAGATATATATAGGAAGGGACATGAGATCATGGGTATGAAATGTTAGTGAAATGGCCTTAAATCTCATATTAAGGAAGTGGTTTACATCTTTCTAGGAATGGAAAAGCCATTGGGGGGTAGAATATAGCACCACCAATTTCAATTAAGTAACACATTTGTTACAATTTTTAATTATGTAAAGTGGTTGGGTAATGTTTGGAAGGTTTTTTATGACTTTTGTAATTTCTATTGGGATTTTATATGTTTTCATTGTCGTAGTGTTGTTAGTGAAAATTATGGAACTCCTACATGAAACCATTAACAATGAGACATGGGCTTATGGTAAGGTTAAGGGTTAGGCACATAGTTTGAATAAACCATGTGGAGTCCCATGATAAACCTTTAAAAAGTTGGATAGTTTGATTTTTCAAGGTTCCAACACAATATTTCAAGCCATGTGGGAAACCATGCGAGGTTCTCCAAGAGGAAGATGGTAGAAGATAGTTGGTGCACTATTTTTCTAACTATGAATGGTTTAAAAACTATATCCTAAAAAAGTGGATCTAGGTCAGGATTGTCTCTAATCCTATTATTTTGATCCATTTCTTCCAAAACTCAATATTTATTCCTCAAAAATGTAGTTGAATTTCCTCCCATAAATCCAGATGTTTCATGATGGATTTTCAGAGGTTTTTGAAGCCTTATTCACTTAATAAGTCTCATATTGAGGAATTTCTTCATTTTTTTTTCTTATATCTATATTTTAACCTATCATATTACTTATATCGAGATAATTTAGGATATATTTAATTTTTTTATTCCAATCATGGTTATTTTGGACCTGGTTGATTTTAGTGTAAGAGATTAAGGTAGGTTTTTGTAGGTTCAACCTAGTTTTATGGGCATTTTCCTTCCCTTCTTTGTTTTCCAAATAATTTTCATGGTATGTGGATTAAATCATGAATCCTATTTCTAGAACTATAATTATGTAATTAAAATTATGGATTTTCTTCAAACTTATTGTCAATTTTTTGTTAAATTTTTTACGGGAACCCTTTTTATTGATTGCTTATAAAACTATAATTATTGGGTTTTTCAGTGGAATGTGAAAGTGGTAACATGACATAAACTGATGATTTTAAAATGGATTTTTGGTTTTAATGAATTTAAATTGGTTGGAAAGGTGTCTTAAAAGATTATTTTTTTCATAAAATTTTATGGTAAATATTATTTTTTCATGTTTAATGTATTAAATGGTTAAGCATGAATTGAATTGGACGAATACATTTCAGGAAGTACCAACATCAATGGGATAGGTTATGGACATTAGGTTCTAATATCAATGGTAATCACCATTATATTCTAATTTTTATTGGGTTTTTGGGGTTATCATTACTCGAAATCATTATGATAATATGAGATGTGGGTAATAGTTAAATTACATGTCTATTTTCATTCCATGAAATTTTTTTGACAAAACTTTTTTTCTAGGGAAATAATTTTATATCCAGATATAAACTATTTAAAATTATTTTATTAAAATTTTATATAAATTTTATAACATTTTCAATCATCTTAGCATTAGTAAGGATTTAATTTATAAAAATCCTATATTTTTTCATTACCCAACTCTTATTCTGATCTTTGGTTCCATTGCATATATTACTTATCGAGACTCATGTAATTTTAACATATCAGACTTATTTAGTGGTTCTTCTTAATAAATTTTTATATAGTAATATTTGGATCTTATAGTCATTTTCATTGATTCCATTAGTTTTTTTGGGTTTTTATTACTTTTTGGTAATCTATTGTAGTTTGGTTTTAATATCATGGGAATTTATTTCAGTTGTTTTAATTTTTTTCATTAATCTTGTTGTGGTTTTTATTATGGCATGTTTAGTTGGGTTGATTGTTTCTTAAAGGAAAAATTTAACACCAATTGTTTTGAAGACCATGTTATTTATTGATAGTTTTTAGTATCTTGGGAATGTTTCTTGAGCCATGTATTAATTCCACATCGACTCAAACCAATGAGGAGGGTCAAAATTTAACATTAGTGGTCTGATGGTTTTATGAAAAGGAGGTGGTTCAAGAAAGAATTATTATTTATAAATAGTAATTTATATTTTATTTATTTTTTCACATTCCTAAAATAAACTTCAAACTTGATGAAATAGTAAATCTAGTATCATCAATATATTGAGATGTTATTATTTTAATGTAATATTCTAAATCTATCTCAACTTACATTAAATGGGAGAAGAATTGTCATTCTTTTGTACACTGAACAACCATCTCATGAACTGATATTTTCCATTTTCTAGAACCGTATCTCATGACAGGTTATAATGATAAAATTGAAGTACAATTATGATATAAATGAAATAATTATCATTATTTTAAGCTAATATATAATTTACGTTCCTAAATTTCTTTTCATGGAAAAATGATAATGTCATTCGTGCGTATGTGTGAAATATCACAACCAGAAAGTGATGTGATTTTTATTTCAATATCATATCAAATAGATAATATATATAAGTATATTTTGAGAAATAATATTATATATACATATATACTATATTATTAATATTATTTAATGATAAATTCGCATTAAACATCTTTCTATAATGATCAATGAAATATTGAAACTTCACTCATGCATACATACAACTTAACCTCTCCATGATTGTAACGTAATTTATATTTCATATCTATAATTAATGGATATATTTAAAAGTATAATTTATGTGTTAAAATTATTACCAAGTCATTAATAATATTATATATATTATTTAATAATTACAGCATTTCACTATATACATCATACCAAAGTTGTTTTTGAATCATGTTCAAAAAGTCATCAAAATGTCTGAATTGAACATAAATAATCAAGTAATTGTTATAACAAGGTTATATGTGATATAAAGGGAGTAATAAACATGAAATATTTCTTCAATAAATTAAATAAATAAAATAATTATATTATTTATGAATATCAATATTGAAGTTGATGATTCAGAATCAAGGTATGGGACTTCGTCTCAATATATTTTCATTACGGAATATATTAATGTTATATAACCACATTTTTTATGAGTAGTATATACAAACACTATTGAAATTTCATGTAATTAATAAATTTCTTATAATTTTATTAATTTTTTTATTAAATCTTATTCTTTCACAAGGATTACAATGAATGTGTTAGAAGTGGTAGGAGACAACTTGAATGATTTAATATTTAATAATCAAATAATATTACATATGTAAATATTATTGATATTAGGTGACAAATTTATTCATATCTATATAAAACAATTATAAGGAACATTTTATTTATATTTTTAATTTCATTTAATGGTTTTATCAAGCACATTTTTATGTTTTTTATAAGGAATTTATTGATAACTGATAAAAGTTATGTTGTATTCTTAATGTACATGGTGACAACGACATTCCAATAACTCTGTCTATTATTTAATTTATAAAATTCATTATAAGACTATATATACTCTTATAGAAAAAATTATCTTCAATTTTTTTTGTGTTTTTTAGTATTGATATTATATTTTTTAGAAGGTTGTTTTTATATAAAAGTGTTTTTCAAATGATATTAGAGTTTTTCAAATGGTTTTATGATAATTGTGTTTTATTAATGATATGGTAATTTAAAATATTTGGAATCATGTGAGACCATTATACCTTATACATGGGGTTTCCTAGATAGCACTGGGTAATCCCATTATAGCTAAACATGTGGTGGCCTATATTGCACTTGGGATGCCAATACCAGCTCAACATGGGGTATCACAAATAGAACTAGTTAATATAGTTTCATATTAATGTGGTGTGGCCTAGATTGTGTTAGGTATGTCCATAATAGCTTAATTGGAATTCAACCGTATGGTTATTCCAATTTAAAAGGTTTTTAAGGGGGTTTTAAGGTTTTTTATTTATATGATAATCTAAGCCACCTAACAGTTCTTTAATTACACAATATGGATTTTAATGATATTTTTTGAGAAAAATTTATGGTTTTCCATGTGAAAATATGTTATTTCATATTATCAATTAATATTTTTGATAAATTAATATATTATATGTGTTTTAATGTTTTTACTCAACTAATGGTTTCCTTTATTATTATATCCCATACTATGATTTTTTTTCTCTTCCAAATTTTTTATTATTTCATTCACAAGGTTTAATGGGGAATTTATATGAGGATAAGATAAAGCGGATAAATTTTATGATTTTTAATAATTATAAATAATATTTTATTTTAATTATTTTTATATTGTGGAAAAAAGTAATATTGAGTATAAGAGTAAACTATTAATGTATCCGTTTATATTGTATGATGTTGTCATATTTCCCTAAATCTACAAGCTGAAATGATCTTAAAATTTAACCCCTAGTTCAAAAACACTAGTAATATGTAATGTTTAATTCTAGGGCCACACAAATTTAATTTTGATATAATTCAGTATATTTAGATATAAATCTAATATTTTATCCATAATTGGGTTTTCAAATAAAATCATACAAACTATAAATCACAAAATCATTAGATCCTATATTGTATGTTCTCATTATTTAATGTTTCTTTTATATTTACAATGTGTTTAATTTATTTCGTTTTCCATCCTATGGAAATAGACCATTTATTCAACATATCACAATAGATCTAGTTCAATTTGTATCTTGAGTGATGAGAAACAAATATTTAATGAGAGGTAGATCATGACTTGTCATGATTAATAATAAGTAATTGAGAATCTAGAATTAATTAATGGGGACTTTTCCCAAATGTCCAATGAGAAAAATTAAAAAACATGGGATGATTTTTTATTTGATAAGTTTGAAATTGAATTATTATTTGTTTGGAATATATTATTTTTATTTAGAATTTATAATTATTTGATTTTATTTATTTGAAATTTAAAATATTGTAATATGGTGTTCTTAAATTCAATGATAAGATATATTTCTTGAGGATTTTCTTAATTTATGTTTTAATGTATTTGATACACTCATATTTTCATTTAATATTTTAAAATATTTTAAATGAATTATATTGGATTTTAATGAATATTATTTTGTACTTAAATTTATTAATAAAATATAAGAAACTACATTTAAATAAATAAAATAGTTTTAAAAGAATAAAAATATGTTCTTTTAAATTATAAACATTACATATTAATTTTTTGGGAATTATAATATTTGTTTGTTACATTTTTATTTTCAATATTGGCCAATATAGATGTAACTCAACCTAAAAGGTTTTAAACATCATTTCATAACCTCAAGAGGTCAGAAAGGATAATGAGGTCATGTGGAAAGTCTATCCAAGTGATAATGGTGTGAGACTGCATGAGGATAAAACCATGAAGGGCATGGGAAATGTTCTATTCAGGTTGTGTGAGGATGAATAACAACTATGTTTGTGTATGGTGTACTGGGATCCTGCCACCAGTGTAGGTTTCTGAGAAAATGATGTTGCAACATGATTAATATAAAAGCATGGGGACCATGATCATTTCCAATTGGTAATGGTCGTATAAGTGGAAACTATTAATATTAAAAGAAAATATTTTGTTTCACTCCAACCAGATGACCTGGCACATCAGAAATAACACTCCACCACTACTTCCATTAAACACCAAACCATTACTATTATATTATCAACATAAAAACACATAAATGATTCTTGAGTAAATTGAGCTCCATCACAATGGACACCACCATGATCATGAATACCATGGATAATCTCTAGGGCCTCAAACAACCACATTGAAGCATAATAAGAATCTCACTTAGAACTAAAAATACCAGTTCACAATACAATTCACCCTTACGCCATAGTGGCCAACTGAGAGAGATCCATTATGAGGCATGAAAACTTGTCCCTGTATCTATGCACCGAAATAAAATTAGCTTCTCTATATCTGTTTAGTCCAATAAAATAGTGTGTTGAGAGATGATATCTTTGGTTTTATTAAAAATAATCAACACATGTACCTATTAAGATTTTACGTTAATAATAAAAAAGTAGATATACCATGGGAATATCAATTTTAAGATCTAAAAAATATGGACAGACTAACGATTTAATTTTTTATATAAATGAATGTGGAGTCTTACTACCATAAAAAGAAGAGGAGCGAGCCACCCATATGTAGGATGCTGATTTCTATGGATTGGATTCCATTTTAATTAGTTTTATCATATAATTTTATATTTATATTCTTCTTCATTATAATGTATTAATCCGTTTTTAACAAAATTTATCCATCCATTATTATCTATAATTTTTTCATTATATATGTTTATTTTCCCTTCTAATTTTCCTGTTATTATATATTTTATTTCATTAGTATTACCCACTTTACCATTCCATCCATAATTTCATCTAAAATTTATTAATGATTGGTTTAACGAAGTCTTTTAATTACTGCAAGATTTTGTGTACCTAAATTGTAGAATTTAACTTATTAATTTTTTTGTTATTTATTTGAAAAAGTGGTAAATTTGTAATAGTGTGTATATTTTCCATTATAACATGGAAGAAAAACCCACTTCTATTGTTTTATTAAAATAATTTCCCACTCATATGTTGTAAAAAATCTCTTCTCACATTGGATTTGAGTCATTTAATGGATAAAATATACGGCATTGAAGATAGGTCCTATAATATTTCACAATCTCTATTGAGGTGTGTCATCATACTTGATTAATATTGGAGGTGTAATTGTGTTTTTAAGCACTCAAGATTCCACACCCAATAAATACAAGGATAATAATTAATGACTGGGATATCTTAATTGGATTACCAAACTCTATTTAATATAACAAGTAATAAGAATGAAGAAACTCAAAACCAAACCATTTCCCAAGATCATTTTTATCTTAACTCATCATTCATTTCATGTTAGGCATTTTTTTTCATTATATAATTTTACAAATACCCAAAAAATCATTTTCCACTATATTCAAAAAATAATAAAAGAAAAAAATATATAGTTTAAGGTTAATTATAATTAGTGAATAACTATTAATGATCCTCACGTGAGACAAATATAGTCATACATTATGCTACCCAAGGAAAAATATGAATTTCTTTTTTCGACTCCATATTATTGGAATGTGTTAGTTAAATGAATATCCATTTTTAATATTAATTTTTTTACAACATGTAATTAAAAAAATTCACATCGTGCACTATTTTTTGATCATTTTTTTCATGAAACGTTGTTTAAATTTTTATCCTCCATATATTGAATTATCACACATCATGTTAATATTTTATAATACAATCAATAACTTTTTAGCTTCCCTATTTTTAATATCATCAATAACTCCTCTTTCATCATTAGAATGATACATCATTCTAATGATGTGCCATTCTAATGATATATCATTTAACCTCTTCATTATTTTATATCTTTTCCATTGAGTTTATAATTATTCATATATTATTTAATTTTAATATGATATTTCTTCTTCATAGATATATTTTATTGATAGTTTGGTTGTAAACAAAGATGAATTATTCCTATTCACTTGAAATTATAGAGCATCAATATGATATTTAATATAAAAAGTTCAAAATTATTATTGAGGTTTCCCTTGAAAAAAAATTAATAAATGTAATATTTTATTTAGAGTGCACCCCAAATAAGAATGAAATAAGTTATAAAGAATTCATTTCATTATTCATATTTTCATTTGATTTTTTCATTTATAGATGTCTCATATTTTTTTCTGAGGGAGTTTTGTATACTGATTATTTTTTGAAAAAATTTATAAACAACCAAAATTCCAATTTTGGTAACAAAAAACCAATGATACAAAAAACATCAGTTATATTAATAATAAATGTATTTTGTGTCTTTTTTATTTTAGTTATAAAATAAAACCATTGTCTAAATCCTCAACCATCAACATTGGGTATTTTAATATTTAACGTTGAATGTCTCTTATAACCTTAGTTATATACATAATTATTTTTATAGGTGTATTCCAACATTATAAATCCAAATTTTGATTTTCAAAGTCTCAATGGCTAGTCAAAATAAATATTCTGAGATCAGTATATATATACCAATTTTATAAAATAGTAAGAATTATTATCATATTTATGTCATCAAAAAAAAATAAAACATATAAAACATAAATTAAAATGTATTAGTCAACTAATGTGTCTTAAAATTTATTGGTAAGTACCACTCATTTAGTACAAAAGAATAGAGGTTTCACCATTGTAAAAAATAGATGAAATGTATTTTTTTCCTAAGGATTGTAAAAATCCATATAATATTAACTATATATATAAATCATAATAAATACACATAGAACGAGCTTCTAAATTTTCTATTCATTAACCAGGTGAATGTGTGTCTTGAAATATGTTTTAATTTATTATATTTGTTTAGATATTTAAATAACAACAAGGTTCATATTTATCTTTTTGATCAATAAAAGACAACATTCATGCATCTTTATAAATCATTTTCATGTTAGATAATTTTATTTTTTATATGGGGAACCTAATGTATTTTTAAGATTTATGGTAGGAATATTGTAAAGTCCCCGAATTTACATGCATTTTATTTAAATGGAAATTTTACGAGTCTGCGAAAATTGATGGCGCATGATTCCAAGGCCTGGAGTGCCTGGAATAAATTTTTTAATTTTTTGTTCTGGTACGTTCAGTAATCGTACGAGGAGAATTTTATACCTTTTGAACCCTTTCATGGAATTGAATTTTGTGGGCACCGTTGTACATGCGGCACCGATATTCGCATAAGAAGACATTCACCTCGATGACAGTTGGTTGAGGGAGGAAGATAGTTTTTGAGTTTCTTCGTGGGAATAATAAAATAAAATAAACGCATGTCTAATTTTATTTTTATCTGTTATAACCACCCCAGTTGAATTTGTGTGGATAGGAACAACACACATTAACCTTCCATGAGAGGTTATGGTGGTTGGGACAACCTGAGCCTAACCACCCACAAGAGGTTACGATGGGGGAGAAACCCGATAATAAACCCCCTAATAATTGTGGGTGAGGAAAACCTCTCAACTCCCCTCATTTATGAGGGAGAGTATCTCCACCCCCTCCTTTAATGGTGTCAACCCTTTCTCTCTTTTAATAGTTCCAACATCATGAATTAATTAAGTGGATACTACATAATTAATTCAACCAATTTGAATTCTTATGCCAATGGCTTAATTTATTTTATAATCTATTATTCTTGGTTACATTTTTCTTTTGTTGGCAAAGGAGGAATGAGCTTTTGAAAGAAAAGCTCTCACCAACGAAAAATAAAGATCAAGTTCTTCCAATGAAGAACGCGGACAACAAGTGTCTTTTACTTCTTCCTCGAAAGCACCTTGCAGAGGCAGCGGACATGGGACGTCTTTGATGACCAACCTTCCCTCCTCATCTTCTTCAACGAACTGACACACGAGCATGGATTGGTAGTGTGTGGTGGATGCGACGATTAACTACAACTTCGTCTTCTTCCCCACGACTACGTCGATGAACAAAGATCAAGGTAGGGGATTTTTTTGATTGATTTTATTCCCTGGTTTCATTCCTTCCAAAACAATGAACACGAACCAACTTATTATCAAGTTGATCTGCATATGTTTTACTTGCTGGATGGGAATAGTTATTTTTAATTAGGGATTATTTGGAATTGATGTTTTTACGATATCTTACAGGTTAGTTCTATGTTAATGTACTTCATGTACTGATTTCTACCACCCTAAACGTGGAGGGTGCGAGCCAAACTAACGAGGCCTGACCCCCCTCTGTCATTCTTCTTAGTGATGTTCTTCGGCTTGGGGATGAGGCGTCGAGATGATGAAGGCGATGAAGGAAACCTGCATCGCCCCCGCGATGTTCTACCGCCCCGGGCCGAACCACACCACCCCGGCCGTGCTGCCTGCTAGCTGCGCCGCCCGCCGGTTGAAACGGCTCAAGCCATATAACACCCTGGCCGAGCCGCGCTCTGGCCACACTGCGCCCCGGGTCCCTACCGCTGCGCCTCTCGCGCCTCCAGCACCCCTCGCGACACCCTCACAAGCCCCAAACAAGCCGGAATCTACACGCGCCCCCTGTGCCCCACTGCTACGCTGTCTGCGTACCTCGCCTGCCCCACGCACCCCGCACACCCTGCGCACCCCACGTCGCCGATGGCCGAACCGGCCGCTGACCTCCTCACACCCCGCAGCTCCGTGTTCCCCGCACCCTGTGGCGTCCTGGCTAAGACGGCTTCCCATCCCAGGCTATGTCATCTCAGACCCAGGCCGAACAACCCCACGTCGGACCCACGTAAATCCCTCTAGGTTGATTGGTGCCCTCGCAGTGCCCTCCAGGCCGAGCTGCCCACGCGGCGCCCTCTGTCCAAACCACCCTCACACTGACCCGTGGCTGTTCCTTGCTCTCGCAACCGGTCTGCGCTCTCGCGGCCTGTTGGTCTGGGCCCAGCTGGCCAGTCCAAACCTAATGGTCTAGCCCACATTACGGGCCAAGCCATACCCAATGGGTCAGGCTAGGTTGATCCAGACCAGGTTGGCCAAGGTTGGGTCGGACCAGGTTGGTCTGACCGTGTCGGACAGGACCCAGGCCGACTACGACCCTTTACCTTCTATGGCCATATCTTTGGCACCAACCATCTGTCTGATTAACCATCAGCGGAATAAGTAATCTTGAATCATGATGGTCCCTTTGAGTATACCCCACTAGAGTTTGGGGTATAGTTGAGATACGGTCAGGTTGGATCGCGCACAAATCCAACAGGGACCCCAGGACTAAAAGACTAATAACTCACAGACCATGCGTCTGATTGATGCGCCGTCTGTTGCGTTGAGACCTCTATGATGTGGTAGAACATTGAGATAATTTTTCAGGAGACTTAGAAATAGTTGGAGTATCGAACAGAAGCTCATCGCACAGATCCTTCTAGAGACGAGAAAACAGAGTGCGGAGACCTAGAAGCTGGATGACACTTGATGACTGCTGACCGATTGTCTCGGAGTGACTCTACTAGCCCAGTGGGGAGTGCTTGGTTGTGGCGAAAGACCCGTGGAAGAGGAGCGTCTGGTTGTGGCAGCAGACCCACGGTGTGGAGCACCATGGTGACACAGCAAACACATGGAACTCGACAGGAGGAGTACCTCAGTAGTGCAAGGTTAGTGGGAAGCACGTTGGTGCCATTGTAGGCCCACTGTACTCGATAGAGGAGGAGTTATCCTACAAATAAGGATTCATTAATGTGAATAAAAATCCTGGTTGACCTGAGTCAGTAAATTTTGTGTTTACCCCATGATTGAGATAGATTACTTGATATCCTAGTTATATGTATGGGCATATACCTAAGTTGGGTTATCTGTTGATTTCATACTTTTTGGTTTATCCTAGTTGGATTTTATGCGACCTCAAGGTTCTCGAGGTCCCTAATAAGTATTGTTATACTCCCCCCTACATGGAATTTTCCCACACCTCGTTGTGTTGGATGCAGACGACGGACCGCGCTGACCGTGGCTATGAGTACCAGCACTGGACGGTACTCGAAGGTGGAATTTACAGTGTGTCAGTCCATGTAAGAGATGGATAGAAATGGAGTGCTGAGGATTCAATTTGTACCTACCCTTCAAGTAGGAACATTGGAGGATGACCCATTGGATGTTTTCCCTCTTTCCTCAGTTGTACTTGTAATTTTATTTTCTTCTACATTCCAGTTGGGTTTGTATTCTGGCCCCTTTTTACTTAATGTACTCACGTGTCAGTTATTTTTTTTACTCATGATCATATCTATTGTGTGTGTTTACAGGTTATAAAGGCAATTCCTTCATAGTATTAGGAAATTATGCCTTTAGTGCTAGTCTCCAGCCCTTGGCCTATAGAAGGCAGGCTCGGGGAAGTAACGGAACGGGCCCCGAGAGATGGGTCATGACAAATTGGTATCAGAGGAGTCGGTTCTACTGCATAACATAGGACTATGTTCTTTATTTTATATGAAGCAATAATTTTAAGAGTATTTATTGTGGTTCTCAATTCAGGGAGTATAGTATTGGTGTGGTGTTCGACGTATCCATACACCATGGCCCTGACATCTGATTTTCGACTCAGAGCATGAAAACACCGATTACGTGTGTGTTTTCAAAAGTTTTTTTATGTTATCTGAACCAGGTAAGCTCACTAGGTATAATAATTTGACTGTGTCATATCTATTTTTTTAGGATGCCTCCCCGCAGATGACCATCTAGAGTCTCGAGAGTTGTACACGCAGATAGCCCACCGAGCAATGAGGCCTTCGTGTAGGGCCCTTTTCTAGCAGAGGCAATAGAAGTACCACATCCAATTGGTCCACTGATGCCACCAGCCCTAGAAAGAGATGATGCACACCACATGAGCATATTTCATGAGTTCCTGCACCAGAGACCACCCAGGTTCAGGGGAGAGACAGACCCACAGGCGACTGAGGATTGGCTGGGGGCTGTGGTGAGAGTTTTCCGACTGGTAGGGACACCATCCGACCTCATGGTTATTCATGATACCAGACATCTATAGGAAGTTGTGGGAAATGGTGGAACTTGATGCTCCAAATTCATGATGAGATAATGCTACTCTGGGAAGTCATTGAGAGCCTATTTCAAGCAGATATTGTCCCATCAACTCTTCGTGCAGTGTGCATACATGAGCTAAATTGTATGCAGCAGGGCAGCATGACTATAGCTCATTACTTAGTGAGGTTCAAAGAAATCTCATGCAAATACACCAGTATGATACAGGACCCATTCTTTATGGATTGGACCTTCGAGCAGGGAATCAAGCAAGAGATCATAGATTCAGTGATCTCATACAATATCTCGATGCAGGTAGGGGTTTTAGAGAGAGCCCTCCTAGTACAGAGTTTCTTTGCTGAGCAGTTTCCAGCAGCGAGATCCACCCCCAGTAGACATGTAGATATGTCTTCTATAGATGGTAGCAGACAGATGTCACAATGGTATAAGAGGACTAGACCTACATGTGGACGACTGCAGGAATCAAGATCGGTTGTGCGGGTCACCCAGAGTAGGGACATACAAACTAGGAGTGGGCAGTGTTTCCCAAGCCGCGGGTAGGGTCATATGGCTCGTGACTATCTGACCCACTATACGGATGATTAGAAGATAGTAGAAGGACCACCCAGGAAGAGACAAAGATTGGATCGAGGCGGTCCGCAAGGAGCAGGCGGACGTGGCAGAGGAGCTGGTCACGTAACTGGTGATGGATGAAGTTTTAAGGTGTTACCGCCACCACCACCAGGAGGTCCACCCCAACTACAGGGAGAAGGTGGAAATGAGAGAGCTCAGCCCTAGGTAGTTGAGGCCTATGATCATTGTGCTCAATATATGATACAAGGTACAATATATGTCTATTACACCGTAGTTGCAGTTCTTATATACACATGTTCCAGTCACTATTTTATTGCCACTGCCCTCGTTCAGATCTCAAAGATTCTGACAGAGATATTGGCTTGATACTTATGGGTAGAGAATCCTATGAAAGAAGACTCAACGATTATGCACTGGTGCCGGCAGTTTGCGCATATTATAGGAGGCGAGAGCTTCAGATGGTATCTCCTAGTAGCGTTGTCGAGGCCTTATGATGTCATCTTGGGTCTGTACTGGTTATCCACAGTCCA
This sequence comes from Viscum album, assembly GCA_963277665.1. Taxonomy (NCBI): domain Eukaryota; kingdom Viridiplantae; phylum Streptophyta; class Magnoliopsida; order Santalales; family Viscaceae; genus Viscum; species Viscum album. Next base: position 692,947,850 of record OY728164.1, read on the forward strand.
TGCTCAGATTAAATGTATTAGGTGAAAAGTGATGTGTGTCCGCACTGGGACAAGGTTTACCTTCACCGACATCAAGGGAGACTTTGCATCACAGGACGGAATTACCCGAAGGAGGGTGCAGCCAATCACCCATCAATTTTCTTGCCTTATCCTCAGAGCAGTTGATGTGGAGATTCTGAGCTATCATGTAGTGGTGGACTAGTACAAGGATGTTTTCACTGATGATGTACAAGGTATACCCCCTCATAGTGAGGTAGAATTTTACATTGACTTGTACCTCGAGATGGAATTGATTTCTACTCCAGCATATCGGATGGCTCCTGTGGAGCTTCGTGAACTGTGTGTACAATTTGAGGACTTGTATGGGAAGGGACTCGTCCTGACTAGTGTTTCACCCTGGTCAGCCCTGATTAAATTCTCCATGAAGGAGAATGGGAGATTGATGATTTTTGTTGACTAACGGCGCCTAAACTAGGTGACTATGAAGAAAAACTACCCACTCTAAAGGATTGGAGACCTCTTTGATCAGCTGAAGGGAGCACTGTGGTTCTCGAAGATAGACCTCAGATCAGGCTATCACCAGCTCGGAGATCAAGAAGAAGATGTGAAGAAGACAACCTTCAGATGTCGGTACAACCACTAAGAGTTTGTGGTTATGCCATTTGGCCTAACCAATGCTCCAACAGTGTTCATGGGACTCATGAATATGTAATTTCAACCATACCTTGATCTCTTTGTCATAGTCTTCATCGTTGACATTCTGATCTACTCGGCTACTGAGGAGGAGCATGCCTACTATTAGCAGGTAGTACTGGACACACTCCGAGAGCAACAGATTTATGGTAATCTCTCAAAGTTCCAGTTCTGTATCCGTGAGGTTCACTTCCTGGGGCATGTCATATCAAAGGTTGGAGTTGTAGTGAATCCAACAAACATTAAGGAAACACTTGCTTGGGATCTACCCAGGAGTGTGACGGAGGTACAACGTTTCTTGGGATTGGCTGGATATTACTGCCGGATTGTTCTAGACATATCCAGAGTTATAGCATGACAATCATCCTTGACGAAGAAGGGGCCACCCTTTGTGTGGTCAAAGAGTTTCTGGATAATATTTTAAGGGATGAGCCAGAGACTGACTAGTGCCTCCATCTTGAGGCTTCCAGATGAAAGTGTAGGGTGCGTAGTCTACTAGGACACATCAAGGACCAGGCTTGGATGTGTCCTGATGCAGGAGTGAATAGTGATCACATATGGTCCAAAACAGTTAAGACAAAAAAAGTAGAACAACGCTACCCATGAATTGGAGTTAGCAGTAGTGGTCTTCGCCTTGAATATTTGGAAACACTATCTAATCGGCGAGCGTATTATCATGTACTCTGATCACAAGAGACTCAGGTATATCTTCTTTCAGAAGTACCTGAACCCGAGACAACGACATTGTATTCAATTGTTTTAGGACTATGACTTTGAGATAGTCTACACTTTTAGGAAGGGTAATGTTGTTATAGATGCACTCAGCAAGAGAACTGGTATACAGATTCTAGGTGAGGCGAAAAAGAAGATGGCTGATTTATAGATATCCTTTGTGGATAGAGATATATCAGTATTCCTTCAGTATCTTTTAGTCACTCCCCCACTTCATTAGCGAGTCAGGGAGGCGCGGCGTGGTGACACTAACTGCGAGACACGACATCCTCAGATATCCTCTGGGCAGGCACCTGATGGATTTTCTGAAGGGGGGAGCATGTCATCCTCTTTAGAGGACGTACCATGGTTCCATGGTCACTTCAAGATGAATTGTTGAGGGACTTCCACACAACCCCTCTTGCGGTACATCCTGGAGTGGTGAAAATGTACCAGGATCTCCGATGACAGCACTGGTGGTCGGGAATGAAGAAAGCAGTTGCAGAGTTTGTTTCTCGAGAACTCAATTTTCAGCTAGTGAAGGTGGAGCATCAGGTACCGGAAGGCATGGTTCAAACCTAAGAGGTCCCAATGTGTAAGTGGGTTGGAATATCAATGGATTTCGTGACAGGATATCCACTTACATCCAGAGGTCATGACTCTATCTGGGTGATCATCAACCGACACACCAAATTTGGCCCACTTCCTACCAATCAGAGAGCATGGTTCAGTAAGGAACATGGGACGCCTCTTTGCACTAGATTTTGTGCAGATACATGGATTTACATCAACGATTGTCTCCGATCTTGATGCACATTTTACTTCTCGGCTATGGAAGGAGTTGCAGGAATCTTTCGGGACACAACTTTGATTGAGCAGTGCCTTCCATCCTCAGATGGATGGCAGGACTGAGCAGTCCATTCAAACCCTCAAGGACATGTTGCATGCTTGTTTCCTCAACTAAGGTTGTAGCTGGGAGAATCACTTGCCATTGTTGTAGTTTTCATACAACAACAACTATCACTCTACCATTGGGATGACTCCATTCGAGACATTGTACGGGCAACCTTGCAGATCACCTTTGTTCTGAACTGACATAGGGGAGTCCGCACCAGTGGGACCAGAGATCATATAGGCTACCATGGAGATGGATCAGATCATCTAAGAGTGGATGAGGACTGTACAAAGTAGGCCGAAGTCATATGCTGATAGAAGACATAGACCTCTGGAGTTCAAGGATACCGACCACATATTTCTATAGGTCTCACCTCGACGAGGTCTATGGATATTTGGATGAGGCGACAAGTTATATCCAAGATTCATCATACCTTTTCAAGTCCTCATTATAGTTGGTGAGGTGGCTTACCACATAGCTCTTCCACATCAGTTGCATCGGGTGGATGAAGACTTCCATGTATCCCAGCTGAGGAGATACGTGTATGACCATTCTCAAATCATCAACCATGGAGAGCTGGACATCGACGATGGGGTGAAATATACGAAGGTTCCAGTAGAGATTGATGATCGATAGGAGCTAGTGTTTTGTGGATGGTCGATACCTCTGGTGAGTGTTCACTGGCAACATGGGAACCTCTAAGAGGGCACCTGGGAGCGAGATGCTAGATATGTTCTAAGAAACCCCACTTTTTTCCCTTATTTATGAGTTTTGGCTTACGGGTACGTAGAGACTTGAGGTGGGTATAATGTAATGAACCATAATTTCAATGTAATTATTTTTATTAAATTGGAATTGTCAAGTCCGCAAAAATTGACGGCACGGGATTCAATGGCCCAGAGTGTCTGGAATCAATTTCTGATGTTTTTTTGGGTACATTTAGTAAACGTGCGAGTGGGTTTTTATATATTTTGAACCGGTGCATGGAATTGAAATATGAGGGCACCGTTGAACTCACTGCGCTGATACTCTCTTATGAAGAATTTCTCATAGATGACAGTTGATCGAGGGTGGAAGATAGTTTATGGTGTTTTTGTGGGAATAAGAAAATAAAATAAATGAATGTTTTATTTTATTTTTATCTTTTATAACCACCCAAGTGGATGTTGGAGGTGGGGACCACCACACCTTAACCTCCCATGAGAGGTTATGGTGGTGGGCCCAACCCGAACTTAACATCCCACGAGAGGTTACGATGTGGGGACCACCCGAGCCCAAACCCCGCTAATAATGTTGGGAGAGGAAAACCTCTCAACTCTTACCATTAATGAGGGAGAGTCTCTCCACCCCCTCCTTTAATGGTGTCAACCCTTCATCTATTTTAATTATTCCAACCTCATGAATTTATTAAGTGGAGCCAACTTAATTAATTCAACCAATTTGAATTCTTCTTCAATGACTTAATATATTTTATAATCTATTATTCTTGGATAAATTTTTCTTTTTTTGGAAAAGGTGGAAAGTGATTTTGATAGAAAAGATTTCACCAACGAAGAACAAAGAACATGTTCTTACAATGAAGAATGCCGACAACGAGCGACTTCGACTTCTTCCTCAGAAGAACCTTGCAGAGGCAACTGACGTGGGACATCTTTGACGGCCGAAATTACCTCCTCATCATTTTAAATGAACCGACGCACGAGATTGGATTGGAAGTGTGTGGTGGACGTGATGATTGATGACAACTCTGTCTTCTTCCATACGACTCTGTCAATGAACAACGATCAAGGTAGGGGATTTTTGTGATTGATTTTATTCCCATGTTTCTATCACTAAAAAAAAGAACGCGGAACAACTTATTATCAAGTTGATCCATGAACATTTTTCCTTGATGATTGGGAATATTTATTGTAAATTTGAGATTATTGGGAATTGATGTTTATAAGATATCTTTCCTGTTCATTCTATGTTTATTTACTTGCTGAACTGATTGCAACTACCCTAAACGCAGAGGGTGCGGGCCAAACTAACATGGCCCAACCCCCTCCACCGTTCTTCATTGTGATGTTCTTTTGCATGGAGATGAGGCAATGAGATGATGAAGGTGAAAAAGGCAACCTGCACCGCCCATACGACGTTCTGCCAACCTGGGCCGAACTGCGCTGCCCCGGCCTTGCTGCCTGCAGGCCGTGCCACCTGCTGGCCGAACCAGCCCTAGCAACAACGCACCCCGACCGAGCCGCACTCCGGCCGCACTGTGGCATGGCTCTTGGCTTCCATGCCTCTCGTTCCCCTCACAACTCCCTCCTGAGCCCCAGCTGAGCCGGCCTCTGCGTGCGGCCCGTGCGGCCTGCCGCTCCGCTGTCTATGCACCCCGTGCGCCCTGCGCGCCCTGCGTCGCTGTTGGCCGCACTGACTGCCGACCTCCACACACCTCGCATGCCCCGTGGCTCCACCTTCCACGCACCCCGCAGCGCCCTGGCCCTGGCCATGCCACCCTGTCCCCAAGCCGATCTGCCCCTAGATAGCCCCTCGTGGCGCCCTCTTGGCCGAGCCATGCCCTCGTGGTGCCCTCTGGGCCGAGCCTCCCACACGGCGCCCTCCAAGCCGAACCACCCTCGCACTGACCTGCGAATGGTCCATTCTCTCGTGGCCAGCTGGGCTGGGCCCAACAGGCTAGTCTGAACCTAACGGGCTGTTGTCGGACCGACCTTAGCCCATTATGACCCTTTACCTTCTTTGTCCATATCTTTGGCACCAGACGTCAGTTTGACAAACTGTCAGCGACCCTAGAAATATTGGAGCATGGCGGTCCCTTTATGTATACCCCACTAGAGTTAGGGGTATAGTTGAGATACAGTCAGTTTGGATTGCGCACGAATCCAACCGGGCCCCTAGGACTAAAAGGCTAATAACTCATAGACCGAGCGTCATATTGATGTACCATCTATTGCATTGAGACCTATATTACAGGGATGACCTTCGAGATACTTCTTCACGGGAGTTTGTGGTAGTTAGAGTATCAACTAGTAGCTCGTGGAGCATATATTTCCAGAGAATAGTAGACAGAGTGCGGACACTTAGTAGTTGGATGAGACATGATGACTACTAACCGATTAACTCGGAGTGACTCGAATAGCACAATGGGAAGTGCCTAGTTGTGGTGGAAGACCCACGGTAGAGGAGTGCCTGGTTGTGGTGGCAGACCCACGGTGGGGAGGGCCTGGGTGACGCAGTAGACCCATAGTACTCGGTAGGTGGAGTACCTCAGCAGTCCAAGGTTAGTGGAAAGCGCCTAGGTGACACGAAAGGCCCACTGTACTCAAAAGAGGAGGAGTTCTCCAGCAGCTGAGGTTTCATTAATGTGAATAAAAATCACATTTGAGCTAAGCCAGTAACTTTTGTGTTTACCTCATGATTGAGATGGATTACTTGATAACTGGGTATATGTATGGGTATATACCTAAGTGGGGTTATATGTTGATTTCATACTTCGTGGTTTATCCTTTTGGGATTTTGTGAGACTTTGAGGGACTAGGGGTCCCAACTGAGTATCGTTATACTCACCCCTGCACGGGCTTTTCCCACTCCTCATTGTATTGGATGCAAACGACAGATAGCGCTGACTGAGGATGAGAGTACCAGGACTGGACGATACTCGAAGGCGGACTTTAGAGCGTGTCAGTACACAGATGAGATGGATAGATGTAGAGTGTGTAAGAGGCTATCTATACCTACCCTTCAGGTAGGAACCTCGAAGGACGACCTAGTGGCTGTTTTCCCTATTTCCTCAGATGTACTTGTAATTTCAGGTTCTTGTAATTTCCAGTTGGGCTTGTATTTTGGCCCCTTTTTACTTACATTAATCACTTTTCAGTTATTCTATTTACTCTTGATCATATCTTCTATGTGTGTTTATAGGTTATAAAAGAAATGCCTTCCCAGTTTTAGGGAATTACGCCTTTGGTGCTAGTCTCCAGCCCCTGGCCTAGGGAAGGTAAGCTTAGGGTAGTCACGGCATGGTCCCCGAGGGATGGGTCGTGACAAATATTCTCAGAAAATGTGGAAAATATACCTTGGAATTTATATGGAGAACATTTTAATCAATGTTCAAATATTTAATGATTTCCATAAGAACCATTCAATGATGTCACCTTTATATGAACAAATTAAATGTGTCCTCAATTGGTAAAAATGTATGTTTATGGTAATATAATGTATTGTTCATATCCATATGATATCTATGTTAGTTTTAATGGTTAAAGAATAAAACATTTATAGGATTTTACCTCATCTACCACTATAAATGTCACCTCTATTATAATTTTCTTGATACAAGATGTTTTTTTGAGGATTTTTGTAATGGAATATTAATGTGTTTCAGATTCATTTCCCTCACTTCTAGTGAAAGGTGAATATTTTAATATGAATATATAACTTCAAAAAGATTTCAATAGACTAATTGTGGAGTTATTATCTACACCTATGATCACATAATGTATATATAATATTTCATGTAATTTCATTGGTGATGGCAGTGACTTTATTAGAAGAGTTAGTTTGAGATGCAATATATATAAAAATAAATATGTAATATTCATTGAATATAAGTTATTTAATGTTTTATATCTCAAATTTTTATCCATTTATAAGGATATTTTAGTTTTTTCTGTTACATAAAAAATTAATTCCATGTTTTATTGAATGTGTGGTTACCATGTAAATAAACCATAGAATATTAAAATATTTGTGGTATAATAGGGAAATATCTCAATCCTGTTGGATTTTTATTAACACTATAATAATTTAATTTATAAATTAAATACAAAATGGGAGTTGGTAAATACATTATTGAACATATATCTAGTCTGGAGGTCATACATAAGAAACATACCCATCCAATCCCTAGTGATATTATAGATGATGAATTATTTACTTTCCCAAACAATAATATTCCATAGTAATATAAATTTTATACTTCCATTTTTTACATAAATGATTCTTTATGGGGTGAATTGGAATGTGGAGAATAATTTTGAGGGAGACATGATCTATTAACTATGGGAGGAACCATTCCATTATAATAATATGGTCATTGGAATTAATAGATGAAAAGTACTCAAAGAGGTTGTTTTATCAATTTCGTAATATTTTCACACACATTCATGAGTTCGACAATATTGAATATTTAAAAAATCAGTAAAATTGTGAGAAAATGTATAATACCAGATATCATTTTTCAATTTTTCTAAAGAATTTTTGAATAATTCTTATAACTATCAAATGATATGTGATTTGGGAAGAAGGAAATATGTACCAGAACCATGAATTATATAAAATAAGATATATAATATATGTGGTTTATATTTGGTTGATACTTCCATATGGTCTAATGGGAATGATTATTATTGTATAATAGTTGGTTTTGTATAAAATTAGGTTGATGAACATATCTACCATAAAATTATTTTCTCTCTATGAAGAAAAATATAGGGGGATATATATATATATAGTGTTTTAAAGAATGTTATTAGTAATAAAGAGGAAAAAATTTAGAGCCAATACTCAACTTATTAATGTGTAATTTTTCACAGAATCATTAGAATAAAATATATATCATCCACAGAAATGTCTATATGATGAAATGTCAAACTATACCTTGAAAATTATTTTAGAAAAGTAGTTTATGAAATGATATTGTATTAAAATTTATGGTTTTTAGGATACATTATATCCAAAATAAATATAATAAAATTCACATTTGGAGGTATCCTTATATGTTCGTATTTATGAATAAATGTTATTTACTAGTGAAGAGAGAATATAACGCCTTTTTCTTGTGAATTTAAAACATATTGATCACATGGGTATTAAAAAAATTGGAACATTGATATTAATATATCACTGATGTGAGATAGGGGTTATAGAAAACCATTCAATATGAATTTAGGGAGACTAATGAATCCATTTGATGTAGAGAAGGTGGAAAAGCCCACTACTACTCAATTTTATCATAAAAGTAGATAAAAAGCTATGAGGTTGACTATAAATCAACTAGTCTTTAGAAAAAGTACATTCTTGCATTTTTCTAATATTTACTTTTAATAAGAATTATTTTACCCTCTGAGTGTGGAAAATGGATTTATTTAATTTAGATAAATGATAAAAAATTAAATTCAAATGAATAAAAACACACCAACATGTAAATAGACATCAAAAATTGATTAATCTAAGTTATTTATCTTTATATTTGTTCTCAATTCTATAAAATTTTTGGATCACCCTATATGTATATTTATTGAGTACTAATTATGAATCACATGAATGTGAAGAGTGCAATTTGTGATATTCTAGGGAAAAACATGTCAGGATATTAAATTATCTCTCTATGATTAAAAAACATAGAATATATTAAATATGTTTTTTATGAATAAGATAATAAATTTATATGTTTATTATTTTGGATGATCATAATCTAACATTTACACATTTAAATTTTCAAAATTAATTTCAAGAAATTATATTTTTTAATTGAAAAACACCTCATGGTACTAACATTAAAGAAATAATATATATATATATATATATATATATATATATATATATTCAACTGTAGTAAAAAGTGTAATTGTGAAGCTGCATCTTATATAAAAATTGATTGGGTATAAGGTGTGTGAGTGAAAAAAAACCATGAATATGTTTAGAATGAAAAAAATAGAGATGAGTACCCTTACCCTATATCCCTGCCAGATTTATCATAAATTTCCTTCGGAGATTACTTTTTTATGGGGTGGATAATTTTGATTTTATTCATCTTCATTGGATAATTTAATATCATAGTAAATGATTTATAAAATTAAATAAATCAATGTACATTTCATTTTTTCCATGGAAGTTTATAGTTTGAGGATTACTAATATTTGTTAATATAGATACAATTGACAAATAAGATTTCTATTTTTTTAATAAATATGAGAAATAAATAAATTGACATGAACATAATGGCAGAATATTTTTATTAAATATTGATGGAATACTCAAAAAAAATATAAATTCATTTCATCTACAATGACACAAGTATCAAACATGATATGATACATGATATTTTTAAACCATGTTGAGATAAATTACATTAGGATAATTAGTCAGTCAATTAGAATAAAATGTGTATTACAAACTTTTTTGGTTCCATTTTCAAAAAAAATCTTTTTTGTTTTTTAAAGTATTTTAGTAGTTTTATAGTAATTTAAAAAATTATACATTATTTGGGAATTAGAACTGATGATTGGTAATTTATGAATTGTTCAAAATCAGAAATTCGTAATTTGAGATGATTTTCATTGAATTTGATTAAATTTTATTAAATATTATTTTATATATGTAATGAGGGTATTAAAGAATAAATAGGGGGATGAAGAAGTATGCATAAAAATACAATTGAAATGATAATACATTAACTAGGGAAAATGTAATTTGTGTTAGATGACTAAGAATATATCATATAGACAAAATAGACTATGATATGTACAATATATGTGATCAACCTGCCAAAATTAAGTTTCATCATATATTTAGAATCCTTAAAACTAAATAAAATTTCTCATATTCCCTAAAGAAAACAGAAAATCAGGAATTTAGTATTATGATAATCGCCCTGAAAATATTTCATTAAATCAATATAATTTGCATTAAATTAACATGACCATTCAATCCACCACATAATAAGGCGTGGGGGAATAATAATTATTCATTGGTAGCAATGTGAGATATCATACCCAATATGAATATATTATATTTTAAATGAAATAATGTCATAAATAAAATAACGAAATTTTCGTGAGAATTTTATTGTTACTTTGATGTACAATATTGTGGTAATATGAAAAATTATTATTTATTATTAGTTACAGAGCCAAATTCTCCATGTATAACACCCAGAGGATTTTCTATCACTCAAATTATATATAATATTCATTAAGATAATTCTCTTAACACAACATAGTTTGAGGAAGTAAAAAAAATCCATGGAAACTTTAGAAGAAGCTATGACATGTTATTTTAACATTACACTCACACTCAAATAAAAACTAAACATCCAATGTATGATATGATAGTCCCAAAAAATGAAAATGGGTATGATTATAAGAAAATATATAATTTTATAGGAGGGATATAAATATTATTTTTAATGGTATCTTCCAAAACCTAATTACTGGGGATTTATTTCAAATGATGTACATGGAAATAATTAAGGAGGATCATGAATTGGAAGTCATTGATCATTCTTTATGTAACACCCCACCCCTAAATCATTGGCTTGAGGAGGCGGTGAGGGTTACATGGACATAAGAGATGTTCCAAATGAGCTAAAGGCTGGAAATAAATGCTAAGGGCTTTAAGGAATAGTGGGGAACAATTTTCCATTAAGAAGATAACCCTACTCAACCAACCAACAAAAAAAATGTATGCACTTTGAAACCCAACCATGTGATACTAACAATTCCACTACCAAACGCAAAACCATTCAATTAGACATGTCCACAAAACATCAGAGTACAAAGTGGAAACAAAATTACAAAACACCAAGAGCTAAGACACCACCACCACTACACACCAAGATCAAAGTTCCAAGCTCCAACAAAACATCACAATGCACCACTAAAGGTGGGTGATGGCTTACCTTTTCCCACATGATGGTACATTGAATCTAAAAAGACGACAAAGTGCCAAAGGAGGGGGTGAGTATAACTACTCAATAGAATTTACATAACTGACTTCCATACACATGCCAGTAGTATACAACTGTTAGCACATTTATATAAAATATATTGTATAAAGAAAAACCAAGATACCAATTGTTTATAAGAAAAACATGCCATTATCCAAACATGCCACACATGGAAGCCAAATCAACCATGCCACAAAAGTAATCCAATTTATCCATGCCACAAGCCGAATACCATTTTCATATTTCACTCACGAGCCCCATCTACAAACTTCACCAACAAAGCACACAACAATCCATGGTGGCACTTCCCGTCCAACCCATTCATTACCAATCCACTCAAGTGGAACTTCCCGCACACTTTCTATTGATGGTGGCCCTTCCATACACTATCCATCCCCATTTTATAGTGTCACTTTCTCATTCACTCCACCACGTCCCAACATCATCCACCCAATGATATCACCAATTTCCACATAATCCACTACAATAATCCTGCATTATTGTCAATACCAACAAATACCATTTCCATTCCAAACACATTTCAATATCACCGGTTTATTGAAATCAATACTCATTCTCACAATCATTACCATTTTAAAACCACCACTTTAAAATTAACCAATTGCAGCCATTTCAACCAAATCCCAATTTCATTCCAAAACCCACAAATCATCACCCATTTTATTTTCCATCAAAATTCACACGACATGGTTAAAATTAAATTAAAGAGACCAATTTAATTGTAAATGAACTTTACATTTCATCCTGGTGGAGTAGAAAGAGAATCCACCTACCTCTTAGGGTTTGGAGAAACCGACCCTTCACCCAAACACACTCTAATCCTGGTGAACGCCTCCTCAAAACAACCTAAAAAACCCTTCCGTAACATCCACATGCTCATCCTTTAACCCACAAAGGGAACAAAAGCCTAGATCTAAATGTAATCATTGTAGATACAGAAAACTAAAAAATAGACAGGGATAACCTGAACTAAAACGTCAAAGAACAAAAATAGGGACTTACCCGAAGAGAACCACCTTCGATCCACCAAGAAACCCCTTCTATTTGCCTCCAAAATGAGCTAAGAAGCTTCCCCAACCTCTGAAAATTGGAACTCCCACATGAGCCATGAGTGGGAGGAGGAATGAGGGAATACGGGAAATACCATATGGCACATGACTTAAAAACCAAATTTTAAGTGGCCGCATGGTTACCCCGCACGGTTTGGAAAAGTGTAAACCAACCATGCATTTTACATTGTCTCATCCAGGGACTTTGCTCAGCTTTCCCGCACAGTCTGAAAAACTGTGTGTTGCCCATGCCGAGTCTACTATCAAGGGTGCACGGTTTTCTTAGGCTGGCCACACTATATTTTTTTGAACGTGCACTAACCGTACACACCTTCACAACCTCTATAACTTTAAAAGTTTTTCCCAAAATTGTCCAACCTTTAAACAACCCCATAAAAATCACAAACGAATCGAACCAAGGGTCACATTACTCAAACCAAGGGTTCTACATTCTCCCTACCATTGGACATTCCATCCTCAAAAAGTAATGAACCCGCCCTTTGCCAAAAGAGCTCAGGCCATTACTCGACCATATCTTTCTCCCACTCCCAATTCTCTACTTTGATTTGGACATGCTGCCAAAAAACCTGAAACATATCGATGGTTTTACCCTGCAAGACTTTCTCCTGCCTATCCATTACCCACACAAGGATGTGCACCAAAGAAGAATTTGACTATAGCTCAACATGATCCCATCGAATGACATGGCCCGAATCCAGCTGACACTTTTCAGTTTGTGACACATGAAACACATTGTGCATCGCAATGAACCTAGGTGGAAAATCCAAATGATAAGCCACTTCACCAACCCGCTAATGCATATAAAAATGTTCAATATACCTCAAAGATAACTTTACCTCCTTCTTGAACTGACAATGTCCCAACCTAATAGAGATCCACAAGAAAACATGATCACTCATCTCGAACGACAATGACTGTTGACTATGATCCAGATACGATTTCTGACGACTTTGAGACATCTCCATTCTCTTCCTGATCAACGTGGTCTTCTCTGTAGTCTCCTGGACAAGGTTAGGTCCAACCATCTAGGACTCAACTGTTTCTGCCCAGCATAGTGGAGAACAAAACAACTACCCATACAACACTTCAAATGGAGCCATATGTATGGATGCCTGATAGCTGTTATTTTTTGAAAATTCAACCAGCGATAAGTGATCTTCCCACAAGCCACCAAAATCCATGACACAAGCCTGCAACATATCCTCCAAAGTTTGTATCGTCCTCTCGGATTGACCATCCAGATGAGGGTGATACACTGTACTCATGGTCAACATAGTTCTAAGGGATTCCTGTAAGGATTTCTAGAAATGATATGTAAACCCCAGATCTCTACAAGATACAATCGAAACTGGAAAACCATGCCTCTTTAACACCTCCCAGATATAGATTTTGGACTGATCCTCCACCATGTGAGATTCAACAATTGGAATGAAATGGGATGACTTCATTACTCGATACACTGTCACCCAAATGAATTAGGCATTCTGACCATTCTTGGGAGACCTGTGAAAAAAAATCCATCGCTATTTTCTCCCACTTCCAAATAGGGATTGGTAAAGACTATAACATTCCCGCTGGCGTCTGATGCTCTGCCTTGACCTGCTAGAAAGTCAAGCATCTGAAAACAAAATCAGCCACTCTTCTATTCATGTTAGCCCATTAGAGATGCGCTTTCAATGATTTATTCATTTTTTGAATTCTAGGATGAAAACCCCACCTAGAATGATGATACGCCCTAAGAAGATTTTCTTGAAAAGCAACTGGTACAACCATCTGATTCCGAAAATACAAAACTAACTCTCCATTCAGTTTTCGACACTCAATGGTCTCCCCACCACTGAGTTTCGACCACATTGTAACACACTCAAAATCATATATTTTTGCCTCTTTAACCAAGACAACCAAGTCAGGAATCAACAAAATTGGAAAGAAGACCGCTCTATCACACTGGTCCTCACATTCCAACCACATTTCATCTAAAACCGACCTCAACTGCCACTGGTCTGATGCATGTTTCACCACATGAGCATATTATTTTATAGATAATGCATCCACCACCAAATTTACTTTACCTGGTGTGTACATCAAGTCAAAATCAATCATATGGAGATATTCTATTCATCTATTTTTCCTAAAGTTCAAATCCCTTTGTGAGAAAATGTGCTTTAAGCTCTTATGATCTGTATATACCATGAATTTCTCACCGAAGAGTTAATAACTCCACACTTTAAAATCATGGACCAATATTACCAATTCCAAATCATGAGTTTGGTAGTTCTTCTCATGCACCCTAAACTTTTGTGATCCATACTCAACCACATGATTCCCTTGCATGAGAACACACCCAAACCTAGATCCAGATGCATCATAATACACCACGTACCCTTTTCCTAGTTCTGAAAAAACCACGATTGTTACTGATGTATGGCGACCAATTATCTCTTCGAGACACATCTGACACTGTTTATTCCACTAGAATATAACATTATTTCATGTAAAAGCTGTCATCAATGAATCCAAACGTGATCAATCATGAACAAAACGTCAATAATATCATGCTAGACCGAGGAAACACTGTACCTCAAACACTTTCATTGGCATTTTCCACATGATAAGATCCTCTATCTATTTTGGATCGAATTAAACACAACTATTAGAAATCACATGGCCAAGAAAATAGTCTTCCTATATCCAAATGTCACACATTGAAAATTTTTCATACTACCAATGATCCCCCAAGATCCCCACCACTATCACCAAGTGCTACTCATGCTCCACCATTGTCTTTGAATACACAATAATATCATCTATAAACACTATAAAAAATGAATCTAGATATCTCTAAAATATATGATTCCTCAATGCCATGAATACCGATGGTGAATTCATTAGACCAATGTTTATAAACACAAGTCCATAATGTCCATATCTACTTCTAAAATCTATTTTAGGAATATCATCCTTCTTCACCCACAATTGATGATATCTTGACCTCAGGTCGATCTTGGAGAACCACTGGGTTCCCCTCAACTAGTCGAACAAATCATCAATTCATGGATTTGGTTATCTGTTCTTTATCGTAACTTGATTAAGTATTTGATAATCAACATAGAGCGTCAATGTTCCATCAACCATTTTCACAAAAAACGCCAGTGCTACCCATTGAGACATTCTAGGCCTGATAAAACCTTTATTTTCTAACTCTTCTAACTGGACCATAAATTCCCGCAATTCAGTAGGTTCCATTTGGTAAGGCGGAAGTGGGATAAGACTAGTCCTCGGAATGAGTTCAATCCTAAAATCCACTTCTCTTATGGGAGGTAACAAAGAAAATTCTTTGGGAAAAACATCCATGAACTGATCTACCACTGTTGGAAGAACACTCTTATCAACACCCTCTACTGATTCCGAAGACAATCCCACCAACTAATACAATAACATGCCCACTACTAGTTCTAAAAAATGTTTCACCCTGACTTTCATGCCTCTCCTCTCTAAAGAGATGTCTAACTCCATCGTGTGTCGTAAAAGCCATAGTTTACACATTATAGTTGATGCGGGCCTTAAATGCCACCAGTAAATCCATTCACAGGATTACATCATACCCAAAAATCTCAAGTACAAATAAATTATACAATTCCTCAACCTCACCCACAATGATACAACATGCTCCACATAATAAGGCTTGATACTCTCTTCAAGCCACATGTGTTTGATATTTCATAACTGAAGGAATCATTTATACCCTTAATCCCAGCAACTCAACCACAAGTGAAACAATAAATGAGTGTGAAGCACCCGTATCAAACAACACTAGAATCAAGGTAAAATTTAAAAGAATAGTACCTTGCATAGTGGATGGTCCCAAATGATAATCCACCACAACCTGATCAGCTCAGAACAATGCCTTGGTTGCCCTCTTGAGGATTTGTGGTGTTCCAAGAATCACCAGACTGACTTTTCTCTACTGATGAGGGGTATGCTACTGTCCCTTTACCGTTGCAGCATACGATGTCTGTGATCCCTGAGGAGTGTCACGTGCACCCAACATCAGATCATTCCTTCA
Source organism: Viscum album (assembly GCA_963277665.1). Lineage (NCBI taxonomy): Eukaryota > Viridiplantae > Streptophyta > Magnoliopsida > Santalales > Viscaceae > Viscum > Viscum album. The sequence continues at coordinate 692,964,034 of OY728164.1, forward strand.
ATAGCACTGAAGATGCCCTATCTTTTTGCAATTATGACATGCTCGAGATTGTGTGGTATAGTCCTTCTTGATGTGTGCCGTAGAGCCACACTGAAAACACCATAGTTTTCTCTAGGGCTTCAGAGAAAGATTTACCAATCCTATTATCAGATTATGTTCCATACTCCCACCCTTGGAATAAGTGTCCCTCTTCTACTTGAACATATAGTTAGAGTTACCACTATTCCCAATGGGTACAACCATGCTTTTTATGCCCGGAGCACCCAACAGATCTCGCTCTGCCAATGATGCTTGATTCACAATCTATGTGTAATCACTAATACAAAACACTGCTATTTTTGAATAGTTCTCTTGCCTTAACCCCTATTCAAATGTCCTTTCCTTCAAATACATGCTACCCGCCACCTCGGGTTGAAACTGCACTAAGATCATAAAATTATCTACATACTCTGTCACATACATATTCTCTTGCTTCAGACAAAAGAAATAATTTGTGCACTGAATTCTGAATTTATGTGGGTAGAATTGTTTATTAAACAATTCCTCAAAGCCTTCCCACACCATAACATGGTATGTTACCTCTTGGAATTCCAACTCTTACCATTGAAGAGCATGATCCACAAGCTTATACATTACTCTCTTTACTTTCAGCTCTATCAGCATCCCCAAGAATTAGAAAATTCGGTTCATTATGGATAGCCATGCCTCTGCCCTTTCTGAGTCCGATTAACCCCCAAATATGGAGGATACTTTTTTTTATAAACTAAGCCTCATAATCAAAATTCTATGGATATTCCACTATATTAACACTTCCCACAGCCTGGAAAACATTCATTATGCTCTGGACAAACTTCTAGTTCACCAGGGGCTTAGGTGCAACCACGTTCTCATCGACCACTTCTAGTTGGTATCTACGACACATACCATATTCCACTTCTATAAATAGAAAACAAGAAACCATGAGTCTCACAAACGCAAACATCAAAAAATCCCATTTCAAATCGCATTACACAACATTATCACAATGACGCATTCCACCTTTCCACATTTCCCATGTTTCTCCATATTTAAAAACCAAACCATTTTCAAAATACTAAATTTAATCCCATTACAATTTCACACATTTGAAATTCTGTTTCTCAATTCAGGACATAAATCATTATGGCCAATGAAATATGCATCCTAGAGAGAAGCCATTTCTACCATATATGCCTTGCACATCTCATTGGCTACACCCACGACAATGAGAATTCCAATGCCTATAATTGTCTCCAAAATACTTATATACCCAACTCACTGGTAACTTAATGTTTAGAATAAAAGGGTTAGCTACGTCCTTTTATGTTATAAATTCCATGTTTCAAAATTCATATTCCTTCATAACACCCCGACTCAAGGAATATACTAGAACAAATATCAACTCCAAATCCAAGAATCAACTCCAATGGACCGAACAAGTAGATACAACATGTAACACCCCGCCCCTACCTTATTGGATTGAGGAAAATGTGGGTGTTACTTGGCCTTAAGGGACATTACCAAGGTGCCAAAGGCTAGAAATAACTGTCAAGGGATTCAAGGAACCGTGGGGAATGATTTTCCCTTAAGAAGATAACCCAACTCAACCAACCAACAACTAAAGATGCATGCAGTTTCAAACCCAACCATCTGATACTAAAAATTCCTTCACAAACCACAAAACCATTCAAGTAGACATGTCTAAAAAACACCATAGCACAAATCAAAAACTAAACAACAAAACACCATGATCCATGACATGACCACCACTCTACACCAAGCTCCAAGCTCCAAGCTCCACCAATATATCACAATGCAGCAGTAAAGGAGGGTGATGCCTTATCTTTGCCCACGTCATGATACACGACATCTGCAATGAAACCAATGTGCCAAAGTAGGGGGTGAGTACAACTAAATATTACGATTTCCCCAACTAACATCCTTACACATGCCACTACGATAAAACTGTTTTCACATTTATATAAAACATTTTATATAAAGTATAACTAAGCTACCAATTGTTTGTAAGACAAACATGCAATAAGCCAGACATGCCACACAAGGAATCCAAATCAAAAATTCCATGCAAGGAAGCAAATTCAACCATGCCACAAGATGAATACCATTTTCATATTTCACTCACAAGCCCCATTTACAAACATCACTAACAAAGCACACAACAAACCATAGTGGCACTTCCCGTAAAACCCATTCATTACCAATCCACTCAAGTGGTACTTCCAGTCCACTTTATATTGATAGTGGCCCTTCTGTCCACTATCCATCCTATTTTTATAGTGGAACTTTCTCATTCACTCCACCTCATCCCAACATCATCCACCCAATGATATCACCTAGTTCAACACAAGCCACAATAATTATTAGGCATTGTTGTCATTACCAACAAATACCATTTCCATTCCCAAAACATTTCAATATCACCCATTTATTGAAATCAATACTCATGCTCACAATCATTACCATTTTAAAAACACCAATTTAAAATTAACTAATTGATCCTATTTCAACAAAACCACAACTTCATCCCAAAACCCCCAAACCATCACCCATTTTATTTTCTAACAAAATTCACATGACATGCTTCAAATTAAAATAAAGAAACCACTTTAATTGTAAATGAACATTAAATTTCAACCTAGTGGAGTTGAAAGAGAAGCCAACTACCTCTAATGGGTTGGATAAATCAAACCATCGCACAAACACACACGAAAACTGGTGAACGCCTCCTCGAAACCACCTCAAAAACCCATCCATAACATCCACAAGCCCAACCATTAAGACACAAAGGCAACAAAAACCTAGATCTATACACAAACCATGTAGATCATGGAAAATAAGGGAAGAAGAGGGATAACCCTAACCAAAACCTCAAAGAACCAAAAGAGGGACTTACCCAAGGAGAACCGCCTTCGATCCACCTAGTAACCAGTCCGATTTTCCTCCAAAACGAGCTAAGGAGCTCTTCCAACCTCTGGAAACTAGATCTCCAACAAGACCCATGAGTGGGAGGAAGAATGAGGGAAAATGGGAAATCCCGAGTGGCCCGGGACTTACAAACCAAATCATTATGTGGCCACATGGTTACTCCGCATGGTTTACAATGCAGTTGCCACTGTCTTACCTAGGGACTTCGCACGGCTAGCTGGCATAGTTTAGAAAACCATGTGCCGCCTGTGCAAAGCCCACTGTCAAGGGTGCACAGTTTCCTGGGCTGGCTACATGGTTTGTTTAGATCGTGCACTAATTGTGCACCCCTGCAGAACCTCCAAAACTGTAATGTTTTTCACAAAATTGTCCAAAAATCAACCAACGACTTCAACAAAGACAAACAAACTGAAAAAATGGTCACATACCTCAAACCATGGGTACAACACTTGAATCCAACTTGGTCACATGCATATCTAGTGGTGACCAGGGGAATCCCAATACATTCTCTCTAACTAAATTTAAAACATAATACTATATGGAAAATGGTAATTAATATGAGAGGTAGAAGAAGTTATAGCATTGAAATGGGTAGTGTATATTAACCAATGGATTTATATTTTTTCATTGTGTAGTGATTTGATAACATTTTACATATGCGGATTTATCATCAAATATAATAAGTAGTTTAAGATGAAGATCCCCTGCATAGAGGATGGGTCCATTGACTTTTTATGGGAGTTTCTAATGATTGGAGATATGGATGTGAGAGTAAAGTTGTATATGATAATCTAAATTAATATGATTAATTATATTTATTTTTAATCTCTTTATTTTTGATATATTTATCAAAAAATATATTGGGGTTTTTGTGAGAATTTGATTTTAAGTGTTATTGTAAGGACCAGACCCCAGTTGCCTAGAGCTGGTGCCTTATTTTATTACGTTGGCATGCATACAAGGAAAACAAATCCCAAAAGACTGTGTAGTTTAGTATTATTGTAAACAAGATACATACATAAGTTTATCATTACATCATGAATGGAAAAAACACTATTTCTTTCCACTAGAAACATCATGTCTCTAAGATTATTCTTGCACATCATTCATAAATTACTTCTTCATGTCCTGGGAAAATGAAACATAAGAATGGGGTGAGCTCAAATGCTCAGTAAGAGTATGTAATATAGTAAAAGATAATATAAATGTTAGACAGGTTGAATAGTTGAAAACACATTCCTTTAATAATGAACATGAACACATTATGGAAGAAAAATGAACCGAGTAAATAATAAAATAATAAATAATAACCATGGGTATTCTACTAGTCGAATAACCACATGAAATTTCAATTACTAGCTTTATAATAAGGGAAGTACATATTCTGCACATTCGGAATCATTTTGTCATGTCCTCGGCCAAGACATCCAGTGATTAAGACCTCGGCCAAAATCCATATCACATTGCGAAAGGCCTCGGCCAATTCCACGTCTAGTTGTCTCATGAGACCTAACGATGCATCGAGGGGATGTAGCGGGCCCCACCCATCACATAACAAGTCCAATGCATTCATCATATGAGTGATAACAAACATAAACAACAAATACATTCATATTGAAACTATCATATGAAATTTAACTATCTTTCCCCAATCATCTAACATAAAACACTAACCATTCAGAAAAATATGGTGAATGGTTTTAGAATAGATCATCCACAATACAGTTAGTCATAACCATTTAATCAAATATGGTAGATGAATTCATAAATAATTAAACCAAATAATACCATGGAATAAACAAGAATTAGATGAAAACACTATTATGAAATCATTATACAATTTTGGAGATAAATACTCTTTTATTTTGAAAAGAGTAGTTCTTTTGGAAATTTTCCTGTATAAAACCATAAGTGGAGTAAGATATTATTTTCATTATAAAATGAGTGATTTTATAGAGATAATCGTTTTCGAATACAGATTATAGAGTGCCCATGAAAATAGGTAAGAATTGGAGAAATTCCCATGAATCAGGATGGTATTTTTAAAACAATTTTGAATGTTCCTTTTAGAATGTGTAACTATCAATAAAATAAAGGAAGGATTCTGGTTGGTTTACATATATAGAATACTCAAAAAAAATTATGAGGAGTAAATAACAATACATAATAATTTCATCTAAAAATTTAGACAATAAAAGTAACCCTAATTAAATTGGAAGTTTGGGTGGAAAAACCCTTACCTTTACTCTAAATGTGTTCTTCTCTTGTACTTAAGATCCAGGAATATAAAATCATACATGTTAATAACTTATTTCAGATACTATTATAAATCTATTTAGTTACCACAATTCTGGTTAATTCATTTGTGTCTTTATTGACAAGTTATTGTATTGAATTTTGTCGCTCAGGAGTGTTCGTTTCCTTTATTTTCATATTCGGTTCACTTGTTTTTATGTAATGACGATCGTGTGGAACAGTTATAAATCTCCAGGATTGTAATTATATATTATTAATGAACATAAATAATTGATAATGGTCATTTCTATCATTTTTTACATGGAATGATGATGAATCATTTGATGACCACCAATTCGATTATTCATCGGTATTTGGAATATTATGAACTAGTTTTGTCATATAACTTAATTATATGTACATATTCTATTTCCTGAATATTAATTAGGTTATAAAACAAATATTATAGTCTGGTTCAACCATGAATATGGATTAATGACCATTAATGGTGATGAAATTGAAGAAAAAAACTTTGTCATCCACGAAGGTTATAAATCGGAACCTCATGGACGTCGATTTCGTTTATAAAATAAAAGGGAGGGAGGAAGAATATTTATGATGGTTCTTCCATTCACACGATATAAATCCATTATATAGATGTTACTGGAGTTATAATGATCATTTGTATTGAGGAGGGGAAGAGAATATAACAAAATAAGATAAATTAAAATGAAACCAAATGAAAAAGAAGGACACATTACCTCATGAAATAACCTCCATGGGAAACTCCTAATGGGAAGGGGTTTTGCACTTTTGGCAAGACCAAAAGCTTATTGCACGTGGGTAGAGACTAGGGAAGGGTAATTAGGCAGAACATTGTGGAGATTCAAGGCTTAGATTAGTGAATAGAAGTGGGAGTGGTGAGGGGTTTTTATAGTGGAGGATATGAGTAATTTTTGAATATTTAATTCATTATATTTTTATTTCCTCCAAGAAAACCAATATTATTGTTTCACGAGACCTCTAATAGTAATAATGGCATGTGAAGTCGAACCAAGTGGGATTACATCATCCTTGCATCACTTATGATGCAGTAAATCATGTATTTAGCATTTATCATATTTTATCGTATGTTACTATTTATCAATAATTCTAGAATTTCAGAAAAATACCAAAAATTCAGCCCTACAATTTTTCGATTGGTATAATTCAAAAGTGAACTTCATTTTGGAATAATAATTTTCTAAATATTATTAATTTATCTTTTAAATAAAATCATACTTAATTCAAAAATTAATAGTTCTAATTCTACAACTAATTATTTTTCACAATGAAAAATTAAGCAAGATGTTATTATCTTCTATCCTTAAGAAAATAAAATATTCTATTCATTAGGGTCATATTACTATTCGTATTACTATTCAAAACGGGATATTACTATTCACTAAAAATCAAGTTTGTTCTATCGGACTCCAAATGACCTAGTGAACACTACTTTAGATGACCATTTTTCGAAATTCAAAACCTAGAAGAGACAAAGTTGTGATTTAATGGCTATATTATAAAATTTCATTTTATATTTATTTTCAAAACCTTGGGGTGTTGCATTATCCCCTCCATACAAAAACTATCTCCTCGAAATTCACATAATATAACCTAAAAAGATTCGGTTATGTCTTTAACATAACCTCCTCAGGCTCCCATGTTGCTTCCTCCATCTTATGGTTCCTCCATAGAACCTTCACCAGACGAGTCATCCGGTTTCCCAATACTTATTCTCTAGTATTAAGAATCTTGATAGGCTCTTCATAGTAAGATAGGTCGGAATCAAGTTCCACTTCTTTATAAGTGAGTACATGTGTTTGGTCTGGCATGTACATTCTTCACATTGACACGTGGAACACATTGTGAACCTTGGAGATACTTGGAGGCATTGCCAAACGTAAGCTACGACTCCAATTCGGTCCAGAATTTCAAAAGGTCCGATGTACCAGGGACTTATCTTTCCCTTCATACCGAATCATATAATACCTTTCCATGGAGATACCTTTAATAAAACGTGATCACCTTATTAAAACTCCAAATCCTTCAAATCTCTATACATTTTAGTGCTACCAGGGTGTATAGTGAAATTGGAACTATGAGCATCATCCAAAAATTCCCCTTTTAGATCAGGTATATTGGGAACACAAAGACTCTTCCTAAATTTCAATATTCCACCTTCATATACGAAGTCACTCAATCTCCCATCATTTACAACTTTAATCTTCTTTCGAAACTCATCATCATCAGCCTGATAACATTTTATCCTTTCTAGTAAAGATTGATTGGATACAATTTGAAAATGCATTGATGTTTCACCTTCCATTGTTATTCCCATATCCATCTTTACTAGATCCATGAAAATAGGATCCCTTTCAACTATCATCATTCTCAAAACTCCGTGATCCTTTCTGCTCAAGGCATCTTCCACCTTATTTGCCTTCCCCGGGTGGTAGTGTATTATGCAATCATAATCCTTGAGTAGATCAATCTATCTCCTTTTCCTCATGTTGAGTTATGTCTATGAGCAAATATACTTCAAACTCTTTTGATCAGTATAAATCTCACATTTATCACTATAGAGATAATGTTTCTACATCTTCAAAGCAATGATTACAACAGCTAACTCAAGATCATTAGTTGGATAGTTTTTCTCGGGAATTTTTAGTTGTCATGATGCATAAGCAATAACCCTATCATTTTGAATAATGTCACAACCAAGTCATTTCTTTGAAGCATCACTATATATAACAAACCAGTCATTCCCTGATGGTAGAGTCAATATAAGAGCATTGACTAATATTCTCTTCAGTTCTTTGAGAATTTGATCACAATCTTTTTTCCAAACAAATTTATCCCATTTATGTGTGAGCTTCGTTAGTGGGTTATCCAGTCAAGAAAAATTCTCAATGAAACACCGATAATAAGCTACTAAGCTATTAAAATTGCGTACCTCAGTTACGTTTGTTAGAGTGGGCCAATATTGGATTACCATTTTCTTCATAGGATCAATTAAGATTCCATCCTTATAGAAAATGTGGCTAAGAAAAGAAATCTCCTGAAACCATAATTCACACATGCTAAACTTTCCAAATAATTTATGTCTTCTAAGATTCCTTAGGATAATGCGCAAGTGATTTTCATGATCATTGTTGCGTTTGGAGTACACCGAGATATCATCAATAAATTCCACTACAAAGTCATCGAGATATTCCTTGAAAACTCTATTCATTAGATCCATGAAGACAGACAGTGCATTGGTCAATCCAAAAGGCATCACTATAAACTCATAATGCCCGTACTTCGTTTAAAATGTTGTTTTCAAAATGACTTCCTTCCTCAAAAGTAACTGATGGTATCTAGATCGAAGATCAATCATTGAAAAATATTGGGCTCTATGAATTTGATCGACTAAATCATCAATTCATGGCGGAGGATAATTATTCTTTATTGTAATAGCATTGATTTCCCTATAATCAATGCACAACCTCTTGATCCATCTTTCTTCTTAACAAAGAGGACAAGGGATAGCCATAGAGAAACACTAGGGATAATAAATTCCTTATTACTCAATTCCTCTAGTTGTTTCTTTAGTTCCAGTAATTACATAGTGGCCATTCTAAAAGGGGTCTTCTATATGATCCTTGAACCAGGAATTAAATCAATGGAAAAATCAATTTATCGTTCTGGAGGATTTCCAGATAAATCATCTCGAAACACATCAACATATTATCTCATAGTAGGTATATACTCTATTTGAACATTCCTTTCCTCACCCACAGTTATTTCATTCTCTTCGTCCCCAATAATTGAATTTAGTTGATCTATTGGGGGTAGATCTAGATAAGAATCAAGTGGTGATGATTCTGCTCTAATGATAAGGTGTTCTTTATCATCATCATCAAGAATCGCAACCTCTTTCTTCTTACAATAAATTTTTTCATCATGGTCTGAAATCCAATCCATACCATGGATTATATCAAATTCAATCATGAGTATGATGATGAGATTAGTAGATAGAGAACATTTATATGCTCTATTGGGAACTGATTCACAGAACTATGTAGCAATGATACTTCCCTTAGGAGTTTTGACTGATAACTCCATTGTTAAATAAAATAGGAAATATCTAATTTTCATACCAAACTGGGAAGATATGAAATAATGCGATGATACAGAATCAAATAAAGCATTTGATAAACCTAAGGAAACAATTAAAGTACCTGCCACCATGTCATTACAAACTTCCACCTCTACAGTTGTGATTGCATAAGCTTGTCCCTGGTCCCTTTTCCATTTCTGTTGCATATTTCCTTGATGTTTTGGACAATCATTAGCATAGTGTCCCATATCCCGAAAACTATAGCAATTAACATCATTGGATACCTTCTTTCCTTTGCAAACACTAGCTAGATAGCCTCTCTGACCACATTTTTAGCATACTCCTTTTCCTTTTAAGCATTCCCTAGGGCTATTCTTTCCACAATTATCACATGGTGGAAATTGAACTCTTAACTTCTTCCCTATTTCCTTATTTCCTTTCCCAGGGTTTTCAGTAGCCCTCTACTTTTCTGGTATTCCCTTAAAGACATAAGATGTAGAGAATTATTTTTCTATCTTGATGGAACATGAAACTATATCCCCATATAATGAAAAACATTGGGATACCATTGCCCGCTAGAGGAGTGGCTTTATGCTATCAAAGAATCAATCAATTATTATCCTTGGATTTGGTATGTAGTCCACAACATGTCTTTCTAATCCTGTAAAGTTAGATTCATACCTTGAAACATTATCATCTTCTTTCTTCCTCAGATTAAAGAATTGACTCTCCATATCTTCTCGCTGCTCACGTAAGAAATATTTTTCTAAGATGATTTTTTTAAAATCCCTCTATTCCATCTCTTCTATATTTTCCTAATCCTTTGTGTTTTGGATTAAGGACCACCACTGATCCGAATTTTCCGATAGACAATATACTGCCATGACAACCTTCCTTCTTTCAATACAACCCCAGGCGACAAATATCTTCTCAAGGGAACATATCCACTACTCTGATACAAACAAGTTTGTAGTCCCATTGAATGATGAATGATGTTGTCGCATAATGAGATCTAGCATAGCTCCGCCACGTGGTGGATTTGGATGCTCCATATGGGTAAGGTTATTATTCATAACCTGAGTGAGTTGCCCTAGTATAGTTATGAGTATCTCTACACCAGTCACAGCACCAGAGCCAACATCATTATCTTTCTTCGGTAGAAAATACCTACAGGGGACACATGCATTCGTGTGATTTCCATTCCGTCCACTAGGCACCATATCTAGATAAAGTCATACAATATATTAGGTTATGAATCATAATGTATAATATTAATTTAAAAATACTCAAAAAAATTGAGATCCTACACATGGCTAATTCCATATTCACAAAAATGTTTTCTGTGAGGAATATTTTACATTTTAATCCTTCATAATGGCCTATAAAAAATGTGAATTATCCTAAGCATATCCCCTGGATGTGATGTAACCAAGAGTACAGCAAGGCCCGTTTTCGTGAACCAGTTCTCGTTCGGGTCAAGCTCCATGTGGTGTTTTTGGGTTTTACCACTAGATACATCTGCGCCAGAGCCGCCTCTACCTACTGGTATCCAGACATGGATGTATTTCTTGAAATATCCACATAATATATTCCATACCAAAAAACCAGGACATTATTGTATGTATTTCATCAAAGACTAACTTAGGGACTCTTCCCTAATTCTACTTTTTCTAAATCTAGTTTCCATGTATTCTACTAAACTTCCTCTGATACCAACAGTAAGGACCTGGCCCCAGTTGCCTAGATCTGGTGCCTTATTTTATCACGTTGGCATACATACAAAGAATATGAATCTCGAAAGACCGAGTGGTTTAGCATTATTGGAAACAAGTTACACACATAATTTTATCATTACAACATGAAGGGAAGCAAAACATTATTTTGTTCCACTAAATACATAATGTCTCTTAGATTATTCATGCACTACATTAATAAATTACTTTTAATGTCCTTAGAAAATGAAACATAAGAATGGGGTGAGATCAAATGCTCAGTAAGAGTAAGCTATATAGTGGAAGAAAATATAAACGTTAGACATGGTGATTAATTGAAAACACGTGCCTTTATTAATGAACTTGAACACATTATGGCAGAAAAACGAACTGAGTAAATAATGCCATAATAAAACTTAACCATGGGTATTCTACTAGTCTAATAACAACATGAAAATTCAATTACTAGCTTTATAATGAGATAAGTGCATATTACAGAAAATCTAAATCATTTTTTCATGGACATATCCAATACATCTAGTGATTAAGGCCTCAGCCAAAATCCATATCACATTGGAAAAGGCCTCGGCCAATTCCACGTCTAGTTGTCTCATGACACCTAACAATGCATCTAGGGGATGTAGTAGGCCACATCAATCACATAAGAAGTCCAATGAAATCCTCATTTGGGTGGGGATAAACATAAACAATAAATACATTCATATTGAATCTATCATATGAATTGTAACTATCTTTCCCAAATCATCAAACATAAAACACTAACCATTCATAATAATATGGTGAATGGTTTGAGGATAGATAATCCATAATAGAGATAGTCATAACCATTAAATCAAACATGGTAGATGAATTCATAAATAATTAAACCAAATAATAACAATGAATCAACAAGAAGTAGATGAAAACACTCTTATGAAATCATTAAGCAATTCTAGAGATAAATACTCTTTTATTTTGAAAAGAGGAGTTATTTTGAAAAAATAATTGTATAAAACCAGAAGTGAAGTAAGATAGTATTTTAATAATAAAATTAGTGATTTTATAGAGATAATGGTTTCCAATAACAGATTATATAGTGACTTTGAAAATAGGTAAGAATTTGAGAAAATACCTTGAATCGGGATTGTATTTTTGAAACAATTTTGAAAGTTACTTTTAGTACGTGTAACTATCCGTAAAATAAGGAAGGATTCAGGTTTGTTAAAATATATAGAATACTCACACAAAATTAATGATGAGTACATTACAATACATAATAATTTTATTGAGGAAATTAGACAATAAAAGTATCCCGAATGAAAATTGATGTTTGGGTGGAAAAACCATTACTTTAACTCCAAACGTGTTATGATCCTGTAATTATGCTCCTAGAATATTAAATTATACTTGTTAATAACTTATTTTAGAACCAATTTGACATTTATTTAGTTACCATAATTCTATTTAGTTCATTTATGTATTTATTGTTAAGTTATTGTATTGAATTTTGTCATTATGAAGTGTTCGTTTCCTTTATTTTCATATTCGGTTCAATTGTTTTTATGTAATGAAGATCGTGTGGAATGGTTATAAATATCCAGGATTGGAATTATATATTATTAATGAACGTAAATAACTGATAATTTTTGTTTATATAATTTGGTTACATGGAATGAGGAGGAATCATTGGATGACCACCAATTCGATTATTCGGCGGTATTTGGAATATTAAGAACTGGTTTTGTCATATAACTTAATTATATGTACATATTATGGTTAATGAATACTAATTACATTATAAAACAAATATTATAGTCTGGTTGTACAATGAATATGGTGTCATGACCAGTAATGAAGAATAAATTGAAGAACATAACTTCGTCGTCTAGGAAGGTTATAAATTGGAACGTCATGGACGTCGATTTCGTTTATAAAATAAAATTGAGGGAGTAAGAATATATATGACGGGTTTTCCATTCAAATGATATAAATCCAGTATATAGATGTTACTGGGGTTATCATGATTATTTATATAGAGGAGGTTAGTAGAGGATAACAAAATAAGATAAATTGAAATGAAACCAAATGAAAAAGAAGGGTACGTTACCTCTTGAAAAACCCTCCTTGAAAAACTCTTTAAATGATGAGGATTTTTTCTTTTGGAAAGACCAAAAGCATCTTGTATGTGGGGAGATACTAGGGAATGGTAATTGGGAAGAACATTGATGAGCTTAAAGACTTAGAGTTGTGAAGAGAAGAGGGAGTGGTGAGGGATTTTTATAGTGGAGGAGAGGAGTAATTTTTTATTATTTTATTTATTATTTTATTATTTCCCTCAAGACAACCAATAGTATTGTTTCATGTGACCCCTAATAGTAATAATGTAATGTGAGTTCGAACCAAGTGGGCTTACATCATCCTTGCATCACCTATGATGCAGTAACTCAAGTATTTAGCATTTACCATATTTTATCATATTTTAATATTCATAAAAAATTGTAGAATTTCTGAAAAATTACCAAAAAATTAACCCCTACCACTTTTTGACATGTAGAATTCATAAGTGAAGTCCATTTTTGGAAAAAAATTTAGTAAATATTATTAATTTAACTTTTAAATAAAAGCATACTTAATTCAAAAATTATCAGTTCTAATTCTACAACTACTTCTTTATCACAATGAAAAATTAACCAAGATGTTATTATCTTCTAGCCTTATGAAAATAAAATAATAATAAAATTTAATATTCATTAAGGTCATATTACTATTCATATTACTATTCCTAAATTTATGTTACTATTCACTAAAAATCAAGTTTTTTCTATCGGACTCCAAATAAATTACTGAACACAACTCTAGATGACCATTTTTTGAAATTCAAAACAAAGAAGATACTAAGTAGTGTTTTAATAGATATATTATAAAATTTCATTCAATAATTATTTTCAAAACCTTGGGGTGTTACATTCTCCCCTCCTTACAAAAAATTTCGTCCTCAAAATTCACAGAATATTACCTAAAAAGAATCGGGAATGTCTTTATCATAAGCTCCTCATGCTCCCATGTTTTTTCCTACATATTATGGTTCATTCATAGAACCTTCACCAGACGAGTCATCCGGTATCTCAATACTTGTTCTCTAGTATCAAGAATCTTCATAGGCTCTTCACAGTAAGATAGATCAGGCTGAAGTTCCACTTCTTCATAAGTGAGTACATGTGTTGGTTCTAGCATGTACTTTCTTAACATTGACACGTGGAACACATTGTGAACCTTAGAGATACTTGGCGGCATTTTCAAATGGTAATCTACGGCTCCAATTTGGTCCAGAATTTCAAATGGTCCGATGTAACTGGGACTTAACATTCCCTTCATACCGAATCGTATAATACGCTTCTATTGAGATACCTTTAAGAAAAAGTGAACACCTTCATGAAACCCAAAATCCATCAAATCTCTATACATATTAGTGATACCAGGGTGTATAGAGAAATTGGAACTATAAGTATCATCCAAAAATTCCCTTTCTAGATCAGGTATATCAGGAACACAAACTCTCTTCCCAAATTTCAAAATTCCTCCTTCATATACGAAGTCACTCAATATGCCATCATTAATAGCTTTAATCTTCTTTTGAAACTCTTCATCATCAGCCTAAGAACTTTTTATCCTTTCTAGTAAAGATGGTTTGGAAACCATTTGAAAAAACATTGATGTTTCACCTTCCATGGTTATTCTCATATCCATCATTCCTAGATCCATGAAAATAGGATCCCTTTCAACTATCATCTTTCTCAAAACTCCATGATCTTTTTGGCTCAAGGCATTTCTCACATTATTTTTCTTCCCCGGGTGGTAGTGTATCATGCAATCATAATCCTTGAGTAGTTCAAGCCATCTCCTTAGCCTCATGTTGAGTTCTTTTTGTGATAAAATATACTTCAAACTCTTTCGATCATTATAAATCTCACATTTTTCACCATAGAGATAATTTTTCCATATCTTCAAAGAAAATATTACAGTATCTAACACAATATCACGAGTAGGATAGTTTTGCTCTAGAATTTTTAGCTGTCGTTATGCATAATAAATAACCATATCATTTTGCATAAGGGCACAACAATGTCCTTTCTTTGAAGATGACTATAAACAACAAACCCTTTATTCCCCGATGATAGAGTCAATATTGAAGCATTGACTAATATTCTCTTCAGTTATTTGACGCATTCTTCACAATCTCTTGTCCAAAAAAATTTAACCCCTTTACGTGTGTGCTTTGTTAGTGGGTTAGGTAGTCGGGAAAAATTCTACACGAAATGTCGATAATAACCTATTAAGCCAATAAAACTGCGTACCTCAGTTATGTTTGTTGGCATGGGCCAATCTTGGATTGCCTTTATCTTCGCAGGATCAATGAGGATTCCATCCATAGAGATAGTATGGCAAAGAAATGAAATCTCCTGAAGCTAGAATTCACACTCGCTAAAGTTCCCATTTAATTCATGTCATCTAATAGTCTTCAAGATAATGCGCAAGTGATTTTCATGATCTTCGTAGTTTTTGAAGTATACAAAGATATCATTAATAAATAACCCTAAAAATTTATCGATATATTCCATGAAAACTCTTTTAATTAGATCCATGAAGACAGAGGGTGCATTAGTCAATCCAAAAGGCATCACTGTAAACTCGTAATGCTCGTACCCGGTTCGAAATGCTGTTTTCAAAATGCCTTCCTTCCTCAAATGTAACTGATGGTATCTAGATTGATGACCAATCTTTGAAAAATAATGGGTTCCATGAAGTTGATCTAATAAATCATCAATTCTTGGTAGAGGATACCTATTCTTTAATGTAATAGCATTGATTTCCTTGTAATCAATGGACAACCTCATGGATCTATCTTTCTTCTTAACAAAGAGGACAGGGGCTCCCCATAGAGAAAAACTTGGGTGAATAAATACCTTATTACTCAATTTATTTAGTTTTTTATTTAGTTACACTAATTCTATAGTGCCCATTCTATAAGGGGTCTTCGATATAGGCCTTGAAACCAGAATTAAGTCAATAGAAAACTCAATTTCTCATTCTGGAGGATGTCCAAGTAAATCTTCTGGAAATACCTCATCATATTCTCTCACAATAGGTACATCATCTATTTGAACATTCCTTTACTCATATACAGTTTTTTCATTCTCTTAATCCCCTATAATTGAATTTAGTTGAGCTACTTGGGGTGGATCTAGATAATAATCATGTGGTGACGATTCTGCTATAATGATAAGGTGTTCTTTATAATCATCATCAAGAATCGTAACCTCCTTCTTCTTACAATAAGTTTTTGCATCATGGTTCGAAAGGAAATCCATACCAAGGATTATATCAAATTCAATCATGGGTATGATGATGAGATCAGTAGATAAAAAAAATTTATATGCTCTACTAGGAACTGATTCACAAAACATTGTAGCAATGACACTTCCCATAAGAGTTTAGACTCAAATCTCCCTTGTTAAGTCAAATTGGAAATATCTAATTTTCTTAGAAAATTGGGAAGATATGAAATAATGCGATGATCTAGAATCAAATAAAGCATTGGCTAAACATGAAGAAACAATTAATGTACCATCCACCACGTCATTAGGAACTTCAACCTCTGTAGTTTTGATTATATAAACTTGTCCCTAATCCCTTGACCTTTTCTGTTGCATATTTCCTTTATGTTTTGGACAATCATTAGAATTGCTTCCCATCTCCCGACAACTATAGAATTTAACATCACTGGATTCCTTCTTCTATTTTCAATCACTAGCTAGATGGCCTCTCTGACCACATTTGTAGCATACTCTTTTTCCTTTTAATCATGCACGAGGGTGTTTCTTTCCACAATTGACACATGGTGGAAATTGAACTCTTCCCTTATTCCCCAGTTCCTTATTTCTTTTCCCAGGGTTTTCAGTAGCCCTCTTCTTTTCTTGATTTTCGTTAAAGTCATAAGACTTAGAGAATTATTTTTCTATCTTGATGGAACGTGAAACTATATCCCCATATGATGAAAAACTTTGGAATACCATTTCCCTCTAGAGGAATGGCATTAGGCCATCAATGAATTGATCAATTTTTCTCCTTGGATTTCGTATGTAGTCTACAACATGTCTTTCCAATCTTGTGAATTTAGCTTCATACATTGAAACATTATAATCTTCCTTCTACCTCAGATTCATGAATTTTCTCTCTATATCTGCTCATTTCTCACGAGGGAAATATTTTTCTAGTAATATTTCTTTAAAATCCTTACATTCCATCTCTTCTATCTTTTCCTCCTCCTTTGTGTTTTGGATTAAGGACCACCACTGATCCGTATCTCATGATAGACGATATACTGCAATGAAAACCTTCTCTATTTCATTACATCCCAAGGTGAGAAAAATCTTTTCAAGGGAACATATCCACTACTCTGATACAAACGGGTTTTTAGTCCCGTTGAATGATGGAGGCTATTATCACATAAAGCGATCTAGCAAGGCTCCTCCACATGGTGGATCCGGATGCTCCATATGGGTAAGGTTATTATTCATAACCTGAGTGAGTTTTCTCAGTATATTTATGAGTTTCTCAGCACCAGTTACAGCACCAGAGCCAACATAATTATCTTGCATCGGAGGAAAATCCCTACAGGGGACACATGCATTCGTGTGATTTCCATTCTGTCCACTAGGCACCATACCTAGATAATGGAATACACTATATTAGATTATGAATCATAATGCATAATATTAACTTAAAAATACTCAAAAAAATGAGATCCTACGCATGTATAATCCCATATTAACAGAAATGGTTTCTTTGAGGAATATCTTACAATTTAATCCTTCATAATGGCTTGTAAAGTAAATGTGAATTATCCTAAGCATATCTCCCAGAGGTGTCATAACCAAGAGTGCAGCAAAGCCTGTTTTCAAAAACCGGTTCCCGTTCGAGTCTAGTTCATAGCGGTGTCTTCGGGTTTTACCCCTAGATACATCTGCATCAGGGCCGCCTCTACCTGCTCGTATCTAGAGAGGGATGTATTTCTTGAAAGATCCACATAATCTATTCCTTACCAAAACACCAGGATTATATAGTATGTATTTCCTCACAGACTAACATAGAGACTCTTCCCTAATTCTAGGTTTTCAAAATCTAGTTTCCAAGTATTCTACTAAGCATTCTTTGATACCAATAGTAAGGACCCGACCCCTGTTTCCCAGAGCCGGTGCCTTATTTGATTACTTTGGTATACATACAAGGAATACGAATCCAGAAAGTCTGAATAGTTTAGTATTGTTGGAAACAAGTTACATACATATGTTTATCATTATAACATTAAGGGAAGCAAAACACAATTTTGTTCGACTAGAAACATCATGTTTCCTCGAATATTCTTGAATGTCATTCATAAATTACTTCTTCATGTCCTGAGAAAATGAAACATAAGAAAGGGGTGAGCTCAAATGCTCAATAAGAGTAAGAAATACAGAGAAAGTTAATATAAAAGTTATACATGTTGAATAATTGAAAACGTATGCCTTTAATAATGATCTTGAACATATTATGGCAGAAAAATGATAAAGGCATCGGCCAAAATCAATATCATAATGGGAAAGGGCTCGGCCAATTCCACGTCTATTTGTCTCAGGAGACCTACCGATGCATCTTGGGGCTGTCGTCGGCCCCACCCATCACATAATAAGTCAAATGAATTCATCATATGAGTGGGGATAAATATAAACAACAAATACTTTCCTATTTAAACTATCATATGAAATGTAACAATCTTTACCCAATCATCAAATATTAAACACTAACCATTCAGAATACAATAGTGAGTGGTTTTAGGATAGATAATACACAATAGAGTTACTCATAACCATTAAATAAAATATTGTAGATGAATTCATAAATAATTAAACCAAATAATACCATGGAATCAACTATAATTAGATGAAAACACTCTTATGAAGTCTTTAAGCAATTCTTGAGATAAATACTCATTTATTTTGAAATGAGTAGTTCTTTTAGAAAAGTATTTTTATAAAACTATAAGTGAATTAAGATAGTATTTTCATAATAAAATGAGTGATTTTATAGAGATAATGGTTTCCCAGAACAAATTATAGAGTTCCCTTGAAAATTGGTGAGAATTTGAGAAATTCCCTTGAATCGGGATTGTATTTTTGAAACAATTTTGAAAGTTTATTTTATAACATATAACTATCCATAAAATAAGGAAGGATTATGGATGTTTTACATATATAGATTAGTCACAAAGAATTTATGAGGAGTACATAACAATACATAAGAATTTCATCGAGGAAATTAGACAATAAAAGTAACCAGAATGAAAATGGACATTCGGGTGGAAAAACCCATACCTTAACTCCAAACGTGTTTTTCTATGGTCCATAAGCTCATGGAATATGAAATTATACTTGTTAATAAATTATTTCATAACCTATTAGACATTTATTTAGTTACCATAATTCTGGTGAGTTCATTTATATCCTTATTGATAAGTTATTGTATTGAATTTCGTCATTCTGGAGTGTTCGTTTCCTTTCTTTTCATATTATGTTCACTTGTTTTTTTGTAATGAGGTTCGTGTGAAATGGTTATAAATCTCTTGTATTAGAATTATATATTATTAATGAACAAAAATAATTGATAGTGTTAATTTCTATAATTTTTTTACATTGAATGATGATGAGTCATTAGATGACCACCAATTCGATTATTCGGCGGTATATAGAATATTATGAACTAGTTTTGTCATATAACTTAATTATATGTACATATTATGGTTATGGAATATTAATAATGTTATAAAACATATATTATAGTCTGGTTCAACCATGAATATGGTTTCATGACCTGTAATGGAAAATAAATTTAAAAACGAATCATCGTCATCCACGAAGGTTATAAATCGGAACCTCTTGGACGTCGATTTCGTTTATAAAATAAAAGGGATGGAGTAAGAATATTTATGATGGTTCTTCTATTCACAAGATATAAATACAGTATATAGATGTTATTGGGTTTATCATGATTATTTGGATAGAGGAGTTGAGGATAGGATAACAAAAGAATATAAATTGAAATGAAACCAAATGAAAAAGAAGGGTACTTTTCCTTTGGAAATAACCTCCTTGAGAGACTCTTTAAAGGATGGGGTTTTGGTCTTTTGGCAAGACCAAAATCTTCTCGGACGTGGGGAGAGACTAAAAAAGGGTAATTGAGCAGAACTTTGACGAGCTTCAAGGATTAGAGTAGCGAAGAGAAGAGGGAGTGGTGGGGGATTTTTATAGTGGAGGAGAGGAGTAATTTTTGAATTTTTAATTCATTATTTTATTATTTCCCTCAAGACAACCAATAGTATTGTTCCATGTGACCCCTAATAGTAATAATGGCATGTGATTTTGAACTAATTGGGCTTACATCATCCTTGCATCACTTGCGATGCAGTAAATCAAGTATATAACATTTATCGTATTTTATCATATTTTACAATTCATAAAAAATTCTTGAATTTCAGAAAAATACACAAAATTCACCCCTAAAATTTATCGACATGTAGAATTAAAAAGTGAAGTCCATTTTTGAAAAATATTTTTCTAAATATTATTAATATAACTTTTAAATAAAAGAATACTTAATTCAAAAATTAACAGTTCTAATTCTACAACTACTTCTTTATCACAATGAAAAATTAACCAAGTTGTTATTATCTTCTAGCCTTATGAAAATAAATTAATAATAATATTTAATATTCATTAGGGTCATATTACTATTTATATTACTATTCATGAGGGTATGTTACTATTCACTAAAAATCATGTTTGTTTTATCAGACTCCAAATTACTTACTGAACGCAACTCTTGATGACCATTTTTTGAAATTCAAAACATAGAAGAGAAAAAGTTGTGTTTTAATGGCTATATTATAAAATTTCATTATATATTTATTTTCAAAACCTTGAGGTGCTACAGTTATCAACTCTTGACAGAATCTATTCTCATATATATTTTTCTCATATATATTTTATTACATCATTAGGCTGATCACATACTGTTTTATCCAACGGATTTTTTAGAAGAAATGGAAGTTAAGGTCCAACCCATTTAATTGATACGATACATAAATTTATGAATAATTAATGTTTCCTCATAGGATAAGGTATCAAAAAATCATAGACTAAAATAATTGGATCCAGTTAGTAAAACTGATATATGAAACCAAAGAGGCACCTACAACTATACTAAGGAGATAAAGAGTTCATTGCAACAGTACAATGATGATTGAAGGATTTTGATAGACAATATTTTCCAAATACATGCATATGTAGAATGAGGTAATGAAATTGATACCAAAACCACCAGTATTACATTAATGTATTATTAAATTGTCTCCATGGATTTTTTGACCATCTCTCATTGAAAATATTTCTCTTAAAGATCTTTTACAACATATTCATGGACAACGTGTATGAAAAAAATTCACACCATTATTTTTTTACCATAATTGAACTCTTTTTTTGATTAGATTTGGTTTATCCTATATAAATTTCATTGGTAAATATTAAATAAGATGATGCACCAACCTATTCACTTATAGAAGATTTATGTAGTTAAAATTTATACATATTTTCAAATATATCTATGATATTTTAAAATGTAATGATTGTAAATTATTCAAATAATATTTTAGATATTAAAAAGGCAACCCTTATAAATTTTCCATTTTGGTATTTATGGAATGAGGATTTAGAATTAAAAAAATGATGATAAATATATTATATTATTCATTGATAAATTAACAGTTGATTATATGAAAAAAAATTGAATCATTTATGAGGTTTTCATGTTTTAATAGGGAATCTATTTATTCCATAAAGTGGTTCTACTAAGATAAGATAGTTGAATAAATATGTAAATAGTTTGAATCATATTTAAGGAGGCATGATATTCATCTTGAAAATACTTCACCATATACACCACAAAAAAATTGTGTTGCTATTAGAAACAATTAATGTTTTATTGAACTGGATTGTATAATGTTGATGGAACATGGCACTTCTCATTAATTTTAGAAGAATATAATTTCTATAGTTGTGATCATTTTAAACTAAACTTCATATAGTCCAAAATAAAATATGACTCATAATGATATGTATTATTATATGAACCATATAAATAGTTATCTGGGTATTTTTAGAATCTCTTCAGTCATCATTGTTAACGGTTCCAAAATTGGAAATGTTAAGAAAAGAATAGTTTTAGGGACTTTACATTGATATATTGTGAATAGAATTAAATATTCTTTCTAAAAATGGAATATTTAGAATTGGTTAATGTTTTTTATTTGAATATGGTTAAGAAATCAGTTAATGGGGGGGGGGGTAACATTAAGAAACACTTTTTAATTTTTATGTAAAAGACAATTAATTGATTGGAAAACATGAATAAAAAATTAAATCATAGAATATATTGATAATATACAAGATGAATAAACTTATTCAATCATATCTAATGATAATGAAAGAATATATTTATTTCATACAAGTTTATGGATGAATTTCGATGTTTATAACACCATTTGTGATCAGGAACCCCAAATTCAAACAAGTAGACCATTTTTGGAAATCATTATAGTGGGATTTAATTTATAGACATGTTATCATAGAAAATTTATACCAATAATTTTGGTTCCACCACATATTACAATAATTTATTGAGTATTTATAAAAACAAGACAACAATTTCAATGCTTCAAATAAGAGTATAATATCTATATCCAATGAATCGAAAAATTTAGGTAATTTATTGGATGCGTTTTAAAAAAATGAAATTGATTTTCATAAATTTTTATATATGTAATAAGAATTTTGGAATTTAAAGATGTATTTTTTATTTACAAAATGATGTTGGTTTTTATATAGAGAAACATAAACTATTGGGTACTAGTTGGAAGATCACTAGTTATCAACTATGGCTAGAAGAGTAAATGGATTCATTTTCCTTAACAACCATGAAATTGGTGGCTTAGAATGAGGAATCCAATGGCCTACAATAATACCATATAATTTTATATAATTTTATTCCTAATAGTAATTTTTAAATATATTATTGGGGTTCCTATTAATTTTGTAATACCTCATTTTTCTTGATCGAGTGTTATAGTGTTTCTATATAGAAGTTAATTCATTATATATTTATATTTGAGTTGATCTGGACATCATGTATAGTAATAGATTTTAGATCTATATGTAGTTATGTGTCCTATGGAGTGAATCTATTTTACTAAAACCTTTTATCAAAATTTTATTTAATCATTTTATTGTAAATTACTATTTTGTGTTTTAAGAATATTTTTATATGATTTATCATAGCTATACAATACAATCATATTCAGACGGGTGTATCAGGAGTGACACATATATTAAGACTAAGATAGGTAAACAATAATATATTTAATTATGTATTATTTTTACACACTTTTATACATGAATATGAGTTAAAAACCATAATTAATGGTTCACAAAATCTATCTACAATTTAAAACATAATAAGTGAATTGGTATAACTTATTAACATTAGAAATATCATTATTCTATGGAAAAAGTAAATAGTGGTTAGCTCATTGATAATGTCACACTAGGTTACATAAATTATAATGAATATTTAATATATATATATATAAATATAGGGATATTATTAATAAAATAAAAATGATAAAATGGGATATAATTGAATATCATTTTTTATAGGAATGGGTTGGTGGATTTATATGTGTTTTTGTGTTTTAATTAACTATCTTAGTTAATTTAATTTATTTGTTGTATTTTTTATTATAAAGAAAACATGTTGTATTGTGATTAGTAATATATTGAGAATAATAGGCTTAGTGATAAGATAATGGGGTCAATTATATAAAACTAGGGGTTAGTGTTATACCATTTAGGTTAGTGTTAGACTAATGGATTAATATTTTATCCATTGAGGTAAATTTTATTTCTATATGGTTAATGATAGATATGCAGAATCCGTGTTAGATGAGTGGGGATTGTGTTACTTATTTGGGAACAATATTTTGAAAATGTAGACCATGATAAATGAGTGAGAGCATGGCCATATACTTTTTGTTAGTGTTAGAATACTGATGTCACTAATAGATTAGTGCATTCAGTACTATACCTTTAGGGTTAGAGTTTAATAACTGATATTAGAGAACGATTAGTGGTGTTAGTGTCATCATTTTTTAGTATGATTTAGTCCAGTAGAGTTAATGGTAGAATGGATTGGAGAGTTATATTTTCAATTTAGATTTACTTATGGATGGTCCTACATTTTTCTAAATCATATACTAGTGGGGCCTTGTATAGAATTAATCATTGTTTTAATGGAAATCCATTGGGTTCAATGCATATTGTTAACAATTGGGATCAACCTAAGGTTACCATAATGACTTTTATATTTAGTATATAATATTAATAAAAGAAAATGGATAATACATTATCACTATAAAAAGTATACAGGATTGGGCGTTATCATATCCTAGAATTTACAAAATGACAAAACATGATGTTTTGTATTGGTAATGAGTTCTTAAAATGTATCAATTATATGAATTTTATATTTAAATAAATCATATAGATTTAAAATTGATAGCTTGTTAGGACTTTGTAAATAAGGATTTTTGTGGTATATGTAGAGGAATGATCCCTCTAATTTGAGATGGGGCTTGAATATAGGGAAACTAAAAACTATGAAAATGATAAATAAGGATAAAAATATATCAATTAGTCTGGTATTTTATTTAACATATTTTAATTTTCTTGTATTTAATAAGGTATGGTCATATATTATCTATTTGGTTTGTCTTATGTATTTTCTGTTTATTTGATAACATACTAAACCCATTTCACATAAACAATTATCAAACTAAAACACTATATTATTTTAGCACACCTCTTCGTATTCCAGAGGATACCAAATAGTGGAATGTTATAACGTGTTGTTGTTAAGAGACTATATCTTATTATGAGTAAACCATGCAAAATAATGGAAATAGTTTAAAAGGTCCATCCCTAAATAATAATTTCATACCAAAATATGACATACCACATCTAGAATTAAGATGAATATCTAAAATATCTTGCCAACCCTACGAATGTAATATATAACTATAGAAGTAAAAAATGTAATGGAAATGTGTAACCTATGGTATTCCTAGTCAATGTCCAAAATAGTATAATTGACATACTTCAAAAATCCAATGCACCATTATCCACTATTCCCATGTTATAGGATCCTTTCACATTTTTTAAGATTCATGAAGTATGTGTATGTCATACATGGAACATGTTGGGTGAGAATATGAACTCTATAGTATTATGACAATGGTGTTACTAGATAATATCCACTTGTAAATTTTTGTCTAAAAATAAAATATATGAAGACTATAAATTTAGAAACCCTATTAATCCATGTGATTGAATAACTGTTAGTGACCAGACTACCTATGTCTTATAATAGTAGAATAAGATATTGTACCCATAGTTTAAACACTTGTCGAGGGAGTATAATATATCACCCTCATCACATAATCTTGGAACACATGCCATCAATGTTCTCATGGTTTCTCAGTTAATAATTCATTAATGTAACCATAATCTAATAATTGTCCATTAAAATTTATATATCAATAACCCTTATGGAAATGCATATAAAATGACCACAAAACACATAAATGATGAACATAATTAACAATAAAACCATAGATAGAATCAATAACACATACCCTATATGTTGTGGTTTTAGAACCCACTACCATAACAATTAATTCTACATTAGAAATTACCAACTTTATAGTCACCATGTAATATATCCTATATCACATCCTTGTGTTTGAACCTACCAAAAAACATCACCCATAATGGTGTATCGATACATGAAAATACAATAACAAAAAAACCGAAAAACATCTACTATAGAACCCCCTGTTTCTCGTAATGAACCAATTAATTATTTATTTTAAGAATTTAATGTTATTGGTGTATATATAGGAAGTTTTGGAAGTGTTGTGAATTTTTTTTGGATAACTTAGAGGTCAAAACTTTTTGAGTTTTTTGCAGAAATAGTGTTGCACCTCCTTGGAAACAATGCAATTGAAACAGTGGAAATTATTTAGAAGCTTGGTATGAAAAATATCTTGTATAAACCATGCATTACCATTGTATAAACAAAGTGATATTTGAAAGAGGATTTTAGAAATGTGAAAGCATAGTGTGTGTAACTGTATGATACAACCATATGATGGGTGTTTGGAGGTAGTAGCTAGCACATTATTAGTGAACGACTTTCCTAACCATGCACCCTAACCATCCAACATTAAAGACAACATCATAACATTTTGGATCAAATTTTTATTGGATCCTAAATGAAAGATTTTCCCTATAATATATCCTAACTCATTTTCCACTCCTTCCCATGGATGGTGAGACCCTTAATCATGATCCGAGATCAATTAGTTTTTGATTTTAACTGCGTTGAAAGCCCAGATTCCTCAATTGGTGCATGTTCAAGGTTTTTTACATTTTTATATTTTTATTAAATATTTTGGTTTCTTGAATCTAGTATTATGAGGATATATTAACATTTCATGATTTCAATCATTATGGGTTATAGTAGTTTTCATATTAGGGAACATGATATATGGTCATTCTTGTATATTCAAGTTGGGTTTTTGGAGTTGTGTTCCATTTTTAATAACTACCAAACATTGATATCTAGTTAGCTCTACTCTAAACTCTTATTTTAATAAATTTTTCTATTGATTTAACAATTAATGTATTTTTTGAATTAAATCATGATATTTATGTGAAATGCATTATGGAAACCCACTATATTGATGGTTTGTGAAATTGTGGAAATTTGTTTTTTAGATGTGCTTTGTTTAGGGATTTTAAAATTGGGATTTTAAAATATTATTTTTTTTATTCAGGAAAAATTATTTGTAGTAATTATTTCAATTAAAGGAATATTTTTTTACATTTTTTTGAATAATATAATTGGTATGTAATTTTTCATAAATAGTTTGTGGGTTTTCATGTTCATTTGTGACAGTTAAGTGAAATTATTTTCCTATGTCAATATGGAACATATAAGGGTATTAAATTTACCTATTCAAAATAGTGAATCCTGTGAAATCATGGTGATTGGATGACTCACCACTTGAGATTATCGGGTGTTCCATTGGTTTCATACCTGTCTGAATGGTAGGATGTGTATAAATGAAATGGTAACGCCAAATGGATTTGAAAAAGTAGTTTGAAAGACTTGTTTGGTTTAATTCAAGGATATAAATATATTAATGGAAACTGGTTTTATGGTTTGATATAATATATTTTAAATTATTTTAAATTATTTTATATAAATGTGCTAACATTTTCTATTATAGTGGTTTGAGTAGGGAAGACATTAGGGAAATCTTATTGAGGGCTATGCTCACCCCATACATGGGAACATTGTTGAATTTGATGTTATAGTATATCGAGAAACATGTAATGAGATGATATACTACTTATTTAGTGATGTATTGGGACACCATGGGAATGGATTGTGGAGTTAGAGGATAGGGTTGGTTGGGAGTTACTGAGATGTTGCCTTCGACATCTGTATGTTTTGGTGGACTTTTTTCCGCATTGGACAATGATATTTTGGTTATTCTAAGTGATACATTAAGTTGTATTACATTTTACTCATCCATAATATTTTGGTTTTTTTCTATCGTTATATTGGATTTTTTAAAAGGAAAATCATCTTCCAACTATTATGAATCCCCTTGAATTCGGTTCCCCCCTTTGGTCTCTTGATGATGAAAAGAAAGGTCTTGTAACACTATCTACCTCTTCACAGATCAGAGGATGAATGGAGGGATGTCACAAATGGTATCATTGATTTTTTTACTAGAGTTTAATATTATTGTAGTTTAGTCATTTATTTTTTATGGTATCATTGTGTAGGATAGTTAAAACATACATAGTAGAGAAAAAATGTTATATCTGACATATTTTTGTTGATCTTCAAATTACAAGAAACATCATATACATATATTTTTTGAGAGTATAAAATAATATGTAATCTCAATGTCACATGTTTCTCTAATGAGATAAAAATAACATGAATTTATAGAAATAAATTCCTACTTGGAGTGAATATTTTATTTTGAGTAATGATTTATGATATTTTAAAAGAATTTGTATTTTTCAAAAGTTAAAAATGGGTTGATTTTAAAATATCATGATTTAATTTTAAAAAATGTTTTAAATGTGGATAATTTAGATATTTTTAATCCCTTGTTATGATTTATATAATGTGGTAAATTTTAAATTTCTAAGACTCCCATTGAAAGAGAGTGAAACTAAATAATGTTTTATTTTTATCATAGTAAATCAATCCAGCTGAGTCTAGGAGAAGCCAACCAGAATAGAATACTAAGAATGAGGTTGTAGATTAGCCATAGGTGATCTAAAAACTCATTAAGATTATTATCCAATGTATTATATTTGTAGATAGTGGGAAGTAGCAGGATAAAAAAGGAATGTGAATCATTTGATTCTCTTCAAAAAAAAAATAAACCCATCGATTAGGGTGATTCAAAAATAGATAAAGAAGAATTGTACAAGAATATGATTAATCAAACAATTGATTTCCTAGGAACAAAAAATGATTTAACAATCAATTTGGATAACTTCATATTGGAATATCTAGAAAGCTAATAGTGGTATTTAGCAGTTCATGATAATATGGACCATGTAATTTCAAGGGAGGATTCAAAAAAAAATTCCAAAAGAAAATACTATACACATACATTAAAAATTCCTAGAACCAAGTACTTTTTCATCTTGATGTTGGATAACCTCTCTGTGACAGAGTATGGAGGTAAATTTTTGAATTTAGTCTCATTTTCATTGAATATTCTAGAAAGTGCTTCCATGATGTTGCATGTTTTTTATGGTGGGGTTGAGGGAAAATATTCACTCACGGATTACCATTATTTTTATAAATGATTATACTAAGATGTTCAGTAGGGATACAATGGTAGAAATATAGATATTAGTAACTATATATTGAGGAATATTTTTGATACCAATTGGAAAAGGTGTGAACTATGATGCTAATAATAATCAGATGAGGGAAACCCCTTTCCAAGTTTGTGGTAGGACATAGAATTGTATTGAAATATCATAGAATATTCACCAGAAAATAAAGATAATGTACGTTATAAAAAAATTTCATCTTCTGATCACATAAAACGTGACTATATGGCACCATCAAGAGCCTGTCTCAATCAAAATAAGATGGGTAATCCAAAATATTATTATAATAGTTCACCAAATTCAGGTTATAAGGAAATATCTCATGATCCATAGACATTGTATGATATTATGGGATGAGTTAACTATAATAATTAGTTTCAATAAAACCAATTATTCCATGGTTATTATAGGAATAACATTACCCCTCATCCAATGGAATATCAATTGGGTAACAAACAAAAAATGTAGTGAGTAAAGAGTTATATAGAGTTTTGAATGTGATTGTGGATGATCAAATGGGACCATTAATTGTTAGAGGCATGATTATTATTTATTATACCCTTACCA
Organism: Viscum album; assembly: GCA_963277665.1. NCBI lineage: Eukaryota > Viridiplantae > Streptophyta > Magnoliopsida > Santalales > Viscaceae > Viscum > Viscum album. Next base: position 692,993,796 of record OY728164.1, read on the forward strand.
AATAATTGTTTGATATATCATTATCAAATTATTATTTTTTACTTTTAATTATTTTGATCTTCTAATTTTATATATTGAGATGATTTTTTCTATATTGAAACATCAAATACCACTTGGTCATTGAAAATGTCGATATTTTTTGTTCCTAGAATGTTATATAACTATTGATGGGTATTAATTAATAATTAATATTTATATGATTGAAATTGGTGTCAATGAAATAATCCTAATTATGTATAATTTGACAATGTTTATAGGTTTCATTGACTGTTATACCCAAACATTTAGATTTATAGTTGAGTATAACATCGAATATCTCTATAGGAAAGATTAAGATGTAGAGGTGGGTGGAAAAGGATATTTGGAACCAATAATATAAAATATATCATAATAGTTTTTATCATAGAACATAGAATAGGTGGATAAAATCATGAGTTTCATTCTTCCAGAAATTTTTGATTAGATTCTGATTGTTTTACTAGAGTATTTCACAAGGTTACCACCCATAATAGAAGAGGATTTTACAATTTCTCTCATATCAGTGACCTTTATTATATCAGTTTTATCATATCATATTTCACTAATAAAATTGTTGTAATTATAATATCTAGTTGGAAGTGTTTGAAAGAATATTTTTCATTCATCCAATTATGTCTCTGTGGGAAGCATTGATTTTTTAAAACATGGATGCAATTATTTGGATTTGTTTCGAATATTATAAGATTCACTATGTTACGATAAGAATCTATAACATCCATGCATTGATGATCTATATGATAAATTTATGATAACCCATAGGTTCTTGTGTATTAAATTGCATTCAAGATATCACAAAATGTGGTTTTGAAAGGCGGATATTTGGATGAAAACATTACTAGGTAAATATGTCCATTTTGAGTATGTGGTTATGCCTTTATGTTTTTTGAATGTACAAAAATTATTTATATAATGGATAAATCATATATTACAAATATATATATTTTTTGGTGGCATTTATAGATGGCATATTGAGGCATTAAAAGACCAGTGATAAGAATGAGAAACACCTATCAATAATTTTGGGTATCTTTCGGGATCAACATTTGTATGCTAGACATTCAATGATTTATTTTTGAATATAGTGGGAATGTTTCCATGGATATGTGATCCTTAAAAAAAGTTTATATGGGTATAAGAAATATAGGGGTTGTGATCTACTGGAAAACTACAAATAATGTCTTTGAAATATATTTTATACATGGACTAGCTTGTTATTATTGATATTTTCTATTTGAATTTTTAGGGATATCATCACCAATGAAATATTTGATAAGGTATGTTTTTCGATATTAATGGAATGATAAATTCTAAATTTATTTTAATGATTGTAATGTTCACTATACTGAAGTCTCAGTCTTGATATTTCCTATATTTGGACAAGGATATGTGGTGTATTGGGATTCTTTGGGATCTGGTTTGGGATGCGATCTCATGAAGTGAGATAATTTTTTATCTTATAGCACACGATGATTATGGTTTCATTAAAATAATTACCCAATACATGATTTGGAATTAGATTTTGTAGTATATTCTTAGAATACATTACATCATTCCTTATTTGGTATGAAATTTATTTTTTTAGGGATCATAAGGGCTTGAAAAATCATACTCTCACAAAAGGATTTCAACATGATACAATGAAGATTGGGGAAGTATCTTGTAATGTTTGAATTTTTTATGATGTATACACAGGGTAAGGTTAATTAATTATCCAATCCATTATGTATGAATAGGAATAGTTATATAGAAAAAGATGTACTAGATCAATGGCTACTGATGTCGGTGATATCTGATATGCACATGGATTACGATGAAAAAGGTTATGTAGTGGTTTTCTTCCAAGTTTATTATTTTCTATATTCAGTGGAAAAAGATAAATATGGATATACATATGTTGTAGAATGTTTTTCTATGCTGATAAAACAATGTTTAATGGAGACCATTGAGGTATTGAAGAAAGATGGGAGTTCAATGTGATGCATTTGAAATAAATTGGTTGTACCATTGTATTGTTAGAAACATCATCTTCATGCAGACAACCCTTCAAGATGCGTTACTAATAATGGAATAAAAGCGTTGGGTAGTGTAGTGAGAGACAAATTTTTATGGGCTATCATGGAAAGGGTAGTATATGAGTTTTTTATATTCCTTACATTTCATCATGTTAATACAGAGCTTTGGTTGCCAGTGGGTTTGTTGCATTATTTAACATTTCATATTTTTAAATGTGCGAAGATAACAATTGATTTTGTGATATATCTCCAAATGATTGTTTGGATACATGATTCCATATGGGTTACAATTTATTTTCATACAATGTTGTTCTATTCCATCTCTATGTACGAATCTCATACACTAGTGGAAATGTCTAAAATATATATCCGAGATGTGGTAAAGAGGCATAAAATACCAGTTTCGATAGTATCATTCTGAGATCCAAGGTTTACATGTCATTTTTTGAAATACATATAGAATTATATTGGGACTAAGTTGAATATGAGAACAATTTATCATCCAGAGATGGATGGACAATCCAATACGATGATAAAAACATTGAAATGAAATTAAAGGGATTGTATAATGGATTTTGATGGCTCATGGGAGGTGGAGGTACCATTAGTGGAGTTATTATATTTGGAAAATGATAATTCCTTGAAACATATGGATTCATTTGATGAATTTTAAGGGAATACCTTTAGATTTATAATTGTTTGGGAGGAAACATGTCAGACATCACCTAGTGGACCAGTCCTTGTACAAGAAAAAATATAAAATATTTATTTGACCATAAAGTGGTTTGAGATTGATCGAAGTCCTCAAAAATCATATTAATATCATCATCAATGGTCTTTTTATGTTTAATATGAGTGATCATAATTTCTTGATAATATCTTTAAGGAATGTGAATCATTGTTTTTGGAAAAAGGTAATTTTATATCCTCTATACTTAGGCCCTTTTGAGATACTGGAATAGGTTTTTGAGTTGGAATATCAATTGTATTTAACACCATGGTTAAATTCGGTGAATAATGTGTTTTATGATTCTAAAATATTGATTTATCATCTTTATCATGACCTTGTGATTTGATAGAATCACATTTACCATGATCTAGATTCTACGTTAGATCCTGATTGATTATAGATTTTTAATAGGAAATATAATATATTATATGTAAAAATTTTCAATCCAGTGAAGGTTTTATGGAAACAAGGTTAGATTCATTAGGAAACATAGAAAATTGATAATTAAAAATGATGATATATGACCAATTATCTTTTCTTATAATGGTGTATGTTGTATTTAGGATGATGGAAATACTAATGATTTGGATAAATTAACAGCATTGGTTCCTGGATATTAACCATTTATTTATTTATTTTGACTATATATTATTATGAGATTATGTTTTAGAAGGCCTTTTAGATTTTTTTTCAATGTTTATGGTTCATTTATATAGGTTTATATTTTATCATGTTTAGTAGAAACCATCATGTACGTTGCAAAAAAATTGCAACTGATATAGTGGGAACTAAGTAGGAATACAATTCGGTTCAATGTTTGAACAAACCTTGCATATTACCAAGATAAATTGATTGATGATGCATAGAGGATTATACCATGATTGGATGTTGTTTTTTCTTTCCAAACGAGCCATCTGTGTGACGGGTTCTTGGAGGACATGGCTGGAACATGGATGTCATGTGATTTTCTTAACTATGATCCCTAAGAATGAACCATTAAAAACATGGTAAGAATTTTGTAGATATAATTAAGAATATCACAAAAAATTATCATTTTTTACTTATACATGCCGTAACTCATTTTCCACTCCATCAAAAGGACAGAGAGCCCCTTCTTTTTGATCTGATAGAAATCCCTTGATGATTTCATGTGCGTTGTAGGCTCGAATTTCATTGTATGTTCCCATTTGTGGATTCTTTCTTTTGTTTTATTTTCCTTTCTTCTATTGGTTTCAAAACTCTAGTTCGTTGGAGATATATTAATGTTTTTTGATGCTATTCATGATGAGTTATGTTTTTTGGATGATAGGGAACAAGATATTTGTCATTTATTTTGAGTTTCAAGATGCGTTTTTGGCATTTTATTCCATTTTTCATCTTCTCCCACATTTGAGATGGTGGTGGCTTCACTCTAGAATGATCTTATTAGAACTTGAATGATTAATTTCCCATTGAATTAATTCCTTGAATTTAATTTTAAATGGATTTTGAATTTTCATCGGAACAATATTTAGGGTATATTTGTGCAATTGTAGTAATTGGTTGTTTTTTGGAAAGAGATTTGTTTAATGAATTAAAAATATTTATTTTAATATATGGTTATTTAAATATTGAGGGGAAAAAATTTAGAATTTTTTCTATAAATGTATTGTTTTTGTACAATTGTTTTGTCATGGTATTTGGCATAAATAGTTATCATGTGTTCATATAGACTTTGGGTGGATAAGGGTGTGATGTATCACCCGCCATGATGATATAGTCAAGGGAATGAACTTTCCACCATCAAAATAGTTCATCATCAAATGTGTTAAAGAATAGATGACACACCACTTGTGAGTATAGAAAGGTCTATGGTTTCATTTATGTGTGGAAGTGTAGATGTGTTTAAATAAAATGGGTATTTCATAGGGATTTGATTAATGGTTTAAAAGAACATTTTCGTTTCATTCAATGAAAAAATTATTGGTTTTGAAATGATTTTAATTCATTGATATAAACTATTTTAAATTGATATAAACTGATTCATATAATTTTTCCATTATTTTCTATCCTAGTTGAATGTGTAAGGAATTAGTTGGGGGAAATATTATTATGTTTTATACTCACCCCATGCATGGGAACTCTGGTGCATTTGAATATATTATATATCGATACACATGTAATGAAAAAGTTATCCTTCTTTTTTAGTGATTCATTGTGATACCATGGGCATGGATGAGAAGTTGAATATTCGAGTAGGTTTAGAGGGGTTGAGTTTTTGTAATCTAAAACATTATGCTTTGTTGGTTTTGGTTTCTACTTTGAATACTAATATTATTTTTGGCCTTATATGTAATATGATTTTTATAACATTTTACGCATAGATCATACATTTCATGTTTTCTATCGTTATATTGGTTTTATTATTTTTATTTTAAATGTGAATATCATCCTCAAACTATTTTAGATTTCATTGGAATTTACATCCAGCCATCACTGTCTTATAAATGTCACTGAAGTCCTAGCAACAACATCCACCTCTTACCAATACAACTGGCTAGGGACTGGGTATTACATTTATTTGCCCACCACCATTTATTAATATATCAGTACGCCTCCACATTGGAGAGGTTCATCACTATGTAGTTATAATCATCACAAAAATTATTAAAAATATAAATAAAAAATCAATGGCCATCTCTTGGTCCATGAACCACTATTCAACACGAATCAATATATCTAAATAAAAATAAAACACTCAACTCTAGAAAAACCCTTGGACACCTCCTTCGAGCCTCATATAATCCATGAAGTTCTAATTGTAGGGTCTCAAAAAAACCCAACAACATTCCAAAATCATATATTGGAAACACATAAATAATGACGTAGTCACCTATGAATAATATATTAGGATTTTATAAAATCACACTCATTGTATATTTTATTACGATTAAACACTAAAAAACTATTGAAGAAACATTTCATAAACCCCTAATTTAGGGTATAACAATCAAGTGAGTAATTAAAAAATATAAAACCTATGAATATACTCTTGATGAATTTTAGCATAACCTATAATGACTTCCTAAGAGAAAAAATTTGAATGTTGGGCCTTATATGGACGAGACTCCATCGTAGGATGATTGGGTACTAAATAGAAAATATGCAGGGGTATATGAACTAGCTAATAACTTAATGTGTGTCCCCTAAATTTAAATTATTTTTAAAAATAGTTTTCTTTTATTAAAATTAAACAACATACCATGCTTCATTGGGTACTTGTCCTATGTCCTTCAAATAGCTGTAATACTCATATAGGCACACCTATCCAACTAGGTATCGAGTGGATACTTTCCTCAAAGATAATGATACCACAATGGGACCATATAACCAAACATGACCTTCAATTTCCCACTAAAACCTAAAATTAATCCAATAAAAATTTATTTTGATGAATATTAAATCAAATTATCTAAAAAATAGTTTGTCCATCTCAGCATCCTGAATATAGTACTACTCATCCCTATGATTTCTCTAGCCACTACATTAGTCAACCATAATTGAATCATGAGAATATAACTCATCATATCTGTAAAAATATTTGACATATTCAAACATATATGTTTCTATATCACCCATTTGAATTAATAAAACTGATTCGAACCATGGTTGTTCCACACTATAATAATCACATACCCTATCATCCCATAACCTAACTACATGTTGTGATAATAGTTTATTTGTCGCACAAGCCTAGAAAATAGTATTTTCCATCCATAAACCATACAACCACTATGAATCATACATGATTCCTAAACCTCAACTTGTACATGGTCAGTAAACATAACATATAAGTTACACATTTCTAGACTATCCATAAAAAACACAAACCAATGAAATCTATGAAATACTCTATATAAAAATGTATCTTATTCATACTAAGAAGTTCATGGATTGATCACATGGATATAACTGACACCCTAACCTCTATATGGTTATCTTATCTATAGATTCACACTCTATGATATACACTACCCAAACTACTAATCACCCAATCTTCTCAAATATTGTGACTTTTAAAATGAACTCTATCTATATCCCCCAATATATTAGTCCCAAATCTATCAAATATTGTTGAGTATGACAAGATCCATATTGTTCATATAATTATGAGATCATAAAAATTATATTTCTATTCCAAATATTCATTCATGATGGATACTACATTGGTGTTCAACCACATTTTATCTGAATCATCATCAATATATTGTTAAAAAATATAGAGTATGACCAATATAGAAGTGGGAGAGATAATCCCTATATCTAGTTTCTCTATAGGGTCTTGTTATATATCATCTTCCAAATACAAGAATATTAACTAGCAATCCAACATGGTACCAATATATGGCTATGGAAACTACCATTATTAATGTTTAACAAAACTACTAAAGATTTGTACACAATTTCAAAAGATGCAATAAAACTAAAAATTTTCATCTATAGTTATGTAACGCCCTGACCATAGTTATCCAAATTCAGTGCATTATTACATAAAATTGGCATTATCACAAGGAAATCATGTCTCAAAATACTGATATGTATAGTATTATTGGAAGGAAGATTCGTACATAATTTCAACTTTACAACTTGAAAATAAATACAACACAAATTTATTCCATTAGAAACATCCATGCCTCCTTGATTATTCCTACAAGTCACTCATAAATAACTTCTTCATATCCTAGGAAAATGAAACATAAGAAAGGGGTGAGCTAAAATTCTAAGTAAGGGTATGCAATACATTAGAAGATTACATAAATATTAAGCATAAGAAATAATTGAAAACAGAATCCTTTACCAAAAATAAACATGAATAATTTTATTGCCGGAATATGATCTTAATCATGGGTATTATACTAGTCCAATGACCACATGAACCATTAATAATGATTTCATAATTAGGGAATGTATAATGCCAAACATTCTAAAACATTTTGTCAAGGCATCGACCAAGATGTCTAAAAATGATTAAGGCCTCTCCCAAAACCATATATCAAATTTGGAAAGGCCTCAGCCAATTCCACATCTAGTTGTCTCATAAGACCTACAGATGCATCGTGGAGCTATAGCAGGCTCCAACCGTCACTTACTAAGTCCAATACAATCCTCATATAAAAAAGTTGAAATATAACATAAATATTCATATTAAAACTAGTATATGAAATTTCAATACTTTAACCATAAACTATGAATGATATAAAAATAAAACATCCACAGTAAAACATATCATAAATCCTTAAATACAATAATGATGATTTTTATAATAATGAATCGACTTCAAAGAAGTATAAAATCCATCAAAGGATGTTGACATATATGAAATCAAAACTATTTGAGAGAAATATGTCTTTCATTTTTTGAAATTATTTAAAGTTACATAATTATAAAAGAAAAAATTTATTTTGAATGTATTATTATATTCTTGTATGGGAAGAATAGATGATATTATAATAGTGTAAAATATTCGCACCTGCTGTATAAGTTAAAAAAAACATTCTTACCTTAATCTTGTCATAAATAACATAAAGTACCATGTTTGAAAATGATAGAAAGATTCACTTAAAAACATATAAGGTTAGATAATGTTATAACATACATTACCACAATATCTAGTAAAAAAATGTTTTGAAATACATTTTTAAGAAATATGGATGTGGATGATAAAGAGGTCCCAGTAGATACTTACATAAAAACAACACCGGATAATAAAGAGATTGTAGAATTAACCCTTACCTTGTACTTTTCCTTGATCAAGGGTAGGTTACCATTTATATAACTATGAAATAATTGTTCTTAAATTATAAAATAATCATAAACATTAATATGATATCATATATAATCTTTTAACATTTCATTGTTAATAATATCTTAGTATTATCGTCATTTCAGGTGTTAAAAGATACGTTTTCCATTATATTCTTTGTTATGTGAGTCATATTTTTTATGGATGGGATATATCTAATTCATATCCATGAATTATATCAAGTCTTTAAAAATTATTTTTAATCATCAAGTGAAAATTAGTCTTGAATGGATACGATGGGGAATGAATCTCATTACGTTCGTGGATATGGTAATCCGTACATACGCACGAGAGACAATATTATTCTTTTGATATTAGAATAAAATATAATTGGATTATATATAATATATAAATAATAATTATCAGGTTATATTTATTATTTACATCAATTAAAAATTATTATTATACCCATCCAAATAATAATGTATTAAATAACAATTACACCACGACGTGGAGACGGTAAGCCTTACGTACACACGTACGGTGACATGTCATTCAAAGGAAAGATAGAATAATTAATATGGTTGTAAAATTTTAATATTAAAATAAAAATATATATAATATACTGGAGTTATTATTATTGAATGGAATCAACAATGAAAGAGGAAGTTGAAGTAGAAAGGAACTTGAAAGAGGTGATGAAATATCTACCTCTTCTCTGGGTTCTTCTTTTTGATTTGATCAAAATGGCTCCTTATGTTGGATTTATGACTAAATTAATCCATCTAGGATTAATGGGGGAATGTTTAGAGGTTATTTGGATAGAGTTGTGCCGACCCAAATAGATTTTAAGGTGTGAATTACAGATAAGGGTGAGTATCCTTTTATAAGAGGGGTGAGGGGCACCTTAGGAAAAGCTAGAAATATTATATTATAAAAAACATATTTTCGGTTTATAATGCCTGAAAAATGAATTATTTATTGTTTATGGTAGTTATGGGTCGAAAACCACTCAACCAATAGGTTTTAGATAGGTTTGTGTCACTATATTAACATTATCTTTTAGATTTAACTCATAGTTAAATTGTTCAACATTTACCATGTCTCTTTGTATTATTATATTATATGGTTAATAAACATTCTATAAACTTCAAATAGAACCCCTAGTAGTTCATTAAATATATACCTATCATTATATAAGTCTTTTGGCTGATACTTATATTTTTAGGAATAGAATAACAATTAATAATATATTATTTATTTTAAAAACTCTTTCATCTAAATTTTGACATTATTTGGTATTTTGTTTTTGAAGAATTTATAACAACATTATTACATACAAAAAAATTCATATAACCAACACTAAAATGTTATAATAAGAAATAAAATTTGTTTAATTCATAAAAATTTTCAAATTACATTTATTTGGATACATATAATATTAATTATTTTAATATTTTAGTAATTAGGTAATTACTTCATCATCTTTTTGTCATATATAAGTTAAATTATTTGAGGTCTAAATTACATAAATAAAATACCTTTAGGTAAGAAATATTTTTTGATTTCTAATTTATATTCATAGTTGAAATTTTCTTATGTGTAACCCTATATTAGATATGTATTAGTTATTAAACCTTGATTTTAATTCTTTTAAATGTTCTTTGAATTAAATAATAATAAATTTTCTAATCTATTCCAAGTGGACCAAAGAGGTTCATATTTTATTTCTCAGTTTTTTTTGGTCGAATTATACTTATCCAATATAGTTAAGTCATTTTTTTAGGGTAATATAAATGTCATTTTTATCTTTAATTACACTATTTACTTTTAACTGTGGTAAATAAAAGAAAAAAGTTACTATTCTCAAAAATTATTTTCATCTTATTGAACCAAATTTTACTTACTGATATAAACTGTGTCTCTCAGATTTTCTAAATTTATCTCACTTAGGTTGTAAATTTATGTTTTATGTAAATTTTCAAATGTTCCTAGGAGGTGGGTAAAAGATGGTAAAAAGTTCAATAAAATTTTTATATATCTAAAATTATTTTAAACTGACTCCAATGAATTAAATTGAACATATATAGGTAATATGTATCTATTTTGACATATAATAAATTTAAATAGTATAAATAATTATTTAAATAAAAAATAATGTTTTAAACTATAACTCAGTGTTTTTCAATATTCATAAAAAATTGAATGTTTTCAGAAAAATACAAAAATTTCACTCGAAGCTAATTTTGATATTCTGAATTAAAAAATGAATTCTATATTACCAATTTCAAAACCTATAATTTTCATTAATTAATATAATATTAATTCCCATTGTCAATACCAAAAAGCATATTTTTACGAAATAATAACAATCAAAAGATTGACACTTGTTTATGTCCAATTTCAAAGTGAAATTACTTATAATGATGATAATTGGATTAAATGGTAAAAATATAATCTAACTATACTTCCAAACAATTAAAATTTATAATTAAACACTATAAATTATTTTGATTAAAAAAGTTTTTTTCAGTTAAAATATAGTATTTTTCACTATTCACCCATATATGAAAGTTATCAGAAAACACCATAAATTTATTGAAACTAAATTCATATGTCCTGATTTTAAAGAAGATGTTTATTTTGTCAAATTGAATATATAAAAGTTTCAAATTTTGGATAAAAAAGGGTTCTCCATTAAAAGGTTGTAAAAGAGCATTTTTAAAAATTAATTATTTTATCTGAAAAAATTAATGTGTTTTTACATTATGTCTAAGAAACTCATAATATGGATTATAAAATTACAAGGATTATATAAAGTTCAAAATTCAGTTAATACAATTCATAATCACTTTTGAATGGCTAGTTTGGTAAGTCGTGGTGCGCTTGAACTCAGTGTTGCATGTAGTACAAGTTATTCCATTACTTTGAATAAATAACATACAATAAAATATTGGGGTGTTACGAGTTAGATGGAATCCCTAAGTCCCTATAAATATTTCATCACATTTAAAATATCATCTCCAACTAACGTTGGTTAAAAATAATATACATATACCTATAATTATATTATGTAATGGACGTTTACCCCTATACAATGTACATGAACTCATGGGTTTCGTCTAACATCAGAGTCTCAAATTTAAATTTCTGAAATAAATTTTTATTATATAACATCCAATATATTTCATTATATGTATTATTTAATTATAAACCATTCCACTGTCTTTTAACTTTTCCCATGAGCATATAAATCTTCACCTTCAATTTCTAAAATGGTGGTGTCCCAATATTTTGATTGATAGTAAAAACCAATTCAATCTAAAACTAAGTTTTCTATGGTCAACCACTCATAAATAATATGGAGGATTCAATGATTTAATTTCCCCTGATAAGATATGTTATGTAAATCTATCTCCTTGAACTATCTAGTCATTATTTTGGATGACTTATACCTGATTCTCCCACAACTAATCATCAATATGTGTTCAGATATCAACTAGATGCTCTAGATACTAGGAACCCACTTATATAGGTAATTCTATTTTTTTCAATAGGGTACCAAACATTCGTCCACCTTAGTGGAACCACATCTCTACCTTCAAAGAACCCAATACTTTTACATCTTATTACATGTATATTTTCACACTACCAATGCAGTAACAAATGTCATCAAGGATGTTTATCACAACGAATAAAATACCATAATCAAAAAATGTAAAAAGTCCCACATAAAAAAAATATAAATTTTAACATGTTTTGTATTCCACTATCCTATAGATTTTCTCATTCATAAATAGATCATAAATCATTTTTATTTTTCCCCTTTTCCAATCATGTCATGTTTTGGTACCACAACTATAAGGCCTCAACCTTAAACATTACTTAATCTTGAGTTATTACAAGATTACACATTTAGGATCTTTTCAGGTTTAGAGTTTTAGAGAATTAGATCATAAATCATTCATTACGTTCCAAATTGAAACAAAGTGGTTACATAAAAGATAATATTCATTTTTCCCATCAACGGAAACATATTTAAAACAATACATGGATTCTTTCATGACACTTCCTTGACCCTATCATCACATCATGTGCCATTCCCTTGACATGTGCAAAAGATTTCAAAAACATTGGATGAGAATAAAAAGATCAGTAAGGGATATAGAGGTACGAAATGAAATCATTTCTCCATGTATGAAATCATACTTTACTCATAAAACATAAGAATTTTAACATACCTCCTCAAATCATGAATACATCATAGAAATCGTATGACATAAAGGTTACATGAGGCATTCATAACATTCTTACGTAGGGAGTAACCCTCATGGTTACGTTTGGAATACAGATCACAGTATATTCCCTAAATCTATTCAGAGAAACCTTAATGTTTAACCCCTTCGCATTACCCAATGCATTGGAGAGCTATATCGGGCTCACCTGCCCTTAGTTTATCACAGAACCACCCAACTTCATAACAATTCCCAAGAACCATAACAAAATTGTATCACATAAAACATGCATAAAGGAAACATAACATTTCCACATTTCAGTCACAAGATATCAATACAACACATTGATATAATAAAAACATCATGAAAACCATTTTCAATACCAAAATAAAATAAAATTAAAACATGGTATTTATTTTCCATTAAAAAATGTTATGGCTTGTATAGGAAGACAAAACTCAAATAATGGTCATGGCGGCGGGGATGTCGTTGTCGCCGCATACATACAACAAATAAAAACATCACCTTTTGTCGTTTAGTAAATGCTTCGTGAAAAAAAAGGATTCCTTTTGAATAAACGTAAAATTCAAAGGGTTTTATACACCCTATAAAATAATTTAGTGTATAAAACAAAATATGCCTCAATGAATGGAGATTGAGACGAATTCCATTACCTCAGGTCTGACTTGACTCGGTCGTTCTTTAATCTCCTTTAAATCAGGTAACTCCTCTTGGTTTGAACCAAAATGGTTTCTTAAAGATCTCTTTGCCTTATGTAAGGCTTCTAGGATGAAGAGAGGGATATGGAGAGATAAAATGATCAGATATTGGCCGAGACAATGTCTTGAGAAGTGTGGGTAAGGAGGTAGAGGTGGGGGCCTTTTATAAGAGGAGAGGAGGGGCACTCTTGGAAAGGTATAAAATGTTACTTTATTTTCAAATGAGTTTTGGATTTTAAAGGTCCCGCATTAATATATTTCTAGGAAAAGGTGATAAGGGTTCGATATATACTCATCCAATAGGTCTTTGACAAGTGTAAGTCTTAGATTTTACATTATCTTTTCATTATATTTAAATCGTTCATTAATGAGGTAATCGCTGCATCATCAAGATGTCATAAATAATTTAATTTAATTAATGTCTAAAAATTATAAAAAAATACTATGATTTAGGAAATATTTTTATATTTCCAATTACTATTTATAATCTAATAGATCATTTAATTAGACAAAATTAAAAATTTTTTAATCAGGTGATACATTCTTCGTTATATTTATCTTTCTTTAAAAATAAGAAGATAAAAAGTCATTATCACACAAAAGTGATTCCATGGGGTCCCCAAGTTTGGCACAAGGAATCCCATGGTCTTCCATGACACAACCAGTATCATTAGGACACATGTTGGGGTCATTTTTTATTATTGTAATATTATTTTATTATCCTTAACTACCTGATTACTAATTAATCAAGATAATTAAAGATAATTACCATCGTTACTATTCATAATGTCAAAAAAAAGTCTTAATTAGATAATTTGGACCTTATAATTACAAATATGGAATCCATTTTACCAAATCCCTAACATAGAAATTTCAATAATTAATTTAAATATATTTTGCATTGTCAAATCAAATAGCGGGTTTTTTTGAAACAATATCTATGAAACGTTTGGCACCTGTTTATGCCCAATTCCAAAGTGAAATTAATCCCAATGACCACCATTGGATTAAATGGTAAAAATATATTCTATTTACACTTTAATACAAATTAAAAATATAATCTAACCATATAATTAAATTAGATGAAAATGTAGTTTTGATGTAAAATGCAGTATTTTTCACTATTCATTAAAAAATGAACATTGTCAGAAAATACCAAAAAATTATCCAAAGTAAATTTCAATGTCCCAATAATAAATAATAAGTTTATTTTTACAAATAGATCTTATAAAATTATAAAAAGTTTGATTTAAATTTTGTTTTCCATGAAAAGGGAGTAAAACAATCTTTTAAAAATATTAGTGTATTCCATGCTTATGATTGGATTTATTCTAATTTTACTCGTCTAAAACACTATCTCATTCATAGATAGTCATAGATAAGAATATCTATTTTTCATTACTTAAATGGGATGTTATATCCTTCTCCCCTTTAGAAAATTGCATCCCCGCAATTTATTTACTTATCTAATAAGTGGGGGTATTTAGTCCTCATTGCATTTTCAGATTCCCATGTTGCCTCTTCAATCATGTGGTTTTTTACACAAACCCTTTATGTGGCGAATCACTTTATTCCGTAACACCTTCTCCATGTGGTCAAGAATCTGGACCAGTTGTTCCTCATATGATAGATTCTCTTCCAGGTGAACTACCTCTGGACTGAAAACATGATATGGATCTAGCTTGTACTTCCTTAACATTGAAACATGAAAAACATTGTGCACCTGAGATAAACTCGGCGGTAAAGCCACTCGGTATGCAACTGATCCAACTCTATCCAATATTTTGTATGGTCAAATGATCTTTGGACTCCGTTTTCCTTTCTTACCAAATCACATCACACTTTTCCATGGTGAAACATTGAGAAAAACATGATCACCAACCTCAAAAGAGAGATCCTTCCTCCTGTGGTCTGCATAACTCTTCTTCCTGATCTGAGTTGTTCTCATGTGTCTCTGTATCAGCTGAAATTTTTCTGCCATCTCTTCTACCAATTCTTGTCCTGTCAACTTCCTTTCACCCACTTCATCCCAGAAAGCTGGAGTTCGACACTGATTCCCCTATAATGCCTCAAATGGTGCAATCTGTATACTATAATGAAAACTATTATTGTAAGAAAACTCAATCAAAGAAAGATGTTGGTCCCATCTTCCCTGATTATCCATCAAACAAGAATGTATCATATCCTCCAAATTCTGAATTGTTATTTCTGACTACCCATCTGATTGAGGATGAAAAGCCGTACTAAAATTTAATTCAGTACCCAATGACTTCTGATGGCCTTTCTAAAAGTTAGAAGTGAACCTGAGATCACGGTCAGATACAATAGAGTGAGGAAATCCATGTAACCTAACTATCTCTTTAAGATACAAAGGAGAATGTTGATATAGGGAAAAAGTATCTCGTATAGCAAGGAAATTATTACATTTAGTCAAGGGATCAACAATAACCAAGATTGCATTATTACCTCGAGGTGTCTTCAGCAGTCCCACAACGAAGTCCATGGATATACTCTCCCATTTCCACTCTGGTACTGGTAAAGGCTGAAACATCCCTTTCGGTAACTAACACTCTCCTTTAACCTGTTGGCAAGTCAAACACTTCACAGTAAAATCAACAATATGTCTTTTCTTTCCATCTCACTAGTAGTACTCCCGAAGATCTCTATACATCTTATTACTACATGGATGAAATTAAAATGGAGAACTATGAGCTTCACATAACAACTCTCTCTTAAACTGTGAATCACAAGGCACACACAATCTCTTCCCAAATCTCAAAACACAATCATTATCAACGTTGATTTCAGGAAAATTACCCTTCTGAACCAGATCTACCTTTTTCTGCAACTCGATGTCTTGCTTCTGTGCTTGCTTTATTCTGTCTGATAGAGAAGATTTCACTGATATCTGAAACAAAACAGAAGAACATCATGAACCAAAAACTTCTATGACAAAGTACATCAAATCCATAACCAAAGGATCATGTTCCAAACGCAACATTGTTAATGAAGCATTACTTTTTCGACACAAAGCATCAGCCACTTTATTTGGTTTTCTCGGATGATAGTGAATTATACAATCACAATCCTTGATTAATTCCAGCCATCTCCTCTGTCTCATGTTCAATTCATTCTGAGTGAATATATACATTAAAAGTTTGTGATCGGTATATATTTCACACTTTACTCCATTCAAATGATGCCTCCAAATTTTCAAAATCGAAAACAACAGCAGCTAATTCCAAATCATGTGTAGGGTAATTTACCTCATGTGTTTTCAACTGTCATGAAGCATAATCAATTACCCGATCATTCTACATTAGGACGTAACCAAGTCCTTTCAATGAAGCATCACTGTAGATAACAAACTCACCATTCCTAGAAGGTAGTGCCAAAACTGGAGCATTCACCAATCTTTTTTCAATTCCTGAAAACAATCATCACATTATTTTGTCTAGATAAACTTTACACCGTTCCGAGTTAGATTATTCATTGGACTAGATAACTGTGAAAAAATTCAAACAAACCTTTGGTAATAGCCTGCCAAACCAAGGATGATACGAATCACAGTTACATTTGTGGGTCTTGGCCATTCTTCAACAACCTTTATTTTTGCACGATCAAAATTTATCCCATCATTAGAAACAATATGACCAAGGAAATAAATTTGTTGCAACCAAAACACACACTTTCTGAATTTACCATACAATTTCTTTTCTTTTAAGGTTTGCAAAATAACCCTTAAATGTCTTTCATGCTCCTCTTTACTTTTAGAAAACACCAAAATATCATCAATGAAAACAAACACAATCTTATCCAAGATCTCATGGAAAATTCTATTCATAAGGTCCATGAATAGAAAAGGTGCATTGGTTATCCCAAAAGGCATAACTACAAATTCATAATGGCCATATCATGTACGGAACACGGTCTTCAGAATATCAGCTTCCTTTACCTTCAACTGATGGTACCCCGATCTTAAGTCAATCTTTGAAAAAAGATAAGCTCCCTGGAGCTGATAAAAGAAATCATCAATATGAGGCAATGGATATTTGTTCTTAATAGTGACATTATTCAAGGATCTATAATCAATGCAAAGTCTCATTGAACCATCTTTCATTTTAACAAATAAAACAGGAGCACCCCATGGTGATGTGCTAGGTTGAATGCATCCTTTCTCTAATAAATCTTGCAATTGCTCCTTCAACTCTAAAAGTTCAATTTGAGCCATTTGATAAGGGGGTTTTTAATTTGTCATAGCATTAGGAACTAAGTCAAGAGTAAATTAAACTTCCCGATCTTGTATTATTCCTGGAAACTCATCAGAAAAAACATCAGGATACTCATTTACCACTGGAACATCTTTTTTCTGAACAGTTACCATGTTTTCAATGATATGTGCAAGGTTACATTCATTTCAATATTTTACAAGTTTCTCAGCCTCTTGATATGTTATCAACAGTAAGGGTTCATTCTTGTACACAGACTGTAAGTATTACTGAAAAGAAACTTCTTTTACTCTACAGTCAATCTTAGCATGGTAAATAGAGAGCAAATACATACCCTGGATAACAGCAAACTCTACAAGAGGTAAAACAATAAGGTTTGAAAGTAGAATCATTCCATAGATAAGGATAGAAAGATTCTTATAAATTCTTTTTGCCTCAAATTTTCCCCCAGGTGTTTTTACGACAAGTTCAGGAGTCATTTCTTGAGATGGTATTCCCATTTTACTAGAAAATTTTTCAGAGATGAAAGAATGTGTATACCCTGAATCAAACAACACACTGGCATAATCTGAAAAAACAAAAAAATTACTTGATACCACTTCATTTGATGGCCCAACATCTACTGAAGTAGTTATAATGGATTTCACCACCCCTTTCTGCTTGTAGTCTAACTGCTTCCGATCACTCAAGGTTTTTGTCGTACACTCATTTACATTGTGACCCATCTCATTGCACTTGAAACATCTCACTTAATGTAAATAAAATTTGGTCTTACCATCACCCTAATCTTTTATAGTGCAATCACGAGCCTTATATCCCATCTTATCGCATCGATAGCACTTCCTAGAATTCAGAAAACATTCCCTAGCATGCCTTTTACCACATTTATCACAAACTAGAAACTTAGTTTTCTTACCGTCAGACCTTTTTGAAGAATTATTTCCTTTCTCCTGCCACCTTGGTCTCTTCTTCTGTTGGTTGTTATAGAACACTTGATCATCAAAAAAATCCATTTCTACCTTCTCAGCACATCGAACAAGCTTTTCATAACTCTTGAACTCGCGAGAAGCTAAAACCCTTCGATATTTTGGATTGAATCCTGAGAAAAAATGATTGATTTTACTATCAAGGTCTCAGATAAAATTTGGAGCATTCCTTTCCAATCGAGTGAACCTCTCTTCATAAGCGTCCACTAAGTCGTCCTCTTTCCTCAATTCCAAGAATTGTTTTTCCGTCCTAATTCAAACATCCCTGGGAAAATGCTTCTCAAGAAACAAACCTTTGAATTCATTCCAGTCGAGAGCATCAATATCATCAGCGTCCCTGATATTTTTAACCATCAACCACCACTGGTCTTCTACACCCTCCAAACAGTAAATAGCAAGACTAACCTTTTGATTGTCTGAACACCCCATGACATCAAAAATCTTCTCTAGGTCTTTAATCCACCCTTCAGCTAGCATAGGGTCAGATGATCCTCTGATTGATGGGGGATGTTGCCTCATGAAATGTTCCACCACTGACATGTTCCTCTGCGGCTGATCTGGCTGATCTCATGCACGGATACCACCACAATTTATCGCTTGAGTAAACTGCTCCATCACTGCAACAAACTGTTCAGTTCCAATTCCGACCATCTCAAGATGCTGATTCTGAAGGTCATTTCCTTCTATATTCCTTCCTAGCACTGCTTCCCTGTTTCCTCTACGGAAAACCATTCTGAACAAATATGTCTTAAATGAAGCAACATGGTAATATTCAAATGCTATATCCTTTCAATTTGACCATAATATAATAATTATGGATAATAATTTAATATAATTCTAACTCCTAAAGTTATCTAAACAAACCTCTGATATCAACTATAAGTCCCCAGCCTTAAACATTACTTAATCTTGAGTTATTACAAGATTACACATTATGGATCTTTCCAGGTTTAGAGTTTCAGAGAATTAGGTCATAAATCATGCATTACATTCCACATTTAAACAAAGCGGTTACATACAAGATAGTATTCATTTTTTCCCCATCAACGGAAACATATTTAAAACAAAACATGGATTCTTTCATAACACTTTCTTGACCCTATAATCACATCATGTACCTTTCCCTTGACCTATGAAAAACATTTCAAAAACATGGTATGAGCATTAAAATCTCAGTAAGGGATATATTGGTATGAAATGAAAACATTAGTCCATGTATCAAATCATACTTTACTCATAAAACACAAGAATATTAACATACCTCATCAAATCATAAATAAATCATAGAAATCATAAGACATAAATTTAACTTGAGGCATTCATAACATTCTTACATAGGGAGTAACCCTCATGCTTACGTTTGGAATACCCATCACAGTAAATTCCCTAAATCTCTTCGGAGAAAGCTTAACATTTAACCCCTTCTCATTACCCAATGCAGTGGAGAGCTATATCGGGCTCACCCTCCCTTAGTTTATCACGAAACCACCCATCTTCATAACAATTCCCAAGAACCATAACAAAATCATATCACATAAAACATGCATAAAGGAAACATAACATTTCTACATTTCAATCACCAGATAACAATACAACACATTGATATTATAAAAACATTATGAAAACCCTTTTCAATAACAAAATAAAAGAAAAGTAAAACATGGTATTTATTTTCCAATAAAAAAAAGTTATGTCTTGTAGAGGAAGCCAAAACTCAAATAATGGTCATGGCAGCAGAGAAGTAGTTGTCGCCGCATACGTACGACAAATAGAAACATTCCCTTTTGACGTTTAGTAAACGCTTCATGAAAAAAAAAGATTCATTTTGAATAAATGTAAAAGTAAAAGGGGTTTATACACCATATAAAATAAAGTTGTGTATAAAAAAATATTCCTCAATGAAAATATATTGAGACGAAGTCCCTTACCACGGGTCCTACTTGACTCGACCGTTCTTTAATCTCCTTTAAATCGGGTAACTCCTATTGGTTTGAACCAAAATGGTTTCTTGAAGAGCTTTCTGCCTAAGGTAAGGAATCTTGGATGGAGAGAGGGATGTGGAGAGATAAAATGAGAAGATATTGGCCGAGCCAATGGCTTGAGAAGTGTGGGTAAGGAGGTAGAGGTGGGGGCCTTTTATAAGAGGAGAGGAGGGGCACTCTTGGAAAGGTATAAAATGTTACATTATTTTCAGATGTGTTTCAGATTTTAAAGGTACCACATTGATTTATTTCTAGGATAAGGTGATAAGGGTTATAAATATACACATCAAATATTTCTTTGAAAAGTGTAATTATTAGATTTTACATTATCTTTTCATTTTATTTAAATCGTTCATTAATGAGTTAATCGCTGCATCATCATGATGTCATAAATAATTTAATTTATTTAATGTATAAAAATAAAAAAATACTATGATGTAGGAAATATTTTTAGCTTTACAATTACTATTTCTAGTCCAATAGATCATTTATGTAGACACATTTAAAAATGTTTTACTCAGGTGATACATTCTTTGTTATATTTGACTTTCTTTAAAAATTAAAAGATAAAAATTCATTATCACAGAAAAGTGATTCCATGGGGTCCCCAAGTTTGGCACAAGGAATCCCATGGTAGTCCATGACACAACCAGTAGCATTAGGACACATTTTTTGGTCTTTTTTTATTATTATGATATTATTTTATTATCCTTAACTACCCGATTACTAATTAATCATCATACTTGAAGTTAATTACCGTCATTACTATTCATAATGTCTAAAAAGAAAAGAGTCTTAATTAGATAATTTGGACCTTCTGATTCTAAATATGGAATCCATTTATCCAAATCCCATAAATAGAAACTGCAATAATTAATTTAAATATAATTTCCGTTGTGAAAACAAATAGCGGTTTTTTTAAACAATATCTATGAAAAGTTTGACACTTGTTTATGCCCAATTCCAAACTGAAGTTAATCCCAATGACCACCATTGGATTACATGGTAAAAATATATTCTATTTAAAAATTAAATTCAATTAAAAATATAATCTAACCATATAATTAAATTAGATGAAAATGCAGTTTTGATGTACAATGCAGTATTTTTCACTATTCATTATAAAATGAACATTGTCAGAAAAATACCAAAAATTTATCCAAATTAAATTTCAATGTCCAAATCATAAAGAATAAGTTTATTTTGAAAAATAAAGCTTATAAAATTGTCAAAAGTTTGATTTATAAATTGTTTTCCATCAAAAGGCAGTAAAACAATCTTTTAAAAATATTAGTGTATTCCATGCTTAAGATTGGATTTATTCTTCTTTTAAGCCTCTAAAACACTATCTAATTCAAAAAAAAAGATAGTAATATTTATTATTCATTTATTACTTGGGATTTTACAAAAACCACATTGGATCCTCACACCTGAATACCCAAAATTCCAATAACTCGGTTTAGTTGAGAAAAAATATACAAATAATATCTATTGAAAAACTAATATTTATCCTACAGTTGAAAAATAAAAAAATACCCTCTTTCCTAGAACCATTTAACAAAGTACGCTTAATCATATGCATGTCATATGAGCCTTGTGTTCATTGCATGATGCATGAACACACTCCCCAACTTGGTTCTATTGTAATAGAGTCAAATCATAATCTATGTAACCATAAAATAGAAATAATATAAAAAAATTATTAATCAATAAAAAACATGAAGGAATATAATAAAACCTAGTATCCTAGAAATCCCATATATAAGAAAAGTATACTCGTATATAAATGGTGTGTTTCGATATCCCACCATTTCTTATCCTACATATAGCATACCCAAATAATTATGTAAAAACATTCTTGGTATCATTTTTTACCATTATGATTTCCTCTACATTTTTTTAACAACACCACCGTACCAAATTATTTCATCCTTTAATATATTATCCTCTACCCAGATTGATTCAAAGCACTACATACCTATGAAGTACCTCTCTATATACTAGAGGGTAATGATTACCAACTAGGCTCTAGGGTGTGATTATAGGGAGACTATAATCTATATTATCGGCGGCCAAACATAATTTTCTAAGTAACAGAATCTGAATTTTAACATATAATAATAATAAATATAATCATAATGTTTCTTATATTGTAGAAAATTGAATATATATAATTTCATGTGAGTCAGACAAATTTATATTATTTTCTTATAAGCTATTCATTTATATAAAAATTCAAAATATGCAATAGAAAAAACCTTGTGTGGTATAGAGATTACACTTGGTATGTATCAAAAATAGAACAATAGATATCCCCTATACAAGATTTACATGGTAAATAACTCTAGTCCAATCATATGGTACTTTCCACTTCCATTATTAGGAATCATGAAGAATACAAACATCCTAGAAGGAACATTCATGGTGTGAGTAAAAATGTATTGGATCAACAAAAGTTATTTCCCTAGATAATGTGAGTATATATATATATGTATGAAAATTATAACATAAAAAATAATAAAATAATAAACCCCTCTCCAACTCTTCCTCCACTGTCATGGATGATTGGTGTAACAACATTAACCAATGCTATAATATAGAAATATACCATTCTTACAAACATACACCATCGGAGAAAAATGCATCCAAGTAATTATATTACTAAATAAAACATGTAATTTTGGAACTCATATCCTCCCAGGGAATGATACAACTCTTGAATAATGATTTCAAAACAAATCATTATAATCCCAGATTCAAAAATGAAAATATAACATAAATACATCAAGCACTTCATCCCTATACTATCAACATTGTAACCCATAGATTAATAATAATAAACTAATGTGTATACTACTTCTATTATATTAATCAGAACCATTATTCTTCGCTCATATCTATAGAAAATAATACTAAAATATTACTAACAAAGTCACCTACTCTATATATCAACCCTATATGGATATGTATCCAATGAAATTATCTTTAAAGGAGTGTGTGAAAACCAAAATATCAAACACCCTTGAAACTAAATATGCTTCACTGATCAACCACAATTGAATGACATATTAGAACCAATCCATACCAGTGATTTAAAATTCCACTAATTTACATTCCTAACACTAATTATAATAAATCTCATTGAAAAATACTCCACCATGTACTATTATTTTGACCACTCTACAACATGTATTAATATAGATTAACCAAAATTAAATCTATTATATCTATAAAACCCTTATAATTCCTCCATTTTTCATAGATACCTCATATTTTCTTGATTCATGTATCTCAATATATTACCCTGACCGCAGAATCCCATATTCAGTGCCATATTTTATTACATTGGCAATGATAAAATCAAGAAATCCCAAGGGAACAAATATTTTAATAGTTTTGAAGAACCATATTCCTTACATGATGCCCATATTACATTTGGAAATAATAAATATAACATAAAATATAATGAAAAATAAAAAAATACAACCTTGAGACTCATCCAATGTATTCCTCTTCATAACCATGTTAATGAAAAGAAAAATATTGGTGAGCTAAAATTATAATTAAGGGAAAATAATGTGGAAACCATAATTAATTGATGATAATAAATCAACATATAATGGTAAATAACTGATGAAAAAATCCATTTAAATAACTATATATAGAATATTAAATACTCTATAGTACGAATAAAAAAAATCTATTTAATTGAAAAACAAAAAATATAATTAATTAATATATTTTATCATATGATTATTTCAAGGGTAATAATAATAATAACTAAAATATATATGATGGAAATTTTTAATTATTGTAATTAATATTTGAGGCACATGAAAACCTAAACCTTCAATACCATTCACAAGATGGTTTAAAACTAAAGGTAGAAACCTGTTTAATTTTGCCAACATATTTGTCTCATGACAACCTGTTAATTCATAGATAGATATATAATGTCTAGTCCCACTAGTCACAACATGTACAATGAATTACTCATATCATGTAGTCAATTTAATTAATAAATAATATGCCTTATAAAAAATCTATATAGAATAATGGATATGGAATTATCAATATTTCCACAAAAAATAAAACAAATATCAAAGAATACATCATAAGAAAAAAATAATATATTCTATAGGAAATGATGATATCAATCACTCAGTAATGTGGATATTTAGAGAATATTTAAATTATAAATGAATAACATAAAGTTATTCATTCATGATAAAGTTGATAATTTGAAATTAAGTTCAGATTACAAAGATAATTATTAAATACATTCTGGTGAAAAATAATATTCAAGAATTCCAAAGTTTTTCATACATATATGAATCATTTTAATCATAATCCACGTGATGTAATGAAATTAAAAGAAAAATATAATTTCATGAGAAAAATGGTATTCATTAAATTACATGTTAGAGGGTATTACAAAGGCCATATAAAAGAAATAGGTGGTGAATGTTTTGTATGCCTCATAGAAGGAAAAGTAAGACAAGAATCTCATATCATGTGTTTGTATTTTTATGTGTATTATTTATATTCATGAAAAATATGTTGAGTCAATAAGGTTTTCCTTATGACTTTTCCATTCCTTCTTGTTTTGAAAATCACAAACACCCTTTCTTAAGGAAAATTGCTTTCTTAAGGAAAATTGCTTTCTCAAGGAAAATTGCTTTTATAAGAAAATTTGCTTTCTTAAGGAAAATCGCTTTTATAAGAAAAATTATCCTTATCATATTTTCATCCATATTTTTCTTAAGTATGAGATTCGGATTCATTTTCTCAGAATTGTTGAAACTTTGATATAAAGCATTCTGTTTTAGGATTCGGATTCTGGATAAGAACTATAAGGAAGTTTCATTCCGAATTCCGGATATAAACTCTGACTATGTTCTATTCCAGATTCAGGATACGAATCCTGATGATGAATTCTCATTACGAATTCTGATGACGAATTCTCATTACGAATCCTGATGATGAATTCTCATTACGATGACTGATGACGAATTCCTATTCTGAATTTGCATTCCGAATTCACCTATTAAACAGAATTTGAGTATCTTTGTATTATACACTCTGAATTAATTCAGACTCCGAAAAATGTCTTTGTTAGACTCCGAACTTTTATATTGCTTACATTTCTATAATTTGTCTACTCTTTATTATTATTCCTTACACTCCGAACCTTCACTCCGAAGTTTTCATTCCGAACTTTTATGTTAGAGTTTAAAATGATGTCGTACATTTTGTTACACTTATTTTGTTATAAAATGATGTCGTCTATTTTGTTATAAACTAACCGTTGTCTAAGTGACACGTTTACAGGTCCCTCCGATCTTTAAGGAAAATATGACCGTTGAAGGAGGAGCCGACCTTACCTATAAATATGAGCTCATTTGAAAGAGCTCGGTGCTGATTGCTGACTGCTGAAGCTGAAAGGCTGACCAATCTGCTTGAAGTAATTTCTAGAGAGAGAGACTCTTATTAAACTCCCAAAGCTTCGTGCGACTCCGAATTTTGGTGATTACATTCGAGGACTTCCGGGGATAGGAAGACAGAGGTGCCGACTACCTTGAAGTTCGAGGGCTTCCTTGCTGAGGAAGACAGAGGTGCCAACTACCTTGAAGTTGAGGGCTTGCGGGGATAGCAAGACAGAGACTCCGATCTTCGTATCTAGGGCTTACCCTGGTGTGGGTAAGACAGACTTGCTTGAAAGTATAAATCAAGGGACCTTTATCCAAGGTTTTTGGATACCCTTCTCTTTGGGTTAAAAGACTTATATCTTGTTACTAGTAGTTTTACTACTTGTTTATATCCCGATACATTTTGTTGAATAAGGAAAGTATAACTTTCTTATACTTCCTTACTTGTACTCTGTTTCATTTAGATTCTATACGCTTTAAGGTAGAATCTCATATTGTAATCTTTTGTTAAGTATCAACTTCCGGATCCTTATTTCCGGAACCCTCATTCGGAATCTCTTTTCTAGTTTGCATTCGGTGTGAAGAGGTGTTGTGAATTTGTTTAGTTTAACTTTGTTAAACTTAGACTTTTTCCTTGCTTAAGGAAAATATAGTTATTCTTAACTAACATTAAAGGTTCCAAAGGAATTTTTAAAGTATACAATTCACCCCCCCCCCTCTTGTATATTGAGCATCTATATCACTATTTCGATCCTACAATTGGTATCAGAGGAGGTCTCTGAAATACTTGTACTCACATACAAGTTTTTCTTGCTCATTTTATCATTCTGAACTATTCTACATACAAACTATTCTATTAAGAATTATTCCATTCCGAACTTTTTCCATTCCGAACTTTTTGATTACGAACTTTTGCTACTAACAAGTTTGTGTGCAAAGTTATCTTAAGTATGGCAGGAATTAATGTTGGTTCAATTGACAATCTGAATCCTACAAGACCAGCTATCTTTGATGGTAATGACTATGAATATTGGAGAGATCATATGAAGACTCTTGTTATCAATACTGGAGTAGACAACTTTGTTATGCTTACTGATGATTATAAAATTCCTAACAAGGAAGTCCGAATTTTTACTAATCAGGAAAAGCAAGAATACCAACTCAACTATAAGGTACGCAATACTCTACTATGTTCAATGACCAGAAATATATATAGCCAAATTTCTTCTTGTGAAGCAGCTAACTATATATGGAAGAAGTTAGAGGTTACACACTTTGGGACTTCCAAAGTGATTGAGACTAGAAGAGCTATGCTTAGAGCTGAATATCATGGCTTCAATTTTCCTTATGGAGAACCTATCTGTAAAGTTAAACAAAGATTTATGACTATTGTCAACAGTCTACAATCTATGGGAGAGAAAGGTTTAGATGATGAAGCTCTTGTGGACAAGATAATTGACATTATGCCCAATGAGTGGGAATCCAAGAGAATAGCTATAGATGAGAATAGGAAGGTAACTCAAATTACTCTTGATGAATTGTTTGGAACTCTTCTACAACATGAAACTAGAATGAAGAGAGATTCAGACAACATCAAGAAGAAGAATGGAAATGGTACTGTTGCTTTTACTACAACTTCAAATCAGATGAAAGCTAAGACTCCTGAGAGAGTAACCAGATCTAAGTCTAAGAAAGTTATTTTCCAATCCGAATCAAGTGAAAGTGAAGTCTCTGAAAATGAATTAGCCAATCTTGCTCGAAGGATGAACAAGATAGCTGGAAAGAGAAATTTTCAATCTAAGTATAAGAAAAAGGAAAGGAAAGATAAGAAAGATGGAGAAGTTACGTTTTATGAATGTAAAAGAGCTGGACATATAAGACCAGATTGCCCTATGCTCAAAAAGAAAGATAGGAAGGAAATACATTCAGATAGGAACAGGAAGAGGTATTATAATGCTAAAGCTAAGAAAGTTTTGAAAGCTAATGACACCTGGAGTGCCAGTGGTGGTGACTCTTTAGATGAATCTTCTGATTATGAATCTTCAGGACAGAAGAATCTTGGTCTTATAGCCAGATTACCTATTGATAATCATTGTCTTATGGCTAAGGTAAGAAATGCTGAATCTTTGACCAATGTTTCTTTAAATTCTAATGATAGTAAGTATTATAACTCTTCTGATGAAGAATCATCTTCTGATGAGGAAAATACATTACCTACTTATGAAGAAGTCTCTATGTTTGCTGAACATCTTGAGATTGAGAATTCCAAACTCAATAAGAAACTTGATAAGGCAAACTCTAGGAATTCTATTCTTACAAAAGAGATATCAGATCTTTCTAAAGACCTTGATAAGAAAAATGCTGATTTTGAAAATATTTCAGAAAATCTTGAGGAAGTAAGTTCAGAGAAGGAAAAACTTTCTAAAGAGTTAGAAAAAGTAATTTTTAATAAAAATGTTTTCGAGCCTAACTCTAGTTCTAAAACTAATGATTTTAAGGATAAAAACTTGGTTGTAAAACTCAAGTCCGAAATTTTCTCCTTAAAGAAATGTTTATCAAACTTTACCCATGGTAAGGAAAATTTTGATAAGATGTATTCCCAAATACGACCTTTAAGAAATAAATACGGATTTGGTTATACCCATGCAAAACCTATTTTTAATAACAATTATTTTGTTCCTCAAAGTTCCCCATTTTGTACCAAGTGTCAATGTGGTGGTCACTGGGCAAAGAATTTTTCCTTAAACAAAACCCAATCTCTAGGATTTCACAAAGCTTATTTTTCTAAGAAAATGTGGATACCTAAAATTTTATTGTCTGGAAATATCGGATCCAAACAAGTTTGGATTACGAAAGTCTAATTTTCTTCTTGATTTCAGGAAAATAAAGAAAGTACCAGCAACAATACATGGTACATGGATAATGGATGTTCCCGGCACATGACTGGTAACAAAAGTTTTTTTGAAAAGATTATCAAAACGAAAGGAGGAAAGGTAACTTTCGGAGATAATGCTAAGGGAGAGATTATTGGTATTGGTAATATTGTTTTTCTTGGTAAAACCTTGATTTCAAATGTTCTTTTTGTTAAGGGTCTTAAGCACAACCTCATTATCATAAGTCAGTTATGTGATGAAGGTTACCTTGTGAATTTTAGGAATGATAAGTGTTTAGTACACAATTCCAAGGAAGAATTTATTCTCTCAACCAATAGGCAAGAGAATGTCTAAATCTTAAACTTAGAAGATCTTAGAAGCCAAGATCTACCTTGCCTAAGTGCAATGGAAGATCATTCTTGGTTATGGAATAGAAGACTAGGTCACTGTAATCTTAGAAACCTATGTAAACTCTCTAAGAAGAAACTAGTTAAGGATCTACCGGAGCTTAGATTTGATTCTTCTAAAGTTTGTGATCCTTGTCAATATGGCAAGCAACATAAATCTAGTTTTAAGTCAATCGGTGAAGTCTCAACAACTGATGCATTACAGTTAGTGCACATGGATATTTTTGGTCCAACACAAACTGGAAGTATTGGAGGCAAATACTATGTATTTGTTCTAGTTGATGATTACACTAGATTTACTTGGGTCTATTTTCTAGCAAAGAAATCTGAAGCTTCTTCTTATTTCAAAAGTTTTAGAGCTCAAGTTAAAAATGAGAAAAACCTTCCATTGAAAACTATTCGTAGTGATCATGGAGGAGAATTTAAAAATTCAGATTTTGAAACTTTTGTAGCAAGAAAGGTATTACTCACAATTTTTCAGCACCTAGAACTCCTCAACAGAATGGTGTAGTTGAAAGAAGAAATAGAATTCTTCAAGAAATAACTAGAACCATGTTGAGTGAATATTCTATTGCTATACATTTCTGGGCTGAAGCTGTAAGTAATGCTTGCTATACTATAAATCGAGTTTTGATTAGACCTTTTCTTAATAAAACTCCTTATGAGTTATGGAATGGTAGAAAACCTAGACTATCCTACTTCATGGTTTTTGGTTGCAAAGTGTTCATTCTGAATACTAAAGATAACTTACATAAATTCGCACCAAAATCTGATGAAGGAATTTTCTTAGGTTATTCCACTACTTCTAAGGCTTATAGAGTTTTTAATAAAAATACCTGCACTGTTGAGGAAACAGTACATGTAAAATTTGATGAATCAGATCCTTTTGTTTTTAAACCATCCCAACTTACATCTTCAGATGTGTTTTCAAAAACTAATTGTCAACCTTTGATAGAAGAAACTTTTGATAAGGAAATTGATCTAGAAAATACTTCTGAAACATTTACCCCAGAAGACTTTCTACCCTATGTTGATGAACAAGTTTTACAAAATCCAAATCAGGTGTTTCTTAAGAATCATCCCAGTGATAGTATCATTGGTGATGTAAGTCAACCTGTAAGGACTATAAGTTCCATAAGAAATGAAGTAGAACATCTAGCATTTCTTTCCCAATTAGAACCTAAAAGCACTGATGAAGCTTTAGGTGATGATGATTGGATTAAAGCCATGCAAGATGAACTAAATGAATTCGAAAGGAATAAAGACTGGACCTTGGTTGAAAGACCTAAGGAAACTTCTGTTATTGGAGTAAAATGGGTTTTCAGAAATAAATGTGATGAAAATGGAGTCATTGTTAGAAATAAAGGTAGACTTGTTGCTAAAGGCTATAATCAGCAAGAAGGAATAGACTATGAAGAAACCTATGCTCCAGTAGCTAGACTTGAATCTATCCGTATTTTACTTGACTTTACAGCATTCTTTAATTTCAAACTTTTCCAAATGGATGTGAAATGTGCTTTTCTTAACGGTTATGTTCAAGAGGAAGTTTTTGTTGAACAACCTCCTGGCTTTGAAGATACAAAACATCCTGATCATGTTTTTAGACTTACCAAAGCTTTGTATGGCCTTAAACAAGCCCCACGAGCATGGTATGATAGACTTACTGGATTTTTGCTTCAAAATAACTATGTTAAAGGAAATTCAGATCCAACCCTTTTTATAAAGAAAGATAAGAAAAATGTTTTAATTGTTCAAATTTATGTTGATGACATTATATTTGGTTCAACTGAGCAATCTTTGACTGACTCTTTTGCAAGTCTAATGAAATCTGAGTTTGAAATGAGTATGATGGGTGAGTTATCATTTTTCCTTGGCTTTAAAATTTCTCAAAAACCAGAAGGAACCTACATATCTCAACATAATTATATTAAAGATCTTCTTAAAAAGTATGGTTATGACAACACTAAGAGTATAAGTACTCCCATTGGTACCTCAAAATCTTTAGATCTTGACGAAGATGTGAAACCAGTAGATCAAACATCTTTTAGACGTATGATAGGAAGTCTACTTTACTTAACAGCTAGTCGACCAGACTTAATGTTTTTAGTATGCTTATGTGCAAGATATCAATCCAATCCTAAGGAATCTCACTTAAAGGCAGTAAAAATAATTTTTCGCTACCTTAAGGGAACCATGGATCTAGGATTATTTTATACTTTTGGAAATGATTTTGTTCTAAAAAGCTTTTCTGATGCTGACTTTGGTGGATGTAGAATGGATAGAAAAAGTACATCCGGAACTTGTCATTTCTTAGGAGATTCTTTAGTTTCTTGGTCTTGCAAGAAGCAACATTCTGTAGCACTCTCCACATCTGAAGCTGAATATGTAGCAGCTGGAAGTTGTTGTGCACAAGTGTTGTGGATGCAACACACACTCACCGACTATGGCTTGAGTTTTACTAAAACTCAAATTTTGTGTGATAACACAAGTGCCATTGCCCTCAGTAAGAACCATGCACATCACTCTCGTGCAAAACACATAGATATTAGGCATCACTTTCTTAGGGATCACACACTTAAAGGAGATATTATTCTTCAGTTTATTGGAACGCAAGATCAACTTGCTGATATTTTCACAAAATCGTTGCCTTCTGATAGATTTGAATATATTAAACAGAAGTTAGGAATGATAACCGTAAGGTAATCTTTCTTAATTAACTTTCTATTAAAAAAGTCTCCTTATAGTAATAAACTCCTTTTCATAGGGGGAGTATATGTGATTGGTTGTTTAACAAGGTTTTTCAAAATTTGTTTTCAAACTTTTCGGAATGAAGATTTCCGGAATGGAACTTCTGGAACTAAAATTTTTCAAAATGGACATTCTCGTACAGAATACTTCTGGAATGAAAGTCTTCGTATTGAAAATTTCTGGAATGAAAATTTACATACTGGCAGTTTCATAACCAGATTTTTGTACCGATTTCTTTTTCGTATTGACTTTTTCGTATTGACTTTTTCGTATTGAATTTTTTGTACTGACTTTTTCGTATTGAGTTTTTCATAGTGAGATTGTACCATAGTAAACTATTAAGAACTTTGTCTTTTCATAATAATGTTTTTTTTCCGTAATCATCTCTTTATATTACGCATTACAAATAATCCTCCTAAGCCCATCCGAAAGGTATGATTTCCTTACTCAAGTTTTCGTAGTCATATTTTACTTGCTGGCATTTTCTTGTATTATGTTTTCGGAATTTAGTTTTCTTAATTCCTTGTTTGAATAATAAAACCTCAAAAAGATCGGATTCGAGTTTTCAACCGTCGGATCTGATCTCAGCATATCACAACCGTTAGATCAGCCGCGGAAGTTGAACCGTCATTTCATTGCCTATATAAAGGGGACCCAAATTCTCGTCCCACATCGATCTCAAGCTCTCGCGTCCCGAAGTTCTGCCCCTCTGATTTAAGGCCGTTCCGAACTTCAGTTTTCTCCATTCCGAACTTTTCAGAGGACTTCAAATCCAAATGTCTGCGGAGTTAGCATCTCAAGAAATGTCATCCACTAAGCCTATTTCTCAGTGGTTAGTTTACAGAGAAAGGTTACTCCATCCAGATTTCTTCAACAACTATGATTCTCTCATTTCAAAGAACATTAAGTTGAATGGCTGGGAAGATGTTGCAGTGTCAAAAACCGGGAATCAAGATGAAGTATATACAGATTTACTTGTCGAGTTTTATGAATCAGTTTCCTTCTTTAAGGAAGATGATAGGGAGAAGTTTTCTTTCAAGTCGTATGGTAAGAACTACAAACTTACTTACACCAAGGCTGCAAGCTTGGTAGGACTGAATTATGAAGGAGAAGCCGAATTTATTTCGCACGCTTTACCGGACTCTAAGGGTAGTTTCGACAAGGAAAAAGCCTTAGAAACTCTCGGACTGGCTGATGACAAGGCTCCGAAGATTGCAAGTCTATCCACAAATTTCCGGATTCTGGAGTTATGGGTGCAAGGACTTATCGTACCGAGGAAAGGTGGTGAAGACAGCTTAAAGAAGAGTGAGATTTATACCCTAGATTTCCTAATAAATCTAAGGAAGTTCAATTTCATGAGGCATATTCTTATAACCATTGAGAACCTTAAGAAGGGAAATCTCAGAGCACAGATCGTAATGTACCCAGCAATATTATCCAAGTTGATAGTTCGGTTCCTTGAATCCTTCAAGGAAGCTTGCAGATCTAAGCGGAGGGTATGAAAAATTTTGTTGGTTAGTGATGAAACTATTAAAAGAATGGATGTAGCTTTTGACAAGAAGTCTGGAAAGTTTATTGATCTACCTGCTCAAGAAGAAGTGGCTATGAAAGCTGCTGATCCGGAATCCTCTAAGCCGGTAAGGAAGAGAAAGCTAAAAGAAGTGCTAGTAGAAGCAGAGAATCCCAAGTCTAAGGAAGTCCACTCCGCACCTCTAAAGCCAAAGAAGAAGAAAGCCTATCCTAATGAGGTTGTTACAAAGTGGAGAGCTGATAAAGAGAAAAGGAAAGAAGGGGTTCCGTAGTTCGGATTGGACCCTCCGGAGGCTAAGGCTTTGAAGGAGAAAACTGCTGATGAGCATGAAAAACAAGCAAAACAAAAGAAGCTCAAGAAGAAGATGTCTGATGCTGAGGTAGCTCAGGCCTTGTTAAAATTCAATGAAATTGTTTCAGCAACTATTCCAGTTCCGAGATCTTTCTCCCTGGAATCTCTACCTGATACTCCAAGAAGGAATTTCGCTGCTCCGGAAGAGGCGGTTGCTAAGAATACTGATGAAGTTGAGCAAGTGGAACAAGTAGAAGAGGGTGCTGAAGGAAGTGGTGAAACCGGAGATGTGCTGAAACAAGTAGATGATTACAAGGGAACACCTTCGGAACACTTATCACTCCGAACTTCTGAAGCAGAATCTTCGAAGCTAGTTACTCCAGCAATGGAAGAAGATAAAGGATAAGAAGAAGTTTCTTATCATTGAGAAGAAGAACATCTTTTACTTGATGTTACTCAGAAGGAAATCGTAGGGCTTCAAGAAGTCGCTGATGAAGATAATGTCGTTCAAGTTTCTGATAGTGAGAAGAGAACTCCGGAACATGACTCAATTCCGAAACAAGATAAGGGGAAGCAAATTCTTGCTGATACTCCGAGCTCAGAAATAAAGAAGAGAAAGGAAGCTGGTAGTTCTTCAAAGAGAAAGTTGGAGCTTATTGAGGAAGAAAACTCTCCAAGAAAGATTTCAGATTTGGATTCATCTTCAGTGGGGCATGATTTTGTTGTCCAGTCTTTAAAGAAGTTGGTAGGAACCATTCCGACCATCTCTAGTATTGACTCTAGATGTCAGATGCTCCAACATTCTTTGAATCAGAAAACTGACTCCGTATCTATGGTTATGGACAAATGCGTTGAGATTGAATCTCAGTTCAAAACCTTCTTTGTTGGTTACGAAGCTCATAGAAAATCTTGCAAAAGGATGACAAATTGGTGAAAAAAACTATGGAAGAGATGAGGTTTCTTGATGAGTTTCAAGAAAATGTTAAAGATGATTTTGAGACCGAGGACAAGAAGATAAAAGAGTTAACTGCATCTTTTGAAGAGAAGCTGACAGAAGAAAAGAACTTACGGATTCGAGAAGTGAGAGATCTGAATGGGAAGCTGAATTCCGTTTCTCAAAATTGGAAGTTTGAAAGGGATCATAGGATCGATTTTGAAGAAAGGATGAAGGCTCAGGAAGAGAAAATCAAAGCTCAGGAAGAAAAGCTGAAAGCCCAGGAAGAAAAGATTGAAGCTCAATCCGAAAGAATAGTTTCCTTAGAGAAGAAAGATGAAGAAGATCATAAAGACCTAAAGAAGATCAAGACTATTCTAAAGGGGCTCATGTCAAAGGAAAAAGATCCGAAATAACCTAATCTGATCTTTTTGTTGTAATTTTTTTTTCTTTGTTGTCGAGATTTCAAATTTAATGAAAATTGTACTTGTTGTTTCTATTGTTGTCATTACTAATATCTCAGGTACTTTGTTAAGTTTTTCCATTCCCTTCAATTCTTTTTGAAAATCACAAAGAGGGAGAAGGAAAAGATCCTTAAGAAAAAGAAGAACTCTAATAAGCGTTTATCAAAGGGGGAGAAGAAAAAGATCCTTAAGAAAAATAAAAACTCTGATAAGAGTTAGTTTAAGGGGGAGCTTTTTCATTAAAGAAGACTTTCTTATCTATCACTCCGGAAATCTGAATATGATCCTTAGAGTTTCAAAGCCTAAGGGGGAGTTAGTCGTATTCATCAATATCCTTAAAGCAAAGGTAGATAAGCCTTAATATTTTTCTTTCTTCTTAGAATTTCTTTTTCGTAAGGATGTTTGTGCTTTCCAAAAAGGGGGAGATTGTTGAGTCAATAAGGTTTTCCTTATGACTTTTCCATTCCTTCTTGTTTTGAAAATCACAAACACCCTTTCTTAAGAAAAATTGCTTTCTTAAGGAAAATTGCTTTCTTAAGGAAAATTGCTTTTATAAGAAAATTTGCTTTCTTAAGGAAAATAGATTTTATAAGAAAAATTATCCTTATCATATTTTCATCCATATTTTTCTTAAATATGATATTCGGATTCATTTTCTCGGAATTGTTGAATCTTTGATATAAAGTATTCTGTTTTAGGATTCGGATTCTAGATAAGAACTATAAGGAAGTTTCATTCCGAATTCCGGATATAAACTCTGACTAAGTTCTATTCCAGATTTAGGATACGAATCCTGATGATGAATTCTCATTACGAATTCTGACGACGAATTCTCATTACGAATCCTGATGATGAATTCTCATTACGATTTCTGATGACGAATTCCTATTCCGAATTTGCATTTCGAATTCACCTATTAAACAGAATTTGAGTATCTTTGTATTATACACTCTGAATTAATTCAGACTCTGAAAAATGTCTTTGTTAGACTCCAAAATTTTATATTGCTTACATTTCTATAATTTGTCTACTCTTTATTATTATTCCTTACACTCCGAACCTTCACTCTGATATTTTCATTCCAAACTTTTATGTTAGAGTTTAAAACGATGTCGTACATTTTGTTACACTTATTTTGTTATAAAACGATGTCGTCTATTTTGTTATAAAATAATCGTTGTCTAAGTGACACGTGTACAGGTCCCTCCGATCTTTAAGGAAAATATGACCGTTGAAGGAGGAGCCGACCTTACCTATAAATAAGAGCTCATTTGAAAGAGCTCGGTGCTGATTGCTGACTGCTGAAGCTGAAAGGCTGACCAATCTGCTTGAAGTAATTTCTAGAGAGAGAGACTCTTATTAAACTCTCAAAGCTTCGTGCGACTCTGAATGTTGGTGATTACATTCGAGGACTTACGGGGATATGAAGACAGAGGTGCCGACTACCTTGAAGTTCGAGGGCTTCCTTGATGAGGAAGACAGAGGTGCCAACTACCTTGAAGTTGAGGGCTTGCGGGGATAGTAAGACAGAGACTCCGATCTTCGTATCGAGGGCTTACCCTGGTGTGGGTAAGACAGACATGCTTGAAAGTATAAATCAAGGGACCTTTATCCAAGGTTGTTGGATACCCTTCTCTTTCGGTTAAAAGACTTATATATTGTTACTAGTAGTTTTACTACTTGTTTATATCCCGCTGCATTTTGTTGAATAAGGAAAGTATAACTTTCTTATACTTCCTTACTTGTACTCTATTTCATTTAGATTCTATACGCTTTAAGGTAGAATCTCATATTGTAATCTTTTGTTAAGTATCAACTTCCGGAACCTTATTTCCGGAACCCTCATTCGGAATCTCTTTTCTAGTTTGCATTCGGTGTGAAGAGGTGTTGTGAATTTGTTTAGTTTAACTTTGTTAAACTTAGACTTTTTCCTTGCTTAAGGAAAATACAGTTATTCTTAACTATCTTTAAAGATTCCAAAGGAATTTTTAAAGTATACAATTCACCCCCCGCCCCCTCTTGTATATTGAGCATCTACATCACTATTTTGATCCTACAATTGGTATCAGATGAGGTCTCTGAAAAACTTGTACTCACATACAAGTTTTTCTTGCTCATTTTATCATTCCGAACTATTCTACATACGAACTATTCTATTAAGAACTATTCCATTCCGAACTTTTTCCATTCCGAACTTTTTGATTACGAACTTTTGCTACTAACAAGTTTATGTGCAAAGTTATCTTAAGTATGGCAGGAATTAATGTTGGTTCAATTAAAAATCTGAATCCTACAAGACCAGCTATCTTTGATGGTAATGACTATGAATATTGGAGAGATTGTATAAAGACATTTGTTATCAATACTGGAGTAGACAACTTTTTTATGCTTACTGATGATTATAAAATTCCTAACAAGGAAGTCAGAATTTTTACTAATCAGGAAAAGCAAGAATACCAACTCAATTATAAGGTACACAATTCTCTACTATGTTCAATGACCAGAAATATATATAGCCAAATTTCTTCTTGTGAAGCAGCTAACTATATATGGAAGAATTCAGAGGTTACACACTTTGGGACTTCCAAAGTGACTGAGACTAGAAGAGCTATGCTTAGAGTTGAATATCATGGCTTCAATTTTCCTTATGGAGAACCTATCTGTAAAGTTCAACAAAGATTTATGACTATTGTCAACAGTCTACAATCTATGGGAGAGAAAGGTTTAGATGATGAAGCTCTTGTGGACAAGATAATTGACATTATTCCCAATGAGTGGGAATCCAAGAGAACAGCTATAGATGAGAACAGGAAGGTAACTCAAATTACTCTTGATGAATTGTTTGGAACTCTTCTACAACATGAAACTAGAATGAAGAGAGATGCAGACAACATCAAGAAGAAAAATGGAAATGGTACTGTTGCTTTTACTACAACTTCAAATCAGATGAAAGCTAAGACTCCTGAGAGAGTAACCAGATCTAAGTCTAAGAAAGTTATTTTCTAATCCGAATCAAGTGAAAGTGAAGTCTCTGAAAATGAATTAGCCAATCTTGCTCGAAGGATGAACAAGATAGCTGGAAAGAGAAATTTTCAATCTAAGTATAAGAAAAAGGAAAGGAAATATAAGAAAGATGGAGAAGTTACTTGTTATGAATGTAAAAGAGCTGGACATATAAGACAAGATTGCCCTATGCTCAAAAAGAAAGATAGGAAGGAAAGACATTCAGACAGGAACAGGAAGAGGTATTATAAATCTAAAGCTAAGAAAGTTTTGAAAGCAAATGACACCTGGAGTGCGAGTGGTGGTGACTCATCAGATGAATCTCTTGATTATGAATCTTCAGGACAGAAGAATCTTGGTCTTATAGCCAGATTACATATTGATAATCATTGTCTTATGGCTAAGGTAAGAAATGCGGAATCTTTGACCAATGTTTCTTTAAATTCTAATGATAGTAAGTATTATAACTCTTCTGATGAAGAATCATCTTCTGATGAGGAAAATACATTACCTACTTATGAAGAAGTCTCTAGGTTTGCTGAACTTCTTGAGATTGAGAATTCAAAACTCAATAAGAAACTTGATAAGGCAAACTCTAGGAATTATATTCTTACAAAAGAGATATCAGATCTTTCTAAAGACCTTGATAAGAAAAATGCTGATTTTGAAAATATTTCAGAAAATCTTGAGGAAGTAAGTTCTGAGAAGGACAAACTTTCTAAGGAGTTAGAAAAATTAATTTGTAATAAAAATGTTTTCGAGCCTAACTCTAGTTCTAAAACTAATTATTTTAAGGATAAAAACTTGGTTGTAAAACTCAAGTCCGAAATTTTCTCCTTAAAGAAATGTTTATCAAACTTTACACATGGTAAGGAAAATTTTGATAAGATGTATTCCCAAATACAACCTTTAAGAAATAAATCCAGATTTGGTTATACCCATGCAAAACCTATTTTTAGTAACAAAAATTTTGTTCCTCAAAGTGCCCCATTTTGTACCAAGTGTCAATGTGGTGGTCACTGGGCAAAGAATTTTTCCTTAAACAAAACCCAATCTCTAGAATTTCACAAAGCTTATTTTTCTAAGAAAATGTGGATACCTAAAATTTTATTGTCTGGAAATATCGGATCCAAACAAGTTTGGATTCCAAAAGTCTAATTTTCTTCTTGATTTCAGGAAAATAAAGAATGTACCAGCAACAATACATGGTACATGGATAGTGGATGTTCCCGGCACATGACTGGTAACAAAAGTTTTTTTGAAAAGATTATCAAAATGAAAGGAGGAAAGGTAACTTTCGGAGATAATGCTAAGGGAGAGATTGTTGGTATTGGTAATATTGTTTTTCTTGGTAAAACCTTGATTTCAAATGTTCTTTTTGTTAAGGTTCTTAAGCACAACCTCATTATCATAAGTCAGTTATGTGATGAAGGTTACCTTGTGAATTTTAGGAATGATAAGTGTTTAGTACACAATTCCAAGGAAGAATTTATTCTCTCAGCCAATAGGAAAGAGAATGTCTACATCTTAAACTTATAAGATCCTAGAAGCCAAGATCTACCTTGCCTAAGTGCAATGGAAGATCATTCTTGGTTATGGCATAGAAGACTAGGTCACTGTAATCTTAGAAACCTATGTAAACTCTCTAAGAAGAAACTAGTTAAGGATCTACCGGAGCTTAGATTTGATTATTCTAAAGTTTGTGATCCTTGTCAATATGGCAAGCAACATAAATCTAGTTTTAAGTCAATCGGTGAAGTCTCAACAACTGATGCATTACAGTTAGTGCACATGGATCTTTTTGGTCCAACACAAACTGGAAGTATTGGAGGCAAATACTATGTATTTGTTCTAGTTGATGATTACACTAGATTTACTTGGGTCTATTTTCTAGCAAAGAAATCTGAAGCTTTTTCTTATTTCAAAAGTTTTAGAGCTCAAGTTAAAAATGAGAAAAACCTTCCATTGAAAACTATTCATAGTGAACATGGAGGAGAATTTAAAAATTCAGATTTTGAAACTTTTTGTAGTAAGAAAGGTATTACTCACAATTTTTCAGCACCTAGAACTCCTCAACAGAATGGTGTAGTTGAAAGAAGAAATAGAATTCTTCAAGAAATAACTAGAACCATGTTGAGTGAATATTCTATTGCTAGACATTTCTGGGCTGAAGCTGTAAGTACTGCTTGCTATACTATAAATCGAGTTTTGATTAGACCTTTTCTTAATAAAACTCCTTATGAGTTATGGAATGGTAGAAAACCTAGACTATCCTACTTCAAGGTTTTTGGTTGCAAAGTGTTCATTCTGAATACTAAAGATAACTTACATAAATTCGCACCAAAATCTGATGAAGGAATTTTCTTAGGTTATTCCACTACTTTTAAGGCTTGTAGAGTTTTTAATAAAAATACCTGCACTGTTGAGGAAACAGTACATGTAAAATTTGATGAATCAGATCCTTTTGTTTTTAAACCATCCCAAATTACATCTTCAGATGTGTTTTCAAAAACTAATTGTCAACCTTTGATAGAAGAAACTTCTGATAAGGAAATTGTTCTAGAAAATACTTCTGAAACATTTACCCCAGAAGACTTTCTACCCTATGTTGATGAACATGTTTTACAAAATCCAAATCAGGTGTTTCTTCATAATCATCCCAGTGATAGTATCATTGGTGATGTAAGTCAACCTGTAAGGACTAGAAGTTCCTTAAGAAATGAAGTAGAACATCTAGCATTTCTTTCCCAATTAGAACCTAAAAGCACTGATGAAGCTTTAGGTGATGATGATTGGATTAAAGCCATGCAAGATGAACTAAATGAATTCGAAAGGAATAAAGTCTGGACCTTGGTTGAAAGACCTAAGGAAACTTCTGTTATTGGAGTAAAATGGGTTTTCAGAAATAAATGTGATGAAAATGGAGTCATTGTTAGAAATAAAGGTAGACTTGTTGCTAAAGTCTATAATTAGCAAGAAGGAATAGACTATGAAGAAACATATGCTCCAGTAGCTAGACTTGAATCTATCCGTATTTTACTTGCCTTTACAGCATTCTTTAATTTCAAACTTTTCCAAATGGACGTGAAATGTGCTTTTCTTAACGGTTATGTTCAAGAGGAAGTTTGTGTTGAACAACCTCCTGACTTTGAAGATACAAAACATCCTGATCATGTTTTTAGACTTACCAAAGCTTTGTATGGTCTTAAAAAAGCCCCACGAGCATGGTATGATAGACTTACTGGATTTTTCCTTTAAAATAACTATGTTAAAGGAAATGCAGATCCAACCCTTTTTATAAAGAAAGATAAGAAAAATGTTTTAATTGTTCAAATTTATGTTGATGACATTATATTTGGTTCAACTCAGCAATCTTTGACTGACTCTTTTGCAAGTCTAATGAAATATGAGTTTGAAATGAGTATGATGGGTGAGTTAACATTTTTCCTTGGCTTTCAAATTTCTCAAAAACCAGAAGGAACCTACATATCTCAAAATAAGTATATTAATGATCTTCTTAAAAAGTATGGTTATGACAACACTAAGAGTATAAGTACTCCCATTGGTACCTCAAACTCTTTAGATCTTGACGAAGCTGGGAAACCAGTAGATCAAACATCTTTTAGAGGTATGATAGGAAGTCTACTTTACTTAACAGCTAGTCGACCAGACTTAATGTTTTCAGTATGCTTATGTGCAAGATATCAATCCAATCCTAAGGAATCTCACTTAAAGGCAGTAAAAAGAATTTTTCGCTACCTTAAGGGAACCATGGATCTAGGATTATTTTATACTTCTGGAAATGATTTTGTTCTAAAAAGCTTTTCTGATGCTGACTTTGGTGGATGTAGAATGGATAGAAAAAGTACATCCGGAACTTGTCATTTCTTGGGAGATTCTTTAGTTTCTTGGTCTTGCAAGAAGCAACATTCTGTAGCACTCTCCACTGCTGAAGCTGAATATGTAGCAGCTGGAAGTTGTTGTGCACAAGTGTTGTGGATGCAACACATACTCACCGACTATGGCTTGAGTTTTACTAAAACTCAAATTTTGTGTGATAACACAAGTGCCATTGCCCTTAGTAAGAACCCTGCACATCACTCTCATGCAAAACACATAGATATTAGGCATCACTTTCTTAGGGATCACACACTTAAAGGAGATATTATTCTTCAGTTTATCGGAACTCAAGATCAACTTGCTGATATTTTCACAAAATCTTTTCCTTCTGATAGATTTGAATATATTAAACAGAAGTTAGGAATGATAATCGTAAGGTAATCTTTCTTAATTAACTTTCTGTTAAAAAAGTCTCCTTACAGTAATAAACTCCTTTTCATCGGTGGAGTATATGTGATTGGTTGTTTAACAAAGTTTTTCAAAATTTGTTTTCAAACTTTTCGGAACGAAGATTTCCGGAATGGAACTTCCGGAACTAAAATTTTTCAAAATGGACATTCTCGTACAGAATAATTCTAGAATGAAAGTCTTCGTATTGAAAATTTATGGAATGAAAATTTACATACTGGCAGTTTCATAACCAGATTTTTGTACCGATTTTTTTTTCGTATTGACTTTTTCGTATTGACTTTTTCGTATTGACTTTTTCGTATTG
Organism: Viscum album; assembly: GCA_963277665.1. NCBI lineage: Eukaryota > Viridiplantae > Streptophyta > Magnoliopsida > Santalales > Viscaceae > Viscum > Viscum album. Next base: position 693,036,805 of record OY728164.1, read on the forward strand.
ACTTTTTTGTACTGACTTTTTCGTATTGAGTTTTTCGTAGTGAGATTGTTCCATAGTAAACTATTAAGAACTTTGTCTTTTCATAATAAATTTTTTTTCCGTAATCATCTCTTTATATTACCCATTACAAATTATCCTCCTAAGCCCATCCGAAAGGTATGATTTCTTTACTCAAGTTTTCGTAGTCATATTTTACTTGCTGGCATTTTCTTGTATTATGTTTTCGGAATTTAGTTTTCTTAATTCCTTGTTTGAATAATAAAACCTCAAAAAGATCGGATTCGAGTTTTCAACCGTCAGATCTGATCTCAGCTATCACAACCGTTAGATCAGCCATGGAAGTTGAACCGTTATTTCATTGCCTATATAAAGGGGACCCAAATTCTCGTCCCACATCGATCTCAAGCTCTCGCGTCCTGAAGTTCTGCCCCTCTGATTTAAGGCCGTTCCGAACTTCAGTTTTCTCCATTCCGAACTTTTCAGAGGACTTCAAATCCGAATGTCTGCGGAGTTAGCATCTCAAGAAATGTCATCCACTAAGCCTATTTCTCAGTGGTTAGTTTACAGAGAAAGGTTACTCCATCCAAATTTCTTCAACAACTATGATTCTCTCATTTCAAAGAACATTAAGTTGAATGGCTGGGAAGATGTTGCGGTGTCAAAAACCGGGAATCGAGATGAAGTATATTCAGATTTACTTGTCGAGTTTTATGAATCAGTTTCCTTCTTTAAGGAAGATGATAGGGAGAAGTTTTCTTTCAAGTCGTATGGTAAGACCTACAAACTTACTTACACCAAGGCTGCAAGCTTGGTAGGACTGAATTATGAAGGAGAAGCCGAATTTATTTCACACGTTTTACCGGACTCTAAGGGTAGTTTCGACAAGGAAAAAGCCTTAGAAACTCTCGGACTGACTGATGACAAGGCTCCGAAGATTGCAAGTCTATCCACAAATTTCCGGATTCTGGAGTTATGGGTGTAAGGACTTATCGTACCGAGGAAAGGTGATGAAGACAGCTTGAAGAAGGGTGAGATTTATACCCTAGATTTCCTGATAAATCTAAGGATGTTCAATTTCATGAGGCATATTCTTATAACCATTGAGAACCTTAAGAAGGGAAATCTCAGAGCACAGATCGTAATGTACCAAGCAATATTATCCAAGTTGATAGTTCGGTGCCTTGAATCCTTCAAGGAAGCTTGCAGATCTAAGCCGAGGGTATGCAAAATTTTGTTGGTTAGTGATGACACTATTAAAAGAATGGATGTAGCTTTTGACAAGAAGTCTGGAAAGTTTATTGATCTACCTGCTCAAGAAGAAGTGGCTCCGAAAGCTGCTGATCTGGAATCCTCTAAGCCGGTAAGGAAGAGAAAGCTAAAAGAAGTGCTAGTAGAAGCCGAGAATCCCAAGTCTAAGGAAGTCCACTCCGCACCTCCAAAGCCAAAGAAGAAGAAAGCATATCCTAATGAGGTTGTTACAAAGTGGAGAGCTGATAAAGAGAAAAGGAAAGAAGGGGATCCGCAGTTCGGATTGGACCCTGCGGAGGCTAAGGCTTTGAAGGAGAAAACTGCTGATGAGCTTGAAAAACATGCAAAACAAAAGAAGCTCAAGAAGAAGATGTCCGAGGCTGAGGTAGCTCAGGCCTTGTTAAAATTCAATGAAATGGTTTCAGAAACTATTCCAGTTCCGAGATCTTTCTCCCTGGAATCTCTACCTAATACTCCAGGAAGGAATTTCGCTGCTCCGAAAGAGGCGGTTGCTAAGAATACTGACGAAGTTGAGCAAGTGGAACAAGTAGAAGAGGGTGCTGAAGGAAGTGGTGAAACCGGAGATGTGCTGAAACAAGTAGATGTTTACAAGGGAACACCTTCGGAACACTTATCACTCCGAACTTCTGAAGCAGAATCTTCGAAGCTAGTTACTCCAGCAATGGAAGAAGAGAAAGGAGAAGAAGAAGTTTCTTATTATGGAGATGAAGAACATCTTTTACTTGATGTTACTCAGAAGGAAATCGTAGGGCTTCAAGAAGTCGCTGATGAAGATAATGTCGTTCAAGTTTCTGAAAGTGAGAAGAGAAATCCGGAACATGACTCAATTCCGAAACAAGATAAGGGGAAGAAAATTCTTTCTGATACTCCGAGCTTAGAAATAAAGAAGAGAAAGGAAGCTGGTAGTTCTTCAAAGAGAAAGTTGGAGCTTATTGAGGAAGAAAACTCTCCAAGCAAGATTTCAGATTCGGAGTCATCTTCAGTGGGGCATGATTTTGTTGTCCAGTCTTTAAAGAAGTTGGTAGGAACCATTCCGACCATCTCTAGTATTGACTCTAGATGTCAGATTCTCCAACATTCTTTGAATCAGAAAACTGACTCCGTATCTATGGTTATGGACAAATGCGTTGAGATTGAATCTCAGTTCAAAACCTTCTTTGTTGGTTACGAAGCTCATAGAAAATCTTTCAAAAGGATGACAAATTGGTCGAAGAAAATTGTGGAAGAGATGAGGTTGCTTGATGAGTATCTAGAAAATGATAAAGATGATTTTGAGACCGAGGACAGGAAGATAAAAGAGTTAACTGCATCTTTTGAAGAGAAGCTGACAGAAGAAAAGAACTTTCAGATTCGAGAAGTGAGAGATCTGAATGGGAAGCTGAATTCCGTTTCTCAAAATTGGAAGTTTGAAAGGGATCATAAGATCGATTTTGAAGAAAGGATGAAGGCTCAGGAAGAGAAAATCAAAGCTCAGGAAGAAAAGCTGAAAGCCAAGGAAGAAAAGATTGAAGCTCAATCCGAAAGAATAGTTTCCTTAGAGAAGCAAGCTGAAGAAGATCATAAAGACCTAAAGAAGATCAAGAATATTCTAAAGGGGCTCATGTCAAAGGAAAAAGATCCAAAATAACCTAATCCGATCTTTTTGTTGTAATTTTTTTTCTTTGTTGTCGAGATTTCAAATTTAATGAAAGTTGTACTTGTTGTTTCTATTGTTGTCATTACTAATATCTTAGGTACTTTGTTAAGTTTTTACATTCCCTTCAATTCTTTTTGAAAATCACAAAGTGGGAGAAGGAAAAGATCCTTAAGAAAAAGAAGAACTCTAATAAGCGTTTATCAAAGGGGGAGAAGAAAAAGATCCTTAAGAAAAATAAAAACTCTGATAAGAGTTAGTTTAAGGGGGAGCTTTTTCATTAAAGAAGACTATCTTATCTATCACTCCGGAAATCTGAATATGATCCTTAGAGTTTCAAAGCCTAAGGGGGAGTTAGTCTTATTCATCAATATCCTTAAAGCAAAGGTAGATAAGCCTTAATATTTTTCTTTCTTCTTATAATTTATTTTTCGTAAGGATGTTTGTGCTTTCCAAAAAGGGAGAGATTGTTGAGTCAATAAGGTTTTCCATATGACTTTTCCATTCCTTCTTGTTTTAAAAATCACAAACACCCTTTCTTAAGAAAAATTGCTTTCTTAAGGAAAATTGCTTTCTTAAAGAAAATTGCTTTTATAAGAAAATTTTCTTTCTTAAGGAAAATAGCTTTAATAAGAAAAATTATCCTTATCATATTTTCATCCATATTTTTCTTAAATATGAGATTCGGATTCATTTTCTCGGAATTGTTGAAACTTTGATATAAAGCATTCTGTTTTAGGATTAGGATTCTGGATAAGAACTATAAGGAAGTTTCATTCCGAATTCCGGATATAAACTCTGACTAAGTTCTATTCCAGATTTAGGATACGAATCCTGATGATGAATTCTCATTACGAATTCTGATGACGAATTCTCATTACGAATCCTGATGATGAATTCTCATTACGATTTCTGATGACGAATTCCTATTCCGAATTTGCATTCCGAATTCACCTATTAAACAGAATTTAAGTATCTTTGTATTATACACTCTGAATTAATTCAGACTCCGAAAAATGTCTTTGTTAGACTCCAAACTTTTATATTGCTTACATTTCTATAATTTGTCTACTCTTTATTATTATTCCTTACACTCCGAACCTTCACTCCGCAGTTTTCATTCCAAACTTTTATGTTAGTGTTTAAAACGATGTCGTACATTTTTTTACACTTATTTTGTTATAAAACGATGTCGTCTATTTTGTTATAAAATAACCGTTGTCTAAGTGACACGTGTACAGGTCCCTCCGATCTTTAAGGAAAATATGACCGTTGAAGGAGGAGCCGACCTTACCTATAAATAGGAGCTCATTTGAAAGAGCTCGGTGCTGATTGCTGACTGCTGAAGCTGAAAGGCTGACCAATCTGCTTGAAGTAATTTCTAGAGAGAGAGACTCTTATTAAACTCTCAAAGCTTCATGAGACTCTTAATATTGGTGATTACATTCGAGGACTTACGGGGATAGGAAGACAGAGGTGCCGACTACCTTGAAGTTCGAGGGCTTCTTGCTGAGGAAGACAGAGGTGCCAACTACCTTGAAGTTGAGGGCTTGCGGGGATAGTAAGACAGAGACTCCGATCTTCGTATCGAGGGCTTACCCTGGTGTGGGTAAGACAGACTTGCTTGAAAGTATAAATCAAGGGACCTTTATCTAAGGTTGTTGGATACCCTTCTCTTTGGGTTAAAAGACTTATATCTTGTTACTAGTAGTTTTACTACTTGTTTATATCCCGCTGCATTTTGTTGAATAAGGAAAGTATAACTTTCTTATACTTCCTTACTTGTACTCTGTTTAATTTAGATTCTATATGCTTTAAGGTAGAATCTCATATTGTAATCTTTTGTTAAGTATCAACTTCCGGAACCTTATTTTCGGAACCCTCATTCGGAATCTCTTTTCTAGTTTGCATTCGGTGTGAAGAGGTGTTGTGATTTTGCTTAGTTTAACTTTGTTAAACTTAGCCTTTTCCCTTGCTTAAGGAAAATTTAGATATTCTTAACTAACTTTAAAGGTTCCAAAGGAATTTTTAAAGTATACAATTCACCCCCCCTCTTGTATATTGAGCATCTACATCACTATTTCGATCCTACAAAATAAACATAAGTAAAATATATAAATTCATGAAAAACATTATCAATATCATTATTTCTTTTACATCAATTATTACAATGATGTATACAACCACTTAAACAAGTATGTTTACATCTTGTGGTTTGAAAAAATTTCATTCATGTGTTAAAAATGGATTTTGTATGTCAAATATGGTCAAAAGGGACATTATATTCAAATATCCATAAAAATAATAATTGTTTAAGTATCATATTTACAGATATTTTAAATTTTTTAAACTAATCATGAATGTTGGTTATGAAAATTGAACCAAATTTTACAATCATTGAGATGCTAGGCCATAAATACTCAATAGTAACATTCTCATTTTTCAATGATCACTATATAAATAAGGTAAGTTACATTATATAATTACACAAGGATTAAAATATCATAAATACAATTTTATTTAATCACATATACTTATATATATATATCATGATTTAAATGGAAATACATCATGTCTAGTAGGATGTAGTTCGCACATCCACAAACAATGTTTTAACTTTTTAGAGTGTTAAAAGGGTAATAAATAAAAAAATTATATTCAAAAAATTTAATTATTTCATGAATATAATATAAATTTCATTTATGTCACATATTTTTAATTAAAACCATGTTTAATACATTCTATTTAATTTGTGAATGTATCATATCGTTTTGAGGTGGTGGTACTCCACGCGTTCATATAATATGTTATCACATACCAAAAAATGGATTTAATGATACTATGTGTTATATAAAAGTTAAATAAGTAGTAATTATACATTAATATGATATATATCATATAAAAATGTGGTTTCTATCATAATTCCCACCATAATATGTGGAAAAATAAAAAGTGATCAATTAATGTTTTACGAGGCAGTACTTCTTTGTACACGGTTGGTATGATCATTTCACATTTGATGTATGTTTTTGTAATTGTAAGTATATCATTGAAATTAAAAAATATTAATAAATTTTTTATAATTATTTTTTTAGGTATGAAATGAATACGAATATTATTGGGGTGATAAATGAAAATAAAACAAAATAACTTGAGGAAGTATGTTACCACTTCTTTGGGTAACTCCATATTTTTTACACCCAAAATTTTCATTTGATGTATATTTGAATAAGTTTTTAAACCTATTTATAGGGGAGGTATTTTGGGAGACTATTTTGGTAGAGTATGTATGATATAATTTGTATTTATAGGAGTGAGGAATGGGAAGTGTTGATGACTTTTTATAATGGAGGGGAGTGGAATTCTTGTAAATTTCCAAATGTATACACTATTGGGAGGCCTCTTTTATAATTTGACTCCAAAATAGACATGTAACAGATTAATTTTTTAGGGATTAAAAAAACCAACACCACAAAATATAAGTTCATTTTTATATTTTTTTCCTTAACATCAATGTCTCCCCAATTTTGTCATTTTGATTTTTATTAATGTAACATTTTTTATTACTTATATAATTTTAAAATTAAGGATAAAATAAAGTAATATTTTTTAGATCATATCAACCCATTGAATTTTAATTACTAAAAATAATTTTAAAAATAAAAATTAATTATGTGTTTAAAATTAATTTTTAAACAAGTGAATGTATTGGACAAAAACAATGCAGTAACCCAGAAAATGCTCTGAAAGTTTTTATTATCGGTGGGTAAATATGTTAATTATAAAAGATAAATTTACCCTTTAATGGGACATATTGGATATTTATTTTCTGTCAAAAATCACGTTGTAGATGTTATTATTTATTAATTTCATATCATTTAATAATATTTCATTTATTGTACAATAATATTAATATTAATTTTGATATTTTTATCTAATTTTTATTTAATAATATCAAAAAATATTGGAACTGAAATCTATTATCATAAAAAATGTGTAACATTATTTAAACATCTTTATAAATAATTTAACCAAATAATTAATTAAATTTACTATACTTTTATTATATTTAGAATCATTTATTTTATTGATTTCGTAACTAAATAACTAGTACATTAGGGGGTTTGTACCGTTTAATGAAAATATATCATCTATAAAAAGTAATTTAAAATTATAATGATAAAAATACTAATTTTAATTTTAAAATAATGTTTATAGTACAAACTATGTATATTATTCAATACTATACTGATTTTTGATTGTTATAGTTAAGGAAGGTTGACTTTTTATATTCCCTTATGTAACATAATATATAAGAAACATTCATGAAAACATGTCCCAATAACACATAATACTAGAACCAATATAGTATTTTGTATAAATATTGTAATTCAATTTTTTTTGGATAAGTTTCTAGGTCATTTTGGGCCTCACATTTAAGGTTTAGTCCCTTTTTATGGTTAATTTCATCTTAATCATTATAAATAATTCAAATCATTTTTTCTAATTTTTATTGGCTAAAACATTATTTAATGTTATATTAATATAAATTTTATATTGATTAAAAAATTGTATGTATATTTTCCCAAATACAATTCATAGATGTTTCAAAATTAAATTTAATGCGAATCCCACAGTCGTGATCAGAATATAGCTTTTTAATTTGATAATTCTAAAATTTTTATTAAGTGTTTATATCAAAATTAAATTTTATAACTATTTAAATGACATATACTTTTTTAATATTGATCTAATTGATCTAATTTGACTTTAAAACATATTTAAAATGTATTTTACCATTAATAATATATTAGATGAAAGGGTTGTTTCAATAAAAAAATGTAGTTTTTCAGTATTCATAAAAATGACTCATGTCATAAAAATAACAAAAAAATACACACAACCTAATTTTAACATTATGAATTCCAAAATAAATTTAATTTGGAAAAATAAAATTTAAAAAATTTCCAAAAATTCTTTTTATAATAGATGGTCTATTATAGGTTGTAGAAGTCCATTTTCTGTGTAATGTAAACTATCCTAGTGGCGTGTGATGATAAGGATACAATATTTTTTTTATAAATCATGCTATAAAAATTTTCAATTTATTCTAAACTAATTTTTTTTTATTTTTTTGGGGTGTTACATTATCATCATCATAATTTAATTTCTCCCTATCAATTTGAATAAGATCTTGAAAATATAATATTTAATTATTGGAAATACTATTATTGAAAAACCCAAATAAAAAATAACGTTATTAAATATCTTTATATATAGGGAGTTAGGTAAGTATTTATTTTATAGAACTAGGTTCCCATATAGGGTAACATAGCGGGGGACATAATAACATGTTCATGGAGGAAATGTTTAAATCTTTATTGTCATTTGTCACAATAAAATATGTGATCGATATAAAATTAAGGGCACTAAAATAAAAAATCTAATATTATATAAAGGACTATTAGACTCATAATATATGAAATTAAAAGGATATATTTTTTATTCCATGATATTTTTACTAAATTTTCTTAATTATATCACCCTTTATAAATATCTGTTAATATATATCAAAATAAAAACAATATTTCCCTTTAATAACACCTATAACTATTTCTAATTCACCACTTAGGACAAGATTATTTATATAGGGGTGTAATATATCAATCTATAAAACCACATATAATGTTAAATGTTAACCATTTTATAAATGGTTAACATTTCAAAATGATAATTATCCAACATAATAGAAATGTAGTTAGTGAACAAAAAAATTAACTTATCATTATCCAATATAAAACATGACACACCTAAAAATTTACACATTCAAAACATGTGAATTCCTTCATCGTTTACCCCCTTGAAATATATTAGTAACTATGAATACAATAAAACCATAATAAAAAAATGGATTCTCTATTATTACTTGAGTAAAAGACATTTTATTGAATATATTCCTTAAATCCAAAATCATTATAAACCCCATTAATGATATAATAAAAATCATTGTCAAGAAATCATTAATTAGGTGAATGTTATTATTTAATATCCAACCTACTTTATCTATATCAATAGTCACTCTATTATAAAAACGTTATATGAATATTATAAAAAAATAAATGGTCATCTTTCCCATAATCGTGTTATTAAAAAGATTAACTTTTAAATAATATCTTCTTCTGGTACCATTAATTATGTGATATCAAATACTAACTGAAATATTACTTTTTTAAAATTTATATATATTATATCACTTTTATTAATAGTAAAGTGTTTATAAATTACTGAAATAACAAAATTATTAAATCCAAATACAGACTGGTAAACCACTCCACATAAGTTGTATGAAAAACATAACCATTACATTGATCCCTTAGCTTCATCAGATTTATATAATATTGATTCATGGGAATCCATTTTAAAAATTTCCCCTTAACAATGATTTTATAACACTAAATAGTATCCCTTTTATTCCTCTCATTTTATTTGTTTTCCAAGTGACCCTTTTCTCAGCACATGTGACAAACTCATGTTCCTTTCTAGCATTTCCCAGTGTAATTATATCCATAATTCTCAGAAGATGGAAATTTCTTCACCGTCTTCTTTGATATATTGAATTTATTTTGTGTTCATATGACCTCTTATTATTTTGATACCCCTTGAATATATCCATCATATAATATTCTATATTTGTTTTAATTAAACATAAAACTATCTTTTTCATATGATGTGGAATTCTATGAAACCCTCTCCCTTGGGATAGTTGGCTTAAGACCATAAAATATGTGGTCAATATTGTACATTATGTTTGCATTTGTAATCCATATCATACATAGATAACCTTGTATGTATGAATTCATAATCTACAACACTCACTTTTTCATTTTGATTTTAGATATGTAAATTTATTTTCATCTCAATCTGTTGATCACCATGTAAGTATTCATTAAATAATTTCTCCATATAATTTACCAATTTCATGTGTTATATTTCCTCTTCCGACCCTTGTATTATAAATCAATGATCCCAATTTATCAGTATCTCCATTTAGAAAATACAATTGATGTGTAACCATTACATTTCACAACATCCCATGTCTTAGAATATATTCTCAAAAATACTTAATCAATTTATCAACTACAATTGAATTAACAATACAAAAAAAATGACAGGGGATTTTTATCCTACAATGTGATCCCACAAATGATATTCTCTCTATGGAATATGTTTTTTATTTGATCAAGGTTATTTTTCATAACATGATTAATCTACACAAATATATCCATAATTTTCCATGTTTCCATACTATGTTTATTTGTTTCCCTAGAATGAAAATCTCTACATTTTCCATGAGCAATGATATCATTCTTCTTTCCATACTCAATTTATAAATAATGGAATATAATATATTATATCATAATATTATGAAACATAATTTATAATCCAAGTGAAATACATTACATAAATTAATAAAATATCATTATCTAATCTCGTAGTCATCAATATGGTTTCATTGAAGATATATTTACATTTAAATACATCATAATTCTTAGTAAGGAAATTATGAAATGTCAAAATTGTATTACCCAACAGTGCCAATATAGGTGTCCAGTAAGGCTCATTTTCATGTACTAGGATATATTTGGGTCCAACCTACCCCACCTTATTAGATTTATTTCCACTATGTATATTTGTTCCAGATCCACAACCACTTGTAGTATCCAAACAATGATGTATTTCTAGGATAAAACCCATAATCTCTACCATACAAAAAATATAAGATGTTATTTTATTATTATCCTCAAACTCTATCTTAGGGTTGGGTTCCCTAATCTATATATTCTAAATCTTATTTCAACGTTTTCTAAAAAACATCCACTGAATCAAACTGTAACGCCCCAGCCCCAGAAGCCTAGAGCTAGAGCCTTACTATATTATATTTTCATAGATACAAGATTAAAATAAAAATGGACTAAAAATATAGATGTTTTGTAGAACTAGATTAAAAAATGTATACTTATATAATATTAGGAAATAGAAAACAATTAATAATACATAAAAATAATAATAAATTACATTCCCAAAATTCATTCAAAGGATTCATTTTTATAATCTGGGGAAAAGAAACAAGAATAATGGTGTGTTGGTAAATCAAGGTAATGAGGAAGAAATAATTAATTGATGAAAATAAATTAAAATAGAAATGTAAATATCTGATAACATTTTCCATTGAAATTACAACATCTAGATTAATTAATATGAAAATGTAAGAAACCAAAACACATTTTATTTCATCAATAAACTAATAATGAAAATCAGGAATATATTTTATAATATGAAAATATTTGGTAAAATTACAATAATAATGGAAATATATATGACAAAATTGTTTAATTATTATAATTAATTACTGATGGAGATGATTCCCAATATCATCAAGACTTATCACATGATGCTTTAAAACTAAAAGTAGAAAACCGTTAAATTAGGCCAAATAATTTCCTCAGGAGAATGTGTATATCAATTGAGGGGAAAAAAGATAGAGAACCACCCATCACTATATGTCCAAAGCATTCCTCATATAGAGTTATCGATTCAATTAATAAACAATATTTCATATTCAATATACATATTGAAAAATGGATATGGATTTTGGAATATTTACCCAAAAAATTAAAATTATTATCAATATAAACTCCATATTTAAAAATGTTATATTGTTAATGTAATGCCCATAATTTTCAGTGTATTATTTTTAAATATTATATATATTATATTCGAGACTAGGTGCTAAGACAACATGTGACTCCAAGGCTTGATGTTCCAGGAATAAATGATGAAATATATTAAAATATTAAATAGCACACGTTTATAGTTTTCCAAATTTGGTGGAATAACATATAAATAGGTGCCTGAATTAGAAATCTATGTACACCATTGTGTTTTCCACAATGAATTTTCTATAGGTGCGACCTAACTTTTATTTGCACTGGTTAACTGTGAACAATTACCTTGGGTGTTTTTTAACGAGTAAAATAATTTTCAATATTTATTTCACTATTATATTTTAATGATGCATTGAAAATGGAATGGTTTTAGTTAAAATAATCCATTAGGATGGGATCCCTGGTTGGATAATAAAACCAGAATTCACTAGAGGCTCTGGAGAGAAATCCCTAGAGATTTCCCACTATGGCTGATGATGGATCTATTTTTCGATGATATAAAACATCTAATCATGATGGATCTTTGCAGTGGAAATTAATCTTCAATAGTGATCATTCCAATTCCTAGAGTCAATGTGTTTTTTGTATTTATTTACACAGTCTTAATTCAACGATGAATTTGGAGTAACCGATGAAGAGGTTGTTCTATGGATTTGTTGTTCCTTTAATGATGGATTTTAATTGTGATATTTTCTATGTTTTATTACTGTTTTTATTTTTGATCATTCTTACGATGACAAATTGAGGCTGGAGAGAAAAACTGATGATGTTTGTTTTTTAGATTCGTTCATTGAGATTTTTCTTCCCTGGTATTTCTATGCATGTTATTCATTCATTGACACATTCAAGAATACCAATCATTGCACCTTTGTTTTTGGTGAAGAGAAATTAATCTGATGATCCAAAATTAGGACAGCATAATGAAGGTGCGATGGAGATGGTGATAAATGAATCTCATAGAATCTTAAGAATGCATTATTTGATTGAATTTCCTAGAATGGATTGAAATAGTTTTATAAGCCAATTGAAGGCCTAAAACGCCTTTATTTGGTGTTAGGGTAGTGAAATGATCCTTTTTCCAGAGTTTGGAGTTGAAAAACCACTAGAGTAGATCCCGAATGATCGAATTAGGCATTCATGGAAAGAAGCATTCTTTCTTAAAAGTCCTGATGAACACAGTGTGTAATCTATGATTACAATGTTAGTATAGAGGCATCTAGGGTTTCAAGAGATAGATAAATATCACACATCATGTTACTCCTATTACACAACATGTAGACTCTACCCAGAGTCTCCTCATGTACAAGGGTTGTACAAGGACACGGGGTGGAGAACATGGGGTTCTTATATGTCGTATACTCCTCAAAATTATATGTCTTAGACCATGTACACGAGCAACCCCCAAGTACTGGTACATGGGGAGAGACACATGATTTGACAGCATGTACTAGTACATGGCAAGAGTAAGGAGTGGACCCCTGATAGTAAAAAATGATGTGTTACTCCAACTATATGTCGTGTACATACTTTTCTATATTACGTGTTCTAAAGACACAAGCCTTTGTACACGAGTAGTATAGGGCTCAAGGGACATAGTGTGTTACCATAAAACACACTGTGTACCTCTTTCTACATGGATTTATTCTCTTGTCCTCTATATCATGGTAATGTTTTGTTAGGGTTCATTCCCATTATCATTTTATTTGATGGTATGTATGAATCACTTCCTACACATAGAACTATGATCCCATCAGTAATACATTCTAAATAGAGTTATGGAATCCCATGAGAGGACCAGAGTGGCATCCTTTATTCCTTCTCCGTGCCCTAGGTAGAGTCATCAGTATTGACATAAAAAAATTATAGGTCAATAATCATCTTCATAGAATGTTAATATATATTGAGTTAGGGGTTTCATCACATGTAACTATGTTGTGATCTACATATTTTTATATGCATCTCATCATATCTGTCAACATATCACTCTGATTATGGTTCTCGATGAACATTACCTCTTAGATGGACGTTAGCATAGATATCAAACACAAAAGTGTGTTCTATTAGATGAGTGCTTCATTGAATCTTTGAGAGGAATCCCCTGCTTAGTGTACAATAGTCATGGCATACCTCTAGAATTCATTTCATTTATTGAGTATATGTAGATATTATTATATATTCTATAGATATACAGTTGTTTATAATAGACATTACATTCCTTTTTTATATTACTTCATGGTTTTGGTTCATCATACTATGTATTTTTATACTCACCCATGCATGGGCTTTCCCATACGTGCCGTGACTTCTGTAGATGATAAAACTTTTGAAAGACTCATAGGTTGATCAAGAACAAGAAATACTTTGTGAGATCAAGAAGTTTAAGGTGTGTTCCTACTGCTACAATCAGCTATCCCAAAACCTTTTCTTAAATAATGGGCTTGTGGTTATATAATCCTTTCAATAGTCATGTATTTGGCATCGTTTCACATTACATTACATTCCTATAGTACTTTATTGGTTGATATATGGTGGTATGAAAGAACTAATTACTTAGTGGTTATTTCATTTCAGAATTTTGTGGGCTTGGAGATGGGTGGATGTGTACATGTGGATTGGAATTGCATTCCATGTTAGTGATATGTCTATTTTATTCTAGTCACCAGCCCCTAGCCAATTAAAGGAAGGATTTGTGAGTTTAATCATATACCCCACTGTGATAAGTCGTGATATTGTGATATCATAGGTGGTCCATTATTCTTTTGGACAAGGAGTCTATGAGATTGGTTTAGGGAAACATTGTTTATTGTTTGGAGTTCAGATTTCAGTATAGTGACTATAGTTTTGGTGTGGGTAGATGACATATCCATACACTAGAACTCTGATAACTGATTTTCTGACTCGTTTGTTGAAAACCCATGGGGTAGGTTAAATAACGGTACGAGAATCAAATAGGATTGGGTTGAGGATTCCATGTCCTTCTTGAGTGATCTCTTTATATATACTCATTGACCAATGTGTATCATGAATTAATACATGATGCATCTATGATACATACCATCAGATATTTAGTATCTTGATCATGAGGATCCCCCCCTATGATGAGACATCGATACATGGACTAGTTCTTTATATGTTACCTCAAGGTGGTTCCCCATCTATACCACTAACTATTGAGAAGCACATTGTAACCCTAGTACATGAAGGTGAGGTTCACATGCTATGAACACTCCACAAGTTTCAATGAATGATTACCATTAGGTTCTGAGGTGAGCCCGAACCTCCGTCGTCTAGGAACTGGCTTGTGGCCATTACCCAAGTTATCCTCCTAGTCAGGACACCAGAAAATAAGATGGTGGTTCTGGTGGTGAACCTTCTACACATATCAATAAGCTGACGGTGGAGTTTGGATATCTAGACTCACAATGAGGAAATTCTTCTATGATTAATGTAAGATCATCATACTAGAGAGATGTTCTCACTAGTTGTGCAGAGGGAAGTATGTATATATGAGATTCTTCAGTTATAGAAGTTTATATTGATAGTGGATTATTATTCTTTTAGGATCACTAATATTTCTATATATGTGATGCATATTGTCATAAATCAGTTCTTTAGGGACCAGACTTTCAAAAATGTATTTGTAGTGTCATCTGGGCTAGTATTATCCCTCTATTAATTCCTACTTATTCTAGGTTTCATGGGAATGATTTGGTGGTTGAATTCATCCTGGATGAATAGATACAACCATTGATAATTAGCAGTAGATGAGCAGGAATGGATACCTTATTAGTACGCCGCCCACATCAGTTCCTTGGAACTATATATAGGATACATGTTTGGAGGAAGACCCAAGATAGAGGATCTATAGTTCAAGTATCACAATATGGGTCCATTCAACATACTAATAGGCAATGTTAGTCAGGTTAAGGTAGGGGGAATCTCTCTCATGATTTTCTAAAATGACTTCCTACTGATAGGGAGGCTATGGATAGACTGCCGAGGCATAAATAGTGATAGTATTATCAAAATCTATAGGTAAGAAGACATGGTAGTGTATTTGGGATACTATCACGAGGTGGCTGATGTTTCTAATTTCTACCCCTAAAACCCCCATGTCGTCTACACTATGATCCTGATGATGGAGGGAAGGGGGGACAGTTGGATGCTGTCAAGGCATATGTCCCAGGGGCTCTATGAATAATCTATGTTATGATCAGTGTCTTTTATACTTAATCTTTAGTCTTGATAGACACAGGTACTAGTCATTCCTTTCTTTCCAAATATCTTTTTAGAGACCTTGAATTATAGGTTTAATGGTTATCTCGAGCCCTACTCTTGGAGTCACATACCTAAGAATACTTGATGATTACAGATCAATTCCAACAGTGTGACCTGACCCTTGGAGGTGATACTTTTGATTGGTACCTATTAGTGGATGCGTTGAGGCCTTACAACAACATCTTTTTACAGATTGGTAATACACAATCCATTCCCATATTAACTATTTTTGCGGAATGGTGAGATGTTTCTACAGTAATGGAATAAGGTTTTCCTTTTTCAGTGAATAGGAAACCCAAAAAGAACTACATGTGCTTATGCATAGGAGGGAGAAACCATTTATTCATCAGTTGTATAGCCTAATACTTAGTGTAGCATATGTTATGAACTTATAGAATCTAGTAGTGATGGAGGAGTACAAAGACATATTTCCTAAAGCTGTTCCCAGATTTCATCCTCACTAGGAGAAAGACTAAAACATTGATTTATTCCTTGGGATCGCACCAAAATATAAACTAGATTATTGGATGGATTCTATATATCTTTTCAAGATGATAGTGCTGTTGGAGAACTTGCAGAACCTAGGCTTTTTGAAACCTAATGTTTCATCTAGGGAAACCCCAGTTTTGTTTTCTAAAACAAAAGACACAGGAATAAGGTTTTGTGGGGACTATCAATTCTTCAACTAGGTGACTGTGAAGAAAAAGTATCGACTACTATGGATTGATGTCCTCATTGATTAGTTGAGAGGAGTATGGTGGCTCTCAATGATTGACCCCATATCAGGAAATCACCAGTTGTGATTAAGGGATGAAGATATATCTAAGATAACATTAATGTTTCATTATGGACACTATGATTACTTGGTGATCCCCTTTTGCATGACAATCACTGTTGCAGTGTTTATGGGATTCCTCAAAAAATATTATTAACTCTTAATTGGACTAGTTTGTGGTTGTCTTCATCAATGATAATATTGTTTACTCGGCAATCGAGGGGGAGCATGTGAGACACTTAAGGACGGTTCTACTTCTACATTGAGAGAAAACAATTTTTGGGAAACTATAGAAGTTTTAGTTTTTGATTTAGGAAATCAACTATCTTGGAATAATTATCATAGAGGATGGAGTTTTAGTGAACCCAACCATGGTTGAGGTGGTTTTATCATGTAAGCCACCTAGGAGCATGCTAGAGGTGTGAAGCTTCTATGGGATAGAATACTATTATAAGAGATTTATTCATGATTTCTCTAGAATATCAGCACCTATGAAAACATTTAATCAAAAGGCATATCCTTTCAAGTGGATAGAGATGTGCCATTATGATTTTCAGTAGTTGAGGCAGCATTTGATGAGCACTCTGATAATGAGATTGTTGCAGGAGGGTGCAGAGTATGTCATGTTCAGTGATTCATTAGGAACCAGGGTTGACTGTTACTTGATATAGAGTAAAGAAGTGATTTCCTGTGATTTATTCTAGTAGGGACTACATAAAAAGAACTATGTGACCCATTATCTTGAGTTAGTAGTGGTATTATTCCCATTTAATTTGTGGAGACACTACCTGATGGGAGAGCAGTTTATCATCTACTCTCATCACAAGAGTCTCAAGTATATCTTCTATCATAAATGTATAAAGATATGTTAGAGGGGATGTCATGTTTTCTATAGGAGACTGATTTTTTGATTTTCTATACTTTTAGGAGGGGAATATGGTGGATTATTCTCTCAACATATGATCTTATCTTATGTTGCTAAATAAGGAATCAGATTAGTTGATCTCGTAACAATTATCTTTCATTGATGGAGGTTGATTATCTTACCTATAGTCGATGGTTGTTTCTTCATCACTCTTTCATCAAGTTAGGGAGCCAAAACAAAGAGATACCAATAACAAGACCCTACATGCACATATGTTCACTGGGCATGCTCAGGATGGATATTCTCAAGCTGTGGAGCATGTCGTTATTTTCAAAGGATGTATATTTTTACCAGTGATATTGTTAGAGGTAGTTTTGGGGGAGATTCATATGTCTCATTTTGTGGTATATCTAGGTGTGTAATTGATAAACCATAACTTCGAACATTAGTTTTAGTTGCAAGGGATGAAGAAAGAGTTGCAATGTTTTTTTTCTATATGACTTACTTCTTAGTGGGTGAAGGCTGAGAACTATATTCTAGCCATTTTAGATCAACCCTTTGATGTGTCATAATGGATGTGGGATCAGATATAAATGGAGTTTTTGATGAGTTTACCACATATGTCAATTGGAGAAGACTCCATCTTCTTGATTTTCGACCAACATACCTTGTCGGGCCACATCCTAGATATCTGAGAGTTGAGTTTAGTAGAGAGTTTGGGACGCCTCTCGTTCAAGAGAAACTTTGACACTATAGGGTTCCATATATGGATGTTTTAAATCATAATTATTTTTTTACATCCCAGTTGTGGAAGAAATTATAGTAGGTGTTTTGGACCCAATTACAATTGATCAAAAAATTTCCCCCACAAATGAACGACCCGACAGAGCAGGCCATTCAGGTCTTGGAGGACATATTGAAATTTTTCATGTTGGACTTCTTTTATCATTGGGAAGATCCACTACCACTAGTTGAGTTCAAGTAAAAAAATCTATTTCTCCCCCTTTGGTACAGTTCCATTCAAATGCTTGTGTGGGTGACCCTTCATGTCATCACATTGTTGGACTGACCTAGGAGATTGAACAGTCATGGGTGCATTGTTTCTATGAGCTACTACAAAGAAGGTATGGATCAACCAAGAGATGTATAAGTCTACATAGATCCTTTTTAATTATTTTGATAACATGAGATATGGGCCTCTAGATTTTGAGGAAGGACACCACATGTTCCTAGGAGCTTCTCCTCGATATGGATTAATGTGATTTTGTGAAGGTATCAAGGTATATATGAGGATTTCCATCCCTTTTTAGATTATATGTAGAGTGAGAGAGGAGGAATACAACATATCTCTACCCCCAACTAAATTACGTGCATGACGTCATCCACAAGTCGCAACTGAGGAGGTATGTGCATCACCCATCACACGTCATCGACTGGGGTGACATCAACATCAAGGATACCATGAATATTTCTAATTACCCAGTGCAAATCAAGGATCAGTAAGAGATGATCCATCATGGGTGAGGTATCCTACTGGTGCATGTTTGGCGGCAGCATGGGACTATCTATGAGAGTGACTAGTAGAGGGAGTCAATGGTTCATGCATAGTATCCACATCTTTTTTAGTTGACTTTTTTTTTTATTTTTGATGATATAAATCTCCACGGTGGGGAGAATTAGTTTTTCAAGATTTTTTGTGTTTTATTTGTAAATATTATATAGATTTTAGGGGACAATAGGTGTTTAGATGACGTACGATTCCATGGCCTAGTGTGACCAAAATAAATGTTGAATGATAAGAAAATATTAAATATCATGCACGCACAGTATTCCTGAAAAAGTTGAATGTCTTCTTAAAAGGTTCCCAGATCAGAAATATGAGGGAACCATTATATTTAGAGTAGAATCATTAACTTAGGGTTGACCTAACATTGTTCATCGTGGTTCAATTGTGAAAATATTTAGCATGCACTTTAAATAAATAAAATAAATTTAGAAATTTACATTATTTTTAGGATTCATTGATGCATTGATGAAGTGATGGTTTTATTTTATGTAAACATTTAGGCATGGATCCATGGTTAGTATCATAACCGTATTATTTCTTGGAGGCTCTAGAAAGCAAAGCCTAAAGATTTTTCCTGGCAAGAGATGAAAAGATTGCGGAACAAAGATCGACGAGTGCAATTCTTGATGGATCTCTCTAGTGGAAATTGATCATGAATAGCCAGTGATCCAATTTCTAGGTAGGATATGTTATTTTAGATTTTGTTCCCCATTCATAGATTCAATTTCAAATGATGGGAAACCAAAAAACTGGTTGTTTGGTATTTCGATCATGCATTGCGGGATGGGTTTTGATTGGATAATTTGTTAGGGTTGATTATTGTTTTTATTATTGATCACTCATACTTGAACAGATTGAGGGTGTAATGAATAATGGCCTAGGTTTTTTCCTGTGATTTTATCATTTTAATTTCTCCCCCTATATTTCTATGGGTTTTATTTAAATATTAATACTTCCATGAATAATCAATCCTTGCACCTTCATTTCATGGTGCAATGATCTGAAATTGATGATCCAACAACATGACGACCTAATAGAGGGTTCGTACCGACAATGATATATGAATCATAATGAATCAATAGAACCTGTTATTCATTCGATTTGTATCGGAACGAATAGAAATGGGTTCCAATGCAGATTTAAGGCCTAATAACCTCAATAATTTCTGAGGGTGGTGAAACAAGCCTAGATCTGGAATTTCGAGGTGAACATACCAATGGAGCAGAAACCATGAGATTTTCTGAGGCGTGTGAAGGATGAACCGGTATTTCTAGAAAAAAAATTTGATAAAAATGTCATGGAATATTTGATTACACAGTGTGTGGCCCATAGTGAGAAGAGGCAAGGGTTTCAGTAGAAAGATTAATATTACACGACATGTGACCTCTATCACAAGGCATATAGACTCTCCCCATAGACTCGTTGTGTACATGGGATGTACACGGACATGGAGAGGAGTACACCAGTCACCTTCACAATAGGTAAAACCATACAAGACATGTCATGGACCAAGTACACAGACTAACCTATGTACTAGTACATGAGAAAAGACACAGGGGTTGACACATTTTACTAGTACAAGCCCGGAGTACACAGGAAGACCACGAATGGTAGGACACAGATTATAACTTATTCTAAATGTTGTGTACTACCTTTTTTTGATATCTTCTAAAATATATTTATTTTAAAATTTTATTATTGTAAATTTAGACATTTTTCATTACATTGAATTTTAAAACTATCAGTAATACAAGATAACTTTGAAAAAAAATATTCTCATACAACAATATAATGTAAAAATATTATACAAAATTCATTGATAAAATTATTTATATCCAATTATATTTATTTTAATATATATAATGTCATTTATGTCAAATTGTTTTATAAAACCATTTTCAATATAACTATTTTTCAATCATTTTATGTAATTAATTTTTAACTAAAAAATAAAAAAATAAATTATGAATATAAATATTCTATATTTCCATATACTATTTATGGTCAAAGATATCTTTGGGATGAGTAAATATTAAAAATATTATATTTATTTAAAATATTAGTCTAGCAAGTATAGATGTTCATAAAATATAACAATATAAGTGAAATAAAGCCATCCATGTGGCCCCAAGAGGTCATAAATTCTATAAAAGGATAATTTTATTCCACAAAAAATTATTCAATAATATTAAGAAATTTATAGGGTTATTTTATAATCCTTATTATAATAATTTTAACTCTTAATTACCTAATTTACATTTAAACATGGTACTAAAAATTACTAACTTTAATATAAATAGTGAATGAAAATAAAAGGATAAATTGAATAAATATGGAAGTAGTTACTCAAAATATTTATTCCATTTTTATAAATTAAAATAATAGTAGTATCTATAATTAATTTAAAACTAGATTTATTGTGGAGTGAGAATGTTATTATTTAATGTCAAAATGTCCAAAACATTAAAATATTTTTATTTAAAAATATAATATCGAATGATTCCAATAAAGTAAATAATAATAATATATTTATAATTAATCTAATTTTACATTAAAACAATTATAAATTATAATTTAACATTATAAATTATTTGTATGAAAATTCATGCTTCAAAAAGATTTAATTATTTTTTACTATTCATCAAAATTTAAAACATATCAGAAAAATACCAAATATTCATCTTAAGATAATTTTGAAATTAAAATTAAAAAAACTTTTTTCATTTAGTAAATTAAAATATATAAGGCTATTAGTATTTAGTTTTAAAACAAGTGTGACATCAAAAGAATGCAAAACTGGATTTAGAATATACATATTTTTAGGAGTAAAATTGCATTTAATTTTATATCATATCTAGAAAAAACATAGGATGGGTGTTAAAAAGTATATATATATATATATATATATTGTAAAATCCTATAAGGGTGATTCTTTTATTGTTATAAAACACAATTTTTCAAATTTAAATAGTTTTTCAGAAAAATTATTTACTTTTATTTTCCAAAATAATTTATTTTTTTATAGATAATTAGTAACCAAAAAATTCATTAAATATTAATTTTATTCCATATATTCATAAGTTATAAAATAATTTTTATACCTTAATGTAATGACTAAGATATAATGTTAACATTTGAATAATAATATTTATTTTTTTGTTTATGATCGATGAGGTGTATCTTGTATACTATCAAAAATAGTTCTTCCTTATTAGAATTATGTGAAGTTATATCCCCTCCCACATTAATAAATGATTTAATCATAATTTTTAATTATTCATGGAAAAAATAGTTTGATTATTCAAAATAACATCATTGTAATACAATATCAGAACAAGTCTCAATTAAAATTATATTCTAAAAGAGAAAAAATAATTTATGAAACACACATGAGATAACACATACTAGGGTTTAATCTAAGAGAACATGGAAGCAGGTGAGTAAAATAAATATCTACTTTTTATGGAGGGTGATAAAGAACATGATCAAGAGACTGTGGACAATCACAAAATTTGTAATATGTCAATGGTTAAAAATTAATTGGTTTCATTGTAAGAAAAGTAAAATGAAAAACTTGTTGGTTCAAGATAATTTTTATAGAGTTGTGGAATTATTTTAATACATCGAATAATAATATTAGGGAATATAATTACATGAAAATTATAGTTTTCTAATTTAATCAATTTTCACTGCAATCTCATTTTTTTAATAAATGATGAGTATCTAAGATATATTTTCTTACCTCCTGCATTAGAATCATCATCTACATATAAAAAATAAAAAATAGGATAACTATATATTTCTTTTGTATATATACAATATCCATTTCCTATAAGGTTTGAATAATATATGGAGATTCATGAAAAATAATACATTTTTATATGATGAAATAATACTTTAGGCTCGAAAATTAAATAGTGACACCCAAAGTTAAACATAGATCATTTAATAAATAACCATCATTAAAGTTACTTAAAATTATTCTAACTATGAATTAGAATATAATAATAAGAAGTATTTAATCACATAATCTTCAAATAACATCAATTACTTTTAATGGCCCACACCAAAAATTTAATTTCAGAAATCAAATAATCTGTAAGATATGATAACCATTTCCATAAATAATATGAATCACCAAATTTCTAGAATAAATGTATAGATAATTAAAAAATATAATTCAAACATTATTTATAAAATAAAATCACAAAACATTATTTCTACCTTAATCATATCGAATTCCAAAAAATCATTATATTTTAAAAAACATTCCTCACTATATCAAATTCTGATAAAACATATGATCCAAAAGTCCAACAACCTAAGATTACCTAAAAATTAAAGATAATATAAACTATAAAAAAATCTATATCATTATAATTTTTCAAAAACAATAAAGTTATTTATTTCTCAAATAAATTTTTTATATGAAAACCCTATGTTTAACATATACCAAATTCTCAAAAAAAAGTATGTCATAGTCTCTCAACATCAAAAATAGTACTAATACTTTTAATAATTTAATCATCCTTAAATATTCCCTAACTCAAAATTTTGTAAATGTATACATATTAATCATTCATCATTATTCTTAATCCATCGAACATGATTTTATAACTTATTATTTATTAATTATTTCTTTAAACCAAATAATATGAATCTTGTCATATGATTCACCAATGCCAAAAAATAACATAAAAATTATCTAAACCATTAATTATTCAATTTTTGTATAGTCAAAAATTAATATAACCAAAAATAAAAACACTAACCTTAAGGTTTTAAAAATTTAATCTAATTAATGAATTTATAATACACATAACTTATGATCATCATAAAAATTATAAACTAATGATGATATCAAAAACCATTAAGAATACATCCTAATATCAAAATCTCTATAGAACCACATTTGTTACCATATTTAAGGAAATAAATTTAATCATTATATATTCATCAGTTTTTGAACTATAATTTATGTTAGAGGATAATTTATGTATAGTGTTTTAGAGAATTATGAAGAAAACTTACAATGTACAACGATTCATTATAAGTGTATACTTGTACTATGTGTAAAATTTTTGACAACATATAATATTCTTTAAAACATTATTTTATATATGAAAAAACATAATGACTCTCAACACGACATCATGATTTCCATTACACATCATGTGAGAAAAATTTAAATATGTTGGACGGTTAAAAAAATCCCAATAAGAGATATATGAGAAAAGAAACTTTTAATTACGTAAAAAAATTAAAAAAAATGACAACACCATTCTTAATAACAATATATTTTACCCATAAAAAGAAATATCATTCCTTAAATAAGATAATTTACTTTTCATTTTGAACATAAATTATACCCATAAAAAACTCATTGTAATGAATAGAAAATTAATGTCTGTTCCTTGGGGAAAATCACATAGAAACCATAAAAAACCTTTAAAAATATGAATAACCAGATGGCCATCTTCAAATAAAATTCTCTGGGGAACAAGATCATTTCTGAATTCATTACTGTGATATATGGTCACAACAAATGTTGTAAAAGTATAACCCATGAGCTATAATAGTGACAACGCATTTTATAATAATATACATGAAAAAAATAGTTAATTAATCCTTTAAACTACCTTTTAAAGTCTTTTATAAAACACATTAGGATATCAAAATACCATTTTTCATGTAAAAAATCACTTTTAAAATATATAAACCATGAACATAATAATTCAACCATTTTTATTGAAAATTTAATAAAAAAATTTATAAAGGAATAAAATTAAATAATATAATAATAATAAAATTGTTAAATTTAATCTATTCAATATAATTTATGAATCCATCCCATTACAGTTTTATAAAAAGATCTGAAAAGTAAATATTAATATAAGGTTTAAAAGAATTTCTTTTACAAACATCATATCATATATGAAAACGATTCAATAATGTATATTAGATGTATATAAACATATAAAATGTTAAAGTAAAACATAACATAATAAAAATTAATTTCATATAGAATCATAGAATGACTTAATCATTTATGTAGTCTTTTAACTCAAAAAAGAAATTGAGTTTAGATTCCCTTTCCCTCAGTCTAAATAATCATGTAAAATCATTATATTATTGAATAATTAATATATATAACTTATTTAATTATTTAAGATCCTTTTTCAAAAATATTATTCCATTTATATCACTAATTGTAATATTATGTTAAATAAATAATTATTTTTGTTCACATTGGACAATTTGATGATATTTGGTACATGAGTCCAAAATAACAATAGTATACTTTATATAGTCAATGTGGTCATTTTTAACTTATCTATATAATTATTACAAATAAATACTTATAATTTATATATATATATTATTATATTTTTTTAATCCATCCATTAAATATGGATATAAATTTTTTTTGTTATAATAATGGTGGCAGTAAGTCATATGTATGCATAAGTAACATTAAAATTTTATAATGATTATTATGGAAATTAGTAATGAATTATTTTAAACTTTTCAATTATAATAATATCATTAATTTCATATGAATAATTTATATATATCATCAATGTGATGTAGTGATGAAATATATCGCATCGCTTGGTGGAGATCGTAATTATCACTTAAGAAGGAACGACATGACCATTTTTCTATACAAGGTAAGCTAAGAAATGAAATGATATATTATCTATTAATAATGATAAAAATTTCATTAATATCATATAGAAACATAAAATAAATTATCCAATCATGTCTATAGAGATAGTGAATGAAAATGATTTATATCATCTCAGGAGGTGGTAGTCCTTTGTACAAACAAACGCTAAATTCTTTCCCCATTTGGTGGAATTGGATATGGATTTAGATGATGGTATTAAAATAATCAATTGTAAGTAAATGTTAAATAATATAGTGATTTTTTAATAATGGTTAAAGTGTATTTTATGGAGGATGAAAAAGAAACAATATATAACAATTAATTACAAACGACACCTCTTCTTTGTGCAATCTCATTTTATTAACACCATAATACCACTAATGGATGCATTATTTATAAATTAATACTTATATAATATAGTAAGATATTTTAAGAAAGTACATGTAAAGGTATTTTATTAACAAAATATATTTTTATGTGTGGATAAAAGGGAATAAGAGGAGGCCTTTTTTAATAGATGAGAGGGAAGTACTTGAATTTCTAAAAATATAATGTTAATGTATGTCAAATTTTTATATAAAATGGATTTCAACATATATTTTTCTAATATTGGATATTTTTTTGCAAAAATAATATTATAAAATCAAATTTATATAAGTTTATACGAAATTTATACCCATATAATATGCTTTTAACCATTATTTAGCATCTTTTACATTAACTGTAACAACATGTATTTTAACTATTAAAGGGTTTATATAATTAAAATAAAATGAAAAAAGACACATATCTAGATCGTGGATGAACTATAAACATTATATCAATAATTGTGCAGAATGTTATATTTTTTATAATTTTATATCTTTTAAAAAACATATTATATATTTTAAAATATAATTAATATAAAATTTTAAACTATTCATTCCTTTGACATTTAAAAATATCAATAAAACAAGATAATATTAGAAAAAAATACTAATATATATATATTTAAATTAAATATCATCCATAAAAATTAATTATCAAATTCATTATTTCAAATAATATTTATTTTAATGTTTTTAATAAAATTTATTATATATATCCTTGAGTAAAATAATTAATAATTATTTATTCACTAATAGTTTTAAATAATGATCCATTATAATTATAAATACATAATAATTAAAAAATATTTATGGCGGATTATATATTCTAGATGACCAAATTTTAAAATGATATACTTCATAAAAATAATAGACTTTGTTGTTTTACTTTTCCTAATATAAAATACTATATATTGCATAAATTTATTCATTTGGATCTAAAGGGTTCATAAATTAGGTATAAGGATGATTTTGGGTAAATATAATTCAAAAAATAAAATTATTTCATGTGTTTTTGTAATATTTATAACCCTTATCATAATTATTTTTACCCTTAAATACAAAATTTTCACTTGTCCTTAGTATAAAATATTACTATTTTCAATACTCATAATAAACACAACTACATTGGATATATTTAATATATTAAAAAACATCATAATTGAAAAATTAAATTAATATTTCAAAATTCAAAACACATAAGTTTCTTATATTTTTTTAAAATTATTCATGTAGATGGAGTTAGAATGCGTGTTTTTAAAGTGAAAATGATTAAAAAAATGTAATGTTTTTAGTTTAAAATTTAATATTAAAATATTACAGTGGAAAAAATTGGTTTAATAGAACAATATTTTGTCATATAATTAATAAAATCAAATTTAAAATATAATTTAATATTATATAGTATTAAGATGAAAATAAATTTTCAAATAAAATAAAGTATTTATTCATTATTAATAAAAAAACATGACTATTCATAAAAATACCTACAATTCCCTCTAAGATAATATTTAAATTACTATTTCAAAAAATATTTATTTTGAAATATATTAAATAAAAGTTTCAACATTAATTTTTTTAACGATTTCACCACCAAAAGGTTGGAAAACTACATTTTAAAAAAATAGTTGTTTTCTTGTATTTTTTTAGTTTTTATCTTATCATGAAAAAAAGGATAAAAGGAAAAATATATTTAATAGATAATATATATTATTAATATAAATTATAAATAAATATTTTCATTTTTATAATTATAAAACACCCTTGTTTAGATTTATGTAGTTTTTACAAAAAGTTTAAAATTTATTTTCATAGTGGTTTTATTTTTATTTATAATTAATTGGTCACAAAGGAATTAATTTTATATACCTGTATGAAAAATATTTACATAATTCAGTTAATCGTATTCCTACCCTCCATTATAACGAATAGGTTATAACCGCATCATTTAAATAATAATATTTTTTTCATTTAAACTCAATGTGGTGTATCATGTATCAAATAGAACATATTGTTTCTTTAATAAAATGTCATGATGTTATAGAAAAACATAAAAAAAATTAAAAATATTAAGCATATAAAATATCTTAATAATTAATATTATTTATATGTTGAAATAGTTTTTTTAATTTCCCTTAAAATAGATGGAAGATAAAATGATAATTATCCTAAGATTATTCACTAGAGGTTTCAAACCATGTGCATAGTAAGGCCTATAGTCTTACACCTGGAGATTATCTGATCAATCTGAATACTTTGTTTTCATATTTATAAACTGTAGTTTTATATGTTCAATAACTTCATCCAAATTAATATCTACATAATGATATATTATTAGGAAATAAAAATTTATTCCTTATAAAAACATTAAGATGATATTCTATAAGTATCCTCAATGAATATCACATTGATATATTCTCTGATGTATGTTATCCTAAATATAATTTCCACCTTTTTAATAAATGTACACTGATCCCAATTATAGTGTTCCCCAATCCAATAACTTGGAGTTGGTTTTTACATTAGTTAATTGAATAATATAACTGGCACCACATAAAGAACTATAAAATTGTTTGGTAATTTTTGAAAACAAGAAACATTGATGATACCCAATTTACACAAGGAATATAAAATAAAATATAACAAAAGAATATTCCCAGTTTCCATAAAATACCTTCAAAAGATTCATCTTCATCACCCAGGGAAATGATGAAAAATAAGGGTGATATAAAATGATTAGTAAATCTTACACATATCATATCATATCATGAATCAATAATAAAAAATAAATATGGAATGATAAATAACTATAAACAAAATCAATTTATTTAACATCACTGTCATGATATAATATGGGATAATTAATATATAAGGGCTAGTTACTCAAAACACATATCATTTAATCAATAATCTAACAGTTAAATGAATCAAGATAAAATATTATTGAAAATAACATGTATAATAGGATAAAGATCATTAAATTTGAAAAGGTAAACATCTAAAAACACATTCTTTTTAATCAATAAGCATATAATTAAATACATCCATAGATAACGTCATTATGAAATCCTAATTTATAATAATGACATAATTCATAATTTAGGAAATTATTAATGATTGTTTGTAATTTTTTTGGATGATGATACCTTTCCCATCAGAAAATTTCACAGGCTAGCTTATAACAATATATACAAACCTATTAAATTTTGGTAACTAATTTTTCTCATGAGACATGTCGATAAATCATGGGGATATCTTTAAAATGTTCTCACCCATAATGAAATATATATATATATATATATATATATCATAATATATTGAATAATTGATTTAATTCATGAATAATTTGACTTATAAAAACTATCTACATAGAGTAAAGTAAACATATTTGTCAATATTTCTATAGGTAATCAATAATATTCAAAGTAAACACCATACGTAATAATGTTATACAATTGAGGGAACCTTTTCAACCATGATATAAATAATAGTGACAACCCGAATAAAAAAATCATCTATAATGAATAAATTAGGGTTAATTTGAAATACATCAGTTGCATAGTATATAAACCATACAAAATCGAATATTTTTTTATTAGCAAAAAAGATTCAATGAAATGTAGATTTTGTTGAAATCCCATACAGATATAAAATTGAATTTGAGAATTTATAAATGAATAAATCATACAGACCAAATGTAAATCCAAACTCAGTATGTTGGAATAATAATTATTATAATAAAAATTCATTATACACTTAATCTTATATTATAAAAGATAGTGAAAAAAATAATATAATTCAGTGTAAAGAATTTGAGATATGAAGTTCATTACCAATTAGTAACATTCATATAAAATCCCCTTTAATTAAATAATTCAAATTAAGACATAAAATACCATGAATAATTAAGTAATCATGATATTAATTTTAAAATAAGATGTATATTAACTATATAAAAGAAACTATGTTCATGAATAAAAAATGCCTTAATGAAGGAAAATTGAGACAGAACCCATTAAATTAAATCGTAGCCACCAAATATATTATTTATATAAGGAACCAGCCATAAAACATTACATAATCTTGAATTAAATGAAGAATTAACATTGAGGATATTTTCAGGTTTTTAGTTTTAAAGAAATATGAGATAACTATTACATCTCACAAGATTACAATGTAGAAACTTCTACTCAGTTTCCATTTTTTTATAAAATAATAACTCTTAAAAAGAAACATGTCTAGTTCCATGTTTTAGATAGCATGTCTTTCCTTGATCCCATACTTCACCATATTTACCATTAAAACCTCTGGAAAACATTTCAAAAAAACATGAT
Source organism: Viscum album (assembly GCA_963277665.1). NCBI lineage: Eukaryota > Viridiplantae > Streptophyta > Magnoliopsida > Santalales > Viscaceae > Viscum > Viscum album. The sequence continues at coordinate 693,067,287 of OY728164.1, forward strand.
ATGAGCATAAACAGCTCAGTAAGGGATATAAAAATATGGGAAGAAAAAATTAGTCCAGGTATACATAAGAATAAATGAAATCATAATTTACTCATAAAATATAAGAACTCTAACATACCTCATGAAATCATATGTTTTATGAATAACACATATAAATCATAAGACATAAAGGTAACTTGAGGCATTCATAACATTCTTACATAGGGAGTAACACTCATGGTTACGTTTGGAATACCTACCACAATATATTCCCTAAATCTCTTCAAAGAAACTATAGCATTTAACTCCATCACGTTACCCATTGAATTGGAGAGCTATCATGGGCTCACCCACCATTAGTTTATCATAGAACCACTCATCTTCACAAACAATGCCCAAGAACCATAACATAATCATATCACATAAAACATGCATAAAGGAAACATAACATTTCCACATTTCAATCACAAGATATCAATACAACACATTGATATAATCAAAACATTATAAAAACCATTTTAAATACCAAAATAAATAAAAATTAAAACATGATATATATTTTTCATTTAAAAAAAAGATATCGCTTATAGAGGAAGCATAAAATCAAATAATGGTCACGGTGGCGAAGAAGTCGTTGTCGCCGTATACGTAAGACAAAAACATTCCCTTTTTTTGATTAGTAAAACACTTCATATAAAAATATTCATTTTGAATAAAAGTAAAATTAAAAGGGTTTTATACACTGTATAAAAGAATGTTTTGTATAAAACAAAATATGCCTCAATGAAAGGAGATTGAGATGAAGTCCCTTACAAAGACGATATCCTTAGATTTAGGATAAATCAGTTGCATAATTATGTGTGACAAATATAAATACCCCCAATATAAGTGGATATTAAGTGTAAATAATCAGAGGTCATCCACACATATTGATAGAATTACATAAACAAGAAGTAGAAGTTTAACCCAATGAATCGAAATTGGGTTAAGAAGTTCCCTTGAAACAAATCGATAGCCTACCAGCATCGCATCAAAATATAGAAAAATAGTTGATGAGAGAGAAAATGGTAACTTGTCACATGGACATAAAATTTACATCAATAAGGATATAGAATAAAATATCCCAGTATAATAATATGTAAATTAAAAGACATAACAAAAAGAAATATTTTAAAAAGAGGAGGGTGAAAGGTTACCTTACCGATTTGGGTAACTTTCGAAACGTACACCCTGTGAAAGAAGGACCATAAAATCTTGATGTAAATACCCATAATTGAAATTATTTTACACAAAGAGTGGAATAATGGGAAGTACATACACCACTCAATGGAAATAGTGTCAAAATGTAGCATGAATCTCACAGGAACAAAAAGTGATATAAAAACCCCATACCTCAGTGTAATCAATCAAGCCATATGACCAAAGGATAATAAACACAATATGAATCAGAGAATACCATGAATAGAATAATTATAATATATATCATATGGAAGAAAACAATACCCCACATGAAATAAATAAGTGGCGAATAATGGAGATCTCACGGAATTAAAAGTGAGATAAGATATCCCCTTATAAGAATTCATCAGCCTAACGACGCCACTTAAAAGTTAAAAAAATGGATTGAGGATATCAATTAGGGTCTCTTATAATATGAACATAAAATTTATAGTATGAGTAATATAGGATAACATCCCCCAACATAAGAAAGAGGAGCATAGAAGAAGTGACATAAAATAGAGTACTTAAAAAGAAAGAGAGAGAGGTTGGATCCCTTACCTCAAGTCCGACTTTTCTTGTCCGTTTTGTTATATTCATGAATAATAAAAAAAATTCAATTTATAATTTCTCAATTACCTCCTTTAAATTTTATTATTCCATTCATATCAAATATTATAATGTTATAATAATTAGTTTATTATGCGAGTTCATATCAGATGTTTTTGTCATTGTTTGGTACACGAGTCAAAAATGAACTTGTTTGAAAAGAATTGTCCATGTAGTTGTAAGTGCATAATATCTAGTATAGTATTAATGTTTGAAATATCATATATATCCAATATATATTTATTTTATACTATTCCATAACATTTGAAGATAAAAAGTAATGAAATGCACTGTACATGGATACGATAGGCCGTACGTATGCATGAAACTACTTTCATTTCATTGTCACATAAATGGAATTAAAACTAAATGAGAGATATATATATTATAATTAAATTATAATACATACGTTATATAGGTTACATAATTTCATTAATTTCATTCATTATACATTCCATGTATTGCATGAACGAGCCACATCATTTGAGGGGGCGGTAGTCCACACATCCTCAAATGAAATTATCGCATTTGCACATCATGAAAAGCATAAATGAATGTTTTAAATATAAAATACAGAAGCATAGAGAGAAAATAAATAATATATATATCATAAATAAATATTTTTCCATCATAATGGCCACCATGAAAGGTGTTTGGAGAAGATAGAACAATCATCGTTTCATGAGGCAATAATTCGCCATCCACGGAAACAATATGTTCTTTAACCCATAGATATATGTTTTTGTAAGTGTAGCAAGAATCCTTCTCATAATAACATCCTAGTATATTGAAAATACTTCTTTTGTTATAAAAGTAAGGAGTAAAAATAGTTTAAGTGGTTATAGAATCAAAATAAAATAATAAAACCTAAGAGAAGACATTACCTTTAAATCGGGTAAATCTCTTTTGTTTGAACCAAAAGGGTTTCTTGAAGAGGTTTATACCTAATGTAAGGCTTATATGATGAAGAGAGGGATGTTCAGAGATAAAAAAGATGATTTTGGCCCAGCCAATTTCTTGAGCGGTGTGGGTAAGGGGGTATAGGTGGGGGGCTTTTATATGAGTAAGGAGGGGCACTCTTGGAAAGTCATGAAATGTTACATTATTATAAAATTAGATTTGTATTTTAGAGTTACCACAATGATATATTTCTAGGATAAGGTGATAAGGGTTCTAAATCCTCCCATACAATAGGTTTTATACAATTTTATGTCTTATATTTTACCTTATCTTTTCATTTTATTTAAATCGTTCATTAATGTGGTAATCACTGCATCATCACGGTGTCATAAATAAATTTATTTATTTAATGTCTAAAAATTATATAAAAATTACCATCATATAGGAAATATTTTTATCTTTCCAATTACTATTTATAGTCTTATATATCATTTATTTAGACAAAATTATTTTTTTTACTTAGGTGTTACATACTTTGGTTACATTTTCCTTTCTTTAAAAAAATGATAAAAGGTCACTATCTAAATAATGTAATTCCATGGGGTCCCATGGTTGGAACAAGGCATACCATGGTCGGCCATGACACCACCAATAGCATTAGGACACATGTTGGGGTCATTTTATATTTTTATGATATTATTTTATTACCCTTAACTACCCGATTACTAATTAAACACGATAATTAAAGATAATTACCATCGTTACAATTCATAATTCCCAAAAACAAAAGATTATTAATTACATAATTTTGTTTTTATGATGCCAAATATGGAATCCATTTTATCAAATTCCAATCAAATAAATTGCAGTAATTCGTTTAAAATAATTCCCATTGTCAAAACCAAAGACAGGTTTTAAAGAATTAAAATCTATCAAAATATTGTTTTGTTTTTACATCCAATATTAAAGTAAAATAAAATCCAATGACCAACATTGTATTAAATTATAAAGACATAATTAAATTAAAACTTAAAACAAATTAAAATGACAATTTATCTATATAAATAAATTGGATGAAAAGGCAGTTTTGAATTAAAATGCAGTATTTTTCACTATTCATTGAAATGAACATTTGTCAGAAAAATACCAAAAATTCACCCTAAGATATATTTTATATTCCATATTAAAAAATGATATCAATTTTACCAAATTTAAAAAAAATAAGTTGCAGTAATTAATTTTATAATCAATTCCCACTATCAACACAAATAGCGTGTTTTTAAGAAACAATATCTATTAATAGATTGACACTTGTTTATGTCCCATTTCAATGTTAAATTAATTAAAATGACCACAGTTGTATTAAATGGTAAAACTATATTTTAATTAAACTTTAAAAATAATTAAAAATTTAATCTTACCATATAAATAAATTATAATAAAAGGAGGTTTTGAATAAAAATACATCATTTTCACTATTCATTAAAAAATATCTTTATCGGAAAAATAACAACAATTTACACAAAGTAAATTTAGATGTCTTGATTTTAAATAAGGATTTTATTTTGTCAAATATAACATATAAAATTTTCAAAAAGATGATTAAAAAAGGGTTCTCCATCAAAAGGCAATTAATCGGCCTTTTAAAGAATATTAAAATATTTATTCTTAAAATTGGATTCATTTTCATTTTATACCTCCAAAATTTATTGAATAATGTAAAAAATTTAACATACGTATATAATCATATTTTAGTTAGTTATGTTCATTCCCACTATTCAAAGAGCTAGACTTTATCTACTATTTAAAATAATATTATTATATTATTAGTGTGCAATGTAAGATTTCAAAGAAATTCATTGTTGCGTGTTGGGAACGCCATCAAAAATATAATTCCCTTTTAAGTAATATAGATATTTTATTCACAAATATTCATAAATATGAAAATTTTATATTCTTTATTTACTTGGGATTTTACATCCTTCCCCCCTTTTGGGAATTACATCCTCATAATTTTAAAATTGGGCTTGGAAACTTCTTTAAAAGTCCCACATTGGATCAAGAGTCAGTAAAACTGTCACATTCAAATAAATAAAGAGAAGCTGAAGGTCACCCAAGTTAACCCATACAATGATTCTATGTAAGAAAAAATGGACATGGAAGAGAAAACAAAGGGTCATTTTCTGATGGAGAGTGATAGAAAACATGATTAGGAGAAAGTTAACCCCAAGAAAATTACAAACTTGTGATGGGTTAAACGGTGTTTGATTCCCCAATTAGAAAATTTAACAGAAAACATTATAGTTTTATGTTACTTTTCATTAAGTAATTTATTTATGAGATTAACTAAATCACAAGGAAACATACATAATTGTCGTGTAGACTTTCATCTCATACTAGATTTATTACACAAACACATTTTTTCTCCAAAAGATGAGTATTTAGGATGAGTTGTTCACATTAAAAGCATTATAATCAACTTTTAGAGAATCAACTAATCCACAAAAGAGAACTATATATTTCCTATGTCTTTAGACCAAAACCAAAACCAAAAAAAATTGTTAGTACGAGATCAGATAATACCCAAATAGGACAATCCTTTATAAAAAAAATCTATTCTTAATCTCTAAAATTTGTCCAACAAAACCCAAAGTTCAAGGAAGAGAATTCGATAAACAATTGTCCATAAAATTCTTCAAATTAAACCAAACTAATATTAAAACCCAAATCATTGAAGGATTTAATCACATATTCTTCCATGTTAAATATTAAAATTTATCTCCAAATAACATCAGTTGCTCTGAAAGTCTCATATTGAAAAGTAATTAACCTAATAATATATCCTCCATGATATTTCAAAAAATTTCTAGATAACCCAAAATCAACTTATTATTGATTAAAAAAATTATATAACTAAAAAGAATTTGTCATACTTACCAGGTAATTCATTTAATCCAGTGGTAGGCGATAAATACCAGTCTCACTTTGGTTGTGGGTTCGATTTCCACAGCATTGCCTGACGCGACGGGTTGTCACACGGTCTTCATGTTTTCCATTTTCCAAAGTTATATAATTCTTAAAACATTCCCCAAAAAGAGATAAAATCATCAAAAAATAACCATAAAATAATTTAACCTCAATTTTATCTCATGCCTTTCATTTTCAATCAAAACATATAGTAACCCATAATTACCTCAAAAGTAAGGATCATATAAACCATAATGGTTACATTTATAATTATTACCTGAACATCCACATAGAGTTGGTTATCTTATAAATGATGAATTAGAGAACTCAATAAGGGTCATGTGGTTAATCATGACTCCTGATATTTGGTTGAGAAAAACCACAAGAGTTCTCATTGCAGCTCCCATATCATTCAGTTGTTCTTTCAGAAAACCGTCACAGTTTTCTTCGCATCCAGAATTACATTGGTGCCTGCTAGATCCAGCCATTTACTAAAACCAAAAAGGTCAGTGTGAGTATATCATTAGAATCATCATATAATACTATGATATAATTATTCATGTTATCTTAAACTCATTCACTTTATCAAAAACTATGTCCCTTTATGAAATCATAACCATTATGGTAATGTCACTTATGCTTAAATAATACTCTAAAATATAAAGTTATCTAAACCTTCCTTTGATACAAACAATAAGGACCCAACCTTAAAACATAACATAATATTTAATTAAATGAATAATTTACATTGAGGATATTTTTAGGTTTATAGTTTTAATGAATTGGGACATAATTATTACATCTCACAAGATTACAAATTAGACACTTCTACTCAGTTTCCATTTTTTTCATAAAATAAAAACTCTTAAAAATAAAAATGTCTAGTTCCGTGTTTTAGATAGTTTGTCTTTCCTAGATCCCATCCTTGACCCTATTCACCTTTAAGTCCATTGGAAAACATTAAAAAAACCTGGGATGAGCATAAAAAGCTCAGTAAGGGATATAAGAAAACCGAAAGAAAACATTAGTACAAGTATACACAAGAATCAATGAAATCATACTTTACTCTTAAAACATATGCACATTTACATACCTCTTGAAATCATAAGTTTTATGAATAACTCATAGAAATCATAAGATGTAAAGGAAACTTGATGCATTCATAACATTCTTACGTAGGGAGTAACCCTCATGGTTACTTTTGGAATACCCACCATAGTATATTCCCAAAATCTCTTTGGAAAAACATTAGCATTTAACTCCTTCGTGTTACCCAATTCATTGGACAGCTATCATGGGCTCACCCGCCCTTATTTTAACACAGAACCATCCTTCTTCATAAACAATGCCCAAGAACCATAACATAATCGTATCACATACAACATGCATAAAGGAAACATAAAATTTCCACATTTCAATAACAATATATCAATACAACACATTGATATAATCAAAACATTATCAAAACCATTTAAAATACCAAAATAGAATAAATTTATAACATGGTATATATTTTTCATTTTAAAGAAAGTTTTGGCTTGTAGAGGAAGCTGAAACTCAAATAATGGTCACAGTGGTGGAGAAGTCGTTGTCACCTCACATGTAAGAAAAAAACATTCCCTTTTGTCAGTTAGTAAAACTCTTCGTATAAAAAGATTCATTTTGAATAAAAGTAAAAGTCAAAGGGGTTTATAAACCGTATAAAAGAAATTTGTGTATAAAACAAAATATGACTCAATGAAAGGTGATTGAGACGAAGTGCCTTACAAAGATGGTATCCTTAGATTAAGGATAAATCAATTACATAATTATTTGTGAAAAATATAAATACAGAAAATATAAGTGGATATTAAGTTTAAAACCATCAGTGTTCATCCACACATATTCATATAATGACATAATCAAGAAGTAGAAGTTTAACCTAATGAATCAAAATTTCGTTAAGAAGTTCCCTTGCAAAAAATCGATAGCCTAAAAGCATCGAATCAAATTTTAGAAAAAGAGTTGATGAGAGAGAAAATGTTAACACATCACTTAGACATAAAATTTACATCAATAAGGATATAGAAGAACATATCCCTGTATAATAAGACGTTAATTAAAAGATATAACAAAAATATGTCTTTTAAAAAGAGGAGGGTGAAAGTTTCCCTTACCGATTTGGGTAACTTTCAAAACGTACACACCATGAAAGAAAGACCATACAATGTTGATGTAAATACCCATAAATGAAAGTATTTTACACAAAGAGTAGAATAATGGGCAGTAAATACACCACTCAAAGTAAATGGTGGCAAATGTAGCATTAATCTCATGGGAACAAAAAGTGAGATAAAAATCACATACCTCATTGTAATAAATCGAGTCGTATGATGAAAAGATAATAAACACAATATGAGTCATAGAATACCATGAATAGAATCATGATAATATATATCATATGGAAGAACACAATACACCACATGCAATAAATAAGTGGCGAACAATAGAGATCTCACAGAATTAAAAGTGAGATAAGATATCACCTTATGAAAATTCGGCAGCCTAACGACAGCACGTAAAAATTCCAAAAATGGATTAAAGATATCAATTAGTGTCTCTCATCATATGAAAGTAAAAAGTACGGTAAATTTAATATATTAGAACATCCCCCAACATAAGAAAGATGAGCTTAAAATAAGTGACATAAAAGGGAGTACTTAAAAAGAAAGAGAGAGAAGTTGGAACCCTTACCTCAAGTCTGACTTGTCTTATTCGTTTATTTATATTCCTGAATAATAAACTTTTGTCAATTAATATATTCTCAAGGAACTCCTTTAATGTTTATTATTAAATTAATATCACATATTATAATGTTATAATAATTAGTTAATTTTGTGAGTTCATATCAGATGTTTTTGTCGATGTTTGGTACATGAGTCAAAAATGAACTTGTTTGAAAAGAATTGTCCATCTAGTTATAATTACAAAATCTCACGAATAGTATTAATGATTTAAATATCATATATATCTAGTATATATTCAATTTATACTATTACATAACATTTTGAGACAAAAAAAAATAAAATGCACCGTTCATGGAGACGTTAGGCTGTACGTACGCATAAACACTACATTCATTTCTTTGTCACATTAATGGAATTAAAACTAAATGAGATATATATATATATATATATATTATAATTCCAGTATAATAAATATTCTATATAGGTCACATAAGTTAATTAATTTCATTCTTTATACATTCCATGTATTGCATGAACGAGTCACATCACTTTAGTGGGCGGTAGTCCACACTTCCCCAAATGAAATTATCGCATTTGCACAACATGAAAAGCATAAAGTTATGTATTAAATATAAAATACAGAAGTATAGAGAAGAAATAAATATAATATATATCATAAATAAATATTGTTCCATCATAATGTCCACCATGAGAGGTGTTTGAAAAATATAGAACAATCATCGTTTCGTGAGGCAGTAATTCGCCATCCACGGAAAGAATATGTTTTTAACCATTAAACGGAGGTGTGTGCAAGTGTAGATCAAATACTTCTCATAAAAACATAATATTACATTGAAAGTACTGGTTTGGTTACAAAAGTAAGGAATAAATTGATTCTAAGGGGTTGGAGAATCAAAATAAAACAACAAAACATAAGAGAAGACATTACCTTTAAATTACGTAACTCCCTTTGGATTGAACCAAAAGGGTATTTAAAGAGTTTTCTGGCTTAGGTAAGGCATCTATTATGAATATAGGTATGTAAAGATATAGAAATAGAATATTTTGTCCAATCCAATGGCTTGAGAGGTGTGGTTAAGGGGGTAGAGGTGGGGGCTTTTTATAAGAGGGAGGAGGGGCACTCTTGGAATGTCATGAAATGTTACTTTATTATTAAATGAGTTTTGGATTTTAAAGGTCCCACAATGAAATATTTCTTGTATAAGGTGATAAGGGTTAAAAATAATCCCATATAATAAGTTTTATACAAGTTCATGTCTAAGATTTTAAGTTAGCTTTTCATTTTATTTAAATCGTTTATTAATGAGGTAATCACTACATCATCACGGTGTCATAAATAAATTTATTTATTGAATGTCTAAAAATTTTAAAAAATTTACAATCATGTAGAAAATATTTTTATCTTTCCAATGAATATTTTTGGTCTAAGAGATTATTTATTTTGACAAAATTAAAATTCTATTACATAGGTGTTACATACTTTGGTTACATATTCATTTCTTTAAAAAAATGAAAAAAGGTCACTATCTCACTTATGTGATTCCACGGGGTCCCAATGTTGACACAAGGAATCACATGGTCGTCCATGACACTATAAATAGAATTAGTACACATTTTGTGGTCATTTTATATTTTTATGATATTATTTTATTACCCTTAACTACCCGATTACTAATTAAACACGATAATTAAAGATAATTACCATATTTACTATTCATGATGCCAAAAAAATAGTATTAATTACATAATTAGGACCTTATGATTCCAAATATGGAATCCATTTTATCATATTCCAAACATAGAAGTTGCAGTAATTAATTTAATATAATTCCAGTTGTCAAAACCAAAGACGGATTTTTAAGAAGTAAAATCTATCAAAAGATTGATTTGTTTTTTCATCCAAATTAAAAGTGAATTTAAATCCAATGATCAAAATTGTATTAAATGATAAAAAATACAATTAAATTACACCTTAAAACCAATTAAAATTACAATACAACTATATAAATAAATTGGATGAAAAATTAGTTTTGAATTAAAATGCAGTATTTTTCACTATTCATTGAAAATGATCATTTGTCAGAAAAAATCCAAAAATTCACCCTAAGATATATTTGATATTACAAATTTAAAAATGATATCAATTTTACCAAATTCAAAACATATAATTTTCATTAATTAATTTTATAATCAATTCTCGCTGTCAAAACAAATAGCGTGTTTTTAAGAAACAATATCTATTAAAAGATTGACACTTGTTTATGCCCAATTTCAAAGTGAAAATAATTAAGAATGACCACCATTGGATTAAATGGTAAAAATATATTTTAATTGCACTTTAAAACCAATTAAAAAGATAATCTCACAATATAAATAAATTAGACTAAAAGGAGGTTTTGAATTAAAATACATCATTTTCACTATTCATTAAAAAAATAACTTTATCTGAAAAAAAACAAAAATTTACACAAAGTAAATTTTTATGTCTTGATTATAAAGAAGGGTAGTATTTTGTCAAATATAACATATAAAATTTTCAAAAGGTGGATTTAAAAAGGGTTCCCCATCAAAAGGTGGTTAATCAGCCTTTTAATGAATATTAGAATATTTATTCTTAAAATTGGATTCATTTTCATTTTAAGCCTCTAACATTTATTAAATAATGTAAAAGCATTTAAAAAACATACATAATCATATTTTAGTTAGTTCTGTTCATTCCAACTATTCAAATGGCTAGACGTGATCTACCATTTAAAATAATATTATTATATTATTGGTGTGCAACGTAAGATTTCAAAGAAACTCGTTGTTGCATATTGGGTACGCCATTGAACATAGCATCCCCTTTAAAGTAATATTGATATTTTATTCACAAATATTAATAAATATGAAAATGTCTTATTCTTTATTTACCTAGGATGTTACAATGTATGTTCATGAATAATAAAAATATGTCAATCATCTACTTTATTATGAATCTATTTCTTGTTTATTACTAATTTTATTTCACATATAACAAATGTATAAATAATTACATAAATAATTTAGTTTATGTCCTGAGTTTTGATGATATTTGACTTATGTTAAAAAAATTGACATCAGTGGGTCGACCATTGGCCTAATATTTCATTATTTAAAATATATATATAAATAAGGATATAATTATCAAAATTAAATATAGATCATACATTTATGACTAATCATGAATGAGGGTTTTGATAAATTTAGTACATTATTTTCAAAGAGACAATAGGTAAAACGTACACATTAGTAACATTTCAAATTTTCCACGATCATTATAGAAAGAAGATTATTAATATTTTTTCATTAAATAATGATTAAAATACAATGTATAACATTTTAATTAATTAAATATTTTTACAGATATCATCCATGAATTGTGGTGATTAAAATAGAGTCACACTGCTTCGTGAATGCAATAGTTTTCTCCTAAACAAACAATGATATCATACTTCGATTAGTTAAAAGTTAAAAATAGATTGATATATTATATTTTCATTATTATAAATATTTCATGAATATAATTATTTAGTATATGGGTCTAACTTATAATAAGTATCATTAACTTTATTACTATAATATAAATCATTTGTGAAAAATGAATTATATCGCTTCATGAGGAGGTAATCTGAGGTTCACATGCGTGACATTATCTTATCACCAACGGAATATATAATAAAAAGGTATATGTGATATAATTAATACAAATATATTATTAATTTATAAATATAATATTTATAATTTATGTCAATAATTATATAAATTCGTGAGAGGTATTGATAGAAAACATGCCACATCAGCCTGTGAGGTGGTAGTCCACCATACACACAAGTGACATTATCATTTCAAGTTTTATGTAAGAGGAGATTTATATAGGACATTCACTAAAATATTAAAATATAGTTATATAATAAATACTATGGTTATTATACAATAATTAATTTAAATATTTTTGAAGGATGTGAAAGAAAAAATAAAAAAATTCACAGTTAGGAATTTTAACTATTCTCAGACTACTTATTTAGGATTGTACCTAATGTATTCCTAGAGTTAATTTCATACAAAAAAGGACTATTAAAACAGGATAAGGTATTTTGGAATTTATTTGGTTATGTTTTGGATAAAAAAGGGTTTTCTAGTATGATGGTGATATGAAATTTGGTGGCCTTTTATAAATTAGATAATTGGAATGCTTGTAATCTTTTTTTTAAAATAAAATTTTGTACCTAAGTTTTTTAAATAAAAAAAGTTATAAAATGGACTATTTTATGAAATATACCTCATATGGCCAAAATATTTCTAGAAAACTAGATTTACTCATTCTTGTAGTCTTTTTAACCATAATATTTATAGTTTATACATGATAAACCCATTTTTACATATACCATTGTAATTAAATTTTACTATTTTCAAAACTAATTATTGTATAAAATTAAGATGAACATATTATAAAATATAAAAAATTATTATAAAAAATATGTAATTAATTTTTAAAATTCAATTTATTCATGTGAAAAAATGTAATATCAAATTATATATACAAATGTGATGAAAAAGATTGATTCTAAAAATCAATCTGATATATGTATTGAAGGTTTTAATATCAAAATTAAAAATGAAATTGAATCCAAAAAAATTAATTATATTTATTATAATATAATATGATTAATTTTATGTAAAAACCATTACCCCATCAGCCCGGTTTCAGCTCATTAATTTATTAAATTGGCATAGATACAAGACCTAAATCTAAATACACAGATCAGTTTAGCAATTTGGGAAGAATGATTATAAACAATAACATGACATTAAAACATGCATGGAGGTATAATAAATCAATTTCCATGGAAAAAACCATATAATTCTTTATTATTCATGTAAGCCATCCATAATATACATCATTACATCTTGGGGAAAAATAACACAGAAAAAATGGGTGTTATCAGATGCTCAAAACGTTTAATAAATACAGATTAAGTATAAATAATAATGAAATGGTGAATAACTAAAAGAAAAAATTCCATTAAAAAAATATTTATTATAATACAGTAAGAATTAAATCAGAATAAATTATTTCACATAAAAAATTGCATGAAACATAATTATAGATATTCTAATAGTCGAATAATCCCATGATTTATCAATTAAAAATATCTAATGTTGGTAATTTATAATTCTAGACATCTGAAACATATCATTAATGTTATTTCCCTGACATATAAAAAGAAATGGTTATGGACTCAGCTGAAATTCATTTATGTCTTGTCTAATGTGACCTAGCAATGCATCGAAGGGCTATATCCCCCCAATCACATGATATGTCCAATTCATTCTTCATATGAATTTGGTTAAACAGAAACACCATTTTCATATGTAATTTAAGTATCATTACTCAATCTATAAACATAATGACTAACCATTCTATGTAGTATGGTGAATTGTATCAAGATAGAACATCCATAGTAAAAATGATCATAAACCATTTAATAAAATATGTTTGATGATAACTGTAAAATGTTATTGTCAATAAATCATAAAATTCCACATATTTATTGAAATATATGAAAACACTCTAATATAATAATCAAGGAATTCATTAGAGAAATACCCTTTTAGATTTCAATGAAGAGTCATTTTAGGAAAAAACAGTTTTGTTTTCTATAATAGATTATTTAATAAAAAAACAAAAAAAAAATATTTTTCTACAAAATATAGTCATTTTATTAAAATATTTGTGTCTTAAAATATATTATGGATGGAACTTTAAAATGTGTAATAAATTGAGACATTCCCTTGAATCGGGCCCATGTATCCGGAAGAAATGAGAAGGAAAACATGACAACCACATATTCATTATAAAGGAAATATAAAATAATCTAAATATATGATTTTTGGAATGTCTAAAAATAGTTTAGAATAAGTATATGATAATAATGTGGTCTTAAATTAGTGTATAGTGGAAGTAATCAATACCTGAATGAAAATGGAGAATCAGGACAAAACTCTTACATTATATGCAATAGTGTTCGGAACCTGTACTTAATATACTAGATAATCTATTTAATGTTATTAAAGAACAAATAAATACACCTTTTATAAATAAATTCAAATCATTATATTATTATTAATTACATTTATGGTCTTTTTATGATATATAATATAAAAAATTATCATTTGTGAGTGTTTTTTGCTAGGTTTTCAAGATCAGTTTACTTTTTTATAAATAATGATGTTCATGTAAAATTAGTATAATTTTAATAAATTGTAATTATATGTTATTAATGAAAATAAATTATATTTATTGTTCTTTTATATTATTTTTTCCCACATATAATGATGATTTATTTGGTAGAAATTTTGTGAAAATAATTTAGATCATATTGGCATTTTTTAAATCATCATGAAATATTTTTCTATTATTAATTAATATCAGTAGTATATAATGGATACCCAAAATTAATAAGGAAATAATACATATATTACAAATATTTAACCCATCAAAATGTTTTTATTACCATCCTTGAATGAGTTAATTGAAAATAAAAATGCATTATCCCTAACGTCCATATAATGACACATCCCAGGTGATGTTTTTATTTATTGAATAAAAGGGAAAGAGAACAAAGTTTGAATATGTGTTTTCCATTAACATAAAATTATTATATTTTATAAATTATACTTGGTTTATCATTTCTATTTAGAAATGGAGGGTGATGGAAGGTTAAGAAAACAAAAAACAATTGAATGGAAAAAAAAAGAAAAGAAATAGGATTTTTTACCTCTAGAATTATCCTCCTCGGGTACCACCTTAAGGGGATTGGTTTTGGAACATTCTTAACACAAAAATATCCAGGACATGGGGGAGGATATCGTTAAAATTATTTCTTATAAATTTGGAAAGCCTAAAATTTTTGTATGGTGTGAGTAGAAATGGTGGTGAGGGGTGGTATTTATAGTTGGAGAGAGGGGCCGTTTTTTCAATAATTTATTTATTTGTTTACTATTTTGACTGAAGACTTTGAATATTTTTATAATTATTACAAAATATATTTTAATAATTATGGTTAGCTTGATATTATGTGCATGCATGAACCATAAATAACCTATAACTCAATAATTCGTGTATTTTACATTTGTCTTAAATTATCATATTTTACTATTCACCAAAAAATTCATGTATTTCAGAAATATCCATTAAGTACACCAAAAAAATATTTCACCTGTATAATTATTAAATTAACTCCATTTTAATAAATTAATTTTTAATATGTGAGGAATATAATTTTTAATTCAAATAAATATTTACTAAGAAATGTTGATTTTTAAATTATTACTATTTTTATAACACATTTAAAAATCAAATAAGGTCTCATAAAAGTATACTAAATTCTTAAAACAATGTAAAATTTATTTATGAATAAATTTTATAAAAATATATTTTATATTTAATAATTTAATTTATTATAAAATTGTAATTATATATTTTTGACATACAAAAATTACAACACTTAATTAATAATTATAAAAATATTCCTTTAGTTATTGAATGATTTTATATATCATAATTTCATTTATAAGATTCCTAAATTTTTTTTATACATTCACTGGTGAGGTTACTATTCATTTGTCTCCTTTACTATTCATAAGGGTCATATTATAATTCATATGGTCTTGTTAATATCTCATCGGTGTATGTTCCTTATTTTCCATAAATACCTCTTAATTCATTAATTCTTAATTTTTTAGGGTTTTAATGTGTTATATATGTTATTTTATATTATTTATACTATATAAAATAAATATAAGAAGAGAAATTCAATGATAGATTTTGGGGTCATTACATTCTCCCCTCCTATAAAAAATTTCCTCCTCAAAATTTCCATAATGTCACCTCATACAATGATTTGGGTAGTACTTTATTATAATTTCCTCAAGATCCCATGTTTACAATTTAATTTTTTTATTTCTACAAAGTACCATTTCTAGTTGAGTCATCTGATTCCTTAACACCTTTTATTTGGTGTGAAAATTCCAAATAGGATTCTCACAGTAAGATAATTCATGTTAAAAATATATAACATGATAAGTTAGGACATTCCATGGGCATGGCTTGGGCATCCTTAAAAAAGATATGTGTAACACATTGGGTATATTATAAAGGCTAGGCATCATCAACAAAGGATAATCCCCAACTCTAATTCTCTCAGGAATTTCAAAAAGACCAATATACCTGGGGCTCAGTTTCCCTTTCATCCCCAAACATATAACACCGTTCCATAGACGTAATTTTAGGAAACATGATCTCTAACATGAAATTATAAATCAATCCTTTGATTATTAGTATAGTTATTTTTCATACATTGAGATGCTTTAATATCTATTAGAATAGTATTTTCCTTTTCTGTTCTTTCATCCACAAGCTTTGGGACCACATGTTTCCTATACCAACATCATCCCAATAAGATGGTGTACAATATCACATTCCATAAAATGCTTCATATAAAATAATTTTAATACTAGAATGGAAAATTTTGTTTTAGGACAATTATACCATTGGAAAATAATGATCTAACATGCCTTTAAAGTCATGTGATAATGATTTGAACATGTATTATAATGTTTAAATGGTCAATTTAGATTGACCATCAATTCGAGGGTGATATGAAGTAATCAAATCAATCTCAGTATCTATAATTTGAAATGAATTTTATTGGTTTTTGATGTAAATCTGGGATCATGATCAGACACAATTGAAAGAGGTGATCCATTATGTATTACAACTTTGTTAATATAAATTCAATAAAAAATTGAAGTGGAAAATATTTCTTTATAGCGGGGAAATACCGAGATTTTTTAAGTCAATAATAAATTACCAATATTTGGTTTTTATGTAATTGATTCTTTGGTAATCGCGTCACAAAATCAACAGTGATATGATCTAATTTCCATGTTAGGATATGAATAGGTTTCTTGACTCTTATAGGATGTTTTCCATCAAACTTCCCTTATTGATAGAATAAACATCGTTTTACATAATCATTCATTTCATGAAACAAATTATCCTACTAGAAATGTTCTATAATATCACTATAAATATTAGTTAAACTAGGGTGAATAGAGAAATTCCAACTATTGGCATCATCCAATGACTCCCTTTTCAGATCAGGTATATATAGAACACAGATCCTCCACCAAAATTTCATAATTTTATCTTCACACAAGACCTTTCAAAACATCCAATCATTCCATAATTTATTTTCTTTTGATTGTTATCATCATCTGACTAAGAATATTTAATCCATTTCAAATAAGACAGCTGTGAATCCAAATAAAAAAATAGTGATGTTTCACCTTCCTTGATAATTCTCATATCAATGTTTTATAGATCCATGATCACAAGATTTTTTTCAGTCATCATTTTGTTCAGAACTCCAAAATACTTCTTGATCAATACATATTCTACCTTATTCACCATCCTTGGATGGTAGTGTATTTAACAAACATAATCCTTGAGAAGCATGATCCATCAATACTGCATAATGTTGAGTTCATACCATGAGAATATATATTTCAAACAATTTTAATGTATATATACATATATAAAATCATTCACCATATTTATAGTGTATCAATATTTTCAGAGCTGGGATTACCAATTCTAACTAAATATCATGATATTAGTAGTTTTGTTTATTTTTTAACTTCCTTGATTCATAATAAATAACTATATAATTATTCACAAGAAAATAAATAGGTCCTTTGTTTTATTAATAACTATAAATAAAAAATACCCCATTTCATGATGGTAGTTTCCAGATCGGAGAATTCACTAATATACTATTCAGTTCATTAAAAAATTCTTCATAATATTTTGTCCATATGAACAAAACTCTTTTACGAGTAAGACATGTTAATAGGTCATCTAATTGAGAATTTTTTGACATCAATTCCAAAAATAACCTGCCAAACTAATAGAACTACATAACTTTTTATGTTCAGTGTATCCCATTCCTAAACCATATTTGTCTTCACATGATCAACTAATATTCCATCCTTAGAGATAATATGTCCAAGAAATGAAAAGATTTTATGCCCGAATTTATACATTCTGAACATTCCATAGAATTATTTTCTTCATAGAGTCTTCAAAAAACCAGCATGTCGTTCTCATAGTCTTTATAGCTTGTTGAATATATCTCGTTATCATCAATACATACAACAATGGAATTTTCAACATATTAATTTATTACTATTTTTAATAGATCAATAATAATAAAGGTTGAATTCGTTAGTCTAAATAAAATTATTGTAAACTCATAATTCCAATACATAATTCCAATACATTGTACAAAATTTTTTCATTAGAGTATCTTTCTTCCTCACACACAACAAGTGATATCTAGATTGAAGTGAATTATTCACAAAGTATATATATCATCGAGTTTTATCAAATAAATCATCAATGAACAAAAGGGGATACATGTAATTTTTTATAAAGGCATTTATTTCTCTATGATCAATGAACTACTACATTGATCTTTTTTTATTATTGAAAAATGAAACATGGATCTCTATAGAGAATCGGTATGGTGAATAAATAGTTTATCATTCAATTCATGAAGTTTATTCTTTATCTCTAAAAATTCTATTTTGTCCATTATACAGGGAGTCTTTTATATATGTCTTACACATAGGGTTAAATAAATAGTGTACTAAACTTCCCATTCTAGAGGATTTACAAGTAAATCCTCTGTAAACACATCAATATATTCTTGAACAATAGGTACATCATAAATTTGAATATTTATTTCCCTATCCCTATATTATTTTTTATATTCCTCCCCATGAATTTAATTTAGATGATATTCTAGGGAGGGGTCTAAATATGACTCAGATGATGATTTTTCTACTCGAATGATAATGGATTCTGCATCATCCTCACCTATCATATTTTCCATATTTTTTTAAATATATTGTATAAACATATTTTCAAAGATGGAACACAACGCGATTATATCAATTCCAATAAAAGGTATGGTGACATGGTCAGTAACCAAAGCATGATTATGTGGAATAAATGGGACTGACTGACACATCTTTGTAGAAATGATACTTCCAATGGGAGTTTTGAATGAAAATACTTTATTAAATAAAAAGGAAAATGTCTAATTTTCTTCTTATAATACGATGATATATAAGAATGCGATGAACCAAAATCAAATAAATCATTGTCTATGTTTGTGGAAATGATTAAATTACCAGGGACCACATCATTATGATCCTCAACTTCAGAAGTTGTGATCACATAATCCTAGTCCTGATCACATGTACTTTTCTCGGTAATGTTTCCATGACTCCATGGATAATAATTTTCACAATTTCACATTCCATTATAATTATAGAAATTATCATTAGTATCTCTATTCATATCCTTGTAATCATGGTCTTGGTGGATTTTTTCTCTAAAATTGTAATAAAAATCAATTCTTTTCATGCACGTACTATATTGATTCTTCCAAGAATTATTATAAGATTGAGAAACCATTTTTTATTGTTCCTTTTATCCATTAATCCCTCTACCACAATATTTATCTCTTTTTTATAGTACATTGTTACGAAATATGTAATTATTTCCTGTCTTGATATAAAGTGAGACTATATATTAGTATGATGAGAAATGTTGGAAGAAAATCACCCTTTAGATGAAGAGGTTTAAATAATCAAAGAATCAATAAATTGTTAACTAAGGATTACTTAGGTAGTCAACATCATTAATTGATAACGTAGTAAATTATTCTTCATACTTCTCAATGTTTTTATCCACTTTTTGTTTATCACTCCTAGGTTTCTTATCTATATCCTCTTTTTTCACGAGGAAAATATTTTGGATAGAAATTTTTTTAAAATAATTTCATTCCCTATTTTTAGTATCTTCCTCATAGATAGTGTATTGAATAAAGACAACCATCAATCACCATCTCAAGAGAGAAGATGAAATAACATGATAACTTTTTACCCATCATTACTTTTGAAAGTGATAAATATCTTCTCTAAAGAAAATATCCACTAATCTACTACAAATAGATTTAGTATCCTACTAAATTATGGAGGATATTTTCACATGAAGTGGTATAGCATTACTCATCCCTATTTTGGATCCAGAAGCTCCATAAATGTAAGGTTATTTTTCATAACCTGAATCAACTATAAAAATATAGTCATAAGTTGCTGATCATCAGTCACGTCACTAGTACCGACATCATTATCATTCATAAGGGGGAATTATTTACATGTGATACACGCATTGAGATGGTAAACATTCTTTCCACTATGCATTATTTCAATATAACATAATACAACAAATTAGATTAAGAATCATAATTCAAACTATCAAACATGAAAAAAATAACATACACTGAATTTTGTTCATGACTAATATCATATCATAAACATGGTTTCATTGGGTAAATATTTACATTCGAATCCTTAATGATGGTTTGTAAGGAAAATATGAAATATCCTATGAATGTACCCAAGGAGTGTCAAAGTAGTTATGAAATAAGGCTTATTTTCATATACTACATTACCTAGAGTTAGTCTCAGGGAACCTTGTTAGATTTATGACCCAAAGGTACATCTATTCGAGAACAATATATAATTGTAGTATCCAGGAAAATATGGATTTCTAGGAAGATCCACATAATATATACCTTAAAAATTATATTATATTCTTCCATGAATATCTTTAATGTATATCTGAGGTCTATTTTTACTAATTTATTTATTATAAATCGATTTTATATGGTTTATACTAATATTTCTTCGATACCAACAGTAATGACCTCGACCCCAGTATCATAGAGCCAGTTCCCTAGTTGATTACATTATCATATGTGCAAGAGATGATTCCTAATGACTAATTAGTTTACCAGTTTTGGAATATATATAACATACATGAAAATCACATTTTACCTTGAATGGAAATACAACAATTCTATTCCATTTGTATCATGCATAAAATATTATAATATTAATAAAATTCCTTCATAATATACATATTTTTAATCCTTCGAGAAAATAAAACCTAATAAATGGTTGAGATCATATGCTCATTATGGGTATGAAATACAGTGGGATCATAAATAACATGTCATGGTGAATAACTAAAATAAGACATGCCATTATAACAAAATCATAATCATAATATGGAAGGAATAAAAGTGAAATTAATAATTCTATATAAATAATCACATTAAACATTACCATGGATATTATATTAGTATAATAATTCCATGATTTATAAATTAATAATATCATAATATGGGAATTAATAATTATAGTCATCATAAATATACAATCAATGACTCAACAAAGACATATAAAAATAAATGGTTAATGCCTTAGCAGAAATCCATTTTTGGTTGGTCTTGTGAAACCTACTAAAGCATCGAGTGGCTATAGTGGGAACCACCCAACACTTATTATGTCCAATTAATTTTAAATATTAATTGGGCAAGACATAAATAACATATTCATGTTAAATTTAAATAACCAACCCTAATCTATAAACGTAATCACTACCCACTCTAAGTAGTATGGTGAATGGTATCAAGATAGCACATCCATATTCCAAGTGATCATAAATAATTTAATAAAATATGGTAGAATATAATAATAAGTTATAAATATCCATAAATAATAAAATTCAATAGAGCAGCTGAAATATATGAAAAAATGTAACAAAGATATCAAGTAATTTTATAGATTAATACCATTTTTTACATTTCAAAAAAGTGTTATTTTTTGAAAAAATTTATTTTACATAATTGTTTGTATAAAAATATAAATGACCAAATACAATTTTTCATGAAAAAACAGTGAATGTTGAAAAATAATAATGATTTAAAATAGATTATTTATGGTACCTAAAAATGGGTAAAAACTGAAGATGTTCCCTTTAATCAAGCTTGCATATCGGGAAGAATTGTGAAAGAAACCTTGAAAACATGAATTTCATAAAAATGTAAGACAAAGTGATCTAGATAATTGATTTTTTAATGTCTAAAAATAATATTGAATATTTATATATAAATAATGAATAATTTCATTGGTATATAGAGGAAGAAATCATAACTTGGATGCAAATGGGGGTTTGGGAAGAAACCCTTGCCTTATGACTGAATGTATTATACACATTTACATAACAACAGGGATAATAAAATTAAATACATTAATAAAAAATTATATTACATATATTCATGAATTTGATTCATTATTTTTTTATTAAGAATATTTATTTTCTTTTTGATGAGTTATAATTGTCAACTATATTGTTCGAGGGCATTTTCTTCCTTCGTTTTCATGATCAGTTTACTTGTTTAAAAGTAATGATGTTCATATAAATGTGTATAATTATATAGAATTTTAATTATGTGTTATTAATGAATATATATAAAATTTATTTGTATAATATATTATATTTTTTCTATATATGAGTTTGATTAATTGGATAGAACATTAATGATAATCCTTATGATCATTTTTGTGGTTTTTATTTTATCACAAAATAGTTTTGTCTAATTAATAAATATAATTTTTTTATAATGGTTCTAGAATATTATATATGATTTAATAAATTTATTATAATATTTTCTAACATTCAAATTTTTTTGGACCAACCTTGATGGTGTTAATGGGAAATGAAAACTTATCATCCATGCTATTAGAAAATTGGCACATCCAATGTGATGGTTCTCAATTATAGAATAAAAGATAGATAGAGAGAGACGGAAGTTTGATGATGTGTATTACATTAACATGAAATAATTACATAAATAAATGATATAATAGTTATAATTTCTCTTTGTACAACAATGGTGAGGGAAGGATACGAAAATAAAATAAATTGAAAGATAAAAAGGAAAGATCGTTTTTACCTGTGGAATTATTCTCCTTTAGAATCACTATGAGGAGATTGGTTTCGGTGTTCTATTGAGACCAGGTTCTCTTTAACATGTGGGTTCCTAGGTGAAGGATTGAGTAGAAATTTTACATGTCTTGGAAGGTGCAAGGATAAAGGGTGGTTATGGGTGTTATTTGTAGAGGGGGAGAGGGGTGTTCATTGAGTATTTTTTTTATAATTTTAGATCATAACCCTGAATAGATTGATAATTATCACCAAATAGGTTAAAATAATGTAAGAGAGTTTTGTATTATGTTCTTACATCACACATACATCCCCCATTACTCAATAATCTATGTATTAAACATTTAACTTAAATTATCATAGTTTACTATCCACAAAAAGTGTAGTATTTTAGAAAAATACAAAAAAAATACATTCTTACCACATTTGAACATATAAAAATAGTAAATGAAATATGTTTTATGAGTTTTTCAAATAAAAACATGAAATTAATTTTATAATTAAAATCATAATTTAAATGAAAAAACAGATTTAAAAATTATAACAACTTTTACAATACTTTGAAAAATAAAATAATGTCTCATAGAATTTTTATAAAAATATTATCCAAAAATAAATAAATTTATGGATACATTTTAAGAAAATATATTTTCTTTTATATAATTTTATTAATAATATAATTTTAATTAAATATTTATGACATAAAAAATACCAATAAATAATTAATAATTATCATAATATTCATTTACTAATACTATGATATAATTATATCATAATTTCATTTAAAATATTCATTAAATTTATTTATAAATTCATGGGTGATGTTATTATTAGATTGGACAATGTATTATTCATAAGGGTTATATTAATATTCCTATGGTTATAAAAATATTTCATCGGTATATCTTCCTTAACGTCTATAAATACCACAAATTTCATTCATTCTTCTTTTCTATAGTTTGTATTGTTTTCTATAAGTTATTTTATATTTTTAATACTATTTTAAATAACTATAAGATGGAAACATACATTGACATAATTCTAGGTCATTACAATTTAATTTAAAACCAAACTAATATATAATTTATCTTTTTAAATTATCTAAATTAAAATGAAATTTTATTTTATTTTTCTAATTTTTACTATTCATAAAATAATGAAAATTTTATAATAAATTATAAAATTCAACCTATGTAAATTTTTATATAAAAATATAATAAATGAATTAAATTTTATTAAATAATTTTTTTTAATAAAAAAAAATTAATTTCATCATAAATTGTCAAGAAACATAAAAACTATTTAATGAAAAATAATAATTTTTCACAAAACATGTCTTATCTATTAAATGATTATACTGTTATTTATAATATAAAGATATTCATTTAATTTATTTTATACATGTTAAAACAATAAAATTATCTAAATTTATTATTTATCATTCATTCCAACCAACTTAATGGTTATGATATAATGGTATTATTAGTTAAAATATTGTAATAGAGTATAGAGTTTTATTAAAACTAGTTGGTGTGTGCATTGAATGATATTAATGTGAATGAATTTTCAAAAAATTAAATTTACCTTTAAGTGTTGAGATTCTATATTTTCTTCTAATATTAGTGTTTTATATTATACATGCTATCAAATATAATGTTCCACTTTTAAAATCTCTTGCTGTTACATTGTCTTCCGATAGTGGATTTATACCACCTATAAGAGTTATGATGTTTTCTTTATGGAATTTTTATATAACAGATATCTATAAAATTGGATTTGTTGAATAAATAAATTACTAATTATAAACTAATTCAATTTTTATGATTCTAAAATGATAAAACAACCATGATATTAACGATCAAAAATATATTAGTTATTTTAAATATAAATTATCCAAGAAAATTTAACCAAATAATAAATATTATCGAATTAATTAACACAAATTATAATTATACACTAAACAATTTAACATAAAAAAATTCAAGAATATGATCAAACATATACCATCACACTTTATGAGATTATTAATAAATTGGACAGATAACATCGACCATAAATTTTACATTATCGTTCTCTAAGAGATATTGAACCCACAAATATAAAAATAAAAAATTCAAAGAACATTAATATAATATATAAAAAATTTATAATAAATGAAATAAAAGGAAACATGATTAGAGAACCCTAAAATTGTATATAGATCAAATAAATAATTATTATAATTTTTTTATTTTGGAAGTTAGAGGACATATAAAACACATAGATACTCTATTTAAGGGTTCATAATTAGATAATATCAATTTGAAACTAGTTTTCTAAAATATATTATAACATACAATGTTTTTTAGATATATTTATTGTACAAAAAATATTTTATTTCTTCCAAATAATTTCTAAGAACATTTAAAAAAATTATACTTTTTGGAGACACAGGGTTACACAATGTTAGTGGATGGTTAGTTGAAATATGTCCTGCCCCCAAAAAACCATGTTACCCAAGTAGTGGAATAGGATATCCTGTATGGTTTTGTATAAGATTTTTAGAATCATATGACAAAATCATGTATCCTCTACCTATTATGACAATTGTTCCCACATGTTTAGCTCACATTCATCCAGAACATGTGACCAATCAATTCGGTTATCTAGGGTTTTGTTAAAATTATGTATTTACAATTTTTCCCTCCCCATATTTTTACCATTTCCAAACTGAATTTATCTCATTTTCCCTTCTCAAAAATGGTTGTCAGACCACTCTACTCCACCTCCCTTTTGAATTCAATACTTTTTTTATTTGAAAATAGTTCTTCTTATAATATTCAAGAAAGTTTCAATTATCATTTAAACTGAATTTTTTGTCTCTACATTACCTGTTTTCCTTATCGTAGGGACCTATGGCGACATAGAGTGTGTTTGTGAAAAAGAAATTTCGTTGAATTTTATTTTGGTCATCTGTTCTTACATCCATATGGTTTACACTAATCATGCATTGTAGTTTTGATCCTGTTTTTTTATTTCAATGGAAAATATAGACGGTTACTTATTGTGATACTATTTTATTGTTTAAGAATTTTTTCTCTCATTTATAAATTTTTTCTAATTTTTTTGTTTCAAATAGATGATTTCATGGTTGTTGGTGTCGATGTGGATTTGAATTTTATTATCCCCTATGGAGATTGTAGAAAAAGGTATATATGATATGACATGGATTAGATTCACAAAGTGTTGTTTTAATCATTTTATAAATCGGTGAAGCACATGTTAATCCTTGGTACCGAGTCTGTAGACTATGAAAAGTACACTAGGTAAGGCCCACCTTACCTATAATTATTTTTTGACAATACTAACTAAACATATCTTATGGATTTGTTGGCTCATGCAATTGAATGAACATTTTCATCAATGATAATTCATTGAGAGAATGCAGATCTTATTTACCCAGTAACCATAGTTAAATATTTATTTAACAGGGTGATTATGTTGTGTTTTTACATATTTCCATCTATACATGTACATCTTATATTTATTTCAAAATTATATCTATTTTCTAAAAGTTAAACTAACTTATTTTTTAAAAAAATAATTGATTATTTTCAATATAATTTATATAAATGTAAAACATGGTGTGATCCTACAATGAAAAAATTATCATAGCCTACATATACCCAATGGGTATACTTAGACCTTGTTTTGTATGATATATCTAATGGTTCAGAATACCATGAGAGTGGCATTAGGTACTCTTGTTAGTGGAATCTTCTTCTAGTATGTGTTGATTATCATGTCATGGTGGGTGTTGGACCTCATTCCACACATAGTAATACATTAATTTTATTGGTCCACTGCCCTTTTGTAAATACTGGTTTTTTATTTTAAATGAAATTTTTTCTTCTGAAGATTACAGTGATGTAGCTTTTTTATGGGGGTTGGATGTTATGATTATGTATATGTGGGAATGTTATTGGATATTGATTCATGTAACACCCCAATATTTTTAGAGAAGAAAATTATGTTTAATAGTGTAAATGAAATAAATTACTGAGCATAGATTATAATTTAACTCCCTAGTATATTATGAAATATTTATTTTTAAATAATTTTAATCTCTTTGATATTTTGTGGTACACTAAACCATGATATTTTTATGTTATACAACATACTGACCATGAAATACTATGCTTAGAAATCAAAAAATATATATTTTTATATATCTATTATAACCAGTACATTAAATTAGAGGCTATGATTAGTTTAAATTTTATTTGATATAAGTATATCCTCATAAAAAAAGATTATTGACAAATGTTTTGTCAATAATCAATCAATTTTTATTTATGAAGTTTTATTATTCAATAATTTTATTTTATCTTTTAAAATGATTTCTATTGTTTATCATGAATAATTATTATAATTATTTTGAGGAACATTTATAAAATTTATTATATATAGTTAAACTAATTTTTGGAATCATAATATCAAAATTTACTTTTAATGTAAGTTTTGTGTTTTTTTAAATACTTATAATTCAGTAAATAGTAATAAATAATGATTTTTATAAATAATTCATTTAATTTAAATAAATAATGTAATTTAAATAAATAATGTAATTTAAATACACCATTATGTTTTAAAAAAATTAATATTTTATTTATAATTAATTCAATTTTCTTATTTTCAATAAGCATTATATATATATATTAGTAAATGATTTTTTTAGGTTTAAAATGTTGTTTGTTTATAAAAACTGTTTTAAAGTGGATAACTATTCCCCCTTATAATATATTAAAACAATTCGTTAAATTAAAAATATAAATTATATATCATAAAATTTTAATTTATAATTAAACAATAATTATTATTAGACATGTATTTGATATAATATCATCTTTTGCCTAAAAAAACTACACTTGTAAAACCTGAAATTTTTCATCATATCTATGGGATTTGTTTTAAACATATCATTTTTTATAATTTTTCAAAATTTGTTCGATAATTATTTTTTGTTTTCAAAATTTTAATGTAAATTGTCTTCGGGTATTTTTTGATAATTATACTAGTTGTATATTATTCTCATGAACAATCAGAAATGTTAAATTTAATTTCAAAACTACATATTTAATTAAATTATTTATAAAGATAAATTATATTTAAAATTTGATTTAGAGTAAAATTTGTTCAATTATATGCCTATTAATAAAATTTTGGTCATTGGAATTAATTTCATATTAGAATTAGATATAAAAATATTATAAATTGTTGAACATTATCTATTTGAAATCTAACTTTCTCTTCGCTTCTAAGAGATTAATTTTAAATTAAAAATTTTCTCAAATGCGAAATGGATTAGAAAAATGAATTAAATATTACGAAATTAAAATAATTTATTTTATATAATAATTATAAATTATGATTTGACATGAATGAATAGTTTGAAATGTAAAATAATAATTAGCATGGTTAAGGTAAAAATTGATTTTAAATAGTGTTAAACTAATTAGATATGTGTGGAAATGACCTACCAACATATCAAAAACCCATATCCTGATGATATTTATACCATAAAACATCTGGTATCCATAAATTACAAATTTTATGATTTATTCATAACAGAATTCTGGGAATGAATAAATATTTTTAAAAAAATTACATGTCTTCCACTCACCTTACTTATAAAAGGCATGCCACACTACTCGCTTTTCTAAAAATCCAAACATCACTGGTTCAGCCAATATCAACCCAAATAAAATCCGAAAAACCATTCACTTATCTAATAATGTTTAGTTTTTTTCCAAATAAAATCCTATGAAGTATTTTGGAGAAGAACTAAGGGGGATACCCTAAAAAGAAGAAACATTCATTTACAGGTATTTTTATTTTATTAATTTCTCTATATTCTTATATTATTAATCTAAGATGATGATATAATAACTTATTTGTAATTAATATAATATAATATTATAATATGAATTGAATTAATTGTGACAACTACCACTTCTGTCAAATGGGTTACGAAAGCATCATTTATGTGTACAGAAGACTGTCATCTCATGAACTGGTCTCGATTTTTTTCAAATTAAAACCTTTCAGGGTTGTGTATGATGATGGACGCAATTTATATATATATATATATATATAAATGTTATTTATAAAATATTTATACATCTGATGTAATTATATTATATATAAAAAATATCACTTTCCATTCCATAGAGGATATGGTAAAGTCATTCTTGCATATGGTGGATTTCCACGTCACGAAGTGATATGATTCATCTTTAAAAAAATATTTACATGGAAGGTACCAAGTTTGATTATAATGAATGTATGTGATACAAATTTAATAAATATGATATTATCGATATATTTATTATTCAAGAAAAATAATATATCCTTTTAATTTTCACACAAAAAGATTCATAACTTTGTTCAGGTACGTGTGAACTACCATCTCTACGAAGATGTGTGACTCTCTTTGCATCGCCGCACCCTATGTACGATATATATTATTTTATCGAAATAAATAATATGGTATATATGATGAAACTATAATCATATGATTATAAAATATTAGATACCTACTTTCCATAATTATCATCAAAAATGGAAACATTAATCATGCATACGTATGGTCTATCGTCTCTATGATTAAACCATATCTTATTTTTCATAACTACCTTTAAGGATTAACACATAAAATAAAATTGATGAAAAAATGTTATAATTATTTCTTGTTTATTATTTTATATATAATTTAACTATATAATATATAAAAGAACTAATGCTTTCATAATGATCCATGAAAGAGAAAACTAGGCATCTAACACCTGAAACAATAAAAATAATGATATATTATTAAATAATAAGTGATAATATGTTATAAAAGGATAATAAATGATAGTAAAATTAATATGGTTTATAAATATATTAACAACATGTTTATCACACTATAAAGGAGGTTAAATCCTGTTCATCTAAAAAAAGCATGAAGTAAGGGATTTCTTTATCGCTTTTTTACTTCTGTGAGACACATTTCATATTCAATACCAATATTTTGTGTATATACATAACATTAATATATTTTATTATTATTCTCATAAAACATATTATTATCTATATATCCATTTATGGATATTTATTATATAGATATTATGATTCATCGAAGACAATGTGGTAATTATTTTATGTCACAACCACATTGTTTACCATGATTATATACAATTAAGTACCCAATTTTGAACACTTATGATGTACCTCTCTATTACTCTAAAAACTATTATTTTCCATTTTTTATTAATGATATTTTAAATTAATAGAACCCCTATTCTGTTATTTGGAAGATAAAATAATTTATAAAATGCTCTAATGAAAAATAATCCTTATTTCTCTCTTCATTCAAAAACCCCCTTTCTTCAAAAATAATTTTTATAAATTTTCTATTAATTTTATTAAGCATAAAAATTGATTTTTTAAAGGAAATTTATCCACCTATAACATTTTAATTTTTCTGAATGGAAACATTATTTTATTTTCAAAATAATTATCATTGGGATTATATAGAAAATGTGAATAGAATCAATCTTTTAATAAGTACGACATGACCAAAAAATTATGTTATCTTGACCTTTGATTTTATTTGAATAATATATTATAATTTTCAAAAGTTGTTAAATAAAATTTATTTTATGTTTTAAATTGTATTTAAATAATAGAAAGGATATTTTCCTCAATAAAGTTTTTAAATGATTTTATTTATATGTTTCAATATTTTTCTGAAAAAATTATAAAATAATTATCAAATTTTTCTGTCTATATAATATTATGGAATAGTTTTTATAATTTTATGATAATATTATATTTGAGATGAATATTAAAAAATACTCAATTTTAATAGAAAAAAGCTATTTCGTTTAATTTTTTTAATAATTTTAAATTTTATTTAAATTTGATTTCAAAGGAAAAGATATTAAATTATATATATATATCTCTAGAATTTAGGTCATTGTAATAAAATACATATTGAAAATAGATGTAAAATCTATGTAAAATTTTGATCATGTTCTCAATGAAGACACATTATTTCGTTGCGTATAAGGGATTAATTTTAAATTAAACTTTTTCCACATATTTTAATTGGATTTTATAAAATGGATAGTATATTTTAAATTGGAATAATTTATATTTTGAATGAGTTGAATGTAATTCAAAGACAAAATTAATCGTGAAAACTTTACACAATAATTACTGTGGTTAAGGAAAAAATTGACTTACCCGAGGATAAACAAAGAAGATATGGGTAAATAGAACATACCAACTTGTACAACGCATAATGGATAGAACCATTTCAACCTTATATCCAATAGGTATGATAATGAATGATAATAGATTATTTTAATGATAAAAATGTGGGTATGATTAAATAGTTTCTAAATATTTCATGTGGGCTAATCACCTCATTTATAAAATCCTACCCCTATCCCATTTTATTCACACATTAAAACATATATTTTTTTAATAACATCCTAATCCTAAATAATGAAATTCATATTTTGACTATATATCTATCCTAGTATGGATTTTGTAGAAAACCTATATAGGATACCTGAAGAAGAGTTAATTTTCTTTAAGAAACATTTTTATTTTTTAAAATTTTCAATATATTTCAATTATTATTAAATAATGATGATATGAGTATCCAAATATTCAACATATATTGTGAATGGGGTGAGGAAGGAGAAGACGCTCCCGACGAAGCTCGATGAAGGAACCCTAGTTCATGCTTGATGAAGAATTTCCCCCCCTTCCTGGCGGTGGGAAGGGGGTGGATGTTTCGAATTTCTCACCGCGGAAGCCCCGAATTCCATTTGTTCCTTTCTCCAACCCTAATTTACTTCCGGATTTCCCCACGATTTCTCTAAGCCTGAAGGTTCCTGAACTTCATCTCGGTAATCCCTAGCTTCCGCTTACAGTTTCGGAGTTCTCTGAGGCATCGAGTCACCTTGGTCTAACTCTGGTGGCTCGTTTCATCCATTGAAGACCATCTGTTGATGAGTTCAACAGATTTGTATTTGGAAAATGGGATCTGAATGATCGTGCGATCGTTGGCCTCTTGGATAGTCGTCACTTCATGATTCGCTTCGCCTCGGAGGAAGACTTGGTTTGCGCATGGTACAATGCTCCCAAACGATGCAACGGTTGTAGATTCTTCCTCTTTCGGTGGACATTTGTTCTCTGCATGAACCGTGATCCATCCACCATCCCGATTTGGGTAAGCCTTCCGCATCTGCCTTTACCTTTACAAAATCCTGCAGTTATACGTATGATTGGGAATATTCTAGGACTATTTTTCTGTACTGATGCTCGCACCTCTTCTGTGAGTCATCCCATAAATCCCCGGCTTTGTGTTGAAGTTAATGTTGCGAAACCGCCGGTGGAATGGGTCTGGATTTCGGTGGGTGAGGAGTTTAGGTGGAATCAGGCTGTGGTATATGAGACCTGGACTAACTTCTGCATAGTTTGTAGCAGTTTGGGGCATTCGTATTCCAGGTGTCGGATTGGGGGCACACTTAAGAGGTCTGCAGCTTTGGGGAAGGGCATTGGTAAGGCCCCTGTGAGGGAGATGACACCCGTTGTTGATGTTGGAATTGGATCTGGTATTGCACCTGTTATGGTGTCCCGGGGTGATTCAGTTAGGATGAATCCGTCAGGGGATCATATGAACCCCTTGGTTTCTCATGTGATGAGCAAGCTGAGGCATGACTTGTGTAGGGGGGATGATGCTTTAGGTCCTGCTTCAAAGACTACTCCTGCTGTTCGTGATTTGGCTTCAGGTGAAACTGCAGCCGCAGGAAAGCGCCAGAAGGAAATCGTGGTCTCTGTTGTGTCAGAGAGGGCAGGGCAGGTTCTTCTCAATCAGCCAAATACTGGTGTGGTGAATCATTGCCAGGGAAGTTGCAATGAGGATTTGGCTATGAGCATGCGGGGGCCTGATGCTATGGCAGATTCAGATAAAGGGCATGGGTTTGCTGCATCTAGGAAGAAATGGAAATATGCTGGTCGCAAAGATAGAAGATTTTTGGGGCATGGTGGAAACTACAGTGGCCAGGATACTGCTGATAAGGGTGTGCAGGACATTATGACTATGGAGAATCGGTTCCAAGAATTGAGCAGGTTAACTGGGGATGAGATGCCACCCTTAGGTGGTAGTGTTGATTTGCAGAAGGTGGGACAGGAGTCTGGTGCTTTTGATGCTGAGCATACATTGGTGGAGCGGCCTCAATGCTTGGCCATTGTTGACACGAATAATCAGTTCCTGCAGAACCACCTTGTGAGATACGCAGAGGTGCAGTACCATGGGAAGTGGGGGGACCTCGATGACAGTGACCAGGAGATTTGTGAGAACACAGTACAGTTGTCTTATAGTGAGATTGCTCAAGTGGGGAACAAGGTGCTGCCGGTGGCCCAAGACAAGGTGATTTCCCCTCCTCGCGGGAGGATGAGGAAGGACTTCTCTCACTTGTCGAAGCCGATGTCGACCAGATCTTCTGTCAGAAGTATGCAGTCTCCTAATGAGTTTCTTGA
Organism: Viscum album; assembly: GCA_963277665.1. Classification (NCBI taxonomy): domain Eukaryota; kingdom Viridiplantae; phylum Streptophyta; class Magnoliopsida; order Santalales; family Viscaceae; genus Viscum; species Viscum album. Next base: position 693,101,232 of record OY728164.1, read on the forward strand.
GCTAGAGAAGCTGAATATGAGGAGGAAGTATGCCAAAGTGCTGAAGAATTATGAGAGTTCTGTGTGGGAAACAGTGACGGAGGAAGAGTCTGTCTATCATGGTGACGGTAAGGGGTGTGATTTTGAGGATTTTATGTGACTTTGTTGGTACTATTTTGCTTGTTACTGTCTTTTTCCTTTATTTTAATAAATGGCCTGGGGCTCTACCTCTGGCTACACTTTTCTGTTATATTGTGATATTTTTATAAATATTTAATGAACTAAAACTTTTTCCACATCCATCAAATTTTTAATGAAATCAACAGTCATTTGTACAACAGACTACCACCTTGGGAAATGATAACAATAGTTCTTCCATTAAAACCAACCACAGTTTTGTATATTGATGGATAAAATCCATATATATAATACTATAAAATTTATTATGTAATTGGATTCACGATGTCATATATAAATTTTCTACTTTACATTCTATAAGGGTTGTGATAACATCACTCGTGTGTACAGAAGACTATCGACTCATGAAGTGATGTGATTCAACTTTCAAAAATGTTTTACATGGTTGATAATAAAGTTATATATAATGGAAATAAAATTTATAAATATAATAATTCTCATTATTTTGAAATAAATTTCATTCTAGTAATAAAATATATCATTTTATTTTTTACACCAAAAATGATAACAACATTCATGTACATGTGGTCTACAACATTCCTGAAGTGATGTGAGACTATTTTCATCACATAAAAACATTGATGATTTATATAAGTATATTTAAATAAATAATATGTTTTAAGTAAAATTAAAAAAATTATACAAGGAAAAATATTACATACCTCATTTTTATAAGGATCATTGAAAAATGGAAACATTACTGAAGGGTATGTACCACCTACCATCAATATGACTGTAACATAGTATGTTTTTCATACCAATATTTCATGGTTGGACATAAAAGATAAATTTATAGAAAAAATAAATTATTTATTTCAAATTATTATTCTATATATGATGCAACTATATTATATATATAAGAACAAGAACATTCATAACAAAGCGCAAAATAGAAAAATAAGGTATTAACACCTAAAATAATAAAAATAATGAATGATTACTAACATTCTGATGATAATATTTAATAAAAAATAATATAAAAAAATATAAAAAATTATATGGTTTAATTATAAGTTAATAACATATTGGAAACACTAAAAAATATTTTTAATAATTTTTAACCAAAAGGAAGCATGATGTAGGGGATTTTCATATCACTTTTATAATTCTATGAGATATATGCCATATTCAACATGTATTTCTATTATGTGCGTCATATGAATGACATGAATGTATTTTACGTTTTTTCTCATGAAATTAATGGGAATGTACATAAAAATTTTAGATTCTCTCTTATAAAAGAACTATGAGTCAATGTTATCAATGTTCTAAGAGTTTTATGTTACAATTTCATTGTTTATCATGATTGATTATGATTAAGTATCACATGTTGAAATATTATAATATTCTACCCAATTAGCCTCATAATTATTTTATCAACATGAAGAAAACATTCAGTTACTTATAATATAATACTGATATTTTATAATGATACCACCCTCATTAGTTATTCAGATTGATTAATATTTTTTTAAACTGATTTTCATATGACCAATTTATTTTCCAAAGGTTGGCTATGATTGATAGAGACTATTATGGAACCTATTTTTTATGGATAAGTCATGTTTCAAAGATATTAACATGAAACACATTTATTTTCAATTGTAAGTCATTTTATGAATGTAATAGTGATTATTTTTGTGAGTTTTATGATGAAATGAGGGCTCTTTTTTAAATTATTAATTTTTAATCTCTGATAAATTTCTTATTTTATGGGATATCCAAATAGAATTGGGTGATACCATTACATTTAATATGATTGGATGTCGAAGATATCATTAAGTGATCCCAATTTATCTTATACGATGGGGAGGCCTAGATAGAACTAGGTATGCCCATTATAGTTCAAATGATGGATACTCCTAGATAATGATCAAATTATTTGGATATTTTTTATTCCAAATTTAATAATATTTTATGTCTTATATGTATATATATATTTAAATTTTAATGGTCTTATAAGAGTTTTTTGAATTTCATGTTCCAAGATACAAATATATTTAATAAATTTTTTCAATGGGTTTATAATGTTTCCTTCGATCAAAATCGTTATCAATGGCTCATCATTGTTGATTATAATTAATATTTATATTTTTAGATAAATATACCTTGTTTCATTGATATTGATTATTGTATTTATGGTTATAAGATATGTTGTGATTTTCTAATGAAATCTGATTAGGTTTTCAAACCCATATACACTTCTTAACATCATTGATTACTTTCAAACGTTGTGATTATATTTACAATTTCTGATCAATTAAGATAACCCTTTTTATTTTTCCTCTTCACTAGGTTAATAATAATGTGGATGGATGAATTATATAATCATGGAATTTAATATAGATGATGATAACTTAATTTTAAGTGAGAAAAGATATTTTTTGTGGGAGAAATACTCATTTAGATATATATTATCATTTTATTTTGATATTTTTCTATTCCAAAGAAACTCGAAACATAAAAGGTCATTGAGCATATAAGTGATACATTTTTTCCATTTAATGTTGTATGGTTTGGATTGAAAAAATTTGATCACCATTATTGATATCAATGTCATAAGTATATTGTTTATAACTTCATCATGAGGTCCTGGAGATCATGTTTTGAGCTACTATAATGTTTATTCTTATTTTTAGGGTAAACCCATTCCCAAAAGAGTAATATGATTCCATGGAGCTATTATAAAGCTTTTGGGGATTGGGAATTCCCTTTAGGCCATGCCATATGCCAGGGTGGGTGTTTGGTTAGATAACATCCCAAGCTTCTCTATGACATATCATCTAAAATTATTCATTATATTTTAATATGATTATATTTATATATTGTAATCATTTATTTTAACTATTTTTTTAGGATATATTACATATTAAATCTCATATAACCCACTTATTAAAAAGTGAAAATGTTAATGTAAAGGCATCTTTCCATATATCCATAATCTTATAAAATTATTTATTTATTATTGACACCCACTTTTATAACATTTATGAAAATATTTATATTCATAAATTATGGAATATTTAATTTATAATTGAGTTATACTTGTATTCTTACCTCTATTGTTGATTTTATGGGTCTCCCTACTATGGATTCCCTTTATATGGGTATATTTTCTATCAATATAACTTCCAAACATGAATTTATTTTTCTCCTACACATACATGTACTTCTACCTTGGATATATTTTATATAAATTTGCTATTTAATTGGATTTAATATATTTAATTATCTATATACCAATAACTCTATACTTTGTGAACTCCTTATATTTCAGAATCCATATAAAATGGCCTTTACCTAAAATTTTATTTAATTTATTTAACTCATGAAATATAGACGATCTGTTTATATTTTTGGTCAATATAAATAATTATTAACTTATAATTCAAATTGATGTAAGTTGTTCATAATTAATAATTTCATTTTATATTTTTTATTCTTTACTTTCATATGGTGAATACATTGGACCATTTGTGTGATATATGATGAAATTTTTTTTATATCCCTACGATTAATCGATAAGTCTTCTGAGATAAACTATAATAGGTTAAGGGAAGTTCCAAAAACCATTATATATGAAATCATGGAATAATCCATATAAGGTAGAATTATGATATCCAACAACATATTTTTACCATTAAGTGATCATTTATTTTTATTCATGTGATTTTATATTTTATATTATATTGAAATAAAATATTTTATATTTAGTTATATTTAATTTAAATGTTCATGTATTCATGCCAGATTATGTATTTCATTATTATACCAAATTAGATTCTACTATACACTAGAAAAACCAATATTTTATGATCTAATATAATATTGTACCCCATTTCACAAGAAACTAAAAAAAGGTAACATACAATATAATGATTATAACGAAATAAAAATGATTTTTCATTTTCACCATGTAATTTATGTCCCAATGTAGTTTTATAATAAAAATATTTACAGAAACTCGTGATACATATAATTATTTTATTATTAATTCTTTTAATGTAATAAATTACCATTTTATCTTAGTAGTGGTGGTATTCCACTAATGACTGTTTTCAATGACGCTTTTCAAATTCCATATTTTATCATTTATAATGGTGATACTATATTTTAGGATGTAGATGAATGTATGGAATGTATCCAAGGGATCATTGATCTAATTTGGGATCCTGAGGATAGGATGGTATGAATAGTCTTATTCACACATAAGGTATTTGATTTGTTCAATTGGTACATCTACATATAGATTAAGAAATAAAGGCTCTATACTAAGATGGGTAACCAAAATTATATTTTAATTAGTTTTTTATACATGAATTAAAGATGGAGTAAAAATATATGTTTTTAGAACTCTATCTGTAGGATATTTTACTAATTCATTGCATAGTGTGATTCAAAACCCAATTGAAATTCTTAGTTATAAAAATTGAATACAATTACATAAAAGACCATTGGTTAATGACCTTGGAATGTAGTGTGTTTTCCAATCAAATTATTTAACATTATTTCTTATACATATTTAGGTTATAATAATCTATTCAGTAGTGGTATCATGGTTTGTGGTTTATGAAGAATATAGTAGAAGAGTTTTAATTGATTCTCCAGAGTGGTAGGCTATGGGTGGTGAGAGTGGAGGATCACTTCGACCACTAAATGGGAGAATAATTTGGTATGTTATCTTTATAGAGTATTGGGGAATACATTATTCATCTAAATGAATTTGTAAATATAGTTGCTTATATTATTGAAGATTATATACATAAAAATGTCTATTGGGAGAGAACTCATGATTATAGTGGGTATTCAACGAGGAATTACCAAGGATCAAGATTAGTTCCAATAGTTTCATCGAGGGGTATATTTTAAATCCTGATTATTATTGTATAGACATTGAAACATATTTTACAATTTTTCACAATACAATTAAGCTTTACATTGTTTCCTAAACCTTGAAAAAAGTTCAAGACAAATTTATATTATTGGATAATCATGTACATATATTAGTGTATTATCTTTAACTATATGAGGGATACTATTTTTGATATTAATGTTATAAACTATATTATTTAATAAGAGTGTATCATGATTAACCAAAAACCAAAAATCATTGATCTTATGCCAAAAATTATTAATATTTTTTCATTATAATAATAAAAAATTATTCTAAAATATGTGGAAGAAATAAATTCATATATAAAATTATAAAATTTAAATCTTGAATGAGTTAAAACACATCAAAATATATTTTAGTTCTATATTTTTTTATAATTAGGAACATATAAAAAATATAACTCATTTTTAACCCTTCATTAGGTATTAATAAAGTTATTTGTTTTTTAAAACACATCAAGGCCTTATTACAAAGTAGTTTTTATTGATTTATATGTCATAGGAAATAATATTCTAAAACAAGGTGTGAGAAAAAAATGACATTGTAAGTGTTGTCAATATAGATTAAAAATATCTATTAAATATATAAAATACCTTAAAAAGTAATCTTCATAATAAAATCTATAAAATTTTATTGAATAATTATTTAGGATTGTAATTCATCATTTGAATTAAAATCAAAAAGGGATTTTTTTTATAACCATTAAAAAACAATCAATGTCAGTAGTTATAAATATTACAAAAACCCCTATGAAACATATAATTTTGATTTATTTTAGAATTAAAAAAAGGTATGCTATCACATCAGAAAAACATCCAAATAATTTATTTAAAAAATATCTACATATTTTAAGAAAAACTATTGGTAATCATAGAAAATTATACCAAAATTTGACCATGAACATAAAATTATATATGGGGACTACCCTTCACATTGGGTAAACTATCCCATGATATTCTGGTTCACTCAACATTATTAATATATTATAAAATTTCAGAGTACCATATTTAGATTTTTTTTAACATTCTATAATTTAAATTTTTTTTAATATAAAATATATATATTTTAAATGAAATAAATATAAATAGTTGTCTGGATTGAAAATGGAAATATTTCAAAGGATATATTTTTTCATAAAATTATATATTTATAATGAAATACATATATAGTTCAAAATAAAATTTAATTCAGGGATATATGTACATAATGATAATAAATAATTTATATTATTATAAAAAATAACATTGAATTTTAATGAGAATAAAATAGTGAATGTATATATAATCATATAGATAATATCATATTAATTAAGAATAAATTATTTCCGAACAAAGCCAACATAATTTTTTTTTACAAAAAATGAAATACATAGAAGAGGATGATTTTTATTAATGCCTACTTTGAAAAAATAATTTTAAAATAATCCATTTTTTTAAGATACTAAAAATGATTGAGTTATTTTAAAATAGTAGAATTGTATTTTTGAAGCATTATAATGTAAATTTTTAAAACATTTTTCTCATAAAATATACCCCAACAATATAGTTAAAGAGTTTTACCAAAAAAATATAATATAAAGAGAAGAATTGTAACCAAATTTAATGAACTATTTTAAACAAATTCCGTTACAATGAGGGTATGGTTTGGAAATTTAGTAGTATAAAATTTTTAAAAGTCCCCCCAATGAAAATAAAAACATTTTTAATGAGAAAAAATGAATTCTAGAGAAAAAATTTAATACAAATAAATGTGGTGAATGTTTGTAATTTTAAAAAATTTAAAATGAAATGAATCTTTTTAAAACAATACCCTCTTACATTCACATTCTAATCCAACCCCCCATTTCAGAACTCTCTCCAAAAATGATTATAAATGTTACTATTCTTCTTCACCACCACTCATTATGTGAAATAGTTTAATATATATATCTCTAAAAATAAGATTTGTTAAGAAAAGTTTTTATTATGATCTTCTGAAGGGGTCATTTAAATTTACACCCCTTGCTATATGACACACTATATAACTAATTTGTTTTAAAGGATATGTATGGAGGAAATATATAATAGACCAGTCCATTGTATAATGTTATGTGACCAAAATTACTCATCAATAAATCAAAAAATAATATACTCGTACTTGAACAAATGGATTCCATCAAAACCCCACAATGTGGTCATACAACATTGAATATATATATATAACCAATAATCCTAGAAAAGACTTTCCTATAGTGTAATAATAGAGGATGAAGCCATATTAGTTTATTTTTATCACAAGTAATCCCTGATCTATAGTCGTCCACCAATCCATGAAAAGGTGTATTTGTTATCTTATAAAGCCATCCTTATGTTATACCAACAACACTAGTAAAATATTCACACTAATTTCAATCAACACAAGATCACTCATCCTAGTGGTTGAACTGAATGAACTTTGGAAGACCTAATAAAAAAAATATAATGTATCATTTTATCTTGGAAAAAAACTTCAAACTATCTACTTGAGTGACATCACATCTACCAAAGAATATGGAAACTAATTCTTATTGAGATTGTGATGTGATCACTGAAAGATGCAACATGATATATAATCCCCATTAATATTATTAATGGTGTAAAAAGTAATGAAAAGTTCTATTTTTCAAGGTCCATAATGATTATGGGTGGGTTTAGTGTGAGGGGCAGATTGGAATGATGACACAAGATTTAAAATTTATTAAATCCTATTATTATAATAAATATCAAATATATTTATTATATTCATTTCTTGAGAACTATAACCAGTACATTAAAATTTCAATTTAAAACATTCCATTTTTATTTAATAGACTAAATTTTATCTATTAAATTAATTAATTATATATATATATATATATCCAAATTTTTTTGTTACCCATTATGTTAATAAATTTCACATATAATATTTAAAATACAATTTCACCAATGAATTCCAAAATTATGATGTATATATATTAACATATATATTTTTACATAAAGTAGTGCACTTACTACTATCACATATGTTTGTTAATAATTTACATCTCAAAGTGTATTAATTTTGTTTTCAAATTCAATATATTCTGTTCAATGCATTATAAAAAATTATCCTTAATGTTTTTTATCTATATAAACTTATGTAATTTAAAGTATAATCCCCATATTATGTTTTAATAAATACACACACACATTATATTAATAATAATTATAATTATAATATAATTGATTTAAATTACTACCTTAATAAATATAATATTATAACTCTAATTTGTTATCACCAAAATTAAATATATCTTTATTTAATTAATTTAATTTATATATAATTTTTATTATCTTATATATATTTAAAATTACTAAAATATATTATTTATTTTTTCTTATTTTTCTTATAATATATATCTACCATCATTTATTATCATATAATCACTATGAATTAATTTTAATAATATAAAATTCATCTATTTATAATTTATTACACAAGAACTAAATAAATACTACTATTTCCAAAATATAAATACATAATAAAATATTATTAATCTATAATATTTTGTAAAATCCTTATACTAATTCATTAATGATACCAAGAAATATAAAAATATTTATTTATTTTCAATCTGAACATCAATAAATATTTATATCATCTAAATATTAGAAAATATGTCAGTGTTTCATAGTAATGTAAAGCATGATTTTATTTTTTGAAAAATTACATTCTATTAAAACACATTTTTTACGGGGAGAAATATAAACATTAAATAATAAGAACTTTTCATTATCTCCAATTTTATAAATTATCTCTTTTTAGATTTTAATTATCCTTGTATATTATTAATGGAATGTAATAATTCATCCACATTTTGGAAAACTAGTGTCACCAGTTCTCTATAATATTCACAAATCCATTTTCATAAAATATTTTATATTATTTTTATATCTATTAAAAAAATCCTCAAAATAAATTTCTAACTCTTAGAATACCCTTAATTAATATCATTTAAATCTATAAATATACTAAAATCTTCATTTTGATACTGATAGACGTGCATCAAGCCCATGCTCAAAAATCGTTTGTTAAAAACCCTTAGTCATTTTTCCCCTATTATTTATTTTAAATTTATTTGATACTAAAATAAGTATATAGAATATTTAGAATTATGATATTAATGATTCCAATTCAAAAAATTTACTACTATTCAATGGATTATATTTCTATGAAGTTTTAGAAAATTATTAAATTAAAATTCTAATTAAAATTCATGAATTTTCCATAATTAATAATTAGTATAATCCTTTAATTAATATTTTTACTCCACATATGCTATAATTTATTTTTAGGGCGTTAATCGAAATAATATTTTACCTATTACTAAGAATTGTTAAAATTTCATTATATATTCGGTTTTTTAATGTTTTTTGTAATGGTTTTAAATATAGAAGAAAAAATAATTTAAAAATATATAAATAACATTTGAATTCATTTTAATTTTAATTAAATTCTATAAATTTAATTCATCGTTTTTATTAAAATTAAACTTATCCCTTCCTTTAAAATACAATATGTTTTAAAAAACAATATTTAAATAATTATAAGAAGTGATAAAATAATTTAAAACAACATATTTCAATATAAACTTATTAATTTTTTATAAATTTATAAAATACATTTTTTATTGAACAATTTTGAAAAAAATATTTCTAAAATGTATCCAATGTTTATTTGAAATATTATCTAACATTATTAAATAAACCATGAGTTAACCTGAATCATTTAGAAATATATATAAACTACTAATCACTTGGTGGACATTGTAACATTAGTTTTTAGTTAACTAATCATTCCACATTATTTTTACAATGTGTGTGTTCCATATCCTACGAAATGTTTTTCTATCATGGACACTTTTTAAATTTTTTATTGAATGTTTGGAATCATAAAAAGGATAAAAAAATAAATATTTATTTGGAAAATATAAACTATAAAGAAATATTTTTTTCTAAAAAATAAATATTTTTACAGAAATACAGAGATGGGTTATAATAAACTAAATTTCACGGGTATAAATATATAATGTAAACTAAGGAGAGAAATGATTTGAAAAATTAAAATGGAATAATGTTGAGAATAAAATAGTGTGTGACAAAAATATAATATAATTTTTTTTAAATATAGATTATAATATTTTCATAGAAATATTACACAAAATTATTTTTTCACAAAAAATGATAAAATGAAAAGAAATCAAACCATTATAATGCGAGCTTTAAAACCCGTATTCTTATTTTATAATAAAAAAATGAGTTCAATAAAATCCGATGAATTATGTTTTGGTATCATTAGAATAGAATATTTTTAATAAAATCCCATTAAAACCCACCGTTGAATAAAGATAATTAATAATTATATTTATTTGAAAAATAACATTAGAATTTTGGAAATTTTTTAAATTGAAAAATAATTTTTTAGACATGTTCAATTTCTATTTTTTAATGAAATTTTAGATGTCAATGAATTTCATATATCTCTACCATACAAATAAAAACATGATAATTTTTTAAAATATATAATTTATATAAGAAAATATATTATAATAATAATTTAAGTTGTGAATTTTTTAAATTAAAAAATTATTTTATATAAAAGATATTTTGGAAATAATTGTTTCCATAACATGATCATGCTAATTTAATCCCCATTTCAAGATCCCTCTACCAATTATCTCAAAAATATTACTCTTCTCCATCAATATCACTTATTTTCTAAAATACATATGTGTATATGTATATATATATATATATGTATTGAAGAAGGCATAAAAATGGTTATTTTTGTTCTTCTCAACTCTTAAGGATCTTTTTTAAGTACTCATTCACTACTATCTAGCTGATGATTTAATATAATTTTTTTCAAATAATTATGGAGAACCTCTAATAGAACCATGTTCATCCTATATTTTAATTCTTACACCATGAATCATTAATAAGAATGTAAATAATTTTTCCATAGTTATATCATTGCATTATATCAAATCCACATAGTGTCGTCTGGGAATAAAAAGGTTTTATAACCAATATATCTTACCTATCAACTAACTATAAAGGCATGATAAAAGAAGACACCATGTCACTTTACATTTATCACACAAGAAAAATGATCTCAACGGGTCCCCACTACCATGTTCATGTGGAATTTTATTCTTGTTAAGCCAATAATACAAGGAAAATTTAATATGGGAGTCTTTGTGTTAGGGGTGTATGTTTTAATTGTTTGGAAAAAATGGTAGTATAGTGCCACTTGAAATGGATATTTTATCTTGTTTTTTCCAATTATTTCTCTCCCCAATCCCCTCCCATTTAATATATTTAATATAATTTCAATTTTATTAATACATAAATTTTTATAATTCATTATATCTTTAGAAATATAATTAATTTATTTTTAAATTAATAAATATTTATAAATATAGATATATAATTGTATATTTATGAACATGTTTATAAAATCATTTAGGTTTTAAATGTAAATTATATTGATTATATATATATTTACACTAAATTTATAAATAAATATACTTGAATAATTATATAATTTTAAATATATATATTTAAAAATATTTATTTATAATGATTGATTTTTAATTTTATAATAATACACACACAATATATATATAAATTTATATAAAACATTATAATAATATAACAATATAATTCTATATTAATAATTATAAACAAAAATATTTTTATTTATGTTTTTTATATTGTATATTTATATATATAATAAATATATAATTCTAAATATAATATATATATATATATTAATAAATATATATTATAATATATATTTATCATTATATTTAAAAATATTTAATTATAATTTCAAAAATATATTTATAAATATGTATTTAAAAAATATAGTTAGAAATATGTACTTAAACCCATGAAATTATATTCATTTAAATTTATAAATATAGTTAAAATTATATAATTATTAGTCTATATTTATAAAATTATATTTTTATATTATCAATAAAACTTATTTAATTATATAATAAAATAAACATTATAAAAAATTATTTATATAAATTTATACATTTATTTAAAAATATTATATAAATAATCATTATTAAATTTTAAATATAGGGATTATATTTATTTTTATAAATATATATAAAAAAATAAATTAAAAAATATGAGGTTCATATATATTTTAGAATGATGTCAATGTATAATTATTTATTTATAATCCAATAAATATTTGTTAAATAATTGTGTATAATTATGTATAATTATAAATAATAAATTATATATATATATATATATATGAAATCAATAATGTATATAACAATAATGCATTTAATAATACTTCATTGAAATTAAATTAATAATAAATAACATAATAAAGAAGAACATGAGCCTCAACCCAGTTGGTGAGGACTCCTTATGTACATATTGGAGACCTAGGATCAAATCATGGAAGCTGCTAATTTTAGGGGTATAGGAGCAGCTATTGTAGTAGGTACTATAGCAAGAACTGTGCGGAAATGTAGTAGGAACTATAGCGGGAAATGTAGCAGGCACTGTTTGGCACTATAGCAGCCAAGAATATTCCCTCGTTTGGGCCATTGGGCCACTGATTTGGTCCCCGAGTCCTTTAAGGCCAACGGGCCACCTAGGCCATTGGTTCAGTAAGGCCTTTGGGCCACCTCAAGGCCTTCCGGCCACCTTAAGTGCATATGCATACCAGACATCCTACAAGGAACAAGCTTTAGAAGGAGGAAGAAAAGGAGCTTTCATCATAGCAGAAGCTAAACAGATTACAAGAATGAGAGGGTATGGAACCTACCATCGGGACAAGCCTATGAAAGCATGATAAAGACTACCTAAACATTCATGTAAAGTTTGAGAGCTAATTTCACGATGATGATGCTAGGGAGGAGCAGTTCCAAGTAGTTATTCTAGGTTTTATGTAATGCTTGAAGGCTACGGGCAATGAATTCCTCTAAGGCCAATGATCCATGTAATACATTCACTTACAAGCATTGTAAGGGTCCCACCTCACCCCTTCAAAGGTGGATTATCAAAAATAAATACAAAATGAAGGCCTTCAGGCCAATGGAGGCTAATAAAGAAATTTTCACAGAAATTATGTAAACTATAAATTTAATGGTTTTTTACATTTATGTATATTTCATAAAAAATATTTTTTGGACCATATGTTTTCATATCTTTTAATTTTCAACATATTTCTTTATGTTTAATTGGTGTGACAAATTTTATTTAGATTATATTTTTACATTATAATTTATATACTTCTAAAGTAACATACATGGAACATAATAATAAAACAATTATGAGAATTTGAAAATATATAAATTATTAATAGTTCATATATATTAGTTTTCTTTTATTATATTTCTTAATTTAATTTTATTTGTCTAAAACAACAAATAATTATCCAAGTAAATAGGATTTTTATTATATTCAACATGATATCTGAATTTTTCATTGCCATTGTCCCTATCACCACAACACAACATCAGAACCTCACACACACTCTACGTCCATCATCTTTGTCACTCCATTGTCGTAGTTTTATGTGTGGTTTCCTCGTCTTATGATACTTATTTTACCACCTTATGGTGCTATATAGAGTTCAAGGAAACATCACATGTATAAAATGACTCAAAATCATATGTTGATCCTTATGGCCCTAGATCACATAACAAGGGAAGAAGTGAGATATTGAAAAATTCCTCATTGGTAGAAGAGTGGTCACCACAAGACGCATTACCACACCGATCTCATTGTCCAAAGTAGTCAACGAAGATGATATACATGGAATATAAGCATATATCTAATGTTCTAGATCATCAGTCGGCTGGGCAGGATCATCTTTCTATGGTACAAAAACATCTTCATGAGAAAATCTCAGATATCTATGTCTTCGCCTATGCCCCATCTGATGCCTACATCTCTATATTCCATGTGGCAATGGTGGTTCAATGTTCTCCACCTTTATAGTAATGAAAACATCATCCTCATGAGCTTTAGTGGGTGGATATATATCAAAATATTACTATGGATCCTCATCATGGGAATTCTCACATACGAACTGAAGAGGATAATTGAGAATGAAAACATATGCGTTAACTACATCCCTCCTAATGTATTCAACCTCCTAAGGATCTGTGATATGTGCAAGATGAGAAATTTCTTATGTATTCATGTGAAATAACATTAAAATTAATACTAAAAGAGAGTTAAAAAAATAAAATAAATCATATTAAACATAAAAACTAATAAATGTAAATCCCATTATGTATTAGGTGTATGATGGTGTGTCTTTAGTACTAGTTTTCATAACCCCACTAACCATTGAACTGATATCGTTATATGGTATATTCGTATTGGAACATTCCATATTTGTCAGGTGTGTCCAAAAGATTTATATAAGTTGCAAAATACTGCCACCCTTCCATTATTTGTTTACTTATAATCATAATTGAATATAACCCATCAGGATGCCATGGTTCCATGTTGATATGTTTTCTATAACAAAAATGGTGCATGACATAGTATGGCTTGTACCAGTCAATGGTGTGGAAGTGGGTGAGTGGCACCACTACAACACGATCTTCAATCATACCTATGTAGTATAATTGAAGAGATGCATAGACATAACCTGTATAAAAATTCTAGGAAACCTAAAATATAAACTAAAAAGAGTCAAAAATTAGGATGATAATGACAGTAAGATTACATTTAAATAACATAAAAATAAATAACAAATCAAATATTTCTATGCCAAAATTAATGAAAATCTTACATTAGCTATCTATATGGAATTAAATATATATCTACAGAAGAGCAATGTATGTCTCAGAGTATGGGACCACTCTTGAGAATGACTACACCAGGTAAAAAAATAGTAATATATTGTATGAATATAAAAAACAAAAAAGTACTAAATAACGGAATGTAATAACGTAAAAATAACATTATCCCTGAGGGAAGTCCTAAAGTAGCTCTAGTGTAATTGGTTCAAAAGCTCGATGAGCGATGCGTAGAAAATGATATAAGGATAGAAACTACTCCAAATCCATAAAAATTGTGATCTTATGGGTATTGTCATAAGATTATATGCTCTTATGTGTGGAATAAGATTCTATTCATCTATATCATCATGAAATATGGTGAAATAATAATCAATCCACCCCATGAGTAAGAAGGAACCCTAGAGAGAATTTGATCTACTGACAACATCACTACCTAGTAGATGTCATATGACCACACACCAGTTTCCACTAGTGGTACCCATATCGTCCTTCTCGTGGAAGGCTAAATAGAGTATGTATGTGACATCCTCTAATGTAACGGTCTTATCCCCTCTTGGATATGAGATTTATGTGTCTCTAGTCAGCATCTATCATCCAATACATCAATAAAATTATGATCAATGGTCTTGAAGTAACAAATAGAACCTCAATAAAATCCATCATGTCAGAGGTATGAAAAACTATAAATTGAGGTTCTATCATGATGAAAATTATGCACACTCTAAATATTAAAAATTCTAACCAGACATCACACCAACACATCATGTGACACATGCATCTACTGGGTAGATAACAAAGGCTTCCCTATCTAAATGTATGAATAGTAAAAAAATGTTAGGATTTTATCATAACTCTATAGGATGATCATTAGTGGGTACATGATCACCACCCTTTATTATCCTCTCAGAATTCCATGGGTAGTTGGATATGAATTTTGAAGTTTAAATTTTTTTGGATTTTGCATTGATTTTATATCCTCATGACATGTCGTTAGATTTCTTTAGGGGTTTCTTTGGTAATTTTGAATGGTAATGGAAAGAATATCAATGGTTTGAGGTTAGTTTTATGGATTTATAAGCCAGTCAATGACCAAATTCACAATCATTAAACTATTATAGGTATATTTGTATGACTAACCCCAAACTCATTAAACCAAGTGGCGGAGTTGATCATGGTTCTGTATCCCATTTCACATATTGTTTAGATTGTATTTTGGAAATCCCCATTTAATGGGAATGAGTAAAGTTGGGTCCTATTGTATGTTGATGGTGTGGATAGAGATTTTTGGAGTTTCTATTTTTTGTCTGATTGTGGTGTACGTTATTTTTATCGAAAAAGGCGGATTTTAGGGAAATTATTTTTCATTTGAATGGGATCCTAGTGTATTATTTATAAAACATGTTTTAATTTCCAAAAGGCATGTTTTCTATGATGTGATGACTTTAGGATTTATTATAATATGGAATTGGATTCTATAAATATTTTTAGTATGTTTTTTATTAAATTAGTTGATTTATGTGATGAAGATTATAAAATGTTTGGTTTTCAAAATAATTTGGTTGCTATACTGTAATGGAAATTATGAACCTTGTGTGTCGGTATCTATTAATTAATATGTTAAATAGATGTATGTATTATGAAATATGGTGACGTTTTCTAAATGATAAACAATATACATATAATAAAAATATGATAAAAATTTTTATAATGTTAAAAATGATTACATGTAAAAAACATTTCTAGTAAATGATAGTGTACATGATTCATTTTAACCATTAGAATATTGAAATATGTTTCTAGGGAAATGTTTCCTCGTATTACCTTCCATGTGGCATATGATGCACCTTTATCCAGGTTCTCATTCATTGGGATAATCCATCTCATTCTGAATACAAGTCGACATTGCCCTCCATTTAGGTCTAAGAAGAGTCTTGTTTGATAAAAGTGCAGGTGCACCATCTGATAGTCAAAAATTCTGTTATTCTGTTATTTTAATACATGGAGTACTGAAGCAATCATTGATACTCTCAAGTCAATAAACTGAATCAATAAACTTATCCCACAATAAGTGTACGTAAGCACATGTTGAGATCATATGGCTGTAATGATATCTCAATCCTTAAATGGTACCACATTCACATTATATATTATCCAATAAAACATAGTCCACACAACTATTTATATGGAACTAAACATCACAAGGCTTAGTGACCTCAAATCGTTTCTCTCGACGATTAAATTTAGTTACATAATCAGTTGAATCCTCTTAATGAACTCTATCTAGATGGAAATAGAAATGGGGACCATAGTGAATCCCTATGTTTGGGACCTCTTAATACCACATTCCACATTCATGAACGTAATTCACACTATGATAGAATGACTCTTGTACCAAACATTTAATTTAGATTTAAAACATTATACTAAAATTATATTATAATTATATATATTTTTAGTAAAATATAATAAATTATTATTATTTTCCTGTCATAGGTACTTTCAACAAACCCATGATAAATCCATTTATACATTCCACGATGTTTGTTGTTATGTTTCCATATCTCATCCCATCATCATATGCCAAAACTATTTTATGATTTTTAATTTTCATCATGTTATCAAAAGCTTCCAAAATAGCTATGTGAATATCTAAAAGACCCTATTTTATCCATTATTGTTGATATAAGGCCCCAGCCTTAAACCTTACTTAATCTTGAGTTACTACAAGATTACACCTTGAGGATCTTTTCAGGTTTAGAGTTTTATAGAATTAGAACATAAAACTTTCATTACATTCCACATTTAAACAAAGTGGTTACATAATGATAGTATTCATTTTTTCCATCAACAGAACATATTTAAAATAAAACATGGATTATATCTTGACACTTCCTTGAAACTATCATCATATCATGTACCTTTCCCTTGACTTGTAAAAAACATTTCAAAAAAACTTTGGATGAGCATAAAAAGCACAGTATCAGTTATAAAAATATGGAAAGGAAACATAAGTTCATAAATACATAAGAATGAAATCATACATTACCCATAAAACATAAGCACATTAACATACCTCATCAAATCATGAATAAATCATAGAAATCATAAGACATAAAGGTAACTTGAGGTATTTATAACATTCTTACGTTGGGAGTAACCCTCTTGGTTACGTTTGGAATACCCATCACAGTATATTCCCTAATTCTCTTCGGAGAAACCTTAACGTTTCACTCCTTCGCGTTACCCAATGCATTGGAGAGCTATATCGGGCTCACCCTCCCTTAGTTTATCATGGAACCACTCATCTTCATAATAATTCCTAAGAACCTCAACATAATCGTATCACATAAAACATGAATATAGGAAACATAACATTTCCACCTTTTAATCACAAGATATCAATACAAAACATTGATATAAAAACATTATGAAAACCATTTTCAATACCAAAACAAAATAAAAGTAAAACATGGTATTTATTTTTCTTTTAAAAAAAAGGTATGGCTTGTAGAGGAAGCCGAAAATCAAATAATGGTCACGACGGTGGAGAAGTCGTTGTCGCCGCATACGTACGACAAAAACATTCCCTTTTGTCGTTGAGTAAAACGCATCGTATAAAAAATATTCTTTTTGGATAAACGTAAAAGTCAAAGGGGTTTATACACCGTATAAAAGATGGTTTTGTATAAAACAAAATATGCCTCAATAAAAGGAGATTGAGACGAAGTCCCATACCTCGGGTCCGACTTGACTCGGTCGTTCTTTAATCTCCTAAATAATAAACATGAGTAAATTTCTACTTGCTTAAGAACCTTATTCAAGTTCATTATTCCTTTTATATCACTTATTTCCATGTCATGAACACTATGTAATTATTTATCTTAATAACGGTCGTTTTAACGATCATTGGTACTTGAGTAAAAAATAAACCCTTTATAATTACAAGTTGTTCATGTATCCATTATATCCAGAATTATAATCATGATGTACATATCATATATATCATATATATCCAGTATATACATGCATTTATAATATTACATAATCATTTAGAGGTAAGAAATGAAATGCACTGTTAATGGAGACAGTAAGCCGTACGTATGCATGAACGCTACTTTCATTTCTATTTCATATTTTATAGAATGGAATCATAATGATATAAAGGTATATTATAATTCCAGTGTAATATCGTATATAATATCATAACTCCATCCTTTATACGTCCCACATATGGTATTAACGAGTCAAGTAACTTTGAGGGGGTGGTAGTCCGCACCTCCTTAAATGAAGATATCGCGTTTACCCATAATGGAAACCATAACGATATTACCAAAATGAAAAATACATAAGCTTAAGGAAAACATAAACATATAATATATCATATATAAATATAGTGTCATATTAATGTCTAGCTTTTAAGGTGTTAAACGAATGTTGAACAATCATCGTTTCGGGAGGCCAAAATTCGCCATCCACGGAAACAGTATGTTCTTTAACCATTAGATGTAGGTGTGTGTAAGTGTAGCTCGAATACTTCTTAAAAAAACATCCTAGTATATTGATGATACTGGATTTGTTACTAAATAAATGAATAAAAAGAGTTTAGGGGGTTGGAGAAGTAAAATAAAACAAAAGGACTCAAGTGAAGACATTACCTTAAAATCGGGTAACTCTCGTTGGTTTGAGCTCAAAGGCATCCTTGGGAAGACTTCTGCCCAAAGTGAGGCTTCAAGGAGTACGATAGAGATGTGGAGAGACAAAATGGGTAGGGTTTGGCCGAGCCAAAGGCTTTGGAAGTTTGGGTCAAGAGGTAGAGGTAGGGGCCTTTTATAAGAGGAGAGGAGGGGCACTCTTGTAAAGTAAAGAAATGTTACTTTATTCTAAAATTACTTTCCGATTCACAAGGTCCCACATTGATATAATTCGAGGGTAAGGTGATAAGGGTTCCAAATCCTCCCATCCAATAGGTTTTGGAAGTGTGTAGGTCATAGAATTTACATTATCATTTCATTTTATTTAAATCCTTTATTAATGAGGTAATCGCTGCATCATCATGATGTCATAAATAATTTAATTTATTTAAAGTCTAAAAATTATACAAAATATAATATGATGGAATAACTATTTTTAGCTTTCCAATGACTATTTATAATCAAAAATTTGACTTGTATAACCCCATGTAAAAAGTGTTTTAGTAAAATAACTTATGTTTGTGTCATTTTTACTTTAACATTAAATAAAAAGTTATTTATGTCATTTCACAGCCAAAGTGGCTCCATGGGGTCCCCAAGTTGACACATGGATTGTCTTGGTCGGCAATGACACATCCAATGAGGGTAGGACATGTGTCAAGCTCATCTCATATCATTAAAACATTATTCTTACCTTAAACAACACTAATTACCTCTAATCACGATTAAAAACATAATAAGTTACTATTCACAAAAAAATTATTTTAACCCCATTGAACCACATTTTTCTTCTTAATGAAAATCATGTATGTCTGATTTTTGAAATTAAAAACACAAAGATGGCAAAATTTCATTTAAACGGAAAATCATTTTTTATAAGTATTACTTAGTGATTTCACTATTCATCAAAAATTGAAGTTTTTCAGAAAATTACCAAAAATTCACTCTAAGATATATTTGATATTCTGAATTAAAAAATTATGTCTACTTTAAAAAATTAAAAACATATAAGATACATTAATTAATTTAATTATTAATTCCTCTTGTCATGACAAATAGCGTGTTTTTATGAAACAATAAGTATCAAAAGATTGACACTAGTTTAAGTCCAATTTCAAAGTCAAATTGATTCCAATGACCACCATTAGATTAAATGGTAAAAATATATTCTAATTTCACTTAAAAACCAATTCAAAAGATAATCTAATAATATAAATAAATTATATTTAAAAGAGGTTTTGAATTAAAATACAACATTTTTCACTATTCATTAAAAAATGAACTTTATCGGAAAAATACCAAGAATTCACACAAAGTAAATTTTGATGTCCCAATCATAAAGAATAAGTTTATTTTAACAAACATGGCTTATAAAATTGTCAAAAGATAGATTTAAAAATGGTTTTCCATCAAAAGGCAGTAAAACAATCTTTTAAAAATATTAGTGTATTCCATGCTTAAGATTGGATTTATTTTCATTTTAAGCCTCTAAAACACTATCTAATTCATTAATAGACATAGATAAAAATATCTATTATTCATTACTTACTTTGGATGTTACATCCTTCCCCACTTTAGATAATTGCGTCCCCACAAATTATTTACTTATTGAATAAATGGGGGGTACTTATCCCTCATTGCATTTTCATATTCCCATGTTGCCTCTTCCATCATGTGGTTTTTCCACAAAACCTTTACCTGATTAATCACCTTATTCTGTAACACTTGCTCCCTGTGGTCAAGAATCTGGACCGGTTGTTCCTCATAGGATAGGTTCTCTTCCAGCTGAACTACCTCTGGACTCAAAACATGAGATGGATCTGGCATATACTTTCTCAACATCGAAACATGAAAAACATTGTGTACATGAGATAAAATCGGAGGTAAAGCCACTCGGTAATCAACTGATCCAACTCTCTCCAGAATTTCATATGGTCCAATGAACCTTGGACTCAACTTTCCTTTCTTACCAAATCGCATCACACATTTCCAGGGTGATACTTTGATAAATACATGATCACCTACCTCAAAAGAGATATCCTTCCTCATGTTGTTCGCATAACTCTTCTACCTACTCTGAGTTGTTTTCATGTGTTTCTGAATCAACTGAACTTTTTCTACCATCTCTTCTACCAATTCTGGTCCTGTCAACTTCCTTTCACCCATGTCATCCCAGAAAGCTGGAGTTCGACACCGCTTCCAATATAACGCCTCAAATGGTGCCATCTGTATACTGGAATGAAAACTGTTATTATATAAAAATTCAACCAAAGAAAGATGTTGTTCCCAACTTCCCTGATAATCTGTAGAGCAAGAACGTAGCATATCCTCCAATGTCTGAATTTTTCGTTCTAACTGCCCATCTGATTGAGGATGAAATGATGTACTAAAATTTAATTCATTACCCAACGACTTCTGAAGGCCCTTCCAAAAGTTAGAAGTAAACCTGGGATCACAATTGGATACAATAGAGAGAGGAACTCAATGTAACCTGACTATCTCTTTAAGATACAAACGGGAAAGTTGATCTAGAGAGAAAGTATCTCGTATAGAAAGGAAATGAGCAGATTTAGTCAAGTGATCAACAATAACCCAGATTGCATTATTACCTTGAGATTTATTCGGTAATCCCACAACAATGTCCATGGATATAATCTCCCATTTCCACTATGGCACTGGTAAAGGCTGAAGCATCCCTTTCGGTAACTGCCGCTCTGCTTTAACCTGTTGACAAGTCAAACACTTCACAGTAAAATCAACAATATCTCTGTTCATTCCATCCCACCAGTAATACTCCCGAAGTTCTCTATACATTTTAGTACTGCCAGGATGAACTGAAAACGGAGAACTACGAGCATCACATAACAACTCTCTCTTCAAATGTGAATCACAAGGCACACACAATATCTTCCCAAATCTCAAAACACAATCATTATCAATGTTGAATTCAGGCAACTTACCCTTATGAACCAGCTCTAACTTTTTCGGCAACTCACTGTCTTGCTTCTGTGCTTGCTTGATTCTGTCTGATAGAGATGATCTCACTAATACCTGAAACAAAACAGAAGAACTTCCTGCTCCAACAGCTTCTATGAAAAATTTCATCAAATACTTAACCAAAGGATCACGTTCCAAACACAACATTGTTAATGAAGAATTACTTTTTCGACTCAAAGCATCGGCCACTTTATTTTCTTTTCCCGGATGGTAATGAGTTGTACAATCATAATACTGGATTAATTCTAGACATCTCCTTTGTCTCATGTTCAATTATTTCTGAGTGAATATATACTTTAAACTTTTGTGATCAGTATATATTTCACACTTTACTCCATACAAATAATGCCACCAAATTTTTAAAGCGAAAACAACAGCAGCTAATTCCAAATCATGTGTAGGGTAATTTACCTCATGAGTTTTCAACTATCGTGAAGCATAAGAAATTAGCTGATCATTCTACATTAGGAAAAAACCAAGTCCTTTCAATGAAGAATCACTGTAGATAACAAACTCACCATTCCTGGAAGGAAGAGCCAAAACTGGAGAATTCACCAATCTTCTTTTCAACTCCTGAAAACAATCATCACATTCTTTTGTATAGATAAACTTAACACCCTTCCGAGTTAGCTTATTCATTGGACTATATAACCGTGAAAAATTTCTGACAAATCTTCGGTAATAGCCTGCCAAACCAAGGAAGCTACGAATCTCAGTTACATTTGTGGGTCTTGGCCAGTCTTCCGCAACTTTTGTTTTTGCAGGATCAAAAGTTATCCCATCTTTTGAAACAATGTGACCAAGGAAAGAAATTTGTTGCAAACAAACCTTACACTTGCTGAATTTCCCATACAATTTCTTTTCTTTTATGGTTGGCAAAATAACCCTTAAATGTCTTTCATGCTCCTCTTTACTTTTAGAAAACCCCAAAATATCATCAATGAAAACCACCACAAACTTATCCAATAACTCATGGAAAATACTATTCATTAGGTCCATGAATTTAGCAGGTCCATTGGATACCCCAAAATGCATTACTACAAATTCATAATGGCCATATCTTGTATGAAACGCAGTCTTCAGAACATCTGCTTCCTTTACCTTCAGCTGATGGTACCTCGATCTCAGGTCAATCTTTGAAAAATACTGAGCTCCCTGGAGCTGATCAAACAAATCATCGATATGAGGAAAAGTGTATTTTTTCTTAATAGTGATGTTATTCAAGGCTCTATAATCAATGCAAAGTCTCATAGAGCCATATTTATTTTTAACAAATAAAACAGGAGCACCCCATGGTGACATGATAGGTCGAATGAAACATTTCTCTAATAAATCTTGCAATTTCTCCTTCAACACTAAAAGTTAAATTTGAGCCATTCAATAAGGGGGTTTTGAAAACGGCTTAGCATCAGGAACTAAGTCAACAGTAAACTCAACTTCCCGATCTGGTATTATTCCAGGAAACTCATGAGGAAAAACATCAGGATACTCATTTACCACTGGCACATCATTAATCTGAACAGTTCCTTTATTTTCAATGATGTGTGAAATGTAACATTCATTTCCATATTTTACATGTTTCTCGGCCTCTTGATATGTTATCAAAAGTTAGGGTTAATTCTTGTACACAAACTGAAAGTCTTTCTGAAAAGAAACGTTTTTAGCTCTACAGTCAATCATAGCATGGTAAATAGAGAGCCAATCCATACCCAGGATAAAATCAAACTCTACTAGAGGTAGAACAATAAGGTTTTCAAGTAGGTTCTTTCCACAGATAAGGATAGGAAGATTCTTATAAATTCTTTTTACCTCAACATTTCCCCCAGGTGTCTTTACCAAAAGTTCAAGAGTCATTTCTTGAGATGGTATTCCCATTTTACTAGAATTGTTTTCAGATATGAAAGAATGTGTAGACACCGAATCAAACAACACACTGGCATAATCTGAAAAAAAAACAATGTACCTGATAC
Source organism: Viscum album (assembly GCA_963277665.1). Lineage (NCBI taxonomy): Eukaryota > Viridiplantae > Streptophyta > Magnoliopsida > Santalales > Viscaceae > Viscum > Viscum album. The sequence continues at coordinate 693,125,790 of OY728164.1, forward strand.
AACATCATTTGATGGCCCGACATCTGCTGAAGTAGTTGCCAAGGATTTCACCACCCCTTTCTGCTTGTAGTCTAACTGCTTCCCATCACTCAAGCTCTTTGTCGGACACTCGTTTGCATAGTGACCCATCTCATTGCACTTAAAACATTTCACTAACTGTAAATCAAATTTGAACTTACCATCACTTTGATCTTTTTCAGTGCAATCACGAGTCTTATGTTCCATCTTACCACATCGGTAGCACTTTCCAGAATTCAGAAGACATTACCCAGCTTGCCTTTTGCCACATTTATCACAAACTGGAAACTTGTATTTCATACCATCAGATTTTGTTGAAGAATTCTTCCCTTTCTCCTGCCACCTCAGTCTCTTCTTCTGTTGGTTGTTACAGAACACTTGATCATCGACAAACTCCATTTCCATCTTCTCACCACATCAAAAAAGCTTTTCATAACTTTGAAACTCACGATAAGCTAATGCCCTTTGATATTTTGGCTTTAATCCTGAGTAAAAATGATTGATTTTACTAACAAGGTCTCGGATAAAATTTGGAGCATACCTTGCCAATCGAGTGAACCTTTCTTCATAGGTAGCAACTGAGTCTTCCTCTTGCCTCAATTCCAAGAATTGTTTTTCCATCCTAAGTCGAACTGCCTTAGGAAAATACTTTTCAAGAAACATACCTTTGAATTCATCCCAGTCGAGAGCATCAATCTAATCAGCATCCCTGATATTTTTATCCATCGACCACCACTGATCTGCTTCACCCTCCAAGCGGTAAATATCAAGACTAACCTTTTGATTTTCTAAACACCCCATGACATCGAAAATCTTCTCCAGTGCTTTAATCCACCCTTCAGCTAGCACAGGGTCAGATGATCCTCTGATTGATGGGGGATGTTGCCTCATGAAATGTTCAACCACTGACAAGTTCCTATACGGTTGATCTGGGTGATCTTGTGCATGAATAACACCACCATTTATCGCTTGAGTCAACTGCGCCATTACTGCAACAAACTGTTCAGTTCCAATTCCGACCATCTCAGGATGCTGATTCGGAAGGTTATATCCTTCTGTATGCCTTCTTAGCACTGCTTCCCTATTTCCTCTACGGAAAACCATTCTGAACAAACATGTCTTAGATGAAGCAACATGGTAATCATCAAATGCTATATCATTTCAATTTCACCAAAAAAATATTTTTGGATAATAATTTAATAGAATTCTAACTCCTAAATTTTTCTAAACCAACCTATGATACCAACTATACGGCCCCACCCTTAAACCTTACGTAATCTTGAGTTACTACAAGATTACACCTTGAGGATCTTTTCAGGTTTACAGTTTTAGATAATTAGAACATAAAACTTGCATTACATTCCAAATTTAAATAAAGTGGTTACATAAAGATAGTATTCATTTTTTTTCATCAACGAAACATATTTACAATAAAAAATGGATTATTTCTTGACACTTCCTTGACACTATCATCATATCATGTACCTTTCCATTGACCTGTGAAAAATATTTCAAAAAAACATGTGATGAGAAAAAAAAGCTCAGTATGGGTTATAAAAATATGGAAAGAAACATAAGTTTATATATACATAAGAATGAAATCATACTTTACCCATAAAACATAAGCACTTTAACATACCTAATCAAATCATGAATAAATAATAGAAATCATAAGACATAAAGGTAACTTGAGGCATTCATAACATTCTTACGTAGGGAGTAACCCTCTTGGTTATGTTTGGAATACCCATCACAGTATATTCCCTAAATCGCTTCGGAGAAACCTTAACGTTTCACTCCTTTGCATTACCCAATGCATTGGAGAGATATATCGGGCTCACCCGCCGTTAGTTTATCACGGAACCACCCGTCTTCATAATAATGCCCAAGAACCTCAACATAATCGTATCACATAAAACATGCATATAGGAAACATAAAATTTCCACCTTTCAGTCACAAGATATCAATAGAACACATTGATATAAAAACATTATGAAAACCATTTTCTAAACCAAAAAAAATAAAATTAAAACATGGTATTTATTTTTCTTTTAAAAAAAGTTATGGCTTGTAGAAGAAAGCCGAAACTCAAATAATGGTCACGGCGGCGGAGAAGTCGTTGTCGCCACACACATAAGACAAAAACATTCCCTTTTGTTGTTTAGTAAAACGCTTCGTATAAAAAAGATTTATTTTGGATAAACTTAAAAGTCAAAGGGTTTTATAAACCATATAAAAGAAGGTTTTGTATAAAACAAAATATGCCTCAATGAAAGGAGATTGAGACGAAGTCCCATACCTCGGGTCCGACTTGACTCGGTCATTCTTTAATCTCCTGAATAATAAACTTGAGTTAATTTATACTAGTTTAATATCCTTTTTCAAGTTCATTATTACTTTTATATCACTTCTTGCCATGTCATGAACACTATGTAATTATTTATGTTAATAACGGTCATTTTAACGATCATTGGTACTTGAGTAAAAAATAAACCCTTTATAATCACAAGTTGTTCATGTATCCATTATATCCAGAATTATAATCATGATGTATATATCATATATATAATATATATCCAGTATATACATGCATTTATAATATTACATAATCATTAAGAGGTATGAAATGAAATGCACCGTTCATGGAGACGGTAAGCCGTACGTACACATGAACACTACTTTCATTTCTATTTCGTATTTTATAGAATGGAATCATAATTATATGAAGGTATATTATAATTCCAATGTAATATCATATATAATATCATAACTCCATCCTTTATATGTCCCACATATGGTATTAACAATTCAAATCACTTTGAGGGGGCGGTAGTCCACACTTCCTTAAATAAAGTTATCGCGTTTACCCATAATGGAAACCATAAAGGTATGACCAAAATAAAAAATACAGAAGCTTAATGAAAACATAAAAATATTATATATCATATATAAATATAGTGTCATCTTAATGGCCACCTTTGATGGTGTTAAATGAATGTTGAACAATCATCGTTTCGGGAGGCCAAAATTCGCCATCCACAGAAATAGTATGTTCTTTAACCATTAGATGTAGGTGTGTGTAAGTGTAGATCGAATACATCTTATAAAAACATCCTAGTATATTGAAGATACTGGAGTTGTTACAAAAGAAATGAATAAAAAGAGTTTAGGGGGTTGGAGATGTAAAATAAAACAAAAGGACTCAAGTGAAGACATTACCTTAAAATCGGGTAACTCCCTTTGGTTTGAGCTCAAAGGCTTCCTTGGGAAGACTTTTGCCCAATGTGAGGCTTCAATTAGTTATAGAGGGATGTGGATGGACAAAATGGGTAGGGGTTGGCCGATCCAAAGGCTTTGTAGTGTGAGTAAGGAGGTAGAGGTGGGGGCCTTTTATAAGAGGAGAGGAGGGGCACTCTTGGAATGTAAAGAAATGTTACTTTATTTTAAAATGATTTTCGGATTCAAAAGGTCCCAAATTGATATAATTAGTGGGTAAGGTGATAAGGGTTCAAAATCCACCCATAAAAACGTTTTGGAAATGTGTAGGTGGTAGATTTTACATTATCATTTCATTTTATTTAAATCTTTTATTAATGAGGTAATCGCTGCATCATCATGATGTCATAAAAAATTTAATTTATTTAAAGTCTAAAAAATGTAAAAAAAATACTATGATGTAGAAAATATTTTTATCTTTCCAATGACTGTTTATAATCAAAAATATGTCTTGTATAACCCCATGTAAAATATGTTTTAGTAAAATAACTTATGTTTGTGAAATTTTTACTTTAACATTAAATAAAAAGTTATTTATGTCATTTCCCAGCCAAAGTGGCTCCATGGGGTCCCCAAGTTGACCCATGGATTGTCTTGGTCGGCCATGACACATCAAATGAGGGTAGGACATGTGTCATGCTCATCTCATATTATTAAAACATTATTTTAACCTTAGACTACACTAATTACCTCTAATCGCGATTAAAAACTTAATAAGTTAATATTCACCAAAAAAATTATTTTAATCCCATTGAACCACATTTTACTTATTAATGAAAATAATGTATGTTGAAATTTTTAAATTCAAAACACAAAGATGGAAAAATTTCATTTAAACGGAAAATCAGTTTTTATAAGTACCACTTAGTGATTTCACTATTCATCCAAAATTGAAGTTTTTCAGAAAATTACCAAAAATTCACCCTAAGATATATTTGATATTCCGAATTCAAAAATGAGGTATATTTTACAAAATTAATAACATATAAGTTACATTAATTAATTAAATAATTAATTCACACTGTCATGACAAATAGCGTGTTTTTATGAAACAATAAGTATCAAAAGATTGACACTAGTTTAAGTCCAATTTCAAAGTGAAATTGATTCCAATGACCACTGTTGGATTAAATGTTAAACATATATTCTAATTTCACTTCAAAACCAATTAAAAATATAATCTAATAATATAAATAAATTAGATTAAAAAGAGGTTTTAAATTAAAATACATCATTTTTCACTATTCATTAAAAAATGAACTTTATCGGAAAAATACCAAAAATTCACCCAAAGTAAATTTTGATGTCCCAATCATAAAGAATAAATTATTTTGAAAAACATAGCTTATAAAATTGTCGAAATATAGAGTTAAAAATGGATTTCCATCAAAGGGCAGTAAAACAATCTTTTAAAAATATTAGTGTATTTCATGCTTAAGATTGGATTTATTTTCATTTTAAGCCTCTAGAACACTATCTAATTCATTAATACACATTGATAAAAATATCTATTATTCATTACATACTTGGGATGTTACAGTTGATGCTCTTATAATATCATCCAATAACTAATCTGAACGCATGTGTAAAGAACAAAGACAATAATTTCCTAAAAAAATATTATTCATAACAAATTTTAGGATTTATTTCTTCATCGACTTGTTCTTGAACTTCATTCAAAAATTTCGTGAAGTATGTCAAATACAGTATTGATGATGGGAATAAGTTTGTTATAGGTTCTAGGCACAGTGGAAGAATGGTAGGGTCGACACCCAACTTTAATTGTTGTAATAATAAATTATTATTTTGGGATCAATATGACAATGAAATCTAGACTCCATGTAATAGAATATAATATTTAGATAAAGAAAGAAGAGTCCCAATACCATTTTAGGGGATATTGAACATCATGTATATTGTTAATGTAATAAATTTTATAAAGAAAAGAACACATGGATCTTTGGTACTTTGTTCATTGATGATGTAGATCTTATGGAATGACACTTATGGATTATCTCGTTGTGCTTGAGAGGATCCAAACTTGAATCCCCCTAGCAGTGATCCGCATGTACTCTGATGGCCGACGATCAAAAAAACTTGTACTTTGGGTGATACTACGTCGAAGATAGTGCCTTGGGTCGGTCATTATTGATTGCTTGTTATTCGATATGGAATAAAATCTCTCATTATTGGGAGGGGATGGAGGAGTATTTGAGAGAAAAATCTTTTAGCTCATCAATTATCAATTCACCGGGCCTGCAGTTTGGTCCGTTGAACAACATACGTACATCTCTATTTATTGACATTAGGCTTCTATTATAATATTTAATTTTATTACAACAATTAAATACATTCATGACCTTTGAGAAAACCCACGCTTTCACAAATAAAACCATGCCACTATTTATGGTGTCCTAATTTGCACAAAACAGAATTATAAATAAAATTCTGCATCACAAAATAATATCTGCGTTATTATTATTTGAACTTGTGCCAAATAATTAAATAATTATTTATTTTCTTGCAAATAATTATTTTATAACCAGACTGACCTTGTTAGATTAATCTCCACTTCCAGTTATTGAACACCTGAATAAATATATAATTTATTTTCTTAAATAAATATTTTATTTACACACTAGTATATAATTATTTATTATGTTTTTTATAAAATAAAAAAATATACTTCACCCACAATCCAGTGAATAAGTATGTATTTAATTTATGTAATAATTTTAAATTGAATAAAATTATTCCACTGTCTTGAGAATAATATTTATTCCATTAATTAAATTCAAATATAATTAAACTAAGACCCTCAAAAACACTTACTGTGTGACCCTCTAGGAATCTTTCTCATTGGAATTAGGTGGGATTTCCGAATATCCAAGTGTACTATCTAGAAACAGGTCACGACACCCAAGATAATGAACATAATGTCGCAAAAATGGCATCAACATACAAATGATAATTTTGTAATATAATCCATTTATCTCAGTATCTCATCATGCTTGATTCATGATAGTGTCATCAACCATTATGATTGATATTTAGTTCTTTGAATACATGATATAAACTCATCATTACACCATGGACCTAGAATTTTGTGCAATGGTTTTATTTCAATAAAAGGTTTGAGATATGTACTTCCATAAATAGAAGGGACAAATCATTTCTCAACTTGTCTCTTAATAACACGTCATTCATGACACACCCAATTTACCCTATTCCTGCTAACTCTCTGCGTGATGATTTTCATCTACAAATACAAGTGCCTGAGTCATGAAACTTATTAATGATAATACTCATGTGTATGGATTATTACAAAAACTAGAAAATATGAATATCCAAGGACACCAAAACTTGTGGAATTTCTATTTGGGGGTTTGTTCTCATAATCTCTTATCTTAGTGATTACAAAGTGAGAACATCATGAGAAGAAGTGTCATCTCTTTACGAGTACTCCCACCTAACGTTGTCTGTACTATGTGTCCCATTATAATATTTCTTCCAACCATTGAGATATATTAAAGAATATTTTCATAGAACTTCATAGTTCTCATCCTAATGGGGAACTGCATTGCCCTTGTCAATAAGGAAAATACTCCATGACATTATTACACTATAGTCATAGATAAAAATGAAAAATATTTAATAATATGTACAATATTTAAATATATTAAATATTAATGTAACCAATGTACAACCAGTTATTTCTAGGACCTCAACTCCAACAAACTCCAACTTGGACTAGATCCAACTGCCTAGGACTTTCAGTCTTCTAAAAATCACATGATGATCATGTTTCTGATGGGTCATAGATTTAGTCAAGGGGTATGCCACCCGGTATTCTATTGAAATAATACTTACTGCAGTATCATTTCTCTAAGAAAAATCTTTAAAATATGATAATTCTGAAGTATGTGCTTTATCCGCTGATGTGCCCTTATCTCTTTCGAGAGAGCCACTTCTGTAGTATTATCAATGAATAGTGTGATGATATCTTCCATGCTATGTATCCTATCTAGAACCTGGATAAATCTCAACATTCAAATTGATTCTTTATCTGCCTCAGAAGTATTGATATAATTAGACTCTGCTATAGAATCTATGACCAAACAATTCTTTGAGCTCTTCCAAATCAATACAGGTCTATTTAATGTAAAGATGTATCTAATTTTCAACTTCATGTAATCTTGATCAGTATGGAAACTAGCGTATACATATCGTTTGATTACTAGTTCATCATCCCTTCCATAAACTAGTAACATATCCTTAGTACACCTTAAATACTTTAGGATAGTCTAGACTTCACTCCAATGGCAGTCACCTAGGTCAGCGTGATATCTTCATACTGCACTAAATGCATAGGCAACATCCAGCCCAGTATATAACATGTCATACATGACAGACTCAATCACTGATCTGTATGGAGTCCTTGAAATTATCTTTCTTCCTTCATGTGTCTGAGGAAAAATTTTCTTGTAAATATGTATTCCATGTGACGCTGGAAAAAATATCTTATTGAATTGATCCATACTGAATCACTTCAGTATCTTATCAATGTATGTAATTTTACAATGGCCCAAAAATATCATGGATCTATCACAATGTATCTTGATCCTTATAATATATGATGCCTCACCCAAGACTGTTATAGACAATAATTGTTTTAATCATGACTTAAGAAAATTTAAGACTGGTATCTCATTTCTAAAACGTAATATATCATTCACATATACTGTTTAGAAAATGACTGCACTCCCACTAAACCTTTTGTAGACACAAGGATCGCATTTTTTTAATAAAACCAAATTTTGTTATGGATTCATCCAAATGAATGTTTCGTAACCTGGATTTTTGATTTATTCTATAAATTCATTTCTACAACATGGATACCTTATTGGCATCCATTGAACTCATAAACCCTTTAGTTGTGTCATGTGGACATCTTCCTAATAGTTACCATTAAGGAAGGTTTTTTTGAAGTCCATTTTCCAAATCTTATAGTCATGTTAAGCATCAATTTATAATATAATTCTAATGGATTTATGATTTAGATCATGTAAAAAGGATTCATCATATTTAATTAATTTATGCTGCTTGAATCCTTTTGAAAATAGTCATGACTTATAGGTACTGACATGTCCTTTCATGTCATGTTTCTTCTTGAGAACCCATTTGCAACAACATGATTTACATCAACTGGAGGATCTATTAAAATCTAGACTTGGTTTTGGTACATGGAATCCATTTCATAATTCATGGACTCTGGCAACATGGAATAATTTGTGCCACTTACTACATAATTTTAGGTTAGAGGATCGTTATTATCAACTAATTATGAGTCACCTTCCTCAAAAACTAGAAAACTGTTCTACTCCAGTTCTCTAACCTCTCATGTACTCCTACGCAATTCATTTGTCTCTAGAATAGTTCTTTATTCGAAGGGTATTTTTTTGAATATCTTTTTATACAAAATCTTACATACATTGAGCCTTAACTTCATCTATGTCTATCTCATTTTCACTGTATCTTTTGGATATGTGCTCCCTCTCAAGGAATATATAATTTCTTGTACTATAACCTTTTTTGGGTGGTGTATAGGTAATATCAACTTGTTCCCTTAAGGCATTTTATAATGGGAAACGTTGTACCTCGAGGTGAAAATTTTTACCTAAAGAGGCCTTAACAAACACATCCCATCCCCACAAATATAAATTCGATAAAATGTTTTTCCTTTTAATCTAGATCTCATATGGAATAGCATTTATTTATTTAGTTAGTACTTGGTTTAGTATGTGCTCATCTATTTTAATGCATATCCCCAAAAGTATAATGGAAGACACACATGAATGATCATTGATATCACCATGTCTAAATAGGTGTGGTTCCTCCTTTTGATCACAACATTTAACAAGGGCATGTTATGAAGATTGAGTTGGGATAGGATCCCAATATCCTGTAATTAATCAATGATATCTTGATTAAGATATTCTCCACCATTGTCTAAGCACAGTCTCTTAATATTCTTTCCTAGCTGGTTCTCAAATTTATTCTTATATTCCTCGAATATATCAAACTAATCTTTATTATTCTTTATTAAGTATATATATCCATATCTACTAAAATCATCAGTAATATTTTTGATATATGAATACCCACCTTACTTTAACTAAAAATGGTGAACAAAAATCAGTATGAACCGATTAAAGAATATATTTTTCCATTTTACTTTTCTTGCTAAATGGGGATTTGATCAATTTTCCTTGAAAACATGTAAGACATAAGCCAAGTGATTTTAGTTCAAACGAATCAAAATATCCACCTTTTCTATAACGTTTTTAAGAATATCTCATTTATATGAACTAGCGGGTGATGGAATTTTTTTTGTGGTATGAGTCATGTGATGTATCTTTTTTATCGATTTCCATTACTTTTTATCCATAATCCAAAATGGCAAAACTTTTGTCTAATTGTTCTGAACCAAAACAAATTTTATCTTTGTAAAAGAATCATAATTCATTACTAAACATTAAAAAAAACATAAATACCTCATTTGGATACGTAAAGAATGTTTATAGTAATAAAAAAACATATTAACAAACCATTCATACCAAGATCATCTCAGTTGGAAACGTGAGTTGTAAGTCACCAACATCTACAATAATAATTCTGTCTCTGTTGGATTCTCATAGATCTACCTCAAGTAAGTCAATATTCCTAAATATAAATGGTCCCTATATTTGGATAAATATGTGAGAACCAGAATCTGTATCTAATACTCATTTTTTAAAAAAAGATATATTATATTTTATAATAAAGTCACCTAGAGATTCCCCTTACTTCTTAGTATAGGTTCAGTTCTTCATCCAGTGTTTGTTCTTACCACATGTGAAATAAACAGATTTAGGTTCCCTTATCTCCCCTTTGATCTTCCTTTTTATAGAAGTCCATGAAGAATTTTTGTGATTAAATATCTTCACTTTCCCTTCATCTAATTCACCAATAGGATAGAATGATTTTCTCTCATCATATATTTTTTCACCTGGATAATGAAGACAAGAAGATCAGATAGATAATTCTTGATGTTGTTTATACTGAAATTAACAAAAACATGTCTGAGACTCTATGAGGGACTGATATAAGAATCAGATCAATACCTAGTTCTTCATGAAGATTATACCAATTATCCCTTAAGTTCTCAATAAAGTAGATTAGCTTGACTGTGTGAGGACTAATTGGGGCACCCTCTCTCAGCATACTCTAAAAGAGTGGCTTGGAGATCTCAAACCATTATTTTCATTATCTCTCCTATTAAAGACCACAGAGGTTCTCGAGCATGCTATAGGAATCAATGTTTTTATGAGACACTATAAGGTCACAATACATTGATGATAGCACCAAACATTGAATGTCGACCATGTGGTTCATATGTTTCTCGTAGACCAATAACTATTCGCCACACACCTCTTGGGAAGGTGGATCTAGTAATGTTGACTCCAACATGTAGGACTTTCGTTCACGGTGTAGAATAACATGAAGGCGCCTTAACCATTCTTAAAAGATACAACTGGTGAAAATATTGCTTTTATCCATAAATGAAAATAGGGTTATTGTGGCTGGATAATTTTTTTTTATTCTAAAATTAAAAGATAAGATCATTTGAACTTTCTTGATTACATATTATGAGTAATAGTAAGTTAATTTTATTAGGTCTCCCATATTTTACCATTTCCCAATGGCCCTCACCATTGAACTTAGAATGTCCAATTTCTATGACATTCTAGTGGTAGGGATCCATATTCTACTTCTTGTAACCCCAACATGGGTTGGCCAAACTGTTTGAAGGTTTTTTTGTAGGTTGGTATTTTCTAACTATGAGCTTACAGCTCCTTGATATGTTGAGTGGAATCATCAATCATGAAATAATGACTTTGAATTTCCTCAAATATTGCATCTAATATTACACCATCTATCGAAAGGACTACTCCACCAGATGTAATATGTTTATGTCAACCCAAAACCTTTGATGAGTGCTTCTTGTAGAAAAGTATGTTTCCCAATAATTTTTAGTCAAAAAAAATGTTTAATTGAGTTTTTCCCTAATTCATGTATTGAAAGGCCTGTTTTGAATTAATATGTTATTTGAGGGATTTTCATCTCTTATAAATGAATTGATTATTATAATTATCACATACTTGTTAATATTATGTAGAACATACCGAAATTATTAACCATGTCCTGATAATATTTATGCATAATCCTAGTTTATTTTAGTTCCATCATGAATGTTAATTTAATTCATAAATCATGTGATCAAGACAACATACCCATAATTATAATCCATAAAACTGATAGAAAATAAGTAAATAAAAGGGAATGATCATGAGCTTTTCTAATGGTTATATCATCTAGTGGTTTAATATCAAACCCTCACCTAGGGGAGAAAAACCTTGAAACTGTTGGATTTGTGTCTACTACTTTCCACCTATCCACCTCAGTATTTCCTAAGATTTATTTTGTCTCGACTCTAACTGGAACCGACTCCAATATCATGGGAGTTAAATTCCATTATATATGTTTTTTAACTCACCTGAAAATGAGGGGTAAAAAGGGAGGTTTACATAAATGAATCCTTGGGAATGCAGGCCCTACATAGTAATGAGGGGGGATGGCTCGTTGGAAAATAAATAATTTAATAAATAAATTAAAAGGAACCATTCATATAAAATGTTATTTGTCTATCTCATGATAACCCACATATATGCAACGATTTATGTATTTAATAAAACAATTATTCATTCATTAATCATTCTTATTAAGATAAATAATGCCATAATAGATTAATTATTATCTTTAATTAATCAATCATGTTATCTTAATTCTTCTCGAAATTTCGTTGAGATTATAATTGTTGTAAAAAAATTCACTAAGGAGGTAATATGGGGAATACAAGTTAGAATCTACCCATCATGTATTATATTCATATACTGTCTTACACTTATGCATTATGTTATACATGATGCTTCAATGCATATAGTAACAAACTATAGTATGATTTATACACGATAAGTAGTTATAAAAATTACACAAACATTAATGTTTTAGCTTAGTGTAGTTCTGACTACATTGTGTGAACTAACTTCACCGTCATTCCTAAAGTACCAACATAGGTACTTGGTGTGTGATTCATAATTTGGGAATTTCGTAGTACACGATATACACTGTGGTCTACACACCATGTTCACTCCGTGTTAAACAGTTACTTGTTGTCTTAGCTATGTATGGGATACAATGTTTAGCCCCCAAACTGAAGAAACTAGACATTCTATTAAGTGGGCCACACAACTTGTATTCTAGTATCTGTGTTCCTATCTATCATGGTCAGCATGCAGTGTAAAATTAACTACACCGTTTGTAATAAATTCACACAGCTTGAGTAATTGGAAAATTACTTATGATGCATTGTACACGACTAATTTACATGTAGTCTAGATTATATGGCATTTATGGTATAGAACACAGTGTGTATGTATGAATACATGGTGTGTAAATTCGTGTCACATTGGAAGAATCATTAGATCCTCCTAACAAGTTATCCTTTTTAATTTTAATAAAAAAATCATTTGTTTCTGTAAAATCTTTGAGAAATGAAAAGAGTGAGAACATATCTAAAAATCTATAATAGAATAATGATTATCCTTGAATAGAATAAATAAATTGTTAAGATTTAAATGACAATCCAATTATTTAAATAATTATAAACAATGATGTAACAACTTCGATACAACTAGAAGGTTCCAGGAGCAGCAGAAGTGTGGTTTGACCGGTGCCCAAAATTAATTTTTACCGTGATCAATGACTATTCCAGGATCAATATGATGATGAATTCTAGTCTCCATGTAATAGAATAAAATATTTTGATAAAGAACGTAGATGAAAAGAACCATTAGAGAAGATCTTGAAATTATGTTTATAATTAATTTAAATAATTTCATAAAGAAAAGAATACCTTGATTTTTGGTATTTTGTTCATTGATTATTTTAATCATCTAAAATGACCCTTTCAGATTGCTTTGCTGTGCAAGCGAGGATCGAAACAAGAATACCTCTAGAGGTAATTCATAGGGGCTCTAATGGCATCATATCGAAACCACTGATTTTTTGAGTACTAGTGCATCGATAGGAGTTTCCAGTGTCGATCATTCTTAAATACATGTTCTTCAGTTTTGATAAATGCATATCATTCAATAGAAGGGCATGAAGAAGATTCTAGAGAGAGATTGTTTAGATAAACAATTCTCAATTCATCATGAGAGGAGTTTGATACAAGGAAAAATAGATTTATGTTTATATTTATTTAAATGGTGCTTCCATTAAAATATATAATAACATAAATAAAATTAAATACATTTATAACCTTCTAGATAACCCCTGATTTTAATAATAATACCACGTCATTATTTATGGTGCGCCAACATGCACAAAATGGAATGATAAATAAAATTCTGCATCACAAAATAATAGCAGCATTATTATTATTTTAACTTATGCCAAATAGTTAAATAATTATTTACCATATTGTAAATAATTATTTTACTACCATACTAGCCATGGTCTATTCGAACTCCACGTCCATTTATTTAACACACAAATAAAAAAATAAATTGTTCTCTAAAATAATTATATTATTTACAAACTATTAAATAAATATTTATTAAATTTTCAATAAAATATTTAAAAATATTTTACGCACAGTATAGTGAATAAATATTTATTTAAATTTTACATTCACATTAACATGAATTATATTATTTCATTGTATTGAGAATAATATTCATTCCACTAGTTAAATTGAAATTTAATTTAACCAAGACCACTAGAAACTCCTACTGTGTGACCCGGTAGAAATATCTCTCGCTGATATTAGGTAGTATTTCCAAATATCCATGTGTACTGTCTAGAAATAGGTGAAGTCGCCCAATAGAAAGAATAAAATGATGCAAAAAATGACATTGACTTACGAATGCTCACTGTATAATATAATCCATTTAACTAAATATCTCATGAATCTATTTTCAGGATAGTGTAATCAACCATTATTCTTGATATTTTGTTATTTATCTTCTTGAAATAAACTCATCCATACACCATGTCCATGGAATTTTGTTTGACAATTCTATTTCAATCAAAGGGATGAGATATTAACTTCCATAAATGGAAGGGAAAAATCTTTCCTCACATTATAAATTAAAAACACCCATTGTACCCAACATCTATCCAACTATCTATGTGACAGTTTTCATCAACAAATCCAAATGGGCATGTCATGAAACATATTAATGATAATCATAAAGGATAAGGATCATTACATACACTCGCAATAGGTATATCTGATGACACAAAAACATGTGGAATTCTTACTTGTGGGTCTGTTCTCATAATATATTATCTTGGAGATGACCATGTCCATACATCATGTGAAAAAGTCTCATCTGCTTACAAGTACTCGCTCCTATCAATCCCTGCAATATGTGTCCCATTATAGCATGTCATCCAACCGTAGTATAGTATTTAAGAATATTTACAAAGCACTTAAAGGTTCTCATCATTACGGTGAACTTCTATGGCATTGTCAGTGGGACAAATACTGTAGGACATTATTACACTATAATGATACAGAATAATGAAAAATATGTAATAAGATGTTTAATATTTAAATATATTTAATATTATTTTAATCAATGTTCAAAAAATTTGTTCTAATACACTATATCTTATAGTGGTCTCTAGGAAAGACCCTAATACTATACTTCCTCATTGATTCTAATATGGATATGTAAAAAAAAGTCATATCCTATGTGAATTTGTAAAAAAAACTCTTGAATACAAGCCCAAACTATCTCCATGATGTGTTTTTATCCTTTTAGGCAATTGAAAATGACAAAATTATAGTGGATCTATTTTCATCATGTGTGGTATAAAGAAATAATGTTTTTTATACATTCCATACATAAATTTCTTCCTAATAGTTGTAAATTGCGTATAATGTATATAAAAGGTAACACGTGGTAAAAATATCCAAAAAAATTTATCAAAAAAACCCATAGACTGATCATCCTGGTTGTGTTGTTCAACATGTTAAATATTTTGTAACTTATAGATCACATGATTTTTGTGCTGTAAAATCTCCATATGTTGTGGTAAAACATGATAAGAGTCATCCAAATCACTAGACATATTTATAATTGCCTTTTATCGGGACTCCCACGAATTTCAATAAGAGATTTGATACAGAAAATTTTGTTTGATTTTCCCCACCTGAAAAATAATTCGATCAACATGACATGATCTAATAATTTCAAAATTAATACTTGATACAAACTGAACATATAATGAAGAGTGTTCCAGTAAAAATCATGGGTTCCCACATGTTTGTGGAGTAAATCATATAATATGCCAGATGTGACAGTGTTATCAATTATAGCTCGCAAACAAAATTCTTTGTTCTAAACATATTTTTCACAACATATCTGTAACACCCCAGGTAAATAAAGAATATGAAATTTTCACATTTATCCATATTTGTGAATAAAATATTAATATTACTTTAAAGGTAATGCTATGCTCGATAGCATACCAAATACGCAACGACGAGTTTCTTGGGAATCTTACGTTGCACTCTAATAATAAAATAATATTATGGTAGTTAACGCATAGCCGTTGTAATGGAGAGAATGAACAGAAAAAACTACAAAATTATTATACATGTTTGTCAAATATTTTTACTTTTTACAATAAATGTTAGTGGATTAAAAATGCAAATGAATCCAATTTTAAGCGTAAACATTCTAATATTCTTTAAAAGGTTGATTAAATGCCTTTTATTGGAGAACCTCTTTTAAATCCACTTTTTGACAATTTTATGTTTTATATATGACAAAATAAAATTATTCTTTAGAATTGGGACATCAAAATTTACCTTGTGTAAATTTTTGGTATTTTTCTGATAAAGTACATTTTTAATGAATAGTGAAAAATGTTGTATTTTAATTCAAAACCTCTTATTAATATAATTTATTTATATGATTATATTATCTTTTGAATTGTTTTTAAAGTGAAATTAGAATATATTTTTACCATTTAATCCAATATTGGTTATTGGAATTAATTTCACTTTGAAATTTGACTTAAACTAGTGTCAATCTTTTAATAGATATTGTTTCTTAAAAACACGCTATTTGTTTTGACAGCGGGAATTAATTATTAAATTAATTAATGAAACTTACATGTTTTGAATTTTTTTAAAATAGACATCATTTCTGAATTCGGAATATCAAATATAGCTTAGGTTGAATTTTTGGTATTTTTCTGAAAAACATCATTTTTTGATGAATAGTAAAACCACTATGTGGTAGTTTAAAAACTATTTTTTCATTTAAATGAAACTTTACTACATATGTGGTTTGAATTTCAAAAATATGACATACATGGTTGTCATTAGGATGTAAAATTTGGTTCAATGGGATTAAAATAATTTTTTGGTGAATAGTAACTCTTAAGTTTTTAATCGTGATTTGAGGTAATTAGTGTAATTTAAGGTAAAGATAATGTTATAATAAAATGAAATGACCTTGACACATGTTATAACCTTATTGGATGAGTCATGGACGACCAAGAAAATACATGGGTCAACTTGGGGACCCAATGGAGCAACTTGGTTTGGAAAATGACATTAATGTCTTTTTATTTAATGTTAAAATTAAAATGTCACAAACATGTGTTGTTTTACTAACACAATTTTTACATGGGGTTATATAAGTCATATTTTTGACTATAAATATTTATTATAAATCTAAAATTATTTCCTACATCATGATGTTTTTTTTATAATTTTTAGACATTAAATAAATTAATTTATTTATGACACCATGATGATGCAGCGATTACCTCATTATTTAACGATTTGAATAAAATGAAAAGATAATGTAAAATCTAAGAGATACACATGTCAAAAACCTATTGTATTGGTGGATTTCGAACTCTTATCACCTTATCCTCGAAATATATAATTTTGGGACCTTTAAAATCTGAAAGGCATTTTATAATAAAGTAACCTTTTATAACTTTCCAAGAGTGACCCTCCTCTCCTCTTATAAAAGGCCCCCACCACTACCACCTTACCCAACCCTCTAAAGCCATTGGGTCGGCCATCCCTTTCCAATTTTTTCTTTCCAAATCCCTCTCTTCATCATTGAAGCCTCACTTTGGGCATAATCCTTTCCCAAGAAGCCTTTGAGCTCAAATCAAAGAGAGTTACCCGATTTGAAGGTAATGTCTTCCCTTGTGTTCTTTTTTTTATTTTGTTTCTCCAAACCACTAAACTCTTTTTATTAATTTTTTTGTAACAAAAACAGAATCATAAATATACTAGTATGTTTTTATAAGATGTATTCTAGCTACACTTTCACACACCTCCGTCTAATTGTTAAAGAACATACTGTTTCTGTGGATGGCGAATTTATGCCTCACGAAACGATGATTATTCAATATTATTTTAACACCTTAAAAGGTGGCCATTAAGATGTCACTATATTTATATATGATATATAATATGTTTTTGTTTTCCTTAAGATTCTGTATTTTTCATTTATGGCATACCTTTATGGTTTCCATTTTGGGTAAACGTGATATCTTCATTTTAGAAAGTGCGGACTATCGCCCCCTCAAAGTGATTTGATTCGTTAGTGCCATATGTGGGATGTATAAAGGATGGAATTAATGGTATTACATATGATATCATACTGGAATAATTATATACCTTTATATCATTATTATTTCATTCCATTGAATACAAAAAAAGAAATGAAAGTAGCGTTAATGCGTATGTACGGCTTACCGTCTCCATGAACGGTACATTTCATTTCTTATCTCCAAATGTTATGTACTATTATAATTTCATATATATAATGGATATATATGTAATATATTACATATATATGATTGATATCATTCTGGAATTATAATTTATATATATATTATTTTGTTTTAATTCCATTAATATGACAAAAAAATGAAAGTAGCGTTCATGCGTACGTACGACCTACCATCTCCATGAACGGTGCTTTTAATTTTTTTATCTCCAAATGCTATGGAATAGTATAAAATGAATATATAATGGATATATATGATATTTATAACATCAATACTATTATGGATATGATGTACCTATAACTACATGGAAAATTCTATTCCAACAAGTTCAATTTTTACTCATGTATCGAACATCGACAAAAACGTCTGATATGAATTCACTTTATTATACAATTATTATATCATTATCATATGTGATATGAACTGAATAATAATATTTAATGTATGTCCTTAAGAAATTATAAATTGACCAAATTTTATTATTCAGAAGATTAAAGAACGATCGAGTCATGTCGAACACGAGGTAAGGGATCTGAGCTCTCTATTTCTTTTCTAGTACCCTCTTTTATGTCATTTCATTTATGCTCAGTGTTATTATGTTGGAGGAAGTTATTTTATATTTAAAATAATTTAATTTGTATTTTCATATGATTATATATCCCTTCTTACTCTCATCAATTCATTTTTAGAATTTTTAAGTGGCACCGTTAGGCTGCCGAAATTTCGTAAGGGAACCTACCCTCTCTTTCTTTTTAAGTAAACTCTTTTATGTCATTACTTTTAAGCTCATCTTTCTTATGATTGGTATGTTCTTTTATATTACCCTTACTGTACTTTTTATGTTTATATGATGAGAGACCCTATTTTCTATCATCAATCCATTTTGGAAGTTTTAATTGGTGCCGTTAGGCTGCTGAAATTTCGTAAGGGGCTTTTTATCTCACTTTGTGTTTTCGTGAGATTCATGCCATATTTGCCAATATTTCCTTTTTAGTGGTGTATTTACTGTTCTTTATTCAAATATTTGTGTAAAATAATTTTTTTATGAGTATTTACATCAATTTTTTACAGTCATTCTTTCATGGGGTGTACGTTTCGAAAGTTACCCAAATCGCTAAGGAAACCTTTCACCCTCCTCTTTTTAAAAGACTTCTTTTGTTATGTGTTTTAATTTTCATCTTATTATGTGGGGATATGTTATTATATATCCTTATTTCTGTAAATTTTATGTCCATGTGATGAGATATCCTTTATCTCTCTCATCATCTCTTTTTCTAAAATTTGATGTGATGTCGTTAGGTTGTCAAGGGAACTTCTTAACCCAATTTCAATTTCTTTGGGTTTAACATGTAGTTATTGAATATGTCATCCTTTGAATATGTTTGAATGAACTTTGATTATTTTACACTTAATATCCACTTATATTGCGTGTATTTATATTTTTTGAAACATAATTATGAGATTGATTTATCCATAATTTAAGTATACCATCTTTATAACGGATTTCATCTCAATTTACATTTCAATTGAGACTTCATTGTTGTTATGAACCAATTCACTCTTATATGGTGTATATACTGTCCATTGGAATATTATATCATGAATCCCTTTATTATCATGATATTATTAAATGTTATTCATCAATTATTGTATTCAATTGTCTCTCATTTTGTTAAAAACCCTTTAACTAAAATATAGTTTTAAATGTTTTAATGATTTAATCTTATAAATATTTCTCATGAATATCCATGTTTTAAAAATTGTTTTAAAGATTTATTTATATTGATATTAGTGGTTTAAAATGTTAAAATCTTCAATGTGGTATGGGACACTGTGATTTAAAAATCTCTTTATTAAATGTTTTAAATGGTTTTGAAAATAAATGGAATCATTATTTCAATATCTTAAAATATTATATTGTTATTGCAATGTGGGAATGTTATCTTTCCTTTTTGCTTAAGTTATGTGATATGATTATGTTATGGTTCTTGGGAATTGTTATGAGGATGGGTGGTTCCGTGATAAACTAAGGGTGGGTGAGCCCGATATAGCTCTCCAATGCATTGGGTAACGCGAAGGAGTTAAACGTTAAGGTTTCTCTGAAGAGATTTAGGGAATATATTATGATGGGTATTCCAAACGTAACGAAGAGGGTTACTCCCTATGTAATAATGTTATGAATGCCTCAAGTTACCTTTATGCCTTATGGTTTCTATGATTTATTCATTATTTGATGAGGTATGTTAAAATGCTTATGTTTTATGAGTAAAGTATGATTTCATACATGGAATAATGTTTTCTGTTTGTACTTTTATTTCCCTTACTAAGCTTTTTATGCTCATCCCATGTTTTTGAAATTTTTTTCATAGGTCAAGGGAAAGGTGCATGATATGATGATAGTGTCAAGTAAGTGTCAAGAAAGAATCCATGTTTTATTTTAAATATGTTTTCGTGGATGGAAAAAATGAATACTATATTTTATGTAACCACTTTGTTTAAATGTGGAATTTAATTCATTATTTATGATCTAATTATCTAAAAATCTAAACCTGAAAAGATCTGGAATTTGGATTATTCATTTAATTCAATATTAAGTATGGTTTAAGGCCAGGTCCTTATAGTTGGTATCAGAGGTCGGTTTAGAAAACTTTAGAGGTTAGGGTATTCTCTAAGAATAAGTAACATTACCATAATGGTTAGGATTTCAGAAAGTGTCCTAGTTTTAGATAAAGTGATTGAGTAAGTATATCTTAGTGTTTATCTTCCTCATTAGTACATGATGGTTTTGTTGATATACTGACATTGACATTTATGTTTTTAGTGAATGGATGGATCTATCAGGCACCAAAGTGACAATAGGATTGAAGGAAACTGTGGTGGTTCTCTGATTAAGAGACTGGATGAAATGGGGGATTCAATGAGGAAACTCATGGTTGTTCTAAACCAACTATCAAGGAGTCGGGATCAACCACATGAAGCATGGCATGTTCTGTAATGCATTATGTATGAGATGACAAATCGATGTGGAATTTCAGGTAATAATTATAAATGTAACCATTAGGGTTTATATGATCCTTAATTTTTAGGTAATTATGGGTTACTCTATGATATGATGGAAAATGAAAGGCATGAGATAAAATTGAGGTTAAAATATGTTATGATTATTTTTGAAGATTTTATATCGTTTTGGGGAATGTTTTAAGAATTATATAGCTTTGGAAAAAGGAGAACACACAGACCGTATGACAACCCGTCGGGTCGGACAAAGCTGCGGGAATCAAACTCAAAACCAAAGTGCGACAGGTATTTATCGCCTACCACTGGACTACGTGAAGTCCCTAGTTATTTTGACTAATTCTTTTTAGTTAGATGATTCTAGGAATCAAGAGTAAGTTTATTTTGGGTTATCTATGGAAATGTTTAACCTATCATGGAGGATATGTGATTAGGTTAATTACATTTCAATATGAGAATTTAAGAGCAGCTGATGTTATTTGGAGATAAAATTTAATTTGTACCTTGGAAGATTATGTGATTAAATCCTTCCAATTTTTGGGTTTCAATATTATTTTGGATTACTTTGAAAAATTTTATGGACAATTGTTTATCGAATGGTCTTCATTGATCTTTGGGTTTTTTTGGGAAAAATTTTGGAGATTAAGAATAGATTTTCTTTTTATAAAGGATTACACTTTTGTGGACTATCTAATCTCATACTAAAAATTTTGGTTTTGGTTTTTTTCTAAAGTCATGGGAAATATATAGTTATCTTTTGTGGATTAGGTGATTCTCAAGAAGTTGATTATTGTACTCTTAATGCGAACAAGTCTTCCTAAATACTCATCTTTTGGAGAAAATATGAGTTTTATTATGGAATCTAGTAAACGTTGAAAGTCTATGTTACAAGTAAATATGTTTCATAATGATTTAGTTAAGCTAAAAAATAAATTCCACAATGAAGAGTAACTTAAAATAATTTTCAGTTAACATTTCCTACTGGGGAAAAGAATACCGTTTAACCCATCACAAGTTTGTCATTTTCATATGGTTAACTTTTTCCTAGATATGTTTACTATTACTCTCCCTCAGAACATGACCCTTTAATTTTTCCTCCATATCCATGTTTTCTTACATAGAATCCTAGTATGGGTTAACTCGGGTGACCTTTGTACTTCTCTTTCTTTTTTTTAAAGTGATTGTTTTACTGACTCT
Source organism: Viscum album (assembly GCA_963277665.1). Lineage (NCBI taxonomy): Eukaryota > Viridiplantae > Streptophyta > Magnoliopsida > Santalales > Viscaceae > Viscum > Viscum album. The sequence goes on from OY728164.1 coordinate 693,148,234, forward strand.
TATTCTGATGTGGGATTTTCAATGAAGTTTCCAAGCCCAATTTTAAAATTGCGAGGACGCAATTCCCAAAAGGGGGGAAGGATGTAACACCCCAGGTAAATAAATAATATGAAATTTTCACATTTATCAATATTTGAGAATAAAATATTAATATTACTTAAAAGGGAACACTATGCTCAATGGCGTACCCAATACGCAACAACGAGTTTCTTTGAAATCTTACGTTGCACTCTAATAATAAAATAATATTATGGTAGCTAACGCCAAGACGTTGTAATGGCGGAAATGAACAGAACTAACTATAAAATGATTATATAAGTTTGTAAAATATTTTTAATTTTTACAATAAATGTTAGAGGATTAAAATGCGAGTGAATCAAATTTTAAGCGTAAAGATTCTAATATTCTTTAAAAGGTCGATTAAATGCCTATTGTTGGCGAACCTCTTTTAAATGCACTTATTTACAATTTTATGTGTTATATTTGACAAAATAAAATTCTTCTTTAGAATCGGGACATCAAAATTTACCTTGTGTAAATTTTTGGTATTTTTCCGATAATGTTCATTTTTTAATGAATAGTGAAAAATGTTGTATTTTAATTCAAAACCTTTTTTTAATCTAATTTATTTATATGAATAGATTATCTTTTGAATTGGTTTTAAAGAGAAAATTAGAATATATTTTTTTCCATTTAATCCAATAGTGGTCATTGAAATTAATTTCACTTTGAAATTTGACTTAAACTAGTGTCAATCTTTTAATAATTGTTGTTTCTTAAAAACACGCTATTTGTTTTGAAAATGGGAATTAATTATTATATTAATTAATGCAACTTACATGTTTTGAATTTTGTAAAATACACATCATTTTTGAATTTGGAATATCAAATTTAGCTTAGGGTGATTTTTTGGTATTTTTCTAAAAAACTTCATTTTTTGATGAATAGTAAAACCACCAAGTGGTAGTTTAAAAAAAATTCGTTTAAATGAAACTTTACCACTTATGTGGTTTGAATTTCAAAAATCCGACATACATGGTTGTCATTAAGATGTAAAATGTGGTTCAATGGGATTAAAATAATTTTTTGGTGAATAGTAACTCTTAAGTTTTTAATCGCGATTAGAGGTAATTAGTGTAATTTAAGGTAATGATAATGTTATAATAATATGAAATGACCTTGAAACATGTTCTAACCTTATTGGATGAGTCATGGAAGACCAAGACAATCCATGGGTCAGCTTGGGGACCCTATGGAGACACTTTGGTTGGAAAATGACATTAATGCCTTTTTATTTAAAGTTAAAATTAAAATGTCACAAACATGTGTTGTTTTCCTAAAACAGTTTTTACATGTGGTTATATAAGTCATATTTTTTACTATAAATATTTATTAGAAATATAAAATGATTTCCAACATCATGATGTTTTTTATAATTTTTAGACATTAAATAAATTTATTTATTTATGACACCATGATGATGCAGCGATTACCTCATTATTTAACGATTTAAATAAAATGAAAAGATATTGTAAAATATAAGAGATACACATGTCAAAAACCTATTTTATGGGTGGATTTCGAACTCTTATCACCTTATCCTCTAAATATATAATTTTGGGACCTTTAGAATCCAAAAATCATTTTATAATAAAGTAACCTTTTATAACTTTCCAAGAGTGCCCCTCCTCTCCTCTTATAAAAGGCCCCCACCACTGCCACCTTACCCACACCTCTCAATCCTTTGGCTCGGCCAAACACTACCAATTTTGTCTCTCCACATACCTATATTCATCATTGAAGCCACACTTTGGGAAGAATCCTTTCCAAGGAAGCCTTTGAGCTCAAATCAAAGAGAGTAACCCGATTTAAAGGTAATGTCTTCCCTTGTGTTCTTCTGTTTTATTTTGCTTCTCCAAACCCCTAAACTCTTTTATTACTTTTTTTTATAACAACACCATTATCATAAATATACTAGGATTTTGTTATAAGAAGGATTCTAGCTACACATTCACACACCTCCGTCTAATGGTTAAAGAACATACTGTTTCTGTGGATGGCGAATTTATGCCTCACGAAATGATGATTGTTCAATATTCTTTTAACACCTTAAAAGGTGGCCATTAAAATGTCACTATATTTATATATGATATATAATATGTTTATGTTTTTCTTAAGCTTCTGTATTTTCATTTACGGCATACCTTTATAGTTTCCATTATGGGTAAATGCGATATCTTCATTTTAGGAAGTGCGGACTACCGCCCCCTCAAAGTGATTTGATTTGTTAATGCCATATGTGGGATGTATAAAGGATGGAATTAATGGTATTAAATATGATATCCTACTGGAATTATAATATACCTTTATATCATTTTTATTTCATTCCATTGAATACAAAAAAAAATGAAAGTAGTGTTTATGCGGACGTACGGCTTACCGTCTCCATGAACGGTACATTTCATTTCTTATCTCCAAATGTTATTTACAATTATAATTACATATATATAATGGATATATATGTAATATATTACATCTAAATTATGGATATCATTCTATAATTATAATTTATATTTCTATCATTTTATTTTAATTCCATTAATATGACAAAAAAATTGAAAGTAACGTTCATGCGTACGTACGACCAACCATCTCCATGAACGGTGCTTTTAATTTTTTTATCTCCAAATTCTATGGAATAGTATAAAATTAATATATACTGGATATATATGATATTTGAAACACAATACTATTTTGGATATGATGTACTTATAACTACATGGAAAATTCAATTCCAACAAGTTCAATTTTTACACATGTACCGAACATCGACAAAAACATCTGATATGAATTCACTTTATTAACCAATTATTATAACATTATAATAGGTGATATGAACTGAATAATAATATTTAAATGATTTCCTTAAGAAATTATAAATTGACCAAATTTTATTATTCAGGAGATTATAGAACGATCGAGTCATGTCGGACATGAGGTAAGGGATCCGACCTCTCTCTTTCTTTTCAAGTACCCTCTTTTTTGTCATTTCATTTATGATCCATGTTATTATGTTGGAGGATATTATTTTCTATTAAAAATACTGTAATTTGTATTTTCATATGATGAGATACCCCCTATTACTCTCATCAATTCATTTTTAGTATTTTTAAGTGGCGCCGTTAGGCTGCCGAAAATTCGTAAGGAAACCTACCCTCTCTTTCTTTTTAAGTACACACTTTTATGTCATTTCTTTTAAGCTCATCTTTCATATGATTGGGATGTTATTTTGTATTACTCTTACTGAAATTTTTATTTTCATATGATGAGAAACCCTATTTTCTCTCATCAATCCATTTTGGATGTTTTAATTGGCGTCGTTAGGCTGCCAAAATTTCGTAAGGTGCTTTTTATCTCACTTTGTGTTTTGGTGAGATTCATGCCATATTTTCCAATATTTCCTTTTTAGTAGTGTATGTACTGTCCATTATTCTACTCTTTGTGTAACATACTTTCGTTTATGAGTATTTACATCAATGTTGTATATTCCTTCTTTCATGGGGTGTACGTTTCGAAAGTTACCCAAATCGGTAAGGAAACCATTCACCCTCCTCTTTTTAAAAGACTTATTTTGTTATGTCTTTTAATTTTCATATTATTATGTGGGGATATGTTCTTATATATCCTTGTTGCTGTAAATATTATGTCCACGTTATGAGTTACCCTTTATCTCTCTCGTCAACTCTTTTTCTAAAATTTGATGTGACGCCGTTAGGCTATCAAGGGAACTTCTTAACCAAATTTCGATTTCTTTGGGTTCAACATGTAGTTGTTGAATATGTAATCCTTTGAACATGTGTGAATGAAATTTGATTATTTTACACTTAATATCTGATTATATTGGGTGTATTTATATTTTTCACACATAATTATGGGATTGATTTATCCTTAATTTAAGGATACCATCTTTATAATGGATTTCATCTCAATTTACATTTACATTGAGACTTCATTGTTGTTATGCACCAATTTACTCTTATATGGTGTATATATTGTCCATTGAAATATTATATCATGAATCCTTTTATTCTCATGATATTATTAAATGTTATTCCTAAATTATTTTATTCAAGTGACTCTCATTTTGTTAAAAACCCTTTAGCTAAAATATCATTTTGAATGTTTTAATGATTTAATCTTATAAATATTTCTTATTAATATCCATGTTTTCAAAATGGTTTTAAGGATTTATTTATATGGATATTAGTGGTTTAAAATTTTAAAATCTTCAATGTGGTATGGGACAGTTTGATTTAAAAATCTCTTTATTAAATTTTTTAAATTGTTTTGAAAATGAATGGATTCATTATTTCAATATCTTAAAATGTTATATTGTTATTGCAATGTGGGAATGTTAGCTTTACTTTATGCATATGTTATGTTCTAGGATTATGTTATGGTTCTTGGGCATTGTTATGAGGACGGGTGGTTCCGTTATAATATAAGGGCGGGTGTGCCCGATATAGCTCTCCAATGCATTGGGTAACGCGAAGGAGTTAAATGTTAAGGTTTCTCCGAAGAGATTTAGGGAATATACTGTGATGGGTATTCCAAACGTAACCAAGAGGGTTACTCCCTATGTAATAATGTTATGAATGCCTCATGTTACCTTTATGCCTTATGATTTCAATGATTTATTCATGATTTGATGAGGTATGTTAAGATGCTTATGTTTTATGAGTAAAGTATGATTTCATACATGGACTAATGTTTTCTTTTCGTACTTTTATATCCATTACTGAGCTTTTTAGGCTAATCCCAAGTTTTTTAAATGTTTTTCACAGGTCAAGGGAAAGGTTCATGATATGATGATAGTGTCAAGGAAGTGTCAAGAAAGAATCCATGTTTTATTTTAAATATGTTTCGGTGGATGAAAAAAAATGAATACTATCTTTTATGTAACCACTTTGTTTAAATGTGGAATGTAATTCATGATTTATGATCTAATTCTCTAAAACTCTAAACCTGAAAAGATCCTCAATGTGAATTATTCATTTAATTGAATATTAAGTAAGGTTTAAGGTCGGGGCCTTATAATATCACATAATAGGACCTCATTGAATATTCAATAACATTAGAGTAATGTATTTCAATTTGATATTGTTTAATTAAATTTTTCATTGCATCATTTCTCTCAAACACTTTTCTAATATACAAAAAACCTTCTTCTGACACTCGATTTGTGCACCAAGGATTCCTAGAAATTTTTTACTGTAAAAAACAACTGATTAATTAAATTATAGAAAGTGATCCATGCCTTTGTTCAACAATGAAAAGATAGTAGAGGTTTGTTCAATGGTTGGTTGAACCTTGCATGAGTGGGCACAAACTTTTCTTCTGCATCCTCTTCTTCTTATTCAACTTCCTCTTCATCTTCCAATTCTAAATTGTCATTATCCTCAAAATCATTGTCCATCAAATATAAAGTACATAGAGGACTATCCAACAAAACTATGGTGAATGGACATGGCAGAACCAATAACAATACTGATGGAACTTTTTGATGTGTAATATCATGATCATATGTTGTGATAGAACAAATTCCAATGTCATTGGATCCTCCATTGTATTTAAAATGACTTACTAATCCATGTTTTTTCTCAGTTTGAAACTTAACTAATGAAAGTATGTATTCTCATTCATCATCTTTATTAACTGAATATGGAACATGCCACATCATGGTTATAAATTTTAGTTCTCTTTATGTTGTTAACTACATCACGTTATTACTCATTAATTTTAACATTATATGAATTTCCCTCTGCACATATTCCATAGTAGTAAAACATCCAAGCATCACAACACCTTATTTTCGTATAATATAACTTCATCATTATTATATATCATTTATTTGAAAACTGTAATAAATATAGGTATCCATATAAATTTATCTAAAATAAACTACATTTTTTAATTAAATACGATCAGAGAATCAATTTAAATATCCATGATTGTAGTAATTTTGGATGGAATGCTAATCCATCCACCAATTTAATATGTAAAAAATATGTTGATTTATAACTCTTTACACAACCTACAAGATAGTGTTAATTACCCAAATATATATATCAAATGTATTCATACATATCCATATGAATCAAATGCATGTGGTATACGCAGAGGTCATGAAAAATCATGGAGTTAAATGAGATTGAAAAACTTGACATGAGTAATCCTGAAGAGACAAATAGAAAACCCGATTCACGATCATGCCGAGACATGCCTCTAGGAATGTAGGTGGTCTGACCCAAAGACCATCTACGCATTGATACTTTACTCAAGAGGGGATTAAATTCATAAAAACTCTAACACTTAATATGTAAAAAATATATTCAAAAAATAAATTCTTGTTCGTAACATCAATTACAAACTAAGGTCAAGTTATATGAATAACTAAATTCATTATCATACATATAATGTAATGCAAGGATATATTGTAGAAGAAATTTGTAAAATGAAAAATTCTCTAATTAAAATAATTACATCACTAATTAAAATTGTTATATCACTATTTAAATATATAATTTCAGTCCATAATATAATTAATTAACTACATAACAAAATTAGTTCACTAATTGATAGTATTGCTTTCCTAATTAATATAATTATTCCAAAATTAATATAACTACTTCACTAATTAATCTTATTACAATTAATTAAAATTAGTATAATTATTTAAAAGAATATAAAATAATTAATCACCAAAATTCGAATAAATAAGCCACTAGTTACAATTAATAATAACCTTAATTAAACATAATTAATCCCCTATTTAAACTTATTTAATTATCTAATAACAAATAATTAATTAACTAATCACACTAATTTAGTTAACTAATTACACTTAATTAATTGCCTAATTGCACATAATTAATTACCTAATTACACTTATTTAGTTACCCAATTACACATAATTAATTACCTAATTAATATTAATTAATTATCTAATTACACTAAATAAAATACCTAATTGCACTTAATTTATTACCTAACGGTATTTAACAACATGGTAAAAAAATTTAATTTATAATTATTTATTTAAAAATTACAATTAACAATGAATTTATTAATATTAATTTGTTTTTAAGTACTATTTAATATAATGTAATAAATTATTATAGTTAATGTATTAATTAACTAATTAGAATAAATTAATTAATTATTTTCAATTTATTAATTATTAATTATAATTAATTAATTACCTAATAAAATTAATTAATTACAAAATTACATTGAATTGATTAACTAATTATTGTTAATTACATACTAATTACATTAAATTACTAAAATAATTAATTAATAATATTAATTAAAAAAGCATTTATTAAAATTAATTAGTTACTAGTTATTAATTACATTTTTTAATTAATAATTATAATTAACTAATTATTTATATTTATAAAATTAATTAAATACCCTTTTTGAAGTAATTAATAACCTAATTATAGCTAATTTTATTACCTAAAAACTATTAATTAATTACCTAATTAAAAATAACTAATTACTTAATTACAGATAATTAATTACCTAATTAATCATTATTAATTATATAAATATAGATATGTACCTAGAAATTACATTTAATTACTAAATTAATTTACTAATAATTATAAATTAACTAGTTTATATAAAAATTATAGTGTTTTTAATTAGTAATTTTATTTAGGTAATTAATGATTATAGTTAAATAATTAATTAAATAATTATAATCAATTAATTACCTATATAAAATTAATTAATTACCTAATTAAATTTTACTAATTTTTATGTACACTTTCTTAAAAACGTAATTATAGTTAACAATATAGTAATTACACTTAATTACATAATTAATAAATTAACAATTAAAATTAACCAAGTATTTAATAAATTTAATTAGTTTCTCATTAATAATTAGATTTATTTAATTACAAATTATAGTTAACTAATTAATTACCTAATTACAATGAAATAATTACCTAAATATAATCAATTAATCTTATATGTACAATTAATTAATTAATCAATTATAATTATTTAATTAAGTAATTATAGTTTACTATATAATAATTACATTTAATTTATAAATTTATTAATTAATAATTTCAATTAAATTAGTATTAATTAAATTTAACTAACTACAATGCACGTTACTTTATTTACTAATTATTATAAATAATTGTTTATTATACTTATTTTTTAAAAATCTCACAAACATTATGAAAATACATAGTAGTTAATTAATTTCAATTAATTAAAATTAAAACATTACTATCTCTAATTTAAATAAATTAATTACCAACCATTTATAAATAAAATAAAATACATATGATGTATATAAATAAAGCAATAATTCAAAATATTATACACATTAAAAAGAATTGCATCAAATTTATGAAAACATGGGGTTGCATCGGAGAAGAACGGATACGTGGTAAGAGTAACCAGAGAGGCAGAATGATAGGATAACAGATAAATTAGAGCCGCAGAGCAATTAGAGTGGGAGTTTGAGACATTAACGTGTGAATTGTTGGGTAGGGGCCCTTTTAAAAGGGGTAAAATCCTAGGCGCCACTTGAAGTGGATCCAATATATTTCTCTAAATCAATCAAGGACACATCAATTGGCAATGATCGATTTAGTATTATGAGCATCAATGCCACTTGAAGCGTTGCTGAATCAAAGCACTGCTTCAATAGGCACATTGATGTCCTAATGTTTCATGTATCCCTTCAGTTGAAACATTGGTGTTTTTTGGCAATAATTCCACATCAAGTGGCGTTATGATGCCATATTTTTCAAATTACTCAATACAAAGACACAAAAAATTATAATTCCCCTAATATCAAAATTTCCCCAAAAACATATGATAACCACTACATTAGTACCAGTATGACTACAATTTAAACAATTATATGATCTCTCAATAGCTAGATTGAATTTGAAGATCCTACAATGACCTAATCTAAATATTTTGATGAATGAAAATGGCCTCCCACACACTTCACATTGTCAACTAATGAACCAAATCCTTGTAAAAGTACCCTAAAATTTCTTATGCTTGAGTTTTCAACATAATTATAGCTGATGTAGTACAATGTGGACTCTACTTGTTTACAATTACCGATGATTAAAGGTAATGATGGATTACAATTTATGAGGGTCCGTGATGGTGAGGTATATGTTCATAGTGAATGAAGGAATGGTATTAAAACACCTCATTTATCATTTTAATTTTTTATATTTATCATTATCATATATTTAATATATCTATGTATAAATCTATTGTTTTCTACAAGAAGTCATATAATACTATTAGAATAAATTATTATACCATTATAGACAATACACTCACTTATAACTGCCTTATAATTTCACAATATATATACCCTATCAATTTTTTTCATAATAAATTAACAAAATTCACTTAAAATATTTTAAATACTATTTCACTTTTAAATTTAAATATATATATATATATAATGTAATTCAACTATTTATTTCATATATGATTATTAGGAATTTATATCTCAATGTATATTAATCATTTAAAAAAAGTTTATATATTTTATTCAACACCATATAAAAAATTAACACAAAAATAAAATTATAAAATTTCATTAAATAATGATAAGTGGAATCCGCATATTATCTCTTGAATTATATATAAATATATACATACATTAATATACTAATAAAAATATTTTTATTCAATTATATTTAATATTAAAAATATAATAAATATTATACTACTACATCTGACTATTATCCTTACAATTATAAAATATATTTATAAATAATTTAATTTTCTATTAATTAATATTACCTTATATTTATTTTAAATTAAATTACTTTAATATTTATATTTCAAATAATAATTAAAATCTTAATCTTCTATCATATATCATCATATAATAAATATAAGTAAATTTTTTTACACAACTATAAAACATGGGTATATTAGTTTAAAAAAGCCTTTATCATTGCTAAAAATGTTGATAATCGAGACGCTATTAAAAGGGTGTTAATTTAATCAGCTGTTAAAAAAGCACTGATAAAAGGGGTAATTTATTAGTGAAAAAAAGTGTAGATTAATTTCAATAAATATGTAAATCATTATATATATTACACCCTTTTAAAAGTGCTTAACCCCTTTTCAACGGTGATAGTAAGCCACACTTGCTCACATAATCGTCACCCCTTTAATAGCGCTACACACACACACCAACCTTAACAATGCTATCCACCCCTACACTGACCCGTGCACCCCTGCATCCACCTTGATTCGAAACCGAGACCTCTCCCTTACGTGCAAGCACCTCTACCACTCAGCCATCTTGTTTTGTTGTCCATTTAATGACGTATATATATATACTAATCTTTTTTATCCATATATGTATTTTATATTAAAATATATTCTTAAGATTGGTTTCAAATACAATAAAAAATATGTTTTCTATGTGTGTTTATAAATAAAAACTACATATATAGATCATACATACAAATGTGTCAATAAATTATATATATGTGTACCTATAAGTATTATTATAAATATTTAGATATATGTAGTTATATTTACATATATTATATGTTAATATGTACATTAATATGTTATAACATGTAGATAACTTATATCAATTTGTTAATACAAACAGTCACTAATATATATATATACACACACTCACATATAATATACAGAAATATAAATATTCAAAATTTTGTATTTAAAATAAAATGGATGTTAGTTTTCATTTAATTAATTTTTATATATTGATAATATGAAAATATGTTGAATTGTTTATTTATAAAATTATTTTTTCATGTGTGAATATATAAAAAATATGATTATATTGTAATATATTTTATTATAAATAACAGCACAATGAAAAATGATAAAATATCAAAGTTAGAATATCAATATTATTGTAATCTCTAGAAATAAATTTACGACCCACTAAAAAGGGGAAAATACAACTCTTAAACTATGTTAAAATTCTATAAATTATTAAAAAAACTCATATCCCAAAAAAATCTGATTTGGAGGAATTTTTCACCCTTTTAGCCTAAAAACATGGCACAGTGGTCCCCTATTTCACTAGTGTGAAAATCTTATTGCATACTACAACTTGATATAATGTATCTCTTAAATAGACACCCAGATCAATATTTATTTCTTTCTGGTTGGTTTCCTTTTGAATAACAAAAATGTTATTAAATGGTTATTACTCAATAACAATTATAATATTATTAATTAAAGATATTTTTTAAAATATTTTATATGTCATTTTCACTTAATATATTATCAATTAATTTTGGACATCTAATTATAATTTTCTGATAAAAAAAAAATATATTACATTTATATCAATATAAATATATTTCTATATTTATATATCAATATATTATTTTTAGTTATTTTATCGAAATATACACTCGATTAGATCTAGTGAAAAAATGTTGATAAAGACCCCATTTTTCTACACTACCAAAAAATTCTGATAAAGGAGGTCCCCTTAATAGTGCTAAAAATAGAAATGATAAAGGGGTATTTCTAAAAACACTTTTTTAGCACTCTAAATAATACTCTTTATCAGTACATTATTTAGCATTGTTAATTTGTGGCACTACAAGAACATGTTTTTTACAGATAATTCACAAATCATATGATTTGAATAAATTACATGTCATCTATATAAAAACCAATATATCCAAATAATAAATTATTAATAAAATTAGATAAAAAAATACCTTGTATAAACAATATTGTATTTCTTGGATGATTGATACGTAAACCCAAAAACACACACACATATTAGTTTATTTCATATCTAAATTGTAATAATTTAATATAGATTAAAAATATTATTAAATTGATATGGGTTTATTTGTAAATTATAGAGTTTTCTTAATTTTTATTAAAATGAAGAAATTTTTATAATATTTATTTTAAGGGAATAAATGTATATTAAAAACACAGTTCATTACATATGACATTCATTTTTTTAAATGGTTTGGAAAAATATTTATGCCTCTAAATATATTTATTACCATGAGTGTTATTAATGGATAAATATTTGAGAAACATGGAAGGGATGATCAATAGATGTTCCACATTTTATTATAGTGATACTTGTTATATAAATTTATAATATTTACTAATTTTAGAAATGATTCACTATAATTTCATATTTAAGATAGAGTGGCAGACTCATTTCCTTGTGCATATGCATTACTAATAGTATTGAGTTTAATTTGTTTCTAGTAATACCTTTATTTATGAGTGAGAAGCACTTGAATGCAGTGCATGACCATATCCTATTATTTTTCTAGAGGTTTCGGGATAAGTGTTTATTTAGATAAGGTTTTTAAGACATAAATTCCACTGACTATTGATTGTTTTACTTATGTAATTTTATAGGTGTTTTATAGGGTTTCCATTATAGTGGTTGGCTGATTTAAAAAGGTATTTGAAACTATGAGTGGATTTCCTATTTATTTATCTATATTTTATAGCTCTAGTGGACTTAGGAGAGTGAAATCACTATCTCAAGGACATTTTTAAAAATGGGAAATTACATAATCACGAAATTTCCAATTCTTTTAGAATCAATTTTTTTTGCAAATGTGGTTATGTTTTATTTTAGTCCTGTTTTTAGCTGTGTATTAAAATTTTGTTAGATTTTTATTTCAAAAAAATATTAATTTTTTAATTAATAATTTTATAAAATACAGCTAATTTAGATTCCTTTTAAAATAGAACTACATTACTTTAATTTTAAAACAAGGTGAATATATAAATTTTTTAAAATGATTAAAATTTATCCATATATTAATTAATTATTAATATATCATCATTTTCAAATGAATCTAATTTAACCAAATTTTAATTCCTAGATAATTTAATTGAGTATTAAAACAATGATAATTTTTACTTTATCCATGTTTTGAAATGTTGGTTTTAATTTATGTTTTAATGGTGACAATACAAAATGAAAAATTAAAATTCATTATATGTGGATATATTTATTACATAGTGATATAAAATTATAAAAAAAATTATTTAATTAAAATCAATAAATATATAAAAAAATATACATATATATATATATATATATAATGATTCATAATAATGAACACACAGAAGTGTGTTCTATCGAATGAGTGCTTCATTGAATCTTTGTGATGCATCCCTTATGTGGTATAAAATAGTCATGACTTACCACTAAACTACATGTCTTGTATTGAGTATATGTAGATATTATTATATGTTCTGTAGACATATAATTGTTTATAACTGACTTTACATTCCATTGTTATATTGATTCATGGTTTTAGTTCATCCTACTGAGTATTTTTATACTCACCCATGCATGTTATTTCTCATACGTGTCGTGACTTGTATATATGAGAAATTTTTTTAAGGAGTCCTAGGTTGATCAAAACCAGACAATACATTGTGTGATCATGAAGTTTAAGGTGTGTTCTAACCGCTACAATCACCAATCCCAATATATTTTCTTAAAGGATGGACATGTGGGTATATAATCTTTTCAGTGGTAATCTATTTAGCATAGTTTCACATTACATTACATTCATACAGTACATTATTGGTTGGTATATGATGGTATTCAAGAATTAATTACTTAGTGGTTATTGCATTTCAGTATTTTTGTGGGCTTTGAGATGGGTGGATGTGTACAGGTGGATTGGAAATTTAGTCCATGTTAGTGATATGTCTATTCTACTTTAGTCACATGCCCCTAGCCTATTAGAGGAAAGATTTTTCATCTGAATCACTGACCCCACTGTGATGAGTCGTGATATTGTGATATCATAGGTGGACCGTTCTACTTTACGAACACTAAGTCTTTGAGATTGGTTTTGGGAAACATTATTTATTGTTTGGAGTTCAGATTTCATTATAGGGACTCTAGTTTTGTGGTGGGTAGATGACATATACATACACTACAACTTTGATGACCTATTTTTTGACTCGTTTGATGAGAAAACAGGTTGTAGGTTAAATATTTTTACTAGAATCATATAGGATTGGGTTGAGGATTTCATATCCATCTTGATTCAGCCATCCCGATATACTCATTGACCATGGTGTATCTTATTTTAATACATGATGCATCTATGACACATACCATCATGGATTTAGTATCTTGATCCTGATGATCCCCCCTCTGATAAGACATCGATACTAGGAATAGTTCCCTATATGTTACTTCAAGGTGTTGCACCATCTATACCACAAAATGTGGAGTAACACGTGGTAACCTAAGTACATCAAGATGAGGTGCACAGGCTGAGAACAGTCCACAAGTTTCAATGAAAGATACTCATTAGGTTCTGAGGTGAGCCCGACACTTTGTCGACTAGGAACTGGCTTATGGAAATTACCCAATTTATCCTCCTAGTTGGGACACTAGAAAATAAGATGTTGGTTCTAGTGGTGAACCTTCTACACATCTCAATAAGCTGATTGTGGATTTTGGATATCTAGACTCACAATGAGGAAACTTCTCTCCAAATAGAGTAAGATCATCTCACTAGAGAGATGTTCTCACTAGTTATACTGAAGGAAGTATGTATATGAGAGATTCTTCAGTTATAGAAGTGTATATTGATAGCGGCTGATTATTCATCGAGGATCACTAACATTTCAACATACATGATGCATATGGTTAGAGATTAGTTCTTTATGGATCATACTTTTGAGAATGGTATTCATAGTGTCATCTGGGATAGTGTTATCCCTCTATTAATTCCTACCTATTCTAGGTTTCTTGGGATATATTTGGTGGTTGAAAGCTTCATGGATGAACAGATACAACCATTGATAATAAGCAGTGGATGAGGAGGAGTAGATACCTCATCAGTATGCAGCCAGCATCAGTTCCTTGGAACTATATCTGGGATACATGTTTTGAAAAAGTCTCGTGATAGAGGATCTATAGTTCAAGGATCACAATATTGGTCGATTCAACCTATGAAGAGACAATGATAGTCATGTTAAGGTAGATGATATCTCTCTCACGATTTTTGGAAATGTCATCCTACTGATAGGGAGGCTATGGATAGAAAACCAAGGCATAGATAGTGATAGGATTAGGCAGATCTATAGGGATGAATACATGGAAGAGTATTTGGGATACTGTCACGAGGTGGCCGATGTTTCAACTTTATACCCCCAAAACCCCCAAGTTGTCCACACTATACTCATGAAGATAGAGGGAAGGGGGGAAAGTTTCATGTGGTCGAGGCATATGTCCCAGGGGCTCTATGAATGATCTGTGTTATGACCTGTGTCATTTAAAATTTATATTTAGTCTTGATAGACACAGGTTCTAGTTGTTCCTTTCAAAAAATCTTGTTTGGGACCTTCAAAATTTGGTTTAATAGTTATCTCGTGCCCTACTCTTGGAGTCACATACTAGAGAAAACTTGATGATTACAAATCAATGCCAATAGTGTGACCTGACCCTTAGAGGTGATATTTTTGATTGGTACCTCTTGGTGGATGTGTTGAGGCCCTACGACATCATTCATTCTATGGATTGATTATACACAATCCATGCCCATATTGACTATTTTTGGGGAATGGTGCAATGTGTATATAGAAATGGAATAAGGCTTTCCTTCTTCAGTGAATAAAAACCCCAAAAAGAACTAGATAAACTTATGCATAGGTGGGTGAAACTGTTTACTCACCAGTTGGATAGCCTAATTCATAGTGTAGAAAATGTTATGAACTTATAGTATCCAGTA
This sequence comes from Viscum album, assembly GCA_963277665.1. Classification (NCBI taxonomy): domain Eukaryota; kingdom Viridiplantae; phylum Streptophyta; class Magnoliopsida; order Santalales; family Viscaceae; genus Viscum; species Viscum album. The sequence goes on from OY728164.1 coordinate 693,164,046, forward strand.
GTGATGGAGGAGTACGAAGACGTATTTTGTAAAGTTGTTCCCCGATTTCATCCTCATAGAGAAATAGAGTAATAAATTGATTTATTACTTGGCATCACACCAAAATATACACCAGAATATTCGATGGATCCTATAGATCTTTGCAAGCTGACAGTGCTATAGAAGAACTTGCAGAACCTAGGCTTTGTGAAACTAAGTGTTTCATCCAGGGCATCCCCTGTTTTGTTTTCCAAAATTCAAGACAAAAGAATATGTTTTCATGGGTACTAACAATTCTTGAACAAGGTGACCGTGAAGAACAAGTATCTACTATAGTGTAGTGATGACCTCATTGATTAGTTTAGAGGTGTTTAATGGTTCTCAAAGATTGACCTCATATCATGAAATCACTATTTGTGAATAGGGGATGAAGATATATCAAATAAAACATTAATATTTAGTTATGGTCATTATTATTAATTGGTGATCCCCCTTTTCATGATGAAACATGTATCAGTGTTTATGGAACTCCTCGGAAACGATTATTCAGTCATAATAGGACTAGTTTGTGGTTGTCTACATCAACGATATCCTTGTTCAATCGGTAACCGTGGAGGAGAATTAAAGACAATAAAGGACAATTCTAGAAGTAGACTTATGGAAAATGATTTATGGGAAACTCTAAAAGTTATAGTTTTGTATTTATATGATCATCTAGATTGGAATCATTATCTTAGAGGATGGAGTTGAAGTGGACCCAACCATGGTTGAGATGGTGTTATCATGGGAGCCACCTTGGAGGATGAGAGTGGTGTGAAGAATATATGGGTTAGCATACTATTATAAGATATTTATTCATGATTTTTCCAGGATATCATCACCTATGAAAAATTTTGCTCAAAAGGTGTATCCTTTCATGTGGATAGAGATGTGCCACCAAGCTTTTTAGTAGTTGAGGCAGTGTTTAATGAGCGCTCTGATAATGATATTGTTGTAGGAGGGTGTAGAGTACGTCATGTTCAGTGATTCATTAGGAACCATGGTTGATTGTTCCCTGATGTAGAGGAAATAAGTGATTGCCTATGTTTTATTCTAGTGGGGACCACATAAGAAGAAGTATTTGACCCAATATCTTGAGTTAGAAGGGGTATTCTTCGCATTTAATATGTGGATACACCACCCGATGAGAGAGCGGTTTATCATATTCTCTAATCACATGACTCTCAAGTATTTCTTATCTCATAAATATATAAACATAATATAGATGTGTTGTAATGTGTTTCTCTAGGAAACTATCTTTGATATTTTCTATACTCTTAAAAAGGAAATGTGGTGGAATATTCTCTCAACATATGATCTTGTCTTCTATTGCTAAATAATGAATCAGATTATTTTCTCTCATTACAATTATTATTCATGAATGGAGATGAAACATCTTACCTCTAGTCTATGGTTGTTACTACATTACTCTTATAGCAAGTTAGGGATCCACAACACAGAGATACCAATTAAAAGGCCCTACGTGCACATATGTTCACTGGGCATGATCATGATGGATATTCACAAGGTGGGGCGCATGTTGTTATTTTTAAAATATGTATATTATTACCAGTGATGTTATTGGAGGTGGTTTTGAGGGAGTTTAATATATCCCATTTAGCAGTATTTCTAGTTGTGTAGTAGATACACCATAACTTCGAACATCAGTGTTGGTTTCCTGGGTTGACGAAAGAGTTGTAATGTTTTTTTCTCAATGACGTACTTGTCAGTAGGCGAAGACTGAGAACTATGTTCTAGAAATTTTAGATTAACCCTTTTATGTTTCATAATGGAAGTGAGATCAGATATAAATGGATTTTGTGATGAGTTTACCACATACATCAATGGGAGATGATTCCATCTGCGTGATTTTAGACCAACGTACCATGTCCGGGCATATATTAGCTATCTGAGAGTAGAGTATATTAGAGAGTTTGGGACACCTCTCATTCAGGAGACACTTTGACTCAATAGGGTTATGTTGATGGATGATTCAAATCATAATGATTGTTTTACATCCCAGTTTTGGAACACATTATAGTAGGTGTTTTGGACCCAATTACAATTTTTCATAGAATTTCACCCACAGATGGATGACCAGACCGAGCAGGCCATTCAGTTCCTGGAGGACATGTTAAAATCATTCATGTTGGACTTCTCTTATAGTTGGGATGATCCCCTACCACAAGTTTACTATGAGAAAAAATATCTATTGCTCCCCCATTGGTATGGTTCCATTCTAATGGTTGTACGTGCAATGCTTCAGGTCATCACATTGTTTGAATGACCTAGGAGATTCACCACTCATGGGTGCTTAGTTTGAATGAGCTATTACAAATAAGGTGTTGATCATCCAAGAGAGAAATAAGTCTACATAGATCCTTCTTAATTCTTATAATGACATGAGATATGGGCCTTTAAATATTGAAGAAGTAGACCACATGTTCCAAGGAGATTCTACTTGATATGGATTAATGAGATTTTGTGAAGGTATCAAGGTACCTATGAGGTTTATCCGCCCCTTTCAGATTATATGTAGAGTGGAAGCGATGTAATACCACATATCTCTACCCCCTACTGAATTTTTTGTAGGATGTGATCCACCAGTCGCAATTGAGGAGGTACGTGCATCACCCATAACATGTCATCGACTAGGGTGAGCTCAATGTCAATGATAGAGTGAATTTTCCTAATTACCTAGTGCATATTGAGGAAGAGTAGGAAAGGATCTTTTGTGGGTAAGGGATCCTATTGGTGCATGTTCGGTGGAAACATTGGCTTATTTAAGAGTGAAAATGGTAGAGGGAGTCTATGGTTCATGCATAGTACCCAAGTCTTTATTAGTAGATTTATTTTTGGATTTTTAGGATATAAATCACTAAGGTGGGGAAAATTAAATTTCCTAAATTTTTCGTGTCTTATTTGTAAATATTATATGGATTCAATTCGAGAGTAGGTGTTTAGATGACATGCGATTATGTGGCTTTGTTTGACTAGAATAAATGTTGAATGATATTAAAATATTAAATATCACGCATGCACAGTATTCTTGAAAATGTTGATTGTATTCTTAAAAGGTGTCTGGATCAAAAATATGAGGGAAGAATTAAATTTAGTGTGGCATGATTACATTATTAGTGACCTAACGTTGGTCATCATGGGTCAATTGTGAAAATATTCAGCATGCATTTTAAATGATTAAAATAAATTTAAAGATTTAATTTATTTTTAGGTTTCATCGATGCATCGATGTAGTGATGGTTTTATTTTAAGTAAAAATTTAGGAATGGATCCATGGTTAGTATCATAACCCTATTATTCCCTGGAGGTTCTTGAAAGGAAAATCTAAAGATTTATCTTGGTAGGAGACGATGAAATTGCGGAACAAAGATCGACAAGGGCAATTCTTGATGGATCTCGCTAGTGGAAATAGATCATGAATAGCTATTGATCCAATTTCAAGGTTGGATACGTTATGTCAGATATCCTTCCCCATTCGTAGAATCAATATCAAATGAGGGGAAACCCAAAAAAATAGTTTTTTTTGGATTTCGATCGTGCATTGCTGGATGGGTTTTAATTCCAGGATTTATAGGGTTTGATTATTGTTTTTATTGTTGATCATTCATACTGAAACAGAATGAGGCAGGAATGAATAATGTCCTAGGGTTTTTTCTTAGATTTTATCATTTTTCATTCTCCCCCTATATTTTTATGGGTGTTCTTTGACCATTGATACTTTCATTAACAATCAATCATTGCACATTCATTTCATGGTGAAATGATCTGAAATTGACAATACAACAACAAGATGACCTAACAAGGGATTGGTAGCGACAGTGATATACGAATCACAAAAAATCAAAAGAACCATTTATTCGTTTGATTTGTGTTAGAATGAACAGAAATGGGTTTCAATGTCGATGGATGTCCCAAGAACCTCAATAATGTGCTAGGGTGGTGAAACGAGCCTAGATCTAGACTTTCAAGGTGAACTAACCAATGGAGTAGATCCCATGAGATCGTCTGAGGCGTGTGAAGGATGAACCGTAATTTGAAGAAAAAAACTGATACAAATGTCATGTAATATTTGATTACATAGTTTGTGCCCCCCATTGAGCAGAGGTAAATGTTTTAGAAGATAGATAAATATCCCATGGCGTGTGACCCCTATGACACGACATATAGACACTACCCATAGACTCGGTCTATACATGGGATGTACAGAGACATGGGGAGGAGTACACTAGTTTCCTTCACAGCATGTAAAACCTTACATGACATGTCCTGGACCAAGTACACAGACTAACCTATGTACTAGTACACGAGAAAATACATAGGGGTTGACACATTTTACATGTAAATGGCTGGAGTACATGGGAAGACCCCGGTTGGTAGGACACATATTTTAACTATTTCTACACACTATGTACTACCTTTTCTTCATGATATGTTCAAAAATATATTTATTTGAAAATGTCATTATTGTAAATTTATACATTTTTCATTACATTGACTTTTAAAACTATCAACAATACAACATTACTTTGAAAAATATATTATTATACAAAAATTTAATGTAAAAATATTTTATAAAATTCATTGTTAAAATTATTTATATCTAATTATATATATTTTAATATATATCTTGTCATTTATTTAAAAAATTTATTTTAAAAACATTTACTCAACAACGATTTTTTGAAGCATTTTATGTAATTATTTATTAACAAAAAAATAAAAATAAATTTCAATTATGAATTTAAATAATCTATATTTAAATATACTATTTATGGTCAAAGATATCATTGGGATTACAACATATTAAAAATGTTATATTAATTTAAAAACATAGTCTAGAATGTATGTATTTTCATAAAATATAATAATATAAGTGAAATAATGCCATCCATGTGGCCCTAAGAGGTCATAAATTCTGCAATAGGATATTTTTATTCGAAAAAAATAATCAAATAAAATTAAGACATTTTAAAGGTAATTTTATAATCCTTATCATAATAATTTTAACCCTTAATTGCCAAATTTTATATAAACGTGGTAATAAAAATAGCTAAGTTTAATATTAATAGTGAATGAAAATAAAAGGATCAATTGAATAAATATTAATGTAGTTATTAAAAATATGTATTCCATTTTTCAAAATTAAAATCATAGTAGTATATATAATTAATTTAAAACTATATCCATTGTAGAGTGAGAAAGTGATTATTTAAAGTAAAAATGTTCAAAAAATTAAAATATTTTTATTTACAAATATAACATGGAATTATTCCAATGATGTAAATCATAATAATAAATTTATAATTAATCTAATTCTTCTTGAAAAAATATAAATTATAATTTTACATTATAAATTATTTTAAATAAAAAGTGAGGCTTCAATTAGATTTCATTATTTTTTACTATTTGTCAAAATATAAAACTTATCAGAAAAATAACCAATATTCACCTTAAGATAATTTAAAAATTACAATTTAAATAAATTTGTCAATTTAGTAAATTAAATTAAATAAGTCTATTAGTATTTAGTTTTAAAACAAGTGTGACATCAAAAGGAAGCAAAAGTTGATTTAGAATATACAGATTTTAAGGAGTAAAATTACATTTACAATTATATCATATATAGAAAAAAATAGGATGATTGTTAAAAATTTTATATATATATATATATATATATAATTAGTAAAATCCTATAAGGGTGATTTTTGTATTGGTATAAAAAACTCTTTTTCTCATTTAAATTACTTTTTAGAAAAGTATTTCCATTTATTTTGAAAAATGATTTATTTTCTTTTATATATATTTGGTAACCAAAAAATTCATTAAATATACATTTTATATCCTATTTTCATAATTTATCAAATAATTTTTATACCCTTCATTGTAATGAATAGGTTATAATATTAAAATTTGAATAATAATATTTATATTTTTCTTGTGATTGAATGGTGTATCTTATAAACTATCAAACATAGTTCTTCCTTATTCGAATCATGTGACGTTATATCCTCCCCCCACATTAATAAATAATTGAATCATAATTTTAAATTTTTCATTGTAAAAATAGTTTGATTATTCAAAATATTATCATTGTAATACAATATCAGAACAAGGATAAATAAAAACTATATTTTAAAACAGTGAAAATAATTTATGAACCATAATGAGATAAAACATACTTTGACTTAATCTAAGAGAACATGGACATGGGTGAGTAAAATAAAGATCTAGTGTTTATGGAGAGTGATAAAGAACATGATCATGAGAATGTGAAAAATTGAAAAATTAATAATATGTGATTGGTTGAAAATTCATTGGTTTCATTGTAAGAAAATTAAAATGAAAAAGTTATAATTTCAAGATCATTTTTATAATGTTGTGGAATTATTTTAATACATCAAATAAGAATACAAAGAAATATAATTACATGAAAATTATAGTTTACAAATTTAATCAGTTTTCCCTCCAATCTCATTTTTTTCAATAAATGATTAGTATCCAGGATAAATATTCTTCCCTGATGCATTAGAATCATCTTTTACATAAAAAATAAAAAATAAGATAACTATCTATTTATTTTTTATATATAAAATACCCATTTCCTATATGTTTTTTATAATATATGGTGATTCACGAAAAATAATATTTTTTATATGATGAAAAACTACTTTAGACTCCAAAATTAAATAGTGACTCCCAAAGTTAAACATAAATCATTTAACAAATAACTATCCTTAAAGTTATGCAAAATTATTCTAACTAGGAATTTAAAAATAATAATAATTATTATTTAATCAAATAATATTGAAATAACATCAATTACATTCAATGGACCACACAAAAAATTTAATTTCCAAAATCAATTAATCTATAAGATATGATAACATTTTCCATAAATAATATGAATCACCAAATTTCTAAAATAATATTATAGATTATTACAAAATATATTTCCAAAATTATTCATAAAATAAAATCACAAACAATTATTTCTACCCTAATCAAATTGGATTCCCAAAATTGTGATCTTATTCAAAAATAAAATTCCCTACTGAACCAATTCTTGATAAAACATAGATTCCAAATGTGTAACGACCGATGATTACCAAAAAATTAAAGATCATATAAACTATAATAAATATATATATCATTATAATTATTCAAAAAATTAATGGTAATTATTCATCTAATAAAATTCTTATATGAATAACCTATGTTTAACATATATTCCATTCTCAAAAAAAGTATTTCATTGTCTCCCAACATCAAAAACTTTATTATTAATTTTAATAATTTAATCATTCTTATATATTTCATAACTCATAATTCTGTAAATGTATACATCTTTTTCATTCATTATTCTTCTTAATCCCTCAAACATGTTTTTATAACTTATTACTTATAAATTATTTCTTGAAATCAAATAATATGAATCTCGTCATATGATTCAAAAATTCCAAAAAATGACAAAAACAATTATCCAAACCATTAATTATTCAATTTTTGTATCGTCAAAAATTAATATATCCAAAAATAAAAACATTAACCTTAAAGTTAGAAAACTTTAATCTTATTAATGAATTTATAATACAAATAACTTATGATCATCATAAAAATTATATACTAATGATGACATCAAAAACCCATAAGAATACATCCTAATATCCAATGGTCTCTAAGACCACATTTGATACCATGTTTAAGAACATGAATTTAATAATTACATATTCTAGAGTTTTTGAACTATAATTTATATTCAAGGATAATTTAAGTATACTGTTTTAGATAATTAAGAAGAACACTTACTATGTACACCGATACATTATAAGTGTATACTTGCACTATGTTTAAATTTTTTTACAACATATAAAACTCTTTAATACATTATTTTATATATGAAAAAACATAATGAATCTCAACATGACATCCTGATTTTCGTTAAAAATAATGTGAGAAACATTAAAAAATGTTGGATGATTAAAAAATCACAATAAGAGATATATGAGAAAAGAAACAATTAATTACGTAAAAACCTTAAAAACAATGACAACACCATTCTTAATAACAACATATTTTTCCCATAAAGGGAAATATCATTCCTTAAAGAAGATCATTTAATTTTCCTTTTGAAATCCAATTATATCCACAAAAACACATTATAATGAATAGAAAATTAATGTTGGTTCCTTGGGGAAAATCACATAGATACCATAAAAACCATTTATAAATAAGAATAAACATATGGCCATCTTCAAATAACATTCTATGGGGAACAAAATCAGTTATAAATTCATTATTGTGATATATAGTCGCAAAAATGTTATAAAAGTATTACCCATGAGCTATAAAAGGGATAAACTATTTTTAAATAATGTTCATGAACCAAATAATTAATTAATAATTTAAAAAATCTTTTAATGAATTTTGTAAAACACTTTCCGATATCAAAATACAAATTTTCATGTAAAAATAAACTTTTCATATATGTAAACCATGAACATTATAATACAACCATTTTTATTGAAATTTTAATCAAAAAAATTATAAAGGAAAAAAATTAAATAAATGAATCATTATAAAATTGGTAAATTTCATCCATTCAATATAATTAATAAAATCATCCCATTTGAGTTTTATAAAAAGAAATTAAATATAATCCTTAAAATAAGGTTTAAAAGAAATTCCCTTAAAAATATCATATCATATATGAAAACGAATCAATAATGTATATTAGATTTAAATAAAAATATAACATGTGAAAATAAAGTATAACATAATAAAAATTCATTTCACAAATAATCTTAGAATGACTTAATCAATTATGTAGTCTTTTTATTCAATGAAAGAAATTGAGTTATAAATTTCTTTAGTCCTGAGTCTAAATCATCATGTAAAATCAATATATTATCGAATAAAAAACATAGATAAATTATTTAATTATTTAAGGCCTTTTTCAAAAATATTATTCCATTTATATCACTTATTGTAATCTTATGTTAAATATATAATTATTTTTGTTCACGTTGGACAATTTGATAATATCTGGTACGTGAGTCCAAAATAACTATGGTATGATTTATATAGTCAGTGTGGTAATTCTTAAATTATCTATATAATTATAATAACTAAATACTTATAATATATATAAACATATTTTTTTAATCCACCCATTAAATATGGATTTAAAAATGATTTTTGTTACAATAATGGCGGTAGTAAGTCTAATGTATGCATAAGTAACACTATTATTTTATAATGATTATTATGTAAATGTTTAAAGTATTATTTCAAAATTTTCAATTATAATAATATCATTTATTTCATAAAAATAATATATATATATCATCCATATTAAATAGTGATGGAAAACAAATCACATCGCTTGGTGGAGGTCATATTTAACACATAAGAAGGAACGACATGACTATTTTTCTATACATGCTAAGGTGTGAAATAAAATAAAATATTTCCTTATAATATTGAAACAAATTTCAATAATATAATATATAAACATAACATAAATTATTAAAACAAGTATTTAGAGATAGTTAATGAAAATGATTTATATCATCTCGTGAGGTGGTAGTCCATTGTAGACACAAATGATAAATTCTTTCCCCATTTGATGGAATTGGATATGGATTTATAGGATGATATTAAAATAATAAATTTTAAGTATATATAAGATAATATAGTGATTTTTTTTAATAATTGTTTAATTTTATTTCAGGGAGGATGAAAAAGAAAAAATATATAATATTTAATTACAAATGATACATCTTCTTCTGAAAATTAATTTTTCTCAACACCATAATACCACTAATGGATGTGTTTTTATATATTAATACTTATATAATGTATTAAGATATTTTAGGAATGTACATGGGAAGGTATTTTATTAACAAAATAAATTATTATGTGTGAATAAAAGAGAATAAGAGGATGCCTCTTATAACAGAGGAGAGGGAAGTCCTTGAATTTCTAAAAATACAATCTTAATGTAAGCCAAATTTTAATTTAAAATGGATCCCAAAAAATATTTTTCTGATATGGGATTGTTTTTATTAAAAATAATATAATAAAATCAAATTTATATATATTTATGTTAATGTTTATACACATATAATAAGCTTTTAACCCTTATTTAGCATCTTTTACATTAACTGTAACAACATGTATTTTAACTATTTAAGGGTTAATATGATTACAATAAAATTAAAAAAGGAAAATAAATTGATCATTGATAATCTATAAAACATTATATCAATAATTTTTCAAAATGTTATATTTTTTGGATTTTTAGAACATTTAAAAAAATATTATATATTTTAAAATATCATTATTATAAAATTTTAAACTATTCATTACATTGACTTTTAAAAATATAAATAAAACAAGATAACATAGAAAAATCTCCTAATATATATATATATATTAATTAAATATAATCCAAAAAAATTATTTATAAAATTAATTATATCAAATAATATTTATTTTAATTTTTTTAATGAAATTTATTTTATATATCTTTGAGTAAAATAATTAATAATTTTTTATTCAATAATAGTTAGTAATAAATATCCATGATAATAATAAATACTTAATAATTAAAAAAATATTTATGGTGGATTATATATTCTAGATGACCAAATATTAAAATGATATACTTCATAAAAACACTTGACTCTATAGTTTTACATTACCTAATATAAAATACTATATATTGGACAAATTCATCCATTTGGATCCAAGGCAGTTAATAAAGCCTGGTTTAATCATCCTGAATGTAGAACTAATGTCGAACAAACATGGAGTTCTTGGAATGGTAGGGCCAATGATTTTGCTCGCGTCATCAAGCTCAAAATCCTTAAAAGAAATTTGAAATTATATAGTAAATTACGGTTCAGTTCCCTTGATTCTAAAATTTCTTATCTTGAGGAATATATTCAACAAATACTGGAGGATAATTCCTCAAATGAATTCTCTAATGATGTTTTTGGTGTGACTCAGACGGTTTCCATGCGTAATAATTTGTTTAATCTCAAAGATACTTTACAAAGAGACAATTTTAAGGATAATTGGTTGAGAGATGGAGATAAAAATTCTAAATTTTTCAATTCTTTGTATAGAATTAGGAAACCCTTAAGGCCTTTCTATTTGGATAGAAATGGGAGTAATGTGTTGCACAACAAAAGGGATCTTTTTTAGCATGTTGATACTTATTTTAAGGATCTCTTTACTCGTAATGTCCCTATTGATGATCCAGTGGTGAGTATTATTCCGACTATTGTTAATCAATATGATGATTCCAACCTTACATCTATCCCTTTGGACTTTGAAATCAAGGAAGCAGCCTTTAGTCTAAAGTCTGACAGCTCCTCGGGTCTAGATGGTTTTGGGAATTTTTTATTTCAGTCATATTGGGACGTCATTCATGATGATGTTTCCAGGTTGGTTACTCATTTTTAAAGGTGGTTATCTTACTCAGGGCCTGAATACTCAATTACTCCTTTCATTCCAAATATGGATATTACTAATGAGATTCATTTTTGTAGACCAATTTCCATGAACAATACAATTTTTTAAATAATTGGCAAACTCTTGGCTACGAGGTTGTCCTCTATTGCTAGTAAGATTTTTTCTCTTAATCAGTTTGGCTTTATTAAGGGTAAGCCTATTAAATATTGTCTTATTACTGCCTCAAAATGTGCTAACCTTCTTATAAAATCCACAAGTAATGGTAATATTTCTCTCACGTTGGACATCAGGAAAGCCTTTGTAACACCCCAAGATTTCATAGTGTGTTATTTCTTCAAAATAATTCAATAACTTGCACTACACGTAACACCGAGTTCAATCACACCATTACTTACAAAAAAAAGCCATTCAAAAGAGGTTATGAATAGTATTAACTAAATTTTAAACTTTATATAATCCTTATATTTTTAGAATCCATATTATGAGTTTTTTAGACATAATGCAAGAACAGATTCATTTTCAGTATTTCACTTTTATCAACTTTTAATAGTGAAACCTTTTTAAATACAATATTTTAAACTTTTTGACTAAATGGGGACATCAAAAAAAATTTAAAATGAAACATCCCAAGCTTCCACGATACGCTTTCCTTTGAATAATACAGTAGCGTGTGTTGTACGCAACTTCGAGTTCTAACACACCACAACCAATCAAACTAGCCATTATGAATAGAAATACCTACCTTTTAAAATTTTAGAAATTTTATCTCTCAAAATGGACTTCATTTTTGGATTCGGAGTATCGAATTTAGCCTAAGGTGAAATTTTGGTACTTTTCGGATAACTTTTATATTTTGATGAATAGTGAAAATTACTAAATTTTAATTAAAAACAACTTTTTTAATCAAAATAATTAATATTGATAAATTATAAATTTGAGTGGTTTTAAAGTATATTTAGAATATATTTTTACCATTTAATATAATTTTGGTCATTGGACATAATTTTACAATTAAACCGAACATAAACAAGTGTCAATCTTTTGATAGTTATTATCTCTTAAAAACACGCTTTTTGTTTTGACAGCGGGAATCAATTTTAAATTAATTTCTGCCACTTATGTGTTTTGAATTTAGAAAAATGGATTCCATATTTGGAATCAGGATGTTCAAATTGTGTAAATAGGTAACTTTTATTTTTAGACATTTTGAATAATTACTGCGGTAAATATTTTATTTACCATGGTTAAGGGTAAATCCGGTAAATAAGGGTTAAAAAATAATATTATAATAATACTAAATTACCATAAAACGTGTCTTAACCATATTGGTTGATACATGGTCGACCATGGGCATCTTTGGGTCGATTTTGGGACCCCATGGATCCATTTGTAAGTGATAATGACACTTTACTTTAATTAAGATAAAATTAATACAAAAATGACACAAGCATATATCTTTTAGCAAAACAATTGTTATATAGGGTTATATATGTTGGATTTTAGATTATAAATATTCATTAGAAATATAAAACGATTTCCTAAATAATGATATTTTATTTATAATTTTTATACATTAAATAATTTATTTTATTTATGACACAATGATGATGCAGTAATTACTATAATAGTGAAAAATTAAAATAAGTGATATTATAAATACCCAAATAAATATAATATGAAACTTTTAATGAATTAAACTAATTTTCTAGGATAATATGATATATTAGGATTGATTTAATTGACTTTTTTCGAAGTAATCAATCTGTTATGAGTTTCACAAAAATCAACTATTGAATAGTGTCGAAATTGACATAAAAGAGTTCTTAAAAAGATATTATATTATTAATTGATATTAAATTCCTAAAAATCTAAGGTTCGGACAAGAGACTTATATCATGATAGGTTCATCATTAATGGACCACTTGGGGGTCGCTTGGATTTATAAAGTATGTTTATTAACCATATTATATAAAAATACAAAAAGACATTGTAAAAGTGAAACTAATTAACTTAGAGTTAATACTTAAAGATAAGGTTAATATAAGTACCCAAACCTGTCTAAATTCTATTGGTTGAGTGGTTTTCGACCTATACCCACCTTAAAATTTGAATAATCAACTTTGGAGCCATTAGAAACCGAATATGTATTTATTATAAATTAATATTTCTAGCTTTTCCAAAGGTGCCCCTCACCCCTCTTATAAAAGGGCACTCCTCCTTCTCATTTTTTCACACCTTCAAAGCCTTTTGGATCGGCCAAACTCTGCCCAAATACTCTCCCAACTTCCCTCACTACAACCTAGGGGCCTTAGTTTGATCAGAAAGCCAACCTAAAGAGCCCTTTTGATCAAATCAAATGGAAGAACCCGAAGAAGAGGTAATGTTTTCACCACCCCTTTTCAAGTTCCATTCTTCTTCCACTTCTTATTTCTTTGTTCTTACCATTCTAAAATAATAACTCCAGTATCTCACATATACTGTGATGTTATTATAAATATGGTACAACCATATTCAGTATTCTATCCACCCTTTGAATAACATGTCACCATACGTGCGTACGTACGGCTTACCGTCTCCACGTCGTGGTGTAATTGTTATTCAATATATTATTATTTGGATGGGTATAATAATGATGTGTATCTCATGTAAATAATAAATATAACATGTTAATGATTCTGTATATATGATATACCATCCATTTATATATTATTTTAATATCAAAAGAATGATATTGTCGCTCGTGCGTACGTACGGACTACCGTCTCCACGAACGCGATGAGATTCATTCTCCATCGTATCCATTCAAGTATAATTATCATTTGATGATTTAAAAATGATGTTTAAGGACTTTATATCATTCTGGATATGAATAAGATATAACAAACATGGCTTATGTAACAAAACATATAAAAGAAAACGAGTAAGTTAACACCCGAAACGACGATAATTCTAAGATATTATTAACAAATCAATGTTAAAGGATCATATATGATATCATATTAATATATATGATTCTTGTATAATTTAATAACAATTATTTCACCATTATACAGGAGGTTAACCTACCCCAACCAAGGAAAAGTACAAGGTAAGGGTTATTTCACCATCTCTTCATTATCCGAGGTTGTTTATACGTAATAATCTACTGGGATCTCATTATCATCCACATCCATGTTTCTTCAAAATGTATTTCAAAACATTTTTAATATTTAAAATAATATGGGTTAAAGTCATTTATACCCTTGTTTGACTTTTTATAAGAGGTTTATAAGGGAATCTTTCCGTCGTTTTCCAAACAAGGTTCTTTTTAACCTTTTCGACAGAATTAAGATAAGAATGTTTTTTAACTTATACGGCGGGTGCGGTTATTTTCCGCCATTATAAAATCGTCAAAGCTTCCCTTACAAGCTTATAAGAATATTTTCAAAGAAAATGTTTTATTTTATATGGATCTTAAATGATTTCAAATTAAAAGGAGATATTTCTTTAAAAAGAATATTGATTTCATCTATGTCAACATCCTTTGATGGATTTTAAGATTATTTGAAGTTGATTTATTATGACACAAAACTTCTATATTGTATTGAAGGTTTTGAGATATGTTTGACTGTGGATGTGCTATTTTTATACCATTCATAGTTTATGGGGAAATTATTTACATTTATTATGCTAGTTCCAATAAGAATGTTTATGTTATATTTCAACCTTTACTTCATATGAATGTGTTGGACAAGTATGTTCCAGGTTGGGGACTGGTTAAAGTAAGCCCTCCAGGTTGGGGACTGGTAAAAGTAAGCCCTCCAGGTTAGGGACTGGTAAAAGTAAGCCCTCCGGTTTGGTCTCCGGTTATTAGAGGCACTCCGGGTTGGTGTCCGGTTATTAGAGGCACTCCGGGTTGGTGTCCGGTTATTAGAGGCACTCCGGGTTGGGTTCCGGTTACAGTTAGCTCCAAGGTCTTGGGACGAGGCCTTGAAAATAAATTAAAGTTTAGCATTATGCATTCCAACATTATGAAAGTTGTTTTTTGATTTTTGCATGTGATTATTAGATTAGTAGAATATCCATGTGAATAAGTAAATGGCATTATTTCATTTTACTTTTGCCATACTATGTTGAAGTTCAAGTTTAAAGGGATTTTGTTTTAGTAATGCATTGCCTTAAATGTTTATGCTTATTTTGAATGTTCCGCTATATTGTTATCCTTTCTGGGCATTTGAGCTCACCCCTTTTCTATGTTTTATTTTTCCCAGGATGTGAAGAAGTAAGTTATGAATGACCTGCAGGGATATTATGAGGGGATAATAGTGTGGATTGTGGAAACATTATGTTGTTGTATTAGTTTTTCATTTTATGATGTAATGTAAAACATATGAATATATCTAGTGTTTCCAACGCTACTAAACCAATCGGTCTTTCGAGATTTGATCTTTCTTGTGATCATGCCGATGTTATGTAATTAATGCACCGACTCTAGGTAACTGGGGTCGGGGCGTTACAGTTGGTATCAGAGGAAGTTTAGTACAAACCTTGGAAGCTAGATTTAGATAAATTCTGATTAGAGCACATAGACCTAAGATAAACTTTGAGGATTAGTATAGAAGAACTTCCTAGAATTTTGGTATTGTAGAGATTTTGTGAGTTTTCCGAGCAATACATCCCTGTCTGGATACGAGCAGGTAGAGGTGGCTCTGGCACAGATGTACCTAGGGGTAAAACCCGAAAACACCGCTTGAGCTAGACTCGAACGGGAACTGGTGCACGACAACGGGCCTTGCTGCACTCTTGGTTACGACACTCCCGGGGGATATGCTTAGGATAATTCTAATTTTCCTTACAAATCATTATGAAGGGTTTATGAGTATATACTTTCTCAAAGGAGACATTTTTATGATTATGGATTATATCCATAAACTATTTAATTTATGTTATGTGTTTTACAAGTTTTGGATTAGGTATTGTTATTCATAAACTAATCTAATGTATGCCATTGTTTAGAAATGGCGCCCAGTAGAAGGAATGAGAACTCTAGCAATGCACATGTTCTAAAGAGAAAGAAGGATCATATATTTTATGTTCTTAAGCAAGAATTTACAAGAGAAATAGTCTCTCATGTATTACCATCATATGAAGAAATAATATCATGTGTTGATAAGATAAGTAAAGAGTTTACTAAGTCCTATGGCTTTTAAGGGAAGCAAGAGAAGAAAAGGATGGAAGAGAGAATGATGGATAAAGGTAAGAGGGAAAAGAATAATTTTCCCATATGTGGTGACTGTGGAAAGAAACACCCTAGAACATGCCTGAAAGGAATGGAAGTTTGTTATAAGTGTGGTGGAAAAGAGCACAAAGTACGTGACTGCAAGGGTAAGAAAATGGTTTCAAATGTACAATGCTTCATTTGCAAGGAGTTTGGACACTACGCGAACCTATGTCCCAGTCATCAGACTATGCCGCAAATGATGCTATTGGATAATAATCAAGTTATGATACTACCACAGATGAAGAGGAATGATTAGAGTTCTTATGTTGATTATGTCAATTGAGTGTTGTATCAACAATGTACTTGTTATAATAATTATGGAGTATATAAGGATTGTACTGCAGTACTATTTCATTAAGGACTTGAGATTGTGTGGAACAAAGAAAAGTGACTCAATAGAAGGTTAAATTTTTGGAAAATATATGGTTGAGAGAAAGATAAACCATAATATGGTTCTGATACCGAGGTAGTGATTTTAGAATAATACATGATTGATTTGGATAAATTATATTGGATATTCTTGACTACCTTGAAGCTGATTAATGATTTGTCTATTCCATCATTGTTGGGGTTTAAAACATTTTTGGATTGATGAAGTATATCCAGCATTCTATATGGAATAAGGGAGCATGAATGTAATCAATAAAGATTATGGTAAATCAGGATGTTTTAGTGTATTAAAAGAATACATGATGAAGGTATTCATATGATATTACGGGGTAAAAAGGATCTAAATTATGTTTACCTTCCTTATAAATGTTGTACTGTGATTTTGGACAGACGTATTTTGGATAGTTCTAGTTTGGATTATTTTGGATTGCCATAAAAGGACAACTCAGAGGTCGGGTGGCAACCCGTCGCGTCCGGCAAGGCTGTGAGACTTGAACCCGCAACCGAAGGGCGACAAGGGTGTATAACCTACCACTGGCCCACGAGATGTCCTGGATAAAATAATATAGTTTTTTTAAAAGATCTGGTAGATGAATTACAAATTCATTTATTTTGGAACCCTGTACGAATAGTATAAATAGAAATAAAAAATTACATTCTATTATCTTTTAGAGTGAAAGATGAGTTTGTGGTAGAAATTTATTAATGGATAAAACTCTAATTATAAAGTAAGTATATCTCCTTATGATCTTATCCAATATTGTAAATAAATTCCTCAACATTAAGAAAAGGAACTTAGAACAAAATTGTTGTCCTAGATGGTACCTTAAATCATCACTAATTTATGGCTTTGGGATTGTTTTCCTTTTCATAGCCATGTTCTCTACCACTCTCCATCAGATAATTGATGGTTAGATTTCTCTTCCATATCCATATTTTCCTAAATGGAACCCTAGCATGTGTTATTTTTGGTAATCTTCATACTTTCCACTCTTTTTTTTTAAATAGAGGCCTCATTAATTCATTTTTCGATGTGGGATTTCAACTAAGATATTTTGAAACGTCAAAAATGTGTTATCCTAATACCCTATGTTTTGTTGAACCGATGGTATTTAAAATCATCATAGATTGATGAGTTTAAGGACCTCAATTTTATACTTGTTTGTGATTGATGACCTCAATCACTACCTATAAATATTTATGTTTTTCCTCCAATTATATGTCTCTAATTTCCACCAATTTTCTCCTAATTGAGATCATAATTTGGTGGTGACACTTTCATTTACCTTTTCCTAATATTAAGACTAAACTTTAGTAACCCAATTTCTGATGTGGGTTTTCCACAAATATATTTTTTATTTTCAACCTTTTATTTTCGAAGAACAATTTCAAATTGCGAGGACGCAATTTATTGAAGGAGGGGAGAATGTAACACCCCAATATTTCATAGTGTGTTATTTCTTCAAAATAATTCAATAACTTGCACTACACGTAACAACGAGTTCAATCACACCAATACTTACAAAAAAAATCCATTCAAAAGAGGTTATGAATAGTATTAACTAAATTTTAAACTTTATATAATCCTTATAATTTTAGAATCCATATTATGAGTTTCTTAGACATAATGCAAGAACAGATTCATTTTCAGTATTGCACTTTTATCAACTTTTAATAGTGAAACCTTTTTAAATACAATATTTTAAACTTTTTGACTAAATGGGGACATCAAAAAAAATTAAAATGAAACATCCCAAGCTTCTACGGTACGCTTTCCTTTGAATAATACAGTAGCGTGTGTTGTACGCAACTTCGAGTTCTAACACACCACAACCAATCAAACTAGCCATTATGAATAGAAATACCTACCTTTTAAAATTTTAGAAATTTTATATCTCAAAATGGACTTCATTTTTGGATTCGTAGTATCGAATTTAGCCTAAGGTGAAATTTTGGTACTTTTCGGATAACTTTTATATTTTGATGAATAGTGAAAATTACTAAATTTTAATTAAAAACAACTTTTTTAATCAAAATAATTAATATTGATAAATTATGAATTTGAGTGGTTTTAAAGTATATTTAGAATATATTTTTACCATTTAATATAATTTTGGTCATTGGACATAATTCTACAATTAAACCGAACATAAACAAGTGTCAATCTTTTGATAGTTATTATCTCTTAAAAACACGCTTTTTGTTTTGACAGCGGGAATCAATTTTAAATTAATTTCTGCCACTTATGTGTTTTGAATTTAGAAAAATGGATTCCATATTTGGAACCAGGATGGTCAAATTGTGTAAATAGGTAACTTTTATTTTTAGACATTTTGAATAATTACTGCGGTAAATATTTTATTTACCATAGTTAAGGGTAAATCTGGTAAATAAGGGTTAAAAAATAATATTATAATAATACTAAATTACCCTAAAACGTGTCTTAACCATATTGGTTGATACATGGTCGACCATGGGCATCTTTGGGTCGATTTTGGGACCCCATGGATCCACTTGTAAGTGATAATGACACTTTATTTTAATTAAGATAAAATTAATACAAAAATTACACAAGCATATATCTTTAAGAAAAACAATTGTTACATAGGGTTATATATGTTGGATTTTAGATTATAAATATTAATTAGAAAGATAAAAAGATTTCCTACATAATGATATTTTATTTATAATTTTTATACATTAAATAATTTATTTTATTTATGACACAATGATGATGCAGTAATTACTATAATAGTGAAAAATTAAACTAAGTGATATTATAAATACTCAAATAAATATAATATGACCCTTTTAATGAATTAAACTAATTTTCTAGGATAATATGATATATTAGTATTGATTTAATTGACTTTTTTCGAAGTAATCAATCTGTTATGAGTTTCACAAAAATCAACTATTGAATAGTGTCAAAATTGACATAAAAGAGTTTTTAAAACAAATATTATATTATTAATTGATATTAAATTCCTAAAAATCTAAGGTTCGGACAAGAGACTTATATCATGATATTTTAATCATTAATGGACCACTTAGGGGTCGCTTGGATGTATATAGTAAGTTTATTAACCATATTATATAAAAATACAAAGAGACATTGTAAAAGTGAAACTAATTAACTTAGAGTTAATACTTAAAGATAAGGTTAATATAAGTACCCAAACCTGTCTAAATTCTATTGGTTGAGTGGTTTTCGACCTATCCCCACCTTAACATTTGAATAATCAACTTTGGAGCCATTAGAAACCGAATATGAATTTATTATAAATTAATATTTCTAGCTTTTCCAAAGGTGCCCCTCACCCCTCTTATAAAAGGGCACTCCTCCTTCTCATTTTTTTACACCTTCAAAGCCTTTTGGTTCGGCCAAACTCTTCCCAAATACTCTCCCAACTTCCCTCAATACAACCTAGGGGCCTTAGTTTGATCAGAAAGCCAACCTAAAGAGCCTTTTTGATCAAATCAAAAGGAAGAACCCGAAGAAGAGGTAATGTTTTCACCACCCCTTTTCAAGTTCCATTCTTCTTCCACTTCTTATTTCTTTGTTCTTACCATTCTAAAATAATAACTCCAGTATCTAACATATACTGTGATGTTATTATAAATATGTTACAACCATATTCAGTATTCTATCCACCCTTTGAATAACATGTCATCATACGTGCGTACGTACGGCTTACCGTCTCCACGTCGTGGTGTAATTGTTATTCAATATATTATTATTTGGATGGGTATAATAATGATGTGTAACTCATGTAAATAATAAATATAACATGTTAATGATTCTGTATATATGATATACCATCCATTTATATATTATTTTAATATCAAAAGAATGATATTGTCGCTCGTGCGTACGTACGGACTACCGTCTCCACGAACGCGATGAGATTCATTCTCCATCATATCCATTCAAGTATAATTATCATTTGATGATTTAAAAATGATGTTTAAGGACTTTATATCATTCTGGATATGAATAATATATAACAAACATGGCTTATGTAACAAAACATATAAAAGAAAACGAGTAAGTTAACACCCGAAACGACGATAATTCTATGATATTATTAACAAATCAATGTTAAAAGATCATATATGATATCATATTAATATATATGATTCTTGTATAATTTAATAACAATTATTTCACCATTATACAGGAGGTTAACCTACCCCAACCAAGGAAAAGTACAAGGTAAGGGTTATTTCACAATCTCTTCATTATCTGAGGTTGTTTATACGTAATAATCTACTGGGATCTCGTTATCATCCACATCCAGGTTTCTTCAAAATGTATTTCAAAACATTTTTAATATTTAAAAGAATATGGGTTAAAGTCATTTATACCCTTGTTTGACTTTTTATAAGAGGTTTATAAGGGAATCTTTCCGTCGTTTTCCAAACAAGTTTCTTTTTAACCTTTTCGACAGAATTAAGATAAGAATGTTTTTTTAACTTATACGGCGGGTGCGGTTATTTTCCGCCATTATAAAATCGTCAAAGCTTCCCTTACAAGCTTATAAGAATATTTTCAAAGAAAATGTTTTATTTTATATGGATCTTAAATGATTTCAAATTAAAAGGAGATATTTCTTTAAAAAGAATATTGATTTCATCTATGTCAACATCCTTTGATGGATTTTAAGATTATTTGAAGTTGATTTATTATGACACAAAACTTCTATATTGTATTGAAGGTTTTGAGATATGTTTGACTGTGGATGTGCTATTTTTATACCATTCATAGTTTATGGTGAAATTATTTACATTTCGTATGCTAGTTCCAATAAGAATGATTATGTTGTATTTCAACCTTTACTTCATATGAATGTGTTGGACAAGTATGTTGCAGGTTGGGGACTGGTTAAAGTAAGCCCTCCAGGTTGGGGACTGGTAAAAGTAAGCCCTCCAGGTTAGGTACTGGTAAAAGTAAGCCCTCCGGTTTGGTCTCCGGTTATTAGAGGCACTCCGGGTTGGTGACTGGTTATTAGAGGCACTCCGGGTTGGTGTCCGGTTATTAGAGGCACTCCGGGTTGGGTTCCAGTTACAGTTAGCCCCAAGGTCTTGGGACGAGGCCTTGAAAAGAAATTAAAGTTTAGCATTATGCATTCCAACATTATGAAAGTGGTTTTTGATTTTTGCATGTGATTATTCGATTAGTAGAATATCCATGTGAATAAGTAAATGGCATTATTTCATTTTACTTTTGCCATACTATGTTGAAGTTCAAGTTTAAAAGGCTTTTGTTTTAGTAATTCATTGCCTTAAATGTTTATGCTTATTTTGAATGTTCCTCTATATTGTTATCCTTACTGGGCATTTGAGCTCTCCCCTTTTCTATGTTTTATTTTTCCCAGGATGTGAAGAAGTAAGTTATGAATGACCTGCAGGGATATTATGAGGGGATAATAGTGTGGATTGTGGAAACATTATGTTTTTGTATTAGTTTTTCATTTTATGATGTAATGTAAAACTTATGAATATATCTAGTGTTTCCAAGGCTACTAAACCAATCGGTCTTTCGAGATTTGATCTTTCTTGTGATCATGCCAATGTTATGTAATTAATGCACCGACTCTGGGTAACTGGGGTCGGGGCATTACAGCCTTTGACACTATAAATTAGAATTTAATTTATAAGGTTCTTTGTTTTTTTAGGTTTTGATGATGTTTTCATTAATTGGGTTAAAATAAATTTTGAGTCAGCTCGTATCTCTATCCTTGTTAACGGCTCCCATGAGGGCTTCTTTTCTTGTTCTAGAGGTGTCGAACAAGGTGACCCTCTTTCAGCCATTATTTTTTCCATTGTAGAGGATTATCTTAGTAGATTACTTTCTATTATGGCAAGAAATCAGAAACTAAAGTCTATTAGTGCTGGTAGTGGTTTTGTTGCTCCCACTCACTTGTTGTATGCTGATGATATTATTCTTTTCACTAATGGAGATAAGAGAAATATTAAAAATATTAACCATGCCCTTTTGCATTATAAATAAGTCTATGCGAAAGAGATTAGTTGGAATAAGCCCTTTTTTTATTTTGGTATAAATTTTCCTATTTCTTGGAAGACGAGCATTATTAGGGAATTGGGTATTCATGATGGTGTTTTTCCTTTTTCATATTTGGGTGTTCCTATTTTTTGGGGGAGGCCTAAAGCTTGTTATTTTTTCTAATATTATTTGTAATATCAGAAGACATCTTGGTACATAGAAGGGTATGTTTTTTCCCTGGCGGGTCGGGTTTTCTTATTTAGGGTTGTGATAATTTCTAAGTTTGTTTATTTTTCCATGGTCTATAAGTGTCTGATCTCTCTTATCAAGAGCATTAAAGTTCCTATTAAAAAATTTATATGAAGCGGTAATATTTCTGAGAGAAAATTTGCTACGGTCTCTTGGAATAATTTTTGTAAACCCTATGATGTAGGGGGTCTTGGTATTAAAAATCTTGAGGTGTTTAATGATTCATTATAGGATTCGTTCATTTAGTGGATTTTCAATAGTAATTATGAGCCTCTGGACTTTCTCCGTAATAAATTCATGGAGAGGATCAGGAATGGTGTTTCTAATCTTATGGATTCTTCTATTTGGCCTGCTTTTAAATCTGTTTTTTCTTCCATTGACTCTCATGCCATGTAGCTTGTTTCATGGAACTCATCTTTATCCTTTGGGAAGGCCAAATATACCGGTTGTCCTTTATCTGATTTCTTAATAAATGATGATTTTAATGTTGATCTGTATGCTACGATTAATAATCAACTTGATAATATGGGGGGTCCCTCTAATCAAATTGTTACTATTATCAATAGTTACAATTTCTCTAACAGAGAGGATTTTTGGGCCTGGGAACCTGTTATAAATGGCCTTCTAACTTCTAAAAAAATATATAGTCATTCTCTATCGTGAAATATAGGGTGTAAATTGATGAGGGATCATCATATGAACTTAATTAGACCCTCTCAGACAATTTTTTCCTTGAGAATGGATCATGGGAAGCTTCCAACTTATTGTCTCCTTTAGAAAATTGGCATCTCACTCTGTTCTTCATGTGTGTTTTGTCTTCAATATAGGGAAGATATTGACCATTTTTTTCTTAGTTGTGTTAATTGCTCTTCAATGTGGAAAGCTGTATTGGATAATTTTAAAATCCCTTTGCCTAATAAGTCTTCAATTCATCATTTCCTTCAAGGCTGGCATTCTATTTTGATTTCTCCTCAATTGATGGATCTCTTTAGAGTAGTTGCTACTGAAATCCTTCATTTTATTTGGTTTATCTCAAAATAATATGATTCACAATAGATTTACCTTTTCGGTAAGTGGGGTTTATCAACTATTCTTGGTGCTATTGTTAATGTTGATATTCCATTGAAGCATTTTTGCTTCAACTTGGTTCATGATTTGTCTGTTCTGAACTGGATAGGTGTTAAGGGTAATTTCAGTCCCTCGCGTTGTACTTTAGAAGATCTCTAGAAGTAACCTCTTCTCGGTTGGTTAAAATTTAATTCGTATGGTGAATCTAGGGGTAATCCAGGGCTTTCTTATTATGGTGCTGTTTTTAGAAATCATAAAGGGGATGTCCTTGGTTGTATTCATGGTTCTTATAGCTTTGCCTCTTCAGTTGAGGATAAAATAAATGGCATTATCGTTGATGTGGATCATGCTTTGAAGCATGGTTGTGATAATTTATGGGTTGAGAGTGATTCTTATGTTGTTGTTTCTTCCATAATGATGGGTCTTCATCACTTGTCCTGGAAGCTTACCAATCGGTGGATTAATTTTTTGGAGACTCTTTTTTCTATGAATCATATTATCAATCACATTTATAGGGAAGAAAATTCTATTACTGATGGCCTAGCAAATAAATGCTCTAAGGGGTCATAAATTAGGTATAAGGATGATTTTTTTAAATATAATTCAAAAAATAAAATTATTTCATGTGTCCTTGTAATTTTATAATCCTTATCCTAATTATTTTTACCTTTAATTACCATTTTTGAACATGTCCTTGGTATAAAAAATTACTATTTTTAATACTCATATTGAACTGAACAAAATTGGATATATTATCTAAATTTGAAACAACATATTCTAAAAATTAAATTAATATTTCATGATTCAAAACACATAATTTGCTAATATTTTTTTAAAATTATTCATGTAGATGGAGTTAGAATCTGTGTTTTTTAAAGTAAAAATGATAAAAAATTGTACTGTTATTACCTAAAAATTTTATGTTAAAATATTATAGTGTATTAAATTAGTTTAGCAGAATAATAATTCATCATTTGATTTATAAAATAAAATTTATAATAAAATTTAATATTATATAGTATTAAGATGAAAATCATGTTTCAAATAAAATATTGTATTTCATCATTATTCATCATAAAATTTGACTATTCAGAAAAATACCAATAATAACATCTACAATAATATTGAAATTCAAATTTCAAAAAAGGTTTATTTTAAAATATATTACATAAACTTTTCAAAATTAATTTTTTTAACGATTTCACCACCAAAAGGTGGAAAAACTACCTTTAGAAAAAAAATAGTCGTTTACTTGTATATTTTTTTAGTATTAATCATCTCTTGGAAAAAAATGTTAATAGGATAAATAGATTTATTAGAATATATATATTATTAATATAAATTATAATAAATATTTGCTAATTTATTATTATAAAAGACCCTTGTTCACATTTATGTAGTTTTTAGAAAAAGATTAAAATTTATTTTCATAATGGTTTTATTTTCATATCTAATTAATTTTTCAGAAAGGAATTAATTATATATACTTGTGTAAAAAATATTTACATAATTCAGTTAATCGTATTCCAACCCACCATTCTAACGAATAGGTTATAATCGTATCATTTAAATAATAATATTTTGTTTTTTCATTTAAACTCAATGTGATGTATCATATATGAAATCAAACATATTGTTTCCTTATTAAAATGTCATGATGTTATAGAAAAACATAACATAAATTAAAAATATTAAGTACATAAAATATCTTAATAATTAATATTGTTTATTTGTTGAAATATTCATTTTAAAATCCATTATAATGAATGGAAGATAAAATGATAAGTATCCTAAGATTATTTACTAGATGTTTCAAACCATGTTCATAGTAAGGCCTATAGTCTTACAACTAGTGATTATCTGATCAATCACAATACTCTGTTTTTATATTTATAAACCATAGTTTCATATGTCCAATAACCTTATCCACATTAATATCTATATTAAGATATATTATATGGAAATAAAAAATTATTCCTTATAAAGAAATTAGAATGAGCTTCTATAAGTATCCTCAATGATTGTCACAATGTTATATTCTCAAATATATGTTATCCAAAATATAATGTCCATCGTTTCAAATAAACGTCCACTGATCCCAATTACAGTGTGCCCAAATCCACTAATTTGGAGTAGGATTCTAAATTATTTAATTAAAATAATATAATTGGCACCAAATCAAGAACTATAGAATTTTCTTGTAATTTTGGAATATAAGACACATATATGATACCCATTTTACACAGGAAATATAAAATAAAACATAACAAAAGAACATTCCCAGTTTCCATAAAACACCATCACAAGATTTGTCTTCATGACCTAGGGAGAAGAAGAAAAATAATGGTGAAATAAAATTATTAGTAAACATACGTACATCATAACATATCAGGAACCAATAATAAAAAATCAATATGGAATGATAAATTAATATACATACAATCTATTTATTTAACATCACTATCATGATACGATAAAGAATAATCAATATAGAGATGGAAGTTACTCAAAACACATACCATTTAATCAATAAACTAATAGTTAAAAGAATCAAGATGATATATCATTGAAAAATAACATGGATAATAGGATAAGTATCATTAAATATGGATAGGTAAACATATAAAAATAAATTCTATTTAATCAGGAAGAATAGAATTAAATACATCCATAAATAACATCATTATGAAATTCTAATGTATAATAATGACATAATTCTTAATTTTGGAAATTATTAATTATTGTTTTTCTTTTTTTGGAACATGATACCTTTTCCATCAAGAACATTAATAAGCTTTATTATAACTATATATAAAAACATATTCAATTTGGGAAACTAATATTTCTCATGAGACATTTCAATGCATCATGGGGATATATTTAACATTTCCCCACCCATAATGAAATCTATATATAAATCCTCATATATCGAATAATTAATTTAATTCATGAATAATATGACTGATAAAAAGTATCTACATAGATTAAAGTAAACATATTTTTCAATATTCTTCTAGGTAATCGATAACATTCAATGTAAACATCATACGTAATAATGTAATACAATTGAAGTAAATTTTAGAAAAATGATATAAATTATAGAGAAAACATAAATTAAAATATAATTTAAAATTAATACATTGGTTTTAATTTTAAATACATCAATGGTATAGTATATAAACCATATAAAATTTAATATTTTTATATTAACAAAAAAATTCAATGAAATGTAAATTATGATGAAATCCCTTGCGTATATAAAATTGTATCTGAGAATTTTTAAATGACTAAATCTTAAAAAAAATGTAAATCCTAATTCAGCTTGATGGAATAATAATTATTATAATAAAAAATCATTATACACATAATCTTATATTATAAAAGATAATGAATAAAATAATATAACCCAATGTACGGAATTTGAGATATGAAATTCATTTCCAATTAGTAAAATTCATGTAAAATTCCATTGAATTAAATAATTAAAATTGAGACATAAAATACCATAAATAATTATGTAATCATGATATTACTTTTTAAATAGGATTTATATTCACTATATAAAAGCATTTATGATCATATATAACAAAATGCCTTAATGAAGGAAAATTGAGATGGAACCCACTACCTTAAGTCGTAGTCACCGAATACATGATTTATGGTCATGAATAATAAAAATAAGTCAATCATATACATTATTACGAAAATATTTCTTATTTATTACTAATTTTATTTCACATATAAAAATTTTATAAATAATTACAATATTAATTTAGTTTAGGTCGGGTCTTTTAATGATATTTGAATTATGTTTAAAAAATGACATCGGTGGGTCGAAAATTGTCCTGATATTTCATTATTTAATATATATATATAAGGATATAATTATCAAAATTAAATATAGATTATAAATTTATGACTATTAATGAATGAGGGTTTTGATAAATTTACCATATAACATTCATAGAGACAATAGGTCAAACATAGAAGTTAGTAACATTTCAAATTTTCAACAATCATTATAGAAAGAAGATTATTAATAATTTTTTTTAAATAATGTCAATATTATAATGTATAACATTTTATTTGAATACATATTGTTACATATTTCATTTTTGTAGTGTGGTGATTAAAATAGAGTCACATCGCTTCGTGAATGCGGTTGTCTACACATAAACAAACAATTCTATCATATTTATATTAGTAAAAAGTTAAAAGTAGATTGATATATTATATTTCCATAATTATAAATATTTAATTCATATAAATATTATGTATATGTGTATAACATATAATAATTGTCATTACCTTTATTAACTTTATATAATGTATTTGTTAAAAATTAATCACATCACTTCATGAGGCGTCAGTCTGAGGTTCACAGACGTGACATTATCTTATCACCTATGGAATGTAAAATAAAAAGGTATTTATGATATAATTACTATAAATATATAATTAATTTATAAATATAATATTTATACTTTATATAAATTATCATATAAATTCATGAGAGGTATTGATAGAAAACATGCCACATTAGCGTGTGAGGTGGTAGTTCACCAAACACACAAGCAACATTATCGTTTCAAGTCATATGGAAGAGGAGATGTATATAGAAAATTAACTCACATATTAAAATATTATTATATAAAAAATATTATGGTTATTATATAAGAACTCATGAAAATAATTGTGAAGGATGTGGAAGAAAAAATAAAAAAAATGCATAGTTATGAATTTTATCTTTTTTCAGACTACATATATATGATTGTACCTAATGTATTCTTAGAATTCATTTCATAACAAAAAGAACTATTATAACATATTAATGTATTTTGGAATTTATTGGGTTATGCTATTGATGGAAAAAGGGTTTTCTAGTATGATGGTTATGTGATATTTGGTGTCCTTTTATAAATGAGGTTTGTGGCATGCTTGTAATTTTTTTTAAAAAATAAAATTTTGTTCCATGTTTTTAAAATAGAAATAGTTTTAAAATAGATTATTTCAGAACAAATACCTTATATGTTTAATATATTTCTATTCAACTGGTTTTACTGAATTTTGTAGTCATTTTAAACATAATATTTAAAGATTAGCCCTGATAAACCCATTTTTACCTTTACCATTGTAATTAAATTTCACTATTTTAACAACCAATTATTATAGAAGATTAAGATGAACATATTATAAAATATAAATAATTATTATTAAAAATAATTAAACAATTTTTAAAATTTAATTTATTGATGTGAAAAAATAAAATTTCAAATTATATATACAAATGTGATGAAAAGTAGAGATTCCAAAGAAAAAACTGACATAAGTATCGAAGGTTTTAATATCGAAATACAAAATGTAATTTAATCCAACTAAAATAATTATATTTATTATATAATAATTTGATTAATATTATGTAAAAACTATGACCCTATTACCCCGGTGTCAGTTTCTTTATTTATTAAATTGGCATAGATACAAGAACTAAATCCCAATGCACCGATCAGTTTAGAAATTTTGGAAGATTCATTACAAACAATAACATGACATTAAAACCTGAATAGAGAGGGAATAAATCGATTTCATTGGATGAAACTATATACTTCGTTATTATTCATTTATGACATTCATAATATATATCTTTACATCTTGGGGGAAAATAAAACATAAAAAATGGGTGTGCTAGATGCTCAGAACCATTAATAAATTCAGAGGAATCATAAATAATAAGTAATGGTGAATAACTAAAAAATGAAATTAAAATGTAATCTTTATTACAATACGGTTAAAATAAAAACAGAATAAATAATTACACATAGAAAAATTGCATGAAACATAACCATTGATGTTCTAATAGTCCAATAATCCCATGATTTATCAATTAAAAATATCCAATGGTGGAAATTTTTAATTATAGGCATCTGAAACATATCTTAAATGTTGTTTCCCATACATATAAAAATAAATGGTTAAAGCCTCAACTAAAATTCATTTATGTTTTGTCTCATTTGACCTAGCGATGCATCGAGGGGATATATCCCCCGATGACATGAAATTCCAATTCATTCCTCATATGAATGTGGTTAAACATAAACATCATATTCACATGTAATGTAAATATAATCCATCAATCTGTAAACATAATGACTAACCATTCTATGTAGATTGGTGAATTGTATCAAGATAGTACATCCATAGTAAAAATGATCATAAACCATTTAATAAAATATGGTTGATGATAACTGTAAAATTTAAATCTCAATAAATAATAAAATTCCACATAGTTATTGAAATATATGAAAATACTCTAATAAAATAATCAATGAACTCATTAGAGAAATACACTTTTACAATGCAATGAAGATTTCTTTTATGAAAATTCATTTGTATTTTGTATAATTGTTTATTTAATAAAAAAATTATAATATGTATATTTTTCATGAAAAGACATTTATTTTAGAAAAAATTAGTGTCCTAAAATATATTATGGATGACACTTGAAAATGTGTAAGAACCCGAGATTTTCCCATAAATTGGGCCCATGTATCCGAAAAAATTGAAAAGGAAAACATGACAAACACACATTCATTATAAAAAAAATATGAAATGATCTAAATACATGATTTTTTTGAATTTATAAAAATAATTTTGAATAATTATATGAAAATAATAATTTCTTACATTGCAGTATAGTGGAAGAAATCAAAACCTGAATAAAAATGGAGAATCAGGACAAAACTCTTACCTTATTTCAATAGTGTTCGGTACCTGTAAATAATATTCTATATAATCTGTTTAATGTTATTAAAGAACAAATACACATACCTTTTTAATTAAGATTTATTCATTATATTGTTATTAAGTACATTTATGGTCTTTTTTATGAGATATAATATACAACATTATCATCAGGGAGTGTCTTTACTTGGTTTTCAAGATCAGTTTACTTGTTAATAATTAATGATGGTCATATGAAATTGGTATAATTATAATAAATTGAAATTATATGTTATTAATTAACATAAATAATATTTCTTGTTCTTATATATATTTTTTCTCATATATTATCATGATTTATTTGATAGAAATTTCATAATAATAATTAAATCATTTTGGCATTTGTTCAATCATCATGAAATATGTTTCTATTATTAATTAATACATTAGTATATAATGGTTTCCCAAAATTAACAAGTAAAAAATGCATATATTAATAATATTTAAAACATAAAAATGGTTTTATTACCCTCCTTGAAGGAGTTAATTGAAAATAATAATGCATTATCCCTGACATCCATATATTGACCCATCCCAGGTGATGTTTTTGTTTATAGAATAAAAGGGAATGAGAATGGAGTTTGAATATGTATTTTCCATTTACATGTAATAATTCAATTATATAAATTATACTTGATTTATCATGTCTATTTGGACATGGGAGGTGATGGAAGGGTAAGAAAACAAAAAACAATTGAATGGATATAAAAGAAATGAAAGAGGATTTTTACCTCTAGAATTATCCTCATTGAGTACCTCCCTGAGGGGATTGGTTTTGGAATTCTGTTAATACCCAAGGATCCAATACATGGGGGAAGAATTTTTTAAATGTATTTCTTAGAAATTTGGATATCCTAAAATTTTGAATGGTGTGGGGAGAAAGGGTAGTGAGGGGTGGTATTAATAGTGGCTGAGAGGGGTGTTTTCTCAATAATTTATTAACTTGTTTACTATTTTGACTCAAGAATATGAATATTTTTAGAAATATGACGAAATATATTTTAATAATGATGGTTAGTTTGATATTATATGCATACATGATCTATACATAACTTATGACTCAATAATTCAAGTATTTATCATTTGTCATAAATTATCATAATTTACTATTCACAAAAAAATCATGTATTTTAGAAATATCTCTTAACTACACCACAATAATATTTGACTTGTATAATTCAAAAATA
This sequence comes from Viscum album, assembly GCA_963277665.1. NCBI lineage: Eukaryota > Viridiplantae > Streptophyta > Magnoliopsida > Santalales > Viscaceae > Viscum > Viscum album. Next base: position 693,196,504 of record OY728164.1, read on the forward strand.
AACTCCATTTTAATAAAATAATTTTCAATATGTGAGATATTTAATTTTAAATTAAAATAAACATTTACTTAGAAATACTGATTTTTAAATTATTACTAATTTTTTAACACATTTAAAAATCAACAATGGTCTCATAAAATTATCTGTAATTCAGAAGGTATTATATAATTTATTTATAAATAAATTTTATAAAAATTAATTTTATATTAAATTAAATTATTTATTAAAAAATTGTAATTATATATTTTTGACATAAAAAATAAAAACACTTAATTAATAATTATTAAAATATTATTTTACTTATTGAATGATTTTATATATCATAATTTCATTTATAAGATATATCAATTTTTTTATACATTCATGGTTGAAGTTACTATTCACTTGTCTCCTTTACTATTCATAAGGTTTATATTATAATTCATATGGTCTTGTTAATATTTTATCAGTATATGTTCCTTATCTTCTATAAATACATATTAATTCATTCATTCTTAATTTTTTTATGTTTTTAATGTGTTATATATGAGAATTTATATTATTTATACTATATAGAATAATTATAAGAAGGGAAATTTCAATGATATATTTTGGTGTCATTAAATTCTTCCCTCCTACAAAAAGATTCCTCCTCAAAATTTCTATATTGTAACATCAGAAAATGATTTGTGTTGTTCTTTATTATATGTTCCTCAAGATCCCATGTTTCCTATTTAACTTTTTTTATTTCTAAAAAGTACCATTTCTAGCTGATTCATATGATTCCATAACACCTTTTATTTAGTTTGAAATATAAAAATAGGTTCTTCACAGTAAGATAATTCATGTTCCAAATCTATAACATGATATGTTTGGACATGTCGTGGGTTTGGCATATACATCATTAACAAATTTATGTGTAACACACTGGGTACATTAAAAAGGCTAGGCATCATCAACAAATGATAATCGATAACTCTGAATCTCTCTGGTATTTCAAAAGGACCAATGTACCTAGGGCTCAGTTTACCTTTCATCCCCAATCATATAACGCCCTTACATAGATATAATTTCAGGAAAACATGATCTCTAACATGAAATTATAAATCATTACGTTGATAATTAGTATAGTAATTTTTCTTACATAGATATTCTTTAATATATTTTTGAATAGTCTTTACCTTTTATGTTCTTTCATCCACAAGCTTTGAGCCAACATATTTCCTTTACAAACATCATCCCAATAAGTTGGTGTATAATATCACATTACATAAAATGTTTTATATAATGAAATTTTAATATTATAATGGAAGCTATTGTTTGAGGACAATTATACCATAGGAAAATAATGATCTAACATACCATTAAATTCATGTTTTAAGGATGTGAACATGCCTTATAATGTTTAATTTTTCCTTTTAGTCTGACCACCTGTTCAAGGGCGATATGAAGTAATCAAATCAATATCATTATCTAAAATTTGAAATGAATTATCTTGGGTTTTGATGAAAATCTGAGACCGCGATCAGACATAATTGAAAGAGGTGATCCATTATGTATTACAACATCATTAATATAAATTCATTCAAGGATTTCATGTGGAAACCTTACATTATAGTGAGGAAATACATAGATTTTTTATGTCAATAAAAAATTTCCCATATTGGGTCATTATTTCATGGATTCTCTAGTAATCTAGTGACAAAATAAACGGTGATATCATCCCATTTCCATGTTATAATAGGAATAGCTTTCTTTACTCTTACAGGATGTTGTCCATCAAACATCCCTTATTGATAGAATAAACATCGTGTTACATAATCATCCATTTCCTACCTCACATTATACCACAATAAATGTTCCATAAAACCACTATAAATATTAGTTCAACTATGGTGTATAGAGAAATTCCATCAATGGGAATCATCCAATAACTCCCTTTTTATCTCAGGTATATATAGAACACACAGCCTCCACTAAAATTTCATAATTTTATCTTCACATAAGAACTTTGGAAACATCCCCTCATTCACATCATTTATTTTCTTTTGATTGTTATCATCATCAGACTATAAATAATTTAATCCTTTTTAATAAAGATAGTTGAGAATCCAAATTAAAAAATAAGGATGTTTCACCTTCTTTGATAATTAGAATATCAATATTTTATAGATCCATGCTCACAAGATGCTTTTCATTCCTCATTTTGTTCAGAACTCCAAAATACTTCTTGATCAATACATCTTCTACCTTATTCACAATCCTTGGATGGTAGTGTATTTAACAAACATAATACTTGAGCAGCTCAATCCATCAATATTGCATAATATTGAGTTCAATCCATTAGAATATATATTTTAAATAGTTTTAATCTGTATATATATCACACCATTCGTCGTAGATATAGTGTATCCATATTTTCAGAGCATATATTAAAAATTCTAACTAAATATCATGCGTTTAATAGTTTTTTTCATTTTTTTGTAACTACTTTGATTCATAATTAATAACTCTATTATTATTCCCAAGGAAACAAACAAGTCCTTTTTTGATTAATCACTAAAAATAAAAATAAACCATTTCCAGATGGTAGTTTCCTGATCGGAGAGTTCACTAATATCCTATTGAATTCATAAAAACATTCTACACATTATTAGTCTGTATGAACAAAACTCTTTTACGAGTAAGCTTTGTCTATAGTTCGACTAATCAAGAAATATATTGAATGAAATTCTAAAAAAACACACCAAAATAATAGAACTACATACCTTTGATATGTTTGGTGTATGCCATTCTGAAACCACATTTTTCTTCACAAGCTCAACTTATATTCTATCTTTAGAGATAATATTTCCATGAAATAAAACTTTTTATGTTAGAATTCACACTTTATAAACATTCCATAAAATTATATTCTTTAAAGAGTCTTCAAAAAAACCGTAAGTGGTTCTCATAGTCTTTATAGCTTCTAAAATATATCTGTTTATCATGAATACATACAACAAAGAAATTTTCAACATATTCCTTGAATACTATTGTTTATAGATCAATAATAATATATGGGGAATTTGTTAGTGTAAATAAAATTATTGTAAACTCATAATTCCAGTACATGGTAGATAATTTTGTTATTAGAATATTTTCTTTCCTCACACACAACTAATGATATCTAGATTGAACGAAATTCTTCAGAATGTATTTATATCCACGAGTTTTATCAAATAAATCATCAATGAAAGGAAGGGGATACATGTTATTTATTATAATAGCATTTATTTCTTTATAATAAATGAAATAATACATGGATCCTTTTTTAATTCTTGAAAAAATAACCATGGCTCTCTATTGAGATTCATTAGGGTGAATTAATCGTATCTCATTCAATTCCTAAAGATTATTATTCATCTCTAAAAATTATATTTTCTCCATTCTATAGGGAGTCTTTTATATATTTCTACCATATAAATTTAAATAATTAGGGGACTAAACTACCCACTTTAGAGGATTTACACGTAAATCTTCTGGAAACACATCAATATATTCTTAAACAATAGGTACATTATAAATTTAAATATTTATTTCGTCATCCAAAAATTATTTTTTATATTCCTCCACATGAATTTAATTTACAAGACATACTAGAGAGGGGTCTAGATATGACTCATATGATAAGTTTTCTACTCAAATGATAATAGATTCTGCATCATCCTCACCAATCATATTTTCTTTATTTTTGAAATATTTCTTAAATAAAGATTTTCAAAGACAAAACATAATGAGATTATATCAAGGCCAATCAAAGGTAGGATGACAAAGTTAGAAACCAAATCATGATTATGTGACATAAATGGGAATGACTAACACATCTTTATTGCAATGATACTTCCCATGGGTGTTTTGAATGAAAAATAATTTATTAAATAAAAAGGAAAATATCTATTTTTCTTCTAGAACTAAGATGATATATAAAAATATTATGAACCAAAATCAAATAAATCATTGTGTATGTTTGAGGAAATGATTAAATTACACGGGACCATATCATTAAGATCATAAACTATAGTTGTTGTGATCACATAAGCCTGGCCTTGATCACATGAACTTTTCTAGGTAAATTTTCCATGACTCTATGGACAGTAATTTTCACATTTCCACATAACATTATAATAGTAGAATAAATTATTAGTATCTCTATTCATATCCTTGTAATCATGGGATTGGTGGAATTTTTCTCCATAAATGTAATAAACATCAATTCTTTTCTCGAACATACTATATTGATTCTTCGAATAATTATTATAGGATTGAGAAACCATTTTTAATTCCTTATTTTATCCATTCATTCCTTCGCCACACTTTTCATCTCTTATTTACAGAAAATTGATATAAAATATGTAATTATTTAATATCTTGATAGACAATGAGAATATATCTTAGAATGATGAGAAATTTTTGGGGAAAATCACCCTTCAGATGAAGGGTTTTAAATAATCTAATAATCTATAAATCTTTCACTAAGGATTACATAGCTAATAAACTTCATGAATTGATAACCTAGTAAAATATTTTTTATACTTCTCACTGTTTTCATACACTTTTTGTTTATGCCTCATTATTTTCATTTCTATATAATCTTTTTGTTCACAAGGATAATATTTTTGATAGAAAATTTCTTTAAAATCATTTCATTACATATTTTTAGTATCTTCCTCAATGATAGTGTATTGAATAAAGAACACCATCTATCACCATATCATGAGAGAAGATGAACTACCATGATAACCATTTACCCAACATTACATTTCAATGTGAGAAATATCTTTTCTAAAGAACTTATCTACTAATCTACTAAAAATGGGTTTATTATCCTGCTGAATTATGGAGGATATTGTCACATAAAGTGGTCTAACTTTACTCTTCCATATTTTCAATCTAGATGCTCCATTAATGTAATGTTATTTTTCATAACCTGATTCAACTATCCCATTATAGTCATGTGTTGCTGATCATCAGTCACATCACCAGTACTAGCATCATTATATTTCATTTGAGGGAATTTTTTACCGGTGATACACGCATTGAGATGGTAAACATTCTTTCCACTAGGCACCATTTTAATATAAGATAATATAAAAAATTAGATTATGAATCATATTTAATACTATCAGACATGAATAAAAAATAACATAAATTGAATATTTTTTCATGACTAATCTTATAATCATAAACATTTTTTCATTGGGTAAATATTTACATTCAAATCCTTAATGATGGTTTATAAGTAAAATATGAATTATACTAATAATATACCCTCAGAGTGTCAAAGTAGTTATAGAAGAGGGCTTATTGTCATGTAATAAATTACTCAGAGTTAGCCTTGGGGAACCTACTCATATTTATTACCCAAAGGTACATCTTTTATTGAACAATGTATAATATTTGTATCCAAAAAAAGATGTATTTCTAGGAATATCCACATAATTTCTAACTTAAAAAAACTATAGTATATTTTTCTATGAATATCATCTATGTATATCTTAGGTTTATTTTTACTAATTTATTTCTTCAAAATATATTTTCCAAAGATTCTACTAAATTTTCTTTAATACCAACTATAATGTCCTCAACCCCAGTTGCTCAGAGCCAGAGCCCTACACGATTACATTGTCATAAATTCAAGAGATTAATCCCAATGACTGATTAGTTTACCAGTTTTAGAATATATTTAACATACATAAAAATTACATTTTAACTGGAAAGAAAATAAAACAACTCTATTACATTTGTAACATGCATAAAATATTATAATATTCAGAAAATTCCTTCATAATATATATCATTTTAATCCTAGGAGAAAATAAACCTAATAAATTGTTGGGCTCATATGCTCAGTATGGGTACAAAATACAGTGGAAGAATAAATAATTAGTCATGGTGAATAACTAAAATAACACATGACATTAGAACAAAAACAGAAACATAATATGGAAACAATTAAAGTGGAATTCATAATGCTATATAAATAATCTCATTAAACAACCATGGATATTATATTAGTTGAATAATTCCAGGATTTATAAATTAATAATATCATAATGAGGAAATTAAAAATTATAGACATCATAAACACACCATCAATGCCTCAACAAAGAAATCTAAAAATAAATGGTTAATACCTTTGGAGAAATCCATTTTTGTTTTGTCTTATTAGACCTATCGATTCATTAAGGGGCTATAGTGGGAACCTCCCATCACTTATTATGTACAATTTCTTCCACATAAAAATGGGGTAAGACATAAATATCAAATACTTGTTAAATTCAAATAACCATCCCCAATCTATAAACATATTCACTACCCACTCTGAGTAGTATGGTGACTGGTATAAAGATAGCACATCCATATTCAAAGTTATCATAAATAATTTAATAAAATATAGTAGATTATAAAAAGAAGAGATAAATATCTATAAATAATAAAATTTAATAGATCAGCTAAAATAAATAAAAATAATTCAACAAAATTATCAAGTAATTTTTGAGAGAAATACACTTTTTTACATTTAAAAAAAGAATTATTTAGCGAAAAAATTTATTTGTCACAATTTTTTGTATAAAAATAAAAATGACCAAATAAAAATTTACATGAAAGTATACTGATTTTGGAAAAATAAAAATGAATTAAAATTGATTACTTATGGTACCTTAAAATGGGTAAAAACATGAGATGTTCCCTTTAATCAGGCTTGCATATCGGGAAGAATTGTTAAGGATACCTTGAAAACATGAATTTCATAAAAATATAAGATGAAGTGATATAGATAAATGATTTTGTAATTTATAAAAAAATATAGAATATGTATATATAAATAATGAATAATTTCATTGGTATATAGAGGAAGAAAATGTAACCTGAATGAAAATGGGGGTTTGGGAAGAAACCCTTACCTTATGATTGAATTTATTCTACACATTTACATAAAAACATGGATAATAAAATTTAAATTCATTAATAAAAAATCATATATCCTCTATTCATGAATTTGATTAATTATTGTTTTATTAAGTACATGTATTGTCTTTTTGATCAGTTATAATAGACAACATTATTGTTCAGGAGTGTCTTCTTCCTTCGTTTTCATGATTAGTTTACTTGTTTATAAGTAATGATGTTCATATAAATGGGTACAATTATATAGAATTTTAATTATATGTTATTAATGAATATATATATAATATTTACTGGTATAATATATTATATTTTTTCTATATATGAGTTTTATTAATTGGATAGAACATTAATGATAATCATTTAGATCATTTTTGTGGTTTTTCTATTGTCGCAAAAAATAGTTTTGTGTAATTAATTAATATAATTTGTATATAATGGTTAAAGAATATTATATGGGATTTAATAAATTTATTATATTATTTTCTAACATTAATTCTTTTAGGACCAGCCTTGAATGTGTAAATGGAAAATGAAAACATATTATCCATGCTGTTGGAAAATTGTCACATTCCATGTGGTGTTTTTCATTTATAAAATAAAAGATAGATAGAGTTATATGAGATATTGATTATGTATATTTCATTAAAATTAAATAATTAAATATAAAATGATATAAGAGTTTTAATATCTCTTTGTAAAATGATGGTGAAGAAAGGATATGTAGATAAAATAAATCAAAAAACAGCAAATGGGGGGTTTTACCTCCTGAATTCTTCTCCATGAGAATCACTCTAATGATATTGATTTCAATCTTCTATTGAGACCATGTTTTAATTAACTTGTGTGTTTTTGGGAAGAGGATTGGGCAGAAATTTTACAAGTCTTGGAAGGTGTATGATAAAGGGTGATTATGGGTGGTATTTGTAGAGGGGGAGAGGGGTGTTTTTTGAATATTTTATTCATTTGTTTATAATTTTAGATAATGACCCTAAATAGATTGATAATTCTCACCAAATAGGTTAAAAAAATGTATGATAGTTATGTATTATGTTCTTATATAATACATACATCCTTTATTACTCAATATTATATTTATTAAACATTTACCATAAATTATCATAGTTTACTAAACAATAAAGTCATGTATTTTGTAAAAATACAAAAAAATTACCCTTACCACATTTTTACTTATAGAAATAGTAAAGACAATATGTTTTATGAATATTTTTTATATAAATACGAAATTTAGTATTTAATTAAAATCATAATTTACATGAATAAATAAATTTAAAAATTATAACTACTTTTAAAACACTTTCAAATATAAAACAATGTCTCTTAAAATTGTTATAAAATTATTATACAATAAAATATTATTTTATGGATACATTTTAAGAAAATATAATTTCTTTTATATAATTTTATTAATAATATAATTGTAATTAAAAATTTATGACATACAAAAATACCATGAAATAATTAATAATTATCATAATATTTATTTACTTATACTATGATATAATTATATCCAAATTTCATTTAAAATATTCATAAAATTTATTTATACATACAGGGGTGGTATTACTATTAGATTGAACAATGTATTATTAATAATGGTTATATTACTATTGCTAAGGTTATGCAACTATTTCATTTATATAGCTTCGTTAACATTTAGAAATACTACTAATTTCATTCATTCTTCTTTTATAAAGATTATATTGTTTTCTATAAGTGATTTTATATTATTAATAATATTTAAAATAACTATAAGAAAGAAACTTCCATTGACATAATTCCTAGTCATTTCATTTTACTTTAAAACCAATCTAATATATAATTTATCTATTTAAATATTCTAAATTAAAATGCAATTTTAAATTTTTTCTATTTTTCACTATTCATAAAATAATGAAACATTGAAGATAAATCCTAAAAATTCAAACTATGTTAATTTTTATATCACAATATAATAAATTAATTTCACTTTTTCAAATAATTTTTTTAAAATAAAAAACAATTAATTTCCTCATAAATTGTCAAGAAACATAAAAACTATTTTAATAAAAAATAAATTATTTTTCAAAAAACATGTATTTTATATCAAATGATTATAATGTTATTTAAAATCTATAGATATCAATTTAATTTATTTTATACTTGTTTAAAATATATAACTATCCTAATTTATTGGTAATCATTCATTCTAACCAACTAAATGGTTATGTTATAATAGTCATATTAGTAATATTACTTTAATAGAGTATAGAGTTTTGTCCAAACTAGTAGGTGTGTACATTGAATGATATTAAGGTGAATGGATTTTTAAAAAATTTAAATTTACCTTAAAGTGTTGGGATTTTATATTTTCTTCTAATATTGGTGTTTTATATTATACATGCTATCAAATATAATGTTCTACTTTTAAAATCTCTTGGTGTTACGTTGTCTTCCGATAGTGGATTTATACCACTTATGAGAGTTATGAAGTTTTCTTTATGGGTTTTTCCTTTAATCAATATCTATCAAATTATATTTTTTGAATAAATTAAATATTAATTATAAAATAATTATTTTTTTATTATTCTAAAATTATAAAACAACCATGATAACGACGATTTACATTATACTAGTTATTTTAAATATAAATAAGCATATACAATTTAACCAAATTGAAAATATTATCGAATTATTTAACACAAATTATAATTATACAATAAACAATTTAACACAAAAAAATCATTAATATAAACAACCATATACCATCACACATTATGAGCTTATTGAAGAATTGGACAGTGACCTTTGACCATAAATATTACATTATGGTTCTCTATGAGATATGAACCGACAAATATAAAAATAAAAAATTCAATTAACATTAATATAATATTTAAAAAAATTTTAATAAATGAAATAAAAAGAAACATAATGATGGAAACCTAAAATTGTATTTATATCAGATAAATAATTATTATAATTTTTTTTTATTTTGGAAGTTGGAGGACATATAAAACACTTAGATACTCTATGTAAGAGTTATTAATTAGATAATTTCAATTTGAAACTAATTTGTTAAAATATATTATGACATCTAATGTTTTTTAGATATATTTATTTACATACAATGTTTTATTTAGTCAAAATGTTTTCTAGTAACTTTTAAAAAATTATATTTTTATGAGACATATGGTTACACAATGTTAGTGGATGGTTAGTTGAAATATGTCCCACCCCCAGAAAACCATGCTACCCAAGAAGTGGAATATAATTTCCTGTAAGGGTTGGTATAAGATTTGTGAAATCATATGACAAAATCATGTATCCAACACCTATTAATAAAACAGTTCCCACATGTTTAGCACACATTCTTCCAGAACATTCATACCAATATATACAGTTATCTAGGTTTTTGTAAAAATAATGGATTTAAAATTTTCCTCTCCCCATATTTTACCATTTCTAAACCATATTTATCTCATTTCACCTTCTCATGTGTGGTTGTCACACCACTCTACTCCACCTCCCTTTTCCATTAAATATTTTTTGTTATTTGATATTTGTTATTGTAATAATCTTCACGAAAGTGTTACTTATCATTCACAATGAATTTTTTATCCCTTCATTACCTATTTTCTTTACCGTAGGACCCTATGGTGACATTGAGTGTTTTAGTGAAAAATAAATTTCACTGAATTTTATTTTTCTGCTCTATTATTACATCCATTTGATTTCCACTAATCATGGATTTTAGTTTCGATCCTTTTTTTATTTCAACGAAAAATATAGATGGTTCTTTATTGTGATACAATTTTATTGTTTATGAAATTTTTCTCCCATTTATAAATTTTTTATAATTTTTTTTGGTTTCAAATAGGTGATTTCATGGATGTTGGAGTAGATATAGATTTAAATTTTATTACCCCCTATAGAGATGGTAGAAAAAGGTATATATGATATGACATGGATTTTATTTTCAAAGTGGGTTTTTCATCATTTTATAAATGGGTGAAGCACATGTTAATCCTTGGTACCGATTTTGTAGATTAGTAAAAGTACACTAAGTAAGGCCCACCATACCTATAATGATTATTTAGAAAATACTAACTAAATAGATATTTTGGATTTGTTGGCTCATGAAATTGAATGAACATTTTCATACATGCTAATTAATTGAGAGAATGAAGATCATATTTCAACAATTACCATAGTTAAATAGGGATTTAACATGGTGATTATGTTGTTTTTTTTTACCTATTTTCATCTATAAATGTACATATTATATTTATTTCAAAACAAAAACTATTTTCTAAAAAATAAACTAATTTTTTTAAACCAAATATTTATTTTTTATATAATATATTTAAATGTAAAACATGGTGTGATCCTACACGAACAAAATCATCACAGCCTATATATACCCAATGGGTATATTTAGACCTCATTCTATAAGATATAAATACTAGTGAAGAATACCATGGGAGTGGCAGTAAGTACTCTTGTTAGTGAAATCTTCTTCAAGTATGTGTTGATTATCATGTCATGGTGGGTGTTGGACCTTATTCCACAGGTAGTAATACATTTCTTTTGTTGGTTCACTACCCTTTTGTAAATACTGGTTTCTTATTTTAAATGTAATTTTTTCTTGTGAAGTTTACATTGGTGTAGCTTCATTATGTGGGATGTATGTGATGCTTATGTATATATGGAAATGTTATTTGATATTGATTCCTATAACACCCCAATATTTTTAAAGAATAAAATTTTGATTGATAGTGTAAATGAAATGAATTACTGAACATAGATTATAATGTAACTCTCCTGTACTTTATGAAATATTTATTTTAAAATAATTTTAATCCCTTTGATATTTTTTGGTACACTAAACCCTGATTTTTTTATGGTATATAGCATTTTGACCTTGAAACACTATGCTTAGACAACACACAATATATATTTATATATAACTATTATAACCAATACATTAAATAGAAAGGTATGAGTAGTATTAAAATTTTTTTGATATAAATATGTCCTGGTCAATATATATTAATGAAAAATGTTATGTAAATAAGCTATCAATTTTTACTTATTTAATTTTATTATTCAATAATTTTAGTTTATCAAAAATGATTTCTATTGTTTTTCATAAATACTTAGTATAATTATTTTTATGAACATTTATAAAATTATATATATATATATGTAACTTAATTTTTGGAATCATAATATCAAAATTTACATTGCATGAAATTTTTGGGTTTTTTTTAAAATATTTATAATTCAGTATATATTAAAAAATAATGATTTTTATAAATCTATCATTTAATTTCAATAAAATATTAATTTAAATACACCATTATTTTTAAAAATAAAATAAATATTTTATTTATAATTTATTCAAATTTCTTATTTTCAATAAACATTATATATATATATTAGTAAATTATTATTTTTATGTTTAAAATGGGGTTTGATTATAAAAACTATTTTAAGGTGGATAACAATTCCCACTTATAATTTATTAAAATAATACATTATGAACAATGATTTAAATTAAACATATAAAGTATATATCATAAAATTTTTATTTATAATAATTCAATTTTTATTATTAGACATATAGTTGATATAATATCATCTTGGGCCTCAAAAAACTACACTTATAAAAAATAAAAGTTGTCATCGTATCTATGGGATTTGTACTAAACTAATCATTTTTTCTAATTTTATAAAATTTATTAGATAATTTTTTTTGTTTTCAAAATTTTACTGTAATTTCTTTTAGGGTAATTTTTGATAATTCTACTAGTAGAATATTAATCTCATGAACAATCAGAAATATTGAATTTTATTTCAAAACTATATATTTTATTAAATTATTTAAAAAGATAAAAGATATTTAAAATTTTATTTAATGTAAAATTTGATCAATTATATTCCTATTTATAATATTTAGGTCATTGAAATTAATTTCATATTATAATTGTATAAAAAACATTATAAACTCTTGAACTTTATCTCTTTGAAAACCAACCTTCTCGTCGCTTCTCAGAGATTAATTTTAAATTAAAAATTTTCCCTTTTGTGAATTGTCTTATAATAATAAATTAAATATTATTAAATTATAATAATTTAATTTATATAATATTTTTAAAATAAATCGTTACCTAAACAAATAGTTAAAAAAGTAAAATAATAATTAACATGGTTAAGGTAAAAATTGTTTTTCAATAGTGTTAAACTAATTAGATAAGGGTGAAATGACCTACCAACTTATCCAACATCCATCTACTGATGATATTTATACCATAAAACGTCTAGTATCCATAATGTACAAATTTTTATATTTATTCATAATAGAAATGTGGGAATGAATAAATCTTTTTAAAAAATTACAAGTTTTCCACACACCTCTCTTAGAAAAGTCTAGCCACACTACCCGCTTATCTAAAAATCCAAAAATCATTGGTTCATCCAATATCAAACTAATAATATCAAAAAAACAATTCCCTTATCCTATAATTCTTAGTTTTTTCCAAATTAAGTCCTATGATGTATTTTTGTGAAAAACTGAGGAGGATACCCTAAAAAGAGGATACATTCATCAACAAGCATTTTTATTTCATTTATTTGTCTATATTCATATATTATTAATCTAAGATTGTGATATAATAACCTATTTGTAATAAATATAATATAATTTTGTTGTATGAATTTAATGAACTGTGACAACCACCACTTCCATAAAATGGGTTACGAAAGCTTCATTCATGTGTACAGAAGACTGTCATCTCGCGAGCTGATCTCATTTTTTCTAATTACAACAATTCACATTTGTGTATGATGATAGATGAAATTTATATATATAAATAAATGATATTTATAAAATAATCATACCTCTTATGTCATTATATCATATATAAAAAAATTCACTTTCCATTCCATAGAGGATATGATAAGGTCATTCTTTCATATGGTGGATTTCCACGTCATGAAGTGATATGATTCTTCTATAACAAACTATTTACATGGAAGGTACCATGTTTGAGGATAATGAATATATGTGATATAAATTTAATAAATATTATATTCCTAATATATTTATCATTCATTAAATATAATATATTCTTTCAATTTTCACATTAGAATATTGATAAGTTCGTTCGGGTACGTGTGAATTACCATCTCTACGAAGCCATGTGACTCTCTTTGCATCTCCACACCCTATGTACGATATATATAATTCTATTGAAATAAATAATATGGTATATATGATGTAACTATCAATATTGAATTATAAAATATTAGATTCATTATTTACATAATTATCATTTAAAATGGAAACAATAATCATATACATATGGTTTATCATCTCTATGATTTTACCATATCTTATTTTTCATAACCAGCTTTAATGATTAACATAAAAATTATAATTGATGAAAAAAATGTTATAATTATTTTATATTTATTGTTTCATATATGATTTAAGTACATAATATAAAAAATAACTAATGCTTTCATAATGAACCATGAAAGAGAAAACCATCCATCTAACACCCGAAACAATAAAAATAATGATATATTATTAACTAATAAGTGATAATATGATATAAAAGGATCATAAAAGATAGTAAAATTAATATGGTTTAGATATATATTAATAACTTGTCTATCACACTGTAAAAGTGGTTAAATCATGTTTATCTAAAAGGAAGCATGAAGTAAGGGATTTCGCTATCGCTTTTTTACTTCTGTGAGACACATTTCATATTCACTACCAATTTTTTGTGTATATACATAAAATTAATATATTTTATGATTATTCCCATAAAAATTATTTTCAACAACATATCCATTTATGGATATTTTTTATATGGATATTATGATTCATAGTAAACAATGTGGTAATTGTTTTCCATTACAACCACATTGTTTACCAAGAGTATATACAATTAAGTCCGCAATTTTGAACACTTATGATGTATCTCCCTATTATTATCAAAATAATTATTGAGCACATGCTATTAATGTTATTTTAAATTAATAGAAACACTTTTCCACTATTTGGAACTTAAAATAATTTATAAAATGCTCAAATGAAAAATATTTCTTATTTCACTCTTCATTTGAAAACAACTTTTCTTCGAAAACAATTTTTCTAAAAATGTATTAATGTTTTAATAATTACAAAATTGATTTTTAATGACTCATTTATGCACTTCTAAATTTTTATTTTTTTATAATGGAAACATTATTTTATTTTCAAAATAATTATCATTAGGATTATATTTTAAGTGTTAATGGAATCAATATTTTAACAAGTACGACATGATCTATTTTTTACATCTTTACCTTTGTTTTTATTTGAATAATATAATATAATTTTCCAATTTTGATAGAAAACATATTTTATTTTATTATTTAAATTGTTTTTAAATAATGGAAACGATATTTTCCCCAATAAATTTTCTAAATGGTTTCATTTTTATGTTACAATATTTTTCTTAGAAAATATATAAAATAATTTTAAAATTTTCATGTCAAAAAAATATTAGGGAAACTTATTTAGATTTTTCTGTTAATATTATATTTTAGATGAATATTGAAAAAAATTCAATTATAATTGAAAACTGCTATTTCATTTTATTTAATTTTAAATTTTATTTAAATTTGGTTTCAAAGGAAAATTATTAAAATATTTATTTATTTATAGAATTTAGTTCACTGTAATAAATTACATATTGAAATTAGATTTAAAATTTATGTAAAATATTGATAATTTTTTAATGAAAACTCATTATATCGTTACGTCCAAGAAAATTAATTATAAATTAAAAAATTCCACATATGTGAATTGGATTTTGTTAAATGGATTAAATATTTTTAATTGAAATAATTTATATTTTTAATGAGTTGAATGTACTTTCTAGAAAAAATTAACCGTGAAACATTTACACAATAATTACTATTGTTAATGTAAAAAATGACTCACACATGATAAACTAAGAAGATATGAGTAAAAAATACAACTTGCACAATGCCTAATGGATGGAAATATTTCAACCTTATAACTTTGTGTTTGATAATGATTGGTTATAGATTATTTATTGATAAAAACAAGGGTATGATTGAATATTTTTATAATATTTCATGTGGGCTACTCACCTCATTTATAAAATGCTGCCCCTGTCCCATTTTATTCACACATTAAAAAATATTTTTTTCTAATAACTAACCAAATATAAATACTATAATTCATATTTTTAATATATATATATCATAGTAAGGATTTTGGAGAAAACCTATGGAGGATACCTGAATTAGAGGTAATTTTCATCAAAAAACATTTTTTTATTTCTCAGCATATTTCAATTATTATTAAATAATGATGATATAATTATCCTAATATATTCCATATATTGTTATATTTTTACTAATATGTAATGACCTATAAATTTCTCTACATACATCAAATTGTTAATGAAATCAATAGTCATTTGTATAACATACTACCACCTTTTGAAATGATGATAGTCGTTCTTCCAATAAAATAAACCACAATTGTGTATAATGATAGATAAAATCCATATATACAATATTTTAAAATTATTTATGTAATTGGAATAATTATATTATATATAAATTTTTACTTTCCATTCTGTAAGGGTTATGATAACATCACTTCTATGTATAGAAGAATATCAACTCATGAAGTGATGTGATTCATCCTTCAAAAATGATTTACATGGTTGATAATAAAGATAGATGTAATGGAAATATGAGTTATAAATTTAATAATTTTTATCATTATGAAATATTTTTCATTATAGAAATAAATTATATAATTTTATTTTTTACACAATAAATGATTAAAACATTCGTGTATGTGTGGTCTACAACATTACTGAAGTGATGTGAGACTATTATCATCAACAAGATAACATTGAGGATTTATATAAGTATATTTAAATAAATAATATGTTGTAGATAAAATTTAAAAAAATATACAAGGAAAAATATTACATACCTTCTATTTATAAGGATCATTGAAAAATGGAAACATTACTAATTTGTATGTACCACCTACCATATATATGACTATAACATAGTACGTTTTTCATACCCATATTTCGTGGTTGGACATAAAAGATAAATTTATAAATAAATATAATATTTATTTAAAATTATTATTCTTTATATGATGGAACTATATTATATTTATAAGAACAATAACATACATAAAAAAGCACAAAATAGTAAAAGAAGGGATTATGACCTAAAATAATTAAAATAGTGAATGATTACTAACAAACTGGTGATAATATTTAATAAAAAAATAATATAAAAAATCATAAATATTAATATGGTTTAATTATAAGTTAATAACATATTATAAACACTACAATGGATTTTTAATAATTTTTAACCAAATAAAAGCGCGAGGTTGGGGATTTCTATCTTGCTTTTTTACTTCTATGAGACACATGCCATATTCAACATGTATGTCTATTATATGTTGTATATGAATGAAATGAATTAATTTTTTGTTTTTTCTGATTAAATTTATTGGAATGTATATAAAAATTTTACGATCTCTCTTATACAGGTTCTATGATTCATTGTTATCCATGTTATAAGAGATTTATGTTACAATATCATCGTTGATCAGGATAGATTGTTATTAAGTATCACATGTTTAAATATTATGATATTCCACCCAATAAGTCTCATAATACCCATATAATATGGTTATTAATTATACTATCATGTAATAATACCATTTTTTTACACTCTTTGGTACTTACTGTAATCATGAATTTTTTTGTTAAAAGTTCTCTTTATTTCTCTCTATGATTGAAATCCCATTTTCTTTCAATTTTTTTTTGTAAAAAAAGATTCAAAAACGTTTTTTGAAATTTTGAAAGGATTTATTAAATTCACATTTGTCCTAATTTGAAATTTTTCATATTTTATGAATGGAATATACAAATCGTATCCCAAACAATACATGTTTGCAATTTACAAAAAAAAAATGTTAATTGAATCAATATTTTAAGGCATATAACACGAACATAATTTTTTATTATCTTGGCCTTTATTTTAAATTAAATATAATTATATTTCATTAAGTTTATTTAAAAGAAATTCACAATGTATTAAAAAGATTTTTTAAATAAAAATGTTATTTTTTACGATAATATTTAATTGGTTTCTTTTACATGCATCCAACGTTTTTTCAAATAAAATGATTTTTTGAATGTTATGTGAATATTTTGAGTTTCAAAAAGTAAATTCTAAAAAAATAATAGTTTTAGTTCCTCAAAAAGCGTTTTATGGTGATTTAATGGTATTTTCCATCATCGACATTAAGAAAACATTCAGTTACTTATATTATAATGTCGATATTTTATAATGATACCACCCTCATTAGTTATTTATATAGATTAATTTTATTTCAAAATGATTTTTATATAACCAATTAATTTTTCAAATGTTGTCTATGATTGATAGAGACTATTATAGAACTTATTTTTTTCATGGCTAAGCAATGTTCCAAATATATTTACATGAAACAACTTTTTTTTCAATTGGTAATTCATGTTATGAATGTAATAAAGATTATTTTTATGTTCTTTATGATGAAAAGAGGGATCTTTTTTACTTTATTAAATTTTTATCTTTGGGAAATTTCATATTTGATGGGGCATTAAAGATATAATTGGGTGATACCATTATAAATAATATGATGTGGTTTTCTAGATAACATCAGGTGATCCCACTATACCTTATAATATGGGGAGGACTAGATAGAAGTAGGTATTCCCATTATAGATCAAGTGATGGGTACGCCTAAATAATGTTCTAATGATTTGGGGAATTTTTTTGTTTCGTATTTAATTATATTTTATGTCTTATATATATATATTTCAGTTGTACTAGTTTTATAAAAGTTTTATAAAGTTGATGTTCCAAGATACCAATATATTTAATAAATGTTTTCAATGGGTTTATAAAGTTTCCATCGAACAAAATTGATATCACGTGGCTCATCATTGTGGATTATGATTAATATTTATATTTTTAAAAACTTATACCCTATTTCAAGAATGCTGATTCTTTTATTTAGTGTTATAAGATATTTTGTGATTTTCTAATGAAATCTGATTATGTTTTCAAACCCATATAAACATCTTAAGATCATTGATTACTTCCAATTGTTATGATTATGTTTACCATTACTGATCAATTGAGATAACCCTTTTTATTTTTCCTCTTCGCTTGGTTAATAATAATGTGGATGGATGAATTATGTGTACATGGAATTTAGTATTGATGATAATGACTTAATCTGAAGTGAGAAAAGTTATGTTTTGTGGGATCAATACTCAGTTAGATATACATTATCATTTTATTTGGATATTTTCCTATTCCAAAAAAACACAAAACATAAATGCTTATTTAGAATATAAGTGTTCCATTTTTTCCATTTAATGTTTAATGGTTGGGATGGAATAAATTGGGTCACCATTATTGATATCAATGCCATAAGTATAAAGTTTTTAACTTCATCACGAGGTCCTAGAGATCATGTTTTGAGCTATTATAAAGTTTATTCTTATTTTCATGGTAAAACCATTTCAAAAGTAGTAATTGGAATCCATGGAACTATTATACAACTTTTGGGGATTGGGAATTCTCTTCAGGCCATGCCATATACTAGGGTGGATGTTTGATTAGATAGCATCCAAAGCTTCTCTATGACATATCACCTCAAGTGATTCATTATATTTCAATATAATTATATTTATATATTTTTATCATTTATTTTAACTATTTTTGGGATATATTATATATTCCTTCTTCATCTAACCCACTTATTATGATTTGAAAAAATTAATGTAAAGGCATCTTTCCATATATACATAATCTTATAAAATTATTTATTTTTTATTGACACCCACTTTTATAACATTTATAAAAATATTTTAAATTCATAACATATAGAATTTTTATTTTATATTTGGGTTGTACTTGTCTCCTTACCTATATTGTGGATTTTATTGGTCTCCCCTACTATAGATTCCATTTATATGGGTATATTTTCTATCAAAATATCTTCCAAAAATAAATTTATCTTTTCCCTTCACATACATATTCTTATGATTTGGATATATTTTATATATTTTTATTATTTAATTGGATTTACTATATTTAATTAACTATATACCAATAACACTATACTTTGCGAACTTTTAATATTTAATAATCCATATAGAATGGTCTTTAAATAAAATTTTATTTAATTTATTTAACTCAAGAAATAAAGATGATCTATTTATATTTTTGGTCAATATGAATAATTATTAACATATAACCCATGTTGATGTAATATTTTCATAAGTAATCATTAAATATTTTCTTTTTTATTCTTTTCTTTCATATGATGAATACATTAGACCATTTATGTGATATATGATGACTATATTTCTATAGCCCTATGATTAATCGATAGGTCTTTTGAGATAATATAGAATATGTTAAGGGGAGTTCCATATACCATTATTTATAAAATCATGGAATAAGCCATATAAGGTACGATTATGATATCCAACAACATGTATTTTAATATTAAGTTATTATTTATTTTTATTCATGTGATTTTATATTTTATTTCTTATAGGTATACAATATTCTTTATTTAGTTATATTTAATTTAAATTTTCATTTATTTATTCCATATTATGTATTTCATTATTATACTAAATTATATTCTCATGTACACTACAATGAACCGTTATTCTAAGCTAAACATATAATATTGTAGCCCACTTCACAGGAAACTAAAAAATGAAATATATAATATAATGAAAATATTGAAATAAAAATGTTTTACCATTTCTCATCATATAATTTATGTCCCAATGTAGTGTTATAATAAAAATATCTATAGAAACTAGTGATACATCTAATTATTTTATTTTGAATTATTTTAATTTAATAAATGACCATTGTATCTTGGTAGTGGTGGACTTCCCCTAATGACTGATTTTAATGATGATTTTCAAATTCCAAATTTTGTCATTTCAAATGGATATATTATATTTTATGGTATATATGAATGTATAGAATGGATCCAAGGGATCATTGAGCATATTTGTGATTCAGAGAATAGGACGGTATGAATAGTATTATTCACACATATGATATTTGATTAGTTCAATTGGTACATCTATGTGTAGATTAAGAAATAAAGGATATTTCTTGAGATGGGTAACCAAAATTATATTTCAATTAGTTTTATATACATGAATTAAATATGGAGAAAACATATATGTTTTTATAACTCTATTTGGAGTATATTTCACTGATGCATTTCATAGTGTGATTCAAAACCCAATTGAGGTTTTTATTTATAAATATTGAATACTATTACATAAAAGGCCATTGGTTAATGACCTTGTAATTTAGTGTGTTTTTCGATGAAAATATTAAAAATTATTTCTTATATATATTTAAGTTATAATAATCAATTCAATAGAGGTGTCGTGGTTGGTGGTGTATCAAGAATCTAGTGGAAGAGGTTCAATTGATGCTCTTGAGTGGTAGGACATGGTTGGTGAGAGTGCATGATCACTTCAACCACTAAATGGGACAAATAATTTGGTATGTTATCATTATAGAGTATTAGGTCATGAATTATTCGACTAAATGAATGTTTTAAGATAGTTTTGTATATTATTATTGATAATATACATCCAATATATCTATTGAGAGAGAACTCATTATTATAGTATGTATTCAACAAGGAATTAACAAGGATCCAGGTCATTCCCAATAGTTTCATCGAGAGGTATATATTAAATCATTATTATTTTTTATAGAAATTGGAACATATTTTAGAGTTTTTCACAATACACATAAGCTTTGCATGGTTTCCTAAACCTTGAAAAAAGTTCAAGAAAAATTTTAATTTTTTGATAATCATATAGTTATATTAGAGTAGTGTCTTTAACTATATTAGGGATTATATTTTTGATATAAATTTTTTAAAATATAGTATTTAATAATAGTGTATCATTTGTAACTGCAAACCAACAATCATTGATATTATTCAAACAATTATTAATATTATTTCATTTTGGTAATTTAAAAAAACTTATTCTAAAATATGTTGAAGAAATAAATTCATATATAAAATTACAAATATCAAATCTTGAATGAGTTACAACACATCGAAAGATATTTTAGGTATATAGTTTTATAAAATTATGAACATATATATAATAAAACTCATTTTAACCCTTTATTAGGTATTAATAATATTAATTGTTTTTTAATATGGATCATATCATGATAAACTACATAATCAAGGCCTTAGTACAAAGTAGTTTTTATTGATTTATATGTCATATGAAATAATGTTCAAAAACATGGTGTGTGAATAAAATGACCCTGTAAATGTTTTCAATATAGATTAAAAATATCTATTAAAATATAAAACACCTTAAAATATTTTCATCATAATAAAATTAATTAAATTTAATTGAATAATTATTTAGTATTGTAATTCATCATGTGAATTAGAATCAAAAAGGATTTCTATATAACAATTTAAAAACAATCATTCTATGTAGTTATAATTATTAAGAAAACCCCAATGAAATATTTACTTTTGATTTATTTTGGAATTAACGAAAGACATATTTTCACATCCGAAAAACATCCAAATAATTTATTTAAAAAATATCTATATATTTTAAGAAAAACGATTTGAAGCTTTTTAAAATTTTACCAAAATTTTATCGTGAACATAGATTTATATATAAGTTCTACCATTCACATTGGGGAAACTATCCCATGAGTTTTTGGTTCACTCAACATTAGTAATATATTATTCAATTTCAGAATACCATGATTTTTAATTTTTTTATCATTCAATAATTAGAATTTTTTTAAATAAAATATATATTTTAAAATGAAATAAATATAAATAATTGTCTAGATTGAAAAAGAAAACATTTTAATTGAACTATTTTTTCCATAAAATTATATATGTATTGTAAAATACATATATGGTTCAAAAGAAAATTAAATTCATGGATATATGTACACAATGTTAAAAAATAATTTATATTATTATAAAAATTAACCTGGAATTTCAACGAGAAGAAAATAGTGAATGTATATATAATCATATAGATAACATCATATCAATTAAGAATAAATTATTTCCAAATAAAGCCAATATAATATTTTTTACATAAAATGAAATACTAAAAGAGGAAAAATGTTCTTAATGCCTACTTCGAAAACATAATTTTAAAATAAACCATGTTTTTAAGATACTTACAATTAATGTGATATTTTAAAATAATATAATAGTTTTTTGGAAGAATTAGAATGGAAATCTTTAAAACATTTTTCTCATAAAATATACCCCAACAAAATCATTAACGAGTTTTACCTATATATAGCATATAAATTGAAGAAATCTATCCACAGTTAATGAACTATTTTAAAAATGTTCCTTTACAATGAGTGTATGGATTGAAAATTTGGTAAATTGAAATTTTATAAAGTCCCCCAAATACAAATAAAAAAATTTATTAATGAGAACAAATAAATTAAATAGAAAAGATTTAATACAAATAAATATGGTTCAGGTTTTTAATTTTAAAAAATTTCAAATGAAATGATTTTTTTAAATAATACCCCCTTACATTCACATTCTAATCCAAACCCCCATTTCAGTAACCCCTCTGAAAATGATTTTAACTGTTACTCTTCATCTTAACCACCACTCATTATATGATATAGTGGAATATATATATATATATATATATCTATCTATCTATCTAAAAATAATATTTTAAATGGAAATTTTTTATTATGAACATCTGAAGGGGTTATTTAAATACACACCCCTACTATCTGACAAACTATATAACTAATTTGTTTTATATGATATGTATGGATGAAATATATCATACACCAGACCATACTATAATGTTATGGGACAGAAATTACTTATTAATTACTTGAAAAATAATATACTCGTACTTGTACAAATGGATTCCATCCAAACCACACAATGTGGTCATAAAACATAGTATATATATAACCAATATATCCCAGCGAAGACCTAACTATAATAGAATTATAGAGGATGAAGCCATATTAGTTTATTTTTATCACTAGTAATCCAGGATCTAGAGTTGTCCCCTAATCCATGAGAAGGTTTATTCGTTATCCTATAAATCCATCCTCATGTTATACCAACAACACTGGTAAAAAATG
The DNA here is from genome assembly GCA_963277665.1 of Viscum album. Taxonomy (NCBI): domain Eukaryota; kingdom Viridiplantae; phylum Streptophyta; class Magnoliopsida; order Santalales; family Viscaceae; genus Viscum; species Viscum album. Next base: position 693,220,738 of record OY728164.1, read on the forward strand.
ACCCTAATTTCAATCAGCACAAGTTCACTCATCTAAGTGGTTGAACCGAAATACCTTCTAAGGATATAATAAAAAATAGGATGTGTCATTCTATCTTGTTAAAAAACTTCACAATATCTACTTTAGAAACATCGCATCTAAAATAGAACATGACAACTAATTCTTATTGAGTTTTTGATGTGATCACTGAAAGATGCAACATGATATAGACTCTCCATTTATATTATTAATGGTGGAAAATGTAATCAAAGGTTCTATTTTCTAAAGGTCCACAATGATGAGGGTTGGGTTCTATGTGAGGGGTAGATCGGGATAATGATACAAGATTTAAATTTTTTTTAAATCCTATCATTATAATATATTTCAAATATATTTATTATATTCATTTCTTGAGAACTATAACTAGTACATTACAATTTAAATTAAAAACATTACCTTTCTATTTAATGGACTAAATTTTATCTATTAAATTAATTAATATCATATATGTATATAGATATATATATATTTATAAATGTTTATGTTACCCATTATGTTAATATATTTAACATATAATATTAAAAATACAATTTCACCAATGAATTCCAAAATTATGATGTATATATATACATACATATTTTTACATAAAGTAATGAACATTCTACTATCACATATGTTTGTTTATAATTTACATCTCAAATTGTATTGATTTTGTTTACAAATTAAATATATTTTATTCAATTCATTATAAGAAACTATCCTTAATGTTTTTTGTCTATATAAGCTTATGTAATTTTAAGTATAATCCCCATATAATTGTTTAATACAAATACACAAACACAGACATTATATTAATAGTAATAAAAATTATAATATAACTGCTTTATATTACTACCTTAAGAAATATAATATTACATCTCTAATTCATTATCATCAAAATTAAATATATCTTAATTTAATTAATATAATTTCTATATAATTTTAATATCTTATATATATTTAAAATTATTAAAATATAATATTTATTTTATTCATATTTGTGTTAAAAATATATATCTACTATCATTTATTATCATATATTAATTAATTTTAATAAAATAAAAGTCTTCTATTTATAATTTATTACATAAAAACTAAATGAATAATAATATTTCCAAAATATATATAAAAAATACAATATTATTAAACTATAATATTTTGTAAAATCTTTATACTATTTCATCAATGATACAATTTTTAAAAAAAATATATTTATTTAAAATAAGAACATCAATAAATATTTATATCATCTAAATATTAAAAAATAAGTCAATGTTTTATAGTAATGTAAGGTATAATTTTATTTTTTAGAAAAATAATATTCTATTAAAACACATTTTTTATGAGAAAAAATATATACATAAAAAATTTAGAACTTTTTGTTATCTCTCATTTTATAAATTATGTCTTCATAGATTTTATTTATCCGTGTATATTATTAATGGAACGTATTACTACATCAAAATTTTGAAAAACTAGCGTCACAAGTTCTCTATAATATTCACAAATCCATTTTCATGAATTATTTTCAATTATTTTGATATTTAATCTATAAATCCTCAAAATAAATTTATATCTCATAAATACCCTTAATTACTACCCTTTAAATCAATAAATATATTGAAACCTTCATTATGATACAGACTGATATGCATTAAGCCCATGCTCATAAATCTTTTGTTGAAAACCCTTAGACATTTTTTCTCTTTTATTTATTTTAAAATTATTTGATATGAAAATAAGTATATAGAATATTTAAGATTATGATATTAATGATTGCAATTCAAAACAATTACTAATTTCCAAATGATTATATTGCTAAAAAGTTTTATAAAATTATTAAATTGAAATTAAAATTAAAATTCATGAATTTCCCAAAATTATTAATTAGTGTAATCCTTTAATTATTATTATTACTCCACATAAGCTATAATTTATTTTCAGGGCCTTAATCGAAATAATATTTTACTTATTACTAAGCCTTGTTAAATTTTATTAAATTTTGGGTTGTTAAATTTATTTGTAATTGTTTTAAATATTGATCAGAAAAAAAAATTTAAAATATATAAATAACATTTGTATTTTTATTAACTAAATACTATAAATTTAATTCATAATTTTATTAAAAAGAAATTTATCCCTCCCATTAAAATGCAAAATAGTTTTCAAAAAAAAACAATTTTTAAATAATATTAAGATGAGATAAAATAAATTTAAAAAACATATTTGAATATAATCTTTTTATTTTTTATAAATCTATAAAAAAAATATTGAAAAATTTCAAAAAAAAGTATTTCTAAAATGTATCCAATGTTTATTTGAAAAATTATTTCACATTATTAAAAAAACCATGAGTTAGCCTGAATCATTTAAGGATGTATAGGATATACCAATCCCTTTGTGGAAAATGCCACATGAGTTTTTAGTGAACTAATCATTCCACATCATTTTTACAATGTGTGTGTTCCACATCCTAAGAATTTTTTTATCATGGACCCATTTTAAATTTTTTATTGAAAGTTTTCATTCATAAGAAGGATGAACTAAATAAATATTTAATTTGAAAAAATAATGAATAAAGAAATATTTTTCTCTAAAAAATATATATTTTTACAGAAATACAGAGATTGGCTAAAATAAACATAATTTAAGGCGTATAAATATATAAATTAAAATAAGTGGTTCACGCCCAAATTTACCCAAGAGAAGAAGGGTAGAACGGTCCTTGTAGTGTAGCTTGGGTTGTCGATTCCACAGAGACCTAAGAAGATACCTAAGATACACAACCTAAGAAATGGATTTTTGGCTATGAAGTGGCCAACTTGGATTGATTTTGGATGGGTTTTAAAGATATCTAATAGATTTAAGTGGATTCAATTTAAAAGAATGAGTTGATCCTAGGTTATCGCTCGGGTGGATTGGACGTATTTTCTTTTTAATGATTTCAACTTCTTAAATTTGAGATGGGTTCATTTAAGGAGATAAAAAAACATCATCACTTACTGGTTTAATGCCTACACCCTCTAAAACTAATCACCTATACACTTGAAGGATCAAAGTTTTGAGCACTTCAAGGTATAGGATCGTATTAGTACTTGAACTGTGTGGCTTTAAACTCAACAAGGACGATGGAGTTTAAAAAATCATCAAATAAAAATCCCAATTAAAGAAGTGATTATACATTAATTAGTTGATAGATAACATCCAATCCAGCCCCTTGCTACTCCCTTGGATCAACCCATAAGTGGGTTAGCCCTCCATTGATCCCATGGTTTCAATGGAAGCGGAAAGTAGACTCATAAGGAAGGAAATGGAGAAGTAAAGAAAACAATAAAAATAAAATGATCACTCCACCGTTGTGTGAATAATTTCACAAGGTTTGGTGTGAATAAATTCACACCTTGATCCAACGGTATCAAAGTGATATTAATAACAACATAATAAGAGTACAAGAAGAACTTTTATTAAGAAACTAAAGTGAATTGAACAACTTACATGTGAAAGACAAAATTGAGGCAACAAAAATGCAGCATAACATTACAATTAAACAAAGCATCCAAGATCTTCAGCTCCTTCACCACCACTGCCTTAAATAGGCATTTTGGGAGCCTTGGGTCGAGCCTTCAATAGTAAAAGTCATCCCACTTGAGTATGGTAGGCCTAGGGTGGTGGAAAGTTTGTGGAATTTGGAATTTTCCACATTTGACCCGAGGTGGCAGCCAGATTTCATCCATCGAACAGACACGTTTGGATGACCTTCTATATGGCCGAATAATGGTGGGCCATAGAAGAATAAAATGGAGCTCCGGATGTCTTCTAACCTCCTGTAAAACTTGGGCCCATTTGGAGTTGTTAATTCCGAGATATGATCAAATTGGTGGAATGTTTTTCTGGGCCGCAGAATCTGGCCCAGAATTTTATCTCTAACTTGGGCCGCCTAAATTACCAACATGGAGGCCGAATTAGCATTAACTCCTGCAGAGTTATTTGTTCCTGTACATGTCTTCTATCTTCCCACGAAATGTGGGATTAATTGGGCCTGTAAGTTGGGCCCCACAGCCTAATCAGTGGGCTGATGTCCAATCTGCCTTCTCCAGAATTGCTTCCTTTCATTTCCAAATATCTCCATCATCCTCTATTAATTCTCCACTGATCCCTGAATCAAACATGTTCATATTTAAGTGTAGATAAATTTACAAAAATATCAAATTAAAATATTTATAATTCAATTCCTTAAAATCAGATGAATCATTGGGTACTTTAAATGATGTTAAAAAATGTACCACATAATAGTGCATTTTAAGAAGGTATTACAATCATAATGTGAAATGATGTTCAAAGTGTAAAATGAACTAAAATGGTGTTTATGAATAACAAAGAACATGAAAATTATGTATATTAACAATGAATATTAGCCTCATTTAGTGGCTAATCACACCCCCCAACTTGAGTTTTGCTAGTCCCGAGCAAAGTATATCTCAACAAAATGAAATTCGAATTCCCTTTTCTAAAAACATTTTAATACACAATGATCACCAAAAAAAACTTATACCAAACAATAATGAAACCCATCAAAATATTTTAATACAAGATATTTTCATAAGCAGATCCCAATCCCAAGCCCATTCCTTTGATCAAATCCATCATCATACTTCATCCAACTCAATTAGGTGTAATGATGTGTTGTGAATCACAATAGATATGGGGGTTCATTTTCATTCAAGGGGGAAATCATGGAAGCGCTAGGTGGAATCACATTTAATCCTAATATGAGTATTCTTCATCCTTTTTTTTGCAATATTGCTATAGTAATTGAGATTGCAGTTAATCAAATTAACCCATGTAGTAAGACTTTGCCGATGACTCCCAGACTCAAAGGCCTTAGGGCACCAAGTGAAGCCCACATACTCGGGCATCGTCTCGAGTTAACATAATCAAAAACAAAGTCATATTACCATAAATAGAGATATATTGAAAAACTCAGGGCTATACAACACTGGAGTCACGATCCCCAAGTGCCGAAAGCCTCGCATTTTATCAATCCATTGCTCTACACGAAAATTTTTATTTTTATTTTTATTTTTATTTATTTTTTAATAATTTTTTTTAGTTTTTTTGTTGAATACTCATATTATTCATAAAAATAAAACCAGCCTATGCTATTTATTATGGGACCCCAAAAATTCAAATTAGTACCCCACAGTCTAGAGGACGTGCATTGTGACATTTTTTTTATTTGGATGAAAATATAAACGATGAAATATCACACCACGTGACACGGATGAATATGGTGCTCCTCTTTCATACCCATCCATACTCATAATAGAAGAACAGTTCAAAAGTCTATTTTTTTTATTTTTAAATATAAAAATGATTAAGTAATCTTATTTGAAAAATAAAGATTATTCAGAAATATTAGAAACATAAAAACCACGGGTTGCCTCCCGTGCAGCGCTTTGTTTAACGTCGTTAGCCCGACATAGATCCCTAATTTATCAATTTTTTTCTAGTTCATAGATTGGATCAATTAACTCAATATATATTTCTTGTTTATTGAATGATTCAATGAATGGTTTTAACCTTTGACCATTGACCTTGAAAATGTAACCACATGTGGGATCTTGAATCTCTACTGCCCCATGGGGGAATACATGATGCACTATGAAAGGTCCTGACCATCTAGACCTCAACTTTCCCGGATGTAAATTATGTTTTGAACTATACAAGAGCACAAGTTTTCCCGGTTCAAAATGTTTGACCTTGATATTCTTAGATTGGTAGGCTTGAACTCTATCTTTATTGATCCTTGAATTTTCATAAGCCTCCATCCTTAGTTCCTCCAGTTCATTAAGATCTAATTTCCTTTTTGTTCTGGCCAATGAGAGATCATAATCCATTTTCTTAATTGCCCAAAAGGCCTTATGTTCAATCTCCACTGGAAAATGGCATGCTTTACCATAAACCAACCTATATGGGGACATTCCTAAAATAGTTTTATATGCGGTTCTATAGGCCCAAAGAGCATCTAAGAGTTTCTCAGACCAATCTTTCCTAGAGGGGTTGACAGTTTTTTCAAGAATTTGCTTAATATCACGATTGCCTAACTCAGCTTGACCATTAGTCTGTGGGTGGTAAGCAGTGGACACTTTGTGAGAAATTTCATATTTTTCCATGAGTGATGAGAATGGTCGATTGCAAAAATGAGTTCCACGATCACTTATGATAGCCCTAGGAATTCCAAATCTAGAGAATATGTTTTCTTTTAGGAATCTAATCACAGTTTGATGATCATTGGATTTTGAGGGAATGGACTTAACCCATTTTGTGACATAATCAACAGCTAAGAGTATGTAGAGGTATCCCAGAGAGTTTGGGAAGGGACCCATGAAATCAATTCCCCAACAGTCAAAGATTTCAACCACTAAGATGGGAGTGAGTGGCATTTGATTCCTTTTTGTGATGGACCCTACTTGTTGACACCTAGGACAGCTTTGGCAAAATGTGTAGGAGTCCCTTGAGAGGGTGGGCTAGAAAAGACCACATTGAAGAATATTAGCAGATGTTTTCTTAGAGGAAAAGTGTCCTCCACATGCCTCACTATGACAGAATTTAAGGATGGACTCTTGTTCAGATTCTGGAACACACCTCCTAATGACTTGGTCAGGGCAGAACTTATAGAGGTATGGATCATCAAACACATAGTGTCTAACATCAGAAAGGAATTTCCTTCGAGCTTGAGTCCCTAAGAATTTTGGAAGGACTCCTGTCACTAAGAAATTTTCTATGTCAGCATACCAAGGGCAGTCACTCACAGAGTATAAGTGTTCATCAGGAAACGAATCAGACACAGAAAGGTGATTTGAGTTGTCTTTAAATTCCATCCTAGAGAGGTGATCAGCTACAACATTTTCAACTCCCTTTTTATCCTTGATTGTGAGGTCAAATTCTTGTAAGATAAGGACCCACCTAATCAGTCTAGCCTTAGCATCTTGTTTTTGGAAGCGGTATTTTAGTGCAGAATGGTCAGTGAACACAGTGATGGGTGATCCTAAGAGGTAGGACCTAAACTTCTCTAAGGCAAACACAATAGCAAGTAACTCCTTTTCAGTGGTGGTGTAGTTGATTTGGGCATCATTTAAGGATTTTCTTGCATAAGCAATGACATAAGGAGTTTTATCACAACATTGTACTAACACAGCTCCAACAGCAAAGTCACTGGTATCACACATAAGTTCAAAAGGAAGGTTCCAATTTGGAGATTTCATAATGGGAGGAGAGGTGAGAGAGGATTTGAGGGTTGAGAATGAACCGTCACAGCTTTCTGTCCAAACAAATGGAGCATCCTTTACTAAGAGGGCACAAAGGGGACGGGATATTGAACTAAAGTCCTTGATGAATATTCTATAGAAACCAGCATGTCCTAAGAAAGACCTCACTTCCTTGACAGTTTTGGGTGATGGAAGGTGACGAATGATGTCAACCTTTGCTTTATCAACTTCAATCCCCCTACTCGAGACCAGATGGCCTAGAACAAGTCCCTCTTTAACCATGAAATGGCAATTTTCCCAGTTTAGGACCAGATTTTTTTCTTCACATCTTGACAAGACTCTCTCCACATTCTGTAGACATCCCTCAAAAGTATCCCCAAACACAGAGAAGTCATCCATGAAGACCTCAAGAAAATCCCCTACCATGTCTGAGAAGATTCCCATCATGCACCGCTGGAAGGTTCCGGGGGCATTGCATAACCCGAAGGGCATGCGTTTGAAGGCAAAGGTACCAAAAGGACATGTGAATGTAGTCTTCCCTTGATCCTATAGGGATACCTCAATTTGATTGTACCCTGAGTACCCATATAAGAAACAGTAGAAGGCATGACCTTCCACTCTCTCAAGGACTTGGTCAATGAATGGTAAGGGGAAATGGTCCTTCTTGGTGAATGAGTTTAGTTTCCTATAGTCAATGCAGACCCTCCATCCACTACTCACCCTTGTTGGAAAAATCTCTCCATCCTCATTGGTTATCACTGTGATTCCAGCCTTTTTTGGAACCACTTGGATTGGGCTCACCCATTCACTCTCAACTATGGGATATATGATACCAGCTTTCAACAATTTCAGAAGTTCCTTCCTTACTACCTCCATGAGATTAGGATTGAGTCTCCGTTGAGGTTGACGACATGGCTTTGAATCAGATTCCAGAACAATCCTATGAGTCCCGATAAGTGGTCTAATCCCAGGAATATCAGAAAGGGTCCAACCAATGGCTTTCTTATGCTTCTTAAGGACTTCTAGAAGCATCCTCTCATGATTGGGTTCAAGAGAAGAAGAAATCACAATAGGATGTGTTTGATTTTCCCCTAGGAAGGCATACTTTAGTGCAGCAGGAAGTTCCTTCAATTCATGATCAGGTTGGTTCAGAATTTCAGCAGAATATTGGGATATTGGATCAAGATCAATTTCTTTTTTTAGAGGTTCAGATAGGATTGATTCCTCACATGTGGAATTTTCAGCTACTTGATTGGGTTGATCAGATTTAGGGAAGTAAATTGGAGTGGTCTCCATGAAAGTGGTTTCTTGAAAGGTTTCACTGATTGTTGGACATAAGACTTCATCATAAGAGAAATTTGAAAATGATTCAAGACAAGGAGATAAAATTCCTTCATATGAACAAAGGAAATCAATCTCATTCTGACTTAAACATTCATCAAATATTCCTTGATGTTCCATGGATTCATTATCAATGCTTCCTATCATGTTTACTTCATGAATATCCTCGTCATCCCCTATTTGTGAGTTTGCATTATAGATGTTCAAGACTAGACTCATGTTCCCAAAGGTGATGGTCATGTTCCCATTTCGGACTCGGATAACAGAGTTGATTGTTGCAAGGAAAGGACGACCAAGGATGATTGGGGTTTGTTCCTTATTTCCTAAATTTGGATGGTTGTCAAGGACAATGAAATCAGCAGGGTAGATGAAGTTTTCAACCATTACCAGAACGTCCTTTAAAATCCCCTTGGGAACCCTAATGCTACGATCAGCAAGCTGAAGTGTGACAGATGTGGGTTTGAGCTCTTCTAGGCCTAACTGGCAGTACACAGCATATGGGATGAGATTGACACTAGCACCTAGGTCACACAAGGCTTTGACAACTTTGCTTTCTCCTAGTTCAACATTTATGTAAGGGCAACCTGGGTCTTTCAACTTAGGAGGAATGGTCCCTTGAATGGTGGTACTCACATTAGCAGCCAAAAGGACTTTGTTTTTATGTGAAAATTTTCTTTTAAAAGTGCACAAGTCCTTAAGGTACTTTGAGTAGGAAGGTATGGTTTGGATTGCATCGAGAAGGGGTATGTTCAACTTGACTTGTGAAAATATTTCCCTCAACGTTTCACTCAGTTCAGGTTTGGTTTTCCCCCTCATGCGTTGAGGAAATGGTGCAGGTTGTGGGGTTGTTTGTTGAAGAGTTGTTTCTTTCACATTGTTATCAGTTTCTTCAGTTTGATCTTGTGGTTCATTTAAATTTTCATCCAAGTTTGAATCTTCAGGTGGGTTCTGAATTAGTTGTTCAGGTTTCTCAATTTATTTCCCACTTCTTAAAACAGTCACAGCCTTTAGTTGTTCATGAGTTGTTTGAGCACAACTTGACTCTCCCCTTGAAGTTGAGGATGGCACCGTCTGAGTAGGCATGGGTGCCTTTCCTGTTTTCATGGTTTGAAGTTCTTGTTTTAGGGAAGATACCTCCGAGTTCATCCTCTCCATTTTTTTGCACAGTTGTTCTAGTAGGCTTTTTGGAACAGTTTGGGTTGGTGCTTGAGTAGGTTGGTTTATCCCAGGGGGATATTTTGGAGGTGGGATGGTTTGTTGAAAATGGACCGATGGCTGTTGGTATTGGATAGGTTGGGTTTGGAACTGGTTATGGGTTTGGTAGTTCTGTTGAGGGTAAGGATTTTGCCCTTGTGGTTGGCTATGTTGTTGGTTATCCTTCCATCAGAAGCCTGGGTGGTCATTGTACCTAGGATTGAAGGTGCTTTGGTATTGGGGATTTTGAAAGTTTAGGGCATTGACTTCCGCTTGAGGTCCTCCTAGAAGAACATCCTTGATGGATGGAATGGTTGGGCAGTTGTCTATTTTATGGTCATGTTTGTCACAAATTGTGCAAACAAGGTCTACATTTTGGATTTCATGGACTTTCCTAAGGCCTATCTCTTCAACCTTCCTTGAGAGTGCAGTGAGTTTAGCCCTAAGGCTTTCCTCTTCTCTAAGTGTATGAATTCCAGTGGTTCTTTGTGGCTTTTCAAAATAAGGTGAAGTTCCCCAAGTTTGGTTTTGTTCAGCCAGACTTTCGAGATACTTGTAAGCATCATTTGGGGCCTTGTTTTTAAAGGTTCCATTACACATCATGTCAATGAACTGTTTGTTCCCCGGACCCAACCCTTCATAGAAAATTCTCACTTGTTCAGGTATGGAAAACCCATGGTGTGGAACCATGTTTAGGGTGTCTTTGAACCTCTCCCATGTTTCATAAAATGACTCTCCCTCTTTTTCAAAAAAATTTTGTATGCTCTTTTTAAGTGCAATTGTTTTGTGATGAGGGAAGTATTTTTTGTAGAATTCTCTGTGCAGTTGGTCCCAAGAGTGGATTGATGCAGGTCTCAAGTTGTTTAGCCAATTTTTAGCTCGATCCTTTAGTGAAAAAGGAAATAGCCTCATCTTAGCGGATTCTAGTTGATGTGGGGGACACATGGTTTCAACAATGTCGTTGAACTATTTGACATGAAGGTATGGCATTTCTGACTCCATCCCATGAAAGGTTTGAAGGTGGTTTAGGACATGGGGTTTGAATATGTAGTTGGTGTCTCCTATGGAATTGTGTATAATGCATGAGGGGGCATTGGTCCATGCTGGAGTGAGGTAGTCGTTCATGGTTTGATCAACTACATTCCCTAAGTTTGGAGCTTCTTGGTTTTGGTTTCCCATTTGATTCCCCCAGGGTTTACAATTTGATTTTGTGGATGACCCTCCATTGGACTTGTTTCAAGTTCTGACTTTGGGGTTTCAAGAATATTTGAATCTGATTTAAGCAATCCCTTAGGTGCACTTGACTCCCCTATCCTAGTACTTTCCACCCTAACTAGTCTGTTTGAGAAATCGCGGGTGTAGGCGGACATGCGCCAAAAAAGCGAAAAAGGGACAAGATAATAGATCTTGGGTGAGAGTAGAAGAATGGAGGTGAGGAAAGAAGGTTTTTTTTTGATGTAAGGTACTTACTTGGTCCCCGGAAACGGCGCCAAAATTTGGTTCACGCCCAAATTTACCCAAGAGAAGAAGGGTAGAACGGTCCTTGTAGTGTAGGTTGGGTTGTCGATTCCACAGAGACCTAAGAAGATTCCTAAGATACAGAACCTAAGAAATGGATTTTTGGCTATGAAGTGGCCAACTTGGATTGATTTTGGATGGTTTTTAAATATATCTAATAGATTTAACTGGATTCAATTTAAAATAATGAGTTGATCCTAGGTTATCGCTCGGGTGGATTGGACGTATTTTCTTTTTAATGATTTCAACTTCTTAAATTTGAGATGGGTTCAATTAAGAAGATAAAACAACATCATCACTTACTGTTTTAATGCCTACACCCTCTAATACTAATCACCTATACACTTGAAGGATCAAAGTTTTGAGCACTTCAAGGTATAGGATCGTATTAGTACTTGAAGTGTGTGGCTTTAAACTCAACAAGGACGATGGAGTTTAAAAAATCATCAAATAAAAATCTCAATTAAAGAAGTGATTATACATTAATTAGGTGATAGATAACATCCAATCCATCCCCTTGATACTCCCTTGGATCAACCCATAATTGGGTTATCCCTCCATTGATCCCATGGTTTCAATGGAAGCGGAAAGTAGACTCATAAGGAAGGAAATGGAGAAGTAAAGAAAACAACAAAAATAAAATGATCACTCCACCGTTGTGTGAATAATTTCACAAGGGTTGGTGTGAATAAATTCACACCTTGATCCAACAGTATCAAAGTGATATTAATAACAACATAATAAGAGTAGAAGAAGAACTTTTATTAAGAAACTAAAGTGAATTGAACAACTTACATGTGAAAGACAAAATTGAGGCAACAAAAATGTAGCATAACATTACAATTAAACAAAGCATCCAAGATCTTCAACTTTTTCACCACCACTGCCTTAAATAGGCATTTTGGGAGCCTTGGGTCGAGCCTTCAATAGTACAAGTCATACCACTTGAGTATGGTAGGCCTAGGGTGGTGGAAAGTTTGTGGAATTTGGAATTTTCCACATTTGACCCGAGGTGGCAGCCAGATTTCATCCATCTAACAGACGCGTTTGGATGACCTTCTAGATGGCCGAATCAGGGTGGGCCATAGAAGATAAAAATGTAGCTCCGGATGTCTTCTAACCTCCTGTAAAATTTGGGCCCATTTGTAGTTGTGAATTCCGAGATATGATCACATTGGTGGAATGTTTTTCTGGGCCGTAGAATCTGGCCCAAATTTTTATCTCTAACTTCTGCCGCCTAAATTACCAACATGGAGGCCGAATTAGCATTAACTCCTGAAGAGTGATTTGTTCCTTTACATGTCTTCTATCATCCCACGAAATCTGGGATTAATTGGGCCTGTAAGTTGGGCCCCACAGCCTAATCAGTGGGCTGATGTCCAATCTGCCTTCTCCAGAATTGCTTCCTTTCATTTCCAAATATCTCCATCATCCTCCATGAATTCTCCACTGATCCCTGAATCAAACATGTTCGTATATAAGTGTAGATCAATTTAAAAAAATATAAAATTAAAATATTTATAATTCAATTCCTTAAAATCAGATTAATCATTGGGTAGTTTAAATGATGTTAAAAAATGTACCACATAATAGTGCATTTTAAAAAGGTATTACAATCATAATGTGAAATGATGTTCAAAGTGTAAAATGCACTAAAATGGTGTTTATGAATAACAAAGAACATGAAAATTATGTATATTAACAATGAATATTAGCCTCATTTAGTGGCTAATCAATAAGAATGGGAAATGATTTGAAAAATTAACATGGAATAATTATGAGAATAAAAAAGCATGTGGTAATAAAATAATTTAAAAACACATCAATGATGATTATAATATTTTAATAGAAATATTAAATAAAATTAATTTTTTCACATAAAATGATAAATTGAAAAGAATTAAAATTAATATAATTAATGCTTTAAAAAACCATATTCTTATTTTATAATAAAAAATCGAGTTCATAAGATACTAATTATGTATGTTTTGGTATCTTAAAAATATAATATTATAAATAAAATCTCCATACAACCCACCCTTGAATGGAGATAATTAATAATTATATTTATTTGAAAAATAATATCAAAATTAAGGAAATGTTTTAAATTGAAAAATTATTTTTTAGACATGTTCCATTTCTAATTTTTTAAATAAATTTTAAATGTCAATGATATTAAAATAACTACACCTTACTTATAAAAACATGGTTATTTATTAAAATATATAATTTCTATAAGAAAATATAGTATAATAATATTGTAATTGGTGGATTATTTTAATTAAAAAATGTTTTTATGTAAAAGATATTTTGAAAAAAATTGTTTCCATTACATGATCATTCTAATTTAATCCCCATTTCAAGATCCCTCTCTCGACTATCTCTAAAATCATACACTTGTCTCCCAATATCACTTCTTTTGTGAAATATATATATGTATATATATATGTACATATATATTGAAGGACGTTTAAAAAGGACCATTTTTGTTCTTCTCAAGTCTCTAGGATCTTTTTTAAGTAGTCATTCACTACTGTCCAACTGATGATATAAGACAATTTTGTGTAGATTATTCATTGAGAACTTCTAATAAAACCATGTTCTTTTGCAATTTAAATTCTTCCACCATGAATCATTAATAAGAATGTATATAAGTTTCCCATAGTTATATCCTTGGATTATATCCAACCCACATATTGTCGTCCATGAATAAAAATTGTTATAACCAATATATCTTACCGATAAACTAACTATATAGGCATGATAAAAGAAGACTCCATGTCACTTGAAATTTATCACACATGAATAATGATCTCAAAGGGTCCCCACTACCATGATCATGTGGAAAATTATTCCTACTCTTGCAATAATACATGGGAAATTTGATATGGGGGTCTTTGTTTTATGGGTGTATGTTTTTATTGATTGGAAAAATAGGGTGGTATAATGCCACTTAAAGTGGAGATTTTCTCACGTTTTTTCCAATGATTTCTCTCCCCATGCCCCTCTGATTTACTTTATTTAAAATAATTTTAATTTTAATAATACAAAAAAAAATTAAAATCATTATATGTTTAGAAATATAATTAATTAATTTATAAATAAATAAATATTTATAAATATTGATGTACAATTTTATATTTATAAACATGATTATAAAATTACTTAGGGTTTTAATATACATTAAATTGAATAGATATATATATATATATACTCTAAATATAAAAATAAATATACTTGAATAATTATGTAATTTTAAATACATATATATATATATGAAAATATTAATTTATATTGATTTATTTTTAATTGTATAATAATAAAAACACTTAATATATATATATATATAAATTTATATAATAATATAATAATATATTTATATATTAATAATTATAAATAAATATATTATTATATATATTTTTAATATTTATATATTTATATATATAATAAATATATAATTTAGAATATAATATATATATATATGAATTAATAAATATATATAATAATATTTATTTATCATTATATTTAAAAATATTTAATTATAATTTAAAAAATATATTTATAAATATGTATTTAAAAAATATAGTTATAAATATGTACTTATAAATGCGAAATTATATTTATTTATATGTATAAATATATTTAAAATTATACAATTATGAATCTAAATTTATAAATTTATATTTATATATTATAAATAAAACTTAATAAATTATATAATAAAAACCATTATATAAAAATATTTATTAAAATTTATACATTTATTTAAAAATATTATATAAATAATCATTATTAAATTTAAAATATAGGGTTTATATTTATTTATATAAATATATATAAATAAATAAATTTAAAATATGAGGATGATAAATATTTTATAGTGATGTCAATGTATAATTATTGATTTATAAATAAATAAATATATGTAAAATAATTGTGTATAATTATATTTAATTATAAATTAATATATATATATATATAGGAAATAAATAATATATAATAGTAACACATTAAATAATACTTCATATTAGCTAAATTAATAATACATAACATAATAAGGAAGCACATGAGGCTCACCCAAGTTGGTGAGAACTCCTTAAATACACCAAGGAGACCTATGATCAAATCCTTGAAGAGGCTAATTTTTGGTGTACTAGAGCAGCTACTACAGCAGGTACTATAGCAGGAACTGTGCAGAACTGTAGCAGGCACTGTAGGAGAAACAGTAGTAGGCACTGTTTGGCACTTTAGCAGCTATAAATATTCCCTCATTTGGGCCTTTGGGCCACCGATTTGGTCCCCGAGTCCATTAAGTCCTTCGGGCCACCTTGGCATTCGGGTTAGTATCACATTCGGGCCACCTCAAGGCCTTCAGGCCACCATATGTGTAATTGAAAACCAGAAAACCTATAAGGAACAAGTTTTAGAATGAGGAGGAAAAGGAGCATTCATGATAGAAGAAGTTAAATAGATTGCAAGAATGAGAGGTTATGGCACCTTCCATCAGGAGAAGCCTATGCATGCAAGAAAAAGACTAGACGAACAGTCATGCAAAGGTGGAGAGCTGATTTCATGATGAAGATGATGGCGAGGAGCACTTCCTAGTAGTAAGTCTAGGTTGTAGGTATTTTTTGAAGCTTACATGTAATAAATTTCTCTAAGGCCTACGATCCATGTAATACATTCACCTACGGGCATTGTAAGGATTCCACCTCACCCCTTGAATTGTGGATTATCAAAAATCAATAAAAATTGAAGGCCATCGGGCCATTGGAGGCCAATAAAGAATAAGAACATAAATTATGTGAACTATAAATATAATATTTTTTTACATTTATTTTTGTTTCATTAAAAATATTTTTTTCCCCATATGTTTTCATATCTTTTAATTTTCAATATTTTTCATTATGTTTAGTCGGTGTGACAAATTTTATTTAGATTGTATTTTTACATTATAATTGATATACTTCTAAAGTCATATACATGAAACTTAATAATGTAACAATTATGAGAATTTGAAAATATATAAATTATTAATTGATCATGTATATTAGATTTCCATTATTATATATTTTAATTTTATTTTATTTGTCTAAAACAAAAATTAATTATACTATTAAATAGGATTTTTATTTTATTCAACATGATATCTGAATTTTTTCAATGTCGAAATCCCTGGCACCACAACACAACATCTAAACCTCACACCCACTCCATGTCCAACATCTTTTTCACTCTATTTTAATAGATTTATATGTGTTTTCATCCTCTAATGGTGCTTCTGGTACCTCTTTATGGAGCTATGTGAAGGACTACGCAACATCACATGTGTAGGATGACCCAAAATCATATGTCGATCCATATGGCCTTAGATAACAAAATAAGGGATGAAGTGGGCTATTGAACAATTCCTCATCGGTAGAAGTGTGGCCACCCCAAGACGCATTACCACACCGAAATCATTATCCCAAGTAGTCAACAGAGATGAAATATGTGGAATATAAGAATATATATACTGTTCTAGATCATCAATCGGTTGGGTAGGATCATCTCTCTACGGTACAACAGCATCTGCATGAGCAACTCTCAGACATCTATGTCATCGCATATGAACAATCTGATGTCCTCGCCTTTGTCTTCTAGGTGGTGGTGGTGGCGCATCATCCTCAACATACATTGCAAGTAAAACATCATCCCCATGAGCTTCAGTGGGAGGATATAGATTGGGATATTACTATAGATCCTCATCCTGGGAACTCTCACATAATAACTGAAGAGGATAATAGAGAATGGAAAAATTTGGGTTAACTACATCCCTCCTAATATATTCATCCTTTTGAGGATTTGTGATATGTGCATGATGACAAATTTCTTATGTCTTCATGTTAAATAACATTCATATTAATACCAAAAGAGAGTTAAAAAATAAAATAAATATTATTAAGCATATAAACAACCAAATGTCAATCCCATGATGTATTAGGTGCATGATGGTGTGTCTTCAGTACCCGTTTTCATAAACCAACTCACCATTTAACTAATATCATTTTGTGGTATGTTAGTATTGGAAGATGCCATATTTGGTAGGTGTGTCCCAAATATTGATATTTGTTGCATAATATTTCCACCCTTTCATTGTCTATCTACCTATAATCATAAACGAATATAACCCATCAGGATGTCATGGATCATTGTGGATATTTTTTATATAACAAAAATGGTTAATGACACGTTATGGGTTATGCCACTCAATGATGTGGAAGTGGGTGAGTGGCACCACTACAACATGATCTGCAATCATAGCTGTGTAGTATGGTAGAAGTGATGCGTAGACAAAACGTTAATAAAAATTCTAGGAAACCTGAAATTTAAACTAAAAACGCGTCATAATTTATGATGATAATGATACTAAGATTTCATTAGAATAACAAAAAATAATAATTAACATATAAAAAATATTTGGGAAAAAATTATTGTTAATCTTAAATTATCTATCTATATAGAATCAAATATCTATCTACCGTAGTGTGATGTAGGTCTCAAAGTACATGAAAAATATTGAGACTTACTACACCAGGTAAAAAAGAGTAATATATTGTATGTTTATAAAAAACAAAAAAAGTTCTAAATAACTGAATGTAATGATGTAAAAATAACACTATCCCTGAGGGCATTCCTAAAATAGCACTAGTGTAAGTGGTGAGAAAGATCTATGAGTGATGTGTGGATAATGCTCCAAGGATAAAAACTACTCCAAATACATAGAACATGTGACTTAATGGGAACTGGCATGTCAACTGGTATAGAGAAATCTATATATAGTTATAATACAATGAACCCCCACTATATGTAGCCATGTGACCATGATTCTCAAGTAATGGGAGGTACATCATGCATACCAAAGTGGTGGAGTAGTCAATGTAGAACATGCCTATAACGGCCCAAAATTTTGAATAAATCTTGTTTCCTAATTTCATGTGTTATTTTACTTTATTTTTATACTCAACAAAAATGTTTTATTTGATAAACATGATTATAATTAAAACGAGACCATTGGGTTTTGACTGTTATATGACCATCGGTCAATATGACCACTGTGAACAAAATGTTATGATTATTGTCTCTAAATATAAGTAATCTTGGTTAATTATTATAGAAAGAAGATTCGATGGCCTCACCAAGTAGTCTTGGACCGATCGAAGCCCATCTAACAGAGCTTGGGAAGGAGGTAGCACCATTGGGCTTTGCTCTAGACCAAATCCAAGCCGAACTTCATCATGTGAAGCTAGAACGAAATCGCCTTCTCGAGAAGTTCAAACTTATAGAATTTACTACTCGGGCAATGTTGACCGAGCCGCCCCAAGATTCTATCACCCTAGCACACCTTACTCTTAGGTCTTATGCTGGTATTATAAGGGGCTATATAACAAGACCATAACTGCCTTGTGTAATCATTGTTTTAAATAAAAATTGTGATTTATTCTTATGATGAAGTTTATAAATTTTCAAATGACCGGATAAAAATAGTATGCATATTTTTGATGAATTTTCAAAAGGATATTTTAAAAAAATGTTTATGTAAACCTTAAATAATTTAAAATGTGTAATGATTTTCAAAAAATGGTCTTCTACAATTATGTTCAGTACGAAATTTGGAGTCTAATAAGATCAACTTGATTTTTGATGAATAGTAAATTATGAATAGTGATTTTATGATTAGGATTAGTAATATGAACAAATGGATTAGTAATCTCACTTAAATAAAGTTTTAAAATAATCTAGGCACCTTGATTAAGTAATGTGACTCAATAAAATGGTTAAATAACGGTTTCATAAATTATTATTCAAGTATTAGTTTTTTCAGGTGAATAGTGTTTTTTAATTAAAAATTAAATTAAAAATATTTAGAAAATTATTTTTATAAAATGGATTTCATTTTTGAACTCATAGAACCGATATTATGTTATGGTAATTTTTGGGGTTTTTTCTGAAAAAATGAATTTTCGGTGAATAGTGTATTTATTTAAAAATAAATTTAAAAATATTTAGAAAATTATTTTTATAAAATGAAGTTCTTTTTTGAAATCAGAGCATTGATATTTGGTTAGTGTGAAATTTTGGGATTTTTCTAAGAAAGTGGAATTTTCAGTGAATAGTAAAAAATGCAGTTTTAGGGTTTCGTTATGTTTAATGACATCATAGCTTAGTCATGATGATGTCATGATATATTTTAAGGGTTGGCAGGCCAAGGGTGATAAATTATTGTTTTGGAGGCCCCATTTGGACTAACTTAATGGGAAATTCCAAGGGAGAGCACATGGGTTTGAGAAAAGCACATGTGAGGTGTCCCTTGGCCATTAATGCCTTGTCCCCTCACTTTCCCTATAAATAGCAAGCCCTCCTCTCATCAATTCGACTCCCCACTCTTCCCCAACGAAGTTCTGGTCTCATTACCTCCCAAGGAGTCCTCCCAAGGTGCCCCAAGCCCTCAAGGTCCCAACCTTTGAGGTTTAAGAGTTACATTTTAAGGTAAGGGATCAGACCCCTCTCTTTTATTTTCAAGTGATCTCTTTTATGTCATTACTTTTATGCTCCATGTTCTTATGTTGGATGATGTTCTTTTATACTCCTCTTACTGCCCATTTTATGTTCATATAATGAGAGATCCCCTCTTAATCTCATTATTTCGTTTTATGAAGTTTTATGTGGCGCCGTTAGGCTGCCGAAATTTTTGTAACGGATTTTTTCTCCCCTCTCATTTTTCAAGATCTATTTTCATGTAAAGTATTTCATGTTACATTTTATTATGTTGGGGTATGATCTCTAAATTTATCATACTGATCTTTTATGATCATATGATGAGAGACCCCATTTTTTCTCTTCAATTCAGTATTTTGATGTTTTAAGTGGCGCCGTTCGGCTGCCGAATTTTTAAGTGGTTCTTCACCCTTCTCATTTTGAAGTTCTACTTTCCTATAAATTCTTTCAAGTTCCTTTCTATTATATTGGAGTATGATCTCTATATCTATCATACTGGACTCTTATTTTAATATGATGAGAGACCCTATTTGACCTTGTCAAATCAATTTTTTTGAAGTTTAAGTGACACTGTTAGGCTGCCGAATTCTCACAAGAGAAATCTTATTTTTTTCTTCCTTTCATGTTCTTCATTTCATATGTTATATTTTCAAATTTCATTACCATGTTCTTAAATCCATTATATTTTGTCCCTCTACTGTTTTATGGGTCATTTATGAATGTTTGACCCATGTCCCCTCTCTTCTCAATGTTTTCTAAAACCTTGTAACATAGCCGTTATGCTGCAAAATTTTCGTCTCAAAGTGCCTCTATCTCTTTTCTAAAAATTATTTTACGTTATAAAGTGAATACTCAAAGCTCTTATTTCTACAGGGGTATTCACATATATATCAAAATGTTCTATTTTAAATTCTGGGATTTACATACATGAAACCCTCTTTCCCTTTCCGTGGGTTTAAAGTGACATAAAGATCATGTCTTTAAAGCAGTTTTTAAAACGTTATGATTATGGAATGAAACCCATTTATTTTATGCTATATGGGTTGTTTATGAAATTATTGATGATGATATATGTGGCTCACATAATAATAAAGGAAAATTTAAGGGTACGCCCTGATAACGCCACATTGCATTGGATAATGATGTAACCACAAGAGATTACAGTTTAAGGGTGCACCCAGATATCGCTCTAATGCATTGGGTAAAGACTCAATCTCTAGAGATGACCATTTTTAACGACGCCATGGTGAATAACCTTAGTAATTTTTAACGAAACCTTGGGGATGGACCTTGGTGAAACGAAACGATTGTCAATATTAAATGTTGCAGCCACATCTTCAAGTTATGAAAAATGTTATTTTTATTATGATGTATCTCACTATTTCTTTCTCATGCCTTAAAGTTCTTTTCAAGTCCTTATTGAAGTATCTCAAGTACACATGTAAAATGTTTCTCTTGTTTCCCTTATTAGGCCTTCTGCTCACCCTTTCTTTTGATGTGTGTCTCCAGGTTATGAGATGCAGTAATGAACCTAGGATGAACTTAAGGAGAAGCCTTTCAAGTGTTTAAGAAGAGTGTTTTTTGTTCTTTTCATGTATTATGTTCCTTGTTTCCAAGACACTAAACCTTAAATATCCTCAGTTACGTGTAATGAAATGAAAGTTATGTTATAAAAATACGGGATGCTATAGTTGGTATCAAAGGATGGTTTAGTTATTTGTAGAAATTAGGATATGAAAACTTTAGGAAGAACCCTATAGAAAAGTATAAATATAGGAAATCTTCCTGGTATTTTGGTGAGTATTGAGTAAGGGGTTTTCAAGCAAATACATCCCTGTCTGGGTACGAGCAGGTAGAGGTGGCTCTGGCACAAATGTACATAGGGGTAAAACCTGAAAACACCATTTTAAGCTAGACTCGAACGGGAACTAGTACACGACAACGGGCCTTGCTGTACTCTTGGTTACGACACTCTCGGGGATATGCTTTGGTAAATTCATAAGCGTAGTATGAACCATCGTTAAAGGAACAAATATTCACGTAAGATTATATGATCATTGATAACCTAGATTGGAACCTAGGGGATCACAAGTTAGGGTATACTTTTCTTCTAGAAGTTATGCTTATATTCTTTAAGCTCCTTTTCATGATTATTGGTTAAGTATTTAAGCCTCTAATTATAATTTCTCTTCTTAGTTAATGATGGGAGATCGAAGAACATGTCCCAATAACCAATGTGATAGGAAATGCAACGATTTCCATATTAATATGAAAAAGATGATTAGGGGATTAAAATCTGATTATTATTTTGGAAGACGTTCTTTATTTTAGGGAACCATATTTGATCGAGGTAAATAGATTACTACGGTATTTTCATTGAGGAGTAAGGTTGACTTATATTTTGAAGAATTGATGAATTTAAGGTGGACTTATAGTAATTTAGGTTACTTACGGGAATGATTAACCTATCTTGGGTAAAATATGTTTAGGTTAGCTACTTTTGTTATAAGATGTTAAGAGTGGTTGATGTTGTTTGGAGATGAACAGTGAAGTTTATTTTGGAACACTATGTTATCAAATCTTTCTTATATTTGGGTTTCAATCTTAGTTTGGTTTATTTTGAGGAATCTTAAGGACCATTATTTATGGAATGGTCTATGATGAACTTTGGGTAGTACCATGGAACTTTGAAGATTTAAAAGTAGTTTTCATTCCTATGGGATTCTTTTTGAAGAGTTGTTTTACCTTACCCATTCTATTTTTGGGATAATGTTTAAATATAGAAGAAATAGATAGTTAATCTTTTGTGGATTATGTGATTCTCTAGAAGATGTTTCTTGTGTTTTGATGAGACCAAGTATTTTTGAATGCTCATCTTTTGGAGAAAAGATTAGTTTTGGTAGAAACTTATTAAAGGATGAAACTCTACATGAAGGTAGATATATTTCCTTATGTTTTTGTTCTATGTTGTAACTGAATTGCTCAAAGTTATTAAAAGGAACGTAAAACAAAAACGTTGTTGGTTTACGTTTCCTACTGGGTAATCAAAGACCGCTTACACACATCATAATTTTGGGATTTTCTGGTGGTTATCCTCCTCCTAATAATGTTTTCTATAACTCTCCTTTAGAACGTGACCATTTGTTTCCTCCTCCATGTCTATGTTTCCAACATGGAATCCTAGTATGAGTAAACTCGGGTGGCCTTTGTACTTCCTTTTCTTTCTTTTAAAGTAATGGGGTTACTGACTCTTTTTTCGATGTGGGACTTTCAATGAAATTTCAAAACCCAATTTTAAAAATTGTGAGGACGCAATTTCTTAAGGGGGGAAGATTGTAACGGCCCGAAATTTTGAATAAATCTTGTTTCCTAATTTCATGTGTTATTTTACTTTATTTTTATACTCAACAAAAATTATATATTTGATAAACATGATTATAATTAAAATGAGACCATTGGGTTTTGACTGTTATATGACCATCGGTCAATATGACCACTGTGAACAAAATGTTTTGATTATTTTCTCTAAATATAAGTCATCTTGGTTAATTATTATAGAAAGAAGATTTGATGGCCTCACCTAGTTGTCTTGGACCAATCGAAGCCCATCTAACAGAGCTTGGGAAGGAGGTAGCACTATTGGGCTTTGCTCTGGACCAAATCCAAGCCGAACTTCATCATGTGAAGCTAGAACGGAATCGCCTTCGTGAGAAGTTCGAACTAATAGAAATTACTACTCGGGAAATGTTGACCGAGCCGCCCCAAGATTCTATCACCCTAGCACACCTTACTCTTAGGTCCTATGCTGGTATTATAAGGGGCTATATAACGAGACCGTAACTGCCTTGTGTAATCATTGTTTTAAAAAAAATTGGGATTTCTTCTTATGATGAAGTTTATGAATTTTCAAATGACCGGATAAAAATAGTATGCATATTTTTGATTAATCTTCAAAAGGATATTTAAAAAAAAAATTTATGTAAACCTTAAATAATTTAAAATTTGTAATGATATTCAAAAAATGGTCTTCTATAATTATGTTCAGTACGAAATTTGGAGTCTAATAAGATCAACATGATTTTTGATGAATAGTAAATTATGAATAGTGGTTTTATGATTAGGATTAGTAATATGACCAAATGGATTAGTAATCTCACTTAAAGAAAGTTTTAAAATAATCTAGGCACCTTGATTAAGTAATGTGACTCAACAAAATGGTTAAATAACGGTTTCATAAATTATTATTCAAGTATTAGTTTTTTCGGGTGAATATTGTTTTTAATTAATAATTAAATTAAAAATATTTATAAAAATATTTTTATAAAATGGATTTCATTTTTGAACTCAGAGAACCGATATTATGTTATGGTAATTTTTGAAGTTTTTTCTGAAAAAATGAATTTTCGGTGAATAGTGTATTTATTTAAAAATAAATTTAAAAATATTTAGAAAATTATTTTTATAAAATGGAGTTAATTTTTGAAATCAGAGCATTGATATTTGGTTAGTGTGAAATTTTGGGATTTTTCTGAGAAAGTTGAATTTTCAGTGAATAGTAAAAAAATGCAGTTTTAGGGTTTCGGTATGTTTAATGACATCATAGCTATGTCATGATGATGTCATGAGATATTTTAAGGGTTGGCCGGCCATGGGTGATGAATTATTGTTTTGGGGGGCCCATGTGGCCTAACATAATGGGAAATGCCAATGGAGAGCACATGGGTTTGAGAAAATCACATGTGAGGTGTCCCTTGGCCATTAATGCCTTGTCCCCTCACTTTCCCTATAAATACCAAGCCCTCCTCTCATCAATTCGACTCCCCACTCTTCCCCAAAGAAGTTCTGGTCT
Organism: Viscum album; assembly: GCA_963277665.1. Taxonomy (NCBI): domain Eukaryota; kingdom Viridiplantae; phylum Streptophyta; class Magnoliopsida; order Santalales; family Viscaceae; genus Viscum; species Viscum album. The sequence continues at coordinate 693,245,464 of OY728164.1, forward strand.
CATTAACTACCATGTAGTCCTCCCAAGGTGCCCCCAAGCCCTCAAGGTCCCAACCATTTAGGTTTAAGAGTTACATTTTAAGGTAAGGGATCTGACCCCTCTCTTTCTTTTCAAGTGATCTCTTTTATGTCATTCCTTTTATGCTCCATGTTCTTATGTTGGAGGATGTTCTTTTATACTCCTCTTACTGCCCTTTTTATGTTCATATAATGAGATATCCCCTCTTACTCTCATTATTTCAATTTATGAAGTTTTACGTGGCGCCGTTAGGCTGCCGAAATTTTTGTAACAGATTCTTTCTCCCCTCACATTTTTCAAGATCTATTTTCATGTAAAGTATTTCATGTTCCTTTTTATTAAGTTGGGGTATGATCTCTAAATTTATCATACTGATGTTTTATGATCATATGATGAGAGACCCCATTTGATCTCTTCAATTCAGTATTTTGAAGTTTTAAGTGGCGCCGTTAGGCTGCCAAATTTTTAAGTAGTTTTTCACGCTTCTCGTTTTGAAGTTCTACTTTCATGTCAATTATTTCAGGTTCCTTTCTATTATATTGGTGTATGATCTCTATATCTATCATACTGGACTCTTATTTTCATATTATGAGAGACCCTATTTGACCTTGTCAATTCAATTTTGTTGAAGTTTAAGTGACGCCGTTAGGCTGCCGAATTCTCACAAGAGAAATCTTATTTTTTTCTTCCTTTCATGTTCTTCATTTCATATGGTATATTTTCAAATTTCATTACCATGTTCTTAAATCCCTTATATTTTGTCCCTATACTATTTTATGGGTCATTTATGAATGTTTGACCCATGTCCCCTCTCTTCTCAATGTTTTCTAAAATCTTGTAACATAGCCATTATGCTGCAGAATTTACGTCTCAAAGTGCCTCTATCTCTTTTATAAAAATTATATTACGTTATAAAGTGAATACTCAAAGCTCTTATTTCTACAGGGGTATTCACATATATATCAAAATGTTCTATTTTAAATTATGGGATTTACATACATGAAACCCTCTTTCCCTTTCTGTGGGTTTAAAGTGACATAAAGATCATGTCTTTAACGCAGTTTTTAAAACGTTATGATTATGGAATGAAACCCATTTCTTTTATGCTATCTGGGTTGTTTATGAAATGATTGATGATGATATATGTGGCTCACATGATAATAAATGAAAATTTAAGGGTGCGCCCTGATAGCGCCCCATTGCATTGGATAATGATGTAACCACAAGAGATTACAGTTTAAGGGTGCACCCAGATAGCGCTCTAATGCATTGGGTAAAGACTTAATCTCTAGAGATGACCATTTTTAACGACGCCATGGTGAATAACCTTGGTAATTTTTAACGACACCTTGGGGATGGACCTTGGTGAAACGAAACGATTGTCAATATTAAATGTTGAAGCCACATCTTCAAGTTATGAAAAATGTTATTTTTATTATGATGTATCTCATTATTTCTTTCTCATGCCTTAAAGTTCTTTTCATGTCCTTGTTGAAGTATCTCAAGTTCACATGTAAAATGTTTCTCTTGTTTCCCTTATTGGGCCTTCTGCTCACCCTTTCTTTTGATGTGTGTCCCCAGGTTATGAGATGCAGTAATGAACCTAGGATGAACTTAAGGAGAAGCCTTTCAAGTGTTTAAGAAGAGTGTTTTTTGTTCTTTTCATGTATTATGTTCCTTGTTTCCAAGACACTAAACCATAAAGATCCTTAGTTCCGTGTAATGAAATGAATGTTATGTTATAATAATACAGGATGCTATAATGCCTATGATCCGTAGAAAATTATATGCATGTATATGTGGAATAAAATTTTCTTCCTCTGCATCATCAAGAAATATGGAGAAATACTCATCAAGCCACCCCAAGCGCAAGAGGTAACCCTTGAGGGCATGTCATCTACCGACGACTTCAATACCTAGTAGACGTTATATGACCGGACACCCGTTTCCACTAGTGGTACCCATATCATCCTGTCTATGGATGGGTAAACATAGTATGTCGGTGACATCCTCTAATGTAATGGTCTTATCCCCCTCTTAGATATGAAATTTTTGTGACTATATTCATCATATATCATCCAATACGTCAATAAAATAGATATCAATGGTCTTGAAGTCACACATATACCCTCTATAAAATCCATCATGGAAGAGGTATGAAAAAATGGAAACTGGGAGGTCTATCATGATGAAAATAATGTACTATCTAAATATTAAAAATTATAACTGGACATCACACCAACACATCATGTGACACATGCATCTACTGTGTAGATAAAAAAGGATGCTCCATCTGAATGAATGAATAGTAAAACTGTGTTAGGATTTTATCAGGACTCTAGAGGCTGATCACTAGTGGGTACTTGTGTCACGACCCATCCTCGAGGCTCGTGCTGTGACTACCACAAGCCCACCTTCCATAGGCCAGGGGCTGGGGACTAGCACCCAAGGAGTAAATCCCTAAGATGGGAAGGCATTTCCCTTATAATTTATAAACACACACAATAGAGTACGCAACTGGAAGTAAAACACTAAGTAAAATTATATACAAAAGATGTGCTAGAAAGAAAAAGTGGCCAGAAATACAATCCCAATAGTAAATTACATGGAATGGATAATCATGTAAAAATAAAAGCCAAACATATAGAAGGTTTCTAGTAGCTCCGGGATTGTCCACCCTGGTTCCTACCTGAAGGGTAGGTACAGATAGCCTCTTCAGTGCTCCACATTCGTCCGTCTCCTCCAGGTACCGACTCGTCAGGAGGTCCACCTCCGAGTACTGTCCAGTCCTCGTACACTCTGCCTCAGTTAGCAATGTTTGTCTTCTACATACAACACAATTAGGTGCAGGCATATCCCATGTAGGTTTGAGTATAAAGATACTCAGTAGGGACCCTGAGACACTCATCTTCTCACAAAATCCAACAAGGATAAACTATATGTACGAAAAAATGGATAACCATTACTTAGGTATATTCCCATACATATACCTAAGTTATATAGTAACCCATCTCAATCATGAGGAAAACACAAAATCCATTGACTCATCTCAAAACATGATTTTCATTATCAAAACCATGGCTGTGGGAGAACTCCTCCTCTATCGAGAACAATGGGACTGTTCTGACACTAAGGCGCTTCTCACAAAACATGGATTGCTGAGGTACTCCTCCTATTGAGTAATCTTGGTTTGAAGAAAACTACCAGGAAATATTCCACTGTGGGTCTACCTCCAACTACTATGTTCTCCTCTGCCATGGGTCTGCCACTAACTACTAGGCGCTCCCCACTAGGCTAGTCAAATCAGTAAATTAGTCATCAGGCTTGTCAGCTACTAGGTCTCCGCACTCTGTTTGCTCATCACTGGAAGGATCCGCTCCAATAGCTACTGGGATATACTAAAACTTTCAAGAAGTTCCACGAATATGTATCTCAAATTTCCGCCACATCATAGTGGTCTCAACGCAAGAGAAGGCACGTCAATCGGACGCCCAGTCTGTGAGTTTTTAGCGTTTTAGTCCTAGGGGCCCAATTGGTTTCATGTATGAACCAAACTGAACGTATCTCAACTATTCACAGAACTCCCATGGGGTATTCTCAGAGGGATAGATTCATTCCAAGAATATCAGTGCTGCTGATGGTTCGTCAAACAGACACCCGTATCCCCAGATAGGGGCGAAATGAAGTAAACGGGCTGTAGCAGGTCCAGGTCTGGTCTAACCCAGTTAGACCGACCCAGTCTGAACCGAAGTCTAACCCGGTCTACGAGTCCAACCAGGTATGAGGAAATGGCCAGGCCCGAAGGAGTGGCTCGACTCAAAGGCGGCCCGGCATGAGGGAGGCCTGTCCGAGGGTGGCCCAGCTGGCTAGCCCACATGGCCCAGCTAGATACGTGGAAGAAGGGGGGGGGGGGCAGCGCCCCCTGGTCTCCTAAGGAACTGATACTAGGCACTGGTTCGGTGAACCACGGGACCCGAGGTGTCCCTCCTGTAGCGCGCACCGGCAGCCGGCTCAGCCGGCTCAGCCGGTTGCCCTAGTTCCTCCACCAGGCGCGACAGCGGCCCGGTCCTGCTGGCCTCCACGTGGCGCGGCGGCGCCACACCTCCTCTACCGTGGCCCATCTTGGTTGTGGACTCCCGCTTCTCTATGAATCACGACAGCACCACAGTCATTGTACGACCTCCATGTCCCTCCTGGCCGCAGCTCTTCATTCCGTCGCGGTGCGATGACACCGCACTCCTCTGGCACTGTTGTGACCAACCTAGCCGCGGCTCTGTTCTTTACGCGGCATGATGGTGTCGTGCCCTTGTGGTGACCCGGTGGCCTTGTTCCACCTTCTTCTTCACGGCTGGCATGTTTCTGGTCGCCGCGTGTACCGCTTCCTTCATCATCAAACATGAACAAACAAAAGGGGAGGGTCGGGCCGTGTTCGTGCTGTTCGAGCCATCATCATCATGGTGAACCATAGTCCATAAATTTTAACTATGAAGAACGGAGGTTTCTACTCATATATAAATTAACTCAAATACACCTACCATGAGTTCAATGATTTTGAGGAGTCTCCGGAAGGCAGAGTCGTCCCATCAATGTCGGATGAGGAAGAGGATACTCGCCGTTGGTGGAATAGAGTTCGAAGTTGATGAAGTAAAAGATGACATTAGTGATCATCATGGGTGTCACATCCCTTTATTGCCCTGTTTGAAGAAGGAATAAGATTTCGTCATTCTTCATTGGAGAGAAAAGGCTCCTCCTTAGCTCTCCCCTTTCACTATTCCACCCAGGAATAATGCCGAAAATAAATAAATAATAGGTTTTCCTATTATTTTATTGTTGGCATGAATTTGAAAAGTTTTAAAAAAAATTATGTTACCAAACTAATTTAATGGGTGTTGATGGACTAATTAATTGGGGGAGGAAGGTGTAGAATTTCAATGGTTTCCCCCACTTTATAGAGGGTTACAAGGGGGTTAAAGCCCATGTGTGTCCCACCCCTTTGATTGCAAGAGAGGTTAAAACTATGGGTGGGACCCACCAAATAATATCATCTCATGGGAGGTTATGTGTGGGTGGGACCCACCTCTACCCTCCCTTTAAAGTTTTAACCACCACAAATAAAATTATGTACACCTTATTTTTATTTAATTTAATTAAAAACCCCCCAAAACAATCTTCCATTCTCATTAAAAAGAAATTGCGGAGAATGTCTCACTAAAAAATCACCGACGCTGCAAGTTCAACGGTGCCCACAGATTTCCATTCTGAGCACCGGTTCAAAAGATATAAAATCATGAATGTATGTTTATTGAATGTACCCAAACAAAACTTCATAATTTGATTTCGGGCACCCCAAGCCTCTGATTCAAGCACCGTTAGAAACTGCGGATTTGTAAAATCCCGATGTATTTAAGAAAAAAAATTCCATGGAAATTACGGGTCTTTACATTCTCCCCACCCTAGGGATTTACATCCCTATAAGCTAAAACTCGAACAAAGGGTACAAATGTGGGTACTAAGCATGCATCTGAGTCTCCCGCTCCCATGTTCTCTTATAGAGGTTCCTGTGCTGCCAAAGAATGCACACCAGAGGTATCGGCCATCCATGTGGGACCCGCTCCTGTCGATCCTCAATATCCACTGGGACCTCTGTAAAAGTCGCCCTGTCCTCGATGTCCATCTCCCCATGGTTGATGATTTGAGAAGGGTCATGCACGTATCTCCTCAGCTGAGATACATGGAAGACATCATGCACCCAGTGCAACTGAGGTGGAAGAGCTAAGTGGTAAGCCACCTCGCCTACTATAATGAGGACCTGGAAAGGTCTGATGAATCACAGAGACAACTTGCCACCTCGGCCAAATCTCCGTAGACCACATCGAGGTGAAACCCATAGGATGATGTGGTCTCCATCCATGAACTCTAGTGGCATCCGTCTCCTATCAGCATACGACTTCTATCTACTCTGTGCAGTCTTCATCCCCTCAGGGATGATCTACACCTTTTCCGTGGTATCTCGAACCATCTATGGTCCCATAAGTGATGAAACCCTTGGGTCTATCCAGCATAGTGGAGATCTGTAAGGTCAACCATACTAGGCCTCAAAAGGTGCCATTCCGATGGTGGAGTGATAGCTGTTGTTGTTGGAAAACTCCACCAATGGCAGGTGATCCTCCCAGCTGTGATCAAAGTCGAGGACACATGCGTGGAGGATGTCCTCGAGGGTGTGGATGGTCGGTTCAGTGTGGCCATATGCCTGATGATGGAAGGCAGTGCTCAGACAATTATGTGTCCCAAAAACTTCTTGCAACCCCTTCTGTAGCCGAGAAATAAACTGTGTGTCACATTCAGAGATGATAGAAGAAGGTACTCCATGAAAAAGCATTATCTCCTGTGCATAGAGGCATCCCAATCTTTCTACTGAGCCCTCCTCTCTAATCAGTATGCAGTGGGCCGACATGGTGATTCAGTCGACGATCACAGAAATCGAGTCATGACCCCTAGATGTACGTGGAAAACTATCACAAAGTCCATGAATATCCTATCCCACTTCCACTCTGGGACCTCTAAAGGCTGAACCATTTATATTGGTACCTGGTGGTCTGGCTTCACTTGATAATAAGTGAGGCATCATGAGACAATCTCAGCCACCACCTTATTTATTCATATCCACCAGTGTTGTCGTCAAAGGTCTTGGTATATCTACACCACCCCTAGATGTACCATTAGAGTGGATGTGTGGAATTCTCTCAACACTTCCTCCAAAAGTGAAACTGTTACAACAGTACATCATTTGAAGATGATGACGTGCTCCCCACCATTAGAAAATCCATCTGGTGTCTGCCCTGTGGATATTTGAGCACGTCTCATATCACAGTCATCATCTCCATGATGTGCCTCCCTGACTCACGGAAGAAGTGGAGGAGTGACTGTGAATGACTATAGAAAGGCCTCCCCATCTCTATCCACAAATCATATCTTTAAAGAAGCCAGCTGCTCTGTTGCCTCTCCTAGAAGCTGAATACCAGTCCTCCTGCATAGCGCGTCTCCAATAATTTTCCCCTTCCCAGGAGTGTAGAGTATCTCAAAGTCAACGCCCTAGAGGAACTCAAGCCAACGACATTGTCTTAGGTTCTGGTCCTTCTTAGAGATGATATACCTGAGACTCTTGTGATCAGAGTACATGGTAAAATGTTCACCCATCATATATTGTCACCACATCTTCAAAGAGAATACCACTGCTACTATTTACAGGTCATGGGTTGTGTAGTTCTGCTCATGCTGTCTCAAATGCCAAGAACCATATGCAATCATAGCTTTCTCCTACATCAGAACACACTCATGTCCATCCCTGATGCATCACAGTAGACTATGTTCCCTACACCTTCGAATAGAAGCCACAAGATGGGGGGCCCTAGTCTGCCTCTGTCTTCGCTCTTGAAAGCTCTGATGGCAACTCTCCAACCACTCGAAGGGTTTCCCCTTATTCACAAAGGATTATAGTGGGGATACGAATCTGGAGAAGCCTGGATTGAACCTTCTATAGTATCTACCCAAGCACATGAATCATTGTACCTCCGTCACACTCCTGGGTCGCTCCCAAGATAGTACCACCTCAATCTTCTTTGGATACACTGCAACTCCATCCTCCGAGATGACATGACCCAAGAAGTGAACCTCTCGAATCCAAAACTGGCACTTAGAGAACTTACTAAAAATCTAGTGCTCTTGGATTGTGTCCAGTACAACCTGTAAGTGGTATGCATGCTCCTCCTCAGTAGTCGGGTAGATCAGTATGTCATCGATGAAGACTATGACAAAGTGATCGAGGTATGGCTTTAAGATCTTATACATGAGAGTCATGAACACTGCTAGAGCATTCTTTATGCCAAAGGGCATAGCCAGGAACTCGTAATGGCAGTACCGACACTTGAAGTCCATCTTCTACACATCCTCATCTCGAACCCTAAGTTGGTGATAACTTGATTTGAGGTCTATCTTTGAGAACCATTGAGCTCCCTTGAGCTGATCAAAGAGATCATCTATGCTAGGAAGTGGGTACGTTTTCATTACATTCACCTGGTTTAGGCAATAGTAGTCAACAAAAAGCCTCATGCTCCCATCTACCTTCTTGGATAATAGAATTGGGGCTGCCCAGGGAGAAACACTAGGCCAGATGAATCTCTTCCCCTTCAAGTCCTCCACCTATACCCACAGATCGGGAAGCTTAGCGGGAGCCATCCGATATGCTGGAGTAGATATCAGTGTTTCCCATGGTACAAATCAATTTAGAAGTCCAAATATATGTGAGGAGGTAATCCTGAAACATAGTTAGGGAAAACAAGAGCGTACTGGTCCACCACTATAGGATAAGTTGGACTCTCCACATAAACACCTCCGAGGGTAAGGTAATCCAACTGGTGAGTGATCCGATGCGCCCTCCACCGAGTAAGTCAGTCTTGCACTGCAATGGTTTCATTCTCACTGATGAAGGTGAACCTGGTCCCATCCGTGCAGACACACCACACTTTTCTCCTAATACAGTTGATCTGAGCATGGTGTGTAGATAACCTATCCATTCCCAATATGATGTCGTAAGGCCTTGACGCCATTACGAGGAGATCCCAGCCAAATCTCCCACCTCATAGAGTAAGCTCACTATGCTGACACCAGTGCGTAATCATCAAGTCCTCTCCAGTAGAAGTCTATAGCAGTAAGGATCGAGCCAACGGCTCCGTCGGAATCTCCGAGCTCCGAATGAGGGAAGTGGCTATGAAAGATTGACTGGCACCTATGTCTATAAGAACTGTAGCTATGGTGGAGTAGAAACATATCATACCTAGAATAATCTATGAAGCACCATGGTCATATGCTTCTACTACCTGAAGCTGAGCTCTACCATGTATGCCAACTCCCTGTCGTTGGGGTGGTCTTCCTGGTGGTGGTGGCGACAGCACCTCGTAACGTCGACCACTGCTAGCTGCTCGAACAGCTCATCTGCCACGTCGGCCTGCGCCCTGCAGACCGCCTTGATCGAATCTTTGCCTCTGCTTGGGAGGTCCCTCAACTAACTATTGATCATCAGTATGGCGGGTAAGACAGTCACATGCCAGGTGACCAAGCCCACCGCATGAGTAACATTGCCCGCTCCTGGCATGACTAGCTCTGTCTCCACACCATGTGCCCCACACAACCGATCCAGAGTCGTGCGGTCGTCCACCTGTAGGTCTGGTCCTCTTGGACCTCTATGTCATCTGTCTGCAGTCAGCTGTAGAAGACTCTACTACAAGTCGACTAGTAGTGGATCTTGCTACTGGAGACTGCTTAGAAAGAAAACTCTCCACTAGTAGGGCTCGCTCCAACACTCCCTCCAGAGTTAGAAAGCTGTGGGAGATCATCGAGGCTATGATCTCTCACCTGAGCCCCTTCTCTAAGGTCTGGGACCTAATGAATGGGTCTCGTATGATATTTGTGGAGTAGCGCGAGAGGTCAGTGAACCTCACTGAGTACTGTGCTACTGTCATGCTACCCTACTATAGATGAAGTAGCTCCTATATCCACACTGCTCAAATGGTGGCTAAAAGATAATCCACCTGGAATAGGATCTCGAAGTCTGTCCAGAGTAAAGTCACCTCGTTGTGGACCTAAAGCATCAGGTTACACCATATTCCAGCTGCTGCCTGAAAGAGACTGGCAGCAAGGATCACCATGTAGTCTGCTAGTGTCCCTACTAGCCTGAAAACTCTCACCACAACCTCCAGCGAAACCTCACTAGCCTGTGGGTATGTCTCTCCCTAGAACCTGGGTAGCCTATGGTGCTAGAAATCATGCAACACGCTCAAGTGGCGTGCATCATCTACTGCTGGGGATGGTGGCATTGGTGGCCCAACGAGTGGTGGTACTGTTGGTGCCTCCTCTGGTTCCTCAACTGGAAAGGGGCCCTGCACTGAGGCCTTGTCACTCAGTGGGCTGTCAGAGTGTAGGAATCTCAGGGCTCTAACTAATCGTCCGTTGGAAGTAATCCTGAAAAGAATAGATGCGACACTGTCAAAGCATTATACCTGGTGAGCTGACCTGGTTGAGATTAATTAAAATGAAACTTTTGAGACACACACGCAATCAGTGTTTTCGTGCACTTAGTCGGAAATCAGAAGTCAGGGTCCTGGTGTATGGATACGTCGGCCACCACACCAACCCTGGACTCCCAGAACTGAATACCACACTCGATACCCTTAACACAATTTCTTCACAGAAAATAATGATCAGAGTCCTGAGTTCTGTGGTATAACCATCTCCTCTGATACCAATTTGTCACGACCCATACCTGGGGCCCATGTCAGGACTACCCCAAGCCCGCCTTCCATAGGCCAGGGGCTGGTGACTACCACCCAAGGCGTAAATCTCTAAGCTGCGAAGGAATTGCCTTTATAAATTGTAAACACGTATAATAGAGTACGCAACTGGAAGTAAAAAATTATTTAAAACTATATACAAAAGATGTGATGGAATGAAAAAGGGGCTGGAAATACAAGACCAACTGTAAAGTTCAAGGAAAGGAAAAATATGTACAACTAAAAAGACAAAGAGCTAGAACATGTCTAGCTACTCTTGGATTTTCCACCATGAATCCTACCTGAAGGGTAAGTACATATAGCCTCTTCAGTGCTCCACATCCGTCCGTATCCTCTGGGTACCGACTCGTCGTGAGATCCACCTCTGGGTACCGTCCAGTCCTAGTATGCTCTGCCTCAATTAGTGTTTTTTGTCGTCTGCATCCAACAGAACAAGGTGCGGGTATAGACCATGTAGGGGGGGAGTATAAAGATACTAGTAGGGACCCCGAGACCCTCAATGTCTCAGAAAATCCAACAAGGATAAACTACAAGTACGAAACATCTGATAAGCATTACTTAGATATATGCCCATACATATACCTAAGTTATCTAGTAACCCATCCCAATCATGAGGAAAACACCAAAATTATTGACTTAGCTCAAACCCGAATTTTCATTATTAAAACCACAGCTGCTGTAGAACTCCTCCTATAATGAGAAAAGTGGGCTTGTCGTGAAACTAAGGCTCATATCACTAACCTTGGACTGCTGAGGTACTCCTCCTGTCAAGTACTGCAGTTCAGCTTCCAAATACCGGACGCTCTTCCATTGTGGGTCTGCCACCAACTACCAGGGGTTACCCCAAATATCGTATAGAAGGACTCCGCCATTCGAGTACTGAAGGTCGGCCGCCAAATACCAGCAGTTCCTCCACCATGGGTCTGTCGCTAACTACCAGGTGCTCCCCACTAGGCTAGTCGAATCGGTTAAGCAGTCGACAGGTCTGTCAGCTACTAGGTGTCCGCACTTTTTCTACTCATCACTAGAAGTATACACTCTATACGATACTTAGAAATACTCAAAATATCGTGAAGTTCCATTAAAAAGTATCTCAATGGTCCGCCACATCATAGGGGTCTCAATGCAACAGACGACGCCTCCATCAGATGCCCGGTCTGTGTGTTATTACCCTTTTGGTCCTGGGGCCTGGTTGGTTTTTAGTATGAACCAACCTGACCATATTTCAACTATAAAAAGAACTATTGTTGGGTATTTTCAAAGGGACGACTCGTTCCAAAAATATCGGCATCGCTGATGGTTCTTCAAACGGACACCTGTAGCCCAATATATGGGCAAAATGGTGTAAACGGGCTATAGCGGGCATAGGTTTGGTCCGACCCAGTCGGACCGACCTGGTCCGAACTTGGGTCTAACCCTGTCTGTGGGTCCGAATCATTTTGAGGAAATGTCCATGACCGAAGGGGCGTCCTAGCTCATTGGTGGCCCAGTCCGAGGGTGGCCTGACTGACTAGCCCAAATGGCCCGACTGGCCACGCCGCGGGGTCCCTCCTGTAGCACACATCGACGGCTAGCTTAGCCATCCACCCTGGATCATCCACCATGGCACGACAATGTCGCAGTCCTACTGGCCTCTACACGGTGCAACGGTGCCACGCCTCCTCCGTTGCGGCCCAGCCTGGCTACGTCCTCCCGCTTCAACGTGCAGCGTGATGGTGCCCCACTGGTTGTTTGATTGCCACGACCCTCAAAGCCGCAGCTCGGTTCTCTACGCGGCATGGCTGTGTCGCGCCCTTGTGGTGACCTGGAGGTTTTGCACCGCCGGATTATTCACGGCCGTCTGGTTGCCAGTCACTATGTGTACCTCCTCCATCGTCATCAAACATGAACAAACAAAAGGGGAGGGTTGATCCGTGTTCGTGTTGTGTGAGCCCTCCTCATCATGGAAAACCATAATCTATAAATTTGAATGATGAATAATGGAGGTTTATAATCATATATGATTTAACTAAAATTCCCCAAACTCAGGATCTATGATGTTGATGGAGTCACGAGAAGGCATCGTCATTCCATCAATGTCGGAGGAGGAAGACGGTACTTGTCATTGGCAGACGAGCGTTCGAAGGTGACGAAGTCGAAGACGATGTCAGCATTCTTCGTGGGTGTTGCTTCCCTTTCTTTTACCTGGTTGAAGAAGGAAGAAGATGGCGTGGTTCGTCGTTGGAGAGAAAATGATCCTCCATATCTCTCCCCTTTCTCTATTCCACCCAGGAATAATTACCAACAAAAATAAATAATATTTTTTCCTATTATATTATTATTGGTAAAAATTTAAAATGTTTTAAGAATTAATTAAGTTACCACACTAATTTAATGGGTGATGTCGGCCTAACTAATTGGGGGAGGAAGGTGAATAATTTCAATGGTTTCCACCATATTATAGAGAGTTAGAGGGGGGTTAAAGATCATGTGGGCCCCACCCCTTTGATTGAAAATGAGGTTAAAACTTTGGGTGTGCCCCACCAAATAATATTCTCCCAAGGGAGGTTATGTGCGGTTGGACATGACCTCTATCCTCCCTTTGGAGGTTTTAACCACCTCAAATAAAAATATGTAAACCTTATTTTTTTAATTTAATTAAAACCCCCAAAAACTATATTCCATTCTTGTTAGAACGCAACTACGACGACGGTTTCACTAAGCAATTACTGACGTCGCGAGTTCAAATTTTCCCTCAGATTTCAATTATGAGCAACGTTTCAAATGTCATAAAATCACGAATGTACATTTATTGAACGTACCTAAAAAAGAATTCCATATTTGATTCCGGGCGCAACGGGCCTTAGATTCATGCCCGATTAAAAAAATAGGACTCTTAAAATTCCCATGTATTTAAGAAAAAAAATTACATTGAAATTCCAGGTCTTTAAAACTTGATCACAACCCTTTATTATTCTCTCAGGATACTATGGGTAGTGGGGTATGAATTTTGAGGTTTGAAGTTTTTTGGATTAGGCATTGATTTTATATCCTCATGGCATGTCCTTAGTTTCCATCGGGGTTGTTTTGGTGATTTTTAATGGGTATGGAACGAATATCAATTGTTTAAAGTTAGTTTTTATGGCCTTATAAGCATGGTAGTGACCAAATTATCGATAATGAAACCATTACACGTACTTCAGTATGACTAACCCCTAACAAATCAAACCATGTGGCTGAAATGATCATGGTTTTGTATCCCATTTCAGATATTGTTTAGATTGTGCATTGGAAATAGCCATTTAATGGGAATGAGTGATGTTGAGTCTTGTCATATGTTTAGGGTGTGGACAGATATTTTTGGCGTTTCACGTTGTTTTATGATTGTGGTGTATGTTATTTTTATTGAAAAAGGTAGATTTTAGGGAAATTATATTTGGTTCGAATGGGATCCTAGGGTTTTATTTATAAAACATACATTAATTTCCTAAAGACATGTTTTCAATGATGTTATGACTTTGGTATTTCTTATAAAATGGAATTGTATTCCATAAATATTTTTAGTATGTCTTTAATTAAATTAGTTGATTTATGTTATGAAGATTATAAAATGTATGGTTTTCAAAATAATATGGTAGTTATATTGTAATGGAAATTATGAACTTTTTCTGTCAGTATTTATTAATTAACATGTTAAATATATTTTTGTATTATTAAATATGGGAACGTTTTCTAAATGTTAAACAATATACATATAAAAAATATGATAAAAATGTTTATAATGATAAAAATGATTTCATGAAAAAACAAATTATAGTAAATGATAGTGTACATGATTAATTTTAACTAGTGTAATATTGAAATATGTTTCTAGGGAAATATTTCCTCACATGACCTTTCTTGCGTCATATGAATCACCTTCATACAGGTTCCCATTAATTGGGTTAATCCATCTCATTCCAAATATAAGCCGACATTGGCCTCCATTTAGGTCCAAGCGTGGTCTTATTTGATAGAAGTTTGGGTGCACCATTAGATAATAAAAAATTCTGATAATCTGTGATTGGAATCCATAGAGTACTGCATCAATCATTTATATTCTCTAGTCAATAAACTGAATCATTGAACTTCTCCTATGATATGTGTACGCAAGCACATGTTGTGATCATTTGGCTGCAATGAAATCTAAATCCTTGAATGTTTCCACGTTCACATTAGATAATATCCAATAAAACATATTGCACATGACCGTTTATATGAAACAAAACATCACAAGGCTCACCAACCTAAAATCGTTTCTCTGGATGATTAAATGTAGCTATAGAATAAGTTGCAGCATCCTAAGGAACTCTATCTATATGGCACTAGAAATGGTGACCATAGTCTATCCGTCTATTTAGGACTTCACAATCCTGTATTTTATATTCAAGGACATAATTTACACAATGATAGAAGGAATCTTGTACCAAACCATTAATTTAGATTTAATACATTATACTAATATTATATTATAAATATATATATTTTTAGTATAATATAATAAAATATTATTATTTACCTGTGATAGGTAATTTCAAAAAACCCATGAAGAATCCATTTATATATTCCACGATGTTTGTTTTCATATGTCCATATCTCATCCTATCATCACATTCCAACACTCCTGTATGATTTTTAATTTTCATCATGTTATCATAAACATTGAGAATAGCTATGTGAATATCTAAAAGACCATATCCTATCCATTATTGTTGATGGTATTATACTATCAACCAATAAGTAATCCGAAATCTTGTGTAAAGAACAATGAAAATGATTTTTTTTAAAGATTATTCATACAAAAATTTTGGATTTATTTATACATAGACTTGTTCTTGAACTTCTTTCAAAAATTGCATGAAATATGTCGAATACAGTATTGATGATGGGAATAAGGTTGTTATAGGTTCCAGGCATAGTAGAAGCATGGAAGGGTTGATGTCCATCGTTAATTATTACAGTAATCAATGACTATTTGGTGATCAATATGATGATGAAATATAGACTCAATGTAATAGAATCAACGATTTAGATAAAGAAAGAAGTGTCCCAATAACATTTTAGGGGATCTTTCACATCATTTATATTATTATTTTAATTGATTTTATAATGAAATGAACACATGGATCTTTGGTACTTTTTTCATTGATGATGTTGATCTTATGGAATGACACTTATGGATTACCTCGTTGTGTTTGAGAGGATCCAAACCAGAACCCACCAAGTATTGATTCACATGTGCTCTGATTGCTGCCAATCAAAACCACTTGTTCTTTAGGTGCTATTGTGTCAAAGCGAGTGCCTTGGGTCAGTAATTATTGATTTTTTTGTTATTCAATATTGAATAACTTCTCTCGTTATTGATAGGGGAGGGAAGAGTTTTTGAGAGAAAAATATTTTATCTCTTCAATTCTCAATTCGCCGGGCGTGCAGTTTAGTACTTGGAACAATAGATATACATATCTATTTGTTGACATTGGGATTCTTTTACAATATTTAATTTCATAACAAAAATTAAATACATTCATGACCTTTAAGAAAAACCATGAGTTCCCTAATAATACAATTCCTTTATTTATGGTGTTCCAATTCCTACAAAAAATAATTATAAATAAAATTCCTCATCACAAAATAATATCAGTGTTATTATTCTTTTAACTCGTGCCATTTAATTAATTTAATATTTATTATCTTAAAAATAATTATTTTACAACCAAACCAGCCTTGTTTGCTCAATCTCCACTTCCAATTATTGAACACCTGAATAAATATATAATTTATTTTCTTAAATAAATATTTTATTCACAAACTATTATATAAATATTTATTAAATGTTTTTAAAATAAATAAATATATTTTACCCACAATCCAGTGAATAAATATATATATAATTATTTTAATTATTTTAACAAGAATAAAATTATTCCACTGTCTTGAGAATAATATTTATTCCATTAACTAAATTCAAATAGAATTAAACTAAGACCACCAGAAACACATAGTGTAACACCCTCTAGGAATCCTTCTCATTGGAATTAGGTGGGCCGGCCTAATATCCAAGTGTACTGTCTAGCAACAGGTCATGGAACCCAAGATAATGAACTTAATGTCGCAACAATGACATTAACATAAAAATTTCCATTTTGTAATATAATCCATTTATCTCAGTATCTCATAAAGCTTGTGTCATGATAGGGTCATCATCCTTTAAGCTTGATATGTTATTATTTTTCAACATGAAATAAACTCTTCATTACACCATGGACCTAGAATTTTGTGAAATGGTTATATTTCAATAAATGTTCTAGGATATATACATCCATAAATAGAAGAGACAAATCCTTTCTCAACTTATTTTATAATAACATGTCATTCATGACACACCCAATTTACCCCACTTCCCACTAACTCTCTGCGTGATGATTTTCACCTACAAATAATAGTGTGTGCGGCATGAAACATATTAATGATAATACTTAAGACTATGGATTATTACACAAACTCAAAAATATGAATATCCGATGACACCAAAACATTCAGAATTCCTACTAGGGGGGGAGGGGTTGTTCTCATAATATCTCATCTTAGAGATTACTAAGTGAGAACATCATGAGAATAAGTCTCATATATTTATGAGTAATTGAACCTAAAATTATGTATAATATGTCTTCCAACCATATTACTATATTTAACAACATTGTCATAGAACTTCAAGGTTCTTATCATAGTGGGGAACTGATATGCCCTTGTCAATGAGACAAATAATCTCGGACATTATTATACTATAGTTATAAATAACAATAAAAAATATGTAATAAGATGTATAATATTTAAATGTATTAAATATTAATGTAACTAATGTACGACCAGTTTGTTCTAGGACCCCGAATCTAACAAACTCCCACTTGGACTGGAGCCAACTGCCTAGGACTTTCAGTCTACTAAAACTCACATGATGATCATGTTTCTGATGAGTCATGGATTTAGCCTTGGGGTATGCCACATTGTCTTCCATTGAAATACTACTCACTGCAATATCACCTCACTGAGAAAAATCATTCAAGATATGAAACGTCCAAATTATGTGCTTCATCTGCTGATGTGGACTTATCTCTTTTGCGAGGGCCACTTATGTCGTTTCATAAATCTATTGTGTGATCAGATCTTTTCTACTATGTATCCCATCTAGCACATGGATATAGATTACTATCCAAATTGATTCTTATCTGCCTCAGAAGTACCAATATACTCAGACTCTGCTATAGAATCTATGACCAAACTCTTCATTTCCCTCTTCCAGCTAAATATATCTCTATTCAATGTGGATATGTATATCATTTGAAAATTAATGTAATCTTGATCAGTATAGCAACTAGCATATACATATCGTTTGAATACCAGTTCCTCATCTCCTCTATAATCTAGTAACATATCCTTAGTAAACCTCAAATACTTTAGGATAGTCTATATTTCCATCCAATGGTAGTCACTTGGGTTAGCATAATATCTTCATACCGCAGTCAATGCATAGGCGACATCCAACCCAGTACATAACATGTCATACATTACAGACACAATCACTGATGTGTATGGAGTCCTTGAAATTATCTTTCCTTATTCATGTGTCTGAGGAAACATTTTCTTAGAAAGATGTATTCCATGTGACACTGGAAAAATATCCTGTTGGATTGATCCATACTGAATCACTTCATTATCTTATCAATGTATGTAATTTCACATTGGCCCCAAAATAACTTGGATATATCTCAATGGATCTTGATCCCATAAATATATGATGCCACACCCAAGTATGTCATTGAGAATCATTGATTCAACCATCCGTTAATAGAATGTAAGACTGGTATCTCATTTCTAATTAGTAATATTTCATCCACATATACTTTAATGAAAATGACTCCACTTCAACTAAACCATATTTTGACACAAGGATCACATTTGTTCTTAATAAAATAAAATTTTGTTATGGGTTCATCCAAATTAATGTTACCTGACTTGGATTATTGATTTATTCTATAAATGGATTTCTAAAATGTGGATACCTTATTTGCGTTCATTGAACTCGTAAACCATGTAGTTTGTGTCAGGTAGACATCTTCCTAATGGTTACCATTAAGGAAGGTTTTTTTTGACATCCATTTTCCAAATATCTTATTCATGTTAAGCATATATTTAAAATAGATTTATAATGGATTTAAGCATTAGAACCGGTGAAAAGGGTTCATCGTAGTCAATTCCATGATGCTACTTGAACCCTTTTTCAATCAGTCATGCCTTATAGGTTATAAAATGTCCTTTGATGTCATGTTTCTTCTTAAGAACCCATTTGAAACCAACAGGATTAACATCAATTGAAGGATCTACTAAAATCTATACTTGGTTTTGGTACATTGAATCAATTTCAGAATTCATGGATTCTTGCTGCTTGAAAACATTTGTGCCACTTACTACTTAAATTTAGGTTAGAGGATTGTTATTATCAACTAATTATGAGTCACTTTCCTCAAAAACTAGATAACTATACCATTCCAGTTCTCTAACCACTCATGTACTCCTACATAATTCTTTTCTCTCTGGAATAGTTCTTTCCTTTAAGGGTATTTTTTGAATCCCTTCTATACCAACTCATATGTACATTGAGCATTAACTTCATCGAAGTCTATCTTGTTTTCCCTCTCTATTTTGGAGATGTGACCCCCCTCATGGAATATAGCATGTATTGTCACAATAACATTATTTGGGTGGTGTATAGGTAATATCTACTTGTTCTCTTGGGGTATTCTATAAATGTAGTCATTGTACGTCGGGGTGAATTTTTTACCTGAAATGGCCTTAAAAACACATACCTTCCCCACACGTATAAATTTGATAACCTGGTTTTCCATCCACTCTAAAACTTTTATGGAATAACATTTATTGATTTAGTTGGTACTTGGTTTAGTATGTGAACGTCAATTTTTAATTAATATCCTTAAAAGGATAATAGAAGACACACATGAATCGCCATTGATATCATCATGTCCAAATAGGTGTGGTTCCTCCTTTCACTCACACTATTTAACTTGGGTGTGTTAAGAAGATTGAGTTCGGATAGGATCCCAATATCCCATAATTAATGAATGAAGTGTTGATTAAGATATTCTCCACCACAGTCTAAGAATAGTTTCTTAATATTCATTCCAAGATGGTTCTCAAATTTATTCATACATTCCATGAATATATCAAAATAATTTGTCTTATTCCTTATTAGGTAGATATATACATATCTAATAAAATCATCAGTAAATGTTTTGAAGTATGAATACCCTCCCCTTTTTTAACTAAAAATGGTGGACAAAAATCCTTAAGAACTGATTAAATAATACATTTTTTCATTTCAACTTTCATGCTAAATTGGGATTTGAACATTTTTCCTTGCACACATGCATGACAAAAGCCAAGTATTTTTAGTTCAAATGAATATAAGAATCATCTTTTCTGTAACTTTGTCATGAATTTCTTATTTACATGACCCACCTGCAGATGGAAAATTTAGTTGTGGTATGATTCATGCGATGTATCTTGGTTATCGATTTCCATTACTTGTTTTGTGTAATCCGAAGTGTAAAGAATGTTGTCTAATTGTTCCATACCAATTTTTTTTATCTTTATAAAAGAAGAAAAATTCATTTCTAATCATTAAAAACACATAAATTTATAATTTTGAAACATAAATAATGTTTATAGTAATAGAAAAAATATAATAACAACCCTTTAATACCAAGATCACCCATTTGGAAACGTGTGTTTTATGTCACCGACATCTACAACATCAAGTCTGGCTCTATTGGATGCTCATAGATCTACCTCCACTCAGTCAATCTTCCTTAATGTACATGGTCCCTATATTTGGATACAAATATGAGAACCACAATCTATATCTAATACCCATTTTTTAGAAATATATATATATTACATTTGATAATAAATGCACCTGAAGCTTCCCCTTACATCTTAGGATAGGTTCAGTTCTTCATCCAGTGGTCGTTCTTGCTAGATGAGAAACAAACAGATTCAGGTTCCCTTTCCTCCCCATTGATCTTCCTTTTCATAAAAGGGTGTCAAAAATTTATAGGATTAAATAACTCCACCTTCCATTCCTCTTATTCACCAAAAGGATAGAAGGATTTTTCCAAACATATCTTTTTCCACATAGAAAAGGAGGGAAAGATGATCAGATAGACAATTCATGATGTTGTTCATATTGAAATTAACAAAAAAATATGATTATCTATGAGGTAGTGATATATGAATGAGATCAATACCCATTTCTTCAATAAGATTAAACCAAATATACTTCAAGAATTCAATATATCCAATTAGCTTGACTATGTGAGGACCAAAAAGGGCACCCTCTCAAAGCATACTCTAAAAGAGTGCCTTGGAGATATCAAAACATTATTTTCTTTCCCTCTCCTAGTAAAGACCATATAGGTTCTCGACCTTTCTATAAGAGTCCGTGTTTTCATGAGACATCATGAGGTTACAAGACATTGATGATAGAATCAAACATTGAATGTCGACCATGTCATTCATATGTATCTCATAGATCAAGAACTCTTCGCAACTCACCTCTTGGTAAGTTGGATCTAGTAATGTTTACTCCTGTAAATAGGACTTCAGTTCACGGTGTAGAATTACCCGAATGCATCTAAACCATTCTTAAATGTAAGAACTGGTGATTATACTGCTTTTAATCATAATTGAAAATTGGGATAGTGTGGTTGAATAATTTCTTATATTAATCTAAAATTAAAAGAGAATGTCATTTGAACTTTCTTGATTACATATTATGAGTAATAGTAAATTAATTTTATTATGTCTCCCCTATTTTATCTTGTCCCAATGGCCCTCACCATTGAACTCAGAATGTACAATTTTTATGACATTCAAGTTGTAGGGAACCATATTATACTTCTCATAACCCCAATAAGGGTTTGCCAATCTATTTGAATGTATTTTTGTAGGTTGGCCTTTTTTATCTGCGGGATTTCAACTCCTTGATCTATTGAGGGGAATCCTCCATCATGAAATCATGACTTTGAATTTCCTCATATATTGCCTCCAATATTGCACAATGTCTAGAAAGGTATAACCCTTTTGATGTAATATGTTTATGTCAACCCAAAACCCTTCATAAGTTTTTCTTATAGAAAAGTATGTGTCCCAACAGTGGTTGGTCAAACACAATGTTTAATTGAGTTTCCCTTAAATCATGTAACAAAAGCCCTGGTTTGACTTAATACTTTATTTGATGGATTTTTTATCACTTATAAATGAATTTATTCTTATAATTATCACACTCTTCTTAATATAATGTGGAACATACTTATGTGATTAACCATTTCTTGATAATATTTATAAATAAGCCTACTTTATTTAAGTTCCATCTTGAATGATAATTTAATTCATTAATTATGTGATCACGACAACACACCAATTACAATAATCCATGAAACTGATAGAAATAAAATAAATAATAGGGCATGATCATGAGATTTTTAAATGGTTAGATTATCTAGTGGTTTAAAATATAACCCTGACCTTGGGGAGAAAAACCTTGAACATTTTGGATTTGGGACTACTACATTCCACTTGTCCACCTCGGTATTTCCTACGACTGGTTTTGTCACGGTTCCAACTGGAACCGACTCCACTATATTGGGAGTTACATCCATTACATTCTTTAACTCACATGAAAATGAGGGTTAAAAATGGGGGTTTACATAATTGAATCCTTGGGCATGTAGTCCCAACATATTAATGAGGGGAGATGGCTTGTTGGATAATAAATAATTTTATAAATAAATTAAATGTAACCATTCATATACAATGTTATTAGTCTAGCTCATGATAACCCACATATATGCAACGATTTATGTATTTAATAAAACAATTATTCATTTATTTAATCATTCTTATTAAGATAAATCATGCAAGAATAGATGAATTGTTATCTTTAATTAATCAATCCTTTTATCTTAATCCTTTTTTTTAATTTTCTTGAGATTCTTATTGTTGTAAATAAATGCACCTTGGAGGTAATCTGGTGAGTACCCATTAGAATCAAACCAACATGTATAGTATTTGTATACTATCTTACTCTTATAATATATGTCATACATGATGCTTCAATGCATATATTAACAAACTATAGTATTATTTGTACATGATATGAAGTTCTAAAAATTATACAATCATTAATGTTTTATCTTTGTGTAATATGGAAAAGTGAACGGCGTATAGTTCCGACTACATGGTTTGAACAAAATTACCCATCATTCTTGAAGTACACAGATAGGTACTTGGTGTGGGATTCATAATTTGGGAATTTCTGAGTACACGAAATATATTGTGTTCTACATACTGTGTTCACTCCGTGTTACATAGTTACCAGTTGTCTTAGCTATGTATGGGATATAGGGTTTGGCCCTTGATCTGAAGAAAATACACACTGTGTCGAGTGGGCCACACAACGTATAATCCAGTATCTGTGTTCTTATTTGTCCTGGTCAGCATGCAGTGTAAAATTAACTACTCCGTGTGTAATAAATTCACACGGGTTGAGTAATTGAATAATTATTTCCGATGTATTGTACACGGCTAATGGACGTGTCGTCTGGATTACATGGCATGTAAGGCAGAGAACACAACAAGTTTGTCTGAAAATATGGTGTGTACTTTCATGTCATAGAGGCAGAATCATTGTATCCTCCTAACAAGTTCTTCATTTTAATTTTAACTAAAAAATAATTTGTTTCGTTAAAATATATGAGAAATGAAAAGTTGGAGAACATATCTAAAAATCTATATTGCAAAAATGATTAACCATTAATTGAATGACTAAATTATTTAGCTATAAATATTAAACCAATTATTTAAATAATTATAAACAATGATGTATAAACTTCCATAGCACAAGTAGGTTTCAGGACTAGCAGAAGTGCGGTCTGACCGATGGCCAAAATTAATTTTTACCATGGTCAGTGATTATTCCAAGATCAATATGATGATAAATTTTAGTCTCCTTGTAATATAATCAAATATTTAGATAAATAATGAAGATGAACAGAACCATTATATAGGAATTTCACATCATGTTTATGAATATTTTAAATAATTTCATAAAGAAATGAATACATGGATTTTTTGTATTTTTTTCATTTATTATTTTGATCATCCCAAATGAACCTTCCAGATTGTCTCATTATGAATGCGAGAATCCAAACCAGAATCCCTCTAGAGGTGATTTATAGGTGCTTTAATGGAATCATATCGACACCACTCATTCTTCGAGTACTAGTGTGTTGATACAAGTATCCTGTGTCGATCATTCTTAATTGGTTGTTATTTAGTTTTGATGAACACCTCTCGTTATATAGAGGGGAATAAAAAAGATTCAAAGGAAAAAAATTTTAGATCAACAATTCTCAATTCAACATGCGATGAGATTGGTACATGGCACAATAGATGTATTTTTCTATTTATCTACATGGGGATTCAGTTAAAATATATAACTGCCTAATGAAAATAAAATACATTTATAACCTTCTAGATAACCCCTAATTTTAATAATAGTACCACGCCATTTTTTATGATGCACCAACTTGCACTAAATGGAATTATAAATAATAATTTTCATCACAAAATAATAGAAGCATTATTATAATTTTAACTTGCGCCAACTACTTAAATAATTATTTACCATGTTATAAATAATTATTTTACAACCGTACCATCCTTGGTCTATTCGAACTCAACACCCATTTATTTAACACATGAATAAATAAATACATTATTCTCTAAAATAATTATATTATTTACAATCTATTAAATAAATATTAAATAAAAATTAAATAATGTATTTAAAAATATTTAATGCATAGTACCGTGAATAAATATTTATTTATTTAATGAATTCATATTAACATGAATAATATTATTTCAATGTATTGAGAATAATATTTATTCCACTAACTAAATTAAAATATAATATAACTGAGACCACCATAAACTCTTAGTGTGTGACCCTCTAGGAATATTTCTCGCTAGAATTAGGTGGGCATGCTAAATATCTATGTTTACTATCTAGAAATAGGTGAAGGTACCCAAGAGAAAAAACCTAATGATGCAGAAAATGACATCGACATATGAATGCTCACTATATAATATAATCCCTTAAACTAAATATCTAATGATGCTATTTTCATGATAGTGTAATCAACCATTATTCATGATATTTCGTTGTTTAACTACATTAAATAAACTCATCCCTACACCATGGCCATGGAATTTTGTGTGACATTTCTATTTCAATCAAAGGGATGAGATTTCAACTTTCATAAATGCAAGGGAAAAATATTTCCTTAGATTATTAATTTATAACACCCAATGTACCCAACTTCTAGCCAACTATCTACGTGACAGTTTTCATCAGGAAATCCAAATGACCGTGTTGTGGAAAAAATTAATGATAATCCTAAAGGCTAAGGATCATTAAACACACTCGTAATACGAATATCTGAGGACACAAAAACATGTGGAATTATTACTAGTGGGTCTGATATCATAATCTCTTATGTTGGACATGACCATGTGCAAACTTCATGTGAAAAAGTCTCATCTACTTACGAGTACTCGCACATGACAGTCCCTGCAATAGGTGTCCAATTATAGTTTTCCATCAAACCGTAGAACAATATTTAAGAATATTTACAAAGAACATCAAGGTTATCATCATTACTGTGAACTTCTATGACATTCTCAGTGTAAAAATACAGTAGGACATTATTATAGTATAATGATATAGAATAATTAAAAATATGTAATAAGATGTTTAAAATATAAATATATTAAATATTCTTTTAATCAATGATCAACAAGTTTGTTCTAATACAACATCTCTTAAAGTGGTCTCCAAGAATGACCCTATGACTACACTTTCACATTGATTCTAATATTGATATCTAAAATAAGGCATTTCCCATGTTGATTTCTAAAAAAATGCTTGTATACAAGCCCAAACTAGCTCCATGATAAGTATTTATCCTTATCCACAATTAAAAATTCCAAAGTTATAGGGGCCATATTTCCATAATGTGTGGTAGAAATAAATAATTCTCATGTATACATTCAATATATAAATTTCCATCTAATCTATATAAATTGCTTAAAATTTATATAAAAGGTAACACATTGTAAAAATGTCCAACACAATCTATCAAACACACCCATATACCGATCATCATGATTGTGTTGTTCAAAATTTTAAATATTATGTAACTTATAGATCACTTGATTTTTGTGCAGTAAAATCGTCATATGTTGTTGTAAAACTTGATAAGAGTCGTTCCAATCGCTAGACAACATTATAATAGCCTCTTGTCAGGACAACCATAACTACCAATAAGAGATTTGATACCCAAAAATTTGATTGATTCTCCCCACCACTAGAATAATTGGATCATCTTGACATGATCAAATAGTTTCAATAATAATACTTGTAACAAACTCAACATATAATAAAGAGTGTTCCTGTGAAAATCAAGGTTTCCACATGTTTGTGGAGAAAATCTTGTAATGTGATAGCTTTGACAATGTTATGAATTATAGTTCGCAAACACATTTGATTGTTCAAATCATATTTGTCACAACATATCACATAATAAGCCCTTATTGACTATTAGATAACATAAGAGTAATGTATTTAAATTTCATATTTTTTTATTAAAATTTTCATTGCATCATTGCTCTCAAACACTCTTTTAATATACGAAAAACCTTCATCTGACACTCAATTTGTGCCACCAACGATTCGTAGAAATTTTTTACTGTGAAAAAAAACTGATTAATCAAATTATGGAAAGTGATTCATGCATTTTTTCAACCATGAAAAAATAGTATAGGGTCATTCAATGGTCTGTTGAACCTCGCATGAGTGGGCACAAACTTTTCATCTGCATCCTCTTCTTCTTCTTTAACTTCCTTTTCATCTTCCTATTATATGTTGTCAGCATCCTCAAACCATTGTCCATCACATCTAAAGTACATGGAAGACTATCCAAAAAACTATGGTGAATGGGCATGACGAAACCAATACCAATGCTGATGGAACTTATTGATCTATAATAACATGAGAATATGAAATGGTATTATGGTGTATTGATGGAACAACTTTAATTGTCATTGGATCCTCCATTGAAGTTAAAGTGACATACAACTCTATAATTTTATTCCCAGTTTGATACCTAACTAATGGATGTATGTGTTCTCCTTCATAATCATTAGTAATTGAATATGGAACATTCCAAAACATATATATAAATTGTAGTTTCTCTATGTAATTGACTACATCACTTTATTCCTTGTCAATTTTAAAATTAAATGAATTTTCCTTTGCACAAATTCCATAATAGTACAACCTCCTAGCATCACAACACATTCTTTTCGTATACTATAACTACATCATTATTCTGTATTAGTTATTTGGCCACTATAATAAATATAGGTGACCATATATTTTAATTTGATATGAATTAACATTATTAATTAAATATGATCAGAGAATCAATTTAAATATGCATGATTGTAGTAATTTAGGATGAAAGTATAATCCATCCAACAATTCAATATGTTAAATATATATTGATATGTAACTCGTTAGAAAACCTACAAGATAGTGTTAATTATTCAAAATATATATATCAAACGCAATCATACATATCCATATGAATCATATGTAAGTGGTATACAAACAAGTCAAGAAAAAACATAGAGCTAAATGTGGTTTAAAAACTCGACAGGAGTAATCTTGAAGTGACAGATAGCAAACATGATTCACATTCCTGTCGAGCCAATCCTCCACTAATGTAGGTGGTCCTACCCAAATCCCATATACGCATGGATAATTTACTCAAGAGGGGATTCGATTCATGAAAAATCTAACACTAAATATGTAAAAAATATATTCAACAAATAAATTCATGTTCAAAATATCAATTACAATCTAAGGTCAAGGAATATGAAAACTAAATTCATTATCATACATATATTATAATGAAAGGATATATTGTAGAAGAAATTTGTAAAATGACTAATTCTCTAATTAAAATAATTACTTCACTAATTAAAATAGTAACATCACTAGTTAAAAAAATAATTTCAGTCAATAATATAATTACATCTCTAACTAAAATAATTAATTCACCAATTGATATAATAACTTTTCTAATTAATATAATTATTCCAAAATTAATATAACTACTTCAAAAATTAATATGATTACAATTAATTAAAATCATTACAATTATTTAAAATAATTTAAAATAATTAATCCTCAAAATTTGAATATATAATCCCCTAGTTACAATTTATAATACCCTTAAGTACACATAATTAATCTCATATTTTCAATTTATTAATTACCTAATTACACATAATTAATTAACTAATGACAATTGTTTAGTTACCTATTTACACTTAATTAATTACATAATTACATATAAATAATTACATAATCCCAAATATTAAGTTACCTAATTACACATAATTAATTAGTTAATTAATCTTAATTAATTATATAATTATAATAAATGAAATACCTAATTGCACTTAATTTATTAACTAATTATAGTTAACTACATGGTGATAACATTTAATTCATAATATATAATTAATAATTGCAATTAACCATGTAATAATTAAAATAAATTTGTTTTTCAATACTATTTAATATTATGTAATAAATTTTTATGGTTAACGTATTAATTACCTAATTAGAATTAATTAATTAATTAATTTCAATTTATTAACTCCCAATTAGAATTAATTAATTAGCTAATTAAAATTAATTAATTTAAAAAATTACATTTAATTAATTAACTAATTATTGTTAATTACATAGTAATTAAATTTAATTAGTAAATTAATTAATTAATAATTTTAATAAACCAAGTATTTATTAAAATTAATTTTTTTCTACATACTAATTACATTTTTTAATTAGTAATTATTATTAACTAATTAATTATATATATATATATAATTAATTAACTACCAATTTAGATGTAATTAATTACCTAAACAAAATTAATTAATTACCTTGATACAATTAATTAATTACCTAATTAAAATTAACTAATTACCAAAATACACTTAATTAATTACCAAATTAAGAATTATTAATTAACTAAATATAGATAAGTACCTAGAAATTACATTTATTTACTAAATTTATTAACTATTAATTATAAATTACCTAGTATATATTAAAATTATCGTGTTTTAAATTACTAATATTATTTATGTAATTAATAAATATAGTTAAATAAGTAATTAAATAATTAGAATCAATTAATTACCTATATAAAATTAATTAATTGCCTAATTAAAAAAAAACTATGATTTTATGTACACTACAATTAAAAACATAATTATCGTTAACAATAATGTAATTACACATAATTACATAATTAATAAATTAAAAATTACAATTAACCAAGTATTTAATAAATTTCATTAGTTCGTCATTAATAATTATAGTTATTTAATTACTAATTTTAGTTAGCTAATTAATTACCAAATTACAATTAAATAATTACCGAAATAAAATCAATTAATCTTATGTTTAACATTAATTAATTACTTAATTACACTTATTTAATTAACTAATTATAGTTTACTACATATTAATTACATTTAATTACTTTGTTTATTAATTAATAATTTAAATTAAATAAGTATTAATTAAATTTAACTAACTTCAATGTACATTACTTTATTTACTAATTAACATTAAATAATTGTTTAATATACTTATTTAATAATAAACTGACTACACTTATGAAAATATGAAGTAGTTAATTAATTTAAATTAATTATTATAAAATATAATTATCTCTAAACTAAATATATTAATTATGAAGTATTTATAAATTAAATAAACTAACTATGATGTAAATAAATAAATCCATAATTTGAAATATTAAACACATTAAAAATAATTATATCAAATTTTTGAAAATATTGTCATGCAGTGGAGAAGAATAGCTATGTGGGAAGAGAAACCAGAGAGGAAGAATGATAGGATAATTGAGAAATTATAGTCATAGAGAAACGAGAGTGAGAGTTTGATAGATAAATGTGGGAACTGTGGGGTGGGGTCCCTTTTATAGGGGGTGAAAACATAGGTGCCACTAGATGTGGATCCAATAGGTATTTCACTAATTCAATCAAGGACACATCACAAGGCACTGATCGATTTAGAATTAAGAGTATCAATGCCACATGAAGCGGTGCTAAATCAAAGAACATCTTCGAGAGGCACATTGATGGGAAAATAATTCAAGCATCCCTTCAGGTAAAACATAGGTGTTATTTGCCAAAAATTCCACATCAAATGGAATTATGATGCCATGTTTTTCAAATTAATAAAAAAAAGACCCAAAAAATTATAATGCCCCTAATATCATATTTTTTCCAACAACATAGGATAACCACTACATTTGTACCAATCTGACTATAGTTTAAACACTGATAAGATCTATCAACACCCAGATTGAATTGGAAAAGCCTACAAGGACCTAATCAAATTAGTTTGATGAATGCAATTGGCCTCCCACACACTTCACATTGTAATATAATGAATGTTAAACCTCGTAAAAGTACCCTAAAATTTCATATTCTTGAGTTTTCAACATAATCACTGCTGATGTAGTATGATGTAAACTCTCCTCGTTTACAGTTACCGAAGATTAAAGGTAATGATGGATTACAATTTCTGAGGGTCCGCGCTGGTAAGCTATAGGTTCATAGTGAATAAAGGAAAGGGATTACGACACCTCATTTATAATTTGATTTTTTTAAAATATCATTATTATATATTTCATATATATATATATATATATATTTCAAAAGAAGTCATATAATATTATTGGAATAAATTTTTATACCATTATAGACCACACACTCACTTATAGATGCCTTATAATTTTACAATATATATATCCTATCAATTATGATTCATAATAAATTAAAAAAATTCACTTAAAATATTTTAAATACTATTCCACTATTAAATTCGAATATATATATATATATATATTTATTTATATATCAATCTATTTAATTCAATTCAACTATTGTTGTTATATGTGTTTATAAGAAATTAATATCTTAGTGTATATAAATCTTTTTTTAAATGGTATATATATTATATTCAACACCATATAAAAAATTAACACAAAAATAAAATTATAAAATTACCTTAAATAATAATGAGTGAAATCCGCATATTATCCCTTAAATTATATATAAATATATGCATACCTTAATATAAAAATGAAAATATTTTTATTCTGTTATATTTAAATTACCAATTTAATAAAGATTATACAAATATTTCCGACTATTATCCTTAAAATTATAAAATATACTTCTAAATAATTTAATTTTATGTTAATTGATATTAGATTATATTTATTTATAATTAATTTACATTAATATTTATATTTCTAGTAATAATAAAAATCTATATCTATTATCATGTATCATCATATAACCAATATGAGAAAATTGTGTTAGACAACTATAAAACAAGGGTTTATTAGTATATTAAAGCATTTATCATTGATAAAAAATACTTATAATCAAGATGCTATTAAAGGGGGGTACCTTTTATTGGCTTTGAAAAAAATCACTAATAAAAGGGGTAATATATTTCTGAAAAAAAGTGCACATAAAACTCAAAAAAATCTATATATTATATTATATATTACACATGTTAATAGTGCTTAACCCCTTTTCAATGGTGTTAGGTAGCTCCACCTGCTTGCACAACCACCACCCCTTTAATAGCGCTAGGCACCCACACCAACCTTAACAATTCTATCCACCCCTGCACCCACCTATGCACACCTACCTCCTCCATTATTCAAAACTGAAACCTCTCCCTTGAGTGCAAGCACCTCTACCACTCGTCCATCTTGTTTTGTTCTCCATTTAATGATGCATATATATATAGTCAAATTTATTATCCGTATTTGTATTTATATGTTAATATATATTCTTAATATTAGTTTTAAATACAATTATTATATATTATTTCTGTGTGTGTTTATAAATAAAAAGTATATATATATATATATATATCATACATACAAAAGTTTCGATAAATTATATATGTGTGTACATGAAAGTATATTTATAAATATTTAGATATATGTAATTATATTTACATATATTATATATGAATATGTATATAAATATGTTTTAACATGTAGATAAATTATATCAATTTGTTAATATAGAAAGTAACAAATATATATATATATATATACACACTCACACATAATATACAGATATATAAATATTCACAATTTTGTATTTAAAATAAAATCGATGTTATTTTTCATTTAATTAATTCTTATATTTTAAGAATTTGAAAATATGTTAAATTATTTATTTATAAAATTAATTTTTCATGTTTGAATATATAATAAAATTTGTTTATATTGTAATATAGTTGATTATAAATAACAGTGCATTGAAAAATGTTAAAATATCAAAGCTATAATATAAATATTTACGTAATCTCTAGAAATAAATTTACTACCCACTGAAAAAGTGAAAATACTAGTCTTAAATGATGTTGAAATTAAATTAGTTGATAAAAAAATCATATCCCAACAACAAAATCGGATTTGGAGGCATTGTGTGCCCTTTTTGGCCTAAAAACATGGCAGAGTGGTCCCCTATGTCACTAGTGTGCACAGATCATTGCAGACTATAATTTTCTATAATGTATAGCTCAAATAGACACCCATATCAATATTTATTTCTCTCTGGTTGGTTTTCTTTTGAATCATAAAAATGTTATTTAATTATTATTACTTAATAAGAATTTGATCATTATTAATTAATGATAATTTTTAAAATATTTTATAAGTCATTTTCAAATAATATATTATATTTTAATTTTAAAAATCTATTTATAATTATATAATATATATTATATTTATATCAATATAAATATATTTATATATTTATATATTATGTTTCGTGATTTTCTAGAAATATACACTCTATTAGATCTAGTAATTTTTTTGATAAAGAACCCATATTTCTACGGTACTAAAAAACGCTGATAATGGAGGTCCCCTTAATAGTGCTAAAAATAGAAATGATAAAGGGGTATTTCAAAAAACACTTTTTAGCAATCTAAATAATACTCTTTATCAGCACATTTTTTAGCATTGTTAATGTGTGGAACTTCAAGAACATGTTTTTTACAGATAATTCACAACTCAAATGATTTGAATAAATTACATGTCATCTATATAAAAAAATATATCCAAATAATAAATTATTAATAAAATATGCTGAAAAAATACATTGTATGAACCATATAGTATTTCATGGATGATACATACGTAAACACACACACACACACATATTTATTAGTTTATTTCATATAAAAATTGTAATAATTGAATATATATTTTAAATATTATTAAATTGATTGGGGTTTCATTGTAAAGTATACAGTATTTTTAATTAATATTAAATTGAAGCTATTATTAAAATATTTTATTAATTGAATAAATGTATATTAAAAACATAGTTCATTACATATCACAATCATGTTTTTAAATGGTTTAGAAAAGTATTTATACCTCTAAATATATTTACGACCAGGAGAGTTATTGATGGATAAACATATGAGAAATCTGTAAGGGAAGATCATTAGATGTTCCACATTTGCTTACAATGCTACTTGATATATACATTTATAATATTTACTAATTGTAGATATGATTCACAGTAATGTCATCATTAATATAGTGGTTGAATCATTTATTTGTTTATATGCATTGCTACTAGTATTGAGTTATATTCATTTCTATTAATACTTTACTGATGAGTGGGAAGCACTTGAAGGTAATGTGTGACCAGATCCTGGTATTTTTCTAGAGGTTTTAGGATAATTGTATATTTAGATACGGTTTTGAAAACATAAATTCCACTAAATGTGGATTATTTTACAGATGTAATTTTATAGTTTTTTATAGGGTTTCTTTTATAGTGGTTGGTTGAATTAATAAGGTATGTGATACTATGAGCGGATTTACTATTAATTTATCTATATATTATAGTTCTAGTGGACTTGGGAGAGTGAAAGCACTATCTCAAGGACATTTTTGTAAATGGGAAATTACCTAATCAAGAAATTTTCAATTATTTTTGCAAAAAAATTTCTGAAAATGTGGCTATGTTTTATTTTCATCATGTCTTTAGCTGTGTATTAAAATGTTGTTAAATTTTTATTTTAATTTTTTTTAATATTTTTAAAATTAATAATTTTATAAAATACAGTTAATTTAGATAGCTTTTAAAATATAACTACATTAGTTTAGTTTAAAAACAAGGTGAATTTATATCTTTTTTAAAATGATTAAAATTTAGCGACATATTAAAACATTGTTAATTTAGCCTCATTTTTAAATGAATCTAATTTAACCAAATTTTAATACATAGATTATTTAATTGTGTTTCTAAACCTTGATATGTTTTAATTTATCCATGTTTTGAAATGTTGGTTTTTATTTTTTTTTTTTAATGTTGACAATATAAAATGAAAAATAAAATTTATTATATGTTGATATATTTATTACAGAATGATATGACATTATAAATAAATGTTATTTAATTAAAATCAATATATATATAAACATATATATATAATGATTCATAAAATGAACACGCAGACACATTTTAAAATATAAATATATGCAATTAATAATGACTAGATAAATGACCAACAATAAAAAATTATTATATACTATAATATATATGTACTAATATTACAATATGAAATATATATATATATATATTTATTAGTATATTTATAAATATATATATATATATATATTAAATAATTTTAATATGTGACTTCTTATATTAAAGTCCAAGTACATGTATACACACATAATTATGTGAACATATATATATATATATATGATATATATATATATATTCGTAATATAAATATGAATATAAAAATATATTAATTTATACAAACATGTATATAATTATAATATATATATATATTAATTTATAAAATAATATATATTTATATATTTATATATTATATTAAAACATATCATAATAGTATAACATAAAAGTTTTTCATGAAACTAAGATGTGTGATATCAATGTCCTAATCCACTGATTTCATGTTCAACCCCCCATAATTGCTAAATATTATTTGATTCCACGGAGAAGAATCATGGGGGAAATGAATTGGGGGATTTATGAACATGCACACACCTAAAAATACATATATAAACATGCTTATATCCACATAGTCATAAGAATGCAACCCCAAAAAATTATATTATTACGAATTAATTTGATTGATCATTATTATAATACACACATACATATAATCAAATACAAAAATATTCACATATAAAAATTAATTTATTTATATTAATCAATATATGAATATATGAATATATAAATTTATCTATTTATTTATACTGATATATATAAACATATTAATAATATAAGACATATTACTATGTTTTATAGAAATAGACGTAATTTTTATTTATATAAAAATAATATGCATACATATATAAGAACATAAATATAAAATTACAAACAAACAAGCTATGATATAATTATAATTAAAAAATAATTAATGAATAAATTATTATTAATTTTATAATAATTTTATTTGTAGGAAGATATATCTATTTTTGATAAATAATATATTAATATATATTATAAAATAAATTTTAATTTATAAAATAAGATATGACATATATATTTAATAAAATATGAAAGCATATATATATATAACACATAATTACATATTAACTATTTATTATATAAATATATAATATATATATATATATATATTTAATTAAATACTAACATATAAAACTAATAAGGTAATATTACATATATTACACAAATACTAGTAACATACAGTTACATATATTATAATATATTATAACGAAATTATTAATTTTTATATTAATATATAAAATTTCAATTTACAGACATCTGCATAAAAAATAATGGAAGCACACCCAAATACAACCACTGTGCTAGAATGGATCAAAAAAATCCCACCCGGAAGGATATACAACAAGAAATTATATCCTATTTTTATTTTTAGTGGACCAATGACCAAGTGGTCTGAAATCCTAATACATGGACCAATGATCGATTATTTAGCCCAAAGTCATAGTGTTTCATCATGCCTTCATTATTATAACAATGCCACCAGACATGCATCATGCTTTCATCACTGTCGATCTATGTCATGCATCAGGTCTACATCACAACTTTAAAATTTTATCATATGTGTCATTTCTAGCATAATTCTAAAAGAGTACTTGTTCCCCTCAAGGTTTAAACTCAATACCTCCTAGATTTAGAGATTAGCAGCTAAGTAGCACTCAACCACAAAATTAGACACAATATATAATATGTATATATATATCATTAAATATATAAATTTATATGAGTATACACACAAATATATTAACACATATATGTAAATAATATATAATTAGAAATACTCATAAATTTAAAACAATAATAAAACTCATTCATATATAATTTACTATGGTCTTGGATGCAACAATCAAAAGAAACATCATATACTCCAATATAATACTAATATATATATATTAATATTGGTGTGTGTGTTTTAGTATATATAATTAAATAAATATCTAGAAATTTATATAAATATTAGTTTATAAAGATATATATTAACATATATATCGTTCCATACATATATTAAACAGATCAAACAGTTGGATAACTTGTTTTGGCACATTTTGTAAAAATATTGGGAAATTATCTCTGGCTATTGAAAAAATATAATAAAGTTATATACTTAAAAATAATTATATTAACACTTAATAATTATTTTTTAAACAATATAATAATTAATTTGATATCATAACTAATTACTAAATAATCATTAGTAAATAATTAATAATAAGAAAAATAAATTCATACATTGTCTTTATTGATCGATTAACTATAAAAAATATATATTATTTTACGTGTACTAAATTGCACATAGAAATATATGTGTTTATTAATATTATAATAATATGTGTATAAATGATTATAAATATATGTTTTTCAATAGGTAAATATATATACAATAATATATTATAATATAAGAACATTAATTTGGTGTAGTGGTATCCATTACCTAGAATATGTGATCTATTTGATCTATCGTGAGTTGATAAAACATATTCAATTATTAGTGTATGATCTAGGTATCATAAGTATATTATGAAAGCTGAATATTATTCGAAAATTGTATTCTAATATAGGTATAAAATATACGACTTATTAGTGATTTTGTTAAGGGTAATGAAGAGGTGGAAATATTTATTGCCTTAATATAATGTATATTTTACACAAAAATGGATTTTTTATACTGTTTATTGAAAAATAAAAAGTGTTCCATTAGTCTTAGAAGGAGTATAAGAGATAATGTAGGATTATTTCATCCTTTTTCTAGAAGTGTTTTTTGTATTCATATCTAATTTTTTTTATTTTTTATCATCGAAGAAACCATTCTAGGACAGATGGTATGTTTTTCAAAAAATAGGGATTGGATTTTCATTAATGTTTCCTTCAATTATAAAGAATCAATCCCCATAATTTCTAAGATTTTGAATGTAATTTCTTAATATTTTGGTATTAGTGTCTTTTTTTGATTTGTTTGAAAATTACGCAATTTATGATATCTATGTGCGATTAATCAATTCTATAATTCCTTGAACCAGAAAATATCATAATTGTGTTTTTCAAAAGAAATAATTTTTCCACAAAAAATTGAATAATTTGGAAATTTATTAAATCATATATGATATTAATTTCGACCTTATAAGAAAATTTTCCACTCATTTGATGTTTTATGTTTCCAAATATTAATCTCATCAGTTATTTATTGAATCCCAATAGATAATTTTCATCCCATAGAAAATCCCTGGTTAAAATATATTCCCATATGTAATTTACTAAAAGCATACATGATTTTGAGTCCATGAATGATATTTTTGAGCTCCCGTATTAAATTTAACTTAAAAAAATTAATTTTATAAAATGTTTCATAATATTCAACATAATTTATCCCTCAATTAAATATTTTTTCACACTCTCAAGACATAGTAGAGTCTCATATGCAGTTTTACAATGTACAATCTAGGACTCTGAAATAAATGTTTGATCTACATTAGACATTTTTGAGTATTATATTATATTTTAAGGCATTATAGAACTTTTTTACAAGAAACAAACTATTACTTCCTATAGAAACATAAAATTATATATCATATGTTATTTTTTCATTATGCAATATTTTACTTCATGATTTTTTTGGAATTTGGTTATGTTCTTCTTGCACATGACTCATGTGAAGTGAATAAATAGTCAATATTATTCCATTACAAAGAAATTTGTTGCTCCAATGTGTAACATTATTCAAAACATGGAGACCATAATCTTGGTTATTGTTGTTGTTGTTCATAAATGATAAGAACAAAAAGTATCTCAAAATATTATCAGCGAAATGGTTAAGGTTTGGAATGTAAGATATTTTAAGTAGCTGATCTGATAAAAAGGGTAAAATATTTTGTGAAAAAATATGATAAGAAGTTATTATTTTGGATGGATTCTGAATTGGTCAATCAATTGTTGAAAAAATGATCAAATATGGGACACCAAACCATTGAAGTAAAAATGTGGTTTATTTTTCTATTATGATGTTGTAATATAATGTTCTATGTTATACAATGTTGATAATCCCAAACTAATTTTTAATTATATAAACACTAAAGAATTTATTTTCTCTAAAGATTAAATGTATGAGAAAACCTATATGAAGAGTGTTTCCTCTATAAAAATTATGGCTTCTACTTCTTAGAGTGTGATCATGGAGCCTTGTTTTACATGTGGTGATTCAAACATAAAATTAAATACTATAAATTACTTAAATTAATTTCCATAAATATTATAAGATATATAAATTGGGGAATGAAAACTGGGAAGAATGGAGATCATGTGAGAGAGAGGTGTTGTGAATGCTTGTAGGTGGAATAAAAATATACTATAGATAAGGGAAGGTTAATGAAGTAGGATTTAATTTATTCATTCTCGCCTAATCTCCTATGTGGATGTGGAATTTGGTATTAGGGGAGAATACCTTATAAACTAGCACATTTAATTATGTCATGTTGATTTTCTATAGAAATTGTTTTGTGATTAGGGTATTTTATTCATTCTCAAATTATTTTTCATCAAAAAATTTCATATTTTACTAAAATATTTGAATTTATAATAGTTGTAATGCTATTTTAACATATTTATTGATTTATAACATTTAATTATGTTTATTTCAGTTTGGATCATTTTCTTGGAAGAATATGGTTATTTAAATATATTTTAATCAGAGGATAAACACCCATACTGAGGTTGTGTTATGGAATTTTAGTTTATTCATACAAACATTTTGAGATCTAATAGTTTTTATTGAGATATTAAATTATAAAATCCAACTATATATAGATACATAGAGTGTAAAAGGATTGTAATTTGACTATTAATTTTTTATTTAATATATATCTTCATACTTCCTCTCAATCAGAGTTCCCTCTACCTTCCACAATTAATATATCGTTTATTTTTATTAAATATATATTAATCTTCATTAGTTTCTTAATCCTGATTAAATCCATAATTTTTTATCAATTTTAAAAGAACATGAAAAATTTCATGTTTTAATACCTCGCTTATAACCTCTTTTATTGAAAACTCTAGGAGAACACTATTTCATTCATAATGGTTATACATATGGACTATGTAATCATGAAAAAATATCATTATTAGTTGGTTTCAAAATATAGAAAATTTACTATGGAAAAAAATGTTTATTGGTAATATAAATCATTACCTTAATTGTTTAGCTTTATATCAACAAATTGACCAAACACATTCCTCACAAAATAAAGCTATTAGAAATCCAACATTATCATGTTCTGAATAACCACCAACACACAAATAATAAATATGTTTGAACTCATAATAACCTTTGAAAAGAATAAAATAATTAATTAATTTGATTCATCTATTGAAAAAAGTCATCAAAATTATTTAGAATACATTGATACAATAATAGTATTTTAATTAAATTTTGTTCTTTTCAACATAATCAAATATTAAATGGGATTATTTGTGAAGATCCAGCATAAAACCATCTAATAAATAAATATCTCTTTCTTATAATGAAGACCAAAATAACATATGGAAAATAAATGATGATATTGGATTTTACAGTTTAGGAAATTGTATCACAAAAAAAATTATGTTAACATTGAAATTTAATTAGAAATTGGAATAAAATAAAGAATATCTTTCGTGAAATATTTTTCCCTACATCTAGAATAAATTCCATTATAAAAAATTCCATGGTATTATAAAAAATATTGAATAATATTTATAGTAATATTATAAAATATTTAATAGGTTTTTTAGTTTCCCCCACTATAAAAAAAATGAGAAACATTTTATTGAATATTTATATGTGGGTTATTATTTATTTTCTAGAAGTATGATTGATGATGATGATAATGGAGATTATGTGTATAAAACATAAACAATTTTTTTGAATTATCATTCCAAACATGGCCTAAAATACATAACCACTATAAACTAGAGGTATTTTTCATACCATGTTTTCTTAGGAAGTTCCCTCATTATATTCAAAAAAATACATTATTTTTAGTCATCATAGTGGTTATATCAATATGGTTAGGTCAGTGGTGATGTTGAATACTCCACATACTCAATTCAAATCAAAAATAACATTGAAATTTCATGTTCACTGTGAAAATTATGATTTTTAATTAACCTTTTAGTGATCAATATATTCAAATGAAAATAACATAGAAAAATTACAATATTTTTTTTCTTATAAAACCGAATAAATAAATGATATAATGATCATTCCAAAACAAGAAACATTTTAATCTAGTATTAAATAATTCAATCCACGATAAATTTATATATCATGAATATCCAACTAGGTTTATTTAATATGAATCATGAAATTATAAATCTATAAATATCATGGAGATAGACAATACACTACTTTAAAGAAATTTTCAGCCAACTCAACGAACTAAAAAAAATCATGAAGAAACTATGCATACAAAAAATTAAAATTTAATTAATGAAATCATGTTGAAAACTTATATGAATCAAACAGTATAATTGGATACGAATATGGGATGTATAATGAATTATGTCAGTGGAGGTTTACCTTTAAAACTTCATGTATATTCCAAAGATGAAGGAAAGTATGGTGAGCTATATTTAACTAATGAGTAATAAAAAGGTTTATAATCCTTGAATAGATATCATTAAACATTATTTCTGAACATAATAAATTTTAAAATATTATGAAATGATTTCCACAAACATTAAACCAGATAAATAAAGGACTAATTGTTTTTTAATTTTGGTGAAAATATGAAATCTGTTTTGAAAATGAAATCACTGAAAATTGAGTTTTCTAATGTTGATTGATAATAGAGATTAAGGGAAATTAATATCGGATAGTATCTTTTTAAATAGAGAGTTAGAAATATATAATAAGAGTATAAAACAGAATTTAAATATCTTATGAGTAACCCACCAGTATGTAAAGTCGATAAAAATTAGTTTTGAAATGTTGTTTTAGATACTTTTATTATAGTCTAATTTAATATTTCCATTCTTTATG
The DNA here is from genome assembly GCA_963277665.1 of Viscum album. NCBI lineage: Eukaryota > Viridiplantae > Streptophyta > Magnoliopsida > Santalales > Viscaceae > Viscum > Viscum album. The sequence goes on from OY728164.1 coordinate 693,286,723, forward strand.
TTGTGAAAAAAATAAAAGGAAGGATATTTTTTGGAAATAATAATGTGTAATCATTAATTGGAATTTATAGTAGTTGAGATATAATTTTTAGGTTAGAATATTTCCAACATGATTCAACATGTTTGGATTATCAAATTTAATGATCCTGGAACATTTATTATGGTTTTCTCAACAGAGGAGTGAAAAAACAATGATGTCAAATTATATTTTTGAACATCTACAAATGTTAGGACCCATTATGTATAATATAATTTATTGTATGAATAGTTAAATCATGATATAATTTCCAATCAAAATTTTTATCACTGTATAAGACAAATTGTTGGAATAATATAAGATTCTCTAATTCATGAAATATCAGTGATTTTCCCAATTGATTTTTATATATTGGGTATTGATGATTATAGGTCTATTAAACTTTTCACCTGTTAAAATTAGGGTATAATTTTTTGAAATATAATAAATATATCATAATTATCCATAAATGAACATTTCCATTTGAACTATTATGAGGTATGTCTCACTTTTATATTTTTCTATCAATGCAGTACCCAATGGAAGATTATTTAACCTCTAGACAAAAAACTATTTATTACTTTTATATAAATGTTTTTCTAGATTTTTAACAAAATGAATATCATACTGTTGTTTCTAAATTTTATTCTTTTTTACTATGCTTTATTATTTCCCTACGTGTGCAAGTAATTCAACCAAATATAGTATAAATAATGAAACTAATGTTTATAAACTATTTAACTATGATTTTTTTCATCAAATTATGATGAAATTATTGAAAATATAAATAAATTGAAATATTTTATTGGAAATATGTTTAAAATTTTGATATTAATATCTATATTGTTTTCTAACCTATAAAACTGATATATATATAATGTTTATATTATTTTTTACATTCCCTCTAATTTCAGTAATACATTTGATGTTTTTAAACCTGTATACTATTTTCAATAATGTTAATATTTTATTCAAAATATGTTTTGAATGATTTTAATTTTATATTACTTCTATTAAAAAATAATATATTTTATGTTTATTCGAATATAGTCACCAGTTGTAAAATAACACTTATAAATAGACTACATAATATCAAGTTGTTACCAATTCCTATAAAAAACATTACAATTTTGGGAATAAATTGGGATCACTAAATTTATTTTGTACATTGGAATTATCCTTTTTTTATAAATGAAAATATGAAACCTTTTTTAAAACTGGAATGACTTCCTAGAAATCTCAAATAGGATTTCATAATTGATAACGAATAATTCACTATCATCATTGTAAGAAAAACAATCAAAAGGGAATGAGAAAAAAATATTAGGATTTAATAGAGAACACAGTATAGATTTAGTATGAAATCTAACTAATTAAAATTTAATTATTCTTTTAGTTTTCTTATATTGAATTTTATAAGAGTAAAATGAAAAATAAATAATGAAATTATAAAGGAGACTAAACCCAACACTTCTAGAGGTTTTCAAAAATTAATTTTTTAAGGAACCGACATTAAAAAATAAATATTATACTTATTTTAAAACTGTAAATCATTTTATTTTCCCAGTTATAATTTTGGTTTATAGTTTTATAGAATTAGGAAAAACTCATACAATATAAACTCATACATGACATGTGTACACATATACTCAATATACTTTTTTAACTAAAAGAATCCATTTTATAAATATCTACATTCTCATTTCAAAACAAATATTCACATTATACCCATTACTATCCATATTTATTCAATACCTAATGAAAACATTTAAAATCATGATATCTGCATAAAAATCATTAAGGGACATAAATAAGGGAATCATTAATCTAGTAAAAATAAATAAAACAATTTTAATAAAAAAATATTTTTATTTGAAAAAATGTATCAAATCTTTAGAAATATAAAAATAAATACATTAGAAAATAAATAAAATTTCATGGAATATCTAGAAAAATAATCTAAAATATAAGAAAATAATATAGAACATCTTTTTAGATAAAAATATTAGAAAATCTATTATAGAATTAATGGGAACTGTCTGGTCCACCCCATGTTTAGCTCTACCAGGCTTACAGATTTCTATATAGGCCAACTCATGTCATGATATTGTCTGGATTCCCCAGTTCAATATGGGAAACCCCATGTTAAGATGCAATGGGCCTTCCCGATGTTATCTCGATCTCCCCATGTTAATCTCTAACATGGTTTCTTAGTGCTATTTTGGATTCCCCATGTTAAGCTATAACAAGCTATCCTAGTATGACCTAGGAAACCTTTATTTTTTTAAATTTCAAGTACCATATCATAAAAAAAGTTTTTATTCTTTTAAATATTTCACCTTATAAATTTGAAAAACACTTTTAATCTCATAATAAAACATGTTTTTGGAATCTAAATACCATTTCACTAAAATTTAAAATAAAAAAACTACAAATATAACAATGAAACCATATTATTTTAATGTAACCATGCAAATTTATAAATGAGAAATCAAATAGTTAAATATTTATGGTGTCTAAAAAATATTCTCTAATTATATAAGTAAGAAAAATAATCCTTCAGTATTTTTTTCATAATGATCAGAAAGAACCACTTTCAAAAAAAAACATATATAGTACATTGAAATTGTTTTTTAAAAATTAAAAGAAATTTAATAATTAAATTAAAAAATAAAAGGAGAATAAAAAAATAATTTTTATAAATATTTATATAAAAAATGGACGTGTTATATAATGGATGTTTTAAGGATAAATGTTATTATAAAATAAAATAGTGTCACTTATAAATATCATATCCTTGAAGTGAGAATAAATAATATGATTGGAATATGTGAAGACTTTATAATTATACATAGAAATGTTAAAGAGAACATATATTATTGAAAATTCAATACACATATAGGAAAATAACAACTTAATGATAATGAATATGTTTAACTAAAATATTGTAAATTGGTTTAAGAAATCACTCACATTATGTAAACAGTGGAATTGGTTGCACCATAAAATTAATAATAATCAAATAAAACATTGTGGAAAAATAATATAATTAAAATAATGATATTATATATAAATGGTAATTATATATACCACCAAAAATAAAAATGTGGTGAATATGTAATATATATTAGTGATGAAAATGTGAGATGATAAACCATTACCTCTTTATTAATTTAGTTCTGGATATATTAAACTCTTTAACAAATGTTTAATGAATGACATTAACTAATTTAGAAATATATATATATTTATAATACCTTTTCTTATTCATTTTTTACATCTTATGACGCATTAATTAATAAAATTTCATTATTTTAATGGATTTGGGTGTGTTTGCTTCATTGTTTCAATATAAGTAATTTTTTTGTTAAATTATGGATGTTCATATAAATGATATTTTAACTCTAGATGTTGAATAGAGTTGTATTAATGAACATCTATTTTTATTTATTTTCCCACATATCATTTTTTATTGAATAAGGATGATACATTTGATAAAATGTTAATGATAAATGTTTAGTTAATTTTAGTGGTTTATCTGAACATCATAAACATGTTTTGATTCATTTAATATAATGTCTATATATCAGTTATATAACATAAAATAGGTTATTATATACTTAATAAAATATAATTTATCTATAATAATACTTTTAGGATGATCCATGAAGGGAGTAACGCGATATGAAAAATTCTTACTCATAAAGATGTTAAAAAAACATAATTAAGACAATGGTTTCATTTATTTTAGTATAATTAAATGATAAATTAAATGGATGTTATATGATCCATTCACAACATAAACATGCAATACATAAATGAGATACCACTTGAGGGCCATGGATTGGGTCTTTGGTTGAGGATTATAGAATTTGGATTTCTAATGAGTGAGTAATGAGTGATTTTAAAATATTTTATTATAAAAAATGATTATGAAGAAAAAATAGGATGGCCATGTGGGTATTTATACTTAAGGAGGGGTTTTGTTTAGTTATTAAATATTTATTATTTTATAATTACATCAAACCACATTGAGGTGGCATTAATTTCCTTGAATTTGGAATATAATTAATGTTTTAATATATGGTTATGTTTAGAATTGACTTACCAACCAATTAAATGCTCGTATTTCTAGGTTTTCTATGTCTTTACATTTTAACATTAAGATTTTTTGATATGAAGATGGCGGAGTAAGGGGGTCTCCTTTTACAGAGTGGATGTTGTGCGTAGGGTGTTGCTGGTGACTGCAATCAGGCAGATCCAGACCTGAATGTCAATGTGATACCTGGGCACAAGGAATTGTTCACCCGTTATGTGTCTCACAAGAAGAATATTTTGGATCGTTTTAATCCTTCGAACTCACTGGGTGTGAAGAATACATTTTCTGATGTTGTGAGAGATGCATCGAGTTTCTCTAATTTTGGAGTTCCCTCACCTAGATGAATAATAAATAAAGGGAAAATGACACAAGTCTTGGCGAATTAGGATGCAATTGAAGAAAGTCTGGAGATCTGTAAATTTTCTATTATAGTTCGAATTTTGACTCCGAGGGTGAGCGAATGTGGCGCTGTGCTGATCTGACTGACAAAATTGTTGTTGTGTGGGGGTTTGGCGATTGGAGAATGACACTAAAGGGGAAAGGATATTTTCACATTGTGTTTCATTCGGATGATCACAAATGAATGGAATGGTGTTTTGGTTCTATATCCTTGATGCCAGGAAATATAATAATTCAAGAATGGGACCAAAATTTTGATCCATTTAGTGTAAAAAACACACATACCCGGGTATGGATCTGGATCATTAAACTCAACTGGCTATATTGTAACCCTATTATTCTATGGGATATTGCATCCTCAGTTGAAAATTCCATCATAGTTGATAAGGAAACCCAAAATCCAAGGTATGGTCACATTTCAAGAGTCCTTTTTGATGTTAATATAGCCAATACATTGGTGGAGGAGGTGGTCCTTACCATGAGGGATGATTTATTTAACATATACATTGTGTATGAAAGGAATCATAAGTTTTGTGATGGTTGAAGCTTATTTGGACATCTCTCATATGAGTGCAATTGCTCCATGGTCTGTGCAAAATGAAACGCGAAGGGTCCTGTTGAGGTAGTATGAAAAAGAGGCCTAGACAATGCAAAGGAGAAGGCTCGTGACCCTTCTGTTGCAAACTCTGGTGCAGGTCCGAGCTCTCACAATGCTGGAAAAACTGGTGAGGAACTAAATCTGCATTCACCTGGACTGGATCCTAATTTGGTTTCACTTGTAGACATTGTTGAGTTGGAGGTGGGTAATAAAGAGATTCTCCTTTAGCATGTACTTAATCCATTAATAATGGTTGACATATAGGATATCTGCATTGGTTAACAACATGAGGACCCAATAACCCAAATGCAAGACCATGATGATTTGAATTTGAAGGGTGTTCTTGAGGACATCCTAGTGTCCTTTGGGATTGATCAACCTCATCAACACATTATGGTCACTGAATAGGTCTATAAGGCCAATTTTTACGATCGTAAAACTCTTGTTGATAGGAATCTCTTTTGTATCTTCAGTTTCTGGTCTGGAATAGAATGAGAAGATCCGAAACTCAGGCCACTATTTACATGACTTATACCAGGCCCTTGGCAGATAGTAGGAGAAATTCAGAACTAAAAAATGTGGCTCTACTGATTTTTTTTCAGGCTCGCAGGTACCTACTGTATCCTTGGCTGGACAGAAGCTGAAGACCTACAAGTTAGCCCAGGACCTACATGGCTCAGGCCAGGATCTTGGTGGACAATAGGAATGTGGCTCTGTTGAGGTTGTCCCAGACTCATAGGTGTATGGAATTAGTTATGTTCATGCATCTGCTTTGCCTACTACATACTTGGCTGGACATGATCCTCAAAAAGAGGACTCCTTTACTCATGAATAGCCTGCAAAATCAGAAAAAATCGAGCCTATGGAGCCACAAATGTAGGCATTTCTCACTCTACGAACAAATTCTTGCCTCTAAGTCGGAAATCATAGGCAGATGATGATGATAGAGATCCACCCAATGATATAACAGGTGAAATCAATGGGAAGGATGACCCTCCCCCTGCCTCTAAGAAAACTGATGAAGGTCTTGATGACAAGGACTCAATGGGAAAGGCCAAAGGAAAGACCAAATTCAATAAACTGGACAGTATAAGGAAATGGGGGCCTTAGACCAGAGGAAATTTGTCTCTCAATAAATGAAGATTTTCTTCTAGAATTGTCATGGGCTTTGAAACCCTCCCACGATCAAAACCCATAGGCATTTTATTCTAACCAAAAAAACTCTAATGATTGGCTTTGCTGAAGTGAAAATGAATCTCTCAAGCTATAAGGCTTTTAAATGGTCTTCAATTAGATACTCACCATTCTCACATCATGTGAATGATAATGGATATGAGAATTTATGGGTCCTCAAACATGAAAGTGTCCATGTTCTTTCAAGCACTCCTTATCATCAAAGATTATTTTTTTGATATGGTGTTTCAAGCTATTATGATAACTATTATTTTTGTGTATGCCTATAACTCCTATCTCTAAAGAAGGGAACTTTGGAAGAACATGACTTATATATCTGAGCACATGTCACACAACTGAATAGTGTTGGGTAAATTTAATACTGTGCTCCGAATAGAGGAGAAAAATGATGATAGTTTCAACAAGTTGGTTGCTTCTGATTTCCTTTATTGTCTGGAAAATTATAGGCTAGTTGAAGTTCCCACTGTGGGGGGTGATTTCACATGGAGTAGGTACACCATTAATGGGAGGCAAGCCAGCAAAATCTTTAGATATTTGGCATGAAATGACGAAGGAATGAGCCACTGACAATTTCTGGACTCAGCTTACCAAAGCTACACTCTGATCATAATACCATCCCAATAGATATATGTGCTGGAAATCTGAGGTCTTCTTGTTTACCTTTCAGATTTAAAAACTCGTGGCTTGTTGTGCCTAGATGTCACGAGGTGATCATTGATGCTTTGAAAGATGAGTTTTCTGGTAGCCCACTTTTTTTCTTGCCACCAAGCTCAAAAATTCTAAAAAAATGATTAGATTGTGGAGTTGGTCATCTTTTTCTAATCTAGAAAATGATATCAAGGATGCTGAACAATGGCTCCTTCAATGTCAGAATGATTACCTGCAGTAGGATTCCCCCTCTATAGATGATGTATGAGCACTCTCTCATCTTAATAACTTACTAAATCTGTTGGAAAAGGCTGGCTATATTCCAATATAATGTCCAATGGTTGTAGGAGAGAGATAGAAACTCCATGTTTTTTAATTTCTTTCAAAGGGAGAGATGTATCTGAAAAGGTGTCACATCTATGGAATTTAATGGAGTTGTCCTCAACTTTATGATTGAGATTTAAAATGCAGTGGTTAGATATTTTTAAAGTTTATACTGTGGTGGGAATGAGGACCTTACGTACAGAATGCATGACACTATGAATCCTACAGTTTATGAGCAACAAAATCAGATGTTGTTTGAGGTCCCTCCTGAATGTGAGATCAAGGATTCCCTTTTTTCTTTAAAAATTGATAGTGTGGCAGGCCCTGATGGCTTTACAAATAATTTCTTCATGTTAAACTATGACATCGTGTGTCAGGATGTCTTTAGGCCTGTCAAAGAATATTTCAATCCTGACTTGATGCCTCATGGTGTGAATTTGTGCATCATTGCTTTGTTACCAATTAAAGACAATGTGTTGGATATTAAGGAATTTAGATTGGTCTCCATTGGGAACACCATACCAATGATTATTAGTAAAATTATGGCCTCTATATTGGGTATCATTACAAAGAATGTTATCACCCATAACAAGTTTGGTTTTTTTCCTGGTAGATGAATTCAAAATTTCCTATTCATTTCTTCTGAGTGTGTCAATATCATGAGAAGGAATGTTCAGCATGGTATATTTGCACTCAAGATGGATATCTCGAAGGCCTTTAATACTATTAAATGGGACTTTATCTTTACAATTTTAAAGAGACATGGAATATCCATCTCTTTCATTAAGTTGGTTCATATAATTTTTAGAAGTTCTAGACATTCAATCTTTATCAATGGGTCCCCAAGAGGATATTATCAGTACTCCAGGGGTGTCAAACAAGGTTACCCATTATCTAGCTTGATATTTTCCATGGTAGAAGATTATTTATGTGTCTTCATGAATGATCTGGTATATGATGGTCTTTTTTAGAAAATGAAAGCTGACAGGAACCTTTTTTCACCGTCTCATCATCTCTATGATGATGACATTCGGCTGTTTGGAAAGGCTGACAAAGGTACTATTTCTTGTGTTCAAAAGATCTTTGATCATTATTAAGAGGTCTCTAGACAAGATATAATATAGACCAAGTCTTTTGGGGTTTTTGGAAATGGTATTACTCATCACATGAAAAACAAAATTGTCAGTAAGATTGGAGTCAAAAAAGGGACTCTCCCTTTTAATTATCAGGGGGTTCCCCTTTTTTGTTGGAGGGTGAAAATAAATTACCTTGAAAACATTTCATCAAATATCATCTCCCAAATGTACACCTGGAAAGAAAAAACTATGTCTCAAGAGGGGAGAGTCTGCCTTGTTAATTCAGTGATCACCTCAATGTTTGTCTATGCTTTCTCTATCTATAGATGTCCTAGATATCTTCTCAAGGAGCTACATGTTTTGATCAGAAATTTTATATGGACTGGATCCATTCATGAGAATAAACTCATCACTATTTCTTGGAGGGATTGTACAAATCCCATTGACATGGGAGGCTTGGGGATCAAGGATCCTATGATATTCAATGATGCATTGATTAGTAAATCCACTTATAACTTACTCACATACAATGATATGTATTTGGAATTACTCTCCCATAAGTTTCTTGAGAAGTTGCAGAATGGATGTTCCATGCATTTTTTTCTTCTATATGGCCAGCACTTAGGCATTCCTATTTTGATCTCATGTGCTGCTCAAATTGGCTGGTGTGTAAGCAATATACTCTAAATTCTTGGTCAACACCTTGGCTAGGAAAACCCCTTTAATGAACTAACTATGGTGCCCCCTTCCATGAAGAACCTTAATATTGGTGATGAAACGTCATCTGCTATTTTTTAGAGATTCCTACCTATGGTCATCTACCTCAAAATTTATGTCTATATTTACACAGATGCTGACAACCTTGTCTGGACCCCCAACACCAATGGGTGCTTCTCCTCTAGGGAATGCTATAGGCACATGTGTGATGTTGTTTCCTTTATGTATATGTGGCTAAGAAAGTTTCGTGTATGTCACATTTCCCCTTCCCACTTTCTGCTGCTTTGGAAGTTGTGGAAAAACATGTTGTCGGTGCACAAACTACTAAAAAAACTAGGATCCAATTGGCATCTGCATGCAACTTATGTCTTCGGGCTGAGGAATCTATCTATCATCTCTTCTTCTCTTGCATTTTCTCTTGCAGGTTCTGGTCGCACCTGCAAGCTGCCTTCGGTGTGCAGATTGATCTTCATGCAATGGAGGCAATGATGGCATCTATCCAGCATGCACATTTTAGTGAACAGATTGGGGTAATGTTCATCACGTCTGTAGCTGATGTCTTCAATGTGATATAGAAATCCAATAATTCCACTTTTTTTGAGGGCCAGTGGCCATCCTTGAATGATGGATTATACATTGTTTATCAGGATGTTATGACTGCCTCCAAATTGCATACTTGCACTATGAAAAATGACATTGGTGACTTGGTTATTCTGAGTTCTTTTGGTGTAACTATCAGAATAAAAACCTTTTGTTATTAAATACATTATATGGATTCCACCTATTCCATGATGGTTGAGAGTGAATGTTGATGGGGTGGCTTCTGGTGCACCAGGGCCTTTGGGATGTGGTGGCGTCTTCTGCACTCATCAGGGCTTCGTTAAAGGCTACATCCACTACTATATTGGCAATGTCATGGCGATCAATGTGGAGCTATGGGCTATGATCAAAGAAATAAGGCATTCCACTCATTTTTGATGGAGGTAGCTTTGGGTGGAATCTGACTTCACCACCGCGGTCCACATCCTAAAGACTCCGTCCTGATAGGTACCATGGAAAATTCTTCTTTCATTGATTAACTATATGCGGATGGTTAAGAACATATAGCTTGTTTCCACCCATGTCTATAGGGAGGCCAACCAGGCAGCAGATGCGCTTTCAAGGAGGGAAATTATGGAGGCCTCATCTAGATGGAATTTTATTTCCCCTGAATTTAGTTATCAATTTGTCGATTTTGACATGCGTGGGGTTTCATACACTCGGCTATGTAAACCCCCTTGTAGAACCACTATCACTTTTTTTAATTATTATTTTTTTGGAAAGGTCATTCTCAGATCCTGAACCTATTTGAGATACATTTTAACATTAACGAGTTTCATTATTTTACCTATACAATGACTATATTTATATTTACCATGGTAATATCCTTATGCCTAAAAATGAAAATAAACATACTGCCTATTTTATACCCACTAAAACCAAATATTGAATCAATTTCCCCAAATAAATTTCACATGATATGAAAATATATTTTTAAAATTTATTCCATAGATACAATGAAAAATTGGTTTGTTTAGGGAAACGTTAAAAATATTGAAATTTCTTTATGTATAATTTCATTTAGAAATTAAATCCAATGAAATAAATTCATTTTTATAGATATATAGTTAAAATAGTAATACTTTAAAACATATTTAGAATTTAACATAACTATATATAAAAATTACTTGAAAAAGATGCTTTTAATTAAAATTCATTATTTTTCACAATTAATAATAAAATTATTCTTCTATAAAAAGCAAAAAAACATTACCCAAATGTAATACTGATATTCAAATATAAAAAATATTTTTTAAAAAAATTATAAATTTTTGGAAAATTTGGTTTTTAAATTTGTTAACAATTAAGTGGCGGCAATACATTCTTTTAGAAAATATGGTTTTTAATGATTCAAATTTGATTTATTCTAATATTATTCTAGTAATACAAGTTGGATGAACTCAAAAACATTTTTCAAGATAAAATTCAACTAATAATAAAAAATATCACTCACTAATCATTAATAATTTATATTCATAAGTTAAAATTACATTCTGTGATAGAATTTTTTTTTATAAAAAAAATCTTTTATATTCATTTTTTATTTCATTTTATTTAATTAGTAACATAAAATTAATTTTATAAAAATATGTAGCATATATTTTCAAAATTTATTTAATCTTATTCAATTCTATATCCAATTACTAGGTGATAACAGTTAGAAATAAAAATATTTATTTTTTTGTTTAAATGTGATGTGGCATATATTTTATGATATTGAGAATAGTGATTCCTTTTAAAATATATTAATTTTTCATTATCCAACCTTTCAAAAAAATCTTCAATATATGATAATCGGATAAAAAATTTAAGTGGATTGAATTTTCAAAAATCCTTTTTTGAAATCCCTAATTGAAACAGTGGTAAATAAAACATCAATTAGAATATAGAGAAAGGGAAGTATGAAGACCACTTAACATAAAACATACTAGGAATCCATTTTGGATAAAATTGATATGGAGGATAATTAAAACTCTCATGTTCATATGGATAATTATATAGATCATGTCTATAATAATGGGAAAATTCACAAAACTGAAAACCTCTAATGATTCAAAAGGAAATTGATTTATCAGTATAAAAAGAAAATTGAATGCTTTTTTAGTCCAAAATCACTTTTTTAATATTGAATAATTATATTACTAAATGGAGAAAAAAATAAAAAATTTAACTTATTTCAAAATTATAACATCATACTCATATTTTAAAAAATTGATCAGTACACTAGATGAGTTTTTCATATCGAAAGCATTAGAATAAAATTCAATGGATTCCTAAATCTACCAATGTATAACTAGATATTCATAAATGATTCGATAATTAACAAAAAACATATATGCTTAGTACAAGATAGTGTAATTATCTAAATGAACATTCCATTATGACAAATAATCAATGTAATATCCAAAATTCAATAGAAATACCCAAAAATTAATAAAGATTATTAAACAAATTAATATCCTTAATTTTATTAAAAAACATTATAGAATAAAAAAATCCCCAAAATCAAAAGGATTTGATCACATTGTCTTCTAAGGTAAATTTTATAATCTCTGTAAAATAATATCAATTAATTTTAATATCACATTCACATAATCATCAATAGAAACAAATAATTCCCCAAAATTACCGTAATCAAAATAAATCATATATGAATGAAAAGATAATTGATTATTAATTTATAAAAAATCTTGTATTATTCACTTTACCATAATCATAAAAGGTTCCACAATTAAACAATGTCTTCCAAAATAACATTAATAACTTAATCACTAAATCATTTTCCAATCCCTTAATTATCATTATGATAAAACATATTTTCTCAAAAAAACATAATTTTTTTTATGAAATAATTTACCTAAAAATATTAACAGTATAATACTATCAATGATATCACATAGGATATTGGTTTTTGAAACATCAATAGTCTGTTGAATTCATGAGGCCTTTCTAGACCTGATACGTTTTCACACATCCCACATGTTTTATTTTTTATAAATATATTATAAAATAAAGCTTATAAAATTATAGAAATGTTTAAAACATTTTCAAAATAACCAAAATATATTAAACCTCAAATTTATTCTCATACCCATTATTTTTTATCCCAAATGGTAAGTTCTCATAATTACTTAAAAATATGGGGACATATATTTCGAAAGGCATCTAATACAATTAAAAAATTTCACCGAAAAATTAAATGCACTGTAACTCAATTAACATTTTGAATATCAGAAACATAAGGGTAGTGTGTACCTAAAAAATTTTCAATATTAAATAATTATCTCCTAAATTTTATAACAATTTCTCCAATTTTCAATTGTAATGATTCCCTCTAAAATTTTATTCCATGTAAATAAAATAAAATAAAACTATTGAAAAAATGCATATGCATTCCATGATAATCGTAATATTTATAAAGCTCCACTATATCATAAATTTGAAAAATAAATACATAAACACACTCTTTTTTATCTTCAATTTTAATCAATTACCCATGATTTTGTATCTTATTCCTTAACAAATCATTCATATCCTCAAGGACATGAATTATATCCATATTATTCATCTATTTAATCCTTGAAATTTCTTATTCTTTTAACATAAGAAGATAATTAAATCCTTAAATCCGTATATCATGGTATCTTTTATATAACCCTTATCTTCTAATGAGATGTCCACCAGGGAGAAAGTAAAATGTCATTTTCTTTATGGAATTTCATTTGTCTAGATAGTTGGTAATGTTGATTTTTTTAAATCAGATGAAAAACATACAATGACCCATATATATTTTATAGAAATGAAACAGAAGTAGATATGTCAAACACATTCTTATAGTTGATTTGAATACTCAGAAGGATCTTAAAATCATTTAAACAAAAATTTAATATAATAGATATAATAAAATCATTTGGAGGTGACATGATGGTTGTGAGTGGTTGTTTTACTTGCACCATGATAAATAATCCTCAATATATAGAAGATGACATCATTAAAATATTAAAGAAATTATTACATGTTAAAAAAATGGACCCTTAAAAGTTAATACCCATGGAATCTATATAATAATTTAACCCTAACATCATTCATACATAAACTCATTACCGATCAAAATCAAAGCACTACAAATATCATTTGTCTCTTAGATTTAAATCCCATTAAACCACTAACGGGTTTTGTTTGACTTCAATTTTATTGTTATACTTAGACATGTAATCACTTGATGATATATATATCTATTAAGAAAACAATACATGGAAATATCCTAAAAACCAATGTTGTCTAAATCCTACATCGATACCAACTATATGGAATGAGTATTAGAAAATTAATATTATGCATATTTAAAAACCACAAACCAATTTATTTTCTCATTGATATTTCAGGTTTATATTTTTAGATAATTCATAGAACCCTTACATAGTAAACCTATACATTACTTTTGTACACTTATAGTCAATATCGATATTTTTTCAACAATGAAATCTATTAAAATTAAATCATGTTTTCTAGTAATGAAAAATAATTAAAACGATCATATTTTCTTCATCCTCTTCTTTAATACTACTGTACCCTATAGAAAACATTAAAATACCTAGGATTAGAATAAAAATCTTAGTAAGGCATATAATAATTGCATAATTTAAGACAAATAATAATCCAGAAAAAAATATTCACAAAAAAAATTCATTTGGAAAATGGAATCTGATTTTCCAAATGATCTATATCATAACTTCTGAAAATCAATATATTAACACGAAAACTAATTATAAAGATTCTGATATAAAATTAGGTAAATATTCACATTTTTTACATCTCTCACATAGAAAAACTATTAGAGTATTTCATAGAGCTATATAGGCCACGCTAAGTAAAGGTGTAATGGGCACACTGAAAAAAATTTAGACCACCTCATGTTAATCTATAATGGTATTTCTTACTTCTATCTAGGCCACCCCATGTAAAACTATAATGTTCTTTCTCAGTGCAATCTCAGACACCCCATGTTTAATTGTATCGGGATTTCTCATTTCTATATATACCACCCAATGTTAATATTTAACATGTTTTAATGGATCTACCTTGTCCACCCCATGATAAGTTGTCACAAGATTTGTTATCACTATCTAGTCCAAACAATTTTTAATGATCAAGAAACATATAATTAATAATAAATTTTTATCCATGTAGTTTTTTAAACATAAGAATTTAAAACCCTATTATAAACTAATAAGAAAATCAATTATGTGTATTAAAATAAAATTTCATTTTATAAAAATTTATTTTAAAATCATCAAACCATTCATATCATTAAGAAACCATTTTATTTGAAAACAGCCATGAATATTTATAAAATAATCATCAAATAATTAATGTGTCATGATGGTATGAGTACCCACTCATGATAAAAAATAGAATTTTAACCCATAGAATATATTTATCATTTGAATACCAATATAAAATATTTCAAAAAAATATGATATTAAAATTTAATTTAACATATAATCATAGAAGAAAATAATCATGAAGTAGAATTTTAACCAAAATAATGGAAATTGGGTTAAGAAAGTACTTTCACTTTGTAATAAGTCAAATCGCATGCACCATAAATGTAACAATTAACAAATAAAAAAATTTTAATACTGTAAATATAATTATAATAATGAAAATATATATCAAAGGCTATTATATAAACCACATGAAATAAAACAATTTTGAAAGACATTATATTTCTCACAGAAGTAAAAGTGAGAGCGATGACACCAATTATTGATTATCTTTTGTGTTGAAAAATTTAACCACATATATAATGGTTACAAGAGTGTTATTAACTTTTAAAATAAATATAATAATATTTAAAATACTTTATTTGATTATTTTATAACATCTTGTGACCCGTTCATTATTTATAACAACATATTTTTATTGTTTCACATTTGTTTGTTTCATGGTATCTGGATTGGTTCATTTTTTATAATTATTTATATTATTGTAAAATTAGATTATGACTCTAGATATTGAATGAAATATAAATAATGATCTTCAAGAATCATTAATAGGCCCATATATATTTTTTATTTATTTATTATGATGATGATTCATTTTATAAAATATTATTGGTAATTTTTTTCTTTTTTGCAGTTTTTTCGAACGTCATGAACTACATTAGTTATACTTTCTATTGTGTATATATATAAGTTATATAACATGAAATAAAATATAATATAGTAACTAAATTGTTTTTGATAGAAATAATAGATTAATTATCATCCATGAAGTTGGTAATGGAAAATGAATAATAATTACTCACAAAGACATTAAAATGCCATAATTTGGACAATGGTTTTGTTTGCTAAATTAAATGAAATGAAAAATTAAATGGATATTAGATAATAAATTAGAAAAAAACCAGAATATAACTTATTATTTGGATATAATTACATTATTTATGACGGAGGTTTGGATAAAATAGAATATCAATTGAAAAAAAAGACATGTGTTTTGACAAAAATTACCTCTTGCATATCACCTCCTTGAGGGACCAATTGAGGAGCATGGATTTATTCATTGGTGTATAAAATAATCAAATGGATGTAACTATAGTGATAATTATATGGTTTTTATGGGGTTTTAGGATATTCAAGGATTGTGATGAGAAATAGGGTGTTGAGGGGGGGTATTTATACATGAGGAGGGGTGGTTTCAAGTGACTAAACAATGATTATTTTATAATTAAAGACCAGAACATTGTGGTTGGATTAATTTCAATTAATTTTTCTGATAATTATTTATTAATTGGATATTTAGGGTAATTAAATAATTTTAAAATCCAATTACTCATGTATTTTTTTTGTAATTTTATGCCTTTACCTTTTTTACTTTGAACCCGATTTATTATTTTTACTATACCGCGGTCACAAATTATATTTAACACCGTAGATTTTTTATGCATGAAAATTAAACATAAAATAAAAAAATTTTACATTATTATATTAATTTAATAATCCATTATATCAAATTTAAATCATATATTTTAAAAAATTATATTTGATATTAATCCCGTAGAAATAACTAAAAAGCGTGTTTTTATTGTGAAATTTTTAAATGTTACAAATGTTTTTATATCCAATTTCAATGTGAAATTGGTTAAAAATATGTAAATATGTTTTCATGAATTTTCATTAAACCAATTAAACTTTTTAAAAAATTATTATACCCTTTAAAAATATAAATAAATTAGTTGAAATAACAGTTTTGAAATAAAAAATAAAATTTTTCCCTATTCATCGAAAAAATAAATCTTTTCTGAAAAAAAAAACACAAATATTTAATATTTATATAATTATAATATTACAATTTTTAATAATATATTTTTTGAAAAATATATTTTTTAAATTTTTTAAATTTTATGTTTTAAAACACGTTCTTCATTAAGATACAGTAAATTTTCTTTTAGAAAAATATAATTTCTATTCTTAAAATGAAATTTATTCATATCATAATCTTATAAAACATATTTTAAGAATTCTAAAACATTTTATATCTTATTAAAAATATATATTTCATTAGTAAATTTTATTAATTGTAATAATTTAATTTTATTAATTGTAATAATTTATTAAAACACATCATTTATATACAATTGTTATTTATATTAATTTTTAAATTACTGGTAACCAAAAAATTATTTTATAAATATTTATATAATATATTTTCAAAATTTACATAGTCACATTCATTACCCTCATTCTATGACTAGGTGATATCAGTCACAAATAAAAATATTTAGTCATTTCTATAAGCATGATATATTGTATATTATAGTATATTGAGCATAGTGTTTCCTTCTAAATTATTATTATGTTAAAATTTAAATCAATATTTTGGATTATGTAATTTTTTTTTCCCGAATTGGGAGCTAATGTGTAAGTAATATCAATGTTTTTATGGGAAACAAGGTTACACATTTTCAGATATTAAATTAGGTGAGATTGTTCCTATTAGACATCCAAATTAAGGGATAACAAGACTTGATTAAAAAATGAACTTATTTACAAGGGACTATTATTTTACATATAATATAATAAAAAATGTAATTAAATAATATTAGCATATACCCACAATTTTTTTCTAGAAAAATAATATGTTTGATTTCAAATTCATATTATATGTAAAGATCAAGCTAAAGAAGAATTATTTTTCATGTTTAGTATTTTTACTGATAAAATAATTTTCTTATGATTTTTTAATGAACCAATCCATTTTAAAAGAATGCATAAATATTTTTATATATTTATTTATTGATATATTTACTAATGTTATTTGGTATTAGTTTCACTATTAATGGATCATTTTTTTAAACCTATTCGGAGATATTGTTTTCTAATATTCAAAATTTCATTAACAAGATTCACATTATAAACAACAAAAATTTCACTTAATTTTATATAGGTGAATTATTCAAGGCCATTATATGTCTGGGAATTAAATTTAAGGTGAAAAATCTAAGGATGTTATAATATCTTCTCTACTCTATCCAAAAAAGTGACAGATGTGAGATATTTTCTTTAACATTTTAATTTATAAGAGATTAATTAAAGGTGTTTGTAAGATAGATTTCCCATTATTTATGTTTCTATAAAAATAGAAAAAAATATATTTATAATAGTTAAAAAAAATTATATATGGTTATAACACAATTTTTAAAGACCCCACCTATTGTTTGAACTGAAAAAGAGAGCATACCCATTAAATCATGGAATATTGCCTCTAATTTTTCACATTAGATGTTTTAAGTCAATAATGGGAAAATAAATATAATTTTTATTGTTACGAAACTATTACTATTTATCAAGAGAAATATATCCATATACACATTACAATAGAGTTTTCTATTATTTTTTATGATATACATAAATTACGAAGCTATTTGCTATCCTGGAAAGTATCAATTTCCCCTGATCATTTGTTAATATGATATTTGATGATGAAACATGATTTTTATTCATGGATTTAGAGATAAATATTTTTGTAACAATATTTTTTAATTTAATTGAAATATAAAAAGGGATGTAAAATCTTTTTGGATAATAATTTCTATTGACTTCTTGATATTTAGGTGAAAAAAATCAGATCTATCCCCCCAATAAAGAGACGATTGATGATTTGGAATTATATGATACTGTTAGTTTGAAACAATTGTTTATAGTTCATGGTAATTATTTGAATAATAATTAAATTCACTATTGGGTTTTGATGTAAAAAACAACTATGATATAGTGCTTTCAAAGATTTAAAATTGGAAAGATCCTTAAATGTGGTGTAATAGTATTCATCATATAACTAAAAAATGAATTCCAAATTTTGAAGTCCAATCAACCCAAAAGATTATTCCAACTATAAATGTTTTATTCATATTTTGATATTAAAGAATATCTCAGAATATTTGTTATTATAGTGGATAATTTCCTACCATTATTAAATATTCATTCAATTTTTATTATTATCATAAAACAAGACAATTTCAATGTATTATTACCAAAATAATTAAAATTAAGCACCAAACTCTATAATTTTATAACATGTTTTTTAAATAGTATATATTTCAGGGTAACCTTTAACAATTATTTTTTGTATCTTTATATAATTATTGTTTTTCAATATTTTTCAATGTCATTAGATGCTATCTCCACCAGAGCTGATGATTCTAAAATAGGTGCTACATTTTTGAAAGGAAACTAGTATTCTAGATTTATTTCATGCATGTTATTAATCATTAATCAAGGTAACAACTTCTTTAATAATAATTTATAAGAAATTTTTATGATTTATTGAGTTTATCATAGTGTTTCGACATCATATCACCATAATAAATTAGAATGGATGATTTTTCAAATAGAAAAATCAAATATATTTCATGGAAAACTATTCACCAAAATTGAAAAACATATATTTTGAGATTAGATGATTATATATAATATTATATTAATGAATTTAAATAACCCATTTCAATGTCACATTTTATAATAGTTTATGAAAAATATTTTCACTTGTAAATTCCAAACATAGACCTTTTTGGGATGTTAAAACATTTAACATGAATATGTTCTCTATTAGAAATGAGGGGAAATTATTTTTACATGAGCTAGAACAGATTAGAAATAATTATTATGAATATGAATTTTTTTATAATGGAATAACCAATGATTTATTTATTTGGACAGACTTTATATAATTCAATGGTGGAGATCACGTGTTTCTATCTGAATTAAGGGTAAATACATCTTTAGGTAAATTTTATTCAAAATGGCTAAGGAATTTCATTATTAATCTTGTATTCCCATTTATGGAAATTAATATCAATGATCCAGACAAGTAATAATCATTTCTTTTTAATGAAAAGTGAGTGAAGATAATATTATTTAATTTTCATGTGTATCTAAGAGATGGTGGCCACATTAAAAATATAATTACAACAAAACACTTGGGTGATTCCATATATTCTAAATGTGATTTTTCTTTTTCTCAAATTTCCAATACAATTATTTTTATTAAAGTGTTTCATAATGAAAAATATATTTTAAAAAATTGTACTAGGGGGATTATCATTTTTATATTACTATTTTTTATTTTCATTGTTATTTTCATTGTTTTATTTTACATTTAAAGTTATCATTTTGTTTCACTTTTATGTGTATAAATTATATATGTACTGTATAATTTAAAATAGTTTTGTTGAAAATATATAAAATTTCAATTTTTTTGAAATATATTCAAGTAAAATAACTCATAAAACCAATTAAACTAAAATAAATGACAGTATAAATAACGTTATTTTCTATTCAATGATATGGGAAATTCATGAAATATTGTGTGAAAATATTAATCAAATTAACATTACATTATAAATTTTTAAAAATTAAATTCCATTTAGAATTATATGATGTTTCATGTTCTATTATATAAAAATATTTTATTCTTTAACTAAATATTATATTTTTAATAGTAATTTTATGAGTTTATTAAAAAAACATTACTTTGAGGAACATAAATTATGATGATTAAAACCCACCTTTTTCTATAAAGATTCATTTCATAAAATCATTTTTGTTGTAACTAGTTTTAAATAGTATCATTTTGAGACATTTGATATCCACAATGAACCTTAATGTATCCACATTAAAATCTAGTTTTTTATAAACAACATTTTATAGATTAAAAGTGTGTGATCTTGTATAAAATAAGAGTATGAAGAAGGGATATTGTCTTGTTAATTTTTATCATTTTGAATTCATTGAGTCAAAATAAAATGTTGGAAGAATTTATGGATTCTATTTTAATGTGATACTACAAAAAACTCTTTGTAATGAATTTTATAATCATAATGATGAATGTTAAATGTGTTGTCTGGGAGCCATTGTAAAACCAAAGAGAAATAATTTTTGTAGATCTGAAAAGAAGGTAAATCATTAAAGAGAATGTATGTAATGTCACACCACTATTGAAAATTATATAATACCTCACTTACAATAAAAATATAGTCATAATAGATTTAAAAGTTTCAATAAAAATTTATATTATTTTGAATTTAGTTGATTTCCTAAATTGATTAATTTATTATGATAAATATTTTTTATCTTCAATAATTATAATGACTTTGGAAATGATTTATTTCCAAAGGGTATAATGTGATTAATATTCAAGTGTAAAATCAGAATCATTCATGTTTCGTAATAAATTACCAATAAACCCATATTCTGCATCAAATTTTATCATATATAAAGTTTACCATCCATAAGCCTTTAGAAATCCCTATAATAACATTTGATTAAATATTTTTTTGAATCATTTTTATGTATATTTTTAAATATAATAATTTTATGTTGACACATTCAAATATTCTATGTGGGAAAAAGAAAACTAAAAAATTAATATCTATGTGATGAGGTAAAATTATTCTGACTTAATTGTTTTGATCTCATTGTGGGATAAATTGTGTTTAAATAGAATGAAGGAACCAAATGAATAAATTGAAAAAATGGTTAATGATTATTCATGATAAAATTGGAATCATCTGAGTTGAATTATTAAATTTCATAGTATAGGTTTTAAAATGGATTTTGTGTTAATTTTAATGTTGATATGTCCAGAAATCCAAATATAATGATTGGGGTATAAATAGTGCATGAAAATTCAATACGTTCTCTTTTAATTTAAAATTACAAACCACTATCATTTGGAAATTTTTATTTAGATTTAATAATTTTTTGTTTCCATTGATATTTTATGAATATTTTTAATGTCTCATAAATCATGGTTTTAATTATTTAAAATGAATTTAATTTCCATAAATTTTCCTTATATTTAATTTTGTTTTTATAGAAAGGTATATTTGGATCTTGAAATTCGAAATTTAAAAAAAACAATATAATCTTGTATAGTATTGAATTATACCCTATATAATGTTCCTTATTCGCATAATAATGTTTGATTTTAATGAATTATGATACCATAGTAAGTTTTTTATTCTTTTTAAAAAAAATTTAGCTAGAAGAATAATTTTCATCGAAAAAAGTATCATAAGGCATTGTGACATTGCAAAAAGATTTTTCATATAGTGTAGGATATTTTAGAGCTCTCTTATAATGAATTACATTGATTAAATGAATATTTAATCTGATTTTTCCCAAACTTGAATGGTAATTTCATCCCATTTAATAGTGAAATAATATCATTAATTATATTTGAAAGTTATATAAGTGGTTTTACTATGTGAAATCCTAAACCCTTGTATGTTATTTTGAACTGTTTTTGAATGTTTTTTTGTCTCGTATCAAATTTACAGGTCCCACAATACATTTTGAGTTCCATGTAATATTATTTCAATTTTTAATATAAAATCATCCCCAAATTATATATTTTGGCATGATTTGACAATTCACATTTTGATATTTTAATAAATTTGGTCAGACTGCCACAACCAAAGACATTATGTGAATAATTTAAAAACATCTCCTATTATGTTTTTAGAAGATATATATTACTCATAGGTGGGAATTTAATTCAAAATGGGAATACCATAAAATGGTTATGGGAATGGTTGTATATGAATATTTAGAAAATAACTCTATAGGAAAATAATCAGGGTAAAGGTTTTGGTTGAGAATATAAGCTGTTTTAAGAAGAAATTTTATGTTGAAGGAGAAAACAGTGAGTTAAACTCCCATATGATTTATTATTTTGCACCAGAGGTGGTAATTGTTTATGGAATTTTTTAAAATTTTCAAATCTTTGTCACCTGACGATGGACAAAAAGTTTTGGTTGATTCTTTTCTAGTGTTGCGACATAGTGGTACACTCTATGTAATGATGACAATCTCAAAATATTTTTTAGTGAAATAAATTTTATATAATCGATCAACAAAATCCATTAAATTTTTTATAATACAATCATGTATTGAAGGTATACCATGATTTATTTATTACCAATTCATCTTATAGATTGTCCATCGATAATTGATGCATGTATTGTGATTCCACTTATGTTATTGAATGTGGTAATTTATTTTAAAAAATTTACACATATTTTTATAGAGGTATCAAGACAGAATGTTGAAATGAAGGTATGAAATTTCATAAGATAGTGGGGTGTTGTTTTTGTCGTCTTGATGATTCAATGTTATTTTTTATAGTCATGGGAAGAGGAATGAAATTAGAGTTGATTTATCCATTATTAGATAACCACCTAGGATGCAGTTAGAATAGAAATCCATGGATAATGTAATACGAGCATTCATAATTCACAAGGATGATTTTAATTTCAATATAAACTATAACTTTTACTGAATATGTTCATTAAATTATTTCACAAATGTGTTTTCTTGTAAACTGGTAATTATTGTTGTTTAAATAATGTATGCATAGTAGTTTTCTCAGTATTTAATATTATTTTTATGCCATTATATCAAGAACAGTGAGTTGATTTTGGTTCATCTTCTTTTTATTATTTGATATTTTAAACCACATTCTTTAGAGAATATATATATATTGGGTTATTATTATAGTATTTAGTAAGATTTATGTTTATATGAAGATGCATTGAGATTTGAATTGATGGAGATAAATAAATAATTCAAATATAAAAGGATGAATGGAGGATCCAACGGACAAAAACATTATAACTATTATCTTCATTATAAAAAAATTAATAATTCAATCATATCTAAATTCCCTACACTATTTATCATACAATCACTCGTTTAATTTACAGGAAACTATTTTAGTTGACTTTTAATTTTTTAGAAATAACATAAATTCTAAGGATATAAATTAATTTACAAAAATATATAGGGGTGATAGTTTTGAAATATATCCTATAATCTTCTCAAGAGATAAATATAGCAAAATTTTAGGTTATTATTTATGGGGATAAAATTGAATGAGATTTAGAGGAAAAATACTCCATCCTTAGTGAGTATCTTAGTGGATATTGAAAAGGATCAATGAATGAAATCATGTGATATTCCAATGAATTTTTTTAGATGAGGAATATCGTTGATTATATTGATTTATTTATCGATATTTATATATTATTTCATTCATATAGAATAATTTTTGTCTTCTATTATTGAGAGAGGAGTGGGATTATAAAATGTTGATTAATTTTATTTATCCTTCTTTCAGTTGAAAAGTGGATTCATAGTAGAATTTATATTAAAATTACAAAAGCAATATATGTTCTACATTGTATATTCAAGTCCTTAGTCATATGAATGGGGTTTTTTATTCAAAAAAGGTGACCACATTGTGAATTATATATATTGTGAGTTTTGTAAGATTAACAATAACTACCTTACTCTAGATATTTAGATTCAGTTAGTAGTGAAAGAATTTAAGGGTAATTATTGTTATCTATTTTGTATAATTAATTTTACCATAACATCCATATGAGTTTAGGTATATTTTATCATATAAATATTTAATTTTATACCAAATGAATAATGAAAAATACTAGTATTTATTATTATTTTTAGTGGTTTACGCTCTAGGTAATGTTGTTTAGGTATCATATTATTCTACTTGGGTATATCAGTTGTATGTTATAATGTTGAGTTGGAGGAATTAATATTGGAGTTTTTAATGTAATAGATAAATTTTGATATGATTGAGATGTAGTTCATTGTAATATCATCATATATGAGTATAGAATTTATGTAAAATATGAAGGTAAAAGATGTTTTAGTTGATTGAAATGGATTACTAATGGTTCAACACAAATTTTATTATTCACAAAATTCCTACTAATAAAAAAGGAATGGAAAATAGATAATATTTTTTCACGGTATAATATCATACATATAAACGTGAGGGAAGTGGTTGGGTTATATTTTCACCCTTTATGATGGTATTTTCAATCATATCCTAATAATATATACCATAATTTTATGATATAATGAATGTGTCTAGGTATGATGTGGGATATATTTTTAATTTTTTATAATGATTACTCCCAACATTAAAATTTATGTTCATATATAAAATCTTATAGAGTAAGTTAGAAACATTATACATTTATAAACCCAAGTATAATGAAGTAAAAATTGAATATCAGATTTCATTATCATGGGAAACCATGGAAAAATATACATTTTGGTAATCATTTCATGAGTGATGATGTTAACTCACAATATAGTCATTCTTGTGACTTAGTTTGATGATGATATTGGATGGATGATTGTTCAAAAAAATTTCAAATTACTGGGGGTTATCAATAAGATTTTAAAAATTAATATTTTGATATTTAATTAAATTTTTATGTGTTATAGAAATAGATCATAAATCTAGTGAAAATGAGTGTGACTTTTCACCTATAATGTCATGGAAAACCTAAGTACAATATTGAGGTGATGAAATATATGTTATTCTCCTTTATCATTGATTTAGTTACAATATATAATGAATAAATTCATATAGTTTTATTTTTCATAAATAAATTTTATTATGTTTCTATTTAGATGATTTTTATTGAATTTATATACACTTGACCTTCGATATCACCGTTGTAAATGATAGATGTTTAAGAAGCATATCTCGTTGGTTTGATTTTAATAGGGAATAATACTTATAGGGATAATTTCATTAATAATTTAATGACTACAAACTAGAAAAGATAGAGATCATATAAAAACATTATATACCAATTGGTTTTATTTAGAGTTATTAAATATTAATTTCATTGGGTATTACCTTTTATCAAACACTTGATATTGGGAAAACATAGAAACATTTCACAATGGTACATGTGTCTATTTGTGATTATAGAGTGGATTAGAAAAGTTGTGTATCGACTATCTTCTATTTAGATATATAATGGGAAAAATGATATATTTTTAATTTCTCAATAATTAATGTATATAATAGACATTTTACATTTTTATAAGAGTGATGAACTAGAATAATAGTCAAATGCCTCATACAAGGAATTGTTCGGGGTATTGTAGGTTTTAATGATATTTCACCATAATAGAATTTCATACATATGATTCACATGATATTGAAATAAAAAGGGATACACGAAGAGGTATGGGATTGAGAAATATCGTGTTTGAATAGAAATCATACAATTTCAAAGTATCAACTATTTTAGGAGTCATAAGGGAAAGAAAATCTATGAGGATGACAGAAAAATTACTCTAGATTCATAGGGTTTTTATATGATATTTTTCGGTACTTATACATTGATTTTCACATTATCTTATCAATGGTGTGATTACTATTGATTTATAATTTTTGTGCATTGATTTATTATATGAATGTAGTTAAAATATATAGTGTTAGGAACCATCACTAACCCATTTATTTCTCAACTTGTAACACACTCACATGTACCAAATTCATATATTTATATTTTTATTTATTTCTATAATTTTTTTTGTTGCTATTAAATTTTATGATATAACACCATGGGACCATTCAATATTATTTATGAATAACCATGATTATGTTATTTGATGGTTAAGGCGGTTACATAATTTTTTAATTATTTTTCAATAAATGAATATATCATAAATAAATAAATGTGTAAGTTAATGTATTATGTGTTTTCTAATTATTATAATAGTTTTATATAATGTTTTCAATAATAATATAAAAATTCTATTCAATTTTAATTTTATATTATTTTTTTACTCTATTTATTATTATTATGTGATGATTTTTTTAAAATTTTCAATGGATTGTTGTATATAAAGCCTGGAAGAAAATATAAAAGCTTAGTGACTCCCTTGTCTCCCCTACTTCTCTCCTGACTGGAGAAGGGGGAATATGAGAGTACCCCACTCTATATTCTATATTTCATGGCTCCAAATCACCAAATAAATGCTCTCCAATATATTAAAGGTACATATTTACCTTCTCTTATACATCATCCTTCAGACAACCTCTTTATCTCATATTTATTTGTTATAGGGTTCTTGGAACAAAGGTATTATTGAATGTAATTGATCAAATCTTTAATTCAATTCGCATTTCACTGTCAGTGTGATATTTACTTCCAATCATAGATAAATATAGACATGATTATTAAAGACATTAGTATTTTATCACTTATGTGTAGGTGTGTAACTCCCTTATTTTTAAGGTAAATTTTATTTCCTTAATATATATGTCTCTTATTCATATATTTTATTATTCTATTAAATTATTTGAATGTGAGAATAAAATTATTCAAAGATGATATGAATCAATATGAAAAACAATTTATTCATTCATAATGAAATATGACAACAGTGATACATGAAATGTGGTATTATATATAATATATTATTAAATACCATGAATGATAACTTTTCATGAAATTGAATAAATTTAAATGTGAAAATAAATATAATTGAATATTATATTTTCAACCTTACAGTCCCCATGATCATATTCAATCTTGAGAATTACAAATGGTAAAACTAAAACTACATTTAAAAAATTTATGAAAGAATATTGCATGTTTTTAAATAAAAAAAAATAAGATTTGACGAATTAAAAGTGTAGCTAGTGAAGTTTTAATTGTATTAATTTATAGGGTATAATTTAATTAGTATAGCATGTATTTAGTATTCATAATTGGGTATATGTAGGTTTTTTATAATACTAGTAATCATATTAACATTTTGGAATTACAAATATATAGTCAATATCAATTTATTATATTTTGATTTCAAAAATATAAATAACAATTACAGATAACTTATTTGAAATAAAACAAATTTATATGATTAAAGGAGTCTAATTCAATTGTGAAAATAAATTGTATTTTAATGAAATTATTTAATAAAATATGTGCTATTGAAAATTTACCACTTAAGATAATGATATCAAGAAAATTTATTTATAAGAATAATGTAATGATTAGTATAGAAATTAATAAAATAATTATTTAATTTAGGAGTTATAGTTATTATATATTCAATTATTTATGGCCAAAAGTATAGTTGTATTTCAAATAATATTTATATATTTAATATTTTTTTATCTATAAATCATATATATAAAATTTAGATAAGGATAATTAATGGAAGGATACATTTATACATACAACCAAATAATTTAATATACATTAAATTACTATAACATAGTTATTAATAATATTATTTTCATTATTATTATAAAAAAATCATTTTTCCAAACACTGATTTTACAATGTAATGCACACATTTTTTTTAAAATGGAATAAAAAACATAGATTGCATATTTTTAATTATAAATAAAAAAATATGTAATACTTTTAGAATCATTTTTAATCATAAAAATAAATTACCTATGCAATGGTTCTCTACCAAAATTAAGGTAAAATGTTTATAATAAATGAAATATATTAAAAGTATTCCATTTTTTTATATTATTTTATTAAATTGATTATTTTTAAATGATTAATACAATTTTTATAAAAATATTGTAACACGCTTTTAATTGTTATTTGATATTAAATATGATTAGAAACAGTTAATATTAAAAAATAATTTTATTCAACTAATTTTTTTTCTACATATATTATGTATTATTGTCAATGTTAATTATTTTATATATTAATATTTAATTATATTAAATAAAGTCATTATTTGGAATCATAATTTGAAAATATGAAAATATGGGTAATCATAAAATTTTGGGAAAATATTAATTACGTAGTAAATATTTTAACCAGGTAAAAATAATTAGAAACAGATTAATTATCAAAGGGATACATTTTTAAAAAAAATTAATATTCTGTTTATGAAATTTATATGATTTTTTTTGTAGTGAGATTCATTCCTAGATTTGTATCCAACACTTCTTCATCTATGTAACCTGACACACATGTGATTCAATCCATACCATTCACATAACATAATTTTTAGAATAATCATCTAAAAATCCCCCAACCATAATGTCCATGAGTATGTGGTTAAATTATTACATTGGTATAATCTAAAGGAATAATATCCTAAAGGATTAAAAAAATTAGTGGTTTTGGAGATCTAGATAAAAAAATAAATCTTATATTACAATTGAAAATATAAAATATATCATAACGAATCCTTTAAGAACACAATTATTCAATTAGCTTAAACCAAAATACAAATGACAACGAAATTTTTGGAATCCAAGGGAAAAATTTAAGAATAATATAGGGGAAAGATCAGATGATTAGTTAGAAAACTTATATAGCAGAATCTACCCTAAATAAATAATTACACAATGGTAATTAACTGTAACATGCTCCATTTTTTTCAACAACTTCAGAATAATAAGGGAATAATAAATAAGGATTAAATAACGCTATACAAATTGCACCAAGAGAAAGAAAATTTTACCTTTAACATTGTAATGGTAGAATAATCACTCAAAAATCAACAAAAAAATCATATATAGGGAATTCATAGAGTTGGATATCATAAACATATCATCAAGGTTTCAGAAAAGAAATCATATATAAATAGGTAAGACTTCATCAAATACTAAAACTAGTTTGTCTCACAAGACCTACTCTTGCATCAAGGTGATATAGCCGGCATCTCCAATCACTTACTACATATAATAAATTCCTTATATGAATTGGTTGAAGCATAGTCAACATAAACTATCATATGGAAACTATAATATGTAATGTTAATAATTTACCCAATCCAGAAACATAATCATAATCCATCTAAAGTAATTTGGTAAATGATATCAATATTGTACATTTTTAGTCAAAATTATCATAATCCATTTAATAAATTTTTTAATATCATTTCATACATGATAAATATTAATGAAACATAAGACACAAAAAATGTTTTTGTCATAATTAATATTCATTAATTGGAAAATTCTAGAGGAAAATTCCATTTTTTACATTGAAAATCTACAATTTCCCACTTATGCATAATTATAAAATAAAAAATTATTTTAAATAAACTATGTATACTTTTATAGTATTATTTAAATCAGTATGGCCTCTTGGTGGGAGGAAAATATGATCCCACAGTATATATTAAAAAAAATTCATTTATGAAAAATCAAGGATGTCTCAAAGAACCTTGTTTAGAAAATAAAAAAATTATACCTTTAAAATGGGGTTCTAAAAAATAATTCAATGATTAGAAATGAATTTAAATTTTTTTTGTATAATACTAAAAAATGGTATTTTTTTCTAAAATTAGGATATGGAAGAAAAGGTTAATTTCATGGAAAATAATAAAATGATACATTTTTTTAGAAAATATCCAAAATTATTATATAATCGATATGACAATTAATAAAATGATTGTAATTTGATAATCAACTATAAATTCACATAAAATGT
The DNA here is from genome assembly GCA_963277665.1 of Viscum album. Taxonomy (NCBI): domain Eukaryota; kingdom Viridiplantae; phylum Streptophyta; class Magnoliopsida; order Santalales; family Viscaceae; genus Viscum; species Viscum album. The sequence goes on from OY728164.1 coordinate 693,317,211, forward strand.
ATAAATGAAACACAATACAATCAAATTTCAATTACCACATTATCTTATAGTGATATTACAACACCCCGAACATCCACGGTGCATTTCTCATTGAATAACACAATAGCGTGTGATGTAGGTGAAACTGAGTTCAAGCATACTACAACCTATTAAACTATCCATTTTAAAAGAAGTTATGAATATTAATAACCACTTTTAGAAATTTTATAAATTTTATTTTTCAAATTTTTACTTCATTTTATGATTTCAAATATCAATATTCAATTTGGGAAAATGTTTTTTACTTGTATGATAACCTTCATATTTTGATTAATAGTGAAAAATAATAAATTTAAATTTAAATACCCATTTTTAATCGAAAAAATTATACCGTTAAATTATAAATTTGAGTGATTTTAAAGTATTATTAGTTTTTATTTTTACTATTTAATATACTTTTGGTCATTAGATATAATTTCATATATAAATAGTACATTAAAGCATGAAGATCTTTTAATAGTTTTTATTTTATCAAAACCCACTTTTTGGTTTTGACAATGGGAATTAATTTTAAATTAATATCTGAAACTTATGTGTTTGAAATTTTAAAAAAAATTAATTCACTATTGGGAATCATAAGTTTCAAATTGTTTAAATAGATAACTTTTATTTTTAAACATTATTAATAGTAACATTAGTAAATATTTTATTTACCATGGTTAAAGGGTAAAACTGGTAAATAAGGGTAAAAATTATTAATATACGAATATTAAATTACTCAAAGATGTTTCCTAACCCTATTTTTCAGATTCATGTCCAACCATGGAAAAATGTAGGTTGATTTTTGGACCACATGGAGCCACTTGTACGTGAAAATGACACATTATAAAAATTAATTTAATGTTATGCCTAATGTGTCAAAAACATATATCTTTTAGTAAACCAATTTTTATAATAGTTTATGTAAGTGATATTCTAGACTATAAATAGGGATTATAAATCTAAATATATTCCCTAAATCATGGTATTTTATTTACAATTTTTAGGCATAATATATATATATATATTTATGATACAATAATGATGTAGTATTATCATTAATAATGAAAGAATCAAATAAATGATATTATAAATATTACAATAAATATATTTAAAAATTTATAATTATATCCATGATTTCTATAGGTAAATATGAAATTATAGAATTGATTCTATATATTTTTTCTAAGTAATCAAGTTGTTATGACTTTCAAAAAAACCAAATACAAAAGTGTCAAAATTGACATAAATGCATTTTTAAAATAAATACTATGTTATTAAATTATATAATATAACTATAAATCTATAGATTGGCTAAAAGAATTATATAATAATAAATATTTCATTATTTAACCACTTTATTTTTTCTTGAATTTTTATAATATGTTTATTAACAATGTTTTATAACAATACAAGAAGACATGGTAAAAGATAAACTATTTATCTAAGAGTTAAATCTAAAAGATAAGTTTTACATGGTGAGCTTATATTGTATAAAACTTATTAGTTGGAAATTTATGACACATTCCCACCTTAATCTCAGAATTAATCTATTTTTATCCTTTAGAAACCGAAAATAATTTTATAATAAAATATATTCACGATTTTCCTAATGTGACCCTCACCTCTCTTATAAAATCCTACTTCCCCTTATCTTAATTTCAGTCCTCCAATGGATTTTTGGTCAACCAACCCCTTCTCAAATATCCTTATAACTTACATAAATTCATCCTAGAAGCTTTACATTGATCATAAAGACAACCTAATAAGCCCTTTTGTTCAAATCAAAAGGAAGAACCCGAAGTAGAGGTAATTACTTCATCACCTTTTCAAAGTTATTTTATTTTTCCACATCATATTTCATTTTTGTTTCCATTCTAAAATAATTACTATAGTACCATCTACATACATAGATGTTATTATAATTATGTTAAAACTATATTCATTATTCTATCTATTTTATGAATGAAAATGTCACCATACGTACGTTCGTACGGCTTACCATCTCTACATCGTGGAGTAGTTTTTTATTCAAAACATCATTATTTAGATGGGTATAGCAATGAAGATAACTGATTTAGATAATAAATATAAAATGTTAATGATTATTTATATATAATATATCATCTAATTATATACTATTTCACCACTAATAAAATGATATTGTTGCTCGTGTGTACGTACGTCTTCCCATCTCCACGATGCGTTGTGATTTCATTCCCCTTTTTAACCATTCAAGAATAATTTTCATTCGATGATTAAAAATAATGTATAAAAACATAATATAAATCTAGATATGAATGAAATAAATCTTATCCAAAACAAAGATGACATAAATAATAAATTATATAATGGAAAACAAATATGTCAACACTCAAAAAAATGATACTACTAAAATATCATTAGCAATGAAATATTGGAAGATCATATATGATATCATATATAGGTATGTGGTTCTTGTATAATTTAATAACCATTATTTTACCATTATACAGGTCATTAACGTACCCTTGACTATTGAAAAAGACAAGGTAAGGATTAATTTTACCATCTCTTTATTATTAGAGGTTTTTAATGAAAGTATCTACTGGGACATTTGATCATCCACTTCCATTATTTTTAAAAAAGTATTTGAAAACATTTTTACTATTTCCTAGACTATGGGTTAAATTTATTTTTACCTGTGTTTTAATTTTTATAAAATTATTTGAAAGGAATCTTTCCATATTTTTCCAAATAAGTTACTTTATGACCTTTTTGAAAAATTAAGGAAATAATTCTTTTTAACTTATACTGTGGGTGTGACTATTTTCTGCCATTATAACACCTTCTAAGAATCCCTTACAAGATGATAAAAATATTTTCAAAATAAATGTTTTCATTAATTTTAAATTATTTTAATGTGAAGTATATTTTTCTCTCAAATAGTTTTTGGGTTGATTTCATCTAAGTCAACATCCTTTATTGGACTTTATGCATCTTTGAATTTTATTTATTATGATAAAATATTCCATATTGTATAAAAGGTTTTGTGATATTTTTTACTATTCATGTGGTTTTTTATACTATTTGGGTAATATAGATTAAGTATTAAAATTTAAAATGCTAGTTTTTATATGAATTTTGATGTTACATTTCAACCTTTTCCTATAATGACTACATTAGACATAGTATGTGATGGGAATGGCCTACTATATCCCCTAGATGTACTGGTAGGTCTCATAAGACAAACTATTGTCTTGGCATAAGGCCTTGACAAAATATTATTTGTAGTCTTGGCACATGGCCATGACTGTGTGGCTATTATGTCCAGTATTATGAATTCCACCACTATGAAATTAGCTATTGATATTACTTGTGATTTTTAGACTAGCAGAATATCTATGTGAATAAGTAAATGGAATCATTTGATTTATCTTTTCCATATTATACTAAATTTTATTCTAAAATTTCTTGTACTTCTGTATTATACATTGTCCTAATTGTTTATGTTTATTTATGATTGTTTCCACTATATATTATTATCCGTACAGAGAATCTGAGCTCACCTCTTTATATGTTCTGTGTTTCCCAATATGTGAACAAGTATAATATAATTGACTATCAAGGATACAATAAGGGATATTAGTGTGCTAAAAGATGACACAATGTTGTTGTTTTTCATTTCATAATGTAATGTCAAACTTATGTATGTATCTAGTATATCAAAGTCTACTAAACTGCTTGGTCTTTCGGTACTTGAACCCTTGTGATCTTTTCAATGTTATGTAATAATGCACCGACTTTGGGTAACTAGGGTTAGGACCATACAGTTAGTATGAGAAATAGATTAGTACAAACCGTAGAAACTATATTTAAAAAAAATGACTAGAAAACATTACCGTAAGATAGACTTTAAGGATTAGTATAGAAGAAATTCCAAGAATTTTGTTAATGTAGAGATTTTATTAATTTTCTTATCAGTGTATCTCTGTCTGGATACGAGTAGATAGAGGCGGCTCTAACACAGATGTATCATGGGGTAAAACCCAAAAACACCTCTTTGAGCAAGACTCGAATGGGAACTAGTTAACAACAACATTCCTTGCTGCACTCAGGGTTATGACACTCCCACGATAAAGTCTTATGATAATTCACGTTTTCTTTGAAAACCATTAATAAGGATTTATGAGTAAATGCTTCTCAATGAAAACTTTTTTTATGATTATGGATTATATTCTCAAACTAGTCAATTTATGTTTGTTATTTTACTAGTTTGGAATTATGTATTGTGATTCATAATCTAATTTAGTGTATTCCATTATTTTGAAATAATATATAGTGGAAGGAATGTAATCCATATCAATGCACTTAATCAATGTAGGGATTTCTCTCCTTCTCAAGATAACTATAGTGGATCTGGTGATGAAACTAGTGATGAATAACCTATAACCATATTGGGTCAACTCACATAGGTTATGAAAAATAATCTTACCCTTATAGAGCACCCTGATCCATGAAATATAGAATCATGTTAGACATATCCATGAGGCAACAACCCCCAACATTCATTGGGACTACAAATCCATTTCCAGCCGAGAAATAGATAAGTTCCTTAGAGAAAATATTTCATGCTTTTAGGAGTAGCAAAACGGAAAAGGATTTAATGATAGTTTATCACCCCACTAGAGTTGCAGATCCAGGGTGGTCAATAATTCAAAATAAAAAGTAGGATGTAGAAGGATCAAATATGGAATGGAGAGAGTATAAAGTTATTTTCTTAGAAAAATACATACCTATTGAACATCGAGCAGATATGAAAAAAGATTCTAAGTATGAGGAAAAAGGAGGATGATAATTTCATAATGTATGGGGAAAACATTACAAGGATAGAATGGAATGCTGCAGATTATATAAGTAACCCACAGGGTAAGATTGACTTATTGTTTTATGGTTTTGTTATTTATAGTGACTCTTCAAAGAAAGGACTTGGTTGTGTCTTTAGGCAGAATGAGAGGGTTGTTTCCTATGCACCACGGTAAATAAAAATTCAATAACAAAACTATATTACTCATGATATTGAATTATCAATTGCAATCATTACATTGATGATATGGGGACACTATATATATAGTGAAAAATGTGATATAAATACTGATAAAAAGAGTTTGAAGTATATTTATTTCAGAGAAAGAACACAACAAGAGGAAAATATGATGGCTTGAACAACTCAAGGATTATGACTTCCCTATACACTACAACACGGGGAAGGCAAATAAGGAGGAAAATGCATTGAGATGAATGGATCATGGAGTTTTGAAAAAAGATTACAGTTGAAAGAGATCTTATTTTTAGGGATATAGTAATGATGGATATGGTAATAATTATGTAAGGTGAAACATTGATACTTATTCAAATGGTTGGAAAACTATCTTCACTAGAATGGATGAAACGTTATCAGACTAGTCATGAGGAGTTTTAACAGAAAATGGAAGTTTTTAATTATGGGGGATTCCGTGAATTCATAAACGATGATTGAATTTTGAAAAATTGGAGGAGGGTTTGTGTTCCCGATGTACCGAATTTAAAAGGGAATTTTTGGATGATGATCAAAGACCCAATTTTTTATACACCCTTGTTGGACTCAGATGTATAGAGGTTTTAATGAACATTTTTTTGGGATATAATGAAGGGGAATATTAATGGTAAAGTGTAAAAATGTATGGTTTGTCAATAATTGATGGATGGATAACAACATCCAAGAGGATTCATGCAACCTCTTCCCATACTGAGAGGAAAATGGATTATATTATAATGAAATTTTTCATGGGGATAGAAAAGAATTCTATAAGAAATGATGAAAAATGGTTCATTATTGATTATCTTACCAATTAAGCACATATTCATTCTATAAGAAAAGTTTTAAGAAATGATTATTTAGAAAGACTATATATAAATGAAGTTTTAAGCTATCATGACCCGTCCTAGTGGGGCTCAAGCCACAACTCCTCAAGCCTACCTCCAATAGGCCAGGGGCTGGTGACTAGAACTGAGTAGGCATGCTACTAACATGGGAGGAATTGCCTATAAACCTATACACATTCACACACATCTCCAATCCCACAAAGCTGAAAAGTAAATACTACTAAAAATGGAAATGCATGCATACACTAAAATCTCAACCAATAGAGTACGATAGGAAAGTAAAGTACAACAACTGTAAAACCCTCAGCCAAAAGTATAAGGCAACAAAAAAAAAGTTTATAACAAAGTCCCACCTATAAGGAAAGGTATTGGGACTGCAATATGTAGCCATAGGAACACACCTCGGCCCGCCTAATCTCATTGAGCACCGTCTGGTCCTGGTCCACCTAGAATCCTGTCAATGTCTCGCTCGTCTACACAAGACACGAAACGTGTGGGAAAAGCCCATGTAGGGGTGAGTATAACAATACCCAATAGGACAGCATGAAACGAAAAAGGAAATACAATAAGGTAAATACCAAAAAGGAAATATAAATTCAGCTCCACACAGTATATGTCTAGGGAACATATAACAAGAATATCCAGATATACTCATACACGATCGACTATTGTGAAACCACCACTAAGATCCAGGTCGAAGATTACACTAAGCACGCTACTGGGAGAACACACTCCTAGGTCTGAAGAGAGAGATATGAAGTACTCATTCTAGGAGAACACACTCCACAAGTAATTTGATAAGACGATGCCCAGATGAAGATCACAACCAAGTCATAAGGTGATTTCGTCAACTCAGTCTGAGCTAATCCACTGAGTAGAGGATCGGCGTCCGAGTAATGTTGGTCACATTGATACCAAGAATTCTACATAGGGTTTCATGAATGAATAGGGGATCCGGCTCTAAGTCTCATAGAGGGGATTCCAATAAATCTATTCAGGAAGTCATGCTAAAGGGATCATACTCCTATATGTAGGAAATAATACTGGGAACCTTCATGAGAAAGACCAAGGGGACGAACCCTAAGAAAACTAGTCCAAGTCACAGAAGAAAAGTGGCTCAATCCATGAAGAATTTGTTACACGGCATGTAGTATGGTTACACACCATGTTCCTTGACCCCGGGTACTTCCCATGTTACGGCCCTTGTCATCTATCCAGTCTATGTAAAACTAGACTACACGCCGTGTAGAAGGATCACACGCCGTGTTCCTTGACTCTGGGTACTGCCCGTGTAAATGGCCCGTGTCATCCGTCCAAGCTGTGTAAATACCAACTACACGGCATGTAGAATGATCACACGCTGTGTTCCTTGAATCCGGGTAATTCTCGTGTAAACAGCCCATGTCATTAGGATTTTCAGATAGAATGTAACTACACGGCATGTAGAATAATCACACGCCATGCCCGAGCACCTGGGGCTCGCTCCGTGTACGCTGGCCATGTGCTCGTACATGGTCTATACCCGTGTCGCCTGCCCGTGTACCAGCACACGGGGTATCCCGTGTCTCTGGCCGGGTCTGGCCGGGGAGGTGTATACACGGCATGTCCTTGGCTGTGTACCCAACCCATGTTCGTGTACTCCCAGAGTACATGCCAGTTAAACCCGCCGACAAACACACGATGTGTAGCCCATACTACACGGCGTGTATCAGGATTTTTACAGAAACATCACCTTTTTCCTCGTGCTTCGGTCGATCTTCCAGATCTGTGATCTCTCGTCCGTTCATCCCGATACTCTAGGGGGTTAGTTGGTTTCATCATATGAACACTGTAATAGGTGTCTTCAGTCCGTAAATCAGATCGTAAACCTCAAACGATCCATCCTAAGAAAAAATCCCGAAAACTCATATCTCTCGATCTGCTCTGAATCGTCAGCTGAAACCGTCACACCTCTGTGATGTCGCTCTGTGTTTGGATCTACAATCATATATTGTTGTGCCGACAAACAATTTCGCAACGATCTATTTCCTCCAATAATGCATAGAACGCAACGAAGAACACGAGAGAGAAAAAAATACGAATAATCAAGAAAGAGGGATGAACCTCGATCATTGTTTGTGACTATCTGGGTTCGTCGTCGTTAGATCAAAATCACAACAATCAACAAATTATAAATCTTGAGTATATGATTTCCTGATAAAACCCCAAATCACACCCGCCCACAAAATGATTGAAATGAGGGCTAATCAGTTCGAAGATTAGACGATGTTAATCTTAAGAATCAAGAATGGGGAAAGGAAAAATCAAAGACAAATATCCTACCTGGATTCTGTGGCGTTTTTTGATGATGATTGGGTCTCCGTGTCATCATCACCGGTGAAAATCGTCAGGAATGTGGTCACCGCGTTGGGAGGTTTTCATCAGTGCCTCCAGAGCTACCAAGGGCTTCAGTGTTATGAGGTCTGTAACCCTGGACCCCTCTGCTAGTCTTTATTTAATAAAAGATAAATATATCCGCTGCAACAGATTTAATAAAGTATTTTATTACAGTTACGTCCAAAACCCATATTTTTCTACCGGCCTGTGCCAGTCGATGTTAGGTCTTTTCTAGGGTAGACCCGCTACTCTGAACACAATGGTGCGATCAAATTTTTGATTCGAGCACCCGTTCGGGTGTTATTCCACTTTTTTAGGATAACCCTACAAGTGAGTAATTTAATTATTTAATTAAATTCAAACAATTGTTTCGGGCTCACTAGGCCTCGGAACTGCACGCCGTCTCAGAGCCTAGTCTCGAAATAATTCCCTTTATTTTTAAGAAAAAAGTATGGAAAATCCGAGAAATTACATCACAGCCACCTTAGGGATTTTATGTCCCCAAAAAGCCAAAAAAGGCTACATAAAAAGATGTGGGTACTGCACACAAATATGAGCCTCCCGCTCCCACATGCTCTCCTAGAGATTCTCGTGATGCCACCAGACACGCACCAAATGAATAGCTCACCTAAGAAGGATCTTCTCCGATCGATCCTTGATCTCCACTGGGTACTCAGTAATGGTCACTCAATCATCGATGTCTAGCTCACCTCAGTCGATGACATGTGATGGATCATGCACGTACCTCCATAGCTGTGACACATGGAAGACATTGTGTACCTGGTACATCTAAAAATGTAGAGCCAAAAAATATGCCACCTCTCCAACTCTACTCAGAATCTAAAAAGTGCTGATGAACCTTGGAGATAGCTTGCCTCCTAGGCCAAACCTCCATAATCCCCATTGAGGTGAGACCCGAAGAAACACATGGGCTCCATCCTCTAACTCCAAGGGCCTCCGACTCCTATTGGAATAAGACATTTTCCGACTCTGTGTAGTATTCATCCGCTCGTAGATGACCCGCACCTTCTCTATAGTAGCTCTCACCATCTTTGAGCCCCTAAGTGCTGACACTCCTGGGTTAGTCTAGCAAAGTGGTGACCTATAAGGTCGCCCGTACAGAGTCTAGAATGGATCCAAACCAATAGTGGAATGATAACTGTTATTATAAGAAAATCCCACCAATGGTAGGTGATCCTCCATACTCTCTACTGAACTCTGCTCCCATATGGCTAGGAATTTGGATGACTAGGTGAGTCGATCAATAATCACCCAGATGGAATCGTGTCCCCTGGATGTACATGGTAAACCCATCATAGAGTCCATTGATATCTCATCCCACTTCTACTCGGGATCCTCAAGGGGCTGAGTCAATTCTGCTGGCACCTGGGGCTCAGCCTTTACTTGCTGACAAGTAAGGCCCCGATAAACAAACCCTGGCACACACTTCTTCATTCCTGGCCACTAAAACTAATGTTGGAGGTCCTGATACATCTTTTTCATGCCGGGATGCACCACCAAAGGGGATGTATGGAACTCCCTTAGAACATCCCCCTGAAATGTCACTGGTACTATTGTACGCCCTCTAAAAAGAACAATGTGCTCCCCACCTTCTAAATATCCATTAGTTGTAACACCTATGGATATCTGAGCACGTAGAGTCTCCTAGCTAGCATCATTGTGCTGTGCTTACCTGACACAATGTAAGAGGGGAGGGGTAACATCCATCGATTGATGTTACACTCCCCCATTCCATCCATGAAGGATAACTGTAAGGAGGCCAACTGCCTCATCGCCTCATCCAACAACTGCGAATTGGATTTCCTATTGAGAGCATCTTCCACTACGTTCCCCTTCCTAGGAATATAAACAATCTCAAAGTCGTAATCCTAGAGGAACTCAAGCCACAACCTCTGTCTCAAATTCAGATCATTCTGTGAAATGATATATATGAGACTCTTATGATCAGAGTAGACGCTAAACCGTTCACCAATCAGGTAGTGTCGCCACATCTTCAACATGAAGACTATCGATACCAACTCAATATCATGGGTCGTGTAGTTCTGCTCGTGTGGCCTCAACTGACATGAGACATAGGAAATCACTGCTTTCCTTTGTATCATGATACAACAAAGCCATATTCCTGATGCATTGCAAAACACTATGTACTCGACACCCTCCTCCGGTAATCCAAATATCGGGGCGCTCATCAGGCTCTGTCTCAACTGCGGGAAAGCCTGCTTGTATCTCTCATCCCACATGAAAGGCTGCCCCTTTCGGGTCAAATCTGTCATGGGTGCTGAAATCCTGGAGAAATCAAGAATAAATCTCCAATAGCAGCCTTTCAGCCTAAGAAACTCTACACCTCCATCACGCTCCGGGGTGGCTCCCATGCCAGAACTACCTCCACCTTGTCTGGGTGTACTTCTGCACCATCTTCTAAGATAACGTGTCCCATAAAGTGGACCTCATGTATCCAGAACTGACACTTCCATAGTTTCCCATACAACTAGTGCTCTCAGAGTGTGTCCAGAACTATCCATAGGTGTCTTACGTGCTCCTCCATCGACACAGAGTACACAAGGATATCATCGATCAAGACTACTATGAACCGATCTAGATAGGGCTGAAATATCCGGTTCATGAATCTCATGAACACTACCGGGGCATTTGTCATGCCGAAGGGCATCACCAAGTACTCATAGTGACCGTAGCGACATCTAAAAGCCGTCTTTAGTACATCCTCATCCCGTACTCGCAACTGGTGATAGCATGATCATAGATCAACCTTAGAGAACCAACTTTCCCCTCTCAACTGGTCTAAGAGGTCATTTTTCCTCGGTAGTGGATACTAGTTCTTTACGGTCACATGATTCAGGCGCCGGTAATCAACACATAGCCTCAAGCTCACGTCTGCATTTTTGGAATCTTGCCCTGGATCCGCCTAGGGTGAAATGCTGGGTCTCACAAAGCCTTTCTTCATCAAGTCTTCCAGCAGCACTCCCAGCTCACGAAGCATTGCAGGATCCATCTGATATGCTGATGCTTATATTGGTGTCATCCAGGGTTGCAACTCAATGCATAAATCTATCTCCAGATGGAGAGGTAGTTCGGGGACATCCTCCAGAAAGAGGTCCTCATACTCCGCCACTACTGCTGGAAACTGGAAACTCATAACATCTGTTGCACCAAGGGCTAGGCCAGCCAACTGATAGGATATCGGTTGCACCTTCCTACATACGAGTCCATCCTGCACTGCCTGGGTCTCTCTTTCACCGACAAAAGAGAAACGTGTTCCATCACTGCAGACACACCGCCCCCTTTGCCTAAAATAGTTGATCTGGGCATGAAATATGGATAGCCAATCCATACCAAGAATCACATCATAAGGCCTCGACGCTACCACCAAGAGGTTCGAACAGAAACTCTCACCTCCATGGGTTAGGTCACACCATCTACAGAGGTGTGTGATCTCTTATTCTTCTCTATTTAGTGTTTCTAAGCGTAAGGGTCGAGTCAATGGCTCAACTAGAATCTCAAGGTCTTGAAAAAGATAAGCATTCAGAAAGGAATGACTAACACCTGTGTTTATCAGTATGGCAGCCAACGTAGAAAAGACACAGATTGTACCTCTAATCATTCCGGGAGTACATGGGTCATAAGCCTCTACCGCCTGCAGCTCTCCCTGCCTCTCTCCACCAGCTCCCTAAAACTGGGGCGGGCCTCATAGGGGTGGAGGTGGTAAAATGTCAAAATTCTGACCACCTACAATTGCTCTCCCAACTCCCTTACCATGTCTGCTGCACCACAGATCTGCTTCCTCCACACGTTGCCTCTACCTCAGTGGTCCATCCACTGCACCCATGTCAGTAGTACGGTGGGTCGGACAATCTCGAACGAGATGTTCCTTGCCATCACATGAGTATCATCGCCTCTCTCGGGGCTGGCTGGATGCACCCTGAGAACTCTGTATGGAAGATCCCCTAACCAGGGTTCCCCTCTGAAAACGTCTCCCATGCATGGGTCCCTGGCGTCGGCTCCCTACTGTCGAGCTATCTGCTCCAGCTCGCCCACTACTAATAACTTCCAGTTGTCTCTGCTCTGCCAAGAAGCTCTCAACCATCATAGCCCGATCGAGAAACCCAACATAAGTAGGAATTCTCATAGGGATTATACTATCTTAGATATCTCTGTGCAAGCCCCGCTCAAAAGTATGAGCTCTGAAGTACTGATCTCTGACCATATCCATCGAGTACATCGAGAGGTCGGTAAACCTCGATGAATAGTCACCCACCGTCATGGTTCCCTACTAGAGCTGAAGAATCTCTTGTATACATACTACTCTCAGGGTAAATGGTGAAAACTCCTCTCAAGTGGGAATCAAAAACTCATACCATGCAAGAGTCTTCTCGTCATGAGTCTGGATAACCAAACTCCACCATCGCCCGACCGATCGCTGCAGAAGGATAGCTGCCAGGATCACCATCTGGTCTGCTGGTGTCCTGACTAATTAGATGACTCTGGTCACTGCCTTGAGCCATTCATCTGCTTCATGAGGGTCAAGCTCGCATAGAAATCATAGGGGTATCTATCTCTGAAACTTGTGGAGTGTGCTCAGCCTGCGCTCCTCCTCCACTGGTATAGCAGGCACTAAACACTGCTCCACTGGTGGCAGGATAACTGTCACATGACCTAATGGTAAAATTGGGGGATCTGGTCCCTGAATCGAAGCTTCATCCCTGAGGGGGGTCATCCTCAGGATTGAGCTGCTAGATCCTAGAGGGTGCATGTTGTAGAGGCATCTTGTAAAGAAACAAGATGTATCCTTGTCAGTGAGTATATCTGGAGAGCAGACTCAAGAAGGACATGGAAACCACAACACATTATTAAATGATTCATGTAGTATTATTTTCCCATGGATCTAGTGTTCTCATGTTCTGAGTCGAAAAACAAGTAAGTAGAGTCCTGATTTATAGATACATCGGCCACTCGCACCAACACTAGGGTCCCTTTCATCAAAGCTGAACTCGAAACACTTAACACGGTTTCCCCAAACCAACTCACAGACTCTTAGTCCTAGGTAGAACCGATAACCGCTGATACCACTCTGTCACGACCCGTCCCAATGGGGCCCGAGCCGCAACTCCCTAAGCCCGCCTCCAATAGGCCAGGGGATGGTGACTAGCACTGAGTAGGCATGGTACTATAATTGGAGGCATTTCATATGAACCTGTACACACGCACACACATCTCCAAGCCCACAAAGCTAAAAAAGTAAAAACTACTAAAAATGGAAATGCATACATACACTAAAAATCTCAACCAACAGAGCACGACAGGAAAGTAAAGTACAACAAGTGTAAAAACCTGGGCCAAAAGTAAATTCCCACCAAAATAATGTCTGTAACAAAGTCCAACCTATAAGGAAAGGTACTGGGATTGCAATCGGTAGCCGTAGGAACACACCTCGGCCCTCCTGATCTCACTGATCACCGTCCGGTCCTCATCCACCTAGAATCTTGTCAAAGGCTCGCTCATCTTCACTAAAAATGAAACGTGCTAGAAAAGCCCGTGCAGGGTTGAGTATAAAAATACCCAGTAGGACACCCTGAAACCACAAAGGAAATACAACAAGGGAAATACAAGAAAAGAACGATACAGTCAGGTCCACAATGTATATGTCTATAAAACATATAAAATGAATATCTAGATATAATCATACACAATCGACTATCGTGAAACCGCCACTAAGTTCTAGCATGACGATTCCACTTATCATGAAACCGGGAGAACACACTCATAGTTTTGAAGAGAGAGATACGAAGTACTCGTTCCGAGAGAACACACTCCACAAGTACATTGAGAACACAATGCCCAGATGAAGATTACAACCAAGTCATGGGGTGATTCCAACAACTCAGTCTGAGCTAATCCACTAAGCAGAGGATCGACACCCAGGTAAATTTGTCGACGTCGATACCATGAATTCTACCAAGGGTTCCAGGAATGATTAAGTGATCTGGATCTAAGTCTCATAGAGGGGATTCCAACAACTCTATTCAGGAAGTCCTACTGAAGGGATCATACTAATTTATATAGAAATTGATAACATGGAACCTTCTGGAGAAAGAACAAGGGGACGAACCTTAAGATAACTAGTCCAATTCATAGAAGACAAGTGGATCAAGCCATGAAGAATTGGTTACACAACGTGTAGTATGGTTACACGCCGTGTTCCTTGACCCCAGATACTGCCCGTGTAACAGCCCCTCTCATCTGCCCAGTCTGTGTAAAATTAGACTACACGGAATGTAGATGGATCACACGCCTTGTTCCTTGACTCTAGTTAATGCCCATGTAAATGGCCCGTGTCATCCGTACAAGCTGCGTAATGCCCAACTACACAGCATGTAGAACAATCACACGCCATGTTCCTTGACTCCAGGTACTGCCCATGTAAACAGCCCATGTCATTCGGCTTGTCGGATAGAATGTAACTACATGGCGTGTAGAAGAATCAAATCCCATGTACGAGCACCTGGGGCTTGCTCTGTGTACACCGGCCATGTGCCCGTACACGGTCATTTCCCGTGTCGCCTGCCCGTGTACCAGAACATGAGGTATCCCAGGCATCTAGCCAGGTCTGGCCGGGGAGGGGTATACACGGTGTGTCCTTGGCCGTGTACCCAACCCGTGTCCATGTAATGCCGGAGTACACGCCAGGTAAACCCACTGGAGAACACACGCTGTGTATCCCATAATACACGACGTGTAGTCAGGATTGTTCCAAAAATTCCATCTTCTTCCTCGCGCTTTGGTCGATCTTCCGGATCCGCGATCTCTTGTCTGTTCATCCAGATACTCCAGGGGGTTGGTTTGTTTCATCATATGAACACCGTAATGGGTGTTTTCGGTCCGTAAATCGGATATTAAACCTCCAACGATCCATTCAATGAAAAACTCCCGAAAACTCATATCTCTCCATCCGCTCCGAGTCATCTGTCGAAACCGTCATCGCACCTCCGTTATATCACTCTGGGTTTGGATCTGCAATATCTGATCATTGCGCCAACAAACGAATGCACAATGATCGATTTCATCCAAGAACACATAGAACGCAACGAAGAATGCAAGGGAGAAAAAAATACAATGAATCAAACATCTGGGATGAACCTCAATCATTGTTCGTGAAGTTCTGGGTTTGTCGCCATTAGATCAAAACCACAACAATCAACAGATTATAGATATCGAGTATTTGATTTCTTGATAAAACCCCAAATCACAGCCGCTCGCAAAATGATCAAACTGTGTGCTAATCAGATTGTAGAGTAGTCCACGTTAATCATAGAAATCAAGAACAGGGAAAGGAAAAATCAAATACAAACAACCTACTTGGATTCTGCGGCATTCATTGGAGAAAATATGGTTGTCGATTCCTCATCGCCGGTCAAAATCATCAGGAACATCGTCGCCGCGTTGGGAGGTTTTTTCAGAGCCTCCAGATCCACCAAGGGTTTCAAGGTTATAAGGTTTGTAACCCTGGACCCCTGTGGTAGTCTTTATTTAAATAATAATAAAGATATCCACTGCAACATATTTAATAAAATATTTTATTATGGTTACATCGAAAACCCAGATTTCGCCACCGCCCTACGCCAGTTGATGTTAGGTCTCTTCTAGGGTAAACCCGCTGCTCTGAACGCAACGGTGACATCATATTTTTGATCTGAGCACCCATTCGAGAGTTATTTCACTTTTTCCGGAAAACCCTATATGTGCGTAATTTAATTATTAAATTAAATTCAAACAGTTATTTCGTGCTCACCGGGATTAGGAACTGCCCGCCGCCTCAGTGCCTAGTCTCGAAATAATTTCCTTTTATTTTTAAGAATAAAGTATGTAAAATCTGATTCATTACATAATTCATCATGGTGTACCCCTATCTATTATTTCAAATCAGGATCCCCATTTTACATCAAGATTCTAGAAAATTATTCAGAAAGCACTAGATATCGAACATTGTTTATGAACAACCTACCACCGTCAGATGGATGTACAATAAAAACACGCTATTAAAAATATAGAATAAATATTGAGATCTTTATCACATGACATTCATGTTATGTGGGATCAATATTTACATTTTGTATAATTTTCCTATAACAATATATTCCATTAAATTTTTTATATGGAACCATTTGAAGCGTTATATGGAAAGATTTGTTGCACATGAACATGTTGGGATGATGTTGGTGAAAGAAAACACATAGGCTCAGAACTTGTTGAGGAAAAAATAAAAAATTTAATGATTATCCAGACCCACATCAAACCAGCTTGATGTAGGATAAATAGCTATGCCGATATCCAAAGGAATGATTTGGAATTTCAATTAAGAGAACATGTTTTCTTGAAACTATATTCATAGAAGGGTGTTCTAAGATTCGGTAAGAAGGTTAAATTGAGTCCCAGGTTTATCAAAACATTAAAAATGCTAAAATGAATCGTATTTTTAGCTTATCATTTGGAAATGAAGCATACTCTCTCCAAAGTTCATGATGTGTTCCACGTATCACAGTTGAGAAAATACATGCCTGACCCAATGCATGTACTCCCCAATGATGAAATAGAACTGGGACCTAATATATCATTTTGTGAAGATCCTATTTGGATTTTTGATACTAGAGAACAATTGTTAAGAAACCAAATGACTCGTCTAGTAAACGTTCTTTGGAGAAACCATAAAATGGAAGAGGCAACGTGGGAACCTGAGATTCTTTTGATAAAGAAGCAGCCAAATCATTTTGTACAATATTATTCTAGAAATTTCAATGAAAATATTATTTGAAGTAGGGATGAATGTAACACCCCAAACATAAACGATACATTTTTCTTTTAATAACACAATATTGTGTGATGTACATAACACCGAGTTCAAGCGCACTACGACCTATCGAACTATTCATTTTAAAAGCAGTTATGAAAAATAATACCAACTTTTTGAAAGTTTATAAATTTTATTTTTTAAATTGTACTTCATTTTTGGATTTGGAATTTTAAATTATCTCCGGGAAAATTTTTCGTATTTTAATGATAAATTTCATATTATTATGAATAGTGAAAATACTACATTTTAATTATAAAAAATCAGTTTTAATCGAAATAATTTATAACGATAAATTATAAATTTTATTGGTTTTAATGTATCATTAGATTATATTTTTATAATTTAATATAATTTAGGTCATTGAATTTAATTTCACATTTAAATTGTACATAAACACATGTTGATCTTTTAGTAGTTCTTTCTACTAAAAACCCCACTTTTTGGATTTGAAAAAGATAATTAATTTTACATTAATTTCATTAACTTTTATGTTATGAATTTCGAAAAATGGATTTGAAATTTTGAGTCAGAAGGTCGAAATTTTTTATATAGGTATCTTTAATTTGTAGACATTATGAATAGCAACTTCAGAAAATATTTTATTTACCATGGTTAAAGGGTATATCGTGTAAATAAGGGTAAAAACAGTATTACAATAATAATTAATTATCCTAACACATATTCTAACCCTATTGGATTATACATGACTGACCATGGGCATCCTTGGGTCAATTTGTGGACCTAATGGAGCCACTTGTAATTGAAAATGACACTTTATAAAAATTAATTAAAAGTTATGGAAAATGTAACATAAACATATATCTTTTAGTAAACATTTTTTATAAGGGATTATATAAGTGATAATTTAGACTATAAATTTTTATTGGAATGATTAAAAACTTTTCAACATCATGGTATTTTATTTATTAGTTTTAATCATAAAATAAATATATTTAATTACGATATAATAATGATGCAGTATTTTCCTTATTAATGAATGAAAAAAATAAACGATATTATAAATGTTAAAATAAATATAATTCAAAAGATTTGATGTCAACAACAAATTTTATCCATAAATATGTTATTTTTTGGGTTGATTCATTTTTTTTAAGTAATCATGTTTTTATGACTTTCACAAAAACAAAATAAAAAATAGTGTCAAAAATCACATAAATGTTTTTTTAAAACTAATACTATTTTATTAAATTATATAATTGTCCTAAAAATATAAGGTTCTTACAATGGAAATATATAATTATATATATGTCATTAATGAACCACTTAAGGTTCTCTTGGAATTTTATTGTATGTTTATTAACCATATATTATAATAATACAAGAAGACATAATAAAAGATAAACTATTTAACTAAGAGGCAAATCTAAAATATAAGGATAACATGGTGACTTAAACATGTCTAAACCCTATTGTTTGAGTTTTTTAGACCCACAAACAAGTTATCCTTTAATTAAATTCATTTTTAGCTATTATAAACTGAAAATGATTCTATAATGAAATAATATTTCAATATTTTCCTAAAGTGACCCTCACCTCTCTTATAAAAGGGTATTTCCACTTCCCATTATTTCACACCTCTAAAGCATTTTTTTTGGCCAAAAATAGCTCATATATATTCCCAACTAACCTAAATTCATACTAGAGGCTTAAATGTTATCATAAATCTATCTTAAGTATCCCTTTTGTTCTAATCAAAAGGACGAACCTGAAGAAGAGATAATTACATCATCACCTCTTTCAGAGTTATTTTTTTCTTATACTTACTCTTTATCTATTGTTTCCATACTAAATTAATAACTAATGTACCTTGTACATAATGAGATGTTATTATAAATATGTTTCAACCATATTAATTATTCTATGCATCCTATTAATGAAAAAGTCATCATACATGAGTACGTATGGATTACTGTCTCCACATCGTGGTGTAGTTTGTTATTCAACACTTAATTATTTGGATTTGTATAATAATGAGTATAACTGATGTAAATAATAGATATATTGTGTTAATTTTTATGATAATATAATATATAGTCCAATTACATATGATTTCACAATGAATAGAATGATATTTTCACTCGTGATAAAGTACGGAATACTGTCTCCACAACGTGATGAGATTTCATTCCCCATCATAACCATTCATGAATAATTATCATTTCACAATTAAGAATAATTTTTATTAATTTTTAATAATTATGGATATGAATCAATTAAATCATATCAATAAAAAACATGACTTATGTAACAACACCTCTATAGGTAAATGCATCAGTTAACACCAAAAACAATGATACTACTAAAATATCATTAACAAAGAAATATTAGAAGATCATATATGTTATCATGTTTATGTATGTGGTTATATTATGACATAATAAACATTATTAAACCATTATACATGTGTACAATGTTCCCTCGACTATGGTAAAGAAAATGTTAAGGATTTATATTAAAATCTATTTATTATCAGAGGTTGTTATTAAAAAAGTATATAGTATGAATTCATTATCAACCACATCCATGTTTCTTAATAATTTATTTCAAAACATTTTAATATTTCCTAGAATATAGGTTAAATTCATTTATACCCTTGTTTTAATTGTTCTAAAATTCTTTGAAAGGAATCATTCCATCACTTTCCAAATAAGGTAATTTGTAACCTTTTTTAAATATTAAGAAAAGAACCTTTTTTTAACTTATATGGAATGTACATGTATTTTAAGTTGTTATAAAATCTTTGAAGATTCCCTTTCAATCTTATAATAATGTTGTCCAAATATATTTTTTCTATACTTTTAAATTATTTCCATGTGGACTGAGATATTTATTTCAAATAGTTTTTGGATTGATTTCATGTATGTCAGCACCCTTTATTGCATTTTATGCTTGTTTAAAGTATATTTATTATGATACAATCATATATATTGTATTTAATGTTTTTTGATATGTTTTATAATGGATGAGATATTCTTATACGATTCATGGTTTATGGTTAAGGTATTATCCTTTTTATGCAAGTTTTAATACAAATGTTTATGTTATGTTTCAATATTTTCCTATGAGGAATGCATTTGATATAGTAATTGAACGGTGGGGCCTACTATAGCCCCTCAATGCCTTAGTAGGTTTCAATAGAAAAACTAGTGTCTTGGAACAAGGACTTGACTATATCATATTTGTATTCTTGGAATGAGGCCTTGACAATGTGGGTATTTAGTCTGCAATTATGCATTCATTGATTATGAAATTATTCAATGATATTACATGTGGAAATACCACTAGAAGAATATCCATGTGAATAATTAAATGGAATTATTTGATTTATATTTTTTATATTATACAAATTTTATGTTAAAAGGCTTGTGTTTTAGTCTTATACATTTCCTTAATTGTTTATGCATATATATAAAGGATTCTGCAATATTGTTATCCTTAATGGGTATTAGAGCTCACCCCTTTATATTTTATATTTTTCTTAGGTTGGAAGAATTATATAATGATTGACAAGAAGTGATAAGCTACGGGATATGAGTTTGTTCAAAGGAGACACAATGTTGTTGTTTTTCATTTCATAATATAATGTAAAGATCATGCATGTATATATTACATACAAGGCCACTAAATCGACAGGTCTTTCGGGATTTGATCACTTGTAATCATTACAATGTTATGTATTAATAAACCAAATCTGGGTAACTAGGGTTGGAACATTATATATATGATCAATTAATTAGATTTTTATCCCATTGAATGGAAATTTAATTAAGAATTATCTTAAAATTTGTAATCAGTCAAAACATATGCCCCATTAAAATATTAATTTTAAAATAATACATTTAATACCATGAATATAATTATATTCATGATATAATACATCAAAGTTCATTATATACACCTAAAAAATAAATACGTGTTTTATAAGGTATATATCTCTCATAAGTAAAAGTGATATGAGAAACCATTACATTAGACATCCCATTAGTTTTTCATAAATAAAAATAATTTATAATGGTTTATAGTATATTAATAATTTATTCCGGAACTATAATCATATTTATAATACCTTATATGTTGATTTTATTTCATAACACCCCCAATTAATTAATAATAATTCATTATTTGCATTTTTTGGGGTGTTTATTTAATGATGTCTTCATCAATTCACTTGTGTATAATTATAGATGTTATTATAAAATGGAAATAAAATTTTAAAAGGGAAGTTATATTTTATTTATTCACTTCCAAAATTTTATATCATCGAATATATCAGTTTTTATGATATGAGGATTATTCATTTTATAAAAAGATAATTATAATGGTTTACTTTAATTTGGCATTTTTTCCGACCATCAAAAAGAATTATTTATTTTATAATTTTTCTACATATAGTACTTAAAACATTAAATAGGTTTTAATATACTAATATAAATTTAATTAAACTAGAATAATAATTTCATGACTATCCTTGAGGATATTAAGGGGTAATGAACAAATTCATTATTCATAGATATTGTTAATCACCATCATTTGGAAAATAGATTCATTTCATTGAATAACAAGGGATAATAAAAGTGATGTATATAAGATATTAAATTATAAATATATAATTACAGTATATAAATGATAATTTATTTATTATTATTTGAGAGATAAATTATGGGATAAGAATGTTTAATTAAAATCGAAATTAAGATAGATTGTTTAAAAAAGATACCACAAAATATAAACTCTTGTATAAACCCCTTAACAAATATGGAATTTCTCTTTTGGTGATATCATCATCAAATGGATGTGGGTATGGTTGGGGGATATGGCTTAGCAAATATATTAATACCCCCATGTTTAGTTTGCGGATATGGGTGGAGAGGAGTGATATTTAAACTTGAGGATGGGTGGTTTTAAGTGATTAATGGAATTAATATAAATGAATATGATAGATAATTAAATATTTAAATACATTCTATTGTATTTATATACATGAAACACCAATTAAATGTATTAGTTATTGTTTATTTTAAAATTTAACATTGTAAATTAATCCCACTATTTTATTTTACCAATACTACGATAAATCATTTTTTACCATGGTAAATATTTATACTAAAAATTTAAAATGACCATACATCCTAATTGGTAACCCCTAATTCAATATAGGAAATCCATTTATGTTTTTAAATTTATAAATTTTATTGAAATCAAATATAAATATGTTACATTTATAAATTGAAAAAATTAGTTTTAAGGATTAAATTTTCGTTTTTAAAAATCATAAGAATGTGTTTATATGTATAACAACTTATTTATTACATAATTACATAATATATTTTTACTAAGAATAGTGGTTAATAATGTTGAAATCATGATCAAATATTAATTATTCTATATGACTTATGGTATTTCGTAAAACTAGTATTTTCACTTTTTAACCTAAAAAGCTCAATTTTTTAGAAAATTACCACAACATTACCCTAAGTTATTAATGATGTGATACGTCCAAAAATTATGTTTTTATTATAATTATAACTATATAAATATGAGAATTATAACTTTTAATTTAATGTCCTTATTTATTTAAATGTATAATTTCCATGAAAAAAATCAATTTGACCTTTATATAAATTAAATAAGAATTTATTAAAATTTATTGTCATGTAAAAAATGTTATTAAGATTATATCATTAAGTTATGTTTTATTATAAAACATATTTATTTACCATAAAACTCATTTTAATATAATATATTCATAGCCTCCTAAAATAATAAATTATTTATTATATAAAAAAAACATGATTGTCATTTAAAAGATTCAATGTATCCATAAACAATAATGACCAAATATTTTATTAAATAATTGTCATAATTATGATTAACAATAATGGTTAACAATAATTAGTGATTATGTTAAAATATTCCTATAAATACAACATCTTATGTACTCTTTATCACACACTTCAAACTGAACCGAGGTTCAATATCATTTAAAAAATAAATATTGTATTAATTATTTGTTGCTTCATTTCTATAGTGTTTTTTGTGGGTGATATGATTATAGGGGATCGAGGTGACCAAAATTTTAATATATTACTTTCTGTTGTTATATTTTAGTCTTCCCAATATAATATTTTGATTATTAATAGGAATTTTTTAGAATGAATATACCATTTATAAATAATGGAATAATTTATTGTAATATTCCTTGTAGGAAGTGTTCTATCCATCTATTATAATAGGTTATAAATCTTCATCCTAATCTATGATGTAAAAAAGTTCTTCTGAAATTAATAATTTATTTTTTTTAATTATAAAGAAAACTCACTAGATTGTAAAACTACTTCTAATAATCATAATGTAGTTTTTTGGCATTATAGTCATACTCCCTTATATAAAATGTATCCTTGTAATTTGAAATTTTACATCAGAAGTTAAAGGGTGTTATTTTAAAATAACATTGTTGGAAACAAAAAAATGTTAATAAAAAATCAACATAATAATAGGTAATGGAAAATTTGAATGTAAAGACCTGATAATTCCATGTAATTTTTTTTAATTATGTGAGAATTTTATGGGTCCTTGAAATTTGACGGCATGGGATTCTGTGGCCCAGTGTGCCCAGAATGAATTTCTGAATTTTTTTTGGTTATGTTCAGTAAACATCTGAGTTAGTTTTTGTAACTTCTGAACTGGTGCTCAGAATTTATATCTGAGGGCACCGATGAACTCACAGCTCCAGTATTCACTTAAAGAGACAGTCACCATGACCATAATAGGTCAAGGGTAGAAGTTAGTTTATCACCTATTCATGGTGGAATAGATAAATAAAAATACATAACATTTTTATTTTTCATGTAACCTTCTTTGGGGTTATGGAGGTGGGGACAACCCTAACTAAAAACCCCCGATTTGAATTCAATGGTGGGGACTACCCGACTCTTGAACTCCCTCTTTAATGAGGGAGGAAACCATAGGTTTCCTGTAAATTAATTATGCCAAGAACATCACAATTAATGAATCCATCTTTAATTGTTCCAATAAATTAAATAGATAAAAATATTTTATTTGGATGGCTATTCTTTTTGTTGAGGGAGTTGGGGAATGTATTGGAAATGGGGAATTGGGGGAAGAACATTGGAGGAACTCTTCTTCTACGATGAAGAATGCTTCTCCAATGAAGAATAATTCTCCAATGAAGAATGAGGAACCAAACCCAAGCCCAGAATAGATTCACCTTGCAGAAGCAATGAATGCCGACAATATCCATCGAATTCAACTTCTTCCCCATGACATCCTCCAACGTGGGATGTTTTCAATGACAACAAACTGATGTTCGTCCTTCCCTCCTCACTGACGTCCACAAATCTTTGTGGTAGGGTTTTTTTGTTCAACTTGTGTTGAATTAATTCTCTTGATCTGTGTGCTACCAATCTAAATAGAGGGTGCAGGCTAACTGAATATAGCCTGATTCTTCCGTTGTTCTTCATGGTTGTGGTGTTCTTCGCAGCGAAGAAAAGTGGTGGAAGCCTCTCTGGCTAGCCATACATAACCGAGGTGGCACACGTCAACACCTCCAATAGAGGAAGATAATGCACAGGGGCTTGAGAGTGGATGACTATTTCTAGCTGTAGAGGAGAGCATTGGACAGCCGGTTCTAGGGCCGGCTGTGGAAGAATGGGTTGCGCGACCACGCACTGCTGTTGGAACAATTGGTTATGGCCAACCTAACCGTGGTAGATGGAGGAAGGCGGACGACGTTTGGACAGTTGTAGTGGGGCGGCACACAACCTGCCTCTCGGAGGAGAAGGGGGTGGTGCCCGACGTGCCATAAGGAGGAGAAGAGGATGGCCATTCCGGTCGGCCCAGTTGGACCGTGCGGGCCCCGCAAAGGGTCCCGCGTGCTGGCTGGCGCTGAATGGATCCGTCTTTTTGGTGGGTGAAGGTGGGGCGTGGGTGGTCCCCCCCCCTCCCCCCCACATGCAGCCAGGTCAGGACAGACCCAGCAGGCCAGGTCGACCTGAAGAGGGTCAGTTCGGCCCTGGCTGGGTCGGGCTAGGTCGGTCCGATCTGGACGGATCTGACCCGGACCAACATCGACCCAATTTCGCTCTTTTGGCCATATCTTGAGCTTCTGGAAGTTTCTTGATGAAGCTTCTACGACACCAAAAACCATAGAGTGAGACGGTCCTTTTGGTATACCCCACTTGAGATTTCGATAATGTTGGGGTAACGTTGGGTTGGATCGAGCACGAATCTAACTGGGACCTCAGGACTAAAAGGCTAATAACATACAGACATGGAATCCCATTGACGCAAAGTATATTTCATTGAGACTCCTTTTACATGGTGGCCCTTTGGGTTACATTTTCGTGGGACTTCAGGGAAGTTGGAGAATAGACGATTATCATGGGGAGCGGACCCTCCCGGAGACATGAAATCTTAGTGCCGGAACCCTATAGCTGGCTGCGACATGAGAGAGGGATCCTTCGTGGGTCTGTGATTGAGAGTTCCACATGGTTCCACTCTAGGAATCTATTCGGGACTACTCTAGGATACTTCGTGGGTTTTCTTTACTAGGATCATGTGTGGGTCTCACTGGGTACTTGGATACTGTGTTGGTCTAACATGTACTAGTATCTTGTGTGGGTTTGATGATGTACTAGGATCCTCTGTGGGTCTGACATTGTACTAGGATCCTGTGTGGGTCTGACAATGTACTAGGATCCTATGTGGGTCTGAATATTTACTAGGATCCTCTATGGGGCTGATGTTGTACTAGGATCCTGTGTGGGTCTAATGATGTACTAGGACCATGTGTGGGTTGGTGATTTAGGATCCTCCATGGGTCTTCCTCTTAACAGAGTACGAAGATTTAGTAGTTCGATCTGGTCATCTTTACTACTGTATCAAAGATATACCTGGTATGAGTTGAGTCCTTACTTTCGTGGTGATACCTTTGTGGTATTATTCTGTGTGGCGTACCTCTGTGGTTCTTACCTGCATGGTATTCCTTCCTTTGAGGAATAGTTGAGATTTGGGCTTTTGTGTTGGACCCTGTGTTTCCTCATGATTGAGATGTGTATACTTGATAACATAGGTACATATATGGGCATATTCTTAAGTAGGTTTGTCAGTTGATTTCACGTAATGTGGTTTATCCTTTTTGGATTTTTTAAGAGCATGAGGGTCTCGGGGTCCCTATAGAGTAATGTTATACGCACCCATGTACGGGATGTTCTTGCACGTTGTTATGTTTGGTGCGGATGACAGACATCACTGACTAAGGACGAGAGTACCAGGACCGTAGGTAGCTCGGAGGTGTACATAGATGAGGTGTACCACAAAGATGACCATTTGATAGTTTTATAGACCTGTTAAGTAGGATCCTTGGTGGGTATTCACATGTGCTATCCTAGTTTACATGTACTTTGCAGTTTGTTGTACTTTCCAGTTGGGGATGTATTCAGGCCCATTTTGAGTTACTATACTCACTCTATTTACTATTATGTTTACCTTGTGTTTTTATCCATATTTTTTCTTGGTGGTGTGTGATTACAAAATATAAGGCAATGCATTCCCTGTTTTTAGGCATACGCCTTCGGTGCTAGTTTCCAGCCCCTGTCCTATGGAAGGCAGGCTTGGGGTAGTCATGATATGGGCCCTGAGGGACGGGTCGTGAGTAATTGGTATCATAGGAGTTGGTTATACAATATAACATTGTAAAGATATCTTTTAATGTTAATAATGATACATTTAGTGAGTGTGGTTATTTTTTTAGGGAATCCTGTGTTGGTGTAGCGATCGACGTAAAAAACACCATGACCCTGACATCTGATTTCCGAATCAGTGCACGAAAACACTGATTGTGTGTGTATTTTTGAGAGTTTTTTTTTTGCGATCTCTTGGATTCAGCTCACCATGTATAACTTATTGACTGTGGAACAACTATTTCTTTCCAGGATTCCTCCACATAGACAAACAACTAGGGTTCTGGGTAGATTACGTGATGATATCCCAGCGAGCGACGAGGCCTCGGTGCATGACCCTCTTACACTAGAGGCACCAACGGAGGCACCATCAATACCATTACCCATTGGCCCACTAATTCCACCATCCCCAGTAGTATAGGGTTCACGTCGCTTGGGCGTGTTGCAGGAGTTCCAGTTCTAGAGTTCATCTAGGTTCAGGGGGTGACAGACCCACAGGCGGCTGAGGATTAGCTGGAGGCTGTGGTGAGAGTCTTCTGACTAGTAGGGACACCAGATGATCTCATGGTGATCCTTATTGCCAGTTTTTTACATAAAAAAATAGGTATTTGGTTGAGCTTGATGCTCTAGGTTCATGACGTGGTGATTCTTATCTGCGAAGACTTTGAGAGCCTATTTCGGGCAGATTTTGTCTTAGTGACTCTCCACGCAGTTCGCATTCAAGAGCTTCTTCATCTGTTGCAGGGTAGCATGATTGTGGCTCAGTACCCAGCGAAGTTCACTGTCCACTCACACTACTCCACTGATTTGGTGTAGGACCCATTCTTCAGGGCCTGAACCTTTGATCAGGGACTCAGGAGGGAGATCACGAGTTCAAATATTTCGCTCGGCATCCCGACGCAGGCGGGGGAGTTAGAGAAATCCCTCTTAGTGGAGATTTTTCTTAATGATCATTCACTAGCAGCGAGACCCACCATCGGGTGTCACATAGTAATGTCTTCTACAGTGGGAAGCAGATAGATGTCACATAGGTCCGAGAGGACCATACCTATATGTGGTAAACCGTACAACTCAGGATCAATTGTGCAGTGCAATAGAGATAGAGTCAGTCATGCGAGGAGCATGTAGTGTTTCACATGTAGCAGGCATGGTCACTTGGCTCGTGACTGTCTGAAACGTCGTACGGAGGATCAGCTGATGGATGAGGGACCACCCAAGAAAGGATTGAGGCTTGACCACAGAGTTCTATAGGGAATATATGGACGTGGAAGAGGATCTAGACGTGCATCTGGCGGTGGGAGACGATTCGAGATGTTACCACCACCACCACTAGGTGGTCTACCCCAATCACATGGAGTAGGTGGACAAGGGCGATCTCAGCTCCAGGTAGCCGAGGCCTATGAACATGGTGCTCTGGAGATGATATGAGGTATGATCTGTGTCTAATATACCATATCTTTAATACTTATAGACATAAATATAGTCATTATATTATTTCCACTACCACCGTTTGGAGCTCCGAGATTCTAGTGGAGTCGTTGGCACGATCCTTGTGACTAGAGGCTTATACGGGAGTGGATTTGATGATTAAACACTGGTGTCGGCAGTGTGAGCTTACTCTAGGAGGTGAGAGATTCAGTTGGGATCTCCTAGTATCAGTGACGATGCCTTTCATAGTCTTCTTGGGTATGGATTTGTTATCCACAGTCAATGATCAAATTGACTCTATTAGGCACAAAGTGTGCTATGTCCACATGGACGGGACCAGGTTTACCATCACAAGTGAGAATGGAGCCTTTGTAGCACAGGATGGACATACCCAGTGGAGAGTGCAGCGGATCACACATCAGTTGGCTAGACTTACCCAAGAAGCATTTGATGTGGAGAGTCCGCGCTATCCTGTAGTGGTGGACCAGTACACAGATGTCTTCCCGAATGATGTTCATGGTCTTCCTCCATGCAGAGAGGTGGAATTTTTCATTGAATTGTACCCCGTGATGGCACCAATATCCAGAACAGTGTATCGGATGTCTCCCACGGAGCTTCGTGAGATGCGGGTACAGCTGGAGGACTTACAAGGGAAGGGATCCATCAGGCCCAATGTTTCTCCATGGGCTGCCTCGATTTTGTTTTCCAAGAATCCCGATGTGAACTAGGGACTTTGTGTTGACTATTGGTACCTAAACCAGGTGACCGTGAGGAACAAGTACCCACTTCCATGGATTGATGACCTATTTGATAATCTGAAGATATCATGTTGGTTCTCGATGATAGACCTCATGTCAGGCTATCACCAGCTCAGAGTACGAGACGAGGGCATGCAGAAGACAGATTTTAGTTGTCGGTATGACAATTATGAGTTTTTGGTCATGTCGTTCGACATGACTAATGCTCCAGCAGTGTTCATGGGACTCATGATCTGGATTATTTATCCATACCTAGATCGCTTTATAGTAGTCTTCATCGATGACATTCTGATCTACTAGAACTACTGAGGATGAGCATGCCGATCATTTCCAGATAGTTTTGGACACACTCCATGAGCACCATCTTTATGGTAATTACTTAATGTGCCAGTTTTGGATTGGAGAGGTTCACATTCTAGGACACGTCATCTTAAAGACTAGAGTGGTAGTGGATCCAGTGAAGATCGAGGTTGTACTTTCTTAGAAGCCACCCATCAGTGTCACGGAGGGATGATGTTTCCTCGGTTTGGCTGGATACTACCAGATATTTGTTCTAGATTTCTCTAGAGTTGCATCACCACTATCATAGTTGATGAAGAAGGGGAAACCCTTCATTTGGTCAGAGAGATACCAGTGGTGTTTTTTGGAGCTGAGGAAGAGTCTTACTAGTTCCCCCATCTTCAGGCTTCTGGGGGAGGGTGTAGGGTATGTAGTCTACTGTGACAAATCAGGGATCAGGCACAGATGTGTCATAATGAAGGAGCTAGTAGTGATCACATATGGTTCTATAAAGTTGAGAAAACTTGAGCATTACTATGCTACCGATGACCTAGAGTTTATAGTATTGGTCTTCACCTTGAATTTGTGGCGCCGCTACTTTATGGGAAAGCATTTTACAGTCTTCTCGGATCACAAGAGTCTCAGGTATATCTTCTCTCAGTAGGTCCTGAACCTAAGAACGTGAAATTAGCTTAGTTCCTTCAGCAGTGTCACTTCGAGATAGTTTATACTCATGTGAAGGGGAATTTTGTAGCAGATGTACTCTGCATGAGATATGGTATACAACTGCTAGGTGAGGTGACAAAGCAACTAGCCGCTTTGTAGATATTGTTTGTGGGTCGACATGGAGAAACTATTCTTCAGTACCTTACAGTCACTCCCCCACATTATTAGCGAGGTAGGGTTGTGAAACGTGGGGACACTGACTGTGAGCCACATCGTGCTTATATATCTATATGACATGATCCTGATGGATTTTCTGAAGTTGGGGAGCATGTCATCCTCTTCAGAGGAATTACCTTGGTAACATTGTCGCTTCGGGAGGATGTGTTAAGTGAGTTCTACACATCCCCTCTAGTGGTATATCCAGGAGTGGCGAAGATGTACCAGGATCTCTGATGATAACACTGGTGGCTAATAATGAAGAAATTAGTAGTAGAGTTTGTGTCTCGGTGCCTCACTTATCTGAATGTGAAGGTGGAGCATTAGGTACCAGTAATCTTGGTTTTCCTTTAGAGGTCCCAGAGTGGATGTGGGATGAGATATCCATGGACATAATGACAGTACTTCCACGTACATCTAGAGGTCATGATTCTATCTGGGTGATCGTTTTCCGATTCACCATGTCAACCCACATCCAACCTATTAGAGAACATGGTTTAGTTAAGAGATTTGGACTCTTCTATGTTCAAGATATTGTGCGGCTACATGGAAGACCCTCGATGATTGTCTCAAATCGGGATTCACATTTTACTTCTCAGGTGTGGAAGGGGTTGAGGAGGCTTTCGAGAAGTAGCTTCATTTGAGAAATGTCTTCCATACTCAGAAGGATGGCCAGATTGAGTGGACCAATCAGACCATCGAGGACATTCTATGTTCTTGCATCCTCGACTTCGATCATAGTTGTGAGGATCACATTCCATTTGTGGAGTTTTCATACAATAATAGTTGTCACTCCACCATTGGGATAATAACTTTCAAATCATTGTATGAGCAAAATTATAGACCAACTCTATGTTGCACTAACCTAGGGGAGTCAGCACTCACATGACCAGATATGGTACGGGCTACCACGGAGAAGGTGCAGATCACCTAGGAGCAGATGAAGACTGCATAGAGTAGGCAGAATTCTTATGCCGATATGAGATGAGGACCTTTGGAGTTTGAGGATGGTGACCATGTATTTCTATGGTTCATACCCTAATGAGGATTGAAGATATTTGGCCGGGGCGGCATGTTATCTCTGAGGTTCATCGGACTTTTTTAGGTCCTCAGTATAGTTGGAAACATGGCTTACCGCTTAGCTCTTCCACATCAGTTGCATGGGGTGAACGAACCCTTCCATGTATCTTAGATGAGGATATATGTGAAAGACCCTTATCCCATCATCGACCATGGAGAGTTGGTCATTGATGATGGGGAGATGTTTACAGAGGTTCCAGTGGTGATTGATGATCAACATGAGCAGGTCCTTCATGGGAGCTCGATACCTTTGGTGTGCATTCACTAGCATCATGGGAATGTCCAGGAGAGCACGCGGGAGTGGGAGGGTTAGATACATGCTCTGTACCCCCACTTGTTACCTTAGTTTGATGTGTGTCTTATAAGGATGTAAACCCCTAAGTTGGGGAGAATGTAATGTCCCAAAAATTCCATGTAATGTTTTTAATTATATGGGAATTTTATGAGTCCTAAAAAGTTAATGACACATGATCCTGAGGCCCTATGTTCCCCAAATTAATTTCTAATCATTTTTAAGTATGTTTAGTAAACGTGCGAGCAGGTTTTTGTAAATTTTGAACTGGTGATTAGAATTGAAATCTGAGAGCATTGTTGAACTCGTATAGCCAATATTCCCTTAAAGATACCTTCACCTCTACCATAG
Source organism: Viscum album (assembly GCA_963277665.1). Taxonomy (NCBI): domain Eukaryota; kingdom Viridiplantae; phylum Streptophyta; class Magnoliopsida; order Santalales; family Viscaceae; genus Viscum; species Viscum album. Next base: position 693,349,185 of record OY728164.1, read on the forward strand.
TAGGTCGAGGGTAGAAGTTAGTTTTTCACCTATTCATGGAGGAATAGAAAAATAATAATTAACATTTTTATTCTTCTTGTAACCTTCTTTGAGGTTATGGAGGTGGGGACCACCCGAACTAAACCCCCCCCCCCCAATTTGAATTAAAAGGTGGGGACCACCCGACTCTTGGACTCCCTCTTTAATGAAAGAGTTTTCCCTAGGTTTCCTCTAAATTAATTATTCCAACCACATAACAATTAATTTATCCAAATTTAATTATGCCAACAAATTAAATAGATAAATATATTTTATTTGGTTGGATATTTATTTTTTTGGTGGATTTGGGGAAGTATTGGTAAAGGGGAATTGGGGGAAGAAATTTTGAGGAACACATATTCCCCAATGAAGAATTATTCTCCAATAAAGAATGAATATCCAATAAAAAACAAGGAACTAGACCTGAGCCTAGAATGGAATTACCTTACGGAGGTAACGAACACAGACGATCTACAACGACTTCAACTTCTTCCTTGTGACATTCTCCAATGTGGGACATCTTCAACAATGACAAACTGACGTTCTCCCTTCCCTCCTCACCAAATTCAAAAAATACATTGAGGTATGGGTTTTTTTGTTCTTCATGGTTTGAGTTGAATTAATCCTCTTGATCTTCATACTACCAATATAATGTGGAGGGTGCGGGCCAAATGAACATGACATCATTCCTCTACTGTTCTTCATTTTTGTTGTATTTTTCACTGTGGAGAAAAGTGGTGGATACCTCTCGGGATAGCCATACAAAATCTTGTTGGTGCATGCCCTCACCACTGGTATGGGAAGAGAATGCATGGAGGCCGGAGGGTGGCCAACTATTGCTGGATACGGTGGAGGACAGAGGGCAGTCGGTTCTACGGTCTTCCAAAGAAGAATGGGTGGTGCGTCTGGACACCTCCATCGGTGCAAATGGTCACGGCTCCCCAGGCCATGGTGGTTGCAGGAAGGTGGCAGGTGTTTTGCCGACCGTAGAGGGGTGGCGCACGACGCACCACTAGGAGGAGAGGAGGCCAGCTATTTTGGCCAGCTGTGCTGGACCGAGCGGGTCCCACATGCTGGCTAGAGACCGAAAGACTATAGTCGTTCAGTGAGTAGATGCTGGGGTAGCGTGATCTCCCCTGCATGTAGCTAGAACATGTTTCCCAGTGCGGGCCAGGTCAGTACGTCTTGGTCGGACCTGACCCAAACCTACTTCGACCAATTTTCTCTTTTTTGGCCATATATTGAGCTTCATGCATCCTTTTAACGAACCTTCTACAGTGTCAGAATCCTTATAGAAAGATGGTACTTTTGGTATAAGTCACTAGAAATTTGGATAATGTTGGGGTATAGTTGGTTTCGATAGAGGACGAATCTAACCGGGCCCTCGGGACTAAAATCCTAATAACATATAGACTAGACGTCCAATTGACGCACCCCCTATTGCATTGTGACCCCTTTTACATGGTGGTCCTCTGTGATACATCTTCTTGGGACTTCTTATTAGTTGGAGTATCGATGAGTACCTTAAATAGCGGACCCTCCTAGAGGAAAGAAAGCTTAGTGTGGGATCCCTGTAGCTGGATGTGACATGACAGAGGGATCCATCATGGGTCTGTGATTGAGGGTTCCACATGGATCTGCTCTAGGAATCCATGTAGAACCACTCTAGGATCCTTCGTGGGTTTGATTTACTAGGATCATGTATGGGTCTGAAGATGTACTAGGATTCTGTGTGGGTCTGATGATTTACTAGGATCCTGTGTGGGTCTGATGAAGTACTATGATCGTGTGTGGGTTTGACGATGTACTAGGATCATGTGTAGGTCTGATGCGTTACTTGGATCCTGTGGGGGTCTGATGATGTAATAGGATCCTGTGTGGGTCTGTGGTTTAGGATCCTTCATGGGTATGCCTCTTAATATGGTAAGATGTTTCAGTAGTTACATCTGACCATCTTTACTACCATATCAAAGATATACCTGGTATGAGCTGATTCCTTATCTTCATGGTGATATATTTGTGGTATTTTTATGTGGGTCATACCTATGTGGTACTTTCCTTTGTGTTGATACCTTGGTGGTATTACTATGTGTGTCTTACCTTTGTGGTACTTACCTTCTAGGTATTACTTTTTTTGACGAACATTTGAGCTTTGGAATTTTTTGATGGACCCTGTGTTTCCTCATGATTGAGATGGGTAAGCATGATAACTTATGTATTTGTATGGGTATATACATAAGTGGGTTTGTATGTTTATTTCATGATGTTTGGTTTATCCTTTGTAGATTTTGTGAGACCTTTAGGGTGTTAGGGTCCCTACTGAGTATCGTTATTCTCACCCATGCACGGGCTACACGCCCATCTTGTTGTGTGTGGTGCAGACGACAGAGAGTACTGACTGAAGACGAGAGTACTAGGAATGGATGTAGCTGAGAGGTGGACTTAGATGAGTCATACCACATAGAAAACCATTCGAGAGCTATACCCACTCTTCTGTTAGGATCCTTGGCGGGTGTTTATAGGAGTTGTCTTAGTTTACTTGTTATTTTATGTTTCATGTACTTTACAATTGGGCTTGTATTCTGGCCCCTTTTTATTTACTATACTCAATATATTTACAATTTATTTTACCTTGTGTTCATATCCAGCTGTGTGTTTGGTTGTGTGTTTTTACTGGATATAAGGGAATGCCTTCCTAGTTTTTAGAGAAACACACCTTCGATGCTAGTCGCCAGCCCCTAGCCTATGTAAGGCGGGATTGTGGTAGTCACAGAATGGGCCCTAAGGGATGGGTCATGATAGTGAAGATGACCACAAAGCTAGAACTTTGTTGAGGAGATCATTACTAAAAACTAAAAATATACACTTTCAAGAGAAATATAACTATAAAATTCTGATAGAGAGTCATATAAAACATAATAAAGAAACAGTTTACAATAGAGAAACCATAATTCTTTAGTCAATTAATATACGGTTAATTTCATATTTAAAATTTAAATATATATATTTTTTATTTCTGAAATCCATTTCCATGTTTTTTGGAATAATTTAAATATCTAGTTTAATCACTCAATACAATGAACATCCTTTATTTAGTTACATTTATTAAGAATTACCTCATACATTTCATGTAAATAGATCAATCCCCACATCATTTAATAATAGTAGAATATGGGTATTCATTATGAATTTTTAATGACTGATATAATTTTAATAATTCATGAGAGTCATAATCAACGGTAATTCATTTCCTCTTTCTAAAACTAATTTCCAAAACCAATATTGTTAAAAAAAGTTATCCAATATTCATAAACACAATAATATTTAAAAACATTTACTTAGATAATATTAAACCATTTCATAAATTGTTTACATTGTATCCCTTCTAGAGGTTCAAGATCCAATAATTTAGAAATAGGTATATTAGATATCTGAAATTAATTTTCTATTAATCTCTCAAAAAAATGAATTATATCATAATAATCATATACCAAACATGTGAATACCTATATCACGGTTTCACTTGAAAATGGTAATAATATAAATTACCAGAAATCATTATTGAAAATGTGAATTATTACTTATTTAGTAATAAAATCATATATTGTTAGATATTTTACAAAATCAAAAAATGTTTTCACACCATCAATGCTAGAATTTTTTTTATTAACCAGTTATCATTTCTAAGGTACTAAGTATTATAAAATTGACATTATCCATATCAATAAACTCTTCATCCTATTATCATTATATCAAAATCAGGATTATATAAAATGTCATATTTCTTTCAATCATGTGTTTTAAGAAACATTAAACATGCCACTGTATCATTTTTCATGGTACCATTCTACACATTCATTTAATTCTGTTAATAAATAGTGATATAGTAGAATAATTAATTATTTTGAGAGTATTAGAAAAAATAATAATTTTACAAAATTTTTCCTAGATCAGTTAACCTTATTAAAAAAAATTATAGTATTTTCTTCTCATTAATTTGTAACTATTTCCTTTAATTTTTCATTTGTAGAATCATCATAATCATTAATATAACCATTACTCATTCAACCATTAAAATATTTCAACGTAGGACATTGATTTTTATAATTACATTGCATTCCAAATGTATAAAATTAAACTCATGATGATTAATCAGGGAGACCATTATTCAAATTTATTTCATTATCTAGATAGTTCATCTAATTTACAGTGAAATTATATTATTTGGGTACTTTTCCATAACCAAATCCATTTATAATGATTTTATAAAATTAATATGGATTCCTAATATACAATTATTAATATATATGAAAAATAATATTATTTTCTCTATAGTATCCACCACCTGATACCTCAGTGAACTCTATTCTTCTATTTTAGGTGGATCCATTAATTGGTAAATGTGAATTTCATTAATCAAAAATATTGCAAACTGTATAGGAATCATCACAATATTTTTTACTCTATTCTATATCCCATTTATTTTATTGACAACTCATTATATACCACATTCAGCATGAAACCAATTCTCTCTAGTTCCATCAATTGATAATACCTAATACACCCATTGTGAGAGTGACTAATATTATTGTAAATATTATAGAAATTTAAAAAATAATTTATAGAATTTATAAATAATGAAACATTATCAATATATGAATCCCTATGTTTGACATAGGGTATCCATAGTCATTACCAAATATATAGGATATTATCATACGCATAGAGTTATCATCAAATTCTATATTAGAGTTCTGTTCTATATTATATATTTTTTTAAATATATTTTCTAAGGTTTCTACTAGACCTCCTTTGATACCAACTATAAGGACCCTGACCATAGTATCCCAAAGTGAATAGTTTCATTATTAAACTTGAATAATATTCATGGAATCATATCCTAAATGTCTGAAAAGTTTAGAATATTCAAATAATTAGATACATACTTGAATCAAACATTACAATTGAAAATATAATATATTTCACTGAGAATCATTTGAGAGAAACATTATTCTTATAGATTAACCCTTTATATCATTCATAATGAACTTTCTAGAATACGGGGGAAAATTAAAAGATTATAAATGGGTGAGCTCATATGCTCAAAGAGGGTATGCAATAGAAGAAACATTTATAAAAAATAATAAATAATAATGGAAAGGTAATTAACTGAAACACACCCCATTTAATTAAAAACCTTAGTAAGTTAAAGATGGAATAAATATAAACCAATAATTATATATAAATAGTCACATGATCTAGAAATCATGACCATTGATATTATAATAATAAATAGTAGCATTAAAATCAATAACTAATATCATTATCAGGTAATGCATCATTTTGGACATTTTAAACATACTCTGGCAGCTTTGACCAATACATAATATATAAACAGGTTAGAAATCAATCAAAACCCAAACTAGATTGTCTCAAGATATATACTTATACATCAAAGCCTATAAAATTCTCTACCCATCACATACTAAGTTCTAGTAATTACTCAAATTAAATTTGGAGAACATAGTAAACATAAAAATTATTATTGAAACTAGTATATAAAATGTTAATAATTTCCCAAATCTGTAAACATAATCTATAACCCTCCAAAGTAATGATTTGAATCATATCAAAATGGTACATCCCTAATAAAACTAATCATATACCCGTTTAAAAATTTATGGATAATGGAACCATAAGATATGAACCAAAATAATAAATAAGATTAACAAAATTATTCTTAAATAGATAAAAATACATCACATTAAATTTTATTGAACAAATTACCATTTTCCTCATTAAAAATAATTTTTTTAAAACATATGAAAATGATAAAAGAATGATTTTCATTGAAAATTACCATTTTTACAATTAAATTATGATTCAAGTCATTATAGAATCATCATGGGGGGAAACGTTTCATACACCATATATGTTATGAAAATCAATACATCTGTATTATTTATGAAAATTATCAAAAAAAGAATTTAGAAAATGAAAAAATTCAACATTTAAATTTGTATTGTATAATGTTAAAAATTATTAAAAACGTTCTTGAATAAATAAAAATATAGTACTAAAAAATATGGAAAAAATTCTAGAATGTATGGTTATGGATGAAAAAGAGGGTTCTAAGCAAATATTTTAAAAAAATATTTTTAAAAGAAAAATGCCTCTTAAAAATATCATACCATTGAAGTGAGAATTAAAAAATTGATTACATTATGAGTATCATATGTAAATTAAAAATTAAAATTTTTGGCTAAGACATAATATAATCATATTTCATTTCATATGTAATCTTATCATTACTTAATAAATTAAGTAGAATCTTAACCCAATGAATATAAATTGAGTTAATAAATTCAATACCACTTGTATTATTTAAAACGTATGCACAATAAACATATTAATATAACAATGAAAAATTGAACAATATGAATATAATATGATTAATGGAAGAAATATCAATGGTAATCATATAAAACACACTAAACAAATAAGTGGTGAATAAAGAATATATCTCACAGAAGTAAAAGCGTGGTGAGAAACCCTTACATCATGATTTCCATTAGTTTTTCAAACATAATCCTCATGTATAATGTTTTAATGTATTTTATTAATTTTTATTGAACTATATTGACACTTATAAAATTTAAACGATATTTTTATAAAATTTCACCACATGTTCGTCAATATTATTTCAATATTTTCAATATTTTGGGTGTCTATGATTCATGGTCTCATGGTCGGTTAACTTGTTGATAATTTTAATTGTTCAAATAAAATGAAAATAAAATTATAAAAATGAAATGAAATGTTATTAATTCAATTAAAAATGATTAAATAGTCCCGGGTATCATTTTTATTTTGGATATAAATATTGTGTATTTGATAAAAAGTTCATGATAAATGTCTAGATAATTTGGTTGTTTTTCCAACCATCAATTTTTTTTCATTTTATAAAATATTAATAATACATTATTGCTACAGAATATGAAATATGTTATAATATACATATTATGATCTTATTTTATTGTAATAGTACTTTTATTACCACCCATTATGGTGGTTATGGGGAAAAAATCCTTTTTCATAGAGACGATTAATTTCCATAATTTGGACAATGGGGTTGTTTCATTGAATAAGAGGAGATAAAATAGGGATGGATAAAATATATTCTATTAAAAATATAACATTTTATTATATACATTATTCTACTGTTGATATGATTTTATAGACAAATTTGGTGTGGAGAAGGTAGAATAAGAACCAAAATTAAGGGGGTGGTTTGAGAAAAGTGCCACTTCAATGTCACCTCCTTGAGGGAAACCATAACGAACATTGAATTATCACTTGAGTGAGACCAATATAAGCTAGATATGTGTAGAGTGGGTATTAGAGGGTTTAGAATTTATTTTATTATATTCATGGATTTTGTTTAAAAAGGGGGTGGTGAGTGGTGGTATTTATACGTGAGGTTGAGTCGTTTTAGGTGATTGAATAATTATTATATTATAATTAAATCCCATCAAATTTGGGTGGAATTAATTTAAGGTATATGATTGATAATAAATTTAATAATATTATTTTATGGTGGATGAAAACAAAAAACACATTTTTAATATATTATTTTTAGGTATTTTATGATTTTATCTTTTAATATAAACAAATTATATTATTTTACCTATGATGTGGTTAAACATTTTTTACATGATAAATTTTTAATGAATAAAAAAAATGAACTTAAAAACTTATTTGTTCCTCCTAATTCCAAATGTGACATTTACTTTTCATGGAAAATTCTATTAATTTGATAAAAAAATTAAATATGTTAAACATATAACTCATAAAAACATATTTATAGTTCAAATAGTTGTTTTCAAAATTATGAAGCATTTTTTTATAAATGTGACATACTGTGTGTAATTTCGTTCAATTAATAATTTTTTCAATGAAATGAGGGATATTAAATTTTTAAATTTTATAGATTTAAAAATTATTTCATTATAGTTGTATTTTGTAGAACATTATTCTTAATTTCTAATGATAAAATATAGATTCTTTAAAAAAAATAGCAAAAAAATTTCCCAAAGTTAATTTTTATATAATGAATCCAAAGACTAAATTATTTTTAATATATCTTATTACATATTATAATTTCATCATTGATATAAATAAACTTATTTAATTATATCTTTCAATTTGATAAAAAACATTCTGACCACTATAACAATTACTAGGACATCATCTAAACTTATGATCATGTAAGTTGTGTTTTTAAAATTATTTCAAGAATGTAATTTTTGTATAAAACATATATATTTACCGTAATTTTATTTAATTGAATATGTTCATAATCTCAAATACAATACATTTTTTATTTTATTATTAAAAAATACTGATGATCATGTAAATGTGTGGACGTAACCAATAACAATATTGAAAAAAATTACTTATTGACTTGTGGTAATAATACTGATAAGCTATATTAAATGAAAAACACAAATTATTATGAAATAATTTCCCTAAATGTATAAAATTTTACTTACCCTTCATCATTCACTTCAATTAGAATCATGGTTTAATAATATTTATTAAATTAATATTGAATTACCAACTCTATACTTATTACTATAACACTACCTATGGTTGGGATGAATCATAGAGTATTAGGAGAGAAAAATTATGTATTTTAATTAATTTTTCTCAATTAGTATTCTAGTTTTAATATTTGGATTAATAATAAGAATTTTTGTAGACTGAATATACAATTCTTAACAAAAGAAATAAATGTTTGATACATTATAACTTAGTGTATTTTATCCTTATACTCTTTCTAGATAGAAAAGATCATTTCAACATATGATGTAAATAATTCATTATAAATTTTCATTTCTTTAGCATATATTAAAATCACCAAAAAATAAACATTATATTGACAATCATAATGAAATGTTCATGGTGTTACAACATCTCTCATTATCTACTATAAAAGGATCTCTCCATTATCAATTAAAATTAATTATTCTCAATCAATTTTTTCTTGAATACCAGCCGATTTTCCTTCTCCTAGAGTATTATAAAACATTTTTAATACCATAGTTCTATAGAAGAGTCATATGTTCTTCATTCTGAAAGGTATTATCATGGGAAGGAGATATTTCATTACATTATGTAATTAGTTTTTTGACCTTTTAGTTACATTTTAATGCAGAGTATTTATTAATCATATTATCAATTATCATTAAGTTATATTAATATAATTTTTTAAAGAAAATAATTTTTGTATTATATAACTACTTATTATTACTCGTTAATTAGTACAACATGATCTTTTTGGGGCTGGTTCAACATCCTACTTGAATGTTTCTAAAATAAATTCATCATCTCACCATGATTATGTATCATGAAATTAAGAATATTAATATAGGATATTAATTATAAAAATATTTTTTTTAGGGTAGGTAATGGTAATATTTTTATTTAACAAATTATAAATATGACATCGTTTGTTCATTTAAATTACCATATGAAGTGCATTATGGAGATCATCATGGAGAACCATACCCAAAACTATCATGGAATAAACCTGGAAGTTTATAATTCACTATATATTATATATACTAGAATAATTACTATTTTTTTGATAAATAACTCATGAAATTGGAATAATGAATGAAATTTTTATAATAATGTCTAATAAGTAATGATTAAAACTAAAATTTACTGATGATAAATATTAAATAAAAAAGTAATTACATTGTAAATAAATCAATATTAAATACAAATATAAAGGTATTTATACTTGAATAAGCTGAATAAATTGAAAATTAATGATCTATGGATTTTCATACACATTCTTTGAGAATGTTTTACCAAGAAGAAATGTAAGATAAGAGGTTTTCATGTCGATTTCCCATCTTTGAGACATATTTTGTCTTATAAAACAATTTTAGTTAATATGAATTATAAAATATATCATAAAAATATTATATCACATACGAATGTTATTTAAATTTATATTTCATGTTCTCTCTTTTGGTTAATTTTAATTTCCCATGTTTCTAAATCTAATAGGGTTTCATTCCAATTTAACATCTAAATCATGATTATATATGTATGAACTATGATATTGGGAATGTATTTAATATTTTAATCATAAAACCAATATAGTTTCTTATAATATATATATATGTTTGTGTTTGTTTTATAAGTATTAATAAAATTTAACCCCCAATGGTCCTCAATTCAACCGAATGTGAATTTGCTAGTCAAGGTAGCCATATATCTTTTTTTTCATTCAGGAATACATTTCCTTTGTGTCCATATTATTACATTCCAATAATATTTTTACATTTTATTCTGAAATTTTTTTTTGTATATTCTTCTTTATTAAACCATATTACTTATTATCTCTTTTAGAAAAAAAAATTTTGTTATTATTTCTATCATGTTTCGTTTTTAATTATCACAACCCAAAAAAGAAAAAAAGTGATTTTCTTTCCCCAACAAATATATTATATTCCTCTCCAAATCAACCAAAATATCATCATTTATATCAATGGATCCATTAGAGGATATTATATTTCAATTTTATGTTAGTATATATCATTTTATATTTCTTGAAAATTATTTTTTAATGTGACACAATAAATTTTATTATTAAACTAATGTAAACAATATTCTATGATCTCTTTATCAATCAGTCATTTATGTTTTTCTTTATATCATAAAAAGATAGAACTCTTATGTTATAATTATCATGATAATATTCAATTTTATATTATGATATATTATTATTTGGACATTGAATTTTGGTATAAACTAATATAACTCTTGATGACATTTCAATTGATATCATTTGAAAATGTTATGTAACCCATTTTTCTATTGGTTATTCCTAATGATATATATGATTGATACTATTTGGCTCACATATTTATTGTTCATCATTATTTCTATGGGTTACTATATATCCTTCAAATAAATTTGTTAATTTTTTGAATTATATATGATGATGATGTTATACATTGACATTACTGTTATATTTATACTTTTATGAAAAAAAATTATTTTTATGTTAAAAACTATATGAGTGAAAATTTAAATAATGTTCATGAGTAATTTAATGAATATTTTTATTATGTTCACAAATCAATGCGTTGATATTTTTTTATATTAACTATTTTATGAGTTAATATTGTTATTATGTTCACAAATATATTAATAAACATTGTTCTTATTTTCACAATTTTGTGTGTGGGAATATTTTTATGTTCACAACTATATTTGTGTACATTGTTGTAATATTCCAAAATGTGTGTGCGTGAATTGATTTTTTGTTTATAATAATATTTATTGATAGAGATGTTATTTCATAACTTTATCTATGCACATTATTTTTTGGGTACAAAAATTCATGTGTGAAAATTTTTGTTAGGTTCAATACTCAATATTTAACTTATATGATGGAATTATTATTCCATCGTATATGTTTTATAGATTGAGGATATATGTACTTCAATAAATTTTTACAAAAAACTAAAATTATTCAATGCTCATTTAAATAAAATATTCTCCCTTGGTCAATATTTCACACATGATTATGATCCACTCTATTAATAAATCATTGAAAAAATTTACATTACTGGGAAATTGAACTCATATTTTTTTTAAAACTTCCCATTCTAAATATATATATGACTATTTATAGGATGAAGTTTGTATAAAGACTTTTTGGGATGATTTTGAGCCATAAAAGGTACTATAACATCTATATAGTTAATATCTAATTAATATAAACCACAATTTTATGATACATATACACTAAACATAGTATCCTTGAGATGGTTGGCACATTATTACATTGTTAGAAAATACAAAAAATTAAGTCCCTAAGGAATAAATTGATTAATATTAATGGTAAACAATATATATATATTATGATACCAATTTATATTAGAAGACATAAAATTGAATATATTCTTTTTTAGGGATCTTTTTTATTTCCAATATTATATCTCGTCATTTCAATTATTAATAATTTCAAAAAATTCTTGGGAAATGAAATAAAAGAATGGGTTGATATTAGATATTCAATATGGGAATTCATAAACAAGATGATAAATAAGGCATGAACAACATGGAAGAAATAAAGCATGACAAAAAAATGAAATATCAATAACCATATGATATTTATATATATCCAAGGTTATAATAAATATTCAAATAAACTCAGTAGAATAAAAAAATATCCATAATGCTGGAATACATAATTTTGGACATCTGAAAGTTAAAGTTGAGGCCTTTTGCATAGATATCTAAAAAATATATTAATGCTTTATACTAAGACATAAACATAAATTTTTATAGAATTATAAAATATAAATACAAGTTTTTCTATTGAAATATATTGATTTATCATGGTCTATGTAATTTAAATCCTCACCCATTACATAATATTTCTAATTCATAGTTCATGTGAAAAAACAACATATCCTAATAAACATGAATTAATAACTAATAATTTTCCAAATTGGGAAAAATCACATATTTAATATAAATATAGTCCATGTAAAATATGTTTATAAAACTTCTAGGGAAATAGGGTTTATAGTATTATAAGATTATAACCTCAGTAATTCATATAATTTAATAATTTATTTTAACATATTTGAAACTACATTCAAAATATCACTGGAATATTAATAGAAAAATATACTATTTTTTATTTAAAGTACTTATTTAAAATATGAAATTTTACCAAATATAATGGAAATTAGTTTCCTTGAAAATAAAATTACAATTTTTTAATTTATTAATCCAATAAATGTGTGTTCATGATAGTGGGAAATTTTATCAATCATATATTAGTTAAAAAATCAATCCTTTTACACTTTTGTTAAAAGATTAATTTGTAACTCATTACAAAAATGATTAGAATACAAATTAAAAAAAATTAATAAATATTTCAAATATGTATGAATAATTATAAATTAATTTATTTATAAATTTTATTTTAAATATGCATACGGATGGGAGAGATTCTCGACCGAGTAGAAATAATGTCTTCTATTACATAAAAAAATTATTTCAATATATTGAGTACATAATGGGAGTAAAATAAAAGAAAATTATAAATTTATCGAAATATATATAAGAGAGTAAAATATATTTTTATTAATACATAATAATGATATGATTACCTACATGGATTCCTAAACATAAATAATATTAAATATTGATGACATTGCGAAATAAACCATAATATCAGGTTTTAATTCCTCTTTAAGTGTCAAAAACTCATTTATATTAAATATTTATTCATTGTAGATATATTACATATCCCTATATATATATATCATTACACATATTATTTATAGGTGATATTTTCTCACCAATTTAGTAACAATTTGTTGACAATGACATTTTTATGGGTTAAAGTATCTTTTTTATGTAGGTTTTGATTTGATAGTTTTTGAACCTTTACATTGATAATGGATAAATCATTTTAATTATTTTTATATTGATATTTTTATCAAATATATTCATTATATATTTATATATATAAATCTATAAATTATGATGATAGAAATGTGAATTGCAACATTCATTGAGATTGTAGGCCCTGTGTATGCATGAATGTTGTTTTCACTTTTGGAAAAACTGGATGAGTTAAATTTAAATAATATTTAACCTTTTAAAACATATTTTTATATCATTTACATCATTTATACTAATTTAATTTATTCTTATTTATATCTATGTAAAACGGAAAAGGATAAAAAATTGCACCTCTTCATGGTGGTTGTAGTCCACAAGTATGCTTGACCGATGTTACTTTATTCCAATAGATTAAAATGGAGAAATATAGATATGATAATATTATTATAGAAGATTAATTATTTAAAAAAAATAATATATACTAATTAAAACCATCGTAATACCTATCAATAAAATATTGTGATGTAATTTTTTATCACAATGTGGATATGATAATCCATATATACACAATAGTCATACAAACACATTGTATTTCAGGAAAAAGTATGTCAGTAATTGTTTTATAAATAATAATAAGAATAATAATAATAATTTATATATATGATAATAAATTTTTTTTCTTGTGATAAATACCAAAATTTTAGGGGATTTGGAAGAATAAATATATTTAAGATGTTTATGTTTGACAATTACCCATTTTTCGAGAGACCTCATTTAGAACCTAACCTTATGGACTAAGAGTTTAATTTTTTTGGATACCCTCAGATCCAACACATATATAAGTATGTTACTAAAAGTAGTTTTATGGACTAGGTCATTATATGGTTCCTAATTTGGTTTAATAAGGCTTAAGAAGGTGATTTATTTTATAATGGTGTGAAAGAACATAGTTGGAATTATAAAATATTTTAATTTATACATAAGATATTCTAAAAAAAATGCTTTCAAATTGAAATATATTGTATTATATAAGTTTACATTGATGAAATACCATCAACCCATGAAATTATGACCAGATTTTGAATAAATTTAAACCAATAACATTAGCTTTAACTCATTACATATTATATTTCAACCGTTTTAAAAAAATTCCATTCTCTATTCTGATAGGGTTATCATATCATATATAATCTAAAATTTGTTTCAAAATTTGAAAATTTCTCATACATAGATTTTATTTCCATCATATGTTTCAACCTATTTTTTTTTCTAGTTTGATCTATCGCATTCGATGTGTTCAGATTTTAAATTTGGTGCTTCATGTGTTCTTGCTTTAAATTTGGAGTTAGGTATGATATTTTACTATTTGGACTTATTCATAATTTTTTTAAGTTATTTGTAATGACCTAGAAATTTCAAGGAAATTTTTTTCTTAATTTTGTTGGAATTTTATGAGTGCGCAGTTTCAGACGACACCTGATTCCAAGGCCCAATGTTCCTGGAATAAATTTCCGTAGTTTATCTTGGGTAAGTTCAGTAAACGAATGAGTGGGTTTTTATATCTTTTGAACAGGTGCTCAGAATTTAAATCTAAGGGCAGCGAGGAACTCGCAGCGCCGATAACTGCTTAGGGGGAGCATAGTTGTAGTTGCGTTTTACGCAGGTTGAGTTTAATATTTGGGATTTAGAATAAAATAAGTAAAATTTTTTGTGTACAAATTTTATCTAAGGAAGGTTGTTTTTATCCTACAAAGGGGATGTTAGAGGTGGGGCCCACACCCACCTAACATCCCATGGGAGGGTTTAGTGTGGTGGGGCCCACGCGAACCCCTAACTCCTCACCTCCCTCTCAAATCCCTAAACTACTCATAACTCACCCTTGTTTAATTCATTAAAACTCCACTCATTTAATGTAGTGGATCCACTTCACTTTCCATATCTCTCTCATCTTTTATTGTTTTCCAACACAAGATAATCAATTATTTCAAACTCTTAAATTATTTAATTAAGGGATTTGATTTTTGAAAGTTTGGAAAGTGTAATTAAAATAAGGAGTATCCTTATTTTAATTTGGGATGGAGTTTGTTATGTGGACGAAATTGTTTGAGAGAGTGAGAGAGCCCTTGTGAAAGAGGAAGAGAGTTCCTCCTTCGTTGAAGAACACCACCCTTTACGAAGAACGATTCTCCATTCGATAGATCTTCAACAAATGATGCTTGAGTCGGGATCGAAGGACTTTGCGGAAGTGATGAATTCCAACGATCGTCGTCCCCTTCATCTCTTCCCTTGTATCGTTGTCAATGAGCCGATGTCCACCCTCTCGCGATATCATCATAAAATGAAGAATGGAACAAGGTAGGGTTTTCTTTTATTAAGTATGAATTTATTCTCTTGATTCTTACTTTCTAAAAACAAAAAACATGGATCAACTTATTATCAAGTTGATCCGCGATTGTTTTCTTTGCAGGTTGGGAATAAATTGTTGTGGGAAGTTGTAGGAGTTTTTTTGTTCATGATTAATTTATCTTTCTTTGTTGATTAATTTGGATGAATGTTACCAACGTAACAGGAGGAGATCGGACCACACAAATATGGCCGATTTCTCCTCCCCGCTTTCTTGATGAACAACGCTGACGAGTTGTGGTGAAGGTGGCGCGATGTCGTTGCACCACGCGGGAACGAAGAGAACTGTGACTGGAGCGGGCCGTGGCGGTGGAGCATTGTTCTTTCGCGCAACTCTGGAGAGGTCGAAAGAGGCCGTGGCTAGGAGCAGGCCGCGGCAGATGGGAGCGGCGCTGTTGCGCTGCGCCAAAGCATCAAGGGGCTGCGGTCAGTACGAGCCGCGGTGGAGGGGCGCGGCACCGTCGCGCCGTGGCAGTCAGACGGAAGCCGCAACCTAAGATCGCGGTAGTCACAAGCAGGGGTGGCCAGACTCGACCGGCCACCAGCGCCACCTAGACGCGGGACGATCAGGTCCTACAGTTACACAGCCGGCCGACTTGTGGCTACCCGTTCGAAGAATTCGGGGGGCGGTCATAACCCCCCGACAGTAAACTAGGGCGGACCCCACAGGGTCCGTCGTTCGAAAAAAATCCCCCCCCCCCCCCTTGCACCCCGCTCGGTCACGAGCCAAGCCTGTCCGCACTAGCAGGGCCGGGCCACGCCCATCCGGGCCGACCCAAGGGGTATTGGGCCAGGTCAGACCTGGCCCAGACCACCTATTTTCAGACCAGGTTCATTCAAAAACCCATAACATGGGCTAAGGACCTCCGATCGATGCACTGTTAGTTTCATGGGGATCCTTGGATCGAGACAGTCGTTTCGGTATATTACACTAAAACATTCAGTAAATTTTGGGTATGGTCGGGTTGGTTCGAACCCGAAACCAACCGGGCCCTCGGAGAAGAAATGATAATAACTTGAGCTCTGGATGTCTGATTGACGTGTCGTCGGCTATGTTGGATTCCTCTTGATGAGACAGTTCTTTTGGAATACTTCACCTGAGGCTTGGATGTAGTTGGATTTTGGCTGGGTTGGATTATACCCGAAATCCAATACGGACCCTGGAACGGAAAAGCTGATAACATTCAGACCAGACGTTCATTTGTTGAACCGTCAGCGGCATTGGATATCTCATTGAAAAACAGTCTCTTTGAGTATACCCTATGAGAGTTCAGGCTACATTTGAGATACAGACGGGTTGGTTCGTACAC
This sequence comes from Viscum album, assembly GCA_963277665.1. NCBI lineage: Eukaryota > Viridiplantae > Streptophyta > Magnoliopsida > Santalales > Viscaceae > Viscum > Viscum album. The sequence continues at coordinate 693,366,362 of OY728164.1, forward strand.
GAATCCAACCGGTCCCTCAGGACGAAAAGGCTAATAACTCACAGACTGGACGTCCGATCGACGCGTCGTCTATTGCGTTGAGACCCATATGATGAGGTGGTCCCTTGTGATACTTCCTTTAGAGACTTTGTGATACATTGAGTATCAAAAAGTAGCTCGTGGAGCGGATCCTCCTGGAGACGAGTGTGCAGAGTGTGGAGACCTTGTAGTTGTGGACTTGACGACTACTTGACCGATTTGACTTGGAGTGAGTAAAATAGCCAAGTGGACAGAGCACCCGGTATTTGGCGGAAGACCCACGGTGGACAGAGCGCCTGGGAGTTGGCAGAAGACCCGCAATACTCGAATGTAGGAGTACCTCTGTAGGCTATTAGGGGAACCGCTACTGTGTTTGGGCGGCAGACCCCTGGCGGGGAGCACAACTGTGTTTGGGTGATGACCCGCGGTACTTGACAGGAGGAGTACCTCAGCAGTCTATGGTTAGTGGGTAGTGCCTCGAAGTCGTGACATGGCTACTATACTCGACTGAGGAGGAGTTCTCTAGTAGTTTTTGTTTCAGTATCATTAATTAAAATCCAGTTTTGAGCTTAGTGAATGACCTTTGTGTTTTCCTCATGATTGAGATAGGTTACTTGATAACATAGGTATATGTATGGGCATATACCTAAGTAGTGGTTATCTATTGATTACATATCTGTTTGATACCTCATGTTTGAGATGGGCTTCATGATAACTTAGGTATTAGTATGGGCTTATACCTAAGTAAAGGTTATCTTTTTAGATCCTTCTTTGTGGTTATCGTTGTTAGATATAGTGAGACCTTGAGGGTCTCAGGGTCCCTACTGAGAATTGTTATTCTAATCCCTGCATGGGCTATGCCCGCACCTCGTTGTGTTGGATGCAGGTGATGGACAGTGCTGACGGGGCCGAGTGTTCAAGGACTGGACGGTACCCGGAGGTGGACCTCACGACGAGTTGGTACCCAGAGGTGGACCCTATGACGAGACAGTATACAGAGTTGGACTTCACGACATGACGGTACTCGGAGAAGGTTGATGGGCGAGAGCATTGAGGAGGCTATCTATACCCACCCATCAGGTAGGATCCGTGGTGGACGATCCAAGAGCTATGCTATCTATACCTACCCTTCAGGTAGGATCTGAGGTGAACGACCCAAGAGATGCTTCTATTTTTCCAGTTGTTTATCTTTTCTGTTGTATTTTTCATTTAGTTGTATCTGTACTTTTCAGTTGGGTTTTTATTCTGGACCTTTACTTTTCATCACTTTCTTTTGTACTTAGTGTATTACTTCCGTTTGTACTCTTTTTGGATTTGTTTATGTTTTTATAAAGGAAATTCCTTCCCAGTTATCTGGATTTATGCCTTTTGTGCTAGTCACCAGCCCATGGCCTATGGAAGGCGGGCATGGGGTTGTCACGGCACGGGCCCCAAGGACTGGTCGTGACAAATTGGTATCAGAGGACGTCGGTTCTACTGCAGAACTTAGGACTCTAATATTTTCATTCTCTGAAGCAATAGTGTTAAGGGTACTAAGTGTGGTCTTCAGTTCAGGGAGTCCAGTGTTTCTTTGAGCAGCCGACGTATCCATACATCAAGTCCCTGACTTCTGATTTCCAACTCAGTGCACAAAAACACTGATTGTGTGTGTGTTTTCAAAAGTTTCTTTTAAAACAACTCCAACCAGGTCAGCTCACCAGGTATAATCGTTTGACCATGTCACGTCTGTTTCTTTTAGTAAGTATTCACCTAGACAGATAGCGTGGGTACCAAGTGGGGAGTGCGATGATAGACCATGGGGAAGCGAGGCCTTAGTACAGGGCCTTCTACTAGTTGAGACACCAGCAGAGAGTGCAAGACGCTTGAGCATGATGTATGAGTTCTAGCATCAGAGGCCTCCGAAGTTTCAAGGCGAGTCAGATTTTCAGATGGTTGGTCAGTGGATGGAGTTTGTAACATGAGCTTTCCACATATCTGGGACAGCCACAGACTTGATGGTGTACCTTGCTGTTAGCCTCTTCCAGGGAGCAGCTGAGAGATGGAGGAGCCACATGTTACAGTTTTGTGACCGAATGACCTTCACCTGGGGAGACTTCGAGACCTTCTTCAGGGTGGAGTTTATACCATCGACTCTACACTCTGAGCATGCTCAAGAGTTGCTGCCCATGTTGCAGGGGTTTTCTTCAGTAGCTGAGTCATCTGTAGGCAGGAGACTGATGATGCAGAGGTCCAAGAGGGCCAGGCCAACAGGTGGGTGACCTCAGGTTTTAGGTTTGGTTGTGCGAGGAAAATGAAACAGAGCTAGCCATATGAGGAGAAGGAAGTGCTATTCATGCGGTAAATAGTGTCACATGGCTCGTGACTATCTGACCCACCGCTCAGATGACTAGCAGACAGTAGATGAGGGACCTCCCAGGATGAGGCAGAGGTTCGATCGTGACAGACCACAAGGAGCTGGCCATGCAGATGGAGGTGGGCGACGCTTCGAGGTATTTCCACCACCACCACCACCTGGAAGACCACCCCGACCGCAGGGAACATGTGGATATGGGAGAGCTCATCTTCAAGAAGCCGAAGCATATGACTACGGAGCTCCAGAAGCAGGTGTACAGGAGCGTGCCTAGCCATGGAGGCCCTTATTCTTTGTGACTTTTAGTTTCCATGTTGTCACTATTGTGTTTTCTATGTGTCTTTGTAATTTGAGATGCAGAAATAAAATAAACTTGTCTTTGTGATGTTTACATTCTTTTCCACTTTGTATAGTTGATGCTAAGAGGTTCCGGTTTAAAAAACCTTTTTTGATCCTCACTTTCGAGATACCTACTTGAGGAGACCCAGTGACAACACACTGCTGCTGACATTGTGACTTGAACCTTGGAGGTGAGAGTAACAGTTGGGTCTCTTGGTAGTAGCGTCGAGGCCTTACGATGTCGTCCATGGCATGAAATAATACCGTTCATGTCAATAATGATTGTATTAGGCAAAGAATGTTGTTCATCCATGGGATGAGACCAGATTTCTCTTTTTGACAGAAGAGAAATCCCAACATCTATTTGGTGGAATGTAGATGAAGAAGGATGGATATGAGTTATTACAATTGGATAGTCTCACCCATTGTTTATTGAGGGAACGGTTTATGGTTCTCTCCATATTAATAGTCTCAGGTGTGTTTTCTCATCGATGGACCTGAACTTGAGATAGCGGTGATGGCTTGTAAATCCTCTAGGACTATGACTTCGAGATAGTTTATACTCCTCGACAGGGGGACGTGGTAGCAGATGCTCTTAGTTGGAGATTGGGCATTCAAATGTTAAGAATGGCGAGACAACAACAAACACATAATAGATATCCTTTGTGGATATTGTTGGATTCAACACGTATAGAAACAAAGATGGTTTAGGTCACGACGTAAAAGGTGCAAATCATCCAAGAGTAAATTAAGAGTGCACGGAGCAGACAGAAGTCCGATGCTGATAGGAGACAAAAACACTAGAGGTCTAGGGTCACCTCGACAGGGTTTACGGAGATTTAGCCCAGGCATCATGTTATCTCCGCGCTTCATCGGACCGTTCCATGTCTCCATCAGAGTAGGCAAGGTGGCTTACCTCCTAGCCTTTCCACCTCAGATGCACTGGGTGCACGACGTCAGCCACATATCTCAAATGAGGAGATGTGTGCACGACCTATCCGTCATCATTGACCAAAGATTGTTGGACACTGATGACGGGGCGACTTCTACGAGGTTCTAGTAGGAGATGAGGATATACATGAGCGGGTCCTACGGGGACGGCCGATTCCTCTTGTGCGCTTTTGTTGGCAGCACGAGAACCTCCAGAAGAGCACAAGGGAGCAGGAGGCTCAAATGCATGATCGGTACCTCCCTTAGTTTCCCTGGATTGTGTTGTAGATTCACGGGGACGTACAACCCTGATGTGGGAGTAATGTAACGACCCGAAAATTTTAGAGGAAATTTTTTTCTTAATTTCTTTTGAATCTTACGAGTGCAGAGTTTCAGATGAAACCTGATTCCGAGGCCCGGTGTGCCTAGAATCAATTTCCGAAGCTTAGCTCGTGTATGTTTAGTAAACGAACGAGAAGGTTTTTGTATCTTTTGAACCGGTGCTAAGAATTGAAATATGAGGGCACTAATGAACTCACAACGCCAATAATTGCTTAGGGGGACCTTTGTTGTAGTTGCGTTTTGAGTGGGTTGAGGTTTAATATTGGGTACTTAGAATAAAATAAGTAAAATTTGTTGTGTACAAATTTTAACTAAGGAAGGTGGTTTTTATCCTACAAAGGGGAAGTTAGAGGTGGGTCCCACACCCACCTAACTTCTGATGGGAGGGTTTAGTGTGGTGGGGCCCACACGAGCCCGTAACTCCTCACCTCCCTCTCAACTCCCTAAAAACCCCATATAACTCACCCCTATTTAATTCATAACAACTCCACCCATTAAATGGTGTAGAGCCTCTTCACTTTCCATCTCTCTATCATCTTTTAATGTTTTCCAACCCAAGATAATCAATGATTTCAAACTCTTAAATTATTTAATTAAGGGATTTGATTTTTGAAATTTTGTCAAGTGTAATTAAAATGAGGAGTAGCCTTATTTTAATTTGGGTTGGCTTTTGTTGTGTGGAGGAAATTGTTTGAGAGAGAGAGAGAGACCTTTTGAATGAGGAATAGAGTTCCTCCTTCGTTGAAGAACACCACCCTTCACAAAGAACGATTCCCCTTTCGGTGGATCTCCAACGAACGACGCTCAAGCCAGGATCGAAGGCCTTTGTGGATGTGACGAATGCCAATGATCGCCGTCACCTTCATCCCCTGCCTTGGGATGAGGTCGACGAGCCGACGTCCACCATCTCGTGATATCGGTATCGAATGACGAATGACACGAGGTAGATTTTTCTTTTTTAAGTATAAATTTATTCCCTTGATTATTTCTTTCTAAATACAAAGAACGCGTATCAACTTATTTTCAAGTTGATCCGCGAATGTTTTCCTTGTGGGTTGGGAATAAATTTTTACAGGATGTTGTAGGGGTTATTTTTGTTCATGATTAATTTAACGTTATTCGTTGATAAATTTGGCCAAATGTTACCAACGTAACAGGAGGAGATCGGACCACAAAAACATGACCGATTTCTCCTGCCTACTTTCTTGATGAACAATGTTGACAATTTGTGGGGAAGGTGGTGTGGTGCCGTTGCACCGCGCAGGAACGAAGAGAAAAGTGGTTGGAGCAAGCCATGGCGGTGGTGCGTGACGCAGTTACGCCACGCCAGAGAAGTCGAAAGAGGTTGTGGCCCAGAGCGGGCCATGGCAGAGGGGCGCAGCGCCATCACGCCGTGCCGGAACTTCAAGGGGGCCGTGGTCGGGGTGGGCCATGGTGGAGGGGCATGGCTTCATCGCGTCATGCTGGTCACACAGAAGCCGCATCCTAAGGCTATGGTGGTCACCAGCAAGGGCGGCCATATTCGGTAGGCTGCCGGCGCCACCTGGAGGCAGGACCCTCGGGTCCCACCATTACACAGCCGGCCGGCCTTTGGCTGGCCGTTCAAAGAATCCGGGGGGTAGTCGTATCCCCCCGACAGTCAAATAGGAGGGACCCCACTTGGTCTACCGTTCTGCAAAAAGGGCCCCCCCTTCACACCCTGGTCGGCCGTGAGCTGAGCCGCGGCTGGTTTTCGAGTCGGGTCGCAGGCCGGGCTGGGCTGCCAGTGCCTGGCCGACCCACCGGCGCCGGTCCGTCCCGCCAGCGCCGGACCGGGCCGCCAGCGTCGGGCCGAGACACCAGCACCTGGCCAGCCCGTGCCAGCTGCGCCAGGCCACGCCCAACCGGGATGGACCCAGAGCTAGGTTGGGTCGCCCCAGTTCGGGCCGACCCAGTGGGTATTCGGCCGAGTCGGACCGGGCCCAGACTCCCTATTTTCGGACCAGGTTCGTTCAAACGCCCACAATTTGGGATACATACATCTGATCGACGCACCGTTAGTTTCTTTGGGATCCTTGGATCAATATGTTCGTTTTAGTAAATTACACTCAAGCTTTCAGAAATGTTTGGGTATGGTCGGGTTGGTTTGAACCCGAATCCAACCGGGCCCTTGGAGAAGAAACGGTAATAACATGAGCTCCAGACATCTGATTGACATTCCATCGACTATGTTGGATCCTTCATGATGAGACGGTTCTTTTGGCATAATTCATCTAAGGTTTGTATGTAGTAGGAGTTTGGCCGTGTTGTATTGTACCTGAAATCCAACCGTGCCCCTAGAATGGGAAAGCTGATAACATTCAGACCAAACGTCTGTTTGACGAACCATCAGCAGTGTTGGTCATCTCATTGAGAAACAGTCCCTTTTAGTATACCCTATGAGATATCAGGGTATAGTTGAGATTTTGTGGGGTTGGTTTGTACACAAAACCAATTGGGCCCCCTGGACGAAAAGGATAATAACTCACAGACCGTGCGTCCGATAGACGCACCATCTGTTGTGTTGAGACCCCCGTGACGAGGCGGTCCCTTGTGATACTTCCTTATGGGACGTTGTGATACTTGGAGTATCTACCAGTAGCTTGTAGAGCGGATCCTCTCGGAGACGAGCGTACGGAGTGCAGAGACCTAATAGTTATGGACTTAACGGCTGCTTGACCGATTCGACTTGGAGTGAGTCGACTAGCCTAGTGGACGGATCGCTCGGTATTGATCAGTAGACCCACGGCGGAAGGAGTTCCTTATATTTGGAAGCAAACCTACGGTACTTGACAGGAGAAGTACCTCTGTATAATATTTGGGGAACCAATGCTTTGTTTTGGCATTAGACCCCTGGCGGGGAGCACTACTGTGTTTCAGTGCGGACCTGCGGTACTCGACAGGAGGAGTACTTCAACAGTCTAAGGTTAGTGAGTAGTGCCTCGGAGTCATGGTAGGGCGACTGTATTCGACAGTGGAGGATATCTCCAGCAGTTGTGGTTTTAGTATCATTAATGAAAATCTTTGTTTGAGCAGAGTCAATGACCTTTGTATTTTCCTCATGATTGAGATGCGTTACTTGATATCTTAGGTATATGTATGGGCATATACCTAAGTAGTGGTTATCTATTGATTTCATATCTATGTGATACCACATGTTTGAGATGGGATACATGATAACTTAGGTATAATTATGAGATTATACCTATATAAGGGTTATCTGTTTAGATCCTTCTTTGTGGTTTTCCTCGTTGGATTTAGTGAGACTGTGAGGGTCTTGGGGTCCCTACTGATTATCGGTATACTCACCGTAGCAAGGGTTGTGCCTGCACCTCATTGGGTTGGATGCAGATGACAGATAGCACTGATGGGGCCGATTGGATGAGGACTGGACGATACCCGGATTTGGACCTCACTACGAGTCGGTACCTAGAGGTGGACCCCATAACGAGATGGTATCTAGAGGTGGACTTCATGATGAGACGGTACACAGAGGAGGTTGACGGGTGAGAGAGTTGAGGAGGCTATTTGTTCGTACCCTTCAGGTAAGATCCGTGGTGGACGATCTAGGAGTTGTGCTATCTATACCTACCCTTCAGGTAGGATCCGAGGTGGTTGACCCATGAGCTGCTTCTATTTTTCCAGTTGTTTGTCTTTTCTGTTGTCTTACTTGTTCAGTTGTAGCTATAATTTTTAGTTGGTTGTGTATTCCGGCCCATTAATTTTCAGCACTTTCTTTTGTACTTAGTGTATTACTTCCCCTTGTACTCTAGTTGGATGTGTTTATGTTATTATAAAGGCAATGCCTTCCCAGTTATCTGGATTTATGGTTTTGGTGCTTGTCGCCAGCCCCTGGCCTATGGAATGCGAGATTGGGGTAGTAACAACACGTGTCCCAAGGATGGGTCGTGACAGTATGAAGAGTAAATGTTTTGGTGGAGGGCATTTAAAACCCCTAGATTCACTTCACAATGTGGTTTGTTTAATAGATGTTTTATCCCCTTGAGATAGAAGACTTTTAGGGTGAAAATGGTGATTTTTGTAGTATTTTTACTAGAACTCATGGTTAAGGTGAATGGATAGTTTAACCATGAATACTATGTGTGTAGGGGTCACTTGATTTGGTCACACAGTTAAACTAATCGTACAACTAAGAGTAATGCCTAGGAAACATTGGACAATGTTGAATTTCAAGGTTTGCACATGGTTTGTTAGCCCTTGTGAGCTTACCATGTAACCCACTTGGTGAAGGGTATTTTTAGATTATATTATTATTTTCAATTTGGCCTTATTACCTTGGACCCCCATCTAAACCATGTGGCCAGGATGCCTTTAATGGTTAATATTAGTTTCTATAATTCTCTCTATGTAGATTTCAAGGTGGCTTATTTTTTATTCATCAGCTATATCAAATGGTTAGGGATCCCTTCCATTTATCATTTTATTTCTACCCCTTTCCCTTCCTCTTATAAACATATTAGCCATAATTGGATAAGTTGGGCAACTAAGGTGGTGTGAAATTATGGTATTTCATCCTAAAGGTTTCTCTTGGATGTTTTCAGTTCATGGTTCTTTCGTGGAGTTGTTTCTTGTGTTAATTGTCTAATCTCTATTAGTTTGACCGAGGTACCCCTTTACACATTCCTTTAATCGTAATGATTCATTTTTTTCATTATTTTCACATTTTATTTATTTGTTAAATATTTATGTGTGCCCCCTAGAAAAAATATGTCTGTGAGAAATGGTTATTTATCCCTTCTTTTGTGATAAATGTAATTTTTTTTCTAATATTGAACACCCAGTGATAGATGAAATTACCAATTTGATTTTATGGATTTTCTATAACATTTTACATTTTTCATAGATTTGAAAATATATTACTGTTATATAAATTTTGGTATTCATTTTCTTATAGAATTAATAAATGGATTTGGATCGTGGAAACAAAATGGCATGTGATAACGGTGTGTGGACTTATTGGATCATTGATGAATATTGTTTCAGTTTTCATATGTTATATGTGTAATTTAATGAGATTTTTCATATATTAAATGTAAATGGTATGATATCATCTTTCAGAAAAGGTGATTTAGTTCTTTCATAAGTGAGAGTTTTTGTGAAATGAACATGAGGTCTGTCTGGATATTTTATGAATGTGGTGAATTTTTATATCATGAACACCATCCTTGAATAATTATATTACTGTTTTTTTGTGAATGGGAGGATATCCTCAATATATAATCATTGTGACATATTTACATGGTGTGGGAATGGGAGATAATCAGTGTGGACACCGTTGTAATATATATTTTTACATAAATGAGATTAATCCGGGGACAGATTTGGTGTGATTCGTATCGTGTAAATTATTATATATGATATATATAAATGTGATTGGATACTCAGTTTTAATTAATTCTCACACCTCTATTATTTAGAACATGGAATTAGAACCTGAAAAATTGATAGAGTTTTCTATGAATGATTTTTTAACTAGTTATATTATTCACTAGAAAGTGGCCCATAATAATGGATATATATTGGTATTATTTCTCTGGGTTTGTGCGCCATAGTCTATACCATATGGAGGATGAGAGAAAATATTAGGAGTTGTATATTTCATTGAGTGAGGTCTTCCTTTGAGATGAGTAACAATGTGTAGTATGCTATGGATTATTCACGACCTCCTACATTCACTAATGTCTAATTTCACATATTACTATACAGAGAAATATTGTAATTATTTTTTCATTATATAACAATGTGTGTTATTTTCCATTTATCTGGATGTTTGATTGTTGTTATTATTTCATGAGAAGTGTGAAAGATTGGTAAAAGAAAAGGATTGTTTTCAAGTGTTTTGATGAATTTTTTCTGAACTATTTTACAGACATTCCCTCTTTATAAATGAAATGTCATATTTTTATTTTAAAATGTATATTGTTAATCCTCCAAAAAAGGTGTTTATTAAAATGGTGAAATGGTTAATGACCTTTGTTTTATTTTACTGTTGGATTTTCTTTGGAATGATTACATTTATATATTTTATTTCAAAAATAGAAGATGATTTTTCATTTATATTAATGAAAATAAAATTTTAATAGTTTATTTGGGCATGTCTGTTGAGTTTTAACACCAACAACTATAATTCTTTCTTTTTTTAGTATGTGGTGTTGGTCTCATATTGAGTTGAATCACCATGTGTGATTGTGGTTTTATTATTGAAGAGTGACCCCTTGGGTCACATGGGGATGTTTTGGTTGTTAGGTTCATTATGGGTTTTGATGTATAGTTTTGTTGGTATATTACAAAATTTCTGGATTATGTAAAATGGTATTCAATTTAGTTATTTTTTAATTTTTGATGCTCTATTTCTTTATATTGTTTTATTTATTTATTTATTATTCAGTGAAATAGTTCCCATGGTATCTTCATTGATACATGACACTGGTTTCCAGCCAATTGAGATTGGGAAGGCCATTCCATCTTTATCTTGGTCCAGGTTGAGTGGTGGGTTGGATGACATTCTATCTAGGTTTGTGACTAAATGGAATCATATAAGGCTCCATTATAAGACATATATTTTAGTGTTCCCTTTGTTACTTGGGATGTCAAGGTGTAAGGAGTATGAAATGTAGTGCATTGTAGTGATAGATTGGGGAAGTGTATGTTCAACACATTCTCGATCAAACATTGAGTTTCCAATTGAAATTAGGTTTTATTTTCTGTCTTGATTCATTTTATTAGAATTGGAGTTGGGAAAAGGTTCTCAATGATCTCACAAGGTCTAGAAAGCTATGTGTATATGAGGAAATAGTCCTAAAAGACTCTATATGATGGTGGAGTGATTGGAATATAGCTGCAAAACATATTTCCATGTCACTCATCTAAATTATTTTCAATTACCATTTCTATTGGGAACCTCATGATTCAAAAAATGTTTGAGAAAACCCCTGATTTGTAATAGCAGGAAGCTAATTTTTTGTTCTTAATGGTATGTATTATCGAATGATGGAAAAATGAATTATTAGATTCATTTTAGAAAGGTATTTGTAAACATCTGTTAATTGTGAATAAATTGTTTGACATAATGAGTCTTAAAATAATTATTTTTGATGAAATGTGTTTTTAATCAAATTATTCATGATGAAATGATATTTTGGGAATAAATGAATGTTTTTTGAATGATTTAAATTTTTTTATTGTGATTTATGCATTTTATATGAAATTAAATTTTGAGAATCTCATTATTTTTCTTCAGTTGGATGGTTTAGATGCACGGGTAATGGATAACTGTAAAACCTCGTAAGGTTGAGTTTTTTTTTCATTATTTTTCTTCTTTCATTGTTTTAGTTACACAGTGTGTGTGAATGGTTTGATTCCAACTATACAGTTTCCAAGAGAATAGTGTGAAATCCTTGGGTGTGTATAGTTTAGGGGGAACATCATAAGAATGGTTAAAAAATGCAGGAGGTATACACATGGTTCTACAATTTCAGACCAAACAATTTTTCATAAAGAGAGAAAAACATCCCAACCCATGTTCCCAAACAATGTGGGTGACCACTTTTTCAATTAAGAGGTGCATGGTTTGGAAAATCATGTAGCCTAACAATTAATAGTTCCCTTGTGTCATAAAAATATAAAAACATGGGATGAATGATCTATTTTCAATGGGGAAATGATGTTTTGATAAAACTATGGTATTATTGTAAGGCTACATAGTCAAGGATATGTGTAAAATGGTGGATGGTTGATGGAATGAGGGAATGGGTGCATGTATTAGCATAGGAATGTGCCTCTGTGAGACTTTAATGAACACCTTCAGTGATTGTTTAACCTTTCAAAATTAAATTTCTTATTGAAAACTTTATTAAAAAAGATATATAAGTTGAGATGTGTTGAGGATTAGTGGTGGTGTATTTTTTTTATTATGTTTTGGGAATAATGTTTCTTATACAGTGTTTTTAAATTAAGAATTATTTTTAATGTATTGGTTTTGATTGAGTTATTGGTTTTCATTTGTCTTAGTTTCTTCCCCATTAAGATTTATATAGACATTTGATTTTTGGATAAAGATAAATAGTTTTTTATTTGATCATCACATAGAATACCTTCATTAATATTGAAACATGAATCATCCTCACTTTTGTGGTCAATGAGATCCAATCAATGTGGAAGAGTTGATTAGGAATATTGAGAGAAACATTAGTTCCCCTGATATTCTTGATCCATTTTATATAATGTTGACTAAATTATTTCTCAGAGGACCAACCTAGAAATATTAGATGTTTATCTCTAAATAAGGCATTGGGAATATCTTAACTGAGAGTTCATTAAGGCATTGTTTATCTAAGAGAACATTTCTACAATGACAAAGGTCTTGAAGGGGATAGAGATTTCTTATTTTCATTAGGGTTATGGGTTAGTGATAGAGTTCCATCATCTCATTACATATCTTGTTTCTTATGATTTGGTTTATATAGTAAATGACTCCTTTATAGCACAGAATTTCTTGTATGGGATTTACCATGATATTAATTTGAATGTGTTCGAGTTAAACATAACATATTTTTCCGATGCGGTGAGGCAATATGTTAACGTTGAAGATATGATAGTCGTGGAGATTAAGGAATGAAACATTCCTATATTCTATGTTATCGGTAAAGTGAATCCTGTTATGGATATCAAGATGTAGTTTGATGCTTATAGTTATGTTAGCAGAGTAGAGATGACTTCATACATTTCATCATCCTCTTCTATTTGTTCTTCCACGAAGTATAATTAGTGTGGTAATAATAAGTCATAATGTTCATGTAATCAATGGATCTTGTATTTCTAGGGAATCATAGTTCACTTTAAAGGGGTTTTCAGGGTTGTTTCCAAGATGTGACATAGAGATATATTTCCCTATTTGAAAGAATCAACTCATGTTTTCTAAAAAAGGGTGTTGTGCTGGGATTAGTTTAATGATTCATTTTATGTTTTATTCCCTTATTGTAATGGATGTGTCTGATGGTGTTTTTCAGTTTTGTGTTTTATTGAGAATATTAATATGGATGTTGTGGATGTTTATATAACATATATTATAATGGAAGAATGTTTTTATATTGAAGGATCTAAATTATTTCCCTTATAAGTGGATATGCATTCAGTTTTGTGTCTCATTTTGGTTTTTTTATTGAAGTGGAAAAATGTTAAGTGAATATATTAGAAAAACCATTTTTTTGTTTAATGAAAGAGTTATGATTACGGTTTTCCAGCTCCTGACTATGAAGAAATAGATTCGTCAAACATGAGGGCTATATTAGCAGTCCTTGGATTAAATATGGAGAGTAGTCAGGAATCCTAGGGGTGTGATGGATGTTGTACTAAGTTTTTTTATTGAGTAAAGGAATAATGATAGTATTATTTTCCCTATTTTAGCTCTATTTTATCTCTTGTGGTGGGGTTTTATTAATCTGCATTGGGGAAAATATCCATGTCATCTCATGTCAGGTTTCCCAGGTTTTTAAGTTCATAAATGTCAGAGAGACCTGCCATAGGTCACATTTCAGTTTATTCTATTTTGACCAAATCTAGATCATTCATAATGATAGGGAGTCCTTTTAGCCCCCCATTGTTTATTATTCTGTCTTGTAAAAGTGTTTTCTATAAATTTGTTTTTTCCTTATGTTTCTTAATTTCAAGTTCCTCTTCATTTGTGTTATATGGTGATTGAGTCTCATGTCATTCTTTAGAAGTCAATTTGATTCATTGGTTCCATTCAGGTAAGAGACATTAGTTCCTATAGTTTATTTTGATATATTCTTGGATCTATAGGTTTTATCATGTCGATATAAGAATAAATTATCTTGAAATAATCAACTAGAAAATAATGTTTCTTTTAACATGTACAATGTATTAGGTTGGGGAGAATTATCAGACCCGAATTATCAATTTCATCATTTGTTTAGAACTATATATTAGCTCAAGAATTTTATTTCCTATTTTGGGTGTCTTAATGTTATATTTTCTATTTTATGTGTTCAAAATTTTAATTTTTGAGTTCTGAATGTTTTTGGGATGTATTTGGACTTAACCATTTAGTCTCAGTGTGCATGGGTTTCATAGTTTGATCACATGATTAAACACACTATGAAGACTAAGTGTGTATCTTGTTCATCACATGATAGTGGAGAATCACACGGTTTGTGAATATAATTTTAAACTCTACAAGCTAATTATCTGAGCAAACCACGCAACCCACATGAGAATAGGTAATTTTGGATTTTCTTTTTATTTTAAAGTGTTGTTTCTTCTTATGGACTCCCCTATCTGAACCATCTGATTAGGATGCCTCCCATGGTCTTTTTGGATTATCAAAGCTACTCCAAGATGAATTCAAGGTGATATATGGGTGATTCTTCATCCAGATCGAATGTTTAGGGCTCCTCACTCTTTCTCCTTTGAGTTTCTTCCAAGTTTCCATTCCACTTAAACCCAAGTTTCTATGTTTGACCGATTTGGGTAACTAGGTGTTTTCATTTTTAAGGTTTCCCATGGATGTTTTCAATTCATTGAACCTTCATGGAGTTGTTTTGAGTTTGTATTGTTGAAGCATTGTGACATTGAGTATGTTTTTCCTTTTTTTACTTTACATTAATATATATGATTCATTAGTTATATTTTTTCTCAACATCCATGTTTGTTATAATTATTTTGGGACATTTGGATATGTTTTTTGGTTGCGCAATGTGGTTTTTTCTCCCATGTATTGTGATAAATTCCATTATTATTTAACATTGCTTACCAACTGTTCGATTGATGGTTTGTTTACAATTTTTGGATATTTTCTGACATTCAAATATTTATTAGCTTTTAAAATATATTAGTGATGTTTAAATGGTGATTTTAATTTTATCAATGAATTTATAAATGGCTTGTCTCTTAGAAATAGAATATAATGGGATAATGGGGTATGGCCCAATTTGAATTGTGATGAAAATGGTTTTAGTTCATATATTTGGTGTGTGTACTTAAATGATATTTCAGAAATTACTTTGAAATAGAAAATTATGTGTTTTCACTAATTTGAGAAGGTGTTTGATTCATCGTTAATTAATGGATTTTTTGAAGAGAACATGAGAACCATTTGGAACTTGTATGAATAAGATGATTGTTATTATCATGAAAAAACCCTTGAATATTTCTCTTTCTAGATTTATGTGATTACATGTGATGTCCTCGGTATGGAATCCTTGAGACCCATTTAGACAGTGTAAAAATGGGACATCCTCTTGTATAATCCTTCTGGATCTATGTGGTGTTAGGAAAATATATTGATCCATGAGGGATTTATGGTCATTCATATTGTGTAAATTTCTGCATATGATATTTTTGAATGTTATTGGATGCTCAGTTGGATTTTTTATCTCTCTCATATTCTTTACATATTGTTTTTCGAACCTTGAATTATGAGTGGATTTTCTGAGAGTGATTTCTGCACTTGTAAGATTATGCACTAGCCAGTGGCCAATAGTGGGAGGTATAGTTTGTAATTATTTGTATGATATCCTGCTAATCGGTTAGCACGATGTGTGGTATAGATAAGAGTATTAAGAATTATTTACATTATTGAGTGAGGAATGACTTTAGGATGAGTAAATATGTATAGTATATTTTGTATTATTCCTGAGCTCTTTGGTTCGTCATGTCTAATAGCCCTTAATAGTATAAAATTAATGATTCATATCCGGTTTTGTTTAGATACCCTTGTGTTCTATTTTCTATTCCCCTTATTATATAAAATTTTACATTATTTCTTGAATATTGTAAAATCATGATGAAAGAGATTAATTGTTTCAATGGTTTTTGTGAAAAACATTTTGGAAATTCATGACACACACTCTCTCCTTTATAAATTAAATGTCACAATAATCCTTAAAATATATGTGGTTACTCCTTGGAAAATTGTGTGGTTTAAAATAATGAAAATGAGAATATTTCATTACAGGATTTAAAGTCGTAAATTTATTTGAATGATTACTTGTATATATTTAATTTCAATATTGAAGTAGACGTTTATTTCATATTTAAGGATGTTCATTGGGAAGCAAATTTAGCATTCAAACTATGTTTTAATACCCATGCTTATAATTTCTTATTGTTTTTAGTTTTTATATAGGTCTTATCATTAGATAGATCTCCATGTGTGATTGTATCTTTTAGTTTTGGAGAGTGACCCTAAGGGTCACATGGAAATGATGATATTGTCAGGTTTAGTTTGGAGTTTACAGTATAGTTTTTTTGTTTAGTTGTGTTACTTTCAACTATTTTAAATGGTTATTCGTATTGGTTATTTATTCATTTCAGATTCTATATTTATTTTATATTTTATTTTTACTAATTTATTATTGGTATAAAGAGTTACCTTGGTATCCGTGTTGATGCCCGACACTATAGTATTGAATAAACAGGTTTTCCCATTGCATTTTTTATGATATTTCACATTAGTTTTGAAGTAAAATTATTATAGGGGACAAAGTAAATTACTATTTCACATGTTTGAGTTAATATATTAATATAAATAATATATCTATTTGTGTTTTCAATGTATTTATTGGATTATTAAGGTGAAAAAATACACATCGCTTATCACGTTGGTTATTTTAAATAACTAATGTGATAACTTGATTTTAACATCATTTATTTGATAATCGACATGAAAAAAATTTACCCAACTTTTATGACATCGGTTGTCCAATAATAGACATTAATTTTTATTGAAATAATATATATTTATTTATCCTCCACTATAGTAGAATCAAGAAAATACTAGAAAAGGAAACAAAAAAGGCCATAAAAGGCAAAGATAATTGAACATTCAAATAAATTAAAATGCAATAAAAACTATATAATGATTTTACATTCAATTTTTTAATTTCTTCACTTCTCTTTAGTATATAACCATTAATTATCATAAATATACTAATATAATTTGAAAATCATTTGATGTTATTTTTTAATAAAAATATCAAATATTATAGTAATCATTATAATGTAATCTATCCTCATGAAACATTGTCACTATCCCGGTTGAAATTATTATATACTTGAATCAGAAAAAATAATATTCACATTCAGTACCAACTTTTATTATATGACACTATTTCAAAGATATTTTAATTAAAAATAAAAAATTTAGTTAATATGATGAATATATATTAATTGTAAAAGAAAATTCATCTCAATCTTTTGAAATTTTATCTTAGTGCTCTTCATTTTTGTTATCTCTCCAAATAATTATATTACATATTTTAAAATAATATGAATATAATAAATTGTATATAATATAATATAATTTTTTTCAATTTCATTAATATACGTGTTCAATACATTCAAAAAAGATTCTCTCACTTTACCATGTATAGAACATAACTAATATAATGTCTTATCTATAGAATAAAAACACCCAGAATCCAGTGAATACTAATATAAATAAAAATTTAATATGATTTGTTACATTTTTATGTGATATATAAGACATTGTGAGAGAAAATATTTCACACCATTCAAAATATGGAAATATACAGCATTAAATGGTAACATTATTCAAAAATCATTCATCTATATAAACTATTCTTTTAGCATCGGTCATATTCAAAGAAATAGAAGAAATAAATATGGGTCCCCAGATCCATATACATCTATCTAGTAATTCTACATACAGCTTTAATATAGATACCCAATACAAAAAAGACATAATCATAAATTTTCAATAAATAAATTAAACAATCAAATTTTGTTAATCGACATACAAGGAAAGACATTTAATAATTTTGATGACTAATTGATCTCTATCTCAAATATCCATGATATAATTTTTTAAAAGAATTATAGACATTGCACACCCACAAACACCCAAATCAAATGGAATTTCATATAATCCCAAAAAAATATTTGAGTATATTGAAAATTGATCAATACTAGCATAATCTGAATATAATGTAATGGAACATTGATATTTTTTTATATTGTATATTGTTACCTTTTATTTATTCATATAATAATTTAATGGAATAAATAAACATTTAAATGGTAAAAACAAATTTATTAACAAAATAAAATAAAATATAAATAAAATACATACCACTATAGTAATATGTATAGCTAGTCTAGATGGCTAAACAAAATAATGACTGATAATTTTTCAAACGATACTAAAATAATCTAAAGAACAAGGTAATTTTCTGATCTATCTGTAATATCATATATAATTACCATATGATTCTATATCTTAGTCTGCTGATGATGAACTGAAATACTTATATAATATATCATCCCATTTGCAATAATATGATGAGGATCAATAATATATAATTCATTGTAACTTGGATATTTTGGATGAGGGTTTTAGGGTATTATTATGAGTGTGGTTTGAAAAAATAGATTTCTGTGTATGATAAAGAGGAGGAGTTGGATCTACTAGTAGATGAGGAGGATTCAAATCAGAAAGCTGATACTATCCATGCATTCATGGAATCATTGGTTTTACTGATGATCTGATCCATTTGTCCACTATTTCTTGAATGTCTTGAACTTTTTCTTTCACTGATTATTTTTTCTTTTATAATAATGTTCTATTAAATATTCTTACATTTGTTGGAGAAATTTTCTTACTGATACACCTTCTAGGTAACCTCACACATGACCTAGGTGTTTTGGATTTCCCAATGCAATAGCCAAAATATCATGTCTATGTTCAGTAATAAAGACCCATGTGTTCTCTCCTCCTAAAGAGAATCCTATATTGAATAATTGAAAAAAATATAATGAATCACAATATATAATAAGTTTATTTATATTTAGTAAATTAAAAATCATCTTACATTCTTATCAGCTATGACTCCAGAATCTTCCATAAGTTATAGTCAGTTTTGGTTCTTATGATCCCTCTTCCATTTTTCTTATCTATGGGTGAAAGAGGGGAATCCTCTATTGATCCTGATGAATAATTTGTCTACTTTTGAATTTTTTTCATCTATCACGTGTTCATCCAATACTATAATATATCTTTTAGATAACGTGTGAGGGTAAATATTTATAGTATGAATCTCCACACGATGTTTCCTTGATTATGATAAATTAATATTTATGAATAACGAAATCATTAAAATTTTCATTAATATAAAAAAATTCATTCAAGGTAACATTGCACTTACTAATTCTCTTCTCATTGTATACATTCAAAACAATCCATATAACTTTAATTATAAATGGATATATATCACATTTTCTTTCATGATATCTATTCCAAAAAAATGAATTGTGATGTGAGGGATGATTTAAAATCCCTCTATATCCTAACAACAAATGACAAACATTTCCTATTGACTCCTATATTGTCAGGTATATCATATGTCATCTGATAAAAGGGAAAAAATATATAACTAAAAACTGTTCAAGATAAGTAAAATTATAAAAAAAAACCTTACTAAAATGGTTAACAATAATAGTGATATTTTCACTTTGTCAACACGTCGCAAATATTTAAAAAGTTAATGATTTTTCTTTTATCATGCACAGATACAAACTTATTGAATTGTTTTTAATTTGGACATATTAGAATATCATTATCATCAAATTCCATTGGTTACCCCTATTCTTGAATACAAGAAACTAATAATTTTGTTAAACGTGTGGTTCCATGTTTTCTAACCCTTGAACTCTTTTTCCCCATGGATGTAGATGAATCGTGTAAAGAATGAGGAGGAGGATCATCAATACAAGGATGTATAAGTTCCTCCATAGACGTATGATTGTGATCATCTCCAGAAATAAGTGATGTATTAGAGGATTTATTTTTCATTATCCTAAAAACCATTGAAAAATCAAGGAGTACAAAAAATATAAAAATCAAACAATTACATACAAATGTAAATAAAAAATTAAGAATTATCAAATAGAAATAAATTTAAACTAAATGAAAAACATTTTTATTCATAGTTGTTATGGTTACCTAAAATGATAACAATAATACTGAGAGATTAAATGATATTAATTAATGAAAAATACAAAATATTAATGTGATATGAAATGAAATAAATGAACGAAAACTACACAATATTAATGAGATGTGAAATAAAATTGAATATATTCACCAACCTCATAATTTATTTTTACAAAAATGACTATTTTATAACATAATCTTATACATTATATATATTTTTTATTTAAAATGTTAAATTTAAATTAGTTACTTTTTATTAAAATCAATTAATAGATAACATATATAATTTTAAAGATGGAAAACTATCCAAAACTAACCAATTATAAACAAACAATTTAACTTATTGGATATAATATACATTTTAATAAATAAAATAAATTTAAAATATTTAACATATGAAATTTTAAATTTTGATCCATAATTAATGATATATAACATCTAATATTAAGAATGTAATAAATTTTGTTTTCACAAATTCATTCATCATGACTATTCTATATGGAACAAACCATGTATTCAATATTCTCAATGATATTATTTGTTAATCGTTCCATGGATAAAGAGATCTAATATAAATAAACTTCATCATCGTGTTTATAATCACATTAAAAATAATTTTTTATCTTGTAAAACAATATCCCACTACATATCCGATAGATAAGAAATTAATAAATGTTTTTTTATTGTGTTTTCATTATAATATGATCATTTGTGTATCCAAATTAATTTAGAGTAACTAGTACCATTAAAAATTCATTTTTTCAGACACTGTCGTTACCGATAAACCATTTACACATAAATAGAAGAACGTGAAATATATTGTTATAAACCACTTATAATTCATCAATGACTCCATAATTTTTGGTTGATGTAGATATTTGGTTTTTTTATTATCACTCAAAATATACATTTCTTCTTTGATCACTGACATAGTATTTTTCTGAACTGCACTTTTATTGTGATGTTATTTTATATGAAAATTATAGCCATTAATATCTTACTTGGGACATGTTATCAAATCTGAACATGTACAACGAACTAACCATCTCAACATTTTTGATGCATCTGGTTTCATGATTTCGTTACACCATAGAAGAAAAGATAGGTTTTTCTCATTCAAAATCAACATATCTTCATTCTTTGAATAAATTTGTTTCAACTAATTAATATGCATTATTATATATGGTTCAACATAATATATATTATTCAATATGTATAATTGTATGTTCATTATCTATTCACATATCCATGATTTGACATCGAATCCATGAATCTCATTCCCCCAAAAAATTACTCATTCATGGAGAGATATAGGAAAACTGATATTTTTCACATCATACAAATAGATTTTAAAAAACAATGCAACCTCATTATAAATATACTTGACAACAGTTGATGATTCAGGTCAATATAGATTATTTACATACCCCATCATTATCATAACATACAATCCAAAAGGATATATCCAACATAGTTATTTAGTTCCTCAAAGCCTTATTTCTCACACCAATTGGACCATTAAATGTACCATGATAAAAAAATGATGGAGGAAAATAAATTTATAATTGAAGAAGTATATATAAAAATTATCTTTCCAAAATGTTCGATGAATTAAAAGCAATCACCTTATTAAAAATTTATTTAAAAAATAAAACACCTTCATAATAGTCATTATGGGATGGGGATAATCCATGCAATGAATCTAGTAGGAGTTGCTATATCATGTTGTGACAATCAAGAGATTTCATACTAGTGAACATGAAATACAAAAAAAACTGGAATTTTAAGAATAACCATGTGGAACATTAATATCATGATGACAATGATAATATCAATTTTTTGTCCTCTTGTTTAATGTATGACATTCCAGGGGTAGGAATGTTTTTTTTCATCTATAGTGGGATCAAACTCTTAACATTTTCCATTTGATATTAATTCCATTCTAGAATTCATCCCATCTTTAGACATTCATTTAATATTTAATAGTGTTTCAATCAATCATTCAAAAATATTATCCTCTATGTGAATGACATCAATAATATGTTTCACCTCATGATATGTCCAATATATTAACATAAAAAATATTTAATGTTTCTTCCATGTATTTCTATCATTACCAGATTTAAGTGTCTTTATAAATCCATATCAATATTTTCACCCTCTTAAAATAATAATCAATAGATAAAAGTTGTAGAGAAATGTTAAATTATTGTGAGACATTGAAATAATTTTTTAATCTTTTATAAGAGTGATATATACGAAAGACATTCTAGGACCCATGTATATTGTTTTTCATCCATAATTGTGTTGACAATATGAAGTCTATTGTTCACAAATTTTTTAATTTTATACCCATAAACATTGTATATAGACAATTTCCCATATGCTTGGAAGTGATTTATAGTGAGCATAATAATATCATGTAGTTGAAAATAAAATTTTTTGATAGAATCAAATACCCTTATATCGTCCTCCTATAACAGTTTCAAATCAACAATTAATGGTGATATGAAAACAACAATATCATTTCACGGATGTGTTGGTCCATAGATCATTAAACTCAAGATGAAATATTCTTTATTCATACAAAATTTTAGAGATAAGTTGTAAAATATCAATAAAACCGGCCATGAACTCAATGTACTATTATGTCTTCAATAGGGATTGATTCTATATATACACTATCCATGTATGAGATTTTAAACTTCATTTCTGAATGTTGGAAACTTGTGATGATTTTTCAACTATTGTGGATAGTCAAATGGATGTTGTATTTTTCATTCACAAAAAATTTAATCAGCATTCCATATAAACCTTTTTTCATCATTTGAATTAGAAAATGAATGTTTCAAATGAGAAATTATTAGAAGCTACCAAAATTTTTAGAAAAGGGACTGTTAACCATATAAATTAGGCTATGATTTTTCTTTCATCACATAACATGAGGACCCACATTTTGGAAATTCTAAAGAATTTCATATTCTTTCTTATATAGAACACACTCATTCGGCAAGAACTATATTTTCATGTAACACAATCCAATTAGGCATAATATTATCTTAGCCTTATAATTTGAATCTAGAAGATCATTGTATTTCAAAAGAATGCCTTTCATCAATTATAGAGTCTCTTTAAAAATATTTTCACTCGATCCATGTTTTTCAATCAGGTTTATCAATCTCAAAATAATCAATAATACCATAAATACTATATGAGGCATATACAATGGTTTTTTGGGATCATTATATAAACAACCAATTGTGGGTTGTTTCTCAATTTCCACTCCATAATATCATGAATCCTTTCATCAGGTTTATCATGTTTATCATCTTTCGATGAACTTTCTTTAATAGATATGGAATTATTCTTAGATTCACCATTCGAAATCCAATGGATGTAACAAAATATTAGAAAATATGTCAACATAAATGATCATTGATATCACTACATTTCAATATCTTCTAATATAAAAATTATAGTCATAAATAAAAATATATATCATTGTTTGGAACATTTAATTTAACAAGTTCTAGAACAAAAGGGACACCATCTTCATATTCGTCACCCATTTTAGGTGAATTAATCCAACATCGATTCATTATCCATAACAAATACAAAAAATAAATTATAAAAAAAATGTATTAATTTATAAAATATTGATATTATAAATGACCCAAAAAAATGTAGAATACCATTAAGGAATTTTTTTTCCTAAAAATAGAAAATATAACTGATAAAATTATTTCATATAGAACGAATTACAAAATGGATTCCATTAAAAAATGTCTCAGGTAAAAATAAATTAATATAACCTTATGAAATTATAAAAAAATTTGTACAACCATATCCATAAAATAGTATCCATAAAAAATATAAAATTATAACAACTAATTGAAATTATATTACCTATACAATAATTCTATATTTTATTTAACAATATAATCTAATCATAAATTTTGTCTTAGTTTAAATAAAATGTCACATTAAACTATGATTCATGTGACTTAATATGGTACATAGTATTCCCAGATAAGGTACCTAGTTTTTCTTTCACTTTATAATTTATAACCATCACACATTCAATATTTTTGAAATACCCTATAGTATCATTGAGACACATGAACATGCATAAAAACAACATCTAATGATGCTCATATATTCAATATTTAAAAGAGTATTGTTTATCAATTCACTGTAAAGTCCAAACATGGATTTTAATATTAATAAATTGACGAGAAAATCTATGTCATACTAGAAATAATATATTTATATATAACTAATTATCACATTATCAAATGAGGAGTAACAAATTTATACAAGAAATAAAACTATGGAAATCTAATTAGCACATTATAAAAACAGAAACAACTACTTCATATTAGAAATAGAACTAGGAAAAACTAAATAACACATTATAAAAGTTGATCAAACCTTTATGAGAGATAGTTAAAGATGATACGATCTATAATTGAACAATTAATGATAAAGATGAAAAAAGACGAATGTATGAAGATGGTAAACCAAGAATGATGAAAATATTTAGGAATTCAATGGGGAATATTGATCGAAATGATATAATTTTTTTGAGATGTACATCAGATATATCTTCTCTATAAAATAAAAGTTCTGTGAAACCATGAAACTCTATTTAGATCATAATTCAAGATTTGAACCACTATATAGAAGAAACTAGAGTGTTAGTGATTTAGAGAGAGTGAATCATGATCTCTTTCTCGATGATGAGAGACCACATAATGATACAGTCAGTCGATTCATAAATTTCTAGATGATTTTTCAGGATGTTTAGAATATAACGGATGTGAAAAATGGATATTCTATAACTTTTCATATTGATTAAATTATAGGACCTTTATAAAAACGAGAGAGATATTATTTTTTTTTCATATTTTTATAAAAACCCACTTTAAAAATTCTATTTTTACATCGGTTTTAATAAAACCTACTTAAAAGAAATAATATACCCACATTTTCACATTGTTTATAAATAACCCACATCAAAACTGCACTATAAAAAATCGTTTTTATACTAGTTATATTTTCCTGGTCATGGATATCAGGAAAGCCCTTCGAGCCTTGTCTTCATCCGGGTTAGGTGTTAGGTCTGATGGTGTCTTATCTAACTCTATGACACAATTTAAGATATTTACAACAGTATATTGACTCTTTCACTAATTTTATGTTATTAATGTTTTTTAGATAATATAAAAAATTATCCTTTTAAAAAATATAATTATATCTTTTTTGAGACTATTCATTTAATTTTTCATAAAAAGCATCAGAAAAGTCTTAGGAATATTAAAATAACAATAACATATACCTAATATGTTAAATTAATCTTAAATTTTTCTTTATAATAAGTCACAAAAAATTCATTACTTTTTTTCTTTTAAAATTATTTATTTTTTAATTTAATGAATATAATAAATGTGATGCACACTGATTAATGGTATTTATATAATTTATAAAATTAAAAAAAATTTACCATAAAAATTACTTTTTCACTATTACAAAAACCTGTTTTACGTCGGTTTTTTTTCTTTTTAACGTCGGTTTTTAGGTGACGTTATTGTGAGCGACATTAAAAATATGTTTTTACGTCGGTTATTTAATAACCGATGTAAAAAATGGGGTAATATATTTTTTAACGTCGGTTTTAAAAAAAACGACGTGAAATACATTCTGGATATAGCGATAAGAAGCCATTTTTTACGTCGGTTTTTGAAAAACCGACATTATAAGTCATTTTTTACGTCGGTTATTTAATAACTGACGTTAAAAGTTATTTTTAACATCGTTTATTA
The DNA here is from genome assembly GCA_963277665.1 of Viscum album. Taxonomy (NCBI): domain Eukaryota; kingdom Viridiplantae; phylum Streptophyta; class Magnoliopsida; order Santalales; family Viscaceae; genus Viscum; species Viscum album. The sequence continues at coordinate 693,392,172 of OY728164.1, forward strand.
AATAACCTACGTAAAAAATGTTTACTATATTGTATAAAATTTTCTAATATTTCATTTGACATGTCATAGAGCTCAAACGAATTTACTGATCAAAAGTTATGACCATCAGAACTTTGATATTTATTTCGAGGAAAGATTGAATGAGCCAACCGTATCTTCATATTAGAAAAAAATTTGAATCCGTAGGAGGATTTGTAGTTTTATCATGATATAAAGAATCATCCATCATTATAATAAATTAACAATCCTTAAAGGGTATATCAATTAAGAAAACTACTCATAGAAAATATAAATCATGGGAAAATAATTACAAATACCTTGGTGAGGTCGCGGAAATAAGAAATTGTTGATTCACGTTGAAGATAAAACAAGTTGATTTGGTGGAACGAGGATGGTTGAATGAAATTATCGTAAAATGGTATGTCAATTAAGAAAAAAAATCATAAAAACCATAAACCATTGATGTAAGATTAAATATACCTTGACGAGATCGCAGAAAGAAGAAATAATTGATTCGCATTTGAGAGAAAAAGAGTCGATTTGGGGGAATGATAATGGTTGAAATAAATGATCGTAAAATTAAGATGGGTGTATAATGGAAACATATAATTGAGATTCTATTAGAAAAAGTTGTATTAAAAATTTTAGGTGGCAATTCAAAATTTCAATGTCGCGATATAAAAAAATTGAAATTTCGCGTTCGCGGGATATTAAAATTTTCATTCACGTCGGTTATTTAGTAACCGACGTGAAAAGGTATTTTTCACATCGGTTAATTAATAACAGACGTAAAAAAAGTTTACAAAAATTTAGTTCATAATCCAAGCTTTAATTTGATAGGTCACGGAGCTCAAACAGAGTTATGGATTAAAAGTTATGGCCTTCAGAAGTTGGACATCCTTAAGACGTCGTTTAGAGATGATTAGCTTCTGAAGTCCATAACTTTTAATTCGTAACTCCGTTTGAGCTTCGTGACCTGTCAAATTAAATCTTGGGAAATGAAATACATTTATGTTAACATTTTTCACGTCGGTTATGAAATAACCGACGTGAAAATTAACTTTAAACGTCGGTTATTAAATAACAGATGTGAAAAAGTCCCAAAAATTGATTTTTCACGTCGGTTATTTAATAAGCGACGTGAAAAATAAGTGAAAATTTTAAAATATTTTCCTGGAAAATGATTTTTCACTCCATTTATTATAAAACCGACGTAAAAAATCAATCTTTGTCACTCTTTCACGTCGGTTATTAAATAACCGACGTGAAAAATCAATTTTTGGGTATTTTTCACGTCGGTTATTTAATAACCGACGTTAAAAGTTATTTTTCACGTCGTTTATTTGATAACCGATGTGAAAAAAGTTTACAAAAATTTAGTTCATAATTCAAGCTTTAATTTGACACATCATGGAGCTCAAACGGAGTTACGGATTAAAAGTTGTGGCCTTCTGAAGTTGGACATCCTTAAGACATCGTTTAGAGATGATCAACTTCTGAAGGCCATAACTTTTAATCCGTAACTATGTTTGAGCTCCGTGACCTGTCAAATTAAAGCTTGAAAAATGAACTACATTTTTTAAACATTTTTCACGTTGGTTATGAAATAACCTACGTTAAAAATAACTTTTGACGTCTGTTATTAAATAACCGACGTGAAAAAGTCCCGAAAATTGATTTTTCACGTTGGTTATTTAATAACCGACGTAAAAAATAAGTAAAAATTTTAATATATTTTCTAGGAAAATTATTTTTCACATCGGTTATTATGAAACCGATGTGGAAAAGTGATGTACATCGATTTTTTAGGTCGGTTATAAAATAACCGACGTGAAAAATTAGAGAAAATGTATTTTTACGTCGGTTATATAATAACTGACATGAAAAATTGATTTTTCTATATTTTCACGTCGGTTCTAAAAAACCGACGTGAAAAATGGTGACGTAAAAAATTGTTTTTTTACTAGTGTTTTATTTTAAAAATTAAATTTTATAGTCGTTCATTACATTATATTTTCCCTACGTGAAAGCATAATAAGTATTTAAATGTATTAGAGTGACATTTTGTATGTTCCATTAATTAAATATTATATGGGTCATTTTCGTGGACATGATACCACAAAATATATTAATTTCTATCCTATGATTGAAATGATTAATATTACCTTCATATAAAATTTTAATTTTTTTGGCTTATCACTTTTTTTAACCATAATGTACCCGATTTACCCATTATGAAGGGGGGAAAATTTACCACTGTTAATATACATAATAAAGAAAAATAAAATGGACATATTTGAAAAAATTACATCACAATTCCATATATAGATTCCATTTTATGAAATTAAATACCAATAAATGTTCGAAATTAATTTTATAATATTACAAAAAACATGATAAAAATAGATTTTTTAAAAATATAGTTTTTAAAAATAATGTTTTAATTTTTCTTATCACATAAATCGTTAAAATATTAGAATAATTTTATAATAATTTTTTAAAAAATAAAATATATTTTTCATTAAAATCATTCACCAATAAAAAAATTTATCATATTGAGAAAAAAAATTTGTGTATAAAATTTGTTTTTCAAAATATCAATTCTTTTAATTTGAAAATATTTTTTTTAATTTTATAATAAATTGATATGAAATGAATTAATTTTATAACTGTGTAAACCATATAATATTGAAAATAAATGTATCCCTATATTTACCATCCATGTTAATGTATAATTTATAATGATATATTATATTATAGTTCATTAGACTTTTGGTTGTGTGTATCATGAGAATTTTAAGAGATTAAATATATTTAAAATGAAATTTGTACTAATATATTAGGCAGCAACATTATTACCTCATATAAAAATTAACATTAATGTTTCCCATAAATTAATTCATAAAAAGATTGGTACATTCTTCATTATAAAATTTTCAGGTTATCGCATCCCCCTTCTATCATATGATTCTTCCAATGTACTTTTACCTGTTGAGTCATCTGATTCCACAAAACATTCCCTGTACTATCCATTAAATTGATAGTCTCTTCATATTAAGATAGATCAGGTTTGAAATAAATTTCTTCATTTGATACCACATGTTTTGGGGTGCGGAATATAGTTCCTTAATAATTTTACATGGAACACAACATTGATTTTAGAGTGTCATGTGGGGATTGTGAAGTAGTGATCTGAAAATCTACCTCCTTCTGTGATTTCAAATGTTTTTAAATTCCCTGGTCTCAGTTTACCTTTCTCCAATAGCCATAAACACCATTTTCTGGAGATATAATATATAAAATTAGATCTCTAATTTGAAAATTAAAATCCATCCTATGGTTATAAGAATTACACATTCTTTTATTTTATGATTCATTAATAAGAGAATGAATAGTCATTACCATTAAAAATTTCTCCTCCACAAGATCTAGGACAGGAGGATTCATTTTTAGCATATATATCTCTATAAGTTAGAGTTTAAAATCTCACAGCATATAATGGTTCTATTGGTTATATTTTAATAATTTAATGGAATTAATTGTTAAACTGTAACTATACCAAAGGTAAATACTGACCCCATATACATTGTAATTAATGTGACCATGAACATAGAAAGCCATGAAATTTTTATAAAGTCCTTTCAAAATTATCATCAGTTTTACGATGATGAGTAGTTCTCAAAAAAATCTATGTATTAATAGTATATTAAATAATTCATTAGAATTTCAGTGAAAATATTGGATCATTATAAATATATATTAAAATTTGTGCACCATGAATTCCAAAAAATTCATTTATGTAGTGTTTTTCAGGTAACTATTTTGTTAAATCATATCTTATATAAATTAAATGTGAATATATTGAAAATAAATCAACAATATAAGATATTACAACTTTATTTATAAGATTATTTTGTAATTAAATGATAAAAACCCTAGTAATGTTATCTAGTTTCTACATATAAATAGTAATACGTTTCTTGAATCCCCTATAAAGTTGTTTATTAACCATTTCCTACTTATGAACAAAACATCTCGACATATAATTTTTAGTTTCTAGAATCATATTATCCAACTAGAAATTCCCCTTCAAATATTTATACATTTTAGTGATACAACGTTGTATAAATAAATTCTTGCTATAATCATCTTGTAGAAAATCCTTGTTAACATTTTGTAAATGTTGAACATAATGTAACACCCCAAGTAAATAAAGAATATGACATTTTCATATTTATCCATATTTTTGAATAAAATATTAATATTACTTTAATGCGGATGCTATGCTCGATGGCGTACCCAATACGCAACAATGAGTTTCTTGGGAATCTTACGTTGCACTCTAATAATAATATAATATTATTTTAAATGGTAGTTAAAGCCTAGCCACTGTAATGGCGGGAATGAACAGAACTAACATCAAAATGATTATATATGTTTTTCAAATATTTTTACTTTTTAGAATAAATGTTAGAGGATTTAAAATGCGAATGAATCCAATTTTAAGCGTAAACATTCTAATATTCTTTAAAAGTTAGATTAACCGCCTTCTGATGGCGAACATATTTTAAATCCTCTTTTTTCACAATTTTATGTGTTATATTTGGCAAAATCAAATTTTTCTTTAGAATTTGGACCTCAAAATTTACTTTGTGTAAATTTTTGGTATTTTTCCGATAAAGTTCATTTTTAATGAATAGTGAAAATGTTGTATTTTAATTCAAAGCCTATTTTTAATATAATTTATTTATATGATTATATTATCTTTTTAATTGTTTTTAAAGTGAAATTAGAATATATTTTTACCGTTTAATCCAATAGTGGTCATTAGAATTAATTTCACTATAAAATTGGACTTAAACTAGTGTCAATTTTTTAATAGATATTGTTTCTTAAAAACACGCTATTTGTTTTGACAATGGGAATTAATTATTAAATTAATTAATGCAACTTATATGTTTTGAATTTTGTAAAATATACATCATTTTTTAAATTGGAATATCAAATATATCTTAGGTTGAATTTTTGGTATTTTTCTGAAAAACTTTAATTTTTGATGAATAGTGAAACCACTAATTGGTAGTTTAAAAACTGATTTTTTTCATTTAAATGAATCTTTACCACTTCTGTGATTTTAATTTCAAAAAGACAACATACATGGTTGTCATTAGGATGTATAATGTTGTTCAATGGGATTAAAATAATTTTATGTTGAACAATAACTTTTAAGTTTTTAATCACGATTAAAGGTAATTAGTGTAATTTAAGGTCAAAATAATGTTTTAATAATATGAAATGACCTAGACACATTTCCTACCCTCATTGGATGTGTCATGTCTGACCAAGAAAATCCATGGGTCAACTTGGGGACCCCATGGAGCCACTTTGGTTGGAAAATGACATAAATAACGTTTTATTTAAAGTTAAATTAAAAATGTCACAAGCATGAGTTGTTTTAGTAAAACAATTTTTAAATGGGGTTATACATGTCATATATTTGACTATAAATATTAATTAGAAATATAAAAAGATTTCCAACATCATGATATTTTTTTATAATTTTTAGACATTAAATAAATTAAATTATTTATGACATCAGGATGATGCAGTGATCACCTCATTAATAAAGGATTTAAATAAAATGAAACAATGATGTTAAAACTATAACTTACACTTGTCAAAATCCTATTGGATGGGTATATTTCGAACCCTTACCACCTTATCCTTGAAATAAATCAATGTGGGATATTTAAAATCCAAAACTCATTTGAAAATAAAATAACATTTTGTTACTTTCCAAGAGTTCCCCTCCTCTCCTCTTATAAAAGGCCCCCACCTCTACCGCCTTAACCACAACTATCAATCCTTTGGCTCGGCCAACCCCTTCTCATTTTGTCTCTCCACATCCTTATATTACTTCTAGAAGCCTCACTTTGGGCAGAAATCTTCCCAAAGAAGCCTTTGAGCTCAAATCAAAGATAGATACCCGATTTTAAGGTAATGTTTTCACTTGTGTTCTTTTGTTTTATTTTGCTTCTCCAACCCCCTGAACTATTATTATTCATTTCTATTGTAACAACTCCAGTATCTTAAATATACTAGGATGTTGTTATAATAAGGATTAGAGCTACACTTACACACACCTACATCTAATGGTTAAAGAACATACTGTTTTTGTGGATGGTGAATTTCTGCCTCACGAAACGATGATTGTTCAATATTCTTTTAACACCATCAATGGTGTCCATTAATATGTCACTATATTTATATATGATATATAATATGTTTATATTTTACTTAATCTTCTTTATTTTTCATTTATGGCATACCTTTATGGTTTCCATTATGGTTAAACGCGATATCTTCATTTTAGGAAGTGCGGACTACCGCCCCTCAAAGTGATTTGATTCGTTAATACCATATGTGGTACGTATAAAGAATAGATTTAATGATATTATATATGATTCAATACTGGAATTATAAAACTATTATGTATCATTACATTTTAATTCCATTAAATAAGAAATAGAAATTGAAGTAGCGTTCATGCGTACGTACGACTTACCATCTCCATGAACGGTGCATTTCATTTCTTACCTCTAAATGTTATGTAATATTATAAATGAATGTATATAATGGATATATATGATATATATTATAGCTAAATAATGAATATAATTCTGTATATAATATATATTTTACCACATGAACAACTTTTAATTATAAAGAGTTTATTTTTAACTCAAGTAGCAATGATCTACAGAACGACCATTATTAACTTAAATAATTACATAGTGTTCATAGCATGGTAGTAAGTGATATAAAAGGAATAATGAATTTGAAAAAGGTTCTTAATAAAGTATAAATTAACTCAAGTGAATTATTTATGAGGTTAAATAACGATCGAGTCAAGTCGGACCCGAGGTAAGGGATTCTACCCCTCTCTTTCTTTTTAAGTACACCCTTTTATGTCATTCTTTTTAAGTTAATCTTTCTTATGATTGGGATGTTATTTTATTTTCCTATTTCTGTAAATATTATGTTAATATGATTAGAGACCCTGTTTGATCTCATCAATCCATTTTTGGATGTTTTAAGTGGTGTCGTTCGGCTGTCGAGTTTTTGTAAGGGATTTTTCGTCTCACTTTTATTCCCGTGAGATTTATGGTACTTTTACCACCATTTCATTTGAGTGGTATATGTACAACCCGTTATTCTACTCATTGTGTAATATAATTTATTTTTCATGTATTTACATCAATGTTGTATTGTCCTTCTTTCCTGGGGTGTATGTTTCGAAAGATACGCAAGTCGGTAAGGGAACTTTTCACCCTCCCCTTTTTAAAAGACTTCTTTTGTTGGGTATTTTAATTTACATATTGTAATTTCGATATATGTTCTTCTATATCCATATTTATGTAAATTTTATTTCCATGTGATCAGATACCCTTTTTATCTCTCATCAACTCATTTTCTGAAGTTTGAAGTGACGTCGTTAGGCTGTCGAATTTTTGCAAGAGAACTTATTAACCCAATTTTTATTCTTTGGGATAAACTTGTACTCCTTGAATATGTGGTTCTATGAATATGTGAGAACGAACTCTAATTTTTTTACACTTAATATCCACTTATATTAGGTGTATTAGTTTGTCACACATAATTATGTAATTCATTTATCCTTAATCCAAGGATACCATCTTTGTATGGGACTTCTTCTCAATCTCCATTCATTGAGACATATTTTGTTTTATACACAACTTTGTTTTATATGGTGTATAAACCCCTTTGACTTTTACGTTTATCCGAAGGGAATCTTTTCTATACCAAGTATTTTACTAAAGGACAAAAGGGAATGTTTTTGTTGTACGTATGTGGTGACAATGACTTTTCCGCCCTCGTGGGCATTATTTGAGTTTCAGATTCCTTTATAATCCATACCTTTTTTTAAATGAAAAATAAATACCATGTTTTACTTTTATTTTATTTTTGTATTGAAAATGGTTTTCATAATTTTTTTATATCAATGCGTTGTATTGATATCTTGTGATTGAAAAGTGGAAATGTTATGTTTCCTTTATGCTTGTTTTATGTGATACGATTATGTTATGGTTCTTGGGAATTATTTTAAAGACGGGTGGTTCCGTGATAAACTAAGGGCGGGTGAGCCTGATATAGCTCTCCAATGCATTGGGTAACATGAAGGAGTTAAACATTAAGGTTTCTCCAAAAAGATTTAGGGAATATACTGTGATGGGTATTCCAAACATAACCAAAAGTGTTACTCCCTACGTAAGAATGTTATGAATGCCTCAAGTTACCTTTATGCCTTATGATTTCTATGATTTATTCATGATTTGATGAGGTATGTTAAAATTATTATGTTTTATGAGTAATGTATGATTTTATACATGGAATAATGTTTTCTTGTTGTACTTTTATATCCCTTACCGAGTTTTTTATGCACATCCCATGTTTTTAAAATGATTTTCACAGGTCAAGGGAAAGGTGCATGTTATGATGATAGTGTCAAGGAAGTGTCAAGAAAGAATCCATGTTTTATTTTAAATATGTGTCCATTGATGGGTAAAAATGAATACTATATTTTATGTAACCACTTTGTTTAAATGTGGAATGTAATTCATGATTTCTGATCTAATTATCTAAAACTGTAAACCAGAAAAGATCCTCTATGTGAATTATTCATTTAATTCAACATTAAGTAAGGTTTAAGGCCGGGGCATTTTAGTTGGTATCAAAGGTCAGTTTAGATAACTTTAGAGGTTAGAGTGTTGTTTAAGAAAAAGTGACAAGTTGTGTATAACCACAATGGTTAGTATATTATATAGAGTAATCGTTTTTTTAAGTTATAATGAGTTTGAGATAAAGTGGATATGTATATCTTGGTGTTTATTTTACTCTTTTTTATTTTATGATTTTACTGATATACTCACACTGTCATTTTTGGTTTTAGTTAATGGCTAGATCTAGCAGGCACCAAAGTAACAGTGGATTTAAAGAAAACTATGACGGTTTTTTGAAAGAACAACTGAATGATATGGGAGCTGCAATGAGAACTCTTGTGGTTATCCTCAACCAACTCTCTTGATTCATGATTGACCACCCGAACATTAGTGGTTTTTATAAGGAATTGTATATGCGAGAAACAAACCCCTACATAAGTTCAGGTAATAATCATAAAGGTAAGTATGTTTAAAAACCTACGTGTCAAATATGTGGAAAGAAACACATAGGAAAATGTTTCAAAGGGACAGAAAGATGCTATAGATGTGGAAATGAAGGTCATAAACCAGGAACCTACCATGGAAAAAGGAAGCATCTAGTTGACTCTAGGAATGGGAAAGAAGTTCTTTCTGAAGGATCAATTTAATGTTTTAAATATGGTGTGTATGGTAATTATTAAAACACATGTCCTATGAAGAAGTTTCGGGAATGGGGTCACCAAGATCGTACAAATATTCATTTACCAATACCTAATGCCATTCCGATTGAGGATGAAGAAACTGACAATGAAGAATGAAAGGTATGGATTATTTCTTAACATATGTTTTCCTATTATTGGAATCTTTAGATATGATTCATGAATTTGTTTGTAGGAAAGAAGTATTTCAGAATAACTTGAAAAGGAATGGATAATGGATCATGAATAATGTTGAATGAGTAAGAAGTCATCATATACAGAATTCAAGAGTTATGGTAGATTTTAGGATGGTGAAATTCTTATATGTATTAAGTCTCTTTTGATGACGGGGTTACATTAGAAGAATTTTTATAGTAACCTTGATGTTTGATATACGAAAATTTTATTCAAGGAATAATTATCCTTTCTTTTGTGGATATAGTTATAAAGAACCATTTGGGTTTATATGATCCTTGAAATTGAGGCAATTACTAGTTAATACATTTTGGGTTTCAAAATGAATGTTATCAGATAACCTTTGTGGTTAAAATATGTTATGGTTATTTTTCATGAATTTATCTCTTTTTGAAGAATGTTATAAAAATATATTGTTTTTGAAAAGGGACAACACGCAGACCGTGTGACAACCCGTCGCATCGGACGAAGCTGCGGGAATCAAGCCCACAACCAAAGTGCAACTGGTATTTATCGCCTACCACTGGAATACGTGAAGTCCCTGGTTAGTTTTAATGATTCTTTTTAGTTAGATAATTTTATGAATTATGATTAAGTTGATTTTTGGTTATCAATGGAAATGAATAGCCTATCATGGAGGATATGTGATTAGGTTAATTACTTTTCAGAATGAGACTATAAGTGTAACTGATGTTATTTTGGAGAAAAATGTTAAAATTTATCTTAGGAGACTATGTTATTAAATCCTTTAGAGAATTGGGTTTCAATATTAGTTTGGTTTACTTTGTAGAATTTTGTGGATAGATCTTTATTGAATGGACTTTGTTGAAATTTGGGTTTTGTTTGACCAATTTTAGAGATTAAGAATGGATTTTTTTAATATAAAGGATTATCCTTTTTGGGTATTATCTGATCTCATACTAACCTTTTATGTTTTAGTTTTGGTCAAGGTCTAAAGACATGGGAAGTATATAGTTCCCTTTTGTGGATTAGGTGATTCTCTAGAAGTCGATTATAGCTCTCTTAATGTGAACAAGTCATCCCAAACACTCTCCTTTTGAAGAAAATATGAGTTCATGTAAGAAATATTGTAAAAGTTGAAAGTCAACATGAAAATTAAGTATGCTTCCTTATGTTTTAGTTAAGCTCATAAATAAATTCCTCAATGAAATGTAACAGAAAACAAAAATGTTGTCGGTTAATTTTTCCTATTGGGGAATCAAATACCGTTTAACCCATCACAAGTTTGTGATTTTCTTGTTGTTAACTTTCTCTTAGACATGTTTACTATCAATCTCCATCAGAACATGACGGTTTGTTTTTTCCTCCATATCCATATTTTTATACTTGGAATCCTAGTATGGGTTAACTCGGGTGACATTTGTACTTCTCTCCCATTCTATTAAAGTGATAGTTTTACTGACTCTTGTTCCGATGTGGGATTTTCAATGAAGCTTCGAAGCCCAATTTTAAAATTGCGAGGATTAAATTTTCAAAAGGGTGGAAGGATGTAACACCCCAGGTAAATATAGAATATGACTTTTTCATATTTATCCATATTTTTGAATTAAATATTAATATTACTTTAAAGGGGACGCTATGATCGATGGCGTACCTAATATGCAACAACGAGTTTCTTGGGAATCTTACGTTGCACTCTAATAACAAAATAATATTATTTTAAATGGTAGTTAACGCCTAGCCATTGTAATGGCGCGAATTAAAAGAACTAAATACATAATGATTATATATGTTTGTCAAATATTTTTAATTTTTACAATAAATGTTAGAGGACTAAAAATGTGAATGAATCTAATTTTAAGCGTAAACATTCTAATATTCATTAAAAGGTCGATTAACCGCCGTTTGATGGATAAACTCTTTTAAATCCACTTTTTGACAATTGTATGTGTTATATTTGACTAAATAAAATTCTTCTTTAGAATCGGGACCTCAAAATTTACATTGTGTAAATTTTTTGTATTTTCCCGATAAAGTTCATTTTTAATTAATAGTGAAAAATATTGTATTTTAATTCAAAAAAACTTTTTAATTAAATTTATTAATATGATTAGATTATCTTTTGAATTATTTTTAAAGTTAAATTAGAATATATTTTTACCATTTAATCCAATAGTGGTCATTGGAATTAATTTCACTTTGAAATTGGACTTAAACTAGTGTCAATCTTTTAATAGATATTGTTTTTCTTAAAAACACGCTATTTATTTTGACAGTTGGAATTAAATTTCAAATTAATTAATGCAACTTATATGTTTTAAATTTTTTAAAATAGACATCATTTTTGAATTCGGAATATCAAATATAGATTAGGGTGATTTTTTGGTATTTTTCTAAAAAACATCAATTTTGGATGAATAGTGAAACCACTAAGTGGTAGTTTAAAAACTGATTTTTTCGTTTAAATGAAACTTCACCACTTCTGTGATTTGAATTTCAAAAATTCGACATACATGGTTGTCATTAGGATGTAAAATGTTATTCAATGGGATGAAAATATTTTTTTTGGTGAATAGTAACTTTTAAGTTTTTAATCGCGATTAGAGGTAATTAGTGTAATTTAAGGTAAAAGTAATGTTTTAATAAAATGAAATGTCCTAGACACATGTCCTACCCACATTGGATGTTTCATTGCCGACAAATAAAATCTATGGGTCAACTTGGGGACTCCATGGAGCCACTTTGTTTGGAAAATGACATAAATAACTTTTTATTTGAAGTTAAAATAAAAATGTCACAAACATGAGTTGTTTTACTAAAACAATTTTTAAATGGGTGTATACAAGTAATATTTTTGACTATAAATATTCCATAGAAAGAGAAAAATATTTCCTACATCATGATATTTTTTTTATAATTTTTAGGCATTAAATAAATTAAATTATTTATGACATCATGATGATGCGTTGATTACCTCATTAATAAAGGATTTAAATAAAATGAAACGATAATGTTAAAACAATAACTTACACTTGCCAAAAACCTATTGGATGAGTATATTTCTAACCCTTACCACATTATCCTCGAAATACATCAATGTGGGACCTTTAAAATCCGAAACTCATTTGCAAATAAAGTAACATTTTGTAACATTCCAAGAGTGCCCCTCCACTCCTCTTATAAAAGGCTCTCACCTCTACCACCTTACCCACACCTCTCAATCCTTTGGATCGGCCAACCCCTTCTTATTTTGTCTCTCCACATCTCTCTATTACTCCTAGAAGCCTTACATTCGGCAGAAGTCTTCCCAAGGAATCCCTTGAGCTCAAATCAAAGAGAGATACCCGAATTTAATGTAATGTCTTCACTTGTGTTCTTTTGTTTTATTTTAGTTCTCCAACCCCCTAAACTCTTTTTATTAATTTCTTTTGTAAAAAATACAGTATCATAAATATACTAGTATGTTGTTATAAGAAGTATTAAAGCTACACATACACACACCTACATCTAATGGTTAAAAAACATATTGTTTCTGTGGATGGTGAATTTCTGCCTCACGAAACAATGATTGTTCAATATTCTTTTAACACCCTCAATGGTGGAAATTAATGTGTCACTATATTTATATATGATATATAATATGTTGATGTTTTACTTAATATTCTGTATTTTTTAATTTATGGCATACCTTTATGGTTTCCATTTTGGTTAAACGTGATATCTTCATTTTAGGAAGTGCGGACTACCACCCCCTCAAGGTGATTTGATTCATTAATACCATATGTGGTACGTATAAAAGATAGATTTAATGATATTATATATGATAACATACTGGAATTATAATACTATTATGTATAATTATGTTTTATGTCCATTAAATAAGAAATTGAAATGGAAGTAGCGTTTATACGTACGTACGGCTTACCGTCTCCATGAACTGTGCATTTCATTTCTTACCTCTAAATGTAATGTAATATTATAAATTCATGTATATAATGGATATATATGATATATATTATATCTACATAATGAATTTAATTCTGGATATAATATATATTTTACCACATGAACAACTTGTAATTATAAAGAGTTTATTTTTGACTCAAGTAGCAATAATCTACAAAACGACCATTATTAACTTAAATAATTACATAGTGTTCATAGAATGGTAGTAAGTGATATAAAAGGAATAATGAACTTGAAAAAGGTTCTTAAGCAAGTAGAAATTAAATAAAGTTTATTATTCAGGAGGTTAAAGAACGATCGAGTCAAGTCGGACCCGAGGTAAGGGAACCCACCACTCTCTTTCTTTTTAAGTACACTCTTTTATGTCATTCCTTTTAAGCTCATCTTTCTTATGATTGGGATGTTATTTTATATTCCTCTTTCTGTAAATTTTATTTTAATATGATTAGAGACCCTGTTTGATCTCATCAATCCATTTTTGGAGTTTTTAAGTGGCGTCGTTTGACTGCCGAGTTTTTGTAAGGGATTTTTTATCTCACTTTTATTCCCGTGAGATTTATGCTACTTTTACCACCATTTCCTTTGAGTGGTATATGTACTACCCATTATTCTACTCTTTGTGTAATATAATTTCTTTTACGATAATTTACATCAATGTTGTATTGTTTTTCTTTCATGGGGTGTATGTTTCGAAAGATACCCAAGTCGGTAAGGGAACTTTTCACCCTCCTCTTTTTAAAAGGCTTCTTTTGTTGGGTCTTTTAATTTACATATTGTAATTTTCGGATATGTTCTTATATATCCTTATTGATGTAAATATTATGTCCATGTGATGAGATACCCTTTTTATCTCTAATCAACTCATTTTTCAGAGTTTGAAGTGACGTCGTTAGGCTGTCAAATTTTTGCAAGGGAACCTCATAACCCAATTTTAATTCTTTGGGATAAACTTGTACTCCATGAATATGTGGTTCTATGAATATGTGTGAATGACCTATGATTGTTTTACACATAATATCCACATATATTAGGTGTATTTGTTTGTCACACATTATTATGTAAATCATTTATCCTTAATCTAAGGATATTGTCTTTGTATGGGACTTCGTCTCAATCTCCATTCATTGAGGCATATTTTTTTTATACAAAACATTATTTTATACGGTGTATAAACCCCTTTTACTTTTACATTTATCCGAAAGGAATCTTTTTTATACAAAGCATTTTACTAAATGACATAAGGGAAGGTTTTTGTCGTACATATGCGGCGATAATGACTTCTCCACCGCCATGACCATTATTTGAGTTTCAACTTCCTCTACAAGCCATACCTTTTTCTAAATGAAAAATAAATACCATGTTTTACTTTTCTTTTATTTTGGTATTGAAAATGGTTTTCATAATATTTTTATATCAATGCGTTGTATTGATATCTTGTGATTGAGAAGTGGAAATGTTATGTTTTCTTTATTCATGTTTTATGTGTTACGATTATGTTATGGTTATTGGGAATTATTATGAAGATGGATGGTTCCATGATTAACTAAGGGCAGCTGAGCCCGATATAGCTCTCCAATGCATTGGGTAACGTGAAGGAGTTAAACGTTAAGGTTTCTCCAAAGAGATTTAGGGAATATACTGTGATGGGTATTCCAAATGTAACCAAGAGGGTTACTCCCTACGTAAGAATGTTATAAATGCCTCAAGATACCTTCATGCCTTATGATTTCTATGATTAATTCATGATTTGATGAGGTATGTTAAAATGATTATGTTTTATGAGTAAATTATGATTTCATACATGGACTAATGTTTTCTTTTCGTAGTTTCATATCCCTTACTGAGCTTTTTATGCTCATCCAAAGTTTTTGAAATGTTTTTCACAGTTCAAGGGAGAGGTTCATGTTATGATGATATTGTCAAGGAAGTGTCAAGAAAGAATCCATGTTTTATTTTAAATATGTTTCAGTTGATGGGAAAAAATGAATACTATCTTTTATGTAACCACTTTTTTTAAATGTGGAATGTAATTCATGATTTATGATCTAATTCTCTAGAACTATAAACCTGAAAATATCCTCAATGTGAATTATTCATTTAATACAATATTAAGTAAGGTCTAAGGCCGGAGCCTTATATAGAAGGCTTCATTCAAAATAGCTGAAATCGACCTTTAGATGTGATGTCTTACAATTTCCATTCATTCACATCATTAGTTTTCATTTTAAAATTTTCATCATCAAGCTATGAAAATTTTATCTATAATAATATAAATGGCATGGAACTAATTTGAAAAAGGAGTGATGTTTCCCCTTCCATAATAACTCTCATATCCATCATTACAAAATTAAGTAACATAGGATCCTTGTCCACCTTCATTTTCACCAGGACTCTATGATATTTCTAGATTAAAGAATATTATACCTTATTTTATTTACCTGGGGATGTACTGTTTTGGGAAATTATAATTCATGGGTACCTAAATCCATTTACATTGCTTCATGTTGAGCTTTTTCAATGAAAAAACCTATTTTTAAATCTTATGATCCATATATATATCATACTATCACTATATAGATAATGTGTCTATATCATCATAAAAATGATTACTACTGTTAACTAAAGTTCATGGGTTGGATAGTATTTGTCAGGATTAATTAAATACCTAAATCCATAGGAAATAACTTCATAATTTTTCATAAGGATGCTACCATTCCTCTTTTTTGAGGAATCATTATATTTCACAAATAAATCATTTCCTAAATTCAATGTCAAAATAATATCATTTTACAATATGTTATTAAATATTTGAATCCATTATTCACATTCATTTATACATAGTAACAGAACCCCTTTACAAAAAAGATGGTTTAATAGATTAGGCAGTTGGGAAAAAATTTGAATAAATCACTGATTGTAACCTGCCAAACTAATGAAAATAGGTTCAACCGTTTTGTTCATTGTCCTGGGAATTTTTTTTCCTTTTTGTTCATATGATCGACTAATGTTACACCATTGGAGACAATATAGAAAAGAAAATAATTTTTTTATGATAGAATCAATACATTCAAAATTTTCAAT
Source organism: Viscum album (assembly GCA_963277665.1). Taxonomy (NCBI): domain Eukaryota; kingdom Viridiplantae; phylum Streptophyta; class Magnoliopsida; order Santalales; family Viscaceae; genus Viscum; species Viscum album. The sequence goes on from OY728164.1 coordinate 693,408,793, forward strand.
AAGAGTCTTTACATTTATGAGTTGCATGAATAATATGAATGTTTCTTTAATAGAGAACATTTATCATAGAGAACCCCAATATTTCATCAATAAATACAACTACAAAATAATCATGATATTTATAGAATACCTTTTTTATTAGATATATAAAAATGGTGACTGCTCTAGTCAATCCAAATGGCCTTACTATATGAATGTATTCTCTTTACATCATTTGAATTATTTTCCTTAGAATATCATCCTTCTTCATATGTAATTGATAATACCAAGAATTATGGTAAATAATTTAAACATATTTATCTCCATGATTTTTATCAAATAAGTCATTAATTTGAGTAAGAGGGAATATGTTATTTAATATAACATCACTTATTTTCCTATAAACATAAACATACCCATGATCTGTATTTCATCATAACGAAATTAAATTGGGCTTCGTAAAGTGAAATATAGTGTGTATAAATCCATTATTTTACAAATCCTATTGTTTTTTCTCCTCTTATAATAATTCTATAGTGTTCATTTTATTAGGAGTCGTTGATATTGGCCTTGAATAAGAGATTAAAATAATTAAATACACAATCTCATCCCCTTGTATATTTCTAGGTAATTACTTTGGAAATTCGTCAATGCAATCATGCATATTACATGAATACTATATATGAATCTGTGTTCCCATCTATAGGTTTTGTCTATTCTTATTCCCATTATAACTACATTAAAAGTGTTGTTGGGGTGGATATAAACATGACTCAAATGAATTTTTCCATATAATGATATGAAATTAAAAATCTTCTTCACGAATCCTAATTTTCATCTATTTTCAATATTTATTTCTGTACAATTTCAAATATAGTGCAAACTAAGGAATATATAATAATCATCCACATGTATGATAATAATTTCATTAAATTGGACACATTTATTTCTCATAATTGGATGTAAATGACACATCCATACCATTATGAGACATAAACTAGGTGTCATTGTTGATAAATCCCTTATTAATGTGCCCCAGAAATAAATAACTTTCCTAAAATAATTGATGATATAAAAGTGTATGAGGATCCAAAATAAATAATTCATTACCAAAATTTGGGCATAATATTAGAGTACCTACCACCACATCTTTAGAAACTAAAACCTTATATTTTGTGATCACATTCTATTTTAAATTCCGACGTAGATTTTTTTTATGATAAATTCTATTGATGTTTGGCGAATTGGTTTTAGTAGTAACCCATTTACATAAACGTAAATCACTGCACATTGATGAATTCTTTATTACTAAGGAATTTAATATCATAGTGGCCTTTTTTTACACAAATGATGAAAAATAATTATTTTATTGATGTACCCATGCATTTTATTCCATATGTATCACATAATGTAAATTTATAAATTATCTTATTCTCTCTATCCATTTTCCCAATAACCATCTTATTATATTTCTTTACATTAAATCCATAATATATAGAATATTATGTATCTATCTTGATATGACGTGATACAATATCCTCATTTGATGAGAATTTCAAAGAGACAAGTGCCCTTTTAATGATTGTTTTTAACCCACAAGACTAACAAATTTTCATACTCATTGTATAATATATGTATATTTTTTGAAACCATCCATTCTAACCATGTAGTCCTAGATTCATATATAGAATCATTCGTTTCTAATTTTTTTTAGGATCATGAATATTCTATCCATATTCACTCATTTCTCAGGAGTAAAATATTTTTCCAGGAATGATTCCTTAAAATCCTTTAATATAATGTTCATTATTTCATCCACATCATTAGTGTTTTGAATCAATTAATGAAATTGATTCCTATCTCCTAAGTGATGATAATCTAAAATGAAATCATTATCCTTTATTTAAATCAAAAAGTGAAAATTTTCTTCTCTATATATATTATCAATTAATCATCTACAAATGTATTCCAAGTAACATTGAATGATGGAGTATTCTAACATATTATACAGTTAGACATTGTTACAATGCATTCTATATCTATAGTATGATCTATTCGAGTTATTTATTAGTAAAAATATGAATCAAATCTTCCTAAGTAGTTTTAATTTTTTTCAGTTCTAGTAAAAACACCTATAATAACCATATAATTTTAACCAGGATAGAAATTCCTTTATGGAGTATGTTCACTAATAATACTTCCATTCCTTCATTTATGGGGAATTTATAGAATATTTAACAAATTATATTAGATCATAACACTACAAATAATAGTTTATAATTTCATATCTAGTGAAAAATAGAAAATAATTTGTATATGTAATCTAAAAATCATAATCCTGGTTTCATTGAGAAAATATTCCAGTTTTCTAGGGATAAGTTCCCTGATCACTATTTAACTAAATCTAGTTCCCAAGGTTTGAAATAAATATTATCCAATACAAGATGTTAAGACGATGAAACTTGTAGTCCAGAGCTGATTATTATTTTATTAAATGGGTACTTATTACATGAATAAAATCTCATTAGACCGAATAATATTATTTTTCTTGTAAACTACATACATTTTGATTCCCATTTTACATTTAAAATTATAAAATACATTATTGTATTTTGATTAGATCATTTTTAATTATACCTTGATTATCCCAAAATTTAAATCATAAATAATTTCCTGGAATCATAGATAATGTAAATTCATGAAAATGGTTATCAATGATTTTCAGTATGGGAATGCATACAGTGGAATCTAAATAAACCATGAATAGTGTATAATAAATGAATTATGTTTAATTAAATATACATAAATAATCACATTAATTTCAAACACATCTAATGATATAAAATTTATTAAAACAAACTCATGGAAATCAATAAATAATTTAATAATTATAGAATGCATAATGTTATAAATCCAAAACATACCATTCATGCCCCATGAAAGGTCATATTAAAATAGCATATTCACCCTTTTCCGAGACATATAAATAAATTTTAATGTACTAGCCAAACACCCAATCATGATCATCTCATGAGACTTACTGATTCATCATGATTATAAGTAATTCATGGTCCCTCTTTTACTTAATATGTCTACTAAAATCATCATAAAAATAAACAATAAAACATAATCAACATCTCATAAAAATAAAAAAATTATCTATATAGGAAGAACCAGAATGGTAGATATCAACAATATCCGAACTCAATATGATAACAAAACCTATAGAGAAATATTTTTCATTTTATCATAATATTATAACATTTTTAGTACTAATATTTACTAAATGATTTTGATATAGATAACGATAGTTTCGAATGTTCATTGGAAAATTTGTGAAGGAAAATTAAATTTTTAAAGATGAAAATAGTTATTTTAAATATTATAAAATCTAAAATAATAAGTAAACCATTTTATTTGAGAAACTATTTTGAAAATATTAAAGGAATATTCTAATTCATATGTTTAATTACTTAAAATGAATTCCATACATTACGTAAAATTTAAAATAAAAAATATTTTATATCTTTTTTTAAAGGTAAAATATACATCATTTAGAATACAAATAGTAAATTAATTTATAAAACTATAATTTTGAACATGTGAAAAAATTTATTTAAGAATTCATTATAAACTATTAAAAATATTAATATTTTAATAAAATGAAAATATGGACATAGAAGTAAAATATCCCTGACCAAGTAGAAAAACAAATTTGGTTTTTTAAACTATTTTATGGTATCTTGATTACATAAAGAATGTTACATCAAAATAAATTATGTAAATATATGTAAGGGATGAAAATGTTTTGGGTTTAAGATATAAATATCATTTAATTCTCTCAATGGGTACTTTAAAATAATCAATCCATAATAATGATGAGACCGTGAAACAAACTCTTCCACCATGTTGGGATTAGTTTGCATGTGTTTTCACCTAATGTATAAAATATTTATATTTATTATAAATATATTATAAAACCACATCACATATTTCATTCCATCTATGGTTTAATTATTCTCCTTCATAATATTTATATAAACAATTTCATGTTAGAATCATTATTTAATGTAATAACTACTTTTTTCCTTGTATTCTATAGTTTGATTATTGTGGTAATTATTTTTTTATTATGGATCTACCATTTAAATAATTTTATTAATGATATATATAATATATATAAATAATAAATTTATTTATATACATATATTAAAGATATATATCAAAAATTTAATTACTATGTTTATATTGTTGGTAGGCCATATGTCTACAAGAACTCTGTTTTCTCTTCATAACAGAAGAAATTAAAGAAAGATAAATAATAATTCAACATTCCCATATAAATATTATACCATATAAATCATGTATAATAATTAAATTTATATTTATTACTCTTCAAGTAAAATGTAACTGAAATAAAAATCATATCATTTCTTGGAGGTTGTAGTCTAAATGTAACAATGAGAGACAACATTATTCTTCACCAATTACCAAGTGAAGAAGGTGGATATAATGTCATTATTATAAAATATAATAATTTCTTAAATAAAATATATCAATAGTATACACATCATAATAACCATCCTTAATATATTGTGATGTGAAAGAAATATTTACTCTAAGTAGAGATGGTAAGTTGTAAGTACGCACAAGAAATGCATTTAGTAAAAATTTGATGGAAATGTTGGTAGATAAGTAGAGAAATAACCCCTTATATCTGGAATATGTTGTCAAATATCAATTAAATTTTTAAAATTACAAGCAGTAAAATCCCAATGGACTAATGAGAAAAGTATTCTTGGTATACCAGATACATAATTGAGTGTTATAGTAAAAATGAATTCAATATGTAATTCAAATTTTTCTGAATAAATAACATTGAGGAAGACATAATTCCTTATAGTAAAATCCTTGAATATATTTGTTAGTAAACACTTGGATTTATGTGGACAGAAACATAATAATAGGGAGTACAAATTCCGAATAAGGGAATAATTTTTCATAAGAAATAATAAATAAATGAGGGAAATAATTATGGCATAGTAAATAACCAGTCACACATACCAATTAATCAAAAAAAGATATAAGTTCATAAAAAATATAGAAATTTACTAACTAGAAACACATGCCACTGAGGTATTTAGATATGTAAATATTAATATATCATTGTATGAAATTGAAACACATTCAATTTATTTAATGAATAAAAAATAAAATCTCTCCATAGATATGACGGCCCAAAATCTCATGTATGAGTAATAAATGAAACTAAATGATTGAAATGATTAGTTATTGGACTTCGACAATATATCTCATGAGAACTTATACCATCATGACCTTTAACAATATGGTATAAAAATATTTCTAGAAACCAATCAATTCTATATACAATCAAACTTGAAAGGTTGATCTCCATCTAATTTCATATCATGAGACTACTGATGCATCAATGAGCTTACATTAATTGGTCCCCACCTATATGGAATTAAATAAATGACCCCAAACCTATGTCTTTCATATACTGAGAATTCCCCACATCGAATAAAAAATATGCCTTATCAAGTATTTATGTTGAATAAAAGATACCAATATGTCAATATTCGCATAAAATAATCAATTAACATTGAAAGAAAACACATAAAGAAAATTGTAATACAGTACTTGAAATAATCATATTCTTATAAAATAATATCATTATTTATGAGATATTTTAATGTCAAATGATCATATGAAATTGAAAATTTTAATGGGATTAAAAATAATCAGGGAAGTGAATGTTAATACTATCCTTAAAAAATAAATAATAATCTATCTAAAAAAAGATTAATGTTGGAATAAATACAATATATCCATATTGGATTAAAATGACGTGTTTTTTGGTTGATGAATGAAAATATTATAAAATGATATTCTAAAAACATTCTTGAGTAATATACACAATTTTTTAAAAAAACATTTGATTAAAAATTAATTTTGAAAATATCTTTTAAAAAAATTAAAATTTAAAAAATAAAATGGAATATTTAATGAAATTATGGTGGGTAAATCCATACATTTCATATAAGGTAAAAATAAAATTCATTTTTCATGGTAAAATGATTAGAAACTGTGTTTTTCAGAAACAGACAAGTAGTTTCCACAAAAAAATAGAAATAGAGAAAATAGTTAAATTGTATATCCAAAATCATTTTTAATTTTTTTTAATTTTATTTAAATAAATAATAGGCTATAAAATAAAATATATTCTCTAACCAAGAGAGAAATAATGTCATTTTTATAAAAAAAATTCTATAATAATTTGAGAACCAATGACTGGGAAAATGATAATAATACATGAAAAAGGACATGAATATCCAAATGTGAAAAAAATGAAAGTATTAATTGAACAATTATAATATAATTTCCACATTTAGAAATACTAATGATTGATCATTATTTTTATTATTAAGAACAATAATGTTTTAACATTCCAATGTTTTTTATACAAAATTGAAAACATTTAAATACTAAAAAACATGAAGGAATAATATTAAATGAATGTTTTAAATATGATGGAGAGAAATAAATTCTAGACATAATATATAAAATTGGTTAGTAGATACACCACACAAAATAAGTAGTAATCATGACATTTATCTCACAAATGTAAAACGTGTGATAAAAAATCCCTTTCCAAGAGAATCCATTCTATTGAATTCCATTTAAATTATTGTATGATAAACTTACGTCAATTTTATAATTTTTTCAGAATTTTTTTATTTATATAATTAATTTTATTTCACTTATTATTAAGATGTATAGAACTTCTTAAACAATCAAGGTTATGTCTGACATTTTGGCAACATTCAATTTGTGTGTCAAAAATGAATTTGGTAGGTCATCTATGGTCAAAAATCCATTATGTATCATCTCCAGAATAATAATAATTAAATAATTATTATAGATATAAATATATTTTACTTTTATGACTAATAATTAATTTTGATTAGGAAAAATGATCAATGTAAAAATCATGGAGATCGTAGGGTGTATGTATGCATGTTTAACATTCCTATTTTTTAATTATCATTATGGAAAAAATTTATGAAAAATTATAATATTCATTGAAATATAATTATATCATATATTAAATATTATTTTATCATATAATTATATATATATATATATATATCTTGTGATTTAAAAAGAATCACATCTTATCAAGGAGGCGGTAGTCCACACATACACAAACAACATTATCACTTTTTAAGTGCGTGTGAAAGGGTAATAAAAAAATGATATATAAATATATATATTATTTATAGAAAGGTAAGTAGCTAATAAATATAATATATATTTTTTATAACACATTTTTAATTTAAACCATCCTTTATGTATCCTATGGATAGTTTTAATGAATCAAATCACTTGGAGGAGGGGGTAGTCCACACATACACCGACTATGAAATTGTTTTTACAAAAAAAACATAAGGGTATATGTTGTAAAATAATTACACAAGTGTAAAGACATTAAAATATGATATATAACATATAAAAAAATTTTTTTCATTATAATTTCAATCACGAGAGGTGGTAAAGGAAAAATGAATAATTATCCTTTTGTGGTGTTGTTGTTCACCGTATTTGTAAACAATAAGTTCATTACCCCTTAAATGGATGTGTGTGTTAGTGTTGTTATAACCAATAAAATAAAAAATATAGTATATTTAATACAATATGGGTGTTATTTTATCTAGGAATAAGAATATTTAAGGTGGTGTTTAATGGAATTAAAACAACATAGCTTAAGGAAATATGTTACCTCTTAATTGGGGAAATTAATTTTAGTGTTGACTAAATGTCATCCTTGGATTGATTTATGAATAAATAAAATGATCTAATTTGAGGGGAGGGATGCTGGTGATATATTTGGGTTGATCCCTTGTTAGGCATAATTTTACCTTAATCATTGTAATTAATATTAATTACTCACTAATTATTTTGGTCAAAATATAAGTTGACCGTATTATAAATAAAAATGTTTTCACATTCCAAATATGCAATCAATTTTTCCAAATTCCAATCATTGAATTGGTAGATACAAATTTAAACATAATCCCACATACAGGACAATAATTTGAGTTTTTAGTGTAAAAATGTCTACATGTTGGGAATATTTTTATAGTAAATTTCCAAAAGAAATTGATTCCAATAACATAATTGGATTAATTGATAAAAATTTATTATAAACAATATTAAATACTAAATTAAACAATAATATGACATTTTAAATAAATTAGATGAAAATGATGTTTTTATTGAAAATTCATTATTTTCTCGATTCATAAAAAAACCTCATTGAATAATTACCAAAACAAACAATAACGTAATTTTTTTGTTTCTATTTCTAATAGGATGTTCATTTTTATGTATAAACACTATAAATGTTCCAATATTATTATTTAAAATACCTTCTCCATTAAAACGCTGTAAAAGTTCCATTATAAAAATATTAGTTTTTATTTGTAATAATCTGTATGTCTTATCTAATTCTTAAAAAATCTTTTTGATGAATATAATAATTATTTTATTGAATATATAATGTATATATTACATTAATATCACTAAATAATTTTAAATAATTATATTTATTTGGATAATACACATTTGTGTGCATAAAAATTATTTTCTATAAAAATCTTCCCTTTATTATCAATTAGATCTTATATTCATTTATAATTAATTTGTAACCAATAATTTCATTTCATATTTTTTTAAACCATATATTTTAATGATTAGGTTAATAATATTCATAACCACTAATATAATTTATAGGTTATATTATATTATATTAAATTATAATATTTTTATAATATATTGTTTATAAGTAAAACTCAGTCTTGCATGAAAAGAAATCTATTATTGATACTAATTATTGTACATGTCGAATGTTTAATAAATATATTTTTCATTGATATATGTAAATTATTTTGAATTTCTTTATTATATAAAATAAATAATAATTTATCCAGATATCACATTCTCTTATATGATTGGTTTTGCGTATCATATATGTTATCGAATACAATGATCCTATTTTTGATTTTCGTGGTGTTTCATTTTCCCCCACCATAAATGAATTGAATATTCACAATTAAAACATGATATTTGTGATATACTTTTTGATACTTTCTATGATTGAAATATGACATCAAAAGAAGGGTTTGTGAATCACTCCTTAGAAGAGAGAGAATAGAATTTAATAAGGTCATATTTACTAACATATAACTGTGTTTTCATGTAAGAGAATATTAATGGAATTTGTAGATATGTACTTAGAAGAAATGGTTAAATATTTATTGGGTTTGATTGATGTTATCAATTATAAACATGAAAATGGTTAATGGAAATTTTAGGGCCACAAATTCATATATATATATATATATAATGATTTAGAATATAATTAGTTGAATGAAACTTAATTTATTAATAATTTTTTAAAAATTTATTTAATGTTGAGTTATTAATTTACTGATTTTGAATATAAGTGAATGTAGCCACTTAGTATATTTCAATTAACAAAATTTCATCTTTTTTTGTTCATTAATCAGTTTTATAATTCATCCAAACATTTATTTTGATGCTTGGAACATTAGAATAAACATTTAACAGATCCAAAAGGGCCATAATAGAGTAAAAAGTATCACTATTTGTCTATAATTAATCTATAAATTCAATATATTAAATAATTTAAATTATAAACCTAAAAAATAAAACCACTAATTCATCGTTTATATTTAATAGACAAAAACTAAATACAATGACATATTAACCCAGACATTGCATAGGTCAGTGGTTGCTGTGAAACCCCTATCGTCATTTGGTCATGGTTTCACATCCCACAACCATTCCAAATTTGATTAGTTTTCACCTAACATTCAATATTTCTATTTCTAAAACCATATTTATATAATTTTAAAAATAAATACATTATAAATCATTGAATTATTGTTAATCACTATGTATCCATTTAAATAGTGTTTTCAATACAGCCCTAATACATAAATAATTCATATATTTAATTTCACATAGTAACCATGGATCAATCATTATCCATAATTACATATTTAGGATTTCTAATCAGGAAACCATATCATCAATCATAAACACATTATATTTATCCTAGGATATATATTGAATATATAATTCCTTTATAATTGTTTGTAAATAAAATTTGAATTATTCTATGAATATCCCCATGTAGTGTCAAACTAGGTATATAGTAAGGCATATTATTGTGTATCATACAACACTAAGTTAGGACCAACACACCTTGTCTGAGTTGTTACTCCTATGAACATCAATGCTAAAACCACGACCACATATAGTATCCATACATGGTTTAATTTCCAGATAGGGTCATATAATATATACTTTACCAAAACTCTTTACAATTATTCTATACATGTAACAAATTATACCTTAGTGTTATTTTTTTACCTATTATTTCCTAAATCTAGTTCCCGTGGATGCTACTAAACTTTTTCTGATACCAACAATAGAAACTCGACACTAGATAGATGAGAATAAGTCTCTGATATCAATTACATTGATATGATTACAGAGAATCAAATCTCAAATGACTGAATAGTTTATTAGTCTTGGTAAACCCTATACATGAATGAGACCATGAATTACTTGTGAATAAACTAATTACATAATATTTTTTTCTAAATAAATTACTTTGAGGATAACTTTATTCTATAGAGTAAAAACTATGCATATATTTCATAGTACGCTTCGTGGATTCAAAGGGAAAGAAACATAACAAGGTTGAGTTCAAATGGAAAGTAAGGGTAATATATAGATAAATAAAACATGAATCAAAGATAGTAATAGTTTTTGGCATGTTAAATAACCAAACACATATACGGTGTAATAAAAAAATAGTGTTGGTGGTGAATAATGAATATAGAAATGTACTAACTAGATACAAATACCATTAAAATAACTAGATAATTAAATATCAATATGGAAAGGTATAAAAGAGAATCACATTTCATTTAATCAATGAACTAAAAATAAAATTTATCCCAAGATATGATGACAAAATATATTATAGATTAGTAATAACTGAAAATAAATAATCGAAATTTCTAATTTTTGGACATCTTGTCTAAGGAACATAAAAACCTATTCAATCCTAACTGTTCACAAGAAGGTTAAAAAATTTGTGTTGAAACCAATCAATTATACATAAAACAATCTGGAAGGGTTTATTTCCTACTTATTTCACCTCATGATACTACAATTCATCCATCGGTTTACAGTAACTGGTCCCGACCTTTATGGAATTCCTTAAAAGTTCCTCAACCCATCTCTTTAATGTCATAATCGTTTGAAATATTGAATAATGAATATTCCTTATCAAATATACATATGGAATAGAAATTACATATTTAACTACAATTTCCAAAATAAATAAATAACATTTAAATTAAATAATGTATGAAAAACAATATACATTTCAGGCAATGATTGTATCCATTAAAAATGATATGCATATTTAAGGGAATTTTTTATTTCAAATGATCATAGTAAATTCAAAATTTCAAAAGGATAAAAAGTAATCAAGGAAATGAATATGAATAAAATCCTTGAAAAAATAAATAATAAACCATCTAGAGGAAGATTCTATATATTGTTAATACAACAAATACAAAAAAGAGTAAAATAAACAGTTTTTCAATGATGAATAGAAATATTTTAAAAATATCTTTTAAAAAATTATTGAGGAAAAAATATTTTTGTTTTGGAAGACCTTTAGAAAAATATTTTCTTTGAAAATCACTTCTAGAATTTTTTATTTAATATTTATCCTTTAAAACATGAAAATAAAGTATAAATAATCCTAGTGGGTTAATCTATACATGTCATACTAGGTAAAAAGAACATTATTTTTTAACAAAAAAAGGTTAAAACAATTTACTGATCACAAATAGATAATAAGACTCCTTTTAAAACATCGGTTAAATAAAAAAATTAAAAATTTCTTCACAAAATATTTTTCATGTATTTTTTTACAAACATTTCCTTTTAACATGTTTTTTTGAAGAAAACTAGTTCTCTGATTAAAGTGATAATAAATGTTAGGGATTTTTGAAATAAGATTTAAAACTAATTTTTTGTACTAAGTAGTGGTTAAATGGTACAAATATATTAAAAAGGTCACGAATAAACATAGTATAGAAAAATGTAAGGTTTTATTTAACAATGGTCATATAATTTCCAAGAATAAAAGTACTATTAAAATATTATTAATGTTACTTTTTAAGGAAATAATCATTAAACATTCCAAAGTGTCCCATACCACATTGAGAAATTTTAAATCGAAAACCTCATAATAAATTAATACTAAATAAATTTTTTTAATACCAAAATGATAAATATATTCATGATATAATATATACAAATGTCTATTAGATACACCACACACATTATATAAGTATTGAACATGACATTTGTTTAAGAGAAGTATGTGTGATTAAACATCCCTTACAATATTTTTCTTTTTCGGTGAATGTCCAATAACATCCTTTTTAAGAGAAATATGTTTATTTTATTCTATATTCAAAATTTTATTTCATGTTCATACTTTATTTAATTCCACTAACTATTAGTTTGTATATAACTACTCAATTAATCATGTTTATGTTGGGTGTTTTGACCAAATCCAATTTATGTGTCAAAAAATATTGTGGTAGGTCTAATATGGTTAAATGGGTCATTATGTAAATTACCAAGGATAATAATAATGAAATAATTATTATATTTTTACATGAATTATAATTTCAAATCTAATCAGTAACTGTGGTTATGAAAAATGATCCATGGCTACAATCCAGGAGACGTTAGGTATTACATACACATTAGTAACATTCCCATTTTTCAATGATCATTGCAAAATGAATTTATGTAACATTATAAAAACATGTAAAAACAATTATATCAAATATTATATAAAATTCAATCATATTAACTTATATAAATTATTCTTGTTTTGTAAAAGGAATCACATCGTGATGAGTGGGCAGTAGTCCACACAGCCACGAAAAACATTATAAGGGTATGTGATGTAAAATTATTAAATAAGATAAAATGAATAATAAATATCATATATAACACATATAAATATATTTTCCATCAAAATGGCCACCATGAGTGGTGGTAAGAGATAAAATGAACAATCATCATTTCTTGATGTGTTAGTTCTTTGTACATGTAAATAGTACATTTCTAAAACAATATATTGAAGTGTGTGTGGGTGTAGGTATAAATAATGTTATAAATAGATACTAGTATATATAGTATACATTTATTGTTATTTTATAATGAAATAATAATATTTTAGGGGTGATGTATTGAAATAAAACTAGAGATCTTAATGGAAGAAGTTGCCTCATAATCGGGTAACTATTTTTGGATTGTATGAAAATGATTACATGGATTTTTTATGAAGAAAGTGAGGATTCTAGATTTATGAGAGAAATATTTTGGATAATTTTGGTAATTTCTTGGTGGGAAATTTTTTATTGATATGTGTTATTAGGTTGGCGGATATAAGTTCTTTTTATAGTGGGGGAGTGGCACTCTTCTATATTTTGGGAATTGGGATTTTTAATAATGTTTTCCATGGAATGTAGAACCCATTATATTCCAATTTCGATCCATGTTTTAATATGGTCTATAAATGTCCACAAAATGAATCTTGGAAAATATTATAGGTTATTTTGGATTTTATAATTAATTTTTAGTCCCCTATTATGCTTCATTTTAGTATAATTGTTGTAATTAAATTTAAATTCTTTCAATAATGGTATTTTTAGAACAATAACTGACATTATTAGAAATTAGAAATTATTATTATTCCAAATATTGATTCCATATTTCCAAATGTTAATCATGTAAGTGGTATAAATTAAATTCAATTTAATCACATAAATGGAATGGCAATGCAGGTTTTTAAGGTAAATATATCCACAAGTTTGTAATGTTTTTAAAGTCAATTTCAATGTATACTTGATTCCAATGAACTAAATTGGAATAATTGATATAAATTTAATCTAGGTAAACATTAAAACCAATTAAAAATATAATTTATCCTTATTAGTAAATTAGATGAAAGAGAAGTTTTGAATTAAAAGACAGTAAGTTTCATTATTCATTTAAAAATAAAACTTCAATGAATAATACCAAAATATTTACACATATCTAATTATTATATTTATACCTAAAATATAATGTTAATTGTTACATATAAAATAATAAATTGTTCAAAAATTTTGATTTAATACATCTTTTCCATTTAAAGGTTGTAAAAGTATATTTATAAAAATATAGGGGTTTATGTCAAATATTGTGTTTTTTCTTATCTTATGCATATAAAATCTATTGGATCAAAATAGAGAATATTGAAAAAAAATTAATATATATATATATATATATTACTTTAATATCAATAACTAATTGTAACTCATTTAATTTATTTGGATTAATCACCATTGTGATTATTAAAATAATTTTCTATAAAAATATTCCCTTTATATTCAATTAGTTTCTATGTTCATTTCTAATACAATTTTATCCAATTATTTAATTTCATATTTGATTAAACCATATATTTTCATTGGCATGTTAATAATTTTCATAACATCTAATATAATGGCAAGGATAGTTCATATTATATTAAATTGAAATATTTTAATAATAATGTTTTTCTCAGTAAAAATAAGTATTGCATATATGAAATATATTTATGAAACTAGTTGTTTCATATGTCTCATGATAACATACTATCACATACATTAATAGATATGAATTATTGTCATGACCTACCTTCTCCAAGAGAAAGGATGGTATAACAAAGTTCCCTAATCATCTTTCAACAAGGTGATGAAGTGAAAATGACCCCCCAAGTCCCACCTTCAGTAGGCCCAAGAGTGGAAAATAACACCAAGGGTATAAAATCTCACATAAATGGAAGGAATTGCCAATTTTTTGGAACATGATCAGAATATATGATTGTAAATCCCCACAAATACAAGGAATAATGATAAAAGTGAAGCCAAGAATACATTCCCACATGAATGATTAAAATTAAACCGAATACAAGGTAAGAAAAACTCCCGAATAATGTACCAAAAACAAAAGAAACTAAGAAGGAAAATAAACTATCCCAATGCCTGAGACAGTTAGATCCATCATATTCGTCAATGTCTTACTAGAATCCTAAAAAAAATTACATACATATGGTGATCATATAGTTATACTCAGTAGGAAAACTAAATCTAATCATGCACAAGTGAGGGAACATACTAATTCCCCTGTGAGAAAACAGTAGAACCTCAAGCACCTACCATATAATTCTTACCATCCACTCCTAAACATGTCAAGATCACCCAAGAAATTCAAGTCGTGTAACATAATATTATAATCACATATTCATTTAGGTACCCCGCACATCACTTTTTTCCACTGGTTAACTGATCATTCCTAACGATCTGATTTCTTAATGCTGATGCACTTCCCCCATTTAGTCTCATTGTCAGAAGTCAACTACACATGCCTAGTCCTCAAACCACACAAAACTACACCCATAGACACCTTGACCACAATAACCATTGCCACGCCCAAAGACATCTGGGCTACAACTACGACCGCCACACCCAAAGACACTTTGGCCTCAACAACTATTGCCACACTCGAAAAAACATGTGCTTTAACAACCACACACCATTTCCAAATACCCCAAGGCCTCATCCCGATGGTACATTGGAAAAATTACCTAGCTCTCAATCCCTAATGTAATTCATCCAAAATAACCCTTATCCTAATGGATCTTGTACTTTTGTAGGCCTCAAGCCATTGTTTCCTGCCTGGGTATGCCGAGCGGCACGATCCTGGACAGGGTGTGGGGATGAAAATTAGTTACAATCCATCCACTCTGCCACTATAATTATAGAAAAGATACCCCCCAATGAAATAGAGGTGTTCATCAAATAGTTCTCAACATGGTTGGGGTGTGTATAGAATGAATAACGGACTACAATATATATATATGTGTGTGTGTGTGTGTGTTTGTGTGTGTGTGTAGTCAAACACTCAGCCTCAACATTTGAGATTCACATTGACCAAAAACAAGCCCACACCAGCACCACTTTTGATACTACTCTTACATGCACTAAAACATAACAGCCACTACCAAATCCTATCAAATCCCCAATTTTCCCAATATCCATTTATTTATTTAAGGGGTTGAAAATAAATTATTACAACACTACCAAGTAACTAATAAAACAAATCTACAGTCCCTCTGCAAACATCACAATACAACAACACAAATTTAAACATGTAGTCCCACTGTATATCCCCATTCAACTACTATCAACTATTATTCCTCAAATTAAAACCGCCCATTCCTTATCACAGAACCCAGTCTCATATCCCCGCCTCCCAAATATGACCCCAATACAAATCCATTCTCTCATAATGATTCCAAAAACATTCAACATTCCCACTTCTCGACATCCTTTCACAACCATAACACTACATAAAGGCATTTTAGATGACTACAAGTTCATCCATTCCTCAAAAAATTTATGTCATGGACTAAGACGTCAACACCCCCATGTACCTCCCCACATTCCAAGGTACCAAAAAACAGACTAGGATATAGAACACATAACAATGGCCATCAAATCAGGCATGTTCAAATTGGACCGATAAGAGTTATTAAATTTCCTCTTTAATATAATTGTCGTGATCACATAACATGTTTGATCACGAGACATCATTTGGTTTAACAGAGTGAGCATGATTAATCATATATCATGTTGCATCTGTGCATATAAACAATACAATGTAACCGAACACCAATGCATAAGTAATGACCACAAACGGTCATGTGTTTCATAAGTCCTACAACCAGAAAATTTATAATAGAATCAATGATATAAAAATAAAACTGGTAACCATTCATAAAACCACACCCTTACAATTATATTATTTACAGTAGTTATATTTTAGTCATATTAAATTCTGGTTTAATTCATGTTCCAAGAAGAGTATCTGGCCGTTCCTTAAATGAAAAAAATTAATATACCCACCCAGTATGGTGCATAATTAAAAAGAAGGAAAATATAATCCATACTTGGATGATCAATGATCATGTTCATTGATGTGCCTAGAATATGGGATGGCTTCAATTGTAGGGGAAAAATCCAAATTTGATAAAGAAGGGATCCAACGTGGGTGTACGACTCATCATGGGAGGATGTCTCCGATGAACCAAGTTAAACGAATAGTAAGAAGGATGACAGGATATCAGATTATGAAGACTCTAGATCCTAAAATCATGGATACCATTTCAATGTTCTTCAAAGTCATATCGTGGCTCAAACATGAAACTTGGTGGTTTCACACATTAAAAATAATTGAGATTTAATAATTCCACTAAGAAATAGAGGAGATAAACGAATATATAATAATTGGTTGAAAAATCAAATTTTAATGAAGAAAACCTTGTAACAGGGGTGAAATTGGGAAAACATAGAAAACATAGCAAGGGGGTCTGAATCCATTTGGTGGGAAACCATTACTATTCCATATTTAATGGTGAACACATGATGGTGTCACCAAAATGGTCTGACCGTTTGGGTGGATTTGAGTGATTTTTAAAAAAAAACTCCTAGAGAAAGCCACTTTGATCCCTACGAACACTAGGAATACTAGATTTTCACAAAGGAAATGCCTGCAGAGATCCAATCCATTACATTAGATACCTCTCAAACTATCCACATCCCTAAGAATCCTAGAAAATAATAAAAGAGATAGTATGAACAACCACATCTGAGCTAAAAACGTGAGGAAAAACCTCAACATCCCAGAACCCCATCATAACATCCATCTCTTGAAAAATAGAGGACTCAATAAGGGTCTATCATCCCCTGAAAACACACAATAACTGAAGGTCACACTATCAAGACACAAGGATTGGGGAGCTCCTTCTTCTTTGTCAAGATACAATCTGCTTTGTGTTACACTAACATATCCGCACATGTTTAATCACATCCACATTAATTAATCTAGATTGAGTATCAGGTTATCCCCTCCCCATGTTATAGATTTTTTACACAAAATATAGAATAGGGAAACAACATATCATTCAAAAAGAAATTTCAAAAATTACATCATATGAAAGGCACAAAGAAAATAAAAAAGAATAATTCAGAACAGCTCTGGGTACTGGGCACTCAGTTGTGCCTTTTATTCCCATGTACTCTTCTTGAGGCCAACATGCCTCCATAAGAAACGAATCAAGGAAATGATTTGTCAATAAATAACATTCTCTTTATAATCCTTGATTATCACCATCCACTCCATGAACACTTCATATTACTTTATATAAAACTCTCCCCAGTCGAGGATGTGGGAGTCATCATATAGGTACCAACAAATATGAGATACATGATAGAAGTTATGGATTCTATCCAACAATTCTGGTAACACTTGCTGCTTTTCCACCACTCCAACTCCCCCAATACTTGAAAGGGTCACATAAACCTGGGAGAAAGCTTACTACACCTACTAAACCTGGATTGTCCATGCCAAGGGGAGACCTTTAAGAACATGTGGTCCCAAACCTCAAACTCCAAGGGTCCCCTCCTACGATCAGTATACAACTTTAGCCTTTATTTATCTACCTTCATCCTTTCATGCACAAGCTGAACCTTATCTGTTAGGATTTGCACCACCTCTGGGCCATGAACACCTTCATCCCCAACCTTTTTCTGGAACACGGGCGAATGGCAGAGTCATCTATACAAGGAACCAATCATTTCCATGACAATGGTGGAGTGATATCTAATATTGTAGGAAAATAAACTCGAGGAAAGTTTCATACACATAGTCCTCTAAAGACCAAGAAACATGCTCATAACATAACCTCCAATGTCTGTATGGTCCTCTATCTCTGCCCATCTATTTGAGGGGGGAAAGCAGTGTTGTTGGATAACCTTGTGTGAAAAGCATGATGTAATCCCTCTCAAAATGGTGACGTAAAGCATGTATCCCAATCCAGAATGATGGATTTTGGAACTCCCTACAGTCATACTACTTCCCTAACGTACCTATGTAATATGAAATATAGTATTATCAACTCCTTATTTGCATTGAAGTGATCCAATTTCATCCATCAGAACACCACTACCCAGATGGAATCATTTCCACCCTTAGCCCTGGGATGTCCTGTAAAGAAATCCAATAAATAAATCATCCCACTTCCACTCGGAAATGTCTAAGGGCTGTAACAGACAGTAGGGAACACAATGGTCAACCTTCAGCTACTGACACATGATGAAAATTTCCACAAACACTGCCACTTCCCGCTTCACTTATGGCACCCAAAAATGGCCTATCAAGACCTGTTACATCATGAAGACTCCTTTATATACCTTCAAAGTAAATTTATGTATTGCACCGAGAACTCCATCATGTATCACCACCGGGACAAACAGTTTACCACAGAACAACATCTTATTCTGACTATCCAACCACCATCCCTCCAGTGTATCATCCTAGCTATCCCGATCATGAATCAACTTAGCCTTTGAGTTCCACTAATGAGACTCTTCCACCTTTCATTCCATGGAATACTATATAGTCATCTGAAACTAACAACATGTACCATCCTCCACTATAAAACACTGATTAAAAGTAGTCAACTCCTCCATTGCCTTCCAGGCATATATGTGATCTCAATCTACATCTTTATGTAACAAAATTCTCAACGCATCATCCATCATGCTCTTCTTTCTCTTAGTGTAGTAGATCTTGATGTCACAGTCCTGAAGAAGCTCCATCCACCTTTGGTGTGGCATGTTCATGTATCGCTGGGAGAAGATATACCTCAATCTATTGTGATCTGTGAAGACCAATAGTGTTCCGCTTTGAGGTAATTCCACCCCATTTTCAACTCAAAAACAACAACAACAAGTTCATGGTTGTGGATAGAATAGTTTAATTTTTGAGACATAACTACATAGACCCAGAAGAGATAACCCCCCCTACTGCATCAGCAAATATCCCAAGATGTGACTGAAAGAATCATAGAATACTTCTAATTCCACCCCATCTTCAAGAAAATGAAGCAATGGGAAACTGACTAGCTTCCCATTTAGGTAAGTGAAATCTTCCTGACATTTCTCACTCCATACTAAATCATAATTTTTTCTTGTAAAAGTCTTCAATGGAGACACAACTCGATAGAATTCAGGTATGATCCTCCTGTAATAACCTACCATAACAGGAAATCTACGAACCTCTACCACATTCTTGTATGCTTCCCAAAAAAACTGCTTCATCCATTGATGGGTCCACTACTATTCCCTACTGGGACATAATGTTTCCAAGGAATAACACCTCTCATGTCTAGAAATATTACTTTCAAAACTTCCTATAGAGATGGTGGTGTAAGAGGACCTCTAAAATTGTCCTTTGATTCTCGAAATTATTCTCATATAATTTTGATTAGATCATGATTTCTTTGATGAACATGACCACAACCTAGTCAGGATACTTATGAAAAATAGAGTTCACGAGTCCCATGAACACAACAGGTACGTTTGTTTTTCCGATCGACATGACCATGAACTCAAAGGTCCCATACCTCCACCAGAAATTAGTCATCTATATGTTACCCTATTTCACAAAAAAAATTTGTTATCTAGACCGTAGGTCAATAATAGAAAACCAACATTCTCTCTTCAACTGGTTGAAATGTTCATCAATCTTCATAACGGGTAACAATTCTTGACCATTACCTGATTCTGTCTCCGGTAGTCTAAGAACAGCCAAAGACCACTATTTGCCTCCATTGAGAACATGATTGGAGCACCCCACATAGGGTAAGATAGAACCTTCTTCATTAGATCATCATCCTAAATATGTATGTCCCTCAACTCAAATTGCGACATCCGATAGGGAGCCCTCGAAATCTGGCAGGCACTGTGTTGTATGTCTATCCCAAACTCAACATTACGTCGAGGGTGTAGAGTCACGAACTCTTCGGGGAAGATTTACTAAAAATCATTTAAATTACCCAAGAGATCCACCATCTCTAAGTCTACATATTCAAATGATTATCTTAGCTAACAGAGAATTAATGGTTTCCACACAATAGATGCCCTCCTAGAAACTCTGATCGCTGACGAAAGCTACAGGATGACCGCCCATATCTGAGAACATGACCCTTCTCTACAAGAAGTAGATAATAGTGTTCATATAAAATATACATTCAATGTCTAGGATGGCATTTTATGGATGAATTTTTAGTAGAAAAAGATCCCCACTAGAATGATGCGGCCCAAAAATCAATTGAAATTATCGACAAACATCAAGCAGGTTGGCCTAACCTCAAAATGGCGTACCCAACATCAATAGAATTGAAAGTATATCTATGTCTAGAAACAAGGAATGGCCTAGACTAGGTGCAAAAAAATAGTGTGAATATCATGAATAAACCAAGTCATAGGCAAGAGTACTATAAAAACTGATCATTCCTCGAACAACATTTGGCCGAGATGGAACTACTGCCTCTGCGGTGTGGATATTACAACACCCAAATCCTCTTCCCCATAGCTGTTGGACACCTCTCCGACCATGTCATGGATGAGTTACTTGAGGAGCACCTAGAGTTCAACTTCTTTCATCACCATCCGCCCTCAGTAAAGCGGGTGCACGATGCCCCTACTGCTAGAAAGGAATGGCTAGAAACTACTATTACTGAGGAGGGTGATGAACCTTTTGACTCCCACTGTACTGAACATAGATATTGCAATTATTCTGATTATTACCATGGCTTCCATAGATAAAGAACCTCGGTTTGAGGCCTATGGAGAAAGGGTGAGGACCCAGGGATCAAAAATAGTACTTTGGAGGACTAATCCCTTTTAGTCGAAATGAAAAAGGCCCTGACGTCAGAGACCTGCTGCTGATGGCCTTCCCCTTCGATGAACTCTGCTGGATCCCCTGTTATAGAAAACCTCCCAACATCTGCATCCTCTCAACTACATAATCCTTTTTATAAACCTCCATGTTCATCAGCAGAGTAATGGGATTAACTATATACTAATGAGAATATTAGAGTTCCTCCTCCAAGCGTCTTTTTCATGACTCATCTCCTAGAAAGTGATCTGGAGAAAAACAAAGGAGGACATTGAAATTGATTCCCAAATCTCTTACTGAAATTATCCCTAATATAATGGATAGTATTTTTTTCCTCTTCTTTGCCTTCATCATAGTATAAAATAATTCCTCCTTGACTTCCTCCTCAAATTCATCCCACGAAACCCTAGTTTCCTTCTTCACCCATGGATATATGGAAGCCACTGACGCAACACTCCCCACATATGGATCATTGCCATAGAAACCCAATAATCTGTAGATCAAAGATTAAGATAAAAGTGATCACTATATCCTCTATCGAGCTCTCTATTTCCATGTTTTTGACGCTTCCCTTGTATGTTCCCAGATTCTTCCTCTCGAAGGAAAAAAGCATTTTATACCGCTGCTCGTCCTGCTTCTCTAGATTATCCCTCTGCTGATAAACTGGATCAACCTTCTGGGCCGCGACTTCCGACACTACTCATAGAGGAAACTGAGGTTCTATAGTTGAAAATAGAAACAAAGAATTACTATGCATGAGTATTGTAGAAATTTACTTTAAAATATAGTTTGACCATTATATTTATATAAAAAAATCCCCAAAACAACCATGAAACACAAGAACAAAAGTCATTATGATGTATTTACTTTTTCGAGGGTCGCTACCCAACAATTAGGGTAGCCTCACCTAGTCGTTCATTAGGTCTATATTCCTTGCATCTGATTTTGGGGGGGCCTAAAATCCCATAACCTAGTCAGTCTTCCCTTGACTATTTCATTCAACATGATAGCCAAACTGTATTTCATTACAATCCCATGAAATGCTCAGTGTTCCTTACCCTAAAATACATCCTATATCTCAAATATTACCTCTGATGCCATTCCTCCATGATATGCCTTCTCTATGATGATGGAAGGGATAGAAATGTTCCATGTGCTTCATTCTTCAAGGTGAAAGAGATATAATGACACCGAGTCCAACCTACATTAGGTCCCAGAGTATTGACTAGAATAAAGTGTATATAATCTCAAATAGATAGAAGGAATTACATTTTTGAAGAACATGACTAGAAGATAAAATAGTAAACTCTTGAAACACACATGACAAAAGATAAATGTAAATCCATTAATCCATTCCCACACGCAAGTTAAAAAGTAAAACAGATACAAGGAAATAAAAAATTTCAAAATAATGTAACAAAAAGGAATTAAACTAAGCATAAATGGAAACTATCCTGACTCTTGAGCTATTAAGGTCCAACCCAGTTCTCAATGTCCTCCTATAAAC
This sequence comes from Viscum album, assembly GCA_963277665.1. Lineage (NCBI taxonomy): Eukaryota > Viridiplantae > Streptophyta > Magnoliopsida > Santalales > Viscaceae > Viscum > Viscum album. Next base: position 693,432,260 of record OY728164.1, read on the forward strand.
ATAAAACTTGATTTTATATATGTATGGGAGCGTACAATTATACTCAGTAGGGAAACTAAATCTACTATTTCACTTGTGAGTGAATATACCAATTCCCATGTGAGAAAATATTATAACCCTTAGCACCTATTAAGGAATACTAACCAGACCCTCCTCACCAAGGAAAAATCACCCATGTACAACATGTCATGCAATGTAATAGTATAAGCGCATCAACATTTGGGTACCTCTCACAACAATTTTTCCACTAGTCAAGTGCTCATTCTTAATGATCTGACGTCTTTATGTTTCATGTCCTCCCACACGAAGTCCCATTACTACAACCTACCCACACAAACCTGGGCCTGAAACCACACAAAACCATGACTACAAACACATGGGCCACAACAACCACCCCTACACCTGAAGACACTGTGGCTACAATAAACACTACCAATCTTGAAGACACCTGGGCCTCCACAACCACTACCACGTCCAAAAACACATGGGATTCAATAACCACATGCCATACCCGAAGATACCTAGGTATCTTCCTGACGGTACAATAGAAAACACACATGGACCACATAAACCTGAGCCCCCCATCCAAAACAAACCAATGCCTAAAAGATTTGGATTTTGGTATGCCTCAAGCCATTACAGCCTACCCAGGATTTCCTGAGCAGTATCATCCTAAAGAGGGTGTGAGGAAGAAAATCAGTAATCTTCTATCCATCCTCCAAATGAGATGTTGGGTAAGATACCCTTCCCCATGAAATGATGTTGTTTGACACATAGTCTTAAAAATGGTTGGCATGAAAATATAAAACACTGAGAACTAATATATATATATATATATGTATGTATATATAAGTAATCAAACACTTAGACCCATCCAATGGTTTTCACACAGAAAAACAACAAGTCCACATCATCGTTGCTTTTACTGCTACACCTACATGCACAACCACATAACAACCAATCCAAAATCCCAACCCATCCGCCTTTTTGTTCAACTTGCATTTATTCATTTAAGGGGATTCACTGAAATTATTCTAACACTACCATGAAACATACAAAATCAGACTACATTCCCACTACAAACCTAACAAAACATCAGCACAAACTAGACATGCAGTCCTACTACACCACACCATTCGACAAATATCAACTAACATTATACTATGTAAAACTGTACATTCATATCACCCAAACCACCCTTATAGCCCTGCTTCCCGAAAAAAAATCCAAAATATAGTCCCATTATATAATAGAAAGTCCAGAACCATAAGTTAGTCCCACTGAAGGACATTTCTTCATGACAATAACACAACATAAAAGATGTTAAGGTGCCTATTGGTTCATCCATTCTAGAAAAAACTATATCTCAGAATGAGACAACAAAAGACCCCATGTACCACTCTATATGCCAACCATACTAACCCTAGACCAGAACACAAAATACATAACCACAACCATCAAAAAAAGAGAGAAATTTTTTTACTACCAAGGGTAATTAAATTTACACTCTAATATAATTGGGGTGATCGTAGAACCCTATTGATCCTTGGGAATTATTAAATTTAACTGATTGTACGTGATTAATCAGATTTCACGTTACACCTGTGCTTCAAAAAATCACAACAAAACCAAAAACCAATGCATATGAAAAGTCCACCAATAGTAATGATTTTTGAAAAGAATACAACCAAAATAGTCATAATAGAATCAAATATTCAAAAATAATATAAGTGACCAATCATCAAACCAAACCCTTTCCATTATTTTAGTTATGAAATTTATCGTTTAGACATATTAAATTATTGGTTAATTATTGTTTCATGAGTTCTATCAGGATCTTATTTATATGAAAACAATAATATAATCACCCACATGATAAAAAATTAATGTGAAGAAAAATAAACTCCCAACATGGATGATCAATGATCATGTTCTTTCACGCGACAAGAATAGGGGATGTATTGACTTGCAAGAAATACTCCAAGCATGTGAGGGACGTGCTCCAACACAGGTGTTCAACTCATCTCGAGGTAATGTATCAGGTGCACCAAGAGAAATGAATATTATGAAAGAAAAGTGGATATCAACTCAAGAATATTCCAGATCCTAAAATCCGGGAGAGGATGTCGTAGTACATAAAAGTCCGATTGTGGATGGGCCACGTGGAATTGTGGTTTCACACATTGGAATGAACTAAGTTTTAATAATTCCCCTTAAAAATGGAGGTGTTATACCATTGGATGGTGGTGGGTTGATAAATTACCATTAAATGGATAAAAACGTGAAACCATTTTGAAATTGGGAAAACATAAAAAACTGGGCAAGGGGGTGTGACACCATTTGTTGAGACACAATAATAGTTCCACTGTAAATGTTGCAACTGTGATGGTGTAATTGTGACCATTTGAATGTGATGGTGCCACCATAATCGGTGTGATCATAATTGTGCCTCCAATTCGGTGGAACTATTTGGTGGAATTGAGTTTTTTTTTCAAAACTCATTGGGAAAGCCGCATGGATCCTGACGAACATTGGTACTACTGGATTTTCGAAAAGGATAGGCCTGAATAAATCTGATCCATTACAATTATATTATTATTTTTAAATATTATATATATTATAAATTATAAATATATTACATTACCTTTCATGCATGGTGTTTCATATCATACATGATATTGAATACAATGTTCCTAATTTAGATTTTAGAGGTGAGAAAAAATAATTATGATTTAATAACAAAAATAACAAAAGATTACTATATTGAGAATACATATTTTAGTATTCTAGGATAAATACCATATATATAATGTAGTTATAATACTCAATAAATTGAAAGATGTCTTGTAAGAGAGTAAACTCTTATTTGGGACACCTCATTTAGATCCATTCTTAAAGGACTCAGGGATGCTCTTTTTTGGAGAAATGAACTGTAAAAAAAGGATAATTATGTATATAAGAGTAATTTTTATGGATGAGAAAAAAAGGTTTCTCAATTTCATATATTTAAATAAAATAAGCGGTGTTATTTTCTAAGGTAAGTTAAGGGAAAAACATGGAATTATAAAAAATATTAAAATATAAGTTACTCTAAAAAAATCTAAATAGAAAGAGATTATAATATAATTTAGAATACTATTGAAATTTCATCATTCAATATAATTATTATTAATTTAATTGGTATTTTAATCCTTCTCTTATAGATTAACCACTTAGTTATCCTATTGTATATATAACTGTGATAACAAATTTTCTATCCTTAAGGTGTGATTATTTTACATATATGTTGGAAATTAGCTCAGAAAGGAATCATATATGAAGTGTTAGACAATATATTATCCCACTTGTTATATTTAATTATTTTAATGGTTTTTAAATAATATAATGAAAATTTTTATTAATAAAATATCATTATCTAAATTTTTTACAATATTTATATAATTTTTCATAAAAATACAAAAAGAATTTTTTTATTCGAATAAAAAAAATTAAATATCTATAGTATGTTAAAATAATATAAAAAATCATGTATTACAATCAATCACTCAAATTTTAATACTTTACATATTTTTTAAATACATTATTATATTTTCTAATTTATTTGATAAATATTTTTATTAGTGTGGTTCAAGAATTTATTGTAATTATATAATTACAAAAAATTACTTATAAATTTATACAATGAAAATATTTTAATGATTTTAAAAATATCATTTTTTTGTTCATAACATTATGTTCATTATATGTGGACCAATAATACATATTTAAATGTAAGAGAGTGACATTTTCTATTTTTATTTACTTTAAATATCATATAGACAAGAAAAGAATAAATTAATAAAATAATTTATATATAATTAGGTCAGAAGGGAAAAATTACATCCAATCTATAGGATTTTGGGTGAAATATTTTTTTCTTAACACTAATTTATAACTAACATTAACCTAATTTACCCATTTTCTACGGAAATAAATTTTACCACTCTTACTATTAATAATTTTAAAAAATTAAAAGGACCTATTTAAAAAAAATTAATCATCTAAAAAATATTTAATCTATTTTAACCATATAAATAATTATAAGTAATATAAATTAATTTAATAGTAAGTGAAAAATAGATATGAAAACATACTATAGAAAAATAAAGTCTTATACATAAAATTGGATTTAATATTATGCTATGCATAGTAAACATATTTCATAAATAACAAAAAAAGTTACTAGATATTAAAATATATAAATTTAATATATATAATTATTAATTTTTAATAATGTTTTCTAATAGAACAACATGTTTTGTTGATAATTTTTTTAAAACAATTATTTTACATTAAAATGAATTTTATTTTTATATATAATAAATTGATAACAAATGAGTTTAATTTATATTTTTGGATACAATGTTCTATCAAAAAATTTTTTTGATGTATTCATAACCTACATTTTAATTGATATGTTTTAGTGGAGATATATATGGAAGTTCATATTGACATGGGGTTGAATGTATCCTTTGATATTGAAGAGATTAATTTTATTTAATAATATATATATCATAAATTTCTGGGGTCATAAATCTTGGATATTTTGACTATTTTTTATATAAAATTTCACTAAATTTATATATATTATTTGGTGTTTATATTTTTTGGAATCGAATAGAGTATGTAATGTATGTGTGTGGATCAAAGAGCATGGGACCGTTGTGCTTGAGTTTATTTTATAGAATATTATCTTAGTTTAGTTATTCTTGGTGATTTTATAATTGAATGAATATAAAGTATATAATAGGGGTACTACATCCAGTTTATAGGAATTATAAATGGTTATATGATCATTCTGTATAATTGATGTAATACTGTTAATAGTTTGGAAATTACCTGTATATTATTAATATACATAATTTGTTTTTAGATGTAAAAAATATATATTTTAATTTAATATAATTTCTTTTTCAAATAAAAAAATAGTCATTAAAAGAATTATTTTATTCAAATTCATTTTTTAAAAAATAAATTTATTTTAAAAATCACAATTCCCTTGTGAGTAACTATTTAATACAATGAAATATATTACCACATAGTGTCTTATCCCATGATTTTAGCTGTCTATTTTTAATAATGTGTCATAATTTCTACACACTAATGTATGTCATCTTGAGAAAGAGTTACATCATCAATGTATCCAATGATATATTCTTAGGTCCTTTTAATTTAATTTTTCATCTGTAATACTCAGAAACAAAAATTGAACAATATGATGATGTTACATTAAATACATAATTATTCTAATAAGGTAATATTAAAAGTATATAACATTAAAATCATTCTATTTTAATCGTATGATATGTTCTTGTTTTGGTCATTTAAGCCACCTACATGAACGATTATAGATAAACTTATTTGTCCCAAACACGAATGAGTATACAAAAAGTAATATAAGTAATAAGTTATAGAATGAAGGAAAAATTTTCTTTACTATAATATAAATAATTACTAAATTATAAATATACCATGTTTTGTTCATTAAAATTACTCGAACATGTGTTTTATAGATCACATGTTATTGAAAAATACGTAAAACTCCTATAAGGGAACCTATAATTTCATAATATTTTATGGAAAATATATTTATTTATAATAGATATTACTTAGATTCTTAAATCATGAACATGAAATGATGATCATAAGCATTATATAGAGGATCGATAAAAAATTATTTAAACTAAAAATATTTGTTGATCAATATTTTGTGTAAAATATTTATAAATATGTAAAAGCAATTATAAATATTCAATATTATATTTAAAATGATCGAATATGGTTCCTTAATATATTATTAATTATCAATAAATTATTATATATGATGTTATAGCATTTACGACCCATATGTAATCCAATTTTAGGGTGTTTTATCTCAATTTTAATTCTTTCACGTATTTTTTGGATTATACACCAATTTTAATTTATATGGTGTACACACTATATCTTCAAAATAAGATATAATTACACTCTTTAATCATCATATCTAAATTTATATGTCATGTTTTCTCTTTCAATGTTTTTTGATTCAAATGTTAACAAATATTTAGGAATTTCTTTTTAATTTCACTATTGAATCTATATTTTATATTCTTGAATTCCCATCGGGGGAAGTGTTTTTTATTCATCTCATAGAAAACCTCTATTTTCCATTAAATTTCATATTTATGAGTTTTTCTTGACTTATAAATGTTTAATCTACCTTTTATTCACAATTTGAATGAAAGGAAATTTTTTGTTATAGCCGACCTTATCTATTCTTTTAGATTATATGTATTTATTAATATTATACATATTATTTACTTTTACAATTTTTTACCTTTATTATTTTTATATTTAAATATATATTGTATTTTATAATCAATATATTTATATTTAAGTATTTTTTATTTTTTTATTAATTTTTTTTATTAATGTTGTGTTTTATATTATTCTATCAAAAAAACAAAACATGTATTTATTTTTATGTTGATTCATTTTATCTTACACTCTATATTTATTTAATATTTAAATAATTAAATTAATGTTTCAAGTAATGAGTATTTTTAAAAAATAATTTTTTAAATGATTCATACCTCCGTCTCGAATATTACTTTTGAAATTTATTCGAAACATAATCTTTTCTTGATAATGTATAAAACATGTCGTAAAATACATTTTTATAGTTTTTATTCAAAATTTTTATCTATATAAAAAATATCTATCACTTATATAGTAATATTATAGATTTTCATCTATGTGCTATTATGATATATTTATTTGATAGAGTGAATATTATTATAAAATTATCAAACACTTAATGTCATATTTTATGATACAGTATGAATATTTTATGTAACCCATTTTTTATAAATACCCTCATAATAATAATTAAGAGTTGGTGCCTAAATTATTACATGGGTTCTAGATTAAATGAATTACATCCCAAAACAACTTTTTTTATTAGTCTTTAAAATGAGATATATAATTGATTCTATAATTACATTTGAAATCATGAAAAATGACGTACTGAATGTTAATATTCAATATCCTTTAACACATTCAATGATTCCCTCATCATTGCCTGATGAATGGAAATAAAATAATAGAAAACTCATATTCTTAGTTTGGGTTGCATAATTTGGATGTTATCATGAATATATAACTCATAAACATGAATTCATAACAAATATGGAAATGTAAAAACATGACTACACATTCTATTAAATTTATAATAGGACTCTAATGATTATGTATTTTAAAAAATATCCATGGTAAATAAGAAAAATAAATTCAATTTAATAAACAAAATATATAAAATTGGATCCATGGATAATATTAATTTTATAATTCCATGGATAATAATAGTTGAATTCATGATCAATATAATTCGTAATATTGGAAACCTTATCACAGATATCATGACATATATACCATCATGACCTTTGACATTTCAGTTTACAACTATGGGTAATCCTCCATTAAATTCATGCTTAATAATTCCACTCATGATAAAATAGATTCATCATGGGTCTATATAATTACAAGGCCCACCAATAACTCCATGTCCATTGAATTCCCTAGATGTTGAATGACCAATTTCATTAATGAACAATAATAATTATGAATCAATTTGTACACTAAATAATTAATATGAAATATAATCATTTAACTAGTTGATAATACAACATTTTAGTATAAAATAGTTTATATATAAATGATCTTTAATTTCAGTAATAACAATATCCATGATTCAAAATATAATAATTATTGGGATATATAATTTATATAGATCATAAAAAAGTGAAATTTTTTAAGGAATGAAAATTATTACCAAAATTAATCAAAAATAATAATTAAGTTACATTCCCTAGTAAAATTGATAATAATAAATTCATATAAATTACAAATATTGAATAATTACAAAATATCCCAAGTGAATTATATGTAAATTAATGGGTAATTGTAATTGATTATTAAATAGAACAGTAAAAATAATTTTCAAAAAACAACTTTTTCACTTGGAAAATCTCATTAAAATAATGAATTTCCAAAATATTATGAAAACCAATTTCATTAAAAATATCCCTTTCAAATTTAAATAATATATTAAAATTAATTAGTGGCCATGATAATGGGAAATTTCATTCATTAATACTGTACTAAAACAAATATTTACATCCCTTTTTTTGTATGAAAATTCAGAAGTACATTTTTTGGAAACAACATGAAGGTTGATTTATTTTTTCAGTAAAAATACACTTATGGGTAAAAATTAATTTAATCAATCATATTAAAAAAATTGTAATCATTTTTAGGAAACATTTAATTGAAAGAAATAGGTTTTTGGATAAAGTGAGAAATGATGTTGGATTTTATTAAAATCATTTTATCAGTTATTTTAATTACATAAGATATGATAATGTTACTATATCAATTAAAATTATTGGTTGAAAAGATTTGAATAAAATTAAATGGTTTTATTTGAAAATTATAAAATAATTTATATAAATGTAAAGTCATATATGAATAATCCCAATTAAAATGAGACTAAAACATAAATCTCTTACCATTCTGGTAGCATTTGACTTGTATGCCCAATGTAAAGAATAAAATAAAATTAAATATTAGATACCATGGATATATAGAGATTCATGATATAACATATAATATGGGAATTATATACACCTATATCTTTAAGATATGTGGGAAACATAATATTTTTCTAAAAGAAGACAACATGAGGTGATGATCCATTATAATGATCTTATAGTTAAAGTGAGAATTAATAAATTAATTGATTATGTGTATCAAATGAAAATTTATATAAAAAAGTGAAATTAAAATATATCAAAATAAAAATAAGTACACATATAATCATAGAATATGAAATATAATAAAGAATTAATATAACCCAATGAAATGAAATTATGTTGAGAAATTATTTACCAGTTGGTAATTTTCATGCCGAAGACCCTTAGATAGAATAATTAGAAATAAAATATAAAATTAAATAATTAATTAATTAATATTGATATTAATTGAATGAAAACTAGTATACACACCATATAAAATATATTTTTTAGATAAGATTAAAATATGACTTATAAGGGGAAATTGAAAAAAAGTCTATTATATTGTGCATCATTTTGGTTTAATGTGATTTATCCTCATTTTTTTCGTAGTATGTAATTAATTTTTAAAGGAACCATATTAATTATTAATATATTATATATCATCCTTTTATAAAATATTACCACAAGTACATTTTAATTATTTTATTTTTATTATTGTTCATTTGTTAATTGTCTTGTTTTCTCATGGGGATTTTTCCCTGATTGTTATAATTAATATCAATAATATATATAGATACACTATATATGTAATGATATTAATATTATAACCAAATAATTTAATTTTTAGATTAATTATTAATACCATCCATCATTTTTTGGACATGGAATGTGATTTGTATTATTACATGGAGATGGTAGGTCATACGTACGCATGAGAAATGATATCATTCCTTTAATTTTCGAAAGGGTGTGAATATTAATGGTATATTTATGTTAAATATTTAAAATTATATCATTTAATTATATATATATATATATTATTTACAAACATATTAATATCAATGTTAATTAGTGATTGAAAAAAAATTACATCGGTTCATTAGGAGGGAGTCTACTATATAAAATAGCAATGAATTTGTTTCACAATAGATGGATGAGAATATGGATAAATAATAATACCTAAATAAAATTAAATATATTTATATGGGATATATTTTATTTAATTTTTTATGTGGTAATAAATAATTTATATTTTAAAAATAATAATTCAAAAAATGGTCATAGTGGAGACAATTACCCTCACCTATAAGAACCACATTTAGATCACTTACTAATGACCATTGTGTGGGTATTTTTATATTAAAAAAACAATGTAATTGGAATAATGATGTTTGGGAGGTATTTTTATTATATTATCTGAATAAAAGTGTTTTGGGTACATTAAAATGAAAGGATATGTGATTCCCTTTTATAAGGGAGGAGGAGTGACATTCTTGTAAATACCCAAAACGATTCAATTATACCAAGTCAATCTAAAGTCAATTTATTCCAAAATTAAAAAATAATAGTTTATAAAGGCATATATGGAAAGTAAAAACCTATATAGTTCAGATATAATCAAATTATTAAAATTATATTTCATTTACCTCTTTCAATTAACCCCTAGTAAATCGATTATAACTGTAAAAGCATTAACATATGTTTACTTTTTTACTATTAATTATGAGAAATAATAAAGGTGAACTGATATATAATATTAGTTATATGGTTATTAAATATGTAATACCTATAATAAAATTCTATTCACATAAGATAATTGGTATAAAATAAAACTAAACCTAAAGACCTGTTGAAAAAAGGGTTTTCATGAAATGTATTCTCCACGAATAAGATAAACTTATAATAACTACAAGAAAATTAATCATAATTAAATTAACTTAAAGTAATATATATATATATATTACATAAATTTAATGTAATTAATTAATTATAATTAATTTTTTAATTAGTTTAACTAGAGAAACTTTATCCACTTGAAAATACATTTTAGAAAACATGTATTTTAAAGCCTAAAAACATAGTTTTTTTAAATCCCGTATAATTATAATTTAAATTTGATTAATTTTATTTAAAGTAAATCTATAATACAATTAAAACATTTATGTCATTTTAAAATAAACAATTCTTTTAAATTAACTATTTTATTAAAAAAATTACAGTTTTACTAAAAATCGATATTTTTTTTATTAACTACAAAATAAATATATTCAAGAAAATCAAAAAAATTAACATAATTTAATAAAAATATTTTGATTTTAATAATGATAATAATATTTTAATAAAATTATAATATATCCTAAAATAAATTTTAATATTTTCTCATGAAAATTAATACAAATAAATTTTTAGGTATTATATATTTGTAGAATTAAATATATTTATTTGAAGGTGATTACATATTGATTAAGAATTTAACAATAAATTTATAATTGGTAGAATATATATATGTATATTTGGAAATTTATTTAATCTTATTTATTCTAGCCAATTTAATATATATATTATAAAATTCAAATTTAAATAATATATTTTGTGGATCATTTAATTTCTTAGTTGTGTTTGGTATATTTTATCAAACAAAACTATTTTATTTTAAAATATCAATGGTTCATGTTCCAAAATATATTTAATTGAATAAATTTATTTAAAATAAATATACTATAAAATATTAGGGTGTTACATTACCCCAAAGTCAATATATTACATCCTTGTAATTTTAATTCTAACTCAGATATCAAAGGATTGATATTTGAAAATTACTCTTTAGGAAACCAAGATAACAAAAGGGGTTAATAAAAAAACCACTTAAATGAGGTAATGTGTATTACAATTTTCATTATGAATTTCACATTCCTATGATTCCATATAGGACCACATGTTTGGTATGTTATAAAATGGAAAGTTAAAAATGATTGAATAAATAAAGAGGGTGATAGAGAACATTGCTCAAAAAGAATTTAATAATCAAGATAATGATAAATTCCACAAAACCAGAATTATGGGGTGAGTTAAAACACCATTTATTCATCATATGTGAATGTAATAGGGTGCCATTATAATTTTATGATCCCTTATAAATGTTGGGTGATTCAATTTCTACCAATATATAGAACTCTATAAAATATACTTAACAAATATATTTTTATTTAATATACAAAGTTTCATGCTTTTGTAGTTCTTTGATCAAATTCCACTTCATTATTTACTCTATGAAATAAATATATAAGGTGATTTTTTATAACTGAATTAATAAAATAAACTTTTAACAAATTATAAAATCTAAAAAATAATATAATATATTACCCATGTAATAAATAATATAAATTTTATTACAATATGTCTTCCAATATGGGTAAATATAGTAAATTTAAATCTAAAACCTCGGTAATGAAATAAAAAAATTAGACAGAATTCATTCCATATTTATCTTCTAGTCAAATAGTTTATTTAAAGAAAATTTCATAACATCCAGCATGTCATTTAAGCTACTGGTAGGTGATGTTAGCTCTTTATCCATAGTTTTTGGGTTTAATCCCTATAACCTTTCTTGATATGAAGATATGTCATGCGGTATACAGGTTTTTTATTTTTTCAAAACAATAATAATATAATTCAGAGAAAAATCCCAAATTTTTAGGGCCCATAATTACCACAAAATCAACGCTATGATAACCCATAAATTAAAATAGTTGAATTAATGTTTTTTGTATAAAATTTAAATAAATTATTCCAAAATTAACATATTCCTAATCAAGAGTAATTGGTGGTATTTTAAAAAATTTCACCCCAAATATCATCAAATTGATAATCTCACATTACATAAAATGAAAAAAATTAAGAAATCGATTATTTTTCCAACCATAAACTAATAAACAAGTGATTTCATTCAAAACCCTTAAGATAATAATAAATGATGTTATATACCCTTCCATAAATAATGGAATCCTTATATATTTTATTAAACATAGAACCAATATATCATTAAAAACAATATTTCTTCAACATAGCTCTTGAATACCAATACAGAAATACTTCAAAAGTTATACCTCTACCTAGTTCCTTTAATGGTCTATTAGTTATCCGCTAAAGGTGGGATTCGACTCAGATAATACCCTAGTTAACAAAAAATAATTAAATTACTTTTTAATGGATTCCTATAGTGAAATTTATTTCTCTCCAATGAATTAATAACATTTTTAAAGAAATTCATCACTTTATGGCCTTATTTTCTATACATAAATTATTTTATAATTTTTTAATACATTCTTATTGGTGTCTATTTCTATATTTTTTTCATTAATGAAATTAATCGGTTTTCCCTCTATAGTCTAAATCACTATAGCACATAGTGGACTTTATACTTCTCCTTTTGGAGAGTCTTATATTGTGTTAAGGTATAGATTCATAACAATATATCATGATATCTAATTAGTTTAATTCATTATATTATTAGCAATAGTAGTCAGGCCATTTGGTTTCATATAATTTCCAAATTTTACATCGCATTCAAGGTTTACATAATTTATTTGGGTTTTATCCATTAAGTAGAATTAAAAAGAATATTGTGAGAAATAATAATCATAGTGGTAAAAACATTTAATAATTTATAACATATATAAGTTAGGAAACCATATTTTTAATCTAATACACCTTATTTTTATACTTTTCTTTTGATATTTTTCATCTATACAAATACATTATTATGGTTTGAATTGAAAAGGTCAATTATTTAAAACATATCAACAAGGAGTTTCAAACAAGGCCAATAGTATGACTCATTTTCATGCACCAGATAAATGACAATTTAAATTCTAATATTTCATGTTTATAGTTATTACTCATAGGTTTAAGTATTTTAGAACAATGGGAACACGTAGTATCAAAACTGGTATATATTTCCTAGAAAACCACCTAATCTATTAGTAAAAATTATTTAGGATCCACTTTTTTACGTATCCTCAAATTCCATATATATGTTATGGTACCAAATCCATCTCATTTGAAATCTAATTCCCAAGGATTCTACTAATCATATTCTCATACCAAATATAATATCATAGACCCTAGTATCCTACAGATGGTGCCTAAATTATTAAATTACATCTAAATACATGTTATTTCAAAATAAATTACGGAATATTTTATCATTGTTTGTAATCTAGATACATATTTGTGACATTATATTCATTTGATGTCATAAGATGCAACATAGTTAATTTAAAAATTGTTTTTCCTTGATCACATTTAATGGTTTATTATATATATCCACTAGAAAGGGAAAAATTAATTGTGATATCGGATTCTCAGTAAGAGTTACAAAAATAAAAAGAAAACAGGAATAAATAAATCCAAACTAATATGTCATAATCAATAATTTTAGTTAAATATATGAATACATATTAAATTTAATAAATAATTATATTGTTTTAATAGATAAGGAACAATCAATATGGAATTTCAATGGACTAAAAATGTGTGCCTTAAAATCTATAATTTTATAAAAAATCATCTATGGATAATATCAATGATATAATCTCATGGATAATAACAAATGAATACCTAATTAATGTAATTCAAAATATTTTCAGTCAAGATCGAAAACATCATAATATATATAACTTCATTTCCATTCAAAATATTGTTGAGAACTATTTGTAAAATCCCATTTAATGAAATCTTACTAATTCATCTTAATAAAATATCGATGCATTAGGGGATATATAATTATTAGACCCAAATATCTCTTTATATACAACAAATTCACCATATATCAAACGATCGATTTAGATCATAAAAAATATTTCTTATCAATAAATAACCATAAATAATATTGAATAAAGAAAATAATTATTTACCCAGTTAATAAAATAATAATCAAAATAAAACATTGTATATAGAAATGGTAGTGGTTTAGGTAATATAATTTTCCATGATAAATAAAATTGATACTTAAGAGAAATATAATGTCTACTACTAATAAAAAATTAAATAATTTAATAAAAATTTTATTATTACAATAATTAATCATAAATGAGAATTTCAATAATTTATGTAGTCAAAATGATTGTAAACCACCATGAGAAAGAATAAGGATTCTATAATTTAAACATATATCCATTTGTGTATTTTTGATTTCTTTGATAAATAAAAGTATTTTTAAAATCATTATTTTGGAAAACTACATATTCACTTTAAATATAAGATATAAATTTTTTTATTTTATAAAATATTAGGAGTACCATTTTCTTTATAAATAAAGATTATGTATTATTAATGAATAAATAAATAAATTATTGATCATTATGTTCGGAATTCTCCATTCACGTTGACTGTGTTAAAACAATGATTCAGTTCTCATTTCTATAAGAAAATTCCAATAAACCTCATTTGGAAAATGATATGATGATTCCATCAAATGTTTTTTTAAACCATTAAATGGTTAAAAATAAAATCCAAAAATCGTAGTAAAACTTTTTTTATACATGGATTTTGAATAAAATGGAATTAGATTATCGAGAGAAATGATGGTGGATCTTTTTAAATTATTTTCTCAATAAATTTTAGTTTAAATTATTTGGAAATTGTTTTATTAATATAAAACATATTGAATAACATAAGGATATAAAATTTAAAGGGTTTTATTAGAAAAATTGAAAATAATATCCTATAATTGAAATTAAATTATATACAATCTAGACTAAATTGAGATTATAACATAAATCTCTCATGACATTGTAAATTTTTTATTCATATGCCTTAAGAAAAAAATAAAATCAAGTGAAAAATAAAATAAAATAAATATAAAAAGACTCATTATATAACATATCTATGGGTAATAAAATACACTTCATTTAAAAAGATAGGTTTATAACAATATATATGTCCCCGAGATGATAATTTGATACAATCATCCCATACAATGATTGTATCATTAAATTGACAGTAAATTATTTAATAAATTATTCATATCAAATATAAATTCAAATAAAAGAAGTGGAACTAAAATAAAATATCATAAAAATTTATTATGCAGATAGTCAAATAATATTAATGAAAATGATAAATGTAATTTATCAAAATAAAAGGAAATTGAGTTATAAAATCATTACCAATTTGTAATTTCCATTTCAACTACCATTCGATAAAATATTAAAAAATAAAACATATAATACCATGAATATTTATCGATATGTTATATATAATGTTAAATAAAAAGTATATATACCATAACAAATAAATTTTCTGCATTATATTAAAATATGACCTAATAAAGGGAAATTGAGATGATGTTCCTTATTTCACAATTCATTCTGTTTGAAAACAATTTAAAATAATATATAATAGTTTTAGTAATGTTATTAAACTATAAATAAACTATATTTATATTTATAATATTATATATTATCCTCTTATAACATCTTACCACTTGTTCTTGGATAATAAATTTCTTTATTATCATTTTTTTGGGTGTTAATTTTTTGGTTTTCTTATGTATTGTTTGTCATGAAATTTCAAGTTCCTCTATATAGGATATAGTTAAATAATATGTAATATTTTATTGTTGATATAAATATCATATTTACTTATATTAATCATCTCTAAAACTATCCCTGAATGTTATACATGGAAATTTTGTTTCACACTTCATTGTGACTGTAGGTTGTATAAATAGAATAGCATCAATATCATTCCATTAATGGGAGAAAGAGTTAAAATAAAGATTACATTATTTTATAAGTATAAATATCATAATATATATAATATTAATTGTTTTTTTATGATTAAAATATGTGTGAGTGTGTGATGAAAATAAATGACATTAGTTTGTGAGGTGGTAGCACGCTGTACACACAAGCGATGAATTAATTTCCCATTTTATTGAAGAGGATATTGATAAATATGATTCAATTCACATAATAAATATATTAATATTTTGGATATTCTTATGTTATTATATTTTATATTTTTTTGAGAACTGATGGTGGTAAATGTAGAACAAAAAAGAAAGAGCTCATTAATGATAATTACATTCTCATAGAATATACTCTTTTAGACCTCTTATTAAGGACCTTTGGGCTGGTATTTTGGAAAATACTAGAACCATTGTACTGTTTGTAAAAAAATTCACTTAATTATGGTATTTTTTCCAATCTAATGGTTTGTTACATATACAAATGGGTTGAGAGGGGTGGCATTTTATATGGGTAGAGGAGTGGTATTCTTGTAAATACCAGATACTATTCAATAATGAGAAGTCACTCTAAAACCATTTTACTAAAAAATTGAAAACATTATGAGTGTAGGAGATATAAGACCTACTAAAACTTCTTAAATTCAAAATAAATATGTTTTAGACATGTATTTTATATTTACCTATGATGTCCCCTAAACAAAATATTTTTAATCATAAATTGTACCTACATATTTTCAATGTATTTAATATTTATTATAACCAAAAATAAAGATAGAATTATTATATTTTATTAATTTAGATGATTTAAAAATTGATTTCATTTTATCCTACTAATTTCATATTATTGGAAAACATGAATTTGGAATTAATCACACATACATGCCTAAAAAAGGTTTTTTCAAGAAATTTATTTTTCATTCATAATATTATATTATAGTAAATATATTAAAATTAATCACAATTAATTAATATTAATTCATATTTATAGATTTAAAATCTATAAAATAAATTTAAATCACTCCTTATTATTATTTGTTCTAATTACTTAAAATAGAGAAACATTATGCACTTTAACACTGTTATAAGATAAAATGTGTTTTCAAGACTAAAAATAGACATGAAATATATTCTCAGAAAATTATGGTTTAAATTTTATTATTTGACTTAAATATTAATAAAATTTTATATATGTTACTTTTAAATCATATTAAAATTAAAATCGATTATTTACATTACTTAATTTTTTAAAAATAAGTGAATGTTTTACCAAGAAACTTGTTCTTCAATTATTCACAACAAACCATTATTTTTTGTAAAATATACAATGTTTACCCTAAAATAAAATTGAGATGACGAGTTGAAAAATTAATTTTACATTTTAAAATAAAATTTCTCAATTAATGGAAAATTAATTTGTATATTTTATTTAATTAATATAAATTATTTTTCAATGAATCTCATTTTTATAGGATAAAACATCATTCTTAAATGTTTTGTGATTATTTGTTAATAAATATTCTATTTATTTTTATTTTTTTTATGAAAAATATATATACATTATATTTTATTCAATCATTTAATACCTTATTATTCAATGTTTATGTTATAACCATAATATTTAGCTAATATGATGAAAACACAAATTCAAAACATGATGATCCTATGTCAAAATCCATAACTTTATATTTTTGTTTTTATTTGTACTAATTTTAAACAAAATTTTCGCTCTAAAAAATACAAAATCATATGGGAAACATAGATGAAATATATACTAGAGGACCTGTTTGGTTTATAATTTTGGATAATTAAGAAAACTCTTACAAAAACAATTGACATCCACTTGGACTAAAAAATAATGGGTTCATAAGCACTAACATCATGTCCCATTATAGCCATATTTTCTTATATAATATTAGGTCATAGAAATCATCCTTTTGAAATAATTTAATGACAGAAATAATTCATATTAATTAATTATAACCTTGGTATAAGTAAGAAAACAAGGACGAGCATAGATAATCAGTATGTGTAACCTTAATCCCTTGCAATTTAATGTCATGAATGTGTATATAAGTAAATACTTGTATGATGACACAATAAAAGTGTGTGATTGATTAATAATTGAAATCAAATTCATCAATAATAGGATCATAAAGTATGAAATCATAGAAAAAAAATATTCATTAAAAACAATGATAAAAATCCATGTGATATCAATCTCATTCATTAGAAATATTATAATCACATAACATGAAATTAAAACTCTTTTTTGTAAATTAGAGAATTATTTTCGTAAAACCATTTCAAATCCATTTTAAGCCCCTTTAAATACGAATATCCATATGACTAACTTCCAAAATTATCCTTACCCATTACATTGGAGTTCTATAATGAGGATAACACTTCGTATAATATTTATCAAGATCACTAATTTTATATGCGATATAATGGGGAACAATGCATCGTGTAGGCTCTATCGTGTTCACCTGGGAGATATGATGGGGATAAACCCTTTATATAAGTTGTATCGGTCTCACACACTTCATACAAATCTCATATAACATATCAATAATAAAACCCACTAATCAAAACTCTAAAAGAAATAATAATTTATAATTAATTACCTAAAAACCCTTAGAAATCAAATGGATTTATTTTCATTCCCTTTGAAACTTGATAAGCCCCTGGAAAAAAATAGGTTCCATGAAATTATATTTGAAACATTATTAAAACAATAAAACAAAACATATTCCATTAAAATTTAATAGAAACATGATTCAACCATGAAAAATACATGGGCTCTATAAAAATCTCTTTGAAATTAGATTGGCCCATGGAAAAAAAATTGTTTTCATACAAATCTCTATAAAAAATTGACACATGTGAATGAAATGTGTTCCAAAACAAACTATTTTAAATAAGATTAACCCATGAAAAATAAATTTGTTCTACAATAATATATATGAAACAGAATTATCCCATGTAAAGAAAATGAGTTAGAAAACAATATATTTAACACATGATTAAAACAAGGAAAATAAATTAATTATATAATAATCTCATGGAAACATTATTAACCCATGGTAAAAAATGGGTTCTATGAAAATATCATTAAACCAAAATTAACTCATGGAAATTAAATGAGTTCCATAAAAATATATTTAGAAGATGATTAACCCCTTAAAATGGGGTTCTTAACAATATTATCAGAACATGATTAAAATATGAAAAATAAATTGGATCTATAATAATCACTTTAGAATATGATTAACCCTTGTAAAAGAAATGGGTAGCACAATAGTCTATATGAAACAATTTTAATCAATAAAAAAATAATGGGGATGGAATCAACTAAAAGTATAATCATTTGAGGATAGGTAAAAAATGGTTATTTTGTAGATAAATGGATGGGCCCTTAAGATATAATTAAAACCATACAGGAGTAAAATAATAGTTAAACATTCCAACATGTCCCAAACCATGTTAAAATAATTCAATCATAAAGACCATTATGGGATGAAATTAAATGCATCATATAACATCATTTGAATAAGAATAATCATGATATATCATGTCTACATATAAATATGTACACCTCATTAAATAATATAAGTGTATCAAACTCCAAATATCTCAAATATGGTTTATTGTGACAAAAACGCATTACCTCATTGGTAACATTGAAACCGAAAAGCAGTTTAAATAGATGTTCTATGATAGAATTTAAATACCCCCAAATATTTAATTATAATATTCTTAAAATATATTCATGATATTTATATAAACCTAATAATAAATTCAATTGGTGAATGTGATGACCCAGACCCCCCTTGGTCCCTTCCTTTTCCAAAATCCGGATCCTTAAGGTGTACGGATCGGTGAGACCAATCGGTGCGACCGATCGGTGAGACCGATCAGCGAGACCGATCGGCGAGACCGATCGGCGAGACCGATCGGTGACACCGATCGCTGCGACCGATCGGTGAGACCGATCGGTGCGACTGATCGGTGTGACTGATCGGCGGAACCGGCTGACGTCACCCGGCCTTGCCAAGTTGTTCCAGTAACGCGCACAAAAGTTTAATTAAATACTAAATCGGCTCATGAGTCGGTTTAAACCACTCAACACCATTAATGATGAGTCAAGCCGCATGGTCAACCCACAACGTCCATGTCTTACGCGGTTCAGCGTTTTTATCTCAACCGTCCCCGGCTCTTATAAATTAAGGGTTAGGTCGTGGTTTCCACCTTCTTCGATCGTGGCTCTTCTGGTGCATCGGGACCGCCGCATCGTTATCCGTAATGTTCCGTGCCCCCGGCCTAAACGTCGATCATCTATCAACAAGTAGGGAATTTCTATCGTCTCTCACTTTTGTGTATCATGCGGGGTGGGCGTTACTTTTGTTCCTATGGAATTGGTTGAACCAAACCCTGATGAAGATAATAAACGAAGTTCTAAAGAAAGAAGGGGAAGGGGTTGTGATAGTTGTTATGCTTTATCTTGTGATCATCCCTTTTGTTGTACTGGTTTATGTTTCTGAAAATTGGGGTCGTTGGTGGTCGTTGTATGCGCACTGATGAATCCCCTCGTGATGTTTTAAATGGGTTGCTGAAATTGTGAACTCCTGCTGTGAAATTGGTTAATCACGTATATCCGGCTGAATAATTGAAAGCACCAGGATCAGCCCTTCTGTGATAACTCCCGGTTAGAACACACGGAATTTGAAATCATGGAGTGTGTAAATCTTTTAAATCTGAAAATCCCTGACTTGTGTTGGTAGTGGTAGTTGGTTGTTTTCCCTTCAGGCCGATTTCTGGAAATGTGGGAGGGGATGGGATCCCCTGTTCTTTTTATACTCTCGGTGGCTGTGTGAATTTGGGGGATGGGATCTCCTGTTGGTATGGATTCGGTGGTTGTGAGTTTTAAATCCGAGTGGTTACTTGAAATATCACAAATTGGGGAGAGAGCCTCTGTTAACAGAACCAGGTGTGAGTGTTTTGGTTGATCCTTGCTTTTGACGCTTTCCTTGGTTATGCTTATGGTAGTTTCCCAGTAGTGCTTAAAATAAATTGAACATTTCGACTGAACGTGAAACAAGAATGGGACAAATGGTTTTGTGGGCCAGGGTCGTGAACTGTGACTTGGATGCAGTGGTGTTGTGTTCTGTAGATTGGATAGGAAAACCTAAGCTTTGGGTGAGTGTTTGTTACCTATATCTATACTTGTAGCTTTGTGTTTCTTATTCGCGCCCCACCCAAGTTGAGCACTCAGTGCCGAACACCCCCATTTATGGGGGAAGGGTGTTTTTCCCAACACTATCCTTAGTGGCTGGTTATTAGCTCCTTTTCTGCTCCCTTTCCCGAATAGCCCAAGTATCTTCGGGCAGGCTGTGATGGCCTGAAGTCCATTATTAGCCCAAGAACCATCGGGCAGGGCGTTGTGGTGGTTGGCCATGTGTGTGCGGCAGGTGGTTTCCCAAGTGTCTTCGGGATGAGGCCCATGTGTCTTCGGGCGTGGCAGTGGATCCTTTAGCTCAGGTGTCTTCGGGCGTAGCGGTGGTTGTTCTGGCCTAGGTGTTTGCATGCATGGTTACATGTGACAGTTGTGGCCCAGGTGTGTGCGGGCAGGATTCGGCAGTGGGACTGCGTGTGGTTGTGGCCCAGGTGTGTGCGGGCGGGTGTGGCAGTGGGACTGCGTGTGGTTGTGGCCCAGGTGTGTGCGGGTGGGTGTGGCAGTGGGACTGCGGTGAGAATGGCGGGATTGGTCCGATGCGTAGGATGTCTCAATAACCAGTGGGAAAGTGGCGTGGGGTACCCAAACATCGATGTGCTCTTATATATATATATATTACTTGACTTGCGTTATTTGGGGAGCGAGCCTTGGTGAGGCCTGGGATGGATAGTTTGCCTTGTTAGGTGTTTGGTTTACTCTTTTCTCACGGGACTTTAGTACGTTCCCCCACTTGTGCACGGGAGTCTTGGTTTTTTTTCCCTACTGAGTGTACTTGTATGCTCACCCTACGTATATAAAACTACTTTCAGGTTTCCAGGAGAACTTCGGGGATCACGCAGGACCTTAATAGCTCGGACTTTTGGAGCAGTTGCAGTTGTTTCTCTTTTTCTTTTGGTACTTACCTTGTAGTCACCTTTTGCACTTTGTGGCTTTCACTTTTGAAACATGCATGTGGGAATGGTTTACTTTTGGCTTTACTTTTCTTTCTACCTTGGTGTTGTTGGGTTTTCTCCTCCTTATCTTTCGATCCTATAAAATAAAAAGGGTAATGCCTTCCATTTGCGAGAATTTCCTACACCCTTGGTGCTAGTCGCCACTCCGGGACCTATTGAAGGCGGGTTTCAGGGGTCATTATCTCTCCTTCAACTTAAAGAAGGAAGGGCCTGGCAATCTGCTGACCCTTCCCTCCTTTTGGTGAAGGCGGTTCGTGACAGTGAATATGGTATAAGTCTCACAGAAATAAATGTGAGACTATTAATCCCTATACGAATACGGTAACAACAAAAACTGTAAACCCCAAAACTAATAATCATCAAATGAAATATTTAAATACCATGATGATAGCAGAATTAAAGATATTATATATCAAAATGGTATATATATTCAAAAAAATTGGTATAAGTGGTGATTTTGACATTTATAACCAAAATTTAAAAAGTTATATGAAAATCCATTAAGATGTTTGTTTCATTGGATTGAGAATAAACTAATGAAAAAATTATGTGACCAAAATCTTAATCCTCAAGATAAAACAAAAAAATATAAAGCAATCTGATGAAATGTCACATATATTCTGGTAATAACATAACCAATAACATAGAATATTAAGCTAATTAATTGAAATTGAGTCAATAAATCCATTGCATTTAATGTAATTTGTCATTATTGCTCACAACATTCATGAATAATAAACATATTTTAATAATTTAATTTGTTCATATAATTTTCAATGTTTATTATTAATTTTTTTCCTTTTATAGACAAGTAATATATAATTATATGATAAAATAATTTTTATTTCATATGTTTTCACCATATTCTGATCATGTGTCCAAACTGATTTTTTTTGTTTGAATATGATTAACGAGTTTATTATTTAAAATTAATCAAAATAATTAACATGATATAATTATCACATTTTTATACCAATAATATAATGAAAACAAAATATAAAAGATGGTTATGAAAAATGAACCATGGATACGATCATGGAGATCGTAGGTTGTATGTTGGCATGTGTAACATTGTAATTTTTCATTGATCATTATAGAAAAAAGTTAAGTAAAACAATTTATTTTATAATAAATATATAATTATTTAATTATATATAATTATATGTATCATTTATTTGATGTGGTGAAAAATGATGAAGAATCACATCACTTTGAGGATGTGGTAGTCTACACATCCACATGCAATGTTATAACATTTTCAATGTGTGAAAATAAAAAGAAAAAACTGATATTTTTAATGAAGATTTATGTAATGTTTCAATGAATATAAAAAATATTTCATTTATATGATATTTTTTAATACTCATACTTAACTCATTTAATTTAATGAGTGAACAAATCACATCTCTTTGAGGAGGATATTGTCTACACGTCAAAAAATGATGTTATCATATTTCAAAAAATTGAAATCATGAATGTAAGTGTTATATAATAATTACATATGTATAAATACATCAATAATATAATATATATAATATAAAATCAAAACTTCCATCATTATCTCTATCCATTAGTGGTGGTATTAGAACAACAAACAACATCAGTTCGTGAGGAAATAGTTCACCGTATACTTGTACAATGATTGTGTATCCAATTTGATTGAAGTTTGTGTAAGTTTAGTAATGAAACCTAACATAAAAATCCTTAGATTATTTATTATACTTATTTCTATATTTAATTTTGGAAAAATAATAATATATTTGGTTTGAAAATTAAATAAAATATTTATCGTTGGAGAATGGTACCACTTTTTCATGTAACTCCTATTGGTTTTCACCCAAGTACACCATTAGTTTAAATTAAAAACAAATGAATATTCTAGGATTATAGGCGGGATGTCTTTAGATTTATTATTATGGTTATTTATGATCAATGGTTTTTTTATGTCTGAATATGTTGGGAGGGTGAGTTCCTGTTTATAGTTGAGGTGGAGTTCTATTATTTTCAATATAACAGGTATAAACTATTGGGAGGTATAAAATACATAATGCACTGATACCATAGAACCAAATTATATAGAATATATGATATATTCTAAAAATGTGAATAAAATTTAATTTGAATATGATTTCATCTGAAAAAATAAGATAAAAACAAACCAATAAGTAATGAAATTGTACCCTAATTACTATAATTAATTTTAATTGTGTTTAGTATTAAATTTTTTAAAAAACAATGTTTACCATAAAAGACTGTATATTTTATTTTAATTCAAAATAAATAATACATTTTTAAAAATTATTATCATTGTAGTGGCCAAAATTAATTTAAAAGTAATCCCTTATATTGGATGAGACATCGGGGTTTTCAAGAAAAAATTTCAAATGATTGAATAGTTTTCATATTTAATTTCAATGTGAAAGTCTTCAGTTAAAAAAATTATTTAAATGTTATAAATTTAATGAAATTATAATTGAAATAAATATATGTATAATTTAGCAATATAATGTGTTTAGATAAAAAAATAATTATTTAATCAAAATTCAGTCGCATTCAATATTCATCAAAATTTGAATGTTCTCTGAATAATAAAAAATATTCTCCCTCCATAAATTTTGATATTCCAAATATAAAAAGTATTATAATTTGTAAAATAAACTAATAAAATGTGTAATAATTTAGTTTTATAAATATTCATTCATTGAACAGTATCAAAAATTGACTTTTAAGAAAAATTCATGCTTTTAATGCTCAATTTGGATTTGTTATAATATTATTCATATAAAAATAGACGATTTTGAAATTATTTTATTAAATATACAACATATAAATTTATTTAATGTCATTCACTAGTTCCTACTAATTTAATTTATTAAGATGTAACACATTTGTGGGAAAAAATAGTATTTCATAGAAACACATATGTTATATTCAATTAGTTTCTATTTTCATTTATAAATAATTGGTATCCAAATGATTATTATTAAAAAAATTAAGAAATATATTTATAATCATTTTAAAAATATTAATTCCTTTAATTTTAACACATATATGAAAACTATTTTTCTAGAATAATAATTTAAATAGTACATTATTGTCCTATAAGACTCATTCTTATGTATAACACAAGTTATCAGATAAACTCAATGATATGTCCAATGAAAGATAAAAATGGGTTTATGTTCAATTACAGAAAAATAAATCATTTCATTTAAATATAGCTATCAATTAAATTAAATTAAAATGAAACATGATAATAGATAAAATATTTGGATGTTACATCATACACCCTTAAAATTTAATATCACTCTCGGAATTCATCTTGCATGTTAAAGGAATTCTGTTTTTGGAATTAATTAATTGAAAAAAACATCATATATAAGGGTTAAAAAAACAACCACTTAAAATATGAATGTGTTAACCATAAAGGTTACCATAAGTTAGGAATAACTTGGATTCCTCATTGGGGGAAAAAATTTGGGAATATAAGAAAAGTGTAAATAATTACACAGATTGATTGTGGTCATTAATCATAATCAAGTAAATTATCAATGGAAATTTGAGGGCCTAAAAGAATATATTTGTTATATATAAATGGAAAAAATTTCATTATACTTTATGGTACTATCTACATCATGTTTTTCAATATTATTTTCCTAGAGTTAATGAATTCTAATACAATCTAGAAGAAGGGAAAAATAACAAAGAAATATAATTACATGATGAGTTTAATTTCATCCATTAATAAATGTCAACCACAATATCATCCATTTCTATAAATTATGTGTATTAAGAAAGATTTTTTTATACCTAAATCAGTAAAATAAACGTTTCACTACCATATAACCATAAAAGTGATTGTATATCTATTCCATATATCTATAAAAGTTAACCAAAACAAAAATGGTATGCACATCATAAGATTATTCATAAAAGGAGTAAAACTTTAATAGACACAATAAAACTCATAATTCAATAGTCATACCAAATGTTCAAACTAAATTATTCTTTATAAAATTATCCATAAGATCCTTCAAACATTTACTAACTATGTTTGAAACCAAAATATTGAAAGGATTTGACCGTATTTTCATCAATGAAAAAATCATCCATTATTCCTCAAATAAAATTCCATGTGTTTATAAAATTAACTTAAGAATAATGTGTAAAAAATATCAAACAAAACATGAAATCGTGTTGTCTAGTTGTAGGAATTACACACTAATCTCTATTCCAGTATGGGTTCAGGCCCTGCAGTCTTACTGAATGTGATGACTTATCACCCAGATTTCGGGTTCTCATTTTTTAATTTATTATAATAAATATATACTCCCCAATAAAAATTTGTATTTATTATAGGGGTTATAAATACGTTAACTAAGAAACAATTCTCAAAAAATCTCATCGATAACATCAATAGTTTTACTAATTAAAACCTCAAGTGGTGTGTATAAAAAAATTTATCATATAGTCAACCTTATGTATATATTTCTATGAAAATATCCTTATATCATAATATAAACTCATATGAAAACGTCCAAATCTCTGATGTTTTTTATATAGACCTTTGATACCAACTATAATATCCCAAAACATTCACTGCAAGATTTTGTTATCAGATCCATAAATTTACATTCCCATCATGGATTCCAATATTTATGACACATATTCTTTTCTAAACTGTACTAAATAAAAAAAGGAATACATAGATCACATACACAATAGATGAGAATTTTAGTTTATAGATTTATATAAATAATAAAAACATCTTTATAAAAAATTCAAACTAAAATGGATGAAAAATCAACTTGTTCATAATGTTTAACATCATTTTCCATTATACCCATCTTTTCATATTTCACATTTGGTCATTGATATAATCCAAGTGAAATCGATTATAGAAATAATTTTTTCAAACAAAAAATATTTAAAACATGGAAGTAGAAAGCATAAGAAGAGAGATCTCAGATACTCATTAAGGGTAAAAGTAAGAATTACAAATTGAATTCCATCAATGATCATAATAGTGTATAAGGGTATAATGTTGTTATCAAATTGAATCAGATATTCTAAAATGAACTCATACCCATAAATACCTAAATAAAAAAATTGAAGACCTATAAAATTAACGAGTCATTATAATCAATAATCTAAATCTATATGATATCAATATCGATCATTATGAACATTATAAACTCGTGAGAATAAATTAAAAAACTTTTTAGTAACATAGATATTCACTTTCAAAAACACCTTTAAAATAATTTCAAAACAATTTTAATTGGAATCATCATATAACCATATTCCCAAATTATCATTACCCAATAAATTCTAGGTTTATAATGGTTATCAACCTTCATATAATTTATATCAACCATACATATTTTTATTAGATAAAATGGTTCTCAGCACACCATATTATCTATATAAGGCGCATTTTTGAGCTATAATGGAGCTCAACCATTTGTATAAGAAATATCGGGCTCACGTGCTGCATATAATTATGACATAACATATAAAGATCAAAAAAATAATCATAGAACAAAAAGAATGATTTTTTATTCATTTATAAATCAGGAAACCAATTTTAAAGATATGTATTTAATGTAAGTCTATATGAACCATGATAAAAACATGGAAAAGTAATGGGTTCCATGATAATCACTTTGTAAAATGTTTAACCCCTGAAAAAAAGATTCTATAAAATTATCCATTAAACATGACTAACCCATGGAAAAGAAATTGGTTCCATAACAATCACCTTGAAACATGATTAACTTGTGGAAAATAAATGGCTTCCATAATATTTTTTCCAAATCATATTTAACCAACGGAAAAAATGGGTTCCAAAACAATATCATTAAATTATGTATAACCCACATAATATAAATAGGTTCACAAAAAATATCATTGATATTTATTAACCCACATAAAATAAATGGGTTAGAAAAAATAAATTTTAAATAATATTAACCCATGGAAATGAAATTGGTTTCATATTATTCTCTTTGAAACCTGATTATCCCATCGAAAATTAATTAGTTCCAAAAAACATTTCATTGAAATAAGGTTAACCAATAAAAAAATATTTATATTATAAAATTTCTTTTCAACAATATGACTAAACCCTAGAAAATAATCCATCTCCAAAAAATTATCATTGGAATATTATATTCCCTTGGAAAATAAATTTGTTTCATAACAATCACTTTAGAACATGATTAACCCATGGAAAATAATCATGAACCATAATAGACTCCTTGAAACAATAACAATGCATCCATAAGATAATGTGTATGGTATTAATACAAAATATCCCTCTTTTATGAAAAAAACACTAGGGTTTTTTATGTTGAATTATGGGAATTCACATTAAATTACATTAGAAGCATACACAAGGACAGAAATCACTAAACATTACAAAGTATCCCATACAACCCTGGATATTTTGAATCATAATCCCCCTAAAGGAGTAAAATTAAATGAAACATAAAATATCATGATATTTATGATATTCATAATAATTCATCACAATATATAATTATACATACCTCATTAATGAATATTGATGTATAACATAACAAAATTCTAAAGGAGGTAAATTGTGAAAAAAGTCCATTACAACTTTAGTAACATTAAAAAAGTATACCCCATTAATTACATATCATCAAATCTATATGTAAAACCACAAAATTTTAAGGATAATAATCCCCAAATACATTCATTTTAAGTATATACCCTACAAAACAAAAATAAGTTATGGACAAGGAATAAGTCTCATAGAAATAAATGTGAGACTAGAAATCCACATAAAACATTGGTAACATCTAATTTAAAAACCCAAAAAAATATTAAAAAATAATATTTAAAATATATTATTATAAAATAAATCATGATATAGCATATAAAAATTGGATGTATATTCACCACACATAAAAAGTTAGTTGTGAATATGAAATTTATATCATAGATATAAAATGCGAGATGAAAATCTATTACAATGATCATATCATTTGAGTGAGAATTTATAAATTAAATAGGTTTATGTTAAACATTAAAATTCACAAAAAAATTGGAGAATTATTATTTAACAATATTATTAAATTTAACATGCATTCTAGGAATAACATAACCAATGTCATTGAAGATTATTCTAATGAACGATAATTCAGTTTAGAAAACACTTATCATGAGTATAGTTTTCCATGAATATTATTTATTATCTAGAATAATAAACATATGTTAGTTATTTCCTTGATTCATTACATTTTACATTATTACTATCACTTTTATTTCACTAATAAACAAGTCATATTCAATTACTTAGTCAATAATGTTTAAATTGAATTTTTGGAAAATATTCAGTTTGTGTGTCAAAATTGAATTTGATAGGTAGACTATTGTCATTGTGATTATTATTTATTAAATTTTAAAATAATTAGAAAAATTACCAAATTTTTATTTATATTATACTTTAAAAATGAAACAGGAATTCTGTTTAGGAAAAAATAACCAATGTGATGATATTGGAGATGGTAGGTCACATGTACGGTGGAGTAAGGGACTAATTTTTCATTTATTGTTTATGAAAGAATATATGTAATTGTTATCTTTATAAAATGACCATTATGTCATAAATATCATATTATTTTGGTATATTAACATATATATATATATATATATTATTTTTATGTGGTGATGACAAAGGATGAATTAAATTGCTTCGAGTAGGTTCTAGTCCACTCATCCAAGAGAGATGTTATCACTTGTTCAATGTGTGCAATGGAAAGAATAATATAATATGTTTTATGTACATATAAATTGATAATAAATTAGTATCATAATTATTTTATTTATATAATTTATTATTATTAAATACATACATAATGTATTCTATTTAAATATTTGACGTATCACATCGTTTTAAGGTGGCGGTAGTCCACAAGTCCAAAAATGATGTTATTGTATTCCCAAAAAATTGGGAAACAAGAAGGTATTTGTTTTAAAATAATTAAAAATTCTTAATAAATTATAAATATAATATATATGATATTAAAATAGTAATTCCACCATTATTACAAACCATGAGGGGTGGTAGTGGAATAATGGACAATATCTATTCGCAAGGAGGTAGTCCATCATACACATGAACAGTGATTGTGTATCAAATTTGAGGAATTTGTTCATAGGGGTATGTATAAACCCGAACATAAAAACATCATAGTATATTAATTATACTGAGGTAATTATATAATAAAGTAATAATGATAATTGATATGGTTTTTGTGAGAAATAAATTAAAACTGATTGTTGAAGAATGTTAATTTTTTTTGGGTAATTCATTTGAGTTTGCACCAAATGATTTCTTTGGTTTTATTTATTTAAATTGCGATGATTATTGTATTAGATTATGGATTTTTTTATCTTATTTGGCCAAGTTACAATTATCAAATGGTCTTGAGAGGTGTGAAGAAGTGGTGACGGTGAGTGAATTTTTATAGTGGAGGGAGATTGGCATTCACTTAAATATTCAATGGTAAGAACAATAGGGAGGTTTCCTAATCATATTATTAACCACATTAAAAAATATCAGATAAAATTTGTTATATAGTTAAATAATTTCCATCCAATGGGATTTGGAAAAGTTTCCAGGTCATTTATCATCTTAAGACTAAAGATTAACCACAATGTAAATAATTTTTGTTTACAATAATCAATGTAATTTTTTATTACATTCAATTATATTTTACATAAAATAAATGAAATAACTAGAAATTATAACTTATAATAATTCAATATAAAGAATCCATTTTTCCGTATTATTATCATATAAGAAGTAGATATTTTGTAAAACAAATTAATCCCAAAGACAGGACAAGATAATGGGGTTTTATTTGAAAAGTTCAAAATTTTGATTTTTTTAATATTTAGTTTCAATGTGAAATTTATTCCAATGATCATAAATAATTTAAATGATATAAATTTCATAAAATTATAATTTAATGTCAATTAAAAATATAATTTAACACACTATATTATTTAGATGAAAAATTAGCTTTCAATTAAAATTCTGCATCGTTCACAGTTCCTCACAATCTGACTTTTCTCAGAATAATATCAAAAACTCAACCAAAATAATTTTTTATGATTTATAAATAATATAATTTTCCCAAATAAAATGTATAAAATTTTAAGAATTTATTCATAAATAAAATCTTCCAAAATAATGATGTGAAGGCACTCTTTAATGAAATACTACCATTTAATTGTTTAATTGGATTTGTTATAACATTATTCCTAAAAATGTTATAATATGAATTTAAAAAATATTTTGTTAAATATATAACATAAAATTTAATTAATATCATTAACTATATGTGATTAATTTTATTTTTTATGATAAAATTCCATTGAAGGAAAAATAGTATTCCATAGAAACAAAACATTTATATTCAATTGATTTTCATTTTCATTTATAATTAATTAATTAAAAAAGGATTTATTATATATACATATATAAACCATGTGGTTATAATCAACTTAATAATATTCATTCCTAACATTCCAATGGCTATGTGATAACTATTGTATTAAACAAAAAATATTAATAGTATATTATTTTCTAGTAAGACTCAATCTTGCATGTATTATAATTTATCAAAAAACTCAATGTTACTAAATATTTATTATAATAATGGGTTTGTGTACAAAATAAATCCACACTGTGAGTTTCATGTAACATAATCTATCATTTAATTTATATTAATCATAAATAAGATATTAATTTAAATCATGGAAAGTTATAAATATATTTTATATGTCATTTACAGTTGATGTTTTCTGTAGTATACTCTATCAAACATAATGTTATTATTTTAAAATTGTGGGGATTTATGTATCACAAATTATCCAATATATTTAATTTAATTTTATTTAATATATAGAAAAACAAATTTACTTGTATTTTCATTCTATTATTTTATTCATAATGATATTTCTGATTAATATTTGTTGACACACATCTGTGTGGTTTATCATTATTTGATGGGTTGGTATTATAAATCCATCCATTACATTATGGGATGTTTTTTGTCACATGATAAAATGATTTTATAAAAAAATATTATTAGTTTCACAACTACATGTATGAACAATATTGTCATGTTCTTAATTATATGTAGGGTAATTAATGTTATATTCACAACTATATAAATGTATATTGTTGTTATATTAATGAAAATATGAATGGAAATTATTGTTATGCTCACAAATACATTACATTATGTTGTTATTATTTTATCAATTATAGGTGTGGAAAAATATTATGTTCACAAATGTATACCTGTACATTTTGTTAATGTTCATAAATATATGCATGGATATTGTTGTAATGATTATAACTCTGCATAGATATTACTCTTATGCCCTAATCTATATGTGTGATCAATTTTTTTTCATTTATAGCTATATGATTTGAATTTTTTTATGTTCACAAATCTATGTGAGTGTATTGTTTTTATGTCCATAACTCAAATCATGTAAAATATTATGAATACATTATATTAGGAATTAATTATATTTATCTTTGGACATATTGTTTTTATTTCATTTTCACATCCTCTTGAAACATTTCTATGTTATGTAACATGCATATTCCATGTTCCATGGATCAGAATTATTGTCTCCATCCATTGAATTTTAAATCCTTTATATATTTTATATCCATTTTTGTCATATGTTCTTCTTTAATTTTTTATTGAAATGTATTATGATTTTATATTCATTTTATAATGATATTTCTCATCTTTTCTTGATCTCTCAGATTCTTATAATCTGACCTCTTAATGAATCCATTACATGTTTTTCCATACTGTGAATTAATATCATTCATTATTTTAATTATCATTCCCAATGGGTATTACATATTTGATAATTTAGTGGCTGAATTCTTATATAAAGTCATTTGTGGGTGATCTAGAAGTAATAAAATGTAATAATATATTAATTTAGATAATATTCAAAGAATATAAAATTTTGTTTATAGGTTTGTGTGATCATCTTAAACACCCCAACATGAACCATTGGGTCTGATCTAGAGATCCAAAATCCTAATGCAGGTATCCTTGTATGTAAGAGGCTTCTTAATAGGAGTGATGGTCTGAACACCATATATGGGGAGACTATACATTCACTATATTAACCATAGACCATGAATATATGTATAATATAAAAATTCAGATTAATATTAAAAAAGGTAAAGAATCCCAATGTAATAATATATTTCATGGATGTTATGAAAATAAATAAACTCAATTCCTTTTAAGATATTCAAATGGACATATATAATTCTCCAGTAGAATGATATGAGAAACACTATAAAATATTCTATATTTCATCCTGATACCTATAGTACCACCATGTTTCATTTCTATCCTATTGGACATGGACCCCATTCCCTTACCTAGATCCATATAATTGAAATCTATACATGCATCATGATTCCCATACACGGTATGAGTAATAAATACCTATAGGATTAAACCAATTTTTACATAACATGTCCTCACTCTCATAACATGTGTATTAAATTATTTAACAAATTCACAAGGAATTATAATTATTCACATGTTGTGAACTCATGAGCTAATAAATGAACCACAAGTCATAACTATTCATCACTGGCTCCCAGAAAGATGAATAGGATAAGTGTATATAATATGGGATCAAGAGTTAGACACACAGCTGATAAAAATGTCACCATGTATCAAAAAAGAATCATGTGAACACGACACTATCTTTTGTTGGGGAGTAATTAAATCCTATCATGAACCAAATTAGGGATAAGTTACATGAATGTCAAAAATCAGTGTTCTTCAACGAGTAAAGACATAAGGAATTCATGACACCAAAATATGAATAAGACCAACATGTTCATCATTATATATCAAGTGTACTCCCTGTTTAATGGATGAACATATCAGGATGGTACCCTTAATATAAGTACCAAAATAATACCCCCATAATATTGGAAATACATACAATAGGGTAGTGTATAACAAGTTAGTAAAAATCATGTCATCATAAGAAATTTGTAGCATCATACATCTTTCTCTCAAATGGCCCAAAGGCCTTAGATTATTATTATTATTATTTGAAAAGTAGCCGGTTTTATTGGAAGAAGGGGGAAACCAGACATACTTTATGACATAACACATTAACCAACCTGAAGATCATAGAAAACAAAAGTCAGTCTGACATCTTAGAACACCACTTCCCAGCAATTAAGAAATGATAAAGCTCTCACCCAAAAAAGGACTGTAAAACAACCATGTGTCATGTGACAAAGCACATGCCTGATCCGATGGCATCTCCATACCCTCCAAACATCCAAATCTGTAAATCTTGCAGAGGTGAAACAACATCTCTGAAACCTAAAAGTGCCTAAACCTTTTGATCACGTCTAACTGTGTCTTTGATCCTGAGTCCTGAAAGAATTCCACACAACAAAACATAATCATACACATAAATGAGAATATACTACGGGAATCAAAATCAGAGAAGCCTTGTTGCTTTATATGTCACCTCCGCAACAACCGCAGATGATCAAAGATAAAGACGAGCCAAAGAGGGTGATGTCCGTTCTTCGTCACCTAGGACTGGAAAACCAAACAACACATTGATAGAGCATCGCCGTTGAGGGGATCCGAGTCAATATGAACCGAAATCTCCACTTTGAGCATGAAGTTGGGGAGAACACAGCTACAGAAGAACCCTCCCCAACTTTCCCAAAGACCGAACCACATGAATCAAAGGGCCAACGAGAAGGGAAGCTCTGGTGAAAAGGATGTCGAAAGAACATCATCACACTTACATGAAAACCACTCAAAATTCATGCTTAAAACCTGAAAATAAAACTAGATTAATATCAGAAATTCCCCCCTTCAACTGCTCCAAAGTCGTCGCCGCGCCACCCACGGAAGACATGCCATCCCAGAAACGACAATGGTCCATGCCGACACTGGTCCAAAGAGGCTGAAGCAAAGAAATCAAAAGGAAAAAGACCCACCAGACCACACCAACACTGACCAAAAGTAGTCAACACCGAGAGGAACCGAACTAGTCTGGTGCAACATCTGAAGCAGCTGCATAGAAATCGTTGCATGCTAGATCTGACGTCGAGCTAATAACGGAGGAACCCACCAAACCGGATACACGCCAGATCTGGTGACGATCCGAGATAGAGACACCCGATGCCGAAAATCCACGCCAGGAGTGGTTGAGTCAAGGACGAGGCCACCATGATCGATGCGGGATCAACGCCGACAAATGAACCTAGATGAAGGAGGGAAAGCGATGGAAACTCTGAGAAACCCTAGTCTCGGGAGACTGTAGTGACGCCGCTTCTCAGAGGATTCCAAAAATTTTAGCATCATACATAAACTTTTTATAAACATATACAATAGTAATAACATATAAAATAATACACATGACATCATGTTTCATAAATAGTTCTAATGGGCTAGAAAAACAAACCCACATGCGATCTATATCAAATCAAGGTGAAAAATGTTATAGAAACTTTAGAATATTATTAAAGAAACATGTGTAAAAAAGATCCACAAATGGTAATGAAATTAATTTTTCATGTTTGTTTAAATAACAATCAATTTTTAATTGTGTATCATAATTCATGGTTTATAGTAATAATTTTTTAACATCATTAAATTCAATAATAGTTTCTGTTTCATAAACATAAAGCATTAAGAAAGTGACCTGAGGATATTCTAAGACATAAATTTTGTAATAGAATTAAACTCTTTTATGTGCCTATAAGCAAAATTTTTAAAATTTATCTCAATGAATATGACTTCAATTATATGGATCCATTACTGATCCAAGAAATATTCATGAATTCTTAGTAGGTTTTAGAAGATAACATCAGTTCTAGTAAAAAAAACCTCAACCAAGAATCAATTCATCATCAGAATAGGAATATAAAATGACATTCAAGAAGGAATACTAATAAAATGATTAACCCAAGGAAAAATATCATGAAAAATCCACCATTCAGAAATTATCTATCTTCAATGAAGTTAATTTCACCAATATTTTGATACACATGTTTGTTTTAACTATGATTGATGAATTTTTCATTCAATGGTATCAGAATATATATATCAGGTACAAAATTCTATATATATGGTTTATTTAAATGGAAAGGTGGTGGTTTAATATATAATTGTAGGAAAAGAGGGGTTTAGACAACACACTTCAATTATAGGTATATAACTAATATTTTTCCTTTTGAATCTATCTATTGAGGAGTGTAATTTTTCATTGATGGATAGAGGAGTCTTCAGGATTGGGATGGCTCCCTACATAAATAAAAAAATAAAAAAGTAATGTATCAGACCATTAATGGTGTTTTCTATCATTA
Source organism: Viscum album (assembly GCA_963277665.1). Lineage (NCBI taxonomy): Eukaryota > Viridiplantae > Streptophyta > Magnoliopsida > Santalales > Viscaceae > Viscum > Viscum album. The sequence continues at coordinate 693,469,230 of OY728164.1, forward strand.
ATTTATCACCCAATGAATTTTAAAGAATTAATTTTATAAAATTCAATTTACATGATAGACTTTTCTTCTGGTGAATTTTTAATATTTTTTTGAAATGTTTAATTTTACAGTGAATAGTGAATAATAATAATTTTTAATATAAAAATATTTTCAATTAATAAATTTATAATGATTAATCTTCTCTAGATATGATTTAAAAGTAACATAAGTATAATAATTTAATTATTAAACAAATATTAGTCATATTAATAAAATTCATGATGAATTTTGAAGTTAAAATTATCTATACATAAACAAATACTCATTGGAAAAACTCTTTTTCATCATATTTATATGTTTAATTTTAACTAAAAATTTTCAAACTTTAAGAATGGAATATGTAAAAAAGGATTTCATTATTTTAACATTAATAATTAATATTATATAATAATTAATAAATTTTGTTAATTAAAATTAATTGAATCAACATTAAAAAATATTTACTATGGTGAACCTTTAAACAGGTTCATATGTTGTTGAAATAAAACGATAAAAGATAAGATGAGTTAAAGAAATGTATAAATGCCTCTTTTGGTCATATATCATCCTTGTAACATCTAAATTAGTATAAATATTCCATTGGGATCCTTTTGGAGTGATCTAAATGTGGGTACACCATTTTCATTTCAAATATTATGATAGTGTCTTATCGCACACATATAAAAGGGTATCAAATTTCCTCTTTCCACTTGATAAGTCAAAAAAAAATTGGTTCATCCCATACCTATACAAATAATAACCTTACATCCTGAAAAATATTTTAGGGGATGTTGTTATATTAATTAACCCTCTAATAAAGATTTAGGGGTAAATATAAATATGTTATCCAAAGAAAAGGTAACTTTCATAAACTTGTGTTTTTTTATTTTTCCAAACACATCCTTCCAATATTATTTAACTATTATAAAAATATATATTAAATTATATAGAATATATTTTTATTTTATTATGTTTCTGAAATAATATTTATCAACATTAACTTGAACCAAATTGGAATCAAAACATATGATCATGTTTAAGGCTGACTACCACCTCATATACTGATGTAATTAGTTTTCTAAAACCACTTCTTCTTTATTAATATGATAATGTATTTAAAATATTTAAATGATATATATGAAATTATTTTACATATGAAATTATAATAACACATCTACCTTCAAAATTTCATTCCATTGGAAAATAATAACACCACTCATGCATATGTGTAGGCAACCACCTCCAAGAAGAGATCAGATAAGTTTTTAATTTTATTTAGAATAGGTGTTATTCAGATATTGCTTTTTCTTATATATGATATATATTAAATTAAAATTATTCTACAATTTTTAATAAATATTTACCTTATAGTTTTTTCTTCCATTAATAAAATGGAAATAGTATTCATGCATACATATGACCAACCATACTCATAAATAAGGTAATTTATTTTCTATATATTAAAATTATGTATTACTATAAAAAACTATTGAATATATTTTATATTTATATAAATTTGAACATTACATATATTATGGAACCATGATAAATGTAAATGGGCCAAAAATAAATAATCAAAACATTCATGAGAAACAAAGATGTTATTACCTGAAACATGTTTTTTATAATGAATTGTTAATAAGTGAGTAATAAAAGGTCCTAAGTAATAAGTATAGTAACATAAATATATTTTTGTATCAATATTTGATTAATAAATAAATAATTATTATATTGGAGGTTTAATCAAGTACCGAGGATGTCGTGACTGAAGGTAAGGTAATTTTTGTCTCACATTTATTTATGTGGGACACATGTCATATTCCCATTTTATGTGTTTTATTTAGGGTATATTCTGTAAATGAATTATTTTTTTTATTATTATTAAAAAAATATGGGCATTTAAATATTCTTCAATGTTTTTTTCATTTATGGGCCTTATGATTTGAAATTAACTTATTTGATAAGGGTATTATATTACAATATCTTAGTTACCAGTATAGTTTTTCATTATGCATTTATTGATAAAATTAATGATATATCCATATACGAAAGAACAATTTATAATATCTTATGTGTACTTAATGAAAATACATTTTTTACATTAATTTTCACCTCTTTGTCTTGTTAATTATCAATGAAATAATATTTTCAAAAAACAATCATTATTTCTCTATTCTGTTGAAAATCATTTCTCTTACATGGCTATGTTTTCTCAAACATTTTTAAAATTTATTTTTTCTATTATAGGATATTTATATAAATAAATATTTTACCTTTGTATGAAATGTTGATAAATTATTTATAATGAGTCTTCTTGATGATTTTGGATAAAAAAACTTTTTACTATTTACCAAAAATTTAAATGGAATTAAAAATTTTACATGTATAAAATGAAATTTATTTTCCACCATAATTAATTCTAATGTATTTAAAGATTAAAATAAAATAATATTATTTTTTCATAACAAATATTTGTTAAATTTTTATATTTCATATGTTCCTTTCCAATTTAAACTATTTATTTTACTACGAAAATATTTCAAGTGATCTTTCTGAATTATTCTCCATATAAGATAACATACTTTGAATATACATAGGATTTAATTGTTATATGATTAAATTAAACCATAGTTATTATTTCCCTATATGGTTAATTATTATAGTGATAATATGTAAATAAAACTCATTCCTTGAACATTTATAACGAAATCATAATTTGGTGAAACAATCATGAAACCCAATTTTCATATAAGTTTTATTCTCTAATTAAATTTTGAATAAACCCATTTCTATTCCTGGTTTTTATTCTGAATAATATTTTAGGATATTTTTAGAAGTCATGTGTATGATTATCATTATGTGATCAGTGAGAACTATATATCCATAAAAATAATTGGGTAAATATTGACATCTCAACAGATAAATATGACGAGGATGGAGAGTGAACAAAGTTAAATGAGGTTCTTTGACCACTATAAGAGTCTGAGAGTGATCAATGGATACTAAGATGGTTTTAAAAATCAAACCATTAATCTATTATTGTTTTCGAAATGTGTATTTAATAATAATGAAATTATTTTCTATACTTATTTTTATTCAACAAATCTTTTTATTATTCTAATAATATACTCTCATAGATTATTTTATTTAATTAAAGTATTACTAATGTTTTATGAACTTATAGGGCTTATTTCGTGATTTATGATAATGATCTTTCATATCATGGTCAGGGATTTAGAATCATATTCTCTTCTTCTCATAACCTTATGCTCATGTTATGTTTATATATAACTAGTTTACCATTAATGAGAATTCAGTGTCATTCATTCTTATGTTTCAATTTCCATATTATGAAGAGTGGTATTATTTATGAAATGTCTAATAAGGGAAATATTTGGGAATAAATTATTGGGATATGATTTAGATCACATATGATCATTTTTTTCATTGTATCCATTATTCAAATGACACTAAGCCTATATGATAATGGTATTGATCATTATATTATATTATGAATATTCATTAATTATGATGTAATATATTTGAAGAGAAATCATGGGATTTTATTTTTGGTAAAAGTGTGGGGTTTTTTTAAGCTGCTTTAAACTAGGATTAGAGAACATTTATGAGAACCTTATAGAAAATATTTATTATAATAAAATTTCATTGGTGTTTGGTATAGGGAAGAGGGAGTGTTTTCAAAAAAATATCACACATATCTAGATAATATATGTTCACGTAGATCTATAACAACACAAACTTGGTAATGTAATAGTAAAAGGGAACATTGAAGTAGATTTGATCATCACATAGTGTATAAATATTACCTTTTTTACATACCTGGTTTGAAAATCATAAGGTTGACATTATAGCTATAATATCTTCATTATTATTTATTTTTTATCCAAAGATTTAATGGATTAAAATTAATCGAAATTATATAATTTCAGTAATTTTATGTTCTTTTTGTTTTGAGATAAAATGTGAAATTTTTTACTTCTATAAATTTAGAAGTATTTTATTGCTTCTATTTTCTCAGCATAACTTCTACAATTTTGATCAAATTCAAGGGATTATTTTATTAGTCTTCTATATTCCATAGTCTTAAAATTCATTATTTAGACCTAGAGTGTAACATCCTAGGTAAATTAAGAATAATAGAATATCATATTTATTAATATTTGTGAATTAAATATTAATTTTACTTTAAAAGGTTTTCTATGTTCGATAGCATACCCGAGATGCAACAACGGGTTTCATTGAAATCTTACGTTGCACACTAATAATATATAATTTTAATTTTAAAATGGTAGTTAACACCTTACCATTTTATTTGTGGGAATGAACAAAAATAACTACCATATTATTATACATGTTTGTAAAATGTATTTACCTTTATCCAATAAAAGATAGAGGCTTAAAATGTGAATGAATCCAATTTAAAGCATAATTTACATTAAAAGCTTAATTTACAACCTTTTAATGGAGAACCCTATTTAAATATAGTTCTGGTCACTTTAATACATTCTATTTGAACAAATAAAATCCTTCTTTTGAATTGGGACATCAAAATTTATTTTGTGTAAAACTTTGTAATTTTTCAGATAAAGTTCATTTTTTATTAATGAAAAATAGTGTATGTTAATTCAAAAATGTTTTTTAATATAATATATTTATATGGTTAGATTATCTTTTATAATTGGGTTTAATGTGTAATTATAAATATTTGTACCAGTTAATCCAATGTTCGTAATTGGAATTAATTTCAGTTTGAAAGTGGACATAAACAAGTGTCAATCTTTTGATAGTTATTGTTTCTTAGAAACATTCTATTTGTTTTGACAACGGGAATTAATTTTAAATTAATTAATGCAACTTCAATTTTTTGAATTTGGCCAAATAGATATAATTTATGAATTCACAATATAAATTTATTATTAAGATGGATTTTTTGTATTTTTCTGAAAAACTTCAATTTTTAATGAATAGTGAAACCACTTAGTAGTAGTTAAAAAACTAGTTTTTCATTTAAATGAAATTTTACCAATTATTTGAGTTTAATTTTTGAAATCCAACATATTATGTTATTATTAGTAAGTAAAATGTGGTTTAAATTTATTAAAAATAATTTTTGTGGAATAATAACTTTTGACTTCTATTTACTGTAGTTAAAGTTAAATAGGGTAATTCAAGGTAAAAAGAATATTATAATAAATAAAAATTACCTTAACACTTGTATTAACATTATTTGATGAGAAATGGACGACCATAGTCATCCTTTGTTCGATTTTGGGTCCTCATTGGGCCACTTATGAATGATAACGACACTTGAGATTAATTAATTTAAAGTAAAGGAAAAAATGAAAAAAACCAAACTTTTTACTAAATTAATTTTTATATAGTGTTATTAATTAATAATTTTGACTATAAATATTCATTGGAAAGATAAAAATATTTTCTAAATCATGATATTTTTTTTTATAATTTTGATACATTTAATAAATTAAATTATTTATGACACAATAATGGTGCATTATTTACCTAATTAAAAAATGATTTAAAAAAATAAGATTATAATGATTAAAATATTATCAAAAACCTATAAATTTACATTAGATGATTTTATTTCTACCATTAGTCATCGTATCATATAATATAATGATTTTTGGACTTTTAGAAACCAAATATCATTATATAATAAAATAATAGTTTAACACTTTCCTAAAGAGCCCCTCCTCTCCCTTATAAAAGGATACCACTTCTAACAAATTCCTCACACCTATTAAGTCTTTAGACTCATCCAAAATCTGCCCAATTAATCTCCCTACATTTATCTACTCCTACTAGAAGCCTTTACCTAGGAAGAAGGCACTTCAAGAAGTCCTTTTGGTTTAGACCAAAAGAAATTACCCTAATTAAAGGTAATGGTTTCTCTTAACTTATTTCCTTTTATATTACTTATCCAACCCATAAACTCTTTTTTTTATTTCTTATATAGAAACAACAGTATCTTCAATATACTAAGATTTGTTTATGAGAAGGATTAAAACTACACTTACACACACCTCCATCTAATGGTTGAAGAACATACTATTTCTGTGGATGAAAAACAAACACATCACAAGACGATGATTGTTCGATTATCTCCTACAACCTATCATGGGGGCCGTTATGATGAAACTGTTTGTATATATGATATATTTCATGTTTTTGTTTTTTATGCTTTTGTATTTTCCATTTATAGCATTCGTTTATGGATTCCATTGTGGGTAAAAATGATAAATTCATTTGAGGAAGTGTGGACTACCGCCCCTTTAAAGTGATATGACTCATTAATTCCATATGTGGGATGTATAAAGGATGGAGTTAATTATATTATATATTATATTATACTGTAATTATAATATACCTATGAATCTTTATGTTTTAATTCCATTAAAATAAGAAATAGAAATTAAAGTTGCGTTCATGTGTACCTACGGCTTACTGTCTCCATTAACGGTGCATTTCATTTATTACCTCCAAATGTTATGTACTATTATAAATAAATGAATATACTTGTTATATATGATATATATGATATCTAAATCATGAATAATATTCTGGATATAATGGAATATGGACCACATGGAAAACTGGTAAATATAAGGTGTACATTTTTGACTCATGTACCAAATATCGAAAAAACACCCCCTTATTAACATGAATGATTACATAATATTTAGAACATGATATTAAGTGATATAAAAGGCATAATAAACATGAAAAAGGAGCATAATAAAGTAAAAAATAACTTTAGTTTATTATTTATGATATTAAAGAACGATCGAGTCAAGTCGGACATGAGGTAAGAGATTTCGTCTCAATATCCTTTCATTGAGGCATATTTTGTTTTAATACACGACTCTATTTTATATTCTGTATAAACAACCTTGAATTTTCAAAGGAAATATATTTCTATAAAGTATTTTACTAAATGACAAGATTTAATGATTCTTTTAACATAAGTGGTGACAATGACGTTTTCACCACCATTACTATTATTTGTTCTTTAAATTCCTTAACAATCCATAATTTTTTTTCAAGGAAAATAAATACCATATACAATTTTATGTATTTTAGTATTGAAATTTTTTTTCATAATGGATTTGTTATGTTAATATATTTACGTGATATATTGTGATTGAAATTTAGAAATTTCTTCTTTCCTTTAAATTTGTTTTATGTGTTATGATTTTATAATGGTACATGGACATTTGACGGGTGGTTACATGATAGACCAAATGACGGGTGGTGTCGTGATAATCCAGGATGAGTGGTTAAGTTATAACCTCCAATGCATTGCGTATGGAATTCAGCCATATGGCTATTCCATTTAGTGATATTTTTGGAAGTCGACCATATGGAAATTACATTAAGTATGTTTATGTCCCAAGTTACCTTTATATGTTGTGTGTTCTTTATATGGGTAATATTTTGGTTACAAAAGGGTATGTATTGATATTTATTTCATTGAAGAGTATTTACTACTTCCTGAAGGTGAAAAGTATTACATATGTTAATGTATTCATGGTTTACTTGTTGTTTTGAAAAAACTAACAGTTTTCCTTCTTTGTGTATCCCTTACGGAGCTTGTTATGCTCATCCCATGTTATTGAAATGTTTTTTACAAGACATAACATGGAATAGGCTCAAGGATGGGATCACAGAAAATTCATTATTTCTTAAGCATGGAACTAGACATGACTATTTCTTTCAAGAGGTCGTGTTTTTTAAAGAAAATGAAAACTAAGTAGAAGTGTGTTATTTTTATTGAAATAAAATGTAATAGTCATGGCCTAATTCTCAAAAAATCTAATCCTAAAAAGATTTTCAATGTGAATTATTCATTTAATTCAATCTTATGTAATGTTTAAGGCCGAGTCCTTATAGTGGGTATTAGATGTCAGTTTCGAAAAATCTAGGAGATTAGGTTATTGTTAATTTAATGACCCTAATTTAATTTATGGTAATATTGATATGATATAGCATTTACAGATTACGATGTTGCTTCTCCTAAAACATTTCTGTGTTCAGAATGGTTTTCTGTAGAGGAAACATGGAAGCTATGTTGGGACGACATCAGGAGGAAGACAACCTTCCAAATTAGAAACTTGAGATAGTCGAAATCGAAACTGAATAGTTTTTTGCAATGATGGAACAGTTTACTAAAGCTACAAATGGTGGTGGTATCCATGAACAAGATTAGCCAGATCAACTGCAGAAAAACAAGTCAGTAGTGGAGTATTTCGTGAGGTAACATCCCCCATCATTCAGAGGATCATCTGACCCAGTGCTAGAATAAGGGTGGATTAAAGAACTAGAAAACATTTTCGATGACATGGGTTGTTCAGAACATCAAAAGGTTAGTCTCTCTATTTACAGTTTTGAAGGTGAAGATGATCTGTGGTGGTTGATGGTGAAAAATATCAGGGATAGTGACGAGATTGATGATCTTGATTTGGATGAATTCAAAGTTATGTTTCTTGAGAAATATTTTCCTAAGGTGGTTCATCTTATAATGGAAAAACAATTCCTAGAATTAGGGCTAGAGGATGACTCAGTGGCTGCTTATAAAGAAACGTTCACTCGATTGGAAAGGTATGCACCAAATTTCATCTGAGATCTTGATAGTAAGTTAAATTAATTTTACTCAATCCTAAAGCCACAATATAGAAGAGCATTAGACTCTCATGAGTTCAAAGGTTATGAAAAAATTGTTCAATGTGTGGAAAAGGTAGAAATTGTTTTTGCCGATGATCAGGTGTTCGTTGACAAATAGTATAATAAGAGGTCTTGTAGCGGGAAAAGGGAAATAATTCATCAAAGAAGCACGAAGGTAAGAAAATTAAATATCCAACTTGAGAGAAGTGTGGTAAAAAGCATCATGGAGAGTGTTTATCAATGTCTGGAAAGTGCTTCTAGTGTGGTAAGTCTGGTTATATTACTCATAACTATAAAGAAGATGATCAAACAGGCATTTAAAAGCCATTAGTAAGATGTTTTATGTGTAATGAAATGGGTCATTTAGCAAATGAGTGTCCAGAAAAGAACTCAACTATGGTAAATCATCCAGACTACATGCAGAAAGGTGTGGTGAAATCATTCGCAACAACTTCTTCAGATGTTGGGACATAAAACGAAGTAGTATTAGGTAGACTGTTTGTTTGTTCAGATTATGCCAATGTGTTGTTTGATTCAGGGTCAACACACTCTATAATGTCTGAGAAGTTTTCTAATAAATTGGGAATTCCATCTCAAGATATGAATACAGAACTTATGGTAAAAACACCTAGAGGAAATTATGAGATAAAAAGAAAACATAAGAACCTTCTTATCCTTCTGGGTGGGAATAATCTACCTGCAAATATTAATGTTTTTTCTCTAGTAGAGTTTGATGTGATTTTGGGCTTGAATTTTTTGTTTGTTTATCATGATATGATTTAATGAAGAGCTAATTATGTTCATTTCAGAAAGATTTACAGTTTTTGTATAACAGTGAACCCTTTCTTTTGATAACATATCAAGATGTTGAGAAACTAGTAAAAGATAGAAATGAATGTTACCCTGGTCATATTGTTGAAAATAATGAATGTGTTGAGATTAATGATGTTCTAGTGGTAAATGATTACCTTGATGTTTTCCTGAATTTTTTCAAGGTATTATACCTGATTGAGAAGTTGAATTTACTGTTGACTTTGTTCTTGAAGATATGACAATTTCATAACCACTTTATCAAATGGATGAAATTGATCTTTTAGAGGTAAAGAATCAATTGCATGAGTTATTAGATAAAGGTTTCATTCGACCTATAACATAACCATGAGTTGTTGCTGTCTTGTTTGTCAAAAAGAACAATGGTTCAATAATAATTTTCATTGATTATAGAGCATTGAATAACATTACTGTTAAAAACAATTATCCTTTTCCACATATCGATGATTTGTTTGATCAGCTCCAGGGAGCTCAGTATTTTTAAAAAATTGATTTGAGGTTAGGGTACCATCAGTTGAAGGTAAGGGAAGCAGACATTCTAAAGACCGTGTTTCATAATAGATATGGCTATTATGAATTTGTAGATATGTCTTTTGTTTTAACCAATTCTCCTGCTATATTCATGGATCTTATGAATAGAATTTTTCGTGAGTTCTTTGATAAATATGTGGTTGTGTTCATTGAAGATATTTTGGTTTATTAAAAATGTAATGTGGGACATTAATGTCATTTGAGGGTTGTCTTGGAAATCATAAATGAAAAGAAATGGAATGGGAGATTCAATAAGTGTGAGTTTAGGTTGCAACAAATTTCATTCCTTGGTCACATTGTTTCTAAAAATGGCATAACAGTTGATCTTGCTAAAAAAATTTGTTGATTAATATCTAAGACCCACAAATTTAACCAATATATGTAGTTTTATTGGATTGGAAGGTTATTACTAGAGGTTTGTTGAAACTTTTTCATGGTTATCTAGTCCAATGACTATGTTAAATCAAAAAGTTATTATGTTCATTTGGAGAAAATAATATGATGATTGTTTTGAGGAATTGAAAAGAAGACTGGTGAATGATCCAGTTTTGGAACATCCTTCCAGAAATGGTGAGTTTGTTATTTACGGTGATGCTTCATTGAATGGAATTGGATGTTTCCTTATGCATAAGATCAGGTAATTTTTTATGCTTCACTTTAGTTGAAACCTCATGAGTTAAATTACCCTACACATGATTTGGAATTAGATGGTATTTTTTTCTTTAAAAATTTTGAGGCAAGATTTGTATGGAGTTAAATGTGAAATATATACTGACCACAAAAGTTTAAAGTATATATTAAATAAAAAATAGATGAACATGATGCAGAGGGGATGGCTGGAAATAATCAAGGATTATGATTGCATGATTTATTACCATCCGGGAAAAACAAAGAAAGTGGTTAATGCTTTGAGTCGAAAAAGAAATGCTTCATAAACCATGATACGTTTGGAATGAGATCCTTTGGTTTTTGATTTGACGAACTTTGGCATAGAAGTTGTTGGTGTAGGAAATTATTCTATTTTGTTTTAGGTCTCAGGGAAATCATCTCTATCAGACAGAGTAAAGCATGATCAGAAAGAAGACAGTGAGTTGCAGAAAAATGTATAATTGGTTCGGAAGGGAAAGTTTCCAGATTTTAATCTTGATAATGATTGTGTTTTTAGGCTTCAGAAGAGATTATCTGTGCCTTATGATTCACAGATGAAGAATGAGTTGATATGTGATGCCCATAGTTCTATGTTTTCAGTTCATCCTGGTAGTACTAAGATGTATAGTGATCTTCGAGAGTATTAGCAGTGAGATGGAAGTAAAAGAGATATTGCTGATTTTACTATGAAGTGTTTGACATGCAAGTAGGTTAAATAAGAGTGACTGTTACCGAAAGGTATTCATTAGTATTTACCAGTGCCAGAGTGGAAATGGGAATATATATCCATGACCTTCATTCTGGGATTACCAAAAACGTCTCAAGGTAACAATGAAATCTAGGTTATAGTTTATGGATTGACTAAATCTACTCATTTCAATCCTATTAGAGATACATTGTCTCTAGATGAACTTGCTCAGTTATATGTTAAAGAGATAATCAGGATGCATGGTGTTCCCCTCTCTACTGTATTTGATCGTGATCTGAGGTATACTTCTAATTTTTTGAAAGGCCTTCAGAAGTTGTTGGGTACTGAATTAAATTTTAGTACAGCTTTTCATCATCAATCAGACGGGTAGTCATAATGAACAATTCCGAACATGGAGAATATGCTACCTGCCTGTTCACTATATTACTAGGGAAGTTCGGACGAACATATTTCATTGGTTGAATTTTCTTTTAATAACAGTTTGCATTCCCGCATATAGATGGCTCCATTTGAGGCATTATGTGGAAAGATTTGTTGAACTCTTAATTTTTGGGATGAATTAGGTGAAATAATTCTAATGGGACCAGAATTAGTAGAAGAGATGGCATAGAATGTTCAGTTGATTCAGAAGCATATTAGAATAGCTCAGAAAAGATGGAAAGTTATGCGGATAACCAAATGAAGGATATTTCTTTTGAGGTAGGTGATCATGTCTTTCTCAATGTTTCTCCCTGGAAAAGTGTGATGATTTTTGTTATAAAGGGAAATTTGAGTCTGAGGTTCATTGGACCATATGAAATCCTGTAGAAATTTGGATCAGTTGCATACATAGTGGCTTTACCTCCATGTTTATCCTAGGTACACAACGTTTTTCATGTTTCAATGTTGAAAAAGTATATGTCAGATCCATCTCATATATTGAGTCTAGTGGTAGTTCAGTTGGTATAGAATCTCTCTTATGAAGAACAACAAGTCCAGATTCATGACCGATGAGAGAAAGTGTTACAGAATAAGGTAATTTACCAGGAAAATGTTTTGTGAAAAAACCATATGGTTGAAGAGGCAACGTGGGAATCTAAAAATGCTATGAAGGATAAATACCCCCACTTATTTTGATATGTGAATAAAAATTATGAGGATGAAATTTACAAAAGTGGGGAAGGATGTAACATCCTAGGTAAACGAAGAATAAGATACTTTCAAATTTATTAATATTTGTGAAATAAATATTAATTTTACATTAAAAAGGTTGTTACGTTCGATAGCGTACCTGATAATATAATATTATGATTTTTAATGGTACTTAAATCCTATCCGTTTAATTGGTAGGAATGAAAAAAACTAACTACAATATGATGTTTGTAAAATGTATATATATTTATCCAATAAAAGTTAGAGGCTTAAAATGCGAATAAATCTAATTTTAATCATAATTTACATCAAAATATTGATTTTCCGCCTTTTAATAGAAAACCCTCTAAAAATATTTATTTGGAAATTTTAATACATTCTATTTTACCCAATAGAATTTTTATTTAGAATGGGGACATCAAAATTTACTTTGTGTAAAATATAGTAATTTTTCTAATAAAGTTCATTTTTTTAAATAATGAAAAGTATTGTATTTTAATTCAAAACTGTGTTTTAATCAAATTTATTTATATAGATATATTATTTTTTTTAATTGGTTATAAAATTTAATTAGAATATATTTTTACCATTCAATCCAATGTTGTTAATTGAAATTAATTTCACTTTGAAAGTGGACATAAACAAGTTTCAATCTTTTGATAGTTATTGTTTCTTAAAAACACGCTATTTATTTTGACAATGGGAACTAATGTCAAATTAATTAATTCCACTTCTATATTTTGAATTTGGAAAAATAGACATAATTTTTGAATTTGGAATATCAAATAAGTGTTAGGATAAATTTCTTTTTATTTTTCTGAAAATATCAATTTTTGATGAATAGTGAAACCACTTAGTAGTAGTTAAAAAAATTGACCTTTTCATTTAAATAAAATTTTACCACTTCTATGAATTTTATTTCGAAAATCTGGCGTACATGGTTGTTATTAATTAGTAAAATGTGATTCAATAAGATGAAAATAATTTTTGGTGAATAGTAACTTTTGACTTTTATTTTCCGTAGTTAAATGTATATATAGTAATTCAAGGTAAAAAGAATATTATAAAAATTAAAAATTTCTTTAACACTTTTCCTAACCTTATTGGATGAGTAATGGCCGACCATGGGAATCCTTGGGTATATTTTGGGACTCCACGGAGCCACTTATGAATTATAATGAAACATTAGATTAATAAAATTACAGTAAAGGCAAAAATGACAAAAACAAAAATCTTTAAGTAAATTAATTTTTATATAATTTTATATAAGTAATCATGTTGGATATAAATATTTATTGGAAATATAAAAATATTTCCTATATGATGGTATATTTTTTATAATTTTTAGACATCGAATAAATTTATTTATTTATGACACAATAATGATGCAATATTTACCTCGTTAATAAATGATTTAAATAAAAAAAGTATAATGATTACAATATTATCCAAAACACATCCAATTATTATCGGATGAGTTTATTTTGACAACGAGTCAACGTATCATTGATTCTAATTATTTTTGGTTATATAGAAACCGTATATCATTATATTATGAAATAATAGTTTCACACTTTCTTAAAGAGCCCCTCCTCTCCGTTATAAAAGAAGACCACTTATAGCCAATTCCTCACACCTTTCAAGAATTTTGGCTCGTCCAAACTCTTCCCTATTAAGCTCCCTACATCCCTCCACTCCTCATATAAGCCTTACCTTAGGCAGAAGGCACTTCCAGAAGCCCTTTTGGTTCGAACCAAAGGAAGTTACCCAAATTACAGGTAATGGTTTATCTTAACATCTTTTCTCTTTATTTTACTTATCCAAATACTAAAATATTTTTATTACTTTCTTTTATAGAAACACCAGTATCGTCAATATACTAGGATGCTGTTTTGTGATGTATTTTAACAAAACTGAAAGACACCTCCATCTAATCGGTGAAGAACATAATGTTTCAATAGATGGAAAACTAATGCCTCATGAGGCGATGATTGTTCGATTATGTCCAACCACCTATCATGGTGGCCATTACGATGACACTGTATTTATATATGACATATATTATGTTTATTTTTTCATTTTCATTCTGTATTTTCCATTTATATCATACCTTTATGGTTTCCATTATGGGTAAACGCGATAATTTCTTTTGAGGAAGTGCGGACTACCGCCCCCTCAAAGTGATATGACTCATTATTGCCATATGTGGGAGGTATAAAGGATGGAGTTAATGATATTATATATGATGTTATACTAGAATTATAATATACTTATATATCATTATGTTTTAATTCCATTACAATAATAAATAGAAATGAATGTAGCGTTAATGCGTACGTAAGGCTTACCATCTCCCTGAACGGCGCATTTCATTTCATACCTCCAAATGTTATGTACTATTTTAAATACATGAATAAAATAAATATATAGTTCATATATGATATCTAAATCATTTATTACATTATGGATATAATGGACTATTGACCACATGGACAACTTGTAAATATAAGGTGTTCATTTTTGACTCATTTACCAAATATCGACAAAACGACCATTATTAACCTGAATGATTACATAATGATTATAACAAGATATTAAGTGATATAAATGAAATAATAAACATTAAAATTATACTTAAAAAATTAGAGATTAACTTCAATTTTGTATTCAAGATATTAAATATCGATCAATCATGTCGGACACGAGGTAATGGACTTCATCTCAACCTCCTTTCATTGAGGCGTGTTTTGTTTTAATACATGACTTTATTTTATACGTTGTATAAACACCCTTGAATTTTCAAAGGGAATATTTTTCTATGAAGCATTTTACTAAATGATAAAAATTAATGTTTTTTTTACATAAGTAGTGACAACAACCTTTCCGACGCTGTGAGTCTTAATTGTTCTTTGGGTTCCTTAACAAGACATAATATTATTTTCAAGGAAAATTAATACCATATACCCTTTTATGTATTTTGGTATTGAAAATGATTTTGATAATGGATTTGTTATGTCAATATATTTATGTGATATATTGTGATTGAAATGTGTAAATTGTTTCATTCCTCTTATTTGTTTTATGTGTTATGATTTTATAATGGTACTTGGACATTTGATGGGTGGTTACGTGACAATCCAAACGACGGGTGGTGCTGTGATAAACAAGGATGGGTGGTTATGTTATAACCTACAATGCATTGTTTATGTATTTTGGCTGTATGACTATTCCATTTATTGATATGTGTGGAATTCGACCATATGGTTATTCCATTTAAGTATATTTATGTCCCACATTTCTTTTATATGTTATGTGTTCTTTATATGGGTAATCTATTGGTTACAAAAGTGTAACCAGTGATGTTTTATTTAGTGAAAATTATTTACTACTTCATAAAGGTGAAAAGTATTACTTATGTTAAAGTATTCTTGGTTTACTTATTATTTCAAAAAACTAACGGTTTATTTTCTTTCTATATCACTTAATGATCTTTTTTTGCTCATCACATTTTTTTGAAATGTTTTTCACATGAAATAATGTGGAATAGGGTCATGTATGGGATCATGGAATAGTCAGGTTGTCTTGAACATGGAACTAGACATTAATCTTTTTTTCATGAGTTCATGTTTTTTGAAGATAATGGAAATTGAGTAGAAGTGTATACTTTTTATTTTAAATGAAATTTAATAGTCATGGCCTAATTATCTAAAACTCAAAACTAGAAAAGATCCTAAATGTGAATTATTCATTTAATTAAATATTATGTAATGTTTATGGCTAGCTCATTATACAGAGCCCGTTAGAACACCCACAAGACCAAAAATATTTTTTAATTTGAAGAGTTATTATGGTTGGCTACATGGACACAACCTCATTAATGGAGGAATATCTATAGATACTAAGCTCCAATTTTAGTTATTAAAAATGGGTTATAAATACTACATTATTTGTAAGTGTAATCTAAAATTTCTTATATAATTTCCTTTGATTAGGCCACCATAGAACTAGTCAAACTGTTGTAGGTGGAATAGTAATGTACATATAGAAAAATTCAAGTATTGTAATGGAGCCACAAAATATTTTACATGACTCCAAAAGAATTGCAATTTCAAGTGGATGTGTAAAAATAAAATATGAAAATTTTATAAGAAGGTTCTATGGCATGTTTAAGCCACCTGTTTGTAATAAAAGAACCACATTTTTAGATGACAAATTCTAAAGGAGAACAGTTTATGTTCTTTGTTTTCATTCATTTGTTCTTCATATCCTCTTAAGGACATAATATATCTTCTTATTAAAGTATTTCATTCACATGTAGAGCTATAATTATATGTTGTTGGTTAAGGTGAGGTTTTAATTTTTATTTTAATTCTAGTGTTCTTAAACATACTGTTTTATGATTCTTTTCTCTCTTTTGTGAAATCAGTTACAATTTTTTAAAATAGTTTTTATAATGATGAATGAATATATTTGATTTAGGATTTGGTTGTTTTTATTGATTTACTCAATAATCAATATATTCATTCACTGGGATCTATTCTTCATACATTGGAATAGATATGTTATTATTATTGAAGTACTCTGAGATTATCAGTACATATGTCAGAAGTAGTAAACAATCTGAATTTTTTGGGACAAATAAGAACCAAATAAGAATTTCCTAAGTAAATTGGGTGTATTATAAAAAACTCTATCATTCATTGTATGTATTTTATACCAAGATAAGATCTTGTTATGTTTTATTTTCACCATAACCAAGGGAGTGAGAATAGGCAATTTTGTACTATCGTTTTCATAAATATAGTATAAAAGAGAAGGATAAATTAAAACTATGATAGAATTAAAATAGGAAAACCGACCCTAACCAGGTAACTATCAAATATTATTGCTTTAAATAACGTGTTTTATCTATTTGTTATAAATATTTTTATTAAATTTCATTCATTTAATTTGTTTCATTTCATTTAAAAATCAATCAATTTCAAAAACACCCCATTTCCCATCTAATTAAGGTTAAACCATGATTTGTATGCTGTCCTCTATAGAGTAATCCTAGGTTTAACAATTTACTACCATTTTAACAGAGTAAATAATTTTTTTGACACCCCATGAGAGGAACGTGTCAATATTGTTTTTCATTTAAAAATAAAATATGATTCATTGTGAAGGATTTGAATAATAGCCATGAATGACCTTAGATAAGACTATGATGTGATATATTGAAAAGAATATTTATGGATTTTGACATCTTGTAATTTATTTTTCATGAATATGTTTTCCAAATAATATGTATTGTTTCTTACATAATAATTAAACATTTTTATCAATGCATGGAACTAATAGAAACCATGTTAAGTATTATTGTGATGAAAAATTCATTGATTATCCTCTTGACATACTGAATATTATGGGTTGCAGAATAAAAAATATAATTGTTGTTCTCATACAAATTTTTGAAGACATGAATGAAGTTGAACAAAAAAATGAGAAAATATGGATCAAAATTCTATTTTTTCTTTCATGAGGGAACACCCACTGTATTTTATTGGTTATACCAAATGCGCTATTTTTTAATAAATGGATATGTGGGAATGAAATGATATTTATATTCCAAAATGATCATGAAATAAAAAAAAACTAATTTTTATTTTCTATTAATTCTATGTTGAGTTAATAAAATAGTGGCCTCTTATCAAGAATCTGAGTCAATAATATGATATTGATTCTTTGAAATGAGATGATTTTACAAAATTATTTTTTAATAATTACATTCCTCGTCATATTAGATCAATAATATATTTGGAATTCATTCATTTAATGAATAAAGATGATCAATATATGTTCCTACCTATTATGGTAATTTTACAGGTCTTGTGATGTATAATTCCTGTATTATCATCTAACCTGAAATTAAGGATAACAAATTCTTTAATTGAATAAAACCATGTGTCAAAAAAGAAGTAGCCTTAAAAGACTTAAATAAATTTGAAAAATTGTTCTTTTTAAATCATGGTAGAAAAATAGATTTCTGTTACCCAAAAATTACATGGATTTGATAAAAAAATTATTTATAGAAAACTATAAAAACCAGAGTGAAAAAGTTGATGATATTTACTTCATGGTCGAAGAGAAAAAGATAAAAAGATGAAATTTTATTAAAGGGACCAGACTACCATTTATTTCTAGAAAGGATGGTAATTGGGAAATCAATTTCCAATGTAGTGGGAATAAGTTATGTAATCGTTTTAAAAGTGAGAATATAAAACATAATATGTTACCCACAATCCAGTGTTTCAAAGGCTTGGAGTATGAGAGTTATTCTAAATAGTACACAAATCATAAGGTTACCGATGATGACCAACATTAGTAAACTTGTAAAATGAGAGAAAAATATAAATATCATGTGATAACTATTTTTTATGAGTGGTGTGATAACAACACAGTTAAAGGTACACTTACTAACTACTCTATAAAAGGTAATGAGTTATTTTATTTTGGATATACCTACTTTTTACATATCAATATTTTTTTAGTAGTATAAATAATTATCAAAACAGTTATATGTTGGATTAGTAATGAAAAAAACATGACACGATGTTCACATGTGATTCCAATCATTCTTCTTCATTGGATGCTTCAGGAAATTTTCTCCTTAAAAATCAGTTTATTCCACCTCAAGTTTAATTTAATGTTATCCTAGGAATTTATTTGATTTACCTCCATAAAACCCACATTAATTACCAAGGATGGGATGTCTCATATTTTATTTTTGCCGCCATACGATTTCATATTTTTGTGAATACTAATATGAAAATACAATAGAAAATGTACCCATTATAAGGTTTTGATTACCCTTTATAAGGGGTGTTTATGGGAAATGTTTTGCGAGAAACTCAGCATAAATGATATTAATATTTTATTATATTTTTTTGATGCCTTTATAAAATATTTTCTTTGTTTGTTAGTAAAACATGAAGTTTCATTCTCAATTGAACTCATTCATAGTGATAAAACTATTTCAATAAATCCATAGAGAAGTGCCTCAATTTAATTATAGGTATTAAAGAAAAAACAATAGTGAAACCATGACATTTGATTCTTTCAGCCTTGTGTGTTCCCATATGATGCAACTCTTATTTTTTATTTAGAATAAATATGAATCAATGCGACTATAAATTCATTGTCATTGGCTGGACAAGATCAAAATCAAGAAAAAGTATATTATACCCCTATATTTTTACATATTTGATCAAATACTTGTATATCAATATTTTTTCATGACATTCATTCATTTTTTTATGTCATCAACTAAGGTTCATGAATGAGGATATACCATGTATATCATTTTATAAAAACAATATAAACTATTAGTATATAATGGGTCCATTAGGTCTTAGATATTCTTCCATTATATTCATAGATATAATGAATAAAGTGTTTAAGGATTACCTTGATCAATTTTTTGTTTTAATTATAGATTATATTATCATTTATTCCAATATAACATATAACGATTAAGATTAATAAATAATTTTTATAAAGAACTTATAGAAGGATAAAATATTTTCAATATTTACAGAATATGAATTGCTTCATAAAATGGTCTAATTGTTGGGTTGAATAATCTCAACATGTGTTATATAGGTGGATTCATCAATGAGAAATGAAATATAGAATTTTAATAGGCTAAACAATATGATTAATATCCATAATTTTCTTGTATTAAACTAACTATTATGGATTTTTACTGTATAATTTCTTAATATTGTCAATTCCTATCACTAATAAATCATGGATGGAATCCATGTTCCCTATTATAGATAAATACAAGGAAAAATTGCTACAAACTGATGATCAGGTTTTCATGTTCAGCTATGATTACATTACCCTATAGTTAAGAAGGGTTTTTAATATTCAATGACGCATCAAAGAAGGTAATGGGATGAATTTTTATATAGAATGACTTGGTTACAACTTATGACCAATGAAAATTTATAGTCTATGAGAAAAATTACCAATATGTGTTTTTTTGTGAGCTATGGTAATTTTTAATTAATGACATATATGAATTTTTATTATAGAGAATAGAGTGATATATATACTGATCATAAATAATTAACCTGTATATTAATGTAGATGGAGTTGGAAATGTAGTAGATAATATAGTTATAACTAATTAAATATTATAACTAATTAAAACATTACTGAACAGGGAAATCGAACAAGGTTTCAGATGTTTTTTTTAAAAGGATCATTATAGAATATATATGATGATATCAAAAAATATAAAATATTTTGTCATTTTTAATGGGTTGATGTGTAAATATATAAAAAATAATATTAATATAATATTTCATAAGGAATTGTTCTATTCTTTATCCCCTTATAGATAAAATATGTGTAGAGGGATGAAATTATGATGAAAAGTAAGGTGAGAAATTTTACAACGTTTAAACATGAACATGTTGGAATGATAAGGATTATGAACCATATACGTGTTTAGTCTATACGGAATTTTAAGAAAGAATTTTTATATTAAGATCATATTTCTTTACCCTCTATTAATAATAGAGGTAAAATTATGTACATAGAAAAGAAAAGTTATTTAGTGGGGGTTGGAATGATGAGTGGTATTGATGATTTGGTATCTCAATAGATTTTTTTTCAAAAAGATAATGATTATAGAAAAAGTCAAAAGGTATTTTACAAACATTTCCCATTCCAGAAAAAAATTGGGAAAAATCACCATAAATTTTATTCCGGGAACCCAAAAAATAGCAAAATGACATAATTCTATATGGGATGTAGTTTTTCACCTTATTAATGCCTAAAAATTTGTCCCTATAAGAGAATTTTTTTTATATAGATATGTTTTCCACAATATAGGATAAATATCTTGTAATGATCAATGGAGTAAAAACTTTGGTTTTATCTGAGTGGGATCTAATGTTTATCTCGATGTATTGGAAAAGTATTCAGTAATATATTGATTTTGAGTAGAGTTTTGTCACTATGTAGCATCGTCAAAAACACAGTAAATCCAAGATAACAATTTAAACCTGAGATGATATAATGTTATCTTATTTTATATATTTCAATGGTGGTTGGGATCAACAACTTCCATTTGTTGAGTTTTATTACGACAATAACATTCAATATAGAATTCAGATGGATCACTATAAATCTCTCAATTGAAAGAAGATAATATCTCTAGTATTATAGGATGGATTTATAGAAGAAACGTAATTCGGAGAAGAGTTAGTATAATTAATGGATGATATTTTTAGATCTATTCAACAACACATAAGGGAGGTAACAAATAAGAAAAAATGAATTTTAAAAATTGTTATCATTGAAGGGAATTTAAAGACGGATATAATATTTTTTAAGGAATTTCAAATTTTAAGAAGGTTACAATATTTATAATGAAGGGAAAACACTTATATAGTTATATTGGTCACTTCAAAATTTATTATCAAAATGAAACCATCTATTATCTCTTGGTTCTTCCACCGTACCTCTTTTAGGTTCACGATATGTTTTTGGTATCTACCCCATAGAAGAACAAAAATGATTAATCACAGGTAATAAACTAATATGTAATTCTATTAGATATAGTTATTTCATTTATAGACAAACTAGTGTAGATTAATGATTATTTAGGGAATTTTTTATAACACAAGACCAGAGAACTGACCAATGTTTTGAGGCAAAACCACCAGCTTGTGAAAACAATGATGGAATCCGAGGATGTAATAGTGTATAAGTACTGTTATTTTTTATTCCAAAGTGATAAAATTTGGGTGGATAAATTCATTTTAATGGGGGTATAAAGTAACTCACAATTATTTTATGAAATGTATTTTTTTCAAATAAATTTATATGTTTTTCTAGATTCTATTACATATAACACCGAGTTTAAATGAACCACGATATACTATTAATATTATTATATAATCAAGATCATTATAACATACCTATTAATGATATTGGTATAAATATGAATTTTCAAAACTATAAAATTAATTATTATAGTTTGAGATAATTAAGGTATAATTTTTAATAGATATATAGTGTTTATTAAGAACTATATATGCTTTAAAATAAGTCATATATAACAAAAATTATTTTAATTTCTTTACGAAAAAAATACTAAAATTAAATTTCGAAATGTTTATAATTTTATTTAAAAAAATTAATATTTGGAATAATCATGTCAATATTATCATAGTGTTAATTTAAGTGTTTTTAAGTAATAAATTTTCAGTGAAAGTGAAAAATACAAATTTTTATTAAATAAACTTTTCATTTCATCTATTAAAAAATTCACATATTTTTCAATAAAAATTACTACTAAATATAGTTTAATTTATTTTATTAAAAACATTATGTCATTAAAATTATATTTAGGATATCTTTTCATATTAAATCCTTATATACTTATGAAAAAGTTCTCTTTTGAAAACAACTTTTTCCACGAGTCTGAAGGTTTAATTTTAAATTAAATCATACCACTTCTATAGATATAAATTTATATTACGGGTTTCATATTTTCAAAAGTAGTAATGAATATTACATAATAAATTAAAATTAATTTTTATTCAAAATTAAAAAAAAAATATTTGATTAATTACCATTGTTAGGGTTAAAATTGAGAACATGTACAAGAAACCACTACTCTAAAATATTTTGACTTTATCACATCTATTTTTATATAATTATATGATTTTTATCCTTTAATTTGGTATTAAATGTGGGTGCACCATATTAAATTCAATATTTCTATGACTATCATCTCCCAATATATAAATGGGAACTCCCACTACACTTGACATAAGACATCCAAAAAACTATGTTACTGCTAATACCAACCCAAATAACATACCTAATTATATTTAAAAATTATTTATGAATGATTTTTATTATCAAACCCCCCAATGTGTGCTTTTGGAACAAACCTAATGTTGTTCATAGAAGAAGAGGTACAATTCAAGAACATATGTTTTTGTTGTTTTCTTCTTCCAAATAATCCAAACATTATTCAAATAAAATAATTTAATAGAACCATTTTATAAAATATAATGATATATAATTTTTTTTGTGTGAATAACCTTTATACATCATATCTTATATTAAATTGGATACAAAACCACCAGTCATGTGTATAGTGGACAACTACTTTGTGATCTGATGTAATTTGTTTCCATTAATTCCCATAATAGACAGATATAATAATGTATTTAATAATTTTAAATAATACATTTGAAATAATTATTACTTTCAAATTATTTAATCACATCTAGCTTCTTATATTCCTATCCTTATTAAAATTATATCATTTCTTGTGTGTGTGTGTGGACAACCTCCTCCACAAAGTAATGCGAAATGTTTTTCATTTCATATTGAAATGGGTTGTAATGATGATATAATTATTGAATATATATGATATAAATAATATAAAAACAATTCTATGAGGTTTAATAAATTTATACATATTTTATAATCATTCCTTTTTGAAAATGGGAACAACATTTATGTGTACATACAACATACTATCTCTATGAAAGATGTAAATCCTTTTTGACCTCCAAATAAAATGGATTAGTATAAATAAAAAATGAATATATATGATATTTATATCATTTTTTAGTTTTAGATATGATGTAAAAATGGATAAATTCAATGGACCAAGAGAACAAAATCAAAACATACCTGAAAAATGTATTTATTACTCGATTATTGATTTTAGCAATCAATCATTAAAAAGGGTAATAAAATGTCATAAGAAAATCATATATGGTATTATATAATTATTTATAATTATATATTTTATTTATAATAATCCTATATTTATAATATAATGTTTTTTATTATGTGTTATAGAAGTCGAGTCTTAAGGTAATGGTATTTTCATCTCACATTTTGTTTCATTGGAAATATACAATAATCACCATTTTTTTCTTGTGGAGTATATTATGCACATGATTTTTTTTATAATAATAAATAATATAATTTTTTTTAAATATAATTTTATGTTTATTTATTTAATTGGGATTATTGTTTAAATGTTACCAATGTGGTAAGGGTTTAATTTTTCAATATTGTTATTCACGAAGATTTTTTATTTGTATGATTTTGATGATGAAATATTATTATTTAAATGTCAACAAAACATTAAATTTTATTATTATATTTTTATTTAATGAAAATACATATTTCACCTTTATTTTACACTCTTTATGTTCTTATGGATCAAAGAGAGTATTTTTTAGTAAAACTAAATTTATTTATGTTTTTTTTCTAAAATCATTTCAATTCCATTACCATGATTTCTAAAAATTTCATAAATAATTTTTAATGTTATATTATTACTATTTACACACATTTTTTGATGATAAATTTTTTTTGGTAAATAATTAAACAATATTTTCTTTTTGTTATCTGAATAAGACTATTGATTTTATATAAAAAATGAAAGGAATGTTCATTTTATCATGTAACAAATGAATGATATTTTCCACCATCAAGTCATCTTAATTGTTTAATCATCTATTATAATGGGTTAACATTATATTTTGGGAAATTTCTTTATTTTAAAATACTTTTATCACATTTGAACAGTTATTTCCCACAAAACATGAATGATGCGGTCCTTAAAAATATTTTTTTATATAATATTACCTCTATTGATGTAACATATACTGTAATTGGGATATTACGCAATGATACCTTTCTTATTATTCATCTATATTTTTTTTATGATTATGATGAAATGATTCTTATAAAAAATTGTTCTTTTCCATGTGATAAATTATGATAAAATGTACGACTTAGTATGATTCCTCTTCATATGTCATGGGGAATGCAACGATGAATGGTTTTTGAAAAAAAATTATTATCATGGGTTATGGTAAAAATAATTTTCTATAAACTTATGCCTCCCATATGTGCGATTTTCATTATGATATGAGTGATACTTTTATATCAGTTAATGTATATTTTAATGACTGATATCACATGGGGTTTAAATGAATGGAATGAAGATTGTACCTAGTCTAGTAACAAACATTATCCACTATGACATTTTTAGGAGTGAACCATTAATACTATGATGATTTAAATAGTGAACCCAATAAACTATACTAGTTTATTTAATGATCATTTATTACTATAAAATATATATCTATGTGTATTTCTATGATAAAAATCATCATCTTTTTCTAATGTTATTTTCTTAAGGGTAATAATCTTTAATTACATTTTTATTGAATTCTTATAAACAAAAAATATGTATGTCATGACTCATGTTTCAAATTATTTATATAAATGATATGGTTTTTCAATTTAATTATCATTCATCCATACTATTATTCTCTTGTTATGTTGATATATCCAATTTAAACCCATGGTTCTTCTACCATTGGTACACTATACTTTAGTGGATGAGTATCATTTCGAAAAACCAAGATCAATCTATTATCCATCAAAAATCATATCATATACTAAAATAAAAAAAATAAAGTCTAGTAACTCTTCTAAATCAATTCATGTCTCAAAAAAATTATGGATTTAATTTAACCCTAATAACCTAATAATATGATGTTTTTACAATATCCCCCTATAACTTAAAATCATCGAGAAGATAAATATCAACAATTCCCCATTGAAATTCTTAGGCCATTATTCTATAAATGTTTCCTCATATTCTGATGTCCCCTCCTAAACTCATATATATCACTATAGAGTTCATAAATGTAGTAATGCATTTCCTCATTGGACATTCACTCTCTAACTATAATTTATACCAGACATTTTTCGAATGATTCTTTAGGATCTAGATTGATATCTTAATAGTTGTTGATATTTGTTGAGTCAATAATATAACAATATATTTGGAAAATATGTGGCACATCGTTTATACATCACTGGTTTGATGAAATCCATAAAGGTCAAGCTACTTTTCTGATCTTCATGGTGATCTTCATCTATCCAACATATATTATGTTAGGTCAAAATAATATTAATATATCACCTGAGGGCTGTGAATTTTTTGTTTTCAAACTTCTTCACAAATTATGGATTTTTAATCCATTTATGATTTATATAGATATGTAATGTCTTTCTTCTTGAAATAGTATAAATAGATGATAAATATAAATAATGAACACACATAATTTATTGTTCTTAGGGTCACAAAGATCCCTTAGTCCACTCCACCAACTCTCTCTCTATAAGTATGGTGACATTCACTAGTAAGGTCATCTTATAAGAAGACCTTTCGATCCACAATTGAGCACACAAAGTTGACAACATTACAACAAGGCCATAATAGATCCTTATGGTTCATTAAAAAATAACTGGTTATCCATAACATAATACACGAGTCTTCCCCTTATCCACAACTATGTATGAGTAGTTTACTCTCAAATAAGTTAGAGGAATATTTTCTGATGGTATGGTTTGATCTAAATTATTACAGTAACAAAAATGGATAGTATATGTATATTTTTCTTCAGAATTGATATCCTTAAAGACAGAGTAATACTGATGTGATCCAAGTTGAAAATGATCTTTAATATAAATATCAACTAATATAAGTAGTAATATTATTGTAGCATGTGAATAAAACAAGGACGTCTCCAAAGTGTAGCATCTTTTGTAAATAATAGAGTCTTTTATTTGTTTTATAATATATATATATAATATTCACGTGAATGAAGTCATTGATGTTTCAATTTTGTATCACCCATATCAAGTGTATGTATGATTTGAAAATAATTCAATCAAATAAGTAGATTTTTTTAGGCTGAACATATCCATGAAAACCACTTGATAGATTTAAAATATTCAAATTCGAAAATTGTCAAGGAGAGTCAAAACATCCCTTTAAATTATGAGCAAATTTCTCTAATTAATACGATTCAATGAAAAATTCATGAATAATATTGAAGCGATCTTAAAATAGTTTTTAATTATCCTATAATTATTTCAATATAGTTATATAAATCTTTGATGTTCAAAAGCCAAATGTATGGTTAATTCAAAAAAGGACCAAAATACCAAATGTAAAATTCAACTACATTGCATTCATTTTTTGAATGAAATGTTGAAAATGTATGTTTGATCATAAATGTATGGTTCATGATCCATACATTTTTATCTCAAACATAGTGTTCCTTACTCTTGTAGGTTTCATTAACCATACAATCTTTTCTTGACAAACATATGATTCCATCCAAACATAAATCTCTTTAACCAAACATTTTCAATAACATATGTTTGATGATCAATATGTATTAATATAAATGTATTGGTCATTCTTTATGTGATGTTCTATGAAAAGAGTTTATTCCTTCTATTTCATTTATCAACTTATGGTTTGAATAATGCTTTCGAAATACACTAAAACATTTTCCGGACACTTTAATGAATAATCCATGTTAATTAAATGATTGAATATAATTCCTAAATAATAATTATAATCAAAATTAATTTCATGAAATAACTTAAAGTAATAACATTAGTAAAATATACAAGGGTATTTTTGAATGTCAAAGAAAATAATATTTAATTATTTTTTTAAAAAAAATACATTCCCTACATTCTCCCCCTTTTGATGATCACATAACCCCTTAAATAGCTAATCGGAAAATATATTACTTTTTAAACACATTTCAATTAAAACTATGACTTTGATTCTATATTACAATTTCAATTAAAAATAAATTCGAATGAAATGTTTAATAATAAAATGGTGTTTTTACCCAAATTTTTCCCCTTTTGTGATTAAAGAATAAATTATAAGAAAAATGATTATAAAAAAATCAATTTTACATAGATAAATAAATGAATGTTTATATTTTAATATTCAGACACATAAGACAATGATGATGGATGTAAAAATTTAAAAAATATAAAAATAATAATGAAATATTATTAGAAACGATACAAATACAATAGAGCATTTGAGTTAATGAAATGTGATAGACAACAGGTCTGGTTGAAGGTGAAATGGTATCATCAGGGGCATGTTTTAGTGAATTTTTCTACTAGGTCCATAGAATCATGAAAAACTCTATTTAATTAGGCCAACTAATCCTGTAAAAATTCTAAAGGATTAGATACCATATATTTTATATCATTCATATATAATCTTGACAGAATATAAGATTATCAATCATATTGACATTTAAAAATTCATTAATATTCTCTTCTGCCACCAAAACCATAAGTAGATTATCACTAAACTGATTGATAATCAACCAGATACCAAGATCACTAGAAATCACTTTCTCAAAAGGTTATGTATGATAGTCCAACAATATTTATAATAGGGAACTATTTAATTGAAAATTATGAATATTTTCATTCATATAAAATATTAATGATGTGATAGAAGGAATCATTCTGATCTAGTCTGGGGAAGTTGGTTGATAAGAGGTTGAAGTGTTAGGAAAGTTGACACTACCCTTCACTAATTCAAAATGGATTCTAAAGTACCATTTCAAATATTGAACAACTATTTGGGAAGAAGATAATTATTTTTTCATTACAAAATAATCCAATATCTATCTTTTAGAGGCATAAACATTCCTTTTTTACACAATAGTTTCCCTAATCCTTTGAAGCTGATTCTTAAAATGCACTTATTCCATCCTTGGAGTATATTAATTTTTCAAATCCATAAATGATTTCATAGATTTTTATAAATCAGGTGGAAACCTATAACTAACCTCAATAATTTGGATAACCATATCTATATGATCATCAATCAGATTTGTTAGCGAATCGGATTTCCCTTAATCTAGATTCTTGGACTGAATAACATCTTCCAAAATAATTATGGTAATAACATTAGAATTTTCATTAGACTAGTCACATTAAGAATATATACCATCATGGGCCTATGTACTTTCTCTATAAATAGAAATAAATATCTAATTATACGATCTGTTGATAAATATTTCTTCATTTTAAATGATCTTATTGGTCTGAGTGGCTGATTTTTGAGCAAGTTGTTCTCATTGATCAACTTCATCCTAGTGATCTAGTTGTAGTAATTTCTAAATATCTTGATCCCAAATTTCTGATTTTTGATCATCATCATGATCTGGCTATTCCAAATGAATTGAACAAATTACATCTATTGACATAAAAATTGGTTCTATAAGATGGGGTTCTTCTCTATTTCTCCATTTTAAGATATGTTCTTCAAGAACTTTTTCTTTCGAACCATATTCTGAAAAAAACCGTTTCATCATATTGATGATTTCTCTTTGTTGGTTGTTTAATAATAACTCATAAATATCAACATATATATAAGAAATTTTTTTCTTTTTTTCACTGATAAAAATACATAATCTACATGTTCGTGTATAAAATCCTTTCAATTTTAGCAACAATCAGAGTTATAGATGTCTGAATAATCTATACTAAAACATTCTGATCTACCTCAAGATCTATATAAAAAATTTTAATATTATTTTATGAACCAAAAAGAAAATAAAATATATCTTTAGATTTCAGATCTTGATTTCTAATTGATCAATGATCAATGTGGAATACTCTTTCATTGTGGAATTTTAAATTTTGATTAATTTTAACAGAAGTGATTGAACATTCATTGTCTTATATTTGAGAGGATATCATATATTCTGATTCATCAAAACTAATCTAAATGTTATTGTGAATGAACTTATTTTATAATTCAAAAAAAATCTGTATTCTCCTCAAAAAATAGAA
Source organism: Viscum album (assembly GCA_963277665.1). Classification (NCBI taxonomy): domain Eukaryota; kingdom Viridiplantae; phylum Streptophyta; class Magnoliopsida; order Santalales; family Viscaceae; genus Viscum; species Viscum album. The sequence goes on from OY728164.1 coordinate 693,499,543, forward strand.
ATTCCAAACTATGAAACGCAAGGGCTTGTTTGAGGAGAAGGTTCGCCTCATACAACTACTCAAAATTAATAACCTTTCCTTAATAAAACTTTATGGAGGGAACATGAAAATACGTCAGATCACATGGTTACCCATAGCCATTTTCCTTAGTCATCATCGTTTCTATGAATCTAAAGGTTGATGTTTTCAATATTCCATGGTTTATAAAAATGACAAGGGTTTATGGAGTCGAAACAGTTCAAAAACAAAAATGTATGGAAATTCCAAGGGTTTCTGATTGATGGTTTCATGGTTTAGTTTCTCAGGCCATTTACGTATGGTAATTATTATGATTTTAATGTTTAAAATATGTGGTCTAAAAAATAAATATGAGAGAAAATTAATTTAAAAAAAACTGAAATTAACTTATGGAAATAAATTTGTTGAATTACAAATAAACAAAAATTATTGAATATTATAAATATATTAAAATAAAATATTTCGATAAATATTTCATTAAATTTAAACTAACAAAACCCCTCCATTAATAAAATAAAAAATTGAAGTTGGAAATGGTTTTGTGAAAATATCAGCTAATCGATGTTCAATATTAATGAATTCTAAATATATATCTTTTTCCTAAATATGATCTTTTAGAAAATGATGCCTTATATCAATATTCTTAGTACTAGAGTGGGATACATGATTTTTTGAATTATTTATAGAACTAGTATTACCACAAAAAATGGGTATATTATTAAAATTTGTTCTAATGTCTAGAAAAGTTTTTTTATCCAGAATACTTGTTTATAACACCTACAAGCAGACACAAATTCTTCCACCACTATTGACAGATCATTCATGTATTTTTTATTGCTTGACCCGGATAATATAGATTTTACTAATTAGAGAATGGTTCTTATAGTGATTGTTATATGTACTCTAAATAATTCAAACACATCAAATGAATATAAAATTACATTAAAATCATATGATTTGGGGTAATGTGGAGACTGAAAAAATAGTTCCATTTAGATATCTATAAATTATTTTAACAGCACTTGGATAAAATTATTTTTTTTATTGAAATATAGAACTTAAACATACATAAATGAAAATTTCTATCATGATAGTTGTATGAGATAAAAAATTTATAATCATCCATCTATATAAATTGTTGTCAACTAGTTATCTAGGCTCATCCAAACCATTATTTATATTAGTACACATAAAAATTTTATCTTTCATGATGTTATTAAGTCCAAAAAATTTCATTATATAAATATTATATTTACTTTAATTTAAAAGACATCCATAATCTATTTGATAAAAATGAAATCCTAGAATGAAATTTAATTCTCCTATAATACTAATTTCAAATTACTTTTTCATTAGTTTTGATGAATCATTACAAAGAATTTTTTTGATGAACTAAAAATGACACCATCAACATAAAATTTTAATAATAAAATATTAGAACAAATAGTTTTCTTAAAAAGTGTTCTATCTTACAATCTAACAGTAAATCCATTTTCTTAAACAAAAGAACAAAATATTTCTAACAAAGATATTAGTTCTTGATTAAGCCATATTTATTTATAGTAATTTTAAATTCATAATTTTATTTTTTAAGATTTTTATAATCAGGAAGTTGTTCAACACAATCTTCTTCCATTAAAAATCCATTTACAAATAAAGATTTAACATCCATATGTTATTATTTACTATTAATTTTGAATGCATGAGCTAAAGGGTTTCTAATATATTTTTTTCTAGATTTATGAGAAATTATTTATAATCTATAACATCATATAAATTATATTAATTTTCTAATAATGTAGCATTGTTTTTTGTTATGATCCCTTGATCGTCCTATTTATTTTCAAAGATGAACATGGTTCCTATAACTAGATTATTGGATGTACTTTCTACTAATTCCCAAAAATCATTGATATTGAATTGATTTACTTATTATTTCATTAATAAGAACTTACTTTATTCTTCTAAAGATTCCTCAATAGATGTATGTTCTAACTGATATAGAAAGGATGCAAATTCATCTAGGTTTCAAAATTTCTTCTAGTTTGAAATCATATGTCTATATCTCATATAGTAGTTTTTAAAGGATGATTATTTAGGGTTCTAAAATATATAAGAATGATGTTTTTAGGTTATTTTCTTTAATGTTATTCTGAGCTAGAAAATTTTTTAGTTATATCTTTTTCTATATCAACTATAGAGGTTTCAAATTTTAGGTATTTACAGGAATTAGAATTTTCAACAGTTTGATCATTATCATTAAATAAAGGGCATGTTTCATAAAAAATCCCAAGAAATAATTCATCAACAATAATTGATATTTTATTAAATATACAATTTGATTTAGAGATAGCATAATATCATAATAATACTGTTTCATCTGTTTTTGGATTAAACATAACAAGGCGTTCAATAATAGTCATGATATAATCCTTGTATCATAAAACAATATTGTAATATTTATTAGGATATCTATAATTCCAATGTTCATAGGGTTTCCATTTAGAAATAGGACTTATTAAAACTATATTCATTGTATAGTAGGATATGCTTACCACTTCATCCAAAAATATATACGAAGATGGCCTTTATTATCATACTCGTTTCCATTTCCTAAATAGTTCAATTTCTTCTTTCAATAATTACATTTTTCCGTAGGTTATCTTGGTGCATATTAGGTGTATTTAATACATTGATTTGATAAAAAATAATTGAATTAATGATTAACAAATTCTCCATCATGATCACTTCTTAATAAGATTATTTTAAAAACATTTAAATTTAGAACAACTTTATAATTTTTTTAAAACAGTCAATACTTCACTATTATGTTATGGAATATATTCCCAAATAAAAAGAAAAAAATAATAAACTAAACACATATACATATAATTTACCATATAAACTTTCTTCTAAGGATTCTCCAACCAAATCCATATTGATATGTGTTAATGGTTTAGATATAAAAATATTATTAATTATGTTTTCATTCAATTTGACATGAACAATAAAATCTATCATTGTTAAATTTAAAAAAGTTATATATTAAACTTATATTTTCTTAAATAATTTTTTTTAAAAATAAATATTATGAAAACCACGTCTCATATCCTAGATCCACAAATCATTTGTCTTACCAGTTAAACAGTTCACATTATATATACACATGGAATTTAAATTCAACGTATAAAAATTATCAGTTCAAGGTTCTGTAAATTTAGGTAGTTTATCATTAATAACACATCAATAATTTATAGAAAAATCAAACAAAAATTCATCATCATAATGTTTAGAAATAATTATCATGTTCTTCTTAAGACCAAGAACATATAATACTTTTTCGATTAAGACAGCCTTTGGATCCTTAATAGTTCCAACACCAACAATCAGCCCTTTTACATTGTCAACAAAAGTGACTGAACCTCCTTCTATTTGAGTTAATGCGTATATATTTAATGAGTATCCACTCATTTTTTAGAATACCCAATATATATATTGAATATATATTTCTTGTTCCTATGTATTTATTTCAATAAATGAACGAAAAAAGTTCATTGTTTTGGTACCCATAATTTCATGGGTCCCGAAGTGTCAGCAATTATTTATTTTGGAATCCATATTTTCTTAATATTATTATAATTTATATCACATTCTTTATACATACTATTAGAAAAAATACTTTTTGATAACTCTAATTTGAGGATATCTCAAAATGTAGTTGATAGTGAAATAAAATTTTGATTCACAATAAAAACATGTAACATTTTTTTAATTAAGATAAACATAATTATTATATAGTTTATATATTTCAAACTTTCCTCTAATTTCATATATTTAACTTTAAATCACATTCCTTCTAAGAATTTCATTTAATAAATTATCTATTTAGTAAAAATAGGAGCATTAGTTTTATAATAATATACTTTATCCAACAATTCATTAATCATTTATTCATGATCAATAAAATTTCATAAATAAGAATTTAATTTTTCAACTAAATCTTGTTGTAGTTTTAATATAGTATCTATTTATCCTAAAATAGAATTGTGAATATTTTTCAATAGTTTATGCTTCATTAATAAATAATCAAATTTTACTTCTAACCTAGAATATTTTGTAGCTAATTTATCATTTAAAAAACTATTAGTTTTAAAATAATATGATTAATATGATTGTATGTCTCATTATTCATTCAATAAGTACATATAGGCTTTGAAATTTTTTGGATCTTTATCTAAATATGATTTTGAGTATATGATAGAGTCTTCAGAAACACTTCACATAGCTTTCATTTTTATTTTTAGGTTGATTCTAATAGTCATTATTTTTATGATATTTCATTTTTTTTCTTTATATTTCATGTTTCAATTGAGAGAAATTAGGTCTTATGTGAAATTTTTTTTTCATTCATAACATAAAACTTCTCTTGGTTATTTATCATCTTTCATGAATGATTTTTTGAAGACCCTTTTTTTCTTATAGAATTTATTGAATTGTCTTGGTAGCAGATCCAATTCCATTTTATAATCCAAGGAATAAATTTTTTTTTCTATTTTGAATTCCTGATTTGTGTTTTAGTTATAATTATGTGATGTAACTTTTAGGGAAGTATTTTTCTTTCTTACTAAAATATTATTATCTGTATCTACTGCTTTTATTTCAAATTTTTTACATTATCAATTTTCTAACAAGTTATGTCACTATGAAATTCCCGATAGGGGATGATTGACATATTGAAATGGGTATACCTTTCCCCATAGAGGGATATACATTTAGTAATTTTAGTGATTAATCATATTTAATTATGGGATCCCCAAAAGCAGTAATATTTTTAGCAATATCTATTAACCATACATTAATTTGTGTGATGCTTTCACCATCAAACATTCTATTGGTGTCAAATTTTATATTTATAGAAGATTATATCATTAGTCTTATATTTTCTCTTCCAACATAACTGAAATAAGTTTTCAAATATAATATGTAGCAGGGAATTTTGATATACGATTAAAATCATCAAGGCCACATCCATAGATAATAGCATTCATTGATTTTGAATTGATGTAATATTCAGCTTATGTTTTAGTTGTCCAAGTGTCTAGTCATTTTGAAATCACATAAGGAGTGGTGGTCATTAAATAAATATTAAATCCATGACTCATTATATAGATATAAATTTGATATTTATAGAATCCATTATTTTTTCCAATGACATATGTATAATAAACCATTGTCATTGCCTCTTTCAAATCATCCGTTGATATCTAGTTTTTATAAACATTATACAAATAATATTTCTATAGATTAATCCAAAAATATCACCTTTAATACTAATTTTTAGGTATGAATAATAAAAATATAACACAAGAGGGGGTGAACTGTGTCTTCTTAGTAATCTTCACCAATTCTGGCTTTTGAATCCCTTTGTGATTTATATTGATATGAAAATTTCTTTCTACAATAAAATGTATGTGCATTGAATAAACAAGAGAAAGAACATATCGACTTTATAGTGGTTCCAAAAATAATGATTTGCATGTCCACTCCAACAATTATCACTCTATGAGATTGTTGGATTTCATTAGTAATGACAACTTACCAGAAGTCATAAAAATCAACAACTCAGTGAAGTCAGTTGACACCTTTACAAAACTCTAAAATAGAGCCTTCTAGTTCAATAAAAGGGAACCATTTATCAACATATTAATACATGAAGTGGACACTTCAATAAAACTATGTATGAGTTGTTTATAATCACAAAAATCAAAATAATTTGATATGATGGTTCTGGTTGATCTTCAAAGTTGTACCAGAAACAACTGACTATAGTTGAATTTTATTCTTCAAAAATGAAAATATTCAAGAAAGAATAATTCTGAAGAAATAATTCTTTCAAATGGTCTTATATATGAATTTCAACATACAATAGATTCATTCTTGCATCAGCCAGAGGTTAAGAAATGAATGTCTCTACTGTATACCATCTTCTATAAACAATAGAGTTGATCCTATGTTATAACAGATCTATGAAAATGGTCACAAGAATGCTATTGAATGTGTTTTAATCATGTATCACCCATATCATACATATGTATGTTTTGAAAATTCTCAGTTCAAATAAATATCTTTCTTTCATTCGAATAGATCCATGAAAATTACCTCAAAGATCACGTATATTCAAATAAAAAAAAATATTCAATGGTAGTCACAGCATACCTTAATAATAGAAAATAATTTTTTAATGAATATAGTTATTTTAAATATTCATGAATATATTTGAATTGATTGTAAATGAGATATGAATCCTCTTGTAATTATGTCAACACCATTGTAGAAATATTAGATAAAATTATGAATTCAAATATCAGAAATTTTAAATTTAAATGTAGCGTCCATTCAGAAGATGAAAAAATACCAAATGTCGTGTTCAACTGCCAAGATTTATTTTTTTGAAAATATTGTTGACATTTTAAGGTTCATTAAAAATGTAAATATGATGATCCATACATTTTTCTCTCAAACATTGGGTTCCATACTGACGTAGAGTTCTTTAACCGCACTATATTGTCTTGTAAAATGTAAGGATCCATTCTAATGTAAGGTTTATTAACAATACATTTCTGAAAACATTGGTTTGATGATCCATATGTACTATTTTGAGAGTAGGGTTTTCTATATATGCATTGTTCTAAGAATTGTGGTTATTCATTACATTGTTTTTTATCTATGAAGTTTATGAATAATGTTTCCATATTACACTAAAACATGTTCCACAAACTATAACAAATATTAATTGTTAATTAAAAGCATAAATATTATTCCAAAATAAATATTGTCAAGAATATTAATTTACTAAATTTACTTTAGTGTAATATCATTAGTAAAACAAAAAAGGGTATTTGTGATCATCAAAATAAATAACATTTATGGGGTATTTTTGAGAAAATTCATGCCAAACATATTTGACCTAGTTCCATTTACTTTCTAAAATTTAGATGTCTTAACAGAATAATCACACATAGAAGATTATTGTCTCAAGTCAAGAACACTAGATTCCTTGTATTATTTTGGAAATAAGAATAACCAGTCCTCGCCCGTGCTATTACACGGTATATTCGATTAATGGTTTTTCTTTTAATAAGAGATTAATATTTATAAAAGTGGATAAAAAAAGTAATGTTGAATAAATTTTAATTAGAAAGTAATGGTGTGTGATAAGGAAATAATAGTGCATAGAATATGAAGACACCATTCAAATAGTTGACAAAAAAGAGTACAAGTATATGGATTTTTAAATTTTGTGGAAGACTATTTGAATTCATTTTCAATTTGGATCATAATAACTATAACGCGGGAAATGAAATAAAAAATGAAAGATAAATCAAAGATAATATAGTGGTTGTAATAATAAAAAAGTGAAAAGTGAAAATAAATGATATAATAATATAATGAATGATTGGGATGTTTGGGAAAAAATAAAACCGAGTGAAAATATTAATCATGAAATTAAATCAAAAAAATTGTTGAAGAAAAATTGAATCTTGTTGTTTCTTCACTAAATGTCAATAGTCTCAGATTGTTGTTTTAGAAGTAGAACCACTGGAACATAGGGGAATTTTTTGAATAACCAGATGTTCGATTCAAAATATTATATAGTTGAATTTTTTCTATAGAATCTTATTAGGTTTCTAATGTCATAAAAACATTTAATCTAGATAGTTGAAACTCCAAAAATAGTTAAAAAAGTAGGTATGTAAATCTGGAATTCCATAGAACATTATACAATAAATTAAAAAATTGTATGATTTTCACTAATCATTTTGATATAGAACATAATCCAATTATACAACCTGTAAATAATGATATTGAAGTGATATAAATTTTAATATAAATAATTTAACAACTATTTCAGTACATCAAAATTGAAAACATGAGCAGAAAATGTTCTAAAATTATAAAACATAAACCAAATAACCAATATGGAATATAAGTTCTAACATTAGGGAATAATGTTTTGAGAGATATAGTGAAAAAAATAGAAAACATGTTAATGGTAGACTATTTATTTTAGTATGCACTAAATATTGAGCTAATCAATAATTCAATCAAATTTACATTTTGCGGCTGACCAGTGGAACAATAAATATAGAAGATTGAAATGAGGAAATCATTTTTGTACATTCATTAGTCAAAAAGTATAGTGAAAAACCAATAATAAAATAACTAATATTGAAATTAACATATGAAAAAAGATGAACATAACAATAATAGTGGGTTGTTAACAATCCTATAAGATCCAACATAATATAGATGATGGCTCCAAAAATATTTATTTCTGAATCTCAAATCCAAAAAATAGATGATGGATGACAATAGAGATAGAAAGGGATGGATTTATTAAACATGATACCACAATGGATCCAAAAGTAAAGATGATGGTCACTAACACCTCATGTTCTGCTAGTGTTATCTCCCCTTCATAATATGTTGATGCAGTAGGCTTCTGCAGTGTTATAGAATTGATCTAGACTTAAATTTCAACAGAACAAACCACACTACAATGTAAACACAAGAACCCACACATCTAGTCAACTTGTATTTTTTTTTGAAAATGGTAACATAAAATCACAGATGGGTAAAATAAGGGAACACGTAAAAGGAAATGCAGAATAAAATTTTCTAGCTGTGAAGGAAGATAAATTAAAAAATGAGAGGATAATAAAAATATGAAATTATAGATTATCCCATTACCTTGGATTTATGCTGTTCTTGACAAACTATATCTTGTAAATAGACATCTGAAATCAAAAGAAGTGAAATATATTTTAATCTAAAAAAACACTTCATAAAAATTTGGATAAATAGATAAAATAGAAACATACATAATAATTCAGAATATTGGAAGAATAAATTAATGGAAAACCACATTACATATTAGGACATGGATTATCTATTTTAATATGTATAATTTTCCAATCATGTGTAGAAATTATTAAACACAATAACCACTTGTAATTTCATTTAACAGAAATTATTAAAAAGAAAATTTTTAATCATAAATTGATAAACGTAAATTATAAAACATATATTATTAAACAGTTTTTATTAAAGTAAATAAGCATCTGTTTTAAGTAAATTACAATCTGTTTTAATGTTTATAATTTAATTAAACAAAAATTATTAAAACAGAAATTGAACAAAAATTATTAAACAAAAATTAAGAACAAAATATTAAATATAATAACCATATGTTTTAATGTATATAATTTTAAGATCATGTGGATAAATTATTAAATAGAATAACCATTAGTAATTTCATTAAACAGAATTTAGTAAACAAAAATGGTTAAACAAGAATTTAGTAAACAGAAATTATGAAACAGTATTTATTAAAACAAATAATAAATAGTTTTAACAAATAACCACTAGTTTTAAACAAAAAACCATCAGTTTTAATATTTAAATTTCAATAAACAAAAACATACAAAAATGGTTTAAATAACAAAAGGAAGGGTGAAAATATAACAAATAGTTACTATTTTTAACATCATATGGGGTGCCCTTTTGAAAAATTATATGTTCATTCTTCCATATCAGTAACAGCCTACTGAGAATGTTGTGTGATTTTTTTTGCAGTGGACCAAAACTTTGGTATGTTATTTGATATCAATGTCAATCCCTACAACAATTAATAATAGCTGTGCAAAAAATAAGGAAATTTGTTAATTGTACAATATATAGTCATCAGAACTATGATGTTTACCTATTTTCATATGAGAACAACAAATGAAATGTGTTTTTTTAATAAAAACATTGTAAATAAAATTGAAAAAAATCATAATTCTCTGCTCTAATGATGTAAAAAAATAAAATTCAATGAATAAAAAAACATCTAACTTGATAGATGAAATATTTGTAGTTGTAATAAATCTAATTTCATTTTTGTAACTGACTCTTGAACATCCATCACTTCCATTTATCTACAACACAAGTGTAAAATTTATATTATAATAATGTGGTATATAGTTTCTACTAAATTTAAATTAAAAGATTAAAATTAGATCATCTTCCTAGTCAATAGTAATAATTGTGAAGATTCACTACAATGTTGATCCTATATAATAATGTTAAAAAGAATTGTAGTAATGTTAATTTTTATATGGTTAATAATGAAATTTATGAAATTTAAATATACAGTTACCTGTAAAGAATACAACTTAATCTTTTTTCTCTGACTAATTGCTTAATAAGTACCCATAGAGGGGTCATTGTTGGTTTCCATGTGTTGTGTCATTATGTTGGCATACTCTCCCCCTTTGCTGCAGTTAATTCGCAAGCCTCTATATGAAAATACAGAACCATTATTGTTAATTGTAATATTTCAATCAAATGAAGTTAGAAGAGAATCTAACTAACCTCTCATCTTCTAAAACAGTTTAGATGTTTTGGTTGGTATTGCTGATTATAGGGTATGAAAGATGAAGAAGTCTAATAATTTCTATAACATTTTAAAATAAATTTAAAACCATTTGAAAAACATTAAAACATTATGAATGCAGTATCAACTGAAAATGTATTATATGTTACCAGAAATGATCAAATTCAAGAGTATGCAGTGGAACCTCTATTTCTGTTGAAAACATGCAATAAACATGATTAAGATTCAGGTTAACCTGAAATCAAAATAACATAGCTGAATCAAAGAACAAAGATGATAGAATAATTGAAAGAAGTTATCATTTGATTTGAAAAACTGATGGAAGAAAAAAACTATTAAGAAAAGATAATAACAAAAATTTAAAAGAAGAGATAAAATAACTAAATCTATGATACAATTGTTTTTCTATCAAAGATTAGATGAACCTATATACAATGTTGTAACATCCCAAGTAAATAAAAAAAGATACATTTTCATATTTATTAATATTTGAAAATTAAATATTAATTTTACTTTAAAGGGGTTTCTATTTTCGATAGCATACCAGATACGCAACAATGAGTTTCTCTGAAATCTTAATTCGAACACTAGTAATATAATAATAATATTTTTAATGGTAATTAGCACATTGCTGTTGTATTGTTGGGAATGAATAGAAATAACTAAAATATGATTATATATGTTTGTTAAATTTATTTACATTTATCCAATTAAAGATAAAGGCTTAAAATAAGAAAAAAATTCTATTTTAGGCATAGATACTCTAATATTCAATAAAAGGTTGAATTATCGCCTTTTGATGGGGAACCCTCTTTAAATATAGTTTTGGTCACTCTTATACATTCTATTGGACCAAATTAAAATTCTATTTTATAATTAGGACATCAACGTTTACTTTGTGTAAATTTTTGGTATTTTTCCGAAAAAGTTCATTTTTAATGAATAGTAAAAAATGTTGTCTTTTAATTAAAATACACTTTTTTATGTTATTTATTTATATGATTATATTACATTCGGAATTGGTTTTAAAGTTCAATTAGAATATATTTTTACCATTTAATCCAATAGTGGTCATTAGAATTAATTTCACTTTGAAATTGGACTTAAACTGGTGTCAATCTTTTGATATATATTGTTTAAAAAAACAGGCTATTTGTTTTGACAACGGGAATTAATTATTAAATTAATTAATGCAACTTATATGTTTTGAATTTTTTAAAATAGTCATCATTTTTTAATTCGGAATATCACATATATCTTTGGTTGAATTTTTGGTATTTTTCTGAAAAACTTCAATTTTTGATGAATAGTGAAACAACTAAGTGGTAGATAATAAAACAGGTTCTTAATTTAAATGAAACATTACAACTTTTGTGAATTCCATTTGAAAAATCCAACTTACATGGTTGTCATTATTATGTAACATGTGGTTCAATGAGATGAAAATAATTTTTGGTGAATAGTAAATTTTATGTTTTATTAGTCATGATTAAAGGTAATTAGTGTAATTTAAGGTAAAGATATTGTTATAATAATATGAAATAACCTTGACACATGTCCTAACCATATTGGATGAGTCATGGCCGACCAAGAAAATCCATGTGTCAACTTGGGGACCCCATGGCGCCACTTGGGGTAAGAAAATGACATTAATAACTTTTTATTTAAAGTTATAATAAAAATGTCACAGACATGTATTTTTTTACTAAAATAATTTTTACATGTTGTTATACAAGTAATAATTTTGAATATAATTATACATTATAAATCTAAATAAATTTCCTACATCATGATATTTTTTTTATAATTTTTAGAGATTACATAAATTAAATTATTTATGACACCATGATGAGGCAGCGATTACCTCATTAATTAACGATATAAATAAAATGAAAAGATAATTTAAAATATATAACCTACACTTGTCAAAAACCTATTAGATGGGTGGATTTCGAACTCTAATCACCTTATCCTTGAAAAATATAATTGTGGGACCTTTAAAATCTGAAACTCAATATATAATAAAGTAACATTTCTTGACTTTCCAAGACTACCCATCCTCCCTCTTATAAAAGGCCCCACCACTACCACCTTACCCACACCTCTCAAGCAATTTCCCCTTCCATGATCTTCTCATTTTCTCTCTATGCATCCCTCTCTTCATCCTAGATGCCTTACCTTAGCCAGAAATCTCTTCATGAAACCCTCTTGGTTCAAACCAAGAGGAGTTACCTGATTTAAAGGTAATGTCTTCACTTGTATTATTTTGTTTTATTTTTCTTCTCCAACACCCTAATCTCTATTTATTCCTTTATTTTGTAAAAAAACTAGTATCATATATATACTAGGATGTTTTTATTAGAATTATTTTATTTACACTTACACACACTGCAATCTAATGGTTAAAGAACATACTGTTTCAGTGGTTGGAAATTTTCTTCCTCACGAAATGACGATTGTTCAATATTATTTTAAAAGATTTCATAGTGGCCATTAAGATGAAACTATATTTATATATGATATATATTATGTTTATGTTTTCCTTATTATTCTGTATTTTTCATTTATGGCATATCATTATGGTTTCCATTATTGGTAAACATGATAATTTCATTTCAGGAAGTGCGGACTACCGCCCCATCAAAGTGATTTGATTCATTAATGCCATATGTAGGACGTATAAAGGATGGATTTAATGATTTTATATATGATAATATACTTGAATTATAATATACCTTTATATCATTATTATTTCACTCCATTAAATACGAAATAGAAATGAAATTAGCATTCGTGCGTAAGTACGGCTTACCGTCTCCATGAACGGTGCATTTCATTTCTTACATCTAAATGTTATATACTATTATAAATACATGTATATGGTAGATATATATGATATTTATGATATCGAAAACATTAATATCATTCTGGATATAATGAACCTTTTACCACATGAACACCATGTAATTGTAAGAAGTCCATTTTTGACTTAAGTACCAAATATTGACAAAACGAACATTATTAACTTAAATGTTTATATAATGTTAATAACATTGAAATAAGTTATATAAAAGGAAAAATAAACATGAAAAATTTTATTAATAAAGTATAAATTAACTTTAGTTTATTATTCAGGAGATTAAAGAACAATCGAGTGAAGTCAGACACGAGGTAAGGGACTTCATCTCAATCTCCTTTCATTGAGGCATATATTGTTCTAATACATGAATTTCTTTTATACGCCGTATAAAACACCTTTGAATTTTCTTTTCATACAAAGGGAATATTTTTCTATGAAGCGTTTTACTAAATGAGAAAAAGGAATGATTATTTTAACGTAAGTGGTGACAACGTCTTTTTCTTCCGTCGCGAGTACTATTTGTTCATTGGCTTCCTCAACAAGCCGTAATGTTTTTAAAATGAAATATATACCATATAATCATTTATGTATTTTGGTATTGAAAATGGTTTTTATAATGGATTTGTTATGTCAATATATTAAAGTGATATATTGTGATCGAAATGTGGAAATGTTTTCTTTCCATTATATTTATTTTATGTCTTATGAATTTATAATGGTACATAGACATTTGATAGGTGGTTACGTGATAAACGATATGACATGTGGTGATGTGAATACCACGATGGGTTGTTATGTTATAACCTCCAATTAATTGGGTATGGAAGTCGGTCTTATGGCTATTCCATTTAGTGATATGTGTGGATGTCGACCATATGGTTAATCCATTTAAGTACATTTATGTCACAAGTTACCTTTATATGTTATGTGTTCTGTATATGTGTTTTATGGTAATATATTTGTTTCAAAAGGGTAAGTAATGATCTTTTATTTAGTGAAGAGTATTTACTACCTCTTAAAGGTGAAAAGTGTTACTTTGATAAAGTATTCATGGTTTACTTGATGTTTTGAAAAACTAACTCTTTTCCTTCTTTGTGTATCCCTTACTGAGCTTTTTATGCTCACCCCAAGTTTTTTTGAATTGTTTTTCATAGGAAATAATTGGAAATAAGGTCAAGGATGGGATCAACGAAATGTCATGCTATCTTAAACATAGAACTAGACATAACTCTTTTTTAAGAGTTAGTTTTTTTTTAAAGGAAACTTTGTAGAAGTGTCTACTGTGTAATATTTTGAGATGTTATAGTTATGATATAATTCTCTAAAAATCTAATCCTGAAAAGATCCTCAATGTAAATTATTCATTTAATTTAAAATTAATTAATGTTTATGGGAGGGGCCTTATATTTGGTATCAAAGGTTGGTTTCGACAAAATTAGGAGATAGAAAATATTTAAATTTATAAATTAATTTATGGTATGATTGAAATCATATATCATTTAAAGATTGCCATGTTTTTTCCTATGATATTTCTATGTTCAGAATGGTTTTCTATAGAGGAAACAAGGAAGCTATGTTGGGATGACATCAAGAGGAAGGAAACCTTCCAAATCGACAACCCGAGATGGTCGGAATTGGAACTGAACAGTTTTTTGTAGTGATAACACAGTTGACTCAGGATATAAATGGCGTTGGTATCCTTGCACGAGATCAGCCAGATCAACCGCATTGGAACATGTCAGTGGTGGAACATTTCATGAGGCAACATCCCCCATCATTCAGATGATCATCTGACCCTGTGCTAGTAGAAGGGTGGATTAAATCACTAGAGAAGATCTTTGATGTCATGGGGTGTTCATAACATCAAAAGGTTAGTCACGATGTTTAATGTTTTGAAGGTGAAGTATATCAGAGGTGGTCGATGATGAAAAATATCATGGATTGTGATAATATTGATGATCTTCACTAGGATGAATTTAAAGGTATGTTTCTTGAGAAATATTTTTCTTAAGGTGGTTCGTCTTAGGATGGAAAAACTATTCCTATAATAGAGGCATGAGGATGACTCAGTGGTTGATTATGAAGCAAAGTTCACTCGAGTGGAATGGTATGCTCCAAATTTCATACGAGATCTTGATAGTAAAATCAATAGTTTTTACTCAGGTTTAAATCCAATGTATCGAAGGTCATTAGCTTCTCGTGAGTTCAAAAGATATGAAAATCTTATTTGATGTGAAGGGAAGGTGGAAATGGAGTTTACCGATGATCAGGTGTTCTTTGAAAAACAACATAATAAAAGGTCTGGTTGGCAGGAAAAGGGGAATATTTCATCAAAGAAGCAAGGAGGTAAGAAAACCAAATATCCATCCTCTGAGAACTGTGGTAAAATGTATCCTAGAATATGTTTATCCAATTCTGGAATGTTCTTTTGATGTTGTAAGTTTGGTCATATAACTCGTAATTGTAAGGAAGATGATCAACTAGGCAATGAAAAGCTAGTGGTAAGATGTTTTAAGTGTAATGAAATGGATCATTATGCAAATGAGTGTCTAATGAAGAACTCAACTGGGGGAAAGCATCCAGAATACATGCAGAAAGGGGTGGTTAAATCCTTTACAGCTACTTTAGCAGATGTTGGGCCATCGAATGAGGTAGTATCAGGTACACTATTTGTTTGTTCATATTATTCCAATGTGTTTTTTTATTCTGGGTCTATACATTCTTTTATTTCTGATAATTTTAATAGTAAATTGGGAATTCCAACTCAAGATATGAAACCTGAACTTATGGTAAAAACACCAAGAGGGAATGTTTAGATAAAAAGAAATTATAAGAACCTTCATATCCTTGTGTGTGGAAAGAATCTACATGCAAACCTTATTGTTTTCCCTATAGTGGAGTTTGATGTTATTTTGGGCATGGATTTGCTTTCTGTTTATCATGATAAGATTGACTGCAGAGCTAAAGAGGTTTCCTTTCAGAATTATTTTCAATTTGTGTACAAGAATGAACCCTTTCTTTTGATAACATATCAAGAAGTTGAGAAACTTGTAAAAGATGGAAATGAATGTTACCTTGCATATATTGTTGAAAATAAAGGAACCGTTCAGATTAATGATGTTCTAGTGGTAAATGAGTATCTTGATGTTTTTCATGATGATTTTCCTAGTATTATTCATGATCGGGAAGTTGAATTTACTATTGACATAGTTCTTGATTCTAAGCCAATTTCAAAACCCCCTTATCGAATGTATCAATTTGAACTACAAGAGTTAATGATGCAATTGCAGGAGTTATTAGATAAAGGTTTCGTTTGACCTAGCACATCATCATGGGGTTCTCCTGTATTGTTTGTTAAAAAGAAAGATATTTCAATGAGAAATTGTATTGATTATAGAGCCTTAAATAACATCACTGTTAGGAACAAGTATCCTTTGCCTCATATCGATGATTTGTTTGATCAGCTCCAGGGAGCTCAGTATTTTTCAAATATTGACATGAGGTTGGGGTACCATCAGTTGAAAGTAAAATTAGTAGACGTTCCGAAGACTGCATTTTGTACTAGATATGGCCATTATGAATATTTAGTTATTCCTTTTGGTTTAACCAATGCACCTACTGTATTCATGGACTTTTTAATAGAACTTTAGATGATTTCATGGATATGTTTGTGGTTGTTTTCATTGATGATATTTTTGTGATTTCTAAAAGTAAAGAAGTGTATGAAACACATTTAAGGGTCATCTTGATAACCTTAAATGAAAAGAAACTATATGGGAAATTCAGCATGTGTGAGTTTTGGTTACAACAAATTTTTTCCTTGGTCACATTATTTAAAAAAATGGCATAACTGTTGATACTACTAAAACAAATGTTGTTGAATAATAGCCAAGACCCACAAATGTAACAGAGATCCATAGTGTTCTTGGTTTGGTAGGTTATTACCAGAGGTTTGTTGAAAATGTTTCACAGTTATCTAGTCCATTGACTAAGCTAACTCAGAGGGGTGTTAAGTTTATCTGGACAAAAGAATGTGATTATTGTTTTCAGGAGTTGAAAATAAGATTTTTGAATGCTCAAGTTTTTGCACTTCCTTAATGGAATGGTGAGTTTGTTATCTACAGAGATTATTCATTGAGGGGAATTGGTTGTGTCCTTATTCAGAATGATCAGGTAATATCTTATGCTTCACGTCAGTTGAAAACTCATGAGTTAAATTACCATACACATGATTTGGAATTAGCTGGTGTTGTTTTTCTTTAAAAATTTGGATGTATCATTTGTATAGAGTAAAGTGTGAAATTTATACCGATCAAAAATGTTTAAAATATATATTCACTCAGAAAGAATTGAATATGAGACAGAGGAGATGGCTGGAATTAATCAAGGATTATGATTGTAAAATTCATTACCATCCTGGAAAAGTAAATAAAGTGGCTGATGCTTTGAGTCGAAAATGTAATGCTTCATTAACCATGCTACGTTTGGAATGAGATCCTTTGGTTTTTGATTTGATGATCTTTGGCATAGAAGTTGTTGGTGCAGGATGTTCTTCTGTTTTTTTTTCAGGTGTTAGTAAGATCATCTCTATCAGATAGAATTATGCATGCGCAAAAAAAAGATAGTGGGTTACAGAAAAAGGTAGAACTGGTTCAGAATGGTAGGTTGCCTGAATTTAACATTGATAATGATTGTTTTTGAGGTTTGGGAAGAGATTATGTGTTCCTTTTGATTCACCATTGAAAAATGAGTTGTTATCTGAGGCTCATAGTTCCCCGTTTTTAGTTTATCCTGGAAGATGTATGGAGACCTGCAGGAGTATTACTAGTTTGATGGAATGAAAAGTGATATTGCTGATTTTAATGTGAAGTGTTTGACTTGTCAGCATGTTAATGTAGAGCGGTAATTACTGAAAGGGATTATACACTCATTACCAGTGCCAGAATGGAAATGGTAAAATATAACCATGGACTTCGTTGTGGGATTACCAAATACATCTTGAGGTAATAATGCAATATGGGTTATATTTGATCGATTGACTAAATCTGCTCATTTCATTCCTATTTAAGATAATTTGTCTCTAGTTCAACATGCTCGGTTGTATGTTAAAGATATAGTCAGGTTGCCTGGAGTTCCCCTCTCCATTGTATCTGATCATGATCCCAGGTTCACATCTAACTTTGGGAAAGGCCTTCAGAAGTCGTTGGGTACTGAATTAAATTTTAGCACAACTTTTCATCCTCAATCAGATGGGAAGTCATAACGAACAATTCAGACCTAGGAAGATATGATACATGCTTGATCGATGGATTATTAGGGATGTTGAGACCAACATCTTTATTTTGTTGAATTTTCATATAATAACAATTTTCATTCCAATATATAGATGGCTCCATTTTGAATAATTATATGGTATACGTTATCGAACTCCAACTTTTTTGGATTAAGTAGGGGAAATGAAGCTGATGGGACCAGAATTTGTATAAGTGATGACAGAAAATGTTCAGTTGATTTAGAAACACATGAGAACAGCTCAGAGCAGGCAGAAAAGTTATGTGGATAACCAGTGGAAGGATCTATATTTCGAGGTTGGTGATCGTGTTTTTCTCAATGTTTCACCATGGAAAAGTGCGATATGAATCGGTAAGAAAGGAAAGGTGAGTCCAAGGTTCATTGGACCACATAAAATTCTGTTGAGAGTTGGATCAGTTGATTATCAAGTGGCTTTACCTCCGAGTTTATCTTCGGCCCACAATGTTTTTCATGTTTTGATGTTGAGAAAGTATATGCCAGATCCATCTCATGTTTTGAGCCCAGAGGTAGTTAATTTGGAAGAGAATCTCTCTTATGAAGAACAACCAGTCCAGATTCTTGACTAAATTGGGAAAGTGTCGCGGAATTAGGTAATTCACCAGGTAAAGGATTGTGGAAAAACCATATATTTGAAGAGGCAATGTGGGAATCTGAAAATGCTATGAGGGATAAATACCCCCACTTATTTTGATAAGTGAATAAAATTGTGAGGACGCAATTCCTAAAATGGGGAAGGATGTAACATCAGAGGTAAATAAATAATAATAAATTTTCATATTTATTAATATTTGCGAATTAAATATTAATTTTACTTTAAAGGGGTTGCTATGTTCGATAGTGTACCCTATACGCAACAACGAGTTTCTTTGATATCTTATAGTGTACACTAGTAATATAATAATATTATTTTGAATGGTAGTTAGCACATAGTTGTTTTATTGGAAGGAATGACTATAAATTACTAAAATATTATTATATATGTTTTTTAAATGTTTCTACATTTATCCAATAAAAGATAAAGGAACAAAATAAGAAAAGAATTCAAATTAGGCATAGATACTTTAATATTAACTAAAATGATGACTTATTGCCTTTTGATGGTGAACCCTCTTTAAATATAGTTTTGGTCACTCTTTTACATTCTATTTGACCAAATAAAATTCTTCTTTAGAATCGGGACACCAATGTTTACATTGTGTAAATTTTTGGAATTTTTCCAATAAATTACATTTTTTTAATGAATAGTGAAAAATGCTGTATTTTGAATAAAAACCTCTTTATAGTATAATTTATTTATATGGCTAGATTATATTTTGAATTCGTTTTAATGTGCAATTAGAATATATATTTTTACCATTTAATCCCATATCGTTAATTGGAATTAATTTCACTTTGAAATTGGACATAAAGTATTGTCAATCTTTTGATATATATTGTTTCATAAATACACGCTATTGGTTTTGACAATGGGAATTAATTATTGAATTTATTAATGCATCTTATATTTATTGAATTTTTTAAAATAGACAACATTTTTGAATTCTGAATATCTAATATAGCTTAGGGAAATTTTTGGTATTTTTCTGAAAAACTTCAATTTTTGATGAATATTGAAACCTCTAAGTGGTAGTTAAAAAAACTAATTTTTTGTTTAAATGAAACATTACCACTTATCTGAATTGAATTTCAAAAATCTGACATACATGGTTGTCATTAGTATGTAATATGTTGTTCAATGGGATGAAAAAAAATTTCTGGTCAATAGTAGCTTCTATGTTTTATTAATCGCGTTTGAAGGTAATTAGTGTAATTTAAGGTAAAGATAACGGTATAATAATATGAAATGACCATGAACCATGTCCTAACCCTATTGGATGTGTCATTGAAGACTGATACAATCCATGTGTCAACTTGGGGACCCCATGGATCCACTTGTGTAAGAAAATGACATTAATAACTTTTTATTTAAAGTTAAAATAAAAATGTCACAAATATGTATTGTTTTTATAAAAAAAATTAAATGGGGTTATACAAGTCATATTTTTGACTATAAATATTCATTAGAAAACTAAAAAAATTTCTTATATGATGATAATTTGTTTTAACATTTTTAGACATTAAATAAATTAAATTATTTATGACATCATGATGATGCAGCGATTACCACATTAATTAACGATTTAAATTAAATGAATAGTTAATATGAAATATAAGACATACACTAGTCAAAAACCTATTGTATGGGTTCATTTCGAACTCTTATCACCTTATACTTTAAATATATTATTTTGAGACCTTTAAAATCAGAAACTCATTATATAATGAAGTAACATTTCTTGACTTTCCAAGAGTGCCACTCCTCCCTCTTATAAAAGGCCCCCAACTCTACCACATTACCCACACCTCTCAAGCCATTGGACCAGCCAAGATCTGCTCATTATATCTCTCCACATCCCTCTCTTCATCCTAGAAACATTTTCTTAGGCAGAAAGCACTTCAAGAAACCCATTTGGTTCAAACCTAGAAGAGTTACTTGATTTAAAGGCAATATATTCACTTGTGTTCTTATGATTTATTTATCTTCTCCAACCCCGTAAACACTTTTTATTCCATTATTTTGTAACAAAACCAGTATCTTAAATATACTAGGATTTTTTTTTGATAAGGATTTTATTTACACTTACACACCCCTCCGTCTAATGGTTAAAGAACATAATGTTTCTATGGTTGACGAATTTCCGCCTCACGAAATGATGATTGTTAAATATTCATTTAACTCATTTCATGGTGGACATTAATATGTCACTATATTTATATGTGATATATATTATATTTATGTTTTCCTTATGCTAATGTATTTTTAATTTATGGCATACATTTATGGTTTCCATTATGGGTAAACGCGATAATTTCATTTTAGGAAGTGCAGACTACCGCCCCCTCAAAGTGATTTGATTCGTTAATGCCATATGTGGGATGTATAAAGGATGGAGTTAAAGATATTATATATGATATTATACTTTAATTATAATATACCTTTATATCATTATGATTTCACTCCATTAAATATGAAATAGAAATGAAAGTAGCGTTCATGCGTATGTACGACTTACCGTGTCCATTAA
This sequence comes from Viscum album, assembly GCA_963277665.1. NCBI lineage: Eukaryota > Viridiplantae > Streptophyta > Magnoliopsida > Santalales > Viscaceae > Viscum > Viscum album. The sequence continues at coordinate 693,521,297 of OY728164.1, forward strand.
CGGTGCATTTCATTTCTTACCTCTAAATGTTATATACTATTATAAATACATGTATATTATAGATATATATTATATATATGATATCCAAATCATTAATATCATTCTGGATATAATGAACCTTTGATCTCATGAACAACATGTAATTGTAAAAAGTCCATTTTTGACTTAAGTACCAAATAACGACAAAACGAACTTCATTAACTTAAATGATTACATAATGTTTATAACATTTAATTAAGTTATATAAAAGGATTAATAACATGAAGAAGGTTCTTAATAAAGTATAAATTAACTTTAGTTTATTATTCATGAGATTAAAGAGCAATCGAGTCAAGTCGGACACGAAATACGGGACTTCGTCTCAATCTCCTTTAATTGAGGCATATTTTGTTCTAATTCAAGAATTTATTTTATATGCTGTATAAATCACAATTGAATTTTCTTTTCATTCAAAAGAAATATTTCTCTATGAAGCGTTTTTCAAAACGAAAAATAAGGAATGTTTATTTTAATGTACGTGGTGACGACGACCTTTTCCGCTGCCGCGAGTATTATTTGCTCTTTGCCTTCCTCAACAAGCCATAATGTTTTTAAAATTAAATTAATACCATATAATCTTTTATGTATTTTGGTATTGAAAATGTTTTTTATAATGTATTTTTTATGCCAATATATTTATGTGATATATTATGATCTAAGTGTGGAAATGTTTTCTTTCTTTTATATTTGTTTTACGTCTTATTATTTTATAATGGTACTTGGACATTTGACGAGTGGTTACGTGGTAAATCATATGACGGGTGGTGCCATGAATACCAGGATGTGTGGTTACGTTATAACCTCTAATTCATTGGGTGTGGAAGGTGGATGTATGCCTATTCTATTTGGTGATATGTGTGGAAGTCGACAGTATGGTTATTCCATTTATGTATGTGTATGTCCCAAGTTACCTTTATTTGTTATGGGTTATTTATATGTGTTTTATTGTAATAGTTTGGTTACAAAAGGGTATGTAATTATATTTTATTCAATGAAGAGTATTTACTACTTCTTAATGGTGAAAAGGGTTACTTTGATAAAGTATTCATGGTTTACATGATGTTTTGAAAAACTAATAGTTTTCCTTCTTTGTGTATCCCTTACTGAGCTTTTTTTGCTCACCCCAAGATTTTTCTGAAATGTTTTTCATAGTAAATAATGTGGAATAGGGTCAAGTATGGGATCAAGGAAAAGTCATGTTCTCTTAAACATGGAACTAGACATGACTCTTTTTTTAAGAGTTCATGTTTTGTAAAAAAGGAATCTTAGTAGAAGTGTCTGCTGTGTAATATTTTGAGATGTAATAGTTATGAACTAATTATATAACACTATTAACCTGAAAATGTCCTAAATGTGAATTATTCATTTAATTCTATATTAAGTAATGTTTAAGGCATGGGCCTTATCAATGCAGTCTAAGATATTTTGGTTACAACTTCAACTAACCACCACATTTCCATTGAAGAGGTAGAAAAAATTATGAACACTTAAAAATTAATAGATGAATAAATATAGTATTAATGAATTAAATAGTTTTTTAAATTCTTGAAATGGAAGATCAAATCTATTGTAATTACAAGGGAAAAAATCATAAGCAAACAGAGATACTAAAAAATTAATAGAAGAGATAAAATAATTAAATCTATAATAATAATGTTTTTGTTTGTGTATATAATGATGAATCATGATAATAATACAAAAGGAATATGAAAGATTAAATGAAAAAAACGTCACATAAAAAATAGCATTTCAAAAATCATTAAAGATATAGTAAAACTAAATGGACCATTTATCCACTGAGATACCATCATTGAAAGATGATTACAAATGCTTTCAACTTGAATTCAAGAAAACTGATCATAATAAATGAACTAAGATGATAAAATAATGAAAGGAAATAATCATTTGTTTTAAAAATATGGTTGATGATAAAAACTATAAAGCAATTATAAATATGAAAAATTTAAGAGAGAAGATAAAATAACTAAATCTGTGATACAAATGTTTTTATCTGTCAGATTGGATGACCTAATATATAAAGCATTCCAAGATTGTTAGGTAACAGCATCAAATAAACAATCACTTTACCTTTCAAAAAAATTTAATTCGATGTGAACCAATCTCTTGACTAAAAAACAAATAAAAAATGATCTGCTAACCAATTGAGTAAAATATCGATGAACCAGTTGAGTTAACGAAGCACCAATGATGATGACAGAGTAATATCCCCATGGAGAAAACGATCTTACATTATTCGAAGAGGAATACCTTGATTCAAGAAACACTATTTTTGTTCTCCGTTTCAACATAGATCTTTGAAGATTCTCAAATAATTGAATCCCATGCACCGAAGAGGGAAGAAAAATGAAATTTTTTCAAGTGAAACTTAGTTCACAAAAATATAAATAATGTATCATAAAAAAAATTACCATGTTGGTAGTAGCTTCAATGGAATGTAAGAGAGTACATCTAATGAAAATTTGATGGTAGGAATATGCAGTGAATTAAATCCCCTTGATGCCCTATAAACCATCTAACTGAACTTTTAAAACCCGCACCAACACACTTTTTATTAAATAAGCTATCTGAATGAATTAAATCAGTGATAAATTATATCTTTTGAAACTGAATTAAAACATCCATGTGCATCTCAACAACCCCCATCTGAAACAATGAAAGTGAACAAAGAGTCATGATTTTAAAATAAATAATTCAATTATTCTAGCATAGGACAAATAGTGAAAATATTCCAGCACATAAAAATATTTTTCACCCTAAAAACATATTCACCTGAAAATGTGGAATAATCCAGAGTATTGATTACCTAAAAATATAACACAAAAAATGTAAAATTACATATTAATTCAACAGTCATTGCATACTGGATAAAGTTAGAGTGAATCAAAAACCCTAATATGATAAATTGAATTAAAATTATAGTGTTGTGGGTTGAAATATTTGGCTAACAGTAATAGGAATGTTACCTTTAATGAGGGATGACCCAGCCTTAATATGTAGCTAAACGTACTTGCAATGGATTGGAGGATACTGCTTGACTTCATGGGAATCATAATTCTCAAATGAAAATTATATGGTAGAAATATGAAATGAATGAAATCACTTTGATTCCCTAGAAACCATCTAACATAACCTTAATAACCCGTATCAATATACTTTGAATTAATTAAGCCAAATACGTGAATTAAATCAGCAAGAACCAATATATTTTGTACTCTAATTAAATCATCGAAGCTTATCTCGACAACCTGCAATTGAAACCATGAATGATAACAATGATTCAATATTTTAAAGGAAATAATTCAATTATTTCATCAGAGTACAAATAGTGAAAATAATCCAGAAAATACAAATATTTATCACCCTAAAATCATATTAACCTGAAAATAAGCGTGAAACCAGAGAATTGGTTACCTAAAAATATATCACAAAAAAATGTAAAAACACAATCTAATTCAGCAGACATTGCATACTATATTAAAATAGAGTCAATCAAATTCCCAAATATGATAAATTAAATCGATATCAGAGTGTTATCGGTGGAAATAATTGGCTGAAAGTAATAGGAATGTTAAATTTTAAGTGATATGACATAGAATTAATACGTAGCTAAATAAGCCTGCAAAAGATCAGAGGATATTTCTTGATGTTTCACCCCTGCATCTCCATCGGAAATTAGATACGTATATTAGGGTTTCCAAAAGTCGAACACAGAGTTGTAGAAGTTAGGGTTACCGAAACCAGATTCCAAGTGATGACCACCACAATCGGGTAGGTGGAAGTGTCTGATTGACTGTAAATGGGGGAGTAGTGGTATGAAATCACCATCTGTAGAAGGAATTGAAGTCAAATAAAACCAATACCCATATGCGTCAACGTACTGGTTAAATATTCAGATCAAAGAGGGATGATAAAGATGAAGATATGGATGGGGAGGGTTGTTGGGGAGGGAGGCGACGTCAAGAGGAGAGTTAGTGATGGATGAAATAATGGAGGGAGAGGAAATTTCGGCGGAGGCATTGTGGGAGAGGGGATTCGGCGAGACTGGGAGAGGAGAATACTTAGCATGAACCCTAATACGATGGAAGGATAGTCGTTATTTGGGATGGGGTAATTTAGATGTTGGACGCGAAATGAGGGGTAATGAAAAGGTTTGAGGCCAAGATAGAGGGGTATTTCGGGTGAGTGTGTGTACAATGGAGAGGATAATGGTAAATTCATATGGGAATTGGGTGACTTGGGTGGTTGTGGTGGTGGCACATCAGTAGGGGAACACCTAGGATTAGTAGATATAGTATATTATTACTCTGAATAATGATCAAACTCTTCTGAATTTTCTACACTATAGTGGAGGCCGCATTTACCATGTTGGGCCCTAAAAATATTACCTCACCATTCTCATGCCAAAAATGTGATGAATAATATATCCTATCATAAATGCAATCATAAGATATCATCAATATTGTGTCCCATAAATTAATTTTTCATACAAACTCATTAGAGGTTGGGTGATCATATGATCCTATTAAAAAGAAAAAAAATTCCCAAGTTAATATCATACAAATATAAAAATAACATAATCTATATGTCTATCAATATAGGGATAGTACGATGTTATAAATATCATCTGATCCACTATGAACATGTACAATACATGGAAATATTTTAGGTGAAATTAAATTCTATTTTATATACAATGCTCATGGGTACTCCAAGAAAGTGTAAAATGTCCAAAACATACATATTTCATATATCATATACTGAGGGATTCGCATAGATTGACAAGAAATGAGAAAACGCAATTAACTTATCCATAATCACCCAAATAGAATCATCTATATATAGGGTCTGGGGAAACACCGTATCAATCAACATATAGAAATCATCCCACATGCACATGGGAGTATCATGTGGTCGGATCAAACCACAGAAATACTAACACTTGGCCGTTATCCCTTAGTAGGTAAGGCATCAGAAAAAATTGTTCAATTTCCATATTAATTATTGGAAGATAGAACAACCACCCAATGGCATGGTATATCTATTTCATGCTAATATGAACAATAACATAGATGTATAAACATATACCATTATCTTGGTAACAGCTATATCATGGATTGTATCCCTCCGGTACAATAGGATCACATCATTTCCAACCAACGATCACTCATGTATAGGGTCACCATATTCTAGATTTTCCCCAATCATAGAGCACTCTAGATTCATTTACTATCCATAATTCAACTATTTTATAAAATAATATGTGAATAAAAAATGGGGATTATGTCATATATCCCTTTTTATTAGAAAAGTTCATCATCTTGTTGATCTATAAGCTCATCTTCTATCATTCATTCTTTTGAGATCACTAAGAAGGCAACTAAGCCACATGTATCACAAATCTATGATTTTAATATATGAAATAAAATATTCAAAGTATATATACCATCTCATATTTCAATGTCTAATAGTACTCAAACGTATTATTGTACCTAAAATTCCAGAAGAACTATGTAAAGTAATAACAAGGGATCCTATGGTCTATGTAGAAAATAAATTACCCATAAAATATATAGTATCCTTATGACCAAAAATCATTGGCCAAAGTCTCCAGATCTAAGTCATGGGTAGGAATTTTTTTCACATGGTGTTATAGCTAACATAACATATATTCTATTACCAACTCCATATAAATCAATAGTTATCCAAAAAAAATTGTGATTCATCACAACATATGAAATAATTTTTCCATGTATCTGGAATATTCAACATTAGAGTGATATTCCTCGTCCTTTACATCCCATGAAATGCTTCGTCACACTTTTCTAACAAGAGAAACTTTTCCCCCTTAATAATTATCATAGACTTCTGTGATGATAAATTTGATAAATCAGGTATAACACACCAATAATTGTCCACTAAACCTTGAAATATCATGATCTAAAATAAAATATCTTTGTTTTAAACAATAAATCGCCATAACTTCTTTATAATGGTACGTTGTTGTTTAGGTATCACAAATTAAATTCCCTAATAGTTTCATCTGTTGAATACAAATGTAGCACTTTGACAACATTCCACAATGTTAATTATCATAATGGTTATTTAGGACTATCTTGAGGTGTCTGGAATGCATCTCAATGATCCATTAGTAAATCAATCAGTCTTCAATCAATACCATGATGAATTTTGTAAGCTATCAGTGGAAGATTGTATTCATGAGATCCACGAACAGTGATGGATAATTAGTTAGTTGAACTCGTGTATGTATGTACTTATATAGACTATACATTCTCATAAGAACATAATTGGGATGTACTCCCCTGTAACCAATAGTTGGTGAGAGACTGATCGATGATCCTTCACAGATAACTTTCAGGATCCCCATAACATATCAAAGAAATCCATGAACCTCGGTAGAGGATACATATTCCTAATAGTCGCCAGATTATTCTTCTAATAATTAATTCAATGTAAAAGACTACCATCCACCTTTATGGAGAACAATATAAGTGTACCCCATAATGATGTACTCGGGTAGATAAAACCATTTTTTCATGTCATAGTTCATTACATTAATATGCATTAACTCTTCTTAGACTATATGACATGGGATATCAAAATGTGTTGTGCAACTTGAACTAGTAGTTTCTCAAAATTAACTCCTTTATCTAGGGGATGGCATGTGAATTCATCAATGAAGACGTCATGATGGGGAACTAAAACATGAGGAAAATAATAGAGGGATACTATTTATTGATATGAAATAAATAATCATGATGTTTAGGCATAAATCATCCTAAGATAGATCATGTATAGACCCAATCTACCTACTACCAACACCAACTCACATCACAAGCTTATCTCCCATGGGCGATGTAAATAATTTTCATCTATGATATCAATTAATATGGTCTTTATTGTGTGTCATACTTTCAATTACATGAATCATATTAAAAATAATTATTTCCATAATCAAGAAGTCCAATATAGTCCAATAACAGAAAATACCAATTTGAAAAAATGAGCAACACTAAAGGTTTTATACATCCACATCTAACGATGTATCAATAGAAATAAACAAAAAATATAAATTGATCAGTAAGTCATGTAAAGAAATATATAATGTAGATGTGTTCAAAATTATACCATGAATAATATAATTTTCCTCCCAAAAAATCGATGGATTCTGATCTAATTTGTATACTCGACATGCCTCAGCTATAAGACCATTTCACTATGGTACATGACTCACCCAGGTCATCATTATTTGAGCATATCAATGAAGAATCATACCGGTTACATAGGTTATAGATAACATGTAACACATAAAAATATTCAAATATATTTCTATTTAAATAAATTCTAATTCTTTAGTAGCTTATGTTACTCATAACATTGAGAATAAAATAACCACAATATACTATAAAACCAATAAAATTTAATAAAACGGTTATCTCCTAGCCTTTGTTTTGTCATGTTTGAATAGGACTAACTATATTATGAAAAATAAGGTTTATATGTGCATGGAAGGATTTTTTTGTTAAGAAATAACTATAAATGAATATTAAATCTATTTTAAAATAAAATATATGTTTTTTAAATTTTTTTGTATAATGTGTGGTAATCTTAACATATTTAATGGATCTATATTTGTGAATTATATTAATGAAATTTATATATAATATAACCTATAAAATATTTTATAAGTAATCTAATATTTTTTAGGGATAATATGTGGATAAATCATTTTTTGTTCATAAAATTGTATTTTTTAAAACCATTTTCATCGAGTTTTGAGCAATTAATTTTAAACAAATTTCTTAGATTTTAAGAAAATTTTCTTATGAAAAATTAAAATCACTGTATAAATCACCACATCAAAAATATCTTAATGTGAATCATTATGAATTTTATGAAAAAATTAATTTCTTGATGAATGGTGAAAAATATTGTTTTTAATGAAATAATTAAAATCATTTACAAAGGTCAATTATATATATATATATATATTTAATATAAATATTAGTTCAATATTATTACTACTAATCCAATTTATTCCATTCAAATCATATTTAGGTTTAATTTGGATTTAAAATCTTTTTCTACCTATAAAAATATTATCTTTTGAAAATTACTTTCAATAACGTATGTAATTTTAATTTTTTTATATTATAACACTTATATAAAATGATATTGAAAAAATTGATTTAATATTTTTAATTGGAAAATTTATCATTAGATAATTTGAATTAAAAAATTTATTGTCTTAATGATTATAAAAATAGTAAATATTAATTATAATCGTTGTTGATAAAATAGAGTTTTGTGGGTTATATGTGCGTATGTTAAAATAACATTTCCAGAAAAAATAGTTTTTTTGGATAAAATATATTTCACATTTTTTATTATTTGTTCCAAATTAAATAAATTTTCAAATCTATTTTTTAGGTTTGAAGAAAAAATTACCTAGGTAAAAAAATATTATCATTGGTGAAACATGAAATTTCAAAACTAATTATCCAAAGATATAAATTGAATAAAATGCATAAAAGATGAATAATTAATAGTATTGGAGATTTATTCAAACCACATATTACATATATTCCATAATTTATCAATTATTGAAGCACATTTTTTGAGAGTGACTTCCCATTACGGAATAGTTTCTGGTTTTTGCTAAAATGTAACTCATTCTCAGTTATAATTGGGAACCTCATATCTTATTTTAAAAACCATTAAAAGGACTTTTGGTTCATCCAATAACTATTTTTATCCATTTATTGTTTCTTTTCCCATATCAGAGATTCCTTTTTTCATTAAAAAACCTCATATGATTGGTATGGGTCAATCCTAAATTGATTATCTAAAGAAGATGGGTCATTCTTAATAGAGTGTTTTTTATTTCTTCTATCACCTCCCTAAAATCATCTTAAACTATGATTGAATAGTTTAATGTGTATATGCATCATTCTATGACTTTATAAGTTAAATTTAATAACATATATCTGTCTCATAATCCATTACAGGTGAAAAAATAGCTATCAGTAGTGTGTGTGGAGGACTATCGCCTCTTGAATAAATATAAATCATTTTACTTTAATTCCACATTAAACTATATACAATTATTTATTTAATATATATGTATCTGTGATTTTGACTATCTGTTTGGGGTATATGTAAAAAAAATATAATTATTAAATTATAATATAATATTCACCTTCCAAAATTTCAATCTATTGGAAAATGACAACGTCGCTCTTGCGTACGTGTGGAATAACATTCCGCGAAGTCATATTACTAATTTATCATTAAAAAATTAAATGGATGATAATAAGAAAATATTTTAGGAATATTTATTATATATATGATGTGATTATTATGTTTACTTTTATGTTTTTTTAACTTTCATTCGTTCTGTGCATCGAATAATGGATATAGCATTCATACGAATATACGACATATCATCACCTGGAATGGGGTAATTTATAATTTATATATATATATATGATTTATGGATTAATATATATATTTATGAAATGAATAAATATTATATTTTTATCACGATTAGTACTATGTAGATGATATAATATGATAGATTCCCAAATGAAAGACATTGTGTTTTATATGGGTCATGGTTTTTTGTTATAGGTGTTTCAAGTTGTGACACAATATTCCCTATAAAAATATGAGATATTAGCGGTGATAGGATTGGTATATAATCCCCAGACTTCCATCTTACCATCATAAGGTCTTTTTTCAAAGGGATTTGTAATTTAGACACCCTAGTGTGAAGTGATCCATGTTAAAGAACACAACCATGAGGGAGTAAACCATATTTGACAATACTATGATAGAGGATACTAAAACCCTTGAAAAGATTATTATATTAGATGAAAATGAGTAAAAATTCCACTTATTCAATAAGAAATAACTGAAGGGGTTATTCTCGGAGGCCCAAATGATAGATAGTATGTCCCAAAAGATCATGGTTGCTAACAGTAATGATGTCATGACATCACTTATGGGTATCACACCATAAAACATGGTTCCCTATTGCACATTAGGGACGATATGGGTAATCTATTTGATCCCTATATCTATAATACAATATAAAATCATATGAATATGATGATATGGATATAAATTAAATATATTGTTGAATTTTATTTTAAAAAACGTAGTTTAAATTAATTATGAAAGAGAAACCCTATGTCATTGTAAAAAGATTATTGGATTGTATCCTCAATACAATTAATAAAGTTACAACGTCTGAATTTGGGTATGGTTCAATTAAACCATAGGGTTAATAAAAATCAACATGAACCTGATTTATCATAATACAATAATCATAATCATGATTGATACGATTAGTTTACTTGTTTTTTTATTATAGTAATCTGATTAACACTGATAATAATATCATAATAGAAATATGATTGTGATTATTAAATTTCTATTAAAAACGAAGTGGAATATTAAAAAATATATATATAAATTAAGATAATAGATTAAAAAATAATGAACTAGGATTATTATATTAAAAAGTGAAATATTTTAACATTATGGAATTTTTTTATAACCGAGACTAATGGTATAACATATTTTATAATTAAATGATTGTTTGTATTTATTTACAAGTTATTCCCAGAAGATAATGATCATAATAGATCTGTATTTACATCATCGGAATCCATCAACATGATGATTTGATACTTTATCTTCCTATCCCTATTAGACCTCAATTTGATTTATCAAATTCTCCATATTCCTGTCTTTAACATATCATGATTGATATGATTATTAAATTAGAGTAATAATTAATTATATTTTGTAAGGAGACAACCTGACATGGTCTCTTTAGAACAACTCTATATAAATAATTTCTATTGACTACGAACAAAAAGTTCACTCTAAGAAATCTTTATTATAATTCAAGATTAAATATAATTGACCATCTCTAACATCATATATTGACCTCGTATTTATATGAAGGATAATTATAGTCATAATAATCTACCAATAGTATTATTTCTACATCTTTGTCTCAATGACTTGGAACACTATAACATGACATAACTTAATGATCTAGAATAACTGAATGTTAAAAATCTTATTATTTTACACAATTACAATGTAAACTATTTTCCTTATATTAGAAATAAGTTTTATATATTCTAATTATAAACATAAGTTTTACTAATGAAGTTTCTTATGTACGTCAATAAAATAATCATTATGTGTTAAAATACAATGTTATTGGTACCAATATTAGTTCAATTTTTAAGAATATTTCACATTAATAGTCATAAAATAAATTCAATTTTCTTTTACTTCTAATGGTTAGTTTGATTATGCTGACACATACTCATTACAATTATCCTAATGAAGAATATATTTTTTGTATTCATAAATCATAATATGTTATTTTATATGTGGTAAAATATAATGTTTCCATTTTTTTGAAACGCTTTTGAGATAATATATCAGTGGGACATGTTTTTATGAATAATATATTTATTTCCAAAACAAAACGAATGAAAAAGTATAATGTACGACTTATAAATCAACAATCAACTTATTTTTTGGACGGAAAACCCCCCAAGACTTAAAAAATAACATTGAAAACATAAAGTTAATTTATTTTATGTACATAGAATTGAAAAATAATCTTTGAAACCATATTTCCCCCCTTAGATTATAAATCTTCTAAATAATATGGAGATTATGATGTTTGAATATGGGGAACTTCCCCTTAGTATAGTATATTCCACCATGGAACATATTATTAATTTTATAAAATTTATCTCCATTTGTAAAAACCAATCCCACATAGAGACATGTACATTTATAAAATATTCTCATTATTTATAAAACTCTCCACATTTTAAATTTTTAAAAAGGACTGGGGAATAAATATGAAACTTCTTAAGTAGTTAGAAAAACAAACAAAAATAAAAATCAATATAATGAATTAAATAATCATCCACATAAATATGAAATAAAATTATTCTCATAAATATTTCAATTTATTTAGTCAAAACATAATTGGATGAAAAATTAAATTTATATATTACAACAATTTAAGATTTTTTTCAAAAACATAATACAATGAGAGTTAAAAATATAACTTTTGTGTCTTTCTTCCATATGAATTTTATAAACACATTCATTTTCTTCAACTCATTTATTTCCTTATCGAGATTTTCAAAGTTATCTTTTAGAATATAAAATTTTGTAGACACTTTATTATTCTGTTATCGAAGAATGCTGACTTCATTCTAAAAAGATCAGAATCTGGACATTTCTATTTCCATATCACAAAAATTATTCTTTAACGATTTTTATTTCATAGTACGATTATCGGTTTCATTTCTAAAAACCTCTTAAAACATCATTCTATATTCTATGTTTTTAGACAACTGATTAATGAATTTAGATGATTCTTTCATGAGTTTCTTCATATTACAAATATTATCATCATGAAATTTGATATCATCATCAATATGATGAGAAACTTCTACCATATGATTTCATGATTTATTGTGTTTTTAAGAACATTTTGGAAAAGAAAATATACTGAGATTAAAAATTGATATATTTCACTATTAAAACAATGATTTAATCTGAATTTTCAATTATATTTTTAATCAGCAATGAGTAAGATTTATGGTTGGGAAAATATGGAAATTATCATGATATCCTTTTCAAAACAAGAACAATATTTTTCAACTCAATAAATATAATTGGTCCTATTAGTGTCTAAATGTTCCTGTTTAACTACTAAAGGTTTAATCCAGCTTGTTTACACTTCATCTCCCTTTCCATTATTTATTTATACCTTTGAAATAACTTTATCATCTTTTATATAACATATAATTCTGTAAAATGCTTTATCATCAAATAATTCCATGATATATACCTTGGTATCAACTTTATCATAATTCATTACTTTGAAGAATTATCCTTACCATATTCATTAGATTATGACTCTACTTATTCATCTAAGCAGGATATTCCATCCAATTTACAGAAATATATTTTATTCAGCCGTTACGGTTTAAATCAATAAAGACTCTAATTGTGATTCTAATGAAGACCTAAAATATTGAGTTTTTAATTTTCATAATCCTCTTTATTAGAATCCACATCACTCTCATCCCTTTCATAATCATAATATTCTACAAATTACATAATTAAATATTCATTTCATTCATATCCACTTAATTCTGTTTCATCATATTTTCCTTCTCCTTTATTCCTATTCATCAACTGCATTATAATGCTCCTCCTCAAAATTTCTAGTGGTTTATAAAACTCCTATCCGTTTTGGTGCTGACTCTGATTGTTTTCATGGAACTTGTGGTATTCATTCATCATCAACAATTATTCCCATTCAATTTTCATTGACTGATGTAATATCATTATGTACAACTATTTTTTTTGGAAATACTAAGCCATATTTTTCTATTATTAGATCAATATAAAAATATTGTAGAATTAAATTCATAGAATCTCTCTCAATTACCTTTACAAAATTAATAATATAGTGAATCTAACAACCTATATATATGTTTTTATTTTAATTTATTATTTTTGTAACATATCGGCAGTATATATAATCAAATCATTGGCCTTATTAGATTCATGTCTGAATTGAGGATTTCCATGTTTCAATTATTCTTTATTTTTCATCAATTCATCATAAAATTACTGAAGAACATTTTGTGGTTTTTTTATTCATTTGGTTGGGAGGATTCAAGGAAACATTTCTTCTTATTTTCTCATTAATCATCCTTACATTTTAAATATTCCTTTGATATAGTTCTATCAACCAGCTTAATTGTTTTTTTTATTTTTTATCAAAAATGTTATCTTCAAATTTATTATATCATAACATAGTAAAGAAATATATACTCTCAGTAGATCTAACTTTTTTTCACATGGAAAACAATCCTAAATTTTATTACACATTTATTTTGAATGATTGAAACCTTATGATCTTATATTTTATTACTTCTGTTTATATATTATCAACTATAAGAAAATGATTCATTACAAGATAATTTTTTATTAAGTTCACCAGATATTTTTTTACGACATCGTCTAAAACATTCAATGTGTCTCCATCCCATCTCCTAGTATTAATAAAAATTGTATCTACAAGGAAACAACACAGTATTCAGGTGAAATATATTAATCATTTATAACATTATTATATTTTAAAAACAATGAATCATCATATTTCCTTCTATCAAATTTTCCTTGATCACGAGTAGGTTTATAATAATGAAAATATGTTTCTTCCATATTTGGTATTCCAATAAAATCTAAATGCTTCTTAAGTAAAATCTTATTTCTCTTTCCATACATTGTGAATGAAAATTTATCCTTACCATAATCATTTAAAATATTAACAGATTCACTAAATTCATGGACGATAAGAGTATAAAACAAATCAAAGTAATTATATGTCATGACCATCCTTTTTGAAGATGAGGGAAGGGACAGAAAATTTCCCTCCACTTCCATCCTCAAGATGAAGGAGAGATAATGACCCCCATGTCCTTCTTTTAGTATTCCCCGAAGTGGTGACTGGAACCAAAGGTAATGAATCTCCATGAAATGGAAGGAATTACCTTTTGATTTAATCAGAACTGTGAGTTAAAATGCTATATCCTAGTAAAACCAATGACTGAAGTTAAAATTAAAACAACAAATATATTCCCCAATGCATGTTCAAAATTAAAATAGATATAATGTCAGACAAAAATACCAAATAATCTACCATGGAAATGAAACTAAGTAGCAACAACAACTATCCAGATGCCCAAGCTAGTAATTTCAAGCACAATCCTAAAAATCCCTATGGAAACGAGAAATTGTTTTCCATACCTAGGGTGAGTATAAAAGTATAATCACTATGGAAAAATACAGCTACTCGTGCACAAGTGAGGGAGCATACTAATTACCTAGTGAGAAAATAGTACAACCTCTAGCACCTACCATGGATTACTATCAATACCATCCCCACCATTTCACACTCACCCAAGTAACGTAAGTCATATAATGTAATAGTATAAACACATCATCATTTGGGTACATCACACACCACATTCCCTCTGGTTATCATCTCACTCCTAATGATATAACATCTTCAAGTTACCACTCATCCCAAATGCACTCCCACTACCACAACCCTCTTGTACTCAAATAGGCCTCAAACCACATACAACCACACCCATAGAAAACTGGGTGAAAAAATACACTACCATGCCCAGAAACACCTGGGCCTCAATAACAACAGAGAATGCCTGAAGACACCTGGTCCTCATCCCGAAGGTACTAGGGAAACACAATTGGCCAGAAAACACATGATCCCCCTGTCCAAAATATAGCTTTACCCGAGTGATCTTGGAAATTGTTATGCCTCAATCCGTTACAGTATTCCCTGATACACTTGAGTGGAAATATCCTTCAGAGGGTGAAAAGAAAGAAATTAGTAACCACCCATCCATCCTCCCACTAGGATGTTGGGAAAGATAACCTCCCCCTCAATATTGAGATATTACAAACATTGTACTCAACAAGTGTGGGGTGCATATATAAATCACAAGGAACTACAATATATATAGGTAATCAAACAACAACCCCAACCTACTAGTTTCACACGAATTGACAACAAACCCACCACAACACCGCTTTTGATCTTACTCATATATGCACAACCACACAACAACCACTGCCAATGTAAAAGAAATCCCCCTTTTCATTCAATTACCTTTTATTTATTTTTTGGAATCACCTAAATTATCCTATCAATACCATGAAACTAAAAATTGTAACCACACCATGAAAAATACAAAACAAAATTGAAGTATCCATACACAAAAAACATAAAATAACAGTACAAAACAATACTGGATGTCCCACTACACATCCTCGTTCAACTATTATCAACCATAATTATTCAATGTAAAAACTCGCATTCCTTCTCTCACAACCTATCCATATAGCCATGCTTCCCAAACAATCCCCAGATATAGTCAGACTGCATAACAATTCCACAACCATACCATAGTCCGACTTCTTATTATTGGTTCGTGACCATGACACATCATAATGGAAGTTCAGCTTCCAAAAAGTCAATTAATTCCACAGTCCATAAATCTATCAGATTGAGTCACTAAAACCCCTTGTACAACCTCACATACTATTCCCACAAAACCAAGACCGGATCTTACAACACATAATCATAACCATCCAACCAAAAAAATTCATATTTTAACAATAATGGTACTTTAATTTGACATTAATATAGTCCAGTTTATCATAGAACATTTTTTATCATTGGGGATCACTTTATTTAACTGAGTGTGTGTCATTAAAAAGTTTTCATGTTACTGATGTTTTCCAAATCATCATATGAATGTTATAGTATCACCAGTGCATAATAAAATACATTAAATAGACATTATTTTAAATAGGCATACAACAAAAAATATCAATAAAAGAAACAAAGATAAAAAAATAAAAACATGTGACCAAGTTCAACCACACCCTACCCATTATTTTATTTACGCAAATTATCTTTTGATAATATTAAATATTTTTTTATTTCTCATTTAACAAAGATTATCAATTAATTCCTTATAATGAACCATTAATATACCCACCCCACTTGATGCACAATTTATGACATGGAAAATAAAACCCCAACATGGATGATCAATGATCAAAGTCTCTTCTTCCGCTAGGAACAAGGGATGAGGTGACTTGTAGGTTGAAATCTAAGGTGTAGTGGGAAGTGCTCGAGCATGGTGCATGACTCATCCTGGGAGAAATTATCTAGGTGGACCAAGAGGAATCAAAAGGAAGAAAAAATATAAGATCTCTTCTTACAAAGAGGCTCGATCCTAAAATCAGGGAGACAGGTTCAAAGTAATTAAAAGTCAGATTGTGGCTCTAGAAAAATGCTTGGAGGTTTCACACATTTGAATTAATTGGGATTTTATAATTCCCCTCAATGTTGTGGAGATAGACTAGTGTTTAGATGTTAGTTTATAGAGAAAATTTTAAAAAAACATAACATAACCGAATCTGGGAAAAAATGTAAAATTGATAATGTTGGTGTGACATAATTTTGTAAGACATTATAATGGTGCCACTGTAAATGATGTGACCATTAAAGTGCAACCATGAATGTGTGACCATGATAGTGTGACTATGAAGAGTCTACATCAACCAGTTCTACTGTAACTGGTTCTGCTATAATGGTGTGAACATAATGGTGCCATATTTTTCAGTGGTACCATTTGGTGGAATTGGGTTCTGAAAGAACTCCCTGAGAAATCCATTTTGATCACTAAAAACACAACGACCATTGTATTTTCACAAAGGAAATACCTAAGGAATATATGAGTCATCAAATCATGAACCTCTAAAACTATTCTTATCTCCAATAATCCAAAAACACACCCAAAGATAGAGATACTATGAACATCCACCTCTTAAGATACCTATTTTGGATAAACTACCCTTTTTTGAAAACTGGAGTTGAAACATCAACATATAGGAACATCTCGTTGACATCTCTATCCTGAACAATCAGGGAAACATTAAGGCTCCACTCCCACAAGAAGACACACAAACACCAATGGTCACACTTTCCAGACATATGGATCAAGGATATCGTTTCAATTGTCAAGATATTATCCCCTTTTGGTCAGCATTGACTCTCATGCATGAGTTTAAATTCATCTACATTAATTCGTCTTGATTTGGGATTAGGTTCCACATTCACACACATCAAAGATTTTCACACACATTAAAAGAAAAAGGGAAACATCTCATCATTCCAAAATTATGGCCAAACATTACATCAAAAGCAAGGAACAAATAGATCACCAGAGAAACACTTAGAAATGCTCGGGGTATGGGCCACACATATATGCCTCCCATTCATAGGTACCCTCCTTGAAAAAACCATGCCTTTATAGGACAAGAACCAATGAAATGGTCCAACCATGAAGCACATTATCATTATGATCCTTTATTCTCATCGGTCCATCCACATATGTAACATCATCCTCAATATTCAACACTCTATAGTATAGGGTGTTATAGTTATCGGGTAGATATCGATGGATCAGAGAGACATGAAAGACGTTGTGGATCCTTTCTAACTGTGGTGGTAATGCCAGCTAATATGCCACCTCGACAACTCGTCCCCACACCTCAAAAGGACTGAAAAACCTGGTATAATACTCACTCACCCTACCAATCTTCATCTTTCCATGGTGATGGGAGACCATTAAGAACATGTGGTCTCCATCCTCGAACTCCAAGGGTCTCCTCCTATGACCGACATACAACTTCTGTCATTCCTAAGCTACCTTTATCCTTTCACACATAATCTAAACCTTCTTTATCAGGATCTTCACTACTTTTGTTCCAAGAAAACCTCCTTCCCCAAAATATTTCCATCACATGGGTGAGTGAAACGGTGTCCCATACAAGGTTTCGAATAGTGCCATGCCAATGGTGGTGTGATATCTATTATTGTTGGAAAATTCCATAGGGGAAAGTGTCATACCCACAACCCTCCAAACTCTAAAATTGACGCTTGAAACCTATCCTCAATTGTATGGAAGTTACACTCTCTCTAACCATCCATCTGTGTCTGGAAATGGGTGTTAAAGAGTCGACTGCAGTTGTTTCCTTAACCTCTAATAAGTAAGATGACTTTGTCAATCGGTCCCCCAATACGTCGATGAAATTACCTCATCCATCATACCTTGGTATTCCATTGAATAAATACATTAATATGTCATCCCACTTCCACTCGGAAATGTCTAAGGGCTCCAACATCCCACCAAGAACACGATGTTCATCCTTCACATGCTAACACACGAGGCACCTTTACACAGACTCCTCTACTGTATTATTCACTCCGGGCCACCGAACCAGACCTCTCACGCCTTGATACATCTTGGAGACTCTTGGATGTACCACCAAGGATGTGTTATGGAACTCAATGATAACTCTTTCTCCCATACCCCCAAGGAAAAAATGATTCCTATATAACAAAATCCAATTCTAACTATCCCCTAAACATCCCTCCGGGGCATCACCCTGGCTAAAATGATCATGCATCACATCACCCTATGAGTCACCCCACTGAAACACCTCCACCTATCATACTAAGGAAGGTTGTACTGTCATTTTAAATAGATAGCCTATACTATCCTATACTCTAAATCCTATATATAATGCATCTAACTCATCCATTTCCTTTCAAGAAAACCATGGACTGATGAACTGCATCCTACTGCAACTTCCTTCTCAAGGCATCAACCACCACGTTCTACTTTCCTGAGGTATGTGAGATTTTTATGTCTTAGTCCTGAAGAAACACCATGAACCACTACTTCCACATGTTCAAGTCCTGATTGGATAAGGCATACCTAAAGGTATTACGATCTACAAAGACCAAGAAGCTTTCCCCAATGAGGTCATTCCACCACAACTTCAGCACGAACATGACTACTGCAACTTCTACTTCATGTGTGGCATTGTAATGTTCGTTGGAACATAACATCCTTGAACTATAATAGATCATTTTCAACTACTGCATCAGCACACACCCCAATCATAGACTAGAAGTATCATATAACACCTCAAACATCACCCCTTCTTAAAGAAACCTCAGCACTAGGGAAATGACAATCTTCACTTTTAGATAAGGAAATATTACTAGAACTCATCACTCCATACAAAAGTCTGGTCTGTTCTAGTTAAAGCTGTCAACAGAGTTGCAACTCAAGAGAAGTTAGGTATGAATGATTTTTTATTTATTTATGGGCTTTAAAAATTTATCTAAAAGGGATACGATTTGAAATATTTTAAAAAATGGGTCTCCAGATTCTTGAAACCCATTCACACATCTTCGACATGGAGAGATGCATGAACATTGTTAATGCATCTGGCTGAGAAAATATATAAATGGGGGTCTCCCCCCCCCCAATTTAATCTTCTCCTCTGGATTGTGTGGTAAAGCCCAGTATAATTTCATTCTCATTAAATTTTTGGTACTTTAAAAAGATAAAATTTATATTAAAATTTTCATTTATTTAATTGTGTTTATTTATTTCATTTTTCTGATTTATTTATTTGATTTGTGATATATAGACACTAGTGTTTTTGTGTATGGTTTATTTATTTTAAATGTATTTATGTGTAGATTAGTGTCTTTGGTGTGATTTAATTTATGGACGATGTGTTTGTTGTATGAATTCAAATTGAATGTTTAGGAAAATTAATTATGTCATGTCAAAAATGTTGTATGAATTCATATTGAATGTTTATAAAAATTAAATATGTTAGAAAAAATTTTATATTCAATGTAATATTAATATTAATTATAATATTTTATACACTAGTAATATAATTTTTGACTAATATATTATTTATATGTATCATCCTTAAATTTATTAAAAAATATATAATTTTTTTCTATTAATGGTATATAAAACAGTTTTGTATAAATAAATTTTTTTATAATTTTTTACTTATAATTAAACTTATTAAATATAAAATAGGTGTATATATTTAATATGTATTTCAAATAGTATTATATATAATAAGTATACCCAAAAACATGGTAAGTTGTGTGATTATTGATATTGAGATGACCAAGTGCTGCATAATTGAAATTGAAAATCTTGTTTTGTGAATGTGGTTATTTAATATGAAATAGTTGCATTTATTTTTCTGTATTGATGAAATGTGATTCATCTCTGACTATGTATGTATGTACCTCTGACTACATAAAAAAATTATGTATTTCATACCCATAGACCCCCTTACATGCATGTGGGTAAACTTGTAATTAAATCGCAATCAACAAGAGGTATCCCTGAAGAGGCGTTCCTAGATAGCTTTCCTGGACGAGGAATTTGAGAACAAGTGTTCGACATGAGGCGTTTATATTTGAAATAAGACTAATCGTTGCTGAAGTATTACATAATAGAGACTCTATGGGTCTACCACATGGTCTTGGATATTTTATCAAATAATGATAAACTAATCATAAGTCTCAAGATCAAGTCATGATTAATTATTCATAACTATTAAAATATATAATGTTATCCCAAGAGAAGGTTGTCTAATCACGATTCATAATCATTAAACTCCACAATCTTCTTACAAATCCCTGAAAAATGTGCAGTCCTAAGATCATCATCTTGCCTTGTGGCATCCGGAGGAAGAAGAAGACCCATGTCACTACCTCCAGCCTGTTCTCAGTGTCATAGGGATCTATCTCTCCTTCGAGCCTAGGAGGTCTTTATCTCTAGAACTCTTGCCTTTTGTTGAACCTTTGTTTATACTCTACTGGTAACACCGGTAGTAACTATTGATAAACGGGTGGTGGTAACACTGGAGCACCACCAGACATGGACATATCTAGCACTGATCCATGAACTGATGCCTTATTGCTAGGGGTCTTGTCCTCAAAGTCACACATTGGAATCCTAGCTGGCAGTTTGTGTGAAGGAATCCTGATAATGATCAAGATGCACAATGGTCAATGCATTTTACCTGGTGAGATGAATATTATTCAAGATGAACATTTGGAAACACATTATTCCATTATAATGCCTGGAACACATGTTTTTTTCATAGTCTAAATGACTAAGTCAAGGTCATGGTGTATGGATACGTCGGCCGCTACACCAACACTAGACTCCCCTAATATGAATTTTGAACTCAAAACATTTAAAATTATTCATAAAAAAAAACATAATTCAAGTCTTTAAGGTTAAAATAACCACCTATAATACCACATTGTCACATCATGTCCCCCAGGACCTATTTTTGTGACATCCCCCAAGACCACATCCCAATGGCTTGGGGTTTGCGACTAGAAACAAAGGAATCAACCTACATGTGGGACCCATTTTTTTAGTACTTGTATGCATGCACACACATCCATGAACCATGGATAGAAATGAAAAAATTCATGCCACTAGACAACCACTATGTAAAAGTACAAATTATATGTCCAATAGGCTAGAATACAAACCCAATAAAGATGGATTGAAAACAGTAAAGTATAAGGAAACCCAGAAATTTGTCTGCCGAAATCCTCACCTAACGGGTAAGTGTATAGTAGCTATAAGAAGCCGTAGATATACTCACTACCTACCTAGTATCCCTAGAAACTAATGATTTATAGGCCACCATATCCTCCTTCAAGGAGGAAGTAATCTATACCAGACACAACACATGTGGGAAAAGCCTGTGCAAGTGTAAGAAAAAAAATACCTAGTACGGACCCCAAACCAATAAGGAATAACCACAATGAAATGAAAAAAAATCACTGAATAATGATCATGAAACCTGATCATAAAGAAAGATAACTCATATAATATATTATCTAGAGTAAGAATGTAATAACATCAGTCAAATCATCAAACACTTTGAGATTCTAGTAAACATCTCCTCAATGAGTACTGTGGGACCATTGGGACACAGAGAGTCACTTTCGACTAACATTGGACTGATGTGGCACACATCCATGATGAGTACCATGGGTATGTTGGGTCACATATAGCCTCTCCCCACCATAGGCATGTCGAGTCACATAGAGATACTTCCCACCATGGCCATACTGTGTTACTTATTCTATTGAGTGTCGTGGGTATGTCCGGTCACAAAAAGAATCTCCCCACTATGGGACAAAAAGGTAACATAGTGACACATTCCACTAGGCCAACAAAGCTGATCCATATAAGGTGGAATTTCAACATTCTTCATCTCTCATCCAACCTCATGGATTCAGAATGTAGTGTGATGGATTCTAAGAGAACCGCACCCCACACCATTATTTATATTTCAAATTCCATGAAAGCCTTTTTATTGTATAAAGAATGATATGTGTCATTGTGAGGGTACCAATGCTGAAAATGGATAATAAATTAGATGCTCATTTTGAAAGATAAGGGTGTTTTTATGAAACAAGCCAGTTGGTTCCAGGTCCGGTCAGACATGGGAAGGTCGACCTGACTCGACCTGGCCAAACTCGGGGTCCACTGACCTAACTCAGATCCAGCCCACCCCTTTGGCTATGGGTCCATCCCAATAGGGCAGACAACCTTTTACATTTCTAGATGGGGCTAGAAGCCACGTCTGATCCCTTCCCTATAGGTTATCCATGAGGCCCCCTCCTCCACAGCAGTTGGTTGACCTCAACCTTGACGCGTGGGATGCAGCACAGTGCCACATCTTTGGTGCACTGATGCATCCTGGTTTTTTTGTCCTCCCATTTACATCCTACTTCATGGAGTTCAATGGTTCATTCCACGCCAATGTGGCACGTGTAGGATGCAATGCTTCACTCGGAGCACCACTAAGGAGTTCCACCACCATCACATGGCCACCTCCGACATTGGCGAGCCGACAGGTTCTTCTGCGGATCGTTGGGACCACTCTAATAGTCTGTTCTTTAGCCACTTGTGCCTATGGCCTCATGTGGATTCAATATTCCCTATGATGTCCTAAAATCATTGGTGACAACATTATTAAGATTCAGTAATGATGAATGCACAAAATGCACAAGGCGTAGGGGCTCAAGCCTCGTTTGTGTCAGCCCGCACCATCCGTAATAGATGTTTAGAAACACGAGATATAGAATTGAAGTTATATCACTATTTAATTAATTAATCTATTTAAGAATCCACATAAATATACTCTCGTTCTTGAAAGAGTGATCTGTGGATAAAACTATTCATTGGATGATCGATGTTAGTTGTTCATAATAAATAATTGGGAAACATAAAACAAAAATAACCCCCACCTGATTGGGATCATTCCAGGGCGATGAATGGTGTCACTGCATTCAACATTCCATGATCCTCAATTTAGTGTCCTAGTTCGATCATCATTATTGTTGATCAGTTCGAATGGTGGTTTGGTGTTCTTCGTCATCACCCACCATAGCTTCAGAGAAGATCCAAGATTGTGGAAACAATCCCGCATCATCTACATGGCCATTAATGGATGAAATGGGAATCGGAATTTTGATTATGTTTCTGTTATGAAGTTATTACGATGTTTCATTTAATGGAAAATAAAATTTAGTTTCTCTTATTTGGAACACTATTGGGCGGAAACTAATTGAAAATTCAAAAAAATAAAACAAAAACGTTTATTTTATCTTGTTTATCTTTTTTGTTAAAATACCAAATAAAAAATTTTTCCCTCAACCTGAACCAGTCAAGGATAGATCCATTGTAAGAGATTACCAGCATTCACTGTTCAATTTTTCCATCAAATTTTTTATCTGAGAGTCATTTTCATGCATGAAAAACGGGCTCACACAATTACTTAAATGAAGATAAAAAATTTCAAGATTCTATTATGGGATCACCAGGGCTTGGAATTAGTTGTCTTCAAAGTGTCTAGTATCAAAATTACTCAATATAATTTTAAACAAATTACATAGAATTTATATTAAATTTCATTTTTGATCTCAATTAGTTCTTAGAATGACTTAAATTTATTATTTAGGGGAGTAATTAATTAAAAAATAGGCTCATGAATTCCTCAATGGTGAGAACATCATCCCTAATATCATATTCTAAGACACCCCACCATCTCATGGTAGGTACTTATAGCATGAAAACAACCAAATTCACGTTTTTCTGTAGGTGTCTCAATGAATTAAAATATAGACTCAATGATATCTTAATAGTAATATTCATCATGTGCTCCTCAAATTCCATGAATTTATGGTGGATACTAGAGATAGTTGTCTTTGGTATAATCGATCATAGATTTGGATGCCATAATACTCTATTCATACATAAACAGAATGAACCCCTATTAAGGTTGGCCCATTTCTTGTGCCCCTTGTGTATGAATGGGAGCATGTTCAGATGCACCCTCATTTATGGTGGGTGGTGTAATGTGGGTGTCCCCCCAAGAGGGAGAATACTATTTCATGTCATCTTTTGGCCCCACCAATTTCCATAAATATTACATTTAATAATATATAAAATAATTTCTTAAAAATTATGTAATTAATATATATACTGGTTAGTATATGGGATCAAATAAAGTTTATCCATTTGGAATACTCATTACCCACGGTATATCCCTCATTGTACAACCCATTATTCATTAAACTTGTAAATTTTTCATAATCATATATATATATATATATATATATATAACATTAACACATTCTCAATTTCAACTAATAAATACAAAAATTGAGTTATCAAAATTGTAAATAATTCATATATATCACTCATTAAAAGAATATTGGTTTCTCAAAAATAGAGAGCATAATAAATGAGTAAAATTAATGATATAATATGTAGTGAAATATATATATATATATATATATGACATTAAATCCAACATTCCTTGCCATGATGAATTAATTAACCTAGATTTCACCCAAAAAAAAGAAACATAAATGTCGTTAATTGAAACCCAAAGGTCTCATACAAATTAGATGAAAAATGACATGGAAAATCCCATATGTTGATCCCATAGAGTATATATCCAATGTTATTTATCAAATATTAGTCAATAAAGAATAAAAGACACTATATTTTATTCTAAATCCTAATTGACCGACCCAACCCATGAGGTTTATACCCTAGAGTTAAATAAACCCATATGTGCGGCCCTATATATGAGTGGCTACCAACAAGCACCAATGACCTAAACATCATCATTGAAGATACTATACCCTTAGTATCATATTAATGAATTTTGAATATATATAAAATATAAAAAAAGGTATGATTAGTACATGAAAAATAATAAATCACATTAATGTAATTGAAGATGTGAAATTTTTCATAAAAACCATAAAATTAGGCCTGTAGTGTGTTAATAAAAACATAGATATATAAGGTAAAAGTAGAAAAATAAAAAATACACTATGGAATCATAAAATTTCCATCCGTGTATAACTAATGACTCCATGATACACTTCACATATATCATTCAGAGGCACCTTCCACTAATCTATATCCCTACAGCTGAATTTAACAAGTGCATCAAGATTCCCTGGAAGTGTGTGAGTAATCCAACATCGTTTGACACCACCAATGAATCCTTAGAATGTGTGTATTGGTGTTACAGTTTTATTAAATGAATTTTTAAATGTGAATGTACATATAAATATTAATATATCATGTACACCTGTAACCACAATGAAATTACATGTCCTCACCATACATACTTCAACTATATACTGAAAGTTTTGTTATAATGGGTTTCAGAAGTGATCAATAGTAATCCATAAGGATGATGAAAATGTCCCCTTCCACCTAAAAATAATCGAGTGAAAATTTCACAATCATTGGTTGGGACTCAAGTAATACATATCATGAAACTAACTATAGAAAAACCACATGATATTATTAAATTAGTATGGTGTCTTCTGTTGGCCACAAGGCCATCATTCCCATACCAAGTAAATTGGTACAACTTTTTCATCATCACATTCCATGTATAATTTCTATATAAGTGAAAAAAATATCATGACTATCCACCTAATAAGGTAGAAATAATCATTTCATCATGAGAAATCAGTGTAATCGTGATGAAAAATGTTATAAACATTTAAAATCATAACATGATACATAAGCATAGTAATCGAATAAAATAACCTAAATTGGTATGAAGGGATTCAAACACCAATATCAAATATATATAAACAATTTTCAAACATTTTATTCCAAAAAAGTCTAATACAATTGAAAAATTTGTACAAATGGGCCCCAAATGGAATGTAACATCCGACCTAATCATCATTGATGAATTGAAAAAATGTTAAACCTAGATCAAAGCATGAATCGCAGTACACACACACAAAAGAAGATTTGTCACGACCCAACCCAACGGGGCTTAAGCTGCGACTCCCCAAGCCCGCCTCCAATAGGCCAGGGGCTGGCGACCAGCGCCGAGTAGGCTATCACACACATGGGAGGCATTAGCCTAAGGTACCTGTACACACGCACCCACAAACACCTCCATGCAACAGTGCAGAGATAAAGAAACTGAAAAGTAAATGCATGCATACAATCTATCCAAAACCAGAGAGCAATAGCAAAAGTACAAGGGCAAAACAGGGCCCACCAAAAGAAAACTACAAAGCACGTCCAACCTGCTCTGAAGAAGGGGAACGCTGCCACAAACACCCGCCGGAAAGCTCCCTCGGCACAGCTCTGGTAAACCCCCCGATCAACTCGCTCACTAAGCTCCGCCTGATCCGGGTCCACCTGGGACTCCGTCAAAAGGCATGTGGTCTGCACAAGACACAAACATGTGCGGGCAAAGCCCGTGCAGGGGTGAGTATAAACATACTCAGTAGGCACCCCAAAAACCCAAAACCCAAGGGAGCAACTGAAATGAAACAGTCCGCTCAACCCAGCCAGAGGGAACCCAGAAGAGAGAGAAACTCCATCTCGTGACCATCCTCGGCTAAACACAACAAGTCAGCTCAGCTCAGCTCAGGTGTATGCCCATACATACACCTTGAACAATCCAGATATACACAGCTCACGCCACAAAGCCACAAGAGGTACCGACCTCATCACCAGCAACTGTCCACAACCAGGAGAGTACACCACGAACACTGTCATACCAGATGACACTCATCCGAGAGATACACTCCATCGGGATACTCGCAAACATCTCAGACGCTCACCCGTGAGACCACACTTGTCAGATAGCATCACTGAGGAAACATCGCTGAAACACCATAACCACCAAACTCCTCGGATAGGGGATCGCCGCTAGGGTCTGCTAGGGGATACCAAGACCCACTTCGGTATAAGTAGCTCACAGATAGGGGATCACTCACAGGGTCCGCTGGGGGATACCACGACCCGATCTGGCATACGTAGTTTTCACAAATAGGGGATCACACCCAGGATCCGCTGGGGGATGCCACAACCCGATCTGGCGCTCGACAGAAGCTCCACACTCAGATAGAGGATCATCGTCCATATAAAGATGGTCACGACGATACCGGAACCCTATCTGGTATAACTCGCGATGTAGGGGATCGAACCAACGATGCCACAACCCTACGGAAACCACGCACTGAGTAGGGGATCACATAACCAACAATATCACAACCCTACCGACACCAAGCGCTGAGTAGGGGATCGTATAACCAATGATACTGCAACCCTACTATAAACATCATGCTGAGTAGGGGATCGTAAACCCGACGATGCCACAACCCTACTGTGCACGACCCACTGCATAGGGGATCATATTCCCGATGATGCCACAAACCCTACGGGGTTAACCTTCTAGATAGGGGATCACCGCCCATGAATAAGCGGTCACAGCGATACCAAGAACCCGATCTAGGGTAAAGATGCTAGAGGATCCACTTCAGGCCCACCAGAGGGATACCACAACTCTAACAGTTTAAACATCCCATCGAGAGGATCACAAACTCATACGAAGGTTGTGATACCACACGAACCCTCGTAGGAACGAACCAAGGGAGAACCCTCAACCACTGCTGGTCCAAACGTCGCAACCCGAGCGACTCGCCCCAAAGCCACACTGCGCACCTCCGAAGCCAAAACCGAGGCCACCATTGCATTCCACGCAGAAAAACACGCAGGATAGGCTATATACTCGCCCGAAACAGAGCACCGGTGAAAAATGCACTATTCAGCGTAGCTAGCTCGTGCGGGTCCCACACAACGATCCCGAAACCCATCGAGCAGATCACACCATGACGATCCTCTCGAAAAAACAAGCGGAATCGACTACTCGCTCTCCCAAAACGGACACCCGGTGAAAATGGTACTATTCACCGAAGGCCGGCTCGGATGGGGCCCACGCCTGGATTCCGAAACTCATCGAACGGATCGCACCATTGCGATCCTCTCGGAAAAACACACAGGATCGACTATTCATCCACCAAAATCAGACTCTTGGTGCAAAAGCTGCGTTTCTCCGCAAACGCCAAAACCCGGCCTCGTGGGGCCCGCACCCCGTTCGCAGTCCCAACACCCGGAAACCATTTCAAAAAGTCAGTCGTACCATCAGGGTCTCAACGCCACTGACGACACGTCAATCGGACCTCCGAGTAGAAGATACAACGACCCAAAGTCGTAAAATAATAAAATAATATTATTTTATACGACATTTCTAACTCCCGGGCCACGATCCCGAACCCTTAAACCCTCAAAGTGAGTTCAAAAGGTCCGTCTCGACGCAAGGAGCGCGTCGCCGCAAACGGCTCGCAAATCGGAGTTACGGTTTGCGAGTTACAGGGGTTTAAAGAACCCCCGAAACATTCTGGCTGAACCACCGCAGGGTCGCCGGAAACCTCCGCGGCGCTGCCGGACTCCGCCGTGCCGGAGCCGGAAACCACCGCGTCGCCGCCGCGCCGCCGCGGAACTCGCCGGAATCCGCCATGGCCGCCGCGGGTCTCGCCGGAAAACCGGGTTTTTCGCCGGAAAACTTCCGGGAGCCACCGGGAGCACACCGGTGCTCCAAATTCAGATCTGAAACATGTTTCGGAAAGCTCGGGACCCGAACTATACAAATCTTATGAAAATTTGAAGAAAAACAACACAAAAACGGGATCCGGGATTGTAAAACTCAAACCGCCTACCTCGCGGGCGAAACGCCGACGTTCTGCCTCAGATCCGCGCTCCAAAGCTTCCGTTGCGCGGTCCTGGAACGTCCGCCGTCGAATTCTGAGCTCGTGGGCGCTCCATTTGCTCGATTCGGAGGAGTGGCGGTGAAGAACGGTGAAGAACGATTAAGGGGGGGGGGGCTGATATTTATATCAGCCACCCACCGGCGCCAAACCCGCCTCGGACCTGACGCCTGATGCGAACAAAAGTAAGGTCATCCCTAGGGTAAACGCGCCGTTCTGAACGCAACGGAGGTCTCAGATTTTCCATCCGAGACTCCATTCAGAAGTTATTCGAGCCGACGCTCGCACACTAACTTGCTACTTATTTACGGAAACGCCCCTGGTGGCGTTTCTCACCGCAGGCCCGCGCCCGGAAAGTTTACACCCCGCCTAGGGTAAACGACACGTTCCGGACGCAACTGTTCCCTCATATTCCCGTTCTGAGCTACCGTTTAGGAGATATCACACCCCCGCCATGTGCATAGTATAAAAAAACTTAACATTTTTATAAAATTAATTCCGGGCACACCGGGCCTCGGAATCGCACGCCGTCTTCGCGCCTAGTTCTGGAATTATTCTTAGAAATATTCCAAAGTCTGACAGGGGCAAAAACCCGAGTCGCTACAAGATTCACATATCATGGATGCTTATATCATGTTTTTTATTATCAATAATATGGGTTAGAAAGTATAAATGTGTATATTCATGGTAAAGAAAATAGTACTAGAATCAAATACATCAGAGAGTCTATTATTAGAATGAGTTTAATGATATTTCAATGAAGATAGTCTTACATAACCAAATCTATTATTGATACAACAATGGGTCATGAACCTTCATAAAATATAGAGTAGCGATTTAGTTTTAATAAAAAACATTGATCATCTTTAAATCTATCCTCAAAATAGATATCCATGAAGAGATTAAATAATAACGAAGCATCAGGTTGATCAATACATATAAACATAAATAAGAAAATTCACCGTTCAAGAGGGATCTAGGTCTGGTAAATGGGCTTTTAAAATGACATTAAAAACCATATATGTTTTTTAAAGGTTCAATAGGTTTAGTATTAACTTATTTAAAAATTCATATATCCAAAAAATAAATTACAAAATATGAGATTATAATTAATAGATGTTGATCTAGTAAGAACCGTAAGAATAATTATTTTGAGATGCACACCTCAATTGAAAATAAAAAAAATCACATTTATCCACTAGAATCCACCTTAAGAGGATACGAATTCATTATGGAAGTATTGGAAAGTTTCCAAGATCTATAGGGATACTTATAGAAATAATAAGGGGTCAAGAAAACTATAAATTTATATTAAAGGGGGTTTCATATAATTAAATTTACTTTCATAAAGTTTTATGACATTGTTTGGAAAATATTTCACTACATTTATGTGGAATTATACCTCACATGATCAACAACATGGTTTGGGATCACAATATTTCATAGGGTGTGTTAACAATTTTTTTATCACAATAGGGTGTCGTATTGTATTACTAGGGGGACTAACAGTTTGTCAAAAAATGTACCTTATCAATGGGCCACACCATGGAATTTCAAATTATTTATAAGTAATGATACCTTTTATTACATATCGCACACCAACCATGGTGCTTCTTTCCAAAGGTACATAGTTTTAATGAGAGTTAATATTTTTTTTAAAAATCGTTCACATGGTTTGAACCATCAAAAAGGCCTTTATACACTCTAAAACCCACATGATAGTCCTGGATCTCAATAAAAAAACATATACCCAAAAAATATGACAAAAAAATTAAATTAAAACACAATGCACAAAACAATTATTATTCCCCTATATTATGGAAAAATTAAAATATTTTTTAATAATTTATTATCACATAATATCATATACGATGTGTAAAGAATGGGTTTTTCGAAATAGGATCTTGAAGTACATGCCTGGGGTACATCATGATGTTTCTATACATTTCCCATTCTTCTAAAAATTTATATAAATAATAGTTCTTTATAATTATTCATATTTAATAAAATGAATAAAAAAATATATTCCATAATAATGGGGTTTGAGGAAATAATATATATTTTATGTGAAATTAATGGAGTATAAGATTAGTCAATTTTGAAATTTACAATATTTTATTTTATCCATTTTTAGTGTTTAAAAAAATCCAAGCTTGATTATTCTTTAATAAATTAAATTGTAATTTAAGAATTGATTTCTTATTAAATATATTGAATTGAAATCTTGTTTTTATCAATGTTTTCAATAAATTTTTAATGTTTTTTGATACCTATAAATTAATTTTATTTATTATAACAACTTCCTCCCTTACTACCTCTTTTTATGGTTTATAAGTATTTTAGTTATTTTATATAAAGTAGAATTTGATAAAAATTGATATGTTTTTCTAAACTATAGAAAAAAACAATATTCCTGATTTTTTTATTGGTGATAATTTCTTTTATATCCTTCTAACATGACAAATTTTTGTAGGTAATAGAAAAATATGATTTATAATATATAATAAATCATAGTAATGTTTTTATGAATAAATTCATCTGATAATATCTATATTTATTAATAAAAATATTTAACATGGAGACTCATTATTAGTATCATTAGGTTCATATATTGAACCATATGAATGTAATATATTTTATTTGGTGTGATACTCATTGTTATATAATTCTTCCTTATAAATTTACTCAGTTGGACATGTTTCTTCCTTGTAAATATAATAATACAGTTATGGAAATACAATTCTATACCAAAGTATATAGATATCTAATTCTCATATAATGATATTAATAGGGAATGATTATCAATGTACATACCTATTATAATTATTCAAACTCTATAGGTTTTACCCCTTAATGTATATATAAGACATAAATGAAAGTATTAATTTTAAATTAATTATACATTCTTTAACATGTGTGTTTTATATAAAAAACTAATTATATTTATTTAATAATAATATTAGATAATAAACTTTCAATGTTAATTGTTTTATTTTAAATAGAGAAGTTAAATTCTAATTATTTTCTCAAAATTATAGTTTATGTGATTACAATGGAAGGGGAATGTATTGGTTCCAAGTTTTTATAGGGATTTAGATCACACCCGTCATACATTCCTTGATTCATCAATATCCTTACTTTTTGTAATATATTTAATTCAAATGTGACTATCAATTTAGTGAAATAAAAGTGTACCATGACTCATTTTTGAACATACGGAAGACACAATATGCATTTTCAATAGTTGACACACATTGATAACTATTTATTTGGTTTTCATGAATCTCTTCCAGATTAAATAGACACTATTTACATTATGACTTACATAAAAATAACTTACTTAATAATTTATTCATTAATATTTTCTTATCATTATTAAATTTTTACTCTATTCTGGTAAAAGGAAAATCGTTCACATTAGAGACATTCATAACCTTAAAAATTGACATCGAACTATGGTGATTAGAACTCACTTTAGTATTATTAAATATCACTTTGAGTATAATATCAATATATTTGGGATTCTACATTTCAAAATGGTATCATTGAATGAGTGGGTAGTTAGTTTAGTGGTAGGTGGAAGTTGGGTCATCATAACATGGTAATTTTTCCACAAAAAAACTTTATAAAACTAAATTTAGTTGATAATCAAGATACCCAAGGGTATGGGATGGAAAAAATTAGAACATTATATATATATTTTCCTACATTTTCTTTTTCAATAGTACGGTGTTATTAATATCTTTATTCAATATATATTATGTCATCTAGAGTCTTATGATTCAATATAATACTATATTGATTTGATCCCCTTATACATATTTGGTGTTTAATCAAATAATTATTAGTGGAGAAAAAGGATATTAAATCAATAATTTCTTTATATTTTCATTTTTTATGAAAAGTGTGACATAGTGTTAGAATAGTTTTATAATAATTATTTTTAAGGATGTGTAAACTAAGGAATGATTTTTTTAAGGAATCTTGAATTTCAATATTCTCATAAATATTGAAATTCCATTATTTATATAGAATTATATTTTTTTTGATAGATATTGGTATTATCTATATTTAAAGATGAAATAATGTTTATAAATTGTATCTAAGGGAATTCAGTTGTTTAAAGTTCATGATATTTATTTATAAGTTAAATAATGTTTTTTAATCAGTTTAAAAATGAGGTTTTATGTTTTGATACATTAATAAATAACAATACGATGGTTTGAAATTGGTAAAGCAAATGTGTTTTGCAAAATGAGAACAATTTTGAAGACAAATAGGGTTAAAATAATTTTTAATCTCTTTTATTAGTCATTATGGATTATGATATCATAAGATTCATTCAATGGTTTGGTAATTATTGATTACTTTTATTGAAGAAAAACTTAATTTGAATTTATTTTGGTTTTAACATGTGTTTTTAGTATACATGTATAATAATTAATTTGTATGCTTATGTTAGGGATATATAATTAGCATATGACTTATATTAATTTATGTGTCCATAATAAATTTCATAGATAAGGATGAATGATTTATTTTAGTCACAAAAAAACTAGAAAAGTGATTATGTATTATTTAAAAAACTAGTGTGTGTTAATAATATTAATACACAGGTAATGTTTATGTTATATTTATTTATAAATATAAATATTTATTTTAATTAATAAATTTTATATTCATATTTATTTTTACGTAACTATGTATTTAAATAAAATAAATTTAATTCATATTGAAATTTTAATATTTTATAAACACATTTGATTACATGAATAATAAATTGATGATACATGTATTATTTGGTTTGAAGTGTGTGTTTCATGATCTTTATTTTACAAAAACAAATATAAAATAATTTTTCATTACTGGTTTACATAAAATTTGATCTAATTGTGTTTTTTTGATGAGAGTGGTTAAATGTTGTGAATTGAATGTGTAGTATTTTTGAAAGATCATTATTCTGAGGAAGAAAACTGTTAAAAATTTTCAATGAACTCTTTAAAAAATTATTATAAATATTTTAAGAAATATATTTTAGTTTTCACTATTTTTGATAAATAAAGTTTCTTTTCAAAAAAAGTATGATTTTTTATGGAAATAAAAGATCCACATGGATTGTTTAAATTTTTATTGTTGATTTATATATTTAATGAACTATAAATAAAATTAAATACCTTACAACATAATTTTATCATGGTTTCTTTATATAATGTTTTTATATATTAAAAAATTAAAAATCTATTCAAAGTAAATATATTTTCAATATTCCATCCAAATAAATACTTAAACCATTTTGATTCATTCAAACCCAAGACATTCTTTGGGTCATTTTATTTTAAAAAAACTTATAGTAGTGGTTTAATCTCAATTTATTATTATAAAATTGTATAGTAATTTCCCATTAGTTGGTAAAAATATTAATTTAGGATTGTGGGTTTTTATGAAAGATCATTGCATAGAGGGAAACTCCAAATTTATTTTATTATTTAAAATTATCATTATTGTATTTTAAGGGTGAATTATTTTTCACAGAGTATTATATTATGTTGATTTTTAAATGAAAAATATTATTTTCTAATGTTAATATGTACTATAACCATAAAATTATTGTTAATTTTCCATTATTTTTAATGAAATCAATGATAAAATGTGGAGATCCCACTCAAACAAGTTTCAGAAGGTTAAATAATATCCCTAAAAAAATATTTTAGAGTTCATGATATATCAAGTATTTTTGGGGATTTAAATTTTGAAAAATAGGAAATACATGCCTTTTTTGTATATTCATGTGTTCAAAATAAGATGTGTTAAATCCTAATATTTTTAAAAAAAATGAAAGATTATGTTTAATAGTTTTTAATATACGTAACACTGAACATAAAGTAAATACAACATTTTATTATTTAAATGTTACCATTATAATTAAGGCATTTAATTCATGAGAATGAAGAGTATTAATGAAATTATTTAATATATAATATTCATATTCATTGGTAATGTATTAATTTATTATTTTTAAATAATCACCCAAATTTTAATTATTGTAATTTTATTCTCTAAAAACAAATTTTCATTAGAAATATGGGTTTTCTTTCATTTTATAATTGAATATTATAAATAATTTTTAGAAATTTCTGTAAATTAATTTCATAAAAATAAAAGGAATTTTAATTAATGAAATCGTGTTTTACATTAGGTGAAATTTTCTAATTTTTCTTAATACATTGGGTGTACATGAAATAGTGAAAAATATTATTTTCGTAAATATGTCATTTATTTGAAATAAATTATAAAATTTATTCGTATTATTTTTATTAAATATTATTTTCATGTAAAATAATAATTATTTATTTATAATTAACATTACAAAATATTTTCAAACAACAATATATTTTATTTTAGAATAAGATTATTTTATGGTTTCAAATCTTAGTTATTCTAAAAATTATTTAATGTACAAAATGTTTATACTTTTTAATTGATTAAAATAATGCCTAATGAGGAATTTTTTAAATATTAATTTATAGATTATAAATCATTAAATATTAATTGGGTTTCATACAATGATTATTATTACAAATTAAATTAATGGAAAATCATCTTTTACTAGAAATATAAATATCTTGAAAACTGGATTTACATCACGTTCGAATGTTTTTTTTAATTTATGAAATATTATTTAATTATTTTTTGTAAAATAGACTAAATGTTTTTCGTTATAATTTTCTAAATAGGTATGGATATCATTTCAAATCTTAGGTATAAATAATTGATCATGGAAAAAAATTACATTAGTATCGATAAAATAATGAAACGAGTTAATGCTAAAATGTAAAACATCAAGTAACCTAAAATATAGAAAATTAAATGTGGGTTAGGTGTTTTTATAGAACTTTGCTTGACTTTAAAGAATCAATTATCAATTTTGTTTGATATAATTAATTCTAACTAAATAATGTTGTCATTAAAAACAAAGTAATATGTATTTATTTATTTAAATCCACTCCTCCTCAATTATAAATATCTCTCATCGGGGCAATATTTTTCCTAAAAAACCATTAAATTTTAAAAAAATTATAAAACCCAATATTCTCCAATATCCTTATGTGTTTTTTTGTGGCTATTACTCAAATAAAAATTATTTCATCATTATGGGATTCTTTAAGGAGGTAATATTCATGCAGAAACCATCTCAAACCAACTCTTTAAATTTGTTTTATTTTTCTAACATATCAACACATATAAGACCTAATGTAATTTTTATTTAAAATTTAATATCTTATATCAAAGAATTTTTTATCTCACCTTATTCAAAAACATGAAATCACTATCTAAATTATGGAGGTTATATATCTCCATGTGTAATCAGTAGTCATTTTTCATTACTACCACTAAGGTTAGTCAAAAATCTATTTTTATTTTTAAATAATTCTGTACATGAAAATTTTATCATAGTTTATATTATAGAACTATTTTATAAACATCATATTAAATAAAATGAAACTAGTTCATAATGGTTAAAAAACCTCTCATAAAAACAAACAAGTTGACATTAACATTTTTATCAAATGAATCATCCTCATTGAAAATAAAAAAATAATATATGGAAACATTTGTACTTTTAGATGTGTAATAACACCAATTTCTTTCCAATTCCGGTGTAGTATTCTTATTTTACATTTACATCCATAATTATCCTCATCTGAAACAACCATAAAACCATAAAATGAATGCTCCCAGAATAACAAAATTATTCATTATAAGTCATATTAATGAATATATATAAACTTAATAAAATTATAATATCTAAAATATGTATGTAAAATATTATTTTTATGTAATTAATTAATCTAATTTTATAATCCATTAATTTAGATTATGTGTGTATATTTTGTACACAATGTTAGGGCTTCTCATCAATCTTTTTCTTTTGTGAGATATATACCTTATTTACTTGCTATTTCATTAGAGATGTATATATACTACGCTTTCATATAACAGATGATGAATCTAATATTATTCATTATAATAAATGTTTCATTGGATAATTATTAATTTTTTGGGGCATACTAATTGAAAAATTACAAATTGGAAACTAAATTCGTAACCATATTTCTATTTTTTGGTTAATCTTATACTTTATGAATAACTTTTTCTATGAATATCTATAAAATTATCATTTATTATATTATGTTTAAAATTTTGTTCATTAATTTGGATTGACATATGATACATATATTGTATTCATTTGAAAAAACTCCCACATCTATGATATGATATTTTTAAAGGGAAATTCAACTATGAATCCTCAATTAAAATGTTTTCATTATTAATTTTATAAGTTTGCCTCTTCCATGAAAATATTTTTAAAAAGTTTCTAATGAATTTATTTATATATAGAGGAAATTTAAAAATGTAATTTTAAATTATCTCCAAAATATTATCAAAAATGTATTTTTTATGTTTTTAGGTAAGTTTTATTTCATTTAAAAAAAATATTATTATCCAAATTTTTAAAAAAAAATCCAGAGGGTTATTTTTTATATATATATGTAATGAAAAAATTTTACATTCACCATTTTCCATGATATCTTGAAAAATACATTAGATGTTTATATTGATACTTTAAAAAAATTATTCATTTTTTTATGTCCTATAATCTTTGAAAATTAGTTATTTTCATAAACAAATGTTTTTTAGGCATGTTTCCAAATTTATTATTATTTTTTGGTTCTTGGTAATTTTTGGATGATGGGTGGTTTAATTATAAAAAAATACTAGTGATCTCATTCATTCACTAAAAGGAATTGGTAATTTTGGATTTTGACAATGATTGTTTTTCCAAGTTTGAATGTGATGGTCATATTCAGGAATAACCACGACAGTTATTTTATAGTATCCTGAGGGTTACATCATATGGTATCCTTTAGTATTACATATTATGTATATAAAAAAATAATTTCCCATGTTTTATACTTATATATTATATACTTGATTTTTTGTTTTCCTCAAAGTCTCTTGATTTTAAAAATGTATAATAATGATCATTTTTAATTGATTATTTTATTTTGTGGTAATCAAGTTTTTTTAAGAAAATTATTTTAAGGGTTTTCAATAGACAAAAAGATTATGTTATTTTAAGTCCCTTACTAAGATTTTGTGATCATCCCAAGTTTTAAAATGTTGTCCTATAATTTATATGTGAATAGAGATTATGATGATATCAAAGATAAAATATTAGAGATTCATCATCAAAAAAAGAAAATGCATTATTTTAAAATGTTTTATTTGGTAAAATTATGAAACTGGTAATATATTTCTACATGTATTGTATGTTTTTTTATGAATGGTTTATTTCAAATTATAATAATATATAGACTAAAAAAATTACAATTCATGTTAGATAACACTTTAGAAAACTTCTAACATTAAGTTGTTTTATTGTGAGTATTTTTTAAGAGTTATGGATATGAGTAATGGTTTAGAAGTTTACCGATGATTTTATATTCAATATATTAAACACCCCTTTTTGGTTTAATATTGTGGATTTAAATGTGATTAAATCTATTTTGGTAGATTGAATTTATAATTTAAATATTCTTAGTTGTAATTGATTTGATTTATAATGTATTATGAAATTTTTAATGATATATTACTTTCAGAGACAATTTAATTCTCACATGTAATCATTCAGTTCTGTTATTAGTGATGTTCATTTCTATATATTAACACCGATTTAACAAGATGTAACGAAAAGAATATTTCACATCTATCTTTTTCCATATGAATGATTTGATTATCACTCTTTTTGTAAAATCATGATCAAATTATTTTGACTTTTTTTTAGTATTCAAATTACCTGTGATGAACTAGTTTACTTATTTAATACCTTGAACT
The DNA here is from genome assembly GCA_963277665.1 of Viscum album. Classification (NCBI taxonomy): domain Eukaryota; kingdom Viridiplantae; phylum Streptophyta; class Magnoliopsida; order Santalales; family Viscaceae; genus Viscum; species Viscum album. Next base: position 693,560,967 of record OY728164.1, read on the forward strand.
TTCTATAAAAAATTTCATGGGTCATGCTATCACATTTGTTTGATTTCAACATCTCAACATTACCAACTCTCTCAAAAGATGTTATCCTGAAATGTAAATGACCATTTACTTTTTAGATTTTGTTGATCATGTCAGATGAAAAATGTGAACAAAAATAACTCAAATTGTTTAGATTTAATGTATAAATTATTTTCTTCTATTCATATAATGAAGAATTTTGGGTTTATATTGATGAATCATAAGGATATAATTCACATATTTTATTCTCGGATTAATATTTTAAGGACCAAAATAAAGAATAATGGTTAATTTTTTAATATGGATGTTGAATGAAAGATGTATTATTGTATAGAGTTTTAAAATTTATGATATAGTGAAATTTTATAAATATTACCAAAATCATGGAATGAATATGTATTTTTCTATTTTATAATTTGTGTTCATAAATATTTAATTATATTTTTAAGGGAAATTATTCCTTTGAAAATTGGTAAAATGATGATAATTGTTTAGGTACAAGTATGCAATAATTTTATTTTTTGAAATTATTGTTATTTGAGGAAAAAATTCATTATTGTTAGTAGAAATAATATAAATGTTTTTGGAATTATTTGGGATATATATGATCTCAGAATTTGAGGTGACTGTGGGTTCTCAGTTTTTATGATGACAGTGAACGTGTTGAGTTATACTTTGTGGATAAATATAATAAGAATATTTTTTAGGATGACTCTGATATATGTAGAAATTTATAATAATTATATTAATAATGTTTTAGAGAAATGTAATCCTAAATATATTGTTTTAGCCCATCTTTCTAGAAATGGATATTGGAATAGAACCCACGATCAATTGGAGGAATAGGTTAAAGTCAATCCACCAGCCTATGTTATGTCTTAATTATAATGAATTTATAATCATTATATAACAATCTTATTGATAAATTATATTTTTATTTGTGATCAAATGTTTCATCATACTGATAAAAGTGTGATTGGAAATTGATCTGAGTATCAAGTGATCAATATTATTTCTATGGAAATTCACTATTTTTTAACCATTCATGATTAAGATATAAAGAATACTATATTATTTAATTTGAGAAATATTTTTCGAATTATCTTTTTGTAACATATAAGACCCATGGTGATTTATGTTATTTATGGTAATTTGTATGTGACTAGGGAACATACATTTTGGAATGAGAATGATGGATATAATTTGATGATAAATATTAATTTTATCTTGTAATATTAAGTGATCAAGTCCATTATATTTTTGGGACTCAATTTTATTTTATAATATTTTGAGTAATTTTTGGGATAGTTATTTTTAATGGTCTTTGTTCAACATTGGTTACTCTAGAGGAATTTTGGGGATTAATGTTGTTTTTCATTATATAATGTTTATTCCTTTCATTAGATTATATCTTCTACTGGACATTTTTTTAATTAATAATTATATAATGAATAAATAGTTATACTTGATTTATTTTTAGATTCATTAAAGTCTATAATGATGATTCAGGTATGAAAATTCACTGTGACTACACATCATTTAGAGGAAATTATAGATTTTGGTGGAAATATATTGAATAATGATATTATAATTTTCTTGTAATATGGTTCCTTTAATTCTTATTCTAAGAATTATAATAATTATTTTACTCTAGGAAAATTATTTTTGAATAAAAATATTATTTTTTTCATTTCAAAATAATAATTCAAGGTCCTTTTATCCAATCAGATATTTAAGAGTTTGTGATGGTTAAAATTATAATGTCCATGTATTATATCACCCTATTTCATTCCTCTAGAGTTAGTTTATATAATCCATTTTAATGTACGAAACCATGAAAACCAATTATGTTTTTTCCAAAGTACCTTTTCTCTTTTTCATTTATCACTTTTAAGTGAATTTTTTATAAATCCTTCATACGGTGTAGGAATTCAACAAAGGTATCTTGAAAATTAAAATCCCTAGTATTTTATCCAAGTTTGGAATTGAAAAAAACCCAATTAATTTATAGGGGAATAATGTAACATTTGGATTGTTTTAAAAAATAAGGAATTAATACATTTGATATTGTACATGATATGTAACACCGAACATAAACTAAGTATGAAAACTTTTTATTTAAATTTGAACATTATAACATAGCCATTAATTAGAGGATAATGATAAATATTAATTAAATTATGTAATATATAATGTGAAAAATAATTTCTAAATAATTATATAATTAACTTTAAATAATCACTGAAATGATTAGTATCATAATTTTATTCATCAAAAATACAATTTTTTTAAATGCATTTTCATGAATTTATAAGTGAATATAATAATTAATTTATGAAATCTATATTATATAAATTTCATATAAATAAATTAATTTTTTAAATACTAATATAAATTTTTACATTGGGTGGAATTTATTATTTGTTTACGAAAATATTGGTTTTTTATTGAATAGTGAAAATATTGATTTTTTACAAAATGTCAATTATTTTTAATACACTGTGTAATATAAAATTCCCATTATTTATATAATATTTTTTAATTTAATATAATTTTTATTTAGTTAGTTTTCAAAAATATAAATTCTTTTCAATCAATATTTTATTTTATTTTCGAATATGATTATTTTTGGGTTTAAAAATGATATTTTTCTAAAAAATGTTATAACGAACACAATGTTTCTCCTTTTTAATTAATTACTATTATTATTAATGGGTAATATTTAAAATGAAATTTTTATATTATATATAATTAAATTTTAAATTTTTTCACAAATGATAATTATTATTCCTTGATTTGACCTAAAATATTATATTTATAAACAAATACAAATCATGAAATATTGTACATTCATTGTGGCCATAGGTGTTATATAATTTTCCTAATTCTATAAAATTAAGTTGGTAAAATTAGTTAAATATTTGGAATATTATTTAGAAATTAGGTAGTATGTTAATTTAATTTTTATTCATAATAAAATTTACCATGGTAAAAAAATAATTTTATTTTGGCCTAATAAAAATAATGAAATAGGTTGGGGTATGTAACGTCCTGGACCCGGCCAGCCACCTGAACAGTGTTGAACGGGTTGGGTGTTACTACCTTAGGCACACCTTCCTGAACGCCATAATCTACCGACTAGAAATGAGGGTTTGTTAGGTATAGTGGGGAGGCTAAAACCTCTCGGAGGATAATAATAAGGGTACTGGTCTGAAAATAATAATAAATATGCACCGGAAATAAAGACTCAGCATACTCGAACCAGAACCGCAAAGCGGAAGCATAATTAATATAGACAAAAAGAGAAAGTAAACAATTTAAATAACAGCAGCGGAAAGTAAGCAGGACAACATGCAGAAACACATAACTACTATTGAACAGTACAACATGCATCCATAGCTGGTAAAATACAACTAAATATAAAAGGGGCGCTAATGGCTAACCAATAATAGCTACAACAAGTCACCATGACAATACAGAAATGTAAAAAAACAAAGTGAACCCAGCTAGGCATGACCTCAATGTCCATAACATCTCCATGCAATAACTAATGCAGCCCAGCTCCTGAAGATGGCCTCTTTCCTACACATAAATCCATAAAGTCTGCACGCGTCCCAAAGGGTCCGTGTAAGATGTGAGAAAAATATTAGAAGGATACCACCCAACGGTGCATACCAAATATGTGTGTTTAAGAAGTCATACATTTACAGGGAAAGTAGTAAACATTACAATGCACAATTAAACACAAAATCCATTAGTGCTCAACAGCCACCATGGTGCGTCACATACTTCGGCCAACACCAGAATCTCTTTCGTGTAACCCGACACCACGTGCCACCTGACACCTCGTGTCTCAAGTAACAACGTCCCGAAGGCACGCCCAAGAAAAGTAACCCGACACCAAGTGCCTCCTGACACCATGTGTCTCAAGTACCGACATCCCAAAGGCACGCCCATCCCTCGAAGAATCCTCACCACCCACGTGGCTTTCTACGACAAGCACCCCAACCAAAATACCTAACCGCAACTACGGGGGCCTCTACCCACATGAGTGGTCAAAACCACCTCATCAAAGAGTATCTCTTTGTGCACACTACTCAGTGTTTCAGGTGATCAGTAATCACCAAAATATTACCTAACCCACCAACACATTTGACACCTCGTGTCCCTGCGACCATGTCACTCAAGTCCGATGGCATCAGCATCCTAGTAACCCATGCCATGCCCAACCTGACAGTCGTACTGCCTCAAGCCGATGTTCGTGATGCCCAATCTTGTGGTCAATCAACCCATCTTAATACGGGAAAATCCCCAACCTCTGATCAGCATCACTCAAGCGTAACCAGGCCTAGCCCAACACAACCCAAAGGGTCCAGCAGATGCAATTCAGCAATTGCATATATAACATGTAAACAGAAAACATAACCCGAGAAAACAAACTAAATGGTTGAATTGCACTATGAAAGGTGTTGTCCCATACCAGCACTGAGGTCTTAAATGCCTCTATCAATTTATCATACATCAATAAATTAAACTAAATAGTTTATAACAATATAACTCAATTTAAACCATTTTGGCATCCCCCGGCCAAAATGCCCCGATGAGCAACAGCCCCTCACGCAGCCCCGATCACGCAAACTGGTAACATGGCCTACCCAAAGGCATATCATAGGTCAAACAAGAAATTCATTATTAAATACTAGATTATATGGGTCCCGCTCAAAATACGTGAAAACACGCGGAAGGCCGCGTCACCCAAACAACCACGAAAACACAAAATGTGGTACGCAACACCTACCTGAGACTCATACGATGGTACTCCTCCGGAAAGAGCCTCCAATTCTGTCTAAAACGCGGTAAATATGCAAAAGATTCAATACCGTTCAAATGCTTATAACTCATTCTAGAACAAAAATCAGACAAAACGGTCAAAGCAAAATCGAGGCCTTACCGAGGGGGTTCCAACGCATCCAACCGAGATCGGATCTGACATCGGATGAAGAACCGGGAGGAGATTGAAAGTCCAGCCGACTTGGGGGAGGGGGTTCTTTCTAGAACCTCAAAACAAGGCTACTATCCGTTTTAAGAGAAAAAAAAATGTACATGACATGTACTTTAGGACTACACACCGTGTATAGGTCATTTAACTGTTCATAAGACGACTGATTTCAACGTCTTATTTTTCAAACCTGCCGATATTAGTACATGGCTTGTACCTAGGGGTAAACGGCGTGTACTTGGTTCCTCTTCCCTTCCTCCCCGACTTACCCACACGCCATGTATATCCCTCATACATGGGTAGACTACACAGCGTGTCCAAGGGGAACACGACGTATCTTCGGTTCTACCCGGCCAACAGGCTTATACGCCATGTATGGCCTCAAACGGTCTGAGGTATACACGCTGTGTTCAAAACTACATGTCATGTAGAAAAAACTACTACACAGTCATCACACGACATGTACTCGGTGAGCACATAACCAGTCACTCGCCTACACATACACGGTGTGTACTTAAAGTACATGGTGTGTAGTCTAGAAATTTCTAGAATCATCCCATTTAACCCAGTTTCCTTAGAAACCAGTCAAAAAATTTAAACAGGTTCGGAATTTTGACCCGTTCCAAAACCCCGGGTTCATACAAACTCCCCACCTTCACGTTGCTCGTCCCCAAGATGCCTAACGAAACCCGGAGATGGCACCGAACATGCCCACCATTGTTAAACAACCTAGACTACCTTAGTTCGATGGTTCTGGCGAAATTCCACAAGTGGATCCGCAACATAGGAATTTCCTACTCGTTCTCAACCAACAAAAAGTAAAACAAACAAGGTTTTACCAACCTGTTTTCATAATGCATAGTCCTCCCATGATGCATCATCACCCATAGGCCCCATTGGTGCTCTTGTGTCGCTTCCAACACCCAAAATATTCTGCACCACATTGGTGTCAACCTCTATGAGGTCCTAGTTCCTAGCACCTTACGTAACCCGCATCCACGTTACCCGGATGCCCACAACATCTCAAGTAACCCACATCCTCGATGTCCCGATGCCCATGGCACCTCAAGTAACCAGAATCCTCGATGCCCTGATGCGCATGGAACCTCAAGTTACCCGCATCCTCGATGTCCTGATGCCCATGGCACTTCATGTAACCAGCATCCTTGATGCCCTGATGCTACGCGTCTCATACACACACAGATACACACACACACACACACACACACACACACACACACACACACACACATATATATATATATATATCAAACACCTAATATGGTGTCAATCCCACTGACTAGCATCTAGTCAGTTCACATAGATCATGTGCACCACGTGCACTCAAAACAGACATGCCTCTACAGGTCATGCCAAAAAGGAGACATGGAGATCATAGCCACACTGCGGTGAACCTCTAACTGTCATCGGCTCACCAGCCTACTCAGCCTTTGGTAGCTCCACGATGTGCACCTGGCCTAAAAAATGGCTGCCTAATGCCTAACCTCCCTACGATACTGCTCCAGTCACCAGGCAATGACCCCTCGGCTGGGTCCCATTATCTCTGTCATGACCTCCGCAGACAGCTGATCCCTGACTACCCTCTCTGGGTACCGAACATGAACCAACTACAGACGCTACATTCTGTCCTAGTCCCTACATGCCAACTATCTGAGAAGGCTTCCTGCAAAACCTTTCTAGATGCCCATCTTGTCCACATGTCTGGTACTCCTTCAGAGGCCTATCGCACTGAGCCTGAACTTGCCCCGACTGTCCAGACTGGAAGTAAATCACCGAAGAACTACCACAAGGTGTTCTAGCTGAATCCCTGGCCTGACTGCCCTGTAAGAACTCATCCCGTCCGCGCTTCTAACTGTCAGAACCATCACGTGAAGTTGTCTCCCTGCCCAAGTGAAACTTTTATCTCTCATTTCCCTCATCTATGAGTGCCTGATTTACCGCCTCGGAGAATGAACCCAACCTAAAGATGTTCACCTGGAATAGAATAGCGTGTCGTAAACCATCCTAGAAACACTTAACCCTAGCTGCGTCATCGCTTACCAAACCAGGTGCTAAGCGAGATAACTCATTGAAAGTAGTTGCATAGTCAATGACGAACAAATCTCCCTGATGAAGGCTCAAGAACTCATGAGCTCTCTCTGCCCTCAGTGTCTCCGAGTAGAAGTGCTCAAAGAATCTGCCCTCGATGTCCTTCAAAGCCAGTACCTCGTGCCTAGGAGCCTGTACCTGTACATCCAACCAACGCTTTTCCAGTCCTCTCATCATGCATGTCACCAGATTGACCCTCCACCCTGGAGGCATCTCGAGCTGCTCGAAAATCATCTGCATTCTCTCTATCCAGTTCTCAACCGCCTGTAGACCACCTCACCCTGAAACAACGGTGAGTGCTGCGACTGGAACTCCCGTGTCAGACATTCCATAGAAGGATATGTACCATGTGTGCCTCTACCAATCCCCTACAAGACACGTACCAGGCTAGCTCAAAGCTTCTCATCGAGCCACAACCCGAATGATGCCAAACCCGACTGTTGTCTTTCCTGCACAGGATCCTAAACCTGTTCCTATCCCTGAGCCTGTACCTGCGGCTCATGGTCTTCCTGTACCGAATTCTGTCCCAGATCCTGCGGCACTGTATCATCTCATGTCTGACGCTTCATCGAGTCGTAAAGGAGTAACCCGCTAAATACCATAAATGGTTTGACAACACATATATATAACAATATATTCAACACAGATAAGGAAAGTAGTAAAAGGTAGTGCTTAGAAACTACCCTTACTCCCCCTCACCGCAACCCATTCCAATGGCATCCCGGCCTCATGGCCTCCTTACCGGCCCTCAACAGAGCCATGTATCAAAAGTACCTCGGTCCATGCCCATCCCAACAACTCATGTTGCCTCAAACCGACGACTAAGTCGCCCAATCCTAACAGTTACACTTCCTCATCCATAATACATGCCTTCTCTCATAATAGTCAGACCCAAATATCCTGCCACATGAAATTCTACAAAAATAAACCACGGAATCCATATTGCAATAAACAAGCAATTATATCAGTAAGTTCACCAATTTACATTTCAAAGCATATAAAGCATGAAAATTGTTTTTTTTCATTCACATGGAATTATCACATCAAAAAGAATACGTGGAATTATGAAACTGAAATACCCTAAATTATACCTATCAAAAGACAAGAAAGAAAGCCTCAGAAAACCGGCCAAGGTCCAATTATCCATTACCATCCCGTGTCAATGGCCACATATCACAATCATGAACATCACACCTCAAGTAAGCCACCGAGGTGGAAATCATATAAACTGTAATCTGAGCAAAACAAACACCAGTTCCCACCCATGGAAACTAGGTCCATCCCCCGTACCTGGGGATGTAGGCACCCAATCACAAGCTAGAAACCCAGTCCCTGTAACAAACTATCTCTAGTCTACCATATCCCAAATAGTAAAACCAGCATAAAGAAACGAGAAGCCTCAAACTCATTAGTATCCAGTAAAACGCTGCGACTAAATCCCTGTCAAGAACTCCTCTGAAACACCATTGTAACGTCCAGGACCCGACCAGCCACCCGAACAGTGCCGAACATGTGTTACTACCTTAGGCCGCACCTCCCAGAATGCCAAAGGCTACCGACTAGTAGTGAGGGTCTGTTCAGTATAGTGGGGAGGCTATACCCTCTTGGAGGATCATAATAGGGGTACTGGTCCGAGAATAATAATAAATATGCAGCGGAAAGAAAGATTCAGCATTCTCAAACCAGAAATGTAGAGAGGAATCATAATCAATATAGATAAATAACGGAAGCAAACAATATAAACAACAGCAGTGGAAAGTAAGCAGGAATACATGTTGAAACACATAACTACTACTGAATAGTACAACATGCATCCAAAGTAGGTAATACACAACAATATATAAAAGGGGCGCCAATGGCTAACCAAAAGTAGCTACAACAAGTAAGCATGCCGATACAGACAAGTAAAAAAATGTAAACCCAGCTAGGAATGACCTCATAGTCTATACCATCTCCATGCAATAACTAATGCATCCCAGCTGCTGAAGTTGGCCTCTTTCTTGCACGTAAATCCCTAAAGTCTGCACGCAACCCAAAGGGCCCGTGTAGGGTGTGAGACAAATCTCAGTAGGATACCACCAAAAGTTGCATACCAAATATATGTGTTTAAGCAATCATTCATTTAGAAGGAAAGTAGTAAACAATACAATGCCCAATTAAACAAAAACACCTCTGGTGCTCAACAGCCACCATGGAGCGTCACCTACTTTGGACAACATTGGAACCTCTATCATGTAACCCAGCACCACATGCCACTTGACACCTCGTGTCTCATGTACCGACATCCAGAAGTCACACCCAAGAATAGTAACCTGGCACCATGTGTCTCTTGACACCATTTGTCTCATGTACCGACGTCCCGAACCCACACCCATCCCCCAAAGCTCCTCACCTCCCACATGGCTTTCTATGGAAAGCACCCCAACCAAAATACCAAACCGCAACTACAGGGGACTCTACCCACATGAGTGGTTAAAACTACCTCATCACATAGTATCTCTATGTGCACACTACTCAATGTTCCAGGTGAGCGGTAATCACCAAAATAGTACCTAAGCCACCAACACATCTGACTCCTCATGTCCCTGTGACCATGTCGCTCAAGTCCGATGGCATCACCATCTTAGTAACCCAGGCCATGCCCAACCTGACAGACATACTGCCTCAAGCCGATGTCCATGATGCCCAATCCCGTGGTCAAACCACCCATCGTAACCCATGCAAAGCCCCATCATGTGATCCGCATCACTCAAGTGTAACCGGGTCAAGCCCAACAAAACCCAAAGGGTCTAGCAGATGCAATTTAGCAATTGCATATATAACATGTAAACAGAAAACATAACCAGGAAAAACAAACTAAATAGTTGAATTTCACTATGAAAGGTGTTGTCCCATACCAGCAATGAGGTATTAAATGCCTCTATCAATTTATCAGACTACAATAATTTAAACTAAACAATTTAAAACAATATAACTCAATTTAAACCATTTTGGCATCCCCTGGCCAAAATGCCCTGATGAGAAATAGCCCCTCACCCGGCCCCGCTCATTCAAACTGGTAACATGGCCTTCACAAAGTCATCCCATAGGTCCAACAAGAAATTCATTATGAAATTGCATATAAAAATGGTCTCGCTAAAAATACTCTAAAACGCGCTGAAGGCCGCATCACCCAAACAACCATGAAAACACAATATGAGGTATGCACCACCTACCTAAGACTCGAACGATGCTACTTCTCCGGTAATAGCCGCCAATTCGGTCTAAAACACGATAAATCTATAAAGGATTCAATACCATTCAAATGCCTATATCTCTATCTAGGACGAAAATCATACAAAACGGCCAAATAGAAATCAAGGCCTTACCGAGGGGGTTCCACCGCATCAAACCGAGATCAGATGTGACTTCAGAGTAAGAACGGGGAGGAGATTGAAAATTCGGCCGACTTAGGGTAGGGGGTTCTGTCCAGAACCTCAAAACGAGGCTACTACCCATTTTATGTGAAAAAAGAAAGTACAAGGCGTGTACTTTAGGACTACACACCGTGTATAGGTCATCTAACTATTCCTAAGATGGCTGATTCTGCCACCTTACTTTTCGAACCTACCGACATTAGTAGACGACGTGTACTTGGTTCCTCTTCCGTTCCTTGCCGACTTACCCACACGCCATGTATATCCCTTATACACGGCTATACTACATGGCATGTCCAAGGGGAACACGGCGTGTCCTTAGTTCCACCCAGCCAATAGGCCTACACGCCATGTATGGCCTCACACGGTCGGGGGTATACACAGCGTGTTCAAAACTACACGCCGTGTAGTAAGAAACTACTACATGGTCATCACATGTCATGTAATCGGCGAGCACATGGCCGGTCACTCGCCTACACATACACGGCGTGTACTTAAAGTACACGTCGTGTAGTTAGGAAATTTCCAGAAACCACCCATCTAATCTAGTTTCTCAGAAACCAGTCAAAAAATTTAAACAGGGTCGAGATTTTGACCCATTCCAAAAACCCAGGTTCTTACAGGGTAAAATATTTAAAATCATAAAATAACTAAAAAATTCGATATTAAATGTGTGGTTTCTATTTTTATATAGCATAAAAATATTTTAAGTCATTAATTATATATTTATTTTTATGTAATTAATGCCAAAAAATGTGGTTTTCTTTAAATATAGAATAATCATTATTTAATCACTTTAAACTAGCCCTTCTCAAGTATAAATACCACTCACCGACAACAAAATTCTCCTTAGAATGAACGATTTTATTAGAATATAATCCAACATCTCTCCTAACCACTATCCCAGAATTCATGTTCTTATAATCTAACCCAATGACCAGTTTGATGTTCCATAAGGGATATTTCCAGGAAGTGACGTTCATGATGTAATGTTCTCAAACAACCACTCTAGATTTTTTTTCTATAGATATATTCTCATAAAATACATATTACATTAAGGAATAATAATTCAATATTAATTTATATAATATAATTTAATATTTATAATGAAACATGTTTTTCCATTCCATTTCTCATCTCCTCTTATTCAAATAAAAAAAGGCATTTTCTAAATATTTATAGATAAATATCTCCATGGATAATGATTATTCATTTTCCATTAATTATTTCATGGATGGTCATTAAACATTTATTCTATTTAAATGATATTATAAAAATTTTAGTATTACATATTTCATATTCTATAACTAACATATAAAAATAAATTTGAATAAACTGAAACTAGTCTGTGATGGTCAGATCATTCACGAAAATAAACTAACAATTTTAATTGAACTTTTAATCAAATGTATCATAATCATAAAATAATTAAAAATGAAATGAGGGAAAATTTATAAATATTAAAGGTAATTAATATAATATAATTCATATTCTATATTTTTAATAAAATTTTACAAGATCACCAATATTTATACTCAAGTGAACCGACTATAAAACCTTTAAATGAACACCCCCTGAACGATGAGATTTATAATTATTACTATTTAAAATGGCCTTTAATAAAAGTATCAAAATTAAATTAAATAAATATATATGTAAAATTTATTAATTATGTAATTATTTAAAATTATTTTATTATTGAGTACATTAAGATCAACTTCAGAACATTCAGAAACAAGGTACGGTTTTCTTGGTTCACTTTTACATATATGATACATACACTTTATTAACTAATAATTTATTTTGTGAGGATTATATAATTCATTTTGAGATATCATATAATTAATCTAATTTTTTTCATGGTATTAAATTTTATATTTTATAGTTATTAATTTTAGAGGCATACTATTTGTTTGATTAAAAAGTTGCAAGAGAATTCTTAGTGAATTTTTTTTCTATGTGATAATCTTCTACTTATTTATTATTTCATTCTATTAATATGCATGAAAAAACTTTTGATTATATTATGTATTATTTATACTATTTTTTGGATTTAAATATGATACACTTAATCTTTTCGATGGATTAAATATTTCTTTAAAGATATGATATTTTTAAAGGACAATTACAATGAAAATGCTCATTTAAAAATTTATAATGGTTAATATTTTATATATTCCTCTTACATGTCTATTTTTTAAATGGTTTTTATGAATTTATTTAAATGCACATGAATTTTTTAAAAATTATACATTCTTAATTCCAATCAAATTTGTTCAAATAGTTATCTTTTATGTTCAACGTAAGGGTATTTATTTTCAAATAATTTTCTTTTAAATATTACTTTTAGAAAAATCAATTGTTTCAACATATATGGCCTTATTGGAATTTCGAGCCCATATATTCCATTAATATTCCGAAAATTAATTTAAATGTTTATATAGTAAGAATAAAATAATAAATTCCCCATTACATGTGTGAAATAATCTATTAAAATATTTTATTTTCTTAAACGAATGTATTTATAATGAATTATTTAATGATTTATGATTATGTAAAGGTTATTGGGATTTTTTTTATTGTGAAATGTGGTTCATTAATAGATAAAAATAATGTAGAGACTATTATAGTTACTCAATTTAGTGGGTATATAGTATGATATCCATGATAGTTATTCTTAGTGTAAATGTGTGGTTTCCATCCATGTATATTCATGAAGGTTATTGAAAGGTTTCCATGAGGTTTGCAACTTATTTTATCCATGAGGATTACATATTAATTATGTATTCAAATGATGTCCAAATATACCTACTTATACATTATTTATTTATTTTGAGTATTCCTGAAAATATATTGACATTCAAAAGGTAAGATCTTGATATTTTTAAAAATATTATTCATTTTTGGGGATAAATTCAATGTTTTTTTAAATTATATTTTTCAACTGGACTAATAGTTTAATTAATTTTATTTCCCTTACATGTTTTTTTTCTCATCCCATGTTCTATAATTTTTTAATCTAATTAAGGGATAATTTTAAAAAGGAATATATAAGGGGAAATTTTTTAATATTAATCAAGAAAATAAAACAAGTGTTATTTTAAAAAGATTTATTTTGTAGAAAAAATGGATACATGATGTATGTGTTAACTTCCAATGTATCAATATACTCTGAAGAGATAAACCTAATTATCTAAAAATCTAACCTGAAAAAATTCTCAATAATTAAATAATATTAATTCTATTTAAAAATAAATTGAATATGTAATGTTTAATTCCATGTCCATGTATGTAGGGAGTGTCATTATTTTTCAATTACATGGGTCTCTGGAAAAAATATTTATATGTAGTGATTCACATGGGTATCTTGAATGGGGTTTTATTTTACATTTAATTATACCCAAAACTATCTCGTTCATACATTGTTTGTTTACGCATATAGAGATCATGGTCTAGGTCCAAAAAATAGTACCATTTCATTATGAAAAACACCTATAAACGTTATACATAAATATACAGTGACCCTAGAAAGTATTATTTTCTTTTTTTATCATCATTTGATCTTTAATAATTCCTTATAGAAGTTATAAAATTGAGCTTAACTTAAACATATAAAAAAATTTAATTTAATTTTTTGTTAAAGCCTAGTTAGAAAGTAAATTAAATATTGAGATAATATCTATTATATTTTTTATTGGGGAGACCATATACTAAATGTTTATATCTGAAAAAGGTCCTAAAAAGCATCAAAATTAATAATTATGCTCTGGTAACAAATTTTCCATTACGATTGAAAATAAAATGTTTAAATAGGGATGTTAAAATTAGATATCTCAAACATGTTTAATTTAAAATATTTATTTATTTTTTATAATATTCATGATTGATAAATTAAATAACATATTTAAATGTTTTAGTTTCTATAAAATAGTGTGGTTTTAAAGATAAATAATTATTTTAAACAATGATTCATCTATGGAGATCGTATTTTAATTAGATAACAGATGTGTAATATTATGATATTAATTATAAGGTATTTAATTTCTGTGGTGGGAGTATCCACCTTAACCATTGGATAATATGACATAGATACATGTAAAATAATATCAATATATTGTGATAATTTATACGTTGTGGAGAACCCATTATAGGAACGAGGGTCCTTTTTTTAAATGTTCAATTTTTAACTTGATTTGTTTTGTTTCATAATGATATTTTATACAAATATTTTCCAAATGAATAATTATTAGTAATTAAAAAAATTATTTTAATTTAATATTATATAATTGCAGATTTTTTATTGTATAAATTTTAATAGTGGGGAGGATTATAACTCTCTTAACGTTACAACTAGATTATAGAAATTATTTATTTTATGTCATAAATTATTCTTAATACATTAAATTTCATTTCGAAACATCCAAAAACATTTCATAATTAATATATGAAATATCATAATCATGTTATCCTATTAGAAGTATGGTTATGAAGTTTACTAATTTTGTTTTATTAATTTAAAATATTCTTAGGAATATTAATGTGTAATAAATGGTTGTTGATAATGTTTCTGATGTTTTTGTTGTCATTAACAATGATCCCACCTTCATGGGTGGTCTACTATTCTGGGATGCATATGGATTATGAGTTCAAATGAACATACTATAATAATTTTACAAATAAATCAATTTCTGTGGTGGTTATTACTAGTGATTATAATGTATAAATGTACTAAATTTCGAAAATCATATACAACATGTTAGTAGAATATTATTTAGTTCATAAATCAAGAATATACTATGGAATGGTTTTGGATAAAATGTTATGGAAAGTGAAAATTTGTCTATAAATATATATCAATTAGTTTCATTAAAGGAATACATTTATCTAGGATGTGATACTGATAGAGGAAGTGACCTGCGACATGATTCATTATGCTAGGAAATAAACCCATGAATAAGGATTCCAATAAGAAAATAATATCCATTAACTTTATTTTTGTAGTATATAAACAATATGAATATCAAATTATATTTAATTATTAAAGAAACATTCATAAAATACCACCCATAAAACTAGTGGCTAAATATCTTTAGTATATTTGATATATAAAATATTATTATAAACACTGAACAAGAAATATTTTTTTAATTTAATATAATGTGAAAATATATCCCATAGATCACCAATTTATGTGATGGATACCTTAGGGGAAAACATAAATAAATGAGGTAAAAAATTAGTTACTTTCTAAAAACAACCAGAGTAAAGCATAATGATTATTTGTAAATATGAGATTATAGACATATCATGAAAATAAAATGATCATATTTGATAAAATTATATCATGGAATTAAAAATAGGATATGATATTATCATTTAATATTAGGTATGTGTCAACAACGTTAAACATGTCATCAAAATCATGAGTCATGTCCCACTTCTATGAAAACAAAATATTGTCTGCTATGCTAATATTTCTTGAACAATACATGGTATCTCCTAAAATGATATCATTTTCCTATGATTTGGGGTAAATTTAATTATAGTCCCATCCATATCATTTATAACACGAACATTGTATCATGTTCCATATATGGAATCCATAAATATGTTTGATTGTAATAGTTTACAATGAATATAGAGGGGATTGTAGTATAAAAAAATAAACTAAACAAAAATATCATTCATACGATTGTAAAAAGATAAGAGTGATGTATTTTCTAATTAACAGAGTGGGAAAAATAACCATAAACTATCCTATTATATTAGACTATATTTATAGGTATCTTTTTCAGTTGGAAGAAGCTAATTTATTTTGAAATATAATTTTTCGGACTAACTTTCTAATACAGACACATTAGAAATATTAAATCATAATAAGGATTAAAATATAGATCCAACAATAATTAGAATTAATTAAAAGATTAATAAAATAATTCCCCCATTATGTTTACGATTAATGTTATCTATTTACCCTGACTATATGTATCCACATTTTTATACCAACTATAAGGAATTTTTTTCACTTTTGTGATATATCATGATACGAAGATCAGAATATATCTTTTTATACATGGAAGTCATCGATACGATGATCAGGCCCTATATTCATATCTTTAAAATCCCTCGATAGGATGAGTCATATAAAAAAATTTCCAATCCCTGGAGACCCTCGATCAATAATATTATCAGACAGAAAATAAAAAAAAATTTATAACAGATATATAACATTGACAAGGATTCCTGAGAATATTAACTCTCTAATGTATTACATATACTAGGAACAAGGTGTTCATAAAAATAAATCATTAGATGACCTGATTTTTTTAGCATCCTACAACTCTTTAAATAACCATATATTTATAAGTGATCTTTTAATGGTAATGATTTAAGGTTTGTTATAACGACCTCAGACAATTTTCACTTGATAGCACACAGTGATATGGAATAATTTAAAACACATGGTAATTTTTTTAGCTCCATTACAATACTAAAATTACTCTATCTAATAGAAAAAGTCCTTAGTCAGTATAATTATATACATTGGTTAGTCAAATAGAATTTTTATTATTTAATCAAACTGATCATCTGAATGATGGTTAGTCTAATGGATTAGTACCAATGTATGTCTAATGGTCATGACATATTTTATTCTAATAGAAAAGACATATCTCTAACCACTAATTAGATCATTTGTTATTATGTTGTAGCAAATTCGCCATCAATGTGAAAATTTTTATTTAGTAATTTAATGTTTATATTCATTGAACTTTAAAATATTACATCAGTTGTTGTTCAATAATATTTCTAAAAAACATACTAAAAATCATTAAAAAAATTAAATTTATTAAACATAGTTTTCTTGATTGTGTTTTGATATCCAAAACAAGAGTAATCGAACAATAGAAAGAAATACATTGAACACAACAATCTACCCCATTTATTAATGCAGAAATTCCAATACATAATTGAAAAAATAACATTGAAAAACATACAACAATTTTTTATTTATATAAATATGAATATATAATTCATAACTCAAAAAATATTTATAACACCTTCATGATACGATTTATTTTATTAAAAAATCTTTTGAATTAAAGAAATACTGATCCACCTGAAAAATATCTCTAAAAAATATATCCAAATCATTATCTAGTTAATCTTCTCCCTTATATAAATACTAATTTGTCCAAACCTTCTATAAATTTATCAATACTTTATAGCACATTATGATTATCAATAATTATATGGAAACCAAAATACTAAAACATTATAAATAAATAACATACAGAAAAAATATTATATGGATTTAATAATCAACCAAGAATGTAAGAAATAACATACATCCAATAGTAAATTTTAAATATTCAAACTAAACAAATACTTCGATAAAATTTCATTCAAATGTAATTAACAATTTAAATGTTTCAAAATTATTCAGTAAGATTTCAGTATGAAAAATAGTAATTTTTCTTCATCAAATTCTTCAAAATTTCACTAATCGTTTTGAACTTATAATGGTTTTTAGAGAAACATCCTCAAATTATTGGATATTAAAAATCTTGTATTGTATTAATTCATGAATCTAAACATCTTATTTAAGTATCTCAAATACTAAAATAACAATATTATTTTCTTCCTTGATAATAATCATTTCGTATTATTTATTTTGAGTTATCGATTATCCAACTCGAGGTTGTGAAATATTTCTTTATGAACTTTTACATCCCCTGGATATTCATATAATATATACAAGATCATTTACACAAAAAATAAATGGTATAATACAAATATAAATATTTTTTTATAAGAATATTCCATATCCAATTATATTCATTCAACATTAATTAATTGGTTATCATTATCCCTAATATCATTATCCACATGATTTGACAAAATTACCAATTTATTATAGGATCTATTTTGGGTCTTATACTATTTTTGGTAGGTTTTAAAATATTATTAAATAAAAATAACTAATAATTTTTGAACTTACAGAGATTCAAATTTTCCAATAATACTACATTGAATGAGTTTACAAATGAAATAAATATTAGAAAAATGGTCAGTGATATAACTTATCCTTCTCAATGTTTAGAATATGTAGTCAAAATACTACTAAGAAACACTAACCTCTAAATATAATTATCCTAAAGAAATATTTGTATCATTATTTCTTAATGATCTTAAATAATGTTTTTTATTTTCATCAATGTTTATTTTCTCATTCATAGAAAAATTCGCATCTTATAAAAGATGGATAATATCCACATCCTTGTCTATTTAATCTTGTTCAGAAAAATTTTTATGGGATTATTTCTATTATTCAAATTCCATTTATGATTAATTTCATTATTCATTTGTTAAAGGATTTTATTATTCTTCTGATGATGATTTTTTTGTTAACGTTCAATGTTTTCTTCTATAACTTACTTAAACGGTATAGGAGATGATGATTATTGTGATGTTATCATTTATTTTCACACTTTGTCTATATTTATCTCTTAATAAATATTTCTTATTCGTATACTTATTTTTCCACATTATCTTATTATTATTCTTATTTTTTTCTTTATTCCTCCTCTAGTTCTTCATGATCATTTTTTAAATTTATGTTAGATCAGATAACTATTTTTCCAACTGTTTTAGGAAATAATTTTATCTATTTATAGATATTATTATATAAAAAATTTATAAGTGATTTTTTATCAATTTTAGAATTTTTCCATTTTAGTTATTGAGGGAAATTAAGGATGGTATTATTAACATTTTAATGAATTCCTTACTGACAACACAAATGATCTGATCAATTTTAGATTCTTTTCTAGTCTGAATGGTTGGTTTGGAAATAGATTTTTATGACACTTATTATAGTAGATTCATAGAATCCTTCTCAACATCTATCAATTTTCATTACAGCGCATTCTATTAATCTAGTAGCTTATTATGTTTCGTCTCCTATTGCGCTTATTACATTTGATCTTTAGTATAATTATCCAATGCTAATGATTCTGAAATATCATTTACAAACCTTAAATTTTCATGTTTCTATTATTGATTATGTTCCTTCATCTTTTGGAAATCATCATAAAACCTTTTATTTTTTTTGTATGATTGTTTTCTTAGCAAGATTCATCCATTATTTCATTCTTTTCAACAACTATTTTCATAAATGGGTGAGATTACGATGTATTTATTCTGACCTTATGAGTATAATTATTTGAATTTAAGTAAAATATTATCTACATTATCACGATTATTTCTTAAAAAAATAATTCGTATTGTTTCATTAATAGAATAAATTTTATTCTAAAAAATCTAAAGATCCATAAACATCACAAGAAGGATATCTTTTTAAAGAATAAAACAGTATAATCTCTGACATTATCAATGTATTTTTTATTGCTTCCACTATAATGAAGAAAAAAATTTCCAAGTTTACTTGCCTCAGGTTTATCTAGTAATATAAAAATGATATATCAAAATACAATAGGGCTTCCAAATAAATGTTTGAAAATTTTCAAAATTTTTCAAAAGATGATAAAATAAATCACCAGCCTTCAATTTCTCAACAGTTCCAAGCCTGAGTAATTTATGTGAGGATCGAAATGATCCTCCTTTTGTAAAAACCTTCCTAATTTACTAAATCTATTTACAATGAACAAAATTTCTTAGAAAAAATATAAAATGACACTAGATAGTTATTAACATAATATGAAAAATCTATTTATGAAAATAATTCTCTAATAATTTCAGTATAATGTAAATTAATGTCCTTTTCAAGTTTCTATGCATCTATATCGTTCCTTTGATAAAAATAATAATTCATTTAATAATAAAATCGTACATATATTACAACATTATTTTGAGCAATATCATTATTAAAACTTTCCTTCATTTGAATTATTCAATTCAGTCCATAATATTTGGATTTATATTAGATGTCATAAAAAGACCACATCAATCAGAAACAATACTAAATGATGGTAAGTGTTCAAGAGTGGATCTTATGAGACCGTATGTGGGACACTAAATTTACAACAATTATATTGGTGATGTAATTGAATGTTATAATTACATGAATTTAAACTATTGAGATTAGAATCCATTTTTTAGTCTAACAGAATTATTAATTTGATGACTGTTTTAGCTATAAATTTTAGCACTCAATGTTAAGAGAAAAAAATACATAAACGTGAAAATCAGTCGTTTTACAACATAAATTATTTTTTAGAAACAAATAAATGATTTATAAAAATAAAAAATAATATGTAGTCAATAAAATGTATACAATTATTTAATGGGTTATTGAAAAAATTATAAAATAATGGTGTACCTTTCAGAGTAGAAATCATTCATTCGTATGAGTAAAATTTTAGTGATAGTTTTTTTAATATAAACTTATTTTGAAGGATTAAAATTTATAAAATAATTAAAATAGTTTTATAAAAAAAATTATATATTTATAAAAAAAATTGTTATTGTAGATTTAGAACAAAAATTGATTAATATATATTTCTAAAAAATACAGATTATTATAGTTTTATAATTTTTTTGGAATGTTTTATAATTTTTAATGATTCCAAAACTTTTTAAAAAAAATGAGTTTCAAAAAATTGTCATAATGAAAACATTTAGGAATCTAATATATATATATATATATGAAATATAAATTATATACTCCCCTTATGAAAATGAGGTCATTAATATAAATATATTACTAAAAAAGTAGTACATGTGAATGAATTAAAATATTGTGTCCTTTTTTATTTTGTGATCTAGGTTGATGATTTTAAGGCTTTTGAATGCTATAAATGGGATATAGAGAGGTTTCAGTGGTGCATTCAAAAGATTTGAGGTGCAGTTATTCGTGGGTTGATTTCTCGGGAACACTAAAGGTAGGTTACTTCTCTCTCAACTCCACTTGGTTAGAGTTAATGGTTTTTCTTACAATTAATTTGTGGTTCTTGAAATTAAAAGTGTTTTGATGTGTGAAATTCATTAGAAATCCTTTTGGTGATGTTTTGGGGATTTTTGGGAAAAAGAGTGTTTTATGGTGAAATACTTTTTGGTTGTGGATTTTAAAATGGAGATTGTAAAATGGAATTCTATGGTTTATTTATGAAGCTGATTGATGGAAAAGGGTTTTCAATAAAGTGGTTGTTTTATTGAAATTTGGATTGGCATGGAAAATGATTTTCAATAAATGTGTGATTTATTGAAGTGGAGTGATATGAAATGGAATAGGTTGATTGCATATTGTTGTGACCTTGATCGGTTTTATACTTGGTTGTGACTGGTTTATTGCATGTTGTTCTGACCTTGATGGGTTATATGCTTTGTTGTGATTGGTTGAAATTCTTTGTGGAAGTGGGAAGGAAGTATCATTATAAACGGTGATGGGTAGTGGTCGGAAGAACCAGAATGTTGTAGTGGTTGGGAAGTACCTTTGGTTCTGAATGGGTGACCTGGTTGGCCGGACATCCCACCGTTTTGGTTTTTTTTGTGTGCATGGGTGAACGAGTTGGGCGGATGTCCCAGTGTTTGGTTAATTGTTGAGCATTTCTTTGCAAAATGGAAATCGTTGTGCTAATGTATGAATGATGAAATCTCTTGTGGCCTGTTTGGATGGCTTTCCCTTGGGTTCTTGGTTTGGGTGTGAAGGCTTGGTAAGGGCATGTTTGGATTAGGTAATGGTTACACTTGTGATTATTTTATATAAATTGTTTTATATAAATGTGAAAAATCTTTAATCCTAGCGGCATGTGTGGGGAAGTCATTTGGGGAAAACCTACCGAGTTTTCGTAATCACCCCCTACTTTGGAATGTTGGTGTCTTTGCAGAGGTTGTTTATCGTGTTGTGTGAAAAGGTAAGGAATCTCCCTCCATTAGTGGTACATTATGATGTCTTGGTGGAGATTAGATCTGAGAGCTAGGTGTGGACTATTGTGGTGTCATGGCTCGTACTGTTTATTGTTTAGTTTCCACTTGTACTTTGATATGGTTGGTTGTATTTGTTATGGGTTGTACTGTGGAACAAATTGGTTTTGTTTTGGGAATACTTGTTTGGTTTTGAAAGTGCATGCATCATATAGTGATTGATAGTGGATGGTTTGGTTGGTTTTCTCTTAAGGGTAAATCATTCCCTAACTTGTTCATGAATTCCCTCGGCTTTTATATCCAGCCTTTGGCACTATGGGAACGTCACTTAAGGCCATTAACCCTCACTGCCTCCTCAAGCCAATGAGGTAGGGGTGAGGTGTTATAAGTGGTGTCAGTTTTTTCAGTCATTTGGAGTTGATTCTCAGATTGGTTGTTGACATTCTTTGTGGTGCATTCCTTGACTCGGGGTGTTAGAAAGGCGTAGGAATGTTTAAACATGGAATTTATAGTATAAAAGGACATATCTAACACTTTTATTCTAAAATTCAATTTACCAGGGTGTATGGAACATAAGTGGTTTGGAGACACTTAAAGGCATTGGAAATCTCATTGTCATGGGTGTAGCCGCTGAGATGAGTATGGCATGCTTGGTAGAATTGAATTCCCTCTAGGATGCATATTTCATTGGGTTATAATGACTTATGATGTGATACGAATGTGTGAAACTGTAATGGGAATAAATTGGTATTTTAAAAATGATTTGGTTCTCAAAATTGTGAAACATGGAAAATGTGAACTTGTGGAAAGCAGTGTGCAATAGTGTTCTGTAATGTTATTTGAAATGGGATTTCATGATGTCTATAGAAGTAAGAGTCATGGTTTTTTTTATTTTTGTTTATAAAAATGGCACAGGGTTGGCTTCATAAAGACCAACCACAGGAGGCTTCTAAAAATGTGGTAGCACCTGAGCCTTAGGTGAACCAGTAGCTAGTGCAAGTCATAGTGCAAGCTTTCAAAGTTGTGGAAAGTGGAAATAAAATGCATGAACCAAGGCATGTGGATTATGTAGGTCATTTTCAAAAGCATAATCCCCCCATCATTAGGGGTGATTCAGAGCCATAGTGGGAAGAATCATGGTTGAATAGAATGAACAAGATCATTGAGTTCTTGGGAACACCGATAGAGTTAAAAGTGAAGTTTGTCACCTATATGTTGGATGATCTTGCCATTCATTAGATGGAGTTGGTATTCCAAGGAGGGACAGACTAGGTTATGATGTGGGAAGGCTTTGAAGAAATGTTTAATAAACAATTCTACCCACATATGTTCAGAATTCAGCTTATGACTGATTTCTTCAGTTTGAAGAAAGAGATTATGTCTATGATGGAGTATGCAGCTATGTTTATGAACATACTGTGGTTTTCACCTAAGGTGGCGGGTAGCACATCGTTGAATGTTAGGATATTTAAAGTGGGATTAAAGTAAGAAATTTGTTCAAAGATAACAGCACTGTGTATAGTTGATTACACAGAGATGGTGAATAGAGCCACGGTGGCTGAGCAGGATCTGTTGGGTGCCCCAGGTGGAGGAACCATGGTTGTACCCATGGGTAATAGTGGGAAATCTAATGCTGGGTTCAAGCGAATGTGGGACAATTATTCCCAGGGTGGTAGTATGACATATAATCCGAAGCTAGGATCAATAAATCTTTCTCCGAATCCCCAGAGTAAGCCAGGATGTTTTCAGTGTGGTTCTACAAGACACATCAAGTAAGATTTTACCACAAAACCTCGAGAATGTCATATTTGTAATCATATGTGGCATCTGAAGTGTTATTTTCGGAATTCTCTGAGGTCGGGTGCACATGATACTTCTCAAGGATCGCATACATCGTATTCTTCGATGGGATGAATGCATCACGGTAAAGTGGGTCATTGTGATTCTCAGAATACCACGATGCCTTAGCATGGAAATAAAGTACCGAGCATGGAAATCAAACATGTGTTTGGGGCTAAGAAGGTTGTGGTAGATGATCAGTCGAAAAAGGTGGATGATCAGTCGAAAAAGGGTTTATCCAGCCTAGCATGTCCCCA
Organism: Viscum album; assembly: GCA_963277665.1. NCBI lineage: Eukaryota > Viridiplantae > Streptophyta > Magnoliopsida > Santalales > Viscaceae > Viscum > Viscum album. The sequence continues at coordinate 693,585,488 of OY728164.1, forward strand.
TGGGCAGTGACGATGTTGTTTGTGAAAAAGGCGGATGGAAATTTGAGGCTGTGTAGATTATTGTAGACTTAAACAAGTTACGATTAAGAATACATATCCACTTCCATTAATTGATGATTGGTTCGACCAGATGAGGGAAGCCCAGTGGTTCTCCAAGAATGACCTGAGGTCAGTATATCATCAATTATAGGTGAGGGAGGACGATATTCCTAAAACAGATTTTAGAAGTAGATATGGCCATTATGGATATGTGGTTATGCCCTTTTGTATAACGAATTCTCCAACGGTGTTTATGGAATTGATGAATCATGTATTTCAGAGATATCTGGATTCATTTGTGTTGGTGTTTGTAGATGATATTTTGTTGTATTCAAAGAAAAGGGTGGAGCATGAGCAGCACTTGGAGACAGTGTTAGGGATCTTGAGGGATCATCGATTGTCTGCCAAATTCTCTAAGTGTGAATTTTGGATACAGGATGTTCGTTTTCTTGGCCATGAGATTTCTGAAAGGGATGTTTCAGTGGATCCAGAAAAGATAGAGGCCATTATCTCGTGGAAACTGCCAAAGAATGTGTTTGAGATATGGAGTTTTCTTGGTATAGCTAGGTATTATCGGCAATTTGTTCCTGATTTTTCATGTTTGGCTTCTCCAATGATAGCTTTGTCAAGAAAAAATGTTCTACTCCATTGGAATGAATAGTGTGAGCAATGATTCGAAGAGCTAAAGGGTCTCCTTACATCAGCATCAATCATGGTTTTTCCATTACTAGGAAAAGTATATGTGGTGTATTGTGATTCATCAGGATCAGGGATGGGGTGTGTTCTCATTCAAGGTAATCATGTTGTTTCCTATGTCTCTTGGTAGATGAGGGTGCATGAGAAGAACTACCCAACTCATGATTTGGAGTTTGCAGCAGTGGTCCTTGCTTTGAAAGTGTGGCATCATTATCTTTTCAGTGAAAAATTCACAGTATATACAGATCATAAGAGCTTGAAGAACATTTTCTCACAATGGGGTTTGAACTTGAGGAAAATGAGATGGATGAAATATCTCAATTTGTTTGATTTTAAATTAATGTACAGACCAGGTAAGGGAATTTTTGTGGTAGATGCATTAAGTATAAAATCATATGGTTAGATGGTAAAACATGCATCAGACTAGTGGCATTTGATGTCAGTTATAGCCGATATGCAGTTGGAATGTGGGGAACAGGGTGATAGAGCGGTCTTCTTTCCAGTTTTGTTGATTTTCGACTTGGTTGGCATGGTTAGAAAGGAAGAGATATCTGATCCTGAGTGTTTGACCATGGGGTCGATACTCAATGGTGGGGAGACCATTGAGGGTTTAAAACTAAAGGGAGATTAAGTTTTGTGTTTTCAAAATCAGATGGTTGTAAAAGTTTCTTGTTAGGAGGATCTTCTCCTGGCGTACCATCATTCCAGGTGGGTTGTTCATCCTGGAATTCAAAAAATGTATAAAGCGTTGAAGGAGTAGTTCTGGTTGGTGGGTAAGAAAAGAATCGTGGCTGAGTTTGTTTCTAGATGCATGAATTGTCAGCAGGTCACGGTAGAGCATCAAAGGCTAGAAGGAATGTTGCAGTCCTTACCAATCCCTGTTTGGAAGTCGGAGAAAATAGTGATGTATTTTGTTATAGGTCTCCCCAGAATGGTCAGAAAGAACGATGCCATTTGGGTGATAGTGGATAGGATAACGAAGTCGGACCATGCTATCCTGATTCATGAATCTCATACGGTGGATGATCTATCCACAATCTATATCTTTGAGATGTTAAAGAGGCATGGTGTTCTAGTTTCTATTGTATCTAATAGAGATCTGAGGTTTACATCTCATTTCTGGAAATCCTTACAGCAAGCCCTTGGAACTAAGTTGACCTTGAGTCCTGTGTATCCCCTTAGACGGATGGTCAATACGAGAGGACGATACCAACTCTATAGGATATGTTATGGGATTGTGTCAAGGATTTTGGTGGTTTTTGGGAGAGGCACTTGACATTGGTTGAGTTCTCGTACAATAACAGTTATCAGGCATCCATACAGATGGCTCCATTTGAAGCATTGTATGGGTGGCCATGTTTTTCTCTACTATGATGGGTGGAAATTGGGGAGTCCTTGATTTTTGGACCAAGCCTTGTCAAGGAGACAACTGAGAAGATCATGTTGATCATGAAGATAATAAATATGGCTCTGAGTCTTCAGAAATTGTATGCAGATCATCATTGATGACCATTGTCATTTGAGGTGAGTGATCATGTTTTCATGAGGATCTCTCCTATGTTGGGGCATCGTCAGTTTGGAAAGTAGGGAATGTTATCTCTATGGTATATTTGAACTTTTGTGATTTTTGAGCTTGTTAGTGTGGTGTCTTGTAATTTTTATTTTTCACCTAGGATTAGTGTGGTTCACAATGTGAATCATGTGTTGCAGTTGAAAAAGTATCAGCTAGATCGTGACCATGTGATTCGATGGGATCATGTTGAGCACGAACCGAATGCTTTGTTGGTGCACGTGCCAATGCGGGTTGTGTATACGCAAGAGAAATTATTGCATGGTAAAAGAATAATTATAGTTCCTTTTTTGTGGAAGCATGGCCAGATTTAAGAGGAGACTTGGGTGCGGGAGAAAGAGATGATCGAGTAGTGGCCCGAGCTCTTTCGTCCAAGGACAGGTTCACTACTTTCCGAGGACGGAATGTCCAATGGTGGGGACAATGTAGTACCCCGATTTTTAAGTATTTGGACTTTATTATGAATTTTTATGTGTTTAATGTTCATTGGATGAGTTTTGTAGAGGTTGGGAGAGTTTGGAATGATTTTGGATGAGTTTGGATACTTTTAAAGGGGTGCACGGTTTGAGAACGGTTAGTGGAAACCATGCGGATTCTCCAAGAAACAGTGAAAGGGAGACCGTAGTCTTTTCACGGCCTTTGCATGGTTTTCTATACTGTGTGAGGAAACTGTGCGGACCCTTTCTCTCGGGGCAGTAGTGTGTGCACGGTTACCGCACGGTTTGCCAAACCGTGTGGGCTAACCATGCCGCCACTAAAAAATAGAGTTTTAAAACCCAGGCTCACTCGGGATTGCCTACTTCAACTCCAATATTCCTCCCCCTCGAGCCTCACTAGGGATTTTCAGTTCACAAGGGTTGGAGGGGCTCTCCCACTCGATTTGGAAGCGTTTTGAAGGGGTTTCTTGGCGGTTTGAAGGTGGATTCTCCCGGGTAAGTCTATCCTCTTGTTTCTATTGTGTTTCCCCCTAGATATGCATCCCTCTCTTTCATGGTTTTCTATATCTAAACAATTTGTGTGTAGATCTATGGTTGTGGTTTCCTTGTATGATGATTTTATGGCTTGTGAATGCTAGGGAAAGGGAGGTAGAGAGGTTTCGGTGGTGCGTTTTCCGGATTTGTGGTGCGGTTGTTCGTGGGACTATCTTTCCGGAACCATACAGTTAGGTGGCTTCTATCTCGACTCTAATTTGTTAGAGCTAATAGTTTTGGTTTCAATTAATTTGTGATTCTTGAAATTAATTGTGTTTTGATGTGCGAAATTGGTTATAAATACCTTGGATGATGTTTGGGGATTTTTGGGAAAAAGAGAGTTTTATGGTGAAATGCTTTTTGGTTGTGGATTTTAAAATTGGTATTTTAAAATGGATTGTTATGGTTGATTTTTGATAATGATTGATGGAAAAGGGTTTTCAATAATGTGGTTGTTTTATTGAAATGTGGTTTGGCATGGAAAATTATTTTCAATAAATGAGTAATTTATTGAAGAGGATTGATATGAAATGAAATTGGTTGATTGGATGTTGTTGTGACCTTGAAGGGTTATATATATGGTTGTTACTAGTTGATTGAATGTTTTTTGACATTCATGGGTTATATTCTTGGTTGTGATTGGTTGAAATGTTGTGTGGAAGTGGGTGGGAGGTCTCACTATAAAAGGTGATGGATAGTGGTCGGAAGAACCCCCATATGGTACTGGTCGGGAAGTACCGCTAGTTGTGAGGGTGAACGGGTTGGGCAGAATTCCCACCATTTTGGTTGTTTTGGTGTGCATGGGTTAACATTTTGGGTGGAAGTCCCACAGTTTGGTGGTTTTTTGTGCTTTCCTTTGCAAGTTGGAAATTGTTGTGCTAATGTGTGAATGATGAAATCTCTTGTGGCATGTTTGGTTGGATTTCCATTGGGTTATTTGTTTGGGTGTGATGGCTTGGTAACGGCATGTTTGGATTATAGAAATAGTTACACTTGTGATTATTTTAAATAAATTGTTTTATATAAATGTGCTAACGATTTTTTCCTAGTGGCATGTGTAGGGAAGTCATTTGGGGAAAACCTACTATGTTTTACAACTCACCCCCTTATTTGGCATGTTGGTGTCTTTGAATACGTTGTGTATCATGATGTGGGGGAACGGTAAGGCATCTCCCACCTTTAGTGGTGCATTGTGATGTCTCGGTGGAGCTTGGAGCTTGGAACTTGGTGCGGAGCTATGGCGGTGTCATGGATCATAATGTTTTTTGTTTAGTTTCTTTTTGTACTCTGATATGGTTGGTTGTATTGGTTTTGGATTGTATTGTGGAACAACTTGGTTGTCTTTTGGTAATACATGTTTGGGTTTGAAAGTGAATGCATCATATAGTGGTTGATAGTATATGGATTGGTTGGTTTTGTCTTAATGGAAAATCGTTCCCCAACTTGTTCTTGAAGCCCTCGACATTTATTGCCAGCCTTAAGTGCCTTGGAAACGTTGCTTAATTCCAGGTAACCTTCACCGCCTCCTCTATCCAATAAGGTAGGGGAGAGGCAATACAACATGTATAAATTTCTAGTTTTAAATTAGTTTAATGGAAATTGTTTTTTAACAAAGTAGTTGAGTTTTACTAGAACTCAATCAATTTTCAATGAGTGAGTGTTTCATCAACAACAATTCAGAAAAATAACTTTCATCTTCCACATATTAAGATTCTACAGTGAAAAGTTCTATAGAGTGCAATTTTTACATGAACAAGAACATAAAGTGTCACCTATGAAATTAAATGTTTGAAATATACATTGTATATCCTTCCTACATCCGCCAAAATCAGTATCTAAAAAACATGTTAGTTCAAAATTATTTCGTGAAGAATATAATAATCCTAAATACATAGATCCCTTATGATATTGAAAGATTTATTTTAAATAGATAACATGGGATTCATTTTTATTCTTATGATATCTAACATATAGGCATAATGAATACATAAAATTTAGAAGAGGTGATATTTTATAAAGTACACTTCCAATCAAAACACTAAATGTATAATCTAAAACTAATTTCACATCTTCATCATAATCTATTGAATTTATGGAACAAATATAAATACCAATACTTTTAGGGTCCTTTTAAATTTCATAAATAGATAGTTTATATGTATATGTTGAGAGAAAAATGTTCATTTTTTTTGAAATTTGAAAATATAGAATGTCGGTAAACCCAACTATCAAACTCCTTTAAAACTCATATTTCATAAGATCCAAAAATGAATTTGTTAAATATTATTCATTTCCACCAAATATGTCATCATCAACATATATTTGTACAATCATAATTTTTTTACTTATTTTATAAAAATATTTTTATCACACCTCTGTTAACAAATAATTTATATAACAATACTCTTTTAAACATATCATACCACGCATTACGTGCCTATTTAAGTCTGTAAAGTACATTGATATGTTTATTAACATGTTCTGGATATATTTTATTTTCAAAACTAGTGGTTGTTTAACATAAAATACCTCATTAACATGTCCGTTATGGAATGAAAACATCACATCCATTTGAAATAGTTAATTTTTTTTAAAATGTTGTAATGTATAGAAAAATACAAATTGATTAAAGTACTTATACCCAATAATTGAGTTTTTATAGTATATTTCCTCTTGTTTATTATATCCCATATCATTAAGCCTATATTTTTCTTTAACTATTATTCCATTTTCATCACATTTGTTCCAAATAACCCATTTTATTTCAATTATAGAAGTATCGTTGGGAAGTTCACCTAATGTCCAATGATTATTCCATTTAAATCCATTGACTTAATCATGTATTCCTTTTATCCAATCATTATCACCTAAATCATCATCAAGACTATTAGATTCTAATTTTGATATGAATGATATATATTAATGTTCTGTCCTCATGGAACATCTAGTCCAAACTTTCTGATCTACATAACAAATGATTTTACCACTAGGATGATTCATAATAAATAACAAAATTGATGGGTTTTCAAATGTTTTCTTGATCAACCATATGAAGAAATTCATCTTGATAAAAACATTAGAATAATATTTTTGAGTTTTTTTCTTATGATATGTATTTTATACTGTAGATTGAAATTAATTTTTTAAATTAACTATGATGATGTATGTTTAGGTTTTTTGAAAAAAAAAGGTATTTAAATTATCAATCATAATTATTACTATTTCCTCAATAGAACTCATATTTTTATTAAAACCACTATAATACTTCATAATTGGAGAGTGGCATAAAAATATCACTTTATCATATATTAGATTAAAAAATTTATGTTGTCATTAGTATTCAATATTATTTATTTTCATCAAGATACAATGCTGTAAGAGAATTTTAATTTTATTCTCTCCCAAAACACATCAGCAGTTTTATTAATAAAAGGTATATTTATAACTAGATATATAATATAACATGTATTAACAACCACATATGAAAAAAATTACCCACTGGGTACTCCATAACTATGGTTCTTGTAATCTTTGGAAGGACTCTATTTCTTCTTTCAACTATAACATTTTTATATATTGTTCAAGGTTCTGAAACATTATGTTAAACACCATTATTATTAAAAAATTATTCCAAATCAATCTTTACATACACTCTATTATAGATAAAATGAATAGTTTTCAATGATAGGGTTTTATCATTTTTTACTCTCGATTGAAATGGTTTAAAATAACTAAATGTCTCTTATTATCTTATTATAAAATTAACAAACATGTATCAAGTGTATTCATCAACAAAAACATATACATCCTGTTTTTCAATAATTCATACTGTTTATTTATGACCAAAGAATTCCATGTACACTATCTATAATGCATCATAAGTTGAAACATGACTAATTTATTTAGAACATGGATTATGTTTCCTACCACATAGAAAAGGATCACAAACATAAGAAGTATCAGACATATATTCTGGTAGAATATTAAAAGGTCCATTATTATTCAACTTAGTTGATGTTATATGGTTATAGTGTCCTAAACCTAAATTTGATAACCATGATTGATCTTAAATTCCACCAAAACAAGGAAGATATTATATCATATGGTCTTTAAATTTTAATGTGTATACAATATTATATTGATAAAAATAATTAATAAATTCATCTTTTGACCTATTTACAATAAATTTTTCATTCTAGGAGTTACAAATTTATCACTCATCATGTAACAGAATTATAATAACAAGCTAGTGATTAATTCCTTCAACAAATAAAATATTTGGAATAAGTTATTTTCATAATAAGCACAATATTACCAACACCAACGATTTTTCCTATATCATTATATCCAAAGGTTAATTTTCTGCTACTCATATTGATAATATTATAAATGAAATATTTTTTTTCCATTTTTAATTTTGGAGGAAGAAATATATAGGTAAAATTATTTTCTATTTTTGGTATTTATTATATTTTTTTTAAAAAATGAGTTATTTTCCAAAACTGAATCCTTCTTGGCTACAATATTATCCAAATAAAATATTTTGGGTAACCATATTTCTCCAAAATTATTTTTTTGAGAATGTTTCATTTTTAGAAAAAAATATTCTTTAAGAAAACCAAGAGACTAAACTATAATTAAATATTATTTACATTCACATTTCCCTCCAATTTGAGACATTATTAGAAATGGATCACCCATAGAAACAAAATATATATTATTGAGAACCAATTTTTTGTTGGTAAAACACATTTTGATATTATCAATCCATGGTCTGATTTTTATAAGCATTTTATCAATTGTTTAATTGTGGTAAACATAAATAAAAGCTATGTAAAGAAAAAAACATCATAAATTAGTTTTGAAACTAAATTCATAACCTCAATGAAATTATTTTTCAAACTAATGATATCAAAATCAGTTGGTAAATTATTTTTCACATAAATAACGTTCCAAAAATATTTTAATTTTTTTTCATTTGATAATAATTTTTATCATTTTCATTAAAAATATATAATATTTTAGTAGTAAAAATATTTATCTTTTAATTTACCATCATATTTTTTTAATGGGATATCTAATTATTTTTCATAGACATTATAATTTCTATTTTATAGATGTTTTTTAAACCCAAATTCTTTTTTATAACTGTGTAGATTATTATCCTCATTAAATAAATTTTATTATTTGTCATTTGATTTATAATTTCTTTAATCATGATGGTTTTTATTTAAATACATATTTGTAATTTATTCAGTAGTTTTTACATTTATCATGATTTTTTTACATTTGGTATTTCTAAAAAAATAAAATATTATTTTTCTAGAGTTATTAGTGTTAGATGAAATTTATTATGAATTATCTCCATCCATGGAACTCCAAGTGTCAGAAGCTTTCAAAAACTTCTTTCCATTCTTATTGTAACACATCTTTTCATTTTTATCTATATTAATCTCTTTCCCTCTTTTATTTTTATCTTAGGTCAATTTGTTCTCATGTGTATTGTTTTCTTGTTTTCATAATTGGTAACCTCATTCGAGTCTTTCTTATTATTTTTACCTTTTGAAATATTATTATATGTATTATAAAAAATTCATGACGACTATTTTTTTATCTCTATTACATAATTTTCCAACTCATTTCGAGAAGAGGATAATAAACCACAATAGAATTCAATAATTACATTCATTCACTAGGAAGATATTACATCTTATATAGTGGAATGAACATTAGTAGGAACATTCATAGTTTTTTCAATGGAAAAATCACCATTTTTATTCTTAAATATTCAGTATTCCTTTTTAAACACCATTAATTTTTCATAATAGAACCAATAATACCATCTAAAATAATTTTCATAATTTTCCATGTACCATCCAATGAAATTAATTTATATTTTCATTAATTTCAAATATTCTATATGTTTTTTCTTTTAAAATTCCATCAGTAAAAATTTTCATCCAAGGTAACGTAAACAATTCATAATATCCGTGAATATTTGATGAATTTTATACATTGATTCTCAAGGGAGAAACCCAAATTTGTATATTAAGATCTCATCATCTCTTATCTTGTATCAACAACATTATATAATCCAATGCATAGAACTTTAATCTTTTTCCAAATTCTATTAGTAGCTTCACATGATGAAATATTACAATATATATTCCAAATCATAGATCATAGAAGAGTATTCTTTACTCATTAATATATCTAATATTAACATTTCTCTTGATAAGTTAAATTAATAACTTTCTTCTCATACAACTTGTAATCACCAATAATAATTACAATGTTATCGACTCTAGAGTTGCTAAAAAATTATCATTATATATATCTTGTATATAAAATAATTACCATAAATTTTTGGTGGTCGACTGGTATTGAGGGATTTAACAGTTCTCAAATTGGACCCTTCGATCAAAAAAACAATAGAAACACATTTTTTATAAATATACATTATGGTAAATTATCTTTATAAAATATAATTTTTTAAAAAAACATAAACAATCAGTAGTTGAATAAAAAAGTAAAAACTCAACAAATATACTATATTAAAACCACATCGGATACTAGTTACTGGATCATTATATCATTTTATGGCTACAAGAGTGGGTTAATTTTAGTTTATAAAATTATATTAATCAAAAAAGTTATTCCTAATTTAGAAAAAAGATAATAATAAATTATACTCTAATTATTCGAGTGTTGCAATCGAAATCAGAGACTATCAAATTATATCAATGTACCTTTACCGGTATCACATTAATTTCGATAAAACATAGTTCTATATAGATATATTTATTATAATAACATTCTAGTACAATCAAAGTAGAAATATTAACTTGTTACATGATGTAAAATATAATTCGTATTATATAATTAATGGAATTCATGATTAATAAAGGAATTACCCCCTTTAACCTTAAGATTTATGGTAGCCAGTAACCCTAACTAGACGTATCCACAATTTTACACCTACACTAATTTATATATTATCTTAACATGAAATCCATCAATTATAAGGCCCCAACATTAAACCTGACTTAATCTTGAGTTATTACAAGATTACACATTGAGGATCTTTTCAAGTTTAGAGTTTTAGAGAATTAGATCATAAAACTTTCATTACATTTCACATTTAAACAAAGTGGTTACATAAAGATAGTATTCATTTTTTTTCCCATCAACGGAACATATTTAAAATAAAACATGGATTCTTTCTTGACACTTCCTTGACACTATCATCATATCATATACCTTTCCCTTGACCTGTGAAAAACATTTCAAAAAAAACTTTGGATGAGCATTAAAAACTTAGTATGGGTTATAACAATATGGAAAGGAAACATGAGTTCATATATACATAAGAATAAAATCATACTTTACCCATAAATCATAAGCACTTTAACAAACCTCATAAAATCATGAATAAATCATAGAAATCATAAGACATAAAGGTAACTTGAGGCATTCATAACATTCTTACGTATGGAGTAACCCTCTTGGTTACGTTTGGAATACACATCACTGTATATTCCCTAAATCTCATCAGAGAAAAATTAACGTTTCACTCCTTCGCGTTACCCAATGCATTGGAGAGCTATATCAAGATCACCCGCCCTTAGTTTATCACGGAACTACCCGTCTTCATAATAATGCCCAAGAACCTCAACATAATCGTATCAAATAAAACGTGTATAAAGGAAACATAACATTTCCACCTTTCAATCACGTGATATCAATACAACACATTGATATAAAAAAATTATTAAAACCATTTTCAATACCAAAATAAAAGAAAAGTAAAACATGGAATTTATTTTTCTTTTAGAAAAAAGGTATGGCTTGTAGAGGAAGGAGAAATTCAAATAATGGTCACGGCGGCGGATAAGTCATTGTCGCCGCATACGTACGACAAAAACATTCCATTTTTTCATTTAGTAAATGCTTCGTATAAAAAAGATTCCTTTTGGATAAACGTAATAGTCAAAGGGGTTTATACACTGTATAAAAGAAGGTTGTGTATAAAACAAAATATGCCTCAATGAATGGAGATTGAGACGAAGTCCCATACCTCGGGTCCGACTTGACTCGGTCGTTGTTTAATCTCCTGAATAATAAACTTGAGTTAATTTATACTTGTTTAAGAAACTTTTTCAAGTTCATTATTCCTTTTATATCCCTTATTTCCAGTCATGAACACTATGTAATTATTTAAGTTAATAACGGTCGTTTTAATGATCATTGGTACTTGAGTCAAAAATAAACCCTTTATAATTACAACTTGTTCATGTATCCATTATATGCAGAATGGTATTAATGATGTAGATATCATATATATATCATATATATCCAGTAAATGCATTCATTTATAATATTATATAACATTTAGAGGTAATAAATTAAATGCACCGTTCATGGAGATGGTAAGCCGTACGTACACATGAACGCTGCTTCCATTTCTATTTCGTATTTTATGAAATGGAATCATAACAATATAAAGGAATATTATAATTCCAGTTTAATATCATATATAATATCATAACTCTATCCTTTATACGTCCCACATATGTTATTAACGAATCTAATCACTTTGAGGGGGCGGTAGTCCGCACTTCCTTAAATGAAGATATCACGTTTACCCATAATGGAAACCATAAAGGTATGCCCAAAATGAAAAATACATATTCTTGAGGAAAACATAAAAATATTATATATCATATATAAATATAGTGTTATCTTAATGGCCACCTTTGAAGGTGTTAAAAGAATTTTGAACAATCATCGTTTAGGGAGGTAGACATTTGCCATCCACAGAAACAGTATGTTCATTAACCAATAGATGTAGGTGTGTGTAAGTGCAGCTAGAATACTTCTTATAACAACATCCTAGTATATGGAATATACTGTTTTTGTTAAAAAATAAATGAATACAAATAGTTTAGGGGGTTGGAGAAGCAAAATAAAACAAAAGGACTCAAGTGAAGACATTACCTTAAAATCTGGTAACTTCCTTTGGTTTGAGCTCAAAGGCTTCCTTGGGAAGAATTATGCCCAAATTGAGGCTTAAAGGAGTAATAGAGGGAAGTGTAGAGACAAAATGGGCAGGTTTTGGCCGAGCCAAAAACTTTGGAAGTGTGGGTAAGGAGGTAGAGGTGGGGGCCTTTTATAAGAGGAGAGGAGGGGCACTCTTGGAATGTAAAGAAATATTTCTTTATTCTAAAATTAGTTTCGGATTCAAAATGTCCCACATTGATATAATTCTAGGGTAAGGTGATGAGGGTTTGAAATCCACCCATCCAATAGGTTTTGTACATGTGTAGGTCATAGATTTTACATTATCTTTTCATTTTATTTAAATCCTTTATTAATGAGGTAATCGCTGCATCATCATGATGTCATAAATAATTTACTTTATTTAATTTATAAAAATTATAAAATAAATATCATGATGTAGGAAATATTTTTAGCTTTCCAATTACTATTTATAATCAAAAATCTGACTTTCATAACCCCATGTAACAATTGTTTTAGTAAAATAACTCATGTTTGTGTCATTTTTACTTTAACATTAAATAAAAAGTTATTTATGTCATTTCCCAACCAAAGTGGTTCCATGGGGTCCCGAAGTAGACCCATGGATTTTCTTGGTCGGCCATGACACATCCAATGAGGGTAGGACATGTGTCAAGATCATCTCATATTATTAAAACATTATTTTTACCTTAAACTACAATAATTACCTCTAATCACGATTAAAAACATAATAAGTTACTATTCACCAACAAATTATTTTAATCCCATTGAACCACATTTTACTTCTTAATGACAACCATGTATGTCGTATTTTTGAAATTCAAAACACAAAGATGGAAAATTTTCATTTAAATGGAAAATCAGTTTTTATAGGTACCACTTAGTGATTTCACTATTCATCAAAAATTAATGTTTTTCAGAAAATTACCAAAAATTCATCCTCAGATATATTTGATATTCCGAATTCAAAAATGATGTCTATTTTACAAAATTTAAATCATATAAGTTAAATTAATTAATTTAATAATTAATTCTCATTGTCATGACAAATAACGTGTTTTTATGAAATAATAAGTATCAAAAGATTGACACTAGTTTGAGTCCAATTTCAAAGTGAAATTAATTCCAATGACCGTGATTGGATTAAATGGTAAAAATATATTCTAATTTCACTTTAAAACAAATTCAAAAGATAATATAATCATATAAATAAATTAGATAAAAAATCAGTTTTGATGTAAAATGCAGTATTTTTCAATATTCATTAAAAAATGAACATTGTCAGAAAAATACCAAAAATTCACACAAAGTAAATTTTTATGTCCCAATCATAAATAATAAGTTTATTTAGACAAGAATAGCTTATAAAATTTTCAAAAGATAGATTTAAAAAAAATTTCCATCAAAAGGCAGTAAAACAATCTTTTAAAAATATTAGTTTATTCCATGCTTAAGATTGGATTTATTTTCATTTTATGCCTCTAAAACACTATATAATTCATTAATAGACATAGATAAAAATATCTATTATTCATTACTTACTTGGGATGTTACATCCTTCCCCCCTTTAGAAAATTGCGTCCCCGCAATTTATTTACTTATCGAATAAATGTGGGTACTTATCCCTCATTGCATTTTCAGATTCCCATGTTGCCTCTTATATCATGTGGTTTTTCCACAAAACCTTTACCTAATTAATCAACTTATTCCGTAAAAATTGCTCACTGTGGTCATGAATCTGGACCGGTTGTTCCTCATAAGATAGGTTCTCTTCCAGCTGAACTACCTCTGGACTCAAAAAATGAGATGGATCTGGCATGTACTTTCTCAGCATCGAAACATGAAAAACATTGTGTACCTGAGATAAACTCGGAGGTAATGCCACCCGGTATGAAACTGATGCAACTATCTCCAGAATTTCATATGGTCCAATGAACCTTGGACTCATCTTTCCTTTCTTACCAAATCGCATCACATTTTTCCATGGTGATACTTTGAGAAAAACATGATCACCTACCTCAAAAAAGAGATCCTTCCTCCTATTGTCCGCATAACTCTTCTGCCTACTCTGAGCTGTTCTCATTGTTTCTGAATCAGTTGAACTTTTTTTTCCATCTCTTCTACCAATTCTGGTCCCATCAACTTACTTTCACCCACATCATCCCAGAAAGCGGGAGTTCGACACCGCTTCCCATATAACGCCTCAAATGGTGCCATTTGTATACTGGAATGAAAACTGTTATTATATGAAAATTCAACCAAAGAAAGATATTGGTCCCAACTTCCATTATAATACATCGAACAAGCTCATAGAATATCCTACACGGTCTGAATTGTTCGTTCTGACTTCCTATCTGATTACGGATGAAATGTTGTACTAAAATTTAATTCAGTAACCAACAACTTCTGAAGGCCTTTCCAAAAGTTAGAAGTAAACCTGGGATCATGGTCAGATACAATGGAGAGGGGAACTCCATATAACCTGACTATCTCTTTAAGATACAGACGGGAAAGTTGATCTAGGAAAAAAGTATCTCGTATAGTTAGGAAATGAGCAGATTTAGTCAAGCGATCAATAATAACCCAGATTGCATTATTACCATGAGGGGTCATTGGCAATCCCACAAAGAAGTCCATGGATATATTCTCCCATTTCCACTCTATCACTGGTAAAGGCTGAAGCATCCCTTTCGGTAACTGCCGCTCTGCATTAACCCATTGACATGTCAAACACTTCACAGTAAAATCAGCAATATCTCTTTTCATTCCATCCAACCAGTAATACTCCCGCAGATCTCTGAACATCTTAGTACTTCTAGGATGAACTGAAAATGAAGATCTATGAGATTCACATAACAACTCTCCTTTCAACTGTGAATCACAAGGCACACAAAATCTCTTCCCAAATCTCAAAACACAATAATTATCAATGTTGAATTCAGGCAACTTACCCTTCTGAACCAGCTCTACCTTTTTCTATAACTCACTGTCTTGCTTCTGTGCTTTCTGGATTCTGTTTGATAGAGATGATCTCACTGATACCTGAAACAAAACATAAGAACTTCCCACTCCAACAACTTCTATTCCAAAGTTCATCAAATCCTTAACCAAAGAATCACGTTCCAAACACAACATTGTTAATGAAGAATTACTTTTTCGACTCAAAGCATCGGCCAATTTATTTGCTTTTCCCGAATGGTAATGAATTGTACAATCATAATCCTTGAATAATTCTAGCCATCTCCTTTGTCTCATGTTCAATTATTTATGAGTAAATATACACTTCAAACTTTTGTGATCGGTATATATTTCACACTTTACTCCAAACAAATGATGCCTCCAAATTTTTAAAGCGAAAACAATATCAGCTAATTCCAAATCATGTGTAGGGTAATTAACTCATGAGTTTTCAACTGTCGTGAAGCATAAGCAATTACCTAATCATTCTGCATTCGGACACAACCAAGTCCTTTCAATGAAGCATCATTGTAGATAACAAACTCACCTTTTCTGGAAGGTAGTGCCAAAATTGGAGCATTCACCAATCTTCTTTTCAACTCCTAAAAACAATCATCACATTCTTTTGTCCAGATAAACTTAACACCCTTCCAAGTTAGCATAGTCATTGGTATAGATAACACTGAAAAATTTCTAACAAATATTCGTTAATAGCCTTCCAAACTATGGAAGCTACGAATCTCAGTTACATTTGTGGGTCCTGGCCATTCTTCAACAACTTTTGTTTTATCTGGATCAACAGTTATGTTATCTTTTGAAACAATGTGACCAAGAAAAGAAATTTATTGCAACAAAAACTCATATTTTCTGAATTTCCCAAACAATTTCTTTTCGTTCAAGGTTTTCAAGATAACCCTTAAATTTATTTCATGATCCTCTTTACTTTTGGTAAACACCAAAATATCATCAATGAAAACAACCAAAATTTTTCACCTGAGTCAACTGAGCCATCAGTGTAGTAAACTACTCAATTATGATTCTGACCATCTCTGGTTGCTGATTCGAAAGGTCATTATATTCTGTATGCCTTCCTAGAAAAGCTTCTCTGTTTCCTCCATGGAAAACCATTCTTATCACAGAAATATCTTAGGCGAAGCAACATGGTAATCTTTAAATTCTATATCATTTAAAAAAAATTGGATAATCATTTAATAGAATTCAAACTCCTAATTTTATCTAAACCGACCTCTGATACCAACTATAAGGACCCATCCTTAAACCTTACTTAATCTTGAGTTATTACTAGATTACACATTGAGGATCTTTTCAGGTTTAGAGTTTTAGAGAATTAGATCATAAAACTTGCATTACATTCCACATTTAAACAAAGTGGTTACATAAAGATAGTATTCATTTTTTCCCATCATCAGAACATATTTAAAATAAAACATGGATTCGTTCTTGACACTTCTTTGACACTATCATCATATCATGTACCTTTCCCTTGACCTGTGAAAAAAATTTCAAAAAAACTTGGGATGAGCATAAAATTCTCAGTATGGGTTATAAAAATATGGGAAGGAAACATGAGTTCATATATACATAAGAATGCAATCATACTTTACCCATAAAACATAATCACTTTAACATACCTCATCAAATAATGAATAAATCGTAGAAATCATAAGACATAAATGTAACTTGTGGCATTCATAACATTCTTACGTAGGGAGTAACCCTCTTGGTTACATTTGGAATACCCAAAACAGTATATTCCCTAAATCTCTTCGAGTATTCCTTAACGTTTCACTCCTTTGCGTTACCCAATGCATTGGAGAGCTATATCGGGCTCACCCGCCCTGATTTTATCACAGAGCCACCCGTCTTCATAATAATGCCCAAGAACCTCAACATAATCGTACCACATAAAACATGCATAAAGGAAACATAAAATTTCCACCTTTCAATCACAAGATATCAATACAAGACATTGATATAAAAACATTATGAAAACCATTTTAAATACCAAAATAAAAGAAAATTAAAACATGGTATTTATTTTTCTTTTAAAAAAATGGTATGGCTTGTAGAGGAAGGCGAAATTCAAATAATGGTCACGGCGGTGGAGAAGTCGTTGTCGCTGCATACATACGACAAAAACATTCCCTTTTGTCATTTAGTAAACGCTTCGTATAAAAAATATTCCTTTTGGATAAAAGTAAAAGTCAAAGGGGTTTATACACTGTATAAAAGAAGGTTTTGTATAAAACAAAATATTCCTCAATGAATGGATATTGATACGAAGTCCCATACCTCGGGTCTGACCTGACTTGGTCGTTCTTTAATCTCCTGAATAATAAACTTGAGTTAATTTATACATGTTTAAGAACCTTTTTCATGTTCATTATTCCTTTTTATATCACTTATTTCCATGTCATGAACACTATGTAATTATTTAAGTTAATAATGGTCGTTTTAACGATCATTGGTACTTGAGTAAAAAATAACCCCTTTATAATTACAAGTTGTTCATGTAACCATTATATCCAGAATGGTATTCATGATGTAGATATCATATATATATCATATATATCCAGTAAATTCATGAATTTATAATATTATATAACATTTAGAGGTAAGAAATGAAATGCACCATTCATGGAGACGGGAAGTCGTACGTACGCATGAACGCTGCTTCCATTTATATTTCGTATTTTATGAAATGGAAGAGTAATGATATAAAGGTATATTATAATTCCAGTGTAATATAATATATAATATCATAACTCTATCCTTTATACGTCCCACATATGGTATTAATGAATCAAATCACTTTGAGGGGGCGGTAGTCAGCACTTCCTTAAATGAAGATATCGCCTTTACCCATAATGGAAACCATAAAGGTATTCCCAAAATGAAAAATACAGAAGCTTAAGGAAAACATAAACATATTATATATCATATATAAATATAGTGTCATATTAATGGCCACCTTTTAAGGTGTTAAAAGAATGTTGAACAATCATCGTTTCGGGAGGCAGAAATTCACCATCCACGGAAGCAGTATGTTCTTTTACCATTAGATGTATGTGTGTGTAAGTGTAGCTTGAATACGTCTTATAACAACATCCTATTATATGCAAGATACTGTTGTTTTTAAAAAAGAAATTAATAAAAAGAGTTTAGGGGGTTGGAGAAGCAAAATAAAACAAAAGGACTCAAGTGAAGACATTACATTAAAATCGGGTAACTCCCTTTGGTTTGAGCTCAAAGGATTCTTTGGGAAGACTTCTGCCCAAAGTGAGACTTAAAGGAGTAATAGAGGGATGTGGATAGACAAAATGGGAAAGGGTTTTCCAATCCAAAGGCTTTGGATGTGTGGGTAAGGAGGTAGTGGTGGGGGCTTTTATAAGAGGAGAGGAGGGGTACTCTTGGAAAGTAAAGAAATGTTTCTTTATTCTAAAATGAGTTTCGGATTCAAAAGGACCCACATTGATATAATTCTAGGGTAAGGTGATAAGGGTTCGAAATCCACCAATACAACAGGTTTTGGACATGTATAGGTCATAGATTTTACATTATCTTTTCATTTTATTTAAATCCTTTATTAATGAGGTAATCGATGTATCATCATGATGTCATAAATAATTTAATTTATTTAATGTATAAAAATTATAAAAATATATCATGATGTATGAAATCATTTTATATTTCCAATGACTATTTATAATAAAAAAATATGACTTCCATAACCCCATGTAAAAATTGTTTTAGTAAAATAACTCATGTTTGGGTCATTTTTACTTTAACATTAAATAAAAAGTTATTTATGTCATTTCCCAACCGATGTGGCTTCATGGGGTCCACAAGTTGACCCATGGATTGTCTTGGTTGGCCATGACACATCCAATGAGGGTAGGACATGTGTCAAGCTCATATCATATTATTAAAACATTATTTTTACCTTAAACTACAGTAATTACCTCTAATCGCGATTAAAAACTTAATAAGTTACTATTCACCAAAAAATAATTTTAATCCCATTGAACCACATTTTACTTCTTAATGAAAACCATCTATGTCGGATTTTTTAAATTCAAAACACAAAGATGGAAAATTTTCATTTAAACGGAAAATCAGTTTTTATAAGTACCACTTAGCGATTTCACTATTCATCAAAATTGATGTTTTTCAGAAAATTACCAAAAATTCACCCTAAGATATATTTGATATTCCGAATTACAAAATTATGCCTATTTTACAAAATTCAAATAATATAAGTTACATTAATTAATTTAATAATTAATTCCCGATGTCATGACAAATAGCGTGTTTTTATAAAACAATAAGTATCAAAAGATTGACACTAGTTTAAGTCCAATTTCAAAGTGAAATTAATTCCAATGACCACTATTGGATTATATGGTAAAATTATATTCTAATTTAACTTTAAAACCAATTCAAAAGATAATCTAATCATATAAATAAATTCGATTAAAAAGCATTTTTGATGTAAAATGCAGTATTTTTCACTATTCATTAAAAAATTGAGCATTGTCAGAAAAATACCAAAAATTCATACAAAGTAAATTTTGATTTCCCAATCATAAATAAAAAGTTTATTTTGACAAGAATAGCTTATAAAATTGTCAAAAGATAGATTTAAAAATGTTTTTCCATGAAAAGGCAGTAAAACAATCTTTTAAAAATATTAGTGTATTCCATGCTTAAGATTGGATTTATTTTTATTTTAAGCCTCTAAAACATTATCTAATTCATTAATAGAAATAGATAAAAATATCTACTATTAATTACTTACTTGGAATGTTACATTAATATAAATATCGGACTGTGTATTTCTATCACTGGAACTGTTAGATATGGAGATCATACACTCTCATATCAGCCTCTGAATTCCACTGTCGGAGTATTGTATTCTCTATCTTTCTATCCCTAGAACCCCTAAATAAGTACAATGATCTTACATAGAATAAATAAGAATATTTTTAGAGGAATTATAATATTACAAGGATTCCATATAACATCTATTCTACAAAGTAATGCAATGAATTTTAATAAGGTATTCACATAGATAAATATTAAGATAACTTGAGTATAAAATGTAGCAGATACATATTATTTTAATAATGATATATTTATAAGAAATATAACAATGGTCATATTTTAGATTTAGTTTCATTAGACTTGAAAATCATTCACATGGTGGATCAAAGTGATCTTGAATAACTGAATGCCCACTGTCATTTTTTTAGAACCAATAAATTGGTAAATATATTCAGTATAGTAGGGGTAATTCAGATGTACACTAATTATAATTCTTAGAAAGCCTGATAAACATTCCAATTGATCTAAAAAATCATTAAATAAATGAGGGAGAGTTAAAAGGATTTATTCTAGTGTCTATATGATGTTAATGACTCTCATAAATCTTATAAACCTGTCACAAATCTAAAAAATTGTTAGAACTATATTTATTCTGATGTAATGCATTCTCTTCATGTTTATGGAATAATATTGTGTAATATAATGTTTATTTTAAATGTAACTTAGAATTATTTCTTCATTCGGTATATTGAACCGTCTTCTAAAAAACATACTAAAAATTAGAAAACATGTTAAATATAATAATCAATGTTTTATGAATTTGTTTTTAATTATCAATACTAATGGTATGGAGACACAATAGGTTATACTTTTGAATAAACAATATAGGGATATATATATATATATATTTGTGTGTGTGTGTGTGTGAAATCCATGTAAATGAAATTGGTTTCATAATCATGGCATAGAGAATAATTATATGTAATACTAAAATTATTCCCACAAAACAAGTGACTAAATTATTTTTGGAAATTAATAAACAGATAACAAAGATTATTAATGAAATTAGTGATAATGTGAAGTGATTACCTACAAAAATAATGGAGATGTATGTTTGTAAATTAAGAACTTAAGTGGATTTATACGAAAAAGTGAGTCTCCAATGATAGTAGGTGTGTTAAAATTTTCACATAATTGTAAATAAACCAAAATAGTTTTAAACTAAAAAAGAATATCTATATATACATAAATGATATGAATAATTATGTTTATATTAATAATAAAAGTGATAAGTAATAAAAAATTCACTTTAAACTAGTTTCATTATAAGAAGGAATCAGGAAGGGAACATGATAAAAATGTATTATCCAGAAAAAAATAAATTTATTATAAACTAGGTGTACATGTAATATATATATATATATATATGTATAATATTTAATAATAACATTAGAATTTGATAGAGGGGTGTAAAAAAAATAAAAAATATGTGTAACCCAAAATTATAGAGGGTGGTTCGAAAGATCCCATATGTTAGGTCATTAAATCATTTTGTACATTCATAGTTCTTCAAAAATAATGAAATTAAGTTAGTTAAATACATTGTTAAAAACAAAATTAATATATAGTTCATTTATTACTATTAATATATTTTATTTTAAATTCATTTTTTGAGATATCAAGTCTAAATTGACATTCCCTATGTAATTTATGTTGAGGTTCATATTTCTAATAAGTTTAAAAATAATTATATAAGTTCATATTATGTAGTCCAATAAATAAGAGTGTTTAATATATGTATTTTCATCTCATTCTATGTGTATTTGTGTTTTCCAAAATGAATAATTTTTTTATATATTTTTAGTTCATTGATTATAAATTTTATAATTATACTTTGAGTTCTTGTTTACATTTGTTAATCCATTAATAAGATTTTAGGTTTTATTTAAAATTATGAATATTTAACCATTAAAAATTATGAAATAATTTAAAATATAATTATATATGAAATTTTTATGAAAATATTTTAATTTCATCATAACGTGATGGAGATGGTGAAAAATAAAAAATAATTGTCATTGAGTTGGTGAACCGACCATAAAATGACCATGTTTTTCATTTTTAATTAGATTGATAGAGAATAGATAATGAATATATGTTAGTGTAATATCATTTTATAATATTAATAATAGTCATTTTAAAATACTATCATAGAATTTATATATTTTTTTGATTTATATGAATTAAAAAATTGCGAGAGTTAGTTGGGATCATTTCATCCTCCTTCCGATATTCCCTATTATGCTAGAACATAAGGCACCATGGATGGGTCTTTTGATGAGATAAATGATTCTAGGATATGGGGAGATAGTTGGGGAGTAATTTTGGTACATTTAATGATATATAATTTTTATAATGAGTGGATAAAAGAGTTGGTGAAATGTTGTATTTAAAATATAGGAAAGGGGTTATATAAAATAAAATATTCTTATAAAATAAAGTATCATAAAAAAGTCACTCATCTTATTTCTCAATAATATTATTAATATGGTTCTATATTAGAGGTGCATTAAAATATACTCATAACATTTAAAATATACAAAAATTTCAGCGGACAAGTAGTAAATTGGGTATTTAAAAAAACATAGGTGTTATTTAAATATTTTCTTAAATATTTATTAATTTCAGGAAAAATAATCATAAATTTCTTTAAGGTTTTGTAAAATTAATAATTCAAACAATAAAATATAATTACTGAAAATAATTTTTTATCTATGTGTAATTAAAAATTTATATTTATAACACTTATTTATTTTAAAGTATAAATTATTATTACATTATCAAAGTTTCGATCTATAAAAAATTACATATGATTTCATAATATAGTACTATCAAAAAATATATATTTATTTAAAATAATTTAATATATATATATTTAATTTAATATATATATATATATATATCTATTAAAAAAAGTATTTTAATGAAAAATTATTTATATGGTAAATTTGATATATAATTATGTTTTCATTATGTCAAACATTCATTTTATCATGTTTAAAAAATTTATTTAATAAATTACTCAATTTTTTGGTTTATAATTTTCCCAAATAGAATTTTTATATTTTAACTAACATTTTAAAAGATCACCCATACATAATGTTTTTTCAAGGTAATAAAAATGAAATCAAATTCATCAAAATAAAATGTTTTAATATAGTCAATAAAATTTAATTTATAAATGAATTTAAATGAATTTATTAATTAAAAGATATAAATTTCACCCCTTATCACAATAGTACAATAACTAGGCTTATGGTGTGTTAAGGTTGTGCCTTTATGGGGTGGTTAATCCAATAATAATATTTTGGTAATTTCTACTAGCATGAACATCTATTGTATTTCATTTCATGTGAGGCTCACATGTTGACGTTCTACTTTTTTTAGTAACTAAGGAAACCATGTGATAACACATCCTACTAAATATAATATAAATGTGCTTCCAACGGTTTTTTCCACTAGTTTAGGTAATTATTCGTCTATTATTCCCCAATCAACTCTCATCATAACCTTTATTAATCATTAAATATAATAGTCATATTATAGTGAATACATTATCAACAATCATAATGCCTAATGTTTATATGATTATTATTTATTCTATAATGATCCAATAAATGTTTCTAGTATTTTATTTTGTGTTTTGAAACTATTTATATCACACATTTATATATTCAAATGCTAAATTTCATTTTTAATTGTATGGGTTGTAATATTCTTCCCCCATATAAAATATCACACTCAACATTTTATTTTACATACTAAGGATAAAATAGAAGATGTGGGGGTTTTTATATTCATTCCTTGAGTTACAATATTTAATTCTCGTACTCATGGTTCATCAAAAGGATTTTTACAATGTCATTTTTCTTATTACAAATAAAATAACCTCGATTCTCCAAGATCATCACCGTAAAATCATCATAAAAGTTATAATTATTGAAATTTAATTTTATTGGATTTATTAAATGTGAGGTAACTATTAAATACATATATAAGAGGGGTAAATGGAATGAAAATTCATATTATATAGTTTTTTTGGGAAAACCAATCAATATTACATTGATAAAATACAATAAATAATATCAAACAATATGACGTATCATGGACTTATTTTTCCATTATCCACCCTCATAACTCTCTTCCAAGGATATATATAAAATGTAAATTTTTATACAACCATAGATCTTAGTTATAATTTAATATTTTTTATCATTTCTCTTTCGTTGATGTTGTATTAATCTAATGTGTTGTTTAATGGAATTTTGATTCTCTATTATTTCAATGAATTTTTCAGTTCCAAACTTTTTTTCTTCACCAACATCATCCCATAAAATATGTTTTAATCACCTATTCCCTTTTAGTCATTATAATAATTCATTTCTAATATCCAGTGTAAGTAATTTAATATAATATGTATATAAAATTAACACATTGATCCCATAATATGAACTTCATAGAGAAGACTCCCAATTGGCCATTAAATGATGGGGTAGTTCATTTAGATTTCCCATATGTTTTAGGGTGATAATCTGTATAAGTGATTAACAATGTATTGAAGAAATGATGAAGAAAATTTCAAAATATTGTGGAAAAATGGGATATTGATCAGATACTATCAATAATTGTGTTCTATAGAGCACCACTACGTCATAGATATATATTTTTTCAATATAATTATGTCAGATGTCCCCCCACATAGTTATTAAGTGATAAGTTTTTATTAGATTATTCGTTTCAACTTTTATGGAATTATTTATAATGGATGTATTTGGATTAATCATAAAAAAATTAATGGTTTTTTTCTCCAACTTTGATGAATGTATATGTATTGGTTGCATCTTCCACTTACGTTTTAGTCATTCTCCTTTTTTTGATGACAAACTAGGAACATTGATGTGTCTTAGGAAATTTTATTCTCTACATTTTCCAATTATTATTTCTCTCTGAGATCTCTTTACATCATTTTTCAGATAAGGTTGATAGATAATGTTGAGCTGTGAGCATTATCCAAAGCATCATTCATTATCTTATTAAATAGTGGTACACATCGGAATGACCAAAGTCTCAAAATCCCATATTTTTCAATGTTTATATATAAGTGTTTCTCATATATTATATTATCTAAAAAAATTTATCCAGACCATATATTTTATCTTCATTAATATTTTCTAAAATTGACGGCTGGTCAATATTTTGATAATTGAAGAATCATCTTCCTCCAATTTTATTCTTATATCCAACCATTATATGACTATGATGATTTTCTACTTCTATGAACACATCATTAATAATGATTAATGGGATTTTCAACTAGGATAATATTCTACATTATTATCTATTTGATGATGATAATAGATTTAGCAGTTATAATCCTTGATCAGCCATAACATCCTTCATTGGAACATATTGATCATTTTCCATATGAATATACACATGACATTCTGATGATCCATATATATTTCTAAATTTTGTCTATAAATTATGTGTTGAAAAATCATTAATAACAAGAATATATTTACAAGATATTGATCTTTAATCTGATATTTATAGTCATGTATGTTCGATTCTTAAATAGAATATATTATTAGATTGTCGTTTTTAGGAAGTAGACTACCTGATTGATTATTTTATACATCACTGAATACCACAAATCAATCTTCATAGGTGTCTAGTATTAGAACATGTTTAATGATTATCCTCTTCTTTAACTCTATGATCACATTTAATATTCATCATTATATAATAACATTAGACCATTTAGTTTTATTTTAGTTATTTTCATATAAATTTATGACAATTTACTCATAAATAACTAATAATAATTACATAATTTGATGTAACTGCATATATATTTTTTATATTTTTTCTACTACATTCATTAACCATCCTAGTCTTCAAATGAGGCACAGATATCCCCTTGGTGATGGTAGTATATAAAAGTTGTAAGATTTACACTATCTAAGATTTGATTTTACTATATATTGCATATAAATTTTCCTTTCTAAAATTCATCAAAATATTACTCAAATACTCGTCATGATCCTCCTTTTTTAGATTAAATGGTAATATCAGCTCAATATGATACAGATAATTTGTAAACGTGGTATAGAAAGACTCTATTCATCAATTACATGAATATTTATATCCCATTGATGAGACCAAATTTCATTTATATGAACTCATTATGTTGAAACACTAAACAAATACTAGTCCTGGGAATATACACTATATTTACCATTACCTGATGATACCATATCCAAATATTCACATCAATGAAATACTGGGTCTCATATAGATAATTAATAATTAAATAATTTCGGGTGGGATATAATTATTTTTTACCATTATCTTGTTGAGTTTATGAAAATATATAAAAAATTCATTGACCAATCATTACTAATGGAAAATAGGACCAACACACCCCATGGAGAATCAGATAGGCATATAAAACTCATTTCTCGATTCTATGATTATGGATTCAGTAGTTTATATTGGTTAATGGGTACCATTATTTAGAGAGTATTAGTTATGGGAAGAGATCTATGATTGTATATAATTGATAACTCATAAAAGTAGTTCACAAGAATACATATTATATCATTATGGATAACCTCATCATATTTCATTACAATAGCAATGTATTCATGGTTGATCCACTCAGGTGTCACCACCATTGGATTTTTGTATTCCTTCGAATAAGGTGATAATTTACATTGATGATATGAATTGTCTTAAAGTGATTCTTCATCATCCGTTCAATTATATTCAATCCATGGTTGACTTGGGATGTCGAATTGGATTTCCCACTCCCAATAGTTATCATGTTTCTTTATAAAATCATTCAATACATTTCCTGTATTGTATCATATTACCCTAAAAGAGTATGAAATGGATTATTGGGAGATTAATCCCACAAATATTGACTAGGTGAATTATTTCTTTCATATGTAATAATTTCACATTTTATCATTAGAAACACAACCTCTATATTATGAGGTGTTATTTGAAATTTTTCTACAAAAAAATACTATATTGAAATTATTATATAGAACTAGAGTCAAATATTATATTCACTATTATTGAATGAATAAACTATATGTATATAACCACTTCTCCCATCTTTTCTCTCTTGGCCTTAGATGTCATTTTTACCAATTATCATCATATAAACATGTCTTGGGTCATTGGGTTGAATAGTATTTGTGATCCATTTTGATAAAACATTAGACCATAAGATATGTATTTACCATATTGAAATATTTTTCAAACAAATTAGTTATATTATTCATCTCACATTGACATTTATTATCACAATTCCCCTCTATTCATCACATAAATCATCTCTTTATTCTCCTGATAGTGTTTAGTACATTATTCATTCCACATTTTAGAACATAGTATTGTTGAATTTTCATCCCTTTAACAGATTTATATATTAATAATCCAATCATATACTTTATTCTCATATAATAATATGTAGTCTCACGAGGATACTAAGAATCACTAAGATCTATATTGACATTGAGGACACAATTGAAAATTTTCACATGGATTATAAGATCTAAATATTGTGAATATTTTTGAAAACCCATTTATATCCCACTAAAGAAGTTGTTAACCATAATTTCAAAGTCATTGAAAATGTTAGTGGGGTACCATTAATGTGTTTTTCATTTTTAACTATTAGACCAAATATGTTTACTCTCATTTTTCATGAGTCCATAGTACCTATTTATTTTTATATTGAGTGTTTGAAAAATAAATTTATTAAACAAATATGTTCTTGAATTCATACCACTATATAGATTCCATTATTTTTATAGGACTCATATTAATTAGTACATTAAATAATCTATCTATTTCATCTTCTATGTGATAATAATTTGTTATATATTTTTCTATAATTGGGATTTGGAAGATATAGAGTATATTATGAATTATGTTTGTACATTCTTCCCTAATTAAAGGATTAATTGACCCTCTAGAATTTGAATTATATTATTTCCATATGGACTGAACTAAACCATGTTATTTGTTGGGAGAAGGGGGTGTTCTATATGGGTCATGTGTCTATTTTTATCATGACCTGTATATCCATTTAAATTAATTAATTTAAGAACTATTACTCCCATAAGTTTGTGTATCTCTTTTTTTTAAATTATCACTTTTCAAATAACATTATTTATTAGAAATATTACTCATATTTTCATCTATTAATAAAAATGTAGGAAACTTATGGTTGAGAATACTCAAAATAATTTCATTTAAAATGGAAACTATGAAAATAGAAATAATAAATTAAAAATGAAATGTATATCCTAGCATATTAATTTATTGGATTAAATCAAGGTTATCTTTCATTATTTTATTCTTAGGTTATTAAATCCAAAGAGTTTTATATTAAATCATTCAATAAAATAACTATTTATTAAATTTATCATAATGATTCATATATATTATGATAATTATCGAAAGAATATCCCCAAAGAGTGAAAAACTAGGTCTGATGTTTTGACCAGTTATTTCAGACCGATTGAAGATGAAGTTAGTAAAAAAACATTCCATCATAATTATCACCCATAAATTTATTTTTTGGGGAGAAATACTTTGTTGGTTTTATTATAGGCCATGGTTCCATTTTTTGGAAACCACACACTCTATAGTTCACCAAAATATTGGTTGTTTTTATGTATATTTCTTATAAATATTGTTTTTAATAATGTATTATTATTCTAATTCCTAAATAAAAATACCATGATTTGATAAAAATCATATAAATACTAATATCATATAAATTAAATCAATGATTTTTAACACAATGATCCTTGAAATATAGCCCATAATTCGAGTGGAATACTACCATTTGAAGAATTGATATATAAAATATCAACATAAACATTGGCCAAACTATAATTACTCATATATCTATAATGTGATCCTAAATCCATTTGATCATCTATTACTACATAGGAAAACCTAGTGAAATGCATAAAGGATTAGTTTATTACATAAATCAATATAATGAAAACATTAGATCATGGATTTATGTCAATTAATATATATGAGGTAAGGGGAATATCATTATAAAATGAATGAGGATGATCATAAATAGGTAAATGAAAGAACAAAATTCATAATATTAGATCATGTAATCATAAAATAATTTAATTGTTACCAGTAAATAAAACACACCATCAAAATCATAAGTCAAGGCTCACATATAAGAAATCATATTATAGTGTGTCATGTTAAATCCCCACACATCATATATGGTCTCTCCTAAGATGTGAAAATTACCTAATGAATTGGGGAATGTATAATTCTAGGCCCATCCATAACATTCATAACATATACATTCTTATGATATATATGTTATTCAATCATACATATGGAATAGGAATATAAAAAACCTAAGAACGTGAAATGTGTTTTATAATAATTTCTTATACAGTAATAATATATTGTATTATAAGGATTCCCATGAAATAAAGGATTATATCATTAAAATTTTAGCATAATTGAAAAAATTAAAAAAATTAAAAAATATTATGATCATGTATGATAATAAAAAATAGTATAGAAGTATATTAGAATATAAGACCCAAAAAAGGTATGATATTATAACTATTAACTAGAATGAAATCAATTAAGCCCATGTCTGAATAGTAAAACTAATTCTTCAACACTAGGGAAAGGATCTTGAAACCAAGGATTTATCCTAGTACTTTTTTATTGGTGAAATAGTCCCTTATATCATCATAGATTTAGTGCTTTGTGATCACTAACTTTCTCT
The DNA here is from genome assembly GCA_963277665.1 of Viscum album. Lineage (NCBI taxonomy): Eukaryota > Viridiplantae > Streptophyta > Magnoliopsida > Santalales > Viscaceae > Viscum > Viscum album. Next base: position 693,615,462 of record OY728164.1, read on the forward strand.
GAACCATGTTTTTTATCACTCTCCATTAGACCATGATGGTTATATTTTTCGTTCACATCCATGTTTTACTACATTATACCCCTGTATGTTTTATCTATGGTATCCTTAATACATCCCTTTCATTATTTTAATGTATAACATTTATGGACCATTATTCCGATGTGGGATTTCAATCAACAAATTTGGAATAGTCATACCCTAGTTTTCGAAAACAATATCCATAAATTTGAGGATGCAATTTTTTGAAGATGGGTGAATATAACATACCAAGATTTTACATTATGTCTCTTTTAAATTTAATCTCTTTTATAGCCTAGGTTGCATGAAAAAATATGTTCTAACACACCATGATCTATCAAAAAAGACATTTAAAAAAATGATATGTAAAATATTGAGAAAATAATGAAAATTATAAATATTATTTTTTAAAATAGACATTAGTTTTAAATTTGTAATAACAAAATTATCATATGGTAAAATCATGGGAATTTTTTTGAAATGATTCATTTTTTGAGGAATAATGATAAAATATGCATTGAGGTAAAAAAAATTATTTTAAAAAATTATTTTACATTAATTTTATTTTAATGTCAATATTGAAAAATAATCAATTTATTAATCCAATATGGGTCATTAGAATAATTATTATAATATAATAAGATATAAAAAATTATTGAACTTTTGAACGTCACTTTTACCTGCCTTCTGGTCAAATTTATGGGATTATGAATAAACATTATTTTAAGAATTATTTTAATTAAATGTTATAAAAATAGACAAACATGGTTATAATCAGTATAAAATATATTTTTCCTAATTGGATAATTTTTATTTAGTGAATAGTATCTTTGGAATTTTATTTACCAAGGTTAAATGTATATATGGTAATTAAGCATAAAAATATTATAATATTAATATAAAATTACCTGAAAACTTGTTTTTAATGTATTGGATATGTGTATTTCTACCAAAATCAATATTAGGTTAGAAATATGATTTTTAAGGAAATTTTATTATATTATTCCAATTATTATATTTTATTTAAAGAATAGTTAAAAATGTCATATTTAAATATTAGTGTCACTTAAAATTTTAATATAAGGATATAATAGAGATATATTAAACTATAAATTTTAATTATAAATATGTAATTTTTATCTATATCATGGTAAATTATTTATAATTTTATAAATCTATAATTACATTAATGGGGGACACAATGATGTTGAAATAATTTATTTATTATAGGAATAATAAAATATGTGATACTAAAAATATTAATATAAATTTTATTTGAAATATTTAATACCCTAAAACGAATTTTCGGAGTAATATAACATGATAGAGATGACTTAATGTTGTTTTATATGGAATCTTGATTTTATGATTTTATAAATTGTATATTAATAAATAGTGTCAAAATTGACATAAATGAGATTTTAAAATAAATAATATTTTATCTAATGATATAAAAATCATAAAAATCTGTAATTCTGGATACATACTAGGATAATAATAAATATTTGATAAATTATCAAATTAAAATTACTTTGGAATTTTTTAAAAACTATAATGACCATATAGTCTTAAAATACAGTTAGTCATGGTTAGAGTTAAATTATTTCACTATGGGTTACTACTAAAAGAAAAGATTAATTTTATGACCTAAACATGTATGAAATTCATTAGTTAATAGTTTTTGACCCATAGTAATCATATACTAGAAATTTATCACTTTTTATCTATTTTAAATATTAAATCATTTTATATTTTGGAATTTCTAGAAGATCCAATGCCCTATCCTATAAATGGAATCATCTCGGTGTCTTTTTTAAACATGAAAAGATATTTAGTTCGGTCAAAATCTGCCCATTGATCGTACCAAAGACATTCACATCTTCAAACATGATATAATTTTGGCTGAAAGCCAAATTAAGGAGTCTATTTTTGAAAATCAGAAGTAGACACTCAAATAAGAGGTAATTGTTTTACCAAGTCTTTAAAATTTATTTTCTTCTTCTACATCGTTTTCCTTAGTTGTTTCCAGAATAATATAATAAACCAAGAATATAATATATTTTGATTTGTTTTTTATGTTTAATTGATAACCATATTCATCCTTTTCACCACCATACGATAAAAAATATCACCAAGTGTGTGTACCTTTGGCTTACTGCCTCCACACTATTGTATAAACGAGTTTTTGTGTCTAATTTATTTTTATAGGTATAATGTTAAATATAAAGGATTTAAATAATAAATAATAAATAATCTTTTCTCTGTATAATTGATATTCTATTCAATTACTTTCCCTTCACCATTACTGAATGATATCATTTATTGTGTGTATGTATGGTCTATCATCACCACGATATGATTAAAATCATCATACATTACAACCATTGTAGAATGATTATAAAAATGTATATATTGTATAAACATGAAATATATAGAATTATAATGTTACTGAATATATATATATATATCTATGTGTTTGTGTCTGTTAGTTACATTCTTCCATTATATACTATAAGAAACCAGAAACAACGTATATACACGCGTACGACCTTCAGTCTTCAAAAACTGTGTATTCCATTTCATAAATCTGTCTATTATATTTATTTATATACTGAAAATATGTGATAAATAAATAATATCATTAATTTTTTATGTCATTAAATAATGATACAAATTTTATGATCCTAAATAAAATGTCAAAACATGTATGACAAACCAAGTGATTATTACCCAAAACATTGCTTTAACATTGAAATTATTGATAAATCAATAATATAAAGTCATAAATTAATCGTATATGTTATAAAATATATTATTTTTCTGGTTAATGTCCGTAATATGTTTAAAAAAATTATACATTAGTATTGGGAATGTTTAGAGAGTATCATACCTTAGGTAAATGAATTCTATCTCCCTTTTAATTTTCCTGACATGTAAGCTATGTTCACCACCTATTTCTTGTGTGTCATTTATGTAATACCCCTATTATATTTTTATTGTGAATAAATTTATCTTAATGGTATTTAAAAATTATTATTAGGATATTGGGCTTATTTTTTAAATTTTCAATGTTGTATAGTACACTATAAATGTTTAATGAATTAATCCATTCTCCATTTTTATATTAATGATATTATTTTTCATAAATATTTATGTGGATATACATTATTTTATTTAATAGAATATCATTTGTTTAACTACGAATATCATACTTTCATACCATTTATGGATTATATTTAATGTATTAACATTTTTCATACTAGTTTTTCAATAATAATGTTTATGTTGTTTTTTTCATACGATTTATGTATTGGACTTAGTTTGTAAAATGAATGGAACTCTATAGACCCTTGATGAATTGGTAGGTCTCATGAGACGATATCAGTTGGAAAAAAACTCATCACATTTTATCTAAAAAGATTTTTATTTTTAGGAGGATATGTCATGACAAAAATTATATTGGTTTCTTACCATAGACATATATTGTAATGAAGTAAATTCTTGAAATAATCTATCTTAATGATAGATCTTCATAATGCAGAAAACAAGCATTATGAATTCCCTCATTATGAGATAAGTTATTGACATTGCATGTGATTTTTTGATAAGAATAATATCCACGGTAATGACTAAATTGTATTAATTGATTTATTATTTCCATATAATATTAAGGTCTATGTTTAAAATGATTGTGTTTCTGTTTAATACATTCATTAAAGGGTATTTCTTATTTATGAAAGCTTCCACTATATTGGTTATGCTTAGTGAGAATCTTAGGCCACCCATTTTATATGTTTTTTTCCTAGGATGACAAGATGGTTTTACTATATAATATTCATGGTTAATTTAGGATAATAATAGAATTATCATAAGACTATCTAGGTTGTATTTATTATTCTTAACTCTATTAAAAATTTAATTTTTGTAATCTATTTTCCATGACTACTAAACTGACTAGTCCTTTGGAATTTGACTCCATATATCATGGTAATGTATTAAAATAATCCACCAGATCTGGGATTCTTGGGTTAGGGACTTACAAAAATCCATTTTTTCCTCACATGATATTATGTTATCATATGAGTAGAATGACTGGGAAACTAGTTTGCTTTAAAATTTTGGTTTAATGTAATAAATGAATTTTTCTATCATTTATTTTAGATTAAGTGGGTTTATTCAATTATCATTCCCTATTCTAGGATCTATTTATAAATTGTGGAATATACATGATTTGATCAAAACATAAAGGAATATAATGTATAATCCTAAATATTTTGGTATATTTAACAAGTGTTGAAAAACATATTCATTGATAATCACACAATCAAGAGACATGATTTAATTGTAGAGATCTCTTCTCCCAATCTTAAATAGTACTTTTTAATGAAAATGTAAATTATATCATGTATATCCCACATGATTTTCATAAAAGTTTCACATTGAGGCACGTTTTCATATACCACGGAAAAATTTGGTCAAGCCAATTTCTCCCTTTTAAGTATTATTACCCCTATCTAAAAATGATGCAAAACCTGATCTACTTGTTATATCTAGAAAGAAATTTATTTCAAGGAATAACCACACAATATCTACTTTAACAAAACTTTATGGTGTTCTTCAATACTAATCTTCAAATTCTATCTTAGTGTCATGATCCATAATATATATATTTTTTTAAATATAGTTCTCATGTTTTCTTCTAAACTACAACTGCATCTAACTATAATGACCCCAACCACCAAATCCCTAAGCTAGTGTATTCTTTACTACAATATAAAAAATTAAAAGGAATCGCATCCTAAAATATTGAATAGTTTATTAGTCTTTGTATAATTTATACGTTCTTGAATCACAATGTATTTCGAAAAAATAGAATAAAACCCAAATTTTTTTATCATGAATGACATATTCCATCTATCGTATCCCTGCAAATCAAACATATTACACATCATGGGTTTAAGGGGAAATGAAAAAATAAAGGAATAATGTTCTCAGAAAATATTATGTACAATGGAAACAGTCATTAATCATTAAGAAAAATTTAAACGAAAAGGTATGTAACTAAATAACATTCCATATAATTCATAACATGATTACAATTTGTAAGGAGTAAATGATGATCATGTAATTCCATATAAATAGTCATATAATCTTAAAACCTTATACCTAGATATTCTAACTAATCAAATAATCAAATAGAATATCAATAACTAAATTTATAATGATGGAATGTATAACGTTAGACATATGAACCATCATTTTCAATTCATAAGCTGGTTACCGTTGATATATATCCTCAAGATATATTGGTAGAAATAAGTCTGATTTTAAAAACTAATTTTTCTCATGACACATGTTGATTCATTGATGGGATATCAATAATTGGACCCCCGCAATGACAAAATAAGTCATTTGAATTAAAAATTGTAAGGGTTGAATTATAAAAACATAAAAATTATTATTGATAACTTGAATATGAAATGTGAATACAGTCCCTAATCAACAAACATAACCAAAAATCATCCAGTGTACAATATAGAACATTATCAAAATATCACTTCTATAGTAAAAATGATCATAAACCATCCAAAGAAAGAATAATTATTATATCAAAACAACATGTCCCTAGTACATAATAATTGTAAAAATTTTCTAATGTTGTTTATAATGATAAATACAATAAAAATATCATTAAAAACATTCATGTGGAAAATATCATTTTGATTTTTGGAAATCAATTTTAAAATTATTTTTAATGTAAATATTTTTTGAAAACATTTTATTTTACCAAGATCATCAGAAAACTGAAACTAAATATTTAAATAATGGTTTTCATAATATAGGCTAATTCCATACATTCTATAAAAGATAAAGAGAATAATGATTCTTAACTAGAAAATTACTAGGAATATTCTTTTCTTGGGAAACAAAAGAATATTCCTTTAACATTTTCAATAAAAGCCAAATATGATTTATTTTGAAACAATATATGAATAATTTAAAAAAATTTAATGATATTTTATTAAAATTACTACTATAAATTATTTTTAAAAGTTAAAATACATTTATTTGTCATTTATTGAAAAAAATCTTTTTTGAGGAAAACCTTTTTTTCCCAATAGAGAAATAAAGAAAAATAATAAAAATTACTTTTATTTATTAATTTAAAAACAATATAGAGCTGCATGGTAATATTAATTGAGAATATAAATAATTTATAGTTAATAAGATAATTAAATGGGTTAACAAATAAATCTACAATTAATTTCCTTCAACTCATATTCAGGAATAATTATTATCAATTATAATTGGATTGTAAAATTACCACTTCATTTTATTATAACATTGACATGAGAATTAATGAATAAATAAATTGGGCGTATAAATTGTTAATTAGAATAAAAAAGTGAAAATATAGAAAAATTTAATAAAAATGAAATACACACATATTGTAATCATGACATAGTCAATAAAGAAGAATTTTTAACCATTTAATGAAAATTGAGTTTGGAAATTCATTACCTTACTTTTAATTTTGATTGAACGTTAATTTGTGAAATTTAAATTTTTAAACATTTTATTAAATTATTAAAAAACAATATATATATATATATATATATATTTATAACATCATATATTATCCTTTTGTAACATCTGTTTACCCGTTCACCGATTATATTTTACTATTTTTTTGTTTAAGGAGTTAATTACCTCATTTTCTTGTAAGTGTTTCATCATGAGACATATGTTTCAATCACATAATATACTATCAAATCATATACATAATAATAAAAATATTGAAATAATTATTATATTTCTAGAAAATATAGATCTTAAAAATTAATTATTAACTTTTCTTATTTAAAATGCAGTGCATTGCATTTATGAAGACAGTTGGTTGTACATATGTGTGAGAAAAGTTTCCATTATCTAGTGATCATTATAGAAATAAGTTAATTAATAAATACTATTTAAAAATGATAATAATATCATTTATAACATCTTATATTGTTATATATATCATTAATGTGGTCTGACAATGAGAAGAGAGTAACATCTCTTTGTGAAGGTGGTAGTCTACACATACACGAATGATGTTATCATCATTATGTTAGGGAAAATTTAAAATGTAGAATTCTATTTTATATTTAAATAATGATAAATATGTATGTAATATTATAAAAATTTCATTTAAATCATATATAATCATTAAATTTTTCATTATAACATTCTATGTGAAGCGTTAATAATAGACGAATCAAATCATATCGCAAGAAGGTAGTATATTATATAAATTAGAAAAGTTATCATATATCCTATGAAATGAAGGGAAAAATGATATATATGATATAAGTAACCATATATAATAATAAATTATAACTATCAAATATATTTTTTATAAAAATCATTATATCCAACCATGATCTATTTTAATTGAAAAACGAATAACATCGGTTCGTGATGCGATAGTCTGTCGTACACATAAATGATGATTTTGTTAAACCATTTATTATAATAAGATGTGGTTTAGTGTAATAAAATAATAATAAATAACATATTATATGCAATATTATGAGGATATTATATCACTATAGTTCATAAATAATTGACGTAGATGAAGAGATAAATAATGTCAATCTTCTCGTTGAATAACATTACCTCTACTTCATGTATAATACTATAGTTTTCAATATACCCTTACTAGGTTATTCATATACAAAAAATACCATAAAAATATTTAAATATGAAATTTTGAAATTAATTTTGGTATGTATTGGATGAACTAGAGAGGATTCAAGGATTTAATAATGGAGGTGAGTGGGCGGCATTTTTTTAGTGGGGGATATGACACAATTATTATTTTTTAGTGGGATTGACCGTTACCATGTTTTGAAGAAGTATAAAGTGACTCGGATGGGACATTAATAACATAATAGGTTTTTTGTGGAAATGATTCCATATAATAGTTTTTATACATGTTTATATGTCTTTGTTACACTTATCCTTTGAGTTCTACCCATCGTACACACATTTTTACCTTAACCATGAAAATTAACTATTATTTCATCGACTATTATTTTAAAAAAAATATTTATTTCCATACAATAAATGAAAAATTATGATTCACAAATATGAAATATACATTTTTATGTTCAATTAACTATAGTTTCTATATTTAACATAATGTTATTACCATTAATGCATTGAGACATTATGTTTTCCAATGGAAAATGTCCGAATGATTAAAAAGTATTAAAATAAAATTAAAATTGGATAAATATTAAAATGAACTAAATGCTATTACTTGATATATAATTTTTCTATTTTTACATTGACTCTTACAAAAAATATAATTTAACATTATAAATTCTTTAAAATAAATGGAAATATTCAATAAACATTCTTTATTTTTTAATACTCATAAAAAATGGAACGTTTTGAAAAAAACGAAATGATTCACCCCCACATAATACATAAATGATGATTTGAAAAGTTAATTTTATTTTGTCAAATTTATTTTTATAAAGAGATGAAAATTAATTTTATAATATTCGTGTAAATATTTATTAAATATTTTTTTCAAAAAAATATATTTTATAATAAATGAATTTTTTTAAATTTAAATGATTATTATTTTATTATAAGACATATATATCGACGATTAATCAATTATATTCTTTCCCACCATTATAATGGGTAGATAAAAAAATATATTATATAGAAATATTTTAATAGTATTTAACATTTCCATTATACTCAGTGTGGTGTGTAACCCATGCTAAACTCATTGGCCCATATAACAATATATATTTATAGTTTTTGTATGTAATGAAAGATTAAATATTTATTGTGACTAGTAAAATATATTTATGAGATTTAATTTATATAAATATATTTTAATGTCTTAAGGTTTTGTATTTTCCTCCATTCTTTCTATTTCATGTCACATATGTTGTAAAATACAATGTTCTTATTTTAAAATATGAATGTACTAAATTTATTTTATTTTTAATAATTTTATAGAGATATAACTTATATATTAATTTTAATATGTTCATTCATTTAATGGATCCATGGTCACATTAGTTTGATGAAAATTATAGAAATTATTAAGATATGGTTCCATAAATCTATTGGATTGATTAAATAATAATACAAAAACTACATGATTTTCAATGGACTGAAATATCTATTTATATACTATCTGGTCTTGGTTTGTTCAATATAAATGTTATTTACAAACAATTATTTCATTTACATGGTTTTCACAACCATGATCACCATATTTGATATTATTTATCTTAATAAATATTTATACATTATAGAATACAAAAATAAACATTTAATTAGGTAACTTTTTTTAACCAAAATATTTGACTTCACACATACCATGATGGAAATGGTGAATTGAAAAATACAATATTCAAGGAAGGAATGAACCTCCCATAATATGAATAAATATTTTATTTTAATTTAGAATATGATGGGGTTAAATAATTCAGATTCCATTTGAGTAATCATATTTAAAAATATTCATAATATATAAGGTGTCTTAAATTCATGTATAAAATTGACATCAGGAGGTAAAATGTTAAAATACTTTAATAGAGTAAGCTCCAGAATGTGACCTACTACATTGTATTTTCACTCATAAGATACACCTTATTACACCTTGGATAGACCTTTCGTTGCGAAAAATGATTATAAGTATCTAGGAATGAATATTGGGGAGATTATTATTATTATTGGATGATATATGTCATATAAGGATCAAAAAAATGTGTTTGTTATGTGTGATTATTATTAATGGAACATTGGTGATTTATAATAAAATATTAAAATAAAATATTATATAATCCAATAGTTACTCATATTTTGACTCAATAGTAATAAGCATGTGATTATATAGTAAAGTGGGTGATAAAATATTAATATAACATTTAGAATACCCAAAAATATGATAATGCATACTATAAAATTACACATAATTTATATGGTTCATATATGATATTTTAATATTAACCAAAAAATTAATTAATTTTGGGAAAATGTGAAAAAAACACTATAGAGTAATTTTCATGCATTGATTCCAAAAACATAATATAATTATAAAATGTCTTTTCCCAATAAGAAAAATTAAAATTATAAAATAAAGCAGTTAATTATAAAATGATACAAACTTTAATAGTAGGATAAAATTTTTGACCTTTATTAAATTATCTTATGATTTAAAAAAACATATTATAATAATAAATATTTTTGATAAAATATTATTATAGATATAATTTTATTTCAAATTTTATAGGTTTATTAAAAATATAATTGAAATGAAAAGAAAAAATGTTTGGTTTACCAAAAATATGTGTTTACATTGTCTAAATCATTTATTTTAACCTACTTAACTATTTCATTTTATAAATCTTCATATTCACATTCATGATTTTTCATAATATTTTATTAAAAATTTATTCTAAAATGATTATAGTAAACTAATTTTTTGTCATTTGGGTAAAAAATATGAAAAAATAAACTTTAAAAATGTGGTACTAAATTAAAATCCATTTAAATTTTAAAATAATTTATATTATGTTAATACCTCTCCCCCATGATACATAATAATTTTCATACCAAAAAATACATAAGGGAAAGGCAGTTTATAGTGATATTTATATGAGATTATTCAACCATATTTAATCTGTTACTTATTTCCACTATCTTTAACATGAATTGAACCTTTGGGATCTAAATAGGTAGCAGTACGAAAAGTGTGACACCCCAATACTACTTTGAATAGTCCATGGGAAGATAAATTTTATCATGTATACATTTAATGAAAAAGGTGGTAAATGTTTTGATGTAATCACACACACACACACACCCCCCCATATCTCCATACACAGTAGAGTAATTTAGAATTATCAACATTATGAATAATAAATTCTTTCCATAGTATCCAAAAACTAAGTATGGAAACATATAAGTAATTTAGGCACGATAATTATACATGAAAAAAATAGATACAACATATAAGTTATTATGAAAACATCCAATCACTGCACCTCTAGAGTTTGACCGTGTCCCAACTATAACATTAACCAATAACCAAAATGCACTGACCTCACTAGGTCCACCTAGGTCTATATCGAACAATATTCCCTATTCATTAGGGATGAAATGAATGGGAAATTTACATACTAGTGTGAGTATGTATCTAACAAGTATTATTAACTAAAATCACCAGGGATAAAAATCATGAAATGATAGTTAATAGAAAACATAAATAAAATGGGTGATAGAAGAAGTAAAAATATACTCTCAAAGAGAGAACTGAAGTCATGAGGGATTAAAATTATAGTTACATCTAGTTCCAGGATAAGATCAATGTTTTCAATATCAAGTTCTAGTGACCTCGATAAATCTATGTGGTCTTCTGTCTAATAATAACGAAGGATCCTTACCAATTGTCAATGGTTGAAATAAGGACTTTAGTGGATGATCAATGTTCTATAAGAGATCAAATGTTATTTTACATACCTAAATTGTAGATAAAGGATATATATAAAGAAAAGTGGTTCAAATATTTAATCGATCCTATTCAACATGTAGAGGATCCCAACCAACTATATTTATGGGTGAAACATTGAACCTGGATGAGGAACACAACCCCAATGAGTTAAATAATAACTCTATATTGGGGTGATTATGGGAAACAAAAATTTAAACAGACTAATATATTTAGGAAAAGGTTCCATTCCAAAAATATTGTACTAAATTTGGGAAACAATATTTACCCTCCACGGAAGACTCAACACAATTCATCACATTGATTGATAAATAGGGAAAAAATTATTGATTTTACAATTATATGTCATGAATAATAATAAAAATATTTTTAGGGAGTTTACGTAGTGTTAAACCCTAATTTATAGTTGAATATGGGTTTTAAAATTATACATGGAGTGAAAAAACAAATTACACAACATTGGTAGTAAGATATATGGTGTCAAAATCTTGCAGAGGTACATGGAATGCACCTTATCATCCCAAGTCATGATCCACCAAAGGTATAATTAATGTACCATTGAACAAGGGATGTGAGGTAACATGGATTTCATGGGAAAGTAATTACCATTAATTCCATGATAACAAATTATTTTTACCATATTTTGACTCGTTCAATTGGAATGTGATATTTAACATCAACTAGAATCCCTACTAATGCATCACAAAATAATATTCAATGATTTCATTATAATTAGATTTGATATAGTATCATTTTATCTATAAATTTAATTTATTGAAAATCTATCTAAATATCTTCTTCTCTAATTTGATTTCATTAAAAAAGAGGCCTAGAATATCATCTAACCATACTGTTCATGCATATAACACCATTATTTTTTGGATTTGAGAAACATTTTGGCCTAAAAAGTAATCATCATTGCCTTTTTGTGTTTTCCATTTTTCATGGATCGAGAAAATATTATCGACATTCTATAAAAGAATAACCACCACCAGAAATTGTCATCATCTATACCATAATACATAATTGAAACCTCAAAACGGATTCATAAAACTAATAGTCAACTGATTAATTAATTGGTCTATGAGAATGGTGTAATCACTATAAAAATTGAATAAAATTTATGAAAATATAATGAATGTAAAAGTAAAAATAAAAATAATAAAATAAATGAAAATCTTATATTTCAATTCATGATCATGCACAGTCTATATTTGATGAATCTGAAGAATATGATTACATGTCTTAGATTCTATAATTCACAAATCAATTATTAAAAAAATAATAATAAATAGGGATATACAAGGATTAACCATTGAATCAATTTTAGGAGAATAAACCCCCCAATCAAAATTATATAAATATTGTGTAAAACACTAACATTAATAAACCTATATGTTTATTATCATTTAATAATTATAGAATAATTTTCTCCCATGAAAGTCTGTCAATGATTTCACAAAATTTTATAACCCCATAATCCTAATTTGTCACAAAATTAAGATTCCTTTGGTAAGTATTCTCACAAGCCTCCACAATTATTTGGATTTGGGGATCACCCTCACGATTTTCCATAATGAGGATAAAATATATACCTAATGATTTTGAAAATTTAATTTATAATTAAATTAATTGTTTAGTTAAAATTACTTATTTCCACACATGATTATGAATTATAAAAACATCCAAATTTGACCATAATTATATCATTATATGGTAAATATCATTTATTGGATTAATTTTCAGTCTCAATTTATCAATGAATGGGTTTATTAATTAATAAATCCATTATTTTAGAAATTATGGGTGCATATGAGTTAATATATTTAATACATTTTATATATTTCTATCAAGGGTGTAATATGTTAAAAACTCAACACCAAATTTTTGAATAGATATTAAAATATTATTTCAAATAGTAAAATCATCAAATTGATAAAACTATAGTTGTACACCCTCCCCACCTTCTGGGTTTTTTTGACCAAAAAATATTGACCTGGTCAAAAAGGTGATGGTACTGAGATCACATATACTTATCTCACTCCCAAAAGATACAAAATTTCCTCATTTGAATTGGAATGATATGAAAATTCTACATCATGAATCACACTAACACTGGCCCCATAAATGAAAACTCCCCATACTCAATCCAGAATAGGGGATACATATATAGTCTGTCATACAAGGCCCCGAATGGTTTTATATCAATGGTGGAGTGATACAATTCTTAGATGGAAATCAATATAATGTTTTATGATGCTCCCATATTTAGAAAATATGTAACATACAATCATGAAGAATATTCTAAGGGTCCAAAATGGTCTTCTAAATCTTGTTGTCTTTCTAGGAGAGCAAATTTTTTCACATATGAAACCGATTCCTCAACTCCTCATGAAATTAACTCCAACATCAATAAATTAAATGATATTTACATGAATAGATTATTTTTCTAGTTACACCATTTATATAGATGATATCCTACAAATTAAATTATCCCATGCTTTCTAGTGAACTATACTCTTCGATGGCATAAATGTAGACCATCATAGTGGGTTGTTCAATAATAATGATTTATTGTGGTGAACACTCATAGATCAAGGAATTAATTTCTAAAAATATATGGAAATACCATCCCAATTCCATTGATATACCTTTTAGGATGAGAAAAAATCATCTAAATCCTTATACTACGCTTTCACCTATTGAGTAATGAAGCATTAAGAGATGAACTCTACAACAATATGCTTCCCCTTTGAACAATAAAAATGCCTTTGAATATCTTATTACATACTTTTCTCATCAGGATATATTTGTATGGAAATATGTATATAACACCATCTCTATAAGCACTAGAAACATGACTTTCACCACCAACCATCATAATAAGACAATTACATTCTACCCGCACTCTGATAATCCGTATGGAGCATGGAAGTTGTCAATCTAATGACACATGAAATAAATTAATATATCACAATGTTAAAATTTCATCACTCACCAAAGGACTATATGATACACAAAAATTGATAATATAATACTTGTTCCCCTTTCTCTACTAATTTCATCTATAAATTAAGAAATTAATCTCACACTGTAAGGTCCACTAGGTCAAATACCCTTAGAGAGGATGTGAATAATGGTATGAATGATTAAAAATATATCTACTTAGGATCTTATTTTTTCATTGTACAAAAAGAACTTCCCTATTTGTACGATAGTAATGTTTGAACACAAATTAAATCATCCACATGACATATTTATTTTCACATGGTTCACCCCCACTGGGCTACATTCAAGGAGCATTCAAAAGTCATGTGTCGGTTGTACCAAATTTACTAAGGCTTGCTACCAATAATGATGTTCACGCAAGATCACATCTAATTCCAGCCTCATTACATTTAAAAGGTTTAAAATATTTTCATTACATTACCAAGGGTCACTCCCTATGTCTCATTCTCTAAATCACTACTAGTGGAAATGATCTCATTTTTCATCTTATTCACTCACTGCTCTTGGAAGGGATTCAACCAAAATTTTCGTACTTTTAGGTCTTTTCTTTATCTCTAATGAATACATCCCCAATCGTATATGGATTTTCTTCTGATGTTTAACTTTAATCCAATAGATGAATACCACTTTATCACGAATTCATAGGGAAATTCTTTCTCAGCAAATGTCACGATTCTGAATGCCTCACAATTTTCTTATTTTGTAAAGAACACATTGACTTTTTGATTCTATTCCTTTTTGTGAAGCTCACTTATTTTTTGAATCTCTACTAGACTTTACAAAGCTCCTTCCTTTCATGAAGCATAATTATCCTTTATTAATTTCCCTACTTTAATGATGTTAAGAATATTCAGTGGGAATTTATAGCCTTTCAGAACAACACTTCATAAACCAACCTTTATAAACAAACATCGGGATTCTATAGCCTTAAAATTTTCATTATGTCGTTCTATAATTCTGAAGGGTGTAGAGGCCTATATATAGGCATTCGAATGATTCTAGAACCTTCCAAGCTGTGTCATCTCCATTTCTCAAAGATCCATATTTTCATCCACAAATAACCCAATTTTTCTAAGATCCATGGAAATTTCCTATTTTCTTGTTCATTGTTATCAAAGAGCCTTCCATCAAACCGTCATAGCACCACAACTCTCCATTCTCAGTGTAACACACCTTCACTATTATTGATTCTTGTCACTATTCATGGAGGCCCCCATTATAAATATTTTATCCTTCATGAAATACTTTTCCTAAATCTCATATTCATGAGATTCATTCCTTTACAAATTTTAGTAAGGCTTAAAAAAACCACTTTTTGAGATGAAATCCAAACTCTATATTTAGACCACAAAAATTTTGAGAACACTAGAAATGATGTCACCTTGTGTTTGTAATTTTTTCAACCACTTCTATTGAATCTATTACTTCATCTTGGATCTCTGTTAACATAATATTTCGACAATCTCTCTAGAGTTACAATATATACCTTTTAAACCAGCATTTTCAAAAAACAAAATCAACCAAAAAATAATATAATATTAATATGATGTATTTTTTCCACCAATCTCTCACATTAGGTTTGTCGAAAACTCTTTCATAATTTGACAACTCGTTGAATCTTCTTCAATTATATACCAATATTCAATTCATGTGATTCAAATAAAGATCATATATTTAGACAACATATACTCGTAGACCACATGAGAAATTATCTACATGAGAAACAATAGTATAATGCAATTTTAATCAATAAATCAAATAACTTAAAAAAATAACTTATTTATTCACCATAAACTCCATATATCCGGATATATAATAATTTATTTATCAACGTTAGCATCATTATATGTAACACTCCCCATATAATACTGCTCGAGCTATCAGTTTCTCCCCATGTCTTGGAAAATGCATTTTCAACCTTTAAATAGATATAATTTCTCCCCTCTGTCAATCTACTCAAAGGCCTATCCTTTGAGGTCTGAAGATATATAAAGAAAACAAAACATTACTTTATGAAAAAAAACACCCGATACCAGGGAAAGACATTTTCCCCCATCCACTATTTTTATGTTTGTTAAGTCAACTGAACTATCAGAGCCAATCGATACCTCTCAAACGCTTCATTGGGTAAGGAATTTTTCATAATTTCTACAACCTGTAGTTCTATAGGCAACTAATCCTTCATCACAAGACCTTGTTCCACCTTCTCCTTGATAAAATTTTATTTTATTTCAATGATATTTTTCATTGAGTTATGTAATTATTTTTTTCTTTAATTTATTACACATAAATTATCTCAATGGATTAAAATCACAAACATCACCTCAGCTACCATATTTTCAAGATTTTACATCATCCACAATAGTTGTATACATTTTTTTGGTGCAGCAATATACTCATATTTGGGGTTCTCAATGAAATGTAGTCTTGTTTCTTTCTTAGAAAAGAAATACAATATCCACTAAAATATAAAGAATGTCATGATGTTGATTTTTTTCATCAACTGATTCATCCCAATATGCATTTGTATATGCCAATAACTCTTGAAATATTTTTCATTATACATGAAACCTAAATCGACAATTTCATTAATATATTGAAGTATTATATTCCATTGCTATCACGTGGCTTTCATTGTGATTTATTTGACTCTTACCTACTTAAGATGTGTCAAAAACAATATCAGTTCTTATCAATGTTAATTACAATACACTAGAAAATATTTTCCTATAATCTGCAACATTAAGTACATTTTTATCATCATCCCATGGTAGTTTCAATTGGGTAGCCACTTGAGTAATCAAATGTAATGTCTCATATTTTTTCAAATAATATTTTAAATAATATATGGAATTTTTTCAAGACCAGGCGTGAAGTAATCACATCATTCCAAGGTCCAGTGATCCTGGAAAGGTGGTTTGAACTATTTTTTTACGTTATGTGAGTCAGCGCTTGTGCGCTGCTGTGGAAGTTTCTAAACAGATTCTTGTATTAAAAATGTGAGGGGACCGTTGCATCAAGGATGATTACTTTTCCTAAAAACGACTCTAACCTCGACCGGCACAAGTCGTCTGCAAAGATTAATTTTGGGTGTTTTAAAAAGGAAAAATACTTTAGAAGGAATAAAATAAATTATTTATTTATTTTATTATTTTAAAATGTTTTTCTTTTTTATCACGACCTAAACTTCCCCTATAAATAAATCCTTATGGAAAATTCGAAGGGATAGCCTCATAACCCTGTGAGTTGAGAGACATATATTCCTCTTGGAGCTTGGGGGGAGGAGGACGCGTTGGCAAACGACGACAGATCAAAATTGTGAATCGTTGCACCGACGATGAAGGATCATGATGGAAACGGCAGCACGACGTATTTATCAATGATCATTCATTTCGAAAGGTAGGGGTTTTTATTTCAATTCATTTTCCCCGTTTTTGATTTTAAACCACGAACACGGATCAACCACAAACAAGTTGATCAGTGGATTCATGCGTTCTTATAGGAGGGATTTCTTTCGGATGATTTTGGGGAAATAATCCATGCTTTTATTTATTTTGATCGCTGATCCATTTAAACCTATTAATGGGAGCAGATCAATGCCATGACGAATGAAGATGGATGTTCGTTCCTCGATTTGTTAATTGGATTTCCTCCCCTTTCTTCCCGCACTCGTTCTTCGCATTCTTTGCAGGGAAACAAATGGATCGTTGCACATCCGTTCTATGACGCAACGATCCCAAATTGATGGTTTGACACTGCAACGAACATGTTGTGGTGCAACGACGATGGAGGACGGCGAATTGAACTAGATCAGAAAGGGCTTTCTTCGAGCGTTCTTCATGCGAGAAGATCAAATCACATTTTTAGATCCGATTGAAGGTCTGAAAACACAGGATGCAACTTCGTGGCATTGGGGTGACCAAAACCTAAAGGTTTCGTGGAGATCGGATGGCTGGAACAATGTTCGGAGTAGCACGGGAGGCACGCTGCTGAATAGCGTCGTTTCATGAAAATTCCGGAATACATGGCACATACATCCGAAGAACATGTTGTGTTGTACTGGTGGGGCAGCTATGGTTTCGGGGTCAGAGAAGAATCACATGGCGTGTGACCCTAGACACAATATGTTTTGGACCTTCCCCGAAGCTCAGTGTTTACTTGGGGAAGTACACGGACACGTGATGATCTACACGTATTCAGGCGGCACGGTGTGTACAGCTTAGCAGAGGTGGCTAGGTGGAGCTCGGTGTGTATCCCAGGGAGACACAGACATGGGATGGAGTACATGACCGTGTACTCCATCACACGACTAGACAAGGCCAGCAGCGCGGGTCACCCCGTGTGTAGATGACACGGGTCGGAGTAAACGGGTTGGTGACCGTGTATAGGCACATTGCTAGAGTACATGGAGCCAACCCCAGTTACCTAGACACGGAATGTACTTCATACTACACGCCATGTACTATGTTTTTTTCTACACGACCAGCCTCACGACTCGGGCCGTTGTACAGGAGCAGTACTCGGGGTTGAAAAACATGGCATGTATCATTTCTACACGCAGTGTACTTTTTGGAAAATGACTTGGTCCTTTTGTTCACCACTCCTAAAACATCATTCGTTGGGGTTAATTCCATTTTCTCCTTGTTCCCCTAACGGTTAGGCGTCTTTCCATCACCCAGGATTGTGATCCCTTCAGCAGGACTTTCTGTGATAGAGTCAGGCATTCATCCGAGAGGCCCAGATCGAGATCCTCTATCCATTCCAAACCCTAGGTAGAGTCAGGAATCGACATGACCAACTCTACCGTGTGTTGATTCTCTAACTAACAGGTGAATTCTAGATGAGTTTCGGTATCCACCATGGCCCTTGCAGTGATCCACATCTATGTATTGAGATCTTTCCCACTCAGGAGTGTGTCTCCCGTAATGAGATATTCTATCTATTGTAAACCTTCCACTCAGGATTGTGTCTCCCGTAATGTGTGTAGCCATCTCTCGTAATGGTTCCCGACGAACAGAACTTCTCGGACGGACGTCATCAGAGCTATAAGACTGATGGGGTGTGTTCTCCCGGAACGAGCGCATCATGGAGTCTTCAAACAGAATCCCTTATGGGGGTATGCGCTTGCGTGACTTGTCTCTAGACCACGAGTCTGGGTTTTGAGTATATCTTGTTTGTTTTATATGTTCTGTAAACATATAATGTTCTTAGCTGACTATAACTTTACTTTGTATTGCTTTTTGGTTTTCAGGGTCTTGTACTGTGTATTGTTATACTCACCCCTGCACACGCTTTGCCCGCACGTCTGGTGTCTTGTGTAGACGAGCAGCCTTTTGATAGAGTCTAGGGCAGACCAGGATAGGACTGAGATTTCTGAGTTCCCTATAGGCTGAATCATTCCTACACCTACGAGCGGCAATCCCAGTACCTCTTGTTCTTGAAAAATGGACTTTGTAGTATTCAGACTCTTGTTTGTTTTCTTTTTGGTGGGATTGTATTTTTGGCCCAATTTACTTTAACAGTACTCAACCTTTCATCGTACTCTATTGGTTGGGTTTAGTTGTATGAATTCATTTTTGTTACTTAGTGTTTACATTTCAGAATTTGTGGGCTTGGAGATGTGTGAGTGTGTACAGGTTCTTAGGAAATGCCTCACATGTTTTTGATATGCCTACTCAGTGCTAGTCATCAGCCCCAGGCCTGTTGGATGTGGGCTTGGGGAGTCATGGCGTGGGCCCCACTGGGACGGGACGTGACATCATATCCTTGGAATTTACCATTTCAAATCATCTCCAACCCTTTATGGTATATTTATATTGGGAAATGAATTGGACGTTATCTATTTGTGTTACTTCTAAACTAATGAAAAATTCTAGTTCACCAATCATTGATAATTAGAACACACTTTTCATGAATTTGAATAACCATCTGCACTATGGTTCGTCTAATCCTCAAAATATTTGGTCATCAAAATATACAAGTACCATCATCCTTTGGTTACTATAATCACTGAATTATATATTGTAATCTACTCCACCATACTGAAAACAAATTATTTTAATGAAACGGGTCTATCCCATAATACCTTTTTCTTGGTTCTTACTTCAATCCATACAATGACTTTCTCTACCAAAAAACTATGTTATGATAATAATGAATGATAAAACCATCTAGATTATCAATATAAACTATTTCTTCTTGAACCTCATTTATAAATTATGACTTGATGACCATCCGGAAAACCATGATTATTCTTTGCACTTCTATGACCAAGAATATCCATATTTTCTCTATTCATGCAATAGGTGAAAATGTTTCATCAACATCAATACCCTCGATCTGGGAGTACCCTTTACACACAAGAAAATATTTATTTAAAATCACTACATCCTCTTCATTCATTTTTTATGAAATACCCATTTATTCCTGATGACATTCTAATTTTTTGGCCTCGAATAAATCTCCCAAGTTTGATTTTTCACAATTTGGTCAAGCTAATCATTCATATCCTGAACCCATTTATCATCTACAAATACTTCATCAAAACATATAGGTTGTTCCGATGATAAGTATTATTATTGTTGTAGAGTCTGCATTCTCCATGTCCATACTGGTGTAATCTAAAACCAATTATGTTCATTCTGTAAACTTCAGCTCTTCTCACTTGTTTCTGTGCAGATACCAATTTATTATCATCCTTCCAATCATATGGGTCTTTTTCTGTGTTAGCCTATGGAACTGGAATATCCCAGGATCTACATATCTCTTTAAAAGTATCTTTCTAATTTTGGTCATTAATGTTCTTATGATTCCCCCCATTATCTATTATAGTTACATTAGGGAATTCAACTACCTTCCCTAGATTATTTTTGAAGAATTTACATTATTTGATATTTATTGAGTAGAAAATAAATATCCCCACATATCCATAGGATTCAAATATACTATGTTTCTCCTTGATGAGAATTAAACACATACATTCAATAACTCGAAAGTACTTATACTACATATTCTTTCTATAACACAACTCCTATAGAGTCTTATCTTCTTTTAGACAATGTGATGCTCTACTAAATGTGTTGGAAGATTTCATCATTATTTCATTCAAACTATTCAATAGAAGTTCATTCACAATGAGAATTGTTCTATCCATGTTGTTTATGATCCAATATATTCTATCAAAAACTTAATTTTAATATAGAGTTCTTACAGCTAAAACTTACTACCTTATCACATGTTTCTATAGATAATCCTCTACATGGAAAATTTTGAATTCAGTTCCATTATCTATTATAATCATCTAGATTTTATAACCCATCATATTTTTAACTTCCCATCAATATCTAGAAATGTGACTGAACACCAAATACTTATGGGTGATGATTCATAACCATGTCATTCTTCATAAATCATAAATTAATATATAATAGTATCTCCTCCCATTAATAGCTCATGGAGAAATTAGTCAGCAAAAATCAATATTCACTGAATCAGGAAATTTTTTTGAACTTTTAAATTTTTCCTCATATATAATTAAAATGATCTTCCATTATTGGAAGGCTTTCCATGTATGAGTCTGATAATGTGATAATATAGGGAGGTTATGAGAAGAATCGTATTTCATTAGATCTTCAAAAAATGTTTGGATTATATGGCTATAGTGGTTATGGTATAACTTATTTTCTTCTTCCTTAGTCATCAAACACATATCATCTTCTCCACTCATGATGTTGGTATCTCGTATTATGTTCTTTCAATATAGAACAACTACACCGTATTTTTCCTTCATGACTTATAATTTCATTTAAATGATTAAAAAATGTTCTGACTCACATGGTTGAATGACATAGATAATACTGTGATAGATACCATCTATAAATAATACATCAACATGTATCATTGTTTTCCCCCAAACACTGACGTTCCAGAGCCAAAAATATTCATGCCTTCATCATTACCTAATATTACATTACCATCCTTATCATACATCATTCTCGTCACCGTATTATTATTCCATGTCATATGATAGGGGAATCCACAATCAATAATACAAATACATGTTCAATAGGATGATTTAATGGAAATTTCTACCACCACTACTTGCTCAAATATCATCATATTGTTCCTCCATGTTTTGAATTCATACATGGTAGATATTTATAATCATTACCTTCCTTAGTGTATGATGGACTATCATTATCCTGTAACACTGCAAATTGATTTTTTATTTTCAACCCGCTAGATGGTGCAATAAATTGCTACTTGTTACCAATTTGGTCTACTTTAGAACATTCCTCTTAATTTTTTTATAGAGTTTCAAGCATGTTTCTAAATCCTATGAACAAAAAAAAATATCCCTCAAAGTATGTTATAAATAATTTAACATTGTTTGGAATAAATTATTGTTCATGTGACTAAAGGTATCTCTAGGAATTGGATCATAAATATTGTGACTGTCTTATCTTTCTGCAATAATAGAACATAATGTGAGGTTCGTTATTGTGTGTCACTTCTTCTCCACTAGTAATCACATGAGTTCTCTAAAAAATTTAACTCTTCTCATACTCAAATACATTTTCACATTTGAAGAGGGTAATTGTGGTATTTATTAGTCATCACACCTCTTTGTATTTTATCATTCCTCATTCCAGCCTTATAATTTTGGTTTTACAATCTATTTTGTTCTACTGGACACTTATGCTCCTCCTTCATCTTCTTAGTTTCCAAAATAATTTTCTATCTCCATGTAGTGTTGTAAGTCAACATCTTTTCTTGATTCCAAAAATTTCATCACAGACTCATGACCTCTGCATAGAGTTCATTGATAAATAAGCTTTGATCATTTTTATTTTTTGAGAAAAATAATCAATTCCCCATTACTGTAATTCAATTTTGACATTATACCCCACAACATTATTTAAGATCATTTATATTTAATAATACATTTTTTCAATTTCTTCATTCGTATAAGACTTCTATTCTTCCTACTACTATATATAAAGATTGGAATCATGTACCAAATTGTTGTATTTCATCTTTTTGTCTCTCCAAACTTCTATTTCCCCACGAGTGGGTTCTAATTTGACTTGCTGATCAACCATACCTTCTACATCTCATTTATTGCTTCTCTCTTCCTTTGTTTGGGAATTTACCAAAACATCTACTATTGCCTCATCATTATGATCCTTCAAACATATAATATTAGAATGCAAGAGAAAATATTTCATATACTTATCAATAAATATTGGATGATCGATGCATTTCCAAAACCAGTGAAATACTGTATCAATACAGGATCTCTATCCTGGTTGATCAAATACAATATGTTAAATACAAACTCTATGGATAAATGATATATGCCAATAAAATTAGGTGAAATATATAATGTTTTTGATTAAATATGAAAAAACCACAATATAGAACATTCATATTCAAAATAATAACAACAAATGAGTATTTGAGTCATTGAGGGTGTAATCCCACCCCAATATGGGGGTGATGTGGGGAAAATGGAATTTAATTACACTAGTGGATTAGGAAAACAATTCCCCTCACATGAAAAAACATGAAAGAGAGACACATATATATTCCCTATGTGGTATAATCACTCACACACATTATATGAAATGGTAATCAGAATCGTATGCGTGAATGTCCCATTCCATGGCTGGAATAAATACATAAAGATACATAAGAATTATATATTGTGTTACCCACTGATTCTTCTTCCAAAAAATGTATTTAAATTCTCCATAATTCATAAAAACATAATACACATCATGTAGACTAATATAAATGATATATAAAATACATGAAGTTACCTAGTGTGTACCTCATATGTCCAAGTCATGTACCATCAATGGTTAACATCATGCATCCTAAAACACAACGTGTGAGTTATAATTATTTCCTTTTACATGTTCATCCCATACACAATAATCAGTATTATTTGGTGTCATATTGTGTGTGAGTTTATCATAAAGCATTTGGAATTGAATTGTATTGATGATATTCCAAGAACATGTTCATCTAAATTACAAATGGATGGGTCTCTCTTTCTTTACCTTCTCAACATCGTTTAAGTTTTTATTTTAATAAATTTACCAAAATAGGTTCATCGTATTGATTTCTATTTTTTTCGTTTTCCCCACATATATATTCCTCTTCATTTCAATTTTCTTCTTTATAAGGCAATTATTAAGAATGATTTTATCTATGTAAAATAAAACCCCCAATTTCCATTTCACCTTCGACATCAAAGGGTTTGTTCTTATCATATAACCATAAGGCACTCCCAATTACTGAATGCTTTAATGTTTTTCTAATATTGAGTATATGTATCATATTTTCTATCATTCTATGAACAAACAACTTATGAATGAGTAATTTTTAATTATAATTATATATTAAAATCATAATAAAATTTTATGTAATGCCCTGACCCCAGTTACCTAGAGTTGGTGAATTATTACATAACATTGGCATGATCACAAGAAAGATCAATTCTCAAAAGGCCAATTAGTTTAGTACTCTTGGAAACACTAGATACATTAATAAAGTTTACATTACATCATAAAGTGAAAACTACAACAAAATCTTGTCTCCACAGTCATATCCCCTTATACTGTCCCTGAAGGTCATTCATAAAATACTTATTCACATCCTGGGAAAAATAAAACATAGAAAGGGGTGAGCTCAAATGATCAGTAAGGATAACAATATAGAGGAAACTTTGATAAATAAGCATGAACATTTAAGGCAATGTATAACTAAAACAAAATCCTTTTAAACATGGACATAAGCATAATATGGAAAAAATAAAATGAAATAATGTTATTTACTTACTCACATGGATATTCTACTAGTCGAATAATCACATGCAATATCAATAACCACTTTCATAATGATAGAATGTATAATTCCAGACTATCATAACCACATAGCCAAGGCCTCGTTCCAAGACTACAAATAAGATTTTGTTAAGGCCTTCTTCCAAGACACTAGTTTGTCTCATGAGACCTACCGATGCATCAAGGATCTATAGTGGGCTCCACCAGCCACATATTAAGTTCAATGCATTCCTTATATGAACAGGTTTAAACATAACATAAACATTCGTATTAAAACTAGAATAATAAATGTAAATACTTCATCCATAAACCATAAATGGTATAAAATAACACATCCACAGTCAAACATATCACAAAACCATCAATACAATATATAAGTTTTGTATCATAATAAATCAACTTCAAATAAGCTTAAAATCCATCAATGGATGTTGACATAGATGAAATCAAAACTATTTGAGAGAAATATCTCTTTTTTGAATTCATTTAAAAGTCACATAATTATAAAATAAAACATTTACTTTTAATTTTTTTTATAATCTTGTAAGGGAAGCTTCAAATATTTTATAATGGATGAAAATAGCAACACCCTCTGAATAAGTTAAAAAAGGAATTCTTACCTTAATTCTTTCGAAAAGGTTAAAAAGGACCTTATTTGAAAATTGACTGAAAGATTCCTTTATAAACCTCTTATAAAAAGTCAAACAAGGTTATAAATGACTTTAACCCATATTCTAGTAAATATTAAAAATGTTTTGAAATACATTTTTAAGAAACATGGATGTGGATGATAAAAAAGTCCTAGTAGATTATTACGTATAAAAAACCTCGGATAAAGAAGAGATTGCGAAATAAACCCTTAACTTATACTTTTTCTTGGTTGGGGGTAGGATAACATCCTTTATAATGGTAAAATAATTGGTCTTAAATTATAAAATAATCATATACATTAATATGATATCATATATGATCTTTTAACATTGCTTTGTTAATAACATCTTAATATTATCGTCGTTTCGGGTGTTATCGTAATCGTATATGTTATGTTAAATTATGCGTGATTGTTATGGATAGGTTTTATCTTATTCATATCCAGAATGATGTCAAGTATTTAAACATTATTTTTAATCATGAAATGATAATTATACTTGAATGGATACGATGGAGAATGAATCTCATCGCGTTCGTGGAGACGGTAGTCCGTACATACGCACGAGCGACAATATGATTTTTTGATATTAAAATAATATATAATTGGATGGTATTTTATATATACAGAATAATAATAATGTTATATTTATTATTTACATGAATTACACATCATTATTATACCCATAAAAATAATAATTTTATGAATAAAAATTTCACCACGACGTGGAGACGGTAAGTCATACGTACACATGTATGGTGACATGTCATTCAATGGATGGATAGAATACTGAATATAGTTGTAACATATTTATAATAACATAAAAGTATATATATATATATATAAATAAGATACTGGAGTTATTATTTTAAAATGGGAATAACAAAGAAATAAGAAGTTGAAGAAGAAAGGAACTTGAAAGAGGGTGGGGAAAACATTTCCCCTACTTCAGGTTCTTCCTTTTGATTGGATCAAAAAAGGCTCCTTAGGATGGATTTATGATCAAAATAAGGAATCTAGGATGAAGTTAGGGAAGTTGAGAGGGTATTGGGCCAGTTTTTGGCCGAACCAAATGGCTTTGAATGTGTGAATTATTGGTTAGAAGTGGTGTCCTTTTATAAGGGGGAGGAGGGGCACCTTAGGAAAATCTAGAAATAATATTTGATAATAAATTCCAATTCAGATTATAATGGCTTAAAAGTGTATTATTTAAAGGTTAAGGTGGGTATGGGTCGAAAAAATATCAACCAATTGAATTTAGACATGTTTTGATCATTATATTAACATTATCATTTAGTTTTAACTCATGATTAATTAGTTTAACACTTACCATGACACATTGTATTTTCATAATATATAGTTAATAAACATACTATATACATCCAAGAGACCCCCAAGTTGTCCATCAATGATACACCAATAATGATATAAGTCCTTTTTTTGAACCTTAAATTTTTAGGAACAGAATATTAATTAATAATATAATATTTGTTTTAAAAACTCATTTATGACAATTTTGACACTACTCAATAATTGATTTTTGTTAAAGTCTTAAAAACATTATTTATTTGAACCAAATTAATTTAATAAATCTTATAATGTGACATTAACAAATAAAATTCATTTATGTCATAAAAAATTTCAAATTATATTTATTTTAACATTTATAATACCAATTATTTGATTTTTTCATTAATAAGGAAAATACTACATCATTATTGTGTTATAAATAATATTAAATATTAAATGTTTAAAAATTAAAAATAAACCATTATTATGTAGGAAATTTTATTACCTTTATAATGAAAATTCATAGTCGAAAATCCAACATATATAACCCTATTTAAAAATTGTTTTGCTAAAAGATATATGCTTATGTCATTTTTGTATTTATTTTAACATAATTAATATTATCTATCCCTATCACCTACATGTGGCCCCATGGGGTCCTAAAATCTACCTAAAGATACCCATGGTCGGACATGTATCCAAAAATAAGGTTAAGACACGTTTTAGAGTGATTTATTATTATTATAATATTATTTTTTTACCCTTATTTACAGAATTTACCCTTTAAACATGGTAAATAAAATATTTACCAAAATAATTATTCAAAATGTCTAAAAATGAAAGTTACCTATTTAAACAATTTTTAAATCCTCATTCCAAATATGGAATCCATTTTCCCAAATTCAAAACACAAAAGTGGAAGAAATGAATTTAAAATTAATTCCCGCTGTCAAGACAAAAAAGCGTGTTTTTAAGAAATACTAACTAACAAAAGATTGATACTTGTTTATGTTCGGTTTAACTATGAAATTATGTCCAATGACCAACGTGGTAATAAATGGTAAAACTATATTCTAAATATACTTTAAACGACTAAAACTCATAATTTATCACTATTAATTATTTCAATTAAAAAAGTTGTTTTTAATAAAAATTTCGTAATTTTCAATATTCATCAAAATATAAAAGTTATCTGAAAAGTACCAAAATTTCATCCTATGATAATTTCGATATTCTGAATCAAAAAATGAAGTCCATTTTGAAAGATAAAATGTATAAAATTTCAAAAAGTGGGTATTACTATTCATAATGGCCACTTTGATTAGTCTCGGTGTGTTAGAATCTCGAAGTTGCGTACAACACACACTATTGTATTATTCAAAGAGAAGCATATCGTGGAATCTTGGGGTGTTACATTCTCCCCACATTCACACAATTTTGTCCTTTAAATTTATATAATATTACTGCATAAAAACACTTATGTGGTTCTTCATCATAAGTTCCTCGGGTTTCCATGTTTCCTCTTCCATTTTATTGTTACTCCATAGAACTTTTACGAGACGAGTCGTCCGGTTTCTCAGCACTTGTTCTCTCGTATCAAGAATCCTGACGGGGTATTCGCAAAAATTGAAATTGGATTCTAGTTCTAATTCATTATAGGTGAGTACACGCATTGGGCCATACATGTATTTTCTCAACAGTGATATGTGTAACATATCATGAACTTTGGATAGATTTGGCGGCATTTCCAAACGGTAAGCTACAGCCCCAATTTGTTCTAGAATTTCGAAATGAATGATGTACCTGGGACTCAATTTACCTATCTTTCCAAAACGTATAACTCCCTTCCATGGAGATACCTTCAAGAAAACATGATCTCCCACCTAAAATTCCAAACCCTTTCTTCGGTTGTCAGCATAGCTCTTCTGCCTACTTTGAGCTGCTTTGATGTGGTTTTGGATTACCCTCACCTTTTCCATCGTTTCCTCCACCAGTTTTGGGCCTACAAGTTTCCTTTCGCCAACTTCATCCCAATAGGTTGGTGTGCGACATCTCTTTCCATATAAATCTTCTTATGGCGCAATCTGAGTACTCTAATGGAAGTTATTCTTATAGGAGAATTCTACCACAGGTAAATCTTGATCCCATATACCCTGAAAGTCAAGTGAGAAAGATCTCAACATGTCTTCTATGGTTTGAATAGTGTGTTCCAATTTTCCATCTGTTTGAGGGTGGTAAGCTGTGCTCAAATGAAGTTTAGTATCCAAGGCCTTCGGAAGACTCTTTTAGAATCTCTAAGTAAAATGGGGATCTCAATATGAACCAATCAATAAGGGTACTCCAGGAAGTCTGACAACTTCATTAATATATAATCTTTCTATACGTTCAACTGGTAGATCTTCTCTTATAGAAGGAAAATTTGCTGACTTGGTAAGATGATCCACAACGACCCATATTGCATCGTTCCTTCTAGGAGACTTTGGTAGTCCCATGAAAATGTACATAGTGATATTATCCCATTTCCACTCAAGTATGGGAAGAGGTTGCATGACTCCTCTAGGTTGTTACCTTCCAACTATGACTTCTTGACAAACAATTCATCTTGACACAAAATCAGAAATCTCCCTCTTCATGTTGTCCCACAAAAAATGTTCCTTTAATTCCCTATACATTTTGGTGCTCCCTGGGTGTATAGAGAAATTGAAACTATGAGCATCATCCAACAATTCCCTTTTTAGATAAGGTATATCAGGAACACAAAGTCTCTTCCCAAATTTCAGAATTCCATCTTTATACACAAAGTCTCTCAATATTCCATCATTCATATCTTTAATCTTCTTTTGAAACACTTCATCACCGGTCTAAGAACTCTTTATCATTTCTAGTGAAGTTGGTTTGGTGACCATTTGAAAAAGTATCTATGTTTCACCTTCCAGTGTAATTCCCATATCCATCTTCACTAGATCAATGAAAATAGGATACCTTTCGATTCTCATCATGTTCAAAACTCCATGATCATTTTTGCTCAAACCATCTTCCACCTTGTTTTCCTTCCCCGGGTGGTAGTGTATCGTGAAATAAAAATCCATGAGTAATTCAAGCCATCTATTTTTCCTCATGTTGAGTTATTTTTGTGAGAAAATATACTTCAAACTCTTGTGATCAGTATAAATCTCAAATTTTTCACCATAGAGGTAGTGTCTCTATATATTCAAATCAAAGATCACAGATGCTAACTCGAGATCATGAGTAGGATAGTTTTTCTCATGAATTTTCAACTCTCGTGATTCATAGGCAATAACCCTATCATTCTGCATAAGGACACAAAGAATTCCTTTCTTCGATTCATCACTATAAATAATGAACCCATCATTCCCCGATGGTAGAGTCAATATAGGAGCCTTGACTAATCTTCTCTTTAGTTCCTCAAAAAAAAATTCACACTCTTTTGTCCAAACAAATTTAACCCCTTTACGTGTGAGTTTTGTTAATGGGTTAGCCAATCAGGCAAAATTCTTGACGAAACGTTGATAATAACCCGTTAAACCAATAAAATTGCATACCTCAGTTTTACTCATCGGTGCAGGCCATTCATGGATTGCCTTGGTCATAGAAGGATCAATAGAGATTCCATCTTTAGAGACAATATGGCCAAGAAAAGAAATCTCTTAAAGCCAGAATTCACACTTGCTAAACTTCTCATATAATTCATGTCTTCTCAGAGTCTTTGAGATAATGCGCAAGTTATTTTCATGATCTTCATAGTTTTTGGAATATACCAAGATATCATCAATAAATACCACCAAAAAATCATCGAGATATTCCTTGAAAACTATATTCATTAGATCCATGAATACAGAGGGTGCATTAGTCAGCCCAAAAGGCATTATCGTAAACTCGTAATGCACATACCTTGTTCGAAATGTTGTCTTCGGAATGTCTTCCTTCTTCACACAAAACTAATGGTATACAGATCGAAGGTCAATATTTTAAAAGTATTGAGCTCCATGTAGTTTTTCAAATAAATAATCAATGCGAGGTAGGAGATACTTGTTTGTTATTGTTATAGCATTGATCTCCCTATAGTCGATACATAACCTCATAGATCCATCTTTCTTTTAATCAAAAAGAACAGGGGCTCCCCATGGAGAAACACTAGGGCGAATAAATACCTTATTAATCAATTCCCCTTGTTGTTTATTTAGTTCAAATAATTCTATAGTGGCCATTCTATAAGGGGTCTTTGATATAGGCCTTGATCCAAAAATTAAATCAATGGAAAACTCAACTTCTCGTTTTGGAGGTTGTATAGGTAAATATTCTAGAAACACATCTACATATTGTTTCAAAATAGTTACTTCCTCTATTTGAACAATCCTTTCCTCACCCACATTCATTTCATCCCCTTCCTCCACAATAATTGAATTTAGTTGAGATATTGGGGGTGGATCTAGATAAGAATTAGGTGGTGATGATTCTACTATAAAGATAATGTGTTCCTTATCATCATCATCAAAAATCGTAACCTCCATCTTCTTATAATAGATCTTCGAATCATGATCTGAAATCCAATCTATACCAAGGATTGTATCAAACTCCATCATAGGTATAACAATGAGATCAGCGGATAATGAACATTTATGTGCTCTACTAGGGGTTGATTCACAAAACATTGTTGCAATGATACTTCCCTTAAGAGTTTTAACTGACAACTCCCTTGTTAAGTCAAATTGGAAATATATAATTTTCATAGAAAAATGGGAAGATATGAAACAATGCGATGATCCAGAATCAAATAAAGAATTTTCCAAATATGAGGAAACCATTAAACTACCTGCCACAACGTCTTTCGTAGCTTCTTCCTCAGTAGTTGTGATAGCATAATATTGGTCTTGATCCCTTGGCCTTTTCTGAGGCATGTTCCCCTAACGATTAGGACATTCATTTTCATAATGTCACATCTCTCTATAATTATAGCATTCCATGTTGACAGCAACTCTCTTTCCCTTGCAATCATGAGCTTGGTGGCCTTTTTCACCACACTTGTAACAGACTCCCATTCCTTTTAAGCAAGTACCTGGGTGTTTCATCCAACATTTACTGTGGGATGGATTTTTAACTTTTCCCTTCTACCACTTATTTCAATTTCTAGATTTATCAGCATATCTCTTCTTCTCTTTATTTTCTTTAAAGTCATAAGACATAGAGAATTCCTTTTCTGTTTTGATAGCAAATGAGACAATGTCTTCGTAAGATGAGAATGATTGTGAGACTAATGCTCAATGAATAAATGGTTATAACACCTGAAAGAAATGATCAATCATACTTCTTGGGTTACGTATATAATCTCCATCATACCTTTCTAACCTTGTAAAGTTAGCCTTATACTTTGTAACATTCTCATCCTCCTTTTTCCTCAGACTTAGAAATTCCCTTTACATATCTTCTCTATGGTCACGAGGAATGTATTTTTCTAAGAAAAGCTCTTTGATCTCCCTTCATTACATATTTGATACTTCATCATCTTCCTTCATGTTTTGAATCAATGACCACCATTGATCAGCATCTCAAGTGAGGCGATATACTTCAATGACAACTTTTTCCCATTCACTACCCCCCAAAGCCTGAAATATTATCTCTAGGGAACTTATCCATTAATCAACTAATAATGGATTTGTACTCTCGTTCAATGTTGGTGGTTGTTGCCTCATGAAGCAATATAACATTGATCCTCCACGCTGCGGATCAGGGTGATCTATACGGGTAAGGTTATTATTCATAACCTGATAGAGTTTTCCCAGTATGGTGATTAGCTGATCAGCACCAGTTGAATCACCAGCTCCACTATAATTATCCTCAGTATGAGGGCAATCCCTATATGGAGTGTGTGCATTGATATTGTTTCCATTTCTTCCAATAGGCACCATTTCTAAACAATGGCATAAAATAGATAAGTTTATGAATCAAAATACATAATTCCATACTTATAAAGCACTTAATATAAATTGAACTATTTATGGATATAATCTATAATCATAAAAATGTTTTCATTGAAAAAGTATATACTCTTAAACCCTTCATAATGATTTGTAATGAAAATGAGAGTTATCCTAAGCATATCCCCCGGGAGTGTCGTAACCAAGAGTGAAGCAATGCACATTGTCGTGCACCATTTCCTATTAGAGTCTAGCTCAAAGCGGTGTTTTTGGGTTTTACCCCTATTTACATATGTGCTAGAGACGCCTCTACCTGCTCGTATCCAGACAGGGATGTATTGCTCATAAAACTCACAAAATCTCTACCATACCAAAATTCTAGGATGTTCTCATATACTAATCCTCATAGTCCATCATAGGTCTATGTTCCCTAATCATAAATTTATCTAAATCTAGCTTTCAAGGTTTATACTAAACTTCCTCTAATACCAACCGTAACTCCCCGACCCTAGATGCCCGGATTCAGTGCATTAGTATATAACATTGGCATGATCACAAGAAATATCAAGTTTCAAAAGACCGATTTGTTTAGTAGCCTTTGAATAACTAGATACATTCATAATGTTTACATTACATCGTAAAGTGAAAACTAAAACAACATGTTGTCTCCACACTCATATCCCATTATACTATCCCTATAGTCATTCATAAAATACTTCTTCACGTCCTGGTAAAAATAAAACATAGAAAGGGGTGAGCTCAAATGCTCAGTAAGGATAACAATATAGCGGAAACTTTTATAAATAAGCATTAACATTTAAGGAAATTTATAACTAAAAGAAAACCCTTTTAAACATGATATTCAGCATAATATAGAAAAAATAAAATGAAATAATGACTTTTACATATTCAAATTGATATTCTACTAGTCGAATAATCACATGCAATATCAATAACCACTTTCATAATGATGGAATGCATAATGCCAGACTATCATAACCACAGAGCCAAGGCCTCGTGCCAAGAATACAAATACGATTTTATCAAGGCCTTGTTCCAAGACACTAGTTTTTCTCATGAGACCTACCCATCCATAGAAATGAAATAGCGGGCTCCACCCATCACTTATAAAGTCCAATGCATTCCTCATATGAACAGGTTTAAACATAACATAAACATTCGTATTAAAACTAGCATATCAAATGTAAATACTTCATCCATAAACCCTGAATGGTATAAAAATAACAAATCCATAGTCAAACATATCACAAAACCTTAAATACATTATATAAGCTTTGTATAATAATAAATCAACATCAAATAAGCTTAAAATCCATCAAAAGATGTTGACATAAATGAAATCAAAACTATTTGAGAGAAATATCTCTTTTTTTGATTCATTTAAAAGTCACATAATTATAAAATAAAACATTTACTTTGAAAATTTTCTTATAAACTTGTAAGGGAAGCTTTGAAGATTTTATAATGGCAGAAAATAGCCGCAGCTGCCGCATAAGTTAAAAAAGACATTCTTACCTTAATTCTGTCGAAATGGTTAAAACAAACCTTGTTTGGAAAACGACTGAAATATTACATTATAAACCTCTAATAAAAAGTCAAACATGGGTATAAATGAATTTAACCCATATTCTAGTAAATAGTAAAAATGTTTAGAAATCCATTTTTTTGAAACATGTATGTGGATGATAAAGAAGTCCTAGTAGATTATTACGTATAAACAACCTCGGATAAAGAAGAGATTGTGAAATAAACCCTTACCTTTTACTTTTCCTTATTTGGGGGTAGGTTAAGCTCCTGTATAATTGTGAAATAATTGTTATTAAATTATACAATAACAATATACATTAATATGATATCATATATGATCTTTTAGCATTTCATTGTTAATAATATCTTAGTATTATCGTCTTTTCGGGTCTTAACTTACTCATATATGTTTTGTTACAGAAGCCATGTTTATTATGGATAGGTCATATCTTATTCATATCCAGAATGATATCAAGTAATTAAACATTATTTTTAATCATCAAATGATAATTATAGTTGAATGGATACAATGGAGAATGAATCTCATCACGTTTGTGGAGATGGTAGTCCTAACGTACCCACGAGCGACAATATCATTCTTTTGATATTAAAATAACATATAATTGGATAGTATTTCATATATACAGATTCATTATCATGTTATATTTGTTATATACATGAATTAAAAATCATTATTGTACCCATCCAAATTATAATTTATTGAATAACATTTACACCACGACGTGGAGACGATAAGCCGTACATACGCACGTATGGTGACATGTCATTCAAAGGATGGATAGAATATTGAATATGGTTGTACCATATTTATAATAACATCACATTATATATAAGATACTAGAGTTATTATATTGTAATGGTAATAACAAAGATAGAAGAAGATGGAGAAGAAAGGAACTTGAAATAGGGTGGTGAAAACATTACCTATTGTTCAGGTTCTTCCTTTTGATTTGATCAAAAGGGCTCCATAGGTTGGCTTTCTGATCAATCTAAGGACTCTAGGTTGAATTTAAGGAAGTTTAGAGAGTATTTGGGCAGGGATTGGGCGAACCAAAAAGCTTTGGAAGTGTGAAGAATTGGTTAGAAGTGGTGTCCTTTTATAATGTGGAGGAGGGGCGCCTTAGGAAAATCTAGAAATACTATTTTATAACAAATTCGTATTCGGTTTCTAATGACTCCAAAGTGGATTATATAAAGGTTAAGGTAGTTATGGGTCGAAATAAGCTCAACCAATAGAATTTAGACAGGTTTTGGTCATTATATTAACTTTATCTTTTAGTTTTAACTCTTAGTTAATCAGTTTAACTCTTACCATGTCACATTGTATTTTTATAATATATAGTTAATAAACTTACTATATACCTCCAAGTGACCCCCAAGTGGCCCATTAATGATACACCAATAATTATATAAGTATTTTTTCCTATCCCTATATTTTTAGGAAGAGAATATAAATTAATAATATAATATTTGTTTTAAAAACTCATTTATGTCAATTTTGACACAACTCAATAATTGATTTTTGTTAAAGTATTAAAAACATTATTAAATCAAGAAAAATTAATGTTAGAAATCCAATAATGTAATATTGAACAATAAAATTCATTTATGTCATCAAAACTTTCAAATTATATTTATTTTAACATTTATAATACCAATTATTTGATTATTTCATTAATAAGGAAAATACTGCATCATTATTGTGTCATAAATAATATTAATTATTAAAGGTCTAAAAATTATAAATAAACTACCATTATGTAAAAAATCTTTTTATATTTCTAATTAATATTTATAGTCGAAAATAAAATATATATAACCCTATGTAAAAATTGTTTTCTAAAAGATATATGCTTATGTCATTTTTGTATTTATTTTAACTTAATTAATATAAAGTGTCCCTATCACCTACAAGTGGCTCCATGGTGTCCCAAAATCAAAATAAATATGCCCATGGTCGGACATGTATCCACCAATAAGTTTAGAACATGTTTTAGGGTTATTTATTATTATTATAATATTATATTATTTACCCTTATTTACAAGATTTACCCTTTAACAGTGGTAAATAAAACATTTACCAAAGTAATTATTAAATATGTCTAAAAAATAAAGTTACATATTTACACAATTTTAAAATCCTGATTCCAAATATGGAATCCATTTTTCCAAATTCCAAAAATAGAAGTGGCAGAAATTAATTTAAAATTAATTCCCGCTATCAAAACAAAATGCGTGTTTTTAAGAAATAATAACTATAAAAAGATTGATAATTATTTATGTCCGATTTAATTGTGAAATTATGTCCAATGACCAAAATTGTATTAAATGGTAAAAATATATTCTAAATATACTTTAAAACCACTCAAATTCATAATTTATCACTATTAATTATTTTGAATAAAAATGTTGTTTTTAATAAAAATTTAGTAATTTTCACTATTCATCAAAAAATAAAAGTTATTCGAAAAGTACCAAAATTTCACCAAAGGATAATTTCGATATTCAGAATCCAAAAGTTAAGTCCATTTTGTATGATAATATGTATAAAATTTCAAAAATTGGGTATTACTATTTAAAACGACTACTTTGAATGGTTGCGGCGTGTTAGAATCTCGAAGTTACGTACAACACACGCTATTGTAATATTAAAAGAGAGGCATATCGTGGAAGATTGGGGTGTTAAATTTTAAATTATGTATTTATAATTCTTTTTCATTATGTTGTATGT
Organism: Viscum album; assembly: GCA_963277665.1. NCBI lineage: Eukaryota > Viridiplantae > Streptophyta > Magnoliopsida > Santalales > Viscaceae > Viscum > Viscum album. The sequence continues at coordinate 693,653,038 of OY728164.1, forward strand.
ATTTTTTTTAATTACTTTTAATGTTGATTATATGAAAAATTATGCATTTTTAATTGAACTTTTGATTACAATTTTCTTCTTTTAGTTTATAAAATTCAATGAATTACCCCTAATTTTTGATAGGTAAATATTGAATTATAATCAATAATGGATCTGGGTGATGTTCTTTTGAAAAATTTCAGATTATTATATGTCATTTGATTTATTATAAACCATAACATGATTAAGGCTCATGGGTATCTAGGACTATATAGAAGATACCTTTTGATATTATGAAATGTTTTATAATGTGACACTTATGAAGAAATGGGGACCCCTTATAAATATAACTATGGGTACTTTGTACTCCCTTGTAAATTTACTCACAAGGGCATGCCCCATACATTGATATGGCGGTCCCTTGGTTTCTTATTAAGGTAAATGTGGATACCATTAGAAGATGAACCCGTGGGAAATAATGATCCCATAGAAATGATATTATAAGGATACATTTCTCTAATGGGATTCCTTAGTTTCCATTATATAATCCCTTGGTTAAATCCCACATATAATTATTTGGACATTTAAGAAAGGGTTGATTTTATTTGAATTTACATACTTTGACTTATGAGTTTTATTATGAATATTTGAAACCATTTCAAATTGAATTTATGTTTTTGTAATGATAACTCATCCTTACATTTTTTAATTGTAATAGTGTAATTTTATAATTATTGAAAAATATGTTATGTATAGAGTTCCAAAAAACTGGAAATCATAGATTCATGGTGGTATATTACAAGGACTGATCTCAAACCATATGAATAGAGATTTTAATATTTTTTCCTTGAATTCATTCATAAAATGTACTTATTTTGTGACCATCACTAATGTTATTAAATAGTTGATCATAGAACAAGATCATTGTTATAGAGGAGGGTTCATAGCAGTCAGTTGTGTGACAGATGTAGTTAGATTTGATTTTCTCAAGTATCATGTCATGTTTATTTTGACTTGGTTAACATTATCATTATATTTTGTAATCAAATAACAATTTTTCTCATTATTAAAAATGTATTTTTATTATTTAAAAAATTATATACTATCGAATAATTGTGAAATCATTCACATTTATTGCATTAATCCAATTTGATATTTTTTTTTCTGACCATGGTGTTTGGAAACGTACATTAGGAAAAGGGGACTAGTTTATTTTTTTTTATAATTTATTATGGTAGTATTTGATAAATAATGGGAAATATTATATTTGGTTTAGTGTGGAAGTGTCTCTCATATAGAATTATCTCATTCTCTGGCATGTGTTCAGTTAATCTAAACATCATGAATTATGACTAATTTTGATGCCACATATTGTAGTGAGTTGTTAGAATTGATTTTTAGGTTATTGAACAGATTATATTAATATTATATGTTTTTTTTAGAATCTCAAAAAAAATTATTTTTTTCCATTTTCAATGTTTTTTATTGAATTTCCAAATTACATATGATGTAGATTGTGTTTCATGGAAAAATTGTTTATTAGAACATATGTTACTGACCACTTCTTTATTTCTAATCTTATAATTTGTTTCATGTGTATACACATATATTGATATTGAGAACTATTATATTGGATTTAATAATGATATTCTAGGTGTTTAAAAAATTAATAAGTAATTTTTTGGCCTTTTTAGGATTGGATGATCATTTTCTAATTACTGGGTGTGATTTATGTATATTGATTTGTGTTTTAACTTGGATTGGAATATTAGAATGTATGTTTTAAAAATTTAAGACTATTAGGGATCATATTAAAAATGATAAAATATGATATATATGTATATTCCCTTATATAAGAGTGGGGTAATAATTTTATATTTTTTATCGGGTTTTAATGTTTCATGTTTATTAGTTTTTTCATCATTATTTATTGGTTGTATTTTAAAAAGAACATATATAATTATGAATCAATATAAATAGAGACTACTGTGGAATATGAAAACCATGTGGGATTAATTATTATCTACTAGGGTAAATATTAAATAATTGTGATCAATTTTGGGACATTCATAAAAATGATTTTTGAGGTCAATTTTAAACAATTAGTTTGTGTGTTAGACTATTGGTGTGAGTAATAAACCCGTGTGATTGATTCTAGACTAGTACGTTCAGATCTAGACAAATAATGATGGAGAATGATTTATGGGGTTCATTTTAGACTAATGATTTCTATGATTGAATATTTTTTTCCAGTGAATGATATATGGGGATAAATATAGAACATCGATTTCAGTGTTAGATTAGTGAGTTTAGTAATATAATAGTGGGGTTATTTTTAATCTAGTTGAGATAGATCATGAACATTTAATCTAGTGTTTGAATAGTGGGGTAAGTGATATATGAACAATTAGTTTAGAAATGGATATATTAGTTGAGATAATGATTGTTAAAGATGCGGGGACAATGACTATGTAGACCAAATGGGGTTTACGACTGAAATACTCGTCATGGTACTAGAATTTCATAAATATTGACTCTTATCATTCGACAATGGGGAAATATTATATGGTTAATTGATATTGAAGTTTAATTATTTTTTATTTTATGAATAGATATAAAATATAAATTATAATAGGTAAAAGCATGTAGGGTTGAGGGTTTTCAGGGCTTAGTTCGAACATGACTAATTTCCATGATTGTTTATCTTGAGCATAGGAAATTTCATTATATTAGCAGTATTCATTAATAATTTCAATATTTTATATATTATTATTAGAGATATCTTAATATATAATAAAATTAACACTCAATATATATAAATAATGTATACTTTAATTATTTATGGAATGTGATTTATGTATGATCAAGAATTCTTTGATTTGTGATAGAGGTTATGGAAGGGACAAATGGGTCAAAAGTAAATAATGGATAAAATGTAACATGCATTATTTATTTTTTTATTTGAAAACATTTTTTATTATGTATATAAATGTATATACAGAGGGGTTTTATGTAGTGTAATAATATTATGTATGAATGTTGTGATATTTCATAGCATAAACTTTTGACTATATCAACTTCTGTTATTTTTTAATATATATTTGGTTAATTGTATTAATATTTTGATTGTGATTATTATTACTATTATTGGTCAGTTATTATGTCATTTTAATTTTCCAAACACATCATCTTTTTTTATATATCATCATAAATAAAGTCCCTCATCATCCACTTACATTATTGGGAAATAGATCTATCATTATTAATAATTCCCCTACATCATGGTAATTTGGATTGATTATCATTAATGAAGCCCCCCACATCACGGGAATATAAATCCATCATCATCCATAAAATACTATATATCCAGAATAGTAGTGTACAATTTTCATGAGTAAATCAAGCCCATTTCCTCCTTCTCCCATTCATTACTCCCTCTAAGTAACACCGCCATTATGTATTATCTTCAACTACAAAACACTACTATTAAAGTGAGAAAAAGAAGAGTGGAAAGCTAGCCCTCAGTCCTCAAATAAATGGATGATAAAGAAAAGTAATAGAAAACAAATAATATGGATGTCAATAGACTATGAAAATTTGGTTGAGGAAGTATGACATCACATAGAAACACAAGTATAGTATCCATTTATAATACATGGCCTTTGGCTCCCCATTAATAGAAATATCTTATCAAACAATACAACCTCATCACCCCAAAACATCATATAGAAATCATTGAAACCACTATGAAATCCTCATAACAAACAATAAAAATGTCCTTTTGATTAATTGAATTACCATATGTTTCATTATTTTCTTATTTACTAATCAGTCTCTATTTATCAATATTTAATTCACTAATCAATTTCCCTAAATAAAAAAACTCCTTCCATATTTGATTAAATTTATCATCTGTTATTCCAATTTTACCATTTCTAATTACAACACATAGCCTCTAATAAAATATAATATTTCCACTGAAACCCCAAAAACAATGTAACAACAACAATCAACCAACAACCAGAACAAACCCTTATCACATCTTAAGTCATTACAACCATAATCTAATTGTCTCAACATATTCCACATTTTTACAATTAACCAATATCTCCAAAAAATACGTAAAGGATATATGTAATTACATGGTAATCATAGAAAACACATAAACAAAAAAAATTGTATAACTTATCTCATGAAATTATCAATGTTTCAAACAAAATAATATTTTCTTATAATATCATTTTCACTGACATTGTTGTCTTTATTGTTTTTTGGTTTCCCATATAACATATTCATGGAATTTTTTTAATCTTTAATGATTGGTGGGTTCAATAAATACATCATTTCAAGGTTACACAATTCACAATAGAAAATATATATACTTCATAATAGTTCCTTCAAGTTCATAGATGGAACAATAGTGTAAATAACATCAAACTATGTGAATTTTTTATTCTACATAAATTTCAATTTTCAAGGATTATTATATTTCAATTTAGTGATAAAAATACCTAACAAATGAAATAAAATGTATCTATTCTAAAGTATGAAAATAAATATTGAGTCAGCTTAGTTATGATACCTCAAAATATGTTTTTTTGAATCATTTCATTAATACAATATGGTGATGTAATTCCAAAAATACTCGAACCACATTGAGGATGCTCTACATCATAGAATACATCATCCATTAACAATTTCATGACTATATCCATTTCTTACAATTGTTTCTGATTGGAAAAAATCTCTCTATATGGAGAAAAAAGGAAAAATTAGAATGGTGGAAGAGATAATCCACCAAGGATATAAATATATCATTCTCCCAATGATGAGGGTTAAATTCAAAAAAGTGGTAGAATGGCCTTATAAAAAATCAATGATATATTCAAAATGTTTAGAAAAAAGATATTAATGTGATGCATTTTGATGTATATTTGTAATTTGATCCTAATATTTTATCAATGGAATGTGTTTAAATACCACTGGCCATGCTATTTTGAATAGGGTTTCACTCAGATAAAAATGCAATAATGAGACCTATGAATAATTACTCCGTGTTGACTCTAAAATTAAAAAACACATGGTAGATCCTTATTTATTCCTACATTCATGTATTAAATATAGGGTACCAAAAATGAACTACTCTATAGACAACATCAAATATGATGATGAACTAAATCTGACATTTCACAAACCTGATATGATAACTTCCATGTACACAGTAGAAAATCCATAATCTAAAATATCAACAAATTAATTATACTTACCATCCACACAATATGGACCAAACTATTCCATAATAGGAAAATCAAGAAAACATTAGACAACTGGTATCATGCCTCATAGAATCTTACCTAAAAAATTTGATCCCCCAAAACCGACCACTCTAAATCCAACAAACTAAAGGTCCTAAAAGAAACATCATTATACTAATTTATGATGAAATAAATGGGTCCATGAAAAAATATTTTTATCTATCTTAATTTTTTCCTCTATCTCCCCTTCTAATTCCATGAATCACCTTCGAAGGCCTCGATTAACTAAAACCTCCCTTAGTAAAGTCTCAAATTTTATTTTTTGGTATATAATATATCTATAAAATAAACTATATTTTTAATTACATGTTTTATTGATTTCATTAATGATACAAAAAGATTAAAATTATATGATAATATGGTAAATGGATTCAGGTTTTCCAAAAAAATATTGGGGAAGAGAGTACACTAGTGCAGAAAACGTTTTTTACGTCGGTTATTTTTAATTTTTTACGTCGGTTTCTAGCCGACGTTAATACGTGCGACGTTATAAATAAGGTTTTTGATGTCGGTTATTTAAAAACCGACGTCAAAAAGCATAAAATCGTGATGTTTATCACGTCGGTTATTTTATAACTGACATGATAAAGGGCCTGGAGAATGGTTTATCACGTCGGTTATTTTAGAACCGACGTGATAAAAGGCCTGGAGAATGGTTTATCACATCGGTTATCGAAGAACCGACGTGATAAACTGGGGTGAGGGTGGTTTATCATGTCCGGTCTATAATAACTGACGTGATAAACCGGGCTGAGCGTGGTTTATCACATCGGTTCATATAAAACCGACGTGAAAAACAGGGGGAGGGGGGTTTATCACGTCGGTTATTGACTAACCGAGGTGATAAACCGGTGGGAGGGGGTTTATCATGTCTGTTAGTCAATAACCGACCTGATAAACCCTTGTCTAGGCCGTTTAGCACGTCCGTTATTCAATAACCGACGTGCTAAACCATTCTCCAAGCCCTTTATCACGTCGGTTATTAAATAACCGACGTGATAAACCATTCTCCAGGCCTTTTAACACATCGGTTATTAAATAACCGACGTGATAAACCATTTTCCAGGCCTTTTATCACGTCGGTTATTTAATAACCGACGTGATAAACTATTTTACAGGCCTTTTATAACGTCGGTTATTAAATAATTGACGTGATAAACTATTTTCCAGGCATTTTATCACGTCGGTTATTAAATAACCAACGTGATAAACCCAATTTTTTTTAAACAGAATGCAGTGATCTTCTCTCCACCAGAATCAACCAGAAAATAAATCAAGAAATCATACCACAAAAACAGAAGTACATCAAAAATAAGCATGTAAATAGATAACATATAAAACTTACCCACTAGACAGCATCCACCCTCATTTATACCCCATGGACAGCCCTCCCCCACCCCGTTAGAGACCTCACCCTCATGTATACCCCCCTGGACAGCCCTCCCCCACCCCGTTGGAGCCCTCACCCTCATGTATACCCCCTGGACAGCCCTCCCCCACCCCATTGGAGCTCCCACCCTCATGTATACCCCTTGGACAACCCTCCCCCACCCCATTGGAGCCCCCACCACACTCCTGGACTGCCCCCCGACCCCCGGACACCCCCAAACACCCCTTGACAACCCCCCCCCCCCCCCCCCACCCCTAGACAGCACTCCCACACCCCTGGACCGGCTTCCCACACCCCTGGACATCCCTGCCACCCCACAAGACTGTCCCCCCCACCCCACCGGACAGCCCTCCCAGACAGCTGGACACCCCCAACCCCACTGAACACACCCCCACACCCTGGGAACCCCTCCCCCACAGACCCAAATCCATACTAGAAGAACCATCAAAAGTAGACCAAAACAAGAAGTAGAGAAAAATTAAACATTCACTTATATAACATTCAAAACTTACACTGTCAGCTTCAAAAAAAAACTACATCAAACCTAAACAACTACCAAATAGACAATTAAAACGACAATATTCAAAATTACATTTTACATTACAAACAACTAAAATTTAATCAACCCTGTAAACTAATTTGACCACTCCACTTATATGTGTTTGATGTCTTTAGCAGTAAAGGGTTGAGGGTCATCAAAAAGCTACAAAAGAAAAAGAAGATAGTTTACGTGTATAATGAATAAATAAAATTGAAATATGATGGAAAACTTTAAGAAGAAATCGTACCAGGTCCAAATTCACAAATGTCCCTGTTGTTATTATTTCATACATAAATCTTAACATATAATATCCGCATTCGATGAGGCCTTGTTGTTCATGACAATTCTGTTTTGAATGAGTGTAAATTCAATATATTATTTTTATGTAATAAATCAAAAAGTAAAAATTATAAATGGAAATTTACCTTCGCCTTTACATATTTGATCTTTGCATTTCTTTTCTTTGTGTTTTTTAGAAAGTAGGCCCATGAACTGTTAGAAAATAATATGAATGGGGTAAATTTAAAATTTATTATAATATATAAAACTATTGAGAAATTGAAACTTACTTTTCCAATATATTCTTAAAACTTGCCCGCACATCACCATGAACAGAGCATATCCAATAAAGAGCTTTCTCCCTTGGGCAAAAAATCCATAACATCCAATGATTACTGATAAAAGGAAATTTAATGTTAGTGGTTTTTTATGTTAAAAGATAATTAACTATTTGAGAGAAATGTGTTTCATACCTCTCAAAAAAAGGCATCATCCAACATTGTTGGATTATATTCTTTTCAAATCTTTCAGCAATATAAACCATTCTTTGTTCCTTAGTCAATTCACATGCTTCAGGGGAAATCAATTGCGGGTCCATGAATCCATATACGTCTATCAGTTCATTCCTCTCACAAATTTTATAAAGATACCTAATACAAAACATATATAAGTATACATTTTTAATAAATATAACGCAGGGAAAAGGTGTTAAGACTTACATGGAAAAAATTTGCACCACGTTGATGCCCAACATATCTCCAGTAACAAGCTCCATGATATCAGATTTTGTAATCCCCACAGTTATTTCACGTCCACAAACATGAGATTCCATTGGAAACTCATAAAAACCCAACAACAAATGTGAATATCTTGACAATCTGTCAAGACCAATGGAATCTGTATCTGATGTCATAGCCTGTTGTCTTTGATGTTGTCTATACAGTATTTCTTTACCTTTGAAGTATTCCTGTGAAAAAAAATTGATAATTATAGTAGTTTTCAAATGATAAAACAACTTTAATAAAAAAAATAAAATAAAAGATATAACATTCATACCTCTATGGTAATGAGTCGAAGAAGTCTGGATGGCCAAACTAAACAATGGCCGATACTCTGTCCAACTGTCGCCACCTCATCTGTAGGTATTGGTACCCTAGCTGATCTATCTATAATATCCTATACAGTGACCCTCTGAATCTCTACCTCTAATTGTTGATGATGAACTGTATCTCCTATACAATATACCAACCTGTATGCTACTATATGATGTTGAGAATCATCAACATACAACTCGCAATATATAGGAAGCTGCGGCGGAGGCGTAGGATAAAAAATGAGGTCCGCAGGCTGAGGTGGGGGAGTGGGAGCTACTGGCGGAGGTGGAGGATAAATAATGGGGTCTGCAGGGGGAGGTGGAGGAGTGGGAGCTGCAGTCTGAAATTGTCTTTGCATTTCTGAAAACATAGACTGCACCAAATCTCTAATCTTGTCTTCCATCGTCGCATTAATATTTTGAACTTCAGCCTCCAAGGATTCTATTTTTTTATAAACCCCCTCAATGTTAGAAGTTGAAGAACGTGGAAACACTTTTCTTACCGATACACCTGTCAGATATCCTCTTACACGACCAGGATGTTTGGGCGTTCCCAATGCTGCAAATAAAATATCTTCCCTCCCAGTAGCTGTAAATGTCCCCTCTGAACTTTGCTCCTCAAGAGAGTCCTGTATTAATTAATTGAACATTTCTGTAATTATTGAAACTTATATGAAGAAAAAAGTTAACTTAAATAAATTAAATAGATATCTTACAATCCTCTCAGCTACGATTATCGATTCTTCCAAAAGATATTGCCCTTTTTTTCCCTTCCGAGCTCTCTTCCATTTTTCATGTCTAGATGGAGGGGATGGAGGGGCCACCTCTCTAGAGCTTGAAGACTCAGCTCTTAGTTGTTGAAATTTTTCCGCTATCATTTTTTCTTCTAATAATGTATACTATCCCCGAGATAGACTATGAGGGTATAAATTTTTAGATTGGATCTCCTGATGAGCTTTCCTTGTTTGCTGTAATTTAAGAATAAGAAATCATTAACAAAACATTAATAAAATCATTTATATAAGAAAGTATATAAAATTTTACATTGCCCTTACCAGAAATGACTCTTTTTTTCTACTTTCAAAAAACTGTCTCCATGTGTCTTCAACTATAAAAGGATATATACGACATGGATTGTCATGAATCCTATGACCATAAATGAAATCAGATGTGAGGGTTGATTTGAAATCCCTCCATCTCCTGGCAGCCAACGATAAGCATTTTTTCCTGACTCCTCCAGTGTCAGGAATATCAAATGCCATCTGATAAAGAAGAGGTTAAACATATTATATATACCAGAAACATTAAAAGAATGGTCAAACAATGACAAAAGATCTTACCAAAATCGTCTCCCACAACTGAGAGATAATCGCTTTATCCACACCTCTCCAATCATCATACAGAATTCTTACTTTGGTCTTAGCCTGAGTTGCAACAAAACTCTTAAAATCTTTGGCATTCGGACCTCTAGGAATATCATCATCATCAAACTCAACTACTATCCTCTGATCCTGCGTAAGGGAAAGTGATAATTTTGGTAAACATGCGCAACCATGTTTACCAACCTTTGAACTCTTTGTCGTAATAGGAGCATGTGAATGTTCATCCCCAGAGGTATGACCAGCAATATGCTCCTCCCCAGAATCATATGGTTGATCATCTGAATGATCTGTCATTATACTTCAAATCAAAAAAAAAACAAACGTCAGTTCACAAATATACAAATTCAAATATTTTAATACTACTGTAATCAGAAAATAGAAAAGTGTACTAGGTTACATAATAGTAAACATTGGTAATATGGTAAGCATGTTAAACAATGGTAAAGATGGAAAAGATGGTCAAGATGGTCAAGATGGTCAAGATGGTAAAAAATGGAAAAAATGGTAAACTTGGGTCCTCCGGCTGGCCGGTGGGCAAGAACCAGTTGGCCGGTGCCCATACCGGCTGGTCGGTGCGCTAACACCGGCTGACCGGTGGCTCTGGCAGAAAGCAATGCTTCTGCCAGAGACCGCCGGCGGGCCGGTGGTCATCCACCGGTTGGCCGGTGTCACCAGGCAGTGGTCAAGCCTACTGCATCGGTCCTCTGGCTGGCCGGTGGGCAAGAACCGGTTGGCCGATGCCCATACCCGGCTGGCAGGTGCGCTAACACCGGCTGACCGGTGGCCTCTGGCAGAAAGCAATGCTTCTGCCAGAGACCACCGGCTGGCCGGTGGGAATCCACCGGTTGGCCGGTAGACTCAGAGAGTCCACTATCAGCCTTCTTGGGCCAACTCCTGGGCAACCTTTTTCCTAGCATCAAAACACTTGAAAACAAGTTAGAACACGATGAGAGTGATTGTGATCATTAAAATCCAATATAGAGGGGTACAACAATAAACATTATAAATTAAACTAAACAAACTTAAAACAAACAATAACAATAACATATACTTATTTTATTTTAAAACATGTTTTAATAAATGAAAAACTTAAAATATCTATCATTTATGGAAAAAATAAATGTAAACAAGAAATAAACATATGTTACCTGTAATTTTAGGAATGTACTGATGGATTGTTTTCCCAAATTCCTTCGTCGTGAACGTTCCTTATGGCACAAACTATGTCTTCAACATGATCGTCATTATGTTCTGTTAATATTTCCATTGAAGTAGGGATCTCACATAAATCAGCATATTCATCAAGTTCATCCTCACCAACATATTTTTTCCCTTGTAAAACAACAGCCCACTGCATATCTGATTGATCTACTACATAAAAAATTTATTTTGCATGTGTTGCCATTATAAAAGAATCAGCTGTGTCTTCCAATCTATTCAGATTAACAAGTGTCATTCCAAATTCATCGTGTCTGACACTGTTGTTACCGTTAAACCATTTACAGTTAAAAACGGGAAATTTAATTTTAAAGTAATAAACCTCCCATATGTCTTCAATCACTTCATAATATGCATTTGATGCAGAAATTGGGTTTTTGTCCTTAGCACTCGAAAAATGAATTGCTTCTGCAAACACCAATACACCACTATTCTGAACTGCACTTCTGTTGTCCTGAGCTTTTGTATGAAATGTATAACCATTAATGTCATAACCACACCATGTTATCACATTTAAACATGGACCACCCACTATCCATTTTAATGTCTCTGATACATCTGATCTACCAAGCAAAGTCTTTTTAATTCATGACAAAAAAGTTTTGTTGTGCTCATTCAAAATCCACATTTCTTTCTTCTTTGGATGACATTGTTTCAACTCATTAATGTGCAATGTGATATATGGTTGAGCATCAGCTATGTTCTTCAAGATGTATGATTCTAACTTCTTCATCTGTTCAGCTGATAATTATTTGACTTTCAAGCCGCGAATCCCCTTTCCCTCATTATTAACTCATTCATGGCGAGATGGAGGCAAACCTATGTGTTGCGCCGCAGCCAAGTAGCTCGTACAAAACTCTACTACCTCCTCAAGAAATATACTTTTCAATAATGGAGGCTTCAGGTCGATATAGATTTTTAACATACCCCTTTAATATTTTCATATACCTTTCAAAAGGATACATCCAACGAAGATATACAGGTTCACAAAGCTTTATTTCTCGAACCAGATGAATCATTAAATGCACCATTATATCAAAAACATTTGGAGGAAAATACATTTCCAATTGACAAAGTATTAAAATTGCATCCTTTTCCAAAATGTTCAAAGCATTCACATCAATCGCCTTGTTACAAATTGAATTGAAAAAATAACACAACTTCATTATAGTCTTTCTGACACGAATGGGCAATATTCCACGCAATGAAACTGGTAGAATTTGTTGCATCATGACGTGACAATCATGTGATTTCATACCTATCAACATCAAGTCCTTCATTGAGACAAAATTTTTTACATTAGAAGAATAACCTTGAGGCACTTTGGTATCATGAAGACACTGACAGAAGCTAATTTTCTCCCTCTTCGATAATGTATGACAAGCCGGGGGAAGAAATGTATGTCTTCCTTTAGGAGTGGGAGCTAACTCCAAACGTATTCCCATTGATAGTAAGTCTAATCTTGCATTCAACCCATCTTTAGTCTTTCCTTTAATGTCTAAAAATGTTCCAATCAAAGAATCACAGATATTCTTCTCCACGTGCATGACATCAATATTATGTTTAACTTCATGATACCTCCAATATGGTAGCTCAAAAAATATTGACCTTTTCTTCAAAATATGTCTATCATTACCAGATTTCTGTGTCTTTCCCAAAGTCACGTCAAGGTTTTTCACCCTCTCAAAATACAGATCATGGGATAAAGGTTTTGGAGCAGTATCAAATTCTTGTGAGACATTAAATGCCTTTTTTGTCTTCTATAAGGGTGTTCCATAGGCAAAAACTTTCGATGACCCATGTACACTATTTTCCTCCCATGATGCAATTGACAATAGGACGTCTGTTGTTCGCAAATTGGACATGCTTTATGCCCTTTAACACTGTATCCAGACAAATTTCCATATGCTGGGAAGTCATTTATAGTGAACAGAAGCACTGCATGTAGTTGAAAATATTCCATTTTATAAGAATCATACACCCTAATACCATCAGCCCAAAACAGTTTCAAATCATCAATCAACGGTGACAAGTAAACATCAATATCATTACCGGGTTGCTTTGACCAGAGATCATTGTACTCAACATGACATATTTGCGCTTCATACAAACTTCAGGAGAGAGGTTTTAAATTACCAATAAAACAGACCATGAACTATGTGTGCTACTGAGTGTTCGGTATGGATTCATTCCATCTATGCACAACCCTAGTCTGAGATTTCGTATTTCATTTCCAAATATAGAATATTGCGCATCAATTTTCTTCCATTGTGGACAATCAGCTGGATGACGTATTTTTCCATCACATACCCGCTCTTCAGCATGCCATCATAACCTTTTTTCATCATGTGAATTAGCAAATAAACGTTTGAAACGATTAATTATAGGAAGATACCAAAATACCTTTGAAGGGAGCTTTGTAATCTCTACATCACCCTGTGATTTTTCTTTCACCTTATACCGTGATGTCCCACATTTTGGACACTCTGACAGAAATTCATATTCCTTCCTATATATAATGCAGTCATTTGGACAGGCATGTATTTTCTTGTATCCCAATCCCATCGGGCATAATATTTTCTTGTCTTTGTAATGTGAATCTGGAAGATCATTATCTTTTGGAAGAATGTCTTTCATCAATTGTAGCAGCTCTGTAAAACTTCTGTCACTCCATCCATGATTCGCCTTTATGCTAATCAATCTTAACACCGCCGACAGAACCATAAAATCTGTACAACCGGGATATAATGGGTTTTCAGCATCACCATATAGACGTGCAACTGTTGGTTCTATCTCAATTTGTTCTGCTACAATATCGCGAATCATTTCTTCAATTCCATAAGAGTTACCATCTTGCGAATCATCATCATCAGTGACATTCCGTCCAGTTTCACCATGCCAAATCCAAGTGCTGTAACTCGGATTAAAACCATGACATATCAGATGATCTTTTATCTCTCTACTTTTCAACTTCTTCATATTCAAACATTTCAGGCATGGACAGAAAAAATGTCACTACTTGGAACATTTCGTTTTGCAAATTCCAAAAAGGCATCAACAACTTCCTCAAATTCATTGCTCATTCGATGTGCCGTAATCCAACTTCGACTCATTATTACCTATAACAAATATCAACAAAAAATATATATTTTTAAGATAAGACAAAACATGTTTATATGAAAAAAATCATAATTTGAATGTAAAACAATTTAAAATATAAAACAAATCTTGAAAGTAGTAGTAGTTTTCATAAGTACCCAACACCAAATAGCTATACATCGTAAGTGTCATGTTAAAAATATGAATATAGACCATTTGTTTTATGTTTAATAATATTGTCATATTATTTGATCATTCTGATTATATATTAGAATTACTATATCCTTTTGATCCGATATATAATCTAAGGACATTAATATTTCTTTAGAAAAAGTAATGTTAATATCATGTTAATGTAAAAAAAGTATATGTCGAACTATATATATGTAATACCAATAAAAAAATACATATGTGTTTGGCATGGGTTTCACACATAAATCAACTCATCTCACAGATTAAATTTTTGAATCATCCTACATAATACTTATTTTTATAACTTAGGGAATGAAAATAATAAAAGTTTTGATTTATGATACTCATTATGGGTAAACATGATATATATAAATATAATATCTAATCTCATAAAAAGATATCGATGGGGGTATAAGAGCATTCACAAAGCACATGATCAAAAAGATAAGTGAAACAATTCTATATAATCATAGATAATAAAACCTGAGTCCAAGTATAACAATTTTAGCATAACATAAGACATGATTTATATGATAGTGGGAACATGATTTAAAAACCTTATTCACAAGATCACAACATTTGTATGTGGAATAACATAAGAGTGTGGCACAAACATAATCATATAAGTCATAACATATGTCAAGGGAAAACATAGTTTCATTCACCTCATATTGAGATATGTTAATCAGCTTTCCTATAATTTATTATAATATTTCTTACCAGGCACATCACATAACACATTGGACATGGTATAACCATCTGTATCCCATATTGATCTATGATATATAATGCATTGTCGAATGCATTAGAAGGATATTATAGACCCAAATGTCACATAATGACTAACCATATATATGGGTGAATCGTGATCATCAAATCATTTATAACACTTTCGTAGATCAATTAACTAACAAAAATGAAATGGGGGTCATAATTGTTTTTACAAAACATAATAATTATTAATACATAAAAATGTGTTTGGATGGTAAGATAAGATAATACACCTAATTCAATCTAATTATCATTAAATTATTTCTACCTAGATAGAAAAGACCTTTATAAAAAATATAATTTAACTTGAGAATGAAAAGAAAGTACCCTTTAGCTTTTTTATAATGAAAAATCTGAAAAGGATGATAATAATATTTAGTTATTATAATTTTTTTATGAATTATTAATAATAAAAGAAATCACCTCACTTGGTTTTGTTGAAAATCGGACATACCATCGTATTCAAGAAATCAGATACACTTTGCATGAAAAGGTCCATCATTTTTAGGAGATGACTGAAAGAAGAAATGTATTATCAGACTCACCATGAGTCCAGAATGAAATATTTGATTGTAATAGGTATGAATTGATATTTTTATGAATGCAGATGAAAGCAGATGATGGTTTTCTGATCTAGGAGTTCTAAAAATCATAATTTTTTGAAAAAATATTATGATGTAAGAATGTTGAATGAAATTTTAAGGATAGGTATTACCGATTGTACCTGGTCCAATTTCATTCATGAAAATAATTTTCTGGAAAATCATATTGAAAATATGATTTTAAGAAAATAAGTACTACCAATCTTCATCCAGAAATACACATTCCAGCTAAGTAGGAAATAATAATGTTGCTGGAAGAATGGAACGTTATAGTACCACCCATTATTTTTCAGATTTTGCTGAAGCTAATCCACAATGTTTTAATAATCATTTGCGAGTTGAATGTTGCGAGTTGAATGAACATAATAACCATTTGCAATAAAAAAAATTCCACGAGATTCAAAAACGAACGAAAAGCACATCAAGAATCGAAACAAAAACGAACGAAATAAATTCGTGGAAGGCTTACTTGAATGTCGTGAGTTGAGATGATAGATCCGAGAGCAGTGAAGAAGATAAACAATGAAGCCAAAATGAGTGTAATGCAGGCGATCGACGAGCCGATTAGGGTTTACCGTGCGAGAGAGAGACGAGCCAGCGACTGTCAATCGAAAAAATCGTAAATGATAGAACACGGGCTTTAATTTTTTTTAAATGCTTTATAACGTCAGTTATTATATAACCGACGTTATAAAATATTTTTTAGCTTTTTTACGTCGGTTATCCTAAAACCGACGTAAAAAGCCTCCCGCGCTTTGGTTTTTTACGTCGGTTATCAAATAACCGACGTAAAAAACCAAAGAACCCGGGGGTTTTTTACGTCGGTTATAAAATAACCGACGTAAAACACACCGCACTTTGGTTTTTTACGTCGGTTATTTGACAACCGACGTAAAAACCCAACAGGCATGATTTTTAACGTCGGTTATTAAAATAACCGACGTGAAAAATCTACTCGCCGCATTGTTACGTCGTTTATATATAATCGACGTAAAAAATGGTGACGTAAAAAAAGATTTCTGCACTAGTGGTAAACGTATTAACTTGAAGAATATAAAAATAGGTCATTTAACTTTTTAATAATACAATAAGGATTCATTGAATTACATGGTTTATTAGTAGTCTATGGTTAACAATTAATTTCATATTTTATTTATATTTTGATACATAATCAAAAAATCATCAACACAAGTGGGTTATGAGATATGGGACACTATTAAATAAGGGGATATTAAATGTATCCAAATATATTAATATTGTATTACAATATTGTCTTATAATTTGAATAAAAATGTCTTCACTATAAAAATTGAAGAATTTTCATATAATGACAATACATATTTAATTGAAATATTAACTTATTCATGGAAATTTCATAAATTTATTTTACCCTACAACATTTTGATCCTAACTATGATATTGAGAAAAAATACTAAAGTATCTATAAATGTAAATGTATTAATTCATAAAATTATTTAATATATTATTATATAAATGGAATTATAAAGTAATAATCAAATAGTTAAACCAAATACAAACATTAAAAACAATTTTATTGAATTATATATAATAATTTAGATCTATCTAAATTAAATTTAACAAAGGATTCACTTTGTTTTCATCCTAGTTGTAGACTATAACTGTTATAACTGAGTGTTAATTATTTTATAATAATTATTTCCACTAGTGTTATCAAAATGTATTCCAATGTAATTTAAAAATGGAAAAAACCATTTTATAATATCTTTATTGAGTTATCATATTAGTAAATTTGAAAATCATGATTTCGGGAAACGAAATAGTGAAAATATTTTAAAGGATAAATTCTATGAAACCAAGAAACTTATAAAAATGATATATACGAATAAAGAAGACAACCCTTTATTAGATTTTATAAACCATGTTCTTTGAATAGAATATAAATAATTGTTTTAAATTGTTTATGTTAACAAATATATTTCATGATAAGTTAATCATTATATAATATTTTTAAAGAATCTCTTTAATTACTTTTGGAACCGAAGAAATCATTAGACTGGATACATGTTAGATGTTGAATTCATGGTATTTATGAGCAATAAAATGTATATACTTCATATATTATATATATTGTTTTAAAAAATAATACATTTAATGATAATAAAACTAAATATAAGTCTTATTGGATCATCTATAAAATTTTATATAATATTGACATTACGATGCATGTGAAATTTAATGATATTGACCCTTATAAAAAAAATTTTCATAAAATTATAATGGTTCACTACCTATATTCATTTATAATACTAATTTTTTATAAAAATATCACAATATTACGACAAAAAAATAAAAATACAGGGAACATATGCTTACATGTCATAATATGTGTAACCATATGATGTTTTACTTAGATAATGTATAATGTTGTAGGATTTTATTATCTAAAACGTTTTTTGTAATATTAACCAACCGATATATAGTATTTCAAAATTAAAATTTGATTTTTGAAATATAACCTATATTTTTTAATTGAAAAATATATATAAAAATAATTTCCATGGGTTTAATATGTTTTTGATTACCAAGAAAACAACATTATTTCAAAAGGAACAATGCGAATTCTGTGGATGAAATTCATAAAAAGAAAAAATCTGAACAAAATGGGTTCACAAATGGAATATAATGCCCTAGAACAATAATTTTAGAATAGTTATATTATAAAAAATAATATCAAAATAAATTGATAATCATAATGTTTTAATCATAAATTATTTAAAATACATAATACTTTTGATTATATTATGTAGATATTATCATCATTAAATCGACATGAAAATATTTTTTCAAATAATATTCAATATTTGGACAACTATATTTTTATTTAATCATAATTGGTAAAATAAATGTCTTTCATACCCTATAAATTTTCAATAAACTAGAATAAAAAAACAATCCATGGATAATGTCTACCAAATGGTAGATTTTATCATTTTTTGGAAATTATAGTGAATAATGGAAACATTATCTTAATTTGGAATCAAATATATATATATGTGTGTGTGTGTGTGTGTGTGTGTGTGTGTGTGTGTGTAAACATCACAGGTAATGTAATAATTACCTTCTTACTCTATAAAAATACATCCAATCACTCACTGTCTAAAAAATTACGTAGGACATCACTAACACTATGATCATAAGGAAGTATGTGCAATAAATATTTAGTTTATAAAAAAAATATTGCATGTTAAATATATATATTAAATATTTTACTCAATATTGGTTTATTTTAGTAGATGTACATTTCTTATGATCAAACATTATTGATCATTTTTAGACGTATGATATTATCTAAAAAAACCCCTTATAAATTAAGAGAATATATTTTTATGGACAGGAAATTATTTAAGATGAAATATATATATTGATATCCAAATATTTATATTGGAAATGGTATATACAAAAAATAAAAAAAATAGCATAAAAATGTATCTACTGAACTTTTTTGTTTGCATACAAATTATATACACCCACTACTATGTGAATTGTTATTGTTCAATGGAAATATTGCCAAAAATACTTCCCAATGGTTACCAAATATAAATATTTAATTTTACTACAGTTGGGGAATTAATATAACAGTCATAATTAATTTTATAAAATTTATTTTGACATCACATTTAACATTTTCTCAATCAATATTTTCAAATTCAATGAAATAAAATAACACAGTAGATACATGTTTATAAAAATTTACATCAATATCTAAGGGAGTGTATAAATGTAATCTTGAAACCCTTCATCAATATGATTAATTACTCTTAAAAATTGACTAAAAATATCTCTCGAACTCAATGTAATAATAATGCAACAATATCATATAGGTTCCTTCAAAAAAATATTAAAACCATAAGGATATATTGAATTATGTAAGGAAGATAACATTAGAATGCTTAGTTTCAATATCATCAACAATATATTGATTAGTTAATGATACTTTTAAAACAATTTTTAATTTTATATAATTATATTAAATTTTGTTAACAAATTTTATATCCAAAAAACATGATCTGCAATCCATTCCATATTGTGTTCGCCAATATTTTTTTTCATACCTTGGATAGAAAAAAGGAAGATTAAAATGGCTTATTTTTTACATTAGAGAAACTGATTTTGAACATTAAACAAATGATTTAACATTATTTATTAGATATATTTTTTGCGGAATGACTCTATTATTTCCATCTATACTCTTAGTATGTTTCTATTATTTTCATGTATATAATGTAATGTATATTTTTTAAAAATTAAATAACTATGTTTATAATCCCACTCAGATCCACATTTCTTATTATTCAACCAGTTTATTGATCCTTATGGTTTGATTTTATAGATTTGACTTAAAGGATATATAGATCATAGATAAACCACGTAATATGAACATGTATTTAATCATATAGAATATAGTGAATTTTATTGAGGACTATACACTCTATTAAAGTATAATTTAAATGATTTAACTTTTTTGTGGTTATTTAATTGTATTTGTCAGTATTATTGATTTATAATTATTGGATATATTAAAAATAATTTTTTCTATGTAGGTAATATTTTTTATTATTTACGATTTTATTATTAGAGTAATTGGTATTTTGATATTCATTGATATAGGTGTCATTTATATTGAGGTTTGTTATAATTTTTTTATAAATGTATATTTTATCAAATGATGTTTTATTTTTGAGTAGTATTATTATTATTGATAGGAACCATGATTGGTATTGAAAAATCATTTATATGTAGGATCCTCTAAAATGAGAATGGAATTTTTCAAATTTTATTTTAACTAAAGATCATATACCTAAAATAAAAAATTTCATTTATGGTGTTTAAATAATTAATACGAGGTTACGAATCAATTTTATGGGATAGTGTATTATTGATATTTAATAAAAATTTCTTTTTAAAATAATATATAAATTATTTTCTTATATAATATTTAAAATGTTAATTATAGTATATAGGGAGTAGATTCAAACATAGTTTATGTTTAATTTTAATTTTAAATGTACAATAGTTATTATAATGTAACCGTGAGATCTTATTAAAATGAAATATTTTATTATCATGATATTTCATTAAATAAAATTTCATATTTTATATTTTATTTACTTCATTAAGAAAATCAGTTAATTAGATTAAATTCATAGTATGGGAAACAATTAAAAATAAATAAAGAAACTTTCAAGTTCAGGAATACTAATAAAAACATTTCATGTTTCCCAAAAATAATTAGGCCCAAAATAAACATTTGATTTCCCATGAAATAAACATTCATTCACAAGGATTTTTATAAAACATTCCATAAAAAATCAAGATGAAATAATAAAAAACAATAAGTTCTTTAAAATACTGTTAAACTGAAGATTTTTTTTACAAAATTTTATAATTTTTATGCTTAATAAGTATGAAATGTATTTATTTTAACAGAAGCTTATTAGATTACATTGGGAAATCATAAGGATTATATAAAACCCATATAAATATAAATAAATTAAATAGGTATATTATAAAATAAATTACATATCACTTTTACAAATTAAATTTAATACATCATCTAATTAGAACATGATAATTACCTAATTCATTGGAGGCCTTTAATGGACCCTCCCAGAATTAGTTTATAACGTATCCACCCATACATGATTTATAACATTAATTGACCCTTATCTCATGTCTACCTTATCTCATACATATTTTTTCTTCCTTAATAAAAATTTTATGTTGAATATTTACACAATTAATAACATTGTTCCTATTTATTATTCTATTTATTTATATTTTTACATTGTTTTGTACAACTATTTAATTAATTATGCTCACACCAGATGTTTTGATAATATTCAACTCATATGACCCAAATAAAGTTTTTAGGATAACTATGGTCAACATAGAGATCATTTCTTCATCTAAATAATAATAATAACGATATAAAAAAAATATAAATTAATTATACTTTTAAAATAAACCATGAATGATGGAAATGAAATATTAACTATAATACAATCATGAAGATGATATGTCAAACGAATGCAAGAGTAATGTTTTAATTTTTCCAGGATCATTAGTATAAGAAGAAAAATCGTGTTAAATCATAACATAATTATGGTTATATTATAAATTTCATCTAAATATATTAACAAAACTTATATTTTTCAGTCATGTTATTTTATACTCAAAAATGATTCACATTTCTATATAGAGATTGAAATCCACATATACTCAAAAAAGTCAAAATAATTTCTCAATGGATGAAAATGTAAGAAATATATGATAAATAATCATTTTTGAATAGTGATTATGTGTTAAATGTCATATAAATAATTCAAATATACCATTATAACTAAAATTGAGAAGTTGATATTAAAAAAATACATTAGTATATGAGGTTCTAATTCATCATACACAAGAATAATAGTTTTGTTTTAAATTTTATGGAATATTTGATTAATATATATGACATTAAATTAACAACATAAAATATCATGATATTTTGAATAATTTAATTTCATTTAATATCATTTTACGAATATACGATGGATGTGTGATGATCCTTTGAATACCAACATGTTCCATTTTCCAACCACATGATTGCTGAATACATTGACAAATGAAAACATCCACTATTTTCAAGAGGATACTAGACTATATTAAAATTAATTAAGTAATAATTTGAACATATAACATAGATATGAGAATCTATTAAAAAAATGACTTCATGCCATATTGTTTGATGAACACGCAGTATGTGTCCCCTATGCTATAATGGCTAGTGTATTAGAAATTTATAATGATTTAATGGAGTGTAACATAATAATACACCATGGAGGCCTTCCCTATTTTTTAATCCATTTTGTAGAGAACATGGGGTTTACCCTGTATAGAATGACATTACCATCAAATATGGCCTTGTACTGAAGTGCATTGACATGACCAAGATGCATGGGTTGGGACACCAAGTCCTAAAACACGACATGATATGCTATACCTTTAGTGAGGCATGTAACTCTAGGGAACCCTCTAGGTGATGGAGTGGGACAAAAAACCATGTGGGTCCCCTCATATATCATGTACCCCTTGGTTCTATTTTTTGAATATTAAAAATCTCATATATCTTCGTTTTTACTCGGATATTGGCTCATGAGTTGCCTATTGTTGTTTTTTCCCTACATTGTGATGACTCACTGTGTGGGCGATTTTGTGACATTATACAATATTATCTTCCATGTATCTGGTTTAGGTGATTCTTGATTATAGAAGTGATCTCATAGGATCATCAGAGTATTTTTATGTGGTTTCCTTTTAATGGTACAAGGAATGATTTCTACATAGTATAGAGAGCAACCTCATGTGGGACTATGCCTCTGTCCTCTATTGTCCATAATAGTGGATCCTTCGATATGTTTTAGTCATGGGTCTTTTATTTACATTCACAGTGGAACCCCAATGCATAGTACATGCATTGGTCCCTAGTATCAATTATTTTATCCATACTATTGTAATTGGGAATGTGAACTTTACCTACCAATTAGAGTTGAACCCAGAAGATGATACATGGACAGGGTCATCCATATTTTATAGTGTAACCATCTAGAAGGACTGGGAATGATTCCACTATTGAGTAATAATATAGAACCCCCCCTATGAAGTCAGAGCATGGGTCCTCTATAATAATAGTACAAAACCACATGTGTAGTGAGAGCATGGTTCCTCTACAATTAGAGAGGAAGGCTCATGTAGGACATAGCATGGGTCCTCTATCATTTGTTAGAGTGTAATCATCATATTGGAATTGAGTATAGGTAATTTATCTATCCATTGAATGGAACCCCCTAGTAGTACGACAAAATAGGTCCTCTACCTAGATATTATGTCTCCATGAATGTTTGTTATAGTGAAGAGGTGTTGATTGAAATGTAATTTTTTGGTTGCGTAAATGCATTAAATTATGTGCATCATTATTGGACTTCATGAACTACTTTAGACTTCATTTCTAGGATAAGATATGAGAGGTATATCGTCTTTCTCACTAATTTGGACTTATTTAACAGAGAATATATATACACACAAACACACACACACACAGATATATTTATCTATATATATATATAGTATCCATACCTTTGGATTGGGTTACACTCTTTCATAAATAATCATAACATGATATCTCGGTTAAAAAAATCATATCCAATGATATCCAATTAATATTATTGTAAATTGAATTTAATTATAATAACAATTAATATATTTTTATTACATATAGAAAAATGGTATAAGAAATTTATAATAATTTTCCACCACTAATGGATGTGTAGAGATTTAGTGAACATGCATTAATCGAAGCAATCAAAAATAGCTTATTCTAATAGGAAAGAAATTTGAAAAATTGATTATACACCTAATATGATTAGGAAAGAAAACATTTGTCAAGGATCATTCCTAAAATGCAGTAAATTAATTATGTTATACATATTAATAAGGATGATTGATATATTTGAAGAAAATCCTTAATCAAGTATAATATAAATCAAAGGAAAATGATTTGAATTAAAAAAACATTTAAGAACATATAGAAAAATCATTCTTAGAATAAGAAATATCCAGACCATTTTAGTTAATTTTATTATTTATACATTAAAAAACTTGGAGAAAAATAATATCATTTGTATACCATGTAAATGTGTAGGTAATTAATTATATAAAAATATAATGGTGGTTAAAATATATGTACATATAGAAATGTTAAACAATAATTTTTTTCACAATTTAAAGAAAATAAAACATATAGAAAACATTAAAACATCTTTAAAACATATAGAATATGTTTATTTAGTACAAAATATAATTAGTTAGTTTTTGAGGCATAGATCATGAAATTTTAAATATCTTCTAATCAATATATACATCAATAAATGGAGGTCCCAATTCGAGAATAAGAGATAAGGCTAGTTTCCCATACACAAAATACATCGGGTGAAATATTAGTACGGGGAAACCAAATTTGGAGGGGAAATATAATACCAAATGAATATAAAATATCAATATGTATTTTTGATTTTAAAAAATTACATAGTTGAATTATCATTCAGAGTCAAACATGATTTGAAAATATGATTTTCAATTGAAACACTCATGGCTTGTGTAATATTCTAGATAACTCCCTTTGACAATAGGTTTATTTTTATGGAATGAAATTTAAGTAAACTTCGTGGTAATGATATAAAAACCCAATTAATCACATAAAAATTGTAAATGTTATTAATTTTATAGAAATAAAACTATGTTAATGAAGTCATATTGTATAATATTAAATATATCTCAGGAAATTATATTTGATACAAGGAACCCAGTACCTTATATTACGGATTAGTGAAAATCCCCTTACAATCATGTATGATAAAAAATATATATTAATAAATTATTTTCGAAACATATTCATAACAATAATCGTTTCTTCCCATAATTTATAATTATCCTCTCATTTTTTTTAGTTATTATTTTTTCTTTTTAAATAAATTCTGATTAATCAGGGTTATTTGGAACTTGTTTTTTAATTGTAATATTTTTATTAAATATTTTAAAAAATTTATCCATTACCAAATCAAAATTGGAGCAGGAATTGTATAATTATAAACATATACAATATTATTATTTAACTCTTTTGTATTTTTCATTAACATAATTTAATTTGAAATCATCAATGAATAGGTTTTCTTTATTTTTAAAAATTTAATATTGGTACATAAATTGATTATCATAAAATTAAATTTCTCTTTACACAAAAAAAAAATAAATATATAATTTACATATTTACATAATATATTTGTTGATATTTAATTTCGAAATCCTTACATGATATAAATACATAGAATTTGATTTTGAAAATGGTTAAACAAAGCTAGAAAAGGACATACCATAATTAGTGGATGAAAATGAAGTAGATATGATATAATATAATTATAATAGAAGAATAATGATATTATTTAATTTTTATTATTGTCATATGTCATATTAATAAAAATTGAAGATGTTTATAAATAATAATAATTATTTATATAATATAATTAAATTATAATTATAAATTAAAAATTCTTTTTTTGGATGGTTGAATTTACAATGGGTATTTATTGATCATATTATTAAAAATATTAACCATTTCATCATAAAAAAATATAAATAATATATTATTATTAAATATTTTCATCCCTTAAACCCAATCATATAAAAATCAATGAAATAAATTAACGAAATACACAAGACACCATTCTATTAAGGTAGTGGTACACATGTATATAAGGATGATGATTTCATTTTATATTGGGGGAGAAAAATTTGTGATATGTTTTTGTATCTGTTTATGAAAAATATAAATATATTACTTATATATAAAATTCCCAATTTGATCCATCCCAGTAATAAAGTAAATAAAAATAAAAATTGTTTTATCAGGGCGGTTGGTCTACACATATGCACGAATTGCGTTCTCCTTTCCCTTAATGGGAGAGGGTGGGGGAATAAAATATATATCCCACAAATATATAAAATATTTTGTATGTAGGTAAAATTTATATCATAATTACATAATTTGTAATATATTTTAAATATAAAATTATACTGTATGAAAACAATTATATTGTAAGAAGTATTTAATTTCAGATTTAGAACATTATCCTCTACTAATTCATGTAAATAGATGATTTTAAAAAGTATTATGTCACTAGAAAATTTATGGAGTTACATAATATAATAAGTTAATTGAATTTGGTATAGTTTCAAGAGGAATCCAAATTTTTTACCCTCAGATTTAAGGTTATGTGAGAACCCCTTTCATGAGTTTTGTGATGGAAATTTTTTAAATTTTTATCACTTAAGATAATTGGTGTAAATATTCAACATGCCAATTTTATCCCAAAAAATATTCAATATTGGGGTGTGGGATGTGATATGGTATAAAATATCCCTCATTGTTTAAATATTTTTGTTATCGGGTTTTGAGACCTTTCACCTATACTAATTAATTTTATATTTTTTATTTTCATTTAGTGAGTAGTTCTTACTTAAATATTTTATCCTCATTTATTAAACATAAATTAATACCTATTAAAAAATATATATATCAAAATTAAAAATTATAAAAAAAATTATCATATTATTTTTATAAAATTGAAAATTATTAATTTTAAAGTAATAAATTTATAGTCTATTAAAAAAGTAGGAAAAAAGAAACCTAAATTCTACAATATCAAATATAGTGTTTTCAAAAAAAATTATAATGTATAGTTCCAATTATAAACTACATATTTCTTATATTATATGCTTTAGTAAATATTTATTTCATACTTATATGTTAGTAATTTCATAAAAGTAATGATATTTTTATAAATTTTATTTTTTGATATTCACCTAAAAAATGGTCTAAAATATAGAAAAATATCACCCTACTATAATATTTAAATAATAAATTTAAAAATGAAATTGATTTTATCTAATTAATATTATAAGTATTATATATTTTTCATTATAATAAAATATAAAAATTATAAGGTTAAATTATATTTGTTGGAAAAAGGATTTTTCTAGCATCATGTGTTCTTAATATTGTTTCATACAAATTTATAACTTCCATAATGTTTAAGTATTTTTTTATTATATTTTATGAAATTTATCTATCTCGATCAAATATAAAATATTTAATAAAATAATTTATTGAAATATTTTTTACTATTATACTAAATTACCTTTAAGAAATGTGATAGTTTTTTATTTATGTTAAAAATTTTAATATTATTAATTCATTGTAGTTGAAATAATAAATTAATTTTTTATATACATAAATTATATTTTTATAAATAATAAAATTAATAAAAATATGTAAAACATAATAATATATATTTATAATAATTTAATATATTATCTTTCTTCATTGTGATTAATTTTTTTTAATTTAGTAAATAATATTACATGACATTAGTTTACATATTTGATTTATATCTGATGCATATATCTTGGATGACCGTATACCTATGAAAAACATTTATAATGAACAAATTTTTATTAATATATATATACTAAAAAAATTATTTTTTCATTCCACTGTTATTCCATAATGAAGAGTTTTTTTATATTATTTATAATGAATCTTTCTTTCATAGTGATATTCTACATTATAGGTTTTGTTAACTAATGTTAGTCCTTATGGTTGATAAGGTTCTTCGAGATTTATTTGCCATTAATTATTTATTATTTTCCATATACTATCCACTATTGATGTATCTACATTTAATGTGTGTATTCATATAGGTAAGTAATAATATATCGGGTATAATATATATTTTTTTAATTTATTTGTAATGTTCCACTTATAAAAGAATAAGGAATTGTAATTGTAATTTTTGTGTTTTATGAACTATTTCCTAACTAATTTTATATCATTTGAATTAAATGTATTTTTTGAAATATAAATATTTGTTATATTGAATGAGAATACTTCATAAAAACATTAGGAAATATAGTAACCCCAACTAATTCTAATTTCCCAGCTCTAGAAAAATTCTCTTTCCCTACTAACATGATATTCAAATTCAGGCAATGCATAAATAAATAGGGTCACTACCTAAAATTTTTTATAACCTAGAGATAATTTACACCATTATAGACATTATTACCCCATTTTAATGAAATTTCAAATTCAATGGAGATATTCTAGATCTTGTCTTATGATAACAATATTTAACAAAAATTGGAACCATCAGATATTCATCAAAATATAACTCATGAATGGAAGGGATAAAATAATTAAAATGGTTTATATATATTTTCCCTATCAATTAAACCTTTTGTTAGTCTCTATGTTCTATCACAGTTTCAACTTTGACCTTCTTATGAAATATCCCCAGAAGAAACACAGTCATAAAGATTCCACATGACATAATACTCTATATCTAGGAAGGAATAGTGATCATAACTCATTCCCAACTTAAACTCATGAATATTTCCAAAATTATATTTATCGCAATGAATTTTTTGTATTTAGTGTGTTGAAAACCCCATAAGTTTTCTATAGAAACTCAAATACCACATGATGTACTTGATCTCCATGAATGATGAGAAAACACTAATAAAAAGTTATATCTACCCCTCTTGCTAGAGTATATTTGTGTCAATAGGTAGATGAACATCCTCTAAGAAAACACCAAAAAATTAATGAGATTTGGGTTTCTCAAAATTCCATTCTTCCAGGTTTTAATCCCCTTCACAAAAGAAAAACTCCAAGAATTATGGTTATAAGGTGTTGACCACTCTTACTAATTTCTATTACCATATATATATATATATATATATATATATTTCTTCATCGTAAAATTTATCTTTATAATATATAATTTATATAATCAGTATTTTTATCATAATATTATGATATTAAAATAACAGTATATTGATAAACCCCCAAACCCAATTTTACAATTAATAGTGTAAATGACATTTTTGTTTATATAGACTCCCACAAGCAACAAAAGTCATGTTTTGTTTTCATTAACTACATTACATGGATTATAATAGTATTAAATTTAATATATAAGTATTAGATTTATAATATTTAATAATATTAAAAATTGATAATATATTTTATTTATTACTCCATTCCATTGGAAAATTAAATCTACATCTATTTGTACGTGTGTACTGACTCTTTTATTGGACGATTGATTTTTGTTTTTTATTCCACTCTTAAATTACATGGATGGTAATGATAATTATTTTAATATATAAATAATTTTTTCCTTATTGATAATTTTTAATAAAAAGTGGATAACCAATTAATGATATAATAAAAAAATTATTATCTGTAATTTGAACAATTTAATTAATCATACTAAGAGATAATTTAAAAAAATAAAATTATGTAATATTTTTCCATCAATTAATTATTAGTATATATAATTTATATTTCTTATATATCACAAAAATAAAATATATGTGATAGAATTATGCTACTATTTTAATGAAATTGAATTAAAATCAACTCATAATCACCAATAATCGTGGTATGCTCATGTTTGGGTCAATTTTACCCATCACTTGAACAATGTTATGAAATTATATCATACATGGATATAGAAGCCTAAATAATGGTATAATATAAAATTAATATATAAATAATGTTATTTTTGGTTTTGTAAATGATACATCAATATTTAACTCCTTTATTAAGAAAACACCATTTATGGGATACCAATACCTTAAAAATGATCGTTATTGATTTCATCTTATAATAAAATGAATAAAATAATCATGAAAATTAATTAATAAAAATAATAATAATTAGATTTAGTATATTAATTAGTCATTAATAATATTAAAATCATATATGTTTATAGAAAAATTAATAACAACATAACTTTCACAAAATTGTTAAAAATGGTCAAGATTACCCTCACTCATCATCAAAAACATATTGTAAATAACTAATAAAATATATAAATAAATATATAAATGAAGATAATAAATGTTTATTTACAGGAATAAAATTAATAAATAGATGATAAAAAAATATATTTTTATACTAGATATTATAGTGTATTTACCTTAGTAGGGAAACATGTTAAAGTTTTCATTGTCCCAAATTTAATTTCTGGAGACATA
The DNA here is from genome assembly GCA_963277665.1 of Viscum album. Classification (NCBI taxonomy): domain Eukaryota; kingdom Viridiplantae; phylum Streptophyta; class Magnoliopsida; order Santalales; family Viscaceae; genus Viscum; species Viscum album. The sequence continues at coordinate 693,683,581 of OY728164.1, forward strand.
TTTTTTAATCATTCCCAAGATACCATTTGTATCATGAAATTTCTAAAAAATTAATTTATTTTTCAACAATACATATGTTTAAATGAATATATCATTTAATTTATTTAAATTATATTCAATTCAAATGATATCAAATTTGGAAGGGGGTTTGATTAAAATGACACTCAACTCATAAGGGATTCAATTTCCAATATAACTATCAAATTAAAATTATTTCAAAATTATAATATATCAGGAAAATTATTATTATTGTTAAAAATAATAAACATATATATTTTATATTAATGTTATATTATGTGTTCTCTCAAAATCATACGTATATTTTACTCATATTTTACCATAAGTGTTTCATGTAAATCATATTTTACTGTAAGTGATTCATGTAAATAAAACTGAACCCCTCTCTTTTTCATGGTTAGTAACCCCACATTTCCCATATTCATATTCGTTTGATAGGTTTTAATGTTTCTTTTCCTATGATTCAATAATTTATTATTTTAATTTTATATTAGTGACATATTTTTTTAAAAAAAATTAATCTAATTTAATGTTTTATAAATGGGTAGTTTTCTTTAAAATGTCAAAAGATTCTATTTTTAACTATAACAAATGAATATGCCATTAATATAATTTTTTCTTTTTATAGGAATATTTACCTCAATATTTTCATAGTAACCAATGAAATTATTTTTATCCAACATTTAAAAAATATATCATTAAAATTTATATTATTGGATCAAGAATATCTCTTGTTCGTAAAGTGATTTTTAGAAAACATCAAAAATGTTTTCTAATATAAGTCATTATTCATTGATATATCTTATATCTAATCAAGGAAAATAATTAAATTATACAATTCATCTTATTTATCTAGTTGTATTATGTAATGGACATCCAGGATAGATAAATAATTGATCGCTGCCATCTCTATTCCAAAGTGTTTTCAGAGTATAACAATTATTTTATTACAATGACTCTTTTATATTAGTTACAATTTTTTATTCCATTGAATGGATGATTTCAATAGATATTACATATATTTATTGATTTACTAAAATTATTAACAAAATGGTATAAAATTTACATAAGTGTTGTAAATACCATATTCATTAATATATTGATTAGATTGTGTTTACATAGAATGTTACATCAATTCATTGGATACCCATTTATATTATATATTGTTCTAATTATTTTAATGCATGTTGAATTATAAAAAAATTTAATTATATGATTCCATATGTAACACATTTCATTTCACGGGGATCTTCAACAGGAAATTTGTTAATACCAGTTTATTTCGTTTAATTTTTATTATGTAAATGTGAAATATTGTTAATTGGAATGTAATATAAAAATAATTATAGTTCCATGTTTTCATTAGTATGTTATAAGTGATTTATTTCATGTGGCATTCAGAAGTTTGGAAAACAATGGGTGTTTTCCCATATATTCCTCTTATACATTTTTTAATGTTTATATATCTTTACATAATGTATTCGTGAGTGCATATAAATTTTCTGTATTTAAGGGAACTTATGGTATGACTCATGAAAGTAATTCTCATTATACTAATGGGAGATTAAATATTTATTATTCACACACGTTTAAGGAAAAAGTGGTACACCATGAGTTCAACAACAAAATGAGATCATAGATCCATTAAAAGACAATTAATGATGGCCAGATTTATCCCCACAAATAAATCAACATGAAATATTGTTTACATTAGTGTTTCTTTCATCCAATATGAGATCGTAGACATGAAATTTCGTCTTGTACCAAGATTGGATCTACTCCTCTATGTTGATCTTCCCATTATAGAATCATTTTACGAATTTTAGGACTTTCTTGTCACTCCAGAAACACTATTCTGCATTCAGTGACAACCCAAAGGCACATCCTTTCCTTCGGTCGACATCATCATTAGTCACATTTATTGACAGAAACTATACCACAATAGTTTAAAAGTTCATATGTAATTATGTGGATTTACTATCCATGTCACTTGACTTTTTCTTCTGGATATAATCCTAGGAGGAATTGTGGGTATCATTGTCTATAAGATTTTCATTCATCTTCATCACATATTGAGTCTCCATTAGCAGTGGACAAAATGATTAATCCTTTCTATCTTTGTGGTTACCCCTCCGACTCTTACTCCTCCATGGGCTTGGATACCTAAAAACGTGTACCTCATCTACTGTATCACCTGTTAAATTTCTAGTACAGTCATTATTGGTCTAATTACCCAGATCCTTATCTACATACTTAGAGGGACTAAACAAATCTATCTCATGCTCCTAAACCATACCATCAATATAGAATTGTTCAATGTGATTCGCAATCTCTATATCTGCCACCACCCTCTATGATTTTTCTTGATTAAGTCCTCCCCGATGAAAGATGGATTAATACATTGAAATATATAAGAATACCCCCTAGGTTTATTAAAATAATTTCCTGGCCTTTGGCATAGGTACCACTCCCCAGACATACCACCATATCATTTTAAGCACCCATGTGAGTCTTAAGGCCTCTCTAATTTTGAGGTTAAAAAACACATTTATTACCAATGTCTCCTTGGGGACCCTAATGCACCAGATGGTCTAAAACTCTAGCATCCTTCTCCCCCAAGGATCATTTTTTCTCCAAATAATCATTCATAGTCTATTGAGGATCAACCAGGTACATTCATATCCAATGGAATAAGTCTGCAACAACACTATTTCGACCCTATTATTCACATTTTATTGTTCTTTCCACCATCTCCACACACACATTATGTTGACCAAAAGAACCATCTATTACATTGGAAAAATAAGACTTGTTTCCACCTACTCCCATAGCATTCACATTATCATGAAGTCTAGAACCACCCCTACAGTCCATTGATGAATGGACCATCATCTTACAAAAAAACAAATGTTGGCCCATTATTTGTAAACAAATTTCTATTGATAATGGAATTAATCACCTAATATAACATAAATTAAATGAGAAGGAACCCTTGATGCATCCACTTCCACAAAAACACATTGATTAAACAGATTAAAAAAACATTTCTTTGGATATTGGAGAACAAGTAACTACATAAGAGGTTCCCATGAATACATAAAATAAAAGTGATTTGAAACTGTAAAGAAAGGTTAGTGAAACTCAACCAAATTTACACAAAAGGGAAATCCCAATTCATGTGTACTTCATAGGTTAATCAAAAGAGGTAGAGATGGGTCCCATTATAGTTGTGATGGAGGCTACACCATTCTTTTATCCTTTCATCCTCCAATGAAAAATGGATCATGATATTCTAATTATCAATAAACCCCTCATTTTTACTACAATGTAAATACTAGTAATTGAAAATGAATTTATAAAAATGTCCAATAAAGGCCTCCTTTATGAGATACGTGCAACCAAGGTCTAGTTTATTAGGTCTGATGCTTCGTTATATTCTATGATTGAACTAATAACGGATCAATTTTTTTTTCTTATTATCATGATTATATTATCTCTGATGACTCATCTTTCCTAACTCATTTTTTTGACACTTGAGATTAATTTACAATGTTACTCCATGAAATATTCCACAATTAATCATCTATGATTTTTTATGTATGAATTTTCTTATATATCTTCATTATACCCATAACATCATCTTATTAACAGTTATGACAATTGATTATTTTCAAATATATCTACACTTACTATGAATGTAATGTCACTCCTATCTTATATTTCTATTTCCCCAGGATATAAAGATGATTATAACGTATAATAAAAATATAAAGGTGTCTTGTATGTATAAATTTTAATAAAATGTTTAAATGTATTGAAAAATAAATTTTATATTTATCTACTCTTCGTAAAAACAAAATTTCTATTATTGACACTATGTTATTACTTTTGAGATGTAATTATTACCTTAAGTAAATGTTGTAAAATTTAGGCATGTAAAACATAGTTTCTAAAAAAATGTTTCATATTATGGTTAGGTTATATTTTATGATTTGTTTGGTTATATTTTTGAGTGTTCTAAAACCTTATTGAAAATACGATTGATGAGTCCTAGCTTAAGATGGTATCCAAAAATATTGGTAATGATTTTATTAGATGTTTTTAATGTAAATTAAAACAATGCATGGTACATGGGAAGGGGATGTGATCATAGAATAGATTTACAATGGGGTTATCACCCCTAAAAAGGATTCTCATCCATTGATCGAATCAACATCCTAGTGAATTATTAATTGGCTTAAGGCCACAACCCAATATAGATACTCATGTGGGGTAATCTCAGGTCTATCACATCCCCATTATAATAAATTATGATGGTTAATTTAATATATAATTGAATGGATTAAGTTTGGAAGTATAAGATAACCCAAATAATGTATCAAATTTTAAACTAATACATAAATAGGTTGAACAAATGAGACACTATTCCAATATGGTAATATAAAATATTAATTTATATTATGGTTGAAAATCATTACCTTATATTAACAAATCCCATATATTGTAATGTTTTTCAACTCATATTAATGTTTTTGTTTTCAGTAATGGATAAACCATGAATAAACCACGTTAATAATAGATATGGGAAATAATGATGATATTTTAACTATGATAAATCTAATGGGATTTGAGTTTGAGTTTGGAATATTTTTATTATGACAAACCAGCTATCATGAATTATGATTGAAAATTTGAATATTTTCTGCATCTAACATAACAAAATAAGAGAAGTATGATCTATTATAATGTTTATATCATATAGATAATTTAATAAGGGATTTTAAACATTATACACGTCAAATATATAGGAAGAAGAACCATGGAAATTGCTAACAAGGGATATGACTTTTTTAACCTATGTTAAAGGAGGGAATCAATGATAAAACGTCAATAAGATGTTGAATTATTAATTTAACACAATTTAAATAAATAAATTTCATCCAAATGTACCATTAATAATTTAGATTCTTATTTATGGGGATCTTGGGAATTATACATGTAAATTCACTAATCGATGGAATAACCGTGATTAAAATCATAACTTATCTCTTAGTCTATGAAGATGGAAAAATGCCTATGTAGAAACAATTCATGAATGGGATCTTAATTTTTATGTTGAAAATATCATCCAATATTGAGTTGAATATGTATTATAGGAATTTGGTTCTTGTAAATCATGAATATCTAATACTTTTTCAATGAAAATGAAATAAAAACCCAAATGATTTGTTTATCTATGAAATCATCTAGTGGTAAAATTATTGCATTCCATTTTTATACATTTAGGAAAATCCATTATTGAATTCACATTACAATTCCTTAAATGAATAACACTGTAATAGTTATGGAATGGTTCCCTTCACCTAATGGAATGATCATATAGAGTAAGGAAAACGAATTTCAAAAAAAACATATGTTATATTAAGAATGTATTGTAATAAAGACCCACTATAATTATATTATATAATGTGAGTATTTATAAAAATTAATGCTAGAAACATTATATAAATATATAGATAAAAATTCACTATTTGGGAAAAGTCTATTCATAAGAAATGATTATGTTTTCCATGTTTTTTAGGTTGATATATTTTTTCATTCTATATTCTAAGATGTATCAACAATTTAGATGCATTGTGCTATATTCATTAGTATGTGATAATTAAAAATGAGTGGATGCAATTTATTTTTGGAGGAGAATGTAACACCATAGATTTTATGACCTATATTATTATTATTATTATTATTTATGTCTACAATTTTCAAATTAATATTTATAATATTTAAAAATAATGGGAAAAATATTATAAAATTTTTCATGTAAGATATGATCCGAATTAATCAAATGTTATTCATTCATAAATTTTATATTGTAACTAAAGTTATTTAAACAACGTACTTCACCCAAGGGATTATTACTCACCATGTATACTATAAAACCATGAAATTTTCATACTAAAATATCTAATAATGTATGTAGAGTAATAAAATCATCATAAATAAAAAATATCCACAATATTATTTAAACATGTGGATCACCAATAGACCAAAAAGACATATAATATGGAATGGAAACATAAATTAGGAATGAATTATGAAAAAATTATAATATATAATCATAATAGTGCCTTATAATGTGTGAGTGGAATGAAAACAATATTCACTAAACCTATATATATGAATGAAATATGGTTATTCAGATGTTGGTCATTATAAATATAGAAACTAAAAGTACTCTAGTGGTTCATATATCCAATATTTATACTTAAGTGATGGAGTAAATTAAAAATAGTAAAACACTTAATGAAAAAAATGTATGATATCAAAACATTATATATATACATATATATGCATTACATATTGATATTAATCAAATTATTACTAAATTAAGAATAGATATATATTTAAAATTCAAATAAATTATTTAATATCAATGGTGTAGTAAAATAGAATTTTATATTTTAAATAATTAATGGTATTTTGTAAAATTTATGTAGTATTTGTGTGATATTTATTTAATTAAAATAAATACTTTATGAATTTTTTTTATTAACATAATAGAGTAAATTTAACACTATAAAAATTGAACTAATATATATTCATCTAAAAAACGATTTTATATTAAATAATATTAAGAAAAAATTGTTTTATTATTAAAACATTTTTATTTTATTTTTTTCATTGAAAATCATTTTTAAATTTGAGAATAATAATTAGAGAAATATATGTTTATTTTTATATTTATAATGTCAAAATTATCTTTTCATGAATCTTTTATGTTCTTATAAAAATATAATATTTTAGGTGAATGGTTTTTAATTGTTGTTTATACAAAGAACATGAATATTATGACATTATTAGTTTATATGTACGAATATGAAATTAAAAGTTCCATTTTCTAAGAGAAAATTATTCTTTTCATATGTACATTTAATATTTTCTAAAAAATAATTAATAAAAAATACCATATTTAATTTCTTATCAATGAAGTTATATTTTAAAAAAATATGTTTCCAATACATTGTAAATATAGTAACTAAAAATTGACTTTTCATCCCGTTCAAAAATTCATTAAAAATGGACATAAAAATTTTAACCATTAGGACCCAATCAAAAAACAATGGAAATTTTATTTTTAGGCCTAAAAGATATATTACGTAGTTTAAAAATTATTTACTTGGTAAAAACCAAAATGGAAAAAATTAGAAACCTAAGAGGTAATCGTCCTAATAGGTAGAAAATATAAATTTAGTTTTTGATTATTTTATCATTCATTTACCTTACCCACTATAATATTTATAAATTTATAGGCCATTTTCCTTGTGATTCAAATAAAATAATAAAATGTATTTGGGTGTTCTAAAAAATGATACATCATTTAACATATTGTAAGGGATCTATTATCCTCACATCCCACCATGTCAAAACCTCTTTGTATACACCCATGATCTTCCCAATAGATTTATAATCACTCAAAATCACATTAATGTGGTAATGAAATTCTAAAAAAATAATTCATCTATGTTCTAACCCCCATTACAAATATGATAAGTTAATATGTGAGATATAAGATCATAACCTCTTTTTATATTTTACATTATCTTAATGTGCATTTATAAAGTGAAAAAATTATTTTATAAATATAAAAATTATAACATAATTATACTTCTTATACATTTGTTTTATTATAATTATTGATCATTTTTTATCATCCATTCCCTTTTTCCAAAGGAAAAGTGAAAATACCATTTATGTGTGTGCACACTATAGTCTCTACATAACGCAATGTTTAGTTTTCCTAAAAAACCTAACCATTATGTTCACAATGTGGATTTTTATGAATATTTATGAAATATATAAAATATTTGTAATATTCATAAATTATAAATCATATTAATCATTTACCATGTTCTATGAAAAATCAAATAATCACCATCTATACTTGTGAACAACCACCACCATGGGATGATGGATTTTAGATTTTCTTTTCTTTTCCACCTTACCTGGATGGTCTTGAAAATGGGATTATTCTATAGTCACGATATTTTTTATATCATAAATATTTTATTAAAATAAAATTTATAACCTACTGTGGATTTGTTCTACAAAAAATTATCATTAATTAGTTCGTTTAAAACCAGCAAATAAAGAAAAATAATTGTAAGTCAAATTATGTAATATTATCATATCTATTAATACTAATTATAAATTAGTTATAATTATAATTTATCACAATAATAAGTACTTATTGGTATCATTTTAATAATGGATTAATGTTATTGTAACACAATCACTTAATAATCCTTAATAATCATGGTATGTTAATTTTGTGGCGGCTTGACCACCAACAAAAAATTGATAAGAAATTATAACATGGTCAATTTAAAAAAGTTAATTAATTATAAAATATAAAATAACTATTTAAAATATTATTTATTTAATTATAGAAGAATACATGAATATTTTAATCATTAATTAAAAAACTCCTTTCGAAGATTAAAAATTATCAAAAAATGAACATTTTCAATTTCATCTTCTAAGATAAAGACTTCGTTACTCATGATGAAAAATTTGAAAATAATATACCATTACAACAAATGATTTAATGTATCTTTAAAGAAATTTTAATGATGAAATATTAGATAATATTTATTAAAAACACAACATTTTCTAAACTTTTTCTATACGATCCATATTACCCATAGTCAACATCAAAAATATGTAATAATTCAATGATATAAATTTATACACTAATTATAAAAGATGTTCTTAAAAGGATAGTAATATGATTTTTTTTATATATCATATTAATGTATCTATGTTTCAAATTTTGGAATTAACAATATATTCGAATATGTTGGGAGGCAAGGAGTGGGGTTCTTTTTCATAAACTTAATTTCTTAATTCATATTTCTCAATGTGTTCCACACTACCTTTTATATGTTAATATTAACACATATTCAGCATATTTTACCACATTATTTGTTTTTCATGATCAATGTTATTGATTGTATTAATATGGACTTTTATTCAATAGATTAAATATATAAAAGTAGGTTTGATTAATATGTTACTCATACAATAAGGGTTTGGATTGTAAATCTTATTATCCAATACTAATTATTTCAAAAAAATTAAATAACTCTTGAATTATTATTATTCATGAAATACAACATAATTTTCAATACATATTTTTGGAGTTTTAAATTTCTTCTATATATTTCATTTACTCTTTACCCATATTTCACATGATGTGGTTCATATAATTGAAACAGTCATTATATCTTCTTCTTAATTAGGAAACTCTATCTTTACATATTTGTAAGAGTTCTATTCTTTTAAAAGTGTTACTTTTAATTTTTCAATAATTTATATAGTTCACTTTCTAATATACTACCTTCTATTTATGTTCTGTATGAGATGTTATCATTCTCTGTATGTTTTTTTGTCTAAATGTGAAAAATTCTCTTAATAATATGTATGTGTGTACATATAATTTCACCGACTTTTTCATTTTATATGAATCCTTATCCATTAATTTTAATATTTATAAAATATATTACATTTCTATCAGTTTTTTAAAAATATTTCTTTAAATTTTATTTTAATTATTGAAGAATATTTTTTATTTGTATAGTGTTTTTTCAAAAAAACATGTTTTTTATTTAATATATTCTTAATTGAAATATCTTATACATGATAAAGGAAATTATATAAATGAAAAAATCCACTTTCTCCCACAATAGAGTTCATTTAATGTTCTTCTCTTTTAGAGAAATGCTCCATCCATATAGATAAAATTCCCAATCATTTCTTTGAAATAGTTATTTTCAACCAATGCCAATACTTTGTGAGTACCCTATTTTTTATTACATTTATTAATGGGTGATCACATATGTTGGACTCACTTGTTTGGATAATACCAAGTAATGTGAATATATTGATTGTTATACATTAAGTCAGTTACTAATCCTTTAATCCACATTTATAATTATATTTTTTTGATCAATGTATACTCTTAAGTCTCATGACTTTGCTGCATCAACTTACAGTCCTTATTTATCTAAATATAAGTTTGCTGTTAAAGGCTACTGGTAAGAGCCTTCTGTTTATAGTAACTGTTATAACTCACTACCACTCTAAGTCACTGATGGTAGAAGATCACCGTTGAAGATTTACAGTCACTGTTGGAAGCTACCGGTACACAGTTACTGTTACAAACCTTCTGATGATCTGCTTATCAAAGCTCACAGACAAAGAGTTACTATCACAAGGCTTTGTTAGAAGTCCACTGTCAGACTCTTTCTCAAATATTCTATTGAGAACCTCTCTGTTCAAGCCTACAGTTGGACAAGTTTAGTAGAAGGTACCGCTAGAAAACTCCTACTATCGAGATAGTCGACTAATGATCAATGTCTACTGATTATGAGCCACTATTTCAAAGAGTAATCAACTACCGTTACAAGACATCTACTAGGAACAAAGTTCACCATTAGAAGCCCACAATCAAAGATCCTACTGATGAAGTTCACAGTCAAATAGTCCACCGATGAAGTCCATAGTTGGAAAGTCCACAGTTGAAGACTACCGTGTTACATGCATCTGCTACTAGTGAAATGATATTCTATTCTTTCCTTTACCAATTTTATTAATGCTACTATAACAGTCATGTCTGGACAATTAATGCACCTGACATTATTTAATGTTATTTGCAGGGATATCATGAGACAGTATGATGTACGAGGAAGACCAGATGTGGTTGAAACAATTCTCTTGTTGGTCTCTACTGAACAACAAAACATGAAAAACAAGAGACTGTATAAAAGATACATGAGAGACACAAAATAAAAACATGGATACCAGAAAGAAGCAGAGAACACTCAAGCACTCATTCATAATTACATAGAGCCTCACAAATATCTATTGAAAGAATCTTCTTCAATCTATCGTGTTTTTCTGCAAAGAGCTTAACATCAAAAAGCTAATCATCTCTACATCTTGATGTCATAACCAAAATGTTGCGACACTCTGTTTTGGAGTCAACAAGCAGAGAAGGACCAAAAAATCATCTCATTCATTCCAATAAGTCCAGAACTAATCTGCCAACATAACAGATCATTCTAAATTCATCCCCAATATCTTTAGCTCTACTTTCCTTAAATACTTTACATTTGTGAGCAGTGTGTATGAGTTATACACATTGACTATTGTACTTCAACTAAGGGATGCTGAAAATACCCATTCAAATCTCTCTTTATTTTTGTTACCCACGTATAACTATGGAAGAAGCCTGGTGTGGCTTGGAAGTTTATTTTCCCATGTAGAACTGTGGTAGAGGTTGAAAACCGGGATAGTTTGTGAAAGCTGTTGTAAAGCCCGATACATGCTGTGTATCACTTTTAATATAATTGCTTGGTGACAGGTGATCACCAAGTAGAGAGGACTAGGTCTTTTCTTAAGACTGAACCTCTTGATTAAATTGTTATGTTCCCCTTTCATTGCTCTGTTTTATTCTTATCCACTGTGCTTATATTAGAAAAAAACATAAATCTGTTTTTATATTCACTCTGATAGTTAGTTCTGGTTAGTGTGTATATCTGAGTTGTTTACTAATCTTGTTTCAAAAGTAGAATTAGTTCTTATAATGACTCTACTGAGGAGTAATCAACCTTTCAAAAACATATTGAAAAATAGGTCACTTATGTCTATGTTGCCTTAATTAACAGGGATATTTTAATTTGGGGGACTCTATGACTAAAATTTTTTAACAGAAACTTTAAATTAGAAGTCAATTCACCCCCCCCCCCTCTTGAGTATCCACTCTAACCAACATTTGGTATCAAATGTAACATTATTATTTAATAAAGGTTTTAAAACCCTTCATTTTTTAAACCGTGATTTTAGATTTATCTTAAAGATCGTAAATTTCTATTAGATCTAAATTTTATCTCTTTAATATATTTTCTAAAATCTATTTATGGAAAATAGACTAGAAGGAGCTGCTACTAACAATCCAGCTTTATTTAATGTAGTGAATAATGCTCAATGGAAAATCCAAATGAAACTTCATTTGGAATGTGTTGGTTTTGATATTTGGTCTCCTATAGAATCAGAATATGAAATTCCCAAAACTGCTTGATATACCTGGGATGATGCTACAAAGTTTGACTATAACAATAACTGTAAAGTTATGAATTACCTTTAATTATCTTAAGGAGATGAGTAATATAACCGAATATATGCATGTAAAACAGATCATGAAATCTAGGACACCTTGGCTCTTTCTCATGAAGGAACATCTAACGTGAAGGAAATGAGATTCAATACTTATACTATTAAATATGATAATTTTACGATGAGACCTGATGAACCAATTTCTGATATGTATCTTAGGTTTAATGATATTTTCAACACAATGTGTTCACTCGGAAAAGTTGTTCCATAAAAGGAGCAGATCATGTGAATATTGAGATGTTTTTCTAACAGATAGAGAGGCACTTATGTGTCTATCCGAGAGTCATGTGACATCAGCAAGAAACCTGTTAAGGATTTGATTGATAAACTAATGATGTATGAAGAGGAACTGAATGGGAACAAAGAAGAAGATGACAAAACCAAAAGAAAATATCTGGCATTCAAGTCTACTGCTTTAAAGACCAAAGTCAAGGAGAAAATACATATACCTACTGAAAGTTCAGCTAGTGAAAATTCAGATTCAGACAGTGATGAAGAAAAGGATCAAATAGCGAGGAGATTTAAGATGTTCTATAGGAAGAAAAAGTTTTTCATAAAACCAAACTACAAGGGTAAGTATGGTCATCAATGTAAGTGTAAAAAGGATTGGAAGAAATCTGACAAGGAAGATGATACAGTCTGCTATGAATGCAAGAGGAAAGGACACATCAAGGCTAACTGTCCAAAGTTAAAATTCAAGAAGAAATATGATTATAAGGAAAATAAGTATAAGAAATCCATGAAAGCAACCTGGAGTGCTTAAGAAGATAGCACAAGTGAATCAAAAGCCACTGATTCTGAAAAGAATCATGCCAACATGGGCTTCATGACTAACATACCCGAGGTACCTTTTTCCCCTGTTCTAAATGATTATTATTCTAGAAATAATAGTGATTCAGATAATGATGATAATATGTCTCAGGATGAACAATTTGAATATTGCAATATACTGGAAGATACCTACCATGAACTGAAAGATAAATATAAATATTTAATGAAACATCATGCCTTGACTAGAAATATTATAACAAATCTAAGTGTGGAAAAAGAAAAGAATACTCAATTGTTGAAAGAGAAAACTCCTCTCAACGTATCTATGGAAAAATTAAGAAAGGATATTGAGAGGTTCACTAATGGTAGAGATACCAAGACCTAGTTTCTAGGAAAACATATTATACAAAAATATATAACTGGTCTAGGATATCATCCTGGACAGAGGAAAATTAGGAAAACCAAATTTTCTCCAAAATCTGGACAGTTCACTGATAATTCTAGATCATCTTTTGAGAAAAAATTATCTAAAGGACCGAAAAAAATATTTATGTATCAAAATATATTTTTTTATTTTATAAAACCTATAAAGCAAATATGGGTTCCCAAGGTTTTATTTGTTAACCTATCCGGATGCAAGAAGATCTGGGTACCAAAATTATCCTATGTTTAATCCGTTTTGCAAGGATATTGCTTAAGGTGTTCCTATAAGACCCTATGGTACTTTGGAAGTGGATGTTCAAGTCATATGATAGGAGATTAGTCGTACTTCAAGAGTCTAATTAAAGTTGATAGTGGGCATGTCACCATTGGTGACAATCTAAAAGTAAAAATCATCAGCTTAGGCCAGATTGGTAACCCTGATACATTATTAATTTCTAAAGTACTTTTTGTTGATGGATTAAAATATAATTTACTTAGTATATCTTAGTTATGTGATTATGGCCTTAATGTTAAATTTGAGATTGATTCATGCAATGTTTTTAGTTCAAAAATGATTTAGTTTTCACTGCATATAGGAATAACAATGTATATGTTGTTGATTTAATCTCCTTATCTAAAAAAATTGTTTTTTTGTTAAACGATTTTTATAAAGAGTCTTTTTTGTGGCATAGAAGATTAGGACACTGTAATGTGCACTCATTTAGGCAACTATCTAAAAATGATTATTTAGAGACCTACCTAAATTGGAGTTCCCAAATGATAAAGTGTGTAATCCAAGTCAAAAGGAAAAACAACACACTGTTTCTTTCAAACCAAAAAAAGAAGTTTCAACTTCTCAACCAGTTGAGTTGGTTCACATGGATTTGTTTGGACCATCAAGAGATTCTTGTCTAAATGGGAAGCACTATGTTTATGTTCTTGTAGATGAATTTTCAAAGTATACTTGGGTATACTTTCTAGATCACAAAAGTGATTCTTGTTCCTACTTTGTAAAATATTCTAAGTCTGTAGAAAACCTTAGTGGACTTAAAATTAAGACCCTGATAAGTGATCATGGCCGTGAGTTTTAGAATCATGAGTTCGAATCTTTCTGCTCACACAATGGCTATAGTCACAACTTTTCTGCCCCTAGGACACCTCAACAAAATGGCGTTTTAGAAAGAAGAAATAGGACCCTTTAAGAAATTTCAAGGACTATGTTTAATGAGTATGACTTACCTATTTATTTTTGGGATGAAGCTGTAAATACAGCTTGTTATGTTATCAATAGCGTTTTAATTAGACTTATTCTAAAAAGGACCCCTTATGAACTCTGGAATAATAGGAAGCCTAAGGTTAATTATTTTAGAGTCTTTTGTTGCAAATACTTTATTCATAATACTTAAGATAATCTTGACAAAATTTCTCCCAAAAGTGATGAAGGAATTTTTCTTGGTTATTCTATTTCATATAAAGCCTATAGAGTCTTCAATAAGAAAACAAAATGTGTGGAAGAATCAGTTCATATCAAATTTGATGAGACTGATCCACATGATCCTAAAACCTCTCTTGGTAATATTGAGGAAGATTTGTCAAATCTGAACCATAATTATAATGATAGTGAATCCCCTATAAAAGATCCAGTTCTGGAAATTTTCCATAATCTTCTCCTACCGATTTTGAACCAACATACAACTATGAAGAAACTAGTTCAACCCTTCCTAGAGGTACTAGGACTCTTAAGAATAATCCTCTAGATTCTGTTGTAGGCTTTTTTAATAGAGTAACACAAACTAGAGCTTCTCTAAGAAACCAGGTTGAACATCAAGCTTTTATTTCACATCATGAACCCAAAAATATAAATAATGCTATCAATTATGGATTTTGGACAATGTAAATGCAATAAGAACTAAATCAGTTTGAAAGAAACAAAGTTTGGGAATTAGTGGAATGACACAAGGACACCTTGACCATAGGGAGTAAATGGGTGTTTTGGAACAATGTAGACAAATCTGGATATATAGTTGGAAATAAGGCCAGGTTAGTTGCACAAGGATATAGTCAAGTGGAAGGAATAAACTATGAGGAGACCTTTGAACCTGTAGCTAGATTAAAATCTATTAGGATATTACTTGCCTATGAAGCTCATCTGAATATCAAACATTATCAAATGGATGTCAAAACTGATTTTCAAACTGGGTATATAGTTGAGGATGTATTTGTTGAACAACTTCCTGGTTTTACAAATCCAAATTTTCCAAATCATGTTTTTAAGGTATCTAAATCTTTATATGGCTTAAAACAAGCTCCAAGAGCATGGTGTGAGAGGCTCAGCTCATTTCTTATTTCAAAAGTTTTTTCCAAAGGGATAGCTGATCCTAGTCTTTTCATTAAATGGATATCTAATGATGTTTTTATAGTTCAAATTTATGTGGACGATATTATTTTTGGATCTTCTAAAAATTCATTATCTATTGATTTTTAAAAAATGATGAAAAAAGAGTTTGAAATGAGTTTAATGGGGGAACTCAAATTTTTCTTTGGATTTCAGATCTTGAAAAAAATGACATTGTTTTAAATAAAAGTAAATATATTAAGAATATTATAAAACAATTTTCTTTGGATGGTAGAAAAGGTAATGACACGCCTATGAGTACAACTTGTAATTTGAGTGCTGATGAAGCTGGAGAACCAGTGGATCAAACCAACTACAGAGGTATGATAGGGAGTCTACTCTATCTTACAGCTAGTAGACCTGACATCAAGTTTAGTGTATTCATGTGTGCTCGTTTTCAAGAAAATCCAAAATAATTTCATTTAACAGCTGTAAAAATAATATTTAGATATCTCAAACATACTCCTAGCTTAGTATTATTTTACCCAAAAGGATAATCATTTGATTTGTTGAGTTAATCTGATGCTGATTTGCTGGTTGCAAGTTAGATATAAATAGAACCTCTGGGACATGCCACATTTTGGGCAAGTCATTAGTATTTTGGTGTAGCAAGATGTAGAATTCTGTTGCATTATCTACTGCCGAAGCTGAGTACATAGATACAGGTAGTTGTTGTACTAATATTCTGTGGATGAAACACACTTTACTTGACTATGGATATCAATTGAAACATGTCTCTATAAAGTGTGACAATACAAGTGCTATTATCATTTCCAAAAATCCAGAATCTCATTCTAGGACAATGAATATTGATGTGAGACATCACTTTTTGAGAGATCATTATTAAAAGTGTGATATCACTCTTGAATTCATTGGCACTGAACATCAATTAGATGATATATTAAAAAAGTCGTTGAATTATGAGAGGTTAAATTTCATCAAACATGAGCTGGGTATGATTAATCTCCTCACAATCGAACCTCACAGCTAAACCTCATAGTCGGACCTCACAGTCGAACCTCACAGCTTATCCTCCCAGTTGAACCTCATAGCTAGACCACACAGTCGAACCTCACAGTCGAACCTTACAGTTGGACCTCACTTTTATACCTCACTATTGCACCTCACCGGTGTACCTCACTTGTACATCTCACTGTTGATACCTCGCTGTTTGTTTTTATTTTTGCGAGAATTCGAACCATTTTTAATCTTATTAATTATTTTTAATTTATTTTGTTTTAATCCCTATATGATAAAATCAAAGGTAACGAACATATCTCAATCCACCTTCCTCTCTCAATATCGAACCTTGCTCTCAAAATTCCTAAACCCAAACCCTTCACCTGAGCCCTCGAACCTCTCTCAATATCGATGGCCAGAACAAAGCGACCCCTGACTGTCAATGAGGATGCACCAAGGCATAAGAGAACTCGAGCCGAATCCAGTGAGACCAGTAACACCCCGTTGGGACCTGTAATCCCACATCTGACCAAGAGACAAATCTTTGCTGAGAATGAGTTAAGTGAAGAATGGGTATTGTCGAGCAAGTCATTAGTACTGAAAGTAATAGATTCCCACGGATGGACCGAATGCTTTGCCAAAAACAATTGACCATACTACCCAAATCTTGTGAACGAATTCTATGAATATATGACGTTTGATGAGGAAGAGGATGTGCATAAGCTAATGTCCAGAGTCAATAGAAATGAAGTTAATTTCTCGTCTGCTGAGTGGGCTTCCTGTTTGAGAGTTTCTCATGAAAGAATATTTGATTACTACTCTAGAGTAGCTCCTCCAGATAGTGTTGTTTTTGAGTATGAAAAATATTTGGAAGAACTGAAAGGAGATGGAAAATCAAGACAGATCATTGCTGTTGAGATGGATGGAGAAGACAGGCTCTTTTTCAAATTCATTAAGCATGTACATTGTTCGAAGAGAGGGGAATTTGCAGTACTGAAGTACCAGGACATAATCCTGATGTACTTACTGAAGCATGGAAAAAATATTAACCTATGTAGGTGTCTGATGGCACAATTGGAGGATATGACCAAGTCAAGCTCAAAGTCCAATGCCTTATTCCATGCCAAGCTTATTTCAGTTATGGTAAAGGTAAATGTTGTGGCTAGAAATAAAGAAGAAATTATAGTGGCCAAGAACAGTGTCTGTATCTCCAAGGTGACTTTAAAATTCATGAAAATTAGCTGGAATCCCTGGAAGAAGGTGTGGGTGAATGATGAAGGAACGATGTATGAAAATTTTGACCCCACTACTCACCCATCTAGGCCAAAAGACAAAAGAGATCTAGGACTAAAGCCTAATGAGATAGAACATGTTTATTCTTATGAGGAGGAGCCTGAAGGAGTTGTGGACCCTCAATGAGAGAAAACCCCCATTGATGATGGGAGTGATCCTAATTTAACTCGTAGTCATGTAAGGATAGTATCTTTTCAAATAGCTAACCCTCCAAAAGAACTACCAAGGAGAGAGATTGTTCTGAAGGATAGTGATACTGAGTCCACTGAAGAAGAAGAAGAAGAAGCATATCAGAATTTTGTCAAGGACACCTCTGAAGAGGATGAGGCTACCGAGTCCGATCATTTTTCTCATGAAGACAAGGAGGCTGTTTCTGAAGTAGATGATGAGGACAATGAAGAAGTAGAGCTCAATTTGATCCCTCTAATAGATAGTAAAATCAATATAGTGCCTTATCAAGAAGCAGGAGTGGCATATACTATCATTGATGAGGGACTCATTGATGACTCAGAAAAGGATAAGACTCACCATACAGTTGAACTAATAGAGATAATGCTTGTTGAATCTGCTGATGTTGCAGAGGAGGTTGTTGAGTTACCAAGAGCTGAACAGTTAGAGGGGATTCCTCAAAAGAATTATCTATGTGAGGGGGAGCAACATGGTTCAGTTTCTGTGCTGTATGTCATCGAAGGTTGGTCATCAGATCCAGGATATATGGTACTTGGACTCAATTATGGAGATTCTGATGAAGAAGACAAGCCCTAAAGGGATTCTGTTATCCAACCTGTTGTGGCTGAACATTTGGCAGCCAAGGACGACCATGAGTCCTTAAAGGGTAAAATAAAAGAAGCACTGAAAAAATCAGGTGAAGATTTGAAGAAAAGCCTGGTTGAAGAGATGAGGAGTGTGGAGAAATCCCTGGAGCTGTCTCTGGGATGTGTTGTGTCTAGTCTAGTAAAGTAAATGATGGATGAAGGTAAAGTATGCCATACTCAAATTGAATGTTTGACAGGAGCTATGATTTCTTTAAGACAATCGATTGCTTCATTGACTGTCATGAATAGTTGTTAAACCCAAGTGAATGGTGAGATAAGATATATCAAAGAAGTATTCAAGCAAAGTTTTGGAAGTTTTTTAGGATTTTAATACATTATTCAAAGAACATTTGAACAATCAAGATGCACTTGTTCATAAGGTGGTTAGTAACTTGACTCAGTCTTTCAATGAGATAGTGGCTTTCTCAGTCAAACCCCTCCCCTCATCCAGTTCCTCTGTGAACATTGACCAAATCAGGACTATGATCCAGGAAGAGTTTGCAAAGGCCAGTACCAGTGCCACCTCAGATTCTCATATACTTACTACCACTAGGGAAGTCAGCAGTTTAGTTCGTGATCACTTGCGAGTAGCTACTACTTCTTAAGAGGCCATTAAGAATACGATGGATGCTTACTTTGAGAGAGTCTATACCAAGCATAAAATGAACAACCACTTCACGTTCTTGATTGAGAATATAAAGTTTCCTCCATTGAATCAGGCATTCAAGGATAAGGTCAGCAAGCTGAGAGAATTGACACCTGCTTTGGATATGTTTTTGGAGAATAAAGATGATTTTTTATCTTCTATGGAAAGAGGAGGAAGCATTATTAAGGATTTCAGAAACCTTCTTCTACCCTTTCTCCATGTGGAATGCACCCATGTCATTATTCCTCATGCCTTACCTACTTCTCAACCTAGTGGTTCTTCCACCATGTCTCCTTCTTAAGCTATCATAAGCCTTACTCCACTGATACCTCAATGAGCAACCCGTTACCGACCCACATGATCTTCTATTGTTGCCCCTATAGTCATTCCTACATCCATTCCTAAACCTGCTGATCCACCAGCTCCTTCTCCATATTCTTCTTCCAAAGGAAAAGACCCCTTACCTACGGATGTTGTGGATTGAGTCTGTTTCTATCTTTTGATAGGGACTATGTATTCTTTTTGGGGCATGTACTGAACTGTTTATTAATACAAGGTTTCTATGTTCTCTCATTTGTCTTTATTTTTTCTAATCACAAAGGGGGAGAAATATTTTGCTAATTTGAGAAATATTGATCTAATTTGAGAAATATAGTGCTAATTTGAGAAAAATTGTGCTAATTCTAGACTAATAATATGATTGGGGAGAAATATGCTACTATGTTGCTATGATATTATCTTGAATCTAATTTGCCTTTCTCTCTGATACCATGTACTAATATTTTCTGGTTTGACACTCTTATTACTCTCTGATACTTATCTTCAATACATACTGACATAACTTGTGATTATCAAAAAGGGGGAGATTGTTGGACTCACCTATTTTGATAATCCCAAATCATGTTTAAATATTGATCATGATACATTAAGTCAGTTACTAATCCTTTAATATAAATTTATAATTATATTATTCTGATCAATGTATACTCTTAAGTCTCATGACTTTGCTGCATCAACTTACAGTCCATTTTTATCTAAATATAAGTTCACTGTGAAAGGATACTGGTAAGAGCCTTCTGTTTATAGTCCTTATTATAACTCAATGTCACTCTAAGTCACTGATGCTAGAAGATCACCGATGATGATTTATAGTCACTATGGGAAGCTACCGGTATACGGTTACTGTTACAAACCTACTGATGATCTGCTTATCAAAGCTCACAGACAAAGAGTTACTGTCACAAGGTCATTGTTGTGACAAGGCTTCTGTTATAAGTCCACTGTCAGACTCTTTCTCAAGTCTTCTGTTGAGAACATCTCTGTTCAAGCCTACAGTTGGACAAGTTTAGTATAAGGCTACCACTGGACAACTCCTACTGTCGAGATAGTCGACTCTTACTCAAAGTCTACTGATGAGGAACCACTGTTACAAATAGTAACCAACTACCGTTACAAGACATACACTAAGCAAAAAGTTCACCATTACAAGCCTATAGTCAAAGAGCCTACTGATGAAGTTCACAGTCAAATAGTCCACTGATGAAGTTCATAGTTGGAAAGACCACAGTTGAAGTCTACTGTGTGACATGAATCTCCTACCAGTCAAATGATATTCTATTCTTTCCTTTACCAATTTTATTAATGATACTATAACGGTCATGTCTGGACAAATTAATGAACCTAACATTATTTAATATTATTTTCAGGGATATTAGGAGATAGTATGATGTACGTGGAAGACCACGCGTGGTTGAAACATTTCTCTTGTTAGCATCTTTTTGGCAACAAAATACGAAAAACAAGAGTCTATATAAAAGATACATGAGAGACACAAAATAAGAACCCGAATACCAGAAAGAAGAAGAGAACACTCAAACACTCATTCAGAAGAACATAGTGCCTCTCGAAGATCTATTGAAAGAATCTTATTCAATCTATCGTGGTGTACTGCAAAGAGCTTAACATCCAAAATTGATCATCTCTATATCTCGAAGTCATAACCTGAATGTTACAAAATTCTGTTTTGGAGGCAACATGCAGAGAAGGAACAAAACATCATCTTATTCATTCCAACGAGTCCAAAGCTGATTTTCCAACACAACAGAACATTCTAAACTCATCCCCACTATCTTTATCTCTAATGTGTTTAAATAATTTACATTTGTGAGCAGTGTGTATGAGTTATACACACTGACTCTTGTACTTGAACTAAGGGATACTGAATATCCCCATTCTAAACTCTCTTTATTTGTTTACCAACGTATAACTGTGGAAGAAGCCCGGTGTGTCTTGGAAGTTTATTTTCCCATGTAGAACTGTGGAAAGGTTAAAAAATCTGGATAGTTTGTGAAAGCTATTGTAATGCCCGATACAGGCTGTGTACCACTTTTAATATAATGTCTTGGTGGCAGGTTATCGCCAAGGGGAGAGGACTAGGTCTTGTCTTGAGACTGAACCTATTGTTTAAATTGTTGTATTCCCCTTTCATTACTCTGTTTTATTCCTATCTGCTGTTCTTATATTAGAAAAATCATAAATCTGTTTTCACATTCACTCTGATAGTTAGTTCTGGTTAGTGTGTATATCTGATTTGTTTAGTAAACTTGTTTAAAATGTGGAATTAGTTCTCATACTGACTCTACTAAGGAGTAATCATCCTTTGAGAAACTTGTTGAACAATAGGTCACTTATATCTCTACTGCCTTAATTAACTGGGCCATTTTAATTTGGGAGACTTTAAGCAAAAAGTTTTTAACAGAAATTTTAAATTGGAACTCAATTCACCCCCTCTTGAGTATCCACTCCGACCAACAACATATATTCCATAGGTTAATTGATTTATTTAATACATTGAGTCATCCATATTACCATTATATAAGTGGTAAAAATACCATCAGGTTTATTATCTTTATTGAATGGTATTTACCTAAAATGTTACTTGTTTTCGTTAGATACACATTTATTTACCACATGTTTATTATTTCTTGATTATTTATGGATTTTTTTATGATTTCATATTATGAATCCTTATAAAACTGATTTCCATTCCATTGGTTCTTAAAAATATGTTCATTGAAATCCATTTTCATTTAATGGGTTTCTAATGCCATAAAATGTAAGGATTTTCTTTAATAATGTTTTATAAAACCCAATTTATTTTCGTGGTTACATTATGATCTGATAAGTGGTAGATTTTATGTGTAAATCATAAGTATTAATGATAATGGATGGTGTATTTTATCGATATACAATTCATTAGTTCAATGTTTATTTCTCTTGAGATAATGTATTGAAAAATACCTTTTAGTTTCTCATAAGCATGGGAACTGGTGGTGTGGGTCATGAATGTAATAATTCCTACAAAAATGTTTATGGAAATTTGGAAATATTTTACAACAATTAAAGATTTATCATATGATTCTATAAGTCACACATGGATTATTTTTATTGACTCATGCTTCCAAAATAATTATATTCAATTATAATGTTATTCTATTTCATATGACATGATTTATGTTTTTTAATTTGTGGGGTTTGAATTTTGTTATGTATCATGAATATAAAAATATTCTCATATTTTTTCACTTATGATATTGAATTATTATCACATATTTGACTTATTATTAATCATCTATTCTCACACATTTCTTATTTTGTTATTTCCCATGTTTATGAAGATTATTTTAATATATAAAAAGTTAAATCGAGAGTCTAGTGTGGATTAATGATGGAGAAATATTCACATGTTTTGTAGAATAAATAGTTTATAAATCTAGTCTCAATGTCACTAAACATCTAGTTTGTTGGATTTTGTGATTATTATTTAGATGTAATGTTAACCAGATAGAAATATTTTGACAATGGAAATTTTAGACTACATTAAAATAAAATTGAATTATAGAATGTCATAACTTTTATTAAATAAACCTAGTGCTATGAAATAATAATTACATATAGTCTCTAACATTTCTTTCAATCCATGAGGAATCTCATGCCAAAATAATAATATCATTTTTATTATTTAACAAACATGTAATAAACTCATGGATAATTTCTTTTAGATTCATGATTAAATAATTTTTTATTTATTCTAATAATATTTTACAGGAAATTTTTATTTAGGTCATTAAACTAGGTCTACAAATAATCCATAATATTTATAAGTCCTTGAAAATATAATTTGTATTTAATATATAAATATAACATCATTATAACCCAATAAATAAATTGATATGTTATTTTTTTAAATTAGTAAAATTAAAATAAATTGAATACTTAAATCATAAATAAACTCTCAAAAAATCTTGTGACTAAATATATGTGACCAAAAATAATATAAATTTCCATTGAATGATATATAGGAATAATATTTATTCAATATTTAAAATACATATAGAAGTTATTTGAGGTTCTAGATATATTATGTGTGTGACCTTATAAGACATTTGTTAGTGGTATTATGATTAATCAGCTTAAGTACAATGGTAGAAAAATGCAACATGATAATTCACCATCATAGATAAAAATAAATGTCTTGAAAACATAATACCTTATATGAATTCTCAAAATAAAATATCATTTTTTTATATCGATATCTCTAATCAACCAAGTTTTATACTGGTCCCATCAATGGGTGTATTTTATGTATCATTATTTGACATTATCTAAATGAACATTAGAAAGAATACGAGGACGTTGACATAATATAGAAACTTCATTTTCATAAAGGGATATAGATGTTAGTATACATTATTACATTCAATAGATAAGTTATATGTCATATTATTCATTAATGATATATCATTACTGATTCAGTCATTATAACATATTTTTTATAAACATATAAAAACATTGTTCTTGTCATTATATCAGAGTATGTGACTCCGGATATTCATTAACATTAATTTGAAATTATAAGGACCAATAAATAAGGTTAAAAATAGGAACACCCAATGTTTCATATAATTTTATATTTCCTACTAGAAGGTCTTTGTCTCATAATTTCCTCTTATAAAAAGTACAATGTGTGTGCATAATGATATTGGGTCTCAATATCATTTGAATATCAAACTCTAATAGACTATATAATTATATACCTATAAAATGATATAATCCAACTGAAAATAATTTATTAAATAATACATTCATTGATGATATTGGTTCACCACATAATTATGATGTTTTAAAACATTTCAGTCAAATTATTATTCTTCATACAATATCACATACTATGTAACACATAAGACGAAAAATGAATTTATAATAGCATTATTAATATTCTAATCATTGAATATAAATTAATATGGAGTACATAATCAGTTTATACTATTGTAAAATCACTAATAGACATCCTCTGGAACTAGAGAAGTACACTATGAACCTTTAATCCTCTAGATGTCAACTGATATTCATGATTATGAGGATATAATTCTTTAGTCAATAGATTTTCAACATTTTAATCCCTCAAAACTCTATCCACAATGACATAATCCCTTTTAAAGAATTCCCACATGATGTGATACTTTTGTATTATTTTATTTATCTACAAGTGTAACCATGGTTCTATTGTGAGAGAACATGGTATAATATTACACAGTGTAATGTGATAGGGTCTTCACTATTTGTTACCACTTCAATATATTGGAAAAATGTGAAAAACATACATATCAAAAAATATTTTGGACTATATTGAAAACAATTATATACCCAAAATATACTCTAAAATTAGTGGCAACTACATTCATTAAAATATTATATGTAACAAATCATTCATTCAAAATAAATTTCATACCATGGATATGACATTAGATCATTTTTATCAATCTGAATGATATAATATATATATCCTTTGATGGATATATCCATTTATCCTCCATATACTATGAGCATATCCTCAGTTCTCTTCAAACACTTAAATATTGCCTTTAAAATAAAGAAATGTTATTCATTTTGATCATCTTGATATCATATTATAATAATAAATGGGTAGAAAACCTCAATACTAATAAATAAAATAGATTACATATTGATTATATCATAAAAGCATAATAGATTTAACTTATTCTCTCTCAATCTTGATTTATCAGAGGACACAATTCCTTGGAAACAAGTATATATTATGAAACTGAAACCAAAATCCCCATGGATTATTCTATTTTAAAAATATGTATTATCTATTAAGAAAATGTGACATGAATTATATAAACAAGCCCCTTGAATATATCATGAATGATTTTGAATCCAAATATGTATGACGGTTAACCATATTCCTTCATAAAGAAGATCTTTTTCAACTAGTCCTTAACCTAATGTAATAATGGTATTTAATTTCAAATAATTAATATTCCATTAACATTTAATATAACGATAATAACTCAACTCTCACTAAAACACATATTAGTAAAAGTCCCCCATTGATTATTAGTGAATTATTTTATTATTTTAATGGAACCTAATGATCCATGGCCCGAATAATTTCTTCAATCCACTTTTGGATCCCTACAATTGATATTATATTTTTGAATCAACTAGAGTCACAAACACTTATTATTATTCCATGTAGACACCTTCATGAAGGTTATAATTAAATAAAACTATATTGAAATTCATCCGAAAATATCATAGCAATGGAATCAATCATAATAAGATGAGTTCTAAGGGATTTGAATGTAAACATTATGTATAATATATTTTCCACAGTATGTGACTTGAAATTTTTTAAAACCATAATCTACAATTAATTATTTGTAACTATTTACATAACATATCATGTCTAATTTTAACACGAATACACATTTTACCCATTTGGTTTTAAATCAATTGGAGGATCTAATAGATTCCAAACAATGTTATGATATATAGAATCTATTTTAAAATTCAAGGAATCCTTCTATTTTACATCTTTTCATATCTCTTTTTCCTCATTCTAATAACTATTTTTATCACTGTCAAAAAAACATCGTCCTCATCCTCATGGAATAGAAAAAATATATATTTATGTTCCATTACCCACTCTAGTTTTGAAACTATGTATTTAATTATTAGCAACATCATATTCCCCAATTGAATGTTTAATCTATTCATATAGAAACTCTTTCTTATCTTGAGAATCAACTCCATTAAATTAAATCATTCTCAAACAAACTTATTTGATTATATGATCCCTTAAAATAAATATACTATTACTTATGATTGTTACTTTTCTGTATGATTGTTTATAGAAATAGTATCACCTTGTTTTCTTTGGATATCCTATTAAGATAATATTTGTTCCATGGCATGGAAATTTGATTTCATAGGTTTGAAAAATAATTGTCACGAATCCTCAAACCTGTTAGTATGATAATAAATTTTTCTTATCACTCAATATTTTTTGGGATTTATATCTTCTTCATTTGTTAGATCTTTTTTAGTGCTTATAATATAGATTATAATGAATATTCTCAGGAACCAACCTAGGTCGACCTTGAACCGGTCACCTGAGCTGGCCCAAGACATGGCCTGGGGGGCATTCCCGATCCCCACGGGATGTAAACTAGTTTTGGGCATTGAAATATAATAGGTGGGAACGATTTGGCCCAAAAAAAATAAACTAAGTAGTAGAAAATAAATTGAACAAAATAGAATAAAAAAATAACAATCAACTACGCAACTAACCTAACCATGACCAAAACTCCATGTGACCCCTTGGGTCACTCTCTAATACCAGAGTCAAAGTTGCACAAGGCGAACCACTGAAGCTGGAACCTGCAACAGAACTGAAAACAAGAAAACACTATATGCGTGAGTATTAAAACTTTGTAGGCTAGCCCGATATCTATTTCCAATACACTACCTTTAAAATAAAAGAAACACTATTTCATGTTCGAACTACAATTTATAAAAGAATGGTTTTCTACATGTTACTACAAAACAATGTATGAGTCATTAACCTTATTCATTTCTCAAAAACCCAAGTACTTCCTTAAGTGAGACATTAGCATTTTTCAAAGGGGAAGTGAGGTTTAAATTTTCAATTTGCACAAAAAGTATAAAACCCCTTTCATTGAAAATAGTTTTCATAAACCACTTTAAAACCACACATCACTTTATAGTAAAAACACAACAAATGAGAATGCTATAGTAGTTACACAGTAAGGTAAATGAAAAGAAAATATATACAAGTACCATATTCATCACAACAAGTAACAGAAAAGTCACTGACATGGGTGAACCTAGGAGATCAAGAATAAACCAAGAGACACCAATACATGAGAAATCATCCTTGTTGACTTGTCAAGATGAAATCAAAATGCACAATATGCTCGATCATCCACTCTGAGGCAGGTCGAGGGAAAATCGTATTATAATAAACAAAATATATCCACCTATTATGGGACACTGGTCAGTACCATAACCAACCACTACAAAAATAATTATTAGAATATTATCTCAATATTCCAGATTCCAATGTCTCAAGTGTTTGGAATGGAGGTGAGTTAACCAATGCCAACCAAGCATCCAATCATATATATATATATAAATCACAATAGGCATCATCCCGAGACACTCCATGGAACAACCTCTTGCCTTTAAACTACTCAAGTACCCGAGAGCCTCTAAGCACGGCCTCCCAACAATCAATTTCAACCAAGGCATGAGAGTTGTATTATGAGGAGTTTTATCAATACATTTTCATCGCTTTCTATAAAGTTCCAAACGGACATTAAATACATTTCACAATCACTACTCTAAAAAGAACCAAAATGCTTGTTCATGCTTGAGAAGAAATCATTTATCATTAAAACCATAAATACATTTGAAATTACGTGAATTATGTTTAATGGTCAAACAAAAATTCTTTCAATACTGGTTGTCTGCTCGTCAAGAAAATGTTTCATGTGTCATTTATAAAATAAACGACTATTTTTTTACATCAAATAATCATTTAAAAATTAATAGTCTTATATTAAAAATTAATTAATTATATTATCACACATTTATTAAAATTTATAAAATATTTAATTTGGAAAAATAGTGTGCACAAACAGTAGGAAATAATGTAACCTAAATTTTAAAAAGTAGTGCAATGGGATCCTACCTCGACTCACAGCTCGGTTATGATGACGATGAGATACGTCCCAACTTGCTCACAAGCACTCGCCACTTGCCGAAGACCGTAACATCACAGAAACACCTTTCCAATGCACTGCATCAATGAAAAGTATCTAAAAACCCAAAAACACTTTCTTAAAAATAATCCAAATGAATAAAATGATTAAAAACTACTTTGAAACCGCTGCAGACTAAACATAACAAACCAAAAACATGCGTTAAAACAAGTTGTGACCCGAAAATAAAGGCAAAAAATCCGAATCAATCAGAATCACGTCGCCTATGGCGGCAGTGGATGGAGCATTGTCCGATGTGAACTGATACGCCGTTTTTGAACCCAATGAGGGTATTCGCGGACATGTCAGAGAAACACCCTATAATAATTAAACAACAACCAAAGGTAATTAATGTGGAAGGACCAAAGCATCACCCAATGTACCAAGGAATCACGTAAACCAAATGCACACATCATAACACACAATGAAATGACAGCTAAAATGATTTATATCCAAAACACACCCCAGACCATTTTAGAAACCCAAAAATCATTCTCAAACAACCTACAAATCACACCATGAAAATCACTATTACTTCACAAAAGCTCCAAAATTAAAACCCAACCATTTTAACACAATAATTATAAGGGAAAACAAAAAACAAATCATCCAAAATCACTATTAAAGGCCAATTAACATTTAACCACACACAATTTTCATGAACAACATAATCATAAAAACAATATAATTCAAAATCTATTTTTTGAAAAAAAAATGTTCTATTGCAAAACACCATCATAAGTTATTCAAAGCCATAATTGTGGTGAAAATCATGCCAAAACAATAATTAGATCCGCCAAACATTATTTGGATTGAATTGGAATGGGAAGAAATGATAACATCTACCTTAGAGGCATGCGAACACAATGAAAATTCAATGGTAGGATGTATACACACTGAGGAACAATCTGCATCACTGGTGGGGGAAGAGAGGATGTTGTCAGCTTGTTGCGGGTCAATGGATCAAGGAGTGCAGAGTATGGGAAGGGGGATACTGAGGGTGTTGCTCGGAACTGGTTGGTGCGGAAGAGTGGGCTGATTCTGGTGGGTCACGCCAAGGGGAAAACAAAAGGAGGGGGCATGGGGGTCTCACCGCTATTGGTCACCGAACAGGGGGTGTTGCTGCGGGCGGCCGACACAAGGGAGGGGCATGAAACATTACGGGCAGGCTGCGTAGGAGCTCGAGGCTAAGTAGGAGGCGAGAGACACGGAAGGAGGGGGCATTCGGGTGCTGCACACAGGAGCCAGGGGAGCAGAGATGTGGGGAAAAACGGGGGAGGCAACGTGGCAAGGGGAAGCGGCATGAAGGGATAGCGGCAAGGGCAGTGCGAGGGCCTGTGGGGTGTCATGCAGGCGGCATGCGAGAGGGGCGAAGGGGGTGCCATGCCACGAGGGGTGTGGCCTAGGGCCACGTGCGGCACAAGTATGGGAAGAGGGGAAAGGGTGGGGGCGGCTATGAGTATTAGGGTTAGGATAAGGGTTTTTTTCATTGCATATCATTGTAATATAATAATAATAATAAAATATGAAATAAATTAATAGAAATAGAAATAAAATAATAATAATAATAATATACCAGAATAATAATAATATAAATTAAAAAAATTAAGACAGTAATAATAATAAAAATACTAATAATTAATTAATAATACTAACGTCATTAAAATCTCTAATTTTCTAACTAACAATACAATAATAATAATGATAATATAATGATAATAATATAATATTAATTATAATGATCTTAGTAATATAAACAAAAATATAAATAATATAAATATTAAGATATATAGAATAATAATAACATGTATGAATAACAAAAACCAAATTCATTCATTTTAAATGTTCGCCAATTGCACAGCTCTTGTGCTGCTGAGCGCGCAGTTGAGCAAACCTTGCTCATACCGTGCCACCCAGTGCTAACTACGTGCAGGGAAAAGGTGCGTCCCTACCGCATAGTTTCATAACACGTTCGTAAGTCGCCCATCCACAAGCTGAGGTGTGACAATTTTCCCCACCACAGACACTTTTTTCTCCCATAACATCACTCAGCAGATCAATATACATATTAAGGATCCATGCCCAATTGGGACCGAAAGAAAACACAACACAAGAGAACGGGAGACCATGAGAGTGTTCTCCCCACCACAAGAGCTTGACGAGTGCTGAAATTTAACACCCAAACATATCACCCCGAGATGGGGGGGGGGTGACGCGGGAACTCCAAACTGATCTAGACCAACCTCTATAGCACGAGTGAAACAACACCTCTTCCAAAACATGGAACTCTAGACTCACACCAATGAAAGAATGAACACTAGAGAAAAACCTCCAAGAATAACATAACCTGAGCAGTAAGCCCGAGCATAACCGCAAACCTGGACACTCCACAGGCACTTATATCTCTAAACGATCACAGCTAAACCAAGAATAACCCACACAAGGTCCAATCAAACTTTTGAGAAAAACACACGATCAAGAACACCAAAATCAGACAAACGAGACTCTTTGGGTTACAAACAAACACGTTCATCCAAACCTCAAGATGACACAATTGACCTACAACAACACCAATGCTTTAACAGTGGATGGACAAGAACTGAAGGGATTTAAATATTTCATTGCCAACACAGAACATGAAACCCAAAATGAGGTATCACACCTTCGACAACTCCTGACTGCGCGTGATCTTCACCCCAAGACCTATGGCTGGGGCTCTGATGGTTGAAGCATCTCTTACCTCACAATCAGACAATGGAATATTTTGGTCACAATTTCTTCCTAAAATGACACTTCCTGCAAAACTTTTCTAGATGAACTGGACACCTGCAATGATGGCATGTCTTCAGAGGGTGTGACATGATGACTTGTATGCCCTAAACGTCCATACTAATGGTACACCATTAGAAGATCCGTCAAACTGGAAACTAGAGTCACCAAAGAGGACTCTTTCGAAACTAATTCACTTGACACACTCTGGTCGTCAGATAGGGGACCTTAATGAGCAAATGAACATGGTGGATTGCCAACTGTTTGCACTCTAGAGACCAACTCAGCTAAGGAAACCTCATGCACTATCTTCTCAAATGTGATGCTCCCAAAAGGGAGGACTCGCTCCTTGATCTCTAGACGAAGACCCCTAATAAAGGGAGAAGTCTTCATCCAGTCCTGCGACACTACCCCTAGAAAAAAAGACACATGATCCTTGAAATGGTCAACATACGCTTTCACCGTCTACATGCCATGTTGTGAATGTGTGAGCTCTTCCACTTTCTTCGTCTTCACCTCCATATGTATAAACCATTGAATGAAGACAGCTTTAAAGACATACCGCATCATCCTAACTTGTAGTAATGGTGGGGCGAACAACTCCTACTCATCCAGAGTTGGACCTTCGAACAGACCCAAAACAACATGCACCCTAACAGCTTCGGGAGTTACCAATACCCTGAAGACGCGTTGGACCTCTTCAAGCCACTCTACTATCTCTAACAGACTCCAATCACCATGAACGACAGACAACATCCATGAAAGACCAAAAACAAGGCATGACTCATCAAAACTCTGGGGACCATTCTGGGCTGCATTTCAAAACAACATTATAACACCAAGACGAAACCGATATCAATTGAAGAAACATCAATAATGCACCATCATCCAATAACAACCAACTCAAAAAAAAAACAACCACAAACACTACCCAAAATTCCTTGTCCAAAATTCTCGTTCCATTTTAGATTCCTAAACCACCATTTTTTTATTTCAAAACCGCATTCTTTCAAGACCACTCTCCAAATACCAAATCCACTTTTCAAACCAAAAATCACCTTCCAAAACCATTTTCCTCTTTAAAAACCAATTTAGAAAAAGATATCAAGCCTTTAATTTCAAACACACCCAGGTAATCTCATGAACCGTTTCACATGTCTTCATCCACTTTCATTCATACGCACCAACACACACTTTCCACACATCGTCTCACATGTGAATACGTTCATAAAGAGTACCTGAGGTTTCACCCCAAACCATTCTCGACCAATTTCCGAGAAAAATACTAGTTTTCCAAACCAAAGCATTCAGTTTTAAAACCCCTTTCATAAATTTAAAGTAATTTAAAAGAAATCAGTCCCATTTTCAAAAACCCATTTTTTTCATTTCCAAAAACGTACATACACCAACCAGAATGAAAACAACACTCAACTTGTATCAAACCACCATAGGGACTAGTGGTCACACTTAACCTGGCGACATGGTTATGGGTCATTCCCCAAGTAAACATCAACAACAAGGAGGAATGAAAACCTCATACCTATACTCCACATGGGTCACTACTCCATGAGAGATCATGATGTAACATCAGTCTACCACAGCTGTCATCCCTCAATCCAAAACAAACCAGAACGAAATAAAGAATCAATTCCAGAACTATCCCTGGTGACTCGAGGTGCGGAACAGGAAAGGGTTAATGACGTCCATCCCATACATACCTCTCGAGTTCTAACAATAATAATCTCCATCTTCCAGACACCCCAAATAACAAGAACCTCTCTCTGATACCATATTTTCACGAACCAACCCAGGCCGACCCTATACCGGTCACCCGAGCCGGCCCACGACATGGGCCGAGGGGCGCCCGATCCATATAGGCTGGAAACTAGTGTTGGACATCAAAATTTTACGAGTGGGAATGATTTTACAAAAAAGAAAATAAACTAAGAACTGGAAAATAAATAGAACAAAAGTGAATAAACAAAGATCAACAAAAAAACACTACTAACATAACTAAAACAAAAACTCTAGGTGACCCTACTGGTCCCTCTCTAATACCACATCCAACATCTCTCAAGGCGAACGACTGAATCTGGAACCTGCAAGAGAACTAAATACAAGAAAACACTATAAACGTGAGTATTAAAACTCAGTAGGCTAGCCCGATATCTATTTCCAATGTACTACCATTAAAATAAATGAAACACCATTTCATGTTTGAACTACAATTTGTAAAAGTATGGTTTTATACATGTTACTCAAAAACAAAGTATGAGTCATTTCCCCAATTCATTTCTAAAAAACCCAAGTCCTTATTTTAGTGAGATATTATCATTTTCCAAAGGGGAAGTGAGGTTTAAATTTTCAATTGGCACAAAAATTATAAAACGCTTTTGTTTGAAAACAGTTTTCAAAAACCACTTTAAAACCTCTCATCACTTTCTAGTAAAAACACTCCATATGAGAACGCTACAGCAGTTACACAGTAAGGGAAATGAAAATAAAATATATAGAAGTACCATATTCATCACAGCAAGTAACTGAAAAGTCATAGACATAGATGAACCTAAGAGATTGATAGTAAACCAGAGGACACCAATACATGAGAAATCATACTTTTTGACATGTCACAATGAACTCAAAACACACATTACGCTCGACCATCCTCTCTCGGGCAGGTCGAGGGCAAATACCATAGTAATAAACCCAATATATTCACCAACTATGGGCCATTGGTTAGTACCATAACCTACCAGTGTAGCAATCATTCTTTGAATATTCTCTCAATATGCCAGATTCCCATGTCTCAAGTATTTGGAAAGGAGGTGATCCAACACATGCCAACAGAGCATCCAATCATATATATATATATATATATATATATATATATATCACAAAAGGAATCACCCTAAGCCACTCCATGGAAAAACCTATTGCCTTTAAACTACTCAAGTGCCCAGGAGCCTCTAAGCGTGGCCTCCCAAAAAATCAATTGCAACCAAGGCATGAGAGTTGTCTTAGGAGGATTTTTTAAAAAAAAATCATCTTTTTCTATAAAGTGCCTAATGGGCATTACATACAGTTCACAATCAGTACTCTAAAAAGAACCAAAAATGCATGTTCATGCTTGAGAAGAAATAATTTACCATTAAAACCATAACTACATTTGAATTTCCATGAATTATGATTAATGGCAAAATGGGAATTGTTTCAATACTGGGTGTTTGCTCGTCAATAAAATGTTTCAAGTGTCATTTATAAAATAAACGGATCTTTTTTTACAAAAATAATCATTTAAAAATTAATTGTATTATATTAAAAATTAATTATATTATATTATCTCACATTCATTAAAATTAATAAAATATTTAATTTGAACAATTAGTGCGTAGAAACAGCAGGAAATAATGTAACTTAAATTTTAAAAAGTAGTTCAACGGGAACCAACCTCGACTCGAAGCTCAGTTACGACGATGATGCGGTATGTCCCAACTTGTGCTGAAGCCCGCGCCACTTGTTGATGACTGTAACATCATAGAAAAACCATGCCAATGCACTTAGACAATGAAAAGTATCTAAAAACACAGAAACATTGTCTTAAAAATAATCCAAATGAATAAAAAGAGTAAAAACTACTTTGAAACTGGTGCTGAAAAAATAGAATGAACCCAAAACATGTGGTAAAAAAAGGTGTTCCCTACAAATAAATGTGAACAATCCGAAGAAATATGAATCAGTTCGCCTTCGGTGGTGGCGGACGGAGCATGGTCTAATGTGACCCGAGACACCCTTTGCGAACAGAGCGAAGGGATTTGTGGCCGCGTCGTAGCAACACCCTACAACAATTAAACAACACCCAAAAACAATAAATGCAGAAGGATCAAAGCATGACCAAATGTACCAAGGACTCACGTAAACTAAATGCACACATCATAACAAACAATTAAATGACACCTAAAAATATTTATATCCAAAAAACACCCCGGCCCATTTTAGAAAACCATAAATCCTTCTCAAAGAACTTACAAATCACACCATGAAAATCACTATTACATCAAAAAAGAGCCCAAATTACAACCCAACCATTTTAGAAAAATAATTATAACCAAAAACAACACACAAATTATACAAATTCATTATTAAATACCAATTAACATTTAACCACACACAATTTTAATGAACAACATAAGCATAAACAGGAGAATAATTCAAAATCTAGTTTTGGAAAAAATGTTCTATAGTAAAAACACCATCATAAGTTAATCAACGCCATAATAGTGGTGTGAATCATGCCAAAACAATAATTTGATCTGACAAACATTATTTGGATTGAATTGGAACGAGAAGAGAGGGAAACATCTACCTTAGAGGCGTGTGACTGAAACTTCAATGGTAGGAAGTATACACACCGAGGAACAATCTACATCACCGAAGGGGGAAGAGATGATGTTATCGGCTTGCTGTGGGTCAAAGCAGCAAAGAGTGTAGAGCATGGGAAGGGGGTGACCGAGGGTGATGTTCGGCGCTGGCCAGAGCGGAAGAGTGGGTTACTGCCGGTGGGTCACGCTAAGGGGAAAACAAAAGGAGTGGGATGGGGGTCTCGCCGCTACTAGTCGATGGGCAGGGGGCGGCGCTGCGGGCGTCCGACACAAGAGAGTGGTGAGCAGTGTTGCGGACAGGCAAAACAAGAGCTCGAGGCCAAGTAGGAGGTGAGATCTTGGACAGGATGGGGTGTTCGAGCGCTGCACAATTGAGCCAGGGGAGCGAAGAGGCGGGGGAAAACTAGGGAGGCAACACGGTAGGGGGAAGCGGCCTGAGGGGCTAGCGGCAAGGGCATGGCGAGGGCATGTGGGGTGTCGCGCAGGTAGCGTGCGAGATGAGTGAAGGGGACACCAGGCGAGGAGGGGGGGGGCAAGGGCCGCGGGCGGTGTAGGTATGGAATGTGGGGAAAGGGGGGGTATGGGTATTAGGGTAAGGATATGGTTTTTTTCTTTTCATTTCATTATAATATAATAATAATAATATAATATGAAATAAAATAATAAAAATACCAATAAAATAATAATAACAATAATATACCAAAATGATAATAATAATATAAATTACAAAAAATAAGAGAGTAATAAAATAAAAATACTAATAATTCATTAATAATACTAATGTAATTAAAATCATTAATTTTCTAAATAAAAGTATAATAATTATAATTATAATATAAATGATAATAATATATTATTAATAATAATGATAATAGTAATGTAAAAAACAATATAAATATTATAAATATTATGATATAAAGAATAATCATTTATGTGAATAAAACAATAAATCTACATCTATGTGTTAAATGGGTCATGTGACTAAAACAGTAAAATATTATAACTACAAATCATGAAGGATCATTTTCAGAAGCTAATCATTCGTGTGACTAAAACAATAAATCTACATCTTTGTGTTAAATGGGTCAAGTGTAATTGATTCATTATCAATTAAAAATTCATGGATTATGTAATATACTATATAAATAGAATTATTTAAAAGCTTCATACCATACTATATGTTATCCTTATAATAGACTTTTATTTTTAGCAAATTAATAATTACACAACCTATATCTTGGAAGGATATAGAAATTATGTTTTTTAATATTTTCAAAATAATAGTAATAATTTAAAACCATAAAAATAATTTTTATTACATTAATGTGTTATAATATTATACACAAAGTAACATGTCATGTTCCATTGGATCTTTGAATATCCTCCACTTCTTTGGAAATAATATGAATTCTATATGGTTTCTAAAAGTTTTATATAAATATATATATATATGAGAACCACAATACATAATTTTATAAACAACGTGTACATATCGAAATGTTTCATGTGATAATAAATTCACATTGAGATTAACTTTAATTCCTTAACTAGTTGATATTTTACATCCCGTTGTCTAGCATTATACATAAAGAGAATAAATCATTTTTTTTACATTAGATGTTATTTTTCATAAAATTATGTTGCTGTGGAGCCCTAGATTTAGAATGAGTCTTGGGGCTATTTTTATACTTCTTCCTACTCATATTCACTATAAATATGGTTGATTTTTCATTACCCATGATTTTATTAATTTTAAAAATAAGATTATGAATTTCTAAAATATTTTACTCATTATTTCTCTTGTAATATTTCTTAATAAAACATGAAAATATATTATGTATTAATGTAATATTGATGTATGTGCATAACTCATTAGGGTGATTAAATCAAAATATCTCGATGAATATAAGGTAGTCAATTATCGTTACTAAATGAATTCTAGTTGGCAATGAATCTAAAAGGATTCACATGAATAGTGAATCCAAGATATAATATATATCTTGTCTCACCTTCCCATGATAAATAAAATTAATGAGAGAAATATGACTACATGCTTCCATTTAATTCTATTTTAACCTAAAAAACTAGAAATAGAAGATGTAAATATTAATTTGATACAAGACACATCATCCAAATCATTATCGTAAAGATATAAATCTTCCACATTATCCTCTGTGGAAATTAAATCAATAACATGGATTTTTAGCATTTATAATTTCCATTAATGGAATTGTATAATTTCAAAGATCCTATACCATTCGTGGATATTGGAGATGATGGGAAGGATATAATTATATGTTATATATCACAATAATATAGTTATTTTTATATGGAATTACATTTTTATAACAATGTTGAGAGGAATTCAGGTACATAATTAAGATTACAAAATTAAATAATGAATATAAAATTTATATATCCCTCTCTATTTATTAAAAACATGACATACCTCATAATTTATTTTACAATATTATCTCATAGGGATATTCAAGAGGAGAGTATTCTTATGCCCCTTCTTGTAGCCCAAGGGATATCCAAGTTAGTTACATGAAGGTATTTATGTAGGAATAACGTTACAACAACAATAACTCATCTCTCTTCGATCTATTGAGTGGACTCCCCATTCCTAATGTCCTATGTTCGGATTTCATAAACACCTACCCCAAAATTTCAAAAATATACATTGAAGGATACTCCTCTTGATTAAAAATTGATATAGTCAATACAATACCTTCTTATAATCTCCATTTAAAAGTAGTTTCTGATCAAGGGAATGATGAGACACTAAAATCCATTGGTTCCAACATAAATTATTGAACGAAATGAAATCCTAAATTAATATTTTCTTTGATAAATGTTTATATTTTTTAAAAACATCCCATTTTATCTTATTTAATAATTTTCATTAGTAATTACATTTTACTTTTGTTAGTAACCATG
Source organism: Viscum album (assembly GCA_963277665.1). Classification (NCBI taxonomy): domain Eukaryota; kingdom Viridiplantae; phylum Streptophyta; class Magnoliopsida; order Santalales; family Viscaceae; genus Viscum; species Viscum album. The sequence continues at coordinate 693,722,373 of OY728164.1, forward strand.
ATTTAAATAAAATTTTAACATAATTTAGTTTTTATATTCCATCATTCATCAATGGAAATTCATTAATTTATATGATCTTGAAAAATAATCCATAAAAATTTTAATAATGAATCTTGATTGAAAGAAATATTAAAATATGAAGGTCATAAGAATATTGTTCGCTAAGGAAGTCTAGAATATTATAAAATAATCATGGATACTAGAGGGAAAGATCCATGAATTATAACTTGGTTCATTATAGAACATTCCACCAGTCCTCCATTGTATATTCCCTATTGGTTTCACATTAACTCTAAACATAAACCACCAACACTCTCTAGGGAACTCCATTCATTACATAAAGGTTACTCTCATATAGGTGAGATGAAAAAAATATTGGATTATGGGTTTTTATAATATAAACTTTTATAATAGATACCCTTATTGAATTAGAGGAAGTAAAATGCATAAGCCATCAATTTAACTAAACAATAATTTATCACATAATGCATTCACATAAAAGGGATTTGTCTTAGATCAAAATTACTCACAGACATGCGAGGAATATGAAATTTTAATCAAGATAGCTTTTAAATAATTTCATTATTTAATTAAGACCAAACACCTCTAATTAATTCAATTTATTATATGATTATTCAATAAATTATTTTTATCTTAATTCAATCCAAACTGTTTGAGGATTTCGATCATCTATAATTTTAGATTTGTTATATTAATTAATTTTATTTTAAATTAATAAATAGTTATTTGTACATAGAGAGAAAAATTGTACCCTTATAAACTACGTCGTAGGATTATTATATTACATACTTTTCTTGTATCCAATATACATAGTGTGACATAAAATTACAAGATATCAATTATCAACAAATGAAAAATAGACAAGTTTTTATTATTAGAAATATAATATTGTTTATGTGTGAAGAGTACAGCATATATAATAAAATATAGAACATATTATTTATTATTTAACATACAAATTAATTTAATAAATATCTTATAACAATATTCAATGGAGTTTTTTATCAATAAATTAAACCTGCACTCATTTTGAACAGGATTAATCTTAAAATCAATTCTCAATATTTTTAAAAATAATTAAATGAGGGATAGTTGGTTACACGATGTGTACTATGGATACATGTCATATAACATCACTTGCATGTGTTTTCATCAAATTCCTAGGGAATGGGAATGTCTTTTGTCTATGTAAGTGTATAAAATACATAGCGTTCAAACTATCTACAACGAAATCAATTATATATAAGAAAAATATGTTTTTACGTAACTGTTCTTGTATTTTAATATTGGGTTGCAATTGATGTTTTTTACACCGTAATTGAAAATACCTATGAACACCGGTAATATTAAATTGGTGTGGAATATTATGAGAATAACATGAATCTACATTTCATAAAATAGTACACATCATTCAAATATATATATATATATATATATATATGGTGTAGAATGTAAATATTCACGTTGGTTATATAGATATTAGATGTGGAAACAAAATTTTCATGATGGTTATGTAGGTGAAAATTTATAACTGATAAAAAAATTAAAAATAACATTATATTACACAAACAAAATCATTAATAAAAAAATAAAATTACAATAAAAATTTATAGAAATTTAATGAATCAAAAATAGTAAAAAAATCATTTTATCTACACATTAACTCATTTTTTACATAATGGATAATTTCATGAGACTTAAATTGTTTTTAATGGTAAACTCATGAGGCATCTTAAGAGATGTATAAAAAATCTCATATGGATGATTATTTGTATCTGAATAATATTATTTGACATAAAAATGAATATTTTCAAATTAACATATATAAAAAAAACAAAACAATAAAATAATTACCACACACATTGAATACCATTAAAAATTTATTGAAATATTGAACTATAGTAGATCAATAAATTATATTTTTTGATAAAAACATTTTTTGATCAAAATTTTTAATATATATTGGGTTAATATATTCATAGTGGAGAACAAAAATTTATCAATCATCCACGTAATTTGTAATCAAGGGGAAAAAATTCTGAAGCGCGTCATTCAAAAAATTGAAATATCTGTAACTGTATAATTAAAAAGAACTCAACATGAATTTTAACATTATTTTTTACAAAAATAAAAAATCAAATTCGTGAATCAAATATATGTAAAGTTGGGTTTAAGGATAAATTTTATTAAAACTAGATAATATTTTCCTTTCAAGATCGATTAAAAGAAAACCAGGAATTAAACGTAATTTTTTAACATTATTTTTCAAAAATATGAGGTTCAATGATTCTTTTAAACATGGATTTGAGAAAAAATGTTAAATTCGTTTTTCACATCAGTTTCATTAAAAGATCATATTAATATCCCAATCAGTAAATATATTTTTCTGCTGTTGTTGTTATAATGTATGTTTTTTAGTCCACATTTCATTTAAAATATGAATGATATGACTTGCACCTTATATTTTATATTATGAATACAAATGGACTAAATAGAGTGAAGGAATGTTTTTGGGTGTGTAAAATGAAAATACATATACTATAATGGATTGGTCAATATTCAGTTCACCTTTAATGTTCTCCATGTTTAATTATTTAGAGATTATTCAAATTACCTCAACACTTTCGTGGTTAATTTAACACATTTATGGATTGTGTATCAACCATCTAACCATCTTGGAGTCTTGGGTTATCTATCTAGAAAGCTTAAAATTTCATAATAGAGACCTGAGGTGTTATATCATATAAATTTAAAAAAATCATGAATGTATGATTTCTAAATAATAATCATAAGATAATAATATTATGTTCGGATTAACAAAATGAATATCACATACATTATAAATAATATTAAATGAATTTTATCAATGAATAATTAATAAATATTTATAAATAAATTATGTTTCTTATCGTATACCACTTGATGGTTTTGGGAGTAATGGAAGTTTTGATCGAGCATAACGAACATGGGTTTTGTCATAAGAAATTAATGTATATATATTCATAATAGGGAATTTTAGGACTAATATATTTAAATTGAACATTATTAAACTCTTATAATAAAACAAAAAGGGTAGGATTGTAACATATAATTTATAATTAATTTATTTTAATAATGAAATACCTTAGATTGATCTTAATTCATAAATACTTGATCTGATGATGTTTTCATTATATATCTTCATTACATCAATATAATAAATTTTATATTCCATCTAGTAATGATCCACACATGAAAAAAAACCTCATAGAATGAAAATATAAATATGAATATATATATATATATTCATGTCATGAACCGGTACAAATAACCCAATGCCCAAATACCAGATCTAGAAATGACATGGCCAACGGGAATTCCCAATCCAAATGGGTTGGAAACTACAACATGGAATCATACAAGCTAATAGTGGTTATGAATTTTCCTAATGCAGCGAAATATAGAATATAATAGTGAGTTTTCTAAACACTCCAAAAGGAGAAAGTATGAGAAACTAAACAGGTAAAAAATATATAAATAATACATCATAAAAGGAATAGGTAAAATTAAAAACATCACATGATGAGACAAATATCCGATGCTTCAAATGATCAAGAACATCCACCAACTCCCAGTGGTGCTTTTCATTTTCATGGACCAGGAATAAGAAAATATATAAACACCCAATGTAAAAGGAAGGTTGTTAGTTATAAATCCCAATAGGATATCACCATGTCATACATAATCAATTCTAGATGCAATAAGAAAAATATTCATTCAATTTAAATTAATAAGGCAATTAATCTCACGTTATTATTTAAAATAGTTGAATTATTTCATTTCAAAGAGACATAATATATATCAAGAGACATTCAAAGAGGAATACCTTAAAATTTTATACAAAATATTGAATATTAATTAGTTGGAATGAAAAAATAGTTCAATAATCATTATCATAAATATCATTTCAAACACCTCGTAGTAAATAAAATACAATGTGAAAAATAACATTTAAAAGTATTTATATTAGGTAATAGGATCCTTACAAAACACATAATTGTCATGGATATAGTCAGGCATAAACACACAAATACAGAAAAATGGGAACATGTCAAGGGTAGTTTACACAGCTATAGGGGAACCCATTACTGGAAGTCATGTAGAAGTTGTTTGAAAAATAGTTTTCAAAATCAATCCATCTATTTGGAGGCATGTTACATGTTTTGATTTCCCAGTTACCAAAAAATACCTATGTTATAATGTTTTAAAAAAATTAAGAAATCAATAAAATTAGAATATAATAATTTCAAAACATTTTATAATATATGATAATAATTTAAACGTAAGAAATTATTTACATTTTTCAAAACAAATTCGTATGTTTTAATTATGTACTTCCATTTAAGATCCATTTTCAATTTTAGTATTCTTCTCAAAATCGACATATAATCATTAAATTAAGATAATTTCTAAATTAAGCAACTATTTTTCATAAATACACCCCATAATTTAAATTCCAATGAAATTGGGAATATTAATAATTAAAAAACCCCGTTCAAATAAAGATTTAAATAATAACAATTACATGTTTTTAGTCAATTAGAAACACATTTAAATTCAATATATTAATTTATGGTTTCAATTATAGGCATATGAATTATAGTACCACCTACATTTTTTCAATTTTCGTGAACTATCATCCACAACAAGAAACCTATAATAAATAAAGAATGAATACTATATATATAGAAAAAAATATATAATCAAGATCTAATTAAACATATATTAGATACCACCATTTAATTATGATCATTCAAAATCTAAGTAGGATTTAAGGACAGATTATATGAAACTATTAGAGAGGATATCCACTAACCACAGAGGGATCAGATCATTAACTAGATGATTGATTCACTAATGGCAGAGATTGTAGGATCCATAATCTCTTTTTTGTAGCATCCAATGAAAAAAAATCATATTTGCGTTTATAAAGGTGATTATACACTCAAATAAGAGAGTTTGGAATTTAAAAATCAATTTCGGAGATAAAAATAACTATGTGAACTATTAGATGGAGGGGGTGCATGATTTGTGAAGATGTGTTACATCCATGAATCCATACTATTTGGGGGAACATGGTTTCTCATAGGTGGAAGAATGGTTTGGGAAATAATGCACCAATTGTGCAGTCATCAATATTTATGGGGTGTACGATTTTCAATCTGGTTATATTGTTTTCTAAAACCATGGTCCAACCATGCACTTCCCAAAATCATTAGATATATTCTAAATTCCACCCAATACTCCATAATAATATAACCAACAAAAGGGATATCAGATATAGGTTTAGGTAAAAAATGAAAATAAGAAATAAAAAGTTATAACCTCCCCACCAAAAAAAACCTTCTATCCAATGAAATACCATCAGGAATTGTTTATACCAAAAAGTTATGGTCATGACTATATCATCAGTACCTCATGATCCAATGTCTTGACAAAATATTAATAATGATTATATAACTCTTGGAACAATGGTATCATCCACCAAAAAAGTACATTTGTCTCAAAATCGACAATATGGAGTGGATTCTCATCCAATGTAAAATCAAGCTCAAAGTAAAGATACTCTAAGTCCAGACCTAGGATTGGTCATATGGACACTTCTAAAGCTATGATAAATGGAAAATATTTAGTGTCAATGTCAGTTTTAGTGGAATGGATAAATGGAAATCACATTCACCTACTTCTCAACAACCTCATTTGGGAGCACAATATGTGGATGAAATATCCCTTACCTCCCAAGATGTGGGTGACCCAACCTTGTTAAAACACTCATGAAATTCAATTAGAAATCATATTACTCCAATTATATTTAATGAAAATCAATATACGACTCATATCAGATATTTTCTGTTAACATTATCTGATGAATTAGTTGACTCATTGTTATCATCTCATGGGAAAAAATTACCGCACCAAAGACGTTTCACCAATTTTTAACCAACACAACTGAGATTTACATGTCATGCGATATAAGGACACAAAAGGAGACATTAAAATTGAACATTGGTGACTATTATTGTAATAAAAAATAGTCCAAAAAAGTAATCCTATGACACAACAAAGTCATGATTGCAGAAAAAATAATTTCCTAATGAATTATTACATCCCAATTTATTACCATCTACATAAAAATGATATACTATTATCAAATGAAACTGAGATCCCAATGCATCATTGAGGCCTCTCCAAAAGAGATATGTAAACTAATAATCTCTATCAGATACAATATTAAATAGATATATGTTTAGATGAAAATTCAATTTCACATATACATTTTTCAACACCTCAACTTTGATTGTCTCAAAAATGTGTTTAATGTGAGATGATTTGTATGAAGATTGATACTAAACTATATATAGTTAATTTTTGTAGTGTAATGTGACAAAAGAACCATAATGTTTATTGAAATACTTACCACATTTTGGTTGACATTGGATGGGGTTGTAGAGAACTTGTAGGTATCATGTTCTGGTTCATGAAATGTTTGAAATAATAACAATATGAAACAAAGTTAGCAATGTCTGTTATCATAACTAGAAAAAATAATTGTCTCCAAATGTAATAAAACATTATTGTGGTTCTTAGGTTTACATCCCATTAGTAATTTTGTAAATAAACCATCACATATTTATTTATTGGAAATGGAATAATTCAATGATTATGGAAATATAAGATACCTTTTGTTGAGAGAGACCCCTCAATAATACTCTCCACATCCTAATGAGATTCTACAATTCCACACAATTCATTTTCATGGAACTATTCCTGTATAATTTACTAAAGAATAGTAGAGGTCAATTAAACCATTACGAAGAAAACTTCAGCCCATATTTCCAAAACTCTAAATTGAAACTATGAAATAGTTAAAACATTTTATACTCTTCTAGTGATTTTTTCATGGTCTAGGTTTGAGGTTTCGTACTTAAATAATCAATGATAATGTTTCCATTCCACAATGTATAGTGATTTTTGAATTTAGAATAATACAGTTACTCTACCCAATACCTCTAGTAGATATTAATATCTTTTTGAGAGAAAATATAACTCAGGTTTTTTAGTTTCAATACATGGTAAAAAATTATTTGAAAAATTAGATTCAAATTTTAACCGAATGATTCATGTCTGTGACTTCATGATTATGGGTTGGATAATTCTTTTCAATTGTCCTATTATGACAAGAACCCTATTGTACCGTATGAAAACCTTTCATTATAAATTGTCCCAAAATTAAAATATATTTACCAAAAATGACAATATAACCATGACCAACCATTATAAGAGTCTACACGAGTGATGAATTCATATAAATCTTTTCAAGTCAATTAAATAACTCTTAAATTTTTCATATCTACTGAATATAACCCGCATATGAGTGATATAAGTTATTATAGATTAGAAATTTGACAAATCCTTTACAAACATGATGTTGTACCATAATAAACCCAAATATATTTTAGTATTTAAACCCTTTCATACTATTCCCATGTTGTGAAAACATCCACCTTCATTGGATAAAAATAAATACCATGTTTTGAGACCATGTTTTTCAGGGACATCACATCCCGAATCAAAAAAATCACCTATTGAAATATTTTCAAATTTGTGATGATTTGGGAAACAATTTTACAACTTATCTCATTAGACACACATGATCTTCCTTGGACAGAGACAAAAACCATATTTAATCCACAAAGACCACCATGCACATATCACTAGTATCGTGGAATATAATATTAATCAAATCTATAATTAATGTAGTGGAATTGTTTATAGTAAATGGCATGAAAAATAATCATAATGGACATAACATATCAAAAAGGGGGTTTTTTGAATGTTAGATTATTTTATTCACTTCTAGTGACAACTAATTCAAAGGCCAATCACTGAGAAACCCTATACCCCTTTCAATTGGTTAAATTGATCATAAATATCTATCAATGGATACTTTTGTATTTATTGTAACATGGTAGAGGATCATGTAATACACCTATAGAAGATGAGTTCTATCAGCCTTATTAGAAAACTGATCATATTCCACCCAATGTTACATGATTGGGAATATGATGAATTTCTTTATCTTTTCATACTACTCGTTCTTCAACTCTTACATTATAACTACTTCCATATGGTAATAATAAATAGATTGCAATTAAGTACCATACACCAAAACAATAGATAAATATAACTCGATTACTGTTGGTAAACCATAAGAATTAGAAGGAAAAACATGGGAAATATTGATGATAATTATAGTGATATTATCACTCTCTAATGATCACTATAAGAAAAAAGTAAACACAGAATTTACTTTTCCTGACATTAGAAAATAATTGTTGGCTCAATTAATCCTCATGTCTCATTTAACGTAAAGGATATTTCACACCAAATATGGTGTGCTGAAGTAGACTCATCTAGGATAATAGTCAACTGGTTCTAAATCTCAAATGATCTAAATCATACCAATGATCACATCATGAGTTTTAATGTTGATAACCACTAAATCCCAAGAAAGATAAACTATTGATAAGGAGAATATAGAAGATGGATAACAGAGATTGTTCTCACTCATTTTTCCGAGGAGAGGACAAATAGAAATCTATTATAGAAAATGCTATATAGTAATATTTATAATTTCTACAATATCAGTTGAAATAATCAAGTGAGATTAACCCGTAAAAAAATGAAATCACTAAAGATGAAGCTATAGTCATGGTACCTCTCATGGTCGCTAGACCCATATCAACTTCTATTTGATACTCTTCAATTTTATGATGAATCATCAATATAGATGTTTGTGTCTTGAACCTCTTTTCTTATGAAGCATATGATTCAACTAGTGAACTTTTTTCTTCTGATTCTTCGTGGATACTATGTGGTGTAGAGAAGAAATTCTAAAATTATTTTTGGTATCTTGAGAGACCAAAAAGCTGAATATCATTGGTAACATAGTAAGATAATTCCTTGAATGCACAACATTTTCAAACTGGAATAATGTCAATGATCCTCTTCCATGAACTAAAAGAAGTATGAAATAAACCTATAATATAGATCCACCAAGATAAACATAAAATTTATTATCTCCTTTAAATAAACTTATAAATCATAAACTAGGAGAAAAATCAACCCCCATCAACTGTAACATGATAGACATATCAATATCCATGAACAATTTCCTATCCAGCACATCAATATAAGTAGATATATTTTTTTATTAAAATATGCATTAATTTTAGGTCAAATAACCATCTCAAATAGGTATGTATTCACATTCTCATTAGATAAAATATCATATGAAAAATAGTAAAATTCCGACATGTAGTGTGTGTAATCCATTATGGTACTCTTAAAATATTCATGTTTAAAACACAACATTGCCTTTTCTAAAACCTTTGACACAAGATAGAACTGATCAATGAATATATTACTAATTTAATCCCACTTTAAACCCTTATTATTTTTCTTAATTACCATTAAATCCCCATATATAATTTGATTTCTTTCTATTTTGAAAGTTTCATATTTTTGAATAATCATATAAAAAATTTACATGAAAAAAATTTAAGAAATACATTTCTCAACCAATCCTTAACCTCATGAGAATCATTTGAGAATTGAACACTTATGGAATCTATAAAATGATTTTCTAAAAATGGTTCCATGATTCATCACATTTAGGCTCCATAACTGAATCAGGAATGTAAATAGGTGTAGGTGAATGTACCCAAGCCTGTATAGAACACACAATAATCCCAATTTGATTCCGGTCCATAGAAGTATATTCTCATTGTGGTTCCCCAACATCTTCCACCTATGTTATATTAAAATTTATTAATATATGAATGATTCGATACAATATCAGCAAAGAATTAATTATAGTATAATGTTAAATAGATAAGAAACTCAAGAAAGAGAAACATTTAGGGAAATCACATTAGATAAGATAACAAGTTATGAATTTCTACATAAACTATGTAAAAGTAAGGAAAAGACTAGAATCCGATCAAATTATTCCTCATGACTCCATTTCGAAATAACCCATGGCTACTTAATGCTAATTATTATGAGATCTATCTAGTAACGAACTTGTAACTACCCTCTATTCATGATAAGATATCAAGAATTTTATAATGACATCAAGGGTAGATTCAAAACCTGAATCTCTGATACCACTTTATCATGAAGTATCCTAAAAAACATGGTGGCTTAATAAATGATCCATATCTAATATATCTCGAAGGAAATTCCAGATCCCCATGTGTTAGATACTGGAGCCTATAATTGTAAATGATTAACAATCAATTTAATTTTCCACAAATAGTGTAAGAAAAATTATGCAAGTCGGAATGATAAACACTACAAAATGAAAAATTACAATAAAATGTAATCAAATGGTAAATTAGTACATAACCAATGAACTATGTTAAAATAAAAACCTTCCATAATGAATAAATCAACTTAAGGTCCAATTTATCATGAACATCAACCTCCTCCAGGTGATGCTTTTCCATTTACTAAAACCAGACATAATTAAATCTATAAGTGATTGAAAGAAATGGTAGTGTGTGATCTATAAGGCCTTCATGTGTCTCACAAGGTGATACAAAACAAATACCAATGACATTAAATAAGATATATTATCTTATTTAAATAAAAATAATTTTTTCGAAAATAATTTTCATGAATAAAGAAAAACAATTTTCATTTTTATGAGATGGAAGACACATCAAAAATGTTTCATAAATGATAAAGTGAAAGTTTTATATAAAATAGTTTATTTAAATTTTATAGAATTAATTAAATAGGTCAATAATAAATGTTTCTTATATCATGTCAATCATATCATAGTAAAGGAATCATTATTTACAAAAGTCCCATGGCAATTAATTTTTTTAGGTAATAATATCCTCACACATCTAATACTAATCATGGATCTAGTCATTTTTTAGACACAATACATTCAAAAATGGAAAACACATCAAGTACATTATATACATCAATATGGTAACTCATTATGGATAGATATTTTGAAGTTTTTTTAGTAATAATTTTCATTATAAATCCATTGCTAGGGATGAAAGGTCATATATTTCAAGTCCAGGTTACTACTAACTACCAAGGTAAATTATTTCTTAATCAATCAATTAATAAATCTAATTTTCCATTAATAAAAAAAATATAATATCTCAATTTCAATATCTAAAATTCCATTATCTTTTCATAGGAAAATGATAGGATTTCATAATTTCATGAAATTTAAAATCACTTTTCAGTTTGATTATTTTTTCCCAAAAATAAACATCAAACCATTTAATGAAAATGATTTCTATGTTAGACCATAATTTTACATAAATCCATTCCATAGATTCTATTCTATTTAAATTTGGGTATTGTCACTATATACACCCCTTTAGAATAAAATACCAAATCCTCAAATTTCCATGACTTTAAATATATTAAATACTAATATTAATAAAATAATGAATTTTTTTTAAAATGTGGAGAAATGAATTGTAAATCCACCTCCCTCTAATCAAAAATCACGCACTCAAAACCAAAAAATTATCCTCTAAATGAAGAATGACTGCATTAGAGATTTGAGAAAAAATACATTAATAAATATATAATTAAATTGAATTTATATCCATCCAATACAAGGTGATCTATCAAAATCTATGGTGGGTGGAATGATAGATCAGAAGAAACTATTAGGGAAGAGACCCACTTACCAAACAGGGATCAGATAATCCATTAGAACATTTAATTGAATATGGAAGGGTTTGAAGGAGACCAAACCACCAATACGGATCCACTGAAAAAGAATATATTGTATTATGCTTTAGTTGGGTGATTAGTCACTTAAACCGTGTGTTAATGAATTTAAAATTAAGTTTTTTATTTTATAAAAACCAGCCAATGTTTGATTGGGAAAAAAATGCATTGGGAAAACTGTGAACCAACCATGTGCCACAAAATCATTATATGCACAATTTTCCATATGTGGAAACATGGTTTAGGAAACTATGTGTAATCTATGAACTCACGATTATCCATGGGGTTTCTAGTATTCCCTAGGGGTGCATGGTTTTTGAAAACTATGTTCAAACAATGTACTTCCTAAAAGCTTCTAAAATTTTCTAGATTCCAAAGATAAATCATCAAAATAATACCAAATAAAAGAGAGATCAAAACTGGGGTCCTGGGAAACCTGAAAAAAAATTACGTAGATGTCCCAACTCTATCACAAAAGATATTATTAATTTTTTCATTTACCATTTCCAATTAATATAATAACTTTAGATAAATGGAATTTAATTTTTCTCCATATAATCAACATGATGGTATAGATAAATATGTATATATTACGAAGATAATTCTATAAGTTTATATCTGTGGGACTTGATAGAAATTAACTTTAATTAATTATGAAAATTGATCAAAAATAAATTTAAATTTAGAGAATGAAATAAAAAAGGATTGAATAGGGATAAGGTTAGAAACATATATTTTCACATTAGCCCTTGTTATTATTTTTCAATCCCCAATAAACTCCATGTCTAAATAATAATAATATTATTATTATTTACAATACAAGTTCTAAATTTAATGAAAAAATAAATATTATTTTCATGAATAAGTTTTTTAAAACTTATTTGTATAATATTTAATATTATATTTGTCACCTAAAAATTAATATACTTCAATTAATACTCTTTAATATTTATCATCCATTTTAAAATGAATTTTATTTAATAAATTAATATCACTTTATTATTATCCATTAAATAAATAGATATTATATTAAATAAAATAGAAGATATATATTTATTAAATATTCCACTCACATATATTCTATTGAATAATGAGTGACATGATATATGAAATAAAACTAACATTAATTATTATTTAACCCCACGTGTAAATAATTTTTTCCCATCATGATAAATTCATATAGAATTTATCTCTGGTTGTGGATACATTTTGTGTCTATCCCTCAAGGATGATTCTTCGTATAAGTAGAAATAAAAACCAAATGTTATTGGTTATCATGTAACAACACACAAATGAACCTATAGTGATTGAAATTAAGGTATAAATAACATGAAACATATTGTGAATTCTGATTGTGTAATATATACCATTTTTTTACATTTTTTAATTAAAAATTTTTTAGGTTGGCATTGTCAAACTATTTTCTATCTATCTCTTTCCTATAATTTATGAATACTAACATTAAAATAGAATAAAATTTTAATGAACATAATAAAATAGTTATATTTCTATTAAATGGCATAATATTTCAACATCCATAGAAAAATAGAAGGGAGACACCATTTCTCATATTATTCATTAATGTAATATTTTTTCTATAAATAACAATGAAACATAATTACAAAAAAATAAATAAAATAAATGGTTTTGTTATTAAATTCAAGTACACATCTATTTCTATGCATTAATAATAATAATAATTTTTTTAAAAGAATAAAAACATACACATATAATAACATCCAATAAAACATATAAATGACTTTTTCTTACTGCAAGGTTTTGTAATAAAAATCACATACTCTAAAAATTACCATTTGAATACACTGTGAGTTATTATCTCAATTTTATGGGATTCTACACCCGAGATATCATATAATATTTTTATACAATGAAATTATATCATTATGATATAAAATATATATTGAAGAATATTTTCCTGGCCCTTCATGGTTCTCATCATAGTAGTGAATTTCTCTTTCCATTATGTGTGATAGAAATTCTTATAACATTAAAATATAATAATTCACATAGAAAACAAACATTATATGTTAATAACTTCATAAATGTTTTAATATATAAAACAAATCTTAATCAAAATGTACATATATGATAATTATCTGCCAAAACACTAACCTATTCCTACCACCATAAGTTCTAACTATTATCAATATCAATTATAATAGATCTCACATGATAGTCCTTAATTCAATGATATATGGATTCAGTTGACTGGGTTGAAATGTTTTCTTTTATTGGAACTCTTCTTATAGTGAATTCCTCCTCTGAGAAAAATCCCTCAAGAGGTGACAATTTTGGCATATGTGTGTTGTCTGTTGGTGTGAATTTGGTTCCTCTAGTTTATCCATGGGTGATGTATTATCACATTATAATGTGCTAGGGAAATTATTTAAAGGATCCTTGTCAGATATATGACAATGTTTGGAATCCAAATAGCATCCTTTCTTACATTAAAGGACACTATTCACTGAGAATCCATTGTATATTTAGGGGAAACTAGATTCCCTGATCAATTCCTGCTCACATAACCTCCATTGAGGCTGATGATATATCCTGATTCTGAAATCATATAATTATTATCTATTTTAAAGATATCATCTTTATAACCCATTATGAATGGATAATTTTCTCCTCCATGTTGCTTGTTAATATACCAGTTCCCTTAAAATACTTCTAGATATCTTTAATAGTAGACAAATTTATTTCACTTAGATCATCTCTTTTTTACCTGCCATTAATATGGTACATGAAAAATCAATCCTATTATATGACATGACATATATGACTGACCAATCAAAAAGAGTATGTTATTTTATTCAATAACCGTCTTTCTGTTTGTCTCTTAGGACGTGTTCTCTTTGAAATATGAATACTATATGACACTAAAACAAATACACACTTTAATTATTCCATACTAAATATATTTAGTGTATAGTAAATTCATATACCTTTATTTATCATATGTGGCTTCTTAGATCAATCATGAATGGTCTTGAATCCATGGATATAAACTACATATCATAATTCTTTTATTGGAAGTAACATTCCCAACTATTCCATAACTAATTGTAAGAATAATATGTCATTTCCCAAATGTAATATCTCATCGAGATATAACACATGGATAACAACAACACCACCAATTAGCCTCATTTAAACACATCACTCACATTCATTCTTAATGACACCAATGTTTTTCATATATTCATTAAATTGATATATCAATGACCTAATAATTTATTTAATCTATAAATAGGTCTCTACAATTTATCTATCTTATTTTAATTTCAAGGATTGAAAACCCATTTTAGTTGTTTCATATAGACATATTACTAAAGGTTCACATTATGAAATATAATTTTTACATCTATCTTCTATTACTTAATATCAAGGAAGGATGTAGTAATAAGTACAATAACAAAGGATTTTAATGTAACTACTTTAGAACATGTTTCATCCTAGTATATGAGTTGAAATATTTTAAACTCTTCCGAATATATTCATTATATATATGTATTTACTATAAATTAAATGTATTTCTTTATCATCATTACTATTTTTCACCCAATATGATTTACCTGGAAATCTTAGTCAGCTAGAACACAAACATCATTTTGATACATGGAATTCCATTCAAAATTCACTGAATCATTCAACCTGCTAATTTTTTTCTCTCTACGTTCAAATTATTTGAAACTGGATCCTCATATTTAACCAATTTTGAGTAATTGTATTCTATTACTAAAAAACTCTACCCTCTATTTGTAAACCCTATCTGGTTCTCCTAAAAAATAATTCAATTTTTTGAGAAACAAATTCCATGAGGACTTATGGAATCTATTCATGTGGAAACTCTTGTGTATTTTGAACACCAAATTCACCAAATTAAATCTTACCCCCACTATATTTTATTGAGGATATACTCCAACTCAACAAATATGGCATGCCATATTTCATATTCTTCATGAGTGAGGGGATTTTTTATTGCATCATTTTTTTCATAGATATCCAATAATTATACACTTCGGGCCTTATCTTCTAGTCTGTTTCCATAGGTGTACATAAACAAATTCTTGCATCCGCATAAATTTTATTATGTAAAAAGGATTTTGTAATGTACATTAATTACTTTTTTGTTTCATTTATTAGTTTTATTCACAGCTAGTTTTTATGTATACTTAAATATTTAATGTATTTCCCCAAATGGATATTAGATGATTAATATGACTCATCGCTATAAGTACCAGGTCTTGAAATGTGAGGTTCCTACATTCATGAAATACATTCCATTATTGTGAATATTGAAAAGTATGTTTAGATAAAATACCAAACTACCATAAAATGTAGATAAACACTTGTTATGATATATAGTACCTTGATTAGATATATCATCTTCATATTCTTACCAAATTGAGTTTTTAATTTATTATAAAACTCATTGAATTTATCAAAGGTTTTAATCTTATACCTCATAAAATATAGAAAATAAAATCGGGAAATGTAATCATTAAAAGATATGAAGTATGATTACCCACCAATATTATCTATTAGAAATTTCCAACACACATCTCTGTGTTCCAATTATAAATTCACTATGGATCTTTTAGCTTGACCAATAAAACTGACCGGGTAATTCTACATTTTATATAAAAATAAAAACATTTCAGTGGTTTTTTGTCAAAATAATTTCTAAAACAATATTAATATATTTTATTTTGATGCATCACATTTACATTACCATAATGGTAATGTCATATATTAGTGTTAATTAAGTTATAGAATTAATCTTCATAAAAATTACCAATACATGATTTTAGTTATCAAATAAGTAAATATCCTTATGTAAATTTTCCATTCCATAAGATATAATTTATTTATAAAATATTAGCTTTAATTTCTGAAATTGAGAAAAACATATATATATATATATACACTATGTGTATAAATAATAGTTTTTTAAAATATTCTATATAGATTAATAATATTTTAAAAGAAAAATATTCATTATTGGAATCAAATGTTGATAGTGTCATCTAGCCAATGCAAGAATATGTGCTCCATTATCTCATCTAAGATCCTATTATCCCAATGAATTTATATAGAGTCTAATTAGTTATTTTATTTTAAATAAATATCAAGTTCTATAAGATATATCTAACAACAAATGTATATATATAATGATATTTCACTTGATGAAAATTTCACCTTAAATCTCCCAATCCTTCATCAATTGGGAGTAGTTATTATTTTAGTGTCATAACCTTACACATGAAAACAATCAAAAATTATGCTCTTTATCTCATTAACATATCTTCTTATTTTTGATATTATGAATCATGGGATCTTCAGAAATTAAATTATTATTGGTTCCCTTTTCCCTGTTCATTATTTACAAATTCACAATAATAAATATTGGGATATTTAGCTATATATATTAATTAATTTGGTATATATGAGTAATTAGTTTTGATAGTGTCTTCCAATAATAGTTCAATTATATTTCACAGTGAATCTAAATATGATTTTTGTTATTGTGGATAGAATTAGATATTTGATAATCATAATATTAGTATAAAACCACATTGAATTGTAAATAGGATGATGTTGAATCATTCTATTTGTCTACATATGTATTTCACAGATTGGTTTCTCCTCAACTCCAACCAGGGACCCCCTCCACTATTCTAGGAGATCAATCCAGTATGTAGGAATTAATCACACAATGATGAATTGACCAAAATGATTGGATTATGGGTTTTTAGTAAATGAAACTATTGGATTTCATATCTAATCATAATTAACGGGGTGGATGATTTTAATTACATAAGTATAATTTTTAAAAAATTAATTTAATAAACCAATCATATTCAATTTTCCTTTTTAAAATCCTAATTTCCACCTAATATGAAAAATATTTTTAAAAAATTAGATATCATTCACACTAATTAATTCATTAATTAATAATATAATCATATAATTTATCTAATTACTTATCCTATTAATCAGTTAATTCAGTTTATCTTAACTATATCCTAACAATAATAACGTTTCTAGAATAGACTATGTGGTTTTGTGAAGTCAAAATTGTTGTCAATGTCTTAAGAATATGAAAATATAATGTGTTCTTAATATGATGATTGTTGAAATGGTTAGAAGTTATGAAAACAATCATTTTACAATGGTTATTGACAAAGAGTTTACAATAGTAGAATAATTGAGATTTTTTCATGAGAAAACATAATGTCTATAAAGAATATTAATTTCTCATGATTAATATTTTTGGTATGAATAAATAATTGGATTTTAACCTTGATTAGTTTTTTATTATTTCACTTGATGAGGTGATTTGATAATAGTTAATTAGTTTTTATATTGAAAATAATCCGACCTACACAAAGCACATGCCAAGGCATCTCAATCTCTACTATATGTTGTACCCCGAAGGGTTGACCAAGGATAAGAGAGCTAGAACTGGCTAGTATAGCATGAAACATAATATAAATTGGATTGTTCCCATAGGGGAACATGGGAAATGTACGATGACCCCATGTTGGGAAGCATGACAGTGGAGCAGTGCTAATCCATGGTGGTGCTAAAAGGAGAATGGATGCATATGTATTTTATTTGTTAGAAACATAACACGTGACCATTTTTATGAAATAAGTACTATGGATGAGCTTGTTTCAATTTGATAAATATTTTTATTGGGTTAATGTTGCTCTGAAAGCATGGTAGTCATAAAATCCAATCAATCTATTAATTAACGTATAGGATCATCTCACTAAGTTCCTCAACCATCAGATTTTCTTGATCAAATTATCCTAGACATTCTATCTACCTCACAACATCATCTTCTCCAACAAGCTAGTGAAGGTTCATTCAAGTGACTTATGAGCAACACAATCCACATTTCCACTTTTTTAAAAGCTTAATCTATGTGTTCTGAACATTGTTTTATTGTTATTAATATTCTAAGGGGATTCAAATAACGTTCAACCCCATTTTTATGTCTGAACTATGAATAAATTGATTATATACAGTCTAGAGAAAATTTATTTTTCTGATAATGATGATTCTACTTTCATGAAGTCATTGAGTTGAGTCAGTACTTTGATGCGTATAAATACCATGTTTTATTCTCATGAGAAGTTTTTGAGAGTTAATAATATTCGAATTCCTAGAACATTTTGCGATAATTTAAATTTTTGGGGTTGGAAGGGTATATCAATAATTTTTTTAGGAATACTATATACCATAAGTGTTCAACGTGTGCTTCTTACAAACAAATATCAACATCATGAAATTTGTTTTCCTGATGTAATTAGTTTAGATCAAAATCAATAACTCCATTACCATGACATATTAAATGGAATACTCATATCTTGAAAAAATAATGTGATAACGTTAGTATAATTCATTCATGAAGACTGGTGAGGTGTCACATACACAGTACTGATAAATTGGGAGTTTGAAAGAATCTATTTCTGTTGAGTTTCATGAACTATATCTAAATAAATTATAGTTTTTTAGAGAGATTACATTATTATTAATAGTGTGTATACATTATTTTTGTTATATGATAGGCATACACTACATGAATAATGTTTCTTTTATACGTTAATTTTTATACACGAATATAATTGAGGGGTTAATTAATGGTTAGATGCATTAGTGAATTTAAACACGTTTAGAAACAAACAGAGTCTGGGTTAATGGTGTGTGAAATGTATAAAAAGGGTAATAGATACTTTTATATTTACTATAACATGGTTGAGGTTCAGGTACTAATCCTAGAGAAGATGAGTTCCATCAGCATTATTATAAAATTGATCATATTCCACCCAATGTTACACACTTGGGAATATGATGAATTTCTTTATGTTTTCATACTACTCATTATTCAACTCTTACATTATAACTACTTCCATATGGTAATAATAAATAGATTGAAATTAAGTACCATGCACCAAAACAATAGATAAATATAACTCGATTACTGGGGGTAAACCATAATAATTAGAAGGAAAAACATGGGCAATATTGATGATAATTATAGTGATATTATCACTCTCTAATGATCACTATATGAAAAAAGTAAACATATATATTAATTACCCTAACATTAGAAAATAATTGTTGGCTCAATTAATCCTCATGTCTCATTTAATGTAAAGGATATTTCATGCCCAATATGGTGTTGTGAAGCAGACTCATCTAGGATAATAGTCAATTGGATCTAAATCTCAAATGATCTAAATCATACCAATGATCACATCATGTGTTTTAATGTTGATAACCACTTAATCCCAAGAAAGATAAACTATTGATAAGTATAATATAGAAGACGGATAACAGAGATTGTTCCACTCATTTTTCAGAGGAGAGGACAAATAGAAATCTATTATAGAAAATTCTATATAGTAATTTTATAATTTATACAATATCTGTTGAAATAATCAAGTGAGATTAACCCGTATAAAAAATAAAATCACAAAAGATGAAGCTATAGTCATGGTACATATCATGGTCGCTAGACCCATATCAGCTTCTATTTGATACTCTTCAATTTCATGATGAATCATCAATATAGATGTTTGTGTCTTGAACCTATTTTATTATGAATAATATGATTCAACTAGTGAACTTTTTTATTCTGATTCTCCTTGGATATTATGGGGAGTATAGAAGAAATTTTAGAATTATTTTTGGTATCTTGAGAGACCAAAAAGCTGAATATCATTGGTAACATAGTAAGATAATGCCTTGAATGCCCAACATTTTCAAACTGGAATAATGTCAATGATCCTCTTACATGAACTATAAGAAGTATAAAATAAACCTATAATAATGATCCACCAATATAAACATAAAATATCTTATTTCCTTTAAATAAAATTATAAATCATATACTAGGAGAAAAGTCAACCCCCTTCAACCATAACATGATAGACATATCAATATCCATGAACAATTTCCTATCCAACACATCAACATAAGTAGATATATTTTGTTAGTAAAACTATATAAGAATTTTGGGTCAAATAACCATCTCAAATAGGTAAGTATTCACATTATCATTAGATAAAATCTCATATGAAAAATAATGAAATTCAGAAACGCAGTGTGTGTAATCCATTATGGTACACTTAGAATATTCATGTTTAAAACACAATATTGCCTTTTCTAAAACCTTTGACACAAGATAGAACTGATCAATCAATATAATACTAATTTAATCCCACTTTAAACCCTTATTATTTTTCTTAATTACCATTAAATCCCCATATATAATTTGATTTCTTTCTATTTTAAAGGTTTAATATTTGAGAATAATAATATAAAAAATTTACATGAAATAAAATATAAGAAATGCATTTCTCAACCAATCCTTAACCTCATGAGTATGATTTGAGAATTGAACACTTATGGAATCTATAAAAGGATTTTCTGAAAATGGTTCCATGATTCATCACATTTAGATTCCATAACTGAATCCGGAATGTAAATATGTGTAGGTGAATGTACCTAAGCTTGTATAGAACACACAATAATCCCAATTTGATTCTAGTCCATAGAAGGATATTCCCATTATGGTTCCCCAACATCTTCCACCTATGTTATATTCAAATTTATTCATATAGGAATGATTCGATACAACATCAGTAAAAAACTAATTATAGCATAATGTAAAATTGATATAAAACTCACGAAAGAGAAACATTTAGGGAAATCACATCAGATAAGATAACAAGTTAATAATTTCTACATAAACTAAGTAAAAGTATGGAAAAGACTAGAATCTGATCAAATTATTCCTCATGACTCCATTTCTAAATAACCCATGGCTACTTAATGCTAATTATTATGAGATATAGCTTGTAAATTACATGTAACTACCTTCTATTCATGATAAGATATAAATAATTTTACAATAACATTAATGGTAGATTCAAAACCCGAATCTCTGATACCACTTCATCATGAAGTATCCTAAAAACCATGGTGGCATAATAAATGATCCATATCTAATATATCTCAAAGGAAATTCCAGAAACCCATGTGTTAAATACAAGAACCTATAATTGTAAATGATTAACAATCAATTTAATTTTCCACAAATAGTGAACGAAAAATTATGCAAGTCAGCATGATAAACACTACAAAATGATAAAGTACAATAAAATGTAATCAAATGGAAAATTAGTACATAACCAATGAACTATGTTAAAATAAAAACCTTCCATAATGAATAAATCAACTTAAGGTCTAATTCATTGTGAACATCCACCTCCTCCAGGTGATTCTTTTCCATTTACTAAAACCTGAAAAAATTAAATCTATAAGTGATTGAAAGAAATGGTAGTGTGTGATCTATAAGGCCTTCACGTGTCTCACAAGGTGATACATAATCCATTAAAATTACAATAAATAAGATATATTAACTTATTTAAATAATATAAATTTTTGGAATATAATTTTCATGAATAAATAAAAACATTATTCATTTTTAGGAGATGGAAGACACATCAAAAATGTTTCATAAATGATAAAATGAATGTTTTATATAAAATATTTTATTTAAATTTTATAGAATTAATTAAATTTGTCAATTATGAATGTTTCTTATATCATGTCAATCATATCATAGTAAAGGAATCATGATTTACAAAAGCCCCATGGTAATTCAATTTTTCAGGTAATAATATCCTCACACATCTAATACTGATCATGGATCTAGTCATTTTTTAGACACAAAACATTCAAAAATGGAAAACACATCAAGTAAATTCTATACCTCATTATGGTAACTCATTATGGATAGATATTTTGAAGTTATTTTAGAAATACTTTTCATCATAAATCCATTGCTAGGGATGAAAGGTCATATATTTCAAGTCCATCTTACTACTAACTACCAAGGAAAATTATTTCGTAATCAATCAATTAATAAAAAAAAATTTCAATTAATAATTAAAAAAATTAAAATATAATATCTCAATTTCAATATCTAAAATTTCATTATCATTTCATAACTAAATAATAGAATTTCATAACTTCATGAAATGTAAAATCACTTTTCAGTTTGTTATTTTTTCCCAAAAATAAACACCAAACCATTTAATGAAAATGATTTCAATGTCAGACCATAATTTTACATAAATCCATGCCATAGTTTACATTCTATTTAAATTTGGGTATTGTTACTATATACACCCCTTTAGAATAAAATACCAAATCCTCAAATTTCCATGACATTAAATATATTAAATACACATATTAATAAAATAATGAAATTTATTGTTTAAATTGTGGAGAAACGAATTGTAAAACCACATCCCTTTAATCAAAAATCATGAACTCAAAACCATAAAATTAACCTCCAAATGAAGAATGACTGCATTAGAGGTTTGAAAACAATACATTAATCATTATATAATTAAATGGAATTTATATCCATCCAATACAAGGTGATCTGTCAAAATCTATGGTGGGTGGAATGATAGATCAGAAGAAACTATTAGGGAAGAGACCCACTTAGAAAACAAGGATCAGATAATCCATTAGAACATTTAATTAAATATAGAAGGGTTTGAATGAGACCAAACCACCAATATGGATCCACTGAAGAAGAATATATTGTATTATTCTCTAGTTGGGTGATTAGTCACTTAAACCGTGTGTTCAAAAATTTAAAATTAAGTTTTTTATTTTATAATAACCATCCAATGTTAGATTTGGAAAAAATGTTTTGGGAAAACTCTGCCCCAACCATGTGCCACAAATTCATTATGTGAACAAATTTCCATATGTGGAAACATGGTTTAGGAAACTGTGTGTAATCTATGAACTCACGATTATCCATGGGGTTTCTGGTATTTCCTAGGGGTGCATGGTTTTTGAAAACTATGTTCCAACTATGTACTTCCTAAAATCATCTAAAATTTTCTAGATTCCAAAGATAAATCATTAAAACAATACCATATAAAAGAGAGATCAAAACTAGGGTCCTAGAAGACCTGAAAAAAAGTACATAGATGTCCCAACTCTATCACAAAAGATATTATTATTTTTTTCATTTACCATTTCCAATAAATATAATAACTCTAGATAAATGGAATTTAATTTTTCTCTATATAATCAACATGATGGTATAGATAAATATATATATATTACGAAGATAAGTCTATAAATTTATATCTGTGGGAATTGATATAAATTAACTTTAATTAATTATGAAAAATGATCAAAAATGTATTTAAATTTAGGGAATGAAATAAAAAAGGATAAAATAGGGATAAGGTTAGAAAAATATATTTTATAATTAGCCCTTCTTATTATTTTTCAATCCCCAGTAAACCCCATGTCTAAATAATAATATTATTATTATTATTTACAATTCAGGTTCTAAATTTAATGATAAAATAAAAATTATTTTCATGAATAAGTTTTTTAAAACTTATTTGTATAATATTTAATATTAAATTTCTCACCTAAAAATTAATATACTTCAATGAATCCTCTTTACTATTTATCATCCATTTTAAAATGATTTTTATTTAATAAATTAATATCACTTTATTATTATCGATTAAATAAATAAATATTATATTAAATAAAATAGAGGATAGATATTTATTAAATATTCCACTCACATATATTCTATTGAATAATGAGTGACAAGATATATGAAATAAAACAAACAATAATTATTATTTAACCCAATGTGTAAATAATGGTTTTCCATCATGATAAATTCATATAGAATTTATCTTTGGTTGTGGATACATTTTGTGTGTATCCCTCAAGGATGATTCTTCGTATAAGTAGAAATAAAAACCAAATGTTATTTGTTATCATGTAACAACACACAAATGAACCTATAGTGAGTGAAATTAAGTTATAAATAACATGCAACATATTGTGAATTCTCACTGTGTAATATAAACCATTTTTTTACATTTTTTAATTAAAAATTTTTCAGGTTGTCATTGTCAAACTATTTTATATCTTCTCTTTCCTATAATTTATAAATATTAACATTACAATAGAATAAAATTTTAATGAACATAATAAAACAGTTATATTTCTATTAAATGGCATAATATTTCAACATCCATTGATAAATAGAAGGGAGACACCATTTCTCATATTATTCATTAATGTAATATTTTTTCTATAACAAACAATGAAACCTAATTCCAAAAAATAAATAAAATAAATGGTTTTTTATTAAATTCAAGTACACATCTATTTCTATACATTAATAATAATAATAATTTTTTTGAAAGAATAAAAAAATACACATATAATAATATCCAATAAAACATATAAATGATTTTTTCTTACTGCAAGGTTTTGTAATAAAAATCACATATTCTAAAAATTACCATTTGAATACACTGTGAGATATTATCTCAATTTTTTGGGATTCTACACCCGAGATATCATATAATATTGTCATACAATGAAATTATATCTTTATGATATAAAATATATATTGAATAATATTTTCTTGGCTCGTCATGGTTCTCATCATAGTAGTGAATTTATCTTTCCATTATGTGTGATAGAAATTCTTATAACATTAACATATAATAATTCACATAGAAATCAACCATTATATGTTAATAACTTCATTAATGTTTTAATAAATAAAACAAATCCTAATCAAAATGTACATATAAGATAATTATCTGCCAAAACACCAACCTATTCTTAGCACCATAAGTTCTAACTATTATCAATATCAATTATAATAGATCTCACATGATATTCCTTAATTCAATTATACATGGATTTAGTTGACTGGGTTGACATGTTTTCTTTTATTGGAACTCTTTTCATAGTGAATTCCTCCTCTGAGAAAAATCCCCCAAGAGGTGACAATTTTGGCATATGTGTGTTGTCTGTTGGTGTGAATTTGGTTCCTCTAGTTTATCCATGGGTGATGTATTAGCACATTATAATGTGCAAGGGAAATTATTTAATGGATCCTTGTTATATATTTGACAATGTTTGGAATCCAAATATCATCCTTTCTTACATTATAGGACACTATTCACTAAGAATCCACTGTATATTTAGGGGATACTTGATTCCATGATCAATTCCCGCTCACATAACCTCCATTGAGGCTGATGATATTTCCTGATTCTGTAATCAAATAATTATTCTCTATTTGAATGATATCATCTTTATAACCTATTATGAATTGATAATTTTCTCCTCTATATTGCTTGTGAATATACCAGTTCCCTTAAAATACTTCTAGATATCCTTAATAGTAGACTAATTTTTTTCACTTAGATCGTCTCTTTTTTACCTACCATTAATATGGAACCTGAAAAATAAATCCTAGTACCTGACATGACATAAATGACTGATCCAATAAAAAAGAATATGATATTTTATTCAATAACCATCTTTCTGGTTGTCTCTTAGGATGTGTTCTCTTGGAAATATGAATACTATATGACACTAAAACCAATACACAATTTAATTATTCCATACTAAATATATTTAATGTATAGTAAATTAATATAACTCTATTTATCATATGTGGCTTCTTAGATCAATGATTAATGGTCTTGAATCGATGGATATATACTACATATCATAATTCCTTTATTGGAAGTAACATTCCCAACTATTCCATAACTAATTGTATGAATAATATGTCATTTCCCAAATGTAATATCTCATTGAAATATAACACATGGATAACAACAACACCACCAATTAGCCTCATTTTAACACATCACTCACATTCATTCTTAATGACACCAATTTTTTTCATATATTCATTAAATCGAGTTTTTTAATGACCTAATAATTTATTTAATCCATAAATAGGTCTCTACAATTCATCCACCTTATTTTAATTTCAAGGATTGAAAACCCAATTTAGTTGTTTCATATAGACTTATTACTAAAGGTTCACATTATGAAATATCATTTTTACATCTATCTTCTATGACTTATTATCAATGAAGGTTGTAATAACAATTACAATAACAATGGATTTTAACGTAACTACTTTAGAACATGTTTTATCCAAGTATATGAGTTGAAATATTTTAAACTCTTCAGAATATATTCATTATATATATGTACTTACTGTAACATACATGTATTTCTTTCTCTTCATTACAATTTTTCACCCAATGTGATTTACATGGAAATCCTGGTCAACTACAACACAAACATCATTTTGATACATGTAATCCCATTCAAAATTCACTGAATCATTCAACCTACAAATTTTTTTCTCTCTACGTTCAAATTATTTGAAACGGGATCCCCATATCTAACCAATTTTGTGTCATTGTATTCTATTACTAAAAAACTCTACCCTTAATTTCTCAACCCTATCTGGTTCTCCTATAAAATAATTCATCTTTTTGAGAAACAAATTCTATGTAAAATTATGGAATCTATTCATGTGGAAACTCTTGTGTTTTTTGAACACCAAATTCAGCAAATTAAATCTTAACCCCACTATATTTTATTGAGGATGTACTTCAACTCAACAAATATGCATGCCATATTTCATATTCTACATGAGTGAGGGGATTTTTTATTGCATCATTTTTATCATAGATGTCCAATAAATATACTCTTTGGGCCCTTATCTTCTAGTTAGTTTCCATAGGTGTACATAAACAAATTCTTGCATCTGCATACATGTTATTATGTAAAAAGGATTTTGTAATGTACATTAATTCCTTTTCTGTTTCATTTATTAATTTTTTTCACACCTAGTTTTTATGTATACTGAAATATTTAATGTATTTTCCCAAATGGATATTAGAAGATCAATATGACTCACCGCTATAAGTACCAGTTCAAGAAATGTAAGGTTCCTCCTTTCATGAACTACATTCCATTATTGTGAATATTGAAAAGTATGTTTAGATAAAATACCAAACTCCCATAAAATGTTGATAAACACTTGTTAAGATGTTTAGTACATTGATTAGATAAATCATCTTCATATTCTTACCAAATTGATTTTCTACTTTATTATAAAACTCATTGAATTTATCAAAGGATTTAATCTTATACCTCATAAAATATAGAAAATAAAATTGAGAAATCTAATCAATAAAAGATATGAAGTATGATTACCCACCAATATTATCTATAAGAAATTTACAACACACATATCTGTGTTCCAATTATAAATTCACTATGGATATTTTAGCTTGACCAATAAATCTGACATGGTAATTCTACCTTTTATATAAAAATGAAAACAATTCAGTGGTTTTTTGTCAAAATAATTTCAATAACCAAATTAATATATATTATTTTAATGCATCACATTTACATTACCATAATGGTAATTTCATATCATAGTGTTAATTAAGTTATGGAATGAAGATTCATATAAATTACCAATACATGGTTTTAGTTATCAAATATTTAAGGATCCTTATGTAAATATTCCATTCCAAAAGATATAATTTATTTATAAAATATTAGATTTAATTTCTAAAATTTATAAAAACATATATATATATATACACTAATTGTATAAATAATATTTTTTTAAAAACATTCTGTATAGATTAATAATATTTTAAAAGAAAAATATTCATTGTTGGAATCAAAAGGTGATAGTATCATGTAGCCAATGCACGAATATGTGCTCCATTATCTCATCTAATATCCTATTATCCCAGTGAATTTATAGAGTCTAATTAGTTATTCTATTTTAAATAAATTTCACGTTCTATAAGATATATCTAACAACAAATGTATATATATAAAGATATTTCACGTGATGAAAATTTCACCTTAAATCTCTACATCCTTCATCAATTAATAGTAGTTCTTATTGTAGTGTCATAAACTTACACATGAAAACCATCCAAAATTTTTCCCTTTATCTTATTAACATATCTTCTTATTTTTGATATATGAATCATGTGATCCTTAGACATTAAATTATTTTTGGTTCCCTTTTCCCTGTTCATTATTTACACATTCACAATAATGAATATTGGGATTTTTAACCATATATATTAATTAATTTGGTATATTATAGTAATAAGTTTTGATAGTGTCTTCCAATAAATGTTAAATTATATTTCACAGTGAATCTATATATGATTTTTGGCATTGTGGATAAAATTAGATATTTGATAATCATAATACTAGTGTAAAACCACATTGAACTGTAAATAGGATGATGTTGAATCATTCTATTTATCTACATATGTATTTTACATATTGGTTTCTCCTCATCTCCAACCAGGGACCCCCTCCACAATTCTAGGAGATCAATCCTGTATGTAGGAATTAATCAAAAAATGATTAATTGACCAAAATGATTGGATTATGGGTTTTTAGTAAATTAAACTATTGGATTTCATATCTAAACATAATTATCGGGGTGGATGATGTTAATTACATAAGTATAATTTGTAAAAAATTAATTTAATAAACCAATCACATTCAATTTTCCTATTTAAAATCCTAATTTCCGCCTAATATGAAAAATAATTTTTAAAAAATAGATATCATTCACACTAATTCATTCATTAATTAATAATATAATCATATAATTTATCCAATTAATTATCCTAGTAATCAATTAATTCAGTGTATCTTATCTCTATCCTAACAATAATAACGTTTCTATAATAGACTAAGTGGTTTTGTGAAGTCAAAATTGTTTTCAATGTCTTAAGAATATTAAAATATAATGAGTTCTTAATATAATGATGGTTGAAATGGTTAGCAGTTATGAACAAGATCATTTTACAATAGTTATTGACAAAGAGTTTACAACATAAGAATAATTGAGATTTTTTCATGAGAAAACATAATGGCCATAAAGAATATTAATTTCTCAGGATTAATATTTTTAGTATGAATAAATAATTGGATTTTAACCTTGATTAATTTTTTATGTTTTCACTACAATAGGTGATTTGATAATAGCTAATTGGTTTTTATATTGAAAATAATCCGACCTACACAAAGCACATGTCAAGGAATCTCAATCTATACCATATGTTGTACCCCAAAGGGTCTACCAAGGATAAGAGAGCTAGCACTGGCTAGTATAGCATGAAACATAATAAGAATTGCATTGTTCCCATAGGGGAACACGGGAAATGTACGATTAACCCATGTTGGGAGGCATGATAGTGGAGTAGTGCTAATCCATGGTGGTGCTAATAGGAGAAGAGATCCATATGTATTTTATTTACTAGAAACATAAAATGTGACCATTTTTAGGAAATAAGTACTATGTAGGAGCTCGTTTCAATTTGAAAAATATTTTTATTGTGATAATGTAGCTCTAAAAGCATGGTAGTCATCAAATCCAACCAATCAATTAATTTACATATACGATCATCTCACTGAGTTCCTCAACCATGAGATTTTCTTGATCACATTATCCTAGACATTCTATCTACCTCACAATATCATCTTCTCCAACAAGCTAGTGAAGGTTCATTCAAGTGACTTATGAGCAACACAATCCACATTTCCACTTTTTTTAAATCTCAATCTATGTGTTATGAACATTGTTTTATTATTATGAATATTCTAATGGGATTTAAATAATGTTCAACCCCATTCATATGTGTAAACGAAGAATAAATTGATAATATACAGTCTAGAGAAAATTTGTTTTTCTGATAATAATGATTCTACTTTCATAAAGTCATTGAGATGAGTCAGTACTTTGATGCATATAAATACCAAGTTTTATTCTCATGAGAAGTTTTTGAGAGTTAAAAATATTTGAATTCCTAGAATATTTTGTGAAAATTTAAATGTTTAGTTTGGGAAGGGTATATCATTAAAAACAATTTGTGAGGAATACTATATACCATAAGTGATCAACATCTTCTTCTTACAAAAAAATAACAACATCATGAAATTTGTTTTCATGAAGTAATTAGTTTAGATAAAAATCATTAACTCCATTACCATGACATATTAAATGGAAGGCTCATATCTTGAAAAATGAATGTGATAACGTTATAATAATTCATTCATGAAGAATGGTGAGGTGTCACATACACAGTACTGATAAATTGGGAGTTTGAAAGAATCTGTTTCTGTTGAGTTTCTTGAACTATATCTAAATAAATTATAGTTTTTGAGAGAGATTACATTATTATTAATAGTGTGTATACATTATTTTTCTTATATGATAGGCATACACTACATGAATAATGTGTCTTTTATACGTTTATTTTCATACACGAATATAATTAATGGTTAGATGAATCTATGAGTTTAAACACATTTAGAAACAAACAGAGTTTGGGTTAATGGTGTGTGAAAAGTATAAAAAGGGTAGTGGAAAATATTTTCACCCAAATAAATATATAAGTTTTTATGAATATAATCATGTCCATATATATCATGTAGGGGAGGTTTTTGAATCCTAAAATAAAATATTTAATTTTTTTCATGCATAAAGAAATGAATAATTTCAAATCTTGATATGTCAAAGAATTTGGGTTCAAGCATGATGATTTAAGAAGTGCACAAGTAATAATTTTCTTCTTAATCATTGTGTAATTTTTTTAAACTAATGTCGAGAATGATTTTAAATTAGTGTTTCAAAATGAATTAATATATTATATTTTAGAGTTTATGGTGGTCGGGTCTTCATCTAAATATATAATATTTCCCTATGGAGTTTTAAAATGTGGTAGTTAATCATTTATTGGTTATTAGTATTGATTAAGAAAGAACAACATTAGTGCAATGATTTCTGAATTTTACATGGTTCAATAGGTTCTAGCAAGATAATGGATGAGATTATAATATCAACATATTTTTGGATGAAATCTAGTGTGACATAAGATAATTAAGTCATTAGTGTCACTGCTTAGTAGTGAAATTCTCTATTGGGACTCAAGAGTAGGTTGGTTAGGTGATGGTAACACTTTGGGAAGTAGTATAAAGATCCTCTTAGGGTACTCAAGAGTTAATTGTAAAGGTCATAAATTGTGTTATCCATAGGGATTATACAATAGAACACTGTGGGACTAAATGATGAATGGCATGAGACATTCTCTATTATAACCATCAACATATGGTAAAGAATATTTAAATGAGGGTACAACTAGTTATAACAATGATGTATGTATTAGTACTGATCCTTGTAAAAAATATTTTTTGTTATATTCTTGTTTACATTTTTTATATCATTAAGCATCCACTAATCATAAAATGTGATAGAGGATTGAAAGGGGTTGAAGAGAAGAAAATAATTTACTAAAGAAATTTCACACCTAATTTTCCCTTATCTCAGTGTGGATGCATTTTCCTTTGGATACTTCAATTGGTATCAGATCATATTCCTCCTCTAAATAAATCTTTAACACATTTCTAGTTGTTTTTATGATAATCAAATGATGTGCAATTTCATTATTGATGAAAATAAATTTGTGATTCATTTGGAATATAATATATCAACTTCTAGTGAGAGGAATATTAATTTCTCAATCAAGACTGTGAAACATATGAACAAAAAAGATGAAATTAAGACGAATAATAATTTAATGATAAATTATTATCAACTATTATCTAAATGCACTAAAATTTAATTTCTTTAGTGATATAAATTTTTTATAATTATTTTCAATAAAGTTTGATCATTGAGGAATATTTTATCAATTATTAAAATTACAAAACATCTAAATAAAATTAATTTTTTTCCACATTATGAATAGAGTTTTTAAGGAACATTGGGTTGAAAAATTATAGATATAAAAAGTGCACAATTATATTTAAGAATTATTGTATAAAATATTAGTTATAGAAAAAAAAATATAAAAAACATGTGAATATAAAAGAATAAACAGATAATTTTTTCAAAGAAATATATGTTGGGGCTATTAAATAATTTGAAATTTTTTGTTTTGAAATTTTTTTTGAAATTTTATCTATAAAATTTATCCATTCACATAAAATAAATAATATTACATATATGATTTTGAAATATGCTCATCTAGATGATTTTTTGAAAACTATAAAGGATCAAGATGATTTTTTACTAAATGAAAATTTGATGCATGAAGATGAAATTTAGAATATTATGATTCATTGGCATGAATGTATGAAATTTTATAATGATGGGAATATTATACTCAATTTAATGTGTCTCAATCATGATTTGAATTTGATAAATAAGTAAATGAGAAAAGACGTGACTTCCCTATTTTTTGTTAAAATAATTATTGTTAATGATTTATCTGATTAGTGTTCTATTTCTAAAATGATTGAATATAGTGATAACAAGAGCTTGACATTATACAGGGATCGATCTAATACAGTCTGTTAAAAAAACCATTTTTTTATGTATACTAATGTAAATTTGAGGACTAGTGCAAAATAAACTTCAAAATATGGGAAACAATTGGTGAATTGAAATTACTGTTCCCTAATGAATGATAAAAGTAATAAATGTGGTTCCGAAAAATATAAAAATGTCTAATATTGTCAGAGTATATCTCAAAATAAGAAGTAAATATTTATTGGCTACTTTTGGTGTTGTTAGAAGTCTTGTCTTCATGAAATTTTGTATTAGCATAATATTTCATTTTATACAGATTATATATGTTATGTATTTTTGGGGACACGAGTTGAAGAAAAGTTGAATCCTTTACAAAAGAAGCATAATTCATAGAATTATAATCCATTTATGAACAAAAAATGTGTTTATTATAATTTTTTTTATTGTAACAGAATTAGTAATGGTCTGGATGATGGATGATATTTTCCAAACATACATAAATCATCTTTTCATGAGAATAGAATACCAAATCTAAAATTCAAATAGTTAAGAATTTAATATGATAGATTTTCATTGGGTTATAAACAAATGAAGATGTCTGTTTAGAAAACTACATCCAATATGTTTGTAAAGGTTGATGTTGTATTACCACATTAAATATTTTCCTATTTTGGTAGTAATGGCCATATCATGGACTATTTTTAATTGTTCTTGAATATTAGTACTAAAAAAATAATTCTAGAATCTAAAAGAGAATCAATCTTGAAGAGGAAAAATATAATAGGTTTCATGAAAGACAACACTTATATTAAATCTAAAATTTTTCCTAAAAGTGAAATATTAACAAAAAAAGGGAAAGATTATGTGTCATCTAGTACTGAAGTAATTAAGTCAACACAAAATGTGAATATTGATCATGTTCTAAAATAATGTTTGATCGTATGGCTAGAATAGTTAGAAGACGCAAGAAAATAAGAAGTAGTAGAGAAAAATGAAGCTACTTTATATTCAACTGTGACGAATCCAATTTCATCTAAGATGATTTTTTGTTTGGGAAGAATATTTCATCCCTATTTTTAAAAATAAGAATAATTGAATAATAACCTTGTAAACCTATATATTATTTTATTTTTTCATGTAGATAATTAATGGGGAAGAATTTACATAGGGAAGACATGAATTTATAAAACCATTTTATATATTACAGCTTGAATGTTATCAATCGTAGAAGACTGTTTGAATCACATTTACGCATTAAAATATCTAAAATATTGTCAAAAGAAAAATTTAGATAATTTTTGAATAATATCTATAATGATGAAGAAATTATTGAAAATATTCTTTATGTGTGATAATAGATGATTAGCCATAAAATATTTCAATCTATATTTGTATCATATGAATATCATATCTTTGTTTGAGGTATGAATTTGATAATTCTAAAAAATTATAGGAAATTGAATATTTTGATCATTGAGGTGGGTTTAATATATTATCTTAATTTTAAATTGAGTTGTCTATTATAAAAAGGGAAATGATTTATTCCATTATTTAAAAAGGGTAAATACATTTCTTCAATAGAATCTTTTTAATATATATTCAAAGATTTAGGGAGGGTATTTGAATTAAATCTATTGAAAAAATAAAGAAATGTATTTTTAGTGATTGGGCTCACATTATGGACGTTTATTAATGGATTTTATGTGAAATCTTTTCACTCTTCTTTTCTATTTAAATCATTACTCACAAATAATTAGAGATTATTAATTTTACCTCATTACTAAAATGATGGTGATTCCATCCTTCTCAAAAGTAAATCATACAATACATATTAGAAGAGAATAGGATGTTCTTAAAATTTTAATTTTGATGGGGACAATTCCATTTTACACTTATCTCATAAGAATTATGTAAAATAAGGGGGATAATATATCATGTAACTTTATAATAAAATATTTATTAATAATAAATACAAAGAGGGATATTAAAGAGACCAAATGATTTGGTGAAGTTAAAATAGTATTCAATTTCCATCTTACATGAATAGACAATGAGTTTTTAATATGATAATTGTTGAAATGGTCATTTTTTCAAAAAAAGCAATCACATGTCACTGGTTATTAAAATAGTGTTAACTATATTAGAATAATTGAGTTTTTTAGACTTGATAAAATATCAGGACCATAAAATAATTAATTTTTATGAGGAATTTTTTCCGCATGTTGGAATAATTTAATTTCACTTTGAGGATGTTTTTAATGTGGTATCACTTAATGAGGTGTTTTACTAAGAGTTAATTAGTTTGAATGTTGATAATATTTCAATCGATAATAAGAAAAAACCATGCAATCTAAACCTCTACTATATGTGGGACCCTAACAATCAAAAACAATTATGGGATCTATGACTGGCCAAGCATGAAGGTGGAATAAGTGTTAGTGGTTCATTCCCAAAGGGTAACATCAGAGCAGCATGTTGACATTGCCTAAGGGAGAAGGGATCGATAAGTATTTTATTTATAAGAATCTCAACTCAAGTCTTGTATTATAATGGAATGTTGTGCGTGAGATCATTTTTATATTGGAACACCTTTAATCATGTTATTTTAGCTTTGAATGAATTGTGACTATCAAAATTGACCAATCTCTTATTCCGCCCATCTGATTGTCTCACTGAGTTCCACAACCATGTTATTTTTCTTGATCATATTATCCTTTACATTTGGTCATAATATCAACATCATAATCTCTCTTAAGAAAATGAATGTTATTGTTTAGGACTTCTATAAAGCATTTTTTCTATGGCCACATCATCTAATGCATGATACATGTTTTTGAGAATCATTTCAATGTTATGAAAATTATAATGTGATCAAAAGAACAAGGAAATTCGTTTCCATGTGAAATGTAAGAATAAACTAATGAAATTAATCTCGTATTAAATTATTGTTTCTAATGAAGATGATTTTTATTATCATGGGGGAATTGATTTTTGATGGCACTTTGATGCATAGAAATACAATGATATACTCAAAAGAGATGTTTCTATGAATTAGATATGTTATAATTCTCAGAATATATTTTGATTCTCTGAAAATTTGGTTCAGAAAGGGTAGTTTCATGCACCATCAATTTGCATGAATAATAAAATAACCCACACGTGTTCTATATTTTATTTTCACACTCATATAACATTTCAAGGAAACAGATTTACAAAATGTAATCAGGTTATCACACAATGTGTAACATCTTTTTCATGTATAATGAAATAGATAACCCATTATTTGTGTAAATCATTTGATAATTTTAGTATAGTTTATATATGAATAATGGTGAGGTGTCAAATAAACAAGAAATATAAAATGGATTTTCTAAATAATATTTTTCAATTGAGTTTCATGCACTATTTCTAAACCCATTCGAGTTTGTGCGTAAGGAGAAAGTATTGTTAATACTGTTTGTTCATGATTTTTGTTAGAATATCTGCAGACACTATATGAAGAATCTATCATCCATTAATTTATTTGAATACATGATGACAATAAGGGGGTTTATACATGGTTTAATGCATGTGTAAATTCACACACATTGAGAAACAAACACGATATGTTTGATTAGTGTGTTCAAAGTATAAAATGATTTGTGGAAATTATTTTCAATATATTTTTTATATATGTATATATGAATATGATCACATACGTATATAAAAAGTAAGTTATGTGTGTTAATCTATAATGAAAATATTTATTTTAGTACATATGTGAAGAAATGCATACGTCCAAAACATGATATGTCAGTACATTCATGTTCATGCATAATGATTGAATAAGTGAATGTGAAATACTTGTTGCATAATCAGTGTGAAATATTTTGAGACTATATCTATGATAGAATATCAATCAATGATTCATAAGGAATTTGTAACTGTGTTTTTAGTTTTTAGTTTTTTAGTGTATTTAGAAGAAGGAAGAATATATTCCCAAGAAGATTTGTAATGAGGGACCTAATCATTTAATGGTGATGCATATTGATTGAGAATGAAACATATCTGTGTAGTGATTATTGATTAGTAAAAGGGCTATTTTAAACCAAAATACTTATGGAGGAGATTATAATATCATCATACTAGTGGACCAATTCATATGTGACTTGAAATAGTGAATTATTTTGTGAGACTATGAAGTAGTGATTATCTCCAGCGGGACTCTCTAACTGCCTAGTGGGATGCAAGTAACACTATGGGATATGGTATAAAGATCCTCATGTAGGAATCCAAACTCAAATTTTTAGTTGTTAACGTGTTTTCTATATTGGGACTCTAGAGAGGAACATTTGTGGACTCAAAGATAGAATAAAATGTAACTTTCCATGTTGTAACCATCTATATATAGTGAATAATCTATAACCAGAGGTATAATTTTCTATAATAAGGACGGTGGTATAATAATGATCCTTTTAAAAGATTTTGGGTGATGTGTTTTTAGTTTCATTATAAATTTCATATAGGATCCACTCATTCTTATAGGTGATATTAGTTTTAAGGGGTTTACGAAAAAAAGAATTTAGTGAAAAAAAGTCACACCTGATTCACTCCCCCTCTCATTATGACTTCACGGTCCATTAGAAGCATAATTTAATTATATATATATATATATATATATTAAATATGTGCAGATATAGTTGTATTGAATGACATGTTAACATTCATACTACATTTAATGGTCTATATAAAATGTACACTTAGGTATCTGTCATTTATGGCATGAAAATTAATTTCAATGATTGATCTATAGATAAGTAAGACACAAACATATCTAAATTCATAATCATGTAATTTCATTAATGTGTGTGGAGTAAAATATTATTAATGAAACTAGAAAATATTACATATAATAAAATTCAAGGATATTAATTTATTTTATAATTAAAAATTTGATCAAATAGTGTGCACTATCCATACATGAAACAAAAAACATTTACAATTGGTTAAATCATATAATTATTTTTCTATATGGGTTAAAATAATAACATGAGGTATTTTTTGTGACATGGTGTGTTCAAAGGATTTAATATGTATAAAATTTTCTTCCCATGTTTGTGACACACACCTAGGCAGTAGACATGTTTTTCGACTACAGACTTGTATTAAATGATGGATGTGTAGATCCAATAAATACCATGATACTTTAATGATTCATGGTTTCTAATTCCTTATGTCAACTAATAAGTACATTACATGGCTTGGACCACATGGTTTACATTGTTAAAATATATAGACTACATGGTATGTAAGAGGTTTATACAACCTATAGACTATAAAAATGTGTGCCAGGATGACCCAGTCAAAACTTGATGTGCATTTAAGGATCCCCCTATTTAATTATTTCAAGACACTACGAATTAATTAAATATTTATCCTAATATATATAACATGTTTACCTATCATGTAAAAATAGGAAACAAGTCTTATACACTTTTTTTATCAACCAAAAATCAGTGGAGCCTTATAATGGTCTTCAATAGTTCTTCAAATAAATTAATCTATTTTTGGGTTATATGATCAAGAATGGATAAGTATAAGATAATAATTCACTATCGAGATTTATAGACTGAGTATCCTAGAAATTAACACTTTCAACAAATTATTATTGTCAATAAATGGTTAAAAAATAATTATAAATTAATTATTCGATAGCTCAAGTACCTATTGAGGTATCTGGGAGCAATGTAATCACTTGTTAGAATTAAAAAAACATTTTTTCATAAACAAATATTAATATAATATGTACTTGATTATTAATTTTATTAAAAACAAAATTAAACAAATTATTAATTGACTATTATTCAAGAACTATAAAATCTAGATTACTATATTTAATTATTAATTAATTAAGTTACATAAATAAAAAAATTTGAATGATATTCTTCATTGATGAATATAATTTTTTCTATTTATTATATATTTATTGTGTCATGATAATTAAGATTCCATCCCACTATTAGTGATCTACACATTCACCACAAGCCATTGAGCCTCAATAAATATATACCATGGTGTTATCATAAAGTATCCTAACACACATTTCACTTTCCTTTGTTTTTCTTGAGAGTCACTTCTAGTAAAAGGACTCCTCTTTTTCTGTCTAGAGTTTCTTGGTTAGAGGAGGATGATTTCTCTTAGTTTTTTGAGATAAATCTTGGACATGATATCTATAGGGTTTGACATAAATTCACTATAACTCATTGTGAAAAATGATTAGGTCGTATTAGGATTTGGATATTGTTATAACTTGTGTTAACAAGATTGAGTGTTAGTAAATATTAATTTAACATGATCCATTATTATTTTTATCCATATTCCTTGAACCCGATGTCTAAAACATAATAGTATTATTATTATTTATAATGAATTATCTAAATTCACGATTAAGTAAAATATAATTTAATTTAATACATAATTTAATTTTTCTTCAAATATTATAAAGTAGTTTATTTCTCACTATGACATTAAACTCAATATGTGAATGATAATTATTATATATCCAAGTACGAATAAGATAATTTATTTACAAAATAAGTTTTATTTTATTATTTTTCAATAAGTAAATAAATATTTTTTTAAATATATAACTCACTAATATTATACAAAAATGGTTGATTGAATATGTGTGCTCTATATAATATGAATAATTATTAAAATAATTAAGAAAATAATATTTATCTAACATGTTTAATTTATAGGAATTAAACTAATGTACAAGATGTACATAGTTTTTGACCCTCTATGAATCATTCTCAATGACATTATGTGTAATTATCTATTATCAAATTTAACCATCTATCAACATTCCAAGACACCAATAGTAAAATAAGATAATGTCACAAAGACATAAAACTTCATATGAAGAGTTACTATTTAATATACTCAATTTATCATGTTCTCTATTTTCAATATTGTTTCATGAAGGATTAATAATCTTATACACTCAATTTTTCATTCATTAATATTATTGAAATAAACTTTCCCATATAATTCCATGGATATAAAATTAATATAGAAATTAAATTTCAATTAAATCTATTCAAATAAAATCTAATATTAATGTGATAATGGTACAAATACACTCTCTCATTATTCATTATTATTATATCACTCATGGAACACACAACATACACTACGTCTGAAAAACATAAAGTGTAAAGGTTTTAGTCAGTACATCAATATACACGACTAATGATATATTTTGTTAATAATAATAAATTAAATGGATCAATACGCACATCCTTAGATTGGAATATCCACCGAAATATATATGTATGGAATTAATACCTCTAGGTCATGTTCTCATAATCCTATCCTCAAAAAATTACAATGGACATGCACCATGAGATAGTGTATTAGTGTCCTATGAGTCTATATGAATAAAAGACTATAATTTGTGTCTCATAATATGATATCATCTATAAAAGAACATATATTGATGAATATTACCATGGAACTTCTAGGTTTAAGAATGTTTGAGAATCTACTATCACATTTCAATGTGATAGACATCCTTAAGTTACTATTACACACTATGACATGAAAAAATTTAATAATGGTGTGATAATAAATTAAATAATTATCAAAATAAGTAATTCAAGTAAGTATAATGTATACATAATTTTAGTTTATGGAACAAACTGTAACAACTATCTATGAATGTTTTTCTCAACCTCCATGGATTTGAAATTAGATTCAAACAATAAAAGGATGAGTTCTAGGCAATGTTTTTCCCAAAATTAATATATAATCCATGAGAAAAATTATAATTATGATTTGGAATGTTATTTCCATAAAATATACAATCATTCACATGAGGTAAATAGTGAAGAATAAAATATCTAAAATCGGACATTGAAGGACTAAATAAACATTTCCAAAGATTTATTCAAAAATTTAAAGATGAAATGTGTGAAATAAAACTACTACAAATATAATTAATAAGTAAATAAATACAAATCGTTTATATTGAAATAGAATATATTCTATTATAAATATAATATAATATCAATGGAAGAAAAAATAACTCCATGTGTCCCATGGACCCTCACTACCACCCAAAACCTCCTCCGATAGAGAAATAGTTAAAAACTACAAGATAAGTAATATGAGAACATAAAAGTCTATATAATGAATATATAGACCATGGGGGTATTATTTAGTATTTGATATAAACATTACTGATTGGAAATCACTATGGAGTCTACATTATTACTAACAATAGAAATTTCAATAATGATTGTTTGGACTATATTTATAACATTCATAGTCACAAAATGTCCTAAAAGAGAAAAAATAATAACATTGTCTTCTTTTTGGAATTAATTATTTTAGAAACAAATTTATTTTTTATTTAATTTAATATTTCACATTTACAATAAAATAATTTAAATTGTAAAAATGGATAATGGTTTTTATTAAAAATATACTTCCATAAAATATTTATTTTTCACATCATTTCTCTAAAATATCAACTTTTATAAGAATTAATTCTTATAATAAATCACACCACGATAAAAATAAGGTATAAAACCAAAATAGATATTATATATTTGAATAGAAAATATAGAAAAAATTTAATAATAAAATGTAACCAAATAATCAAAATGAGCAATGAGGAAAGGGAAAATCTGAATTTGGGTATACCCAAATTTAATAAGCATAATTGAACAAGAGACATGGTAAACTCACTAGTTTTTAATGGGACATGGTTTTATACAATAATAAATTCAATTAAAAAATGTCCCTTCTTCCATGAAAGGAAAATTCATAAACAACACAAATTACCCACAATGGACTCATTAGGCATCACACCCCTAGCTAGTGAAAACCATACAAGTTCAGGGTACTATCTAGTGTGTGTGATAACTAGTGAAGAGTGTGTCTATTTTATACTCTTAGTATCAAATGGTCCTACAAAATAAAATATGTAGATTTGATAAAACACAACTAAATGATCATCACATGCATTAATATTTAATAATAAGTAAATATCATCTCACCCCCACATCCTTGAACAAACTTTAACCATTCATGTCCATGAATAATCATAATGAATTAAATTAAGAAATAAATCTACACCCCTTTACATGATAATAATAAAAATTTCATATTGTGTAAGGGGGATAAAATTCAAGGGGGTTGGAAAATATTAAATTTAATTCATTTTATAAATATTTCTATTGGGTTTTTCTAAATTATATTGGGATTATTTTAAAATTGAACAAAATTTATGGCTTAGTACTGAATAAAAAATAATAAAACCCATTTTAACCCTTTATTAGACTTACATGTCCATTAAAACAAGTTATTAAGAATCACATACTAATTTGAAAAAGAAATTGCTTCCCCTGAACGGTCTATTGAATATAAAGGGACACATTAATTTAAAATAAACTACTTGAAATCTCATAAAATATCAAAAAAATGCCATATTCATATAATTAGTTTTACTATGAAATATTTACACTGACATGGAATTATAAAATAATATATTTGAATTTTAAAAACACAATTCCCTATAAATTAATTTCTTCCAATTATTAAAATCTAGGAAAATAATTTCTACATCCATAAATGGTATTATATATCATAATAATCTCGGAATATAGTATTTTAAAAATGACCAGGAATCTAATATATGGAAAAGGTATAGTCGGATAGGGATACATGCTTAATTTCAAGTACAAATTTTTACATTTAATGATGGAATCCCAAAAACGGTGAAGATTATTTCTATAAGATCAAGATAACAAAATCTTCCAGTTTAGCTTCACCTCAACCCCTAAATTCAAACAAAATGGCACATAGGGTAAGAGAGGTATGAAAAAATATATATGAAGGAGATAATAAATGTACAATAGAGGGTTTATTGTATAATAAAAATAAATAAAAAAAGGAAATATGTAATATATTCAATGTAATATACGAAGAGGATGATGGAAAAGGAGGAGATGTGTGACATGGGTTGACAAAATTGTGTTGGTAGGAGAAACATTTTAACCAACATTAACATTGTGTGGTGAATTGATTGAATTTATAATTTTTTAAAACATGGAAGATTTTATAGTTAGGATAACAAATCATAAAAAACATGTGACAGCCTTGTGGATGCCTTTTAATGGAACCCCTCACCTTACATAGTCTAGGTCACATCATTCCCCATAACCATGGGGTAATCATTGGAGTCACATCAATACTAAAAACTAAAAAACATAACTACCCATAGATTCCACACAATTAAAATAATTTTTGACATATAATACAAATCCTAATGTATTTTTTCAAAAACCTCCCCATAATGTTATTTCTAAAACTCATATAGTATTTTTAAAATCATGTTGTCATAAAAAAACACCAAAAAATCCAAATTGATTAAAAAATAAAATACATTCAACAAACCATAAATAATCCAAATGAACTATAAATTAAATATCAAATGTGATGCAAATGTGTAAAAATAATCCACATCACACTACCATTTACCACTAAAAAGTCTTTAATTAATGACATAAGAAAACTTGATAGTATGAACATA
The DNA here is from genome assembly GCA_963277665.1 of Viscum album. Taxonomy (NCBI): domain Eukaryota; kingdom Viridiplantae; phylum Streptophyta; class Magnoliopsida; order Santalales; family Viscaceae; genus Viscum; species Viscum album. The sequence continues at coordinate 693,766,076 of OY728164.1, forward strand.
ACACATAATGGAATAGGTGTGATAGAGGATGAAGACTAATAGAATCTCTAATAGATAGTAAAAACCCCAAATACTAAAACCTTAAATAAAATTGTCACATAATCATATATAATTACACAACTCTAAAGGAAACTAAACCCATAGGAAAGTTACAGACTAGATACATAATAATTAGGCCTACTTTGGCCCCTCCACCCATTTATATATCATTTTAAATTCATTCCCTAAGAGATAAAGAACTACTAAGAAAATATATTTTTAAAAACACAAAATAGTGTTCTTTCTTCTCTTATCAGTCGCGCCTATCATTTTTAATAATCCAAGATGTAGATTACTAAAATCAATAGTAAAAAATGCAACCCAAGAAAATAATTTATCCATAAATATAAGATCATCTTAAAACTAACCAACAACATCCTCCCAAATGAATAGGGAGAGACTACCAAAACAAGGATCAATGAATTTTAGGACTAAATACACTCATTGGTCACAAACTACTACATGGGAAAACTAGGATGATAATCATGGATCAACATCTCATTGTGAATTCTATAAAACAAAACACCACCCATAAATTGTTACATCCCTAATTTTAATATAAAAAATATTTCATTCATTTTTTTTCATTTATTGTAGTGTTATGTGAATAATAATAAAAACAATAATAATATTTAAAAAATATATAAATAAAATTTTTGAAATAAATAAAGTAAATAAATAAATATTTGATTCTTAATGACACTTATATTTAAAAATTTATAAAAAAAATTAATAGTTTATTTAATCAATTAATTTCATTTATCAATAAATGTTACTAATGCAAAAACCACTATTTTATTCTCATGTTTGAATATTATAAGTACTGATTTAGCCATGTTTCTACATAAATAATTGATTAAATATATAGAATGTCTATAACAAATTATATTTCTTTATTGGAAATGGTTATTTGAAAGGAAACCGAATTGTGAAATAATGAAAAAATAAAGATATAGAATTTACTTTCTTGTGATATTTACAAAAAATGATAAATTTCATGATTGTAAATTGAATTTAAAAATATACATTATATATAAGTGTATATATATATATCAATATATATTTCATAAAATACTGGTGAATTTAAATATATATATATATATACATAAAGTATCCTATTTCAAATTTAAGGTGACGTAATTTATAATAATAAACATATAGTGTAATATAATTGAAATTTTATAATTATTAAATACATTATTCAATTAGAAACATAAAATTCATATAAAAATTTATCTTTTTAATTTATGACTTTTATAAATTCTTTATATAAATTTAGTAATTATGAATATATAAAAATAGAAAATTATGCTAATTATGAAGTATTCCTTTTATTAGGTTTTTATATATAAAAGATGAATTATGAATATTACATAAAATATATTTATAAAATTATAATATTTATTATAATTATCGGATAATTAGGAAAACTGAGGTGATCAACTGTAAAAGAGAATTATAATTTAGGATCGATCCCATAAGGTAATCGATTATGGTTGAGGGCTCAAGCATGAATAAATGGAATCAAACAATAGTGAGGAATGAACTCGAAATGTTTTCAAATATGGAATGTTTTTTAACATAGTTTTTGGAAATTGAGTGTTAGATGTTCACAACGGAGACCCAATTATCTTACACATGTAATTCGATTTCTATAATATCGATGGTTATTATTGTATAGCATCCCAAATCATCATGGAAATATTATTTCATTGACTATTTTTATCTTATTAATTACTTTATCATCATTTTTTTCAATTTCTTCTACCTTAGTCGGCATCATTATTCCTTTTTGTTCATATCTCTCACAAAATCTACAAATGATTAAGGGTTATCTGTATATATTATATCTATATATTTATTTCTATGTCAATTATTATGATAATTGTGATTGATATTAAATAATATTAATTCTTGTTTTTTTACAAGAATTTATCCATTTGAAAATGCATTAGAGATTCATGTGGATATCTATGATTTTTTAAATGGCTAAAATTCCAAAAAAAAATTGGAAAATGTTTGAATGTGTTTCAAATTGACACACCAAACATGGTTTGATATATATATACATAATTATAATCAAATATATGAATTTTATAAAATTAGTTTCAATGTAATACAGAAAAAGGTCCAACACAATTCAATTTGTTGTATGATCTGACTACGAAACATCTTTTCTTTGAGCCTTAACAATAACAAGAAGGCAGTCTTGAATAGAGACTAATATATATTATTTAAACAGTCACATTTAAAATCATTTCTAATATCATTACATAAAATATAAATAATTATCAATTTATGGTTTGAAAATCCATAGTTAATTTCACATATTAAATATCAAAAATAATTGAGTGTATTTATATATGTTAGTAAGTGGTGATTATTTAGTTTATGAAGTAGTATATGTGAAGTAATGGTTATATAATTTTTTTAAATTTTAATTTTTTCTCTTCTCAATCATTAATGAGAATTTTAATGTAAAAGTCTTATTGGAAAAGAATTATAATGCTATGGGAATTAAATTTTTTTCTATTATTTATTTCTTAAAAATTATATTATAGTATTGGATGAAAATAATTTCAGTGAACTAAAAAATATCTTTCTATTAAAAAATTATAGGGAATTTTTTTCATTGTTTTCATGCAATTTTAATTTACAAAAATCCTATATGTATGTGTTTTATTATATGAATAATAATTTTAATTCTCTTTTTCAAATTTACATATTTCTAATGGTTTTATTATTGTTGATAAAATTGATCATTTTAAATGTTAATGTTTTTCTATAGACATTAATGTCATAATTGATACTATATATAGAAAAATTATATAATTTTTATTGAAGTCTCATGCATGTTATTCAGAGTATTTATTTTAATTTTAAAATTTTATATGTTTATTTACATTAAATTTAAATAATTCATATGGATATATTGATTTATCCAAACAAGTATATATTTTTTGAAATGCATGATTATTAAAATATTAAACATTATAAGACAAATATATCTTTTAAAAATATTTATATATATTTTTAAAATAATTTCATTGTTTAAATATAATAATGCAAGCTATGATAAAAGTTATTTTCTATAAATTCGATACATGGGTATTGAATTAGTTAATAAGGAATGGGGAGATCCCAGAACCTCAAGGGTATTTTTTTTAATTCATAATGCTTGTGGACTCATAGATTTTATAAGGTTTCAAAAATATTATTTTAGTGCGTAAATATAATTATTTTACACAAATTAGTGTATAAGTAGAAATACAATTTCAAAGGATATATATTCTAAAATAATTGGGTCTTAAAAGTTATAAACTTTTAATAGGTTTTAAAAGTATTTTTTTAAAACATTGGCTTTTTATTTAATAAAATAATATATTTTATTATTTATTTTATTATTTATATAAAATTTTTAATTTATTTAAAATTACTTTATCCCAGTTTTAAAAACTCTTTACTGTGATATTTTATGCTCAAACCATGTTTTAATTTATTTTTTCAAGATATTTTTAAATGTTTTAATAAATATGGATTATTTTAATGTTTTTGAGAAGGTGTAAAAATCTGTTTATTTAATAATAATATTTTATAACTCTAATATTTTTTGTTTTATGTTCATAGTCCTCCAAAACATAGACAAAAAGGGATCCTCATTCATGTAAAAATGTTTTTATTTTTCATTTATATTTTGAAAAAATACATACAATGTATTATTACACAATATAAATGGGTAGTATTTTTTTAAAAATGGTATAAGAAGAATCGTCTAGACATATTTGTTAACTAGAAATTTTCATTTTAGAAAAAAAAATATAAGAGATAAAATTTTATATTGAATGTCTAGAGAATTATTAAACCTTAATAATATAAATGATCAATCATAATAGTTTTTCCAAATTCCATTGATGGATATTATAAATTTTAGTAAGTGTAATGAATTAATTTCAAGGTAATAATTTGTTTAAAGTAATATAATATAATTTTTTTAAAAAAAACAATAATTGTTTTTTAATTTTTGTCATTTATATATTCATAAACTCTATATAAACAATAATAATATTAATAAAACATATAATGAATAATTATTTAACAGTAGAAAAGGTAAATTAACTAATATAAAATAATAATGACAATCTTGAATGGAAATTTTTATAAAATATTTTTATTAGTTATCATTCTCAATAAATTTCACAAATAAACTATGTTATCAAACTACGAAATTATTTGTTTTTATAGTTAGAATAGTATATGCAATAATTTAAGAATATTTTAAAATTAATAAATATATAAAAATATGAGTTCTCAGTAATTAAATTATTACCCATTAATATCAAAAAGAGTTTTGAAATGTAAATAAATTATAAAATAATTACAAATAATTATATAGAATTTCATATTATGGAATATAAAATAGAAACAATAATTATAATAATTACATATAAAATTTGATGATAGATTATATATATATATCTGTGTGTGTGTGTGTGTGTATACATATTCTATATAGATTTGAGAATAATTTCATCTATATATATATTTGAAGTGTGTAATTGGATATTTAGGGTAATTACTTGTAAAAAATTGACATAATGCTTACTAAAATTCAAGATTCATTTTTTCTATATATTATTTTTTACACTATACCCATTTTTTGTTTTGAATTTTCTTCTGATACCTCATATCCTAAAAAATCAATTTCAATCCATTAATAATGGTAAAAACAATGTAATTTTCGAAAGAGTTAATATCAGTCGTTCATGAAATAAACTCTAACCACTTAAAGTTAAATCTCATTAAAATATACCCACATGTAACTAAAGGTTTTAAAATCTCAAATATTTCTCAACTAGTATTTAAACACAGTCAACCTTTTTTATAATCAAACTATTTTAATAATTTTTGTAACTTATACCGTTTTTGGCCTTTAGAATTCTTTGACTAATATATATATATTAATTTTGAAATTGTGACATTGGAAACTTTTTTAAACATGTGGTATTATGTTTCAGGTTATTTCTATCCTTCTTTCATGATCTATTTAGATTATTCTGGTATCCTTTGTTGTGATTATTTAAAAAAATATCATTATTGACCAACAACCTATTGTCGTATCTTGAAAACATATTATAATTATTAGAATGTGTAACAATTTAAATTGTTATGAAATAATTAACAGTATATTTAAAATACCATAATGATCACATTGTTCATTGAATTATTGAAACTAATTTTGATACACAAAATCATTATAATATTTATTAACACCATAATTCACTGATGTTTTCATATGATCCTGAATTTCATCAAGCTATTAGATAATTTCAATCCTCAATCCTATGTTATTAACATCGATTAATTCTTATACAACATTTTATTTATGTTGAAAATTAATGGATGATGTTATATAAATTAATATTTATTCCTCTTTAGTTTTTTTTTTGTTTTTTGATCCCTCCAGTTAACCTATCCGCCAAGTTCTGATGTAATGTCCCATGATTTTTGGAACTGCAGTTTTGAGAATAAATATGAATTTTTTTCTTTTAGATGCTTATAAGGTGATAAAATTTTATTTAAAAATAGAATATGACCATGGATAATTTTTATGACCACTCCATTGGTCTTGGAATAGGGCCTTAACCCTAGAATATAAATTTTGATGAAATATTTGCAATTTTATTTTTTAAAACAATAATTAATATTTAATTTGTAGTAAATTAAATATTAAATCGTTTTGTCTGGTAATTTAGATATATCATTTGAATGGAGAATCGTATTTTAATTATGTCTATGAAGTTGATTCTTGAATGAGGATTTCATCCTTAGTGAGACAATAACTCTAGTTTGGTACAGGAGCCATCCTGGGCCCCTTTTTATTTTCTTTTATTTTTTTCCTACGTTTGTTCTGTTTGTCTTTTTTCATTTATGTCTTTTCCTTTCCACTATTACTTCCCATGTACACATAAGAGTGGCTCCTAATATTCTATTAAATTTGTAGAGAATTGATAGGGGATAGAAAGGGTGAGAAGAAGGGATGGAGGTGTTGTCTTGAATCCCTCGATAAGCTATATTGACGAGTGGAATCTCTGGACCACATATTTAAGAGAAGCTTCGTCAGTTTCCTCCCAAAGGTATTCACATTTATGTTTTTTTTTTTAAAACCCATTTAAATTAATTACTTAATGCTTCAATTTCCTTATTATGATTTCTATTGTCTCATAGTGGCTAAATCTATAGACTTTGGGGTTTAAACATGGGTTTTGGATGATACGGGTGTTTTTCATTTGGGAAATCACAACAACATGACATGTAGTTTGGGGTACATATCATATGTTCTTATCGATTGGGAAGTATGATTTATTAAATTGTACACACTATTTTTGTGGTATAAACCCCATGTACTAGTACATGACTATGTAGCCGAGTACCTGGGAATTTCTACTATTGTATGGGTACATGGTTGTGTAGCGTATAGGTTCGGACCCCTTGTGGCTAGAACATCTGGGAAAATTACATAGTCTGACATGTAGAAAACCAGGATGATTTATGGACACATGCATTTACCCCACATAGAGTACACATTGTGTACTTGTTTCACATGTTGTATTCCTCTGCCATCCACATGCCTAAGCCAGTGGGAGGATACAACCACACAGTGCTGCAGAATACACATTGTTTACAAAGCATGACCAATAGTGTGCTACCCCAATTAAACACTTTGGGGGGTTTTCATGCCTTCTATCTCCAAAGTCTCAATTGGTCCTAATAGTAGCCAATTATAAATGGGTTTCCAAGTATATCATGGTGGTTACACCCATTGATTATTTTGAGGACTCCTAATTGGTATTTTATGTCTTCTATCTAAACGGTGAGGTCTTTTCTTAGGTATTCGAATACATGTTTATCTTGACAGTGAGATGTTGAGTGAATGATAGGTTGGGTGTTCAAACTATCTTAGATGAGTCCTAGATCTACTATGAGCTATGATTTATCTCTTCTTACCAATACTTTTTGGGACATTTCCCATTTGGGATGTTCCCTTCTAGAATATGATTCCATGCAACCAAATGCTTGTAAGGATCCCCTATGGATGCCTTTTATAATATGATGACCTATGGTGTTCATTGTAGGATCCCTAAACATGTGTATAGTTGTGAGGATCCTAAGTAGGAGGCCTCATCAGTGCATTACATGAGGGACGTAGAGGATTCCCATTGTTTGACTGACTTGTATCTATACATTAGGTTTTAGTAGAGATGGTAGCATGTGTCCCCATAGAAACTGAATCAAACTGGAAAGCGTGTTGGGAAAGGACTAGAGTGTTGTATTGGGTGTGTGGGACATGATCATTGGTTTTTTATGTATTTGACCTGATTATTTTAGATGTAGTGATTTTTACGGGAGGTTATTCCTAGTTGGTTTTTGTTGAGCATGGATGAAGGCACATTTTATTATGTTGGGATGTAAGGAGGTAATTCATGGGATCTATTTTTCTCATATGTATTCCAAGACATTCTTCCTTAAGATATGGATTTTATCCATGATATTTATGATATTTTACATTTGTACCACGAAGTAATACATGTGACATGGCTATTGATCCTAGAAAAATGTATATAGTAAGATATATTTGTTTGGCATGTCTATGGCTATTTCACAGTATCTGGTGGTTTATCCTCTATTGATGACTTGTAGACCATGAGTGATACCTGGATTCCCATTATAGGAATGCCTTGAATGGGAATAATGGGTTGATAAAGTGTATACTATTAGTGATACTTGGATTCCTATTGTATAAATTCCATGGATGAGCTTAGTGGGTTGATGTCTTGCATAACCTGAGTGATACTTGTAATCCTGTTGTAAGAATTCCATTAATTGTCATAGTGGGTTGATGAATTATATACAGAAAGTTATACTTTCATTCCCATTTTAGGAAATCCTTAAATGGACACTTTGGGTTGATCACTGAAATTCTCTAATTTATACATGGATTCATATTCTATGAATTCCTAGAAAGGGCTTAGTGGCATGATTACTTATTAACCCTAAGTGATACTTGGATTCCCATTGTTAGAATTCATTGGATGGTCTCACAAGTATGATGACTTCTATTCCATGAGTGATACTCATATTCCAATTGTAAAAAAATATTTGATGTGCTCTTAGGAATTTTTATATTTGATTACAATTATTAATCTCTTCTAGATCTGTAACAATACTCCAAATGTGTAGCATGGAATCTTAGTAGATTCCAGTTTACTGAGATTATGGAACATGTGTTTGATATTAATTGTTTTTCATGTTATTTATTTTCACATACCAATGAATTTTTAAATTTATGTATATATGTATTTTTATATGCCTATATATGTATACATATATTGATAAAGACATCTATGGTAGAACATAACCATATTGAAGGGATTATGGACTTGAAGTTTGATTGTGGTTTCATGTTTTTGGTTTGCTTAAATTTTCAGTTCTATCAAATCTCAGATGACCAATATTCTTTTCCTATAATTACAACAACAGAGTTATAAGTTTCTTCTCATGGTGTCCTAATAAGATTACTTTATAGACCTTATCATGCACCTTGTTGTACGTGTAGACCTTATTTATTGTTTTCTATTTGAGTATGAGTTTCATAGTAGATAGGGCTAAATCCAAGAGTTTTATGATCGAGCGGAACTTCTCATGTGATTCATGTGACTGGGATGGTGTAGTTCAACAACGATTTGAGAATAAGTACATGGTTAGGATCTTTGTTAGTTTTAGATCCATGTATTTAATTGTTATTTTATTTGTACATTGTATCTATATAGTTGTCCCAATGGGTAACAATTTCTGAATTGTATTTCATAGCTATTTAGGTTTTCACAATATTTTATTGTTAAAACAAGTTCAATTATAGTGGTTTACTGCTTCTGCACTCGATTTACCATCCATTATGGATTATACATAAATACATTCACTATTTTAATACTTTTATATGAGGTAATATTCTCCCCATTATCACACCCTAGTCCCTCACTACTAGTCATCGACCTATGTCTTATGGGGAGGCATTCTTCTGGCCTAGTAACCCACTGGCTCGTAGCACCATTTTAGAGGCATCTGAGTCATGACGTTACAAATATGAATCCAAAGAGAAATTTTTTCCAGATCATTACTATTTAAGAATGGAAGACATCAGGATTTAGGGTGTGTCGAATCCATTGAGGGAAATCAGATTGGTGTGTCGAGAAAACTTATTCTTGTATAAAGTCTTAGTTATTGTTGTGTAGGATTTTTATTCTCATACAAGTTTTTACAATTGTATCTGATTTTATCTTTGATAAAAGAACAAGTTGTGCGGTTGTTTTTATTTACGATGGATCTCAATATATTGGGCATTAGAAAGAGGCATGAGATCGAATTTGACTCCATCACATCAAAAGGAAGACACATCTGAGGCATCATATTCAGAATGTAGGGATCATATCATATTGACCTGATATAGTGAGATTATTTCTAAGGGCTGAGGCCTTTTGGGACTACGTACCCATCAATAGTTTTTTATGATAGAAAATTAGTTGGATCTATGTTGAGGGCCTTTTTAGTTAGTCTAATGACTTAGTACTCATTCACAAGAGGTGTTGTGACATAGTAGGTCAATATGGCACACGATGAATTATTTTTTATCCATTTTCGGGGGCTTATTCGATGGTTTGGTGTAGTTATGTTAGATTTTAGAGTAAAATTATTTTGGATACTAGAAATTTTCATAGGAATTGGACATATATAGGGTATTTCCATATAAAGATACTAGTGTGTGTCAGTTCAGTTTCACTTATTCATTGGTTTGTAACCGACAAGAAGAAGTTCATTCTAAGGATGCTCTGAGAGAACAAGTCCACTGTATGTCATGTTTTTATCTTTTACCCTACTGGGTCATTGTAATATATACCTTCTTTTTTAGTGGTTTGACCTTTTGGGACATGTAAATAGACATTGTATCCTAATTGTGAGTCTTGTTCTATAGGGCTATGTTGGAGACCGAGGGGCCTTGGTTTAGAATCAGACTATTGTATGTCAATATTTTTTTTTGTTCTATGGTGACCATCATATGATAGGTTGGAAACTATTTTTTCAGATGTATTTTTGGTATTTATCTAGCTCATATTCTCATTTTTTTATTGAGACATGATAGATTCTCTAGTTTTTAATTATAGTCATGTCGATGACTTCATCAATTGATGAAGCACCTTGGGTAATTTTTTTAGAGACAAGGATCAATCTGATATACTATTTTAGTGGATGGAATTTTATAACAATGTTTTCTGGAGTTTCTAATGTTATTAGAGCGTCGGTAGACTATCATGACTGGAATAATGAAGGGGGACATCCAGTCGTTGAATAAATCGTGGCATTGGTGAGGTGATGATTTTTGAAGAGGATTTCCAAGGGTGCTTCTGGATTGTGATACTGATGTCATGTGTAGTATAGTCAGTGTAGTGTTGTATTGGAAGAATCACTGGAGTACGAGTCAGGTTATAAAAATACATGTTAGTTGGTATTGGTATCATTGGGATATTAATCAATGAGTGGATGGGATAAAGATGAGGAATGGTGTTTTTAAAAAATTTTATGGGATGTGATCCTAGTGGTTCTGTGGATTATCCCTCTATGGTAGTGGTGAAATAAATAAATTAATCAGATATTGTGAGATGGATGACCTGTGGCAAAATCCTGGACAGGTTTTGATATAACGGTGAGTGTGGATCCAAGGGATCTATACACACTATTTGGAAAATCTTATTATCTTACAATTAGAGATAATCATGATATATCTTGATTCGTCTTGACTTTTTTGATAGAGTTTAGGTTGTATGTTGAGAGAATTTTATTTCTAAATTTTCTTCCCTAGTGGGGAAAAGAACCTGTTGAGGTTCTTCTCCTGTAGCAGTGTAAGGTATGTCATACGGTAGGGAGTGAAAAATTGGCATTTGAGTTTGGTGACCCTTGTTTTCAAAAAAAAATTGGGAACATTTTGTGATCCATTTGGATCAGTGTTTGTTTTGAGGTGAAAATAAGGGTATTCTTATAGAGGGGAGTACCAGATCAGTTGTAGTTAAATGTGTTCCATATAGAAAGTTGTTTTTGATGCTTTGATGTTGGTCATCTGATAATATAGATAGCTTGGTGGTGAATTTATCAAGTAGAGAGAATGGATCTATGTATTTTCATTAGGCTTCTTGTAGATTATAAAGTTTGTGGTGGGGAGTTTTTTAGCTCTCATGTTTTTTTGGCCTATAATTTTAAGAAAAAATTTGAATTTCTACTTTAAAATGATTGTAATGGGAGAAATTGAGTTTTATACATAGAATATGACCTTTAAAAAAATTTCTAACCCCTCTGTTTGTCATGTAATAGGGTTTTTATCACAGGACAAGAATTTGGTTGAATTCTGATCCCTTCTAATTTTGGAGGAAAATTTAATGTTTAATACTTAAAAAATTAAAAATTAAATTGTTTTAACTAGTTAATTTAGATATAAAATTTGAAAAGAGTTTTTTATTAATACATTATCTTCATCATTGACTATGGAATGAGGAATTATGATTGGGCATGCCACACACTCGAGTCGGGCAATGGGTCGAGCCTGAGCCCCATACTCTTTTTTCTGTTTTTCATTATCTTCATTGTTTTTGTCATTTGTATTTTATTTATTCTAAATTAATCATTTTATTCTCACATAAACCAAAAATGTTTCCCACATATGATTCTTGAATGAGATAAAAGTTTTAGTGATAAATATAGGTAGATAGGAATTGGGATGTGATGACATAAGGCCCTCGACATGGTGGATGCATGTAAAACAACTTTAGACTGTGGATTTGGGAAAAGCATTGGTGATTTCCATCCAAAGTTAGGAATATTAATGGAAAACCTATTTAAATTATTATTCACAATTTATTAAATCAATATTATACATACTTGTGTCCCCTAGTGGTTACATCAGTTTAGTTTCGAGTTTAGACGGGTGTTTCGGGCAATTTGAGGATTTTCCATTTGTTAAAACCTAATAACATGTTGTGTAGTCCATGGTGACATACCATGTGTTCTTCATATAATTTGAAGATTATTTTTAATGAGTACGCACCATTTATGAGATATAAATTCTATGTACTAGTACTCATCCATGAAGCTGATTACCCCTGCATTGCTAACCTTTTAAGGGTATATGGCCCTGTAGCATAATCGATAAGACCCCTTGTGGATAAAACATAGTGTAATAGTACACAGACCAACTAGATAGGTTTATGGACATCGGAATGTACCCCATTTAGGGTACATAGTGTGCACCTATTTCACAATTTGTGCACCTGGGTTATCAACATGTCCATGCTAATGGGAATACACGACCAATGGGGGCAGCGGGAGTACATACCGTGTACTGAGGGTGACAGGCAGTGTAATGCCCCTTTTCAACCCTTTGGGGGTTCTTCACACATTATATCCCTAATTCATAATTTTACATGAGAGTATTCCATTTTGAAGTGTTTCCCATTTAGAACATTATGGGGATACCAGTAGAGAATTTTGAGGAGTCATAATGGATTCTTTTGGCCTTCTATCTAAATAGAAAGGTCTTTATACCAGCTTTTGAATTCAGTTTTCTCTTGATAGTAAGAAATTGAATAAATGATAAGTTTTCTATTCAAAGTAACCCTGTTGAGACCTTAATATGAGATGATCCATGACTCATCTCTCATGGTCTATGCTTTTTGGGATGTTCCCCTGGGGATATGTGCCCTTATGGCCTATGAGTCTGGTAAACCATATGTTTATAATAATCCATTAAGGGATTCCTTTTCATATAAGTTACACAAGGGAGTCCCTTGTAATATACCTATACTTTTTTATCATTAAAATGATTTCTATTATGATTCATCATAAGAAACTAACATGGTGGAACCATTTGATTTCCATTGTTTGGCCAGCCCTAAGTTGTACAACAAATTTGGTTAAAGAAGGTTACATGTGTCACCTTTAAATATGTACAGAATAAGAAGGCCCCTAGCCCTATGACTGGGGTGATGGGTTGGTATTTTTGGGCACCCTCACTTATGTCTTATGTCAGGGACATGTCTATTATCGATGCATCAATGTTTACAAAACATTCATCCTAGTTGGAGGTTACTAATTTCGACGTGAGGCATTATTCTTCCTATTGGGATGCCCGAATGTTCATCCTTGGATATTCTTTGTTCATTAGAAGCCCCAGATGTGCTTCCATGGGATCTGACCTTTGAGCCATGTTATTTATGATATTTTACTTGTGTACCTAGAGGTACTACATTGGACTTCTATATTCATCACCGATGTATATAATTTTTTATGATATCCGGAGGTGATTCATGGTATCCATATATTGTGCCTTACATTAATACTTGTAAACCCTGAGGGATACATAGATTACCATTGTAATAATTCCTTGGATGGGTTCAGTGGGTTAATGTCTAGTTTACCTTGAGTGATAATTGACTTCAAATTGTAGATATTCTTTATTTGGGATTATTTGTTTCATGAATTGCATACCCTGAGTGATATATTTAATCCCATTGTTGGAATGCTAGGGTTAGGGTCTATAGGTTGAAGACTTATATACCATGAGTGATAAATTGATTCTCATTTTAGGAATTACTTGGATGCAATTTATGGGTTGATGACTTATATAAAATGAGTGATACTTATATTCCTTTTGTTGGAATTCCATAGATATTATGTGTTGTCTGATGAATTATATACCCTGAGTGATACTTGGGTTTCCTTTGTAGGAATTCCTTGGATGGGCTGAAAGGGGTGATGAATTATATGCCATGAGTGATACAAAGTTTCATATTCTAGGAATTTTATGGACAGGAAATAATAAGTTTGACATATAATCATAAATATTATGCTCTTTTGGATAAGTTATGAGACTCGAGGAGTGCTGTATTTATTCTCACTGGATTTCCCGTTGATCGGGATTACAGACCCGAGGTTTGAATACTATTTATTTTAGGTTATATGATTTTTCATAATAGTGTATATTCATATTTATATATATATATATATTGTTAGGGAACTATACATGTATACATATATAGATATGGACATCAATAATAGAACATGTCCTATTGTGCATGATTACGGACCCAAGGATTGACTATGGATTCACATTTATGGTTTTCATACATTTTCAATTGTGTCTCGGCTAGGCTGAACAGTGTGAGTTTGTTACAAAAATAAAAGAATAGTTATATAATTCTTGTAGGTGTAGAATACATTTATTTTTTCACACACTTGCACGTGAACCATGGTGTATGTGTAGACCTTAGTATTCTTTTTAGTTTGTTCTTCAGTTTCAGGGTAGATTGATTCGAGTTCTATAGTTTCACAATTGAGCTTACCTACTTGTCTTGTTTATATGATCGGGCTGGTGTATTTCGACAGTGTTTGGAGATAGGGCACATGGTCTTACATATATTTAGTAGTCGAGACCTATACATTTTCTTTCACTCTTTTTCTAATATATATCTATAATGTCAGCCCGGATAGTGACAAGTTTAATATTTTATTTCATAGATGATCAAAAAATGATATCATTTTATTATTAAATCATGATCAATTTCAATAGTTACTACTTCCAAACTCTATTTTCTTTTCTCTTGGTATCATAATTTTCTACTTTCTCTATTTTATCACTTGATATAAGGGAATTTTTTACCTAAAATCACACTGAGAGACCTCGCTTCTAGTTGGAAGCCTCTGTAATATTGGGAGGTTCTCTTGAGGCCTATTTACCCCTTGGCTCATGGCAATGTTTTTGTGAAATCTGGGTCAGGACGTTACTTCTGAGTTTAAGGTAACCTTTCATCATAAAAAGCATCTATTGAACAAATTTATGGTAGTTCTATATGACAAAAATTCTGAAAAACCTCCCTAAACCTATCCTTGGTTTCATGAAAATATGATCTATCATCTAGAATGATGTATGAAATCTTACTCATAAACTCTCCCTTAAACCATGGAGGGTAAATTTCATTATGAAATAATTGTACACATTACCACATATTTGAAAAATGTTTTCATATAGTAATAAAACCTATTATCGATAATTTTCATTTAATCATAAAAGGAAACACATAAATTTTATGAAATCCCTCAAACATCTATTGTAATGGATACTTCTATAAAACATTATAGAAATCCCAAGTTATGGAAACAAATTAATCATTCAAAATCTCATTCAATTAAGGTAAAAACTAAAAGGGTACTATTTAAATCATAATTTTTATCTCTCATATTTATTATAATGTTAAATGGGATATGTGATAACTAGGGGAGTAGATAGTCCATTTTCCATAGAATTACTTTTTTTGAGTAATTTGAACATTGTTACCTAAATATCCCTCTCTCTCTCCATCAAAAATATTATATTTATATAACATATTTATTAATAATGATTTTTTTAATCAAAGAGATTAAAGGCTCTTTATATTTATATTTTTATGTAGTGTTTATATATTATTAATTATTTCAAAAACAAATTGAAAAAAAATTATTTTTTATTTTGATTTTTTTGGACACACATTGTTATAACTAAAAATGACGCAGAATTTTCACATTTCATCTATAATCATAATTTACTTTTTAAACCTATATAAAAAAACATTGTACTGATCTAGGTCAAACAAATGGTAAATACTAATACATAACCAAAAGGATGAATAACTCAGAAAGACAACAATGTAAAAAAAGGAAAGTAGTTTTGAGGTGGAAGTATTCATGTTTGGTAAGACAACCTTGAATAAATAGTGAATGTGATTGAAAAAAAGACAGATTCTAAATGAAGAAAATGGTATATTATTTGAATATATAATATCAAATAAGGGTAAAAGAGGGAGATATTTCATCATAACATGAACATTAGTAATGAATAACAGGATCATACAATTTTAAAACCATAACCAACATATCAAAGATCATAATCTTGAATCATATCATAATGATTTTTAGTTCATGAGATAAGAATGATATGGAAATAAAATAAAATGATATAAGAGGGAACAAAATTTGAATAAGCCATAGAATTGTGGAATTCATATAAGGATATTAAATATTATGTCAAGGTTATAAGGAAATATATTTGTAACATGTTGGACTTGGGCTATTTACTTGTTTACTTACTTCAAGATTGTGATTACATAAAATGTATCCTTTTGTTTTAGTCTTGGGATAACCTTTTATGTAACTTTTGTTTTCAACTATGATAACTTCCTATGTAACCTCTTCTTTCAGGCTTAGGATAACCTCCCATGTACCCTTTGATCTCAAATGCCATTAATCCTGACCTAATTCAATTGAGAGAGATATAGGTCCAACTAATCTAATAATAAATAAATATGTGTTTCACATGATCAAAGAACATTCATCTCTTTAGAACCCATTTAAGTAAATGTGATTCATAGAACATTTCATCATAGAATAACTCTCGAAAATACATTATTAATAATCATTTTATCATTTAATGATAACATTTCTCATGAAAAAGGTACCAGTTTCCTAAATATCATATCATAAAAACTAAAATATATTATCCTGAAGAATAATAATGGTATTCATAAATCATATCCCTATAAATCCATAAGTAACGTCAGAGAATTTAATCATAGATGGAAATTTTTTTAAGGAAAAATCACATGGACCATTTCTTGAGGATAATAACCTTTCTATTTTGAATAAAAAATTAAGAAATACAACATTAAAAATATTCCATTATTTGAAAATTATCTTTGAGACATATAAAGATATCTTAATAACATTTAGGGGTCTCGATGTTGGAAAATATCATTAATGATATATGGGTTAAAAAATATTCCATTCACATTTTTGGTAAATCCCAAATAGGGATTCTTTTTAAAAAATACAGGATTAATTATTTTAACGAAATTTAAAAAATATTTAAATTTAAAAAAATTATAATTTTTTTATAATGTAAAAGTATTTTGAAACCTTTTTTATTAAATATGGATCTGGAAGAAAAATGTTTTTCAATAAAAGATATAAATAAATTTATTTTACATTAAAAACACTCTTTTTTAATCATGAAATCATGAATAGAGAAATAATATAGGAAAACATTAATTATTAAAAAGGAACCAAAAGAGAATATTATTCATGATTTTTTTGGATATGGATTACAATATTTATTCATTGAAGGAATATACATAAAGAATTGAAATAAATAATTTGAATGTACCATAAAACCATCACAACATTGGTAATATTGGATAATAAATTCAATGAAATATTAACATTAAATTAAACATAAATTATCAAGATAAAAATTAAATTAATTATATTACATGTAAATGGGGCTTTATATTCACTTCATAAAATAATATTGGTTCATAAAATAACATATGTCTCAAATAAGAAAAAGTGAGACAAAAATACCTTACCACATTGCCAACATTATACTAGTCAACAAAATGAATGAGAGAGCCAAAATGGATATGTAAAATAAAATAATTTTCATGGTAATAATAATAAAATATTTTCATGACCAATATACATACCAGATAAAACAAACAGTCATTGAATGTTGCATGTGTCGCCCTGAATTAAAAAAGATGAGATGGAAATCCCTTAATATAAGTCTCCAAATCGTTCACACAAATTCAAAAAACATGTATAATAAATATAATTTTATTATAAATATATGTATTCTGTTATGTACTATATATATTATTATACATCATTTTTTTATTATCTTTTATTACCCATTCATTATCGATTCCACTTTAAAGTAACATTTGGGGGAATAATTGATTTATTTTTCATGTTTGTTTTGATTTTTTGGTCCTCTAAATAGGATCACGGTTACAACATATAAATAATTTTTTACATGTTCTATATATCATATATATTCAATATATAAATATTTTAGAGTAATCTATATGATTTAGAGTATGAGAATGAAATACACAATTCATAGAGAAGATAGGTCATATGTATGAATAGGTTTTTCATTTTCTCAATGGGTTGAAATAATTTTAAGAAATATATTACCACAAAAAATTATATATATGATATATATATCACATGTGTTAATTAAAAATATCCTGATCAACTTCCATGTACAGCCCGAAAAAATCACAACACCTAATCAGATGTTACACCACTATGCACACAGAAGACATTATCATATCCCCCACAGAATGTAAATTATGAAGATATTATTGATATAATAATTAAATAAGTATAGTAATATCATAAATATCATATCAATATTATTAATCCATAATTATATATATCTTCTAATGGTGGTGATGGAAAGAAAACAACCTCGGTTTCTGAGGTACTAGTCCGCGAAAAAAACGAACAACATTTTCACTTTACATTTTATGTAATTGGAGATTGATATAGATTATCACATGTAAATATTATTATATATATGATATAAATAATAAATAATATTTTATATTTTAATAAATAATTTATTTTTTAAACATAATTAAAAAAATAATGTGCTTGTTGAAGACAATTTTAATCTCTTAGACGTACCATATTTGGATATCCATTTAAGGACACTAATTTCTTTCTTTTGTGGGGACCAAAAACTATAGAAAATCGATAATTATATATGGGAGGGATTATTTCGTGTTTTTTTCTAGATTCTAATATAGTTTATATTATGTGAAGGTTAGTGGGGTCCTTTTATAAGGGGTGAAAGGAACCCACTTGGAAACTACTTTCTAGTTCCCCAATAGAATCAAAAATTATAATTTAATTTATAATAAAAAATCTCCCAAATGAATATATATTAGAAATTAAGAATTACAATATTGCAATATTGAATTTAAATATTATTATGAAATGATTAATTTTAATTTTATCCCTAACCTTATTAGTTTATCCACTATTAAACCAAATTTTAACTATATCGTGGTTATTTTTTTCACTGTTTATTATGGTAAAACATTATATAAAAATTATACTATTATATAAATTATTATTAAAAAAAATATTCAATTTTTTTTTCAATATTCTATTAAATTTTTTTTTGTAATTTAATTTTAAAATTAAATATGCAGACTTAATGAGAAATAGTTCCCCAATGTGGGAATATTCCAATGCTTAAGAAAATTAATATAAAAATTCAATATAAAAATTATTCTAGTTACCTGAATTATATTAATTTATTTTTATTTTATTTTACATTACATTTAAATCATTTTTAAAATAATTAAATTTATAAATTCTTTTAATGAAATTGTAGTTTTCAGAAAAACCAAATTTTATAACAATTCACAAGGAAAAAAATTAATCTATTCAAAAAAATAGTAAGTATTCATTAATATATAATTATGAACCTATTATTTGAAAATTTATATATATATTCTAATTTGATTTTACCTTTAACTAATTAATATTAATTTAATTTCCTATAATCTGATGATATTACTTTTTAGGAAAATGTTGTTTTTAAGTATAATAGTGGATTTATTCTTTTATCTTGTATAGAAAACACAAAAGATGAATGTTAAATAATTTATTTAATATAAGTCAACAAAAGATAATTTTTAATTTATTGCGGTAAAAAAATTCTGTGTGTAAACATATTTTTTCAAACAAAGAATTACTATATTTTTAAATTGATTTTATTTTAATTTATAATTAATTGGTCACTAAAGAATTTAATTTACATAAAATTTGAATTCGTATATTTTATAATTATTTAACTTCTACTCATACCAAAAATTACAACAACTTGGATATGACTACCATATTAAATAAATATATTTTAGTATCATGTCATATTTCTTTTAAACATGGCATTCCATAAACCCAATATTAAATCAATATTGTTTATAAGGAAATATAAAATAAGTGTTTAATGTAATGAAAGAAAAATTTGGTGCTTCATGTAAAGTTAGAAGATGAAATTATTAAATTCAATTGAAACTAATAATTCAAAAATATCAGGGGGTTCAAAGTTATTAAAAAATATTATTATTTATAAATATTTATTGATAATTATTAAAGAATATTATTTTGAATAATAAAAAACTTATGTTTGGAGGGAATTGTATATTTTTATTACTATAACATTTTTAGGAATTTTTATATTAAATAATTATATTTTTAATATTAAATACAAAAATAAGAGTGATTATTTACTAAATTAATATAATTGGGTGAAATAGATATTATTATGTTTATTTATATTATCTATCTTCTTTTTGAATAATTATAATTCTAAAATTTATGATCATTTATTTAGGAAAAAATAATGGAAAACAAATGCACATGTTACTATATAGCATAAAAATAATTGAAAGGATTCAATGATTTCTTTATGAGGAATCTATGAAGGATATTATGGATACTTCAATAAAACATGACTATATTTTTTTTGGAAAATATAAATTACTAATCAAGGGAATAAGGATTACAAAGCCAATTAGGGAACGAGTTCACCCAACAATGATCACCCCATTGTTTCCCAAACCAAGCAAAACGGTGGGGTTTCGAATTGCCATCTATTTTGATGAAAGAAAATTTTCATGCATCGAATCCATCAGCCAGGGACCAGATCTTCCTTAAGATGAGGGAATAAGGCTGGTAATCGACATCCTATATAGAGAGATCATTGACCACTTCGAGGCTGTCAGATTCCCCCCAAATCATGGACAAAAATTTTGATTGGGAAAAATGAATCCCTTGGAGGATGGCTGAGGTTTATGCCACCATAGGGCTCCATAAATTTGGCACTGCCTTAAACTGAGCTTCCACAATCTAGCCAAAACATTTTTGAGTAATTATCCCAATACCGACCCTTGAATTGGAAGAGACCACAACATCATTATTAATCTTGAAGAAACCCTCAGAGTGGGAGACCAAAGAGGAGTCTCCAGTCGATTGTGGCTCAAAGAAGGCCCCACATCAATTTTCATCCAACCATTCATCCACTCCAAAGATCTATCCACCTAAAGGTGATCAAGGGTCACCTTCATCTGGAAAATTCATTCATTCCGTTGAGTCCAATTCAACCCAGAAATTGGTCATATCATCCCTACCACTCTCGGTTCTAGTGAAGACACCGAATTAGAAAGGTTTGGGACCAAGACAATTTAAGGATCAAATAAAATTCCAAAATCCGGCCTCCACACCTTCCATACCCCTTCCACCCCCTTAGAGTAAATAATTGAATGCATTGGGGATTACACTTCCTGGAGACACAAAGGACAGGTGTCGTCCTCCTCTAAATGTCAATGCACCAAAAGTCACAGGTTGGAAGAACCCTGTCATAGACCTTCTACCAAAAACATTTCACCTTAGGGGGAGCGTTGAGGGACCAGAGTAACTTCCACTGATTATCAACAACAACCTGGGCCAAACCTTGAACCCTCTGTTTGTAAACCGAACGAACATAATATCTCCCATGAGGTTCCATAGTCCAGAAAATCATATCACTACCCATTCCTGGTATGAGAGGGATACTCGGGATGAACTGAAGATCCACCTCGTTAAACCAGAAACCAAGATTCTCCTGATCCCACTCCTCAAGCGAGCCATCAAGTAGGTCAAGTACCCTTACATCATCGAATCCAGGGACAACTGGTGAGAAAACCTTATGATTGACACCATCTTCCAGCCATGGATCATTCCAAATGTTAAGATTAATACCATCAGAAATTCTCGACACATATCCCAAATCAATGAGATATTTTTCTCCCAAATTCTCCTCCACATAAAACATGGTTTTGGCCCCAGCTGGGCATACAGTAAGTCAGAAGGAGAGATGTACTTACTCACATCACCTTTGATAACATGGTATTTGGGTGGAAAATAAGGTGTCATCCTTGCTTTTCTAGAAGATCCTCGTGAAACCATTTAGGATTTCGGAAGCCAAGGCCACCTGGGAATTTTGAAACACACAACTTCTCCCAATACATACGATGTGAATTATGTTTTCCCTCATTGGAGCCCCACCAAATGTTGGCCAACCGGGAGTGGATTTGGTCAACAAGAGTTTCTGTGAATTCAAACAGCTACATATCATAGGAAGGGATTGCTTGGGCCACTGACTTTACGAGAAATTCCTTTCCCTCCTTGGAAATCATCCTACTAGAGCAAAGACAAATCAAATTATCCACCCTACCTGCAATCGCGGTGAAAAATTGTTTCTTCAACCTACCCAACAGGGTCGGGAGGCCAAGGTATTTAGGATTCTTATCAACCAGCGGAAACCCACACATTCACTGAAAATCCTCTCTCTTAGCTTGTGGGACGCCTTTACTGAAATATATCTCTAATCTCAACAAATTAAGGTGTTTCCTAGAGGCCTTTTTTTATAAATTGATGATATTCACCACTGCACTACATTCTTGCGGGGTAGAATGGGCGAAAAGGAGGCTATCATATGCAAATAAGAGATGTGAGATAAGGGGCCATTTCTATATACCGTAGCACCATGGATAATTCCTTGATCTATCGCATTCAAGATGAGATGAGAAAAGAAATCTGCCACCAGAATGAAGAGGTAAGGTGATAGGGGGTCCCCTTGTCTCAAGACTCTTGATGGTTTGAAGCTCGCTGAATGGACCCCTTAAATATTGATTCTGTAGGAGACATATATAACAAAATTCATGACATTAGATATCTATTTCATTCCAAAAGCCGACCTGTATAGAACACGTTTGAGAAAAGTCGATTCATATTTTTCATAACCTTTCATTATATGGTGTTTCATTGCCATGGTGCCACGCCTGGATGAGGAGCGAGTTTTCATAGAGTGGAAAAATTAGAAAGCAATTTCAGCATTATTCGTAATAGATCTCTTGGGGAAGAATTCCCTTTGGTTATATGAGACAAGAAATTGGAGAAAAATCCTATGTCTGGACACCATAAATTTGGAAAAAAATTTGCAAATCACATTACACAGGCTAATTGGCCGAAACTCCGAGATTTTCTGAGGGCACTGTTATTTGGGGATAATAGTAATAAGAGTTTAATTCAGGGATTCTAGAGAGGCTTTTCCATCCCACACCTCCTTTATAAGGGCCACCACATCAGGTCCCACTATATGCCAAAAGCGTTTAAATAACAGAGCATGAAACCCATTAGGCCTCGGTGCCTTGGTAGAGTGGATTAGATGCAGGGCCCCAAGGACTTCCTCCTCAGAAAAATCACTTTCTAGGTACCGATTGATGTCTTCTATAACCAATTTTTGGATGCATCCACTCACTCATTAGGGAGTACAAATACTTTCTGCTGAGTTGATATTGCTGAAAAAGTTCACCATAATGGAGTGAATGTCGTTTATGTCATTCACAACACTTCCATTGGGGTCCTCCAGATGATCAATAGGATTCTTCCTTCTTCTCTCAGATGCTCGTTGGTGAAAAATGTTGGTGTTCTGATCACCATCTCTGATATGGGACTCTCGTGCCCGAATGAACCAAAAAACCACTTTCTCCCTTAGAGGTGCATGAAGCTTATTTTCGTCCACATAGATGTTTCTAAGGACAGAGTCACAACCAGGATATGAGTGGAGTTTCTTTAATTGATTCTCCACCTCCTTAAAATGTCATTCAAAGTTACCAAACCTAGATGAGCTCCACTTTTGATGGCTAGCCACAACATTGCAGATGTTGGACATGATGCACTGCTTTGATCCCTCCCACACTGCTTGAATCACCTTTTCACAATCACTATCTTGGAGAAACATTCTTTCAAAGTGAAAGGTTCGCTTAGGTCCCCTTTATTGCCCTTGTGGGACTGTTGACAACATGATTGAGCAGTTTTCAGAGGAGATGGGTGGCAGGTGTACGATAGAGAAGGCATGGAAAAGAGAGGTCCACTCATCATTCCCAAAAAATCTATCTAAACATTCCGCCATGTGGTTCTCCATTGACCTACACCGATTCTAGGTAAACGGTGATCCATAAAACACGAGTTCATGAAGAGAGTTTGAAACAAGAGACACCCGAAAAACATTCATCACAACACCACTACTCACATGTCCCCATTATTTTTTATGGGGAGACAGGACCTCGTTAAAATCCCTCCCCCCCCCCAATCAGAAGAGGGGTAGGGATGGAGTCCCTTCGTTGCTTCATAAGGTCCCATGAAATGTGTTTGTCCTGCTAACCTGGCCACCCGTAGAACCCAACGATCGACCAAGCAAGAGCCCCCGGACCAAAAACTGTCACAACAATATGGTTACTTGAGTAATTAGAGATCTGGACCCCAAGGTCCTCCTTCCACAAGAGGCAATGTCAACCTGAGTGTCCTTGTCTTCCAATGGGAAAGATGTTTTTGAACTCAATATTCCATCCCATAAGACCGACATCCTTGTTATCCAACATAGTAACAGATTCAAAAAATATGTTAGGGAGAAATTTGAAACTCCAATTATGGTGAACATGAACCGTTCTAGGATTTCCAATCCCCTGACAGTTCTAGCATAATATTTTCATTTCCCTATGCGGGGCTGGACCACACCTGCCGTCACCTCTGAAACTTCGACACCCTGCTCATCATCTGCATCTTTTCACCTCTTTGGCAGGCTCTCAGTCATATGAGATGCCTGCAAGCATCGTTTAGTGTCCTTGGGCTGTGAGATGGGGGGATCCACACCCTTATCCCTGCTAGTCATTCTTTTCCACGTTCGATGTTTTATAGTACCTATCAATGTGATCCCCATCATGTCATCTACTACATGAGGGGTAGCACTGGGATAAACATCATCTGAACTACGAACCGGGTTTGGTGGGTCGTTGGATAGTTGTTGTACCCCTGAGCCTGGGTCTGGTGGTTCCTTATAATTTGGCTACTGCCTATTAGATGGAGAGGTAATGACCTTCAAAATAGTTTTGGTCTGGCTTGGGAGGGAAGTCGGCTCCTACCCCTAACTCATGGGTCGTTTTCTCAGCTTGACCGAGTTCCATGTACAGTCCAGGTTCATTCCTCCCTCCCATTGAACCACATGACAGTCAGCAGAAATATTTGGTGGCCCAAGCATGATTATATTAGTATGAGATGGTTTGGCCTGCTTATTATGAGCCTTCACTAGTTTTTCGTGGTCCTGTTATTCTTCAACATCGGAAATAAAAGCCTCGCGAGAGGTTTTTTCCTAGAGCTATGGACTATATTGCAAAATAACATTGCCTTATCCATCTTCCTACCTTTCCTCACATTCCTTTTTTATGTTTCTAATAATCCCATAAAAGAAACAGAAAATATGATGCTTTTTAAACTCAAAAGAAATCCAGACGTCATAGCCCTCTATTGTAAAAAACATGCCCCTCATAAGAGGATGTGAAACATCCATCAAAGCTCTAATTCCCATAAAAGCTCCCCAGTGAATTGGATCAGACTGGTCCCATTCCATAAATGACATGATGAATCCTCCAATATCACGCATAACACGTTCTATTCTTCCATGAAACGAGATTCATTTAATTCGAATCTAGAAGGGTGATCAAGACAGATTAACTGACTGAAAATTTTCTTCGCCTTTATGGTCCTCAATGAGTATGATTTGGTTGTCCAAGGACCATTGTTGGCCTTTGAGGACTTTTAATTTATCACTTTCATTAAAGAATTCAAAGCCTAGGATTCCCGCTTCCACTTCCATTATAGCAACGTCATCCTCCAATCTCCAGATATTTTTTAGTGTATTTTTCAGAACTCCCTGATTGAAAGACCTTTTTGCTAGATATTTTCCAACAATAAGCTAGGATAGTTGCTGCGAGAGAAGCCCATCTTCACTCTTCCGTGAAGCAATTATTGATTTTTCTTTATCAGTTAAGGAGAGGTTCTACAAGTGATTCATTAGATCCGAATCCATTTAACTGAAACTAAGAACTTCCCTCATCACCCCAAAACCCTTTGTCCTCGGGCCTCGTAGTCACACTCCTCTCTGGCCTCCCCTCAAGTGTCCTGATACTTTGAGCTGTTGCACACCTGTAGCTTCACAAACAAGCGCCTTTGCGGACCCACACCATAACATGTCTACCTTTGAAGCACAAACCATCACCTTCAACGGACCAACACAATGTCACGAACCAACATTTCACACACCATGATCCCGCCCGAACCTCCTCAAAAGTATTCAAATCCCACTCCCACCGTGGGAAAAATCCCCCCCCCCCATACCAGGAAATAGGGATGCCAGAGGAAACAGTCTCCAGTTTCCACAGCCCACACCCATCTGCGAACCACACCCATATGCACTATACTCTTCATCCTCCACTCACCCTACGTGGCAATTCCTTCATGATCACTCCTTGAGAAACCCTTCCTTTGCGCTCACACCCTGTGCGACCCTTTCTTCATTCTCACACCCTAAGAGGATACCCCTTTCACGAAGCCCCCCTTTGAGAAAATCCACCTTCCCGAAACCTAAATCATGGCCCACATCATTATTTGCAGACCCCTCCTTCGCGAGCACACCATACACTAACACCACGGTGCGCAAGAACAACACCCTGCACGTGACCCTACCTTCTTGAATAGAACCCTACACAACCGATTATCAACCTACACGTACTAAACCCTGTGTGAACAGATCAGTACCCTGTACGAACAAGACCGGAACCATGCTCGGGACCACTCCCTTTGTGAATAAACCCCTCCACGAACCGAACAACACCCTGGGTGAACCGAACAGCACCCTGCGCGCTTTCACTCCCTACGCGAAAACACCTTTAGCGACCTCCCCCTTCACGTGAACACCCCTTTCGTGATCCCATAACCCTGCGCGAACCACACCCAAGCCGAGGATCACAGGATTGATACCGTCACAGATCAGAAACTCTGTTGCCCATCGTCGCAGCACACAGGACTCCGTCGCAACACCATCACACGTCACGAATCCGGAGCCGAAGGCTGCACATCATGACTATATACTCGAAAATGCTGACCCAAATTCGTCAAAACTGAAAACGCAAAACCCATGAGAGATCAGTTTATTGAGAACTGGGACTTCAAAAAGAATAAGTTAGAGGATAAAATCCAATGATAAAAATCACATAATAGAAAAGAGGAGGAGAATCAATTGACTATTTAATGAATGGAGGTTTTTTATTCATTTATTTATTATTGTTATAGAT
Organism: Viscum album; assembly: GCA_963277665.1. Taxonomy (NCBI): domain Eukaryota; kingdom Viridiplantae; phylum Streptophyta; class Magnoliopsida; order Santalales; family Viscaceae; genus Viscum; species Viscum album. Next base: position 693,793,273 of record OY728164.1, read on the forward strand.
CTATTCAAATTATTGCCATTTAATTTATGTTATCTATTTTGTGATTTAAAAATGATGGATATTTAATCCATGAATTTATATGTTGATCATCATTCCACAGAGTATAATAACACACATGGGGAATGGTTAAAAATTATCAAATAAGAAAAAGAAAAAATTTACTCAGATGAACATCCATTAATGATACTATAGTGGTAAAACTTATTGAACATCCTTAGTATCTTCATAACCTAATGAAAAATAATTTCTTTTTCAAAATAAAAATATAAGTGTTAACATAGTTTACTGTTTTATTCTTAAAATACCACCCATGAATACATATTTTTCATAAAAATAACCATTTTATCCTTATTCTCAAAAATAGTAATGTTATTATCTCTTTGATTATTATATTTAATTAATTATTTTCATTTCAAAATATTTTTGTAAAGAAAAAAACAACCCAAATCCTTTTTTGAGAAAATAATTATCCATTTGAATCAAATATATAACATAGATATGTTCATATAGGTTTAGTATAAAAAATTTATCTTGAAATAATTCTACTTAGACACATGTTAAAATCAATCAAACATACACCACATACACATACATAATTATTCTTTATATAATCTAACTAATTTTATTGCATTATCTTTTATTACCTATAATGTTTTATGATGCTTCTCAGAACTGAACAATTATTCATTTTTTCAATTCATACATGTCATCATAATATCCCCATGAATTCCAATTATTCTTAACAATTCAAATATCATATAATATTAAATTAAATATAACTTATTATTAAAAATTATATACCTTATCCCCCATTGAAAACATGATCACGATCAATTTAGTGGGAGGGGTTCCATTAGTCATTCTCAAGTTTCATACATTTCTCTATTAATATACATTTAATAAAATGTCTCATTAACAAAATAGTTATTATATTTTTTATGCCTCCGATTTATATTGTTCAAATTTGGAAAAAAATTCAATAGTTTTGGGAGACGTCAATAATTTCCTCCTCATTATGAGGGGTATTGTACAATTATTTAGCTCAATGGTTATTTGTATTTATACCAAGGTTTCATTCATAAGGATTATTCCAGTTATAAAAAGTTCAACCTCTATAACTCATAATATTATTTTAATCCTTCCTCATGGTATCGCCCCTATAATTAAAACAACTATGGTATATTTATTTTTTTCATCAGTATTACATTAAATAGATATTCCATTTTTATTACTTTTTTATATCCATCATCCATGGATGATTTACATTAAATTTTTAATATTTATAATGGAAATTGTTTTTATCAAAATTGAACACCCTTTTAGATTTATATAATTTAAATTCAACCATTATTTTACATATAAGGATAAGTTACCTATTATAATTTATGTCTATAAGTAACACAATATGCAATAACTACATCAACGTATTGTTATTTCATAATGATAATATTCTAAATCAAAGGTAAAAATTCAATATAACTATTGTAAATAATAAAGAAAATAAATAATCATCTATATCATGATTACAACATGAAATCCTAATGACTTCAACTCTCCCACAAATATTTCAGTAAAACAATTCACTATTGCAGGATATAAAGAAATTATACTTTGATCAATTTGTATAAAAAATGTAAAAAAGTGAGGGAAAAATTATTAAATGGTGAAATAATTTTTCATTATTACAACATGAAAACCTAATGAATTCAACTCTACCACAAATATTTCAGTAAAACAATACACTATTGTGGGATATAAAGAAATTATACTTCGATCAAGTTGTATAAAAAAGGAAAATAAGTGAGAGAAAAATTATTAAACGGTGAAATGATTTGACAACAATAATATAAGGGAATATATTTGATAGTAATGTTTTAATTATATGATCATAGGTAATATTACTAATAGTAATATGTCCATTGGGTCTAACTATTATGTTACCATTTGGAATATCTTTTTGGCGGATGTCAGCAATACATATAAAACATTATATATATTAGATTTTTCATAGGTACAAATTTATTATATTCATAGAAATGATTAATATATTTTATGGGATAATAATTAGTGTATTTATGGTTAAAAATATATCACTAAATGATGAAATGATTTTTAATGTGTCCGATTATTTTATGTAATAATTAAAATTTTCATAACATGATATTTATTTTTATCAAATCTGTTCTATTTTTATAAATTTCATTCTAAAATTGATTAATTTTTATTTTTTAGTATGTTTTAAAAAAAATTGAAATACAGTTGAATGACAGGATATGTTAAATATGTGTCTATAATAATTTAATACCCAAAATATTATTCATAATGTAATAGATATTTTTTTATATATAATGATTACAATGTTCAAATCCACGAAGGTTGGAAATAGTATTACTAATTCTTATAAGTTATAATTTAATAATTTTTTTAATAAAACTACCCTCCTCCACTTATAAATAACACCTTTCATATTTTACTAAAAACCAATACTAAAATAATGTATTATCACCCACATATAAAAAAATAATCTATTTTAATTTAATTATACATGTTTAGCCAATAATTTTATAATGTAAACATTATGATCCAAAATTAAAGAGGTCACATGTAAATGATGGCACCATCAACGTGATGGTAACATTTAATTTACCAATTTTTGTTCCATTTATAATATTAATATTTATTCATATTAATATTAATAAAATTTCGATAAAATATTTTTTATAGTGATTCATAAATATTAAAATAATAATAATAAATCGGTTTATTCACTATAACTCCTATCACATTTCATTCATGCTACATTCCACCACTTAGAATAATAATAGATATATATAGTTAGCACTATCTTCATTTATATTTCACATCCCATAAATATTAAAAAATAATAAATTAATTATATAATTGAGATTATGTAATTAAATAATGAATATTCTTATAATTTACTCATACAAATCTTGTTTATAATAGGTCAAAATTATTAATCTATGTAAACATTGTATTGTTAATCTTGAAAACATGATCATTCATTATGATTGATTCATCATCAATATTTATAACATATATAACTAATATAGACATATTACGTTATCATGAATTGATGCAGGAAACTCAAGGATTAGAAATAAATTCTTATAGTTCTATACATAAAAACCCATTGAATCAAAAAAATGAATAACTTATAAAAAAATCATGTATAAAAAATATATAATATATAATAAATAAATAATAAATAAAAAATAAATAACATAAAATTAATATAAATAAATTAAATAAATCTATATAAAAATTTGAATTTATTAATTTATTTGTTGTCTATGGTTATATAATTTTTAATATTTGGTTCATGAAACATTGTAGTTGAGTTATGGTGATTTTTTCAACCACTTTTGATTTATTTATGTTATTTTATATTTATCTATATTCTAAAATTTTGTGTATATATCATCTTACAAATTTATATTTTTTATATTTTTCCTTATTTCATAATGATACACATCTACTTTACTATCCTCTATTTGATTTATTCTTACATCACACAAAATTTTATTTATTATAGGGTTTTATCTCTCAGTTACATTATTACATCATTCATGATACTCTTTTTAAATTATACTAGTTTTATATATTATCCTTATCTAAGAAATTGTTTATAATTTTAATGTTATATTAATTGGTATTTATAACCTGATCTTTTTCCTTGTATTTTCTTATTGTTATTCCATGATTCATTAAAATACTATGAAATTTCTTTATCTTTTTTGATGAGAATTCCACAATATTATTATAGATAAGTGTATTATTCCTTATAATTTTATTTATGTATATCACACAAATGTATGATCATATTTTTTGTGATTAGGGGGTCCAAAATTATGAACCCTCCCCCCCCCTTCCCTAACACATTGGGCTATGTTTACAACTCAGGACATGTTATGTTTGAAGAATTTCTACAATGTTTATGCAAAAAATGGGATAATTATAGGCATAGATTCATGATTAATTTTAATTATAAAATATTATTATAATTGTTCCACATTTTTCATAAATGGGTAGTGTCTTAGATCATGTTCACCTCAATTTAAACTGAACAATGTTCCACATATGGAATGCACATCAGAATATTGTCTATAGGATAGAAATAATCAATGATAGTCATTATGAAAATATTTGAAACATAAATTCCAATTTTCATTAACAAAACAAATTATAATTCATATCCTTATCTCTTCTCCAAATTCTGGTCGAGCTACACAACTCAAAACACCAAAGATACTCTATTTTACATACATGTTTATACAACTAATAAGTCATATCAGATATAAAGCAACAAGATAATATTATTTGTACAATATTGTGGGCCCCAAAAAAATTTATCCCTAAATATATCGATTACAAGGAAAAAAAATTACAATGTGACATTATCATATATAAATGTAAACATGTATTTGTAGTAAAACAAATATCACAAATTTTGGAGTCACAAGATAACCCTATTTGACGAATAATTACATTAAATAGTGTGAGGGTGTCTCTGAACATATCATAGAATCATTTATGGTTTACCAATCATATTTCATTATTAAGTGGAATATCTTCTTACAATAATATAATGGTTAAAATATGGAAAATGTTGATGAAAAACGGACCAATAAATATGTTAATGATGTCTCTATGATAAAAGGATCAAATATAGATTATAAATGCATCTCATTATAACTGAATATCCCATAATAATATTATCCTCAATTCATCATATATAAATGAGCATGAATCCCCAATCACATTGTCATGAGGGGGCCTAAAATCTCTAGCAATGTTTACAATATCATGAGGGAATACAATAATAGTACTTGGCATATATCACATAAGAAATGGGAATCAAATCTCATGAATACCACTATCATCTAGGAATTATGACACCTTCCTTACAAGTATCTAATTAGGGGTAGCTCTTCAGACTCTCAATGGTAACATAAAATACTTAAAAACATCATCCCTATCCATGGTCAAAATCTCCAGAGTGGGGAAATATGAAATGCATTATTCAATAACCTTATATATGTAATCAAATCCCTTAATGATCATCTTCATATAGAAACCTTAACCCCTTCCATGGAAGAATTAAATGTGGGGTAGAACATCCCATGTAAGAACCCATTTTTCCACTAAGGTATAGATCCTTTAAAATATCAATCAAAAATAATTCTTTTGTACATAATATGGATGCCTAATGAGTTACATAATGTTATGAGGGTGTCTGGGGATTGTTCGAATCCCAAAACCCAAATTTTTTTAGGAAACAGACTTTGTGCACAGTATGGAGTAAACCATGAGGGATTTTTATATGGTCTTCCAAATCGTGTGGAAGGAGTTTTGTACACAGTGGCACCTCACACGGTTCGTGCACGGCTATGCAGCTAAAATGTCTAAACCCCCTATTTAATAGGTAACCATGTATTAATGGCATACAGTTTGATCAACCAGTGTAGAGGAAGTCTTCTCAGGCAAAACCATCTCATGCGACATGCGCATTGTTTGACAAACCGTGTAGCGAAACCATAAGCATAAACGAATTCTTTTTAAAATGTCCAAAATGACATTCATGATCTATTAATTCAACCCCCTTCATTCCTAATCTATTTTTATGTGGGATTGCCTAATTTTCCTTCTTTTTGGATCTTTTTGAAGGCCAAATCTAGGGATCAAGGGATCTCATTCATCTTGCATTCGATTGAGCTTTTTTTCGTCATGTTGGATGCCCAACTGTATATACTAGAGTCATATTTATTTATTCTTCTTCTCTTTCACTCTCAACCTAGATATCTCCATGTGATAATTTTTCACCTTTTCTGAGATCTACTCTAATTCGAGGAATATAAAGGGATGATACTTAAGGAGAAGACTTGTGTAAGAATATAGTGGGTGGTCTATAACCCATCGATAATGTTTGTTGATTTTGGAATATTATTGTGGGGACCACTGATTTCATTGGAAAATGTTTCATAAATTATCATCAAATGATTATAGATATTATAATCATGTGGTTAGGCTCCATCTAAATTTGTAATTTTTTGTTATTGGTTTCAAAAACAATTCCATTTTCCAAATGTGAAATTTATTTACTAATTTGATTTTTAGTGTTTTGGCATATTTGATCCATTTTTTGGTTGTTCCTTTACACGACTTTTTTAACAGTTAGTGTTATTACTAAAAATGGATTATTATTACTTATAATTCCATATTGGAATGTACCATTTATGCTCAACTCTTGACCTGCCTAAGGAAAGTGAACCCATATAATTATTATATGTGAAATGTGAAATGGAAAGTATACGGTATAGATAACATTGCCTTAATAAAATATATTGAATAATGGTTACATTCCTGTATCACCCCATTCTATGATCATGTTAGGTAGCTTGGTGAGCCTCAATAATTTATTTTTCCTTAACGACTTTCAAAGACATGATTAAATGGTTGCAATGCAACTTGGCCAATCCACACTAATAGAAGACAAGGATCAGACAAATAAATAAATGGTTTCAACTCTACATTACCTATCTACACATGTTTAAGGAAATACTTGAACCATATGAATTACTACATTATTACAATATCAAATAAGAATGTACTAAGTCTAGCTCACCTTGGATTCTGAGGGAAGAATACCTTGGGACTCGAGAACCCCATTCTGATTTAAGGATGTAGTTTTCTTAGGCTGATACCCAACTAAACGCCAGTTCTTATCTATTCAATGGATTCCTAACACACTATTGTTGGGTACCTTTATTTATTTAAGGATACATAGGATGCACTTCCTGGATCCAATAATAACTATTTGGTGCCACGGCGAAATCCCATAGGGCATTGCCTTTTATTTTCTCCATTTAACCTTGTTCGTTCATCATAGACTCAGTAGGAACCATATTGTGGAATGCATTAGATTACACTCCTTGTATTTAAGTCTTACCGCATACCTAGAATCAGATACTACTGATTTAGATTTTTGTGAGTTTATGTTACCATGGTTTTTACCCAGGAAATCTCTCACAAGATATCATTGCCTGGATTCCGTGTAACGTATTGGGACCATCACAAACAAATTATATCATGAGGTAATGTCAGTGTTCGCTGTGACTCATGTGACCTATTATCATTATATGGAAATTGATTAATTAATGAACTCGTCACATGATCACACACCAGCCGGGGGATTAATCTGGTACATGGTTATTTAGTTATATTGTACTACTTCAATTGGTTTTTATATGCATGCCTAAATATAACTATATTCCATTACACGGGTAGGATGTTATAGAAATTATTGGTGGTGGCCCACTGAGATTTATCTCACACACTCTTTGGGTGTTGTTTGTTACTCGGAGTAGATTACATGGTTTCAGGTATTAACATAGGGAATTATGTAGCATCCAATACATGATTGTGTGCAGATAGGATAGATCTTGAAAGCAAATGACCAATTAGGATCTCAAAATTCCTGGAGTACAGTAGTTTTCTTTTACATTGCAGAGCATGTTATGCCTATTGTCTTGTATCTATGTTTTCTAGTTTTCATGTGACATGACACTACATCATCACTATATCAATTGGTACTGTTTTTGTTTTTCTTTTTTATCTGGTGAATCAGTTTTATTATGCTATTTATTTATACTGATTCTGTTTTCTAATATTTCATTATATTCCATTCGTTGTTTTACACTCTTCTAATGAAGGTGTGGTCTTCCCACAAACACTCTCTAGGCCATCGATGCTAGTCGGTAGCCTTTGGGGTTCAAGAAAATCTCTTGAATCCATGTAGTTTATAGGGCTCAGGGCACCCGTTATGGGGCATCGGGGTTCGGGTTGTCACAAAGTGGAATCAAAGATGTATTAAATTATTATTTTTTCTATTTTGTGACAATATATTGGAGAATAGGAACACTTTTTACATGGTCATAATACGTTCTTGGGCGTTACGAACCCATATTTGAGGTAGAAACCATGTTACCCACAAGGAATTGTTGTTCTATTTTTATTATTATAGATGATATTATTTCACCAATGGGTGAATCACATGTTGTGTGGTGTTATTGATTAATACTCTTTAGGAATTTATTTCATCCTTGGCCCAATGATATGAGGGATGGGAGTATTTCTACATGCATCATCATAAGAACATGGAATTCACAAGTCATAAATATTTCTAGGACAAATTGGTTAATTTCACGACTTTTTATTGCTGGATATGCCTGTGACTATTGAGTGATATAGCCATAGATGCATTTACTTATATAACTTTGTATTCAATTGGGTGATGGAATGTCTCAATTCATGAGATTTATGGGCCTTCATTGGTTGGGATGAGTACTTTACAGAGTCAAGTCATTATGATATAAGTAAATGCGTTTATTTTTTGTGATATGTGTATGGGAATTGATTCATTGGAAATGGATATTAATTGTAAATTTAATCCTGAAATAAAAAAAATTTAATTTTTTGCACATCATTATTCTGCCTTATCATGTTTATGATATGTGAAAGAGTGAACATATGAATTAACTGTGAAATGAATTAAAACTTGTACATGAGAAATTATTGATACATGGTCGCCTATGTGGGTTTTCTGGGTATTATTCCTTTGGTTGTTAGTTTTCTAAAAGATCATTTTCTGTTAGTGATTATATCTCCTTGCATCTAAGTTTGTTCTTTGTTGTGTTCATGGAATTTGAAGACCAATGTCGCCATGACGTCCCCGCATCCTTCTCTAGGAGGGTGGTGATGACCATGCTCCAAATATGGTGGGCCCTGGGCCTCCAGTATTACTTCTAGGAGGGACACATGAGGCGCCACCTGTTGTACCTAATTTGAGAACTGTTGCCCATGTTTGTGATAATATCTTGCATCTAATGCAGTCCATGCATAGATCTCAATGGGTTGTTCCTTTGGTGGCTGATCTTATATGTGAGTTCCTGAAGCATCATCCTCTTAATTTTTTAAGGGATGTTGGATATCATGCTGCTAAGTATTTGTAATAAGAGATTTTTTATATATTTGAGCATATGAAAATTCCTCTAGGGTGGATATTACATCTTGCTACATACATGCTTCAGAATTCAGCCAAGCATTGGTGGGATGTCAGTACCCAAGTCGAAGATCATTAGGGAATGTTATGGGTTGACTTTGAGAATGACTTCTATGATCAGTTCTTTCTTTAGTCATTGGGAGCTGACATAGACAAAGAGTATAAGTATCACAAGTAGGGTTTTATTTCAGTTATGCAATATTCATCATCTTTCTCTAATTTACAGTGCTCATCATCTCATTTATTCGGTTATGAGCTTTCACATGCTAGAAAAATTTGAGGATTTTCTCTAGTACTCCAACTGAATTTAGGTGAAACTTTTCTTCCTTCCATCCTTCACTACAATAATTGATCAGGACCGTATCACTGAGCATAACCTAAGGGGTGGAGAAAGTAATGGGTCGATAGGATCAGTGTCGTGTTAGGCGAGTAGTTATTCTGGTGGAAGGAAATGTTCCCTTGATGTTTATTGTCAGGGATGTGGCAGCTAGAGTATCTAGTTTGACAGCTCTTTATTGTGTCATTGGTGTGGAAGAATAGGGTATAAATTTCCCAAGTGTGAAAAAGACCCTATGGAGGGTTGGTTTTATGGTCATATGGGTCATATTAAGTGATATTGCTGGTCCTTTACATGAGCTTTGTGTGAAAAAGGATCAGCTTCAACTCCACCTTGATGAGTGAGTTATTTTGCATCGCGTCTGGTGGGGAGTAGGAGTAGCACTAGAAGGTCTGGTCGATGAGGAAGTCCTGACCATGGTAGTCTGATCCCTGATCACCAGCAGCACCAGCAGAGCTGTCCTCATCATAGTATTCCATCTCTTCCATAGGGCCGAGGAACAGGTCAGTTGCATACATTACAACCGATACCCAAGTATTAGTATGTGGGACCATCTACAGTATGAGGTACTATTCTTGTAGCCTATACTATTGTATTTTTTATACTAGTGCTCCAAACTCTTTAATTTATGTATCTATAGTGGAAAATCTTGGACAAGAGATACAATATCACTATGGGATATTGATCCTCGTTACAATGCTGGGAATAAGGAGGGGATATGCCAGTGTAGGGAATATCCCCTTGAGGTAGGAATTTACCCTCTCTTGTGGAATCTCTTTGTTCTCAACATGATGGTATACAATGTCATTCTTAGGAAGGACTAGTTAGTCCATTATCATACCTTTGTAGACTGTTATCGCTAGATGGTTTTTTTACTTCACCATAAGTCAACAGTTTTAATTTCAAAGGAGAGTTGGATGTCTAGGAAAGGAGAGTCTGAAGGAAGCATCGTGGGCTAGGTGGAGTGACCACCCATATTTCAAATCTTCTTATTGACTATCATTGTTTCCATCAAGGTGATTTTCTTCCAAGAGTTTGTTGTTTTAGAGAAGTCATTCCTGATGAATTTTCTAGCTTACATCCTAACTGAGAGGTAGAGTTTACAATTGATCTTATTCCAAGAGACTCTATAGTGTTCATTTCCCCATATATAATAGCACTGACTTAACATCAACAGTTTAAGAGACATATAGAAGACATAGAGGAGAGAAAATATATACAGACAAATACAACCTCTAGGTGTTCACCTATGTTTTTCACCAAGAAAGAGGATCGAACTATCCATTTATGTGTGTATTAAAGAATTTTGAACCAGCATACAGTCAAGAACTAGTACCCCCTTCATTGAAAAGATTATTTCCTTGACCATATCTGAGGAACAAAGGTGTTCTCCATGATCAAAATGATATCCGGTAATCATTAAATGCAAGTAAAACCCTCTGACATACCTTTTAGAACATTCCATAGCATGTATGGATTGTATGAGTATCTTTTTATTTCATTTGGTGTTATGAATGCACCTATTATTTTAACGGATTTCATGAAAATGGTTTTCCATCCCTATTGGACTCTTTTATTGTGGTCTTTATAGATGAAATATTTGGGCATTAACACACTCATATGACCATTCCAAACTTCCTAAGAACGTTCTAGATACATTGAAGGAGAATCAGATTTATGAGAAACTTTTTAATTGTGTCTTCTAGATCAACAAGGTCCACTTCTTGGGCCACATTACATCAGAATTAAGAGTATATGTTTACTTTAAAAAGGTTAGTGATGTGGTATCATGGGAGCTTCCCATGAACGTGTGGTCTGTTTTGAGTTTCTAAGGGATCTCTAGATATTACATACATTCCATAAAAAACATCTCACATCCTGCTTCACCTCTTACTCGACTTACAATGAAGGGTGTTATGTTCTTGTGGTCAGAAGCATGAGAGAATGCCTTTCAAGAGCAGAAAGGTAGGCGTGTCATGAAACCTATTCCGATTCTTTCAGAACCTGATAAAAGTTATATCATGTTCTGTAATGAATCAATCATTGGTCTAGGAGATGTGTTGATGTAAAAAAGACAAATTGGTTGTGTAAGGATCTCTACAGTTGAGTCCCCACGTGATATATTACTAAACTCTTTACCTTGAGATAGAAACAGGTGTCCATGCCTTACGTTTCTAGAGACATTATCTCTTGGGAGAGAACTATGTGGTGTATACACATCAAAAAATCCTCAAGTATATTTTTTCATCACATGAATTCAACCTCTGATGATGAATATGGGTCAAATATCTACATTCCATTGATTTTGAGTATTTCTATATGACTGTAAAATTAAATGTGGTTGCTAATGCACTGAGTCAGAGAACTCAAATTCAGGCCGTTATGAATGCCAATAATGAATGGAGGTTAATGGCCCTCTTTTCTGAACATCATCTAGAGACTCATGATAGTCATGTGAAGTCTTACCTCTTAGCCTTAACAATTACATCTTCCCTCCTTGAGAAGGTGAAGAGTTGGTAGTTTTCAGATTCTGATGGTTTTTTTCACTATGAGAGTATATCCGGAGATAACTCACCACCCGGTTGGTCATTGAATTGAGGTGGCGTCTTGTGCCTATGTGAACATATCTGGGTACCTACATATGTGAGAGAGGAGTTGATGAAATATTCCCATGCTTCTTAGTGGGTGGTTCATCATGGAACCTCGAAGATGTATTGAGATATGTGATGCCAGTATTGGTGGCTTGGGATGAAACATCAGATTATAGGTTTCATCACTAGATTTTACACTTGTCAGTAGGTGAAGGCAGATCACTAGAGACCTGAAAGATTATTACATCCACTTCCAATCTTGGAATAAAATTGGAAAGATGTTGTTATTGATTTAGTAGTCATCTTACCTAGTTCCCAAGGTCATAGTGAAGCTATCCGGGTAGTCATTGACCGACTAACAAAATCATCCAACTTCATTCCAATTTGGGAGACATTCTCAGTTGATGAGATGGGAAGACTGTATGACCCTTAGATCATATGACTACAAGGAGTTACTTGTATTATCATTTCATATATGGATTCTCATTTCACATCACAGCTCATGAAATTTTTTTTAGAAATATATGTGATCTAAGGTGCTTCTATGCACATATTTTAACCCTCACACTGATGGAAAATCATAATGGACAATACAGGTTTTGGAGGATAATCTCTGATCATGAATCTTTGATTTTGGTGGTTCTTGGGAGAAGCATGTCCCCCTCATTGATTTCACCTATAATAAATTATTATCAGTGATGATTCAGATATATCCTTTTGAGGCATTATATTGTAAGCTATTCAGTTCACCCTTGTGTTGGATAGAGTTAGGTGAGTCATCCCTAATATGTCCCCATCTTGTTTAAGAGACATCAGAACTTGTCAAGATGATCAGGAAGCATATGACTACTATCATTCTAGATAGAAATCATATGTTTATCACCATCGATGACCTCTTGAATTCGAGGTTGGGGATTGTTTTTTTTCTTCGAGTATCACCAAGTATAGGGCATAAATGGTTACAGAAGCATGTAATGTTGTCGCCTATTTCTGTTGGGTTGTTCCAGATTCTAGAGAGATTCATCCTGGTAGCCTATCATTTGCTAATACCTCAATGGTATTGTGCCATGCATGATGTCTTTCAAATCTCAGTACTTCACCAATATCATGCTAACACATCTCATATATTTTATCCTAAGGACGTTTAGTTAGATTATAATACTGCCTTTGAGAAGAATCCAGTGCACATCATTGACCAAACAATGAAGGAACTCCGTGGGAAGTATGTCCCTCTCATACAGGTGCTATTGAAACATGGGAAAGTACCGGACGAGACATGGGTGTGGGAAGATGGTGTACATGAACAAGGTCCATATCTATTCTCAATGATTGCTTCCTTACCCTTGGTAAGATAAATCAAAGGGGGTGAGTGCTTTTAATTGTGGAAGACTATAAGAACCCGGTTTTTTACTCAGGTATGAATCCTTTAATAATTTTGGATAAATATACACTTTGGACCTAATATGGATTCCTAATGAGTTATATCAGGCTTCAAGGGTGTCTAGGGCTTGTTTCGATCTCATAACCCATATTTTGGAGGAAACAAACTCTGAAAAATGATTAGAGTTCACCATGTAGGATTTTATCAAAACATTACAAAACATGAAGAAGGTGTTTTTTCAGATAGCGGAACCTCACACGGTTGGCATATGGTCATGAAACTAAACTATTAAAACACCTCATTTTCTTAGGTAATCATTCATGGGTGGCACATAGTGTGATTAAACTATGTGGAGGAAGCCTTTTTGGACATAACCATCTCGCATTTCTTGCGCACAGTTTGACATACCATGCAGAAAAAACATGACCTGGAAAAAAACCTATGTAAAATCTCAAAAACACTCTTAATGATCTATTTAAAAAACCCCCTTCCTCCATAATATGAGTTTATGCCAGATTGAACTAATTATCTCTCTTTTTTGGAAGTCATTGTTGGCCAATGATTGGGATCATGAGATCTCCTTCGTCTGCTATCTGAACAAGCTTCCATTCCTCATGTTGTATGTGCCACTTTATGTACTCAATTCATCTTTATACATTATTCTTCACATTCACTCTTGACCAAGATATTTCCATATGAGTGTTTTTCACCTTGTCATTGATCTTCTTTGATACAAGGGGAATTTAGGGATGATACTAGAGGAGAAGACTTGTACAACCCTAAGGTGTGTTGTCTATAAATCATCCCAGATGTTTGTTGTTTTTGGAATGTTCATGTGGGGCCCAATGGTTTTGTTGGAACCCATTTCTTAATGTACCATTCAATTATTATACTCCTTAGAATCGTATAGTTATTATCCTTCAAAATATGTTATTACATGTTAGTGGTTTCACCCACAACACTATCTGCCTCAAGAAAAATGTTACGTGAAAATTTGGATTTTTGTGTTTTGTAATATTTGAGCCAACATTCGGCTATGCATTTACATGAACATTCAAACATGATTCTTCTAACTATAAATGGATTCTTTGAACTGAGAATGGAATAATATAATGTAACATGTATTCTCACCACTTAACCAATATAAGGTAAGTGCTTCCAAATAGTTATTAAATGTGAAATATAAAATGGACAATATAATAATTATATAACATGACCTTAATAAAATAGATTGAATAAATGTTACATGCCCATTGCACCACTTTCCATGTTTATTGAAGGTAGTGGGGTGAACCTCAATAATTGATTATGAAATAATAGCTAACTACGACTTGATTAAATGTTTGAAATGCTTAGTGTCCTATCCACACTAATGACAGACATGGATTGGGCCAATAAATAAATGTTTTCACCTCTACATGACAAATCCACACTAATGGAAGGAAACACATAAACCAAATGAATTACTAAATCATTACAATATCAAATAGGAATTTACTGACTCGATATCACCTTTGATTTTTAGAGGATAATACCTTGGGTCTCAGAAACCCCATTACAATTCCAGGATATGGTTTTCTTAGGACGATACCCACCTAGAATTCAGTTCTTTTCTTATTCCTTGGATACCTAGTATACTACTGATGGGTCCCTTTATTTATTAAAGGATTCCTCATATACACTCCTTGAATCTAGCATTGACTAGTTTGTGCCATGGTGAAAACCCATAGGGCCATATCTTTACCTGGATCTGTTTTACCATAATGGTTCACCATGGGATCAGTATGTGACTAATTGTTTGATGCATTGGATTATGATCCTTGGATTACACTCTTACCCCTTATATAGACTCAGATACTCTTGAGTTATCTTTTTGTGAGTTTATGTTACCTTGGTTATTAACCTAGAACTCCCTCACTAGATATCATTTTATGGTGCCTTGTTACATCTTGGGACTTTCACTTATTATAATATCTTGAGGTAATGTTAGTTTTAGTTGTGCGTCATATGACCTATTAGAATTTTATGTTAACTGGTTAATTAATTAACTTTTCACATGTTCAGACACCAAACGAGGTCTGAAGCAGGTACATGGTTATTTAGTTATAATGTACTTTTTTCTTTACTTTTTATATGTATGTCTGCACACTATTATATTCCATTACACTTTCTTGATGTTATAGACACTATTATTGGTGGCCCACTGAGATTTATCTCAAACCCTCTCTGGGTGTCGTTTGGTACCCGTAGTAGATTACATGGTCAGACGAATTGATAAAGGGAAACATATGACTCCCAATACATGATTTTGTGCTGATAAGATAGAGCTTGATAGTAGATAACCGAGTAGAAAATTGGAATTCTTAGAGTATACTTGTTTTATTTTAACTTTTGGAGCATGTTATGTATATTTTATTGTATCCATGACTTCCAATTATATAGTGACATGAAAATAAATCATCACTATTTTTGTTGATCCAGTTATTGATATTATTATTTATCTATTTCATCAGTTTTCTTCAGCTATTTATTTATATTGATTCTGTTGATTACTATTCTATTATATTCCTACATCTATGTGACACTCTGCTAATGAGGCATTGTATTTTAAAAAACACATCCAATGCCTTCAATTCTAGTCGGTAGCTTGTAAAGACTCGAATTTCCATGAAATATTTTTAAATTAAATGAGAATTTTACGAGTTCACGAAAATTTACGGTGCATGATTCCGAGGTCTGGTGTGACCGAAATCAATTTCTGAAGTTTTGTTCAGGTACGTTCAGTATACATACGAGCGGATTTTTATAGCATTTGAAATAGTGCTTGAAAATGAAACTTGAGTGCACCATAGAACTCACAGCACTGATATATGCTTAAGGAGACTTTCACCTCGATGGTAGTATGTCTATGATGAATGTTATTTTCTGGGTTTTTTTGGAAAATAATAAAATAAAATGATCTCCAATTTATTTTATTTTGAGCTTCCATGTGGATATATTAGGTGGGGTCCATCGGTGCTAAACCACTACATGGAATTTGGAGGTGGGGAACACCACACCTTAACCTCCCATGAGAGGTTATGGTGGTTGGGACCACCCAAACCATAACCTCCCATGAGTTTTTATGGTGGTGGAGACCACCTGGGTTTTTAAACCACATGAAACCTCCCATTAATTTGGAGATAACTATCAGTTTCTTATTAAATGTGGGGGGAGACTTTTTGTATCCTCCCAATAATTATAGCTGATACACCTCTTAAATTTCACCAGCATAATATAATTATATTGATTATTTGAAATTTAAATAAATAAGTCATTGGAATTTATAAAGGTTCCTAATAAATGAATTGTCATAAATTCCAACGATATTTACCTACCTCTCTCCCTATCTTATATATTTGAAGCTTGGGAGGAGGTTTTAGGAAAGCTTCACCAATCAAAGAAACACTGGTAAAGTGACGTGACACCCAACACTTGGAGGATTATGCTTCATCCTAGAAGAAAACATTATTCCAATGAAAAATGATGGCTATAAGTGACTTCAACTTCTTTCCTTTGAACCTACTCGAACGTAGGATGTCTTCGACTTCGACGAGCTGGCGCACAAACTGACGATCGAGGAAACCATCGAAGACACCGACATTTGTCTTTTCAAAATGATCAATCTTTTTTCCCGCTCCAATGTTGAAAAAAATTGAACAAAGCTATGGGGTTTATTTTAATGTTAATTATTTCCTTGATTTTCTTTTACAGATTGGAAAAGAATTTTTATGAAGGCTGTAGAATTTGAAGTTCATCATTCTCTTTTCTTGATGGACTGATTGCTATCTTCCTAAATGCGGAGGGTGTGGGCCAAACTAAAATACCTCGACTCCCTCCGCCGATCTCTTTGTGATGTTGTTCGGAAAATCATTGAATAAATGAGGTGATGAAGGAGATAGTACACGACGGGGCTACTTGTGGTCTTCGAAACCTATGCTTCTCATCGGCCGCACCATACGTTGGGTGAACTAGTCCGCGCCACGCCTCGGTCGTGCCGCCCATGGCCGGCCGTGCCTCCTGGCTGAACCGAGCTGACCCACGCCACCTGACTCCCAGGTCCAACCTACCTCCCATGTGCCACACCCAAACCGCACCGACCTGCATGCCCCGTGCCTCTCGTCCGAACCAAGTCGGCCTGTGCCGCTTGACTCCTAGCCACCACCGGCCTCCCGTTCTCCCCAGATGAACAGAGTCGGCTCGCGTGCCTCGCGTTGCCGCTGGCCAAACCAGAATCGACCATCTGGGCCGAGATGATCGAGCCACGCCACTCGGAGAGCTAGTCGAATGGACCTCGGATGTCTGTGTCGAGCCGCCCGAGCCGCGCCCATCGTGGCACTGGCTGAACAGGCATTGACTATCCGGGTCGAGCAACCTGAGCCATGACCCTCACGTTGCTGACCGAACCGGACCTAGCCATCCAGGCTGAGCCACTGAGTTGTGCCCCACGCACGTCTGGCCGAGCTGGCCTTCCACGCCCTCTTGACTGGTATGCACCCTTGTGCTCCTCGCGGCCTTCATAGGCTGCGAGGTTGGATCCAGCGGGCTGGGCCGATCCCGAAGCAGGTCGGCTCAGACTAAGTCCAGCCAGGTCGGTCCAACCAGTTCGTACCGGAGCCTAGCCCACTACAGACCCTTTACTTTAATTGGGAATATTATTAACACCAAACGTCTGTTTGACAAACCTTCAGCGGCACTGGTAATATTGGATCTTGATTTTCCCTTAGAGTATACTCCACCGAAGTTTGGTGTATAGTTGAGATACGGTGACGTTAGATCATGCACGAATCCAACTGGGCCCCCGGGACTAAAAGACCAATAACTCTTAGACTGGGCATCAGATTGACATTCCTTCTTTTACGTTGAGAACCCTATGATGAGTCGGACCTTTAGGGTATTTCTACATGGGACTTTGTGGAAGTTGATGTATCGACACTTGGCTCATGGGGTGGACCCTCCCGGAATCAAGTGTTCTTGTTCAAAAATCATGTGGCTAGCTACTCTCTGACTACTGTTCCTAGATCCTGTGTGGGTTGGATAACTCTGACTACGGTTATTGGATCCTATGTGGGTTCGATAGCTCTGACTAATGTTCCTAGATCCAATGTGGGTTCGAGAGCTCTGACAACTATTCCTGAATCATGTGTGGGTTTGACCAAATATATGATTTAGTGGATACATCTAATCATATCTAACTCTTAACAAAAGTTGTATACCTGTGGGAGATGAGTCGGTAACTTTTGTATTTTCCTCATGATTGAGAACGATTACATGATAACATAGGTATATGGATAGGCATATATATAATTGAGGTTATCTGTTGATTTCATACTTTGTGATTTATCCTTTTTATATTTTGTGAGACCTTGAGGGTCTCGGGGTCCCTACTGAGTATCATTATACTAACCCCTTCATGGGCTGTGGTCGCTCCTTATTATGTTAGATGCAGAAGATGGAGAGCATTGACTGAGGCTAAGAGCACCAGGACCGGACGGTACTCATAGGTGGACCATATGGTGTGATAATACACAGAGGATACCGATAGACATGGAGTGTTGAGGAGGAGATATGTACCTACCCTTTATGTAGGAACCTCAAAGGATGACCCAAAGAACATTTTTCTTTTCTTCAGTTGTACATTCTATTTCCGTGTACTTTATAGTTGTGTTGGTATTTCTAGCCCCCTTTTACATTTAGTACACATTGTTATATAGTTTTAAGTAGTGTTTTGCTTCCAGATTGTACTCTGTTTCGTGCATTTTTTTATAAAGACAATTCATTCCCAGTTTTAGGGATTTATGCCTTTGGTGCTTGGTGCCAGCCCCTGGCCTATGGAAGGCTGGATTGGGGTAGTCACGACATGGGCCCCGGGTGATGGGTCATGACAAACTGGTAATAGAGGAATCTGTTCTACCTCATAACATAGGACTCTGATCTTTTCTGTGAAGTAATAGTGTTAAGGGTACAATGTCTGGTTTTCAGTTCAGGGAGCCCAATGTTGGTACGACATCATACATATCCATACACTAGGACCTTGAATTCTATTTTCTGACTCAGTGCTTGAAGAAAATGATTTCTTGTTTGTTTTGAAGAGTTTTCTTTGTGATATCTTGAGTCATCTCACCAGGTATAACTTATGGACTATGGCACACCAGTTTCTTTTCTGGATTCCTCCATGCAGACATCCATCTAAGGTTCCGAGAGTTGTACACACAGATAGCCCACCGAGTTATAAGGCCACGATGCAAGGCCCTTTTTCAGCGGAGGAACCAGCAATACCTTTCACCATTGGGCCACCGATTCCATCATCCCCAGCAGCAGAGAGTGGACACCACCTGAGCATGTTGCAAGAGTTATAGCGCCAGTGGCTACCCAGGTTCAGGGGTGAGGTAGACCCGCAGACATGTGAGGATTGGCTAGAGGCTGGGGTGAGATTCTTCAGACTGGTAGGGACACTAGATGTCCTTCTAGGGATCCTCACTGCGAGTCTGTATCATGTAACAGGAAGCATATGGTGGAGCCGGATGCTCCAGGATCATGATTAGGCATCTCTCCTCTAGGTAGACTTTGAGAGCCAGTTTCAAGAAGAGTTTGTCCCGACCACCCTTCATGAAGTGTGGATACATGAACTACTTCACCTAAGGTTGGGAAGCATTATGGTGGAATAGTACCTAGTGAGTTTCATTGACCTCTCGCACTACTCCGACGATATGGTGTGGGACCCATTATTCAGGGCCTAGACCTTCGAGTAGGGGCTCAAGCGAGAGATCATGGCTTCGATGATCTCACTCAGCATCCCAAAGCAGGCAATGGTGATGGAACGAGCCCTCTTAGTGGAGAGTTTCCCTACTGAGTAGTCACCAACAGTGAGACCCACCACTGGACATCATGTAGCAGAGTCTTCTACAACTGGCAGTAGACAGATGTCGCAGAGATCCAAAAAGACCAGGCCATTCAGTGGACAACCTCAGTACATGTGTTTGGTTGTGCAAGGAACACGAGACAGAGCTAGTCATACGAGTGGCATGTAGTGTTTCACATGTGGCGGGCATGGTCACATGTCTCATGACTGTCTGACCCTTCATTTGGATGATCAGCAGATAGTCGAAGGACCTTCCAGGTTGAGAAGGAGGTTCAATCGAGGCAGTCCGTAGGGAGCAGGAGGACTTTGCAGAGGAGGTGGTCATATAGCTGGTGGTGGGCGATGTTTCGAGTTGTTACCGCCACCACCAACAGGAGGTCCACCCCGACCACAGGGAGAAGGTGGAAAATGGATAGCTCAGCTCCAGGAAGCTAGGGATTACAATCATGGCGATCCAGAGACAATTCAAGGTACGATATGTGTCTTATCTACCTTAGCTGTAGTTCTTATAGAAATTAGTTCCAATCACTCTTTCATTTCCACTTCCCTAATTCAGATGTCTGAGATTCCGGAGGATCAGTTGGCTTGATCCTTACGACTAGAGACTCCGACGAGAGCATATTCGACGATTACACACTGGTTATGACAGTGTGAGCTTACTCTAGGAGGTAAGAGCATCGGCTGAGATCTCCTAGTAGTGGCGTCGAGGCCTTACAACTCCATCTTGGGTATGGACTGGTTATCAATAGTCCATTATTATATTGACTATATTAGGTGCAAAGTGCGGTGTGTCTGCACGAATGGGTCCAGGTTTACCTTCACCGAAGAGAAGGGACCCTTTACAGCACAGGACAGACTTACTCAGAGGAGGGAGCATCCGATCACTCAGAATTTGGTCAGCCTTACCCATGGAGCAGTTGATGTGGAGAGTCTGAGTTACCATGTACCATGGGATGACACCGATATTTACACCATCATATCGGATGGCTCTCGCAGAGCCTCACAAGATTTGGGTACAGTTCAATGACTTGCAAGTGAATGGATTCATCTGGCCTAGTTTTTCTCCTTGGGTAGCCACAATTCTATTCGCCAAGAAGGTGGATTGAAGCTTGAGGCTTTGTGTCAACTACTGTCGCATGTACCAGGTGACCGTGAAGAAAAAGTTCCCACTCTCAAGGATTGGAGACCTCTTTGATCAGCTGAAGGGAGGGAAGTGGTTCTCGATGATATACCTTGGATCAGGCTATCACTAGCTCATAGTTTGAGATGAGGATGTATGGAAGAGATCCTTCAGATGTCGGTACGACCACTATGAGTTCTTGGTCATGCCATTCAGCATAACCAACGCTTGAAAAATGTTTATGGGACTGATGAATAAAATCATTCAGTTGTACCTCGATCTCTTTGTCGTATTCTTCATGGAAGACATTCCAATCTACTATACTACTGAGATAGAGCATGCATACAATTTTAGGGTAGTACTGGAAACACTCTGAGAGCACAAAATTTATGGTAAGCTCTTGAAGTGCCCATTCTGGATCTGAGAGGTTCCCTTTCTAAGACATTTCATCTCAAAATATGGAGTTGTAGTGGATCCAGTGATGATTGATGTGGTACATTCTTGGGAGCCACCGAAGAGTGTGGCAGAGGTACAAAGATTCCTGGGTTTGGGTGGATATTTCCAAAGTTTTATACTAGACTTTTCCAGAGTTGCAGCACCACTATCATCCTTGACGAAGAAGGGGAAACCCATTTTGTTGTCGGAGAGATATCAACAGAGCTTTCATAAGATGAGGAAGAGACTAACTGGTGCCTCCATATTGAGGCTTCCATTGGAAGGCATTGGGTACATAGTCTACTATGATGCATCTGAGACCAGACTAGGATGTTTCTTGCTGCAGAAGTGAGAAGTTATCACTTAAGGTTCACTTCAACTGAGATAGTAGGAACATAACTATGCTACCCATGACCTAGATTTAGCATCAGTGGTCTTCGCCTTGAATATGTGGTGTCACTATCTGATGGGTGAGGGTTTTATCATTCACTCTGATCACATGAGTCTCAGATGTATCTTCTATCAGAATGACTGGAACCTGAGACCACAACATTGGCTTGAGTTCCTTTAGGAATATGACTTTCAGATAGTATATACTCTTGGAAAGGGGAACGTTGTTTTAGAAGCACTCAGTAGAATATTGGGTATACAGCTGTTAGGAAAGGCGATAATGCAGCTAGCTACTCTACAGATATCCTTTGTGGATAGTGATGGCGCAACCTTCCTTCAGCCTCTTACAGTCACTCCCCCACATCTTCAGCGAGTCAGGGAGGCACAACTTGGGGACATTGACATCGAGACACAACATGCTCAAGTATCTATAGGGTAGGCTACTGATAGATTTTCTGAAGGTGGTGAGTGTGTTATCCTCTTCAGAGGACGTGACATGGTACCAGTGTCTCTTCAGGAGGAGGTGTTGAAGGAGTTTTACACATCCACTCTTGCGGTACATCCAATAGTGGCAATGATGTACCCAGACTCTCGACAATAGAACTGGTGACTGAGAATGAAGAAGGTGGTTGCATAGTTTGTCTCTCGGTGCCTCATTTGTCTGCAAGAGGTGGCAGAGAATCAGGTACTAGTAGGCTGGCTGCAGCCTTTAGAGGTCCCATAGTGGAAGTGGGATGGGATATCCATGGACTTCGTGATAGGACTTCCACATGCATCCAAGGGTCATGACTAAATTTGGGTGATCGTTGACGACTCACCAATTCGGCCCACTTTTTACCGGTTAGAGAGATGGGCTCAGTGACGAGAATAGGATGCCTATACATGCTAGAGATTGTGAATCTATGTGGAGTGACTTGTTCTAGTTTCTCTGATCGTTATGCATGGTTTACTTCTCAGCTATGGAAGGGGTTGTAGGAGACTTTCAGAATGATGCTTTGTCTGAGAACTGCCTTCTATCCTCAGACGGATGGACATACTAAGAGGATTATTCAAACCTTAGAGGACATGCTCCGTCCTTGTTTCCTTGACATAGGTCGCAGTTGGGAGTCACACATACCATTGGTGGAGTTTTCACACAACAATATCTACCACTCCACCATAGGGATGACACTTTTTGAGGCGTCAAATGAGAGACCTTACAGATCAACCATGTGATGTGCTGGCCCAAGGGAGTCAAAACTGGTGTGACTAGAGACGATATGAGCTACCACAGAAAAAGGTGAAGATCAACAAATTATGAATTCACAGAGCATTCAGAAGTCGTATGCTGATAGGAGATGGATACCTCTGGAGTTCAAGGATAGAGACCACGTCTTTCTACGGGTCTCGCCTAAAGTGGTTTATGATGATTTAGATAGGGCGGAAAGTTATATATGATATTCATCGGACCTTTCCAGGTCCTTAGAAATTTTGGCTAGGTGGCATACCTCTTAGATCATCCACCTCAGTTGCACTGGGTGCACGACATCTTCAATGTATCCCAACATAGGAGATACGTGCACGACCCTTCACACATCATCAACCATGGAGAGGTGGAAATTGACGACGGGGCATCTTTTACTGAGGTCTCAGTGGAGAATGAGGATTGATAGAAACAGGTCCTTCATTGATAGTCAATACCTCTGGTTCACATTCATTAACAGCACGGGAACCTCCAAGAGAGAAAATGGGAGCGGGAGTCTCAGATGTGTGCTTAGTACCCCCACTTATTTCCTTAGTTGTGAGTTATGGCATACAGGGACGTAGATCCCTGAGGTAGGGAGAATATAAATACTTATAATTTCCATGTAATTTTTTTAATTAAATGATAATTTTACGAGTCCATGAAAATTTTCGGCGCATGATTCTGAGGTCTGGGGTGATCGAAATCAATTTTAGATGTTTTGTTTGGGTACTTTCAGTAAACATACGAGCATGTTTTTATATCTTTTGAATTGGTGCTCGGAATTGAAATCTGTGGGCACCATTGAACTCAGAGCACCGATATTCACTTAATGAGACTTTCACCTTGACAGTAGTGTGTTGAGGATCAATGTTAGTTTTTGAGTTTTTCATAGAAAAAAATAAAATAAAATGATCTCCAATTTATTTTATATTGAGATTCCATGTAGATATTTTAGGTGGGTTCCATCAGAGCTAAACCTCCACATGGAAGTTGGATTTGGGGACCACCACACGTTAACCTCCATTGAGAGGTTATGGTGGTGGGGACCACCTGAACCATAACCTCCCAGGAGAGTTTATTGTGGTGGGGACCACACGGGCATTTAAACCCCTGGAAACCTCACATTAATTGGTAGAAACCTTTCATATCCCTATTAAATGTTGGGAAGCCTCTTGGTATCCTCTCAATAATTATAGCCAACACACCTCTTAAATTGCACCAGCATAATTTAATTAGATTTCTCCTTTTAAATTTAAATAACTGCGTCGTTGGAATTTAGGAAGGTTACTAATAAATGAACAATCAAAAATTACAATGATCATTACCTACCTCCCTCCCTCTCATATATATAGGAAACTTGGGAGGAGATTTTGGGACGGCTTCACCAAGCAATGAAGCACTTCTAAAGTGACGCAACACCCATCACTTGGAGGATTACACTTCCTCCACAATGAACGCATTCTTCCAACGAAGAACTCTGGCAAGGATCAACTTTGACTTCCTTTCTCGGAACCTACTCTGATGTAGGATGTCTTCGACTTCATTGAGCTGACACACAAACTCAAGATCGAAGAAAACGCAGATGACACCAACATCCATCTTTTTCTAAAGATCCATCTTCTTCCCCGCGCCAAAATCACCATATATCGAACAAATGTAGGGGGTTTATTTTCATGTTAATGATTTTGTAGATTTTCATTTGTGGATGGGAAAAGAATCATTGCGGAGGTTGTAGAATTTGATGTTCATCATTCTCTTTTCTTGATGGACCGATTGCTATCATCTTTAACGCAGCTGGTGCATGACAAACTAACATGGCCCGACTCCCTCTGACGATCTCTTTGTGATGTTATACAGCATGGGGACAAAACGAAGAGGAGAAGAAGGAAACATACAATGACTGAACTAACCACGGTCTTCGTGACCCGCGCCACTTGCCAGCCATGCAGTCCACCGGGTGAACTGGTTCGCACCCCCGCCAAGCGGTCCTCAGCCACGCCGCGCCCCGGACATGCCACCCGCGGCCACCAGTTCCAACCGGGAAACCCGCGCCTCCTGGCCGAACCGAGCCGACCTGCAACACATAGCTCTCGGCCGCCGTCAGCCTCCCGTGGACCCCATCTGAACCGTGCCAGTTCGCACGCCCATCGCCTCTCGGCCAAACCAAGTTATCTCGTGCTTCCAGGCTTTCGGCCGCCGCCGGACTCCCACGTTCCCCGACCAAACTATTCCAGCCCGCACACCCCACGCCAATGCTAGCCGCACCGGCCTCGACCATCCGGGTTGAGCCACCTGATCTACGCCCCTCGTAGTGCTGGCCGAACCGGCATTGGCCCTTCAGGTCAAGAAAGTTGAGACATGCCCCTTGTCGTGCTAGCCGAACTGACCTCAACCATCTGGGCCGAGTAGCTCGAGTCACGCCACTCGCAGCACTGGATGAACCGGCCTCAGCCATCCAGGCCGACCAGCCGAGTCATGTCGCATGCGCGCCTGACCTAGCGGGACTTCCGCGCCCTCAATACCGGTCTGCGCCCTCGCGCTACTCACAACCTTTGCAGACTGCTGGGCCTAGCTCAATGGGCCAGGCCAAACCCAATAGGTCAGGCTGGGCTAAACCCGAACTGGGACGGCCTAGACGATGCTAGGTCAGACCGCACCCGAGCCCACTACCGACCCTTTAATTTCAAGGGACATATCTTTTTCATCGGACGTCTGTTTGATGAAATTTAAGTGGATCTAGTAATCATGGAGCTTTATGATCCTTTAGAGTATACAACACTGATGTTTGAGGTATTGTTTAGATACAGTCAGGTTGGATCGTGCACAAAACCAACCACACCCCTATGAATAAAAGTCCAATAACCCTGATATTGGGCATCTGATTGATGCGTCGTCTGTTGTGTTGAGACCCCTATGATGAGGTGGGACATTGGGTTATATATTCGTGGTACTTCATTGAAGATTATGTATCAACACATGGCTCGAGGAGTGGACCCTCCTAGAATCAAGCGTGCTTGTGCAGAAACCATGTGGTTCGCTGCTCTCTGAGTGCTGTTCTTGGATCCTGTGTGGGTTCAACAGCTCTGTCGACTGTTCTGGGATCATGTGTGGGTTCGATAGCTCTGACTACTATTCCTGGATCATGTGTGGGTTTGATAGCTTTGACTACTATTCCTGGATCTGTTGTGGGTTCGACAGCTATGACTACTGTTCCTGGATCTGTTGTGGGTTCGAAAGCTCTGACTACTTTTCCTGGATCCTTTGTGGGATCGACATTTAAGACTTCGGTTCCAAGATCCTATGTGGGTTTGACAGAATTGATGATTTAGTGGAAATAAATAATCATATCTAACTATCAACAAAATTTGTATACTTGTGTGAGCTGAGTCAGTTAATTTTGTGTTTTACTCATTATGTAGATGGATTACTTGTTAAAATAGGTATATGTATTGGCATATACCTATGTGTGGTTATCTGTTGATTTAATACTTTTTGATTTATCCTTGTTGGATTTTGTGAGACCTTGAGGATCTCGGGGTACCTACATCGTATAATTAGAATCACCCCTACACGGGCTATGTGACACCTTGTTGTGTTGGATGCAGACGACAGACAACATTGACTGAGGCTGAGAGCACCAGGACAAGACAGTACCCAGCGGTGGACCATACAGCGTGACGAAGCACGGAAGAGACAGATAGACCTAGAGTGCTGAGGAGGCGATTTTTACCTACCCTTCAGGTAGGATACATGGAGGATGACCCAACGACAACTTTTCTTTTCTTCAGTTTTACTTTCCGTTTCATTGAACTTTGCAGTTGGTCTTGTATTTCCCGCCCCCTTTTACATTCACTACAGTTTCTTATATAGTTTTACATTGTTTTTTTCTTCCATCTTGTAATATGTTGTGTGTGTTTTCAGGTTATAAAGGCAATTCCTTCCAATTTTTAGTGATTTATGCCATTGGTGCTAGTCGTCAACCCCTGGCATATCGAAGGAATACTTGGCGTAGTCATAGCATGGGCCCTGGGGGACGGGTCGTGACATAGCCACCAGAATTTTATAAGATTCACTTGAAGACATGTTGCCCATAGAGCTCTGAGCACCTATTATGTGGCATCTGGGTTCGGGCACCTATTAAGTGGCATCCAGGTTCGGGTCATCACATCCCATTTCCATGGTTATTAAAACTAAAATGGTCAAATTATCCAATGTAATATTTGTAATTAATTTTATTGGGAATTTAACTTTGTTATAATCATCATTAATACCTCATAGAATTAAATCATATTTCCAATTGGGAATCACATCCTATTAAAACATGATATTTATGACCATATTTATGACCATATTAATAAATATTACATGTAATAGCTTGTGTCACATGTAACACTAAACTGACTCAACACTAGAATAATATACACTATGAAATATTAAAATTAAATCATTAATATAATAATTAGTAGATAAAAATAATATAATCAATTAAAATAATTATACATTACTATTTCATCCTTTTATATTTTCAAAATGATTTCTTTTGAAGAAACATTTGTAAAATGCTGGGTGTTCTATTTTACCATAATAAAATAAATTTATCATCGTTAAAATTTTATTATATTTATTAATATTTATATTTATAGACTAATTTTTTGATATTAAATTATTTATAAATTTATATTTAATGATAATAAAAATAAGCGATATTAATAGTTCCATTTCATAATTAATGTTTCGTTATTAAATATTAAATATTCATTTAAATTATGATTTCTAAATTTTATAATTGTTATTTGAAAAAAATATTAAAATGTTATTATTGTTGATTTAATTATGAGTTAATTCATTATGTGAATCCATTTGAATTTGATATTAAATAAATTTTTCTTTAATGATCTATTTATTATTTTTTGATAGAAAACCATTTTTAATGCACAGCTTCATAGTGATTTGACAAATGAATCCTCTTTTTTTCCAGAATAAATTATGATATAATGAATGGATGTCTTCGAGAGGATCATTTATGTACGAATGAATGATGGGTGTGGTCTTATATCAACCTCTAATAAATTGGTTATGGATTTATAAACTATATGAAAAGTATTAAACAATATATTCTAGTTTTCAATAAGAGTTGGAATTTATGGTTTGGATCATGAATGTAATGCTTCTATATGATAATGCTTATGTTGTCGTTCAAATTTTTACTAGTTATATGCTGATTCTTATGACATTTTTATGAAATGATGGATCATGTTTATTGAATCTATCTTTTGATTCTTTTAATTTTTTATTCCATGACATATTAACTGATTAATAATATATTATTTATTAGTTATAAATTTCCTTAGGTATCTGGATTATAACTATATTATAATAATATTTTTCACTTAAAATAATGGATTTTTATGTAATTTTTACACTTAATGAGTAACTGATCATAACCCAATCTTATGTTTCAATATCTTCGGGTTTTGAATAGATGTATTATATATCATTTTTCTATAAGATAATTCTATATAGGGAATTTATTGTGGATGTGGAATACTCTTTATAGATTAATTATTTTCATATTTAATGATAGAAAAATAATTTTTATATAAATAACATACGTTCTACTAGCCAAATATTTTTCTAAAATCTATAAAAAATCAAACCTACAGAATTTGTTGGTATTTTATTATAACATTATGTATTACTAATTATATAATTACATATGTGTATCAAACCCATTATCTAATGTTTAGGTTTTTAGTAGTATAAATAAGAGTGAAATTTTGTGAATTCCACACATCCCAACCAAATGAATAATATTTTTGATGATTTTTTATCCATTGTAGAGGAATGATGAGCCCTTACAAAGCCATAATCCATACAGAGAGGCATAGGGGAACCATATACAATCTATATGGGTCAATACTCAATTAAATAATAAAAAATTAGATATTTCTCATGATTTAATGGATGATATAGGTACCAAATAAATTTTATAGTATTGTTAAGTAAACTATGGAAACCAAGACAAGGGTTTTAGGTAATGGTTTCCTCACATAATATGTTAATATCATGATAATTGATTAGATATTGAAAAAGGTATAATAATTAATGGGTACACAGTGGCCCCGAAATTCCTTACAAAACTCTAACAGGGTTAGGTGAGGAAATTTTATTTAAATTTTGTAGTGCTGAAAAGTGGGAATGATCACAAATGTAGTGACCTTGAACCAAGTAACCCAAATATGAATTCTACTTTATTAAATTAGCATAAGATATAAGTATTCAAAACTCTATGAAAAATTGATTATAATTCATTGTAGACTAGTTACATACTTGAAATTTTTATTGAAATGGTAATACATAATACAAAAAATGTTTTCTTTGAGAACAACATTACTCCACATAGTGTTTTCCTGCATATCAATCACAAAACAATTCTAGGCTTCATTACAAAAAAACATAGTAATGGGGTTAGCATAAATGCTTATTAATGGTATGTGCACTATATAATCTGTGAATAAATATTGAATAACAAATATGGAGTGATAAATAACAGAATCATGTGACATTTAATAATTATTACAAGAATAAAATGTGTGGATTGACTAATGATCAAATAATTCCATATAAATAATTTGATGAGAATAAAAACAAAAACATGTATATTCTCAATAATTAAATAAGAAAACTTAATATCAAAAACACAATTCATAATGATTAAATTAATAATTTTATACATATAAAAAATAGTTTTAAATCTATATTTGAAGAGATCAAAATAATTGGGTATGTCCTAGGCCAAAAACCTAATATCCAGTGTATCATAATACCTATCGATGCATTGAGGGGATATAGTGGGTCTCTTCCAACACATATTAAGTCTAAGGAATTGTTAATAATAAGGCGGTGAAATATAATCGACAAAAATAATCTTATTGAAGAACTATAATATGGATTGTTAATACTTACCCAAATCAATAAACATAATCCTAAACCATCCAAAATAAAATTCTGAATGCTAATAAAATTATACATCTGAGGTAAAATTGAACATAATCTATTTTTATAAATAATAATTATGGTATTATAACAATATAATCTTATCAGATCATATTTATAATTGAAGGTGTGTGTTGTTCATGAATTAAAATATCCTAAAATTTTCCTTCAAAAAAATTTGAGAAAAACATTTTCTTTTTAACATTAAAATTTTAAATAAAATATTTTACAAAAAGATTTAAATATATTTTTCATCGAAAAAATAATTTTAAAACAATAAAAATAATCACAAGTCATTTATTTCTTATGATATATAATTTTTTTCCATGTTATACACATAAAAATGAATATTCTATTGATTTTTTTATTAAATTAAAAATGAGAATTATTTTTAAAATGAAATGAATGTTCTTTTAATAATACTTGTTAAAATTTAAAACAAGTACAATTTTATTTGAAGTTGTATTTTGAAATATTCAAAAAAAATTAAAATCAGGTTTTTGATGCAAAAGGATTTATAGCCCAAGAGATAAATTATGTAATATTTATTTTAAAAATTTATTAATTGTCATACATACAAAAAATTGAAGAAAATGGTAATATTACATGAGTAAGATCATTAATAAAATGAGAAAATGATTATTGATTGATTTTCATATATAAATATCAAATAATCCCCTCAATAGAGATGCACGTATTAATAATACAAAATCATACTATGATTGTGAAGTAAACA
This sequence comes from Viscum album, assembly GCA_963277665.1. Taxonomy (NCBI): domain Eukaryota; kingdom Viridiplantae; phylum Streptophyta; class Magnoliopsida; order Santalales; family Viscaceae; genus Viscum; species Viscum album. Next base: position 693,824,467 of record OY728164.1, read on the forward strand.
CTTACCAATGTGAAAACATCTATATTATAATTCTCATAATAGAATTTAAATGAAATGAAACATCAAATACAATGTTTAAAAATATATTAATGATATAAAATATCAAATGATCATTATATATTTCACACACTGTACATAAGTGGTGAATATGATATATGTCTCATGGAAGTAAAAGTGAGATGAGAAAACCTTGACACTTGTTTGACAAGCTTCAAATGGGTGGGAGCCTATTAATTAAAAATATAGATTTATATTAAAATATATAATAGAAATATAATCATATAACTCATTCCATTTTTTATTTACTCATACTATTTTATCAATATTTAATTTTAATTTATTTTTTAAAATCTCTATTTGTGTTATATTTTTTATTATTTTTCATCTTTATTTTTCTTCAATAATTTTGGTATTTTTATTTTTTAATGGTTAAAAAATAAATAGAATATTATAAATGATATAAATACAATATATGTTTAATATATGTTTATTTATAGTAATCTATAATATTTAGATATAAAAAATGGATTTCTTCGTTCTTGTGGATAGTAGGTTGTATGTATGGTTGAACATAGTTTCAATTTTTCTCGGAATATATAATGAATGTAAGAAGATTTTAATTAAAAATTAAAAAATAATTATAATGTTGTATATAATTTATGTACTTAAAATAAATATTTATTACCATAAATGAAAAAAAATATAACAACATTTCACATCGCTACATTGAGGTGGTAGTCCACAGGTACGCACAAGTGACATTATTGTTTTCTAGTGGAATATAAGGTAAGATTTTATAAGTGATATTTTATTTCTATATTTGTGGATATATAATAAATATGACATATATTTATCATAATCTATCTTTAATACCATCCATAATGTGAATAATTAATCACATTGCTTCGTCAAGTAATTGCCCCGCATAAAACCAAGTAATGTAATCTTGTCCCACAAAAAATATACTATTAGTAGGGACATATGTCAATATAATTTAATAAGTATAATAATATCATATATATCTTATAAATATTTTAATCCCATAATTACATCTAGAATTTTAATATGGATATATAAAAATAATGAAATCGCTTTGCGAGGTGGTACTCCTCCATACATGTAAATGATGATTTCATAACTCATTTCATATAAGAGGAGAGTTGTGTAGGTTATGATATTATTTGAAAAAATCACATTATATTTAATATATTTTGGCCAATATATCATAATTTTCAAATAATTATATATTTATGTGGATGAATAAATTAGGTAATACGCCTGGTTTGGGATGTGACCTCTTTATCAAAAAACATCATGGGTTTTCACCAAAAGGATTTTAGGATGGATTTTTGAAAAACAATCGGGCTTCTGGGATGATATTTGGGTTGTAAAGAAGTTAGTTTCATAGGTATTATAAGAACCAATGTATTTTGAATTGTTAATTAGAGATGATATGTGATGGCCTTTTATAAGTGAGGTGTGTGACATACCAATAAATATTGAAAACAGAAAGGTGTAACCTTGTTTCTCACATGCCACCTGGATCCAAAATGGTCAATAATTGAACCTATAAGATATTATATTGATCAATGATTAGATATTTCACTTTTTAAACATTTTAGTTTATTTTTTATCTTGTATATTCTTAGATTAACTCCTTAGTAAAGCTATTTTTCCTAACTACTATTAATAATATATATTTTTTATTTGTATTATAATAAAATAATATGTTAACCATATAAGATAGTATAAATTAATATGATTTCAAACGTGGAATCTATTTTTACAAATCACTATTCAAATAATTTGAAAATTTTAATTTATAATTAATTTATAAAACGTGATTGGAATATGGGGTTTCAATGAGAAATTTTTAAATGTTTCCTATGATTTTAAAAGAATATTAGATGTGAAATATATTGAAATTATAAAAATGAAATTAAATATAAGAAATGAAAAAAAAACATTACATTAAAACCAATTTTAACAATAATTCCACTTTATGGATAATTTAAATGAAAAGTCACATTTTGATTAAAATTCAGTATTTTTCACTAATCATACAAAAATAAAACATTTCAAAACAAATTCCTTAAATTAATTAGAATATATTTATCATATAATGATTTCAAGAAAGAAGTTTATTTGTAATTTTTTTCTAAAAGTGGTAAATATTAATTTTATTTAATAACAAAAAAGTGTGACTATGAACACTTTTAGAGTAAATAGTATTTTTATGAAAAACCAAATTTTGTTCAAATGGTCATTATTTAATTTATAATAAACTAATAACCATTGAATTCATTTTATACATGTTTATAACATATGATTATTATAATTATGATAGTATTATTTTTAGAATCCTTATTAGTTGCTAGATTATTATATTCATGTTTAAATAATAATATTTTAATAGAGTATCGTATTTCGATAAAACCCAATTTTGTGTGCATCATAAGATGTCGAAGAAATTTAATTTATTAAAAAATAAATATTTTGTAAATACTTGTGGGGTTTTATTTTAATCTATTATTTGTATTTCTTTTCATATAGCTATCTAATTTGGTGTTCCTTTTTAAAATCTTATGGTGTTATATTTTACACATATAAATAAATTATTTCTTATAATATTAAAATTGACCTCAATAATCAGGGTCATGATATTTGAAAATTATCTTATGAAAACTTTCCATCGTGATAAGGGTTTAAAACCCACCCTCTTGATAAGAGATAATGACAAGTACGATGGACATATGGAATAATCACTTAAATAGGGTAACAAATAAAAAAGTGGTTTATGAAGAAATGGACAAGGAAAAAAAAATATAATACCCAAAAAATTATGCCGGAAATTTGAGATAATCAATAAAAATATGTTTCATAATCAACTGAAATTGAAGAACCAAAAATCCATTAGTTTTTAATGAGTTAAGGGGTTATTTAATTAATTGAAAATGAAGGTATTAGGGTAATGTTTTCTAAATATACTTCTCCTTGAGTTTAGTAATTATATTACTATATAGAAAAAGAATATAAGAAAATATTCAAACTTGATATATTTTTATTTCATAGGCATAGTATCATCTTCTGTTTTTTATTTGATCATTTTGATATTCATTACTCACTATAAGAAATTAATATCCATGACTAATTTTCTATGTCCGAAGCACTAAAACAACATTTCCTTGATCTTATGATCCGTAAAAGTGTGATTTAAATTTCATTCAATTTTGAAATATATTCATAATAAAATATTGTTTTCACATTTTATCCAATATAATACATTAATATATAAACTTCAATAGCTACAGTACTTTATCAAAATTAATATATATCTATCAAATCATTTTACTGAACAAAGTGACATATTAACTATGATATCATATTGCTCACTGATAGGTGATAAACCCACACCATCCTTTATTTCTTGGTTTAAGCCATGTGGCCTTGTAAGAAGCGATGGGTTGTCATCCAGCGTATGATAATCTTTTTTCTATAACAATAAAAAATATAATTCCTATATTTTACTAATCTGTAATTTCCCATAATTACTATATCAACAATTATTAGATAATAAATAAATGTTTTGAATACTATAATAAAAAATTCATTATCATTATTATCTCAACATCAGACACATATTTTGTATTATCATCCTATAAATATATGTTTTCTATGATGTTAAACTCGACACTAAATCATTTTCATGGAACCATTCAACACATTATATCAAATAAATATAGAAATACTATTTCATCATAATCCTTATACATTTTTTAAATACCAAAACATAATATATTTGATTAAAATAATCAAATAAAATAAATCTTTTATAAAAAATTAACATTTATAATTCCTCTTCATCTTTAATAATGTTATAATACAAACATTGATACCATAGATTATTTGGACATATATTCCCTTAAAATATGGGGAAATCATTTGAATAGTGCCTCATATCCTTATAGTAGAAACTATATACATTTCAATATTATTTCTTTCCCTTAAAATCATGTGTATTGTGGAATTTTTATACATCGTTGAAAAAAATACTTTTAACTTTTATGCATGTAACCTGGTATTTCCTTCCAAACGTATCACATGTTTGAAAATGATTATTTTCCTTCTTCCCTTTATACATAATTTTTGATTTAAAATTATTCTTTATTACTAACCATTGAATCTCTAAGACATTTAGAATTATTTCTCTATTTGGATAGCACATGATATTAAATAATTGTATAAGGAGATTTTTTTGATTCAATTACCATTTGAATGATTCGATAATTGCTATAAAATAAACAATAACTTGTTATTTGGATTTTTTTTCAAAAATAATCCTTGGTAACATTTTAATGTTGGCCCCTTATATAAAAGAATTCCTATATTTTTTTTCTTATACTCAAGAACATTATTTCCAAATATTGTTATTCCTCTAAGGTAAAATATTTTTTCATAAAGAGTATATTGAAATTCATCCACATAATTATTTCTCTTTACTACACAAATATTATTTTTTTAACTAATATCCTCCACTAATCCGCATCACTGGATAGATTTCAAACTGCCATGAAAAAATCCCCATGCATAATACTTCCATGAGTGAGAAAATATTATCTACAAAACATAGCAAAATTTCTATTAAAAATTTATATATAACACAATTGAATGGTCGAGGATGAAAAAAATGAAGTGGTATTACATCATTACAGTACATAAGGGATTAATAGGATACTCTATACAAGAAATGTTATTACTCATAACCTGTGTTATCATCCCCAATATGGTTATAATCTAATCAGTTATATATCAATCTCCAGCTCCAACTTCATAGTAATTTTGATGGGGGAAACCATACATGGGGTTTGTGCATCTATACCGAACTCATTACATCCAATGGAACAATATTTAAAAAATGGAATACACTAAATTATATTATATCATTTTGAAGCATAATTAATAATGTAACATCACGACATTTCACAAAGGTATGGATTTTTTTGCAAAAAATATCCACAAAATGTCATTTTAATGATGTCTAATGAAATCATGGAGGAATCAGTTGTTTCTGGGGAAAAGTTGTAGCATAGATCCTATAAATGGGACTAATATACTCTTCCACACTGTTAGTAGAAACTGTGTTTCATAGTCTATAAGGATTCCCTAAACCATGAGGCTACATACATTAGGGACCTATGGGATATATAGTTTATCTATAATCATGTGACGAAAGCTTCACAATTATGCAATCAATATGTAGAGTTTTTGTTGAGTTTATTTCACAGTATATATATTGTTAGATAAACTATCTGCCTAACCTTGTGGAGTAACCCTTTGAAAAAGATAATGGCACTTTATTGGTGGATAGTTTGGCCAACCGCACGTCTAATGTAGGAAATCATGTGTTTGATGGTGAATTTAGGATGCTGAACCTATTAAATTATTTTATCCATTTATATTTCCCCTCCATCCTTCTAGTGATTTCTTCTCCTCCTCCAATGTGTATGAGCTCTCATAGATTAAAATCTAAGTGTCAAGTTATCCCCATCAATCTTCATCATTTTCGCTAGTCATCAGATCAATTAGAGAACTAGAGGTATGCCTTTATATACTTTCCCTAATATTTCATGTTCATAATAACATTTATCACATTATCTTGGTGAAATCACATTTTTCCCATTTTCACGTTGATTGATAATTTCTTCATTTTCATCCATTCTATGTCGGATCCAGCCTCAACAACATAGAAGTGGAGGGATAATATCTAGTGGTATAGGTATTTCCCACACATTTTATCAGTTTTAAAATAATATACCATTGTTCTTCTCAATAGAATATTCCTACAGAGTCTCAAATATTCATTATAAATTGAAAGATAGGGGTTCATATTTCTATTATGACCTCCAATATAAAGATGTTTACACATTTTTGTTCTCCTTGTCATTGTCCACCCCTTTGGGGGAATCCACCTTCTATTGAATAAATCCAATTTTTCGAATATTTACAACCTTGTATATGTGTGTGGGTGTTTCACAAAGGTGTAATTTTGTAGATTTATATCATCAACTAGTTTCAATAGTGAGACATGAGTTAGGACCCTTGGTAATGCTCGATGCGTCATCATATTGATTTATGTTTCATACTAGTTACATTTTTTATTATTCTTTTAAAATTATTTGAATAATTTTACCTCATTTTATTATGTTTTATACATATTAAGTGACTAGTTCCCCATGTCTTGTTTCTTCCTGTAATCGTTTATGCCATGTGGATTGTGTGTTGTTCCACTTTTATGCCATGGGCATAGTGCCTTAGTTGTTTTATTTACATTAGGTACCTTGATTATCTTATTTGACATTTAACATTAGAATTACTTTTGATGAAATGTGTATGTATGTGTTTTTTCTTGTGATGTTATCCTTGGCTACTATTCTTCACCAACTATGGTTCAAGAGAGAACACAGGTCTTGACTTAAGGACACTATGGAGGGAATTTTCATGTATTCTTGGATATACTTGATACACCTAGAAGGATACATTGGAATTTCATTTATAGGATCTCTAGGTGGATTTCTTTTACACATGGGTTACATTTGTTTCATATAGAACAGACCATTGAAAACTAATTGGAATTACTAACACCCCCTAACTTGGAAGATTCCCCTATATGAGATACACTATGTTGACTTAGAGTCACCATGCCACTAGTGATATAAGGAAAACTAATTTTGGTCTCCTTGAACAGACATTATAACATTTGTTTTCATGTATATTCTTATTACATCCCTTGAGATTCATTATATATATTTTTTATGGGCTTGGGACTCCACCATTGGTTATGATGAATTTATTCCATTTGTCAAATGTGATTTTTATTTTTTAAATTTTTTTCATGCCTTTTTGATGACATGTAAATGGGACTTACAAACAAATGAAAAATCATGGGTAATGACAATCATTGTTGGTTTAAGTGTAATTTATTATGTACACACATAATTACTTATACTGGTACATTGGAACAGACTTCCATCTTAGTCCAAATTTGCTGATATCATCATGTTTCCATTTAGGAATATAGTACAACAATGTAAAATATTTATTTATCCCATACATGAAATTATTTACAATCATGGAAAAATATCATTTATCTATTATATGAATTACATTATCCTTGACACCATGGGTGGAGACATACTGAGATTTTATCTCACACCATGCTTGGAATGACTATAGTACCGAAGAAGAATTCATGATTATATATTTTGATAAAGTCAAAAATGATATTTACAAATCATGATTGATTTTATACATTAGGTTGGATACTGGGGTCATTAGATTGAGCCTATGGTTAATATTCATGTTGTATAAGTTTTATCCTTTTGTATATTTTATCATCTTGTATTATATACATTCATCCCATATTACAAGAGTACTCTCATTTATCATAGAATTATGATCATCATCATCATTGAATCAATTATTATTATTAATATTTTTCTAGATATGTAATTATTCTTCTTAGATAATTTCATTATTTACAATGCAGTCTATTTCTTATTTATGCTTCTGTTATTTATTACATATTGTTTTTTGTTGTGCATACCTGGATCTATGTGGGAATAGTCTCCCCAAAGACACACCATAATACCTCACTAATTGTAAAAAATCTCTACAGTATGGTGTGGCATACTTGAGGTATTGTGTCCTACCACCATAGGGAACCGATTAATGTCACCCGGGGTGGGTTGCTACAAGTTGAATCAGATCCCATTTTACATTTTTTTATTCATTTTCCATAATAGACATCAGAGTAGGATTATGGAATTTGGTAATGATCCTATGCATAGGAGTAGCTAACACACATATAAGGGAAATCCATATTTTATATGATGGTTAAATGATGTAATTAATGTGCTGTTATGGATTCATGGATCTCATTGTTGGAAGAATAAATTATTTTTTTCCATTGACATTATTGATAATGTTATTATAATTGTGTTATTTATTTTACCACATCCACATGGTATTAGGGTGTTTAAATTCAGGAATCATGCTAGGATCCATAGGAATAATATTTCATGCATTATGCCATGTGTTATTTACTTTTCACCATGTGTTAATTTTTTTCATATTATTTCTATTATGAATTGTTTTTTTGAAAATTTTAGTGCCTAGAATTTTATATTTATTGAAATGTGCCACTTCTTCTTGAAGGAACGTGTTATAATTTAGATTATATGGATGAATAATTTTTATTTTTAAGGTTTATAGTCCCTTATAAATTTGAATGTTGATCCATCAAATTCATATATTAAAATATATTTTAATCACATAGATGAATTATAATGAATTCCACCTTAAAAATTAAATTGGCCCCTTATTATTGCGATTTGATAACTTTACCTAACCTAACCTTAGTAATTGGAATTTGACCATGTATTTTTTGATCAATATATATCATTTTCTTCACACATAGTCCTACCTCTAGGATAAGGTAGATGGGTGTGGTCAATTATAATCGATGCCTTACACCAATCCTTTTTTTATCACTCTCCCATAATTTTATCTCATATTTCTAACAATTCCTATATCAGAAGTGCACTTGGAAATTGTAGAGATATTCCACTATGAAATCCTCATGAAGTACAAAAATAGTGTGGTCATGGAAACACTCTATTGGTTGTGGACCTAGAGCCATATATTATACATCCCGTGGTTACACTTAGCGCATATTTTGATGATCATCCTATAGACATTGTTTCACTATTTCGTGATAGTTCTTATTGGTTCATTCAATCTATGCCGGGTGCTCCCCACCCTACCCCAATTAGGGAATATCTATCTCAATACATTATATACTAAAATACTCCCACCTTATTTGGGTATGGAAGACCAATATCTATTGAGTTGTGGTTATAATCTATGATATTGATCTTTTACCATCTCTACATGCCTCTAGAGATGATGGTCATGCTAGCTACATACATATTACATAATTCTTCTAAGGATTGGTGATAGATCATATATTATGCTATGAATCATCTAGGTATGGTATTAGAAGACTTATAGATATCCTTATTTTATTTTTTTCCCATATACATTGAGAAATATTATGACATAGAATTCATACAATTTTAGCAAGGCTCTATGACTACGAATGAGTATCATTCTCCCTTTACTGAGCTCTAGTGGTTTACTCCATCACTTATTGGGCATGAGTTCATGACAATGAGGTATTTTGAGGATGCTATTGGGTATATAGTCTTGTCATAGGTGACTATATTTTGGTTTAATATTTCTAATGATATGTTTAAATAGGCTTTAATTACATAAATGGATCATATAGAAGCTAGAAATTTGAGCCAGGGTGGTTTATTTCCAGGGTAGGAAAATGGTTCTTATGGTAGTAAGAAGAATCATTTTGAGGGTGAACATGGAAGAAGGTCTATCTTGGTGACACACATTGACTCTATAATGAGACGCCAATGAGGTAGGGTGATCCATAATAAGCCACAGTTCATGAGGAACCCAATTGAGTGATGAGCTTGCAGCAGTATGGGTGAACCTCATCGTATCTTCTAATATTTTCCACCAAAATCCAATGGGGGATCTATATAGATAATTCTATTGGGTATATGATATGTCACTTCATGTTATTGTTGGATTTGGTCTTCTACTGGCCACTTCAGATGATTTTTTATGGCTATGGGTTGGTTAGTCTTGCCCCAGTGCATTAACGTCAGTAGAGTGGAGTATTTCAGGCTAGTCAAGAAGCTTCGTAGGGTTATGGTTTAGACCTTATTTTTATAGTGAATACAAAACTAGAGGATCACAGTCAATTTCCAACTACTCTTAGAGGTCCTATTCTATAAGTATCTAATTTAGTTTCTTCCCTTTTTATATAGGTTCATCACACTCATTTATATCAACAATGGTTAAAAAATGTCTTGGACTCAAAATAGTGTATTTTTATGGACTATTGTCTCTGAAGAAATTGTTAGGTGTTAGAACTAATGGAATAGGCCCCTGTTAGGACTTCACATTTGAAATAAGTAGGTAACATTTTGTCTATAGTTTCTTCATCACCGAGATGTCTGTCATTGATGTAATTTTATATGTAGACTAGCTCGTGACATATCATGCCCATGTCGATTTTTATAATCATCTAGTTTCATTCACATAACCCGAGGGAAGAACCTATATACATAAAACTTTATGGGATATCATGGAATGTGAATCTGAACCTAAGCCTTAATGTTTAGGAAGGGTAAAATCCCAAGAAGTCAGTCTTCTTATATTTTTTAGGGAATGTTGTTAGAAGAGTCCCCTAATATATTGGATCATTTTATGGATATATTAATTGTTTATTTCTGTAGAATACCACCTAAGAGATATGTTGAGCTCACTATTGAGCTAGTCCTAGGTGCAGTAGTAGCTTTCATTCCTCAGTATTTGATGAATACTATAAAGCATCAATAACTCAAGTAGTATCTTGATGATTCGGTGGAGAATGTTTTTCTATGGCCCAACACATATCTGTGCGGTTTCACCTATCCTTTCATTCAATAATTCGAATAGTAACCTTATATTTTTCTTGTATTATAAACATATGAACCATCTTAATGTGATGAACCATTATGCATTTCCTCAAATCAAGGACCTATTCAAAAAACTCTATGGAGAAATTGTTTCCTATGTGATAGATCATAGGTTAGGATACCATCAGGTGTTTATGAATGAATCATACATACCATGTACAATGTTTCAAACTAGGTACATCTAGTTTGAGTCCGTGGTTATGTTTGTTGGCCTAAAAATGTGGTAGAAATATTAATTGCTCTGATGAATTGAATTTCCCACTCTTATGTTGCCACCTCCATGGTAGCCTTCGTAGACTAAATGTAAAAGTACTTGTACACCTGACACCCACAAATAACATCATTATATTATTATTAATGCACTCCTAGAGAACAATTTTTATACAAGATTACTACATAGTTGTTTTGGATCACTAATATTAACTTCTTGGGTTATATAATATCAGATTTAGGCATAAATTTTGACCTTAATAATGTGAGAACTGTGGGTTCCATGGATTATACTATGAATGTATTCAATATATACATCTTATTAGGGTTGTTGGATATTACAATCAATTAAAATAGGATTTTCCATTACTAGAGGCACCATTTATGGGTTTCATCAAGAATATTGTGAGATTACACATGACTGAAACAAATTAGATTTATTTTTATGACCTTAAGGGATGACTCACTTAAACACCAATCCTAAATCTTTTTGTTCTTGGAAGAAGATATTCAATGTACTATGATGATTTAGGAATCAGTTTAGGCGTAGTTATGATCAAGGGTGGTCGATTCAGGACAAATGGATACCTCTAGCTAAGGAATCAGGACAAAAAATATCAATAGCATGACCGTAATCTAGAATTCGTTGTCCACAACCCATTATATTGGAGAAAATATCTACGAGGATATTGATTCAAACATTAAAAATATCACAAAATTCTCCAAATACATCTCAACAGAGTGAGATTTGAATTTGAGGTAGCTTGGGTGGGAAGAATAACAACAGTCCTATGACATTGACAGTTTTTACACACCGGGTAAGGGAAATTCCAAGGATGATTCTCTGAGCAAGAAACTTTGATATATTAGATCATGGAGGGAAGCAGTGAGTGGTAAATGATGGTACGTTTTTTTTTTGAGATTCACCTAGAGGTTCAGGAACAACACGAGAATTCAGTCTTAGCCGCACTGGCAGTGACATCATCTCTTCTTGTGGGTCTAGATGAGGTAGCCATTTGATTCTGGGGACCCATCCTATTGGAAAGATTAACATGAGAAAACACTACTCATAATTATATTTCAGATGAAAATTAGACCCTATTATTCCAGGGATTGTTTTGGGTGCCTTTAGATGTACAAGGAGTGTTGATAATGGAATCTTACGCATATGTTTTATCAGTTCACCCTAGGATTACCAAGATGTTTTAATATATATGTGGTCAGTATTGTAGGAAATTTATGAAGAGGGATATAGAATGATTAAACACTCAATCACCCACTTTTGAATAGGCAAAGGGTGGTCACAATTTACCTACTCGACTTCTACAATATCTCTCAATTCCTAAGTGGAAACAGAATGATGCGACTATGGATTTCATGAATAGATTTATGAGATCCCCCCGAGACAGGGACTGATTATGGATGATCATACATAGGCTGACCAAAGTTCCACACTTTCTACCAATATGGGATAGCTTATCTATAAATGATGTAGGATGGATTTATATCTGATTGATAGTGTGACATCATCATGTTCTTTATCTATCATTTAGAACATAGATTCTCATTTTTTTATCACAGTTATTGAAAGGTTTTTAAAAGGCAATGGTATAAAAAGTTCTAATGAGTTCCAAAAATATCACCCTTAGGAGAATGGGACGTCCAGGAAATCAATAAATCATCTATAGGATATGTTATGGACCTACATCAATTATTTAAATAGTTATTGGGAATATAATATTAATCTATGGGATATTTCCTAAAACAATATCTTTCAATTTACAATCTAGATGGCTCCATACAAAGCACTCTACTACAGACCTTTCAAATCACCTCTATATTGTATTAAGGGTATGAGGAAGATAAATGGGTCATCATCTCCTTCAAGATACATTAGAGAATTTCTATATGATTCAGAAGAACATGTCTATAATTAAATCTATGAAAAATTCATATACCTATCATCATCCTGGAACACTAGTGTTTGGGGAGGGTTGTTAGGTCTTCTCGAGTTTTTTTTCCCAGATTAGGTTATACACAAATCAGTAGAAAAGGAAAGTTATCACACCTTTATGTCAGGCATTTTGAGATAGTGGAAAGGGTATGGTCAGTAGCTGATTGGTTGATCATACCTTAGTGGTACAGTTCTATGGATGATTTATTCCATGTATCACAGGATTGGTAGAATCATGAGACTCATCTCATTCATTTAACCCTATGGATAATGAGATAGAAGTGGATGTGTCCTTTTAGGGGAATCAGATGTCTATCATTGATTTAAACACCATGTATCTCCAAGAAGATTTGTTCCATTAGTTCGTGTTCTATGGGAGAATATTCATGTATAGGTGGAGTATGGGAGTTGGAAAATGATATACATTCATAGTAGCTGAAACTTTTCAATGATGAAACCATACCAACCTCCGAAGGAAAACATTGGGATGCGTTGTATTAAGTAGAGGAGTTTGTAATGTTTTATCTTCTACCAATGGTAAATAACTTTCATTTTTTATTTAAAGTCATAAAAATTTTCCTTATAATTATTCCTAATGATGTAATGGATGGCTCAAATGTGTCTGAGGATCATTCTCATCCTCGAGCACAAAAATGTGTAAATAAGACGGAGCAGAATGGATTGTAGAAATAGTCTGTCCTAGCCAAAATGGTTTCTCTATAATAGGAGGATATAGACATTAAGGACCATGGGGAAACACAATTTTTCTACAACCATGTAATTCAAGCCACATATCATTGTGATCAATCAATAGATTTCAAACATTAGCATTTCCTTGACTTGTGCACAATTATATAAACATTATGCCTAACCATGTAGAGTTCCCCATTGAAGAAGATAATGGTCCAAGGTTAGAAAAATTTTTTCCTAACCAGGCTCATAAATATTATAACCATCTGTTATAGGGTTAATTTTTGATTTCACAACAGTTAATGGATTTAATACCTTTATATTATCCATTTATTAATTCCAATCATTTCTTATTCTCCTCCTACGTATATAATCTCTCATCCTTCAAGTCCTAGGGAGTATGGTAACTCATCCATTCTATATTTGTTTCTCTCTCCATTGTATCCATCGGGAAGAAAGATTTAATCCCTACAATCCTCTCTATTCTATATCAAGTTATATGTACCATTCATTATTCTATCCCATGTGAAAGTTAATTTTCCCCATATTTATCGTATTTAATGATTTTTTAATTTTACACAATTCTAGTATGAATCCCACCTTATAAATTGACAAGTGGAGTCATACTATATCGAGGTAGGTTTCATAGATCATTCCCATTCATTTTTTCACTTTAAAAATAACATGTTGTTGTTCAGATCATCAAAATCTATTGGAGATGTTTCAAATATACCTAATAAATTTAATAAATTGGTTTCTCAAGTCTATAACAATCTTACCTTATGGTGAAGGTCATCCATTGTTTTTTCCACATCATTAGCCACCCCTTTTGGGGGAATCCACCGCCTTAGAAATAATTCCCCCGAACATATATTGTATATCACCATGTGTGTGTGTGTTACACCTTGGATTAATACCATATATTTATAAAATGATCTATCTTGAATTATGATCCATGAGTAATGCCCATTGCAAATTATTTATGCTTCATACGTACTAATTTATGTCTCAGTCTAATGACACATTACTTTTCTTATGATAATTGCCTCATATTGATGCTTGTAAATTCTTTTATTATTCTATATACAGACTCTATTCTTATTTATTAATGTGTCATTAACTATTTCTATGACATATTTCATTTGTCTTGTTCCATATTTGAATTTTATTCCATGTGCTTGGTGCTAAAGTTGTTTCATTTACATTGTGAATCAAGGCTAGCAAGTTTATCATTTATCATTGGGAGAAACATTGCTAAAATTCTAATGTATGTTCTATGACTTTTTATGTGATCTTTGGCTATAATGTATCACCATATATGGACCGAGATAGAAAATGATTCCTAAAATAAGGAAACTGTAGATAAACTCCCTATGTTTGATTTGATCTACTTGTTGCATCAAGAGCGATACTTTAGACTTTACATTTATATGATATCTATATATATTTTTTATACACATTAGTGACACTCATTCTTTAGGGGAGAAAACATGGATAGAATCATTGGTAGGATAGATATTCCATGCCTCTTGTCATGGCATGGTCGTTATGTGATATACTTAGTACAGACGTAAAGTCACCATTCCATGAGTGATACAAGGGACGTTAAGATGAGTCACCTTAGATAGACTCTATATCATTTTTAAATTATATATTACTGTAGTGAGACTTGGGATTCATTATATATTTCCCTCTAAGGGCTCGAGATTCTACCATTGGATTCGAAAGATTGATTTCTTATGACATATGAGGTGTTTCTTATTTAAATTATGATCATCTGTTTTTTATGACATGGAAATTGTACCTCTATTACAAATAAAAATCATCAGGCATGCCAATTCTGTCTTATATAACTATAATGCATTAGGTAAATACATTATTAATAGTATTGGTACCATTGTTAAAACATTTTTCCTCATATGATGTATGTGGTATTAGTCATGTGTCCATTTAGGTACCCACACAAATGATTTTAATTATTTACTTATTCACTACCCCATATGATTATATATCATTTCTCATATTCATTTATTTATATCACAAAATGGAATGGAAATTGCAAGTTGTGGCCTACTGAGATTATATCTTACGACCAACTAAGGTTTCCATTGGTTCCCAGAAAGACATCATGATTTTAGCTATTTATCAAAGGAATTGTGTGACCTTCGATCCATGATTTATTTGACACATTGGGATGAAGACTAGGGGAATATGACCTTGAATATTCTCTGAGATTCCTACAGTAGTATTATTATTATTTTTTATATTTTCCGAATAGTTAGTATATGATTTCATCCCTTAATCCCAATGTACTGACATTTTGTTTATAATCATGATCGTCATCATCATTGTGCATATTATTGTTACTCAGCATACTCTAGATTTATATTTATCTTGAATGGATCATTCTATTATTACCTCTATTGTTTCTTTCTGATTGGTTCTTTTGAAATTTATTACCTGTCATTTTCAATTGAACATACTCTGGTCCATTATGGAATAGTCCAACCACAGACACACCCTAAGGCCTTGCTTCTATTCAAAAGCCTTTGTTATTTGGGGAGGTCCCCATATGGTCTTTTATCCCACCATCATGAGGAATCAAAATGTCATAACTAGAATACGATGCTACATATAATCCTAAAAATAGTGAAAAAAAATTACCATAAATTGAAAAAATAATTCATAGATAATATAATAATAAAAAACATGAATTCTTTTGGGATATAATTATTTTAAACTCCAAAATAATTTCATGTAAATATAATTTTTATTTATCCTAAGCATATATTTAGGGAGTTTCAAACCATGTGAATAGTAAGTACCTTTATTGTGTATTTGGTGATGATCAGGTCGACCCCAATAGACCCATTAATGATTTATTTCCACTATGTACATCTATTCTAGATCAATTCCAAGTTGTAGTATCCATATATAGATTTATTTTATAGGAACATCCAAATTATAATTTCATTAGGAAACACTTGGATATTCCTCTATATATATACTTAATATTTTTTAATGATAAATTATTCATTACCTTAGTTTCCATAAAACTAGAAACCATGGTTTCTACTAAACTACATCTAATACGAAATATAGTGATCTTGACAATAGTAAATCGAAACGATTGTCTATTTTATTATATTTTCATAAGATACATGGAATCACTTTCCCACGGACTCTTTAGATTAATTTCTTTGGTAAAATAGATATATATTTTAAATTTTTATTATAATTTGAAATATAAAATATAAAAATTATTTTTTGGGGAGCACCATTATTCCTCATAGAGTATCCTGAAATATCAATCAAATGACATTTATTGGTATCATAGGTGAAATAAAACAGATGAAAAAGGTGATATCAGATGGTTATCATATGAAATCATACAACATCATCTACGAATAAATACAATATAAATAATATATAAAGGTAATTAAATTAAATGGATTTTATTTAATCAATAACAAGAGAATAATATAGAATGAAGAAATTATTATCCAAAATTGACATATAAATAATAATCTAAAAATGAAAACATAGCCATCGATATTATAACAAATTGAAAAATCTCATTGAATATAAATAGCTATATTCATAATTATGGAATTCTTAATGATTGACATCTTAAACATAGGATTTGAGGATTGTTCTAAAAAATCTAAATAAATGTCTAATGCTTTAGCCAAAACCTAATATAATTTTCATGATGAGACTTATCGATGAAAACGAGGGCTTATAGTCGGCCTTATCCATAACATATTAAATCCAATTCATTATTCATATGAAAGAAGTGATAAAAATCAACATAATCATTAATTTGTACACTCTAGCATACAAATTGTTAATACATATTTAAATTGATAATCATAATCATAACTTAACCATAATAAAATGGTGAATGGTACTAATATTTTACATCTCCAATCATAATGATCGTAAAACATCTATAAAAATAATATGGATAGTATCAATAGAATAAATACTTATTAGACCAAATGTAAAATAGATAGTTTATGTTGTTGATGAATATAAATACCTTGAATATATCCTTAATTTTTTTATACTTATATCATTTGAATTTTTAAAATCAATTTTATAAAAGGTTTATAAAAAAATTTGAATAAAATATTCAATGAAAAAATCATATTAATGAATTCGAAATAAGAATTAAATTTTTTTTGGTCATAATGGTTTAAAATTCCATTCGTGTTGTACATATTAAAACATATATTACCATCAAATTTTTAGAAAAACCAAAATAAGAATTGTTTTGAAAAAGATAAATATTTCTTAAAAAAATAGTCAAGAAAAATTGGGAAAAATATAATTGATAAGACAAGTTTGAAATTTTAAGAACATGTTTTAAAACCATTTTATAAATATTGGGTTTTGATGAGAAATTATTATTGATCGATCAAGGATATAATGTTAAATTAACATAAAATCATTTTCCCAATCATTTAAATTTGTAAATAGTGGAAAATGATACCATTTATTTAAAATGTTAATTAATTACCATTGGGGAAATTATATATTTATTTTAATATATAAATTTTAAATGATACCCCCAATGGAGATGTAAACATAAATATTCTTGAATAATGAAGAGACTGTTAAATAAACCCTTACATCATTGGAATCATCTGAATTGTGACCCCCATAAAATAAAAAAAAATGAAATGAAAATTCAAATATCATAAAGATAATTATATTAAAGATATAACATATCAAAACTTATTTATATATAAAAGGAATTAAGTGGTGAATATGATATATTACTTATAGAAGTGTAGGTGATATGAGAAACCCTTACAAAAAAAATTTACTTCCTTAAATGGTGTATAAAACTCTTATATACTAAATATAGGTTTATTAAACACAAATTATTGAATAATAATATTATATATTTTGAAATACATTATTTACTCATATTCTTTTATAACTTATTTATTATCAAATAATTAATAAAATCACTATTTTTTTATAATTGATTCATTTTTATGTATGTTTTTCCCTGATAATTTTGGTCACATTAATTTAATAACAGTTATATCATATAAATAATGTTAAAAAATTTATTAATATAATATATATTCATTATATATTAATGTATATAAATTTATAAATGTTGGAGATAAACTATAGGTTAAACTATTCGTGGAGATGATAGGTTTTACATATACATGAATGTTTTTTTAATTTTTATCAATGAATGGAATGAAAAAAAATATTAATATTAATATAACACTAAATAATAATGTATATGGAATAAATATCATTAATATTACTAAAATACATCCTTATTAGCATCCATGTTTAAATATAATAAAAAATATTTTACATTAATACATTCCAGAAATAGTCCACAAATACATAAGGGAGACATTTTTATTTTCCAATGGATTGAAAGGTAAAGAGTTAGATGTGATATTATATTTCTAGTAGTTCTAAAATATCAAAAATATCATATATATTTATTATCATTTATTTATAATAAATTCAATTTAAATAAAAAGTGAAATATGAATCACATCACTTCGTAAGGCCGTAGTCTACTGTATACACGAGCGACAATATCAAATCCCTCAAAAAATGAAAATTAATAAATAATATGTTATAAGTTAATTAAATATGTAAAAAATATCTTAAATATCATTTAAATATGTTAAATCCATCATTACATCCATCCATGATATGTGGTGATGAAAAATGAAAGACATTTATTCACGAACTAATAAACAGATGTAAATGTCAATGATGGCTTCATAAACCATTAGATCATGTTGGAGAATAAATTAGGTTATTTAAAATAAATAATAAAATATTAGTATATTTAATATAATTATGTTATTATATAATCTTTTTCTAAGATTAATTTAAGGAGTTGGAGAAATAAATAAAATAAAATGATTGGTTAGGCGTGTTACCTCATATTTGGACTACGTCATTATTTTGTAGTAAAAGGATTATTGGGTTGAATTTCTTAATAAAATAAGGCTCAATGGTGATATAAGGAAATCTGGAAATTTAATTATTATGTTATATTCTAAAACTACGGTTTTTTTATGATTGAGTAGGGGAGGAGTGTGGGTGGCCTTTTATACGTGAGGTGAATGAAATACTGGTAATTATTAAAAAAAATGGTGTTCCCACATTTTTCACATTTCACCAAGCTATATAATGGTCCACATCAAAATAATAGGATATAAGGAAAAATTATACGCATCCCATGGGTGTTTCCCATGATTTAGGACATTTGTATTCCTTATCATTTTCTTTTAACCTCTTGTAATATTTTTACATTTACTATGTTAAATAATTTTATTATTATTTCCATTTACTATTGTAAACAATTAAAATGAAATTATTATATTATATAAATTATTATCATTTCAATTATTTGACATATTTTTTAAAATTCAAAACATATAAGTGGAAAATTTTAATTTAAAAGTAATGTCCTATAAGAGATGAGAAAGCAGATTTTTTTTGAAAAATTGTTCAAAATATTATAGCGATTTTATATCAAGATTACATGTGAAATTGGTTCTAAGACAATAAATTGGATTAATATATATATAATTGAACATTTTTAAAATAGAAAAACTGAAAATATAATTAACTTTAATAATAATTTAGACATAATTCATGTTTTCAATTAAAATTCAATATTTTTCATTACAAATCGAAAAAATAATACATTATTAAAAAAATTACAAAAATTCACTCAAATGTAAATATTATTTGATTACTTCATAAATAATGTTTAATTTTTCAAAAAAAAATTAAAATTGTTGGAAATTAATTTTAATGAATGTGATCAAATTGTGACTAGACTTTATTTTAGAAAAAATACATTTTTGAAGAAAAAAATATTTTTCTTTTAATAGATTCTATTATTTTTCAGGATAATCATTAGAAACTCATTGAATTTATTTTCTAAAATTGTATAAAATATTATTTTTTAAATTTAGTTATAACGATTCATACCCACCAACATAACACCATTTCATAATTTTCGTTTTATAATTATAGTATTTTAATATACTATCATGTTTTGTTTAACCAAGGTCGTATATACACCACAATATAAACATGTGAATGAATTTATTTAGAAAGAAATATTTCATAATGTATTTAGGTGTTTTATTATATTATATACTTGATATTTTATTTGATACCCACTATTGAACATAGTGTTCCTATATAAAAACCACAAATTGTTACAACACATATCACACATAATATAATAGTATTTTAAAACATATAGAATTGGATATGGGCCACCAACATCAATTCCTTACAATCATAGTGAACTATCTTCATTAAAATTAGCATAAATTGGTAGGAATCTTAAAATCAAACGAAATCCCAAATATAGGGTAAAATGACAAAACATAATAAAAAATTAGCGAAATAAAAATATTAACCAAGGGAATTTATAGACCAACCTCTAGGTATCACATGAGATAAATGAAACCCAAATCTATCCACTAAAGAATAATATCTCATCATATATAAGTATTGATTAGAGAGAAACATGTTGTAGGATTTGCTACTAAATTAAGGATAAAACACTAGTTTCATATGAATGTTATATTAAAAATATTTAATTTAATTAATTAATAAAATCTAGGAACATTTCTTATGATGTGAAAATAATGAAAATTCTGAAATACTCTATAAAATTCACCCTTATTGAATGGGCACACTTATAATAATTAATCTCCCTACACCAAGATGAACCATAATACCTGACCTCCCTTCTTAATTCACACTATCTCATTAGCCTACCAATCATGGAATAGTTATCATATATAAAAATATACCTCATGGATCAATCCATATCTATTGTAGGGTAATACATTCTCCTCATGTAGATCTTTATGATGTTTCACATATTCTATAGAATGACCATCCACCTATAGAATAATTTTATCATTATATAACACAACCTTAATGTTATGTATCTTTTAAGTCACTCTTAAATATAATAATAATTTATTTAATCTTGTAGATTGTCTCATGTTCTCTATAAAATCCAGAATGAAAAATTAATTTGATTAAGGTTTCACCCTACTGTTGTTCCCTAAGGTTGTTGTGAAACTAACAACCTGTTCAGTATATTAATCTAATGTTTTTCACTCACTCTATCCAAATGTTCTAGAATGAGGGTAGTATTTTACCTATATTATATTTTCATATCAACACCTATACTAACTCCAAAAACTCTCTTCGAGATTCCTCAACCCTTGATACAACCTCATGAACATACTATCAATCATTTTTAATTTCTAAAAAATAATAATTCAAAATCATTAAAACCCAAACGATTTTTGAATCCACCAGCATACTCTGGTTTTGGGTGTTACAACATTCACAACACAAAATTTATCATCACCATTATTTCCTCTCATATATCTCTCCCAAAAATAAAAAATTCCTAAAATCCAATGCAATTATTTGATCTATATCCTATATTGGGTGTGATTGCACTGATTTTATTCCCAATTCAAAAAAAATGTTACACCATAGATGCCACCCGATCTGTACCATCATTTAAATTATAAATATCTTGAATAATTTTTTTATTACCATATTTGATTCATAGTAAATAATAATGTATAAAAAACATTGGTACATTATTCATTGCACCTATTATCCTACAAATAATTAATATCCCTTGAAACACAATGATTTATAATCCAAAAAATCAACAATATTTCTTCACCCATGGTTATATTTATGGATTCCTAAATTTCTATCATCATACAACCATGGCTGACATTTATGGTTGATACTAGACCACAACACGCCCAAAATTACACTTGGGTAGAACCTAAGAAATCCAGTCATTTAAAAAATATTCTCATACTTGAGACTTAATTAAAACTTGAAACCCTGCACCATTACACATTTAGTGAATCAGGTCTTTGTAGCTAATCAAATTCAATGATAATTTATGATTTTTTCACAAAGTAATTATTTTTTAGAAACATGATGTAGAATTATATTCCAAGGATAACATATCTCAATTACTAGGATTTACTTATGTATAGATGATCAAGATGTGTTATGGGATCTCGAGTGATAATTTTAGTAGTCTGGGAGTGAATACCTTTACATTTTTGGTATGTTTAAGGTTTGTATATGAACATTAGTTTATGTCAAGATAGGTTTTCCATTAAGGTAATCATGGTTGGAGTGATCTTCCATTTGAAGAATCACAGAAATTAATTCCAAAGGTTAAATACAGATCATGTTGGGAGGGATATTTTTCATGGGTTTGGTACAATGGTAGGGGTGTCACACTACTACTTATTTCGGACACAATATGATAGTTCATGGATACATTTTTTCCCTCTACCCATACCATTCATAGCATAATCTATAGTGTTCCATGGAATGATGGATGTTATTAAATTGTGTTAAATCCTATATATAGGGATTGGTTACTCTCTGACACTCATATCCATAATAAGGACAATCCATGTTCCTCTTCATTTGGTAGGGTAAATTTGGAAGATTCTTTTTTCTCATCCTTTATTTCTGGATTAAAAATAAATTTAGGGAATGTTCATTCCTATAGCTCCCCAAACCCCGATTTTCCACAATCTAAAATCCCATGGAGAGGGTGGTTTTTTTGGTAATTCCCATAGTGATTTTATTAATTCTATTCCACTATACCTTTTTGTTCATAATTCCCTTTCATAGAACCTTATTGCATTTAGATTTATGGTTGATATATTTTTAATTTTTCCATTACACAATGGTGGAAGTAATATTTTATAATGGGTAATTCCCATAACCATTTTATTATGTAATTATGTTAGGGATCTTGTGCCTCTTTTCTCTACGTTCATATTAAGCATAAACTACACCATGATTCTTGTTGTTTTAGCATCGTTTTTCAACCATGTCTATTTCAAGGCAATTATTCATATTTTAAATGGTAATGATTTAAAAACTTATATCCCAATTTCAGTTCCTTGCTTTATTAAATTTTTATAATATATAACAATTCACAACCCAAAGGAATCAGAAGTTTGGAATTCCTGTTGAAGAGGGAACATAAATGAATATTAAATTATAATGGAAAATATAAAACACAATATAAAAAATACTTTGATAACACCATTTCCCTCATAGCTTAACCATTCTTGTTACTTAAAATAAGCTTCATGTCATCCTTTAGAAAATAAAAAGAAAATAAATGGTAGACATCATGTTATCAATAAGGGAAAAAATAAAACAGATGCTATCACAAATAAACATAAATAATATGGAATGATATTTAGCTAAAAAAATTCTATTTAATCAAAAACATGAACATAATAATTATTAATAAGATATAATAAAATAAAACCATATAAATAATTACATGATCTTGAAAACATAAATATTTAAATTCCACTTGTTGAATTATCACAAGGAAATAATTGAATAAGATAATATTGAGGGAATTCAAAATTAGGGTTTTCTAAAACATACCATCAAAACATCATCCTTGAAATCTACCTAAATGGGTACATCCTTGAAAAAACTAGTGTATTTTGTCTCATGATACATACAAATGCACCAAGGGGATATAGAGAAAATCACAGATCGCATACTATGTTCATTAAATTCCTAATTTTATTGTGGGAAAACATAATCAATATATAAATTTATATTTATATTACCATATAAAATTAAATAACTATCCCTATTAAGTAAACATAATCACAAATGATTTGGAGTAATATAGTGAATGGTATCAAATTATACATCCCTAGTTAAACTAATCAATAAACATTTAAAAAAAATATAGAAGATTATATCATAATAAGCCAATATAGATTAAGAGTAAAATTCCTCAAAAAATTCTTATATAGATTTAAATAATTTAAATTATATCTTTGAAATATTCAGAAGGAAAACAATCTATAAACATTCCAATGTGACCCATACAACATTGAAACATTAATATTATAATCCCCATGGAGGAATAAAATTAAATGAAACTTATGATATCATTAGAATAATAATATAAATGACCTAAACTTTAATAATAGTTGTATATACGTGACACCATTAAAATAAGTAGTAAATAAGGCATATACCTCCCAGAAGTAAAAGTGAAGAGAGAAACCCTTACCTCATCCTTCCCTTTACTTTCACAATCATTAAACATTTGTATAATGATTTATATTATTTTATTAACTCGTTACTTGACTATATTAGTATTCATCATACCTTATGTGATTCTCTTGTAAAAAGTTATAACCAATTCATTAATAATAATTCATTATTTACAAGGATATAGGAACGTTCATTACATGGTTTCATGATCGGTTTATTTGTGAATAATTTTGGATGTTCATGTGAAATATGATTAAAAACTATAGAATTGGGATGAAATAGAATTTATATCATTCCTTAAGTTTAAAAAGTACCATATATCATTTTTATTTTTCACTTGAGGTTGATTCATTAGATAAAATATTAATAAAGATAGTTTAGTTATTTTTGGTGGTATTTATTGAACACCACAACCTACTATTGATTTATTTACTATTAATTTTATATATTAGTTATATATCATTAAATATCTTCTAATATACCTATAAAAATATTATTTTACAAAAAAATAGTTTTATGACCAGCCATGAATGCGGTAATTAAAACAGAGCAAAAATATGATTCATAAAGATGATTAACTAGCATAACTTCAATAACAATTTTTATTATTTGAATAAGAAGATTAAATAAATTTGTTGAATATAATATATTACATTATAATCATTAAAATAAACTATACACATGACTGTATAATTATTAAGACTTTGTGAATGAAAGAGGTGATGGAAATTTAGAGAAATATCAATTAAGGGAACTGTATTTAGAAAAGTATCTCTGGAATATCACCTTCTAAATAGATCGTTGAGAAAGATGGATTTTTTCTTTTGGTCATAAAAACAATATTTGGACGTGGGTATAGTGTGGATGAGTGGTTCTAGTGGTGATTTGTGGAGATTCGAGGCTTTTGAATCAAAATTGGGTGGTGAGGGTGGTATTTATACTTGAGGAGTGGTCGGTTTAGATGATTAAAATAATGTTTATTTTATTATTAAATCCAACCACATTAAGGTGGAATTAATTGACTTGAATTATATTTTTAATTAAAATTTTTTAGGATTTTTATGCCAATAATATACCTCAATAGAAAATGATTTTGTGTAATTTTTACGTTTGATATACATTTCCCTTTTAACTTTATCCTTTGTAAATAGTTTACATATATTTCGGTAAATAATTTTTTTTCCATGGTAATTTTTTTCCTAAAACTGAATTTGATAATAAAACATAATATAGACCATATAATTGATAATATAAACTAAATTTAATGAAATTAGATTCAAAAAATTTTAAAAATTCGATCTCAAATCAATCCCATAGACCAAAGGAAATGACGGGTTTCAAATGATTAATGTCAAAAATATTGAAATGTTTTCACATCCAATTTCTATGTAAAATTGGTTCTTGATGAACTATAATGGTCTTACAGATATATAGTTGGGCCAATAATTCTATAATAAAATTTTTAAATATAATCTAACAATATAAATAAATTAGATGAAAATTATTTTCAATTAAAATTCAAAATTTTTCAATCTTCATAAAAAATGACTCTTCTCTAAAATTATCCAAACATTTACCCTAAGATAATATTGATATTAATAATTCACAAAGGAAAATTATTTTTTAAAATAAAAACAATTAAATTTTAAAAATTCATATTTTATATATGTGAACAGTATAAAGGATGATAAATATATTTTTAGAAAAATTTAGATTTATTCTTAAATATAGATTTCATTCTTATCTTATGTCAATAAAAAAAATTTATTAAATTTAGATACATTTCATTAATATATAATGTGTTACATTTATTATATTTCTAAATAATAGTTATTAATTTAATTTATTGAAATAATATTCAATTGTGTTCATAAATGTAGTTTTCTATAAAAAAACACTTTTGTTATGATCAATTAGATTTTATGTTCGTTTATAATTAATTTTTAATAAATGATTTAATTTTATAAAAAAATATGCTTTAATGATTTATTTAATCTCACTCTTTATATCCAATTTGATGGCTAGGTGGTAAATATAATATTTGAATAATATTTCACTATTATGATTAAGCTCGGTGTTTTTTGTATTGGACACTATTGAATAAATTAAATTTATTATAGAAGAGACAGACCAAAAAAACTTATACTATTACATTCTCCCCTCCATTAATAAAATACATCTTCATAATATTAATTTTCACAATTAAAATAAAACTTTTTATCATAAAAATACCTTTTTGAAAAACCCGTATCGAAAATATGGTTAATAAAACATATATCTTCAATTAGAAGGAAAATAATAGTTGACGTTTACCAGTGAATTATGATTTGCAATAAAAAAATAGTGTTAAGTGGAAACTAGATCATGGAATATAAATCTAACCATAACTTTATGATTGATATTTATAAAGGATAAGATTATTTTAATGCTAACCATCCCAAAATGGTAAACCGTGTGATTGGTTAATATATCATTGATTTCCTAATAAGAATAGTACAGAGATAATTTTTTTCCAAAATGCGTTTTTTAGGGTTGATGGATAATTTTTCTATCCACATAAGAAAATGTGAAAAATAAACAAATCTGATTTTATTCTATGTCATAGGAATAATCTTATCCATTTATTTTTATTCTCTTAATTTCCACATCATTTCCTTCTCTAGGAAATGTACATTCAAATTTCATTATTAATGAATCATAACATCCAAAATCCATTTCTATAAACAATAAATATTTTCCAATACAAAAATTATTAGAACATGTGATGAAATAGTTTAAATAATAAGTTAATAGAATTAAATAATATCCATTGTTTGACTTAATATATTAGACATCAGGATTACTATAAGTCTAATCAATATATAAATCAATCAAAATTCAAATATAAAAAATTTATAGAAAAGGTTACCTTATTTCTTAAGTCAACATTAGATTCTCCAAACAACATAATGTAACTCTTATAATCACTTGTGAAAAATCCTTCTTTCCCCTTTCCCTTTTATCCATATCATGATCTATCATTCTCATATATTGTTTCATTCCCTTAAAATAATTAGACGCGAAGATTTATTTCTCTATCTTCATGGAACATGACTATATAACTTCATATGATAACAACATTATGGAGAACAGTACCCTTATAAAGAGTGAATTTAACCCAAAAATAAACAATCAACCACACTCATTGGGTTACATATATATTCCACCTAAATACACAATAATCTTGTTAATTTTTCTTCATGTGTAGCAATATTTTTATCCACCATTTTTCTTAGACTCATGAATTGTATCTCTATATCTTATCATAGTTAATGAGGGAAATATTTTTCTATGAATAGTTCCTTAAAATCATACAATTTCATGTAGACTATTTCCACATTTTCCTATGTGTTTTGAATCAATAAGCACTATTTATCTATATCCCTAAAGATATGATAATCGTTGATGAAATATATCCCCTTTAATTAATTAAAATGAGAAAAATTTCATCTCTGAGGAAATTATTTACTACTAGATAATAAATAGTGTTTTATTCCCATTGAATGATGGATATTATTTTCAAATAAATTAGTCTATTATTATGATACCAAATTTTGGATCGGGATGCTCTATAAGGTAAAGGTTTTTTTAAACCCTAAGTCAGTTTTCCAAATATAGATATAATTTGTTCAGCTCTAGATAAATCTCAAGCTATAACTTATACACCATTATCTTCTCTAGGAGTGAAATTCAGGAAGTATTATGTGCATTGAAACAATTCATATTACTTCCACTATAATTCTCTTTTAAATATGGTAATTCACTAAATTATAACATATCATTATTTAAAATAATGTATAATCTCAAATGTAATGAAATACATAAAATAAATTGAAAAAATAAGCATATCCAATATCATTACCATAAACCTTATTTCATCAAGAGTTTGTTATATACATATATTAAAAGTCTATCATAGGCTTGTTTTTTATTATCATCTTTTTCTAAATCTTGTTCCCAATGTTTTTATTAAACTTCCATTAATACAAACAATAAGGAAAATTAATACAGTATCCTAGAGCTAGTGCCTTACTTTTTTTACATTAGAATAAGAAATAATAAAATCACATCCTAAAAGGAAAAAAAGTTTATAACTCTAGAATAACAATATACATACTCAAAACACACTTAATATTTAAAATATATAACATCACATATGAAATAATTCCGAAAAACAATTAATCTCCTAGCTTTAAACTGTATATTATGATATGAAACTTCATGGAATATTGGAAAAAAATAAAACATAATAATTAGGTGACATAAATTTCTCATTATGGGTAAATATACATCAAAATCTATTATAAAGATCGGTAAAAAATAAGGTAAGTTGAATTACTCCAAACACATTCCATTAAATCAGTAACTATGATATTAATATGGAATAATAATAGATGATAAAATAATATTGTATATATAATATCATGAGAAAAAAACATTAACATTCATAATATACACATTGAATAAACATATGGAAATCAATGAATAATATCCTAAAGAGGGGATGCATAATAAAATATTTCTGAAACATACCACAAGTCATTGGCCAAGAATTCTACATAACTGGGTAAGGCCTTTTCCAAAACATGAACAATTCTGTCTCATGTGACCTACTGATCCATCAATGGGAAATATAGGGCCCACCCATCACATATAATGTTCAATACATTCCTCACATTAAGGTGGTGAAATATAATAAACATATTCATTTTTATAGAAATAGGTGTACAAAATAAAATTTACATTCCCCATCAATTAAACGTAATCAAGAGGTGCCCATTTTAATATAGTGAATGGTATCATATTGTACATCTTTAGTCAAACTAATCATTAACCATTTAATAATATATTGAATATAGTATCTTAATATATCATCCTGAATAAAGTGTTTTGTTAAAAAAAATTATTTTGGCATGGATGAAAATATTTTAATGGATATATTCAACAATAATCTTGAGAAAAATAATCTTTAAACATTTCAAAGACACACATACCACTTTGAAACATTTTTACTATAATCCAAATAAATTAATAACAATTAATAACACAAATAACATAATAATAATACTTATATTCAACTTAAAACATTTAAAAGTAGTATTACATACACCATACAATAATAATAATGGGTGACTAAGCCATATATCTCATAGAAGTAATAGTGAGATGATAAACCCTTACCTCGTGCTTTTCTCTAGTTTACATACAATTACCAACATTATAATTATTCAATGATAATAATTAACAAATTATATAATTAAATTAATATTTATAATACCTTATGTGATGATTTTATTACATATTATAAGCCAATCATTAATAATATTTAATTATTTTTATTGTTTTATATGACATTATTTCAGGGTTTCATGATCTATTCATTCGTGTAAAAATATTGATGTTCTTATAAAATTGGATTTGAACTCAAAAATAGTAAATATATATTATTAATGAACATATATATGTATATATGGTTCTATATATAATTATTATTTATTACATGAATATGATTCAATAGAAAAAATATAAATGAAAATTGTTATGTTAATTTTGATGGGTTCTCAAACACCACATACTAGTTTCAGTTTATTTACTATTATTAGAATATATTAGTTAAAAACGTTAAATAAGTCATAATATTAAAATTGAAATATTATTTAACAAAAAAAATAGTTTTTTTACCATCCATGAAGGAGGTAATTGAAAATTAATACAAATATTATTCATGAATACAATTAACCAGCATAACATGACAATATTTTTCCTTCTTTGACTTATAAGAGGTAATAAAATTTATGGATATAATATTTTCGATTAGAATAAATATTACATAATTTAAAATTTTATTTACTAATTATTCTTCAGTGGATGATGAAGCTGATGAGAAACTAGATGAATAAAAGATATTTGGAGATGAGTTTTGATAAAATTACATCATGAATATCACATCTTGTAGAGACCCATGAAGACCTTGTATTTGGTATTTGATGAGGAAAGCATCTCTTGTACATGGACAGAGTGATGGGGAGATGTTTTTTTAGAAATTTTAGCATATTCGTATCTTTTAATATGAAATGGGGTTGTCGGGGTGGTATATATATTGGATGAGAGGTGGGTTAATGTGATTAAAATAATGATTTTTTTAATAATCCAAGCCAACCACATTATGGTGGAAAAAATGTAAAAGAATAATATTATTAATTCATTATGGGTAGGATGGTAGGGGGTAATAAATACCTCAAAAAACCATAAAATTATTTAATTTTTAGGTTTTTATCCTTTAACCTTTTATCATTAATGTTTGTCGCCAATTTACAAATACTTCGGTAAATAGTTATTTTAATGTTGTAAATTTATAATGCATAAAAAATAAATTTAACATGAAACATAATTTATAATAAATTTCCAAATATTGAATCTATTTACAAAATCAAATTCATTCTATTAGAAAATTATATTTTTAATTAATCATATAGACACAACAAAAAATCGGTGTTTTAATGACAAAAGTTTTAATGTTTTATTTATTTTAATATCAAATTTTAACGTCAAAATTCTTACAATGAACTAAATTAGTTTTATTGAAATATAATGTAACTAATTATACATTAAAAAAATAAAAAAAATATTTCAACTATAGAAATAAATTAGATGAAATAAAAAGTGTGAATTAAAATTTAATATTTTTCACTATTCATCAAAAAAATGAATCTTCTATAAAAAGTACCCAACATTTACCCTGATATATTTTTAATATTCTACCTTAAAAATGACCTATATTTTATCAAATAAATATTATAAAATTGTAAATAATTATATATAATATATGTGTCCCTTCAAAATGTGATAAAATTACATTTTAGAATAATATAGGCTATTATAGTTAAAACTAGATTTATTCATACCTTAATACTATCATCCATATTTAGTGAAATTAAAAACATTTTATTAAATGTATAAAATATAAATTTCATTAGTATCTCTCACTAATAGTATTCAATTTAAAATATTAATATAAAATTCAATTTTAGGCATACAAATTGTTTTTTTTAAACACATCCATTATGTTTGATTGAATTTACTTTAAATATTTAAATAATTATTAATCATTGACTAAATTTTATAAACATGATTAAACAATATAACAAAAATTCTAATAATCTAATTTCATAACTCTATTCATCTTCTAGGCGATAACTATCAGGTTTAAATAATATTTTAACAGATTTATTAAGCTTGGTGTTATGTGTGATGTAATGTATCAATGAAAATGTATTTATTTTAGAATATAAAAATTGTAAAAATATTTTAGTGTAAAAGTATTAATTGGTAAAAATAATTTTAATTTTTAAAAACTTATTAGTAATAAATTTTAACTTTATTTAGGTTCTTATAAGGTAATAAAATCAAGAATGGGATTTAAGGAGTTTATGAGATGGTGGTCGAGCATTAATTAAAGGGAGTAATTCTACATATGAGGATGTTGGTTCCTAAAAGAATATAATTGTATATGAATTAGTTTTTTAAATATGATTGTTGGTCATTACCCCGTTTTATGATCAATAATATATTTTAAATGATATCGTTTTTAATTCAAATGAATATAATGGGGTGATAAGGGAAATGAAGGACCATTAAACACTAGTTGTTTATTTTGTCCCTATTAGAAAATGGATTGATTAATAATATGTGTCATATAAAATTTCAAAACGATAATATTATGAATTAAATGAAAGGAATGAAATATTTTTTGGTTTATATAGGTTCCCATTATTCCATTTATTAAGGATGGGTGATGAGTTGGTAAAATTGGACTAGGGATAGGCCATATAAAACATAGATTTACCTTATATCTATAAAGATAGTTAATTAGAAATTAGGGTGTATTTTCTCCAACACAAGTATACGGGTACGTGGGTGGGTATAAACTGGGATGGTTTATGGGAAGTTTTTGTGTTATTAGACTAACTTATAATATTTATAGGGGGTTGGGCTTGGGTCAAACATGGTAATATGATGATTGAATGAAATTGTATATGAGGATCACGAGAACATGATATGATTAAGAAGATATTGTTTCAGGTTATTCCCTCTGATTGAATGTCTATCTCCATTTATTTATAGATGAGACAAGGGTTTTTATGTAGGGTGTTAAGACTAATATGTATCCAAGGTGACGATGGTGGTTTATCGAGGGGAAAATTGAATATGGATAGGGGTGGAGTTTGGAGTATATTATTATAGAACTTTAAAATCCCCACATAATTTGAGAATTTATTGTGATATACAACTATGACTATATTGATCATGATAGTTTTTTCTATAACACACCAACAAAGGTGATGTGTTCGGGGTTTGGGTGAGTTCTCTACTCATGAGAGTAGAATGAGTTTTTATGAAGGATATTCGCAATGTGTTTATAATTTTTTTCTCAATATTTGTGTGATATGTGAATAAGGATTCAATTTCAACCATGGGAGACATCCCAGAGTATTGAATTCGTTGTTTGTATTCCTATCTAATGTGTAACTGACTAGGTTTAGGTCATATGATTATATGTGATCATAATTTCTATTATTTATATAGGATATGATTCGTGGTTAAATAAATTACACTCAAGGGTTTGATATTATTATATGGATCTAGGGGAGATTATTTTACCTAGTATATATGTTTCTAATAATTTTTTATTTGATTATAAGTTCCCTTTGTTGAATTATATTCATATGTGGTTCTAAGGTCAGATGAGTTTCCCCTAGTGAATGTATGTGATACTGTTTTGGAGTTAGTAGAGTTTCGTAGATGTGTTTTCTAAATATGGTCCCAGGAAAATATGAGTTCCCCCCATGATTATCCTAAAAATATGGCTTTGTGGGTGGAAATGGATTCCATATGTGGTAACCACTATTATCAAAGACATCCATTTTTAGATGAATAAGGTATAGTCTATCTCATTTATCACATTATAGTCTATGGATCAAGGGAGTTAATATTATTTCACTAGTTAGTTTTTTATATTTAGAATGAGAATATAACATTTTCATATTATATTTATATAGTTATTTTATGGATTTCATTGGCAGTGACTTACTAATATTTAATCACAGCCTCCTCAGGTTTCCATACATGAAACACCCCAATATTTTAAAAAAAGAGAATAATGTTTGATAAACTAAATACCACACAACACTTAGCATAGAAAATAATGTTACTCACCAATATATTAATATATATTTTATTTAAATAAATTTAATCTCTTTGATAGCTTTAAGTGCACATAAACCTGATATTTGAATGTTTGATAATGTATTAAACATGAATCACTAAGATTAGACCACCCAAAATATATATAACTTATATAACATAGCTATTACGATGATTTATATAAATAGTACTGACGACTTTTTTATAAGTTTTTATCCAACATAATATAAAATACATATAATTATTTACATGATAGTAAATGAATTTTCAGTAATGTAAATTTCCATAGAAAAATGTGTTTTATTCAAAATGATATTTATTACATTTAATTAAAAAATTATAAAATTATTTGGAATAGTTAAAAAATTTATTTTATACTATTAAATTATTTTAATGATTTATAATATCCATATTTAACTTATTCCAAATTTTGGGACTTTTTTGAATTTTTTTAATTTTTAAAGAACAGTGAAAAATACATATTTTCTTTCTAAAACTATCATTTATTTTTAAAAAAATTAAGTAATATAAATTATCTATTTTGATTTAGAGTAATATTTTTATTTTATATTTATATTTCATACACATAACATATTTAAAATGAACACTATATTGTATTTTAGTATATGTTTAATTTTGGGTTTAAAACTGGGTTTTTCTTAAAACTGTTTTAAAGTAAATAATGTGTATAAAAATTAGTTAATTAAAATAATCCACAATGAGAAAAGTTTTAAATTAAATATATTAATTATAAATTTTAAAAAATTAATCGTGATTAAAATAATGATTATTATTATACATTGTGTTAATATAAAATCATCAAGTGTTTGAAAAAAGTACACTTCTCAAAAACCAACTTTTTCATCACATATCGTGGTTTTATATAAATGAAATAATATTCAATAAACGAAGACATATTAGAGAAAATAAATTAAATTTTTAAAGCCAAAATTTTAAAATTGTATTTGTTATATTTTTTTGAATTTTCTAAGACTGCTATTTTTTAATCAATAGAAAAAAATACAGAATATTTACTAAAAACTACGTTTTAATTTATAATATTTATTAAATTATATTATATTTTATAAAGGCTTTAATTTAATATTATTTATATTATATATCTATTAATACAATTTTTTACATATGAATAAATGTGATATTAAAGTTAGATATAAAAATAATATAACTTGTTAGGACATTTTCTTTAAAAATAATCTTTATCTTCATATCTGGGGGATAAATTTTAAATTAAAATTTTCCACATACGGTAATACAATTTTTGAATTTTATTCTCAACATATGTAATCATTATTATTTTTTCCATCTAATAAATAATTCTTAATTATGGTCCAAAATGAAAAGTGAATCATTAAAAATACCAATCATCACGATTATAGTGAAAATATATGAACTAGTTAATAGAATAAGAATATAAGGTTTAAATTAATCTTTTAACTTGTCCAAAACAAATTCTGTAGAAACATTTGGACCAAATACCATCTATTTAATTAAATAAAATTTTTTTATATGTCTTAGGGGATGATACAAACAAGGGAAAGATTGATTATTTTCAATAAATTGCAATTTTTATGCTCACCTCACATGTAGAAGGCCACTAACACTCCCTTATTATTAAAACCTTAAAAAAAGAATTGGATCAGAACATAGCCAAAAAAATCAAATTTATTTCACTAATACTATAATATTTGTTGATGGATGAAATGAATTATATGAATTAATTTTCATGAAATCCTAAAGATGATATCCTAAGAAGTTGTAACATTCTTCAATGTATGTATTTTTATTCCTTTCTCATCATCATTAAATTATTATTAAACCTTGTTGAAATAATTACCACCAATTTATTAATATACCAGTATTTTTTCATAATATTATTATTACCTACAATCATCTCAGCTTCCATCAAATTGGTATGGAAATCATCATTCATGCGTATGAAGGAAAACTGCCTTGAAATCTGATGTCGATAATTTAATCATTGAAACCTATAACTGTTTGTTGCATATATTGATATTATGGTTATATATGATATTCAACACATAATTATTCTTATAGTTTCATTTTATCATATCTATCATTTTTTACATTACATTCTGTAGGGGATGTGATAATTTCCCTCATGTGTGTGATAGACTACTGCCTAACAAAGTGATGTGAATCATCTTTCACTAACACTTTACATGGAAGTTAACAACATAAAAGATAAGTAATATAAGTGGCTTTCATACTATAATTATTATTTTAATGAAAAATATATCATTTTTAGAAGATAATATATCATCTTATTTTTTTAAATGAAAAATTATAACATTGTTTGTGTATGTCTAAACTACCGTATTCACAAAGTAATGCAACTCTCTTTTTCTCACAACACCACATTGATTATAAATATATATATAAATATATTAATTAATTAAAATGGTATAAAATATGTAATTCTCATAATTTAATGTTAAAAATATTCTTATCTCTTTTCCTTAACACCAATTAAAAAAACAAAACATTACTCATGCGTACATATATCCTATCATCTCCATGATTGTAACATTATCCGATTTTCATGAACATATTTCATGATTGGAATTAAAAGTATCATTGATTCAAAAATATTATAACCATATCATGATTATTATTATGGATATTATGGAACTATATATTATTCATAGGAGTTTGAACTTTCATAATAAACAATGAAAGACAAAACATTTAGATTTACTCTTGAAAATAAAAAATTAAATAAATATTATTAATGAACGACTGATAATATATTATAAAAGTATTATATATATTATTATAAATAATAAAATAGTTTAATAATATGTTACTGATATTTTTAATACACTATAATGTATGTTTAATGAAAATTAAACCAAAAGGAAGTGTGTGTAAGGGATATTTTTCTCACTTTTAACATTTACGAGACAAATTCTATATTCTACATTTATTTGTTTTATGTGGTGTATATAATTCAGGTGAATGAATGTTTTGATTCATATCATAAAAATGATAGGTTATACACATCCATTCTTGTATCTATCATATATCAGGCTTATGATTCAAAGTTTCCACTGTGTTATGAGTTTTATGTCACTATCTCATCATTTATTGGGATTGTTTATGATTAAGTCTCCAATGTGGAAATAATATAATATATCTATCAATATTTATAATAAATATTCTTTAACTATAGTAATTAATCATATATTTATTTAATATTCTCATCCCTATAAAATTTCGTACTTCAAATATTTCTGAAAATGTTTTGAATAAAAATCCTCAATATTTATCTCTTTAGTTGAAAAGAAATTTCTACAAAATCCGTGTTTTATAAAAAATTGTGAAAATGTATTTTACAATTCCCAATTGAATTATTAGAGTTACCTTAGTGTATTTATATATTTTAAATAAAATTGAATATAGAATTTATGTCACTTTTTATCCAATTCTATTTTTCTTTTTACTGAAAATGTGAAGGGAATATTTGTATTAATTTATATAGAATGAATGTAATATTCCACCATTGTGACCTTTATTTTTCATTTAAATGTTTTGTTATATATTTTAATGATTATTTAAATATAAAATTAATTTTTTAATTTTTTAATTTTTTTTCCAAAAATAGAATTTATATATTCATCAACATATTATACATGTGGTTTCCATTAGAATTTCGTTGGGTGTTCTCAATAAGGAGGATTATTGAAATCTTTTGTGAATCTTTTGTTTTTAAAGAATTAATTTTCTAAAAAGAAATTATTTTTTTCTCAAAAAGCATCAATTAAATTTTAAGGGTATTTAGATTCCTCAAAATCAACAACCCATATTTAAAATTATTTTTAATGGGTTTATTATGTAATTATACAATTATAATTCAATATATGGATAGATTCAGATTGTTTCAAATAGATTTTTTGGACCTGTTTCATTCCAATGGGTTAACCATATTTCAAATATATTTTATTGAAAGCAGTTTTACATTATGTTTTAATCATATTTCATAGTGTTTGATATGAATCCCCTTCATTTTCTAGTGGTTAATCATTCTATTTAAGTAATAATTATCAATTTTATGTTTTTTTAAATGAAAAAACATTGTGCTTTATTCATGTTTCAGTTCTTGTAAATTAATTATACTATGGGATTAGATATATAGCACTAGGTGAGCTCAATACATCTTATATGATAGGGAACCTCAGATATAATTGGATGATCCCATTAAAGATTATATGACGAAACAATCCAGATAAGGGCTAGTAATCCAATTATATTTTAAATCATGGGTTCGCCTAGATAACACTCAAATGAATTGGGTTATGATTACATTATTTGTAGTGTTATATGAGAAGTCTGTTATTCATTTATTACAATTGTAAGTGTTACTCATTGGTTCTAATATGATGATATCCAAGGCACTAAGATGTTTTATCTATGTGTTATGTTATTTTATAATGCTTAATTTGATCAATATACATATCACATGGATCATGGTTGTTGATTTTTATGTAATATTTTCTAGTTAAATCCTTACATAGTATTTAATTATTTATCATTTAGGTATTTATGGGAATTATTTGATTTTTGAATTTCTCATGCACACTCATTATGTCATTATACCCTTTTTCACTTCTTATTATAATTTCTGACATTCAATAGGTAATTATTATTTCTCCCTTACTATGTATTTGAGCTCACCATTTTTATATTTCTTCTTCCTCGGGTCATTAGTTATATGGTTGAATGTATTTTATCTAAATATTATATTTTAGGTATGATGATGACTTCATATTGTTTAATAAAAAATATTGTTTAGGTGGAAAAAATTATCATGTAACAAAATGAGTAATTTTTATGGAATATTTTTTCATAGTTCTATAAAAATAAAATGCCAAAAGATATACAAGATATTTTGTGAATGATTTTTTATTTTTTATATTATAAGGATTGGATGGGAAAAAATTAGGAAATAATTATCATTATCAAATCCATACTTGTAATGTTTACGATTTAAAAATTGAATCCTTATGTGTCAATTTTGGGCCATTGTTGTTTGAATCAATTGTTTTTTAGATAACATTAGATCTTTGGATTTTTTTCATGTGAGGTTATCTCAAGGGATATGGACACAATCATAGGTCTATAAGATTAAAGATGATCCTATGTTCAGTTTCTTATTCACCCCTTCGAGTTTTTATAAGACGATATCTTAATGTTATTAATTGAATATTAGGATTCATTTTGTTAGGTTGATATATATGAAATTCTATAGTTTAACTTGATGTTTTCATTGAATTTATTCCAAACATATATTTTAAGATATTGAAAATCATAATTGTTTATAGGATATTTCATATTCAGTAAATTATAGGAATACATGTTTTATAATATACATAACCATGGGATTTAAAAGTGATTTTGAGACAATGTTTTTAAAATTATTTCAAAAGGATATATCCATATTATTTTCCTATAATATGAATATTATGATATTACATTTGATGTCCAAACACCCTTTTATGTTGTTAAAGTTGTTGATGTAATTTCGGATATAGGGTTATTCATTCGTGGAATGAGTTAGTTTCAATATTAGGTATTACATTTTAATTTTAATGATTAATGTACCTATGATGGATTACTGGTTTTTGGAATTATCCTTTCTTTTAATAATGATATTGGTTTTGGTTTTTGTCTAGTGATAGGAGGAATAACACGTTATCTCTTCTTTGGTTATGTGGTATTTAAAATTTAGTTATACTACCTCATCCTTGAATAATTAATCATTAATAGTCAAAATATGAAAAAATGAGATTGGGGTGGATATTAAAAAAAATTTGAAAATCTATTCATCAATTTTGTATATTTACTTATGTAGTTATTCTAGATGGAAAATAATTCCTCAACTCCAGGAAGTGTATCATAAAAGAAAAATGTAATCTTTTTACATTCCTATCAAATTTATCATATGGTATTTGATATAATCATAGATTTATGGTTTTGATACCGTTAAATTTCCATGGATTATTCACTTTCATGCGATAAATTAACTAAATCGTACTCTATAATTATTTATGCATTTCTTCCATGCCCAAATCCTCTCTTCCCACTTATGTTATTTTATATGGAAACCAAATGATGTGTTATTTCATATTAACATTTTACATATAATTATATCCTTTAAATTAGATGATTTATTAACACTTATAATTAAGTAGGTCTACAAAAAATATATAAAAGGTCTATCCATTGATTACAGAGATAAATTACAAATTTTGAGGATGAATTTTATTAATGGGGGAGGATGTAACACCCTACGAATTTATATGATGAATGATAAGATTGATAGTTTAAAAGAAACAAAACAATATGATTTGAGAATAAGGTATCAACCCAATACATAATGAAAAATTTATTTTTAGATAAATTAGTTCTCATTGATAGATTTTGGTACACACAACACATATATTTTTATGTTCGAGATCGTGTTCAACATGAAACACCCAGATTGAATGACATGTGATATATAAAACAATTACCACTAACCCATCAAATTGAAGGTTATTGATAGTATTGAATACATTATGAAATATATATATATATTTACAACACATACTAAATTATTGGTATTGTTTTTGTAAATAATGTGTCAAATTTTTATAATGTTTTTGTATTCTTCAATAATATGTTTTCTTAAAAAAATTCTTTTTTTATAGGTAACATTATTATAATTATATTCTGGATCTTTTATAAAATTTATTAGATAAAATTAAATATATAATTTCAATTTCAATATAAAAAATAAAATTTGGTGTCATATTTTTTACTTTTAAGAAAATATTGATTTATAGTTAATATTGAAGATAAAAATTTTTATACATCTATCATTTTTGTAAAAATTAAGTAATTTAACTGAACCATTATGTTTTTATACAACATAACTATTAGTTATTTTTTATAAATACACTTAAATTCTATTGAATCATTTTTTATTGAGTTTTAAAATAAAATTATTATTTTTGTTTGCAAAGGTGTTTTTTTGAAAAATGATTTAAGGTGAAAAATTATTCACTATTATAATGAATTAATATAATCCAAAATGTTGAATGTTTAAAATTAATTTTATATATTATATATTATAAAATTATCATTTATATTCATACATTTTTTATTATTATACATTGGGATAATATAAATTTATTTATTTCTTATAGAAAATAATTTTATTAAAAAACTAATTTTTTATCACATTAGTGGGTTTTGTTTTAAATTAATATTTTTGATCATTTAGAATATTTATTTTAAAAAATTAAATTAAATTTTAAATTATTTATATAAATATTTTATTATTTTAAATTTTTATGAGTTTTTTAAATGATTATTTTTTTTAAAAATGGTAAAAATAATGAATTTAAATTTGAAGAATACATTTTCATTGAAATTATTTATAAAGATATATTATATATCAAAATATATTTAATGTAAAATTAGTTAAGTTATATATATATTTTAATACAATTTAGGAAATTGGAATTAATTTCATATGGATATATTATATAAAAAGAATGTAAACAAAAAAACATTTCTTTAAACTATCTATCACATCACTTCTGTAGGATTAGATTCATATTTAATTTTTCCACTATTGTTAATTGAAATTCGAAAAATGGTTTACAAATTTTTAAGAATAAATTTTTATATTATATAATAATTTAAAATTATTTTTTCACATATATGAATATTTAAAATAGTAAAAAAATTTAAGTAAAGGAATAAAATGATTTAATGGTGTTTTTTAACTAAAAAATTAGTTATAATAATGAGAAAAAACTTGTAAAACAAAAAAATTCAAGAAATATTTCAAAATTATATCTTATAGTATCTACAATAACCCATTTTGGATGTTTTTTAATTGATAAAAAAATTGTTATTAATGATTTTAAAAAAAATTACAATGTTGTCACTCAACTCAATTATAAAAGGCCACCTACTCTACCCATTTTTTCACAAACTCAAACATATGTTGTTCAGAATATACCATCATGAATCACTTCCAAACATCCCTCCCTAATTCTTGGAGACTTGTATCTTGGATGTTATCTAATTTATTATGTATGTTGGTGCATTCCTAATGAAGACACTTGAAGAAGAAGAAATGTTCATCATTGAGTTTTTTTATTTTATTTTGTCCTATAGATAAATAATTTTTTATAAAATAGTGATGATATAATAAAATTACTATATTCCACAAATAGGGATTTTTTATAATTATATAATGACCTATAACTACCACCACTTTCATCAAATGGGTGAGGAAATCATCATTTATGTATATGAAAGACTACCTCCTCGTGAAATAATGTTATTCATTTTTCTAATAAAAGATATCATGCTTGGGTATAATGATGAATCTACAGTTTTTATATATATTTATATATGATATTTTTAAAATAAATATACCTCTATAATATATATATCATGTATGCCTTTTCTAATTTTAATATGTAAGGCATACGCTTGGAACCCTTCTATTTTACTCCCAAAAATTATTTTAATTCTATTTTAAATGGTTTTTATAATTAATGATAAATTTTAATAATGTATGGTATTTAAATTAATTATTAGATAAATAAAAAAAGTCTCTCCCCCATACATTAATCTCTATTGAGAATGAGTAACCAATAATAATGATTCACCATTGAATTTGAGACACCGCTAAAAATAAATCACTATTGAGAATAAGTAACCTACAGGAATGAGTTAACATTGAATTTGAGTAACCACCTAAAAAAACTAGGAATAAATCACTGATGAAGTTTAGTGACCTTAAAAAATAAGTCACCTTGGGAAATGTATCATCTTCTGGATGACACACCTCCATGCATTACCTACTGTCAGATGATCTATCATCAAACCCAATTAATCATCCATAAGAGTCACCATTGAGATGAGTCGCCACTAATAAAAGTAATTTTTGAGACAAGCCACCATTGAGATTAGTCACCATTGAGTAATGTGACCCTTGTTCACTAGCCATTGTTAGATAAAATGCCTCCATCCTAACTCACCATTTTCTCAACACACCGCCAGACAGGAGTTGTCACTATGCTTACCCACAGTCGTTATTGTGAGAGATTTGAATTAAATTCCTCTAAAAACTATAATATTTAATTTAATGATAAGTATTATTTTAATTATTATTATTAACTATTTAAGGAAAACATTTACGTCTTTCAAAATTTTACTATGTATTTGTAGAGGATTACGATGATTATTTTTAAATGGAATCCACTCATGTATACCCATGCATTGAAAGATGTATCCTCTTTCATGAAGATGACCATATGTTCTGACTGAGAGGAAAATAATTCATTCTACATAATTGAAGGATCATTCTATCAGAGCTTAAAAAACACATTTTTACTAACATTTAGTCTATGAAATAGTGGACTACAAAAAACAAATAGATCTTTTACATAGTTTTGAAAAAAAGAATGCTTTCAACTATCTTTTTAATTGTGTTTTTTAGGGAAATGTCTCAATATTTTCTTCAAGACATATCTAAAGAGTCAAAAGATTTCAGATCACATAATATTAAAAATAATTATCTTATTTAAATCCTTATAATTTATCTTTCTATTCATTGAATTTATATTCTAGAAGTATGTGATTTACCTAGTTTATTAAATACATTATCTCAATCACCTTAACTAGATGATAAAAGATATATTATTCTCTATATTTTCATCCTTATAAACATTTTGTATTGGAAGTGGTCCTTATGTGGCCTATGATTAATGATTTCTGTGTTTATTATAAAATAAGTACTAGCAAGAACTAGATATCTTGTAATCTATAGTCAATATACTCCATCTTGGTTTCAGATCAAAATTATACATATATATATAATATTCGTATAAGTGGGTGATTTAAAATTTGAGAGGATTAGATCTTCTATTGATACTGAACCTGTTCTATTTATTCTATAGTGTGTATTTTATTATTCATAAACATTTTATGGTGAATTTGTTCTAATATAATAATGAAAATATAATTTGATAATTTAATCATAACTAGGGT
This sequence comes from Viscum album, assembly GCA_963277665.1. Classification (NCBI taxonomy): domain Eukaryota; kingdom Viridiplantae; phylum Streptophyta; class Magnoliopsida; order Santalales; family Viscaceae; genus Viscum; species Viscum album. The sequence goes on from OY728164.1 coordinate 693,868,381, forward strand.
TTATATAATGTTTTTTTCATGTAAAATTATTTCAGCAAACAAAGTAATTTTCTTATATTTTTTCATATGATACATAGTTAATATTTCAAAAATATTTTAAATGATCAGAACATATATTGAACTACTAATTTTTTCCTATAGAATTTAAATTAATTATGTTATTTTATTTAAACATGTACTGAATTGAAATTTTTTTTGTGAACTAAATTCACCCCCCCCCCCCTCCATTTTAGTCACTCACTCCAACCAATATTTGGTATTAGAGTATTTCAAAATATTTTCTACTATGATATTAGTTTTTCTAAGAAATAGCATAAATTTATGTTAGTTATAAATTGTGTTCTTTAAATGGATAATATATAGAAGTATATTGTTCTGAAATACTACCCTTATTTAATAGAAGTAACTATAATATGTGAGAAATAAATATGAAAATTCACATTTAATGCATGGGTTTCAAAATATAAAATACTATTGAAGAAAAATGTGAATTACATGCAACATCATTAAGTGAATGATATAATGCTACAAAGACCTCCTATAATAGATATAAATAAATGAATTATTTTATTTTTATTTTAGTGATTAATAATATAAATAAATATATTCATCTAAAAATGACATGAAATTTGGAACACATTATTTTTTTTCTCATAAAGGAACAAATAATCTGAATGTAATGAGATTGGATACTTATAAAATTAAATATGATACATTAAAGATAAAATATGATGAGCTCTATTTTTATAGGTATCTCGGGTTCATTGAGATAGGGATTGAAATTTATTCCCTGTGGAATCTTGTTTCAGATAAATACCAAATCATGAGACTATTGAGATTTTTCTAGAGATGTACAGTGGAACATATGTTTCAATAAGAGAATAATTTGACATTAGTAAACTACTTGTTAATGTGATAAAATGAATTTTAATGATATATTTATTATATTTCATTGTTAATCATGAATATCCGGTTTAATATAATTTTATGTGAGTTACCTTTAGGACTACTATAACAAAATAAAGAAAAAACTAAATGTTAATATCTCTAGTGATGAATAATCAATATCAAATATTGTGAATAGGTATCCCATTTTTTCAGATGGTTATAGAAATTATATAAGAAGAAAAAATAATTTGGGAAACCATGATACATTAGAATCTTTGATAATATAGGTAATTATATGATATTATAGTAATTAGATGAAATTTCAAATGAGATTACCAATTATGAGTGTAAAAAAGGACATGTTTTGGAATACATTCCCCAAATTTAATACCATTTTTTTTGAAATGGAATGAATGTATAATAAATCAATAAAATTTACTCTAAGTGTCTTTGATTATAGATTCTATGACTCAGAGTAGACTCATGAAGAAAATCCTGATAGGGAAAATATGCATTTCATGAAGAACACATATAAGGTATTAAAAATTATTCTAGCTTCTCCCAAAAATAATTCAAATAATTCGAGATGTGAACATAATATAAAAAATAAAAATTTTTGGAAATTATTGAATAATATAATATTATATAATATTACATCAATGAGGTTAAATATTAATATATTATTCTAAAGAAGCAATGTTTTTTTTCACAAGTGTTATGTCTGACCATCTATAAGAATGTGAAAAGGGTGATAAATTGTTGAAAGAAACTACAAAAATTAAATATTAAAATGAGATTTTTAATAGTGACATGGAGTGATTAAAAATTGGTATATACAATCACTCAAATGTTATTAATAGTAATTTCACAAAAATACACCACTGCTATTTGATATTAAATTAGATAGTGGAGAATTAATGGAAATAAATTTATTCACAGTTATAGTGCTTATTGAAGTTATTATTCAATAAGATTGAATATCATTTTTAGTTCCATTAGATTATAATTAGAAAATGGGAAAACCATTATGAAAATATTAGACCCCATGTATGTAATCGATAACATATATGGACTCATTAATATTTCTGTAACAAATTCATTCTTTGTATAAAATTTCTACTATAGGAAACCGTATTGAGGAGAAAAAATTGATTTGTATGATACCTATACAATTTATGTTAAAAAAATATTAATATATATAAAACACGCATTATAAACATGTTAAAGGATCATGATGAACATGTATCCTTTGGTGAATCTTCTAAAGGTAAAATAATTGTCATTGGAAGAATTTCCAACTAAAGCATTCTTTTAATTTCTAAATTATTATTTTTATATATTTAAATAAAATATGATTAAAATATCACATATTTTTTATGATGGTTTTATTATGATGTTTGAACACAATTTCTTGAATTGTTTTTGAATCTAAAATTTTAAAAAAAATTTCTTATATGAGAAATAAAAATGTGCCTGATGTGAATCTTGAATCATTAATTTTGACAAATGTGTCTTATATAAGTGCCTTTCTTATGGAATATTGGATTTTAAATATGAGACTATTCCACTATAATATTCACTCACATAGGAAGTTTCCTATTAAAGGTTTAGTCAATGATCTACCAAAAAATGAATTCCAAAATTGTAAGGATTGTAACCCATGTCAATATTTGGAAACAATACAAAAATAATCTTTCAAATCAAATTAAAATGATTCAGCATCTCAACTTCTTTAGTTAGTACATATTAACATATTTAGACCTTATAATGTTTCTATTTTAAATGGTAAGCACTATGCTTATGTCCTTATAGATGACATTTCTATGTATTCTTGTGTATTTTTCATGGATACCAAAAGGTTAGAATACTATTACCTTACCATGTATGATAAATCATTAGAAAACATATGTGTACATTTAATTAAGACTCCAATAAGTAATTGTGGTGATGAGATTGAAAATCAAGGCTTTGAATCAATTTTATGTATTTATAATATGACCATGTTTCAAACCTTTTTGTATTTCAAATGTATTTATATTCCATTGTATTGAACTATTTTACATGCCATGTGAATTTATATAGGCTATTTTATATAAAAGTGTTCATTTAATCTTTTTTTTTGAAAAGTTCCATTTGTTTAAATCATTGTTTGATTAATGAAAAATTATTATCATATAATTAAAATTCTATCATTTGAAATTTATATCATGATTTTCTAAAGTATTTATATATTTTTAGTTTTAAATAATCGTTTTTATAAATATGATTTTCATATGCCAAACCTATATACATGAAAATAGAATGAAGATTCTATATTATTTTCATATTGGAATATTTTTATGTAATAATTGGAGAAAACCAACTAGGATATGGCTCACAACCTACTTGTTCTTTTTGGTGTTTGTAGATTATCTTTTTCTAGGTTCGAAAAAGTGAAATGAATCACAAAGAGGTGGTTATAGGTTTTGATCCGGGTACATGGATTGTTGTTTTTGAGTTAGGACATTTTGAGTTTTCATATTTTTTAGTACATGGATATAGTACTTGGGCGTGTTTATTCATATTTTACTTAATGTATATTAATACCAGTGGTGTTTCATTTAATATAAAGACATTATTTTTTATTTTACATCTACTATGTTTGTAGGAAAAGTCTCCCACATTCATTATTGTAAAAATTATGGTAGTATTATTCAACTAGTAGGGATTAGAACTCCCATTATCCTATATAAAGACTTTATTTAGTAATCGGGTTACTAACACACCTAACAAGGTTCATGAATAAGTGGTATTAGAGCATTAGGACAAACTTCTTGTCTCAGAATTAGTATGCAATTCGAAATCTTTTTGGGACATAGGAGTCAGTTGCAATTGATTGCCTAACCTACTCCAACTGTAATGATCCTTCATTCACCTTAGCTGGTTATGGATAAACATCATATAGATTTGTTCTATTATTTTACTTACTATTTATTTGTATATGATAGAAATGAAAATCATGTTACTATATCTATTATGTTTAATTTCCCTTGATTATCTATTGGAGTGTAACCTGGTCTCTTTCTTTTTGTCTACAAATGTTGTGCATGATCGTGTCTCGGAGACAATGTGTGAATCGGAACTAAGAGGAATCTTCCTCTGAACCACAATGAGAAAATCCATATTGGGACCAGAATATAGTAGAGGTGCTAGTATATAGTACCCTTTCTATGAGAAAAACACGACCTCCAGTTCAAATTCAGGATACAGTTATAGAACCTCAAAAAGCAATTCCCAATTTTTTTCTTAAATATTCCATGTTTAAGAAGCTAAAACTGGTCATATGATCCTCTAGAGATTGTAGAGTGGTTGAGAATAATGAATTGATTATTGTGGTATTTGATAACACTTTAAAAATAAAGGTAATTTGTGTCACCTTTATGTTGTAAGGTTCGAGTAGAAGATAGTTGGACATGATGGTGATGGAAAAGAAATAGGGGGGATTATTATCCAAATACATCAAGGTTATTGTCAATGATAATTTCTATCTAAATTAAACTCTTTTTTCCAACTCCTCTATGTTTATCAACCATGAGAAGGCTAATATGACAATAATAGTTTACGAAAACCAATTTTTTATGCTCGTGCATTTTGCAAATAAAATTTATAAAAATGATAAGATGAAGGCTCTATGGTTTGAGTTGGGACATATTCAGGATATTTATTATAATGTTTACTAACTGATTTTTCCTTATTATGATGATGTATTGGATATAGTTATAATAATTGAGATATACCTTGCTTGTAATTGTTGGTTATCATGAGTTTCTCTCTATCCAAGTGGTAGTGTGAATATCTAAATGGGAAATAGGAAGTTGAGGATTTTCATGGTAGTTCTCAATGGAAAGGTTCTTCTAAACCTCATTTAGTTCTTTTTATATTTCATTGGTTTATTACTAGTGTGAAAATATGGTGAATTAAAAGATTCTTTGAATAGAGTTACCGAAGAACAATGGATCATGTGGATTCTCAAGACACTTGTAGCGATTTTTCTATATTTATTCCAATTCACATAGTGGAATAGTAAATTAGGTCCTCAAAAAATTTTAGGTAAATCAAATGACTAAAATATAAATGTGTTCCCAACTTAGGCATCTGAAACGAAGCTTATTATTGCAATAGAAGAGTTTCTAGAAGAATTTGATATAGGTCCAGTGACTGTCATATGTACCATAATAATATATTCATCATTAGTGACTTATCTATTTTATAATTGTGTGTGTATTTCATTTATTTCAAATTGTATTGTCAATATGATTAATCTTATTATTGATATTTTATCTTGTGTACTAAATATTACTACACCCCTTAGTACAAAGAGAAATCTTGGTCTTCTTAGCCCCACAAGTGTTCCCCCTTAATAAGATTTTGACCATACTTGGTGTTGTCTAGTTCTCAACATTAAATGTATTGACGTCATTTTGTGGTTGGACTGGATAATTTCCAAAGAAAATATGAATTCATTTCTATCTTTGACGAATCTCCTTTACTAGACCCGATGAAGTGTCTCGTATCTTTCACGGATAATTGGACACAAGGTCGAGTAGATCCAAATTTTCTTATCTCAATTTGGGAAAATATATATATGTTTTACATTTGATATAGAGTTATAATCTTTGAGTGGTAACCTCTGACCAATCGTCATTGAGTTTTCCAATGTGTTTCCTTTTGATTTCCCTAGATTCCCCATTATGTTAGGTTGATATTTTCATTGACTTCATGCATGGTTCCCAACTAGTTTCAATCTATTCTTACCATACAGAATCATATGGAATGAAAGAGTTCAATTCCAATTTGGATGGTCTTTTATAGAAATGATTCCCATCACTGATCATTCCACCATGGGTGACACTAGTTCTCTTTGCTAGAAGGATGATGGTTCACTTCACCTATGAATTGATTACCTAAAGATCAATCATTTTATAATAATGAAAAAATATATGTTTCCATGGATTGATGATCTGTATGATCATATTATAGGCCAATGCAGTTTTAAAAGATTGATTTTCTCTCTGGTTACCAACAGTTGAGAATAAAAGAATCTAATATTAAAAAACCCACCATTCAGTGTAGTTACACCCATTAGGAGTACATTGTCATTCCATTTAGTCTAACTAATTCTACTAAAGTATTTATGGAGTTGATGAGTATTATTTTCTATTAATATTTAGATATCATTGTGGAAATATTTGTGTAGAATATCCCCTTTTACTCTATGTCTGAGGACAATCATGTGCATCATATGTAGATTATTCAGAGTTTGATGATAAAAAATTGAATTTATTTAATGAATTTGAAAAATGACTTCTGTATTTGGGAAGTAAAATTCATGGGAATTCTAGTGTGGTAATAGGGTATTTTAGTTGACCCAACAATGGTAAAAGATGTTATAAAGTGATAAAAACCAAAAAAAACTTTATGATTTTGATCTTCTAGGGTCTAGAAAGTAATTATCACTAGTTCATTATAAACATCACAATGTTGGATTCTACAATGAATATCATTACCCAGAAAAAGTGGAGTTTTCTTAGAATGATAATTTCATGAGTACTTTTGTTCAGTTAATTTTTTTTAAAGATTGTGTCGGTGCTGACTCATGCTTAGGCTAGTTTTTCTATGAGGCCTTCTATGATGCATGATGATCATGTTTGGGATGCATTCTTATGAAAGGTGATCATGTCATTTCATATGGGTCTTATAAGCTTATCCTACACGAGAATAATTATATAAAACATGACCTTGAACATGTATTTGTGGTGCACACACTAAATAGTTGGTGTAATTAACTTTATATATAATGATTTACCATGTTTTTTGACAACTAGATATTGAGTTTTATCATTTCTAAAATTGATTTGAATCTCCACTTTAGGAATTTGGTGGAATAAATATAGTCATTCAACATTGACTTAAACTATATTGTAGGGAATGGTAATTTAATTGAAAATTCTTTGAGAAGAAATCTTTTGAACCAAACGGTGAAGGAATCTTTAAAATAGTGATATTTTATGGATCTCGTTGAACAATTTCATATTAGAGTTCCGGATAAAGAGGATGATGTTTACCCAACTCGTTTTGAGTTAATATCCACTCTTCTCAAATTAATTCCCCAGCATTTGTAATGTGATGATGAGTTCCATAACATTAGATACTCTCATTATGGTGGGGAGGTAGTTTCCCATTGTTTGTTTTTCAAAGATGGAGTTCTATGTTATTGGAATCATGTTGTGGAAACTTCTTTGATATGGACAGATGTGATGCGGGATTGTCATAATTCTTAGTGGCAGTGAACCCAAGAACCATGAAGATGTTATTTTATAAGCGATGGTTATTTTAGTGGATATGAATGAGATAAGGCATTGCTGATTTTTTTCTCTCATTTTTATAAATGCCAACAGGTGAATGCATGAAATAGGAACCTACAGGTTTTATTTATCCACTTCAAGTACCTACATTGTAGTGGGATGAGATCTCTATAGACACTATAGTTGGGCTTCCATGTACCAATAGAAAGAGTAATTTAATATGGGTTATGATTGATAGGTTGATGAAATCAGAAATTTTTTTTGCCATTCAGTATACATCCAAGTATGGGGAGTTGGGATATCTCTATGTGAATGATATTATTCAGTTTCCTGGAGTTCATTATACTCTTGCTTCTCAAAGGAATCCTTGGTTAACTAGTTTTATTTGGATATGCCATTATGAGGAACTGGTATCATATAGCCATTTTAGAATGGAATAATATTTGTAGTTGGATGGATCATTTTGGTACGATCATTTAGGTCTGTTTGAGTTTTCATATAACAATAGTTACTATTTTACACTTAGGATGACTTTTTCTGAATCCTTGTATGGATAGCCTTGAAAATATATGACATATAGTTCAAATATTGGTGATTGTTTCATGGATGGACTATGTTTGGTACATGATATGTTGGTATGTATTCTTTTGATTTTCCAACGGATGTTGACGGTGAAAAGTAGATATATGTATTATTTGGATTATCAAAACACCGGTTATTGGAGATTTCAATTGGTGACCCAGTGTTATTTAGTGTTCCAATGCAGTTTGGTCATCGATTCCATGAGTGGAAAGTGAAACTTTCTCCTCATTTTTTATGGACCATTCATGGTAATTGGTTAGTTGTGGAATATTTCATACCATTGTAACTACAACACATGATTATATCGATATATAATATGTTTTAAGTATCATGGCATCAAATTTATATCTCTGATCCATCTCATATTCTATGATAGATTGATCTTGAAGTTGATCCTAATTATCAATGACTAAATGGCCATTTAGGATAGTTGATTCTAAATACATGGTTCTTAGTTGAAGTATAATACATTCATTTTGGTTTCTGTAATAGTACAAGGCCGACAACCATGAGACATGGAATAGGGGGCACTAATGAGAGAGAAATGACCACCTATTTTTAACATGGAAGCTTCATTGTAGATTTTTGGGGGACATAATTTATCTATAGTGGGGAGTTTCTCACATCCAGTTACTATTTTAAGATATTTTTAATACCATATAATAGGTGATTCTTTGGTTAAGTTTTGTTTGGGGTTGAATCTAGTGGCCTTATAATTTTTTTTGGATTTTTCAAAGCTACTATACAGTTAGATCCTGGTATACCAAACCATGCACCATAAAATAGAAATTTGAAAAAACTGGATAATGGTATTCACACAACATGTGCATTGTTTTACAATCCAAGAATTTTTTTTGATGAAATAGTGTGGCCATATAAAACAAACATATGTCTTGACCATTTTTTAAAAAATCAATTCCCCTCTACCTAGGAAAACATGCAGATAGTTTTTTAAAAAATCTTAATTTTTATTAAAATTTTTAAAACCCCACTTTAACGTCCCAAGTAGACTAGTATGACCCCAAATCATTTTCTCCCATCCGTAGAGCTTCAATGACGTATTCATTTCAACTAAAACTCTTCCTAGAAGAGATATGAATCTTGAGTAAAAACCTTATATATTTTTCTAATTAGTTTCCTAATCCAAATCAAGTTCTTCGATGATATCTCTTTTTCTCTATAGGGTTTCATAGATCCCCATCTTTATTTTTTGGATCTGATACCCACTATTATGGATATAAGCCTTGGTTATATTCATAGATCATTGTTTTCATCATTTCCTATTATATTTTCCTTTTAATGTCTTGTGCATCATGGTCTACTGATCTCGAGGTAGTTTGTTCCATTATGTAACCCAAATTTCATTAACCTTAAATTTAACTATTTAATATAAATTTTTTGAATTAAATTTAATATCTATGTTTTGATTAAATAATTTTTATTGTTTTTTTGATGAAATATAATTCCTTAGAATTGGGGTTTTGATGAAAAATGTGTTTTTGGAATGAAATTGGAAAACCCCTAATTTTATTAAATTGGGATGCGTCAAAAGAATTGTGTGGAAAATTAAATTTTGGATTTGATTAAAACATTATGTTAATTAATTTTTTTAATTTTACTATGGAAAAATGCTTTGAGGGGAAATTATTAGTAACCCTAATTCGATTAAATTGGAGATTTTTTATAAAATTGACGAAAATCGTTTCAAAACATAATTATTGATTTTAATTTGTGAAAGTGGATTGTGAAATTCCATTAATTGGTTTCAAATAATTGTTAATGATAATCTGGTTTAATATGTTTTTATGGAAACCTTAGGGTTTTACCAATATAAAAATTCATGATTCCTATTAACAAGTCATTATAGGGTTTAAAGGAAAAATAATTATATTTGAAAGGAGTAATGGGATTAATTGTATTTGCAGAATCCATGAAATAAATTTTCAATCTTTGTTTTCTAATATAGCACATGAAATCTTCATATAGTTAGTGAGTTATTTTGGGGGATTCTTTACCACATAGAATGTTCTCAACTTTGATGTGATCACATCACAACCCTTAGGCATTGGAAAAATGTCCCCATTACCTTAGGTCCATAGGAGAGTATGTAGATATTTTCCATTTCATAGTTTTGGGTCCTTGTAGACATGAACTATCATACCTATTTGACATGTGACCATGTCCCTCTCATTTTTGTATTCAAAATTTATTTATATTCCATAACTATGACCTATTTTACATGTATTATAAATATATATATATTTTTTATATTAGTGTTTTTATTTATGTTATTTTTTGAAAAGTTAAATTTGTGTAAAAAACCATGTTTAATGGAAAATTGTTCCATTGTAAATGTAGGTCCATAATGTTAAATGTGAGTCATGATGTCCCTTTTTTATTCAATATTGTCAATGGGAAATCATGATTTCTTTATCAATTATTTTGATACGCTAAATCCGTTTACATGAAAATTTAATGAAAATTTTTGGTTAATTTTATATTGGAATCATTACATGGAATCTTTAGTAAAATCACACTGGGCTTTGGATCGCACCCCACTTATGCCTTTGGGTTCTTGAGATTATCTCTATCTAGATTTATGAATAGAAAAGGGATTAAAAGTATGTGGTTCTAGTTGTTGAATTGTGATCTTGGTGAGTTGCGTTTGAGTTAGGACATGGGTAGTTCTCCTAGTTTTTAGTGCTTGGTTATAGTAGTTGGGGATTTTTAAGAATGTTTCACTTTTGGTGAATTAATAAAAAAAGTGTTTCTTTTTATATGCATGTTTTATTGTTTATTTTACTTCTACAATGATGGTGAAAAAACCTTTCCCACTTTTTTCTTGTATGATACCATGTGATAATAGGAAACTCAATGGGATTGAGAATTACCTTTAGGAAATGTTAGTAATAGATTAACTATTGGGTTACCAGGGTTCCTGGGCTATTTTATGTAAAGACTTAAGAATGATTTTTTTTGTGGTTATTCAATTTCTATTAAATATTATAGATTGGTTAAAAAAATAACCTAGATTATGGGGTAGTATGTTCATGTCATGTTAGATGGTATAGTTCCAGGTTAACATAAACTCCATTAAAAAACCTTGAAAATGATTTTTTAACTCTAGATAGAAATTTAAAACATTTTCCAACTACTATAAAACATGAATAAAAATTATCCAGTTTTGAGGAACCTCACAAACCTGAACAACAATTTCTAAATGACAGTGAGGTTGGAGTCCAATATTTCTATAGTGCATTCATGACTCATAAAAACAACCATCTAGATGATGATATAGCAGATCTATGAAGAGGTACACGGACAATATATTCTCTTAGGAATCATGGTGAACATCAAGAATTTGTATCACATCATGAACATAAGAACAACAATGATGAAATTATTGATGAATTATATGTCAATGATATGCAAGAAGAACATAAAAAATTTTAATGAAATAATGTTTGGAAACATGTTGTTATAATTAATGACACCATCACCTTTGGAACTAAATGGGTATTTGGAAACAGGGTTAATGAATTGGGCACCATAGTATTAAATAATACTAGACAAGTTGTACATGGTTATAGTCTATAAGAGGTTAAAAACTATGAGGAAACCATTGCACCTATAACTATATGTGTATCCATTATAAGATTTCTTATCTATGAAGTACATTATTATTTAAAAATATACCAAAAAGATATCAAAATTTCATACCAAAATTTTTATATAGTTGTGTGTTTTTTCTACAACGGCCCATGTTTTCCTAACCCCCATTTTTTGATTCACATTTTCCAATAATCATAATCCATATATGGTTCAAAGCTGGCTCAGAGTGCAAGGTATGATAGCCTAAGAACATTTTTTATTTCTTAATGTTTTTCAAAATGTATAGCTTATCCTACCCTTTCTATTAATTTAATTCAAAAATATTTATTGCTTTTTCAAATTTATTTATATGATATTATTTTTTGATCTTCAAAAAATTATTTATTTACTAACTGTTAAAAAAGGATGACAAATGATTCTTAATGTTTTTAAGGGGTGAAATTAAACATCTTCTTGTTCTTCGTATTTTTTAAATTGAATAAGGAATTATTTTAATTCAAATTATGTATATTGAAGACATCATAGAACATTTTTGTTTTGATATCACTAAAAGTAGTGACACTCCCATGAGTACCACATGTAAGATAGATCTTGATGAAGTTATAAATCTATAAGATCAAACTTCTTATAGAGTTATTATTTTAATTATTTTCTATATAACTATTATCTAACATGGCATAATGTTTTGTGTGTGTATTTGTGATGATTTTCAAGATAACCCATCAGAGTCAAATTTACTTATTGTAAAAGAGAATTTTTAAATACCTCAAATATATAACCATTTTTGGACTATTGTATCCTTGTAGACATAAATTTGACATAGTGAGTTATTCATATGTTGATATTGGTGGATGTAAGTAAGATAAAAAACCTCTGGAACATGACCTTTTTTGTTAGGACAACAGTTTCTTGGTTTTGTAAAAAAAAAATTATTGAATGTCTAGAGATTAAGCTAAATACATATCTTCAAATATTTATTTTTCAAAAATTATTTTGTTGAAAAAATACTTACTAAACTATGGATTTCATTTATAAAATGTTTCATTAAATCATTACATCAAATGTGTAAAAAACATCTCTCTGAATCATGTGTCTCACTCTAAACACTGAGACTTGATGTAAGACATCACTTCATGAGAGATCATTCTCAAAAGTTTGAGATAACACTTCAATAAATTTTAGATTAACTTCAACTTTCTGATATTTTCACTAATCCATTTAATTTTAAGAGAATAAACTACATCAAAGGCCAAATAAGAATTATAAATTTTGGTTAATCATATGCTTTTAGGGACCCACCGATGTGGTTTATCCATCATCAGTGATTAACTACCATTAGAGTTTATTCACAATTAAAATTTATAACTATTGGAGTTTACCCAACCTTTTTTTTACCAACCATTTAAACTAACCACTGTTAGAAATGTCCTACCATTGGGTTTTTGAAAACATTGGTTTTACCACTTAATTTTGTTACTTATATTTAATTTTCAGTTATTTAATTATTTTATTTTAATTTAAATAAGTTTCATTTCATTTTTGATTTTATAAATCTTTAAATAGTATTAATATAACACTTAATTTAATTTCACTTCTCTCTCCCTCGCTCCATACCCCCCACCATGATGTTCTCTACAACCAAATTTCTCTCCTAACTGTTCTCTTTTACTCAACCTTATGTGAAACATACACATTTTTCACAGCGGTAAGAGTGAAGCATCATGCTATTTTGACTCTTGAAGAGTCTTTACTTTGTTTAGGAATAGTGGAAATTTTAGTTTCATGGTTGTCGATCCATGAATCCCGCAACTGATGAAATTAATATTAGTACATGAGAAGGATGCATGTTTTTTGTGGTTGATGTCGATAAGATCATTGGTGATGTAAGTAATTGAAGACCACTGATGGGTAGATTGGTACTTGAATAAAGATATTTTATTCAATTAAAGTTAAGTGAAACTTTTTTATCTGAGTTTTGTGTTCATATTTATGAAATATAGTGACTACATTTGAAAAATTATAGATGTGAAAAAGTTTGTTTTCTCATAAATTAATGGGAAAAATGTTTTAATGTTCCACATGAAGGAGTTTCAAATGATTATCAAGGAAAGAATCCATGTGATATTGATTATTTTGTGTATGAAAATGCATGGGATGATTTGTCTAGTGATTGAACGTTATGGAGACCAGCTACAACAGAGTTCGATAGTGAGTTTTATTTGTTGTTCAAATTTATTTAACACATTTTGTTCCTGGGAAATGGTGATTCTAGTATAGTGATAAATCACATTTTATATCTGCATCACATTATATATATAGGATATCTAATTATTTAATTTATATCATTGCTTGTGAATATGTTGGAAATGATAAAACCATCATTCTGGTCAAACTCCTTGATTTATCCCAAACTCATTTCGTTCATGCTTGAGGAGATGGTATTTTTTACTAAAGATGATGTTAATGAGGTAAAATATGTATTTTTTAACAAATTCCATCCTTTTAAGAAGTAATATTATCTAAAACCTATGGATAAGAAAATAAGTTTATGGTTTTAAAATACATATAAGGAATTAAATCCTATTAATCACTATGCTTGACCTATGAATCATATGGATCCTTGATTAGATTCAAATGAAGTGGCATTCCATTAAAATAATGAACAGGAAGATGTGGAGGTAGCTACTTTTGGTAATGAGTAGATATAGCTTTCAGTTAAAGAGGATAGTTACCCATACTTAGCTAATTATTCATCTATCACGTTTGGCTTGGATTGTCCTCTTAAATTTCTACCAGTTTGATAGACTCTTTCAGGATAAGTTTCTGTATAAGCGGAAATTGAAGAATTAGAAGAATGGAAATATAAAAGAACCTATTAAAAATATTATAAAATGTTATAATTGTATCATATGGTGAAAATTGTAGTGAAAAATATGTTGATATTGGTGATGAATAAAAAATAATAAAGGATAAGAAGGTGATGAAAAATAATTCTATGTCGATAAAAAAGATTGAAATGATAAAGATGGATGAGATTGTGATTTAGATGGAAATGATGGTGGTACTGACTTGAACGGTCAGATTACCATGAGGTTCCTTAGGCACAGGTCTCTTCTCTAGTTGAATCTCATTATTCGAGTTAATAAGAGACCACAAGTTGTTTTAAATGTTTATGATAGTTATATATATTAGTTGACGGACTCAATTGAGGGGGATGATGTCCCCAATTCTGTGAGAAACTATGATGTCCCTAATAATGGATATCATGTAATGATTGTGGAATGTGAATATGATGAGCTAGTTGTTGTATCATATTTATGTTTAGGTTTCTCATCTTCTGAATAATGGGATAAATATATAGGTAATGTGATACTTTTTTTTGGACTACCCTAAGTCTGATGATGATAGATGTACACCAAAACATGGTGGAATTATTATCCCAGTTTGAGTAGATTTTTACACTAAGGGGTCAATGGTTGAAAAAATTTATCATATCAGGGAGCATTAAAGTTTTTCATAAGATGGTTATTTTAGACTATTGCATAAAATTTTTACTATTGAGTGATTATGTACATCATTACCTCTCTTTTCACATATTCCTGCTAATGTTTTTTCTTGTGTTGATTTGGTGTCCATCTTAGATATACTTATCTCTGAATTTGATAAGGTAATGGGGAATAAATAAATTCATGTCAATAGTATCAGTGAGAGAGATTCTATATATTTTTTGATCTAGTAATACACTACATCCATCCAATGATAATGTATCTTATTCTGGCAGTTGAGATTGAAAAACATATAGCTTTCCTATGAGATGGAGTCTTTGAGGTCTACAATGAATGGGACTAGAACTTCTTATTCAACCAAAATGGATGCCTTTTCTAAAATATTTTATAATATGTCTTCTGAAGAATCCAAAAATAGTGCACCACCTCCCATATTTTCCTTGGATATTGAGTTGATCTAGTATTTGGTTGGGGAAAAACATCAGGCTATTTTAGGAGATGTTCTTAATACCCCTAATGAGAAATTGAGGTAGATTAGGCATAAAAGTTAAATGATTATATGATGTTAAGGGAATGTATGAATGATATTCATAATGATATAGAATCCATATAAAAGGAAACAAAGTATTATAATTAAAGGATTTACAATAATAATGAGAAAAAATCACATTTCTAGATTCTTACCAAAAACCTTAGGTTGAAACCATTTATCTAATATTTCCAAGAGAAGGTCAGTGAGTGGAATGATTTTACACCAGTGCTACAGATGTTTATGGAGGAGAATAATGACTTCTTTAGTTATAAACATTTTGAAGGATATATTAATATAGAATTCTTTAATTTTATTCAGCTATTATTTTAGGTTCAATGGTTTCTCGAGAGGCCACTTGAGTTACTTCCCAACATAATGCTCTAGCTATTGATCTGAATTTTCTCAGACCATCTATTACTCAGAATCACAATTCCCCTCTCTCTTATATATTGGAGCCTCTTAGATTTTCCCCAATAGAATATGTTTAGAAATATAATCTAGTGATCATTACGAAGATTCCACCTTTCACATCTATTCCTATATCCATTGATTAATCACTCTAGATCTCTATAATTATTCCATCAGTTTATTGTAAGTTAAAGGAACCTAGTGTTCAATCTACCCAAGTTGAAAAGTCATTGGGATTTAAATATTTTCTTCAATTGGGTTTTCCTTGAGATTTTATTATTCCATTTGTGAATGTAATGATGTTCCCCTTTTCATTAATGGAATATCTCTTGCTATCATTATCTTGACTTTTTAGATTTACTTTTCCTTGTTGATGAATTTTTATGATCCAAAAATGGGGTGATTGATTATGGAATTTATGTAATTTATAAATTTATTTTATATATATATTGATACCATCATTTAATTTATACCTTAGATAAATTCTTCGTTAATTTGTGTTATTTACTTTTATGATTATATTATTTTCTCAGAAAATAACGTTGATCTTACTTGTGTATAATTTATATTTAATATCCACTATACCTTGATTAATATTGTTTATATTTGATTTTTTAAAGTGTTTAATAGATTAATTTATGGCTGAATATTATTTGATACCTGATTCCTAAAATTATAGGATTCGTGATAATCAAATGGGGTAGATTATTTTAACCCTTTATTAATGATTAGAAATAATTTTAATCATGTTTTAAATGGTTTCTATGTTTTATGATATCATTTTTTAATATATGCCCATTTGAGGAAATATTTTATAACTTTTGAAAATACCTACCAACAGACTTGACTCATCGTTGTGAGTGAGTCACCGCCAAGAATTACAGACCATTGAATTTGAGTCACCACCATAAATAAATTAGTATTGACAATGACTCACCACTCATAATGAAAACCTATTGATTTTGAGTCACCCCTTGAAACTACATGGAATGAATCACCATTCATGTTTATTCATCGCTAGAAATATGTTACCCATGACAATGTATCATCACCAAGATGAACTGACACAAGGCCATCAGATGCCCTACCATCAAACTTATATGATAATTTAGATGGTACACTATTGAAACGTGTCATTACAGATTCATGTCTCAATTTATATATGTCACCATTTAGATTAATGGTCATTTAGATAAGTCACCACTAAGCATGAGCCACCACTACATAAACTACCACCAGCCAAACTCACCATTGGACTAACTCATACACAAAAAATAGTCTCTATATGGATAAACCACCATCATTATTTTTGAACATTTTAATTAAATTAATATAATGTTTATTTCATTGAATTTAATTTCTATTATAATTTAATTGATTATTCGTATCAATTGAAGGAAAACATTAAAGTCATATCATATCTATGTATGTGTATTTAAAAGTGTGTGATGATTATTCTTAAAATGAACCTCCATTATATAGACTAATATATTGAAATAAGAATACTCACATGTGTATAAGATCATATGTGATAATATATATAAAAACACTCTCTGGTTATATACTATAAGGATCATTTAAAGTGAGGTTACATGAATCATTTTTACATAAATTTCTTTTGGGAATGGGTGGAGTAAATTGAACATATAGATCCATTCTAAAATGAGAACAAAGAAATATTACAATTATCTTCTTTTCTATGTTTTTCATAGAAATATTTTGATATCCCATTAAATACATATCTAAGGAGACTCAATATTATTTAGAATATTAGATCAAGAAACATTTTCTTACATAAATATTTATAATTTTTTGTATTTATATACTATGAGTGTGTAGTTTACCTTATTTGTTAAAAATATATATATAATATGATATTATTGGACTATAAGAGATATCATCTAGTCTATCTATTCATTTTTAAACTCATGGTGTTGTGTAAAATGCTTTGGGTGTCCTATGGTTTTCTAATTCCCACTATTTTCTGAAATATGTCTACGTGAGGCCTAGAAATTATATAATTTGTTCTTGTATACATGATATAGAATGTCGATCAAGTATATATTAACATAATATTCAATGACATGGTAGTGGACAGCTATAGGTCTTCACTTGAGACTTATCGCCTTATTTTTATTTTACTATGTTTCTTTGGTTAGTTTAGTTCTTGAATGTTTTAACATAGAATTTTTTTAATGAGAAAAATAAACTGTTCTTTGATAATTAAATCATAACCAATTATTATATAAGGTTTTAATTAAATAAATTTATTTCAAAAGTTAAATTAAAATCTTTATATTGTTTTAACTGAGATATACTCTCCCTATAAAAAATATTTTAAAATATAAAATAATATATCGATCGATAGTTTTGGTTACCTAGGAACATTTAATTATATTTTTATTTAATTTAAATCTATTTTGAACAATAAAAATTGAACTCAATTTTTTCCCTTTTATATTACTCACTACAAATAAAAGACACGGTAATGTTTCTCTTGTGTATCATAGAATACTGCCTCTTTAATTGATGTGATCCATCATTCACTAATGCTTAATATGAAGGGTAGAAAGGATAAATATAATAAATATATGTGATATACATGTAATAATTATTATACTCATGATATATTTATAATTCGTAATATATAATATATAATTTTATTTTTTACACTAATAAATGCTAACGTTATTCATGTACATGTGAACAACCCACATTCAGAAAGTGATGTGACTCTCTTTTCATCATCAATCCATGTGAATAATTGATATATAAGTATATTCAACAAATTAAATGGTATTTACGATATTATTTTAATTAAACAAATAATAAATATTAAATAAATAATTCCCTTAATTATCATTGAAATAAGGAAACATTATTCTTGCATATGTACAACGTACTGTCTCCATGATTGTAACATAGTGCGTTTTTCATAAACATATTTCTTGATTGACATAAAAGTGTAATTGATTAATAAAAATAATATTTATTTCCTTATTAAAATTATTGAGGTGATGAAACTATTTAATATACATAGTAACTTGAACATTCATTGGAATCCCAGGAAGTGAAAACAGGGCAATTAACAGTATAAACAGTGAAAATATTGAATAATTATTAATGAACGAGCAATAAGATGTTTTAAAATGATCAAATATGATATTATAAATATTAATATGGTTTTATAATTTGTTAATAACATGTTTAAAACACAATAAAATAGTTTAAAACATGGTCATTAGAATGTATGTGTGAGGTCAGAAATTTCTATCACATTTTATAATTTGGACTAACACGTGCTATATTCACCGCCTATTTTTCTGGTAGTGTATACACAACCAATTAATATATTTTGTTACCATTCTCATAAAAATTATTTCTATTAACATACCCATTTTTGGATCTCTCATATATTGGGATTAAAATTGAATGTTTCTAATGTGGTATGATTTTTATGTTACAATCTCATCATTTAACGGGATTGTTTATGATTAAGTAAACATTGTTGAAATATTATGATCTCTATCTAAATGATTCTAATTAATTTTATTATCATGTACATATTCAGGATATATTTATGTAATAAATATTTTTTTCATTCATTGGTAAATAAAATAATTGATAATTTTTCATGATAAATTTTCATTATTTATCACTTCGGCCGAGAAATATGTTTCTTACCAAATAGTGCTTTCTAAAAAAATTCAAAACAATTTTATCATTCAAAGATGATTTATCAAGTAAAATTCAATCATTATTTCCTTTTTAAAATTCTCGTGAATGGAATACTGATATTTTTTCTCAAATAATTCCGATATAAATTTTATCAGTAATGTTAATGTAATGTCTGTTTTAATGCATATATAATGAACACAATTTTTCACGTCATGCCCTTTATTTTTATTTATAGATTCAAATATATGATTTCAATGTTATTTTAAAATAACATGATTTTAATTTTTTTAAATGTTATTATCATAAATATAATGGATTTGTTCCTCATGAAAGGTTTTAATTTTTTTTATTTAAAGTATCTAATATTTTTTTAAAGAATGTGTTTTTAAAAAAAATTAATATTTTTAATATCTAGAAAATAAACTTTTCAAAATTAAAAAGTTATTTTCCTCACATTTTTTTATTATATTCTAATATTATTTCCATTTTTTAATGTGTAAACCAATTTTCGTAACTCAGGGTCCAAGGGTGATATTTTGTATTGATATCGTCCGTATTATTTATCTAGATGGATTATGAATATTTCAAATAGATGGTTGTGGAACCCATTTTGTTTCCTAAGGTTAAAAATATTTCAAATATTTTTTTATGGAACCCATTTAATTTCTATGTTTTAATAATTTATCCAATATATTGACATAAAAAAATTCATTTCAATTGTTTAATGAAGATGTGAAATGAATAAAGATTGTTTATATGAGTATTATGACGAAACCTAAGCCTTTGATATTTTATTCATGTTTTAGTTCTTTGTAATTTATTATATTATGTAGTTACCTAGATTTTTTTGGGTGAGCCCATTATAGATTATATGATCGGGCTGCCCAAATAGCACCGGGTGAACTTGCAACAAATTATACAATTGGGAGACACATATAACACCATATAATCTCGTTATAGTATAATTGATGGGTGAAAATATATAATGATAAATTAAATGTTAATTATTATCATCTGATGTTAATTTTATTATAAGTCAACCATATGGTCATTCTATTTGTAATTATTTTTAAGGGTTCCATGATGATGATGAATCAAGATACCATTATTTTTAATATGTGGTTTTTATGGGTTTATAATTCTTCCATTGATCAAGATTGATTTCACATGGCTCATGATTGTTGATTCTTGTTAATATTTACTATGATTAAGAATTATTCTATGCTTCAAGATTGATGATACATGTATTTCTAGGTATATTTTATTTTGTGACACTATCATAAACTCTAATTATGTCTCTATTCATTTATACACATTTTATTCTCATTTGATACATTAAATTGTTAATAATTATTATTACCTATAATTATAATTACAGCTCGTCCTTATTATGATTATTTTTTACAGGTTATAAATAGAGATGATCAATCAATTAGGTCGAGGTTAGATTTCATATGGGTGAAAATGATGATATAATATGAAATAATAAAGTCTAGGTTGCATGGGATAACTTCTCATTTATCAACTACGGTATTATTTATGTTGTAATTTTTCTTAATTATAAAAAACTCTAATACAAAAAATAACCTTGATAATTTAAGTGACAATATTTTCCCATTTTAATTTGTATTGTTTGGATATAAATAAAAATATGTTCTCAATTATCGTTATCAATGCTAGAAATATAAACAATATGATTTAGACATCAAAAATGTGAGTGCAGGGTTTGGGATGTCATACAAGAACTACTCTAGACAGAGATTCCAAATTATTTATTAGTTTAGTTAGGTAATATGACATGTGTTTCTTGTTTGAGATATATAATTTCAATATATATTTGGTCATTTTAACAGGATGATTATTGAGGATTTTAGTGGCGTCTTCTCATTTTTTCATTTCATTAATTCTACAATGGTGAACAACCAAATGATGATCAATTGAGTTTTATGATTATATTCATTGTTAATTCATTTTATATCAAATGAATATTATTTATTGGGTTGTTTCATATTATGCATATTATTATATAATTTTTTTGGTTATTTTTCATTTTGTTTTATTATGATATAACTGTATAGTTGCACATGGAAATGCCTTAGTCCCTTAATACACTTCGTAATCCTCAGGAGTATGGGGGGAAAGACTATGTTCATGCATAACCCCCATGATAAAACTATTATATGATATATTGATAGAGGCGTATCACATCATAGGGTTTTGTCCTCCCCATGTGTAACAAAATCCATGGACTTAGTCACATATCTAGTAAAATTTTTATATTTCTACCAATCGACCATTGAACTCAGTAATCATCCCACTCATCATGATCTAGTACCAAAATATGTCACTCTATACATGAATTTATATATATATATATATAACCATCTTATATCTAATTTTAATCATTGAACTCTTATACCTACTCCTCTATGTTTTTGCATACCGGTTATAGAAAACAGTCTCCACACCTCTCTAGATGAAGGATTTGAATAAAAAAATCTCAATGGGTCCTCCCAAATATGATATTTCATCCATGTTTTCCCAATATGAAATCATCGTCACGTCAAATAATCATCTGAACACTGATACATAGGATACCCCATTTATCTTATCAATAAAACCCCGCACATGAGTCTCAATGCCAAACCTATGAAATCCCAGTGATCCACACAACCAGTATACAAAATAAACAACAATCCTTAAGTGTATACTCAGTTATACTGAGAATTTACACAAAACCACTGATCTCACATGATCTATGAGAGATTTCTATTCCAACATGATATTGAATATTTGTATAAACATTCATAAATTCTCAAAATTTTGAGATCCCAATAATTCAGAAACATAGATAGTGGAACACCCAAGAACCATTAATCATGAAAATATTCTTAGAATCTTGGTTCCATGCTAAATCCACTAGCCACCACATTAAATCACTCATCATGCATGATTTATATCTTACATCCTCACATTGGAGAAAAAAATAAATAATTTCAAAGGTAAAAATTTTCATATGAAAAAGGGTTTCACACATTTCAACCTTAATCTCGTACCAAGCCACACGTAATGGTTGATCAGATAAAATTTTTATATATAATCCCTATCATATATATAATTTATCAAGTAGGATGATGATTAATTAACCCATCACAACAAGAAGTTACCTTATATATTCACATACTAGTAATAGTCTCAATGGATTGATCACATAACTCTATAAAGAATAAACACACAATGGGATGGAATCACATTCATTCAATACATGTTCACAATTTAATCACGACATAACATCATGATTTACATAACACTAACATTATATCTAACCCAAATGATTTCCCAAATTATAACCATCATCATATCACATATACCATACATGGTTAATCATGTATATCCAAAAAAAATCACCCCATTCAAAGCCTATATAAAAACATATCTATGCAAAAATTTACATATATTTCTAGGAAGATCATAAATTGGACAAAAACCAATGGAGAAGCCACATGGTCATATTTACAATCATGAACACGCCCATGTGGGATAATAATTTTCCAAAACAAAATTGGCACACACCCCGGTGTTATATTTTCTATAACCCAAATCACATATTCAAGGGTTAAAAGTTAATGATTCAAGGATTATCATCCAAATTGATGACCATACATGCCTCAATTGAATTTTTGTGAAATCACTACATAGATAATCACCTAATATTCTATATCAATATACATAAAAAATCATCATGTCATTCTGTAATGGGATCACACATCACTCATGTGTCATTTATATCAAGCGAAAAATTCATGAATCATTCCATGATTATTGTTATAAATGAATCTAAATAATTATGTCTCATACCTTCCTCAAGATAACCCCACCACATCACAACATATACTAGTAATATACAATAAATGATCCCACCTAATAGGATAAAATTTCCCATCTCATGATCCTAAGATAAAATATGTATCATGTTGCATTCCAAAACAATAAATAGATCTTCATCTATAAGGATCCATATCCACAATGAATATAGCTTTTTATATTCTTTAATATTTACTGAAACATATGTGATTACACCCCCTTTTAGGGAATTATCATTAATCCCATTCATATTCCCATTCAAATCTACCCACTCAAGGGTTAAAATAATCATTGAGTATTCGTATATTGAACTAAATTATTAAGGATCATTATCATATTCATAAGAACATCCATGGAATAAAACAATAAATACATCCCCTCATATATTCATATTGAATTAAAGGTAAATAGAAAGAAATACATCTCAATACCTTATACTCAACCTATTACATATGGGTCACACATTAAAAGGGGGTAACTCTAACACAACATACACACACTTAGGTAGTGATTATAGGATTAAACATATTAATTAAAATTAAAAATTACATTATAAAAATAATTCACCAGTTATGTAGAATAAAAAATCATGTTATAAGGAAAAAGACATTTTAATTATATTTATACACATTAAACAACATGAGCTTATATCATAGTCACCATGTTCAACCATAATAAATAAATCAATTGTCTTGTGAATTCTATATTCCAATATGATTCATGGGAACATTATAATTACATTACCTCTCTAAAAAATTCATAAAAAATATGAAAACAACATACTATGATTAAATCAAACAAAAACATTTAATAGAATAATTTAAAAAAAATTACCCTAATAACACAGAATTCTTCTCATATAGGTGTTTTAGGAACATTAATATAACCCATTTATTTTTTTGATATTTAAATCTCTATATATCATATATAAAATAATAAAACAAAATTATTATTCTTTGTTAACACATTGTAGTGTCCTCGATATGGATCACCTCCACTACTACTAAACATGATGAAACAGTCATCAAGAGAGAATCCACTTACCTTGGAGGGTGTCGAATAGCAGGGGTCTATTTTAAAATAGGGGATAATATACACTCTTTTTTAATGATTTCTAAAACAAAAAAGTATATTAAAAAATAATCATTTTTGGTTTCATTATAAAATTATAATAAAGGTATAAATCCTAGGTAAATACTAGGGAGAGGAATAACAACACCCGTGAAATAAAAAAATGAGAAACGCCAATGCCATGCTATCATATATATAGAATAGAAATATTATTTGGATAATCATATATAACAAAATTAAAAATTAAACCATGCTTTCACATGAAACATGTCAATAGTCATTTCATATTTCCACCTTCTAACTCCATTCAATCTCCATAACTCAAATGAGTATTGTAAGGCCCTTTCCCATGCATTTTCTTACAAATAAGAATTATTCTTGGTTTTCAGGACACCTGAGTAGGGTAAGTGTACATATAAATTGGCTAACAAAAAAATTAGATAAAAATATTTAGAAAAATTAAATTAATTAATAGTGTTATATGCAAAAAAGAAAATTTGTATGTGGTCAACGATAGTAACAATGAATATATCAAATGTGTTAGTGTAATAGGGTCACTCTATTAAATGAAAACCAAAATTAGATTACTCTATGGGGTCTCAGAACAAATTAAATAATCAACAATTAGGAATATCATCCAAATTCATTTCCAATTGATATATCATCCTACTATAATATAATGACCAGTATGTGGAAAAGGTTTCCTAATAATAAAACCAAAATAATGAGAATGACATCACTATGATAACCCAATAACTAATACATGGAAAATGCTTCCTGTTATTATAGTCACAACTATGATAATACCATCTTATTCTCATCATATACCAATGAACATATATCCATGATAGCATCACCATAAAAGGTCATAACATACGTAATAATGTGTAAAATATTTTCATTGAAAATAATATTTCAATTTTTTCCACATCAATTGAAAGGAGGAATCATGTCCCGTTAAAACCATTCACATACGGCCATTATGTCCCATTGCATTGAAGTTTCCCATAATGACCATTTTCATATGGAAAGAAATACACTTCCATGGAAGCATCTCATAAATGAAAATATATCTCTCTTTTGAAGGTATAAGATAATAAGTAAGTAATGTATCCCATTCGATAAGTGTCATCAATTTAATTGGATATTTTGTCACAATAAAACCATTAAAAGGGAAAAATTGTATCACATTACAGGGCCTAGTGGGAATCACATATTGGATTAATGTTTAAAAAAATCCAACTTAATATAAATATAATAACATAGCTCCCATGAATAATTGTAACTAAGTAAACAATAGAACAGAATAAAATAATAATATAAGTTTATAAACTCAATATCCATGATAAATCATATTTCAGAAAGACATCCTGAGTCGGGGTCCATAAAATGAGTGGTGGGGAATCACATCTTAAAATTATATACCTATATGAGAATCATGACATATTCTGTAGAAGCATCTAAATAAAGGAATTCTCTCGTGCACTATTGAGAAAAGAATAATTAATTTTTAAAACAACCTATGAGGATTTTTAAGAGATGAATGGGATGTTTATCCCACCTCATATAAAGCATTAGCACATTGATCAATTCATCCAATTATGATGCATCATTAAAAAAATTATTAGCTTTACATGTTATAGGAATTTCATTTAATTTTTATTCCAACTCTCTTCAGACAACATATCACAAATTGATATCTTGTCCTACCAATAAAACAAAATAAAACAAAGGCATATTGATCCAAAACACTAAAAAAATGGCAAAATATATCATATTTATAATACATTAAATTCATTTATGTTTGGAATCTTTTCTAATTTACATCATGATATAACTAGGACACTCATTATATACATTTCCTACAAAGAAGTAATAACCTAATTAATCATATATCTATTGATGTTAAATCTAAGTATATGGAACACTTAGACATTCTAACTCTACAATCATTCCAAGCATGTTCAAACGAAACATATTTGGTTTATATGGGTCATTCTTGAAGCCAACCATTCAAAATTCCATACCTCTACTATGTCTAGGGGGACTAGAATCACTAAAAAATGCCTAAACGGTAATCAATTTACCAATGGAAACATGTAAAGCGGTACAATGTATAATTCCCCAACACATTTTGTTAATATCATTTTCATATATATAAAATATACCATTTTATGACAATTAAAAGGGGTCATCAAGGCACTGAGAATCTATACCCAACATTAATGTTTTTATAAGAATCCATTTCAATTATAGTTTTTATATCAATAATTGGTGGTGAGATCTCATATAACACATCAAATAAAACTATTATAAATAAATGTTAATCTTTTGGGAGAAACCAACATTGAAAATTTAATTATAGTTTTTCAAACATCATTATAAAAATGGACATTAATTATTAATAAAAAAATATAACAAAAGTTACAATTGGGTATTTAAATGGTATAACACATTGATATAGAGTATGTAATATTGAAAATATTACAAATTAGTGATGAATTTACCACTATATATCAACTAGGATGAATGAAACAATAACATAACCACTAATAATGATATACCCAACATGAAAGGAGAGACATGATGAAGGATGTGGTTACATTCCTCTATGTTTGAGTAAATATGGAAAATATCATTTCATATAAATTTTATATAAATAATTAATTTTATTAATTGAAAAATATATCGAATCTACATTGAAATGTTCATATAATAGTCGTGGTGTAATTCCTTTACTAGGTTTTCCATCATTGCATGTCCCCATAGGCCCACAAGCAGTATCCATCACTGAACTGAGCTTAAAAACCTAACCTCCCAATATGGGATGGGATAAAACATAATCCACCACATCACTATGTTGCAGGCTCCTATCAGCTTGGGCACATGAATAATCCCTTATAGAGCATCATATCTTAATTATAATATAATTACATTAATTATAAAAAGGTTTTGAATATGATACAATTCTATATAATTTTACAACTATAAATTTAGAAAATTACAATAAATAATTAAATTACATAAGGAAGACTGAAATGCATATTTTATTTTTTCCCATAATAAAATGAATCTTTTGTTTAGAATATTGTATAATTTTTAACAAAATTTATTCATTCAAAACCCATTTTATTTATTGATAAGTATACATCATAATTTCTCATGTTCGTATTTGTTCTCTATGAGAAACATTTTAAAACATTAGATGAGAAAACAAAATTTAAATAAGTGATCTAATAGTTAATAAATATCATATGGTCAGTGGGAAATAAAAACCCTTCAAAACATTTATCATCTTAATAATAAAAAATTGAGCACATTAATAAAACATATCCATTTGATAAGCTCATAATTTACTCCAATAAAACCTTTAAAACCCATTATAATCATATAAAATTCATAACATAAATATGATGGATTTGAGATCATGAAAAAACTATTCAATATTTAAGATTAATTATCATTTCATCCCACATGAAATAATAGTATTTACAAAAAGAATATAAAAAATAAATTGGTATCTTATAGTATCATATTCCAAAAAAAATTATCATGTTTAAAACATTTTGAAAATAACTGAGTCCTAGATAATTCCACAAGATTAGGGTACCTAGTAATCCATCTTTTATCACCATTGAAGAAAAATAATTACCCTATTAATTTGATAGATATATTGGGCTTACAATTACTATAAGATATATTAGGATAATACATCATCATATATAATTCTAATGTACAATATTATTATAATAAACATTACAATAAGTTACATATTAATCATAAAACAATTATAAAATTCACTTGAACCCATAAAGAACTTAAATTCTATACTAAATATCATAATAGATTTTTGTTTCCATAGAGTAATGTTTTATATCTAAAAATTACCAAATATTAAGAAAAATATTTTTTATAATAAGAACCTTGGATTATATTAGAGTATTTATGAAAAATAGTTATGTAAATAATGGTGATGAAAATTTATCATTCCATACACATTAACAAACATTAACTAAGAACAGCTAAAAAAGATGAAATTGTATAATAAAAAAGAACATAATAAATCATTTCCTAAATTTTGTAAATAAATTAATACATTTAAAAAATACAAAACCATTATTTATTAAATATTAACATTCGTTAATGATTTATAAGAACATTAAAATATAAGATAAAGATTCATTAGTAAAACATTAAAAAATGTGATTAATGGATAATCCCATCTACATTTCATAAATATTGAAAAAAATGATGATAATGAAGAGGACATGAAATGGAATTTAAAACAAATTTATCAGTAAATGAATGTATAAATACAAGAATAATGTATTTCATAAACCAAATTAAAGACGTAATGTGGTTAAAATGGTGTGAATCTCAAAGAATGAAAATTTAGATAAGAAATATCTTACCTCATCTTTTGACATTCCATGTACATTCTCCAACTCAAATATAATGAAAAAAAAAAGAATTCATTCCTTGATTAATATAATTTTATAATATTATTACAATATCATAATCACCATTATTTCGTTTATTACCATTTCTTATTTTGATACTAAATCGATTATATTAATATAGTATATTTTGAGGAAATTAGGATCATAATAATGAAAACAACATCGGTAGGTTAACCAAGTTCAAAGGTGTAATTGTAGCATAATATACAGAATCTTAATAATTATATAATAATAATTTTTATATATGAATTTTAATTATAATAATCCAACAAATATGTAAATGAAAAAACAGTTTCATCACTTCACAGAGGTCGCATTCCACGAATACACACGTGATACATTGTCATTTTTTAATTTGGGATGAGTAAGAATGTATGAATTTTAATGAGAAAAAAATATCGACATATGTGTCATTTTATTTTTATTATTTTTCATTCCTTTTGATCATATATATATTTAGAAATAGTTATAGTTTAATTATAATATATCATGGTTCATCTTAGTTTTTTTCCATACACATCACTCTATTGAATATATTATTTAAATAATTTTTTTAAATCATAGGGTTTTTGATTCCACCACCATTATGGGATTTTATCCACTCTAATTTTTGATATAAATGGTTTAAAATATTTTCATGATGAATTATTAGGAGTGGAATATAAAACATATGATCATGAAAGGAAATAATTGTTAATATTTATTAAATCGTTAATTGAAAACCCACATCATATAAAGGCACAACAAATATCATTTTGAAATATTATCTGTGAAATATAAATGTCACAATGAATAAATGGTTATCGAGTTCCCAAATATGTATATAACTATTAGGAGAAGAAAATATTGATATATAAATGAAACGTAACATCAAATGATTAGTTAAAGTGATAGAGAGCCTGATCATGATAAAATTTAATTACAAAAAAACATAAATTAGTAGGGGATAAAATGGAAAAAATTTCCTTAAAAATGAAGGTACAAGAATAAAATATTTATTTAAATATTATATTATTATATTTGAGGGATTATATTAATATCAATATGGAGGACATGATAATCAATAATTATTATTTTTATTTCTTTTCATTATATTAATTTTTAACATTTGTTTTTCTTAATTTTTTTAGGTCCTATCTATCACTCCATGAAATGAATATTAAAGTATAATTTTTCTGTCCTATTGGAATAAAATTTACTTTTAATGGATCATGATATCCACATATCAATTAATATATGGTTCACTTTATTTTATTCAACAATAAAAACAAAAACTAGGATTTCAAAAATTATGATTATATCAAATATGATTAAACATTCAAATGATGAAATATGAAATTAATCTATAAAGACTAAATTATAACACCCAGAGTACATCCTTAATCATTCCGTATATAAAAAACCATAAAACACATCAAAATTTGGCAAAAAAGATAAAAAATAAGAAATTTCTATGATTTAGTGAAAAATTATTACATGATAATCTTAATATTAATCTATAAAAAAACTAATAATTCCTAATATTACATTACAAAAAAACATATATTTTATAATTATAAAATCTCTAAAATATTCTAATGTCGTCCATTCTGATTAATTATAAATCCAATATAAAATATAATATTCCTCTAATAACATGGGTATCTATATGAAAAATCATATATTGAAAAAATATAATATAATTTTCCCACAATGAACACTTCATTAAAATAAAATTTGATCTTAAGGGTTATATATTTCTCAAAAGTCTATATATAATCCATGAATATCTTAAAGGCACACCCTTTTCCTAAAACATAAGTAGTATTAATTCTTTTTAACATATGATGATCAATAAATTTATCACTACATTATAACTCTTTAATCGTTATATTTAAAAGCATCAATAATTCAATTTTATTCATTGTCTATTAACCTCACTTTTCCATCTTATTTTTTAAGACCTTATTCTAAAAATCAAAAATAAAAAACATTTCAAAATATTCACCAATATTAATATATAATCTAAAATATAATCCAAACTTCAATATGTCATTTTTAATTTCCTCATCATTAAATGAAATGTAATTTTAAATTTGTAAATCATTATCTATATGGTCTTATGGATCTACTTCTTGTGTATTCATCCTAGGAAATCGATTTTTATAATATTGATAGACCTGAAATTTTAAATAGTTAATCGATAACATAGGAAATCAATTATTCACCTTCATGGTCTTAATTTAACATTTAATTTTTCTTTAGACATTTTCTTTTAATTTCTATAATTTTCCATATATAAATTTTCTTCAAATGCAATTAATAAAATATTCTATGTTCTTCTCCCAAAATTATTGACAGAAATATGTTAAATCTATTTACATTCGTGATCATCATCAGATAAATTTCACGAGGACTATTTTTTCTATATTTTTTTTGCACGACTAAATTCACCACATGAGAAGATCATCTGTTATCCAAATAAAATAATCAAATCACATTAAATATACGAAAAAACCTTCAACAAATTATGAATCATATTTACTATAAAAAACAAA
Source organism: Viscum album (assembly GCA_963277665.1). Lineage (NCBI taxonomy): Eukaryota > Viridiplantae > Streptophyta > Magnoliopsida > Santalales > Viscaceae > Viscum > Viscum album. The sequence continues at coordinate 693,899,863 of OY728164.1, forward strand.
CCAGTTGTTTTTAAAACAATAGTATCATTTCATTCCTCAAGATTTAAAAACATATTGATAAAAAATTACTATGCATATAGAAGTAACTAGGGTGGGAAAAATCATAAAACATGTTAAATAATGTTTAAACCATGTTGGAAATCAATGATTCCCATTTAGTTCCATAAGATTAAATTACCTATTTATCTTCCACATTTTTTCATTCAAATATTAATCATTACCTAATATATTGAAGTGTTATATCAGGCACACTTATAGTCATGAGTTATATCATGATCACTCTCCAATATCTATAATTTTCTTGTAACATGTGAGGATAAATTTCTTTTAATAAATCACAATTTTATCATAAATCCTGAGTAATAGTTATCGGATCCCATATTAAATAAACATTTAATAATATCTTAATGATGATAAAATGTTTCTGTTTCCAAATAAAAACATTTTTTAAAATAAATTTTAAAAATAATTACAAAAAAATAGAATTGAAAATAAACAAGGATAATTTTAGAGAAATATTGATAATTAATAATGTAAATTATGTTAATAATAAGTTTTCATTATGTATACATTAAAAATGATTCTTTTTTCACTTTTGTAATAAATTAAAAAATAAACCATAAAATAGTTTTGAAAAGATTCATTTTGGAACATTCGAAGAGAAAAGTAAAAATAATCCTAAAATTAACACTAAAATAAATAATTATAAATTACAGAATTCTAGGACCATTAAATAGTATTTGGATATATATGAGAAATATTCAAAATTAATACATTAATATTTTTTTTAATCAAAAATATAATAGTGATTCAATACATTTTGAAAAAAAGGACATTGAATAAGAGATCATGAATTAGATTTTTTAAAGAATTTTTTTTTTCATAAATGAAATATAAACTAAATCTATTAGTTATTTTATACACCAAAAAAATAAAACATATTTTAAAAATGGGTTTAGACTCAGGGAAATGAAATTGAAACAAGAAATTGCATCCCTTATCTCTTGAATTGTCATGTAAATTCATAAACTAATTTTTATAAAAAAATATTAATTACATACATAAATATAAAACTATTGATATTTCATTTACTTATGATAATCCTTTTAAATTCATTTAATACCATATCTTATATAGTTACTAAATCTATTAATTTTATATCAAATTTTTTAAGGATTTTTGGCTCATAATCTCTAAAACAAAATCAACTTGTTGACCGAGGTCATAGGGGTTATTAAACTAGAGTGTAAAATATATAAATAAATAAATAATTTTATTTTTTTATAAATTAATTACAATTTTATAGTCATAATTTAATGGTAGACATGGATAATGAATAATATCACATCATGGAGGTATTTGTACATATGTACACTTGAGAGATGATAAATGTTTCTAGTGGGTATACAAGTAAGAATTGAATTAATATATTGTATTGTATTAATCAGAAGTAAGTCATTAATTTCTTTTAAATTCTGTTTTCAATCATCTGTACAATTCATATGATCGTGTGATGAAAAATGAAAAACATCACATTGTGGTGGTAAAAGTCCACATGAATGCAAAAGCTATGATTTCATTTCATATAGAAAAGAAATGGATATGGAAAATAATTATACCATTATCAAAATACAATTGTATCAAATGAAATATAATATGAAATTATTTCATAATTGTTGAATAATATTTTATGGTTGTATAATAAGATATAAACATGAAATATATCATTTAATACTTATTCCTCCTCTTTGAATATTTGCACTTGGCGTACACATTAAGAATTATAAGTCTTGTGTTTTAAGAATGATATAAATTCTTAGACATGTGGATGAATTATTTATGTGTGTTTTAGAGATATTTACCAATATAGTGTGATCAAAAGGTTCAAGGAATATCAAGGAGGATGTTCCCTTTTATAAGTGATGGGAGTAACATAATTGTAATTTTTCTAAACATCAAAAAATTGTTAATTATAAATCATAAAAAATTGGCTCCAAAACATTACAATTTTTATGATAAAGTTACAATTTTTCAGATACCATTATCCCATTATAATTAAGATAATTTTTTATTTATTTATATCATAGTTCCTCATTATTTACATTAATTTACTCTCTACGTTCTCACACACTTTAAACCTAGTTAATATTTATAATAAAAATAATAAAATATAAAACATTAATAAATATGAAATTAATAATAAAATAACATGGAGTATAATTTTAAATATTGAATTTATATTAGTGACAAAAAATATATTTGATAAATATCCAGATATTTCATTGTGAAATAATTTTTTAGTACAATACTGTTTTACACATAAAATGAACTTATAGGATATTCAAAATTAATTTTTTTTCCTCTGTAATAATTTATATTATTTTTATTCAAATAGAAATTATGTTACATAAAAACTATATATAAAATAAAATAGAAAAATTATTAAATTACATTATTTATTGAATATGAATGATAGTTCTTCAATGATTGATGTTTTCACTATTCACTAAAAAATCAATCATTTCATACAGGTACCCAAAATTACGAATAATATTATTGTTAAATTATTATTTCAGATATAATTTCTATTTTTTATAATAGTATTTCTAAATGTGTAAAACATTAATTAAAACATTCTTGCATAAAATGAATCAAAATCCATTTTTGAAGAACAAATATTATTTATATTCAATACTTTCCTAATAAAAAAATTAAATATATATATAAATTTACTTATTGTGATATATAATATAATTATTTAATTATAATAATTTATAAATAGTGATAAATTTAATATATTAAGAATAAAATAAATTAGTCACGTAAAAATATTTTATGAGAAATATATATTTTACCATCATAATATTCTATCATTTTTTATACATAATTAATGATAAATGAATAATAGATTTTTAATTTATATTAAATAATAAATTTATAAATATTTTTTATAATATTTTTTTTCATATTAATACTCTATAAAAAAATTTAGTTCATAATTGTATAATTTAAATAGTAGTTTATCAGTGTTTGTCTATGCTACATATTACGTGTACCATACATTATTGAATATATTATATATAGAAACTAAATTATAAAATATAAGGGTGTTATATAAAACCTATACTATTATGTGATGCATCCACCATAATCAGGTATTCATGATGAAATACATTGGGTGTGGTGTGGATAGACACCTATGGTTCAAATTTTATATGATGTGGAACATGATTATTATTATGTATCCCCAGCATTACAGCATTGTGACCTTAACCTTGCACTAATTACCTATGAGAAAATTTTTACTGTAAAAAATCTAAAAAAATATCAAATCATATGTAGATTTTGCCTCAACATAGTGACATACATCCATCAAATAAAAAAGGCCATTGTAAGATATTAATTTTATTTGGTCCACTCATTATCGTATGACACCATACATTTTGATGTGGTATTTCAATTATAGTATATTTTCATGATAAACCCAAGACCACTCCAAACAACAGATTATGGGCCTCCACTACATAATCTATCAGATGGAAAAAATATTTTTCAGGCATTTTAAAAACATCTAAAAATGATAATTCATAAACAAAATACAGAAAATAAAATTCGACTTGGTTATGACAACATTAAAACAGGAATGTACTGTGAATCAACCAACACACACTTATGACGGGTGCTATAATATATTATTTTTTATATAATTATTATGATTTTTATTAGGGTTACAATAAACAAACTCTAGTACTTTATTATTTATCTCTCATTCTTTCTCATTGTTTAACCTCTAAATTGAAATTTATCTAACCATTCATCATTGAATATTTGTCTCTACAATATTTTTTAAATTGAGAATGTAATAAAAATTATAAAAATGACAATAATAAAATAATAAATTTATATTTATTTTGATATGTTATTGAATTATTTATTAGGTACATAATTCCACTAAATATTAAACCATTGGGTTGTAGGTGTGTGATAATATGTATGATATTATGTTTGATATATGTTGTTAAAAATAAATTTATTTATAATATTTTTAGGTTATTATTGAAACCTTACTTATCCATCATCTCATATTAGATAAAAACATTATTTATTCATAGAAAAATAATAAATAAAAATTAATAAACATATACGAATAAATTTATAAAAATTTTCTTAATATTCATATTATTCAAGAAACAATGAGGATTATTAAATTCCATAAAGAATCCTATTTACTGATTTTTATATTTATAGTACTAAAACTATAATCAATCTTACAAATTATTGGCATCATAACACTTATGTATTTAAATTTTATCTCTCTTTGTTTATTTTAGATTCAAAAATATTATATATAGATGATTAAAATATTATATAATAATATTGGGTATTAATTAATATTTGATTCATTCTTATCCCATACTATTAACTAGAATGTTCTCATTCTCATTATTTTCATTTTTATTTACTTATTTTTAATTAGTGTAGGTCTATAACATTAACAATGTCAATTTGAAATCATAAACTGAAATGATATTCACTTTTTGATTTTTAAATTCTTTTTTAAAACACTTTAACCTCTTCACACATCCCATGTCCTCATGTAACACTAAAGTGTTTTATAAGGTGTTCCCCATTAAATAAAAACTATGTTAAATAGATTATATCACAATTGACATTATTATATTCAAAAATTATAACTATAAAATTTGGCTAATAAAATATACTTTTAGAACTTGAGGATATAAATATATGTAATTGTATTATGAATTTTACGTATAAAGGATAATAATTAGAATAAATCAGTGGGAGTTTTTTTATGAGGATCAATTTTTCTATCACGGAAACTAATTATTGTCCCTATATGTTTTCATTGTGTAATACCAAGATGTTATTCAAAAATCATGGTATTTGATAAATTATTACATCCCACCCCTCCTTGTTGGGTTGAGATTGAATTGGAATGTTATATAGCCTTATGTGACATCCTGATGGATCAAATGATTATAAAAAAAATCCCCGGGATCCCTAACAAATGGGGAATTATTTTCAATTTTAAAATCTAACAACCCAACCAAAGACAACTTAAGAAAATTTATACTAAATAATTCATTATAATAATGTAATATAATTGACTGAAAAAACAGTTGAAATTAAAAAACATTAATAATATAATATTGGAAGACTATAATATCCAAGAACACAATTAAAGAAAAAACCCAAATAATCCAATGTCAAACTTCACGGAACCCAATATGCCCCATTATCCATCTTCGCAAAATAGAACATGTATCATAATGCACCACAAAAGATGTGAGATACATTGCATTTTCTTTTATCCTGATAAAAAAAATTTATAATAGTGCCAATGATCCAAAGTAGGGTTGATTAATGAAATATAGTAGGCTTTCCCAAAAATACGTCCCTACTAATTTCACTAGGATTTAAAAGTTTTTCAAATATATATAAAACAATTCATATAAAATATTAAAATAATTGATCTTAAAACCAAATAATTTTCTATGAAAAGTAATTTTTCAAACGAAAATAAGTTTCCATGAAAAAAACCACCCATGTTATCCCATGCACATAAAAACCCATTTAGAATATCATATTCTAGAATACACATCCACAGATCCACAAAATCCTGATTTTTTATGAACGGTCCAATGTCATGATCCATTTCAAGTTGATCTACCATGTTATCACATAGTAATTAAATTACATGTTCCATTACACCTTTGGCTCTTAGCACCAAGTCATATTTCAACCATGCCTTGTAAAATGAAACTTGAACACACGAAACTAGTATTCCCAAAAACCATTCTAATATAATCATGAAAAACCCATTTCAATAAAAACAAAATTTTTAAATTATTTTTAAAAAACCATTTTCCATGTATCAAACCAAAGGACAATTTAAAAAAATTAATTCATTTACTAATGAAATTTGTACAAAAATTCCATAATTCCAAAAAAACCCAAACAATCACTAATGAAGGTTTCTTCCATGATTTCCATAACAATTTCACAATTATTTTGTTTTAGAACAATACATTTTAAATAAATCATTTGTATTAAAATAATTTTACTTGAGTGAGAAGCCACCTACATTTAGATTATTGACAAACATAAATAACGACAATGAAATTCCCACAAAACCTGGATGAATCTCCAAAACAAGCCTTATATTTATTCCCTTGACATCAACATAGAAAAATATAACCATGATTAGAACAAAAAACACTAAATATATCCACATTGGACTATATATAATAATAAAAGATATGGTGGAACATATATCTTCAAAAAACAACACAAAAACTACCATAAAAATGAGATACCATGATAATCAATCTTCAAAACACCAAGAAATGACATCTGAATGGAACCGGATTGATGGTTAATGCTTAATTAACCTTTTTATGTGAGAAATATTGAGCTACAATGTATTTTAAGAAAAACGAGTGGATTGGAGGGGAAAACATGTTAGATCCACTCTTAATGGATCTAATCATTAAAATGTGCACTGTTAGTAACAGTGTTTGTTAAATGATGTGGAAATTGTGTTTCAACATATACCATATTGAGAACATCGAATGGTTGGATTGAATGGTTATAAAAACAATGAACAAACCATTAAAAATCTCACTACCCCAAATTACATGAATTATCTTAGGCAGCCACACCATTTCGAATAATTGTGCACCTACCCATGTACCTTCCCCTTAGACGTTGTCTCATTGTGTATGGTTTCCACTAGGTGTTTCATGATTTCCCAAAACTGTTCACAAATTGCGCACTTATATAAATTCCCCAGAAACATCCAAAAATATTCCCAAACCTCCCAAAACTCACCCAAAATTTCATGTACCTAAAAATAATAGAATAAGGATTAGTTACTTTAAATCTATGAGAACTATGTTCTACCCACCATGTCATTTATATCCATATAATGTTTAAAACAACTATTGTACCAAAAGAGTTTGGTTAACTTTTCAACCACTTCAGTTTTGTGTTCCCAAGTCTGTTTATGTATTTGACCATTTTTTCCACAATACCTGCACTAGACTGATTATTTTACATACAAGACATTGTCTTTTATATCACAAATATGTATTAGAACATAAACCAATGAATTATCTGGATCTAGGTCAACATTATCCCCTCAAATCACATGGTCAGGTTCAGGAAGATACATTTCAACTAAGACACATGAAACACATTATGCAATGCAATGAACCATGGGGAAAAGCCAACTAATATGTCAGGTCAAAAAATCGTTTAGGTATCTCAATAGGGTGTATGTATCATTGATATAACTTTACTTTCTTCCAAAAATGAACATAACCAATCCCTATATGGATGCTCGGAAAAACATGATTACTCATAATGAATAAAAGTGAACATAGATCATAATCTAAATATGATTTATGAAAACTCTGAGCCATCGCCATCATTATCTTGAATAATTGAATCTTATCCATTATTTAAAGGACAAGGATCGGCCCAACAGGTGATGTTTCACCTCTATACAACCAAAAAAGTGGCTAATGGAATGTATTCTCAAACAGTGCTTCCAAAAGAGACATATGTATTAAGGATTGATAATTTGTGTTGTATAAGTACTCCACTAACAGAATTTTTTATTCCTAGGAGGAACCAAAATCCATTACACAAGAACATGTAATTTATTCCAACATTTTTATTATTAGTTAGGATTATCCTTTTTCAGATGATTTTATTCCATGCTCATAGTCAACAACGACCTATGTTATTGCTGTAAAGAATCCCATAAATAAGACATGAACTAAAAATCTCTATATCACATTATCAAAACTAGTAAACCAATCCTCTCTACCACATATTTGATATATTTTTTGATAACTCCTCCACAATATGAGATTATATAATTGAGATGAAATGGGTTGATATTTTGAGTCTATCCACTATCTCCTATATGAAATCTTTCTTCCGAACCGTTCATCGAAGACCTATTAAAAAATCAATTGATATCTATTCCCATTTACATATTGGAATAGGTAAAGACTGCAAAATACCTGATGGTCTCTTTTGCTATGATTTAACCTATTGATAAATTACGCATATCGAAACAAACTAATATATCATCATATTCATATTTACCCACAATAACTGCACTTTGAACACCATATACATATTTTGAATTCCAATATGAACAACGGATTTCGATTGGTGGTATGCATGAAACCGTTTTTTCAAAGAAATACATTACTATAACCATATTTTTTATAAACCAAGACACTGAACTCTACCACGTTTTCATCCCTCAATTGTCTCCCCACCATTGAGTTTTGACCTTATTGTAACACATTGTGAAAAATATGTTGGTGTCCCTTTAACCAACATCACCAAATTAATAACCAATACTTGAATGAACTTCACCATATACGATTAGTATAAAAATATTAGGGCATGTTATCTAGGACTGAAATTAACTACCTATAATCTAAATCTTATTTTTCTAGCTGAGTATAAGAATTTCTAATTTATTCATCTGCCACTATATTTTCATTATAGGTTTTAAAAATCATGTAAATGTCAAAAATATTGAGATAATTCATCCATCTTTCGTGTCTCAGGTTTAAAACCCTTTTTGAGAAAATTTATTTTAATAATTTATGATCCTTAATCATAGTTAATATCTCATTGAAGTAATATTGATTCTATATATTGAAATCATCAAGTACAACAACTTATTAAAAGTCTTGGGTTTGGTCATTTAATTCATGAAACTTTAAATGTCTTCATCTAGAACCAACCAAATGATCTCATTTTATGACAACACATTCCAAACATGATCTAGAATCGACACAATACCCCACAAACCCTTGTTTTTATTTCAGGGAAATTAATATTATTGATGATATAAGGTGAACTTTATGCTCTTGAATGTATATCAGAAATTCCAAGATACACTAGAATGGAACATTTTTTCTTGTAAATTATTCTATATGTGTTGTCTTTCAGGAAAACTCAAAAAAAAATCCATAAAAACCATGTAGACCAAAAAAACTATATATGTTGAAGATATTATTTAGTGGTTACCAAGATATTACCACTTTTATCTTTTCTAGATCCATAAAAATTCCATTTACAAGGACAAGTGGACAAGGAAATGTAGCTCTTGTATCCAAAAATCAAAATTTAATAAATTGTAAATCCAATGACAATCTCTAAATATTAAAAACATCATCACCAATTGTTTCCCAAGCTTATCCATTATTCTTGAATACACCAATATTTAATCAACAAACACTGCCACAAAAGAATATAGTAATAATTCAAATATATGATTCATCAATCTAGTAAATACCAATGGTGAATTTTTAAGAACAAAAGGATTTCCATTTACTCATAATGGACCTAAATACTCTTAAAAAATATTTTTGGAATATCTTCTTTCCAAACCAATAATTAATTATATCTTCATAAAAATTCAATATTAGATAACAACTATTATATACTCAATTGATCCAGAAGACCATCAATGTGTGAAAGTGTATACTGATTATTTATCATAACATGATTAATCATATCATAATCTAGACAACACTCAAGGCTTCCATATTCATTTCAAAAAAACAAAGAATACCGCTTCCCATAGATACATGCTAGTCTGGATAAACCCTTTTCTTTTTATATATTTCAACTATGCGTTCAATTTCTTTAATTATCATGGTTCTATTAAATACAATAGAATGGAAATAGTACCAGTCCATGGAAGAAGATAAATCATAAACTCTAATTCACTCATAGGTGACAACCATGAGAATGAATTAAGGAAAACATTTGGGAACTAATAAAAAATAACTGGAAAACAATTTTCATCAATCCCCTTGCTAGATTCTCTTGTTAATGCCTATAAATGGTATGATATTATTTCATCTTTTTGGAGAAAAAATTCTATTGAACCATCCATTAAATTCTAGTCTCATGTGATGTGATACTCGGCACCATCATTGGACATGTTACAATTCATTCTGGTAAAATAGTCGATGTTGGCCACTAACATTTTCTAAAAATCCATACCTGGGATTATAACATAGACATCCATTTCTTTCATAGAGAAATCCCAAATCATCTAAGCTTTATAAAAAGTTATAGAAAATGATCTACTCATAAAGGCCTGACATCCTCTTTGACAATGGGGAGTTTTCAGTTTCAATAATAAAGGAATTATATAAACAACTAAACATATAAAATTAGAAGAACAAGAAGCAATTATGCAATTGTAGCACCCATATCATTAAAAATCATACAATAAGTTATAAAAAAAATTTTACCTATCACCATCGATTTTCCAGATTGATCACCCATGATCTCTTTCATAGCTTTATATAGTTTCTTAATTTCTATACGTTTTTATTTAATTCCATATTGATATTTACATTATTTAGGAGTCATGATATTTAGGGAATCCCCATGGCTAGCTATGTTATATTGAAGAGATTTATTTTAATGCTCTATTCCCATCGAATCATATGATGCATGTGACACTTGAAAAGTGTTCCAAATACCAGATATCAGATCACAATAATTGTTGTTCTAAATCTGAACCATTTTTTGGGAAAACATTGTTTGATCTTAGTGGTTTTTTACACTCTTTCTTAATGTGGTCAAAGGATCCACATTTAAACTATCCTAAATTATTCATGGTTCTAATATGATGATTTAACGATCCATATACCTAGTTTTGAGCTATTCTCCCACATTAGAAATAGGTATCCCTCATCCTCTTTCTCCTATAATTAGTGTTTCATCCATTTATTGTTGCTATCAACATGGTCCCTCACCCATAGCTCCAAAGATGAACTTTAATGGTACAATCACTATATTAACCATCTCCATATTTTTTTTATACATATAATAAAAATCATTGAATGAATATCCTACCCCAACCTTGATTCAATGATGTGTGTCATTGAGGAAACCTTTTTATAAAATATTAGGGAAAAACGCACTAAATTCATGAATTTAGACGCATTTTCTATTATGTTGAGGATCTCCTTCTTCAAGATGAATATATATGTTACTCATAAAATTTCAAACCTATGATGATATAATTTTTTATTGAACAATTATTCAAAATCCTATATTGTAATTCCTTTTTCTAATTTATCCTGAACTAATATATACCACAATTAGCCTACATTATTTTTCCACATGAATGTTTCCAACTAGAAAATCATCTCTTCTGGTATGCTAGAGAAATCCAATATATGAATCATATATTATTCCAAACCATTAACTTCTCTATTTATTAATCACCCTAATTGATTGGTGTATTATTCATCTTGAACTGGACAGAATGATCCAATTTCTTTGCATCATCAATCCAATTCCCCCTTTACATAGATTTAAAATTATGAACGGTACATTAAAACAGTTGTTGGTTCACTTGTCCTTAGGTGTAACCATATTCTGAGAATCTTCCTTTTGTTTTTTCTACACTTCCTACCGAGTGACATTTTCTATAAAAAATAAAACAACTATAATCCATACTCTCAAGAATATAATGGCTTAGAAATTTCAAATTATGTCACAACATATTATCAAAACATTTCTTTCCATTACTCAACAATTGCCATGGCTAGTAATTTTTTAAAATTCCACCATTATTTTAAAAATCATTCCATTTTCCAATATAAAATTGAATGTATTTTCATAATATCACATTTGAAAAAAAAACAATAACCATTTTGATAAATGAACGCATTCTCAAAAAATCATATATAATTACCCAAAATAAAATATAAACTAATTGTGTGTAGTCATTTCTAAAATTCAGGTCATTCTCATATAATTTGATAAACCCATGACATTGAGAATCCAAATCCTATAATTGTATCCACAACATTTATGTACCCAAATACATGGTGACATGAAGTTCATCATAAGAATAATAGTTTCATACATTTATTCTATACATTTAATGTTTTGAAAATCCAACTCCTTTATACAAAAATGACACAAGGAATATGCCATAATAAAGGTCAACATCAAGCCCGATAAAAGTAATGTCCATATATTCTACAAAGATAACTAAAAGTAAAAATACTAAGACAACTAGTAACATACTAAATATCCTCATTTTCTTGACATGGTGGTGGAACTTTACTTGTCCTTAAAGAGACACCCCCGAGGTTTCAAATGATTCATATAATTTCAATGGGATTCAGAAAAAATGTGGGATGATATTCACATTCAAATTTAATCATCCCAACCAAACACACTATTACAAAATATATATTGAATGATCCATCATAATAATATAAAACAACTCATGGAGAACCCATGTATAAAAAAAATTAACAATAACATATTGGAAAAATTTAATATTGAAGTACACCACGAAAGATAAAAAGCAGTTACTACAAAGAAAAAATCTAATGCACAAAACATGACCATGCTTCAGCTCCATAAAATAGACCATGTATCAAGATACAATATGGAAGAAGTAAGATAAATTACCTTTTCTTGTGCCTAGATTAACAATATCTGAAAAAGAATTAGAGTTCCACAGAAAGGGTGAATAATGAAGCTCTATTGTCTTTCCCCAAATGACATCCCTACTCACTCCACTAGGATAAAACAAGTTGGAAAATTTATATAAAAAAAATCTGTAAAACATTTTAAAAATTTATCTCAAAAGAATAAAAATTCCTATTACAAAAATATTTCCCAAAACAAATTCATTTCCCATGAAAAAAATAATGTCTTTACAATCACTTTACAATCCATTTGGAATATCCCAATCCAAACCCAAACATCCACACATCCAAACATGCATGCTTCACTATGATTGTTCCATAATTTTGAGTGGATTTTCTTCGATCTACCATGTTTTCACAAGTTAATTAATTCAAGGATCCATTACAAATTTGGTACTAATCACCAAGTAATATTTCAACCAGGACTTGTAAAATGCAACAGGAACACACACACCATGTATTCCCAAAATCAATTTCTATATAATCATTCCAAAACCATTTTTATAAAAGAATAATTTTTACCAAAAAAATTCACCAAACCCTTTTCCATGAATTAATCCATGAAAAATTCTTAAAATCATTATTTTAAAATCAATTACCAAATAATATTGAAAAAAATTTCCACACTTCCATAAAACCCCAAGTCATCACTAAAAGGATTTCAGAAATTCTCTTCACAATAGTTTCATATTCCGTTTGTAGTAAATCAATAGATATGATATAAATCAATTGACATATAATTAGTGGATTCAAGAGTGAAGCAACGTACCATGAGATTTATGAAGAACATGAAGAAATGACGTAAAAACTAAAACAAACTATCATGTATCTCTAAAACATGACATTAATGTATTCCCATAAAATCAAAAAGTAAAAAACCATGTAGTATTGGATAAAGAAAATTCTGATCTATCCATATCAGACAAGATCTAAGAATTTAATAGAGTGACAAAAGTGGATCAATGATGAAACACCTAAAACTACCATAAATAGTGAATGAGTGCAAGAATACAGCATCAAAAAACCTTGAAATTCTCCCAAATTTTATCTAAATTGGTTAGGAAAGATTTCATCACATTTGAGAGGGAGAAATATAAAAAAAATTCTTTCTGAGGAAAAAATGGATAGGTTAGAGGTGAGATTGTTTTAGATACACCATTTCTGTTTATAATAATCAAAATATGAATGGTTATTTTAACTATTTGGAAAATTTTATCCTAACCATGTGTCATTCACTACCTTAAGGAGGACATATCATAGTTGTCCCACATAGTTAGAATAACGGTGCTCTAACCATGAAAAACACACAATGCCCCACCTGCATGCTTTCTCAAATGCAACTGCATAGTTTGAAGAAACTATGTGAAAGTCTGTGCACCAACCCTATGGACTCTGTCTCATTGTGCACAATTTCTTGTATCTGTTTCATTGATTCCAAAAACCATGCTAAAACTATTCACCTTTATACAATAACCAAAACATTTCAAAAGTCTTCCAACCCCATCTATTCATCACACAAACACATTATATACATAAAACTATAAAATATGAATCATTTAATTAAGTCATTGATTGATACAAAAAATCTATGGAAAAAGTCAACGTAGGTAAAAAATTATGAGGTCCATTTTAGATGAATTTTCACCTGTGTTGGTAAATGTGGCTAATCATTCCATTAGATCTTTTTATGAGGTCTTGATTGGTTCATTAGTTGATGTTGGGATGATTTGAACATAAAATCATTGATATAGTATATGTAATAAATATTTTTAATTATTATCGATTTAAATTTCTAAATATATTTAAATTATTAAATTAAATATAATGTATTTATTGGTTTTTAGGAAATTAGTGACAAATTTTAAAAATTGTGTATGAAAGTATTACATGTTTAAAAATAAATTATTTGATGAAATATATTTTCAAAATATATTTTTATATTATTCATAATAAACTAAATTTATTTTTGTAATAAATTAAAATAATCAAATATATTTATAATATATAATAAAATGAACACATATTTAATGTGTTTCACTTGGGAATGAATAATAATGAATAAACATTATGATTAAATATTACATTCATCTATAAATTATGCTTTTTCATTATGCATTACTATATTAAATTTATTTTTTATAAACTTTGTAAATTCATTAAAATATAATTTATGCTATATATTTATATTTCATTTCAAAATTAATTAACCAGGTACATTTCAATTTAGGGGACAGATATAATCTACCATGGTTAAAATTTGTTCCCATGGTAAATGTTAAAAAGTGGAAAAGGGGTAAAATCAAGAGATAGAGTCACAAAATATCCAAAAGATCATTTATAAATTGATGGAAGATGAAATTATTGACCATAACATATATCAAAATCCATAATTATCAATTTTGGATCAACATTCCTTGAATACTAAATCTATATTAATAGTAGGTAATTAATATTTACAAAAATATTACCCTCACACAAATAAAAGGACCCACTCACTATCACTGCCCCTCTCACTAATAAAGCCTCTAAGTTGAAAAAAATAAACCAAACCCACTACCCAAACATATTTATTACATCATAAATGTTATAGTATCACCAATACTCAATTTTGGAATTCATAATGTGTGGTGTAACAGATAATATAAAAGGATATAATCATTGTTTTAACTAACATCATTCATGTTTTATTCTTCCACCACCTACTCCAATTATATTATATGCAAAATAATATAATGGAATTTTAATCATTAGTATACTGAGAATTTATTTGGTTATTGACCTATCCACTTTCTATCTACATATCATCCATTTGAAAATTAATGTATCGCCCATTCTATGGTCGAATTATCACCTCCCTAAATTACATGTATAGTGATTCATAACCACTTTATTTGGATGGTTCAAATTAATTATTTAATAAATAAATATGATATGAATATAATTATTAATATTTTATTATGATAAATAATAAATGTTATTAATAATATTACAAATATTTATTTGTTGTAAATTTATCAATATAAAATTACAAAACCAAGGAACTTTTTATAATTTAAATATATTTTAAACACACTATAAAACTGTTCATTTTTCTTTAATGATAATGAATGTATATGACCAAAAATTAGAGTAAAAAAAGATATTTTACAACTTATTTGACCATGGTCAACAAATGAATGAATTTAGGGTGAAATTTACCTAACAACCCCAAGTGACTGATGATTGAAAAAAAATCAATAAATTATATATGTATGCTAATAAATAGACCATTGCAAGGAAATATAATTATAAATGGTTATAAAATAATTATGTAAACAACATAATTTTTTTATTCATGAGTTTCAGAAGACACATCAAGCTAGTATATATTAAAATGAAGGGTTCTTTGTCTCAATTTCAATTCTTTTAGACATGTTTCATATTATGCAATAATTTTCTTTTATGAGGAATAAATACGTCCCTATATAATTTTTATATCTAAAATTAATTTTTATTTTTATTAATTTTACATTCATTTACATTGTTCATGTTATTTTTCCTTCAATTCACTATCAATGTTACAAGGGTTTATAACTACACTTATATTCATAAAGTTAGAAGAGTTAATCTTGAAAATCATCCACATAAGTTTATTTTCTTCCAGAACATGGTTTTATTATATTGTTTATACTCTAGATTTGCTGTATTTTTCATGTATTATTTCACATTACCATCACATTGTGTCACAATTAAACCAAATTATTGATTGTATGTGTACTTAACTTTTTCACTTCATTACGGTCAAAAATATTTTCTCACCATGTTCATAATATTTATATTTTTCTAGGAATAAACATATATATACTTCAATGATTATTCAAAATCATTTTCTATATCATTTTAATTTCATTTAAAATGATTAAATGGAATAATATTGCCTTTTTTTCAGGGTTCATTTTTGACATTCCTTGAAAAAAGTGTGAAATTAATCTCATTTTTTAATGTTAACCACAGGAAAAACATTTCCCACTTCAATAACTAATTTTTTATATTAAATAATATTATTAATTTTTACATGGATTGTCAATGAAAATAATATTACCATTTTTATGTGAATGTTTCATTTTTTAAAATGGTCAATATATTAAATTACTAAATAATTGTGGTTTCATTACACTTATGAATATACTTAATTACTCCCCATATATATTATATTTTTTTATTTTCTTGTAATGGATGTATTATATAGAATAATTTTCAAATGAGGGTTTTTAATTTTATATTATTAGGTCATCAAATGGATTTTTTAAAGTGTCAAAATTGGTTATTATTACATTAATGTTCCATAATAATTTTAAAATTTCATATTTTAGCATCGCTTCCTCCTTTATGATCATGATAGTTTTGAACCCTTTTACTTTATACCTCACTCTTGAATTTTTTTTACATTTTTTCTTTTTATGAATTAATTATATTGATATATTATATATCAATTCCAGTATATATTTAATCTTTTTCTAGTATTTACATAACCCAATAACTAATAAAATATATTATTAAAAATTTATGATTTCTAACGGTGAATTTTATTTCATTTTTTCACAATGGAAATAGTAAAGTTTTTCATCATTTTTCATTCAAAAATGATATTTATTACTTACTAAATTATCATTTTTATGTATAGTATTATGTATTTAATCTAATATATTATTAATACATTAGAGTTCACATATAATAAAGTGAAACTAAAATTATATATCCTCT
This sequence comes from Viscum album, assembly GCA_963277665.1. Lineage (NCBI taxonomy): Eukaryota > Viridiplantae > Streptophyta > Magnoliopsida > Santalales > Viscaceae > Viscum > Viscum album. Next base: position 693,917,133 of record OY728164.1, read on the forward strand.
TGATGTATAAGTATATCTCATGAGACAAACAATCTTCTGTATTTTGTGTGAACCTTCCATGTTTATGTATAATGAATTGGTATAAATCCATAATAGTATTATTACGATGTATATAACTTTTCATTTCACCAATATAAAATATATTATTATTTTCTAGATGAATATTTAAATTTCAATGTTATCATTGTATTTATCAAATTCTCATGTTATCATTTGACTTGGGGAAATATAATTTTTTTATTTAATTATTTTATTCATTTATTATATATATATATTATTATACGCTACCCCTTAAGGATTATTTTTTAATCACTTAATATGTATATATTTTCCAAATATATGATAAATTGTATTATGTTGGATATGTTTAAAAGGATTTCATGACTATAGAATTTTCGGTAAGAAATTAAAGAATTATTTTAATGTAACGAAACCATGATTAAATAGGAAAATTATATAACTTTAGGGAAATATATGTGTTTTCATAGTCAGAATAATTTTTTTAAATTATCTAGAACTATATACATTACAGGTATAAAGTATGTGAGTGACTAAATATTTATTATTCATTTATTAATTGCATATTCTAATGTTGGGGTCACTTCTGTTGGAATTAAAAAACAATTAAAAATTTACGTTTCATTCCCAAGATCCAAGTGTGTTGGTTTGTGGTGTCAAAGATGGAACCAAATGAGTGTGAAAATAACATTATGGTTTATAATTTTATTTTATGGTAATATTCGAAGGATTGGGGTACCATAATTGGTAAATATTTTTATTGTTGATCTTAATTTTAAAGTCATAATTACCCATTTGATGACTTATTTGATAGAATTTTGTGATTATTAGTTTTTTATCATATTTTTATTTTGTTTTTGATATAATACATGATAAATATATAGTTTTACCAAAGGGTAAGTTTCTAATTTGTTGTCAAAAAAATATAGGATATTTTAAAAAACTATTACTATATTTTTCTGAGTGTATTTGATTATATTATATAATGACTAGTCTATTATTAATGTTTTTTTGTATAACTGTTATAATTGAGTTATAGAGGCATATTATTCTATGAGTTTTTGAATTGATATGTAGTAATATTTTTTCTATTTTAATATTATTAAAAATTGGGACTATAATACAATAATTTAAACTGTAATGATAAATCTAAATATAAGAAAAAATTTAAAAATTTTAGAAATGTGAATACTTGGTCTTTTCTTATAAATAGAAATCCCTATCTGAAAAAAATACATGTGGTTTAAAAATATATATCTAATATAAAAAGTAATAATGATCCTGAAAATATTTTTTCAGTATTAACTCAGTCTATATGTTCTGTACAATAAGAGATCATAACTACACGCCTAATTTGAAAATACCGAGGGATCTGATTTTGATTATTATTGATATAAATACCAATAATAATGAAGTATTTAAAACCATTATTATATCATTATACATTTCTATATTATGAATACCACCATTTAGTATCATTGGTAAAGAAAATTAAAATTATGAGGAATAAATTTATTAAAATGTGTAAGATATAACTCCCATTGATTTTAGTAATTTTTTCTATGACCAAAAATTCTATATTGATTATATTCTATCAAATACAATACATAAATAAATGTAACCATTTAATATTAAAAAATAATAAATATAATATATGAAAATTATAATATAGTCATTAATTTGGTTGGTATAAATAGATGTGGAAACATTATGAGATCTATATAGAAAGGATATCTAATATCATCATGTAGTGGGAGTCTTTCCATCATTATAATAATGTAATGGAAATAGTGTCTCTAGGATTTTTCCAATATCAGTGCATGTTGTGTTCCAACATGTGTGACCTGATTAATATCAACTAAGAGGGAAGAGCAAGACTGTGGAAATTACATCAAGATCAATACTAAATAAATCAACTCATGAGACAACCACCACTATATATCTTCTTATTATATCATATAAAGATATCTTAAGGGGTGATGCATATTTTACTTATAATTGTATATATATATGAACATAAATAGGAAAAAACTTCTAATTTTATTTATTTTTAAAAAATTAATTTTAAAATAAATGTTTTTTTCATTAATACATTATATTGATAAATTCCTTGTAAATTAATAAATTTATTTAAAAATTTATGATTAAAATGATTTAATATATAAAAGAAATATTTTTTAATAAATTGAATATTATTATTTATTATGTATTTTCATCATAATTGACTAAATTGATCACTTTTTAACAAATAATTAATTACAAAATATTTATAATATATTTAAACAACAATCAATTATTTTATATCTAGTAAATGAATTATAAACAATTCAAACTATTCAAAAAATATGTATTACTAAAAAATGTTTTCCTATTATAAGTTTTACTATATTTCAATTAAATTTTATCACCTTAATAAATTTACATAGCTAAAGGGGATTTGAAATTTTAAATCATCATGTCCATATTTTGTGACAAGGTCAAATTCATTTTCAATCATAAAAAAAGTTACCTTAGTAAAGAAGACTCATCACAAAAAAGGCTTAAATGGTGTAAAAGTGTAAAATCAATAGGTAAAGTCTCAATATGTCTAATAATATGCTCCATAAATAGGTGGATGGGGGATGTATCAACCATAACATATAGTTACCACCCTAATTATCAATTTTTATACCCACGTTGAATTAATAAGACATCTCTATTTATATTAAGAAATTAATATTTAATAAAATGGCACCCTACCCATCTATAAAATTAAATCTTCACTATATCACTTTCCTTCACACAAGAAATCCCTTTAGATTTCAATTTATTTTATAAAAAATAAACCCTATACTTATTTCTCATTTCTTATAGGTTTTGATATCAAAAATAATATGAGTTTGTACTGGATTAATGAGTATTATAATGGTAGAAAACCAAAGAAGAGTTAATTATTTTAACCGAGTTCTTTTATGTTTCATTCTTCTTCAACCTCCTTTATATATTTTATAAACAAAACAATATAAGAAAATCAGTATCAGTATTATACTTAAATGTTATTATATTAACATAATAATCATTGTCTACCATCCTCCCATAAATTATAAAATTAAATTGTATCTGATCTTATGGTTGAATTACTACCTCCATGAATGATAAATTTCATATATCAAAAAAACCATACATGGGTTGATAAAGAAGTATAATTAATAAATAATTATTGAATTTATAACATGATTATTATTATTATTATTTAATGATACATTACGAATTATATTAATGAAATGAAGAGTAAATGGTCAATGTCAATATGACTACCAATAATGAGAATATTGAGGTAATTTTCTTAATATGAATATAATTTGTACAGCCTATGGAAATAGATAAATTTATATATCTAAGAATGATAAATAAAACATATCTCATTAATTATAGGATTTTACTCTATTTTATATCTCCATTTACTATTCTAAACATATGGATTTCATTTATGAAAAACATACCTAGATAGACTAATTTACAGATCAGATAAAAATGATAGAATAAATCATTAGAATGTGACAATAAATAGACCTAAAAATTAAAATATTCATGAAAAGGTTTCAATATAATTTATGTAGCTAACTTAATATTGAAACTATATAGGAGTGAAGGATGAACAAAGTGAGTCAGAAAATGAAAAAAATGTTCTCTTCCTCAATTTCAATTCTTTGGGTCATGTTATTTATTTTAGAATGATTAACATATATATTTTGTAAAGGATTTCTTATTTAATTTAATTATCTGAAATATTATTTTAATTGATATTTTCCCTTTAATTTAATCTCTCCCTAATTTTTGTTCATTGGTCCATTAGTTTTGTTGTAAAGGTTGTTGTTTTCAAAATATACTCTCATTAAATGATAACATTAAATCATGTACATAGTACTTAAGGGTTTCAATTATTCTACATTGTGATTATATTATATTTTATTCCTTGTTTATTTAATATATTTTTTATAAGTCTTATAAAATTTATCCTCTCTTGGTTTCATAATTCAACCAAATCTTTTCTTGTATGTTAACTCATCCTTATCTTCTATTTATGGAATGAGATATTTTTTAACAATGTTTATATTATTTACATTCTTACAAGAATGATCATATGTATAATTCAATTATTTCTAAAGATTATTTTTATATTCTTTCATATTATTTTCCATGGAATAAAAATATATTTTTCAATTTTTTCTTCATGATTCTTTTTAATATGTCTTTTTAAAATAATGAATGTAATTCCATGTTTAACTTATACCATACAAACAAAGTTTTTCACTATAACAAAAATTTGTCATATTCATGATTTATATTATAGTTAAAATGGATTATCAATGGAAATATTTTTACCGTTTTTGAATTAATATTTATATTAATAATAAATGTCCATGATTATAACAATAAATAAAAGTAATTTCATTCCACTTATTTTAATTGTAATATTTAAATCATCATTTTAAATATTAACATTATTTTTTTCTATGTTTTAATATTTTTTATTATTTTTTAACCTTACTTTTAAATGACCTCTTTCATCCCTCAAAAAGGGGTTATGGAGGTAAATTACTAGTTTTTTTTAAAAAAAAATTATACCAAATCATCATAAAAATATTAGAAATTATTCATCTATTTCCACTAAAAACATAAAAATATATACCTCTGTACATGTTATCTTTCATATATAACACATTAAATGCTTTTAATAATTTATAATTATTACCACACCATGTCAGTAAGGGTTGTGTTCTCTTTTTCTCAATGTCTCTCTATTGACATTATTTTTATATTTTTTTTACATATTTTAAAATTACATGGATATTTTATATATAACATCAAATAAAAATAAATTCTATTTTCTAGTATTGAATTAATAATATTACCTATACTATATAATGTTTAAATATAAATGGTGATTACCAACAATGTTTTTTCATTTATTAATCGCAAAAATAATAATATTTTGTATATTTGTTATCTCAATTTGGAATCTAAATGATTGATGAGTCATGTTGGTCATATATTATATTTTTTATTCATTTTTTCATGTGATGAATGAATATGACATAATTTTTAATGGGTGGGACCAAAAATTATATATCCCATTGAAGAATTGGAAGTTCTCATGAGATAAAAAACATCTCTATATGGTGGGAAACTTATTTATTTGTAAAAGATGTCTTAGTATCAGGCATTGATGGTTCATTTGAGATTTGAAGAATTATGCATTAAATAACAATAAATTTAATTATTTATGTCTATATTTTTATTTATATTATTATATCCATGGATATATTAGGAGCTTATAATATCAGTTTAATAGATTTTTTTTATTTTTTCCTTCCAGATAATCCATGGTTTGTTAATTCCAAGATTTATTTTATTTTACAATTATCTATACATAGAGTTTGACCTCACCCTTCATATTATTTTTTTCCCTATGTTATAATGAAATGAATTATATATGATATTTCTATAAGATACTCATGTTTATTTATTTTTTATGATATGTTGGAGACGTATTGTAAAATAATGCATCCCAATAACAATTTGAAAAAATCATATTTGATTGGAATGTTATATTTTTACTTATTGGTTTTTTATAGTTCTAAAAAACACAACATAATTTTTCTAATAGATATGTGACTAAATAATTTTTATTCATATATTAATTATATATTTCTACATATGGACCACATAATTAAGTGTCAAACAAGTATGAATGTAATATGTGGTTGGCACCAAATATAAAAGAATGTGTCTTGGATATTTAACCTCAACATGATTAGTTTTTAATGATTATTTATCATTTTTTATATAATTTTTATAAATTTTATTCCCACCACTCCCTTTTTAATTTACCTTATATATATATTATCAATTATTTAATTATTGAAATTCATAATGATATTTATTTAAAAAATATTTTAATATTAAAATCATTAAATCATTTATTTGAAAGTGATTTCAATCTAACAATCCCTTTATATAACTTAGGTAATTTTATGATAACTTTAAACTATTTATGAAAACAACAATATAAATTAAGTATCAAACAAATAAATTGAACAAATTTTCAAAAATATGTATTATAGAAAATAATTCTATTAGAAATTTTAAAGATCTTATCACAATTTAAATATTCATATTTTTATTACTATTTTGAAATTAGTTTTTTTCAAAAATTGTATATATTTTCCAGGTTCATGATAAAATAAATTATTAAAATAATTTATAGGATTGTAAGAAAAATATTTCACATTCTAAGTTATTATGGTGAGATGATCACTCATTGAATTCCTTTGATAGGCTCCTCTATTGAAGGATTTTTTTGAACTAATATTTATTTCTATTACACATATTAAATATTTTAAATAATAGACTTAGGTATTCAATATCAAATATTGTTGGAAAATATCAATCATACATATCTACTTAATATAGTATAATAAATATCAACTAAATATATTTTTATTAATAATTATAATTTTTTAAGTATATAAGTATCCCTTAAATCGAAATAAATAATGATTATTGATTTATAAAAATTTTTATGTGTGTGGTTGTGCATATTAGATATTTAAAATATATAAATATATAAATTATTTTATTTTTTTTACAAATTTTCATAAAAAATAATTTTATTTCAGTATCTTAAAAATTCAGATAAACAATTTCATTTAATAAAAATATCATTTTTGACTCATATTAACTTTTTATATTTATGGTATAAATTTTGAGTAAAATTCATTTTTATGATATAGTTAATATTACTTTTGGTGTGATCATATAACATATATTTAAACATAATCGTGTAAATATTATCAATGATATCATGTGTGAGGAAAAAACATGGATCATGTCAATCTTTTATCACTCAACACTATAATATCACTGCAATACCGAGAGATTATAGAATATTTTTATCCTTAATAAATATAACTTGTTTAATATCATGTGATTCATACAACAGTGAACATTATTGAATAATTATTCATTAAAATATAAAATGAATGACATTATTATATAATAATATAAAAATAAAAAGACAATTATCTTTATAAAATGTTTCATGTACATTTATTGAAATACCATTTTGTATTATGAATATATATTGAACCGTTTCGATGAAGAAACCATTTTTCTTTATTTTAGTATTTTTTATGAATTTTATCGAGAAAAATTATAGAAAATATTAGTAATAACTAATAAAATCAATAAATTATATACTTTAAATGCGTAAAGTAATAATAACGATGAGTGGTCAAAAAATGCTTGCATAAATAGAAATGTTTTCTTTAAGAACGGTATGTTATTAAATAAATATTATTTTAAAGTAAATACATCATGTGTAAAAAAATTTAAAAAAATTTATATATATATATAATTAAGTCTTATTTTACAATTTTATTACCATTTTTTTAAATGAATAAAAATTCATTTCATGATAAAACTTTTATATTTTACGTAAAGTTGTATTTACAAGTTAAATGTGTTGATCTAACTAAATATATTTAATTCCTAATAAAAATTAATTTTTTGAAATTTTTTGATAATATAATAATTAAAATAAATTCAAATCCATCTAATGGTTTTCAATCAAAAACAAATAATAAAAAAACCGTATTTATGCTTCGAGATATCTTTTTTAAAATGGTATTTATGCATTTTATGTGTTGATAGTTGAATAAATTTATATTAACTATAATAATTTAATCTAATAAAACATATTTCATATATGGAAACATTATTTTCATATTTTACTATATTTAAAATTTTATTTTTTGTTATAATGAATTGTCACCATAGAAAATGTTATGTTATCTCAATAATGGTTAAAATGTGTAAATGTGGGGTGAAAGTAAGGGGAAAGCTTATATTATCACAAAAACATTACCTTTATTAGATTTTATGAGTATGTATACACATCAACACAACATGTATTCTAAAAATGGATTATTTTGTTCCATTTTCTTATGAATGATCCATAATATTATTTTATTGTGATGGTTTTTTACAAGTGTGCCACTCCTCTCATGTAACGGGAACGCCCAATACTCACTCCTCCACACACTTTTAATTCCATATATTAGAGATTATTTTCCGATATCAATTAAATAATCTCATACCCATGTCATCGAACATCATTTCTTCCCAAAAGGCCATCCTATTCAGGCTTTTGTTGTTTGAAAATTGTTAATTCTAAAGGAAGATGATATTATATTTACTATGTTCATTCTATCATGTTTCTTCTTACACTGACTAAAAATTTATTCTATTTATCATAAAATTATTACATAAGTATTTTAAATATACATTAATGTTATTATATATATATATATATTTAATAACCAATATTTAGTTCTAATTCAACATATTGAAAATGAAAGTGTCTCTCATGTGTATTACTGTACTACAGCCTTCAAAAAGCGTTGTATTTCATTTTTCATCCATAAAAATAATTATTATTAATATAAATGATTTTAATTAATATATTTTATATTTATTAAAAAAATATGTTTTTAAATATAATTATTATTCACCTTATTTGATATTTATCTATTAGAAAATGAAAACATCACATTTGTGTATGTATGAACTACATCTTCCACGAAGTGATGCTATTATTTTTTCTCTACTTCTATATATAGACAACTAAAAATGTATATCTAATGATTAAAATAATATTCATTAATTTATTAATATTATATATATTATTATAATATGACCAATGTGAAAGGACTAAAATCATTGAATGTATGCCTACATTGGAAAAATAACACTTGACACCCAAATATTGATTTTAATGAAGAATTATACATAAATGGATAGTTTTAAGTGATTAAGGAATTAAATATAGTAAAATAAATAATAAAATATTAAAATGTTATATGTAAAATAAATCTCAATTTATTATAGAGGAGTTCATAGTTCAAACAATGAAATTCAGCTTGTGACCTAAATGTTTATGTTAAAATAATACTTTTTTAGGATGGGTCATGTCTCAATTTATATTAAGGATAATTTTATGTCATGTATATTTAAAAAATATATTTTCACTTCATATGGTTATATATTTTCTTCATAACTATTATTTACAATTTTTCCTTTTTTTAATACAATGGAGAATTTTTTTTGGATATCCAGCTGAATTTATCCCTTTAGACATGAATCACACCCATTCATAATGACATTCATGTACCTTATGAAAGGATATTCCTTGAAAAATGTACATTATTAATATTTGAGATTTATTTAAATGTTTTATTGTTTTTCTAATGAAAATATTATTCCCATTTTTCTATGATTTATATTTTATAATATTTTCCAAAAGAAGAGGACATTTCATCTTATTTTTAAATAATAATTTTGGCGATTTTATAAAATTAATTTTAATATTATTCCCCATCCATTATCATTAGATTCACCTAATATATATTCAAATGATACCATTAATTTTATTATAAATTATTAATTTTGAGTAATATGTTTTATTTTTTCATTAAGCTAATTTCATTCCCATGGGTTAATTAAGATATAGTTTAATATTGAATGTTTTTATGATATTATGGAATGCATATTTATAGTTAATTAATAAGTTATTTGTGGGATTTTTTAAAATAATAAATTTATCATGTAATGATTTATATATTATAATCTCAAATAAATCATGGTAGTTACCACATTCTCAAGATAGAGCATGAGTTATTAGCATAAGGCCAGGAGGTTACACAGATCGTTTACCTTAGCCCACGATCGTATGAGGGTGGATTTCTAAAAAATATACTAGGATGGATGTCTTGGTGGATATCCTTGATATTTTTTTTCATGTATTCCTTTTTTCCAAAAAAAAATTGGATTTATACTTATGATATTCTCTCATGGAACATGATAGATAATTGATTATAATTCGCTATTAAGACTCCTTTATTTTGAAAGGAAAAATCCTTATGCCATAACATGTGAATTATGGCCAATGTATTTGATGGTATGTTTTTATAAGTTATACTAATTTTTTCATTCCATTATTCTTATCTAATACTCACTTATGATCATGAATTTAAATGTCCCATTTCTACCATTATTTTGAATATAAGCTCACCCATTCATATTTTTCAATTTACTTAGGGAATTAAAAAATATTTAAAGTAGGATAATACTATAAAAGTAATTATGTGAGAAAAATATCATGAAGAAGTTAAACATATTTCTTGATACAAGTATATTATGTATATAGTATCTAAATAAAGTGAAAATGTATGACTCTTAGACAAATATTATTATGATATGTAATGAATATTCAAATAAAATTATGTAATATTTATTTTAGTGATAATTATGATTATTCAATTTGTATCAAATTAAGTTTTAGAAATTTTAGAAATTAGCCTGTGAGGAATAATATAATAAAACATATAGAATCCTATGATAAAAGAAAGGGATAAAAAATTAACCTAAAGTGTAATTTGTTGATAAGAATGTTTCAAACTTTATAATATCATAGGAATTATTTTCATTATCATATGATTTCACCCTATTGATATTGATAATTTATATTCACACTAACTATTTTTTTTGTAAGAAAATCTTTTCAATGTAAATCAAATAGAAATAAGTGAATTAGTTATAAATTTATAAAAATAAAATGTAATATACATAGAAATAGACACACTTTTATGTCTCCAAAATTTTCAATGATAGTAACTTCACCCCCATAATAATTAGATACTGAATTATCAAGGAAAATTCCAAATGATATGATACTTTCAAACTAAGAATATATTTCCTCCCTAATTGATGATTTTGGGAATATTATTTTTGAAAATATAATTATACTCCTTTTATTTGAATTTTATATTGTGTTTGGAAAGAATTGTATCTCTTTATATATATCCATTATCACATATAGAGGAATGGAAATCCCATTTTATATTATAAATCAACATATGATAATCTATTAGGGTGAGGACTAATATGACTTATAATGGAAAAAATCTCTATTATATTGGTATTAATTCCTATTATTGAGTGATATTTATCTAAAACGGTTCTAGAAATACTCAAAGATGAATATGTTCTAATTATTTAATAATATAATGATGTATTTTCTAAAAAAACTACTCATCCCATGAATTTCAAAAATGAGTTTTCTATAAAACTCATCCTTTTTGTTATGCATATTTAAATGACTCAATGTATTATGATCCTAATTGAGTTCCGTGAATTGAAGAAGAAGCATTACATAAATCTATAATTTTTATTCATATTCCCTAGTTCTTCACTATCATGTTCAATTATTTTTTATATTAAGAATGAACATTCATCTTTTAAAATTTTCAGTGTTTCTTGAGCACTATATGAGATTTGTGTTAAAAAATAGTACCTTGTACCCTTTACTAAGGATGATTTTTATCAACGACACAAAGGTAAACACATTTGTAACATCACTAATTTATCCATAGGTATATAACATTAAACATGTGGTTTTATTACATAAAATAAACCATAAAATTAATCCTAAGAGGTTAAAGGAGGTCACAGGTGTGTACAAGGCTAGTTTGAAGCCCAGTGCACTAAAATGGGGAAAACAATGATGTGTTGCAAGGTTTCTCTGAAACTGTGTAACCAAGGGTGCACAAAAAGGCACCATGTTGATGATTTTATACTATAATAAAATTTATGGTTTCCACATGGCTAGTCAAATTATTCACCTTGCATGTGCAGTTTTTCCAGTGAGAAAACATGTGCACGGTTGGTGCACATTTTGGCTAGACCATGTGGCCAAACAATGCACAATTCATTTGGTGTTCAATTTATTAAATTCTCATTCATTAATGATTTTGGGAATCTTTATTATTCTCTAATTTCTCAAGCCCAATTTTTCTCCTCCCCTTCATGCATGGTGGCATCATACTAGCATAATATGGGATTGTTATTTCACCTTCATTTCATAACTATTTTATTCACTATCAAAATCTAAAAAATCCTTTCAGTACGATCTACCATATGAACTCCTTGATTTACAGGTTTCTCTATTATCCATTATGATATCATTATGTGATAAACATTTTCTCTATTTTTGATGTTTTGAATAATGTATTAAATTATACCATTAAAGGTTGAATAATGAGTTGTGAATAGATGTGTGAAGTTCTACAATATTGAGGTATATAATGTACTCTTTTTCTTATCAATTTCCTAGATTTTTATAATATCATTATTCTTCTATCAAATCCTTTTGATAAGGCCTTATTAAATAATATTAATTTAATTTGAATGTTTTATCATGTCACATATGACATTAGCTTATGGAGAAATCCATTCAATGGTGTTATCCTTGACCTTGGATATCCCCTTGGGTATTCGATCCCAACTAACTTAGGTAACTTATTTCTAGAGTGATACACCACTTTTGAATTATGTTTTAAACTAATAAATGGATTTATAATGAGTAAAAGGCCATGAATTGGTTCCCTAATTGAAATGCATATGGTTAGTTCTAAATGTCTAGCACATTCATAAATGACATATGCCTCAAATTCGTATTTTACTATATGAAGTTACTTCAATACCATTCCTTATACTGACACCCTTAAGCCTTATGATAAATTATAATGCATGTCGGACAATTTATATAATTATTCCACATGCACCATTATAATTACATATGCAATTCTTAAAGACATAAATCAAATTTTTTTGGAAATATTGTTAGATTTTGATAATAGAATTCCATTGATTACATATAAATTGTATAAATACTCATGCCTTTTTTAGAGGCTATAATTATATCAGATTTCTTGGTTTTCTTATTAGCTTGTGAAATTTAAATCTCAATGTTGAAATTTAATTATTTAAATTTTATAGCTTATAGAATTAGTCTCTTTCTCATACGTTTCTCTCTTTTAAATGAATTATGCCAATAGATATGAAGTGTTCCTTTGATGTCATCTAGAATTGTTTATTTAAATCAATTGGTAAGCATGAAACTTTGAGACGATTTCTTTTTCGCATGTTATTATATATATTTTATTATTATTAAATGACGAAGATACACGGTTCACATGATAAGTTCTATGAGAGAACATGGGTTCATATTAAGGTCTCATGGATGGACTCACCACGACCATTTGTTTTATGACTCGACATGAAAGGGGATATGCTTTGGCATTCCATGAAAGGGATTTCCAAGAGTTTTATTATACTCCTGAGTGATATTTTTTCCCAAGGGTAGAAACCCTATATGGACTCATTGGTATTAAGGATACCCCATCCCTTGAGTGATACATGTTTCCCTATGTGAATAACCCTGGATGGACTCAGAGTTACAATTCCTCGATTGATACATTGAATTCTATACGGATTTCCTTGGATGAACTCAGTGGTATTAGATTTTATTGAATATTCCCATAGTGATACTTGGGATTATTTTATGATCATCTTGGATGTGATTATGACTCGACCACTGCAATTCATTTATTTTTTGATTGTGTGTTATGTGGAATGCATCTACAATTATTGTAATGATATTTCATATTAACGTACTATACTTCATCCCTTTTTATTAGAATACATGGATGATGACATGTTTTTTAGCCGCAATCAAATTCACATGCTTGATGTTATTTGTTTCATTGTTTTCCTTATTTACTCTTGGAGCATGTTTTCATATTAAGCTTGAACATGTACTTATTTCATAATTTTAGAATAGGAAAATGCATGTGTTATGGGATGAGGGTCCATTTAAGAACCCAGACCAAGATATTTTATATTTATTTAGGGAACTATTTACTTTGTTTATATCTTGAATGCAGCTATCAATTTAATAAAATAAATGGAATGGTCTAGGTACAATGGGTTCTTTCCTACTAAGAATTATATCTCATACACTGCTAGGGAATAGTGTGGTCCCCGAGTAGACTTTTTTCCCATATATACAGACAATGTTAATCCCACTGCTTCTAATATTTGGTTGCATTACTATTTTAGGATGATGATTTGGGGCTAAATCACTGGGCCTATGCTTGAGATTCTATATATCAGTTTTTTCCATTGTAGATTTCAAAGAATGTAGTATATTATTGTTCCCATATTAAAATGTACACATATTTTTTTATAGTATCATGAAATAGAAATCATCATTGTATCGGTAATGATTATTTATAATCTACCTATTCTTATTTGTGTATAATTTCTTATTAATTTACCTATAGAGATATATTATATTCTTATGATTTTTTATTTATTATACATTTTTTTTGATATGCATAATGGATCTACGGTGGAATATCTCCCCATAGACACACCTGAGGTCCTCACTGCTAGTTGAAATCCTCCTGTGTTTGGGGATATCCGCTTGAGGTCATGTGGCCAATCGAGAATGGAGTTTGTTATAATGGAAACCTAGTTTGAGACACTACAAAGTGGAATCAGTGCACCTTTTCCACTTTTCTTAGAGTTTTGGTTAGATAGTGTATCCTTATAATGAAATTTGAAATTAACCTAACTATTGAACATAGCAGACCCATGTATATGGTAATTCCAAATTACAAGGGAAAAAATTTTGTTATTTATTATTCCATTGATGGTTGATATGACTTCACTATTGGGTGACACACCTTTCTTTTGATACTATTATTATTGGTATTATTGAGATGATAATTTATATTACATCTGTGTAATGCAAAGAGGTAATTTCATTATGTGCATATTGTTTGTCAATATTATAATTAAATAAACATGCCTATTTCCATTCAACATCTAATTTTTTCATAAACCTACCATCTTTCATGTTATTGTCGTTATGCTTCTTTGTTATATCTTGTGGTGCATTTTTTTATGCATATAGAATTGGAAAAATTTACATGTTGTAGTATGTTATAAATTTGGTTAAGTGGAAACCTAATTTAAATTTTTACTATTTATTGGCCCTTATAAATTTGAGTTATGATACACCTAATTATATTATTTTAATGAGAATTTATGGAATAAATGAATAAAAATGAAATTATCACCATGTATTGGAATATGACATCTAAACATGAACATTAACTAGGAAATAATATGTAGGACATGTCAAATGTGATCCACATGAGGTATATTTTCCATATAATCTATAACTATATTCTAAATTAGGATTTATGTTGTGGTATTTTTAGTGGAATACCATGATCCTATCATCTTTATCTCTTTCTTGGTCTCTTTTAACAATTAAGGATTATTTTCTAAGGTGTGTGCTTGGAAATTGTATAGTTATTCTAACATGGAATCTTCATGTTGTATTCCATGTTATTGGTGATGATAACACTCTAGAGGTGGTAGTACATGATCCAACCATTATACCGAATGTAGTGAAACCTAAGGAACGTCATGCTGATCTGCCACTAGGTACTGATACTCAGTTCAAGAATAGTCTTCCCAAGATTATGAAGTCAGTTTTGGGTGATCCCAAGCATGGAAGAAGTATGTAATGGAATTCACAAGACATTCTACAACAGTAAACTCCCACCTCCAAAGGTTATTGTGGTCCTCATAATGAAAAGTCACGGAAATAAGATATGATATCTGTCATCAACCATCTATAGATGCCTCAAGAGTATAGGGGAAATCATGCATCTGACATGTTTCGATACTCTACAATGAATTATGGGATGTCATTTCTCAATTAAAGAGTTATCAAGACATGGTTTGGGTGGACATCTAGATGGTTTTCATGGATCATTTCATTCCAAAAACCCTAAGTTCGAAATGTTCTAGGGATTTCATGCATCTTCTGCATTGCTTTATGACTCTGCTTGAGTATTCTTCTTGTTTCATCAAGCATTAGAATTTAACTCTTTCTCAAATCATTGACTAATCAAATAATATGAGGTTATTTGATGATGAGTTTGTGTATGTATTCCTATCATGAGATAACTTCTTTTGGTCATCAAATGTAACAAATATTCTAAATAAAGCCTTATTTATAGTGTGGGATATCAATGATTTTTGTCATGTGATCCATGGATATTCTATTTTGTATCTGATCGATGGTTTTGCTAGTAGTAAAAAGATCCATTTCAAGGGTACATGTGGGGGAAGATCTATACATGTGACATGGTATGATAGTTTAAAAGTGTGTCACTAGATTAGCATGATAGGCCATAAGAGGCCCAAGTGCACATGAAACCCAATAGAAATCATTGATTGTAATAGAATGGGTCATCATCAGCACTTCCCCCACTCATATCCTCAAGCATTTTTTTGTTGGAGATCCATACTCATACCTCTATCAGATATAGGATCTAAGACACCAATTCAGTCTGGGAGTTGGTATACTACTGCCTGATCAGGTTGTGGTGGAAATTTTCATTTTAGAGGTAGTCATGGTTCAAAAAATTAGTGACAGTGTTGTAGATCTACTAAGGATTTTCAGGAAGCATATCATGATTATTGTTCATTACATTTTTATGAAATGAAACTAGGACTGCAAGAGAAGAGTAAAAGTCCATCTACTATTACTTGTACTATCAAAGTTTCCTCTACATTTTTTTCTACTATTTTTAATACAAGAACATAACACTCCTGAATATATTTATTTGAAATATAGAAATCCATGTTCTTCAAATTGAGCACATATACAGTGTTATATCCCTTAACACTCATATAAGGGATAGAACAAAGGGAATATAGCTATTACAAGAGTTCCCTCTCAAGATCGGTGAGAATATTTCTTCGGTAATTTCATTATCTTAGATATAACCAACTTCAAAATCAATCTTAGTATGGACTAGATCAGGATGTATCATGATTAAGTGGATTTATATCCCAGTTAGTTTTATTTCACAATATCCTATGGTAGAATATGTATACTCAATGGAGAATGTGATATCCATGTCACCAAGATGGACCCATGCATTATGGGATTAGTAGAGTGGCAACACAGTTTGCGAGTCTCTTTATGAGAGATCAAGGAAAAGACTTATTAGCCACCCCCCAGTTATAGATTAGTTCACGGATGTATTCCATCATGATTTATCTATATTGACTCTAATGAGGGAAGTTTATTTCACTATATATCTAATTCAAGGTGTGGAGGGAGTGTTATTCATCCATATAGGATGACACCTACATCGGTTCAGGAACTCAAAAATCAGCTAATATTTTTAAAGCATAAATGTTTTATCAGAACCGAAACAACGCCATGGGGTTCACCAATCCTTCTCTACAAGAAGGAAGATGGTTCCCATAAATTATGTGTAGATTATAGATCATTTAACCATCATACGATGAATACATTAAATCCATTTCTCATATATATAACCTCTTCAACTAGATCCGTGGAGAAATTGTTTTCTCTAATATCGATTTGGTGGTAGGCAACATCATGTTCTTATGAGATTTTAGGATATACCACATATAAAGTATTGGTGTAGGAAACACTTTTACAACACTTTTTTATGTCATTTGATCTGATGAACATACCAACAGACCTTATCAGAATGATGAATCAGGGTTTCAACCCATACCTTGATTCTTACATGGTAGTCTTCATAGCAGACGTCTATGTGTATTCACACACCATACATCACCATGAAACACATTATGAAATCATTCTGAGTACACTGAAAGAGAACCAGTTATATTAGAAGCATAGTAAATGGCACATTTTGATCAGAAAGGTTCACTTATTAGGTCATATCCTATCAATGTCTGGAGTGTCTTTGGACCCATAGAAGGTGAGAATAATGATTTCTGGGGATTATCCAATGAATTTGTTTCATATACACAACATCATGTGTCTTGATAGATATAACATGCGATTTAGTTAGGACTTATTCCTCTTATTAGTGTATCTTCAAGCATTGACTAAGAGGAGTGTGTGGTTTATGTGTTCTGATTATTGTGATCAGGTTATTTTGGATTTAAATAAAAGTTTCACTTTAGCTCAGTTTCTGATTCTTCTTGAGTCTGGAAAGAGTTATATGGTTTCTTGTTTAGCTTTAGTAATTATTATAGTTATAGTTTTGATGCAAGGTGATCATGTCCAAGCATATGGATCATGTTAGCTAAGGACTCGTGAGTGAAACTGTTATATAGATCACCTAGAGCTAGCAGTATTGGTTCTTGATATTCATTATTGGAGTCAATATCGATTAGGAGGTAGATTCATTATTATCGTGTATCATAGAAGAATAAAATATATGTCTACATAATATGACATTAATATGAGCCATCATTGGTGGGTGGAATACCTGCCGTCTTTTAACATGGATCTGGCTTACAAACATGGTAAGGGTAATGTCATAGTTGATTCCTTGAGTTAGAAAATGAAAAAAAATCCATTTAGGGGACCAAACATGAGTCAAAGATAATGGATTTATTTTCTTGAGTTTCATATTAAGGTTCCAGAATAGCTCAGGAAACCAGTCTTATAAGATTTAGTTGTGAAATCCTCTCTTACGAAGCGATTCTGAAATTGGTAGTTGTTTGATTTTGAGGGACTCGTTTAGAGGGAGATTATCACAGGAGCGAAAAAACCTCCTATTTGGGTTTTTGATGGTCGTGAGACCGTAATCTACAATGGGTATATTTGGGTGCATTCACACATATAGGATGAGATGATGAGGGAATATCATACCATTATTTTGACATTTCATCTGAGGATTACTAAGATGTACACATACATTCATCATTAATATAGGTGGATGGTTTTGAAGAGGCCTATTGAAGGATTCATCAATCAGTGATCCACTGGTCAGCTGGTTCAATCATTGAACCATTGAATTTATGTACTTCTGAACACTTTATCCATTATTGAGTATAAATGGAACTACATCAATAATAATTTTTTGACAGGCTTGATGAGAAATTATCGAGGATACAACACTGTATGAGTGATTGTTAATAGGTTGACCAATGTCACACACTTTCTACCTCTTTCATAGTCATTATTTTTTTGAGGATATTGAACGAATTTACATCTAAGAGATAGTTCTACATGATGGAATACCAAAAACTATTATTTTGGATAGTGATTCCAATTTAAAATCATGGTACATGTAAGGATTTTTGAAGGTGATGGGTTCACAATAGGTATTGAGTAATGCATGTCATCATCAAATTTATCGGTAGACCAAGTGGATGATTATAGTGTTAGCAGATATGTTATGGGTCTGCATCCATGCTTTTCAAGGTTCATAAGAAAATAATATTCCTCTAATTATGATTTACAATAATAACATCTATTAGGAATCAATTATAATGGCTCCTTATGAGGCCCTCTATGGTAGACCATTCTATGCACCACTATTCTATACTGACATAACTAACTTAGTTATACTAGTTCCTCCTTACATTTTGGATACTTTAGATAATATCCAATTGTTTTAGAATCATATCGCTATACCCGAGTCTGGGAAGAGGTCTTATATTGATCCTTTCTAAAACCCTCTAAGTTAGTGGTGGGGCATCAAGTCTTTATGTGTGTATTCCCATGGTTGAGTCATAAATGAATTAGTATACAAGAAATGTTATTACCTCGGTCAGTCAGACCATTCAAGTTAGGGAGGGGAGTTCAGGTTGTATCCTATTAGTGGTTATTACCGAATAGGTATCCTTCCATGAAGGATGTATTCCATGTATCTCAAATATTTTTGCATCATCAGGAACTGACTTATTCATTTTATCCCAATGATATCAAGCTAGAGGTGAATGTATCATTTGAGGAGCATCCAATTCGTATCTTTGTTCTTAGAATGAATGTTCTCTATGTTAGATCAGTTTCTTTATTTTGGGAGCTATGGGAGAACAAACATGTTCGTAATGAGACTAGGGATTGGGAGGTGGATGTAAGTGCAATGTGGGGGGATGTTTCTCAGATAATGTTTTACCACCCACAGAAGGAAAACATATGGAGAATGTGTTTTCAAGAGGAGAGCTTATATCATTTTGGATTTATAAAAATGGACAAATTGATAAATTTCTAGTTTTATTATATAAAAAGGGAATTAAAATGAATCCTATGATGTTAAAGGAGGGCTAATGGGTTTCTAGGTCTCCATTAAAACATGGACCAAAGAAAATTTCGAAAATAAGGTGGGATGCCTGATTTTTTTGCAACTGTGCACCCTAGGGTGCACAACTATCCACCATGTTATAAGTTTGTGATAGTGGTAAATTCGTGGTTTGTGCACATTTATTCAAACTAGGAACCTTACCCAGGTGGTGTGCCTAGTGATTATTACCATGTGAGGTTTTATCACATGGATTGGAAAAATCATGTCACATCCATGAATTCTTTTAAAGGTATTATTTATTTAAATTCTATTATGGTTTTTTGAGGGTTTCCAATGCATTTTCGTCGAAATGGTTGGTTTTCAATATTTGTGCCAAACCGTGAGCACATTTCCATATTTAAAAATAAATTTTTTTTCTTTTATAACTACTTCATTTTTTAACATTTGAAACTCATTACAGTTCTCAATTGGAATCCCATAGTATATTAAAATGACCATATCAATTTTGAACCTATAGGAATCCAAAGTAATATGGGATTTGGATTTTTTATTAAGGGGTTGGGAATCCTCTAAAGCTCATTTCCTACTTTAATTTTTAATTATTTAATATTTATTTCAATTTTTACATTTTCTAGATGATTCAAACTCTCACAAGATACCACTTACCTAAGACGTACCCCCATGCTCTCCTTTCACTCTTTGGAGGTCATATTTTCATCAATTAGGTTGAAACTTCTCTGGATGTCTCAAATCATCCATATTTGAAGAGGTAAATTGTTTCCTTGATAACAACATCAATTTTAACTATTATCCCAAAATTTCATTTCATACAAGACCTAATCAGCCTTATTCTAACCTCATTTGAATTTATGGCAATTTGGAATTTCAGCTTCCAATGTATTTGGGGAATTTTATTCAGGATTTCCCAATTATGAGAGTTCCTCTCAGGTTCGTCCCATTTTCTTAGGGTTTCTTCCAATTTTTATGAGGTTCTAAAATGTATAGAAGTAAGTGTTCTTACCTAGGGTTTTTATTAGATTTTATTGGTCTAATATTGATGATTTAGGTGGACTTTCTCTTTCTTATGGGGAAGTGGTGGTACAGTTGATGTTTGGAACAACATATTGGAGGTTTTGACCTAAAAGGTAGGTGATTCCATGTGTAAGAAATTATTGACGAGTTATATTTATTGTTTTATTAATTTAACATGGTCCTAATATGTTATGTGTGGTTAAAAAACCATTTTAGGTAGCATTAGTTAAACATGTAGTATTAAAGTAACATTTTTTTCTTGAAGTTGTGTCTTTTTTACATTATAACTCCTATGATATCTTTTTATGTAGTTTTATAAAATTTGAATGTGATTTTTTAGTTGTTAAAAGGGGCTTCCAAATCTAGTTTGGAAAATAATTGTTGTGAATTTTCCCATGAAATATTGTTTTGAGATATATTTTATGTGAAAAACATGGTTATACCCCTTGTAAATGATTTATGAGAAAATTTAAATTATTTAGTGAGTAAAAAAAAGTGGGTAAATAATTTACATGTTTTATTTTTGTGAGTGTGTTCACCTATGATGTCATTTTTAAAGGTAAATGGGTGATTTAAGACATCTAACATTTTTTCAATGATTTATAAATTATTGATGGGTTTTACTAAATTTAAAAAAGGTGAGAAGCATGTTTGTGGGATATTTTGTGTGAGTATGATGTGAAAAATGAATTTTGTTTGTGAAAAGAGTATTTTTCGACATGTGTGTGGGTGGTTATGTGATTTGAATAATCATGGAAAGGATTTATGAAATTGTTTAAGGATTTTTTGAAGTGTGAATGATATGCAAAAAGTGTTTTGGGCTATTTTGGTGTGAAGATGATTTCCAAATGAATTTGAATGAATAAGAGGATTATGTGGCTTGTGTGATATACATGTTGGATATTTTGTGTCTGTGTGACATTGATGTGGTATATGTTTTTGGAAATTATATTTCATGGCTTGTGGAACTTGTTTGAGGACAAGGGGGAACACCCATGTATCTAGGTGGGTGGACATGCAGTAGTATGATAGTGATGCCATAGAGTTTGGCCTTAATTTCACATAGCATGTTTGACAATGACAACACTAACTAAACTATGATGATGATGGTGGTGTATTGGGATCATTAGGTTATAGGTATTATCCCTACTATGGGATAGTGTTCATGAGAATGGATATTTGTATGGTTACATTCAATGAGATACAAGGTACCTCAGATCCGCAATGAGCTAGTGCCT
This sequence comes from Viscum album, assembly GCA_963277665.1. NCBI lineage: Eukaryota > Viridiplantae > Streptophyta > Magnoliopsida > Santalales > Viscaceae > Viscum > Viscum album. Next base: position 693,939,430 of record OY728164.1, read on the forward strand.
AGGGGTTATTTCACATTGCTTGTGCTCATTAGATAAATTATGCTTACCGTTGGCATATTTTATGTTTGTATGAATAATTATGTAGCTTTGTTAATCTTCTTAAAATTGTTGATTCTTTAATGTATCCCACTTGAAAATGGTTTTTATTTAAATTTGCATCTCTTTAAAATTATTATTAGCATCTCATGTGTATGAAAACATGCATTCTTTTCATCGTTTAATGTTTTTCACATTTAATCCTTTAGTTGTGGAATCCTACAGGGCTTTGGCTCACACAATACATACAAATAGTGTATTGTAGATGACTCGAGGGTAGTGCCTCTTTCCATTAGGTTGATCTTGGGCTATCCATTTTGAGTTACTTAATTTGTTATAGTCTTTTAGAATTATTTTAAATTATGTAATTCAATTCAAAAATTTTGTAAAAAATGGTTTGTAATTATAATTGGTTATTTTGTCACAATTTTTAGTATAGATTTTTGAAAAGATGGTTCGGAGTTTTAGTGGTCCTTCGCGATACAGTGTTTTTGAGATGGCTTGTGGGCAGTGCCTCTTGCCATGAGGAGTTTCTTGGGCTGTTCATTTATGGTTTCTTCATTTGTTTTAGTATTTTAGATTTTTTAAAATTATGTAATTCAATTCATAATTTTATTAAAAGATGGTTTGTTTTGAAAAATATAGATTTGTTATATTGGACTTTTTTGTTTGTTTATCGTTTATAATCTTTGGTAAATTGTTTCATAATTCCATTTTACTATACTCGGGAACATATGCCAGCCCTTGGTTATCGGGAACGCCCTTCAGACCCTATCTTTGACTATTTTGGGATATTTTTTTAATGGATACCGGATACAGTTTATGGAAAAATGGTATCAAAGGAGGTTCTCTCTCATGGGTCATGTTATTTGTGGAAGAGTCGGGATATTTTGGAGTTAATATTGTCAGGACTAGACATTCCTATTATTAGTTTATGCCTTCACAGCACACCTCGTGACATGATTCACGTGCAAGGGGAATTTTGGTTTTATCCAAGTCCTTTGGTTTTCTTAGTTTGATGATAATTAGGGGAAATGAAAATATAGTTAGTATAATTGTATTAGTGAGCTTGCAGGGCTGGGTAATCCATGTAGAGCCATGGATATTTCCATAGAAAACTCTCTGTGACAGTAAAGTGATTTGTGTATGGACGCGGACCGTATTTTCATGTCACCCCTGAAACTAGTTTCCCATCACATTGTCCTATGTCCATTAGTTCTGATATCTTGGATATTTGGTTTTAAAGATAAAATTTCTTGGTTTTATAAAGAATAAATATTTTGTGAAATTATTTTCTAACAAAGAGGGAACGACATGATTTTTAAAATAGTAGAACTGAATTTTCAATTTTTTTATTAAATAGAAAATGGGGTGTTCACACCTTTTTTAAAGTAGGATCTATATTAACATTGGTTTTTAAAAAGTGTTTCTAATAAAGTTTTCTAAACAATTATAAGATGTTTTATTGGGATGAATTTTTGGGTGTTTTTGTGTGGAGTTTTGAAATGGATTTTGATTTGGTAACTAGAGTTCATTTGAACAGTTTTATAAAGTTTTGGAACTTTAGTTTTAAAATGATTAGAGTTGAGGTCCCAATTTAATATTGATTTATGTAGTGGAGTATATTCCTAAAATTAAAAGTGTTTTCAAATGGGTTTGAATGTTTTGAAATTAATGTTCTTGAATTGAAAGTTAGTTTTTTGAATGATTTTTGATCTTTCAAAATGATTCATGATATGTAAATTGGGTTTTGATTTCATAGATAATGGTCTTGAGAGAAAAGTAGTATTTGTTGAATGGTTTGGTTTTGAAAAGGGGAAGGAATTTTTGTTTCAACCTTTGGTATTTCCATGAGAACCCAAATGCATTGGGTTATATGTGATAATGTATGTTTAATGAAACATTTGGATGAGTGTCAAGATGGATATGTTGATGGTTCCTGGTGTGGCATGGAAACATGAATGTGAGTGGCTATGGGGGTACCATTGGTGGAGGTAGTAACTATTGAACCATTTGTTTTTAAATAGTTGATTTATGGGAAAACATGATGTGTTGTTGACTGGTTTGTTATGGTGCATCTTATTTGTTTTCTGAAATGTTTTTGTGGTGGGATGTTTTGAGTCTAAGAGCCCCACTTGTTTGAACGGTGTTTTAGGTTTGGGTTTGGTTTGTATAATGGGATGAAGGGTCAGTAAGTGGTCTAATTATGATAAATGTTTCAGGATTACTTTACTGTTCTTCCCTTCTTGTGTTTGAATCTAGTTTCGGGAACGTCTTGACCAATGAAACAGCTTGGTTGGGTCTTTGGGTTATCTCATTTGATACGACACACCCCCATCAATGGTTAGTGCACAACTAATGTGCATTTTGAATTTCTTTTCTGTTGGATGGTCCTCCAGCTGATCAATATTAGGAATCTTTTTCCCAATATTTGGAGACTGAGTCTACACCATTTTCCTTTCATGGTTTTGAGGATCCACTTATAGAGGGAGAGTGGTCACAGGAGGTTGAAAGAGACCATAGTTCATTAAGTTACCTAATACATCAAATGTGACTGTAGTTCGGGGTTGTCAGTTATTGTTTTTCTCTAAGAGAGCCTCTGGTTCATTCATTAGTCTCTTCTATGTGTGGGATAATCTTAATACACCCATGTGAAAATTTGTTCAAGAGAAGATATCATTGTCAATTTTCAGAATCAGGAGTTTTTTGGGACGTGGCATACGATCCATTCCCTTTTCTTATTTATATCAGTATCAATGGCCATGTTTGTTGATGCCTTGTGATGTCATGTGCACATTTTACCGAATAGTTATGGTTGTGAAATCCTCATATAGAATCCTCTTAATGGATGTGTATCTCTAATTATGAAATATAAACATCCTCTATTTAAAAGAAATGTATTTCCAAGTGTACTTTCCTCTTTCCAATTATAATCTGAAGAAAAAAGATTTGATGGTTATGCATCCTCTAATCCCTTGTTTGGGTAAAATTTTAAGGTATGTTAATGTGAGTTTGGAGCGTGTTATGTCTTGTTGAACCCATCAGGGATCTCAGTATAGTTGGTTTTGGAAATGGAAGAAGAAATTCGATTTGGTGTTTTCTAAATCCTAACTATGTGGTTGAAGATGATTCAATAATTTGAGCTCCAGCCATATAACCTGTAGTGAAGCAGGTGTGTATTCAAAGAAATCCCCAAGTCATTAAAACCTTTTGTTTAATTCTTGTCCTTAGTAAAAAATATGGGAATAGTTTAAACCTCAAGTGTCATCATCTTGATCCAGTGGTTTTTGTTTAGTTGTAGTGGTGGGAGGGCCTTGTTTCCATGTTATATCCAGATTTCATATTTTCCCCCTCTTGTTTCCTTTTAGTTTTTGATGAAATGGTTGTAATTTGAACTAGGTAGATTAATGCTCAATTTTGGTTCATGTTCAGTAGTATCTGAGTGACAACCTGAGGAACCATGCGATAAGAGACAGAAGCTATCGTAGGGTCTCCACGTGGCTGTATTCCTTAGCCCATGTAACCCTGTGATGTTTTCCCTTTGGATAGACTTATCATCATGGATAGTGCGTGGTTTCCAAAACCGTGTAGACTAACCATGTGGTCGTTCCAAATCGTTCAAATTTGGGGTCTTTTGTGTCAGACTATGTAGGTCGATTTGGATGGTTGTTTGTTATGGTGGGGAGACCCACTGTGGGTCTCATGCATGTTATTTTGAAAAAATCAAATTCTATTATATCCCTTATTCTAAGGAGTCCATTTTAGGCCTCCCCATGTTAGTGTCTTCATTCTTTCATGAGAAAATTTATGTTGTCTCTTATAGTGGGGATCTCATTTGTTTCTCCTCGTATTAGTAACTTGTGTTTGTCCATAGTCTTGGCATGGTGGTAGGTAGTCTCATTCAGAGATATTTAAATTTAAACATATTTCTTTGGTAAATTATGGTATTGGAGAGCGCTTAACAGTTTAGTTATGGGTAGTTTAGTGTAACCATGTTCGATGTAGTTGTTCATTTGGGTTAACTGCTGGAGTCTAGTTTAGTTGGGGTTTGAGGTGTTTCATTTGGGATGGATTCTGAATTTTATTGATTTTTGTAAGAAAGCATTGAATGTTTTTGATTGAGAGAGAATTTTTTAATTATTTATAAACTATAGATATCTATGTTTTTTCATTGGCGATGAAACGTGAAAAAAGAGTCCATTTTGGCCTTTCAGTTAGGTTTGGTTTTTGCCTTTGGCCTTGTTGTGGCTTTTTGAGGGCATAAATTATTATGGTGACAAGAATTTTCACATACATGACCACTTTTAAATTTAATTTTCATTTAATTTCTCTTATTTGTTTTTTTTTGGGGATTCCCATTCATTTTGGTGGAAATGGCAGGTTTTCAAAATTTTGGCAAAACTGTGAACTCTTTTCCTAATTATAAAATAAATTTTGATTCTATTATAACCCCTTAATTTTTCAAAATTACACACCCATTAAAATTCTAAATTGGAATACCCTAGTGTATTAAAACAACCATATCAATTTGGACCCCATATCCATCCATAATAAGGATGGATTTGGTTTTTTTATTCAGTTGTGTTGTGTCAGTGTGAATGCCCATTTCCTGCCTTGAATTTTTTTTAATTACTTAATATATCATTCATTTTTTATGTTTTTTTTTATGATTCCAACTCTCACAAGAGCCCACGTACCCAAGAAGCACCCTCAATCTCCTCTTTATCTATTTAGAGGTCATATTCATCTCAAATTAGGGAGAAACTATCTAGATGTCTCAAATCGCCCAGATTGGAAGAGGTAAATTGTTTCATTCATAATGCCTTCAATTTTCACTATTTACCCTCTTTTTCAGTTCTCACATGACTTAATAATCCCTATTAGAACCTCACATTCATTTTTGTCTATTTGTAAATTTATATAATAGTGTATTTGGGGCGTTTTATTCAAGATATATGAGTTAAGTGAGTTTCATATCACGTTCCTCCCATTTAAATAGGGTTTCTTCCACATTTCATATGGTTTTAAATGTTTAGATGTTAAGGTAGGTACATAGGTTCTGTCTTTGTGTTTGTTGTTATATTCATGATATTTTAGGTGTCTTTTGTCTACATTGTGTTGTGGATGTGGTGTGGTTGATGTTTCACACAATATATTGGGGGTTTCCCACAAAAGGTTGGTGATTCCATGTGTAAGCAATTTTTGATGAGTTAGATATCTTGATTTATTTATTTATAATGTTTCTAATATGTTATTTGTGGTGAAGAAATAATTTTTGGTAGTATTAGTTATAAATTTAGTATTAAAGATACATTATTACTTGAAGTTGTGTATTTTTTAGATATAACTCATGTGATATCTTTTGTGGTAGTCTTATAAATTAGGAAAGTGATTTATATGTTGATCAAAGGGGCTTCCAATTATTGTTTGGTAATGATTTTGTGTGATTTTGGCCTTGAATTAGGGTTTGGAAATAAGTTTTCTATGAAAATTATGGTAATACCCTTTGGTATTTATTTATGAACTACATAAATGATTTATTGATTTAAAAAATTTGGAAAGGATGTATATGTACTTTTTTGGTGAGTGTGATCACCTAAAATTGGATTTTGAATGGTAAATTAGTGATTTTAGATGTATAACTTGTTTTTGAATGTTTTATAAATTTCTGAAGGGTTTTATTAAATTGAAAGAAATGTGTGAAACACGTTTGTGGGATGTTTTGTGTGATTATGGTGTAAAAAATATATTTTGTTTGCGAAATGTGTATTATGTGACTTGTGTGTGGCTCATTATGATATTTGAACTATCATGGAATGGTTTTATAAAATTTTTAAATTATTTCTTGATGTGTGAAAAATATGTGAAATTTTTCATGGGATAATTTTTAGTGAGTATGATTTCAAAATGAATAAGAATTAAAAAATGGGATTAAGTGACTTGTGTGATATACATGTAAGCTATTTGGTGCATGAGTGATGCGGAAGTTGTATTTTTACCTGGAAATTTTTATTTATGGGATACAATAGGGCATTGTCTCACACCCTACATACACCATTGGGTGTATAAAGACTTATTTATTTTTTCCACTAGTTTGGGTACAGCTTTTTGTGCTGATGGTTTGGGTTTTTAGCGATCCATCGTGATACAGTGTTGTGAAGATGGCTTAAGGGAGGTTCCTCTTTCCATGAAGACGTTCATGGGCTTTCAATTTTCAGTTTCTAAATTTATAATTGTCTTTTAAAATTATTTTAATTAGGTTATTCAATTATGATTTTTTGTAAAAGTTGGTTTGTTTTGAAAAATCCAGATTTGTTATATTGTGCTTGTTTGTGGTATTATTTTATATAATCTGAGTTAAATCGTTACCAAATTTAATTTTATGATACTTGTGTACTTGTGTCAGGCTCTGGGGATTAGCAATTCCATTAGGGCCTTATTGTAGACTGTGAAGGGTGCTGATTTGGATGTAAACCATATTCGGCTTGTGACAAACCATGCCACCAAACTATGCACAATTTTTTTGCATATGATTTTACTGAACTTCCCTTACTTAATGATTTAGTGTTTCTTTCTTATTCCCTGATTTCTACTACTATATTTTCACCTTTCCTATGGGTTTTCTGGCCACCACAACCCACATTGGGGGTTTTTTATGCTTCCTTCATCCCTTTACAATTTTGATCTCTATCAGAACCAATATATTCTTCTCAGTATGCTCTGTCAAACACAATCCTAGAGTTCTAGGTATATTTTTTACCTTTTGCAATTTCCTTGTGTGATAGATCATTTCCTTATTATTTGGATTCTATAAACTCTTGAATTCATCTCTTTTTAGGTTTAATCAAGGATTGTTACTAGAAATGTGGGTTACTATGACTAAAAGGTAGGGTTTCTACTCTTTTTCCCTTCTATTTCGACAGTTTTTGATATTGTTCCATTGTTCCACTAACCAAGTACTCTTGTTAATACATTTTTATATAGTATTAAAATAATTGGAATGTTTTTCTATATCATATACCACCTTATCTTAGAGAGAAAACCATTTGACTATGTTCACCTTATGTTTGTTCACCCCTTTGGGTGTGCCATCCCAAATTTTCTATGTTGCTAATTTTTTGAGTAGGATATCACTTTGGCTTGTTGTTTTAAATTGATAAATTTATTTATAATGACTAATGGACCATAATATTGATCTATCTTGGAAATTTTTATGTTCATTTCTAAATGTTTAGAACATGTTTAAATTCTATATGCCTCATATTCTATTTTAATCATTTCAAATTACATGAATAACATCCCATATAATGAAACAATTTATCAATATATTTGATTTTTTAATGTGGGTTAATTCTTATTCATATTCCACACGTACCATGAAAATTCTCTATCCAAATTTAAATAAATTAATTACACTGTTTGGAAATCTTGTGAGCTTGTGAGAATATAATTTCATTGATTACTTGTGACGTATATAAATTCTCAAGATTTGTTTTATTGTTGGGAATTATATGTGATTCCTAGTTAACCATATTAGCATGTGATAATGATATATGAATGATGAAATGTAATTTTTTACATGTTATTCCATGTGGAATATGAATCATGCTCATAATGTGATCTCTTTAAATTGCATTGTGCCTTTACATATGAATTGTGCCATTATAATTTGATTGAAATGCACGTCTTTATCAAATATTAATCAAGTGATATTGTGGTTATTTTTTGAGTGTTCATATTTATCTATGATGGTTCTGATTTGACTTCGATACTCTGTTCACTTGATACGGTCTTGGAGAGAACATTGGTTCTATACTAAGGACTCGTGGATGATATCATCCTTCTCGTTTGGGTAATGACCTGAGTTGTCTGTGATGATTCATTGGCATTCAAGGAGAGGAAATCCTGAGAGGTTTACTATACTCCTAAGTAATATGAAATCCATAAGGGATCTACCATGGAAACATATGTTGGTATGTTGGCTACTCCATCCATTAGGTGATACTCGATCCCCAATGTGAGATACCCGGGATGGACTTAGAGCAACAGTGACTTTAGTGATACATTGGATTCCATATGGACCACAATGGATTGACTCTGTGGTATTGGATTATATCATGTGTTTCCATAGTGATACTTGGTGTTCTATTTAGATATCATTGGACATGCTCGAGAATCCATCACTAGAATGGATGTGTTTTTTGATTGTTTGTTATGTGACGTGCATTTGTTATTTTTATTATTATGAGATTTCTTATGAACTAATTTTACCTCTATCATACTTATTAGAAAACATAGATGATGTCATGGGAATTAGACCCAATTAAAGAGCACAATAATGGGGGCATACCTCCCATGATTTCTCTTTTTTAATCATATACCTTGAATAGATATTATACATACACAGTTAATTATTTTGGAATTCCACCATAGGATGAAGAAAGAGGAATAAGATGTGTATCAATTTATGAACCCATATATTGTTATTATATTTTTATTTATATACTGGTATTTATATATATATACATATATGGAACCATGATCTCTGTTTACTACATGAAATTGAATGGTCTAGACACTGTGGGTTTCTACATACTGAGTTTTATATCTTAGACCCTCCTTGGAAGTTGTGTGGTACCATAGTTGACATTTTGCACGCAGGTATAGATAAAATAAAGTTTTCTACTTTATATACTTGATTTATTTTCAATTTAAGATACATATTTTTGGGAAGAGGACCAAGTATATGTATGAGATTTGATGTAGTAATTTTTGTCCATTTATAGTTTTGATTGCATGTACTATATTCTTATAACCCTATTCATTTTTACTTCTAATTTATGTTGATTCATGACATGAAAAGAATCATTTTTTTGTGTTATGATTATTCATATATTTCCATTCCTTATTTATATGTGTTTCTTATTCCTTTTCTTTTGTGTTTTTTACTATTTCTTAGGCTGCCACTATTTATAAACATTGTTTATTACTATGCATATTGGATCTATGAGGGCATTGTGAACCTATAGAAACTCCATATTCCATTGATTATTGTTGGTAGACTCTATTTTTAGGGGAGATACACTTGAGGTCATGTGGACAATGAGGCTCTAAGAAAAGTATATTGCATCCATGTTCGAGATTCTACTATATTACAATGATTTATAGTCGATCTAGATGACATATATTAGGGTAAAAAAGGGATAATATTCCTTTGCTGACCTTCTATAGGAGCTATCAAAACATTGTATTTAAAATTTTTCTATTTAGACGTATGAATAACAATGTTATATTCATGGATCCAATGAATATAATCTTTAGATATCACCATACCCAGTTTTAAAAAGTCTCTCTATATGATATTTGAATATATTCTAATAAATAGAATGAGAATGAATATTATTAAAGGACTATGTTGAATATATTTATGTAGGAGAATTTGTGAGAAAAATTTACCATGTTATAATTATGGATATGAAATGTATCATTTTTGGGACACATAAATAAAATTGATTTTATACAAGTCTGTCCATAAATGATAGATTTTTTGGACAATGAGATAGACCAAACATTGTGATTTTAATTCACATTATTATTGGATTGGATGTATACTATTGATGTTTTTTAAGAAATTTACTATTACTATCAAATCCATTAACCATGTTTAAGTATAAATGAAATATTTTCCATTGGAAAAATGAATGTGAAACACAATTCAGGGAGTAAAAGGGAAGTTTAGTCAGTGCACATATTCTAACACAACAATATAGTCAAGAAGGGTTTCATAAATGTAGTGCTTGATTAAAGAATGGAATATAATATGTACTCACTCATAATTAAATAGTATTAGTTTTTACCTCAATAAAATGTAATTTTTATGAGATGAATTACTAGACTTATGATTTGGAGTAAGTAGCGGTACATTTTTCTTTTAAAATATAGTGGAATTATAGATACGGTGAATTGTGTTATATATATAAAGATCATAAAAATTGGATTATATATTCCAATTCAAATTACTGTATATATTATAAATGAGATAATCATGGTTGATTAATTATTATGGAGACTCAATTCATTACCACCCTGGGAAAGTGAATAATGTTAATGATTCTCTAAGTCAAAAGGATTAGGTTATGATTTCCATGATTATGATTGAAATGGATCCAATACTAGTGGGTTTATAGTATATTTAACATGAAATCATGGCGTATGTGGTCATATACTATCCGTATAAAAGTAATATTGATCAATCCATCAATGTATATATTAAAGAGGCATAGAAAGGAAATATGGAAATGTAAAAAAAGAAAGGATTATTTCAATGTTTGACATTGACCTTGATGGGATGATATGATGTAAAAATGGGATACATTTACAAGAAATTATATAATTATAGAATGATATATTACATTAGGAACATAACTCATCATTATTTATTTATCCTAGGAATACATTGATGAATAGAGATCCTTAACATGATTTCTAGTGGGACATTAAAAAATGGAATATTGTGAAGAAAGTATTTTAATTCCTACAATATTTGTATCTTAAGGCTGAGTATTAAAATTATAATTCTATAAATAATCTATTATAATACCTATACGTAAATGATAAACCACCACCATATATTTCATCATTGGAAATGCATAGCCATCTAAAGACCATAATGATAATTATATTTTACTTGATCGGAATATAATTTCAATTATTTTTTATTTTAATCAAGGAAGATTTATTGCTGATAATATTTATAGGAAGTAAATTAAGGAAGAGGTATGTTTTCATTGAGTACAACTCTCAATCATATATGATTAATATCTAGAGTTTACATGGATGATTGGGAGAACTATTTACATATCATTGAATATAGAGAATATATTTATCCATGTGTATCTTCTTCATACATATGGTTACTCTGAGAGGATTATTCAAATCCAAGAAGATATACTTAGATCATACTATATATTTTTATGTTTTTTTGGAATTATCACCTTCTTCTAGATAAATATTAATACAAAAATATCTTCCACACTATAATTCAGATGTCTCCCTAGGAAGTTATATACTGTAAGTGGAATATAACTCTAATAAGAAGGGATAAAATTATAAAATTAAAGTTATTAGTAATATATCTAGAAAAGTAATTATTATAGAATTGTATATACAATCAGAAACACATTATGGGATACCTGATTCCATATAAATTTTATATTGAAAATTGACAATGATATCATGATTTGGATGTTGGTGAAATATTATTACTACGAATATCCCAATGGCATAATGTAATTATATTTGGAAATAAAGGGATCCAGATCCCATGATATATTGATCTTTGGAGAAGCTTAATGGAATCAGAATGGTATCTCGTTGACGGGTTCTTCCACCGATTCTCTCACAAGATCATTATCTTTTCTATGTATCTCTTTTGATATAGTACATACTGAATCCTTTTGATGTACCAAAACATAGGGGTTGTTCTTCTAGATCATTATATTTTATTATAAGATTTAATTATTGAGATTTTAGGATGAAGAGATAAAGATATCCAAAAAAAGGCCATTGACATTGTCAAATGGTTATTGAGAGATGATAAATTTGGTAAATTTACAAGGGAAAATGAGGATGTAATGAGTTAGATGTTTGCTTATCTGTTTCCATTAAAAAGGTCAATCATTTTGTTATAAATTTATTTAACTTGGATATAATGTGAAACCATGTGAATTTATAATTTATTTATTATTAATAAATTTCATTTAGTTGAAAGCATGTGTTGTATGGAAGAAACAATTATTTGGATAAATATTTGTTAAATTATTAAATAAAATTATTAATATATATTTAAATGAAATTGATAAAATTAATTACTTTATAAAATTGGTAGAATTCATATGAGGAAATGTCATTAATTCCTAATAAATTTATTAAAATTTTTCTTAATTGTTTTTTTATTAAATTTAATACTTTAATAGGGGATATAAATGTAACTTATTGATAAAATTATATTCATAAAAAATAAAATTACTTATGGAAATCGATGAAATGGGTATGTTTTTATAAAGAAAATTATTGTTTTAATTCTTGGTTTAATGGAACATATTTTTTATATAATTATTATTTTTATATATGCTTACATTAAAATTAAATCCCCCTTTTTTGAATAATAAAACTTATTACTTTAATGTGTGTAAAAATGAATGAAATTTTAAAAACTGAATATTGGTTGGTTATAAATAAAGATAAAATATTTTAATTATAAAAAGAGATACTTTTTGGAAATATCTTTTATGTTCACAATTTATTATATATAAATAAATCACATTCAAAACTTTTTATAAATAAAATTAAAAAATGTATAGAAAAATAATAAATAAATTTTATTAAAAATAATCTAATGGTTGTTAGTAGGGAATGATCGAGGATAAAAAAAATTACCTAAATATATTTTTTCATAATATTTATTAATGCATTTTTTGTGTGGTTATTATATTTATTTTCAACAACCTTTAGAAATTCATTGATATAAAATGGACTACATATTTAGAATTATAATATCAATGTTTGGTTATAAAGTCAATTTTATTTTTTGTTATAATGAATTGTAAAAATGTTATGTTATGTCATTGTGGTTGTAACATCACTGTTTTATTTCTATATATGAGATATTTCACATATATAAATATTCCATTCCGCATTTGTTCTTCTCTAATAAAGGTGATTAAGAGGAATTTTTTTTCTAAGGGTCTAGGAATTAGATCTAGGATATTTGAATAGTGAATTTTTCATATGGTAGTTCTAATATAGCCACTATCTAGCTAGTGGTACTCACAATCAAGCTGATAGATTTATAGTAGTTTTGATGAATTATGTAGACCACACCATCCCACCATTTCTTCCATCAGAACCCAGGGGGTTTTCTTTGATGCATAGTCAGAACGGTGTATACTCAATAGTTAGTCGGTGGGGCCTTAACCCTACTGGTGAGTCCCACAGGCTGGCCAGTGCATCTTAATTGAGGGTGAAATTAATTCACCCCACATGATTTTTAAACAACATGTTTTTGAAACCCATTATCAACCAACCCGAATATTGAAGTCCCTATTCAATATTTAATTACTCCCCTCATTATTTTTAGAAACTCCCATTTGTCTCCCCTCTCTCCATTAACATGTGATCAACCTAATGAATCTATAATGATAAAATTTTCATAGATATATACCATAACCTTCTCCATATTTTAGATTAGATCATGGATGTTTTATAGATATGTGAATAACATGATGATATAATTATGTTTTTCCCACATTCATAATATATCAGTGGAAAATGATTCATGCTAATGATGTTCCCCAATTGAAAAAAATATTTACCATAGAAAATGATTGTTATGTATGTTGGTTTTAAATAATTGTTTTCGTAAATATCTTATTGATAAATTATTTATGATCACAAAACTAGTTGACAATTAATTGGTATATTGGTGGATTATTTTTATTTTAATGAACTCTAAAGTTGACCAGAGATTGATTGATTAATGAGATTGACTTTTGCAGGTAAAAATTTTAGATGTATCATTAAGATAAGATATTTCTTCTATAATATATTTTCTATTGTTGTATTGTTGATGTATTGATGTTTATAGTCTTGAAAAAAGGAACTATTCTATAATCGATGAACAATACCAATTTTTTATTTCATCAAAAATAGATCTAGTGAAGTTGTTTTTATTCTTCCTACATATCTTATTTTTTGTTCTATTGATGGAAACCATATGCTATATGAATCTAGAATCACCTTCATGGAATGTAGTCATTTTATTCTTCTATTATAAAAATATTTACTGAAAACACAGAACCCAATTTAGGTAGATTTTATATTTCGGTTCATTCCCTATGGGTGGTTGATGTGGTTAGGTCTTCAATCCTTTGATAGCCCATGGAGTTGTTCGGAAAAAACCAATAGGTAGGAGGATACCCAACATTTAACAATGCTGTATAAACTTGTTTCCATTATTCTTTATGAATTGGAATAGATTTTTTTCATCATTTATTGGCATCAATTGTGGGTTTGATCATTTTCATAATACATATATATTATCTCTATTTACATAAGTATTTCTCGGGTATCTTGTAACCATGCCTTATATTAATAGAATTTTATTATATGATGCTACAATATTTCCCATTATGTCATGATACAATTTTCTTAAAACGTTTTTTTGTATCATCTTATCATTACTTTAGGTGTTGGTTTTTTTATTCATTAAAGGTGGGCAACCATGGTATGTTCAACCTTAAAGGGGGGAATACACCAGGCATGAAATGATTATGTTATTGAACCCATATAATTTTTAGAAGGATGATTTTCTAGGGGCCCGACCAAAAATTCAATTCCAGGAAGATATTAATAATTCCTTTTAGAACTCAATTACATATATATACTGAGTACATGATCCCAAGATGGTCATGTGGCCTGACTCGAGACTCAATTCCTTAATTATATTTAGTAGCATGTCCCCATTCTCGTAGCATGTTCTTAATCACTTGAGACATTTTTTCATAATCCTCTCTATATATAGGCATAGTATGTATTAATAAATAACATCATGTCTTGTAAAAACATGAATTTTTTCATTATATGAGTTTTTATTTATACTTTAAATTTATCATAATCATTGAAAACACATATTATACAAGATATCATTTGTTATGTACAAATTGTTGATGTACTATATTGTTTTATTACTCACTCTTAGAATTAAAATTTCAATTCACATAGAAAATTCATGTATAGGGGTTCATACCTGGTAAATAAATCCATGGATGATTTTTTATCTAATGTTCATAGAGCTAGGTGCAGTACTAGGATGCACATAGGATGATAAATCTATTTGTTTATATATTTACCTGCCAGTAGATTTCCATTAGTTTTGATTTCCATATAACTATATTTTTTTATATTATGACTTGATTTAAATTTTACATTGTTTATTTCAACCCGTTCACTCTTTGATTTCTAAATTTTATTTATTTTACTCGTGAGGGGATACGATACTGAGGGTATTGTCACATCATTAATTGAATTTGATCCCACACATATAGTCAACACCCTCTTGTTTTTGGGGAGGAAAACATGAAGTTTTGTGTCACTTAGGAAATAAATGATTGGATTGGGATGAGGCATTACAAAATGGTTTCAATTAACTGTTATTTATTTATTTTTATTTGACTAACCTTTTACATAGTAGAAGAAGACAGTTTTTTGGGACTAAAGAATACTACTTTTCTTGTGCTAGGCTATCTCATGTCTAAGGGGCATCCACATTATCATAAACAGGATTATTGTTAATATATTATGGGATTATCAGTTCATTCATACATAATGGCTACAAAAATAAGTTCATATTACATATTTACTCTTGTTGTGTGTTATAAAATCATAAATTAGTTTCATGTCCTAATATGAGATATTTATTTAGGATAGTGCTATGTGATTTGAATGACTGTATTATATTTTTCCAAGATATTTTGAAATATAAAATAGAATTATTTTGTTGAATACAAGCATTTTTTACGGTTTTATATTTTCATTTGACATTGTAAAATGAACTATGATGAAGGAGGTGGGTTGATGCTGGGAGGGATAAACCCTGGGCTATAGGTAGACTCATAGGAGAACCATATTAATATTCTATATACTGGTAAGAATTGGTATACAATATTATAAATATTTACATTGACTTATATAAGAAGTCACCGTGATGGATAATCACAGGACCTTCTACTAATATGGGTTACAATACTCCCACCATGGAGGATTCCACTCCACCATTACATTTTGTACTAGAAGATGAATCAAATCTTGCTCATGTAACTTCTCATGTGTTGTAGGAAATTTTCTAATCTCGTCTGGAAGATGTAATAATCGTTACCGAGGTTCATCTTCAACTATGCAATAGAATTCCATATCCAGATAAATTCTGACATAGAGGGAAATAGAGGGCCAACGGATATAGAGGATTAAATAGACCTCATCAAGGTTTTATTTGACCTTGTTGAGACAACTGAGGATAATAAGTTTAATCTAGATGATGTCATTCCATAGGTTACAAATTTTATTTAAGTTAAATTAAGGATCACTACTACATTTTCTGCCACATAGTTTAATATCAGTGTTTTCCATTCCTTTATTAGTACTCAAGTTCTTGTTGCACGTAACTTACTCGTAATGTTTTCTCCTAAGTCACATTACCTCTATACACCATTGGTCATGAATGTAAACCACCATCAACAATTCATAGTGTTTCTTATATTCATTTCTAGATAGCGATTTCTAAGTGAATTTATGATCATGTATATGACGATATTTAATGTCATTCATGATATTGACTGGCTGATTAGATTTCGAGCCCACATAAACATCTATTGGAGATTGTTTATGTAATAATCACCCAAGGGATACATGTTAATTATTAACTAAATAT
Source organism: Viscum album (assembly GCA_963277665.1). Taxonomy (NCBI): domain Eukaryota; kingdom Viridiplantae; phylum Streptophyta; class Magnoliopsida; order Santalales; family Viscaceae; genus Viscum; species Viscum album. The sequence continues at coordinate 693,955,952 of OY728164.1, forward strand.
GGAAAATGTAAAAGGAAGTGTGTATCCAGACATGAGTCATATTGGGATAATCATGATAAATAATTTCAGATAATATATTTTAACTATATAAGTAGAAATCACCTCATCTTTTACTCTTGATATAAATCTCATTTTTAATGTCTTTATAGACAACATCATAGGACATCTCTTGAGTGAGGAGTGGTATTTGGGAAAAATCACATCCCAAGTGAAGATAATATTTAAAAACCCCATTATCATATAGAATCAATTAAACTAATAGATCTTAATTTATATATTGAGGACTTCAAGAAAATGGGTTTTATCAGTCCATGTACATCAATGTGGGGTGCACCTATATTGGTCTCCAAAAATGATGATGTAAATCATTGAATCTATATAGATTATTGGAAGTTAAATCATGTGGTGGTTAAGAATTGATATCATTTTCCTTGGATCAATGGTCCCATAAATCAATTTATAGTAGCCTCATGATTCTATACAATTTATATACTATGAGGCGATCAATTGTAACTGTTTTGAGAGGTTGACATCCTGAGAATAGTGTTTCTATGAGGGTATGGGTTTTACAAGTTGATGGTGATATGTTTGTTATTGAAATATGTACAAAAAATGATTACAGATATTAAGAGCATGATCATTCAACTATATCATAACATGTTCATCACTATGATCATTAATGAAAACCTTATCTAATCGTTGTCCCTAAATTATCAATCCAAATATCTCAATACATTCCTCAGTAAACTTTGTGCATGTCCTATTACTTATATACTGTCAATGTATACCTTTTATATACAATAGGCGATTCTATTTTGGAATAAGGTATTTGAGAATGATATATACATACAACTAGATAGAGTAGAGACAGTGATGTCTTGGACACACCTCTAGATTTTATTTGATGTTTTGAGATATCATGGTTAGGGGGGATATTAACAACATTTTAGTCATGAATTGCCATATTTATTAGAAATCAATACTGAAATAACAAATAATTTATTGAATGTCCAATGGATAAACTAATGTGAACAAGATTTTCTTGAGTTTATATGGTGGTTAAATAAAGATCCAATGTTGGTTTTTCTAGAACCATGGATTTGATATGGTATATACCACGATGCATTAGGCATTAGTTTGGGACAAGTACAGATATAGGAAGAGTGGTTAGAAACTTTTTTCTCACATTATCTATGACCAAATTTAAGAAAATATACTACCCATGAATTAGAGATGGCAATGGTGCTCCATGATTAAATGTGTTTTTACACCATCTCTAGTAAAAGAATTTCTACACAGACCACAAGTGCCTTCACTATATATTCAGATTGTAGGATCTCAATTTATGGTAGAGTTCATCCATATATTATTCATAGATGTTTTACAATAATATATATTATTTACTAGGTAATGATAACATTATTACATATGATTGTATCCATATAACGTAGATGGATCAGGAGCTTAGTGAATGGCCTTTGGAGGAACAATGTTTTCTGATGTATTTGTTCATCGATTAGAGGAGAAATTTATCTAGGAACCCATGATTGATCACGTGTGCCCATAATTAGATAACATATAAGATTTTACACTGAGTGATGGATGATTATGACTCTAACAATGAGTGTGAGGGGGGAAGAAATTTTTTGGTGGTGGTTATATGATATTTGGAATAACATTGACAAAGATTATGTGATCATGACACATGAGATTGTTTTAGTTCCATCTTAGATCGAGGAAAAGTCTATTAGAGGGTTATATAACTCTAAGTGTGTGGTGCATCATAGAGAAATGAATATTGTCAATGACATGGTGTCAAAGTTTTGGTGGGTGTCGATGAAGAGTTATATTGGATGATTCATTTCCCAATGTATTTCCTTCATGAATATAAAATGTATGCCGAAGAATCCTAGAGGTTTTTCTATAGAAACATCCAATTAATTTTTTAAAGTATAGGAGAACAATGTTTGATGCTTTTTTGGGATTCTTAGGACTCTTAGGATTCATAATTTTTTTGGGTGATTGATGATCAGTTGATGGATGATTATCATTTCCAACAGATCTATGAGACTCGCTAAATTCAAAACAAGGGATAACCATATATAAATGAGATTAAACACTTGTATGAAGGTCCCTTTAGAATTGAGTCTGATATAGATATGAGTTTTAATTAACATATTTTTTATGGAATCTAGAAGGCCTTTGGGACTCATACGATAAGAAGTACTATGTATGGTACTAAAGACCTACAAAAGGGTAATGCTGATAATTAAGAGGTTGATCACATATCATATAATGATGAAATATTATAAAAATAATTGGAGGATGAATTTTGTGTTATTTGTAAGAAATAAATATTTTTGAATGATTTTTTATGTGTCTCTTCCATAAGGGTACATTTCTGATCCAATGAATGTGTTGGAATATTAGGATAATGAGCTAGAGGATAACAATCATATATTAAGCATCAAATTTTGATTATAGATTGGGTTTTTAATAATCTTCCAATAAAAATGATTCCACCAGATCAAGTTTAATTCTGTTATAGATGGGTCTGGGAAGAGATATTGAAGTGAATACATGATGTTTGGGCTCAATGGACTTAGTTTTTATAGTGTAATAATTTATGTTGCTTCTTAATGATAATAAAGCCATAAAGATAGATAATTGTAAAACACTTATTTTATTTCAATAAATGAGATATTTCTTATTCATAATATATTAATTTACTATATTTAATAATATTCCATGGGGAATTTAGAGGAATAATTTTTTTTAAGGGTATGAGAATTGGGGAGTGGAGATATAATGAATTGAATAGCCATGTCATGGGTTGAAAATATCCATTGTATGGCTTGTAGAACTCACGTTCCATTTAGTGTAGTATTAATAATAATTTAGAATTTTGAAAAACCCACCATCCATCTCGTGGTGCCTATGAACCTAGGGGGATCAAACCCGCACACTGACCAGCCGATAGCCTCACATTGGCCCATCGGTTTCATAATATGAAGGTAATGCACAAACCAATATTTATATATCATGTGGTTTGGTAAGGTTTTACCAAAAACTTCTAATAAATATTTCACTACTCCAACAATTAGATATATTTTATTAATTCATGGAAACTCTCATTAATATCCCTTTTTTTACTTCAATGTGTGATAAATATCATGATTCTATATTGGTGAGTTATGTTGTTGGATAATGACCATAGTAAGACTTGTAGGGGGCTGAATTGAGACCTTTAATTGTTTTATCACATTGAAAAATCCTATTATATTAATTATGAATTGTATCAATTATACTCATTAATAGAGATTTAGAATAGTAATATTGAATAAAATAAATATACATGTATATATTTATAGTTGTATATGGAATATAAGTCCCCCATCCCACTCAATCAAATATCTTCACAGCATGTCTAATGACTTTCAAAAGACCAATCCTTTATTTAGGGATTTATAGTCCTTTTTCATGTGACATCACTACTATGTAAAATTTTTTAGAACTATGAAAAAGAACATGAAATTACAACCATTATCTATAAATGATTTATAATTAAAATAATTCAATGTTTCTATTACCATGATCATTTACGATGTTTGATAGAAATAGAAATAGTTTACAGATTTCAACTCATAGATACAAGAAACAATATATTGAAATAGAAACATCAACATGAGATTTAATTTGAATGAGAGTCTTCCAATCATAGAAAATATTAAAAAAATCATGTCCTAAGAAAATATTCTTCTTCTGCATTTTGTAAAAATAATAAAAGAGTGTTGTTGTTGAAGTTATGATAAATTACTTCTATGAATTTTCATTCACAATTCACCTCTCAAGAATTAGTTTTAACTTTCACAGCACTCCCACCAAATTCCAAAATTCTTATAAATATTTTTTAATGCACTTCACAAGATCTAACGATATTTGGGATCAATACCAATTATTTATCATTTAAATTATATAAAATAGTAGATACAAAAAAATATAATCATTTTAATCTTGTCTCAGTACTTGGAACTTATTATATTAAATTTTATATTAATGGCTAAATCTATCATTTAAGTGTTGTATAGTAGCGTTAGAAACATAAATTGTGTTATTTGATGGAAATAAATACCAAAAAATAGCATGAAATATTCAGTTTGAAGATTTTAATGCATGTATCCAAATTGATGATATAAAAACACAATAAGAAATTCATTAATTAAATCCTGGTATATGATTTTAAATTATGCAACCAAATTCAGTTATATATTCACTAAATTTACAATATTGAATATGACATATCAAATTTAAAAAAACATAGCTATTTTATTCACATATCTAATTCACGGAAACAAAAAACAAATTGATGTGATGTAACCAATTTCTCAAAATAGAAGATTCACATACCCAATTTATTTACATTAACAATTCACACATCTTACTGGTATCATATATGATTTCTCAAATTTTTGATTACTACAAATATCTATTTTACATAGCTGCATGATTGTGTGGATGATTCTCTGCGTAGGTGAACATTTTTACATAGGCAATTTTAACGTAAGTGTTTTTAATGTAAGAATATTGATATATTCATTTCTATTATATAAGAGATTGACCTTCATAGTCACTTCAACCACATAGAAAAAATAATAACTTAGAAAAATTTCAAAGCACTGGTAGCTCCCAAGAATAAGTTCTAGAAGTCAAATATAGAGATATTAACCAGAAAATATAGAATAATAAAATAAAAAATGATAAAATAAAATAGAAAAAAGTTTATTAGTAAGGTATGATGGCTATTTTATATCCTCAAATCCTACTGTATTTCGAATATTTTTTTATTAGCATTATTTGTAGTAAAATTTCCCCCTTTTTTATGTTCACAGACACCAAAAAATATATTAGATATTATAATATAAAATAAATGAAAAAATGAAATTAATTAGTTTAATATATTTTTAATAATATATTCAAAAAAATCAATATTCCCCCACATAGTTAGTTACATCTTACATTTCTAAAATGATGAATCTTATCCAGTTTTAGAAATGAATTCCCAACACTTTTTTCAATAGATAAATCAATGTTTAGAAACATTATTCCCCTTTTTGATATGGTTAGAAATTTCTCACCATTTTGTGTCAAAAAATGATGGGTAAGATAGATAAGACACATATTAATGTATCAATTCAATTTATGAACTATTTATTAGTAGTGGGAAATATGAATTTGAGATAATTTGTAGGATTGGGTTTTACTAAATAAATCAAAATTTTAAGTAACAAAAAAATAATATAGTTGCTAAGAAACATAGAAGAATTAATGAAATAATGAGTCATTTAATTTATTAATTTTAAATAAAAATTAAAATTAAATCATGAAATTACAATATATCATTCGAATAACCTACTTTTTATTGGGTGTTTATTTTTTTTAATTATGAAACTGGTCATAAGGTATATAGTGGTGGCCCTAATTTAACTGAATGATCATGAGCACCGTGTATTCTCTAACGGGTTTTTGAAGAAGTAGAAGAAGGATTGGGACCAAAAGGTCTCCTTCCTTTCTTATAAAACAATTAATCATCACACATTATGATTCACATAACAACATATCACTTCAAAATATAATGAATAAAAATATTATCCTTATAAATTTGTGAAACTTATGCTTATTGATACATTATAAACACATCAATATGTTATACATTCCCTAAAGAGAAAATTTTGGACACAGATAATTTAAGAGGGAATAAAATTAAGGGTATTATTTAAAGATGAAATTCTATATGGAATATCCAAAAAACATTATTCATAATTATATTCACTAATGATTCAACATCTATTTAATTACTAATTATAGACTAAATTTATAATTTCATTCTATTAATTTACAATATAAAATTATTAAAAAACACTATTACAATCATGAAAGAATAAGAAAAAACAAGTCCAATAACATTTTGTTGTGGTTTGATTGATATTTAAAATAGATGATGTTTTTACAAATCCAACTCCCCACCTCTAACAAGAGTTAATTTATTTTATGATTCTTTTTATGTTTCTTCTATATATTCTTATGTATTTGAATCTATTAAATCCATGGAATACATAGCGACAAACATAAAATGGGTTACATTATGTTGGTTGAAAGACACATTAGTGTATTAATAGTCCACATCAATGAAGGAGGTAATTAATAAACTTGCTTCCATTTAAACACACTAGGATTATCTTCCCACATCCCCAAGATATTCGTTAGGATTAACAATCTATGCATTCATGCATATAACTAATCCCATACTAAACATCACAAGGGATTATTGAGTGTAATGTAATTGAAAAGAAACATTATTTTCAATTTTATCAAATAAAACTACAGAGAACATATCAACTTAGAAGAATGGAATATAAGAAGAAATGAAACTAAATCTTATTTTATCAGAATAACTCCTTTCTGGTAATCTAGAAAAACTACAGATTATAATGTTTTATTAAAAGGAGGTAAAAAATATTTATAAAAATGAAATAAAAAACATTTCAAATTTTAAAATCCCTATTTCATGTCAGATTGAAAATATTTTAATTCATTAACCACATCAAGAGAGAAACTAGATTTTCTTATTAATGAATCTTGATAAAAATTTATTTGAGATGAAACCAATAAAAGAATCTAAAAAATTATCCTTTGTAGGGAAAATATATTTAAATACACTTATTAATGTGTTAATTTCCTAAATATTCATTTAACGTATAACTAAAAAGACTTGTAAAAATAGTGGACAAACTCAAATTATATTAATTATTATTGATTCGGAACTCCGACCCACCCCCATTGCAAATTATTTATTAAAATATGATCTTGAGATAGATGGATCCCTAGCATCTATGATCTATTTTTAAAAAATAACTAGTTAACCTTTTATATAAAAAGAAAATATTCTTAAATATTCAAGATCCGTCAAAATATAATTACAGAACACGTCCATTTCAATTCATTCAGGACTAGTGCTAATAGAATTAGATACATCACAAGAGGATGTAGTTGAATATTATACAGATGGTGTACGATAATTCTTTCCAGAATCCATGTCTATATCCTCATCACATCTTATATCAAAAGGTTATCCATGATCAATTGGATTATTATTGTCGCGAAATATCACTAACTATTCAATTATCATAACATAAATTCTCAAAAGCCGAATCAGAGATGGCGTATCTTCCTATATAGTAGTAATTTAATCAAGAACTATCTCCAAAAATTGATCATCCTCAAAAGACTCACCAACATCACCAAAACCTTATCTTCGAGCATTCACGTCTTCTTAAATATATTTAGAATTATCCACAGGACGACTATTAACTGGATTTATATATTCTATTATTTTTATTGTTTTCCCCATGAATCCCTTAGTAGACACCATATTGATATGTTCTTCATCACTTAGTAGTGAGGTTTGAGTTGACTCCCCAAAAGTCAAATCTTCTATATTAACAAAGAGTAATACATTAATTCCATGTAATTTATAATTGTCTTGAAGATAAATGACTATTATGTTTTACTATTATGAATCTTCAATGAATCAATTTAATTTACATATACATTATTCTTCTTTAAAATGAAAAAAATTAATATACCATAAGTATAATAGTTTGACATTTATTTTCCATCACAACATAGATGCTTGAATTTCTCCTTGTATATTGGAAAACATAAATATATATTTTTAATCAAGATGTACATTATATATATATCTTGAAAAAAACTCTTTATCTTGTAGAAATTTTTTATATAACTGTTTTAAAAAATATACATATTAATTTCCATTCATCGTATAGTTAATTTATATGTTTCTTTTCAAAAATAGAGGTTCTAAAACAATACCTAATCACATCTATTGGACATATTAATCTTATAACAACAGGCCTCTAACAAAAATAAAACTCCTCCTCATCGGTAAAATGAAAGGTCTCGTTAATTTCTACAAAAGAATATAACACATTAATCACTATAAATTATGATGAGATTACAACATCTATTTTATATAACTAAAACAAAAAATTCATCAAAATTATAATTAAATTATTCATCAAAAAGAGAAATAAATTTTTAACTTCAAACACAAAACCAAATAATGAGAGAACATCAATTTCTTTAAAATTAATTTTTTTCATTCATGTATTCCATAGAAAAGGGATTTTTTCATAAGAACTATTCTTCTACATCTACTAAATTTCATTGGAAAACCTAATCTTCCATCATCATCACACTTAGACAATCTGATTTCGAACAAGTTGGTTAAAGGTGAAACAATGATCGATCTGACATAGATCACAATTAATAAATAAAGGAAGGTTATGTATGGAGATAGAAAATAGGTTGAGGTATTATTTTGTAATCAGTCATACACTCAAATCCCAATGTCCTTATGTATCTGATTTTTAATTAGGGTTGCATTAGAATAATAAAAATGATTCGTACACAAAGAATGGGAAAATATAGAAAATTATTTTCAAAAAAATTGTTAAATATGTAAGATTAATAAGAATAATATATGTGACTCATTATGAAATATAATATAACATCACATTTATTTTTAAAATTCATGATAAAATAATGAAAAAAATATAAATTCATTTAAATTAGAATAAATGTAAATATATTAAATATCAAAAAAAATAAACCTACTTTTATATTAGTAAAATCAAAATTCTCAGACAGAAGGGGTTTTATAAAAATATATTATAACTGATACTTTATAATAATAAACTCATGAAAAATATCTATTTTTTTGGTTTTATATTTTAATAAATGATGCCTTAAATATCAATATTTTTTTTTATTTATTTATTAGATTCTTAAAAAACTGATAGCACCAGTGTCATCATATTTAATTTAGAAATTATTATAATCGAATCAAAAAACCATTATGATATTTTCTTGCACAACACATGTAAAAAAATTACATGCAACAATATATTCTTATTCTATAGTATATAATTTAATAGTTTTTTGCTTCTTACAAGGCTAAAAAACTAGGGAATTACTTGGATTGTGGATATTTCATGATATAAACTTTCTATATTGTCAACTTCCACTAAATTTAGAATCTAAATATGATATAAATTTAATATCCAATGTCTATAGAAAAAATGAGGTAAATAGAAATTGTAATTTTTAAAAATAGTAAAAAGAATTTGGATTATTATAAATGAGATTCACTAGTATTATCTTGAAATCAAGAAAAAATACATACCAAAAACATAATTTATACTTTTCTATTTTTCAAATATAAAAAACTCCCTATTATTCCTCTAGAAATATTGTTTTCAACTAGTTTCCCTGATATATATATGTCAATTTTATCATTAGAACTCATAAGAGTAGTATGTAAAATTCCCCATTCAAGCCCATAGATATTAAAAATGTATAGAATTTATTTTTAATGATTCAGAACATTCCGAAAGTCATTTTCATAAATTTGAAAACTTATAATATAATTTAACTCAATAATCATTCTCATTTCAAAATCTTTTTTTCTTGAGATCAAATAATTCATTACACAATTTTTTGATTTATATAAAAAATAATCATCAGTATATATTTTCATTCACATGGTACATAAAGATGTATTTTTATTAAATTAATTTGGATATTCCATTCCTAATGAAATGCCATTGGATAGTAGAAGAAAACTTAATCGTGCATTCCAAGCTCTAGTTTCTAGTTTATGACTATAAGTTTTTGGTATGTTTTAAAAATAAATTTAGAATATGAGGACTTTCCTAACTAGTAGGTTATTGAAAATAAAATTACTATTATAGAAAACCATTTAGAAAATTGTATTTTCCAAACATTTCATATAATTTAAAATCCATATATGATGTATCTGCTAAATGATTCCCAATGGATTCTAATATAGATATTATGGAAATGGTATACTTTCTATCAATACATTCTTCTTAATTATATTCTTTAGTTAAAAATCTATATTTATTTATAGTTATCTATCCAAGATCATCTGGCCTATTTATATAACCCAATTTTTTATATAACATGATATTTAGAGGGTCTATCAAACAATTCCCAAACCATGTTCCTCTTGAAATATTTTAATTTATATTACATTGATAAAACCCATTTTTTAATTACTATAGAATATTAAATGGACTAAGGATCTAAATGAAATATGAAGGGATACAAATATACAATGTTTCCTATAATCCTTATAAATCTAATTCATCTATATAAAATTATTATAACAGTTTCTAAAAGATGGACTGACTGAAAATTACCTTTTCATTATTAAATGTTTATTAAAGGAAAATGTGGGAAAGTAATACTGTTTAAGAAATGAAATTAACTTACATTAAAATAAATAACAAAATTATTGAATTCAAGTTTAAAACAATTCAAAACCTCACCTCTGTAAATATTCCAATCAAGTATAGAGGCATGTATGTTCGGGCCATCCATGATGAGTTCTTTATAATTATATGCCATAGTTTCCTACGATTTGATAAAATGGTCCATGTCAATATTCCCTATATTTAATCCAAGGTCCGAAAATTGGTTTTTCTTATTGATCCAAACACATATATTCGTTTCAAGGTCCACTCAAATAAGACTCTCAACCGTCCTTTCGTATTCCTCATATATCAATTTGAACTCAAATTCCACCTCTAACATGTCATCCTTGAAATTCATGATATGCCCTAAATATTTTTATTTCTTATCAGACAACATTATCAGATGTTCTAACAAAGTATTTAACTCTAACTAGATCCTGAAATGGATTTCCCATCTTATAATAACCATGTTTTGCTTCTATGACTCCACCACAATCCATCATCTGTTTAGTTTTCTAAATAATTTGTCATTCCTTATCTACCGGAACAGGAAACATAGGTTCACAGTCCAATGCCTTAGTTTTTCATAGGCCATGTTTCCATAAGATATGGTAAATTCTAGTAGTCCTTGTGGTAATTTTCATTATTTCATTTTAGAAATATGCATCACCCTCCATCCTTATCTACTGTCCTCCATTTCAGCCTACTAGGGTTGTGAAGACACCATATGTGACCTTTAACCACATAATCTCTTATCTCTTGGATAGAAAACACATTCAATGATTCATTACAATAGAAATTTTTTTCATCTAATTGTATCATAATTTTCATTGTGGATTGGATGCTTGATTTCATATCATTCCCTTTATAATGTATTGAGATTATGACATAAAAGATCTAAAAATGGTTACCAACCAAAATGTTCAATGTGATCAGTCGTGACCATGACATGCCTAAAACCATAAATCACTTCTCACTTCTTCTATGAGAAACAATTCCATAGGCCTCTACCTAACCATCTTGTTGAGACACCACCATGAATTTATCACCATGTTTATCATAAATTGCATACTTAATGATAAATCATCATGTAGGATTCAGGGTATCTAAATTCCAAGTAGTTGAAAATAGATTAAATTATTGGTTAAATTATCCAAACACTTCAACCCTTTTTAGATATGTAGGAAACCATTGATCTTCATTTTAAACAATTGCATCCTTTACTACATTGAAAATCATGTGTATTTATAATATCCCAAATGGAGTGTTTGTTAGTGTAGGTTCTCCATTCAAGAGTTTTCCAACACACACAAACTTAGAGTTAATACATCATTCATAAGTTTCACTAATCAAAATCAGTTCCATTGAACCTAAACTATAAGATAACACGCATATTTCTAGTCCAACTCCATGCTTATCATAACCCCACACCTACACATAGTTATTGTGTTCCCTATTTCTTTCATGAAGAGTGAAAATCCACTCATTATTCAATGAAAATAAGTTTCCTATATTGGAGGCCCATGAGACTCCCTAAAATAAGAATGATTTATTGGTTTTGAAAATGAATTCATAGTTTAGGAAATATAACCCAGAGAGCTATAGTTGAGGAGGCATGCTTCATATAAAAATTAGAGTTCCCCTTATATAAGAAAAATCTAGATCAATAGAAGATCTGACGGGTACTATACCATGAATAAATTAGATTATCCTCTATTGGGAACCAAATAATGATGTTTGTGATGTCATTAAGACCCATAGTAGATCAATCTTATAAGAACAATGATTTAAAAATAAACAAATCAACTGCGTCCATAGTTGGACGAAAATGTTTGAATTGTGCTATCATAATGAACATGAAGAAGAAACAAAGAATCATTAATCTCTTGTATATTGAGATAATAATATAGTAGACCCTCAAAAAGATAACGATCCTTGTCTCAAATAAATATACGAGGAAGGTTAGGATGGAGATCTTGGCCAAATAAGGGGTTTATGGATGTTATTGGGCACCATTGAAGGGATAAAAATGTACCTTGCCTTCCATGGGGTACTAGCTTAGAGGCTATCACCATCTAGGGATATGGAGTGGAACACCATGTAGAGAAACCAATTTATTTTCAAAAAGGATGGTTATTAAGGGTTCTAGGATATCTAGGTAGCACACTTTCAGTTTCAATTGAATCCACCCAACCATAACATGGTTCTGCAAAATCAATTCCCATTTCATAATAGTTTTTGTTATCATAAATCAGTTTATAAAGCATGTTTTAATAAGAATCACTTATTTCATCAATTTTTGTTACTTTTTTATCAAATGGATAACTCTCCTAAAATTTTAACATGAATGTATTCATCAACTATATTTTAACATTTATTAAACTCTATATTCGTTTGAAGTATTAGAATACCCTATAAATATTACTACATCATCATTTAGATCCAACATTCCAATATTATTCTTAGGGTAGAGATTATAAAATTTTCACCAAAAAACCTTAATTTATAAAAATATTGGATTCATATTCTTCCATATGTCTTCAAGTTTCTTCTTTATCATAATTCTAATTAGAACTCTGCCTATGAAATTACATGTTCTATTCACCACTTTATCAAAAAATTTAGTTAGATGGTTATATTCACATAACATTGTCCTAAAAAAGTCATGAATATTCGTATTTATCCTTTGAATATCACTTTTCTATTATTCCTTCCTAGGAGAATAAAATTTATTCTTGATACCATGTTTCAAATAATAGGAATTTAACAAATGGTTTTCAAATTCTACCACTTTTTCACATCATTACATAATTTTTTTTTCATATTCTTATTTTGAGACATTTTTAAAAAGATCATAAAAATATAATGAGTATAAATTATAACACATAAAAACATAAGACAATTAATTCAAGAATAATAAACATATCAAATAGATATATAATACAATCCACTTTTGTATGAAACCATAGAAGTCCCAAACATATCCAAGTGAATATGTTCAATGGGTATTGAAGTATAACCATGTTTAGTTGGTTTAATATTTCCTTCATTCCTTTCTCATTATTCATGCATCACATAGCAAATTTATTTATATATAATATGATATTGTTCTGAAACTAAATTCATTTTGGATAGACTTCTCAAATAATACACATTTCATTGTATTAATATTCATTTCCACATCAAATACTACTTTTATCATTATTTAAATAATTATAAAAATTTCAACTTAAATAATTAAGATCCAGAGTATACACATTCTCTTCTCATGGCACCTTAAATTTATGAATGGTATCTTCTAAAAAAATCAATCATTTTTTGAAAACTAAAAAAAATTATTCATCACTATGTTAAGATATATTTTTTAAATTGTTCTTTAATCCTTACACATATATAAATTTTTTTTCATGGGAAGAGTGTTTATTACCAAATTATCTATATCTCATAAAAATTACATTATAATTATAACCAATACTGACATGACCAATATCTATCTATGATATATAGTGAATACTATAAAAATATTCACTAATATTCCATGATAATTCATTTTAAATCCACCTTCCATCATTGGTTCTCTTATACTATTGTATCTATAATGAAAAATAAATCAATAAATTGTCTTGGTACCCATTTTTTCTAAAGTCCATATTGGTTTGAAATTAAGGGTTTAGGAACGTAGTTTTTTAGGCAATCCCAAACCTCAATCAGTAAATTTTTAATAAAGTTTGTTGGAAATTGAATTTATAACACCATAGAATTTTAGGTTCACTAAACATCTACCATTTTTGTAGTATCCTATCTCAATGTAATAAAACAAGTAATTTTTTAAATATTTATATTCATGGGTCTAGGCACAAAATAATTCTTATAAACATTTGGGTTTTCACTATGAATCACAATTTAAAGTCCATTTTTTGAGTTTTATTATAACCAAGAATTTGATTTAAATAATTTTAATCTGTTTTAAGTACACTAGAATCATCATTAATGAATTCAACATTTATTTAATTTTTTTATTATTATTTCCACGTTATATACGTGATGCTGTGGAGTTTTCAATTTTGGTTCTTATAATAATAATTTGTAGTCAGTTCCTCCTTTTAATTTACAAATACATCATATGATGTCTTTAGTGATTTTTATTATTTCATTAATAGACATATTTAACATATAATGTGAAACAATATTCATCAGGTCACTGAAATGATATATTTTCATTACCTAGATCATTTTAATGATAAAAATAATATAGAAAATGTACCTCATGTGTATGTTCAATAAAACTATTGTTGGATTTCTGATTAGATTGAGAAACTTCTAATTTTGGAGATTAAACATCATAGAATCTATTGAATCAATCCATGATTTTTTCAAAATTTACTTATTCACATTATCACAACAGACATTTATAATGTATTTATTTTCTGTATTTTTATTATTTTTAAAATATAGAATTTTAGGCCATATTTTTCCATGATTTTTTCTCTCATAACACTTTAATTACTTCTTATTTGCATTTGACAACTCATATTTATTGAATGGGTTTTCAAAATTGATTCTATATTTTAATATATTATTGAAAATTTTGAAATAGTGAGCAATATTACTATCTGAATAATAACTACATAAATTATTTTCATCATATTTCTCATATATTATAACTTCTATACACTTCATGCAATACTTTTATGTTTAGACATTAAAAGTATCATTCTACAACTTTATTGACCGATTCTCTCCATCTTCAGCTTCTATATCTTCCTCATACATCTTTATAATTCCAATAAGACCATTTATTTTGATGTTTTTTACCACTTTAGATAGCCTTATTGTATTATAAATTACTCTCTAACATTGTGGTAATAATCTGAGAACTTTTATAGCCTATTTTAGGTTAATAATATGTTTACATAAAATGGAGAAATTATTTAAAAAAATTATGTCATCTATTATACATTATCATAATACCATAATAGAACATTCTAAATTATAGAATATTTGGTTTCCATATATTATATTTGAAAGACAATATATTATATTATTCATTCTAACAGTTATATATTATAATCTACATTTCATGAGCTATTTCACATTATGAAAATAAATTAAAATAATCCAGACCTATTGAAAATATTATATAATTCAATGAAATATATTTTTTGAAATATTTTTCTATAGTTTTTTCATCCCATGATTCTGATTCTATCTTTATAATTTACATGGTGTTATGGATTCCTCATAAACCATTAGAACAATCTTCCTCATATATTTGATCCTTTATGCCTAATAAACACCATAATTCTCATTATTAAACAGTGGTTCATGTAAATTCATTCATTTTTGGTATTTATTGTTACCATTGTTGAATATATATTTATATTTCAATGTTTTACTACTGAGAAATGACAAATCACACACTATGATATCAAATTTTTTTAGGGAATGACCATGTTATGACTCAACAGAGGGAGGGGTGGATTTATTCCCTTAATTTTTTTTAATTACTAAAATATCACTCTTCTGTTAATGAATAAATTTTTTTAGGTTTTATAATATATTATTAATTAGATATTAAATCATAAAAATAAATTAAAAGTGTGTTATCCCTAGAGGTTTAGAGAAATAATTCTTAGAGTCCACCCACCACCACTCCTCCACATGAATGTGATGATTTTCATGAGATCATTCATTCTTCTAGGGAATTCCAGTCCATTTTACAGGGATTTCACAGTTGAATGAACATACTCGAAACATATTACATGAATATGACCATTAAACCAGACTCCAAAAATTCATTATAGGAAACATTATTCTAATTATCTTTTATAGGAAACATTTAAAATGAAATATAAAAAGGGGAAGACTGTTTGAATTTTACCACACAACTACAAGAAACAGCCAACATAAACAAAATGATCTTAAAAAGATTTAATCTAAATAGTAAGTTACTCAAGGAGAGTATTCTCATCATTGAATTTTTTTAATAAACATTGATAAAAAATAGTGACTTATTCTTCCTTGATTACAAATAACAGAAGAGTTTCATTGTTCAAGAATTGAGAAATGAATTATCTATTTTCTTAATTTCACATTACATCCAATGTATATGTCTATTCATTCACACCACCACTACCACATTTTTAAACCCCTTAAAATTTTATAAAATAAATTAAATACACATTGTCTATAACAATTGGGAAAAAAGATAAAACCTTATCATTGAATTCTCTTAACAATAGTACATGAAGAAATATATCATCCTTTTTTGTCATTCTAAATGCATAGATCTTATTGTATTCACTTTTATGTTAGAGAAGAAATCTATTATTTAAGGATTGTATATAAGAATTAAAAATTAATAATATTTCATCAAAAATAATAATTATAAACCATAAGCACAATATATTCATCTTTAATAATTCAATCCACATGTCCAAATTACTAATCTGAATCCATATAGTCAATTTTAAAAATTTAAATCACAAAAAAATTATACATAACATATCATGATTGAATTAAATTGGGATTTAGTTCATGTAGATGAATATAACATAATTGATTTGAAATAATAGAAATAGTTTATTTGTGTATTTAATTCTATAAAAATAATATAGCAGATTATAGTGTCATGAACAATTTCAATACAAATATGATTCACATAAATTATTTCATTAGGAAACCAATTTATGTACCTAACTGATCAAGTAGGTAGTTATACACAAATCTAATTAATCAAAGTAATTGTTTTATAGAGTTGAGAGATTATGTATGAGATTTTGTACATAGGTGATCTTTTGGACATAGATAATTTCTATATATTTTTTAAGATGTATACATTTTGAAAAATCCATTTCCGTTATGTATATGATTCATTGAAGTAACCAGATCCAAAATGTATCCAAAACAATTATGTAGAAAAATTTATGAATGTATATATATTCAAACACAAATATCAAGAATCTATAAATATAAAAGAATTCACTGATTATAAAATAATAAAATAATTCCAGATAAACAAAAATCCAATATTGGGTCATTAGAATAGTATTATGGATAATTTTGAACATCAAAACCTAATGAACATGTCATATATTGGATTAGTGTTATTATTACAACCTGTTATTCTTGTATCTATCCTAAACAATCCTTCTGGTTAGATATTTGAGTAGTTTTCATTTTAATAAATGTAAATTAAATGAAGATCCAATGATGTTTTCACCATTTAATTTTAGATCTATGAGAAATGTAAAATTTTAAGGATGCATATTTATCACATTAGAATATTCCATCAATAATGAATGTTCAATGTGTATGTATTTATGAAACATATTATTAAAACACCTCTTAATGAAATCATGATGATAAAAAATAATCAGTTGATTAATCCTTGTTTGATTCATGGAGGATATGACATGTCAATGAAGAACCCTCTTGACTAGATAGAGAACATGGATGAATAGTGAAAATTTTTGGTAAGTATCTTAGAAAAACAATCTTGGTATCATTTTATTTCATGAATCTATATTATATTGATATTTTTTATGGATTGATATTTTTTAGTGACCTGGGACTCTCTTTTAAAATTGACAAAAAAATCAAAATTCATTATTTGATCAAAAATAGATCCACTTAATTTATATTTCTTCTTTTAAAAAATCTCAATATTGTCTCTCCTAATCGAAATAATTTTTTATGTGAATCTAGAATCCCCATCTAGACATGGAATATTATTTATTCTTTATTCTAAACATCTTTCATAAAAAAATAGAACCTGTGCTAAGAATCCATTATGTGTGATCTCGTTATCCATTGGTAGTCGACATGATTATAAAATCAATATTTAAATAAAAATTAATTTCTACTTCAATAAAATGTGGTATGAAGCGACTTCCTTTTTAAGGATATTGTAATCTATTTTACCATTGATTCATAATTTGATTTAAGTGAATATTTTCTTGATTGATGATGATTTCTTGTGGATGTGTGTGTTGTTGGGTTACCCTCATTTGACCATTGTTTCCATGATAATTACAAGAGCAATTTTTTGGAATTAATTATGTTAACTCATGTTGTTATATTATGCCACTATATTTCTTTTCAAGAGTGGTAATTATTTTCTAATCTTGTTCTTACATTTTGTGTGTTATATTTCAATTAGAGTTTGGTAAATGGTATTTTCTACATGGTGGTATTTAGGGTATGTTTACTACTTGATGGTAGAGACTGATAACGATCTATAATAACTCTAACAGACCCATATAAAGGATAAGTGAATTATGTGTTGTGGCATGACTGAGAAATCGATTCCTTGTAGATATTGATTAGACATTATGGAACTTGATTTTATGATGATATCGAGTTCACTTCACTAGTCAACCATGTGGTTGGACTTATGACTTGTGGCCTTATTAACTTAATAATTTTCAGTGGTTCTTGATCACTTCTAATATTTATTCATTATCACTTGAGAATTGAGATAAATCATGTACATTTGGGGATTTTGGTTTTCTAATTAGCACATGGGTGTTCAGTATTTTATTATTGATTTATTCTTGTGCATTTTTTTTAATTCATGAATTAGACATGATATATATGTAAACATTTTTAAGGATAAATTGGTGGTTTAAAATTTGGTTTTAGTACTTAAACACTATATTGTAATTTTGATAAGTGAATAGATATTAGGTATGGGGATCTAGTGAAGGGAATAGAGCATGAGTTAGATGACTTAGTTGAAGATCATAGTGATTTTTGTGGAAAAATGCTTCATTCTATAAGATATTGGTATTTATTTATTTTTTTGCATGCCTTCATATTTATATTAGATTTTATTTATGTATAGGGACTCCATTTATTTATTATATGACATGTGTTCTACTTGAAAACACTAGTGAAAAAAACGTTTTTACATCAGTTATTTTCAATTTTTTACATCTAATTTTGGTCGATGTGATTGCAGGGGCATTATAAATATTATTTTCTATGTCCATTATTTTAAATTCGTTGTAGAAAACAGAAATCCAAATCAATTCTCACATCCGTTCTTAAAAACCCAACATGGAAAACGGTTCGTATTCATGGTTTATTATGTCAGTTTTTAAATAACTGTTGTAATAGGTTTTTTATTTCGTCTGTTATTCAATAACAGGTGTAATTAAAAACCCCTCCGAAAAATTTTTCACATTTGTTTTCTAATAACCAATGTAAAAAAAACAAGGTTATCATGTTGGTTATTTTCATAACCGACCTGATAAAACCAATCTACAAATCAATTTTTCACATCGGTTAAAAAAACTGGCGTGAAAACATATATACTACGTAGGTTATTAAATAGAAAATGTAAATATCCATTCCCATGAATTTATTATGTCAGATATAAAATAACCGATTTTTTTTATAATACACTTAAACTATTACAGTATGCCTCAAAAGTGGGCCGGAAACAAGAAGAAAATAGACCAAAACCACTGGACAGCCCCCCACCCCTCGACACCCCCACCCCTGGATATCCCCCACCCCCGGGTCACCCCACCCACTAGACAACCTCCCACCCCCGACCCCCCCCCCCAACACCCTGGACAGCCCCCCCCCCCCCCTTAGGACACCCCTTATTCCATTGGACAACCCCCCCCCCCCCCCCCCGGACTCCCCCTAAACACCCCCAACCCCCCAGACACCCCCTGGACTCCCCCACCCCCGGGATACCCCCACCATCTCTGAACAACCCATCCCACCCCCTAGAAACCCCCACCCCCTAGACACCCTCCCACCGACGAGACGGCCCCATCCCCTGGACCCCCTACCCCCTTCGACAACCCCCACCCACTAAACACCCATAACCCATGGAAAACCCCTCCCACTGCTAGGAAACTTCCCCATCCCCTTGAAAACCCCACCCCTAGACATCCTCCCACCCACTGGACAACCTCCCACTTACTGGACACCACACCACCCCACCCACCCACCCCCCCCCCCTAAATAATCATCCCGCCTGGACACCCCTGACCCCTATGGACAAGCTCCAACCCCCTGGACACCCCCACCCCCAGGACAGCCCCTCCCACCCCTAGTAAACCCACCCTTGAACCCCCCCCCCCACCCTGGACACCCTCCAACCCACTGGACACCACCCCACCCCAATTGACATCCCCCCCCCCCCCCCCCGACAGCCCCCACCCCCTAGAAACCCTGACCTTTTTGGACAGTACCTCACCCCCTGAGACACCCCCACCACTAGGACAACCACTACCCCCCCCTAGACACCCCACCACAACAAACCCCCCACCCCTTGACACCCTTTGACCCACTGGACCTCACCCAACCCCAACTGGATAGCCCCCACCCCCAGGACACCCCACCCCCGAGACAACCCCCTGGACCCTCCCACCCACCATGGACATACCCCTAACCCCTTGGACACCCCACACCATGGAAACCCCCTACTCCTTGTATAGCCCCCCAATACACACCCACCCCCCATGAAACCATCACTATGCTCTGTGAAAGTATGAAACAAGCAGAAATTGGACCAAAAGCAGGCCAAAACCATACCAAAATCCAGACCAGAAAAACATCAACACTAGATTGAAACACTATGAACCATGTAAATATTATAAATTCAAATATATAACATTAAAAACATAAAATTTCAACTAAAAACCTAAATCTGACCCAAACAACTACCAAATACCCAATTATAATTAAAATATTACAAATTACATTTCACTGCAAACAAAATAAATTCCAATCAAACATATAATATAATTTTACCAATACACATGTAAGTGTTTTACCTATTGAGAACTATAGGGTTGAGTGTCATAAAATTTCTATGAATAAAATGTATATTAGTTAACATCTATAATGAATAAATCAAATGAAATATTATGGAATAGTTTATAAGGAAATCATACCAGGTCAAACTTCAGAAGTGTTCCAGTTGTAATTATTTCATACATAAATCTTAACATATAATATCCACATTAGACAACACCTTTTTGTTCATTAAAATTAAATTTAAATTAAGGTCAATTAAAAGTATCATTTTTATGTAATACATCGAAAACTACACATTATAAATGGACATTTACCTTTACTTTTACATATTTGATCATGGAACCCTTTTTCATTGTTTTTTCAAAAGTAGACCAATCCCATAATTGAAAATAATAAAAATGGGATAAATTCAAAATTAAATATTATATTAACAACTATTAAGAAATTAAATCATAATTTTCCAACATATTCTAAAAACTTTCCCGCGCACTTCCATGGACAGATCATATCAAATAAATTGTTTTCTCCCCTAAACAAAAAAACACATAGAATCCAATTATCACTGATATAAAAGAAAATTTAAGGTTATTTTTTATTTTAAAAGATAATAAACACTTTTCCAGATATATGTTTCATACCCCTCACAAAAAAGCATCATCCAACACTGTGTGATTATATTATGTTCAAATGATTCAATAATATAAAGTGTTATTTGTTCCTCATATAATGCATGTCCTTTGGGGGAAATCAATTGCGGATCCATGAATACATATACATCTGTTTGATCATTCTTCTCACACATGTTATAAATATACCAAATACAAAACAGATATAAGTATACATTTTTAATAAATATATCATAGTTAATGGTGTTAAAAAATAACTGGAAAAAATATTCACTATGTTTATGCCCAACTTATCTCTAGTAACAAGCTCGATGATATCATTTTTCAGAATCCCTACATTGAATTCACATCCACAAACATGAGCTTCCTTTGGAAACTCATAATGATCCGCCAATAAATTTGAATATCTAGACAATCGGTCAAGAATCCGAGAATATCTGTATGATGTCATAGCCAGTTGTATGTGCTGTTGTCTATACAATATTTCTTTACATTAGAAGTATTCCTATAAAAATAAATATAAATATATATAAGTTTTCAAATGTCAAAATTTTATTAAAAATTAAAAGAAAAGATATAACATACATAACACTATGGTAATGAGTCACAGAAGTCTGGATGGGAAAACTAAAAAGTGGTTGATACTTTTTCCATTTGTCATCACCTCATCTGTATGTAATGGTATTAGTGCTGATCTTCCTATAATATCATGTACAAAGACTCTATGATGCACTAACTCAAAATTTTGATGATGAATTGTATCTCATGTGCAATATACCATCCCATATGAAATTATATGATGGTGAGGATTATCAACAAACAACTCAAAATAAGTAGGAATCAGTGGTGGGGTAGTAGGACAAAAAATGGGGTCAGCAGGTTGAGGTGGAAGAGTGGGAGCTACTGGAGGAGGTGGAGGCTAAATAATGGGGTCTGCAGGGGGAGGTGGAGGAGTGTGAGATAGAGTCTGAAATTGTATTTTCATATCAGAAAACATAAACTACACTGATGATCTAATCTTTTACTCTATAGTCGCATTAATATTGTGAAATTTAGCCTCTAAGGGTTCAATTTTTTATAAACATTTTCAATGGAAGAATTTGAATAATGTGGAAACACTTTTATTACTAATACACCCATCAAATATCCCCATACATAACTATAGTGTTTGGGATTTCCCAATGCTGTCGATAAAATATATTGCCTCGCAACAACTGTAAATACCCCATGTTCACTCTACTTCTAAATATAATCCTATATTAATTAATTGATCATATTTGCAATGATTAAAATTATATAAAGAATATAATTAACATAAATATATAAAGTAAATATCATACAATCCTCTCAGCTACAATTATCGATTCTTCCAAAAGATATTTTCCCTTTTTTACCATCTGATCTCTCTTACATTTTTCATGTCTAGATGGAGGGGATAGATGGGAAACCACTCCATAGAATGAAGACTCAGCTGCCAGTTTTTGTAATTTTTCTACCATCATTTGTTCTTCTAATAATGTATACCATCCCTGAGATAAAATACGAGGGTATACATTTTTAGATTGGATATCTCGATGAGATTTGCTTTTTGCGGTAAATTAATAACAAGAAATCCTAAAAAAATTTAATAAGATCATTTATATAATAATTCTTATAAATGATTACATTTCCCTTACCAAAAATGAATCTTTTCTTCTAATTTCATCAAATTGCCTCCATGTGTCTTCAAATATGAAAGGATATATATGACAGGGATTTTCAAGATTACTATGACCAAAAATTAAATCAGATGTGAGGGTTGATTTGAAATCCCTCCATCTCTTAGTATCCATCAATAAACATTTATTCCTAACTCCTCTACTATCAGAAGTATCAAATGTCATCTGATATATAAGTGGAAAAACATATTATACAAAAACATTTAAGGATTAGTCAAGCAATAGAAAAATATCTTTCAAAATTGTATCCCACAACTAAGATATTTTTTTCACACTTCTCCAATCATCATATTAAATTATTACTTTTCTTTTACCATAAGTTGATACAAAACTCTTAAAATATTTTTCATCGAACCTCTAGGATTATCAATCTCATCAAACTCAACCAGTATATTCTAGTGTTGGCTACGTGCAAGTGATAATTTTGGTCAACGCGGGCACCCACGTTTACCAACTCATGAACTATTCATTTTCGTTATGGGAGCACATAAGGATGATTGGGGAATATAAAGAGGATCATTTGAATATTCCTCCCCAGAAGTATGATCACGATGATCATCTTCAGAATCATGTGATTGATCAACCGGTTGATCTTTAATTATCCTTCAATTAAATAATCTTTAGTTCAAAAATATACAAATTCAAAATATTACAATACTAATGTAAAAAATTGATAATTGAACTGAGTTATGTAATTGTAAATATGGTAAATTTTGATAGAATTTTAAATAATGGTAAAGATGGTAAACATAGTAAACATGGTAAATATGGTAGTGTAATTTTCATTCAACAAAATTATTATATATATAATTTATGTAAAGGTAAATTATGGTAAACAAGGTAAACATGCTATATAAGGTAAATTAATTGTCATTCAACAAAATCAATAGATATATAAGTTACGTAATGGTAAACATGATAATCTAAACTAAATAAAACTAAAATAAACTTAAATTCTAACTTTTTTGTTTTAATACACATTTTATTAAAGAAGAAAATTACAATATCTAACATATTATGAAAATATTAATTTTAAAAAATAAATAAACATTTGTTTCCTATAAAATTAGGAATGTATAGATGGACTGATTTCCCAAATTCTTTCATTATGATTGTTCCTTAGGGAACAAAGCATGTTTTCAATATGACCATAATTATTTTTTTCGAATATTTCCATATAAGTAGGTATCTCTCATAAATCAACATCGTTATCAAGTTGATCCTCACCAACATATTGGTTTTTCCCCTTTAAAACAACAGACCACTGTATATCTGATTGATCAACTATATAGAAAAACTATTTTGTATGTGCTTCCATTATAAAATAATTTTTTTCCTCTAATCTATTCAGATTATCAACTTTCATTTCAAATTCATTATGTCTAATTCTATGGTTATTGATAAACCATCTACAATTAAAAATAGGAACTCAACCTACAATATTTCTTCAATGAAACCATAATATACACTTGATGCTAAAATTGGGGTTTTTTGTTTAGAACGTGAAAAATACATTGCTTTTACAAACACCCATACAGCACTATTATTAACTGCACTTATATATTATGGAGGTTTCGTATGAAATATATATCCATTAATGTCATAATTAGACCATTTAAAAATTTAAACATGGAACACCCTCTAACCATATTAATGTCTCTGATACATCTGATCTTCCAAGCATGGTATTTTAAAAGCATGGAAAAAATGTTTTAGTGTGCTTCTTCAAAATCCACATTTATTTCTTATTTGGATAACCTCATTTTAGTTCATTAATATGCAATGTGATATACAATTGAGCATCAACTATGTTATTCATGATGTATATTAATACCTTCATCATCTTTTCATCTGAAAACAATTTGACTTTCACCCCACGAATCCCCATTCCCTTATTATTAACTCGTTCATGGCGAGATGGAGGCAAACCTATGTGCACCATTGTATCCATGTAGCTCATATAAAACTCTACGTCCTCCATATAAATATAATTTTAAAGAATGTAGGTTTCAAGTCAATATAAATTCTTAACATATCCCATCAAAATTTTCATATACCTTTCAAAATGATACATCTAATGAAGATAAACTCATCCACAACAATTTATTTCTTGTACCAAATGAACCAATAAATTCACTATTATATCAGAAAAATATGTAGGAAAATTCATTTCCAATTGACAATGTGTTGAAATTTGATCCTTTTCGAAAAAATTTTAAGCATTCACATTAATCACCATATAATAAATTAAATTGAAAAAATAACACAACATCATTATAGTCTTTCTATGACAGATTTGAAATATTCTATGCAATATAATTGGTAGAATTTGTTGCATCATGACATGAAAATAAATTTATTTCATACCTATCAACATCAAATCCTTCAATGAGAGAAAAAATTTTACATATAAAGAATAACATTGAAGCACTTTGATATCACGAAGACACTGAAAAAAGATAGTTTTCTCCCTCTTGGATAATATATGATAGGTCGGGGGAAAAAAATTTCGACTTCCATTAAGAGTGGGAGGTAACTCCAAATGGACTCCCATTGATAGTAAGTCTAATTTTTATTCAACCCATCTTTAGTCTTTTATTTAGTATCAAACAATGATTCATTCAAATTGTCATTGATATTCTTCTTCATGTGCATGACATTAATATTATGTTTAACTTTATGGTATCCCCAATATGGTAGCTCAAAAAATATTGACATATTCCTCCAAATATGGATAACATTACCATTTTTAGGTGTCTTTTCCAATTTCACATCATGTTTTTTCACCCTCTCAAAATACACGTAAGGGGATAAAGGTTTTGGAGAAATATCAAATTCATCCAAGCTATTGAATGCCTTTTTTTAGTCTTATATAAGAGTGATCCATAAGAAAAAACTTTTGATGACCAATGTATAATATTTCGCCCCATGATGAAATTGAGAATATGAAGTCTGTTTATCTCAAATTGGACATGCTTTTTCATCCTTAACACTGTATCCAGACTAATTTCCATACGCTTGGAAGTCATTAGTTGTGAACATAAGCCCTCCATACAGTTGAAAATATTCCATTTTATAGGAATCATACTCCCTAATACAATTCTCCAATAAAAGTATCAAATAATACATCAATGGAGACATAAAAACTTCAATATCATTTCAATGTTTCTTTAGACCAGATATCACTATACTCTACATGACATCTTTTCTCTTCATAAAAACATTTAAAAAGAGGCTGTAAATTACCAATAAAATAGGTCATGAACTATATGTGCTAATGAGGGTCTTTTATGATTCACTCTATCTATGCACAACCCAAGTTTGATATTTCTTATTTCATTTCCAAATATAGGATACTGCTAATAAATTCTCATCCATTGTGGACAATCATCTTGATGCCTTATTTTTCCATCACGTATCTGCTCATCAGAATTCCATATTATCAGTTTTGCATCATGTGAATTAGAAAATAAACGTTTCAAATGATTAATTATAGGAAGATACCAAAATACGTTGGTAGGGATCATTGTAATCTCTACATCAGCTTTTGATTTTTCATTTAACTAATACTGTAATGTCCCACATTTAGGAAAATCTGATAGAAATTCACATTCTTTACTTTATATCATACATTCATTCGGATAGGCACGTATTTTCTTATATCCTAATCCAATTGGGCATAATATTTTCTTGGCCACTTAATGTGAATCTAGAAGATCGTTGTATATTGGAATAATTTCTTTCAATAAATAAATGATATTTGTAAAAAATTTGATAGTTAATCCATGTTTTTTCTATAGGCTAATCAATCATAACATCGCCGAAAAAACCCATAAAATCCATACAACCCAGATATAATTGTTTTTCAGTATCACCATATAGACACGAAACTGTAAGTTCTATCTCAATTTGTTCGGCTGCAATTTCATGAGTCATTTATTCAATTCCATCAGATTTACCATCCTACAAATCATCATCATCAGTAGATCTGACATTGTGTCCCGTTTCACTATTTCAAATCCAAAGGATGTAACAAAGATTAAAACAATGACAAATCAGATGATCTTTGATGTCTCTACTTTTTAACATATTCATATTCAAACATTTTAAACATGGACATACAAACATGTCCCTTCTTTTTGATACATTTCATTTATTAAATTCAAAAATGGTTTCAACAACTTCTTCATATTTATTACTCATTCGACATGGAATAATCAAACTTCAACTCATTTTTACTTATAATAAATATAAAAATTATACTTCTGGTTAAGATAATCTTATTTTATATTTTTATGAAAAATATCATAATTTAAAACTAAAAAAAAATTAAATATAAAAAAAATATAAGCTTGTTTGAAAAATATTTTAAAAAGAATATATAGTTAGATATAACATTTTTAAATTCATCTTGGATCCATTCTTTTTAAGGTTCATAAAAAATACATCCTTGTGATACTGGATACAAAATTCACCCTTGTGTTAAAAAGAAATACGATTTAAAAATATTCATATATGTATACATTCACAAAAACAATTACACATATCCCAATTATTTAAAACCATTAGGATAGCCCCTAAAACCGTTGGGATAATATACCCCAATGGTTTCAAACACTTTTGGGACGATGATCGTTGCAATAGCCCTATACCAATGATTCTACATGAACCCTTTGAATATACTACGTGAAGTTAAAATATTATAATGGTTTAATTGAAACCATTGGGATATATATGTATATATAAATATAAATGGGTTGTCCAAGGGGGTAGGGGCAGTCCAGGGGGTGGTGGGGGCATTCTGAGGGGGTACGGGTTGTCCAAGTGGGTGGGGTGTTTATGGGTGGTGGGTCTGGTCCAAGGGGGTGTCCAGGGGTGTGGGAGTGGTGTCTAGGGGGAGAGGGGGATATCCAACCCCTACCCCATTGGAAACCACCAACCTAACCCCTTGGAAAACCCATAGACACCACCACCCCCCCCCCCCCCAAGATAGCCCCCTCCCCTAAATAGCACCCCCACCCCTCTGGACACCCCTCTCCCTTGGACACACCCTAGCCACTAGATACCCCTTTCCCCTATGGACAACTCAGTAACCACCTGGTCACCACCCCAACCACCTGGACACACCCACCCCCGGGACACCACCCCCACCCCTACCCCCTTGGACGCCCCTTGACACCCCCACCCCCTAGACACTAGCTCACCCCTGGAAACAACCCCCCACCCCCTAGACACCCCTACCCCCTCAGAACGACCCATAACCCCCTAGACACCACCCCCACCCCATCAGACACCCCCTGGACACCACCACCCCCTTGGACGAACCCCTCTCCCCCTGGACAATACTGCCCCACTCCTATCGACATCCCCCACCACATGGATAGCCCCCACCCCTCTAGACAGCCCCCACCCCCTGGACACCCCCCATCCTCATGGGAAACCCGACCCCCTTGTACAGCCCACTCACCCACTATACACTATTACCACACCCCTTGGATTCCCCACCGCCTAAACAACGACCCACCCCCTAAACCGACCCCAGCCCTCAAGATACCCCCACCCCTTGGACCCCCACCACCTAGATACCCCTACCCCCATGGAGTTCCTCATCACCCCCCTAGACACCGCCCCCCACCCACCCCATGGACACCCCCCCTTGGGACAGCCCCCACCACTATGGGCATCCCCCAGACCCCCTAAACAACCCCCACCCCTCTAGACTGCCACCATCCCCCTTAGACACCCCCACCTCGTGGACACCCCCGCCCTTCGTGGACAATCCACTCACCCCCCCTAGACACCACCAACCCTCCCCCTGGACACCCCCTCCCCTTAAAAATCCCCAACCCCTAAATAGTCCCCACCCCTCAGGGCACCCCCATCCCCTCGACCCCCACCCCCTAGAAACCCCAAACCCCCTTGGACATCCCACTCACCCCCTTGACACCACCCCCACACCATGAACACCCCACCCCCTGGACACCACCCCCAACCCCTTGGACACCCCCCACCCCCGGACACCACCACCCCTTTGGACACCCCCCCTCCCCTCTAGACACCCCCACCCCTTGGACAACCCACGCCCCTCTAGATATCCCCCACCCCCTGGACACCCCCACCACCTAGACACCCCCACACCCTTAGAAATCCCACTCATCCCCTTAGACACCCCCACCCCCTACACAACACAACCCCCTTAGATAGTCCCATTACCCATGGACACCCCCACCCCACCCCTTTGGACACCCCCATCCCCCTTGGATAGCCCCTGGTCCTCCCTAGACACCACCCCCACCCCCTTTGACACCCCCTGGACACGCCCACCACCAGGACAACCCCCCACCCCCTAGACACCCTCACCAACTTGGACTACCCTCCCACCCCATTAGACACCCCATGTACGCTAACACACAGATGATAGAACACACAAAAATTGTAAACATGCATGATATCACTTGTTTTATTTTACGAGAAATGAATATATCATTGTATAAATGAACACTATGAAACATTCCATGACGGCAAGAAAAAATTTAGAAAAATATCATCTCAAAAAAATTGTTTAGAGGATCATGGAAAAAAATTGAAACAATGTCATGGGAGGATTACATGAGTGTTGTGAGTCAACCTGATATATCTAGGGATAATAATGATTATGAATGATGCTGGAAAAACGAAGATGGAGGGCACAACTTCGAAGAATCTTTTCTAGGTTTTCCTTGCGAGAGAGACAAGTCACTGGTAGCCTGATCGATGAAAAAAAATGACTGAATAAAGGGTTCCATAAATCATTTAAAAGCTTTATCATGTCCATTATTTGATAACCGGTGTGATAAACTTTTTTTTATGTTTATAACAACAGTTATTTAATAACTGATGTAGAAAATAATTTATCACATTGGTTATTTTATAACTGATGTTTTAAATGGTGCATTATCATGTCAGTTCTTTTGATAACCGACATGATAAATTAACGATATTGGCTTTATCAGATTGTTCATTTTTTAACCAATGGGATAACATGTTCAGATTCTATATTTCACGTCGGTTATAAAATAACCGACGTGATAAAGCAAATCTCAGTATTTTTTACATCGGTTATAAAATAATCGACACAAAGCATTGATTCTCATCAATTTATCACATCAGTTATACAATCACCGATGTGATAAATCGATTTTTATAGCTTCACACGTCGGTTATATAGAACCAATGTGAATAATTCCAACACGTTAAACATTTTTTTATACTAGTGAAATATTTATTTTTCGTTGTTTACCTGAATATTTTTATATCTCATTTATTTTATCTGTGTGAGGATATGATAACTCCAGAAAATTCTCCTCACTAACATACATTGGATGCCTAATTCTAGTTGGAATCCTCTTTCATATAAAGATATATAAACATGACCTATGACACTTTAGATGGGGTCATAATTTTTGGGTTATGGCATTGTAATGGTACTGACTAAACTAGGATTAAAGTGTTTAACAATAGGACATGTCTTCTAATATAATAAAAATCATCAATTAATTTGATTTGATCAGATACTTTTGTCTAGCACTAACCATATATTTGAAATGGGTCTTATCTTTTTAAACATTAACATGATGGATAAATTATAGTTTTTTAGAGTTAAAGGTATACATAACGGTACTACTCTACAAACTTATAAAAGGGATATGCTCATATATTGTTTTCTTCAGAATATGAGATCCTTATCTCAACCAATTTATACCCAAATAACAAACGAACTCCACTCCCAAAATCCAATAGGTTTTTTCTCTCAAAATTTACAACATATGAAAAATTAATATTTTAGAAAAAATGAGGATACTCGATGAGGAAGTGGTTATCATAATCGAGATATTTTATGTTTATTTGTTATTCCCCCTACTCGTAATCTATTATATCAAACATAACATGATGACATGGGTATCATAAATTTAAAAAAATATAACTTTTATTTATGATCTATTGAATACTTTTCATGCACCCAAATTAAAAACAATAAAGCATTGCACATGTGTAATTCAATATTACTTTATCCATGAAATGTTATCTTTAATTTTTCATTATCACCTGTAAGTGAATAGACGTAAAATTTTCATAATATTTAGTTTTAAATAAATAATCTATTTTTAAAAAAATCATGATATTGATTAATTAGATCATATAGGGAAATATTTAATTAAAAATCATGTATTTTATAATCATAGATATGGTATGTTGTATATAATCATAACTAAAATTTTATTTTTTCATATATCATAATGGAAATAAAGTAAGTATTATTTTTTATAATGATAATTATAACCTAAATATTGTAATATTTCTTTAAATACCCTTATATATACATTCCAAGAATTGTGGTTGTGAAAAATGAATTGCTTTATTTCATGGAGGATGGAATCCACATGTACGCACAAATGGAATTATCACCATTCAATGAATTGAAATAAAAGAAAATATAAGATATATTAATTTTAAAAAATGATAAATATGCCATTAATATCATATATAAAAATATATATTAA
Source organism: Viscum album (assembly GCA_963277665.1). Lineage (NCBI taxonomy): Eukaryota > Viridiplantae > Streptophyta > Magnoliopsida > Santalales > Viscaceae > Viscum > Viscum album. The sequence continues at coordinate 693,987,970 of OY728164.1, forward strand.
ATTTTCCACCATAAATAGTTTTGAGTGGTAATAATGGAAAATGAATTAAAACATATTGTGAGGTGGTAGTGTTTTAAACACATGAATAATCAATTTGTTTCCCATTTATTTGAACTAAAGAATAATATAGATTAGTAAATTAATACAATAAAATGTAATTATATTAAATATATTTGTTTTATTATATAATCATGTTTGAATTATATTTTAATGTGGTGAAATAATAAATAAAAAACAATTTGTTAAGAATGACACATCTTCTAAAAACCCACATTTTTACACAAAAATCCATCATTTGAGGGTTTTCTAATCATAAACATTCCACCAATAAAAGGAATGGAAATAATGGATTCAACTAGTGATTGAATAAAACAATAGGCCTTTTTGTTTGATGAAATCATGATAATATGATCCCTTCTATAATATTAGGGAGGGGAACTTTAAGAGTTTTTAAAATATGAAATTAACATAATTTAATCTTCATGGACGAAAGCATCCAAACTAAAATAATTAAAATATAGAATGATTATGTGTATAAATCCTATCCTCTAGTAAGATTTATAAAAATATATATTATGTTTTTAACCATACCTCATTGTCTTAACCCATGTTTACCCTTTTTAAAAAATTAACTCAACAAAAAAATTACTTTTTAGGGGTCATGATATTTAGAATAAATCGAAAATTGGCCAATGAATAGACCATGGATAATATTTTAATCCATATTCCAATAACATGAATAAAAATCGGATTTTTATTAATTTTATATCAGTTAATAGAATTTTTTTCATATTAAAATATCATACTTTTCATTTTTGAAACTATTCATTTAATTTGAAATTGAAAACAACATGAACAGAATTGAATTTAAGTAATATAATTTCAAACATAAATATTGTGATATATTTTTCCAAAAAAATAAAGGAACATAATTATTAAATCAACTTTTATTAAATTTTTTATTCATATAATGATTTATTTTGTTTTTTTTAATAATTAAATAAGTAGTACTTCAATGTTCATTAAAATTTAAGGAAAAGTTTTCAACAATAAAATGTCGAAATAAATTATCGTTAAAAAATTAAATTTATAATTAAAATGAAAATTTATTACTTAACATATGTTGGTTTTTACCTATCTCAAAATATTTTAGTTTTTAGAAAATTAAAGTTATATGTTGTATTTATCTTTTATTTAAATATTTAAATTTTAAAAATCATAGCCATATAAATCAAGGTGGTCGTATATTCATGAATATGTTATATATTGGTTAAATATGCTCATAAAATTGCATAACAGAATGTGTTAAGGATACATTATTGCCCTTAACATATTATCTTAAACTTTAATTACTCGACATACCCTTCCCATGGTGATAATTGCTTACTATTATTTTTATTTACAATGAATAAAAATAAACATGGTTTATTTACCAAATATGGACCAAAAGATTCAAAACAGGATATCTATTTTCTAGATTCAATAATTTTTTGTGGAATAATGTTAAATAATATCATACCCATGAGATGCGTTAGAAATTTATTCAAGGAAATTATTTTTATATATAACGTGATTTAATCATATATCTAAGAATATAATTAATTCAAAAGACTAATTTTATTATATATATATATATATATCAAAAATGAACTACTAAAATTTTAAATCTAATCCAAACTATAATTTCAATTTTTAACACTTGAAATGAAAATATATTTTTCAATAGAAATCTGAATTTTTTTCTATTAATTGAAATACAATATTTCTTAGAAATTTTTTTCCATATTATGTAAATATTGATATGGAAATTTCAAAAACTATATTAAATAAATTAAATTAAATATATTTTATTTTCAGAAAACTAATTTTTATATTTGAACATGAAAATAAATAAAATCTATTTTTATGAAAACATATTTTTGAAGAATAAAACGACTTTACTAGAAATTGACTAATTATTTAATAATAATTTATCAATTCTTCTATTTTGAGTTATAATATTATATATATTTCACAAATTATTAATTTCTATTTATACCTTCACATTTATTGGTTAGGTTATAATGGTCATATAAAAATTAAAATATTTTATGTTTCATTTAGGGTCGGTTCTAAATGTCAAATATGTTATTGAACATCGTTTTCATTTTTATTTAAAAAATATCAGGATGTAAAATTAAACCCACTTTTAAAAATATTTCACTAGCAATTTGAACTTTTTCTTGATTAATAAGGATTTGATATATGAAAATACATTTGATGAAACTTGATATCAAAAAAAGGGTTAACAAATCATCTACATCAAAAAATGGAAAAAGAAATATGAATACCATCACAAAACTATGTTTCCAATCATTAGATTAACATTGGAAAGTACATATATCAATAAACAAGAAAATTGTTAAAAAATAATTATAAACATTAATAGATTTCATTGATTATAATACAATTAATGATAAAGATAATGATAACGACCATGAAACCATAAACCAATGAGATGTGAAAACACAATTTAATCTTTCGAGATAAAAGTACCTGGATAAAATTTTGGTTTGAATACATTTTCCTTAGACTAGAGGAATTCAATTACAATTTTGATAAATATCACAAGATAAAAAATACATTATAAGTATAATTTCATTAATTAATCAATTTCCATCACAATATCATATATTTATCCAAACAATTATTATTATAGAACATTTTATCATTATTGAGGCACTAAAATATATTTCTAATGGAAAAAATAATACACAAAAATGAAAAGATATTAATAATATATTTAAGCATTTAACAAAAAAATCATTTTTAGAAAAAGATAATTCTCTTAAAGAATTTGTCATTATATGAATAAATACAACATTAACCACCAATGATTTAATAATTACATTCAAATTTCAAAATATATCATTTAATAAATAACTATCATTAAAAATAACTAAAATATTCTAGTATAATATTGGAATATAAAGATTATATTGATTTTAGAATAATATTCTTCCTAGAAATGTTTTGAAATTTATCTCAAATAACAATAATTACTCATAATATTTCATACAAAAAATGTATATACCAAAATATAATAATCTCAATGAAATGGTAATCATTATATAAAATAACTTAACTCTCCACAGTTCCATAACAAAATAATATATGATTACAAAAAATATTTCTTCATTTATTCCTCACTTAAAAAAAATAATGTTTTGTCTCCCTTATTCATATATATTTGTCAAAATTGTGAACTTCGTCTAAAATAGCATTACTCACCTAATCAAAAAATTCATTTTCAATATGTGCATAATAATTATGATAAATAATATTTTCCAAAAAATATATCAATCTTATTATATCACATTATTGTTGAAAAAATAAATTCAAACTATCCATCAAATCATGTAGGACATTGTACGTATTTCACCCATTTTTCTCGTCAGTTTTTCATTCAATCCTCGTAGTTTATATGGACATGACAAGTTATACTTATTACTAAAACTATATTTATATACTTTTTATAATTACCTAATATGTATTATTAAAAATATTAATATTAACCTCAATCATAAAATACCATATATATTTTGATATTTATCAATACAAATAAATTTTTTAAAATTGAATTATTATTGAAATAATACTTCATGTTGATCTAATGGGTTACATACACCTCAACACAAAAAAAAACCTCCCAAAATGTCATTAATAAAATTAATTTATGATCACATGAAACCTAAAAAAGGATGGTTATGACTTTAGAAATATGATATTCCATCAACTTATAATCCCAAATTTACATCAGTAACTCTTAATTATCCTCACATGAAAACAACCAAAACACCGAAGTTATCTAGAAATTTTATATAATTCCATAGTTAATGATGCAACCTAAACCATTAAAAAATTTATCATTAGGTTTAAAAATTAATTTTCATAAATTTTAGGATCATTCTCTTTTATTGTTTTAGAGATTCAATCCATCATCCTTATGACAATTAATATTCCATAACAATTTTGAAATTCCTTCTTAGTATCAATTTTGTCGAAGAAAAATAATTTTTTAGGATATAAATGTTTTATTTTAATGTAATGTCATCATAGGTTTTATCATGTCATCATTATTATCCACATTGATTCTTAAAATATAGTGAAAAACATTTTAAAAATTTGTATGAAAATAAAATTCACAGTAATGGATATATAAATAAAAAACAAAAAACCATGTTAGTTCATGAATAATTATGAAATTTTTTTCTTTTTCAAATTTAAAATTTGGTGTCAGAAAATACATTTTATTAACAAATAAATATTTGTTTCTTCGTAAATCATTTCCTGAAACAGTTAATATAAAATCTCAAATGTCAAATGAACCCTATATAGGTTTTTTTCTATCTTGAATTAATTATAAATATTTTTCAAAAATAACATATGAATTTCACACATATAAAGTAAAGTATACATTATTTTATACATAATATAATGATTATACACATGGGGGTACAAAAAAATTAACATAATATCATAAGATCATGAAAACATAAGAAATGTGGAATCAGTACAAAACATCACATCAGCCTAAGTCAATGTTAAATGCAAACCCAAAATCATATGGCTGGAAGCGTCCCAGAGTGGGTTAGGTTTGATCTCTAATCCCATACATAATTCCTCATGAGAAAAAAAATTACCATTGTGTTGGTGAATTATATGGGGAAACATAACATTACATATTTATGATTATGTGTTCAAAAAAATTAAATAAACCATTATTAAATATCCTAATAATTAAACAAGGAAAGAAAAAAGGTTTTTAAATCTTCTGTCACATAATTACATAAATTTATTAAATTATCATAAGGAGTGTATTAGCCTAAAAAAAGGGAAAATATGCTTGATGTATATATATGATATGTATATATATATATTAAAAATTTTCCATAACATTATTGAATGGTATATAATGTGATCTAAATAGAGTAATGTCATAACCTATTGAAAATAGTGGATCAGATAGATCACTTACACACATTTACAAAGTATTTCTAGGTATCAAATTATAAATTGAAATAATGTTTTTTTCTAAAAAACATATAAAATAACGAAATATGGGATTTCATTAAACCAATAGAGAGATATTATAACATAATACAAATATAAAATAAGGGTTTTAGTGGTTGGTAAAACCAATAATTTTATATACATTAAAACAAAACATTTACTTTTTCATACATAAAGATAGTCAAAATTTTATGTATAAAATATGTAAAAGGAATAATTTTTTAAGAAATTAATGGGAAGTAAAAAAGTGAAATAAAAGTAAATTTATATTTCATATATGTATATTTAAATTCATTAATACAATACTTATGACAATATGAACATAGAAGTAAATTATTTAGAAAAGAATCCATTAAAACCCTTAAAATGAGGTATTAATAGTTATATGTCCGTTATATAAAACATAATTATGATATATTTTTAAAAAATCATAAATAATGTCAAATATTGTAAAAAATGACCTCAAAAAATTATTTAATAATAAATAATAATTAATTATTTAGTATAACATGTATATGGAAGAAAAAGTGTTCGAATGGAAACATTAAAAATCAATTAAAAAAAATTAGTTTACATACATTGATTCTGACTCATCACATACACTCATTATCATCCAAAATAATACACATATTATAACTATTTAGTTTCATAAAAAATGTTTTATTTTTTAATTTCCCTTCTATTTTATTTATTTTCATGTTATATTCAATTACATTATTTCTTAATTCCACATTGGATGTTTCGAATATATTTGGCTCATAAGTCCAAAATGACTTCAGCAGGATTACGATGGACAATGATGGAATTATTTAATCAACTAAGGAATAATACACTGTAATAATAATCATTTATATATATAAATTATCATATTAAAATCATTTATAAAATATATTTATGAAAAATGATCTTTGTTTCAATCAAGGAGATGGTAGATTGTATTTATCAATGAGTAACATTTCCATTTTTCAATGATCATGATGGATGAAAGTTAAGTGTTATTTGATCATTAAATATTCATATTTACATCCTAAAAACTATATTATTTATTGAAATAAAACTATATATAGAATCCATGAGATGTGGTAATGAAATACTAATTGTATCACTTCATAAAGGTGGTAATGAACATGTACACATGAATGATGTTATCATATTTCATTGAATGGGAAGGTAAGATAATATTTTTTTTATCAATTATCAATAATTATGAATATTTTATTAATATCTTATATATATATATTCATTATGTATATCATTTAAAATATTTAATAGTGGTGAATATAGAAAAGGAATTGTATCACTACATGATGTAGTAGTCCTCTGTACATATAAAACATGGATTCATTTACTATTTGATGGGAAAAGGGAAGGATGTAGGTTATCATAATTACATAATAACTTTTTAGTACATATAAAATATTGATTTAGGTATATAAAGTGTTTGATACTGTAGTGGTTTCTCATGTGGTCATTCGAGTTAATTCTCATCACAATTCTCCATCAGCTGATCTTGATTCTTTTAGAGGTTTTGTACTCAGAATCCTAAAACCACTCATTCTACTCAATTTCATCCTTTTTAATTTCCCCCAATGGAAGCAGTTCAAGAACATAGACTAGGGATCATAAGGTATATTCAACCTTTTACCTTTATCACTACATCCTGTACTATAGCTCCTTCAACCTCTATAATTATTCCCTTTATGATTAATAAGTGAGAGGCAGCTATTCTTCAATCTACCCAGGCTAAAATGTTATTGAGATATGAATTTTTTATTTAATAGATAATTTATTATTATTTTTGTTTTATCTCTTTTTTGGATATAATATAGTGTCCCTTTGGATTAATTGAACATATTTTATTTTCAACCACATACCTCTTTCAATGTACTTTTTATTACTATTAATTTTTGATAATCCCAAGAGGGGTGAATATTTATTTAATTTTTGGCATTTATGAATTTATATTTCATATACATTGAAAAAATAGTTTGATTTATACCTTGGATAAGATCAACATTAATTATATTTATTTTCTTTTAAGATTATTTTATTCTCTGATACTATATTTTTGATATTCATTTGATTTATTTTTTACTTAATATCTATGATACCTTATTTAATTTTGAAAATATTATCACATTAAAGTGATGAAAAAATTAATTTTATGTGATATATTATTTGATACATAGATTCTAAAATATTTCAATTTATGATCATAAAAATGGTGAGCTTTTTGGAACCCTTTGTTTAATTACAAAAAAATAATGTTTATCATGTTTTTAATGGTTTCTATATTTAATGATATAATTTTATTATATAAGTTAGCTTAGATAATTATTGGATTAGAATTAAAAAACCCATCGAATGACTTGATTCTCCATTCAGAGTGAGTCACAACCAAGAATGATATGTTCTTGATGTTAAGGCACCAATAGGAATAAGAAAATTTTGATACTGTGTCACCACAAAGAATGAATGGTCATTGAAGTTGTGTCACTTCCAAAAGGTTCATGGAATGAATCACCTATAATATTGATCCATAACTAGAAATATGTAACTGTTGATAATGTATAATTTCCAAGATGACATATACTCAGACCATCAGATGACCTAACATCATAAAAAAGTCATTGTTGAGAGGATTCAATATTGATATCAGTCACCACTAGAAAAAGTCACCTTTTAGATAAGTCACCATTGAGATGAATCATCATTGAGACGAGGCACTACTCTGCAGGAGTTGCCGCTAGATAACTAACCACCAGCCCAAATCACTTTTGGCCTGACTCACTGCCAAATATTAGTCACTAGCAGGATGAACCACCATCATAATTTTGTTACATTTTTATTAAATTAATCTAACAACTATTTTATTTAAATTAACAGTTTGTATAATTTTAATAATTATTAGTATCTATTGCAGGAAAATATTAAAGTCTTGTAAAATTTAATTTAGAGGATGAAAAAGATCATGATGATTTCTCATCAAATGAAACTACATTATACATCCTCATATATTGAAATAAATATCTTCATATGTGTACATGAGAATATGTGATTCCAAATAGTAAAAAAAAACCCCTCATGTTATGTACTACAAGGATCACTCAAAGAGAGCTTACCCAAAGCATTGTTTATATACATTTATAATATGAAATAACAGAGTACATAGAACATAAAATCCCATATCAAATCAGATTTAAGAAATACTATGATTCAGGTTTTTTTCTATGTTTTATAGAGAAATTGTATTCTATCAACTTCGAGACACATCCAATGGGACCCAATATTCAATAGAAAATATGATCATGAAAAACTATCTCCACTAAATCTTTATAATTATCTTCTTATTTTTTCTATTTATATTCTAAAATTGTGTGGTTTACTTTATTTATTATACACACAATACATCCTATGCAATAATTGAAATATAAAATGTGTCATATTCTCAATATATCCTTCTGTATACACACTTTGTTGGGGAAAAGGTCCTTTTGTAGATTTTGGAAATTTTAATCGCATAGTTATTATGGAAGAGGTCCATGTGTAGCCTAAAAAACATGTAAATGTAGTCTTAATACCTAAACCAGGTATTAGAGCAAGGGTATATTTCAATAATCTTTTTGGAGGTGTTTTATTTCAAAGTGGAGAGGCTAAGGTCTCTACAAGAGACTGAACCTCTTGTTTTTAATCTATTATGTTTCTTTGTTTAGTTTTATTCCTTCATGATTTAACCTTCACATGTTTTTATGTGACAAAAATTAATAAATTGATAAGTTAAACTTAAATTATTTTTTATAATGTATTTATTAAAAAAATTATTTCATAATATAAATAAATTTTTATATATTTTTTTAACTAAGACAAAATAACTCTTTGAGAAATATTTAAAAGATCAAAACTTATATCGATATATTGTTTTGGTTAACTTGGAACACTTAATTAATATTGTTATATAATTAAATATTATTTTTAATAGAAATATTTTTTTGTAAATAAATTCATCCATTGTTTATGTTTCTCACCCAAACTAAAAGATATGATAATGTCGCTCATGTGTACAGCAGATTGTTGCCTCACAAAGCGATGTGATTCACCATTCACTAATGCTTTACATGGAAGGTAATATGGAAAAATATTATAAATATATGTGATAAATGAAATAATTATGATACTCATGAAATATTTATAATTCATAAAATATAATAAATCATTTTATTTTTTACGGTGAAAAATGTTATCATCCGTCAGGTACATGTGGACTACCAACTTCTCAAAGTTATGTGACTCTCTTTTCATCATTTCTCTACATGGATGATAAATATAGAATTATATTCAATGAATTAATATGGTATATATAATATTATGTTAATTAAATAAATAATAAATATTACTTAACTCATTTCATTAATGATCTTTGAAAAATGGAATCGTTTCCCATTCATTTGCATGACGTACTATCTCTATTATTGTGTCATTGACCATTTTTAATAACCATCATTCATGATTGGAAATAAAAGTATTATTTATGAATAAATATTATAATTATATCCTGATTAACATTCTAGTGATTTTAAAACTATATAATATTCTATGGAATTGGCACATTTAATGGAAAACATGGAAGAAAAAACAAGTAGATAAACATTAGACACAACATAAATAGTCAATGATAATTAACTAACTAGTGATAAGATGTTATAAAAGGATCATATATGATATTATAAAAATTAACATGGTTTTATAATAATTTAACAACATGTTTACAACACTCTAAAAGTGGTTAATTAATTTTCATCCAAAAGGAAGTCTTAGGTAAGGGATTTTAATCCCACATTTTTACTTCGGTGTGATACATGCCAAATTCACCACCTATTTGATTTCAGTGGTTTATACACATCCCATGAATTTATATTATTATTATTATCATGAAAATTATTTTAATATATATTAAATTTATAAGACCTCTATTATATGGGGCTTATGATTCAAATTTTCCAATGAGGTTAGAGATTTATGTCGTAATAACAAAATTTATCAAGGTTGTTTCTGATTATGTATCCAATAAAAAAATATAATGAATTACATCTAATTTTTTTTTAATGAATTTTCTTCTCATATATTTATTCATGTTATATTCATCGAATTGGACCTTCTTTATTAATTGGTACTTAAATGAATTTATAAAATGTTTCTATGAAAAATATGATTTAATTATCTCTATTCAGGACCCTTTTTCCTCCAAAACAATGTTTTATAAAAATATTTTAAAAATCATTTTAAAAACATGAAAAATTATTTATTTATGAACACATTATCAATTAGTGAATATTTAAAATTCTTTGGAAATAATTCTTCATGTTGTTTTACAAATGATTACCATATCTGTTTTAAATAAAATTTGAAACCAATCATTCTTTTATATCATGTTGAATAAACCTAATTTAACTCTATCGTGACATTAATTTTTATTTTATGATTCAATAATACTTATTAATGATTAATTTAAAATAAAAGTTATTTTAAAATGTTTTAAAAAGTGTTTCTCAAAAATATAATGGTTATATTTTATAATAAATGTTTTAATTGGTTTTTGTTATATGTTTCCATGGTTTATTTCAATTAAAATGATTTTTTAATCATATTGTGACTTTTCAGTATTTCAAAAATTTATTTTTCAAAAGTAAAAAAGTTTTTTTTTAATAAAAATATATTTAATGATATTTTAATGGTATTTCTATTCATGAATGTTACCAACCCTTATCGTAATATTTGATCCAGTGGTTTTATTTTGTAGTAATATAGGCATCATTATTTCACTAAACTGATTAAGAATATTTCAAATATATTTCTATGGAACTCATTAAATTATTATAGGCTTATCAGGTTTCAAATATTTCTTTATGGAACTCATTTCATTTCATTAGGTTAATAATTTTTAAAGATATTGATATATAACCCAATTTATTTCCATTATTCAATCTTGTTATGAAATGAATAATAATATTTTATAAGTATTATGATGAAACTAAATATCGTTTGACATTATTCAATTTTTTGTTATTGGAAATTGATTATATTAGGGGGAATCATATATAGTGTTGGTTGTGCTTGTTACATATTATATAATGGGTAATCCTAGATAGAATCAGATTAACCTATTAAAGATTATACGTTGGTGCAACCCATATAGAACCAATTAATCCCATTATATATTAAATGGTGGGTGCAAATATATAGTGCTAAAATTTATTGGTAATGATTACGATATCTAGAGAATTATATTATATTTGGACTATATAGTGATTCGAACTATAAAGGTTATGTAAGGTTTCTCTAATATGGATGTTTTAAGATACCAATTTGTTTGAACTATTGTTTCTTTGGGTTTATAATTTTTCCATTGATCTAGATTGATATCACATGTCTCATGATTATTAACTATTTATAATTTTTCCTTTGTTAAAGAATTATTACATTTTTTAGGATTGATGATACATTTATTTCTATATATAACTTATTTTTCAATTCTATCATCCACTCTAATAAAGTCTTCATTCCCTTATATAGTTCTTATACTCATTGGATACATTCAATAATTAATTATTTTTATTTCCCTTAATATAAATTGGATCTCAGACTTTTTATGTTTCTTCTCCACTAGGTTTTAAATAATTATGAAGAATAAATCTCATCTTGCTATGATTTCATGTAGGTGATAATGATGATATAATGTGAAGTTATAAAATATGTGTTATGTGGGAGAAATAAACATTTATTGTATTTTGTATTATTTATGTTAGCCTTCATCCTAGTTTGATAAATATCTAAAACAAAATTGTCCTTCAGAATGTAAGTGATGAAATTTTTCCTTTGACATTTTTATGGTTTGGATGGAAATAATTTTTTTTTCACATTTATTGATATCAAATGAAGAAACATAATCATAATTATTTAATCATATTATACACAAATAAGGGTTTGGGCCCTTATACTAGAACTTCTTTACCTTAAAATACTACATTATTTAGTGGTTTAGGTAGGAAAGGGGCCCCGTGTTTAATGATTGATCTAGAGAAGCTTGATGTATATTTGGTCATTAGTTAAAGATGAGGCTCAACGATTGTAGTGGTGCTTTATTATTTTTTCATATTGTATATTTTCTAGTGGTGAACTAAATGAAGGATGATTAGTTGGTTTGTATAATTATATTCCGGGTTATTTCATTTGATATAGAATGTATTTTATTTGTTGGGTTTTTTTGTACATGAAATATTATAATGTGAAATTATTTTTATTTCTTCATGTTTTTTATTGAGATACAAGTGTATAATCTCGCATTATATTAAATTAGAACCTTGATACTCTTTGGAAGCCTCTAGAGTATGGGGAGGTATAACTAAATACATGTGACACCCCCATGGTGGACACTAGTATATGATCGAGTGATTATGGGGTATCACACCATAAGGTTTCATATTCTCTATGAGAAATAATATAAATGGTCTTGGACCTCCATCTAGTAAATTTCTAAATTTCAACCAATCATCCATTGAACTAACTAATCATCCCACTCATCCTGATCTGGTACTGAAACATTGTGCTCTCAAAATTACTAGATATATATATATATATAAGATTATTATGTCCCCGATCCAATATGAAACAACTAAAACTACTTGAATGGGTATGTCATAGAGGTTATAGTTAATGGTAACCACAAATCTCTTGATCTGGGGTATGATAAAAAAACATCAATTTTTTCTTGACTATGAACCATCCACCTTATTATACCTATATACAAACATCGTCACATTAAATCATCTTATTACCTCTGATACACATGATACCTAACTTCTCAAATATGGAAAACTCCACCATTGAGTATCAGGCCTGAATCTATTACATCATAGTGGTCCACAAACCCACTATAAAAAATAACCAACAATCCAATACTAATAGTTAGTCCTAATGAGAGTTAACCCAAAGAAATTGATCTCACATGATTCCATGTGAGGATTTTATTCCTACCAGCTAAAGACACTCTCTTCAACCATTAGTAATTCAATAAATTATGATATCGTAATAATTCAAAGACATATTTGGTAATGAATCTACAAACTTCTAATCAAGTCATGATACATAGAATCATGGTTCGATTCTAAATCCAATATCCATCACATAAAATCATTTATCATTTTTTAAAATATAACTAAATCAAAACATTAGATAACAACAAATAATAATCAAAAAATTAAAAATAATTATATGAAAAGGGGATTCAGTTATTTTTATTTTAATCTCATACCCAACCACACTTAATGTGTGATCATATAAAATGTTTTTCTATAATTCACGAATTTGATCTATGTTTTCAGGAAGGATGATGAGTCATTAAGTCCAACACAATAATAAGGTATCATATAAGTTCTTATTCCCATAATATCCTCAGTGGAATAAACACATATCTATATAAATACTAAACAATAAATGGTTTTAAATCACATACTTTCATTATAAGTTCACAATTTCATTATGACATAACATTTGGAGTCACATGACCCTTTATCAAACTTCCTCTAACCTAACAGATTTTCCAAATTGCATCTGTAAACATATCCCATATTCCATAAATGGTCGATCATGCATACACAAAATCTAATCAAACCATTAAAATGATTGTATACAATGATTACTATTGAAAATTTCAATATATTTCCTAAAAGGCCATACTTGAGACCAAAACTGTTGGATATGAAATATGGTCATACCTACAATCATGAAAATAAATATATGGGTTAAAAAATTTCCAAAACCATATAGGTATACAACCTACTGTTACATGATCTATACCATGGTTCACATATTCAAGGGTTAAACATAATTATTATAGGATAATAAGCCAAATCATCTACCATAATTTTTTTAAATGAATGGAAGTCACATAACTACATAGAGAATCACCCAATCTTCTATATGAATATGAAAAAAATCCCTCTTCTCAATCCAAAATCAAATCACTTATCACTCAAGTGTCATTCATATTATATAAATAATTAAAAAATCTAACCACTATTATTATTATAGATTATTATAAATATTTGGATATCATACCTCACTCAGAATTTTTACACCTCATTACAACTCATCCAAGGAATATAAAAGAAATTCACCCTTCTAGTGGGATCAAATTGACCTCATCGTGATCCTAAGATGAAAAATTCATCACAATTATCTCCAAAAAAATCAATAGAACATATTTTTATAAGTGTCAAAATGTAAAAAGAATATCTCATTCTATATTCTTAAATATATAATGAATATCATGTGCTAACACCCCATTTTAAGACATTATCAACAATCCCATTTAAAATCCCATACAAGGGGACTCGCTTTATGATGACAGTCATTATCGAGTATCCATTGATTGAACTTACCTATTGAATATTATTATCACATTTATAGATACATCCATGGATCTTCCCAATAAATACACACCCTTATATAGTTATATTTAAGTAATGGTAAATAGAAATTAATAAATCCTGATACATCATACTCACCCAACTAAATAAGGGTCTCACAATATAATGGGATAACTCTAACCTAACCTACCTAGACTCAGGGTAATATATATTGTATTCAATATATTAATTAAAAAATATAAATAAATTATTAAAAATAATAAATTTGTTAAGTAGATTAAAAAATTAACGTTTCATAGTAAAACACTATAGATGTTTTTTATTGACACATTAAACAACATGTCCTTATATCATAGTCACTACGTTCAACCATAACAAATCATGCTTCTATCAGATGAATATTATATCCCAATATGATTCATGATCCCATTATAACTTCAACCCATATATAAAATATAATTCGTAAAATAATAATATCAAAATATCATACAATAAATAAATCAAACAATACAATTTTAATAGAAATAGTCTAAAAAACAGTCCCATTATAACATGGAGTTCCTCTCATATAGTTATTTTAGTCACAATAATATAACATGATCCCTTATATATAGTCCTATATCCATATATCATATATCAAATAGTAATAACAATAAATATAAGTCCTTTACACCAATTTATGGGGTGGTCAAACTAGATCACATCCATTATGACTGAACACGGTGACACATTCATCAAGTTAGACACCGCATACCCTAGAGGGTGTCGACTAGTAGGGGTTCTATGTTATATGTGGAGATACTATGCCCCATTTTTTATATATTTCATGAATACATATTCTAATAAATAATAACCATTTTTTATATCTGTAGAAATAAGGATAAAGGTATAAAATAGAGTTGAATAGTAGATAAAGTCATAACATCAACTTTGAAATTAAAATTGAGAAACCATAATTTTTTTTCAATTATATTAAAAAGGAAAACTAATATGATAATCATAGATAAAAAAATTAAAAATTAGTGAATCCAAGATCATGCATAAAATTGGTATAGATTCCTTTCCTGGTCCATCCATGCAACTCCATTCGAACTCCACAACTCAACTGAGAAAAGTCAGGCCCTTTCCCTAACATATACCAAAAATAATAATTATTCCTGGGTTCCATGTCACATGAGAAGTGTTTGTGTATAAATCAATAGGATAAAAAAATTTATATGTTAATATTTATTATAATTAAGTGAAATAATAGTGTGAAATTATTAAATACGAAATATTTTAGTAAATATATGTAATAATATATATATTACAATTATCAAGGAATTATTTTCCCCATAAGTAATGAATATCTAATATAGATAGTGTTAGGGTGTATCATAACTTGTCAAATAATAATCGATTAGGAATCTTATGTCACGACCCGTCCAAGTGGGGCCTGAGCAGCAACTCCCCAAGCCCGCCTCCAATATGCCAGGGGCTGGTGACTAGCACTAAGTAGGCATATTACTAACATGGGAGGCATTTCCTATAAACCTGTACACACAAACACACATCTCTATGCCCAGAAAGCTGAAAAGTAAAAACTACTAAAAAAGTAAATCCATGCATACACTAAAAATCCTAACCAACAGAGTACGACAGGAATGTATAGTATAACAAGTGTAAAACCCTGGGCCAAAAGTTCAAGCCCACCAAAAGAGAGTCTGCAACAAAGTCCAACCTATAAAGAAAGGTACTGGGACTGCAATCTGCAGTTGTAGGAACACAACTTGGCCTATCTGATCTCAATGAGAACCATCTGGTCCTGGTCCGCCTAAAATCCTATCAAAAGCATGCTCGTCTGCACAAGACATGACACGTGCAGGAAATGCCCGTGTAGGGGTGAGTATAACAATACCCAGTAGGACACCCCGAAACCACAAAGGAATACAACAAGGGAAAACACCACAGTGGAAATATGCAGTCATGTCTATACAGTATATGTCTATAGAACATATAACAAGAATATCCAGATATACTCATACACGACCGACTATCGCAAAACCACTACTATGTTCCAGCTGAAATATTCCACTAAGCACGTAATAATAGGAACACACTCCTAGGTCTAAAGAGAGAGATACGAAGTACTCGTTTTGGGAGAACACACTCCACAGGTACTTTGAGAACATGATGCTTAGATGAGGATCACCACCAAGTCATGGGGTGATTCTGACAACTCATTCTGAACTAATCCGCTAAGCAGAGGATCGGCGCCTAGGTAAAGTTGGTCACGTCGATACTAAGAATTCTACTTAGGGTTCTAGGAATGAATAGAGGATCCAGCTCTAAGTCTCACAGAGGGGACTCCAACAAAATTATTCAAGAAGTCCTGCTGAAGGGATCATACTCTTGTATGTAGGAAATGATACTGGGAACCTATAAAAGAAAGACCAAGGGGACGAACCCTATGGAAACTATCCCCAGTCATAGAAGGAAACTAGCTCAAGAAATCTGATATTGGTTAAATGTCGTGTAATATGGTTACACGTCGTGTCCCTTGACCCCAGGTACTGCCTGTGTAACGGCCCGTGTCATTCATCCAGGCTGTGGAAAACTAGACTGCACGGCATGTAGTAGGCCTACACACCGTGTTCCTTGACTCTGGGTACTTCCCATGTAAACAGCCCATGTCAGACGTCGATGTCGTAAAGGAAATCCTATACACGACATGTAATTCAAAGCACACGTTGTGTCCTGGTAACTGGAAAACACACGTGTACTCTGGATGGATTCCTGTACACGATGTCTGTGTTCGTGTCCCCTGCCTGTGTACCAGTACACAGAGTATCCCATGTATCTGGATGGGTCTGTCCGGGGAAGGGTATACACGGCGTGTCCTTGGCCATGTACCCAACCCATGTCCGTGTACTCCCGGCGTACATGCCAGGTAAATCCGTCGATGAACACATGTCGTGTAGCCCATACTACACGCCGTGTAGTCGAGATTTTTCTAGAAACATTGTATTCCCCTGCGCACCTTGGCCAAATCACTAGTTCTTGATCCAACTGTCAAATCATCATGAAACTCCGTATTTTGGGTCCTCCCGCCCCTACGAAACCAATTTCAACGGTTTCAGGCTCCCGATCGGCCTTAATAGCATGTCTCGATCCGCCCGCACGAAAAATGTTCGAAGAACGGGAATTTCCAAACCACATCTATTTGTCTGCCTCCATCGCCGTCACACCTCCACTGGTTTATCTCTATATTGGATCTTTGATTTCAGATCATTGTGCCAACAAAATAATGCGCATCGATCGATTTCCTCCAAGAACTCATAGAACGCACATGAAGAACATGTAGGAACCAAGAGAGAAAAACACAACAATCGAGAGGGACGAACTTCGATCGATGTTTGTGTCGATCTTGGTTCGTCACCATTAGAAGGTTTAATGAACACCTAATTAATTTCAAGAATCAAATCCCCACGATTTCCGAAAATATCCCATCCCTCAAAATTACTAATCTGCGGGCTAATCTGTTCGTGTATTTGTCTATGTTCATCATTAGAATCAAGAACGGGGAAAATAAATCATCAAAAAAACATCTTACCCAGATCTGCGGCATTCGTTGGCGAAGATCTAGTCACCACATCATCGTCGCCAGTGAAAATCGTCAAAAATATCGTTTCCGTGTTGGGAGGTTTTCTCCAGAGCCAGAAGAGCCGCCAAGGGTTTCAGGGTTATGAGGTTTGTAACCCAGGACACCTGTGCAAGCATTTATTTAAAAAGGATAAGAGATATCTGCTGCAATAGATTTAAAAATATTTCGCTATAGAATAAAATGTTTTTCTTTAAATATTTTATTACTGTTACGTACAAAAAATAGATTTCACCACTTACCTGTGTCGGCCAATGATAGGCCTCACCTACGGTAAAATTTCTGTTCTAAATTCAACAGTACCCTCATATTTCTGATCCAAGAACCCGTTCGGGAGTTAATACACTTTTCAAGAAAACCACACGCGTAGTTAATTTAATTGTTATATTAAATTCCATCATTTGTTCCGGGCTCACCAAGCCTCAGAAATGCACGTCATCTTGAAAAATGGTCTCGAAATGATTCCCAAATAATATTAAATTAAAACAGGGTAAAAATATGAGGCATTACATCACACCCACCTTAGGGATTTTACATCCACGAAAATTGAAAACAATGGCTACTCAAAAAGATGTGGGTACTGCACATGAATCTGAGCCTCTTGCTCTCATGTGCTCTCCTGGAGATTCCTGTGCTACCACTGGACACGCACCAAGGGAATAGCTCGCAAACAAAGGATCTTCTCCTGCCGATCCTTGATCTCCACTGGGTAGTCAGCAAACGTCGCTCCATCATCGATGTCCATCTTTCCCTAGTCGATGATGTGCGATGGATCATGCACGCATCTTCGTAGTTGGGACACAAGGAAGATGTTATGTACCTGCTGCATCTGAGGAGGTAGATCCAAGCGTATACACCACCTCGCCAACTATACTCAGAACATGGAAAGGGCTGATGAACCTCGGAGATAGCTTACCGCCTCGGCCAAACCTCTTCAATCCTCATCGAGGTGAGACCTGAAAGAACACATGGCCTCCCTCCTCGAACTCCAAGGGCCTCCGTCTCCTGTCGGTATAAGACTTTTAACGACTCTGTGTAGTCTTCATCTGCTCCTAGATGACATGCACCTTCTATTTAGTATCTCTCACCATCTCTGGGCCCATGATTGCTAACACTCGTGGGTCATTCCAGCAATGTGGTGACCTAGAAGGTTGCCCGTACAAAGCCTCGAATGGTTCCATACCAATAGTGGAATGAAAGTTGTTGTTGTAAGAAACTTCCACCAGTGGTAGTTGATCCTCCCAGCTATGACCGAAGTTAACTATGCAAGCTCGTAGAATATCCTCTAGAACCTAGATGGTCCGCTCCGTTTGACCATCAATCTGATGATGAAACGTTGTGCTCAAGCATAACTGAGTCCCAAAAGCTTCCTGAAATCCCTTCCACAACCGGGATGTGAAACAAGCATCATGATCTGAGACGATTGTGGATGACACTCCATGAAGTCGAACTGTCTCATGCACGCAGAGGTATCCCAAGCTCTCTACTGAACTCTTCTCCCTTATGGCTAGGATGTGGGCCGACTTGGTGAGTCGACCAATGATCACCTTGATGGCATCGTGTCCCCTGGACGTACGCGTTCAACCCATCACGAAGTCCATGGATATCTCGTCCCACTTCCACTCTGGAACCTCAAGGGGCTGAGTCAAACCTACTAGCACATGGTGCAAAACCTTTAGTTACTGACATGTAAGGCACTAAGAAACAGACTCTTCCATTCTCTTCTTCATTCCTGGCCACCAGAACTGATGTCGAGGTCATGGTACATCATTGCAACACGTGGATGCACCACCAATGGAGATGTATGTAAATACCTCAGAACCTCCTCCCGCAACATCATTGGTACCACCATACACCCTCTGAAAAGAAAAACGTGCTCCCCACATTCTGAATATCCATCGACAACATCATCCACAGATATCTGAGCACGTAGAGTCTCATAGCTAGCTTCCTCGATCTGTGCTTCCCTGACACACTGTAAGAGAGGAGGGTTAACAACCATCGACCGAAGGTAAGATCCCTCATCTCTATCCATGAAGGATAACTGTAAAGAGGCCAACTTCCTTGTCACCTTATCCCGCAATTGTGAACTAGATTTCTTACTGAGAGCATCTGCCACAATGTTCCCCTTCCCAGGCATTGAAACGATCTCAAAGTCATAATCCTGGAGGAACTCAAGCCATCGCCTTGTCTCAAATTCAAATCCTTCTGAGAAAAAATATTTCTGAGACTTTTTTGATCAGAGTAGGTGGTAAATTGGTCGCCCTTCAGGTAGTGCCGCCACATCTTCAACGCGAAGACTACCGCTGCCAACTCAAGATCATACGTCGTGTAGTTCTTCTCATGGGGCCTCAACTTGAATGAGCAATAGGCAATCACCGCTTGCCTCTGCATTTGGACACAACCAATCCCAGTTCCAAATGCATTGCAGAATACTACATACTCAACACCCACCTCTGATAATCTCAAGATCGAGATTCTCGTCAGACTTTGTCTCAACTAATGGAAAGCCTGCTGGAATCTCTCGGTCCACATGGAAGGCTGTCCCTTTCAGGTCAAATCTGTCATGGGTGATAAAATCCTGGAGAAATAAAGTATGAATCATGGATAGTATCCTGTAATCCCAATGTAACTCTCCACCTACGTCAAGCTCTGGGGTGGCTACCATGCTAGTAATGCCTCTACCATGGCTGGGTCCACTACTACACCATCTGCTGAGATAATGTGTCCCCGAATGTGGACCTCCTGTATCCAGAACTGACACTTGGAGAGTTTCCCATACAACTGGTGCTCTTGGAGTGTGTCCAAAACCTTCCTTAAGTTCCTCATGTGCTCTTTCTCGGACATAGAATACACAAGGATATCATCGATGAAGACCACTATGAATTGATCTAGATAGAGCTGAATGATCTGGTTCATTAGTCCCCTAAACACTGCTGGGGCGTTCGTCACACCGAAGGGCATCACCATGTACTCATAGTGACCGTAGAGACATCTGAAATCCTTCTTCGGTACATCCTCATCACGTACTCGTAGTTGATGATAGCCTGATCTTAGATCAACCTTAGAGAACCATCGTTCCCCTCTCAAATGGTCGAAGAGGTCATTGATCCTCGGTAGTGGATACCGGTTCTTCACATTCACCTGATTAAAGCACCGGCAATCGACACATAACCTCAAGCTCCCATCTGCCTTCTTGGAAAACAGCATTGGGGCCGCCCAGGGTGAAACGCTGGTTCTTACAAAGCACTTATTCTGCAAGTCATCCAGCTGCACCCTCAGTTCACAAAGCCCTGCAGGAGCCATCTGATATGCTGATGTTGATATCGGTGTCGTCTCAGGTTGCAAATCAATGCAAAAAATCTATCTCCCGACAGGGAGGTAGTCTGGAGACAACCTCCAAAAAGACGTCCTCGTATTCAGAAACTCCAACTGTAAACTGGAAACTCATAGAATATGTTGCACCAAGGGCTAAGCTAGCTAAATGATAGGATATCAGTTTCACCTTCCTACGCACGAGTCCATCCTGCGCTGCCTGGGTCTCTTTTTCACCGATAAAAGAGAACTGCGTTCCATCACTGCTGACACAGAGCACCCTTCGCCTAAAACAGTCGATCTAGGAAATAACTGTGTATATCCAATCAATTCCAAGAATGACATTGTAAGGCCTCGACACTACCACCAAGAGGTTCCAACCAAAACTATCGCCTTCAAGGGTCAGGTCACACTGTCTGAAAAGGTGTGTGATCTATGAATATTATCCAGTTAGTGATTTTACACATAAGGGTCGATTCAACATCTCAACTGGAATCTCAAGGTCTTGAACAAGATAAGCACCCAGAAAGGAATGACTAGCACCTGTGTCTAACAGTATGGCTGCCAAAGTAGAAAAGACACGGATTGTACCTCTAACCATTCCGGGAGTACCTGGGTCATAATCCTCTACCGCCTGTAGCTGTCCCTACTTCTATCCACCAGATCCCTGAACCTGGGTTGGACCTCCTGGGGGTGGTGGTGGAAAAAGATCAAAATGCCGACCACCTCCAGCCACTCTCGTATCTCCCCTACCACATCTTCCAACCCGCAGATCTGTCTGCTCCACACGCTGCCTCTACCTCGGTGGTCCATCCACTTCTCCCATCTCAGAAGTAAGGTGGGTCAGACAATAATGAGAAAGATGTCCCATACCATCACATGTGTAGCACTGCCTCTCTCAAGGCTGTCTGGATGCGCCTTGAAAACCATGTACTGCAGATCCCCTGCCCTGGGATCTCCTATGAAAACATCTCCCATGCCTAGGTCTCTGGCGTCGGCTCCCTGCTGCCGAGGTCTCTGCTCCAGCTCGCCCATTACTGACAACTGTTGGCAGTCCCTGATCTGCCAAGAAGCACTCGACCACCAAAGCCCGATCGAGCACCCTAACATAAGTAGGAATTATAATAGGGATGATTATAGCTCGGATATCTCTGCAAAAGCCCCACTCAAAATTATGATCTCTGAAGTTCTGATCTCTGACCATATCCATCAAGTACCGTGAGAGGTCGGTAAACCTCGATGAATAGTAAACCACCGTCATGGTTCCCTGCTGGAGCTGAATAAGCTCTTGTATACGTACTACTCTCAGGGATACCGTTGAAAACTCCTCTCTAAAGGGAGGCTCAAACTCCAACCACGCAAGAGTCGCCTCGTCGTGAGTCAGAATAACCTAACTCCTGCATCATCTTGTCGAGACATGTAGAAGGCTCGCTTCCAGGATCACCATCTGATCTGTTGGGGTCCTGATCAAACGAGAGACTCTAGTCACTACCTCAAGCCAATCCTCTACTACCTGATGGTCAGGTTCTCCTCGAAACCTGAGGGGTCTCTGTCTCTGAAACTTGTCGAGTGCGCTCAGCCTTCACTTCTCCTATATTGGTACAGCAGGCACTAAACACTGCTCCATAGGTGGCGGGATAACTGGAACACCACCTGAAGGTAAAACTGGGGGATTCAGTCCCTCTATCGAAGCCTCATCACTGAGGGGTCATCCTCATGATCGAGCTGCGGGATCCTAGTGGATGTGCATCGGGGAGGAATCCTTTAATGAAATATGATGTATCTCAGCCAGTGAGTATATCTAGATAACTGACTCTGGAAGGACATGGAAACCAAAACCCATGCCTACATGATGCATGTACCATTATTTTCCCTTGCAATCGGTTTTTTCATGTTTTGAGTCAAAATACAGGTTATCAGAGTCCTGGTGTATGGATAGGTTTGCCGCCTGCACCAACACTGGGGTCCCTGGCCTGAAAGTCGAACTCGGAACACTTAATATTGTTTCCCCACACCGACTCACAGACTCTCGGTGCTATAGTAGAACCAACCACCTCTGATACCACTCTATCATGACCCGTCCTAGTGGGGCCTAAGCCGCAACTCCCCATGCCCGCCTCTAATAGGCTAGGGGAAGTTGACTAGCATCGAGTAGACGTGTTACTAACATGGGAGGTATTGCCTATAAACCTGTACACACTTACACACATCTCCAAGCCCACAAAGACGAAAAGTAAATACTACTAAAAAGGAAATGCATGCATACACTAATAATCCCAACCAACAGAGTACGACCAGAATGTAAAGTTCAGCAATTGTAAAACCCTGGGCCAAAAGTACAAGCCCACCAAAAGAGTCTGCAATAAAGTCCAACCAATAAAGAAAGGTACTGGGTCTGCAATCTATGGCTGTAGGAACACACCTCAGCCTATCTGATCTCACTGAGCACCGTCAGGTACTTGTCCACCTAGAATCCTATCAAAACCCTGCTCGTCTGCACCAGACACGACACGTGTGGGAAATGCCCGTGTAGGGATGAGGATAACAATACCGAATAGGACACCCCGAAATCACAAAGGAATACAACAAGGGAAAACACCAAAAAGGAAAGATGCAGTCATCTCTATAGAGTATATGTCTACAGAACATATAACAATAATATCCAGATATACTCATTCACAATCGACTATTGCGAAACCACTACTAAGATCCACCTCGAAGATTCTACTAAGAATGTAACAAGGAGAAAAAACTCCTAGGTCTGAAGAGAGAGATACGAAGTACTCATTCCGGGAGAACACACTCCACAAGTACTTTGAGAACATGATGCTCAGATGAGGATCACCACCAAGCCATGGGCTGATTCTGAAAACTCAATCTGAACTAATTGGCTAAGAAGAGGATTGATGCCGGAGTAAAGTTGGTCACGTCAATACCTAGAACTCTACTTAGGGTTCTAGGAATGAATAGATGATCTGACTCTACGTCTCACAGAGGGGATTCCAACTACTCTATTCAAGAAGTATTTCTGAAGGGATCATACTCTTGTATGTAGGAAATGATACTGGGAACCTTTAGGAGAAAGACTAAGGGGACGAACCCTAAGGAAACTAGCCCAAGTCACAGAATGCAACTGGCTGAAGCCATGTGAGATTGGTTACACGTCGTGTAGTATGGTTACACAATGTGTCCCTTGACCCTGGGTACTACCCGTGTAACGACCCGTGCCTTCATCCAAGATGTGTAAAACTAGACTGCATGGTGTAAAGTAGGCATACAAGTCGTGTTCCTTGACTACGGGTACTGCCCGTGTAAACGGCCCGTGTCAAACGTCAAAGTTGTTAAGGAACTCTTATACATGGTGTGTAATTCAAAGCACACGTCGTGTCCTGCTAACTGGAAAACACCCGTGTACTCTGTCCGGATGCCCGTACACGGTGTCTGTGTCCGTGTTGCCTTCCCGTGTACCAGTACACGGGGTATCCCGTGTATCTGGTCGGGTATATCCGGGGAAGGTTATACAGGGTGTGTCCTTGGTCGTGTACCCAACCCGTGTATGTGTACACCTGGAGTACATGCCAGGTAAATCAGCCGGCAAACTCATGCCGTATAGCCCATACTACACATTGTGTAGTTGGGATTTTTTCAGAATCGTTTTCTTCCTCCGCACACCTCGGCCAAATCTCTAGTTCTTGATCCAGCCGTCAGATCATTATGAAACTCCGGATTTGGGGTCGTCCCGCCCCTAAGAAACTGATTCCATCGGTTTCGGGCACCCGATCAGCCTTGATAGCGTGTCCCGATCCTCCCGCACGAAAATGCTCGAAGAACGGGAATTTACGAACCACATCGATTTGTCCACGGTTGTCACTGTTTCCCATCTTCTAAGTCATCTCGATGATGGATCTTTGATTTTAGATCGTTTTGCCAACAAAAAAATGTTCAACGATAGATTTCCTCCAATAATGCATAGAACGCACATGAAGAACGTGTAGGAACCGGGAGATAAAAACACAACAATTGAGAGGGAAGAACCTTGATCTACGTTCGTGTCGATCTTGGTTCACCACCATTTGAAGGTTGAACAAAACCCAAATTAATTTCAAGAATCAAATCCCCACGATTCCCACAAATAGACCATCCTGAAAAATGACCGGTTTTCAGGCTAATGTGTTTGTGTATTAGTCCGCATTTGTCATATGAATCAAGAACTATGAAAAGAAATCATCAAAAAACAACCTACCTAGATCCATGGAGTTCGTTGGCAAATATCTAGTCTCCGCGTTGTCGTCGCTCGTGAAAATAGTAAAAAATTTCGTCGCCGTATTGGGAAGTTTTCTCCAGATCTTCCAGAGCTGTGAAGGGTTTCAGGGTTATGAGGTTTGTAACCCTAGACCCATGTGCAGGTCTTTATTTTAAAAGGATAAGATATTTCTTTTGAAACATATTTAAAAAGATTTTGCTGTAGGATAAAATATTTTTATTTAAATATTTCATTATTGTTACGTCCAAAAACTAGATTTCACCACCGACCTGCGCCGACGGATGTTAGGCCTCGCCTATGGTAAGATTGATGTTCTGAACGCAATGTTGCCCTCATATTTATGATCTGAGAACCCGTTCTATAGTTATTCAACTTAATCAAGAAAATCGCACGCGCATGTAATTTAATTATTAAAATAAATTCCGGCATTTGTTCCGGTCTCACCAGGACTCAGAACTACACACCGTCTTGAAGACTGTTCTCAAAATGATTCTCACATAATATTAAATTAAAACATGGTAAAAATTCAACACATTAAATCTTATCTATACTCATATAAAACTGATATATCGTCCTAATATAATATAATAACAAATATGATATTTTTCCCCAAAAAATAAAGCAAAAATAATGTGAATGACGTCACTAGAACAACACAATCACAAATAAATTTGAAATGTGTCTTATTATTACAGTAAAAACTAAGATCATACCATACTAGAATCTTCATATAAAAACAATCATCATTTATTAACCACATCATTAGAAGAGGTCATAACATACATTTCAATGTGTATAACGTCGTCGGGGAAGATCATCCCAATACTTTAGCAACATCACTAAAAAAATAGAGAACATGTCTCATCAATACCATTATCATATGGAAATCATATACAATTAAATGGATGTTTCCAATTGTGAAAATTATTATATGGGAAAAAATATCTTTCATTGAATGCATAAAAACATAGAAAACACATCCCACTTGTGATGGTATTAGAAAAATAGCATGTATGGCATCCCATGCCATAAGTGTCATCGATTTAATTTGATATTTTGTCTCATTAAACATTTAATCAAGACAATATTCCATAAAATTCAATGGCCTAGTGGGAATTACATCAATCATTAATTGTAAAAAAAATACAAGTTAAAATTGTATATTTAATAACATATCTCTCTATAACAATTCCATCCGAGTATACATCATATATAAACTAAATAATAAAAGAAATGTTATGACATCAATATCCATGATAAATCATATGTTATAATGATATACCTAGTCACATTCCAAAACATGATTGCTAGGTAATCACATATGATATGTATCTAAACATATGAGAATCATTCCCCATTTTGTGGAATGATTTAAATAAGGTAATTCCCTCGCAAACCCTTGATAAAAGTAATTTTTTTCCACAAAACAACACATCATGAGATTTATGAGGTTAATGATATTTTTAACCCAGATCATATAGAGCATCAAAAAATTGGGAATTTCATCCTAGGTCTAGGCCTCATTAACCAAATTCGGAATTTCATTTCATTTCCTAGAAATATCATATAATCTTCACATTGTCTCACTTTAGAAAACATATCACAAATGGATAACTTTTCACCATGATAATACATAATGACATAAAGTTATATTGATCCCAAAAACTACACAAAAACATGGAATAAAATATCTTAACAACATATTATAGTAAATTAAGTTTTAGTTTAGAATCCTATCTAATTAACAACATCATATAACAAGGTCATTCATTATATACACAAGCTATAAATAATCACTAACCAACTATTCATCATTCATAATATGTTTAAGCTAAAAAGATGGGACAATAAAACCTTCATACTCTATAATATTTACAAATATGGTGAAACAAAAATTATGTGGTTTATATTGGTTAATCCTCAAGTAATCCTTTAGAAATTCCAAACCACTCTAATGTATAGGGAAAAATTAATCATTCTTAAAGGCCCAAAATGAAATCACACAAACCATAGTAAACTATCAATGGGATAAATGTATGATTTCCAAATACATTAGCTTAATAAAATTTTCATCATTAGAAATTACACAATGTTTTGACAACCAAAAGGGGTTTTCATGGAATATAACATCCATACCCAACATCAATGTGTTCCTGGGAATCTATTTGAATTATATTTTTCTAAATCAGGCACTGGTGGTATGATCACATATTATACATCAGCTAAAACAAGTATAAACCACTAGTAATTATTTTTGGAACACCTAATATGAACAATTGGATTTTCATTTGTTGAGCATAAATGGATGAATATACATTAATTAGTAGGAATAAAAATATTAAAAAATAGATAATTTTATATTTAAATGGTATAACACATTGATATATAGGACATACAAGGTAAACTATCATAATAGAGTGACTGATTTAACTCTATATGTCTCCTAGGATGAATAAAACATTAATATGACCACTAATAAAGAATAAAACAAAATGAATGTGGAGGCATGAGTATAGATGGGTTTATATAAATTGATGTTATAATGAATATGGAAAATTTAATTTCATATTGATTTATTATTAACAGTACTTAATTTAATTAACTAAAATATTACCCATAACCTACCTTGAATCTTGAATATAATTGTCATTGTGCAATTCCCTTACTAGGGTTTCCCTCATTTTATATACCCCATAGTACTAAATGTAGCATCTATCTCCAAAAAGATCCCAAAAACCCAACCTCTCTTGTATGGTCCTTGCTATAACAAAATCCACCACATCATTATGTAGTAGCATCTTACTAGCTCATGCTGGAGGAAAAATCCTTATAATTCCTCATATATTAATTAACATAAAATTAGAGGATTTATAAAACGGGTTTTAATTTCATACATTTATTAAGACTTTTAGGTATATATTTTTTTTAAAATTAAGATAAACCACTACATTACATAAAGGAGACTTTAATTTACTATCCATTTTCTCCCATAAAAATAACATTATTATGCTTAGTGTATTGTTTAATTAAGTACAAAATTTCTTTATTCAAAGCCCAATTTCCTCCTACATAATAATATTTCATAACAGTTCCCACTAATATTTATTCCATGTAAAAAATATTTGAGAACATGGGATGATAAAAATAATATTATTAAAGGATATAAATTTAAATAAATTTCATTAGTTAAATTTTAAAATTAAAACCCTTAAAAATTTATCAATTTTAAAATAAAATATTTAGACAATATAAATAAAAAATCAAAAGGATAATCTCATCATTTACTCAAATATAAACAATAAAACCCACTAGAATCATAGAAAATACATAATAGAAGATTGATATATATGATAACTTTTAAAAAAATACTCACAATTAAATTTTTAAATACTATCATTTCCTCATAAAATAAAAATATTTTCATAAAAAATTATAAAAAAATAAATTGGTTTCCTCGAGAATTATATAAATAACTTGTGTTTTCTAATGTTTAAAACATTTTTAAAATAACTGATGCCAAGAAAATTCCATAGGTGTAGGACACCTTGTAATATAATTATTTTTTCCATTAAAGAAAAATAATGACCCATTTAATTTCAGGTCTACATTTGGCTAAACAATCTCTATGAGATATATTATGATTATACATAAATATATATAATTCTATGGTATTATACTATTATAATAAAATTTATAATCAATCAAATTTTTATTATAAATCCCTTATAAAACTCATTTAAATATATAAGAAAACCAATTTCAAATATATAATAAATTTGGGAAAAGTTTTATGATTCCTCAAAGAAATGGTTTAGATCTAAAAATTCTAATAATATTCTCAAAATGTCTATTTATAATATGAATTATGGAATATTATATTGGAAATATGATAACTAGAAATTCCATCAACGGAGGGAAAAATTTATCAACCAATATACATTTAAAAACATTAGTTCTACAACAATGTAAAAAAGATTAAATTGTCCCATAAGAAAACATTGATAAAAAAATTTTGAATTATTTAAAAGAAATCAAAATATATATAAAACATAAAATATTAAAAACTTTAATGTTTAAACAAAAATATTATGGAATCTTTTTCAATAAAATTTATATGAAAGGGAAATATTCATATTTAAACCATTAAAACATTGGTTTAAGAAAATATATGCATCGTTAAAAAATATTTAAGAATTTAAAGACTAAGAATAATATATAAAATAGATTTATAAAAAAATTATCATTAAATTAATGTAAAAATACTTGGATAAAATATTTCTTGAAACTAATTAATGAAAAATTGTGGTGAATGTAACATCTCACGTAATTATAAAATATGAATTCTTCATATTTTTAATATTTAATAATTTTATATTAATTTTACATTAAAATATTCTCTATGGCTGAGAGCATACCAGACATTCCATAATAGGTTTCCCTAAAATATTTTGTTGCACACGTGACTGAGTTATACCAAAAAATTATATATTATTAATACTATTAATTTTTGTTTTAGTAACCTCATTGATGATTTAATGGATGGAATTAATTGAATTAACTAAATTATAAAAATTATGGTTTACACATGTTTATATAATGTTTAATTGGTTCAAAAATTAATTAAAAATGAAAATGAAAACCAATAGAATATAAAGGATGTGTTTTTATGAAAAACCATTGGAGTAAAAATAATTTTCTTAATAAAAAAATAATTTCACTCTTGTTGGATTATATTAATGAAATATAAATAAAATGTGATGTTCAAAAATCGACTTTTATGTTTTCAAAAAATGATATAAGTAGAAATTCACGTTTATGAATCAAATGACTATTTTTTAAACAAGAATTCTTCTTCCTCTTGACGGAAAACCAATTTTAAATCTATATTTTCACTATTATATGTTCTATTTGATGAAAAAACTTTTTATGAAGTAGAACATCAAAATTTACTTTCATTGAATTTTTGGTATTTTCGGATAAATTTTATAATTTTATGAATAATTAAAAATACATCATTTTAATTCAAAATATCTTTTAATAAAAATAATGTATATTGTTAGATTACCCATTTAAAAGTATTTAATGAATAATTAGATTATTTCTTATCATTTAATCCAATGTAGTTCAGGGGATACTTTTTCTAATTAAAATTAAATAGAAAAACTATGTGATCTTTTGAGCATTTTACTTAGAAAACATATTTTCTCGATTCATCGATGGTTTTAGTGTTAAACATAATTTAAACACTTATATGAATTCTATTTTAAAAAACAGACATACATGGTTGTACTCAATTTGAAAAATGTTGACCAGCATGATCGTAATAATATTTAGTGAATAGTTACTTCAGTATTTAATTTAAAAAGATTAATGGTAAATAAGGTAATTCAAGGAATAATTTATGTTATAAAATTATAAAATTACCAAATAGTTATCTTAATCTAGTTAGAAGAGTTATAGTTGACCATGACCATCCATAGTGATATTTTTTGTCTTTTGGAAGAAACTTGGGTATGATTATGACATTTATAGCATTTAATTTAGTGTAAAAAAATATGTCATAAATATATATATTATTAATAAAAAAATTAATATGTAGTTATTTCTAAGTAATCTTGTACTATGAATATTACTTATTAATATAAAAATATTACCAAAGTCATGATAATTTATTTATAATTTTTAGAAATTAAATAATAAAATATTATTATGAGATAAAAATTATGCATTAATAGATTTATTAAATAAATAATCAAATAATCAAAATTAATAATATAAAAAAATATAATTTAAATATCTGATACTATATATGAATTTTCAAGATGAATATTACATTTCATTATTGTGTTAATTTATTTTGTTTATAGAATCAATTTTTCATGATATTTAAAAGAATTAATGTAATTAATAGTATCAAAATTATGATAATTAGTATTTTTAAATATAAAATATTTAATTAAATGATATAAAATTTCATAAAATATATGATTTGGAAGAAATGTCGAGATTACAGTAAAACATTCATTACTGACCCATTAATTTGTCATTTGGCATGATTTTGAAATTAATTTAACTCTAAATGTGTAAATTATATGATAAAACGATAAGTGTTAAGAAGGATGAAACAAAAAGATAAGGATTAAAAATTATTCCAAAGATGACTAATTCAAATTTCATGGTTATATTACTTCCCATAATCATCTTATATTTTAACTACATGAGTTTATACAAATTTAGAATTGAAATCAATTTTATATTAATTTAATAATTTTAATAATTCCAATGGTGCCCTCCTCTCTCCTATAAAAGCACACATTCCTCTCCATTATTAATTGTTCAAAAACCTTTTGGTTCATCCAAGATCTAGCAAAAACCATTCCTATAATATCTCTACACATACATCATGTCTTATTTTGGGTATAAAACTTTCCTTATAGGTGTTAATGTGTTATGA
This sequence comes from Viscum album, assembly GCA_963277665.1. NCBI lineage: Eukaryota > Viridiplantae > Streptophyta > Magnoliopsida > Santalales > Viscaceae > Viscum > Viscum album. Next base: position 694,020,120 of record OY728164.1, read on the forward strand.
AAGGTTCTCATCTGAAGGGAAGGTAATGTTTTTATATAAGTATTTCTATTTTATTTATTCTACCATTTCCATAAAATCATCTTAATCCATTATTAAATAAAAAATCCAAAATAATATATATTCCAAGATGTTATTATTTTAAAATAATCACCAAAATCCATCTCCACTTCCATTAATTGGGAATGAAATTAATTTGTCGTGTATATGTGTGAACTATCACCTCCACAAACATATATAATTTGATTTCTGTAACAACATCTCGTGAGTGGTTATAAAGATATAATTAATGATATTTTTTGATATAAAGGACATATTAATCATTATATGATAATTATATATCAATTACATTCTTACTTTCCTTGCACATAAAAATGATAATGTCGTTGATGAATACGGGTGAGCTATCAACTCCATGAAGCGATGTGACAGACATTTATTAATTTCATAAATAGTATGATATATATAATGATATTGAAAATATTATGATTACATTAATTATTTTATGATCATTACAAAAAAGTAAAATAATATTTATTTTCTTTCAATAATGATCAATGAAAAATGGAAAATGTTACTCATGTGCACATATGACATACCATCTCCATGACTGTAACGTTGTCCATTTTTTATAACCACTTCACATGGATTGACATAAAGGTATAATTTATGTATAAAAATTATAATTTCATGAATATTATTTTGGAGATAGAGGACTTATGACCAAATGTACTATAGACATTATACCATGATCATTTTCGATTCATGTTCTGAAATTTGGTAAAACATTAGACATGAACATAAATCATTATGTAATTGTTATAAAATAGAAAAAGGTGATATAAAACTCATAATTAAGATGAAATATGTTCTATAGATTATATAAACTATACTATGTGTATTTTTTAGGAAGATAAATAATATACGTGAAGATTCAGACTTGAGTTATGGGACATCAACTCAATCTTCTTTTATTGATGCATTTCTTGATAATGTGGAAATTTATTATTTTTTAGGTATATATATATCCACTAGGATATTTAATATCCATATTTTATCTATATTACTATTTTTTTAATGTTTTTTAAAATGTATTAATTCGTGTGTCTGAATATTTAATTGTTCAAAGTGGTGGGGGAAACCTTGAACGTTTAAATATTTAATTATCAAATATTTTCTTCATTGTATTAATCTATATATTTATCAATATGGATAAAAAAGGATTAAACATGAATTTTTTTCCTATCATTTAATTTCATTCAATGGTTTTTAAAAGTAATATTTTTATATAAATTGCTCAACTTTTGGTACAAATTGAAAAAAGGAATGTTTTTTAACGTATGCGGAAACTATGAATTCTTTGTCACTATAACCATTAGTTGATATTTGGGTTCCCCTATGAGAATTTATGATTTTAAAATGAAATAAATACCTTTTTCCATTTTTGGGTTTTTTTGTATTGAAAATGATTTTAAAAGTGGAATGAATATTTCAATATCCTGAAATGATTTCTGGTTATTGAAAATGAAATATTAAGAGTCAAATATTGATAATTGCAATCTTTTTTAGTTTATTATTATATAATGGTACATGGAAATGTAATGGGTGGTTACGTGATAAAACAATGATGGATGGTTATTTGATAAACCAAAGATGGGAGGTTCCATGATAATCCATTGAATGATGGTTAGGTTATAACTTCTAATTATTTAGGTATTGAAGCCATCCATATAGATATACCATTTGTTTGAGTGATATATGTGTAAGTCGTCCATATGGTTGATCTATTTAAGTATTCTTATATCCCATGTTACCATAATATGTTATATATGATATATATGTGTTTTATTTAAATATTTTTATTATCGAAATGGTAATCAATGAGCTTATATTTTGTGAATTGTATTTATAACTTCTTAAAGTTGAAAATCATTACATTATGATAATATGTTCATGGCATTCATGTTTTGACAAGACTAATAGTTGTTATTTTTTTGTATCCATTAATGAGATTTTTAGTATCATCCCATGATTTGTAATTTTTTCTACAATATTTAGAGAAGAATAGAGTCAATGATTGGATCAAGGAAAAGTTATGATGTTTAAAAAAAACAAAAACATGATTTTTTTATATAAATTCATCATATAAAAAAACTAAAATGTGAGTAGAAGTGTGTAATTTTTAATATATGGGATATAATTTAATAGGTATGGCCTAATTATTTATTTATCTAAAAATGAAAATATACACAATGTGAAATAAAGTCAATTTATTTACATAACTATTGATTATTTAATCTTTGAGTATGGGGCCTTATAGTTGTTCCCATATGATGGTTTAAATAAAATTAGAGGTAATGGTGATATTTAATCATTAGATACAAGTTATATATATCCAAAATTATTAGAATAATTTATTGAGTCATTGTTATTTTAGATAAAATGATTTACTTTGAATTATATGAATAAGTATATCTTAGTGTTTATCTTCTTCATAAAATAGTATATGATGATTTTATTGATATACTCAAACTAACATTTTTGGTTTTAGTAAATTGATGTATCTAGTTGTAACCAAAGTAATAATAGAAATGAAGGAAAATATAGCAGTTTTCTAAATAAGAAAAAAATGAAATGGGAGCTTCAATGAGAACTCTGATGGTTATTTCGAACCAACTATCAGGAGTAATGATTAACCACTTAAAACATTGTGAATTTTTCTAAGGCAACATATTTGATAGAAATAAATCCCTAAGGAATTTCATGTAATAATGTTACTAATTCTAAGAATATGCATCAATATCTGTGCAAATGATGTATAATGAAACTCCTCAAAAAAATGTTTTTACGAGATAGGATGCTTTTTTAGATATGAAAATGAATGTCATAAAATAATTAACCTCCAATGAAAAATGTAGCACTCAGTTGACTCTATTAATGGGAATGAAGTTATTTATGAGTTATCCATTGACTATTTTTGATGTGGCAAGTATGGTAATTATGAAAATATATTTCATATGAAGAAATTTAGGTAATATGATCAGTAGGAAAATAAAAATATATGTTAAGAAATACCTAATTTTATCCCAATTTATGAAGAGGAAACTGAATATGACATATGAAAGGTATGGGTTAATTTTTGGCTCATGTTTTGAGAGAATTGAATCATAGGACATGATTCATGTTTTTCATTGTAGGAAATAATTATTTTGAAATAATACGTATAATCCATGTTAAAGGATCACGAAGAATGATGAATTATTAAAACATAAACATATAAAAAAATCAATAGTTATGGTTGACTATATGATGATGGAATGTTTAATATTAGTTATTCACTTTTAATGATGGGATTACATTGGAAGACTTTTTCTACTATATGTAATCCTAATGATTGTTATGTCAAAAAATTATACAGGTAAAAATTATCTACTAATATTTTGACATAATTACATAGTAATGGATTTTCGTTATGGTTCATAGGAGGTTTTTTTAAGAAATTAGGGGTTATTAAATATTGGGATGAAAAATAAAATGAATATAATATCCTTTGAGTATAAAATATGTTGTGTTTATATTTTGGTTTTTTTTTTAAATGGTCAAACTCCAAGATGGGTGACAACCCATCACCTCCAGAAAGTCTGTGGGGATCAATCCCCTAGCAAAAGGGTGATAAGTGTCAATCCCCTACAACAAGTATATGTGATGTACATTGATTTTATTACTATTACTTTTTAAAAAATGTTTATTGACTAAGAATAAGTTGATTTTTGGATCCTAAGTTTTATAAAATAGACATCCACAATATTAGAAAATGATTTTGGGATTATGTGATAAATGTTATATTAAAGGAAGATAACTAATTTGGATACGTTATATAGATGAGATAAATATATTACAATTGGAATTTAAGTGAGGAGTAATGGTTTAATTATATTATATAAGAATATATGATTGTGTTGTGGACTTATGTTAATATGGGTTAATTATTGAAATGACTAACCAAACATAGATAATTTTTTATTATCTTATTTTCTTTTTAATATGATACATTAATGGTGATCAATTTTATTTAGAGATAAATGTTAAAATTTATCTTCAAAGACAATGTGATAAAATACTTCTAAATTTGGGGTTTCAATCTATGTTTTGATTATTTTGAATAATTATAAGTCCAATTATTTGTTCATTAGACTATGTTGATATATTTGTATTAGTTTTCAATTATTTATATTGATGTAATTTTTCATCATATTGTTTTTTTATTTTTGGAAAATTATCCCATATTATACTTGAAGTGCATTGTGTTGCATTTGTTGTCAATGAGGCATGAAGTTGTCTTGGAATGAATGGATGTCAAGGAGTCAAGATGTGAATGTCAAAGGATGTGATGGTGATGGTGGTGAAGGAGAATGGCCATGATACAAAGAGGCATGTCACTTAGGAGATTCACTAAGTGGCATTGGAGAATATGGTTGAAACATTCTCTATGAAAATCAGACGATTGTTGAGCTGATCTTAAGTTCCAAGAACTTGTATCAAGAGGATACAATGTCACAACATTGGTTGAAGACCATGCATTGTATTGACAATGCATGAGGAGTTGAAAGTGATCCATCCATAAGTTCTAAGTGGATGAAGTGGATTACAGAAGACCATGTACTAATTCTTAGTGCATGACAATGTGAATGTGATCCAACTTGACATCTAATTGGATCATTGAAGAACATTGAAGAATTATTTGATTCAGGAGCTTCGGTTGATGGAGAACCTTCAATAATTCACTCCTAAGTAGTGAAAATAATATGAGGAGAAGGAATGAAGGAATTCTTAAGAAGAAGAAGAATTATGAAGAAGATGGCTTGGAATGTGGCATTTGGATTGAACTTATGGAAGAACTTTGTATTTGACAAAGTATTATTCTTTGCCTTAGCCAAAAAATTGGCCAGCCAAGGCACCTTGGGGGTTCAACCCCAAGGCATGGGCGCTAAGGCACCACGCCCATAGGGGAACCCGTGGGGCGAGCCAGGGCGGCAGGGCGCACACCCAAGACACCGCATGGGCGCCAGGGGCATGCCCGGAGGAGCGTGGCAGGGGCGCATGAGTGCACCCGTGTGTGCATAGTGGGCGCTAAGCGCGCCCGCAGGAGGCATGAGTGGGCGCTAAGCGCGCCCGCAGGAGGCATGAGTGGGTGCAGAGCGCGCCCGCAGAGAGAACCCGGTGCGGGGCGGCACCGGGAGGGGAGAAGTTCAACTGGCGTGTGGTGGAGAGCGCCAGGGTAATAAGCCGCGTGAAAATCGGCCACCGTTTCGATGTGGGACGCGCATTTTTTCCCGGGAGCGCATCCAGGCCGTCCGAGCGATCTCGCGGCAGATCACGGCCGCCCGATGCATCGCGCCACTCGCGATCTAATCCAGGCCGTTGAAGATCTGATCTGACGGCTCCCGGCTCATCTCCTTCCTCGAGCTCGACCGAGGCACCCGCGACGTCCCAGCTGAACCAGAGGCCATCCGACCACCGGATTTCGAGATTCCGGCCACCTCTGAAAAAGCCGAAGGCACCCTCATGTTCGTCTGGCCATAACGAACCGAACCATGCTTAAAAATATACATGCATGCAACGTATGAATGAATTCGATGAAGGCCGAAGCAAACCGAAGGTGCGAGGCCATTCGGTGTTGATGTTCTGCATAGATTGGATCGAGGGAAGGCTGTGCATGCGTTCTAAGTCGCATGCACGTGAAGAAGATCGAAGGAAAATAAAAATGCAACCCGCGTGAAATAAAAAAAAAGAAAAACAAGATTCACAGAATCTTGAAAACCCGAATAACTCGGGGATTTGAGTTATATCTCTCCGCGGATGACTGAGCCGCCTCTGCCTATAAAAGGATCACCCGAGGCGATGGTTTTGCTTGCTGAAGTTTTGTTGAAGACCTGTCGTTCCGTGTGTGCTCTGCCTCGTGAAGTAAAAGCCCTGCGCGCACCACTTGCGCGGCAGCAGCCCGGAGCCATCCCTTGGCTCTGTGTGTTCCTTTTGCGCACTCCTTGCGCGAAAGAAGAAGAAGGGGGACCCCTGCGCGCCTTCCCTTTGCGCGGCAGGATGAACCCGGGGCAGTAGCACTTGTGCGCCCCGTGGTTGAGGTGCCTTGCACCGAGGTCTCTTGTGGCCGTGTGCCATTGCACTTGCGCGGCTAAGCTACACTAGAGGTCTTGCGCGCCCCTGTGCCAGTGCACACTTGCACGCCCTTGTGGTTGTGGAACTTGCGCACCCGAGCCTCCTTGCACTCAAGTGCTTGAGGACTTGCGCGATAGTGGGAAAGAAGAGGAGGAGGCCCTTGCACCTCGCACCATGTGTGCTTGCTACACCAAGAACACCCTACGGGCAGTAGGTGTGCAAAGCAAGAAGAGCCGAGGTTTTTCCTCTTATGTGTGCAAAGTAAAAGTTGAAGGCCATATCCAGTGTGTGTGCAAAAACAAGAGAAGGCCGAGGACCTTTGTGCTTTGGGTGCAAAAGGAAGACTACACTTTGTGTGTGCATAAAGAAGAAGGCCCTACGGGCAGAAGGTGTGCAAATAAAGGAGAACCGAAGTGTGTGCACAAGTGCTAAGTGAAGAACCTACGGGTTGAGTGTGTGCAAAAGAGTTGAGGCCAAGCATACCACACTTTGTGTGTGTGAGAGGTGAAGAAGGAAGGCCGAGGCCTTTGTGCCTTTGTGTGCAAATTGAACAAGTGAAAGGCCGTAGCCTTGTGTGGGTGAAGTGAAGACCACACCTCATTTGAGTGTGTGTGTGTGTGCAAATTGAATAGGAACACCCTACGGCCATTTAAGAGTGTGCAACAAGAAGTGTGAAGGCCAAGATCAAGTGTGTGCCAAAGTGAAGAAGTTTTGTGTGCAAAGAGACAAGAAGGCCGAACCTAATGTGTGTGCACTAAGTGAAGTGAACACACTTAGAAGAAGGAAGGAAGTAGAAGACATTCACACAAAGTATAACACACATTCAAGTGTGTAAGCAAATTGCATAAAGTGTGTGAAGTCTGAGAAGTAGGTGTGTGCTCAAAAGTGATTACACCCTTTGTGGGTCTACTGCACCAAGAAGAGGAAAAGGAAAGTGCATGCATGCATGCATGCACGTGCACACGTAAAACAAGTCAAATCTGCTTGTGTGCATTTGAGAAGTTGAAGTGAACTGAGACTGGACCAGGCTGCAGTTAAAGACATCATTTGTCTGAGTATTCAGTAGTTGGAGAGAAGCCAGGTCATCCTGAAGAAGGAGATAAATCCTGAGCAAGACGAGAAGACCTGATCATCACAAGTGATCAGAGGTACCGAGCAAGGCCAGCAGCCTTTATCCAAGCTGCTAAGGATACTTGAAGAACTTAAAGTGAAGAAGAGCTACTCGTGCGACTCGAGGAGCCAAGAGAAGACCCTGTGGGACTCAGGGAGAAGAAGTCTTCAGTGGGATTCTGGAGCAGGCCAGTGGGACTCTGGTAACACTGTGTGAAGCTGTATAAAGACCCTCCTGTGGGACTCAGGAGCGATACAGTGGGACTCTGTATCGACCATTGTAATTCTAACAAGTTATAATGGGAGAATCCATGCTGGGAGAGCATGGCAAGGATGTAGGCCTTTGGTGCCGAACCTTGTAAATCCTTGTGTCCAGTGCCTTTACATTTACTGCATCATTCGTGGAAAGGTGAGAGATACAAGAAGAGTGGATCGAGGCTTTAACCAGCCATAGAGGTTTAATTGATAAGAAATCAATTAGTAAAAAGTTTTAAGGGATCACTGATTCACCCCCTCCCCCTCTCAGTGATTCACACTGATCTGGGCACTTCAATTGGTATCAGAGGGAGGTTACCTCTAAAAGATCCAAGGGAGTCTTTACTAAGTGCAGATTTGAGGAAACGAGCGACCAGCCTCAAATGGAGATATCTGCCAAGACTCAGAAAAATAGGAAGAAGAAACAGGCCAAGAAGATGAAGAAGAAGATTGTTGCTGATAGAGAAACACCTGACAATTCCTTTTGTCACTCTTCTGGTGAAGCCTGTCCTAGTTGTGATGAAGATGGAAGAAACAATGATCTTCTAAATGCAATCAAATATCTTCAGAAGACAGTCCCCAAGGAAGTGGCAATGTGTATAGCTACAGGCATCCTTGATCTTCAAGAAGAAAAATCACAGCTAGAAGAAGAAGCCAATGCTATGGAAGATCAGCTGGCTAAAAGGGTTGGCATAACCAACACTCTCAGAAAGCTGGTAAATTCCAAAGATGAAACTGTTTCCCTTTGCAATGAAAGATATGAAGATACCTGTGAAGAATTGCAAAGGAGCTCTTCTGAGAAAGAAATATTTTTGACAATGGTCAAAGAAGTTTTCCATGCACTGGAAAAGAGGCACAGAGTATCAATGGTTGTTAAAGATGCTCAACTTGAAGGCAAAGCAAAAAGGGTAAAGGAGCTTGACAACTCATTGCTAGAAATGAAGAAGGTGCATGAAGACCAGATGAAACAACTAGTGTAGAATTAGGGAGTAAGGCTAAGAACTGTTGAGGATGAGAAGAACTCCCTTAACATGAAATGCTTAGAACTAGAGGTGATATTGACAAATCTGCAATCACTCGAAGCCAAAGCCTCCCAGTCAGCTGAAAGGAGAAATGTTGCTACTCAAGTATGCATTGAGCAGGATGATTCTAAGAGAAAGACATCCTCTAATAAAAGTGCAACATCTTCTAGAAAGAAGGTACCATCCATACCATCTTGTACTGATGCTTCTAATAGTGTTTCCACAAAAAGTGCAGGATGGAAGAATAATTCCAAACAAGTATGGATGAAGACAATGAAGAAAGAAAGCTCTCCTGAAGCAGCACAACAATTCAAGACAAGTACCCTACAATCAGAAGGAATCAAGAGGTCAAAATTTGTGGGTCAATGTTGGTGTTGTAACAAGTATGGGCATTGTGCAAAGGATTGTTGGTACAATCCACTGAATGCCAAAGCACAGAGGAAGCCCATGCCTAGGGGGAGCAAGCCAGACGAAAAGAAGCAACATCCACAGGTCCAGAGACATCTGTTTACTGCAAATAGATTTGGATTACTTGACAACATCTGGGATGATTGCAAAAGTGGTCAAAAAGATACATGTCAGTCTACAACTGTATCCAGAGCTCAAAAGAAGAAAAGATCACTGAACCTGGCTAAAATGGAATCCTTGGGAAGCAAGAAGAAAGTTGAAAATGCTCCCAAGAAGAGATTGAGAAATGAAGAGAAGTCCTTGGATTCTAAATCCAAGAAGGGTGAGTCATCCAGAAGGACCACCAAGAAGAAGTGCTTCTACTGTGGAAGGAATGGTCATACCATGGATCTTTGTAAAGAAGCCATGAAATTCAATAGAAGCCAACTGGACTCAAACAGACAATCAATCCAGAAGAAGAAGAAGGGATTGATTGAAAATAAGTTGCCTAAGAGAGGTAGCTTAGCAGCATCCAAAGAACCATGTGGAATTTCCAAAACTGAGGCCACTCTTCCAAATGATTTACTAGTCATATGGCCAAATCAGTTGCAACTTGCCAAAGATCTGCAAAAAGCTGAAGATAAAGTTCTGGCAATTGCTAAGGCAAAAGGGAAGAAGAAGATTTCACATGAAGATGTGTTGAGATCCACACTAGCACAAACATCAAAGAAGATCAGATGTGCAAGTGTGAAGACTGGTGAAAATGGGACATCTCGGTTGAGAGAATCTTCTCAACCTTGTTGTTCACATTGATGAACCAAGAAGGTTCCATCTTATTCCCTTATACTATTGGTATTTACATGTGCTAACATTGCAGGGAATTGAAGATGATGATCATTCTCATCTGGAGAGTGGTTTGGACAGAATGGAGTGCACCCCTTGAGGGGGAGCAAATCTGGAGAAGATGGTATTCTAAAGATTTAATACTATCTTGAGAAAAGTGAAGGTGTTCCAATCATACTTTCATCCCCTGTTTCTTAATTGAGTTTATCTTGTCAATTAAGGGGGAGTATGGATTGAAGACAAGTGGATGAAAGGGGGAGCTTTATCTTTGCACCTGAACTTTCTAATGAGTTTTGTGAAGTATGTGCAGGATTTAGCAATTCATTATTATATCTGAAAAATTTCAAACCCCTGAAATATGATTTCACATGTACAGTGAATGTTGGACAGCATTGAAAAATCTTGGTTATATCACTCTTGTTTTCTACACCGGGTTAGCCCAAGTAGACTTAGAGCTGATTTACTAAAGGTTCTTTGCTAAAGAGAACATGTGACATCATCCCTCTCCTAATGTTTTTCAAGAAGATGCTTTTATAAGGGAGGAAGAGATTTTTTAAAGTGAACCACACCACACCTTTGCATTTGATTGCCAATAAGGGGAAGAAAATATTGGCACACATATTGACCCATTCATATGTGCTGAAGTGGTGTATTGACAACAAATACAAAGGGGGAGATTGAAGTGCATTGTGTTGCATTTGTTGTCAATGAGGCATGAAGTTGTCTTGGAATGAATGGATGTCAAGGAGTCAAGATGTGAATGTCAAAGGATGTGATGGTGATGGTGGTGAAGGAGAATGGCCATGATACTAAGAGGCATGTCACTTAGGAGATTCACTAAGTGGCATTGGAGAATATGGTTGAAACATTCTCTATGAAAATCAGACGATTGTTGAGCTGATCTTAAGTTCCAAGAACTTGTATCAAGAGGATACAATGTCACAACATTGGTTGAAGACCATGCATTGTATTGACAATGCATGAGGAGTTGAAAGTGATCCATCCATAAGTTCTAAGTGGATGAAGTGGATTACAGAAGACCATGTACTAATTCTTAGTGCATGACAATGTGAATGTGATCCAACTTGACCTCTAATTGGATCATTGAAGAACATTGAAGAATTATTTGATTCAGGAGCTTCGGTTGATGGAGAACCTTCAAGAATTCACTCCTAAGTAGTGAAAATAATATGAGGAGAAGGAATGAATGAATTCTTAAGAAGAAGAAGAATTATGAAGAAGATGGCTTGGAATGTGGCATTTGGCTTGAACTTATGGAAGAACTTTGTATTTGACAAAGTATTATTCTTTGCCTTAGCCAAAAAATTGGCCAGCCAAGGCACCTTGGGGGTTCAACCACAAGGCATGGGCGCTAAGGCACCACGCCCATAGGGGAACCCGTGGGGCGAGCCAGGGCGGCAGGGCGCACACCCAAGACACCACATGGGCGCCAGGGGCACGCCCGGAGGAGCGCGGCAGGGGCGCATGAGCGCACCCGTGTGTGCATAGTGGGCGCTAAGCGCGCCCGCAGGAGGCATGAGTGGGCGCTAAGCGCGCCCGCAGGAGGCATGAGTGGGCGCAGAGCGCGCCCGCAGAGAGAACCCGGTGTGGGGCGGCACCGGGAGGGGAGAAGTTCAACTGGCATGTGGTGGAGAGCGCCAGGGTAATAAGCCGCGTGAAAATCGGCCTCCGTTTCGATGTGGGACGCGCATTTTTCCCCGGGAGCGCATCCAGGCCGTCCGAGCGATCTCGCGGCAGATCACGGCCGCCCGATGCATTGCGCCGCACGCGATCTAATCCAGGCCGTTGAAGATCTGATCCGACGGCTCCCGGCTCATCTCCTTCCTCGAGCTCGACCGCGGCACCCGCGACGTCCCAGCTGAACCAGAGGCCATCCGACCACCGGATTTCGAGATTCCGGCCACCTCTGAAGAAGCTGAAGGCACCCTCATGTTCGTCTGGCCATAACGAACCGAACCATGCTTAAAAATATACATGCATGCAACGTATGAATGAATTCGATGAAGGCCGAAGCAAACCGAAGGTGCGAGGCCATTCGGTGTTGATGTTCTGCATAGATTGGATCGAGGGAAGGCCGTGCATGCGTTCTAAGTCGCATGCACGTGAAGAAGATCGAAGGAAAATAAAAATGCAACCCGCGTGAAATAAAAAAAAAGAAAAACAAGATTCACAGAATCTTGAAAACCCGAATAACTCGGGGATTTGAGTTATATCTCTCCGCGGATGACTGAGCCGCCTCTTCCTATAAAAGGATCACCCGAGGCGATGGTTTTGCTTGCTGAAGTTTTGTTGAAGACCTGTCGTTCCGCGTGTGCTCTGCCTCGCGAAGTAAAAGCCCTGCGCGCACCACTTGCGCGGCAGCAGCCCGGAGCCATCCCTTGGCTCTGTGTGTTCCTTTTGCGCACTCCTTGCGCGAAAGAAGAAGAAGGGGGACCCCTGCGCGCCTTCCCTTTGTGCGGCAGGAAGAACCCGGGGCAGTAGCACTTGTGCGCCCCGTGGTTGAGGTGCCTTGCACCGAGGTCTCTTGTGGCCGTGTGCCATTGCACTTGCGCGGCTAAGCTACACTAGAGGTCTTGCGCGCCCCTGTGCCAGTGCACACTTGCACGCCCTTGTGGCAGTGGCACTTGCGCACCCGAGCCTCCTTGCACTCAAGTGCTTGAGGACTTGCGCGATAGTGGGAAATAAGAGGAGGAGGCCCTTGCACCTCGCACCCTGTGTGCTTGCTACACCAAGAACACCCTACGGGCAGTAGGTGTGCAAAGCAAGAAGAGCCGAGGTTTTGCCTCTTATGTGTGCAAAGTAAAAGTTGAAGGCCATATCCAGTGTGTGTGCAAAAACAAGAGAAGGCCGAGGACCTTTGTGCTTTGGGTGCAAAAGGAAGACTACACTTTGTGTGTGCATAAAGAAGAAGGCCCTAAGGGCAGAAGGTGTGCAAATAAAGGAGAACCGAAGTGTGTGCACAAGTGCTAAGTGAAGAACCTACGGGTTGAGTGTGTGCAAAAGAGATGAGGCCAAGCATACCACACTTTGTGTGTGTGAGAGGTGAAGAAGGAAGGCCGAGGCCTTTGTGCCTTTGTGTGCAAATTGAACAAGTGAAAGGCCGTAGCCTTGTGTGGGTGAAGTGAAGACCACACCTCATTTGAGTGTGTGTGTGTGCAAATTGAAGAGGAACACCCTACGGCCATTTAAGAGTGTGCAACAAGAAGTGTGAAGGCCAAGCTCAAGTGTGTGCCAAAGTGAAGAAGTTTTGTGTGCAAAGAGACAAGAAGGCCGAACCTAATGTGTGTGCACTAAGTGAAGTGAACACACTTAGAAGAAGGAAGGAAGTAGAAGACATTCACACAAAGTATAACACACATTCAAGTGTGTAAGCAAATTGCATAAAGTGTGTGAAGTCTGAGAAGTAGGTGTGTGCTCAAAAGTGATTACACCCTTTGTGGGTCTACTGCACCAAGAAGAGGAAAAGGAAAGTGCATGCATGCATGCATGCACGTGCACACGTAAAACAAGTCAAATCTTCTTGTGTGCATTTGAGAAGTTGAAGTGAACTGAGACTGGACCAGGCTGCAGTTAAAGACATCATTTGTCTGAGTATTCAGTAGTTGGAGAGAAGCCAGGTCATCCTGAAGAAGGAGATAAATCCTGAGCAAGACGAGAAGACCTGATCATCACAAGTGATCAGAGGTACCGAGCAAGGCCAGCAGCCTTTATCCCAGGCTGCTGAGGATACTTGAAGAACTTAAAGTGAAGAAGAGCTACTCTTGCGACTCAAGGAGCCAAGAGAAGACCCTGTGGGACTCAGGGAGAAGAAGTCTTCAGTGGGATTCTGGAGCAGGCCAGTGGGACTCTAGTAACACTGTGTGAAGCAGTATAAAGACCCTCCTGTGGGACTCAGGAGAGATACAGTGGGACTCTGTATCGACCATTGTAATTCTAACAAGTTATAATGGGAGAATCCATGCTGGGAGAGCATGGCAAGGATGTAGGCCTTTGGTGCCGAACCTTATAAATCCTTGTGTCCAGTGCCTTTACATTTACTGCATCATTCGTGGAAAGGTGAGAGATACAAGAAGAGTGGATCGAGGCTTTAACCAGCCATAGAGGTTTAATTGATAATAAATCAATTAGTAAAAAGTTTTAAGGGATCACTGATTCACCCCCTCCCCCTCTCAGTGATTCACACTGATCTGGGCACTTCAATACTAACCATTTTTTTAATTCATAAAGCCTAAATATAGAAGAAAAACATAGTAAATCATTTTAGGATTATGTGATTATATATAATTTGATTCTAGTATATTATTCATAAAAAATACCTCATAAAAATTCATCATTTGGACGAAACAATGAGTTCGTGGTTCAATTAAATTAATGGATGAAACAATACTTGTAAATTATGAATATTTTCTTATTTTAGTATTTAATAAAATAATATAATTCTATAACATGATGAATTATATCATAAAAATTTGTTTTCTATTTATGTTTCATTTTACAAAACCAAAGACCGTGTAACCTATCACATGTTTGTGGTTTTCGGATTGTTAACATTCTCTTGATTATGATTTATATCACAGTCAATAAGAACATTATTTCTAGTTTTTATTCTACATCTATGTTTTCCATTATTTAATCCTAGTTTTTGTTATCTAGAGTGACATTTTTACTTCAAATTATTTCTTTTAATGTGAATTTTTTGTTCAATTTTTTCTAATGTTTTATTTCAATGATGTAATTTTCAAAATTGATAACGTAATTACTGATCCCAAATTTACAATTTCCAGGATGAAATTTAATTAATGAAGAAGGATGTAAAATCCCAACTAATTATAGAATAAGAAATTTTCATATTTTAAATATTTATGAATTAGATAATGATTTTTCATTTAAAGGTATTCTATGTTTGATAGATAACCTAACATGTAACAATGAGTTTCTCTAAAATCTTACATTTCATAAAAAACTGAGTTGTACCAAAAAGTTATAGATTATTACTATTATTTTATATTTTAGTTATGAAATTTCAATTATAATTGTTAGAATGAATGGTGTTATTGAAATTAATAAAATAGAGTTTACACATGTGTTTATAATAATTTATTTGCTAGAAAATCAATTATAAATGAAAATAAAAAACAATTGAATATAAATGATATGGTTTTAGTAAAATATTTTTGATTGTGAAATAATTGAGTTTGTAAAATACACAAAATTATAATTTGGATTATATTAATTAAATATAAATTAAATATGATGTTTAAATTTCATATTATATGTCTTCTAAACATTTATAAGAAGAAATTAATGTTTATGAATAAAAGGTGTATTTTGTACAAGAGGAATTGTTACTTCCTTTTAATGGAGAACCAATAGATAAATTTTTGTCAATTTTTTTGTGTTATATTTGAATAAATGTTTTCATACATGGAATAAGTACATCAAAATTTAATGTGTTTGAATTATTCTTATTTTTTTGATAAAATTCCTATTTTAATAAATAGTGAAATATACTGCATTTTAATTCCAATTTCGTTTTCATATACTTATATATATATATTATTATATTATATTGTTGCATGGTTTTAATGTATAATAAGATTATATTTATATCTGTAATTACAATATAGTTAATTCAATAATTTTTCAAATAATAATTAAATAGACAAACAATGTGAACTTTTGAATATTCTAATTAAAATATAGGTTTTTTTGATACATCAATGGGATTAGTGTAAAACATTATTTGAAAAACACGATGAATTGAATTTATATAAAAAATACATACATGGATATACTCATTATAATTTTTTTTCCAATATGATCAAAATAATTGTTTGGTCAAAAGTAACTATAGTATTTTATTTTGCATGGTTAAAAGTAATTATGACAATTAAAGGTAAAATTAATAATATACTATTGAAAATTTACCTAACACTTATCCTAATCATATTGTATGTGTTATTATTGATCATGACCATCCTTGGAACGAAATTGTGACCTTTGGATTCCAATGGGGGTGATTATAGAATTTATAACATTTAATATAATGTAATGGAAAATATGTCATAATTATATATTTTCTTACAATTTTTTTAATATGGAGTAATGTAAGTGATATCATCAACTATGAATAGTCCTACGAAATCTAAAAATATTACCTACATCATCATAATTTATTTATAATTTTTAAAAAATATATAATATAATTAAATTATTTAACAAATATGATGTAGAAATGTATTTATTAAAAAAATGATATTAAAAATATAAAAAATTAATTTAATTATTTGATTGCATCCAAAAAATTTATATATTAATATTACATTTTCATATAGATTAAATGAATATTTTTTGAAGGAATCATACAGTCATGATATTTTTAAAATTCATATAATGTTTAGAGTCAGAATTGACAAAAATTTTATTTTAAAATATAAATTATTTAATTTAAAAATATAAAAGTTCTAAAAATATAAGATCCATCCCATGTGGTGATAAAACTATAAAAAAACCATTAATGACTCATTAATTGGTTAATAAGCATGATTTTTAAATTTTTTAACTCTCAATGTGAATCTTACTTGATAAAATGGTATGAATTAAAATGGATAAGACAAAAAGATAATGATTAAAAATTATTAAAAACATAACTGATTCTCATTGGATGATTATATTTCTACCCATACTCAACATATAATATTAGTAAATGAGTTCTGGACCATTTTAAATCATAATTTTAGTTATATTAATTTAATATTTTTCATTATTCCAAGGGTGCCCTTCCCCACTCCTATAAAAAGGCACACATTCCTCCTTATTTATCACACATTTAAAACATTTTCATTCATTCATTATCTGAAAAAACCCCTTACAATAATGTTTCCCCAAATTCTTGAAACCTTTTTTTGGTAGAACACCTTCCTTATATGTATCGAGGTGTTATAAAAATTTCTCATATCAAAGAAATATAACTTTTTTATTTAAGTATTTCTATTTTACTTTTTCTTACATTTCCTTAAAATCCTCTCCATAAATGGTGAAATAATTCAAAAAATACCCAATTTAATTATATCTTATTATGTTATTATCATCATCTAAATCCATATCCACATCTATTTAATGGGAAATTAATTAATCATTCTTGCGTACATGTGAATTATCACCTCCACAAACAAATATAATGTTTTACAAAACCATATCTCAAGAGTTGGTATAAGTAAGTATTAAATGATTATATTTGATATTAATTACATATTAATAATTATATGATATTAATATATCAATTATGTTCTTACTTCCTATGTTCATTTAAATGATAACATCATTCTTGCGTACATGTGAACAGTCACATCCACGAAGAAATGTGACTTGTTTTTATTTATTAAATAAATTTTATAATATGTATATGTATATTTAAAATATTGATATTATATTAATAATGTTATTATCATTCTAGAAATATAAAATAATACATTCCATCATTCCATAATTATGAATGAAAAATAGAATATGTTACTCATATGTATGTATGGCTGACCATCTCAATGATTATAATTCTATTTATTTTTTTAATCAAATTTCATGGTTTTATTCAAAGGTTATATTATATATATAAATATTAATTTCATGAATATGAATTTGGAGATGAAGTACTTATGACATCATGGACTATTGACATTGTACCACGTTCATTTTTTACTCAAGTACTGAATAATAACAAAACATTCTACATGAACATAAATCAATATGTAATTGTTTTAACCTGGTAATAAGTGATATGAATGGAATAATGAACCAGAAAATTTTTCCCAAGAATGAATAAATTAACCTAATTTTATTATTCAGGATGATAAATAATGTACGTTATGATTCATACTCAAGGTATGAAATATCATATTATTCATCTTTCATTGAGGCATTTCTTGATAATTTTCACATTTATTTTTTTTGGTATGTATACATACACTCTTAAATTTCATCTACATATTTTATCTATAATAACATTATTTATGATCTTAGTAAAACTATTTACTCAGGTAGATAAAGATATAAATTTTCATAGTGGTAGGGGCACCTTCAATGTTTAGTGATTTTATTATCAAATGTTTTTTTCTTGATAATAATTTACATATTTATTTATATCAATATGAAAGGATTATAAATGAAATTTTATGTCAATATTCTAAGTTCAATAAAATGATTTCAAAAGGAATATTTTTATATTACCCATTTAACTTTAATTACTATAGGAAAAAAGGACTATTATCTTAACTTATGTGGTGACTGTTTCCTCTCTTCCACCATAACCGTTATGAGATATTTGGATTCCTCTATAACGATTAATGTTATTAAAATGAAATAAATACCTTATTCCCATTTTGGTGTTTTTGTTTTTAAAATGACTATGAAAATGGATTGACTATTTTCTTTATCATGAAAACATTTCTTGTGATTCAAAATGAAATTCTACGAGTCAAATCTTGATAATTAAAATCATTTATGTGTTAAGATTATATAATAGTATATATACATTTGATGGGGGTGGTTACATGTTAATCCCATGATGTGTTGTTGTGTGATAAACCAATTATGGGTGGTTATATGATAAACCATGTAAAGGTGGTTGCGTTATAACCTCTAATGTATTATGTATGAATGTTGACTATATGGATCTTCAAATTGTAAGAGTGATATGTTTAGAATTCGAACATATGTTTATTCCATTTATGTATGATTATGTCCCAAGTTACCTTTATATGTTTTTGTTATTTCTAGGTGTTTTAGGGTACAATTATTATTACAAAATGGTATTTACTGATCCTATATTCAACAAAATTTATTTAATACTTCTGAAAGGGGAATGTATTTGATTATGATAATGTGTTTATAGTTTACATGTTTTCATAAGACTAACAGTTTTCTTTTTTTGGCATATCCTTAGTTATGATTTTTATGATCATCCTATGTTTTGAAATTTTTATCATAGGATTTAAATAAGAATAGAGTGAATTATGGGATCATGGAAATGTTATGATGTTTAAACATTAAACAAAACCATGTCTCATTTTAAACATATTTTGTTTTTTTGAGAAAACATTGATAGTGAACAGCGTTATCTACTTTTTAATATTTGTGTTTTTTTATAATTTATGGCCTAATTCTATAATTATATAAACATGAAAATATTCTTAATGTAAAATGAAATAAAATTATTGGCTTAACTTATCATTAGGCAATGTTTAACGTTGTGGCATTATAGTTGGTATCAAAGAATAGACTACAAAAAATTAGAGGATATGGTGACATTAAAGAATAAGATACAAGTAATATATATGGAAAATGGTTAGAACAATAGAATGATTCATAGTTATTTTATATAAACTAAATGAGTTTGAGATAACATGAATAAGAATATCTTAGTATTTATCTTCTTCATAATATAGTAAATGATTATTTTAATGATTTACTCACAATAATATATTTGGTTTTCATTAATGGGTGACTTCAATAGGAATGAATGAAACAACAGAAATGAAGGAAAATTGTTCATTTACTAAATGAAAATAGAGATGCAATGATATCTCACAAGTTTATTCTAAAACAACTATCAGGATTAATGATAAAAAAACTTATACCTCGGAAATTTTATTTGATGATTCATATATGAGAGAAAAAAATCCCTATGGACGTTCCGGTAAAATGAATATAAAAGATATAATTTTAGTCAACATATATGTAATGCATGTGGAATAAAACTCCTTATAAAATGTTATAAATGGATGGGAAGTTGTAACAGATGCAGTAACAAAGGTCATAAATCAATAAACTGCTAAGGAAAATGGAAGTGTTTATTTGGATCCATAAGAGGGAAAAAATTAATTCCATGTTATCAATTCAATGATTTAAATATATAGTGTATAGTCATTATGAAAATATATGTGTTTTGAAGAAGGATCGGAAATGGAATCAGAAAAACCATAAAATTAAATGTCTAGAAATACCTAATTCCATTCTAATTGATTATAAGGAAATTCAAAATGGCATCTAATAGGCTTGCATTATTTCTTGTCTCATGTTTTGAAAATATTTAATCATAGGACAAGATTCGTGTTTTTGTTTATAGAAAATAATTATTAAAGATTTATATGAAAAATTATTGTTATAGTATCACAAAAAAGGTGATTAATTAATAATTCTACATATAATGAATTCAATAGTTATGGTCTAATTTTGGATGATGAAATGTTTAAAAGTATTAATTCTCTTTTGATAATGAGATTAACCTAGAAGACATTTTCTATTATATGTAACAATAATGTTTTTTATTTGAAATTGTAATTCTAGTATGAATTATCTTCACTTTTGTAGACATAATTATATATTAATGGATTACCATTACAATTTATAGGATCATTGGATTTGTGTTAATTAAGTGTTAATTAATTTTGGGATGAAAAATGAATGGTATGAGATAAACATTGAGGCTAAAATTGGTTATGGTCATTTTTTTGTTTGGTAGAAAGGGACAACCGATAATATGGGTGAAACCCCTTTGCATCTGGCAAGGCTATGAGGATGGAACCCCCAACTGAAGGGAAACAAGTGTGCATCGCCTACCACTTGTCTAAATAATGTCCATGTCTAGAATGAATTTCAATTTTATTTAAATGTGTTTATTCAGTACAAATAAGTTGATTATGAGAACCTGTGGTTTTTCAAATGGCTATATTTTGTTTTTAGATTATAAAACATTCATCCAAAAACATTAATGTATACAAATATTGGTTTTCTGATATTCCATAAGACATTATTTTTTTACTTTAAAATAATTATAACTATAAATTTTCTTATGAAATAAAATTTTCTATTCACTAATTCATCCAAAAATTGAGTATAAAAGTTACATTCACATAAAATTTACAATTAAATTTATTGAAATGTCATATTACATCTCTAAATAACATTATTTTTTTAGGAATCATGGGGGAAACATTGATTATTAAGACCATGTTTAATACAATTTGAATTGAACTCAATCATTTAAAATCATACTACATGTACACTTATTAATAAAATGATAATTCAATATTCCTTTTTTTGAAGGAATTTTTAAATTTTCATAGATATAGAATGATGATATATTTTAACAGTTTAAAAGATAAACCCAGTTAAATCAAGAATAATCAACAAATAAAAGGGAAACAGAATACATTCCTCTTATATTTAGAACTCTAGAATTCATAAAAAATACTTCTAAATAATTTATATGGTTAGATAAGTTTAAACCTCTTTAGTTTTTCAAAATTTTACTTATATTTATCTCTCATTTTTCATGCATTGCTTACCTAATTTTTATTTAATTAAAGTTGAGATATGTCTGAAACTAAATTAATTTTGGACAAATTTATTAACTAATACAAAATGAAATATACTAATATTAATTTCCATATCCAACACAACATTTTATAATATAAATATTCCACTATTTGTATACATAATAAATTATCATCTAGATTATAAACCTTCCTTGTTCATGGTGCCTTAAAATTATGAAAATTATCTTTTAAAAAAACATGAATAATCTGAAACCAGAAAAAATAACCTTCATCACAAAATTGATTGATACTTGTTAAATTTTCCTTTATAAATTACACCTAGAGAAATTTATTTACATTGATATCATGTTTATTACCAACCTATTTAACTCCCATAATATTTCCATTAGAATTATCATGAAAACATACATAACTTCCCTATATTAATTATAAATAGTGAAAATTATAAACATATCTACTCATATTCATAGATCATACATTATCTATCTACCATCCTTCATTATATCTCTTATTACTTTTTATCTAAGAAGATATGTTAAATAATAAATTGATTTGGTAGCCAAATTTTCATGGATACATAATGGTTAAATATTAATGATTTATGAACCCAATTTTTCTAGGCTATAAAAAAACTTAAGAAATATATTTTTAAAATTTTTTTTGGAAATTTTTTTTATAAGTCTATATAAATTTATGTTGCTCTAACTGTTACCATTTTTATTCTATCTTAGTTCACTACAATTAAAACATGTTATTGTTGAATGATTTATATTATTGGAAATAGGTACAAAATATTTATAATAAAAATTTAGGGTTTCATCATGACTCCCAATTCCAAATATATTTTTATGAGTTTTATTATTACTTTTAATTTGATTTAAATAATAGTAAACTTTTTTAAATACACTAGATTCATCTTAAATTTTTTGAATATCTTTTTGTAATATTAAATTTTATTTCTACATTCAATACATGATGCATCATATTTTTCCAATTTGGTTCTTAGTATAGTATTTTCATGTTATGTATTCTATTTTATTAAAAAGTACATAATATGATATCTTGATAATTATATTTTTATTTTTTAAAGACAAATATTTAACATATAATTTGAAACAATATTCATCTCGTTCCTCAGAAGATAAATTTATGTTAACTAGTTCATTTTATTTATCAAAATAATACAATGTACCTAATGATTATGTTTTTTAAAACACATGTTGGATTTCTAATTAAAATTATCAACATATTATTTTAGATATGAGACATCACACGAATCCATAGGATCACTCCATGTTTCCCTCACAAATTTTATATCTGTATTCATATAATAAGCATTCATAATGTATTTCTTTTGTGACTTTTTTTCATTTCAAAATTAAGGATAATCGTGCCCAATTTTTTGAAGTTTATTTCACTTATAAAAACTAACATTAGTTGGCTTTACATCTAACTCTTAATATTTATTGAATGGTATCTATAATATGCTTCTAAATTTATATAACTTCTTGAATATTTTGGAATATTGAGAAATCTCACAGTCTGAATCAGAACAACATAAATAATTTTCATCATATTACTCAAATATTTGAACTTCTATACACTTCATTTAATACTTTGAAGATGATACATTAAAATTATCATTATCAAGCATTACAAACCCATGTTATCCATCTTCATCTTTCATCAAATCCTTTTATATCATTTGAGTTCCAATAAGATTATTTATTTTGATGTTTTCTTACCAATATTGATTGTCTTATAGGATTAAAAATACAACTCCACTCTGGTGGTGTTATTTTGAGAACATTTAGAGCATGATCTAGTATAAAAATATGTTTCCCTAAAATAGTAACGTTATTTATAATTCATTATTTTTTCCATTAAAATTTTCAATAATCATATAATACATGATTATAAATGTTTAAAATTATTTTTTTGTCTTATATCATAGAACCCATACGTTATAGTATATTTCATAAGAATTTGTAATTGCAGTCCTCATTTAATGATCTATTTATCATTGAGAAAATCTATTGAAATAATTTAGACCTATGGAAAATATTATAGAATTAAGAGAAATAAATTTTAACTCATAGTTTGATTAAAATTTTTCATCCCAAGATTCTGATTCTATCTATATAATTTCACAAGGCCTCATGGATTTTTTATAATCATTCAGAACATACTTCTTCACATATATGATCATTTGATCCTTATAAACTCTATAATTCTCACTATTACGATAATTTTATTTAACAATATAAATTCATTTTTTTATACACAGTGCCCAATATTGAAGATTTATATTGATTTTAATGTTTTAATAGTGATAAATGAAAAATCACATCCTCTGATACCCAATGGTGTTGGAGAATAACCGCATTAAGACTTAAGAGAGGGAGGGGTGGATCGATTCTCTTTAATTTTTTCTTTATATAATATAATATCACTGCCTTGTTAATGAAGAATATATTTTATGTTCATTAATAGAAAATTAATTGGAAATAAAATCATAAAAATAAACATAAATTGAGGTATCCGTAAAGGTTCAAGGAATATAAGTCCCCTAGTAAACTTCACCGCCACTCCTCTAAATGAGTGTGATGATTTTTACATGACAATTCCATCCGCTAGGGACATCCACACAATTAAAAATATATATCAATATTGATTTCATGAAGTCAAAACATGTTAGAGGAATAAGAGATTTTAAATGGGCTCCAAAAAATCATTATAAGAAACATTTTTCAAATTACATTTTATTAGAAATATTATCAATGAATGATAAAATGAGAAAGAATTTACATATTTTACCTCACATCTGCAAAAAGAGATAGCATAAAAAAAATTTCTCAATGACATTTAATGTGAATAGTAAGTAAACAATGAGATTCATCAAAACATTTGAAATTTTGTAATGAAAATAATTGAAATTAGGGAATTCTTATTCCATGTTTTTTGTAGAAAAGATGAGTTCCATTATTCTAGATTTGAGAAAATACTTCTCTAGGTTTTATAATTCACACAAATACTAATGCATATTCTATTATTTCACACCACTACTAACACATTTTAAATAATCTGAATTTTTTCTTATATATTTTCACTATATATTATCAATAAAAAAAGAACCAAATTAAATAACTTATCCTCGAATTTCATCAAAAATAGTGAGGAAAAGAAAAATATATCCCCCTTATTCTGTAATTTCTGTCCAGGACCCTTATTAAATTCATTTTTTTATTAAGAGGATATAGATCAGTTCAGGATTGTATATAAGAAATACAAAAACATTTGTTCTTTATCAATAATAAATACTGGCTAGAAGCACATTGTATCCAATTTATATAATTAAATCTGCATGTCCAAATTTATATTATGAAAGCATATATCCAATTTAGAAATTGAATACGAATTTCTAATTCTACATCAATTATCCAAATTGAATTAAATTAGAAGTTAAATCATTTATAAAAATCTAACATTATCGATTTCGAACAGTGAATTTATTTTCAACTTGTAGAAAAGTACCCAAAATAAACATAGCTAACTGGAGTTGTGTAACCAAATTCACTACATAGATGACTCATGTAAATTATTTCTTCATGAATCTGTTTTATTTATTTTACTGATCATGTAGGGAATTACTCAAAAATTTGATTAATCTCTGTAATCTTCTTATATAGTATAGTGATTATGTAAGAGTTTCTATACATAAGTGATCATGTTGACCATGTAAATTTCCATGTAATCATTTTCAAGATGTAGGCATTTGGGAAAATTCATTTCCTATATATATGTGAGGAACAGATGTATCAGGTTCCACCATGTAAATTTTTTTAAAAACATAGTTATATTTGAGTAGATACATCAAGAATCGATAGATAGACAAATTAACGACCAAATGGAAATGTGTATAATAAAACCCAATATAAACATAGATAATAGGGTCATTATAATAGTATGAAGGCAAATTAAGAACAAAAAATCATAAATTACATGTGATATATTGGATCATCATTAGTAGTAGAACAATGTACTCTAATGTCATTTCAAAATATTTTTTCCACTTTGATAATTGAGTGATTATATATTTAAGAACTATGAATAACATGAAGATCTAATGTTGTTTAGACCATTTCATACTAGATCTATGACAGATCAAGAATGATGAGGATATTTATTGATCAAATCAGAATTTGACATAAAAAATGAATGTTCTATGGAAATTTATTTAAGGAACATCTTAGTAAAACTCCTCTTTATAGAATCTTTAGTATCAAAAAATAATTAGTTGACAATTATTTAGTATATTGGTGGAGGATATAATATTCCAATGAAATCCCCTCTTGACCCGATATATAACAAGGAAGAATAGTGTCATTCTGGGGTTAGTATATTAGAAAAATCATCTTGATGTCATATTATTTCATGAATCAATTGTCTATTGATTGATTTTTGTGATCTTGACCTGAGTCTCTCTTCTAGAATCAAAACAAATTCAAAATTAATTCAATTATCATAAATAGATCCATTGTATTTGTGTTTCATCATTTGAAATATCTCAAAATTTTCTATTTTAATTGACATAATAATGTATGTTCATAGAAAATAAACTAATTTACATGAAATATTCTTGATTATTTGTTCTAAACTACTTTCCATAAAATTTAGATCCTGATGTATGAATCCTTTATGTTTGATCTCATTATCCATTGGTTTTCGATATGATTATAACATTAATATTTTAATATCATTGGATTTTTATGTCAAAAATAATGAGGTATGGAGATACATACCTTTTATGGATCTTGTAAACTCTTTTTCCAATGATTAGTAATGTGTTATCTCGGATTTTTATTCATTATTGATGATGATTTCATGGGGTTGTTTGTGTTGTCGTAACACCCTCATTTGATCGTTATTTCTTTCATAATTACTAGAGGTGGTTATTTCAATCATTAATATTAACACGATTTTATATATGATTCTATTATATTTACCTTTATGATATATAATTAATATATTATCTTTTTCTTACTTTTTTGTGTTATATTTTCTTTTGGAGTTTGGTACTTGGTATTTCTTACAGTGTGTTTATTGGATTATGTTTACCATTAATTGTGTGACTCGGGTAGGTAGAGAACATAGCTCTAGTAAACCCATAAAAAGGGTAAGAGCATGATACATTGTTTACCGACAAAGAACTTTATTCCTTATAGATACTGACTAGACATGCTTAAACATGATGTCTTGAAGATATCAAGTTCATGTTCACCAGAAACCGATGAGGTTGGACTTAATATATATTGCATTGAGGATACCGACTAGAATTCAAGTAGCATTGTGAATTTTTACTAATAACATCTAATTTTTTTAATCATATATCAAGAATGGATATGAATCTTGTACATTCAAGGATTTTGGTGTCTTAATTTTTTGCATGGGTGTTCGGTATGTGATTATTTATTCACTATTACTCATTTATTATTGCCATGGATTAGACATATTATACATGTGAACATTTCTTAATGATGCATTTTTGGTTTGAAAGCAAGTTTTATTACTCACACCATATGCATTAATTTCAGTTAATATACAAACATTAGGTATGGGGATCCAGGGAATAGAAATGGGCTTCTGATATATGATTTATTGAGGAGAATGGAGCTGGTAATGGTAACCTAATTCACATTATAGGATATTGCTATTTATTTATTTGTTTCCATGCCTACATATTTCCATTTTTTGGGATTTATATATAGGGATCCCATTTATCTATTATATGACTTGTGTTCTATTTAGAAACATTTATTTTTGGTTATTTACATAATATTTTTATGTTTTATTGATTTTATTTATATAAGGTTATGATAACAATGGTGCAGTCTCACCACTAACATTAATTGGATCCCCACTACTTGTCCTAAAGCTATTGCGTATTGGGACATTCAAAATATGTCATGTGAATTTATAGCTGGGGGTGAATTTTTTGGATTGGGGAATTGAAATTGTAAAGGATAAACTGATTTTAAGATAAACTATAGGATATGGATTCTAATATAAAAAAATTCTATAGGATGAGTGGCTTTTTTCATAGAGTAAACATATATTTTAAATTTGGGTTATATTTTTACACTTTTAACTTAATGTCATATAATGGTGTTTTTAATTTTAGGGTATTTATATGGGAACCACTCCTCTCACATGTAAAAGGGAACCACACATCAAACTTTTTCAATAGAATTTAATCACCTTAACCCACTCAATATCTCCCCAAATAACATCTCAACTCCCATACACACATCTTATATGTTTTGGCCTTTTCAAAATACCTTAAATAAAAATAATAATGTTTTGGAAAAATAAAAATACATGAGGAGGAGGAAATTATCTTAATCAAATTATTTTATGTATATTTCTTCTTCAAACTGCTCAAAATCTTTTATATCCATCATAATATAATGACCTGAGTTTAATAAATATAATAAATATTTCTATTTTTATTTAATATCCATTACCTACATTTCATCCATCCAATTTAAAAAAAATAATGCATCACCCATACAGACGTTCAGAATACACCATCCATGAAGTTGTGTATTTAATTTTTCATCACCACCTGTAATTACGTAACATTAAATATTACATTATATTCAGTATTAAATCACTAATTCCTTTTTATAAATTTTATGATATTTATGACTTAAATTTTTTATAGAATTATATAATTTAAAATTATGTATTTTATAATCCTGTATACGGTAGGTTGTACATAATGATATATATAATTTCTATTTCTCATATATCATGATAGAAAGAATGTATGTTTAATCCTATATGATGGTAATTATCTCATAAATATAATAATATTTCATAAAATACACTTATATATTCCTTCAATTTCATGTCGTAATGAAAAACGAATCGCATCATTTCATGGAGGTTGTAATCCACATGTACACAAAAATGATGTTGTAATCATTAAATGAATAGAAATAATATAAAATATAAGATATATTAATTTTAACAAATGAAAAATATGTCATTAAATTCATATATAAAATTATAAATTATATCTTTCACTAATAATTGTTTTCATAGTAAATAATGGAAAATTAATTACATCGATTAGTCTTCTCATACACATGAATGATGGTTTTGTTACCCAACAAATAAATCAAAAATTGATATATATTTTTTCATTAATTTAATAATATATAAGTATATAAGAGATATAGATTTTATAATATAACAATTGTTGAGTAATTTTTTAATGAGGCAGAATAATAAATAAAACAAAAACAACCAGTTAAGAATGGTGCCTCTTCTTCAGACAAAATCTTTATGTTTACACCAAAATCTATCCTATGACTTTTTCCAAATCATAAAAATTCCACATATACATGAGAAAAAATTTATGGAATTTATTTAAATAGTGATTTTATTAAACAAAAGGCATTTTATGTGTGTATAAAATAGGTACACAAGATCGCTTTTATAAGTGTAGGAGGGGAACTTTAAAAGGTTTTTTTTAAAATATTAATTGATCATTATTTAATCTTAACAGTGGAAAGGATCATAAGTAATACAATTAAAATATTGATTGAGTATGGGTATAAATCCATTCATCCAATAATATTTTTGAATGAAAAATTTAGGTTTTTACACTTCTCTCATTGTCTTAACCCTTGCTAACCCTTTTTGACAATTAACGTGGCAAAAAATTTCTTTTCTAGGGTCATGATATTTACAATAAATCAAAAATTTTCCAATAAATAGAAAAATTTAAAAAATTTAAACTATATCCTAATAACCTGAATGAATATAGGATTTTTAAAAGTTTTATATCTTTTAATAACATATTTTTTAAATTAAAAATTCATATTTGTTTTCAAAATAGTCACTTAATTTGAAATTCAAAACAACATGAACAAAATTATATTTAAATAATATAATTTCACACATAAATATAATCTTATATTTATCCAAAAATTCAATGAACATAATAATTAAATCAATTTATATTACATTAAATATTCATTAAATCATTTTCTTTTTTCTATTATTTGGATAAGTACTACTCCAATGTTACACAAGAACATAAGGGAATTTTTATCATTATTAAAAATTATAAAACAATTACCATTATAAAACTAAATTCATCATTCAAACAAAAATTTATAATTTAAAATATGATGGTTTTTCCCCTATAAATAAATATTTTAGTAATTCAGAGATAGAAAGTGTCATTTTTCCATTATCTTTGTGGTATATATTATAATGGTCAAAATCAAAGAAATATGGAACCAAGTGGCCATATATTCAAAAATTAGAGGTATTTGGATGAAATATACTCATAAAATATTATAAAAGTAATTATTAAGGCTATTGTTTAATTTTTATCGTATTATCCTTGCCATTAATTTCTCAAAATACCCTTAACATATTGAAAATTGATTACTATAGTAATTATTCATAATAAATAAAATAATATGTGGCATGTTTACCCAATATGGACCTCAAAATTAATAATATAGAATAAATTTTCAAGATTCAATTTATTTACGTGGCATAATTTATTTTAAAATTAAACCCATGAGATGAGTTGAAAATCATTTTTTAGAGAAATATATTTTTATTGTAATGTGATTTTGTCATATATCAAAGTAGATAATTAATTCCAAAGACCCTAATTAGTTTATATCTAAAATAAATAAACTAATAAAAATTTTAAACTAATCTGAACTATTGTTTCACTTTTCAAATTCTTGAAATGAGAATATAGTTTTCAATAAAAATCATCATTTTTTATTCATTTGAATATTATTTTTTTAAAAAAACAAAATATTTAATCATAAGTTATTTTTGATATGAAAATTTCCAAAATTAAATCAAATTAATTAAAATAATATATAATTTTATTGAAATTAATTATAATATTTTAACATGAGAATAAATAAATACTTTTTTATGAAAATATAATATTGAAGATTAATGTGAATTTACATAAATTGGAGTGATTATTTATAGTGAATTTATTAATTTAACTTTTATTATTTAAGCCATTAAATATTTTTCATAAATTATTAAATCTTATTTATACATTTTAAATTAGAGACTATGTTACAATAGTCATATTAATATAATAATATTCCATGGATCATTTAGGGTTGCTATTTAATGTCATATATGGTATTGAACATCATTTTAAATTTTTATTAAAAAGTTTCAAGGTGTTACATTCATCCCCATTTTACAAAAAAAAATCCCTCAAAATTTGAATTTGGTATGAATAAATAAGGATTTGACATCAAAAAATACATTTTTTTGATATCCCTCATCATGAAAAAGTTACTCAAATCTACATATTTAACAAAATTAAAATAAAATATGAAGATCATCAGAGTATAATATTTCCAATTATAAGATTATTATTAGGATGTCAAAATATAGATATGGAGAAAAACATAATGTTCAAAAATTATAGATAGTGATATATTTAATTGATCGTAATAATTTTAATAGTCAAGATAAAGATAATGACCACAAAACCACAAACTGATGAGGTATGAATAAGGTAATCGATTCTTTCGAATTAATGATACCGGGATAAAATTTTATTTTGAATATCATTTTCTTGTATTTAATTAATTAATTTTCTCTAATGATGTGGATCAAATAGAAATAGAAATACTTTATATGTATAATTTCATCCATTAATCGATTTCCCTCACAGTATCATCTATGTCTCAAAATGTTGAGTGTTCAATAATAATTTTTCATCCATTATGTACTCAAATAAACATATATTGGATAAAATAATCCAAAAATAAAAAAAATATCTTAATAATATTATTAAAAATTAAAAAACAAAATGTTTGGTACAAGATAATTCCATTAATTAATAAACCACAGTGTGACGAAATACAAATGTAACCACCAATGCTTCACAAATTACATCCAAATTTCAACATAGATCATTTGATAAAAATTTATCTTAGAACATCATTAAAATATTCGAGTAAAATATTGGAACCCAAATATTATAATGATTTTATAAAATATTCTTCCATATAAATTTACTATTTATCTCCAATTAATATTAATCACTCCAAAAATTTCATATCAAAACATTATATTCCCAAATCACATAATCTTAAAAAAATGGAATTCATTTCATGAAATAAACTAAATCTCCAAAGAGACACAATATAATCATATATTATCCCAAAATATAATACATCATTTACAACTTAAGAAAAACACAATAATGATTAATTTAAGTTATTCATATATGTTTCCCGAATAGTGGACTTCTTTTGAAATAACATTAATTACCCAATCACAAAATCCCTTTTTAATATGAGTGTAATCCCTATATTAAAACACATTTTTCAAAATCATATCAATCATATTATATATTATAATTTTTATCAAATTTAATTCATACTATCCAATAAATCTTTTAAGACAAGTTATGCATTACACTTGTGTTGCCTTTTAGTTTTGTGTTCAAGACCCACAGTTGGACTAGATGCGACTGGTTGTCCTTATTAATAAAACTATATTTATATAATTCCTATAATGAACCTATAAATATTTTTAACATCCATAAAAATAACCTAAATAAAAAAATTTCATATAAACTTAGATGTTAATCAATACCTTGTAATGTTTGAAAAGAGAATTATTCATCAAATAATTCTTCTTGTTGAACCTAAAGGTTACATACACATCAACCCAACAAAACGCCTCCCAAAATTTAATTACTAAATTTAAAATAACATCACATGAAACCTAAAAATATTGTTTATTTTTTTTTATAAATTTGTCAAACCTTGAACTTCTAATCCTATTATGACATAAATAAGTAACAATTATCCGAACATGAAAACAACCAAAAATACAAAGTTATCTAGACCTTTCTTATAATTATAACATTTACAACCCATCCTTTAACATTAAAAAATATGTATGATTTTGTTAAAAATTAATTTTCTTATATTTTAGGATCATTAAGGTTTAGTTTTTAGACAATTAGGCCATAAACTTTATAGAAATGAATATTACATAACAATGAGAAAACACCTTCTTAGAATACATTTTTTCATAAAAAATATACATTTATTAATTAAAAAATTTTATTATCAAGATATATAATCATTGTGTTCATAACAACCTCATTCGTATTGAAAAATATCATTGAAACATAAAGAAAAACATTTTGATATTTTGGATGAATAAGAAAATCAAATTATAGGACATATAAAAGAAAAGAAACAAACTATGTTAGTTCATGAATACTTATAAAAGATTTTTCTTTTTATAAATTTTATTTTTTTTCCAACTAAAATTTTTATTAAAAAAATCAAATTTTATTTAAAAATTGTTTCATAAAACGTTTAATATATAATCCAAAATTTAAAATAAACCGCATAAGGGATTCATTCCACCCAGGAAAATATTATAAATATTTTTTTTGGAAAAAAAACATATGCTTTACACACATACAAATATAATATACATTCCTTTAAATTTAAGATCATGAGTATTCATATGGGAGAATAAAAAAATTAACACAATATCGTAAGATAATTGAAACATATGAAATGTGGTATCAACACAAAAAATATCATAATCATATGTGAAGGATAAGATCCATGAAAACATCCCATGGATAGAAGAGTCCCATAGTGAGTTAATCTTACTCTCAAATCCCATACATAATGTATAATGATACAAAAATTTTAACAATTCTGTTGGAGAACTATTTGGTCACACATATCATTACATATTCAACATTATGTGTTCCACAACATTAAATCAATCATATGTCTTTATTATAGTAATTACACATGAAAAAATATGTTGTATAATCTTGACTCATGTAATGTAGGAATTTATCAAATGAACAGAAGTCGTGTATTATCCTATAATAGGAAGGAGAAATAAGTTTGGTATATATGTAAGATAGAATTATACAGAATTTAAAATCATCCCATAACATTAGAAAAAACTATATAAAGGGATCTAAAAAGAGAAATTTCATAACCCAAAGAATGAGTGGCTTAGAGGGATCACTTACACCAATAGACACAGTATGTTGGTATCGAAATATAAAATCAATTAAAAAATAATTATTGAAAATACATATAAAAAAGATAAATATGGGTTTTCTTTGAACAAAAAAAGGAAATGATAAAGTAATCCAAATATAAAATAGTGATTATATTGGTTGGAAAAAAACATTGATTTCATATATGTTAAAATAAAACATTTCCTTTTTCATTCATAAAGATAGTCAAAAAATTCAAAGTAAAATATGTAAATGGAATAATTTTTAAATACATTGACAAAAAGTAAAAAATATAGAGAAACAAAAGTCCCTTCATAATTCATATAAGTATATATAAATTCTTTTGTAAAATAATTTTGAAAATATGAACATGGAATAAAAAAATTTATAAAATAAACCATTAAAACCATTAAAATGAGTTTGTAATAGTAACGTGTCTCTTATATAAATAATAAAAATGATTATGTTTTAAAAACAACATAAATAATGTCAAATATTTTTAAAATTTACATTGACAGTGCATTTAATCAAAAATAAAATAATAATGTATCATTTAGAAGATAATGGAAATGTTAGAAAAAAAATTGCAATGGAAATATTAAAAACTTATTTGTTTAAAATAAATGTATTTACATTTAGTTTGAACCATAACAAAAATTCATTATAATCCTAAATAATATACGTATGATAATTATTTACTTTATCATGATCCTTTTAAATTTCATTTTCTCTTTTATTTAATTAACTATTATTTTATATTAAATTACATAATATATTAATTCCACATCAGACATTTTGAATATATTTGGCTCATAAGTCTTAAATAACATCAAAAGGATGATTATGGTAAATGATGTATTTATTTAATAATAAAATAAATAATAATCATAAATAATTTCTATTTTTGAGTATAATTTATACAGTTTTTGTCATCTATAATATATATTCATGAAAAATTGATTATGTTTCAATCATAAAGATGATAGAATATACGTATACATGACTAAAATTTCCATTATTTAAAGATGGTGATGGAAATAAGTTATATGTTATTATATCTTTGGATAATTATAATTAAATCATAAATATTATATTATATTATTTAAATAAATATATATATGAATCCTTGAGATGTGGTAATGAAAAATGAGTCACATCACTTCATGGAGATGATAATGCACATGTACAGACGAATGATGTTATCATATTTCACTAAATGGGAAGTTAAAAAAAATATATAATATATAACATTTCAACATTGATTAATATTTTATTAATATCATGTATATATATATATATTCATTATATAAATCATTAAAAATACTCATGATCAGTGATTGTGGAAATTCAATTATGTCACTTCATGATGTGGTAGTCCTTCATAGATATGTAACATTATTTGATTTCCTAATTGATGGAAGAATGGATGTATATTGGTTATTGAAATTACATAATAACATCTCAATATAAAAAATATAATTATTTTTTTATATAATGTGTATGGGACTCAAGTGGGTTCTCATTAGTCCATTCGATCTAGTACTCATCACACTACTCCAGCATCTAATCCTGATTTTAAAGCACTTCTGTTACTTGTAATCCCAATTCCCCTCTTCCAATTCAAATTCAGCCTCTCAGATTGTCTCTAGTGGAAGAGGATTGAGAACAAAGTTTAGTGATCATTAATGAGGTTCAAACTTTTACCACTATCCATAAAGCCACTACACCAGCTCCCTCCACATCTAAAAATATTTCAAAAAAAGTTTTATAAAGGAATGTAACATAATGTCCCATCTACCAATGAAAAAATGTTTTTGAGAATAAACGTGTTTCATCAATATAAATTTCAAAGAGAATTTTTTTATCTTTTTATTGATATAATACAATTTCCTTTTTGATTAATGGAATATAATTTATTTTATATCTATTTCCAATTTGAATTTAAATTACCATATTGTTATTTTTTTTATAATATCAAAATGGAAATAATAATTTTGTTTGTTTTTTCCTTTATGAATTTTTTTCATATCCTTTAACACCATCATTAAATTTCTTCCTTGGTTTAAAACATCATTAATTATTTATATTTAATTTTATGATTATTGTATTCTCTCATAACATATATTTGAAATTCCTCTGGTATAATGTTTTATAATATAAAATATACCATATTTAATTTTTATATATTATATTTTTAATGTTTCAAGAATAATGATTTTTTGCAAAATATTATTTGATACATGGTTTCTATAATTCATAGGTTTGTGATCATAAAATGGGGGTTTTATGGATGTCATTTTTAAATAATAAAAACAAATTACAATAATTTTTTAAGGGTTTCTATAATTTATGGTAGCATTTTACAATATAATTATGTTTAAGGAATTATCAGTTACATCTTGAAAATACCTATCGAAATACTTGACTTTCCATTCAAAGTGGGTCTGTAACTGGAATGAGACATTTTAGATCAACTATATTGGTTAACTAGGAACATTCAATTAATCATGGGATTTAATTTTAACCTAATTTTAAAAGACATTTTTTTGGAACAAAATTCGCACTATATTTTTATTAGTCACGATAATGACAGTCGTGAGAACGACAAACTACTGCCTCACAAAGCGATGTGATTCATATTTCACTAACTATTTACATGAAATGTATCAAGGGTAAATATAAGTAATATTTTTGATATAAATTGAAGGTTTATTATAATCATGACATATTTATCATTTTGAATATATAATATGACAATTTTTTATATTGTAAAATATTAGAATTATTCTTGTACAAGTGGACTACCACCTTCACGAAGTAATGTGACTCTCTTTTTATCATCACTCCAAATTGATAATAAATATATAAGTATGTTAAATTAATTAATTTCCTATATATTATATTATTTTAATTTAATATATAATAAATATTACTCACCTCATTTTATTAATGATTATTGAAAAAACGAAGTTCTTATCAATCACACGTACAACATACCATGTCCATGATTGTAACATAGTCCATTTATTATAACCATATTTCATGATTGGATATAAAATTATAAATTATGAATAAAAATGATAATTATTTCTTATTTAAATTTATGGTGATGATAAAACTATAAATTATTTATCGGAACAGAAGCATTCAAAGGAAACAATGAAAGTGAATAGAAGGTGATTAACACTAGAAACAAATAAAATAGTGAGCGATTATTAATGAACGACACATAATATGTTATAAAAGAAAAATATATGAAATTATAAATATTAAATTTGTATTATAATAAGTTAAAAAAAATTTTAAAAACTTTAGAATATGTTAAATCAACTTAATCACAAATTAATTGGTATGTAAGGGATTCCATTCTCACATTATTAGTTCGGTGTGATGAATGTATTATTCAGTACATATTTCATTTAAATAGTGTATTAAAATATAATAAATATATTTAATGAAT
This sequence comes from Viscum album, assembly GCA_963277665.1. NCBI lineage: Eukaryota > Viridiplantae > Streptophyta > Magnoliopsida > Santalales > Viscaceae > Viscum > Viscum album. The sequence goes on from OY728164.1 coordinate 694,056,807, forward strand.
ATTTTCATGAAAATTATATGTATCTACATAACCATTTTTAGGTTCATCTTATATGGGGCTTCTTTTTTAAAGATTTCAATGTGGTAACTGTTTTATGTTACAATAACACGATTTATAGGGATTATTTATGATGACCTATCCAACGTAAAAAATTTATGAACTTAATCTTAATAATTATAATGAATTTTATTTTCATCTTATTTAAGATATTTTCATTTAATTGGTTTTTTTTTGTTCACATTGGTTTATTAAATAAATTATAAAATGTTTTCAAAAAAATCATCATTCAGTTTCACTCCATCGAGACTGTTTTTTCTCCCAATTAATGTTTTAAAATTTGTCCAGTTCATTTGCTAATATAATATTTATTAATGATTCACTCATAGTATTTTTTTGGAAATAAATATTCCTGTTGTTTTCTAAATAAATTCATATCTGGGATTTACCAAAAATGATAAATGGATATTTGTTTTAAAAAATATGGAATTAACATAATTTAACATCACCATGAACATTATTATTCATTGATGATTACATAATATGTTTTCTTAGTTATTCTGAAATTAAACATATTCCAAAATGTTTTAATTTTTTTTAAATGGAATAGATATTTTCGTAATGAAATGTTTTAATTTGTTTCTATTATATGTTTCAATTTAATATTTCAATGAATATGATATTCAAAATATTTAGTGAATATTTAGTATTTAAGATATTTATATTTCAAAGGTAAAATTTATTTTCCTCAAAATGTATTTAATAATATTTTATTGGTATTTATATTCATCAATGTCGACAACCCTTAATGTTACTTATGGTCTATAGGGGATGTTTTTTGGTTATAAAATCTTAATTAATTCTCTAGATGGATTAAGTATTTTTAATGTAGATTGTTATGGAACCCATTTCGTTTTCATAGGTTACCCATGCATCAAATTTATTTTTATGGAACCTGTTTCATTTTTGTATGTTAGTAATTATATATTGGGATCAACATATAACAAATTTATTTTGTATCATTTATTTGTGTTATGAATGGAATAATGATTGTTATGAGTATTTTGATGAAATGACATATTATCACACATTATTCATTTTTTTAGTTCTTGGAAATTGATTATACTGTGGACAAAACTATCTATTGTAGGATGACACCATTATAGAATATATGATGGGGTAACCTACAAAGAATCAGATGAACCTGTAATAGCGGATAAGATGAGGAGACCCATATAGCCGAGTAAGACCATTATGGTTTAAATGATGGGTGAAAATAGATATTTCTCAATTTCATTAGTGTTGATAATGATATCTAGATAATCATATTGGATTCAAACTATAATGTCATTCAAATTTTAAGGGTTCTATATGGATTATATGATAATGATGTTTTGAGATAACAATATGTATAATCTATGGTTTTTATAGGTTTATAATTTTTCCATTGGTCAAGATTGATATCACATGTATCATGATTATTAATTCAATTTAATATTTACAAAGTACAATCATTATTCCATGTTTTATAATTGATGAAACTTGTATTTATATTGTTGACCCCTCTGGAAGATTGTTTAATTCTTCCTATGATTGATGTTTTAATAATCACAAATTATCATTACTTAATCCTGTTTGATTTCTTATATATATAATCACAATCTATTAGTGAATTTATATCAAAATAAAGGTCCTCTTAGGTTCTAAAAGGATTGATTATTTCCCAGTTAATCAAAACAGAAGAGTTGATTAACTTTTGAAACAAACATACTTATTTATAGCTAATATAAACACTTGCGAGTTTAATTATCAAAGTGACATTGAAATGGTTTTGGTTTTAAAGAAATTAGCAACGGAATAAAAAATAATAACTTTGAATGAAATAGCACAACAGATATAACCAAGAGGTTCAGTCTCAATCCGTGACTTATTCCTCTCATCAATTTATATTAATATGATCCACAACCTGGATCGAGGTTCACAATAGTTTACAACTGTCCAGGTCCAAGACCTCTACCACTGTTATTCGTGGGAAACAAAACAACAGCAACCAGCTGTCCAGGTCACACAAGACCTCTACAACTATCCCAGTGGGAAATAAAATATGTAAGAGATTGAGTGTGGATTTACAGATCCTCCAGTTAAAGTAAAGGAGACAGTGTGTGTGTTAAATACAGCAGATAACACACCCTGCTTCGAAATGTAAACCAATGAATCACAGAGGATAGATGTAGAGTTTAAAAATGGCTCTAGTGATTGCAGTGAAGCTTTGGACTCCTTGAGTTTGATCAGAAATGGTTTTGAGTCCTCTTCTGGTTTTTGTCTAAAAAACAGAGTGTCGTCTGCTTGGCATCCAGGTTCAGAGATAGTGAAATATGTAGTCGATGAAGTTCTTCAATGTCATCGTGAATGTACAGAACTCTTCTTGAGTTATCTTGAGTGTGTATGAGATTCTGTGTCTTCCAAAATTATCTCATCCACCACTCTTTGCACTCATAGGTGTCTCTCTGTCTCTACTTGCACCAACAGGGACTTCTTGTATTTATGGCACGAGTTCCAGCAAAAGAAAAAATATTTCTTTTTGCAGGTATGAGGTATGGTTCCCTGACATCCAACAACCTTTATTAAATAAATGATAGAGCATTAAAATATACCTAATAATACCGTTGGTTAGATTAAATAAAGATAAATAAATTCAAACAGTTGTTTATGACTATCGGTGAGTCAAGTGATCAGTAGGTCATCAGCATCGGCATCGGTGGCTAGACATCAGTGTGTCCTTATCGGTGACTCATTTGATCAGCATCGGTGTGTCAAGATCGGTGACTCAATTGAATAGCATCGGTGTGACATCTTCGGTGACTCAGATGATCAGCATCAGTGTGACATATTCGGTGACTCATTTGATAAGAATTAGTGTGACATCTTCGGTGACTTAGATGATCAGCATCGGTGTGACATCTTCGGTGTTCAGATGATCAGCATCGGTGTGTCATGATCGGTGACTCATTTGATCATCATCGGTGTGACATGATCGGTGACTCATTTGATCAGCATCAGTGTGACATGATCGGTGACTCATTTGATCAGCATCGGTGTGACATGATCAGTGACTCATTTGATCAGCATCAGTGACTCATGATCGGTGAGTTATTTGATCAGCATCGGTGTGACATCTTCGGTGATTTAGATGATCATCATCAGTGAGACCATTGTCTTTTGATATGGATCGGTGCGACCGTTGTCCTTTGATATGGATCGGTGCGACCGTTGTCCTTTGATATGGATCGGTGAAACCGTTCACTCAGTGTCTATTTGATCTAGAAGACTTCTAGGATACTTGTAAATCAATAACAAGCACAGATAAAAAGTTGATCCAACTGATATAAACAGATTCACTAATAGATTGTGATTATATATATGAGAAATCCAACCGGATTAAGTAATGATAATTTGTGATTATTAAAATAGAAATCATAGGAAGAATTCAACAATCATCTAGAGGGATCAACAATCTCCCCCTTTTTGATAATCACAAATCTTAGTCATAAATAAAAGTAATATATCATCAATAATAGTGACAAGTCATAATAAGAATAAAAACACAATGAGATGTAAATCTCCCTCTGAATTGATGACTTTGTATATTTATGTAAACATTTCTCACATAGATATAATGTTTCTCCCCCATAGATATAAATCTCCCCCTTTGGGATAATCAAAAAGGTGGGAAAACATATAAAGAAGAGATTAAAAGAAGGAATCATAGAGAATAGAGAGAGAGAAAAAGTTGTAAAGTACATTAGAGTACAAACGGAACACTATTAACCCTATCAACAACAAGACACAACTATTTCTGGGGATGTAACGGGGCTTTTAATTTGTCAGAAGGATCAATGGTTGGTAAGTTGGAGGGCTTGGAGGCAGGAAGAAATTGGAGAATTTGAAAAGGTGGTAAGATGACTCTGGAAGGTGGAGGAGAGGATGCCACAGAGATTTTCTGTTGAGCAGTAGCAGTTGTAGGATCGAAATAGTAATGTAGATGCTCAATATACAAGAGGGGGGGTGAATTGTATACCTTAAAAATTCCTTTGGAACTTTTAAAGTTAGTTATGAATAACTATGTTTTCCTTAAGAGAAGGAAAGGGCTAAGTTTAACAAAGTTAAACTAAGCAAATTCCCAACACCTCTAACACCAAATTCAAACTTGGAAAGAGATTCCGAAAGTAGGTTCCGTAAATATGGTTTCGGAAATTGAAACATAACAAAAGATTACAAAATGAGATTCTACCTTAAAGCGTATAGAATCTCAATGAAACAGAGTACAAATAAGGAAGTATAAGAAAGTTATACTTTCCTTATAATACAAAATGCAGTGGAATATAAACAAGTAGTTAAACTACAAGTAACAAGATATAAGTCTTTCAACCCAAAGAGAAGGGTATCCAACAACCTTGGATAAAGGTCCCTTGATTTATACTTTCAAGCAAATCTGTCTTACCCACACCAGGGTAAGCCCTTGATACGAAGATCGGAGTCTCTATCTTGCTATCCCCGCAAGTCCTCAACTTCAAGGTAGTTGGCAACCTCTGTCTTCCTCAGCAAGGAAGCCCTCGAACTTCAAGGTAGTCAACAACCTCTGTCTTCCTATCCCCGGAAGCCCACGAATGTGATCACCAACATTCGGAGTCGCATGAAGCTTTGAGAGTTAATAAGAGCCTCTCTCTCTAGAAATCACTTCAAGCATGTAATCACATGAGTCGAAGATCTGTCAGCCTTTCAACACTTCAACATCGAGCTCTTTCAAATGAGCTCTTATTTATAGGTAAGGTCGACTCCTTCTCCAACGGTCATATTTTCCTTAAAGATCGGAGGGACCTTTACACGTGTCACTTAGACAACGGTTAGTTTATAACAAAATAGACGACATCGGTTTATAACAAAACAAGTGTAACAGAATGTACGACATCGTTTTAAAATCTAACATAAAAGTTCGGAATGAAAGCATTGGAGTGAATTTTCGGAGTGTAATGAAAATAATAAAGAGTAGAGAACTTATAGAAGTGTAAGCAGAATAAAAGTTTGGAGTCTAACCAAAATATTTTTCGGAGTCTGAATTAATTCAGAGTGTATAAAACAGAGATGATCAGATTCTGTTTAATAGGTGAATTCGGAATGAGAATTCGGAATGGGAATTCGTCATCAGAATTCGTAATGAGAATTCATCATCAGGATTCGTAATGAGAATTCATCATCAGAATTTGTAATGAGAATTCTTCATCAGAATTCGTAATGGGAATTTGGAATGATATTTCTTCATCAGAATTCGTAATGAGAATTATTCATTGGAATTTGTAATGAGAATTCCTTATCAGAATTCATAATGATAATTTGTTGTCGAATTTCATAAATATTCGTATCCTTAATCTGGAGTAAAACTGTATTCTGAATTCGGAATGAAACTTTAACACAGTTCTCATTCTAGATTTCAGAGTGAAACTTTATTACAGTTTTTGTCCAGAATTCGGATCCTAAAACAGAATACTTCATATCAAAGTTTCAGGAAATTCCGAGAAAATAGAAATGAATCCGAATCTTATACTTAAGAAAAATATGAATGAAAATATGATAAGGATAATTTTACTTATAAAAGCGATTTTCCTTATAAAAGCAATTTTCCTTATAAAAGCAATTTTCCTTATATAACCAATTTTCCTTATAAAAGTAATTTTCCTTATAAAAGCAATTTTCCTAAAGATAAGGTGTTTGTGATTTTCAAAACAAGAAGGAATGGAAAAGTCATAAGGAAAACCTTATTGACTCAACAATCTCACCCTTTTTGGAAAGCACAAACATTCTTACGGAAAAGAAATTCTAAGAAGAAAAATCTTATCTCCCTTGATTTAAGGATATTGATGAATACGACTAACTCCCCCTTAGGCTTTGAAACTCTAAGGATCGTATTCTAGATTTCCGGAGTGACATTTCATTACGAAAAAGAAAGTCCTCTTTAATGAAAAAACTCCCCCTTAGATAGACTCTTATTAGAGGTCTTTTACTTCTCCTCTTTAGATAAACTTTTATTGGAGTTCTTCTTTTTCTTAAGGATCTTTTCCTTCTCCCCCTTTGTGATTTTCAAAAAGAAATCGAGGGAATGGAAAAAAATAACAAAGTACCTGAAACATTAGAAGCAACAACAAATGGAACGACAGGCACAAATTTCAATTAAGTTTGAAATCTCGGCAACAAAAAAAAATACAACAAAAAGATCAGATTTAGTTATTTCGGATCTTTTTCCTTTGACATGAGCCCCTTAAGGATGGTCTTGATCTTCTTCAGGTCTTTATGATCTTCTTCAGCTTGCTTCTTCAAGACAACTATTCTTGAAGATTGCGCTTCAATTTTTTCTTCCTGGGCTTGAATCTTTTCTTCCTGAGCTTTGATCTTCTCTTCATGAGCCTTCAACTTCTCTTCAAACTCAATCCGATGCTCTATTTCAAATTTCCAGTTCTGAGAAACAGAATTCAACTTCCCATTCAGATCTCTGACTTGTTGAATCTGGAAGTTCTTTTCATCTGTCTGTTTCTCTTCAAAGGATGTAGTCAGATCATTTATCTTCTTGTCCTCAGTCTCAAAGGCATCTTTAACATTGTCTTGAAACTCATCAAATAACCTCATCTCTTCAACAGTATTCTTCGACCAGTTTTTCATTTCTTACAAGATTTTATATGAGCTTTGTAGCCAACAAAAATGTTTTGAACTGAACCTCAATCTCAACGCACTTGTCCATAACCATAGACACGGAGTCTGTTTTCTATTTCAAAGCATGTTGGAGCATCTGGCATCTTGAATCAATACTAGAGAAGGTCAGAATGGTTACTACCAACTCCTTTAAAGACTGAACAACAAAGTCATGCCCCACCAAAGATGACTCCGAATCCGAAACTTTGCTTGGAGAAATTTCTTCTTCAACAAGGTAAAGCTTTCTCTTCGAAGAACTACCAACTTCCTTCCTCTTCCTCACTTCTGAGCTCGGAGTATCAGCAAGAATTTGCTTTCCCTTGTCTTTTTCTGGAATTGAATCATGTTTCGGAGTTTTCTTCTCACTATCAGAAACTTGAACAGCATTATCTTCCTCAACAGCAACTTCCTGAACACAAACCCCAATGATTTCCTTCTGAGAAACTTCATGTAAAAGTTATTCTTCTTCTTTATGATAAGTAACTTCTTCTTATCCTCTCTCTTCTTCCATTGCTGGAGTAACTAGATTCGAAGATGCAGCTTCTGAAGTTCGGAGTGATAAGTGTTCCGAAGGTGTCCCCTTGTAATCATCTACTTGTTTCAACACATCTCCGGTTTCACCACTTCCTTCAGCAACATCTTCTTCTTGTTCCACTTGCTCAACTTGCTCTACTTCCTTAGTAGTCTTAGCAACAGATTCTTCCTGAGTAACTAAATTTCTTCTTGGAGTCTCAGGTAGAGATTCCAATGAGAAAGATCTCGGAACAGGAATAGTTGCTGAAACCATCTCATTGAATTTCAACAAAGCCTGAGCTACCTCAGCCTCAGACATCTTCTTCTTGAGCTTCTTTTCCTTTACTTTTTTTTCAAGCTCATCAGTAATTCTCTCCTTCAAGGCCTTAGCCTCCGTAGGGTCCAATCCGAACTGCGGATCCGCTTCTTTCCTTTTCTCTTTATCAGCTCTCCACTTCGCAACAACTTCATCAGGATAGGCTTTCTTCTACTTTGGTTTTGGAGGTGCGGAATGGACTTCTTTAGACTTGGGATTCTCTGCTTCTACTTCCACTTCTTTCAGCTTTCTCTTCCTTACTGTCTTAGAGGATTCGGGATCAGCAACTTTCGGAACTACTTCTCCTTGAGCAGGTAGATCAATAAACTATCCAGACTCTTTGTCAAAGGCTACATCCATTCTCTTAAGAGTACTATCTCTCACCAGCATGATCTTGCAAACTCTTGGCTTAGATTTGCAAGCCTCCTTGAAAGACTCAAGGCACCGAACTATCAACTTCAAGAGGATTGCTGGATACATAATAATCTGAGATCTCAGATTTCCTTTCTTCAAATTTTCAAGAGCGATAAGAATGTGCTTCATCAAGTTAAACTTCCTTAGATTTATCAGGAAATATAAGATATAGATCTCACTTTTCTTCAAACTGTCTTTATCACCTTTCCTCGGTACGATAAGCCCTTGCACCCACAACTCTAGAATCCGGAAATTTGTGGATAAACTTGCAATCTTCGGAGCCTTGTCATCAGCCAGTCCGAGAGTTTATAAGGCTTTTTCCTTATCGAAGCTACCCTTAGAGTCCGACAACACATGGGAAACAAACTCAGCTTCACCTTCATTCTTTAGCCCTACCAAGCTAGCTGCCTTGGCATATGAATGTTTATAAGTCTTCCCATAAGACTTAAAAGACAATTTGTCCTTTACATCTTCCTGAAGAAAAGAAACTATCTCATAGAATTGAACGTGTAAGTCTGAATACACTTCATCCTGGTTCCCGGGTTTTGACACCGCAACATCTTCCCAACCATTAAGCTTGATATTCTTAGAAATAAGAGAATCGTAATTGTTGAAGAAATCCGGATGAACGAGCCTCTCTCTATAAACTAACAACTTCGAGATCGGCTTAGATGAAGGCATATCTTGAGAAGCTACTTCCACAGACATTCGGATTTGAAAACCTCTGAGAAGTTCGGAACTGAGAAAACTGAAGTTCGGAACAACCTTAGAACATAGGGGCAGAGCTTCGAGATGCTGGAGCTTGAAATCGATGTGGGACAAGTATTTGGGTCCCTTTATATAGGCAATGAAATGACGGTTCAACTTCCTTGGTTGATCGAACGGTTGTGATAAGTTGAGATCAAATCTGACGGTTGAAAAACAATTCTCTTGAAAACTTGAATCTGATCTTTTTAAGGGTTTTTATTAAAACAAAGAATTAAGAAAAGTATAATCCGAAAACATAATACAAGATAATGCCAGCAAGTAAGATATGACTACGAAAACTTGGGTAAGGAATTTATACCTTTCGGATTGGTTTAGGAAGATTATTCGTATTTGGTAACATTCTTAAAAAAACTTTTACAATGAAAAATAAATTCATTACAAAAAAGTCAGTATGAAAAAAAAACTCAATACGGAAAACTCAGTACGTAAATTTTTTTAAAAATACGATAACAAAAAACTTATTATGAAAGATTCGGTACGAAAATCCCGTTATGAAAATACCAGTACGAAATCTTCCATTCTGGAAATGTTCAATACGAACACTTCCATTCTAGAAGTATTCTGTATGAACATGTCCATTTTGGAAAAAACTGTAGTTCCGGAAATCTCCATTCCCGAAATCTTTGTTCCGAAAAGTTTGAAAACAAATTTTTGAAAAACTTTTTTATTCTATCAAACAAATGTACTCCCCCTATGAAAATGAGTGTATTTCTATAAGGAGACTTTTTCAACAGAAAGTTAATTAAGGAGGATTACCTTATGTTTATCATCCCTAACTTCTGTTTAATGTATTCAAATCTATCAGAAGGCAAATATTTTTTGAAAATATCAGCAAGTTGATCTTGCGTTCCAATAAATTGAAGAATAATATCTCCATTAAGTGTGTGATCCCTAAGAAAGTGATGCCTAATATCTATGTGTTTTGCATGGGAGTGATGTGCAGGGTTCTTACTAAGGGCAATGGCACTTGTGTTATCACACAAAATTTGAGTTTTAGTAAAACTCAAGCCATAGCCTGTGAGTGTGTGTTGCATCCACAACACTTGTGCACAACAACTTCCAGCTGCTACATATTCAGCTTCAGCAGTGGAGAGTGCTACAGAATGTTGCTTCTTGCTGGAACAAGAAACTAAGGAATCTCCTTAGAAATGACAAGTTCCGGATGTACTTTTTCTATCCATTCTACATCCACCAAAGTCAGCATCAGAAAAGCTTTTTAGAACAAAATCATTTCTAGAAGTATAAAATAATCCTAGATCCATGGTTCCCTTAAGGTAGCGAAAAATTCTTTTTACCGCCTTTAAGTGAGATTCCTTAGGATTGGATTGATATCTTGCACATAAGCATACTGAGAACATTAAGTCTGTTCGACTAGCTGTTAAGTATAGTAGACTTCCTATCATACCTCTAAAAGATGTTTGATCTACTAGTTTCCCAGCTTCATCAAGATCTAAAGAATTTGAGGTACCAATGGGAGTACTTATACTCTTAGTGTTGTCATAACCATACTTTTTAAGAAGATCTTTAATATACTTATGTTGAGATATGTAGGTTCCTTCTATTTTTTGAGAAATTTGAAAACCAAGGAAAAAAGTTCACTCACCCATCATACTCATTTCAAACTCAGATTTCATTAGACTAGCAAAAGAGTCAGTCAAAGATTGCTGAGTTGAACCAAATATAATGTCATCAACATAAATTTGAACAATCAAGACATTTTTCTTATCTTTCTTTATAAAAAGGGTTGGATCTGCATTTCCCTTAACATAGTTATTTTGAATCAAAAATCCAGTGAGTCTATCATACCATGCTCGTGGGGCTTGTTTAAGACCATACAAAGATTTGGTAAGTCTAAAAACATGATCCGGATGTTTTGTATCTTCAAATCCAGGAGGTTATTCAACAAAAACTTCCTCTTGAACATAACTGTTAAGAAAAGCACATTTCACATCCATTTGAAAAATTTTGAAATTAATGAATGCTGCAAAGGCAAGTAGAATACGGATAGATTCAAGTCTAGCTACTGGAGAATAGGTTTCTTCATAGTCTATTCCCTCTGGATGATTATAGCCTTTATCAAAAAGTCTAGCTTTATTTCTTACTATGACTCCATTTTCATCACATTTATTTCTGAAGAACCATTTTACTCCAATAACAGAACTTTCCTTAGGTCTTTCAACCAAGGTCCAGACTTTATTCCTTTCGAATTCATTTAGTTCATCTTGCATGGCTTTAATCCAATCATCATCACCGAAAGCTTCATCAGTGCTTTTAGGTTCTAATTGGGAAAGAAATGTGAGGTGTTTTACTACATTTCTTAAGGAACTTCTAGTCCTTACAGGTTGATTTACATCACCAATGATACTATCACTGGGATGATTCTTAAGAAACACCTGATTTGGGTTTTGTAAAACCTGTTCATCAACATAGGGTATAAAATCTTCTGGGGTAAATGTTGCAGAAGTATCTTCTAGAACATTATTCTTGTCAGAAGGTTCTTCTATCAAAGGTTGATAATCTGTTTTTGAAAACACATCCGAGGATGTAGGTAGGGATGGTTTAAAAACAAAAGGATCTGACTCATCAAATTTCACATGTACTGTTTCTTCAACAGTGCAAGTATTTTTATTAAAAACTCTATAGGCCTTAGATGTTGTGGAATAACCAAAGAAAATTCCTTCATCAGATTTTGGTGCAAATTTTTGTAGGTTATCATTTGTATTCAAAATGAATACTTTTCAACCAAAAACCTTGAAATAAGATAGTCTTGGTTTTCTACCATTCCATAACTCATAAGGAGTTTTATTAAGAAAAGGTCTAATCAAAACTCGATTTATAGTATAGCAAGCAGTACTTACAGCTTCAGCCCAGAAATGTCTAGCAATGGAATATTCAATCAACATGGTTCTAGTTATCTCTTGAAGAATTCTATTTCTTCTTTCAACTACACCATTCTGTTGAGGAGTTCTAGGTGCTGAAAAATTGTGAGTAATACCTTTCTCACTACAAAAATTTCCAAAATCAGAATTTTGAAATTCTCCTCCATGATCACTATGAATAGTTTTCAATAGAAGTTTTTTCTCATTTTTAAATTGAGCTCTAAAACTTTTGAAATAAGAAAAATCTTCAGACTTCTTTGTTAGAAAATAGACCCAAGTAAATCTAGTGTAATCATCAACTAGAAAAAACACATAGTATTTTCCTCCAATACTTCCAGTTTGTGTTGGACCAAAAAGATCCATGTGCACTAACTGTAATGAATCGTTTGTTGAGACTTCACCGATTGACTTAAAACTAGATTTATGTTGCTTGCCACATTGACAAGGATCACAATCTTTTGAAGAATCAAATCTAAGCTCCGGTAGATCCTTAACTAGTTTCTTCTTAGAGAGTTTACATAGGTTTCTAAGATTACAGTGTCCTAGTCTTCTATGCCATAACCAGGAGTGATCTTCCATTGCACTTAGGCAAGGTAAATCTTGGCTTCTGAGGTCTTCTAGGTTCAAAGTGTAGACATTCTCTTGCCTAATGGCTGAGAGAATAAATTCTTCCTCAGAATTGTGAACTAAACACTTTTCATTCCTAAAATTCACAAGGTAACCTTCATCACATAACTGACTTATGCTAATGAGGTTGTGCTTAAGACCTTTAACAAAAAGAACATTTGAAATCAAGGTTTTACCTTAAATAACAATATTACCAATACCAACAATCTCTCCCTTAGCATTGTCTCTGAAAGTTACCTTTCCTCCTTTCGTTTTGATAATATTTTCAAAATAGTTTTTGTTACCAGTCATGTGCCGGGAACATCCACTATCCATGTACCATGTATTGTTGCTGGTACTTTCATTATTTTCCTGAAATCAAGAAGAAAATTAGACTTTCAGAATCCAAACTTGTTTGGATCCAAGATTTCCAGACAATAAAATTTTAGGTACCCACATCTTCTTAGAAAAGTAGGCTTTGTGAAATCCTAGAGATTGGGTTTTGTTTAAGGAACAATTCTTTGCCCAGTGACCACCACATTGACACTTGGTACAAAATGGGGCACTTTGAGGAACAAAATAATTGTTACTGAAAATAGGTTTGTCATGGGTATAACCAAATCCGGATTTATTTCTTAAAGGTCGTATTTGGGAATACATCTTATCAAAATTTTCCTTACCATGGGTAAAGTTTGATAAACACTTCTTTAAGGAAAAAATTTCGGACTTGAGTTTTACAACCAAGTTTTTATCCTCAAAATCATTGGTTTTAGAACTAGAGCTAGGCTCAAAAACATTTCTATTAGAAATTACTTTTTCTAATTCTTTAGAATGTTTATTCTTCTCAGAACATACTTCCTCAAGATTTTTTGAAATATTTTCAAAACGAACATTTTTCTTATCAAGATCTTTAGAAAGATCTGATATCTCTTTCGTAAGAATAGAATTCCTAGAGTTTGCTTTATCAAGTTTCTTATTGAGTTTGAAATTCTCAATCTCAAGAAGTTCAGCAAACCTAGAGACTTCTTCATAAGTAGGTAAGGTATTTTCTTCATCAGAAGAAGATTCTTCATCAGAAGAGTTATACTACCTAATATCATTATAATTAAAAGAAACATTGGTCAATGATTTAGCATTTCGTACCTTAGCCATAAGACAATGATTATCAATAGGTAATCTGGCTATAAGACCAAGATTCTTTTGTCCTGAAGATTCATAATCAGAAGATTCATCTGAAGAGTCACCACCACTGGCACTCCAGGTGTCATTTGCTTTCATAACTTTCTTAGCTTTTGCTTTATAATACTTCTTCCTGTTCCTGTCTGAATGCCTTTCTTTTCTTTCTTTCTTTTTGAGCATAGGGCAATCTTGTCTAATATGTACAGCTATTTTACATTCATAACAAGTAACTTCTCCATCTTTCTTATCTCTTCTTTCCTTTTTCTTATACTTAGATTGAAAATTTCTCTGTCCAGCTATCTTGTTCATTCTTCGAGCAAGATTAGCTAACTCATTTTTAGAGACTTCACTCTCACTACATTCGGATTGGAAAATAACTTTCTTAGACTTGGATCTGGTTACTCTTCAGGAGTCTTAGCTTTCATCAGATTTGTAGTTGTTGTAAAAGCTACAGTACCATTTCCATTCTTCTTTTTAACGTTGTCAGTATCTCTCTTCATTCTGGTTTCATGTTGTAGAAGAGTTCCAAAAATCTCATCAAGAGTAATTTGAGTGACCTTCCTGTTCTCATCTATAGCTGTTCTTTTGGACTCCCACTCATTGGGCATAATAGCAATTATCTTATCCACAAGAGCTTCATCATCTAGACCTTTCTCTCCCATAGATTGTAAACTGTTGACTATAGTCATGAATCTCTGTTGAACTTTACAAATAGGTTCTCCATAAGGAAAATTGAAGCCATGATATTCAGCTCTAAGCATAGCTCTTCTAGTCTCAATCACCTTATAAGTTCCAAAGTGTGTAACCTCTAACTTCTTCCAGATACAGTTAGCTACTTCACAAGAAGAAATTTGGCTATATATATTTCTGGTCATTGAACAAAGTAAATTATTGCATACCTTATAGTTGAGTTGATATTCTTGCTTTTCCTGATTAGTAAATGTTCTGACTTCCTTGTCAAGAATTATATAATCACCAGTAAGCAAAACAAAGTTATCTACTCTAGTATTGATAAAAAAAGTCTTCATACGATCTCTACAGTATTCATAATCATTACCATCAAAGATTGGTGGTCTTGTAGGATACAGATTGTCAATTGAACCAACATTGACTCCTGCCATACTAGAAAAATCCTTCGATACACAAACATGTTAGTAGCAAAGATTCGTAATAACAAAGTTCGGAATGAGAAATTTTGGAATGGGAAAATTCAGAATGAAAAAGTGAGCAAGAAAAACTTATTCGTGAGTATAAGTATTTCAGAGACCTGCTCTGATACCTAATGTAGGATTGGTATAGAGTATGAGGTTTCCAACCTCTGATACGAAATGTAGGATCGAAATAGTAATGTAGATGCTGAATATACAAGAGGGGGGTGAATTGTATACCTTAAAAATTCCTTTGGAACTTTTAATGTTAGTTATTAATAACTATGTTTTCCTTAAGAGAAGGAAAGGGCTACGTTTAACAAAGTTAAACTAAGCAAATTCACAACACCTCTAACACCAAATGCAAACTTGGAAAGAGATTCCGAAAGTAGGTTCCAGAAATATGGTTCCGGAAATTGAAACTTAACAAAAGATTACAAAATGAGATTCGACCTTAAAGTGTATAGAATCTAAATGAAACAGAGTACAAATAAGGAAGTATAAGAAAGTTATACTTTCCTTATAATACAAAATGCAGCGGAATATAAACAAGTAGTTAAACTACAAGTAACAAGATATAAGTCTTTTAACCCAAAGAGAAGGGTATCCAACAACCTTGGATAAAGGTCCCTTGATTTATACTTTCAAGCAAGTCTGTCTTACCCACACCAGGGTAAGCCCTCGATACGAAGATCCGAGTCTCTGTCTTGCTATCCCCGCAAGTCCTCAACTTCAAGGTAGTTGGAAACCTCTGTCTTCCTCAGCAAGGAAGCCCTCGAACTTCAAGGTAGTCGGAAACCTCTGTCTTCCTATCCCCGAAAGCCCTCGAATGTGATCACCAACATTCGGAGTCGCACGAAGTTTTGAGAGTTAATAAGAGCCTCTCTCTCTAGAAATCACTTCAAGCGTGTAATCACATGAGTCGAAGATCTGTCAGCCTTTCAGCACTTCAACATCGAGCTCTTTCAAATGAGCTCTTATTTATAGGTAAGGTCGGCTCCTTCTCCAACGGTCATATTTTCCTTAAAGATCGGAGGGACCTGTACACGTGTCACTTAGACAACGGTTAGTTTATAACAAAATAGACGACATCATTTTATAACAAAACAAGTGTAACAGAATGTACGACATCATTTTAAAATCTAACATAAAAGCTCAGAATGAAAGCTTTAGAGTGAATGTTCGGAGTGTAATGAAAATAATAAAGAGTAGACAACTTATAGAAGTGTAAGCAGAATAAAAGTTTGGAGTCTAACGAAAATATTTTTCGGAGTCTGAATTAATTCAGAGTGTATAAAACAGAGATGATCAGATTCTGTTTAATAGGTGAATTTGTTATGAGAATTCAGAATGGGAATTCGTCATCAGAATTCGTAATGAGAATTCATCATCAGGATTCATAATGAGAATTCGTTATCAGAATTCGTAATGAGAATTCTTCATCAGAATTCGTAATGGGAATTCGGAATGAGATTTCTTCATCAAAATTCGTAATGAGAATTCTTCATTGGAATTTGTAATGAGAATTCCTTATTAGAATTCATAATGAGAATTTGTTGTCGAATTTCATAAAGATGCGTATCCTTAATCTGGAGTAAAACTGTATTCGGAATTCGGAATGAAACTTTATCACAGTTCTCATTCTGGATTTCGGAGTGAATCATTATTACAGTTTTTGTCCAGAACTCGGATCCTAAAACAGAATACTACATATCAATGTTTCAGGCAATTCCGAGAAAATAGAAATGAATCCGAATCTTATACTTAAGATAAAATATGAATGAAAATATGATAAGGATAATATTACTTATAAAAGCGATTTTCCTTATAAAAGAAATTTTCCTTATAAAATCAATTTTCCTTATAAAATCAATTTTCCTTATAAAAGCAATTTTCCTTATAAAAGAAATTTTCCTAAAGATAAGGTGTTTGTGATTTTCAAAACAAGAAGGAATGGAAAAGTCATAAGGAAAACCTTATTGACTCAACATCAGCTGGTTGAGAAGATTGCTGAATAACTGGTAGTAGTTGAGATAGAGCTTGAGCAACAGAAATCTGATTTTGAGCAACATCAGAGGCACTGAGAGGGTCAGTAGTAGGAATCACAGTGGCGGTGGCTTGGTCATTCAGATAAGGCTTCAAAATATTTATGAAATCTTGAATAACTTCTGCACCATACAACATAGCCTTCTCAAAATCATCATTATTCTCCATGAACCGTTCCAAGGTAGGTGT
This sequence comes from Viscum album, assembly GCA_963277665.1. Lineage (NCBI taxonomy): Eukaryota > Viridiplantae > Streptophyta > Magnoliopsida > Santalales > Viscaceae > Viscum > Viscum album. The sequence goes on from OY728164.1 coordinate 694,073,603, forward strand.
AAAATCTTGCAACTGACGATCTTGAGTCTTGAAATCTTGAGTGACTGGTGGTAGTTTCAGTTTATCAGCCAACACCTTGAAATTCACGGTCATCTCATGCTTGGTATAAATCGTTGAAAAGTAATGATCAACCATTTCCTTGATCTCTTCTTGAGCTTTATTGGGATCACCTAAATATACTTTTACCATCTTATGAATGTGATCATTGTGCTCCTTCATCTTCCTCAATGAGTCCAAATCAAGAACTTGTCTAATGGCAGCCAATTCATCATGCACAATCTGTCTTAGAGCCTCTAGCTCATGAGTAGTGATCTTGGTTACTTTGGCTGTACTGGCTTGAGCAACTATCTGAGTTATCTCAGCTTTCAACTTCCTCAGATCAGACTTCTTAAGATGTTCAATCAGATTCCTCAACACTTCCATCATACCAGAAATGGTGGATCTAAGTTCATTTGATAAATAAACTAAGTCAGATTGTAGATCCTTCATAGTCTGATTTAGAGAGGCTATGTGCCTACCAATAAACTCACCAGTATTGGCCAGGTCTGGTTTAATGAAATTTGATACTCTTATTAAAAAGGCTTCTAAAGAATCTTCAGAAACTTGCAGAGAAGCTTGAGTAAAAGCATTTGAAATTTCTTCTCTTATTGTATTTCTCACAGCAGCAAGAAACTCAAGAGGGGAGTGAATTGAGTTCCAATTAAAATTTTTGTTTAAAAACATTGTCTTAAAATCCCCCAAATAAAACACAAAATTAAACTGTAGTGAATTTATATCATAATAAAGGTTCTGTTAGGTTCTCAAAGGATTGATTATTTCCCAGTTAATCAAAACAGAAGAGTTAATTAAATTTTGAACCTATAATAGCTTATAAGATGAGGATACCCATATAGTCGAGTAAGACCATTATAGTTTAAATAATGGGTGAAAATAGATATTTCTCAATTTCATTGGAGATGATAATGATATCTAGATAATTATATTGGATTCCAACTATAATATCATTCATATTTTAAGGGTTCTATATGGATTATATGATAATGATGTTTTGAGATAACAATATGTATAATCTATGGTTTTTATAGGTTTATAATTGTTCCATTGGTCAAGATTGATATCACATGTATCATGATTATTAATTCCATTTAATATTTACATAGTATAATCATTAATCCATGTTTTATAATTGATGAAACTTGTATTTAAATGAATAACTTCTTTTTTATTATATCATCCACTATTATTGTGTTTCAGCATCCTCATACTCTTCTTAAACTCTTTGGGTAAATTCAATTGTTAATGATTTTGATTACCCTTATTATGAATTCTATATCACACTTATTATATTTACCCTTCTACATGAAATAATTAATGAGGATGAATGAATCTCATCTCAATTATATTTCACAGGGGTTTCAGTGAATATTTATTGTGAAATAAGAAAAACTATATTAATTGGGAGAAATACTCATTTAAGGACATTGGTATTATTTATGTAGGACATTTTCCTAATTATATAGAACTCTAAAAATAGTCCTTGAATATTTAAATGGTATATTATTTTCATTAAATTCATTATAGATTAAATGGAAATAAAAATAGTTTCTTAATTATCGATATTAATGAAAGAAATATATACATAATGATTTAAACACTAGATCCATAGTGCAGGTTTTGGGCTCTTATACTAGAATTTCTATACCCCAAAAGAATACATTAATTATTTGTTTATATAGGGAATAGGGCCACTGTTTCCTCATTGAGCTACAGAAGGTCGATAGATATTTGGTCATTTCCATAGGATTAGTCTCGAGGATTATAGTGGTGCCTTCTTCTTTTTTCATTTTTTTAATTTAAAAATGTAGAAGACCTAATGGGTGATCAGTTGGTTTGTATAATAATAATATTTTGTATTTTATTTGGTGTAGAATGAATCTTCTTATAGGGTTGTTTTATACTCAATATATTATTATGTGAATTTTTTTGTTTTTATTCATGTTTTTTACAGATATATAAGTGTATAATACCACATGGTATTACATTAGACCCAAGATATAGTTCAAAAACCCCTAGAGGATGAGGAAGTATAACTAAGTTCTTATGACACCCCATGATGAACAATAGTATATGATCTAGGGATGGAGGGGTATCACATCATAGGTTTTAATATTCCGCATGAGTAACAATATCCACGGACATGATCCTCTAACTAGTAATATTTCTAAATTTCAATTGATCATCCATTGAACACACTAGCCATCCCACACATCATGATATAGTTCAAAAATATCATGCTCTAAATATTACTAGATATATATATATATATAAGCTTCCTATATGCATGTTCCAATTTAGAACTCCTACAACTACTAGTCAATGTATGTCATGTAAGTTACAGATAATAGTTATCACACCTCTCTAGATCAATGGTTAGAATGAATAAATCTCAATTGTGCTCTAGACTATGGGATTTCCACATAGTTGTCCCTATATACAAGAATCCTCACATCAATGATTCATATAAACTCTAAAACACATGATATTCAACTTATCACATCTGAAACACCCCACCAAGGAGTATTAATACCAAATATATGAAATCATAATTGCCCACAAAACCACTATAATAATCACCAAAAATCTATCACTATATACTTAGTCATTATGAGAATTTACAGAAAACCACTTCTGTTGGATCTTCCATGCAAGGATTTCATTGCAACCCACTAAATAGATTATCCATAACCATAAGTAATTTTTGAAAATTATGGGATCCCAAAAATTCACAAACAATGATGGTAAAGAACCCAAGAACCACTTATCAATCCGAGCTCTATAGAATCATGGTTACATGATAAATCAATTATCCACCACATTGAATCATTATTCATGCAAGATTCTATAAATAAAATCCATACATTGGATAACAACCAATATAATGTCAATGTTAAAGGATTTTATTTGAGAAAATGGTTTCACACATATCTATCTTAATTCCATATCCAACCATAATTAATGGGTGATCATCTAAAATGATTATCTATTCATTCTGAGATAAATAGAATTTATTGGGAAGGATGATGATTCATTAAGTCAAACACAACACGAAGGTATCATGTGTGTCCTTCTAGCCATATGAGTCTCATGGGAATGAAAAAATATTTCTATCAAGACTAAATTTTTTTGTGAAATCACATTCATTAAATATATGATCACAATTTCTTCATGGAATTACATCACAAGTCACATTAACCTCTATAAAAGTTTCCCAAAGCTAAAGTATTTTTTAAATTCCATCCATCAACATATCCAATACTCAAAAAAATTTCCATCATTCCTGTCCAAAAAATTAATCACACCATTAAAATGACTATATGAAACTATATCTATCGAAAAAATTCACATATATTTCTTGGATGGACATACATCATACCAAAACCAATGGATAAACCATATGGTCATACATACATTCATGAACATGACTATGTGGGTTAATCAAAATCCCTAAACATTTTTGAACATAGCCTAATGTAATCCTTTCAATAAAATGACTCACATAATCAAGTATTATAAAAAATTATTCTAGGATCATCAACCTAATCTGCGACCATACATGCCTCACATGAATGTTAGTCTCCCCACTTCTTAATGAATCTCTCAATCTTCTATATAAATATTCAGCCAAAAAATGAATCATTTTTATCTAAAATATAATCCTACATCACTCATCTGTCATTCATATCATATAAATAAATCACAAATCGGACCATGATTATTATTATAATGGATTCTAAATCCTTTGGACTCATACATTTTTCAATATATTCACACCTACGCACAATTCATCTAATTAATATGGAAGAAATACACTATACTAGTGGGAAAAAATTGACCTTATCAAGACCATATGATGAAAAAGTATCCATGATTCACTCTAAAGAAATCAATAGATCATATTATATAAGGATAAAAATCCATGAAGAATATCACACACAACATTCATAAATATATAATGAAACTCATGTGCTAACACCATATTTAAGGACATTATTATTAATCCAATTCATATTCCCATACAATGTGACCTTCTCTATGGTGATAATCATCATTGAGTATCCATAGGCCAAAATAACATATTGATTATCAATATCACATTTATAGGCACATTCATGGGTCATCCTAATAAATGCATCCCCTCATAGAGTCATTCATAAGTAAATCTAAAAAGAATTAATTACATCCTGATACTCCAAACACGCCCTACTACAAAAATGTCTCACTATATAAGTGAATAACTCAAACCCATCCTACCCACACTCAGGATAATAAATATTGGTTTCAATAGATTAATTAAAATATAAAAATAATATATTCATAATAATATACTTGTTAAGTAGAATAACGAAATCGTGTTACAACAAAAAATACTTCATTAGTTTTTATTTATACATTAAACAACGTAAACATATCCCATGGTCATCGTGATCATCAATAATAAATCACTCATCTATATAGTGAATTGTATATTCAAATATGATTCATGATAATATTCTTCATTCAACCCCTCTTTATAATAAAATTGATAAAATTAATATTCTCAAAACATTATTCATTGAATAAATCATACAAAACAATTGTAATAGAAAATTCCCAAAACAAAGTCACACAGTAACTTGGAATTCCTCATATATAATTGTCTTTTAGTCATAATATTATCATCCATTCCATGGTTTTATAGTTCTATCTCCATATATTATATATCAAAGAAAAAATAATTATTAGATGCCATATTATGGTTTCCCCAAACTGGATCATACCCACTAAGACTGAACTTGTTGACACATTCATCAAACTAGACTCCCCATACCCCGGAGGGTGCCAACTAGCAAAGTGGGTTTACGTTATATGATTTGATATTATACCCCATTTTGTATAGATTTTTAGAACAATAGTGTAAGAAATAACACGCATTTTTCATGTCAGTATAAAATTAAAATGAAATTATAAATCACAGATATATATACTAGAGAGAGGAATAACATCACCCGTGAAATAAAAAAAATGAGAAACTATAATTCCCTAGTGTCATATTCAAAAAATATGAATACTAATGGGATAATAAAATATAATAAAACTATAAATTACAAAATCCAATATCAGCCATGAAATTGGTCCACAGTACTTTCATGGTCATTCCTTCTAACTCCATTCATGTTCCACAACTCAAATAAGAAATGTAGGTCCCTTTTTTATACATGTTCTTGTATATCATAATTCTTCTCTGGTTCCATAGAACCATAGTATAGTGTGATTAAAAATTAATAAGCTAACATAAAATTATTAGATGATAATATTTAGTATAATTATGTGAAATTATAATGTGATACATAAAATTAGAAATGTTTTTAGTGAATGGAAGTAAAAAATAAATATATAACACTTATTGGATCAATATGGTCACCTTATGAGATGAATACATACCTTAGATAATGTTGGAGTTTCTAAAAACATTTCACATAAACATTGATTGGGAATATCATCCAATGTAATATAAAATTTATATAACATCATACCAAAATAAAATGACTAATATTTGGAAAACATTTTTAATAATAATAACAAAATAATGTTAATGACGTCACTATAACAACAGAATAACTAATGCATGGGAAATGATTTATATTATTATAGTCATAACAATGATAATACCTTTATAGAATGATCATATAAAAAGAATAATCTATTATTTATCACGCCATCAAAATAGGTCATAACATACATATCGATGTGTATAATATTGTTAAGGAAGATCATCCCTATACATTAGCCACATCATGTGAAAATGGGGCTACTGTTCTCCTCAATATTATTCTTATATAGACATCATGTCCCCTTTAATGAATGTTTACCATAATGATCCTTCTCACATGATAAAAATACCCTTCATTTAAAGATTCAAATCACGGAAAATACATCTCACCTCAGAAGGTATTGGAAATTAAGAAAGTAGTTCATCCAATTCCAAAGGTGTCATCATTTAAATTTGGAATTTGTCTCATTAAAACAGTTATCTAGATAACATTAAATATAATTCCATAGCCAAGTGGGAATTACATATTTCATTATTAGTAATAAAAAAAAGTTAATACAATATATATAATATAATAGCACCCAAAACAATTACAAATGAGTATACATCACATTGCAACAACATTATTAAATAAGGGTATAACATCATTATCCATGATAAATCATTTGTCAAGAAGACATCCCTAGTCTTGATCAAGAACATGAATGCTATGGAATTCCATATGATATGTATCTACCCATATGAGCATCATCCACCATTTTGTTGAAGCATCTAAATATGGTATTTCCCTCCCACGTCAAATAGAAAAGAAAATTTTCTCAATAAAACAACCCATCATGATTTTTATGAGGTGAATATGAAGATTAGCACATATCATATAGAGCATCAACATATTATGAATTTAATCTCATGCTTAGGATCATTAATCAAACTTGGAATTTCATTTCATGTCATAATAATAACATATAATTTTAATTTCCAACTCTCTTTAGAAAACATATGAAAATGGGTAACTTGACCCATTAATTATACATAATGACATGCAGTCATATTAGATCCAAACACTAAACAAAAAAAAGTGATAAAATAACCTAAAAAATAATATAGTAAAATATTTTTTTGTTGTAAATATTTTAAAATTAATATAATGATATGACAAGCCCATTCATCATATAAACAACCTATATAGATATCCTAACATAATGATTAATCAATATGAAGTTGTTTAAGAAAATTATATGGAACAATCAAACCTTCCTACTCTATAATATCTCAAAATATGGTAAAACAAGTCATATATGGTATATATTGGTCAATCCTCAAGTCACTCATTCACAATTCCATACCACTGCTATGTCTAGGGAGAATAAAATCACTAAAAAGTTCCAAAATGTAATCACATAACAAATGGAATCCAATAATGGGGATCTAAATAAAATGTCCTGACACATTACGTTAATAAAATTTCCATTGATAGAAAATAAACGATAGTTTTTTTAAAAAAGGGTCATTATGGAACTGAACATTCATACACAACATATGTGTGTTCATGATAATCTATTTCAATAGTTTTTTTCCTATAAAACATTGGTCGTAAGATCACATTTAACACATTAGATAAAAAATGCATAAACCATTGGGAAATATTTTGGGAACACCAAACTAGCCCACTGAATTCTCATTTTTCAAACATCATTAGAAGAATGAACATAAATTATTAAGAATAATAAATATAACAAAAGATAATTTTTATATATATTATAACACATTAAAATAGAGGATGGAACAAGTAAAAGAACACAATTAAGTGATGGATGTAACTCTCTAGAACACTTAGGATGAATGAAGCATAAATCGATCCACTGATAATGATAAAAACAACATGAATAAGGAGACATGAGGAATGATGGAGTTATAAGCATAATTGTTAGAATGAATATGGAAAATTTCATTTTTTATGGATTTATTATTAAAAAGAAAATTATTTAATTTTTTCAAAATGACCCCCAAACTAATTTCAAACATGCATATAAAAATACTGATATAATTACCATATGAGGGATTCCCTCATTTCATTTCCCTATAGGACACAAAGAATCATATGTCATTCAATATAACCTGAATAACCCAGCATCCCCGGTATGGGTCTTGCTATAACAAGATCCACCACACTATAATGTAGCAGCCTTTTATTGGCTCATTGGTCATGAAAAATTCTTTATAATTCTTCTGATATCAATTAAAAAAGAAATAAAATATTTACAAAAGGGTTGAAATTTCATACATTTATAAAAAAAATTAGTTATATATATTTAAAAATTTAGGATAAACCATTACCTTTCATAAGTAATACTAACATGCAGGGTCCATCTTCTCCCATACAAATAACATTATTATGTATAGATTATTGTTTCATTTATTACAAAATTTATTCATTAAGATCCCATTTTCTTCATTCATAATTATTTCATGATAGTTTATTCTCATATTTATTCTCATTGTATAACATTTGAAAACAAGGTATGAGAAAAAACCTAATAATTGATCAAATAGTTAATAAATCTCATTAGATAAGTGTAAAAATGAAAATCCTTCAAATCCATTATCTTTATTTCAATAAACCAATGAAGTAATAAATAAAACACATCCACATTATAAGCTCATATTTTACTCTAAAAACCCATTAAACCACACATTGGTCATAGAAAACAGGTAATGGAAATATGATTGATATGAGAGATTGTGAAAAAATCTATTCACTATTAAATATTCATAAAATTTTCTTCCCTCGTGAAAAAAATTCATAACAAATTGATAACATTAAATTGGTATCGTAGATAATATTATACATAACTTGTGTTCTCACATGATTAAAACTATTACAAAATAAAAGTAGCCTATTTAATTCAACAGGTGTAGACCAAGGGGTTATCTTACTCTTTTTACACCTTCAAAGAAAAATAATTTCACAATTAATTTGAGAGCTAATTCAGGATCAATCATCTATATGAGATATATTAGGATAATACATCAAAATATATAATTATAATGTATTAAACGATTATGATAACATTTATAATCATTCACATTTTAATCATAACCCCTTATAAAACACATTTGAATACATATGAAAAAAAATAATTTAAATACATAAAAAATATGGAAAAGGGTTTTTTTTCTTTAGAGAAATGTTTTATATATTAGAATTAACAAAATATTGAGAAAAAAATGTATGATAAGAACCATTGAATATTTCCAAGGAGTTATGTTAACTACTAAAAGACATGATAGAGGAAAAAAGTCCTCAACCCATAATTGCTAAAAAACATTAGTTATATACCTATGTAAAGAAGCTGAAATTGACCCATAATAAAAACATTGAATATTAAATTTTAATATTTTATAAAAAAATTCAAATCTGTATAAAAATAAAATGTAAGAACCCTTAAAGATTAAACAATAACAATATTGAAACATTTACAAGAACATGAATATACAAGAAAAATATTTATATATAAAACATTAAAAAATTTGTTTATTTAAAATCCCATGTATATTTTATAAATATTGAAATATGTATGAAGAATAATAGGACATGAAATTTATTTTTAAATTTCGTTTATTAAATGAATGATAAAATACATGAATAACGTATTTAAAAACACATTAATGAAAACGCGTGGTGAATGTAACATCCGCTGTAATTATAGAATAAGACTTTTTCATATATTTTAATATTTGTTAATTAGATCATAATTTTAGTTTAAACTGGAATCTATTTCTGATAGCATACCCAAAAAAATATATGTTTTTCTCTAAAATCTTATTCTTCAAAGAAGATTGAGTTATACCCAAAAATAATATATTATTAATACTATTATTTTAAGTTTTTGTTATCAAATTTATGTTATTATTGATGGAATGAATGATATTGAATAAATTATGAAGAATAGAGATTACTTGTGTTTATATAATGATTCATTAAGTTTAAAATTAAATATATATGAAAATAAAATTGAATTGAATATAATGTATTTTTTTTATTAAAAAATATTTATGTTTGAATAATTATGTTTACAAAATAATCAAGTATCATTTTTATGAATATTTTAATGATATATAATTTAAATATAATGTTGAAAATTCATCTTATATGTTTTCTAGACATGATATAACATTAAATCCATGTTAATGAATAAAAAGAGTATTTTTCAAAAAATGATAGTTTACCACCTTTTGATAGAGAACCCATTTTAAATCAATTTTTCACATTTATATGTTATATTTGAAAAAATGAACTTTTTCTTTGGAATTTAGACATAATAATTTTTTTTGTTTAAATTTTTTGGTATTTTTTGACAAAATTTATATTTTTAATTAATAGTGAAAAAAACTGCATTTTAATTCGAACGGAAGATCGATATAATTTATTTATATTATTATATTGTAATTTTACAATATTTTAAGATATTATTAGATAATTTTTATATAATATAATACAATTTAGTTAATTTTATTTTTTTCATATTAAAATAAAATAGAAAAACTTTGGGAACTTTTGAATGTTTTAAATATAAACCTTGTTTTGTCGATCTATCAATGGGTTTAGTGTTAAAACTTATTTAACCCCTTCTATGAATTCAATTTTAAATAATAAGCATACATGGTTATAATCAGTTTAAAAATATTGTCCACTATGATCAAAATAATTTTTTGGGAGTAGTAAATTTAGTTTTTTATTTAGCACAACAAAAGGTAAATAGGGTAATTCAAGGTTAAATTAATATTTTAATATTATAAAATTATACTAACTCTTATCCTATTTTTATTAGATGAGTTATTATCGACCATGAACATACTTGGGACATAATTATAACCTTTTGAATCCAAATGGGAGTAAGAATGACATTAATAACTATAAATTTAAGGTAAAGGAAAATATGTAATAAATAAGTCTCTTCTTATAGTAAAATTTTAAATGTAGAGTCATGTAAGTGATATGTTACACTATAAATACTCCCTATAAAGATAAAAATATTAACAATATCATGGTAATTTATTTATAAATTTTAGTAATTAAATAATAAACATTAATTATGACACAAAGATGATGCAATAATAGATTTTTTAACGAAATAATCAAATAAAGGATATTAATAATACATAAATAAATATAATTTAAATATTTGATACCATGCTTGAATTTTAAGGATTATTTTTACATTTAATTATTGAGTTAATTTAGATTTTACTATGTAATCTTGTGGCCATAATATTTTCAAAAATTCAGCTAATGAATAGTATAAACATTGACATAATTCATATTCTACTATATAAAATATTTAATTATATTATATAAAATTTATAAAAATCTAATATTTGGGAAAAATGCTTATGTAAATATAAAAATTTCATCAATGCATCATTAATTTTCCTCTCGACATGATTTTATAATTATTTTAACTCCGAAAGTGATAATTACTTGATTAAATGGTTAAAGTTAAAATGGTTAAATAAAAATGTTAAGGGTTTGAAATTAGATAAAAAAATTTTAATTCCCATTAGATTATAATATTTGTACCCATACTAATATTATATACTAACTACACATGTTTGGATCCATTTTAAATTGAAATAAAATTTATATTAATTTATTTATATTTTATAATTCCAAAGGTGCCCCTCCAACTCCAGTAAAACCGAATGAATTCCTCTATTAAATACACTACAAAATCATTTTTCATCATCTAAGATCCTTCTAAAACTACTTTTATAAACCATACCCATATTTTTTATGCCTTATTATATGCATAAAACCTTCATTATTTGTTTTATGGTGTCAAGAACGGAGCTCATCTAAAGAAAAGGTAATGTTTTTATTTAGGTATTTCTATTTTATTTGTTCTTCAATTTCATTAAAAAATTATTCATACATGATTAAAATATATCTCTAGTACAATCAATATATTGTGATATTATTATTTTAATATCTTCACCAAAATCAATCTCCACTTCTATTAAATGGGAATGAAATTAATCTCTTATGCATACTTGTGAACTATCACCTCCACAAAGCGATATAATTCATTTTTCAAAACCGTCTCTCATGAGTTTTTATGGAGACATAATTGATGTTAATATTTGATATTAATGACCTATTAATCATTATATGATATTGATGTACCAATTACATTATTACTTTCTACAGAAATAAAAATTATAACATCATTCGTTTGTATACGTAAACTATCACGTCAACGATGCGATGTAACTCATTTATATTCATTAAATAATTTTTATTTTATATATAAGAATATTCAAAAGATCAATATGATATTAACGATGTAATGATAATTCTGAAAAAATAATATATCACTTATATTCTTTCCATAATGATTAATGATTTTGGAAAATGATATGCATGCTTACAAACAGCTTACCATATCCAAGATTAAAATATTGCTCATTTTTTATAACCAAACATCATGCTTTTGTTTAAAGGTATAAATTATGTATCAAAATGACAATTTACTTAATATTATTCAGGTTATAAATGACTTAATACCACATATACTATTTACATCAAACCATGTTTATTTTGGATTCAAGTACCAAATATCAACAAAACATTCAAATTGAACATAAATCATTATGTAATCATTATAACATGGTAATAAGTGACATAAAAGGAATAATAATCCTGACAAGTTTTATCCATAAAGTAAAAATTGACCTTTTTTTTCTTCAAGTGGATAAATCATTTTTGAGATGATTCATAATCAGGTTAATGGACTTAATCTAAACCATATTTCATTCAGGAACATCTAGAAAGTATGAACATTTATTCTTTTTCTAGGTGTGTATGCAGAAAATATGAAATTTCATATCCATATTTTTTCTACAGCAAGGTTATTTAATGTTTTAGTAAAAATTGTATTTAATATAGATTATGATTTAAATGTTCAAAGTGGTATGAGACACCTTCAATGTTTAATGATTTAATTATAATATCATTTCTTCATGATATTAACATACATAATTATTTATATGAATTTAAAAGGATTATATAGTACATTAAATGTCAATAATTTAATTAAATTCAATGGTTTTCTAAAGGAAACGTTTTATATGAAGCATTTAACTTTCAATAAAAAAAGAAAAAATGGAAAAAAATTCGCATATTTGGTGACTATGACATCTTTAATGTCGTAACAGCTATTTGATATTTTTATTAGTCAATAAGAATTAATGAATTTAAATGTAAATAAATCCATTATTTCATTTGTTGTTATTTTGTAATTGAAAATTAGTTTGGATGTGGATTGACTATTTCAATATCATGAAATTATTTCTTGTGAATGAAATTGAAATTTTATTATAGAAATGCTGATAATTGAAATATTTAATGTGTTAGGATTAAATAATTATAATTGGACAATTTATAGGTGGTTTCGTGAAAATACAAATATGTGTGGTTTCTTTTTAAAACAAATATTTTTTTCATCCATGATAATTCATGGAAGGGTTGTTACGTTATAAGTTCCAATGCATTGGGTATGGAAGTTGGCTATATAGTTATTCCATTTGTAAGTGTGATATTTTTGGAGGTCGAACATATGATTATTCCATTTATGAATGATTATTTTCCAAGTTTATTTTATATGTTATATGTGATTTCTATGATTTTTATGGTAATATTTTCATTAAAAACGAAAATAAATGAGCTTATATTTTTTGATGTGTATTTACTACTTCTTAATGATGAAATATATTACATTACGATAATGTGTTAATAGTTTCATTGTTTTATCAAGACTAATAGTTTTCCCACTTTATGAATCCTGTAATGTTCATTTCATGATCATCCTATGTTTTGATATGATTTTCATATGATTTAATGAAGAATACAGTCATGGATAAAATCATGGAAAATTTATAAAGATGAAACAGGAATGAAAACCATGATTCATTCTATTTTGTTTTTGTATTCTTAAAAAATATATAGTGAGTAGACGTGTTAAATTTTGATTTTGATTTTCATGTAATATTTATGGACAAATTATCTACTTCTTCAAACATGAAATGATCCTCTATGTTAAATAATATAAAATTATTGACATTACTCAAGATTAGGCAGTGTTTAAGGCTGGGGCCTTATAGTTGGTATCAGAGGATAGTTTAAAAAACATTAGATATTAAGGTGATATTTAATAATAAAATTTAATTTATATATAACCAAAATGGATGGAATAATATAAATAGTCATATTTATTTTAGATAAACTAAATAAATTTGATATAACATGTGTATGAATATATTATTTTTTATCTTTATCATAAGATAGTATATGATGATTTTGTTGATATACTCACACTATCCTTTTTGGTTTTAGTAAATGGATAGATCCATTATGATCTAATGTAAAAAATGGTAATGAAGAAATTTGTGGTGGTTTTTCGAATAAGAAACTCAATGAAATGGGAGATGAAATGAGAACTCTAATGGTAATTCTAAATCAAGTATCAGAAGTAATTATTAACCACATGAAATTAGTGATTTTATATGAAGCGTCATATATAAGAGAAACGAATCACTATAAAAGTTCAGGTAATGATGATATTAAAGTTATGAATATTCATCAACATATATGTCAAGGATTTATAAATAAATAGTTATGAAAAAGATTTAAAGTGATGGAATGCTAATATAGATGTTTTAATGAAGTTCTTAAAGAAATAACCTCCCAAAAATAGATACATTCATTTAACCCTATGAAATGGAATGAAGCTCATTTTGGGTTATCAATTGAATGTTTCTAATGTGGAGAGTAGTTTCATTATACAATTAGATTTCTTATGAAGATGGTTCTGGAATGGGATTTGTAAGAGAACAAAAATATATTATGATAAATACCAAATGGAATTCTAATTGAATATGAGGAAAATAAAAGTTTCATAATAAAGCTATGGATTATTTCTTATCTCATGTTTTGACATTATTGAATCTTAGGACCTTATTCATGTTTTTTTGTAAGAAATAAGTTTTAATGAATAATATTTAATAACATGGTTAAAATATCACAAGGATATATGAATGAATAATAAATCTACATATAAAGGTTTCAGTAGTCACGGTTGAATGTAGGGTGATGAAATATTTAAAAGAATTAGTTCTATTAGATTATGTGAATACCTTGGAATACAATTTTAATTTTTTGTAATACTAATTTTGTTTATGTAAAAATGTTATTTGAGTATGAATTATATTCTCTTTTATGGGAATATTATAATTTAATGGATTACCATTACGTTATTAGAACCCGTGTTTTTTGAACAGGTTAGAATCCTGGCAATATTTAAATATTGACTTGTTTCTATGAAAATTGGGAAAATTTGGGATGTTGTAGAAATTTACAGATTACACGTCTTACACTCCATAGTACATGCCATGTATGGGTTAGGTGTATACCAGCCATGTGCTCTCTGACCACATTGTGTGTCATGGCCGTGTAATAATTTCCTACTACATGGTGTGTAGTGTTGCTTGACATGCTATGTATTTTTCCTCCCACATAACAACTAAGACATAGCTTTGTGTCAACCCGTGTGGCATATACAAGTAGTGTAGCTACCTCCACTTAATTAGAAATATGGACAAGGATACTATATGGTGTGTAGTCCTTTATACATGCCAATTTTTTATTTTTATTCGCCTCAATGAAAGAGGATCACGTCTTATTTTGAAAACACCTTCTTCTTCCCCAACTTCAGAACAGGTTCATTATGAATTAAAATAGGCCATTTCCTACCATAGAATCATCATCTGACATATTTTCTTCAAACCATCAATGTTCGTGTGATTACATCTGGAAGGAAAAACCCACACACCCTTTTTCATTCTTCTTTCGTTGCCTCACAAACTGCAAATTTCATCCGAGAAGTGCTTCCAATATTTGAAGGAAACATAGATCTTCAAATATTGACTTCAATTTGGATCTCAATATCGGACATTCCTTTTTCTTCAATTCTCATGTAGGTGGTGCATACAACCATTTATGTTTTCACGGACTTTTTTGTGATGCGGCCTTTGGTGCATATTTGTAACTTCTGAGAGAGATGATGTGTTGTCCTCTATTTCATAATATATTTCTTGTTAGACATGTGGGATTCCTTTGCGTATAACCTTTTACCTATTTTTCATGATTGGGGCCAAGAGAGGGGTTGTTGCTCGATTGGGTCTTTTGGGCCAGGTATTCCAAAATGCATTAAAATAAAATGTTTTTATTAAACTTTTGAGTTCAATTTTTTATGTGATGATAGCAATTTTTAAAGGCTTTCAAGACCTTGGTTCCAGTATGGGAAAACACGTAGCTAGTGAAATTCAACTTTTTAGTTTTTTTCCTATTTAATGTACTTATTTGGATTATATATATGTGATGTGTGATATTGAATATGCTAAATAATTTGGGTTGTGCTGGGCATGGCCTAGGTATTGTTGAGTGATGATGATCACATTATGGTCAAGGATCGGGTTACATTGGATGGTAATGACCCCGAGATTGGGTGTCAAGGATGTCGGCTTGAGGCAGTGTGACTATCAGGTTTGGAATGGCCTGGTTACACAGATGGTGATGCCATCGAACATGAGCGACATGGTAGTAGGGGGAAGAGGTTTCATAGATATTATGTATTAGTAACTTATTTTAGTTATTACCCCTCACCCTACACTTTGACTAGTGTTCCAATAGAGAGACTCTGTGAAGAGGTGGTTTTTACCACTCATGTGGGTAGAGGCCCCTGTTAGTTGCGATTTAGGTACTTTTTGTTTGGGGTGATTTTCATAGGAAGTTGCATTGAAGTTGAGGATCCTTCAAGAGATAGAGTGAGGATATCGGGTTGGGGGAATAGAATCACCATGGTATGAGGGTAGACATTGATGTCCCTTTACTTAAATATTTTCGGGTAGACATAATTTTCCATATAGTGACATTATTGAGGGTAGACATCATTGTCCCTCCTATTACTTATTTGAGAACATGCATCTATGTTCCCTTGAGTTACTACTTATTGGGTGTTCCATCGGGACGTTGGTACTTAAGACATGTGGTGTTAGGGGGCACATGGTGCTAGGATACATGACAAAGATTTTAGTGTAGTCTGAAGTAGGTGACACTCCATTGTGGTTGCTGAGCACTAGTGGAGTTTTTTTGTGCATTGATTTGTTTACTATTTTTATTATAAATTAAAACTTTATTTAATAGTTATATCATTTATTAACCATTAGGTTTTATCCTACCGAGATTCGTTTCACACCCCTCAAGAGCCATTTGTGACGTGTGTAGACTTAATGGCTTTATGTGTAGAAAAGAGAGCAGCATCATGAGTTGGAATGTTTTAGCTGTCGCATGTTGGTGGTGGGGAAATTGAAGTCTTTTCTATCTAGAGTTTAATTTTTTTTCTTTCTTCAATTTACCAGCATTCATACCTTGTTTATTGAATCTACTTTTAGAAATCCATTGGTACCCTTTTATATGTTGACTTTCTATGGATGCATGATTTTTCTGTTCTAGTAGTTGTTATAAGTGGTTCAACATGGTGTTGTGTTTACATTCAACTACCATTGTTTGTATTTATTGAATCCATTATTTACTTCTATTTGTTGTTCTTCTACTATGTGGTTCTGGATCATGTTGCTAGAGTCTACTAATTTTATTGTATTATTGGACCAGTACCTTTTTTATCCTTTGAGAGGGAATAGCCTCCCCACTATAACTATAACTCCCTCGCTGCTAGTCGGCAGCCTTTGGCATTCGGCGAGGTCCACCTAAGGTAGTAACACCCGACACATTTAGCATTATTTTGGTGGCTTATCCGGTCTAAGACATTAAAATATGATATTAGAAGAGTTCTTGAAATGGATTTAGTAGCAGGGTTTTTTTGGATACTAATGATATTGAGACTTCTATTTTTATTTCTTCTGGTTTAACTATTTGGGATATGGTTGACTAGAGAAAGGTTGTAATTAGAACTGGGTTTCTAGATTGTTCTTAAGTGCTTCTAACCCCAGGTACAATGGATAGACCAAGTTATCTTAGGTGGAAATTTTTGTTTTTCCTCTTTCTCAAGTTACAGTTTATACAATTTCCACGTCAGTGGCTCACAAGGTTTGTGATGTTATTTATTGTGATATGTAACCCTTGACCTGGGGTGGTAAGGTAGAATTGGACCTCATCCTGGTCTAGAAAGGTGTGATATTTTGACATTTTATATGTACATTATTAGTGTATTTCAATTTAATAATTACAGGTATTCCTTCTGAAGTGATAATTCCATGTTAATAACATCAAATTCCATGCATTGATTGCTTTTAAATTGTCATAGGTGAAATTCATGATAGAATTTCTAGTTTATTGCTATATACTATGCCAAGATTTATATGTTTTGAATTGAATGTGGTGGGAGATTTTTGGAATGGGTCATTTATGAGCAGGAAGGTATTATGGTTGAGGTGATTTTGAGCACCAAGTTTGGGGGACTAGGTCATCGAGTTTGAGGCAATGAGGGTTGTTCAAACGACCATTTCACAAGGAACATTTAAAACTTGTAACAATGAGGGTGGGTTAGGAGCCCATGAGGATGGAATTCCATTGGAATGGGTAGTGATATGTGAGAGTAAAGGTGGTTGTTATATGATGCCTCTTAACTTCATTATTTATCTCTGTTGAATATATTCTGTGTGTATATATATATATATGGGAATTCTAACCACTTATGGTATTTAGGAGGTTACATCTGGATGACTTAGTGGAAGCATCAAAAAAAAGATGGTATAGTACAATTGTAACAAGAATAGGTTCAGGATCCATTGCAGGTAGAGCATGAACAGCAGGTACATGCTCAGGGACATGATAAATTTCATGATCCAGTGCAGGCAGGAATGTAGTTGGGTTTGGAAGTGTCCAGGTTGTGACTCGACGAGCAGCTCTGGTCTAGTCTGGTATGTGTCTTGTAGGGGATCAATAGAGGTTCATATGGTATAGAGCTAATTATGACATATCTGACGTGGGATTTCCAGTCAAAGCATATGATGATTTTTTAGGATAATGGCGGTCCACAAGTGTAAGATAACCAGATGGATATCAAGTAGACGATCTTCGAGTTTCTCGAGATTCCTCTTGGGAGGAGTATCAAGCTAGTGATGTACATGGTGAAAGGACTAGCGATGCATTTGAGGAATGTGCAGGTTCAGGCTCGTAGACAAGAATGAATAGAATAGAAAGACATCCAGTATGGGTTCTTCAAGAACTTTTACCACAATACATTGAGGGAAAAGATAGATAAGAAGTTCTTAAGCCTTCATCAGGGAGACAAGTCCATAATGGACTATGCATCTACTTTCACTGAGCTATCTCACATTGCACCTGGTATGGTAAGCGATGACTCAACAAGGGTGAGGTCCATTGAGGATGTCTTGTGACATGCCATTAAGATATAGGTAATTATCATCATACTGGGTTCATTATCAGAGGCAATGAATCAAGCACTCATAATAGAGGGAAACCAGAGGGATAGGCCCTAGGATGGCCAGTAGACAACTTCATATGATGGTTCAGATTGCAATAAGTGAGGACAGGATGAGTTCTAGAAGGTCAATCAAGATAAGGATTCACCTAGACTACCTCCTAGAAGTTCTTCAGTGGGTTTCTTTCAGTGTGGACAACAAGGGCATGTTTTGACTCGGTGTGATAAGCCTCCAAAAGACTATGTGGTATGTATATATTTCGGGAATTTTGAGATGTTCTGCAGGCATATTTATCAGATAGTCGGCAAGAAGGGACCATGATAGATGGTGTCATATAGAGTTACATTAGGTTCGGTACCAAGTGATGGTAAAAATGTTCAGATGCAGGTAGAAGACATGACAAGGATAGAGGGACCCAGCTGAGGGGTCAGTGGCTAATGACTGGGGCAACACCGCTTGGAGGTCAAGTATTAGGTAGTCATACTTCAGGTCAGGTGCATGTCGTGGAGCTACATGGGGCTGAGAATTCTAGTGAGCCAATGACAGTTATAGGTACTCTAAGGGTGTAGCCATGATATTTTTTGTTTTATTTCTGTTGACGTGGCCTATTGATTCATGTACATTATTCATGCATGAGGTGCACATGATTTATGTGTACTGGCCAGATGATGGCCATTACGATTGGAACCATATTGCGTGCTTTATATGATTATATATGTGTATGATATGTGTAGCATCAAGGGATTCAAGGATTTGTGACACTTTAGGTGTCATGGGAATTGGGGCATGAGGATGTTGTTTACATGAGGTACTATGAACTAAGTTCGTTTTGAGTATCTATGGCATTTAAGACTATGTGGAGGCAAGCACCGATGTGGTGCAAGATAAGTTTGAGGTGTCAAAATCGACACGGGATCACCACTGAGGCCCAGGGGTGACAATGCATCATGAGAGGACATTGAGTTCAGAAATAGTTTAGTGAACCTTTTCTTGGATGAGTTTTTAGGGCTGAGACCATGTTAAGGAATTCCAAAGGTAGAGATCACTTGAGAAATTTATCCCGAACCATTGAGACCAGGGATGTTTGGGTTACATTGATCTGGGTGGTATGTTCGGTGAAATCTCTGGGTTCCATTTGAATGCTTGGGGACATGCTATGTTAAGGTAAGAAGATTGTAAGAACCCTGGTTTTTCGAACGGGTCAAGATCCGAAACCTGTTTGAATTTTTGAATTTTTTCTAGGAAAACAGGTATAATCAGGGAAGTTCTATAAATTTATAGATGAAATGTTGTGTAATTCAATGTACACACCATGTATTGGTTAGGTGTGTATCATCCATGTGCTTTCTAGGTACATGTCATGTTATGAATGTTTAATAATTTTCTAAAACTCATTGTGTTGTGCTTCTTGAAACACTGTGTTTTTTTCTTCCTCATACCATTTGAGTCCTAGACATGTGTCAACCCATTTGTAACATCCAAGATGTGTTTCTACTTCCTCTTATGTTGGGGTATGGAAAATAATACAACATTGCGTGTAGTCATTTATATATGCCGTGTATTTTTTTTATTCGCTTAAATGAAAGAGCATCACATCTTATTTCAAAAAACACCTTTTTCTTCCCCAAATTCGTAACTGTTCCACTTGAAAATTCTGTAAAAGGTATCCTACCCCTAAATCATTATCTGACGTCCATTCTTCAATTCATCGGTGGCTGCAGGATTGCATCGTGATGGATAAACTCGCACACCCTTTTTTGTTCCACTTTCTTTGCCTCACACACTGAAAATACCATCCGAGAAGGGTTGTTGGGATTCGACAGAAAAATATATCTAGGAAGACCGGCTTCAAATCGGAGCTCAATATCGGACATTCCTATGTCTACGAGTCTCAGGGAGGTTGTTCATACCTTATTTTTTCTATGAAAGACTTTTGGGTGACGCCTCATTTGGTGCGTATATCGGTATTTTGAGCATGACCCTATTTTGTTTGTTTTGAAATTTTAAATTGTTATTAGAACTGTGGGATGCCTATAGGTATTCCCTTTTATCTTTTTTTCTTAGGAGGGGCCAAGTGAGGGGTCATTTCTTAATTAGGTCCTTTTTCCAGGTATTCCAAAATGCATTAAAATGAATTGTTTTAATTAAACTGCTGAGTTCAATTTGTTATGGGATTATTTGAATTGATAAAAGACTCCAAGACCATAGTTCTGTTATGAGACAACACATAGATAGTGCAATTCAACAATTTAGTTTGTTTTTCCTTTTTAAATTACTTATTTTTATTATATATATGTGATGTATGATATTCCATATGCTTAAACATTCAGGTTGTGTTGGGTATGAACTGAGTATTGTTGAGTAATGTTGATCACGTGATAGAGTTTGAACAATTTTCATTGTGTGGTCCTGACAATGGTATTGGGCTTCATGAATGTTGGCTTGATGTATTATGACTGTTAGGTTGGGCATGGCCACATTACGTGGATGGAGAGGCCATCAACCTGACCAACATGGTCACAGGGGAACGAGGTGTATGAGATGTTTTGGCATGGGAACTTAATTTAGTGATTACCTCTCACCTAAAACATTTAGTAGTGTACACACAAAGAGAATCTGTAATGAGGTGGTTTTGACAACTCGTGTGGGTAGATTCCCTCATTACTTTCAATCATGGTACTATTGGTTTGGGGGCAATTGTTCTAGTATGCCACGTGGAAGGTGATTAGCCTTCAAGGGATAGTATTGAGGCTATCAGGTTGGGGGTAGAGGCTTGTTGTGGTTTGAGGGCAGACATCGATGTCCCTCGGGTTACTGATTTGAGGGTAGATATCACTATCCCTCTGGTAACTTATTTGATGATAAACATCAATTTTACATTGAGTTAAAAATTATTGGGCGTGCCTTTGGGAATTCGGTACTTGAGACACGTGGTGTCAAGGGACACATGGTTCTGGGTTACATGATAGAGATTATGATATTGGCCAAAGTACGCGACTCTCCATGGTGGCTACAGACCACCAATAGAGTTGGTGTTTATTAGTGCATTGTATAGTTTATTGTCTATAATATAAATGCATTCCTGCTTAAACACTTATATTAGGCATGTATGATGGGGAAGTATCAAACTGATATTCGTCTCACACCCTGCACGAGCCCTTCAGGATTCATGTTGACTCTATGTATTTATGTGCAGGAAAGAGACCATATTCGGGTACTGAAATGTTTTAGTCATTGCATGATGATGGTAGGGAAATTGTTGTCTTGCCTAGCTGGAGTTTAGTTTTTTTCTTTCATTACCGTACTAGCATGCTTACCTTTTTTATTGTAGCTACTGTTGGATATACATTAGAAACCATTAATATATTTACTTGCAGTGGATGCCTAATTTTCTGTTCTAGAAGTTGTTACAAGTAGTTCAGCATACTGTTGTTTTTACATTCTGATGTTTTTGTTTATATTTATTTCTTATGTTGTTTATTTTTATTGATTGTTCTTCTTCTATGCGGGTCAGGATAGAGTATATAGAGTCTTATAGTTTTATATAATGCTTGGACCAGAACCATTATTATCCTCCGAGAGCATTTAGGCCCCACAATACCTATAAGACCCACAGTAATAGTTAGCAGCCTTTGGTGTTTGGAGATGTGCACCTAAGGTAGTAACACCCAACCCATTTAGCATTATTTTAGTGGATGATCGGGTTCGGGACATTACATTCATTTTATAGAATATTTTCTTTTTTGAGGAAATTAAGGGTTATAAAATTCTAGGATTCAAAATGAATGGTATGGGATAACATATTAGTTTAAAAAATGTTATAGTTATTTTTGAGTTTTGTAAAATGGGATAGACCACATGACGGGTGTCACCCTTTCATGTCTGATAAGGCTATTGAGACAAAACCCCAAACGAATGGGAGATAAGAGGGCATCACCTTTCAGTGATATACGTTATGTCTCTAGTTAGTATGACTTCTCATTTTTAGTCAGATCTGTTTATTAAATAAGAATAAGTTGATAATGGGAACCTATGTTTTATGAAATGGATATTGTTACTAATGAAATATTATTTATTTATTCATTGATAAATGTTATTTGCAAAGATGTGGAATATTTTGGGATATTTATATGATTAAGATAAATATTATAATATTTGGTTTTAAAGGTGAAGTAATGGTTGAGTTATATTTTGGAATAATCTATGATTTTATTATCGATTTTAGTTAATCTGGGTTATTTATAGAAAAAATTAACCTAACATGGATAATATGGGATTAGGGAAATTACTTTTCAGTATGAATCATTATGAGTGATTGGTTTCATTTAGAGATAAATGTAAAAATTTATCTTGGAAAACAATGTGATCAAATCATTCTGAATTTTGGGATTCAAACATTGTTTGTATTAATTTGATAAATTTTAACGATGATTATTTTTTAATTAATATATTTTTATTTTTGGATATTATTTAGTAATTTTCTAGATTGATTTATTTTTTCATCATGTAGTTTTGTTTCAATTTGTATAATTATCATATCTTGTAATAACCATTTTGGTTATCCTTATTGTCTAACGATTTCAAAAAAAGATAGATAATCTATTGTGGGATATGTTATTATATATAAGTTTATTCTAGTGATTCATGTGTTAATAATTCATCTAAAATACTCATCATTTTTAGAAAAATATTTTTTTTATGTGGTGGAATTTGATTAATGGGTTAAATTCTACTTGTCAAGTAAGTCTATTTACTTATGATATTATTCTATGTTCTAAAATAATTCCTTAAATTTATTAAAATGTTCTTCACCATTTTTTTCTATTTAGTTTTCCTACTATGAAATCATATACCATTAACCTGTCACATGTTTGTGGTTGTTTTATTATTAACATTCTACTTGTCATGTTTTCTACCACTCTCAATCAGAAGATGATGGATATTTTTTTTCTATATCAATGTTTTCATACACGGAATCCTATAATGCATTTTATCAAGAAATAGTTGTACATCACATTCATTTATTTCATGTGAATATTTAATTTACTCTATTTCTGATGTGGGATTTCAGTTATGTAATTTTGTAATGTGAATCCTTAGTTACCATGATGAAATTTAAAATTTCAAGGATTCAATTTTTAAAATATGGGAAGGATGTTACATCACAAGTAATTATAGAACTACAGTTTTTCATATTTTATAATATTTTTGAATTAGATATTAATTATAAATTAAATGGGACATTATGTCTGATAGAATACTTGACACGCAATAATTATCTTCTCTAATACCATATGATGGACAAAAGACCGAGTTACACTGAAAAAAAAATTATGATTAATATTATTATATTATGTTGTTTTTATTACATATCCAATGGAATGTCTATAAGGAAATATATTATTGAAATTATAAAAATAGAGTTTAAACCTATTTATATAATGATTCATTGCTTATAAAATTAATTATAAATTAAAATACAACAAATTTTATATAATGGATATGTTTTTTTTTTGAAAAAACTATATATGTGAGAACAATTATGTTTATAAAATATTCAAATCACTCCTTTTGGATTATATTAATGAAAAATTAAAAAAAAAATTTTATAAAATTAATCTTATAAATTTTTTTGTCATGACATAAAAATATATTCATTTTTATTAGTAAAAAAGAGTAATTTTCGATATAGGAATCGTTAACTCCATTTAATGGAGAAACATTTTTAAATATTTTTTTTCACATTTATATGTTTTATTTGACCATTAAATATTATTATTTTGAATAGGTACAAAATAATTTACATTAGTTTAATTTTTGGTATTTTTTTGATAAAATTAAGACATTAACAAATAGTGAAAAATACTGCATTTTAATTCAAACTACATTTAAATATAATTTTTTTAATATTGTTAGATTAACATTGTTCATGTTTTTAAGGTAAAATAAGAATATTTTTTTATCATTTAAACCAATTTAGTTCATTGGATTATTTTTCAAATTAAAATTAAATAGAAAATCATTGTAAACCATTGAACATTCTAATTAAAAACCACATTTTCTCGATCCATCAACGAGATTAGAGTCAAACTTAATTTAAACACTTATGTGAATTTAATTTTCAAAAACATACATTCATGGTTTAACTCTTCAAAAAAATGATGTTCAATATGATGAAAATAATTTCTTGTTAATGGTAACATTAGTATTTTACATAGCACAATTATAGTTAAAGATGTTAATTAATGTTAAAATTAATATTATAACATTATAAAAATATAGTAACACTTGTCATAATATTTTTAGGTTAGTTATTAACGACCATGAACATTCTTTGGCCAAAAATGTAATATTTTTACACAAATTGGGTATTATTATCAAATATATAATATTTAATTTAATTTAATGTTTAATATGTCATAAATATATATCTTCTTGCTAAAAAAATTAATAAAGAGCACTGTAAGTGATATATTATACAGTAAAAAATCCTTATAAATCTAAAATATTCCCTACATATTGGTAATTTATTTATTATTTTTATTAGTTAAATAATAAAATTAAATTATGGTATAAAGATAATTCATTAATAAATTTTTCAATGAAATAATAAAATAAATTATAATAATAATCTACAAATAACCATCCAATATGTTTATTGATTAATATTACATTTTTGGATTTTGTTAACATAATGGTCTTGATTAAATGATATATCCATGATATTTTAAAATTTTTATGCAAGGAATATTTTCAAAACTGGCATAACTGATATTTCAAAAAGTAAAATATTTATTTAAATGATATAAAATTTATAAGTATATAAGATTCAACCCATATTTTGTGATAAAACAGAAAATTTATTAATGAATCATTAATTGGTATTTTTTCATGATTTTGTTATTATTTTAACTCTCAAATTGTAAATTACTTGATAAAACAATAAGAGTTAATATGTTAAAATAAAAAGATATAGAATAAAAAATGTTCAAAACATATATAATTCTAATTTTATGATTTTATATATGTCCATAATATTAATATCTTTTAACTAAATGTGTTTATACCCATTTGTATTCTAAATTTAATTTATATAAATTTAATAATTTTAATAATTGTAATGGTGGCCCACCCATCTCCTATGAAAATGTATCATTTCCTCTAAATAAATAACACATTAAAAACCTTTTTTACAATCAATAATGGACCAAAAATCTTTCTTAATCCATCCTTACATTCTTAAATCCATGTTTTATGCATTACAACTTCCTTAGAGGAGTTAGGGTGTTATTAAAGGTGCTCATCTGAAGGAAATATAATGTGTTATATTAATCTATTTCAATTTTATTTCATATTCAATTTACATAAAATCATATTCATCCATGATGAAATAATTAATCTAGAATACCTAATATAATTAGAGTTTATTATGTAAAAATCACCACCTAAATCTTTCTCCCCTTCTATTAAATTGGAATGGAATTAATCATTTGTGTGTACATGTAAACTATCACATCCACGAACAGATATAATTCGTTTTCCATAACCATATATAATGTTTGGTTTTAAAGATAAAATAATTTTAATATTTGAAATTAATTAAATAATCATCATTATATGATAATATTATATCAATTACATTCATACTATTCGTGAACATAAAAAAGAAAATGTCATTCATGCATATGTTTGAACTATCACCTCGATGAATAGAAGTGATTCTTTTTTATTCATTACATCAATTTTATGATATATATATTAATATATAGGAAATAATAATATGATTTTAATTATTTTATGATCATTTAGTAATGTTATTAAAACTAAACATCATTCTATAATGATTAATGGAAAATGGAAAACATTACCCATGCATACATTTGGATTACCATCTCCAAGATTATAACATCATTTATTTTTCTCCACCACAAAACATGGGTTTATCTTAAGGTATAATATATTTATAAAAAATATAATATCATTAATATTATTCTATATATGAATGAATAATGTCCACATGGACCATTTAAATCATACCAAGTTTAATATCGACTGAAGTACCAAATATCGACATAACATCTAACGCGAACATAAATCCTTCTGTAATTTCTATAACATGGTAATTAGTGTTATAAAATTAATAATGAACCTGAAAATTTTTCCCAATAAAATATAATTTAACTTGAGTTTTTTATTCAGTAATATGAATAATGCACAAGAAGATTTGGACTCGAGCTAAGAAACTTAATCACAATCTTCTTTCAGTGAGTAATTTTTTGATATTATTCACATTAATTTTTTTTAGGTGTATATTCATCTACTCTGACATTTCAAATACTTATTTTATCTATACAATGTTTATTTACAGTTTTTGAAAATTTATTATCTTGTGGAGATGATAATTTAAATGTCCAAAGTGGTAGAGGAGACCATGAACATTTAATTATTTAACTACAAATTCTTTTCATAATGATATTAATTTAAATATTTATTTATATAGATATTAAAGGATTATAACTAAAATTTTATTTATATATTTTAATTTAATTAAAAGTGTTTCAATAAGAATAATTTTATATAAATTATGTTATAATAATTACCAAATGAAAAATGAATTTTTTTTAACTTATGTGGTGACTATGAACTCTTTGTCATCAAAACCATTATTTGATATTGGGTTTCCTCTATATGAATTATTCTTTTAAAATGAAATAAATCAATTATTCTATTTTTTTATTGATTTTGTGTTGAAAATTATTTTGAAATTGGATTTATAATTAAAATATCTTGAAATTACTTCTTGTGATCTCAAATGAAATTTTATGATTGAAATGTTGATAATTTCAATCATTTATGTGTTATAATTATAGAATAAAATGAGTACATTTGACTAGTGGTTATGTTATAAACCTAATGTTGGTGGTTATGTGAAAAACATAATATGGGTGCTTCCATGATAAAACATGGAATGTTTGTTCCATTATAAACTCTAATGCATTGTGTATTTATGTCAATCATACAGGTATTACATTTGTAAGAGTTATATGTGTAGATGTATAAATTATAGTTATTTCATTTTTGTATGATTATCTCTCATGTTACCTTTATATGTTATATGTAATTTCACCATGTTTTATGTTAGTATTTTGATTAAAAAATTGTTAAAAAATGATCTTATTTTAAATGATTTGTATTTACAAATTCTTATTGGGGAGAAGTATTTCTTTTTATTAGGTCTTCAGGTTTTACATGTTTTTGATAGACTAATATTTTTCATTCATTGTGTATCCCTTTCTGATATATTTATGATCATCCCATGTTTTTATTTTTTTCAATATATTTAAATAATAATATATTCTTCGATGTGATTAAGGAAAATTAATTATTTTTAAACATGAAACAAAACCATGTTAGTTTTAAACATTTTTCATTTTATAAAAAAAATAGATAGTGAGTACAAGTGTCTAATTTATAATATTTGAGTTTTTTAAGGTATGGCTTATTTCTCTAATTCTCGATACATGAAATGATCATCAATTTAAAATAAATTCTTATTATTGAATTAACTCAAGATTATATAATTATTATGGGTAGGGCCTTATAATTTGTATCAAAAGATAGTTTATAAAACCATGGAGGGTATTAAGATATTTAAGAATAAGATACATGTTATATATAAACACAATTGTGTGAATTATTAGAATATTCATAGTTATTTTAGATAACCTCTATGAGTTTGAGATAACATTAGTATGTATATATTAGTTTTTATCATCCTTTTATGATGGTATATGATGGTTTTATTGATATATTCACTCAAACCTTTTTGGATTTAGTAAATGGTTGGGTCCAGCAGGACCAATGTAATAATAAAGATGAAGGAAATGTGTTGGTTCATTGAATATGAAAATAAACAAAATTTTAGCTACAATAAGAATAATAATGATTATTATAAACCATCTATTGGGAGTAATAATTAACCACATAATACTTGTTGAGTTTTTCTTAATGGGTCATATATGATTGAAACAAATCCATGTGGATGTTTAAGTAGTAATGATCATAAATTTTACTATATAAATAAATATTTGTGTCCAAATTGTAGAAAGAAACAGCTCAGAAAATATCTTAAATGTATGGGATGGTGTTTTAGACATGGTAATGAAGTTCACGAAGCAATAACATTCCAAGGAAAAAGTATTTATTTAGATGACTCCAGGAAAAAGAAAAAAGGTATTTTTGAGGTATCAATTGAATATTTTAATTATAGAGTGTATGGTCATTATGAAATTAGATGTCCTATAATGTTTATAAGTAATGGGATCGACCATACCATTCAAATATATGATTAGAAATACTTAATGTCCTTACAATTAAAGATGAGGAAACTAAAATGACATATGAAAGGTATGAATAATTTTTTTGTCTCAAATTTTTACATTATTATATATTATGACAAGAATTATGTTTTTATTGTAATAAAAGTATTATGGAATAATATAGAAAAGCATGGTTAAAGGATTCAGAAAGAATACTAAATGAATAAAAATTGTACATATAAATGATTCAATAGTTATTGTAGACTATAGGATAATGAATTTTTTAGAAGTATTAATTATCATTTGATAATGGGATTACATTGATAGATTTTTTCTATTATATGTATCCCGGTGGTTTTTAATGTAAAAATGTTATTCAAGTATGAATTCACTTCTCTTCTGAAGAAATAATTATAAATCAATGTATTACCTTTATACATAATTGGATCTTTTTTATATGTAAATAGGGTTTTTTAAAATTTGGGATTGAAAATGAAACATATGAGATAAACATTGAAGATAAAATTGGTTATTTTTATTTTTCAGTTTTATAAAATGGAAAAATCACAATAATGGGTGACAACTCCTTGCGTCTGGAAAGGCTGTGGGGATTGAACCCCCAACCAAAGATCGACAAGGGTGTATCTTTTACCACTTGCATACATTAATTCCCTAGTCAGTATGACTTTTCATTTTTAGTTAAACAAGTATATTGAATAAGAATATATTGAATTTGGGAACCTGGGTTTCATAAAATGGATATCATTAGTATTACAAAATGATTTGGTGATTAAGTGGTATATGTTATTTTGGATGATATTCAGTATTTTATAAACTTCATATTATTATGTTAAAGAGAATAAAATGATATTTTAATAAGGTAAAATAGATGAATTATATTTTTGAAGAATCTATGATTTTATTTTGGAATTATGTTGATTTTGGTTATTTATGGATATTATTAACCTAACATTGAGAATATGTGACTGGGTTAATTACATTTTTTGTACGAGACATTAAGATTGATCTATTTTATTTGGAGATAAATTTTACAATTTATCTAGGAAGACTATGTGATAAAATACTTTTTAATGTTGGGTTTCAATATTAGTTTTTATTGTTTTGAAGAATATTAAGGACAATTATTTGTTGATAGGTCTATATTTATCATTGGGTATTGGTTATGAATTGTGGAGATTAAAATATTTTTTCATCATATTTTTTTCTTTTTGAAAAATTATTATATCTTATGCTAACCATTTTGGTTATTCATAATGTATAAGGAAATAAGAAAACGATAATCAATCATCTTTTGATAATGTGATTATATAGAAGATGAATCTAGTTCTTAATGAATGAAAAATTCATCTTAAATATTCATTGATTGGAGAAAAAATTGAGTTTATGGAATGATTTTATTAATTGATGAAACTCTACTTGTCAGTTAAAAATTCCTTAACATTATTAGTGGGATCTGTAAAAAATTATTTTTCTATTCCTACTACAAAATCAATGACTGTTTCACACATCACATTTTTGTGGTTTTTTGATTGTTAACCTTTTCCTAGTCATGTTCCCTATAACTCTCAATCCAAAACAACATTGTTAGTTTTCCCTCCATATCCATGTTTTAATATATTGAATCCTTGTATCTATTATATCATGTGAACATTTTACGTAACTTTATTTCTTTTAATGTGGATGATTTATTCACAAGTTTTTTATGTGGGATATAAATGTTGTAATTTTGAAATGTGAAACCTTAGTTACCATTCCAAAATCTCAAATTCCCAGGACGCAATTTACAAAAGGGGGGAAGGATGTAACATCCCATGTAATTATAGAATATTACTTTTTCATATTATTTAATATTTATTAATTTAATAGTATTTTTACATTAAATGTGAAGAATTGTATGATTTATTACCCGACATATAATAATGAGTTTTTCCAAAATCTTATGTTGCACACAAAACTAAGGTATACCGAAAAATAATATATTATTCATATTATTATTTTAAGCTGTAGTTATTGCATAGTCATTAGAATGTCATTAATGATAGATATTAACTAAATTAAGAAAATATGGTTTACATATTTTTATATAATGACTCACTGTTTATTAAATTAATTAGAAATAAAAATAAAAATAAATTGTATATAAAATAAGTGTTTATATGAAAAACTATTTAACTGAGAATAATTTTTTTATAAAATAATTAAATCACACTTTTTGGATTATATTATAGAAATATCAATTATATATGATGTTTATAATTCATCTATTACGTTTTCAAGACATTATATTTGAATAAATTCATGTTTATTAATAAAAGAAGTATTTTTTAAAAAGGCATTTTTACTGCATTTTAATGGAGAACCCATTTTATATCTATTTTTATAATTTTATATTATTTATTTGTAAAAAAACTTCTTTATTTGATATAGTACATAGAAATTTACTTTGGTTGAATTTATAGTTTTTTTATAAAAATTATATTTTTATTAATAGTGAATTACACTGCATTTTAATTCAAACTGCCTTTTCATATAACTTTATTATGTTGTTATATTATCCTTTTACATGGTTTTAACAAATAATTAGATGAAGTAATTTTGATTTGTTAAAATTTCATTCATTGGATTCCTTTTCAAATTAAAATAAAATAGAAAAAAATGTGTCATTTTGAACATTTTACTTAAAATCCCTTTTTTTCTCGATTCATCATTAGCATTATGGTGAATCCTAATTTAAAAACATTTTTTGAATTGAATAATCAAAAAAACATACATTTTTTAACTCAGTTTGAAAAATTTAGTCCAGTAGGATTAAATTATTTTTTTGTGAATTATAAATTTAGAATTTTATTTATCATGGTTAAAGGTGAATATGGTAATTAAAGGTAAAATTAATATTATAAAATTATAATATTAAACTCAAACTTTTCCTAACATTTTTGGATGAGATATTATTGACCATGAACATCATTGGTCTGAATTATGACCTTTGGAATCCACTTGGGTGTGATTATGACATTTATAAAAAATAATTTAAAGTAAAGTGAAATATTTTGTAAATATGTTTCTTCATACTAAAAAAATAAATATTGTGAAATGTAAGTGATAAATTCCACTATTATTAGTCCTCATAAATGTAATATTTTTACGAATTTCATGAGAATTTATTTAAAATTTTTTTATTTAAATAATAAATTATAATTATGACACAAATATAATATAGTAATAGATTTATTAAATAATGAATCAAATATATGATATTAATAATATAAAAGTAAAAAAATTAAATATTTAACCTCACACACTAATTTTATTGAAGAATATTAAATTTTTGGATTTATTTAATGTAATTTTTTTGAATGAATCTTTTTGTCATGGTGTTTTAATAAACAAATGTAATGAATATAGTCAAAATTGAGATAAATCTGAAAATAAAATATAAAATATATAATTAATTGATAAAAAATTTATAAAAATATAACATTTAGAAAACATGTTTATATAACTCTGGAAATATCATTAATGACTCATTAACTAGTATGTTTCAATATTTTTTAATTATTTTAACTCTCAAAGAGTAAATTACATGATAAAATTGTTAGATATAGAAAAATAGAACAAATAGATAATGATTAAAAATCATTCCGAACATTTATAATTCTCATGGTATGATTTTATTTCCACCCATACTCTTCTTCTTTTTTAAATAAACGAGTTTGGACTGATTTTTAATTGAAATTTAATTTATATTAATTTAATACATTTAAAACATCCATGGGTGCCCCTCCACACTCCCAAAAGGATCTGCCCATTCCTCTCTATTAATAACAAAATAGAAACCTTTTTTATCAACAAATATCTAAACTAAATCATTTCTAGAATCCCTCACCACATTCTTGATTCCTTATTTTCTTCCCAACACCATCTTTAAGAGGGTTATGGTGTTATGAAATGTGATCATCTGAAGGTAAGGTATCATTTTTTTAAGTATTTCTATTTTATTTCATCTCTCATTTTCGTCAAATATTATTCATCCATGGTGAAGTAATAAATCTTTTATACTCAATAAAAGTATATTTTATTATATTAATATCATCACTTAAATATATCTTCCAATCCATTAAATGTGATATAAATTAATCGTTATTGCATTTGTGTGAACTATCACCTCCACAAACAGATATAATTCGATTATAATAACCATATATCATGAATGGTTATAAAGATTTAATTAAAGTTGAAAATATTTATTAATGGAATATTAATAATTATTCAAAAATAATATATCTATTACTTTTTTACTTTCCATTCCCATAAAAATGATTATGTCGTTTGTGCGTACGTGTGAACTATCACACCCCAAAGTGATTTCTCTCGTTCTTATTCATTATATTAATTTAATGATATATATATATATAATTATATTTAAAATATTAATACAATAATAATTATGTTATGATTATTCTGGAATGATAATATAATACTTTCCGTCTTTTCATAACGATCAATGAAAAAGGGAAAATGTTACTCTGGTGTACGTATTATTTACCATCTCCTAAATTATAGTGTTGTTCAATTTTCATCACCAGAAAAAAAAGGTTTTATTAAAATGTATAATTTATATAAAAAAATATAATTTCATGAATATTATTCAGTACATGAAGGACATATTACCACATAGACTATTCTCCTCATACCATGTTCATTTTTGACTCAAGTATCGAATGTCGACAAAACATCTGATGTGAACATAATTCATTATGTAATTTTAATAATATGGTAACAAGTGACATAAAATGAATAATGAACATGAAAAAGGAACCAATAAAATTATAATGTAATAGTTGTTTATTATTCTAGAAGATAATGAATTTAGGAGATGATTCAGACTCCTGGTAAGGGACTTCATACCAATCTTCATTCATTGAGATATTTCGTGGTAATATGCACATTTATTATTATTTAGGTTTATATACATCCACTATGACAATTAATTTTTATATTTTATATATAATAACATTATTTCATGTTTTGGTAAATATATTATTTCATAGAGATTATGATTTAAAATTTCAAATTGTTAGGGGACGACTTGAACGTTTAAAGATTTTATTATTAAATATTTTCATCCTTATATTAATTTAAATATTTATTTATATGTATAGAAAAGTATTTTACATGAATAATTCTATATTTAATTTAATATCATTCAATGGTTTTCAAAAGGAGTCATTATATATGAACTATTTTTCTTCTGTTCCAAAATGATAAAAGGAATGTTTTTAAACATATGCAGTGACTATAACCTCTCTACCACCATAATAATTATTTTCCATTTGTCTTTCTCTATATGCATTAATGGATTTAAAATGAAATCAATACCTTTTTTATTTGTTTTGTGTTTTGGTATTGAAAATAATTTTAAAAGTTGATTTACTATTTCAGTATCAGGAAAATGATTCTTGTGATTACAAATAAAATTTAATGAAAAAAGTTATTATTATTGGAATATTTTATGTGATGTGATTATGTAATGGTACATGGACATTTTAAGTGTGGTTATGTAATAAAACAAATATTGTTTGTTATATGATAAACAAAATAAGTATGGTTCCATGATAAAACAATGATGGGTAGATATGTTATAACCTATAATGCTTTGGGTATTAAAGTTAGTCATATGGATATTCCATTTGTAAGAGTGAATTTTGTGAATATTGACAATATAGTTATTAATTTTATGATTTATTATGTCCCAACCTAGCTTTATATGTGATATGTGATTTTTATGGTTTTATGGTAATATTTTCTTTAATATAACGGTAAGAAATGAGCTTATATTCATTGTAGTGAATTTTCTAATTATTAATGGTGAAGAGTATTATATTATGATAAAGTGTTAGTGGTGTCAATGTTTTCACAAGAATAATAGTTTTCCTTCTTTTTGTATACCTTAATTTTCATTTTATGATCATATCATGTTTTGAAATGTTTTCCAAATAATTTAATGAAGAATAGATTCAGGGATGGGTTCTGGGAAAAGTTGTGAAGTTTAACATGAATCAAAACCTTGTTTCTTTTTAAAAAAAAAATTGTTATATGAAAAAATAGATAGTGACAAGTACTGTATACATTTTATTATTTTAGTTTTCTTCTAAGAATTATTGGCTAATTATCTAACTTCCAAAACTTGAAAATATCCAAAATGTGAAATAATGTCGAATTATTTACATAACCTGAGATTAAATACTGATTAATGCTGGGGCCTTATAGTTGGTATACAAGTATGGTTCAGAAAACATTATATATTAGGGTGATATTTAAGCATTAGATACAAGTTATATATAATCACATTGTTTAGAATATTTAAAAGGGTCATATTTATTTTAAAAAACAAAATGAGTTTTACATAAGATGAATAATTATATCTTAGTGTTTATCTTCCTAATGAGATGGCATAAGTTGATTTTATTGATATACTCACACTAACACATGTGGTTTTGGTAAATGGTTGGAACCAATAGGCCCCAATGTAAAAATGGACATGAAGGAAAATTTGATTATTCACTGAATAATAAATGAAATGAAATTTGAGTAGAAATGATAATTATCATGGTTATTATAAACTAACTATTGTTAATAATGTTAAGCCACTTTAACCATGTTGATTTTATTTGATTCATCATATATGATAGAAATTCATCCCTATAGAAGTGCATGAAATAATGATCATAAAGGTAAGTATATTCATCAATGTATGTGTCATGGATGTGGGTAGAAACACATTAATTTTTTTTAAAGAGATTGGAAAGTGTTGTAGATGTGGTAATGATGGTCATAATGAAATAACCTACCAAGAAAAAAGGAAGCTTTCAGTTGACTCCGGGAATTCGAACTATGTTATTTCTAGTTTATCAATATAATTTTCTAAATATAGAGAGGAGGGTAATTATAAAAATAGATGTCGTATAATGATGGTTTGGGAGTGGGATCAGAGGTATCATACAAATATATGTTTATAAATACCTAATTCCATTCCAATTATTGCGGTGGGAACTAAAAATGACATGTGAAAGTTATGGATTATTTTTTGTCTCATATTTTGAAATTATTGAATCTTAGGAATGATTCATGTTTTAGTTTTTAGGAAATAATTATTAATGAATAATATAGAAATTCATGGTTAATAGATCACACAAAATATTAAATAATTAAATATTATACATATAAAGTATTATATAGTAATGGTAAGCTATAAGATATTGAAGTGTTTAGAAATAATGATTCTCTTTTGATGATGGGATTACCTTGGAAGAAATTTTCTAGTATATATACCCCTAATGATTGTTATGTGATAATATTATTTGATTATGAATTATTGTCTCTTTTATGAAGATAATTATAAAAAAATGGATTTCCATTATGGCTGATAGCATATTTTGATTTTAGGTAATAATTTTTTATAAATATTTGGGATGAAAAATGAATGGTATGAGTTAACCATTAAGGATAAACAAATTTATGTTTTTTATGAGTTTTATACAAATGGGTAACCTATAAGATGGATGAAAACTCATCATTTCTGGCAACGATTCAGGGATCGAATCCCCAACTGAATGTCCAAAAATGTGTATCACCTATCCATGGCCTACGTGATGTCCCTAGTTAGTATAACATTTCATTTTCAGTTAATCAAAATCATTGAATAAGAATAAGTATATTTTGAGAATGTATTTTTTATCAAATGGATATCCATAGTGTTGTAAAATGATTTGGGGGATAAGTGATAAATTTTTTTGGAAGATATTCACTATTGTGAGAACTTTATATGGATAAGAAATTATAATACTATGAGCATTTAATGAAAGAGTAATTATTGAATTATATTATGAATGAATCTATTAATTTATTGTCAACATAGTTTTATTCAGGTTACTTGTGGAAATGATTAACCTAACTTTTTAATTTTGTTATTATGGTATTTACTTTTTGGTTTGATACATTATGAATGAAAAATTTTATTTAAAGGTAAATGTTAAAATTTATCTTGGAATACTCTGTGATAAAAAACTTTAGAATTTTGGGTTTCAATCCTAGTTTGTATTATTTTAATGAATTTGAAGGATGGTTTTTTGTTCCGTGGTTTATACAGATTTCTTGGTATTAGTTTTTAATTCCATATATTGAACTTGTTTTTATTAATATCATTTTTTATCATTTTTTAGAATTTTCATCTCTTATACTAACGATTTTGGTTATGCTTAATATATAAAGACAGGAAAAAACATAGTTAATTTTTTGTGGGTTATGTGATTACATACTTGTTATTTATAGTTATTCTGGCATGGAATTTGGTTCTTAAATACTCCTCATTTCGAAAAAAGTCTAGTTTGTGTTGGAATTCGATTAATGGATGAAACTCTACTTGGTATGTAAGTATATTTCCTCCTCTTCATATTATAAGAAACAAAATAATTCCTTGTAATTATCAAAATGGAAATAAAAAAGATTTTTGTTTACTTTTCCTACAATGAAATCCAAGAATGTTTAACCAATCACAATTTTGATGTTTTCTAATTTTTAACTTTCTCATAATAATGTTTTCTATCAATCTCTATCCAAACACGATGCTTAGTTTTTATTCCATATCCATTTCCTACATTGATTCCAAGAATGTTTTATCTCAGGTGACCATTGTAAATCACTTTATTTCTTTTAAAGGGGAAATTTTATTGACTCTTTTTTCTAATGTGGGAATTCAATGAAGTAACTATGAAATGTGAAACCATAGTTACCGTGCCCAAATTTAAAATTTCAGGAATGAAACTTCCATATGTGGGGAAGGATGTAACATACCATGTAATTAATGAATAAGGCTTTCAAATATTTTTTAATATTTATTAATTAAATATATATTTTAATTTACCAAGAATTCTATTTTTGATAGCATACCTGACACACAACAATGAATTTCTCTGAAAAGTTATATTGTAGAGAATATTGAGTTATACCGAAGAATAATATATAATTAATATTTTAATTTTAAGTTTTAGTTTTCACAAAGATGATATAATTTCCGGAATAAACTATATTAACTAAATTATAAAAATAGGGTTTACACATATTAATAAATTGATTAATTAGATAGAACAATAATTAGAAAGGAAAAAAACAACAAATGGAATACAAAGGATCCGTTTTTTAAAAAACTATTTATGTACGAATAATTATGTCAAAAAATTATCAAATAACTCTTGTGGGATTATATTAAGGAAAAATATATAAAATACGATTTTTAAAATTCATCTTACATGTTTTATAGACAAGATATACGAAGAAATTCAATTTTTTGAATAAAATGGGTTTTATGTCAAAAGGAATTGTTAATGATTTTGGTGGAGAAACAATTTTAAATCTAAATTTTATCACATTAATATGTTATATTAGAAGAAAAAACTACTTATTTTGAATTGGGACATCAAAATTTACTTTCGTTGAAATTTGGTTATTTTTTTGATAAAATTCACATAGTTATTAAAAGTGAATAACATAGCATTTTAATTAAAAAATTATTTCCATCTAATTTATTTATTTGTTATATTATCAATATATTAGTTTTAAGTAATTATAAAATTATTTTTTCATTATAACCATTTTATTTCATTGGATTTTTTTTAAATTAATGTTAAATATAACAATAATGTGAACTTTTGAACATTTTACTTAAAAAATCTATTTTTCAACCCATCTACAAAATTAGTGTTAAACCTAATATAACCACTTCTATGAATTTAATTTTCAAGAATGGAAATACATTGATGAACTCTGTATACCAAATAAGGTCCAATAGAGTCAAAATTTATTTTTTGGTGAATAATAAAATTTGTTTTTTTTACCATCATTAAACATAAATAAGGTAATTAAAGGTAAAATTATGATTATGATTATATATAATAACCCTAAAAATTACCAAAACATATTGGATGATATATTCTATACCATGACCATTATTTGGGCTATATGGTGACCTTTGAAGGCCACATGGGTATGATTAAGACATTTATAACATTTAATTTACAGTAAATGAAAATATGTCATAAATATCTCTCTTTTTACTAAAAAAAATTTAATATGGATTAAAGTAATTTTTATATTTGACTATGAATACTATATATAAAGATAATGATATTTCCTAAATCATGGAAATTTATTTACAATTTTTTTAATTTAAATAATTTAATTTAATTATGACATAATGATGTTGAAGTAATAGATTTATTAATGCATGATTCAAATAAAAAATATTAATAATATAAAAATAAAAATATTTTGAAATATTTATTGACATAAAATAATTTTACCGATGAATATGACATGTAATTATTAATTTAATTTATTTTTTTTAGGAATCATGTTCTTATGATATTTTAAAAAAAGACATGCAATTAATACTGTCAAAATTTACATAATTCATATTTTGAATTATAAAATATTTAATTAAATGGTATAATGTTTTAAAATAATATATAATATTATGCCAAAATGTTAATATAAATCAATAATTTTCATTAATGTCTCATTCATAAGTCTTTTATCATGATTTAGTAACTATTTTAACTATCAGTATTTTATATTACATGATAAAGCGGTAATAGTAAACAAGGTAAATACATATAAGGATAAACAATTTGTCAAAAAAAATTCTAATTATACATTTATTATTATATATACACTCATTATCATCCTATATTCTAACTAAACTATTTAGGTCCTGTTTTTAATATAATTTTAATATATATTAATTTTATAGGTTTAATAGTTTCAAGGGTTCCCAACCCATCTCTAGTTAAAAGGCACCCATTTCTCTCTATTACCCATACATCTAAAACCTTGTTATTCAACCAATATCTCCCCAAAACCCTTACATAAATACCTCCCATCATTCATAATTCCTTATTTTAGGTATAACACCTTCTCTAGAGGTGTTAAGGTGTTAATAAAGGTGATCATTTGAATAAAAGGTAATTTTTTTATTTCTTTATTTCTATTTTATTTATTCATCCATCTCCTTAAAATGATATTGAAACATGATGTAAAAATAAATCATTTATAATAAATATATTTATGCTTTTTTATGTTTACATCATCACCTAAATCAATCTCCACTTCTTTTAAATGGGAACGGAATTAATCATTCTTGTATACGTGTAAATTATCACCTCGCAAACCAATATAAATATTTTTCCACAACCTTCTATCATGAGTGGTTATAAAGATGAATTTAAGTTTAATTTTTAATACTCATGAAATTTTTAAAAAATTATTATAATAATATATAAAATATTTTCTTACTTTCCATGTGCATAGAAATGATAACTTCATTCGTGCGTATGTGTGAACTATCACCTCCACGAATCCTTGTTATTCATATTTATTCAATAAATCAATTATAAAATATATATATATATATTGAATATAATATTAATAATATTTTTTCCATTCTATAAATATAAAATAATACTATCGTATTTTCGTAACGATCAATGAAAAATGGGAAACTTTACTTATGCGTAAATACGACTTACTGTGCCCATAATTATGATGTTGTTAATTTTTCATAACAAAACTTCATAGTTTGATTTAATTGAATAATTTATGAATAAAAATTTTCATTTAGAGAATATTATTCTGGATATCATTGTATTATGAAAACATAGACTATTGACATCATACCATGTTCTTTTTTGACTCATGTATTGAATATCGACTAAACCTCTGATGCAAACTTAAATAATTATGTAATTTTTATAATATGGTAATAATTGATTAAAAGAAATAATTAACATGAAATGGGTCTCAATAATGAAGATATTATCCTATGTTTATTATTCAATAAGATAATGAATGTATAATACAATTCATACTCAAGGTAAGGGACCTTCATCTCAATATTCTTACATCGAGTAATTTCTATATAATTAGCACATTTATTCTGTTTTTTAAATGTATATAAATCCAGTATATCATTTCATATACATATTATATCTATACTAATGATTTTTAATTATTCTGAAATTTTAATAATTCAATGAGATTAAGATTTAATTGTTCAAAGTGGTATAAGACACCTTGAATGTTTAAGAATTTGATTATCAAATATCTTCATCATGATATTATATTAAATATTAATTTATATTAATATAAATGGATTATACATGAAATTTTATGTCTAAATTTTAATTAAATTAATATGTTTTCAAAAGAATATTTTTATATAAAGTGTTTAAATTTCTATATAAAATGTAAAGTAGAATGTTTTTAACATATATGGCGATAATGACTTCTTCACTACAATAACCTTTATTTGATATTTGGATTAATATATAAACATTAATGTTTTCAAATGTAAATAAATGCCAGATTCTTTTTTTGGGTATTTTTGTATTGAAAATTATTTGGAAATTTTATTTACTATTTCAATATCTTGAAATGATTTCTTTTGATTACAAATGATATTATATAAGTAAAATTTTGATAATTGCAATTATTTAGGTGTTATGATTATATAATGGAACTTTGAAATTTGAATGGTGGTTAAATTATAAACCAAAGAGGAGTGGTTACTTGATAAACCATGGATGGCTTGTTCCATGATAAACAATTGTAATGTGGTTACATTATAACCTCTAATTCATTCGGTATGTAAGTCGGCCATATGGATATTCTAGTTACAAGAGTGATATGTGTGGAGGTTTATTGTATGGTTATTCCATTTTAGTACGATTATCTTCCATGTTACCATTATATGTTATATTTTATTTCTATGTGTTTTATAGTAATCCATTGATTATAAAAATAATAAGAAATAACCATATATTCAATGAATTATATTTACTACTTCTTAAAGGTGAAAATTATTACATTATGATAAATTAATCATGGCTTAAATGTTTTTTCATGACTAAAATTTTTCATTCGTTGTGTATCCCTTATTGTAGTATTTATACTAATCCCACTTTTTGGGGTGTTTTTTATATGATTTTAAAAAAAAGAGTCATGAATGGGATCAATGAAAAGTAGTGAAAATTAAATATGAAATAAAACCAAGTATCTTTTTAAACATATTTGTTTACTTAAAAAAATCTCTACATAGTAAGAGTGTCGACATTCTAATATCTAAGTTGTTATATAGGATTTGAGGTTAATTCGTTAAATATATGGACATGAAAATATCCTCAATAAGAAATAATTTCAATTAATTTATATAAATCACGATTTGGTCATGATTACTGTGGATACCTTACATTGAAAATGAAATGAGTATCAAAGAATGGGAATTCAGATAAGAAATTCCTTACACCATCTCCTGACATTCCATATACAATCTCTAACTCCTATATAATGAAAATATATAAATTAATTACATTATTAAGAAATTTTTACAGTTTTCTTACAATTTCATAATCACAATTATTTCATCTACTACCATGATATATATTGTAACTAAATCAACTATGTTAATGTGTTATATTTTGAGGACATTAGGTTAATAATAACCAAAACATCTCTGGTTGGTTAACCAAGGTTAATAGGGTCATCATCACATATGATATAGAATGGTAATAATTAAAGAATTAAAATTTTTATATTTTAAATAATATTTTAGAATATACCTAGAAATTTGGAAATGAAATATAATCACATCGCTTCATGGAGGTTGTATTCCAAACATACGCATGACCGACATATTTGTTTTCTAACTCGTAGATGAGTAAAAAGGTTTGTAATATATTATATTCAAATAATCACAATTACTAAATAAATATCATCTATATTGACTTGTTCATATTTTGAACTCGATATATAATCTGATTGTGAAAAGGGGAACACACCATTTCATAGAGGATGTAGATTATATATATGTACAATGGATGTTTTTATTTTCCCATTGAATGAAAAAAAATATAAAATTGTTTAACAATAATAACAATAAAATTTAAGATTTTTTAATCTACTAAAATTTTTATTATATCATGTTTGAAGAATATTTGTATAAGATAGAATAATATATAAACTCTAAATATGTTAGTTAGAACATGTTCCTTCTCCTCGAATAGCTCTGTTTTGATAACACCATAATAATCAGAGGATTTAACTTTGGAAAATAAAATTTACTACAGGACATTATTATTGTTATTTTGGAGTGTATTTTTTCAGGATATAAAAAAACAAGAATGCTCAAATGTTTTGAGTGAGGGAGAGAGGAGGTTCATTTTTATAAGTAAGTGCAGCATCACAATTATATTTTTCTAAATATTTAAAATGTTATAAAATCTTAATCCTGGGAATGTATCTCCAAAACAATCCAATTTATAATATAATGTTATATTTTTCAAAATATCAGCATCTAATAATAATTAAAAGAATAAATTATTTTATTATCATTTATTTTTTACCATGATTATCATTATTTAACCTTTACAATGATGACACATTTTTAAAATGTTTACTATTCATAGTGAATCAAAATTAAAGTTTAATCATTATTGAATTTGGATTTCTTAACTAAAAAATGGATGAAATTTATTTATAATAAATGTGTATAATTTTTATAAATTATTAATATATATGAATAAAACCCTAAAAAAAGTAGATTTTTCAAAAATTGTGTTTTATGAAAAAAATGAGTTTGTATGAAAGGAGAATATAATGTCGATAACTATAGAATAATTTAGATTATTTTTAATAAAATAAATAATATTATAATTTAAATCAAAATCCTAAATATAAATGTATTATTCAAGTAATTTAAGTAATGATGATATATGAAAATTTGGAAAATATCAGCATTTTCATTATTCAGCAAAAAATAAATCCTTTTAGTGAAACTCAATAATAATCATCCTAAGAATATTTTTTAATGAAT
Source organism: Viscum album (assembly GCA_963277665.1). NCBI lineage: Eukaryota > Viridiplantae > Streptophyta > Magnoliopsida > Santalales > Viscaceae > Viscum > Viscum album. The sequence continues at coordinate 694,117,977 of OY728164.1, forward strand.
ATTTCAAAAATTATTTCACTTTTCTCAAATAAAATTAATATATTATACAGTAAAAATTTATAATATTCTTTCACTAATTGCAATACAACCCATTTTTAATGGAATTTTATTTTTAATGCATAAAATGATTTTATTTATATTCCATGAAGAATAAAAATATTTAAAATAACGTTTATTAATTAAATTTTATAAATAATATACTTATTTAATTATAATAATTTATCAATGTCATAAATTTAACCTATTAAGATTAAAATACATTACACACATAAGAACAGTTTTATGAAAAGTGTATATTTTACTTTCAATAATTTTTATCTTTATTTCAAAACAATTGATAATAAATTCATAGTATTTTTTTAATTTTATTGAGGAACATATTTCAACATATATGTCATTATATTTTTATTATTATTCATACCATCTAATCCTACGGCTATTTCATAATCATCATAGTTTAATAAATATATATCATGATTTGTTAAAGCATTATGTTCCATATACACCACACTATCCAATGTATTATTTTATAAAAATAAATTATAAAATATTATAGTTTTTAATTCTACAATAATAATGAAGTTTTATCCTATCTCATTTCTGAACAAATTTGTTCAACATATTTTCTTGATCAATTCTTATGTATGGAGGATAAAACTTATAACCATGAAAGTAAATCCTTTTTAATATTTTAAAAAATATTCATAAAAAACCCATTTAATAGAATGGGATACAATATTATCATTCAAAATTAGTATATGTAAAATATGAATTCCACCTTGAATAACAAATTATCAGTTTTATAAAGAAATAGATCATTGATGATAACTAAAAATATTGATATATAAAAGAAACCTAACATCTAAAGAATAATAGAGAGTGGTATAGAAGATGATAATGGGAGTGATAATTACAAAAAAATCATAAATAATGGATAAATAAAACTAAACATTCATTATAAATGAGGTTAAAATAATAAATTTTTTATTTTAATATTTTTTTCATGATGTGGGGGGATTCTCTTTCTATGAATATAGAGTACCCGATAATCTATACTTACATTGTTTATTTAATTTACATAACCTCAAATGAGGAAATCATAAATTCATATCAAAACCCTAAACAATGACATCCAAAGTTCAAATAAAATCATCCCATAGGTAATTAACCTTAAAAAATTAAATATATGTTTTACTTAGCTAAAGAATTAAAAATTAGGATATTTGATCATAAATTATTACAAGGTAAACATAATACTAATCTATAAATAAACTGAATCAATCATAGTATTACATACTAAAAAATATATATTTCATAATCTCATAATCTCTAATATATGATACTATTTTACTTTTTTAATCATTATAAATCCTCAATAAAATAGTTTATTACTCCAATCACAAGTTTATATATCTGAATAATTATATGTTGATAAAAATATTAAATAATTATTCTGAAATTAACGTTTAATTGAAAAATAATTTAATCTTAAGGGTTTCATATTTCTCAGACATTTAGATGGACTCAATGAATGTCTCAATGGTACTCCATTCACATAAATAATTCAGGAGTATAAAATTTATTTAACATATAACCATCATCATATTTATCACTACATCATAAATCATTAATCCATATAAATATACACATCAATAATTCAACTTTTTTAATAATCAATTAACCTCAATTTTTCATCTTATTTATTATTACCACCTTCATAAAAATAAAATTATCAATCATTTTTTAAGATTCACTACTCTCAAATCGTATTCCAAAATATAATCCATAAAATCGATAAGTCATTTTTAATTTTCTCATCATCAAATGTATCAATATTTTAAATTTATAAACCATTATCTACATGGTCTTATAGATACACTTCATGTGTGATCCCCCAAGGTCATTGATATTCAAAGTACTCATACACCCGACATTTAAAATAATTAGTTGATATGATGGTAAAAAATTTATTTTCCTTCAAGTTTTTAATAGAACTCTTCAATTTATCAAGGACATTTTATGCTAAATCATATCCTTTAAAACGCATGAAATATCTACTTATTCAACTAACACATTTTTCTATGTGATTATTAAAAACATACTGACATAAAATACGTTAAATCTTTTTAAAATCATGATATTTATCAAATAAATTTATTGGTAACTTCATTTTTCTCTTATTTTTTATGTGTGGAAATTCACCTAATTTCAGGTTGTTAATTATAACTAGTGATAGTGGGTTAAAAATAAAAAAAATTAATTTTTTATATGTAAACCAGTCTTTTCAAATTCTCATTTAGAAAACAACCATATTTTATTTCACAAAAACTTTTAATTTTTTTTCTATATATTTACAAAAATTTACAAAAACAAAAAAGGATTGAGTGGTCATATCAAGTATAATCATATCAAATCTTCTTACAATAAGGATAAAAACAATGATATCCTTATCCACACTATCTTCTATTCAATTCATTCAATTTATCCAAAATGACCATAATTATTTATAATATATTAACCATTGAGAACATAAAGGATTTCTAATATATTATCAAATAATATTTGAGCAATTATTGTTATCTAAACTCTTTAAATAATTCCAACTATAACATAACATATCACGATCAACCCATAATGACATGATTTATAACAATGGATTTAGTTTATAAAATTTCCTAAAACTTTTGAGATTACATTTTAATAGAGTTAATAAAACCCAATTTAATAAATAAGAAATACTAAGACACAATGTACATATTTTCCAAAAAAATGGGTGATTCTATTTTCTTTAAAGTTTTATTCAAAACTGAAATGCTTCGTTAAAGTAAAATTTCATTTATTTTGAACTAGTATTTATAATATTTTATACTCAACATTAGGCCCCAAGAAAATCTTTTGCCAATTTAGGATGAGGTATCCGTATCTCAAAAAAATGTATAAAACCAAATAAATATTTTTCATCTTATAAGAAACATAAGAACCCTTAAAAACAATTAATATTTCAAATATAAAACATTAATCATGAAAATATGAAATATACACATGAAGAGATCATTATTCTTTCAAAAAAATAATTAAAACTCATTAGACGTATAAAACCACCGTGAAGAAAACATAATTCAAATGAGACTGCTTGAAAACAGATCATTCACCACTAATTGTCCATGTATGTTTCATTCATCAAGAAATAAAATTATTTTTATTAAAAAAATTATTAATCATAAAATATATATCATGTAGAATCATATTCATAAACCTTGTTCAGTCATGAGTAACTCTTGTTGGAAATAACAGATTCCAAGTATACTCTATATGAGTAACAAACTTACTTATCTCTCTCATTTTTTCCTTCGAATACTAATCATCACCCAACATATTTGAGAGATATATCAGGAAATCCCATAGTCACGATCTATATCATGATCACTCACTATGATTTATATTTTTCATCTACCATATCAAGATTAATTTTTTTATATATTTCAAATTAAAAATACATTCCATAATTATCTTAACACATTGAAAAACACTTTCATCAATATCATAATAATTATAAAATTATTTTTGTTCTATATAAAAAGTTTTTATAACATTAAATTTCAAAAATATTGATAAAAAAATTCCTTGAAAATTTAAATAGAATATTTTATATGAATATTGAATATTAATAATTTAAAATATGGTAGGAATAGGTGTTCAAAACTAATAAATTATAAATAATTATTTTTAACTTTTGATAAGAAGCGAAAACTAACCTATAAAAAAGAATTGAAAATATTAATTTTTAATCATTCCAATAGAAAGTAAAAACTAGCGAAAAATTAAATTTTAAAACATTTGATTTATAAATAAAACATTTAATAAAAAATTTAAATAAATATGAATATAAAGGAGAAATATTCAAAGGGAATACATTATGATAAGGTTTTAATGAAAAATATAAATAATCATCCAAACCTTTTATGGAAAAAATGACACCAAAGAAGAGAAAATGAATTCTATTTTTAAATATTTTTTTGTAAATGAATTATAAATGAAATCAATTAGATAGTCTATACACTGGAAAAAATAAATCATTTTTTGAAAATGTATTGAGGCTCTAGAAAGAAAAATAATATGATAAATTCATTTCCACGTCCCCAAACTTGTCATGTATATTTCTTAAATCCTTTATAATAAATATATATAAATTATTTATCAGAAAATAAACCTTTTTAAGGAATATATCCATATTATAAAGAATTTTGTTATATATATTACCATATCGTATATAGCTACTATATCTATTAATTTCATGTTGAACGTTTTGAGGATGTTTTCCTCATAATCCCAAAACAACATCTCTATATTGACCAAGGTCATAAGGGTTGTTATAATAGACTATGAAAAATATTAATAGCTAAATAATGGTAATTGTTTCAATTTATATAAAATTTTATAATAATAATCAATTAACGGTATCCATGGAAAATGTGTAACATCTATTTTTGGAGGTTGTATTCCACATATACACATGAGTGACACTTATATTTTCTACTGGGTGAATGATTAAGAAATCATGTAATATACTATATTAAAATTTTCATAATTATTTCATTAATTTCATGAATATTCTTTTTTAATCATTTTAACCCTTCATATGATCTAGTAATGAAAAATGAAACACATTTATTTGTGGAGGTGGAAGTCCACACTAATTCACATGCGATGATTTCATTTTCAATAAATTGGAAATTGATTTAGAAAGGGATTGTACAATTATCATAAAATCAATTTAATGACTGAAATAAGCTTATGTTATTATTTCATCACTATTGACTAATATTTTTCGGTGGTGGTATAAAAATCAAACATGAAATATGCCATTTAAGACTTATTGATCATATTCAAATATCTCAATTTGGTATACATCTTATGATTTCTAGATCTAGAATTATCAAAAGAAAACTATTTATAAGAAATGTTGATTAATGATGGATGTTGGTTACAGAGGGATTTACCAAATTAGAGAGATCAAAAGCTTCTAGGAATCGTTGATAATATGTTCCCTTTCATATGTGAGTGGAGTGACACACTTATAATTTTTCCAAACACTAAAAAATAATAAATTATAAATCATCATAAAGATGAAGAAAAAATAAAATGTAGATGTTAATGTTATATTTTTTGAGATAAAATCATCCTATAGCATTTAAGATTAGTGGTCATAGATTTTTACTTAGTTTTTTTAATTAACCCCATTTACCACCAACTTGATAACACATTTTATCCATAGTTACTATTTATTATGAATAAATAAAATATCTATCATTACTTCATATGAAAATACTAATAAAAAATATGGAATAATTTTTAAATATTATTTTTATTTATGTGATAGATAATATTTTGAATATAAGATAAAAAATGCAAGGTGAAACAAATTTTTTAGTAATTTATTCTATTAAACATGAAATGTAGTTATAGAATACTCAACCATAATGTTGTTTTTGATGAAATTATCTAGATTATTTATTCTAAATTAAATTTATGGAATATGAAAAATGGATATAAACTAAGATGAAACATTTAAAATAATTTATTTAATGAAAATAAATGACAATTCTTCAAAAGATGATATTTTTCATCATACACTAAGAAATCAATATTTTCATTAACATAGCCAAAATTAATACTAATATTATTGTTAAATAGTGATTTTAGGAATGATTTACATTTTCTCAAGTAAAATTTCAATATGTGTAAACAATTAATTATAATATACATGCATAAAAGGAATCAAAACCCATTTTTGAATAATAAAATTTTATTATTTGAATTAATTTCCTAATAACCAAACTCAAATATATACTAATTGATTTATAGGTTTTTATAATATAATTCTTTGATTATAAAAAAATATTAGTAGATATAAATTTAATCTATTTAAAATAACATATACTACGCATGTAAGAATATTTTTATGTGAAATAAATAATTTGTAGTAAAAATATTATATCTTCCTTTATAACCAATAATAAATGAATAACTCCTTATTTTTTTAATTCAAGAATAAATTTCTAAAAATATTTTTTAATATTTTTATTCCAATTCATACTCTCCAAACCAACATCCAATTCATAAAAATAAAATATAAATACCATTATACCATAGTTCTTATAAGCCTAATATTATGTAGACCACATTCCATTGAGTATATTATTTATAAAAACTAAATTCTAATATATTATAGCGTTAAAGAACATATATTCAATGGTGTGATGCATCCACCATAATCATACATTCGTGAAGGAAAACATTGGTTGTGGTATGACAAGAAACCAATTAAAAACATTTTATATGATATGGAAAATGATAACTATTATATATCCTAGATATTAATCCATTGTAACCTTAACCATTAATTAATTTCATATAAAGAAATGTCGAATCTCTACAATCCAAAAATAATATACTCTTATATAGAATTCACGGCATCATATTGACATATATCTATTGCATAACCAAAAAATAGTATAATATATTAATTTTATTTGGGCCTCTCACTAGTTCCTGAAAGCCTTGGTTGTGATACGGTCATTCATCTATAATAAATATTCAGGGAAAACCTAGGGAAAAAAAATCGGGTCCTCCACTGCACAATCTATCACCTCTAAAAAATATTCCCAAACATTTAAAAAAACATCTAAAAACGTTAACTATCAATACAAATATAAAAAATAAAACGTCCATGGTTCTACCCACAATAGAACCTATAAGTACTCTAAATCCACCAAAACACACTTCTGATGGGTCTTATAATACGTTAAAATTTTATCCTATTTATGTTTTTTATTATGATTCCTATGAACTTACTCTAGTACTTGATTATTTATTTCTTGATCTCTCCCATTTCTAAACATCTTATTGGAAAATTATCCCTCCTTTTATCATTTAATGTATGTGTATATGTTATTTTATGAATTGAGAAGGTAATAACAATTATATAAATGAAATAAATTAATGATAAAATATATATTTATATATTGATGTGTAATAGAATTATGTATTATGAAACTAATGTTTAAAAATATTAAACCATTTGGTTTTTTGTGTGTGGTAATATTTTTTGATATTATGTGTGATATAAGATATTATAGAATAAATTTATTTTTATAATTTACAGGTTAATATTGAATCCCTACTTATCCACTATATCCTATTGGATAATCTTTTTTTATTGAATATAAAAATAATAAATTAAATTTTATAAACATATACCATTCCCTTTAAAAAAATGTGTTCTATGGGTTAGATTAGTCATGAAAACATAGATGAAGATTAAAGTCAAAAAAATATTATATACATGTTTTATTATTTATAGTACATAAACAACATTGAATTTTACTAATTATAGGAATCATAACTCATAAAAAATTAAATTTTATATATCATTATTAATTTTAAATTCAAATATATTATATATAAATGATAAAAATATTAAATAATAATATTGGGTGTTTCTTAAACTGTGATTTTTCATGTCCCATTCAATTTACTATAATGTTTTCTTACTCATTATTTTCATTTCATGATATATTTGTGTGTGTGTGTGTGTGTGTATGTATATATATATATATATTTTTAATTAGTGAGAATCTATTGCATGAATAGTGTTCATGTGAAATCATACACCCAAATTATTGGCACCTTTATTCATTTTTAAATGCATTTTCAATACACTTTAACCATATCCCCACCCTATTCCTCATGTAACTATTTGGTTTTTTATTAACTGTGCCCTATTAAATAAAAAAATTAAATATATTATATCACACACAACACCAATATATTCAAAAATTATAATTATAAGTTATGAATTTTCCAAAGTCGTTTTTTAATTGGAGGCCAAAAATATAAGTAACAACATGATGAAGTCTATTTATAATGGAGATGAAGTGAAATCACGATGTGGGAATGTTTCTTACGATGCTCATTTGTTCGATATTGGAAAGGATGTATTGTCCCTAGGATTTTATGCAGATAAATCCCATGATGATTTTCAACATATATTGCTTGAGAGAATTTGTAACACCTATTACCTATTCATTGGCTTCAAATGAATTTGGAATGTTACTTATCCTAAAGTGACATAGTTGTGGTGCTAAAAGATGGATTTAAATTCCAAGGGATTCAAAAAAATGGGTGATATTTTTCCCTTTTATAATCAAAAAACCTAACCAAACACACCATAAAAATAACAACATAATTATATAGGATAACCAAGAAGAACCACTCATGGAAAAACCATTGATTTCAAAACAAAGCAATAACAACACCACAATGAAAGACTACAATATCAAAGTACATGGAAGAAGAAAAAACACAATGAATACAATGTAAAACACCAATTATCCCATCATTATCTACACTGCAACTCCAAAAAATATCCTAGTTATAATGATGCACCATTAAATAAGTGAGATACATTACATTTTCATCTTCCCTGATAAAAAATATCAGTAAAATCATCAAAGTAATAATGAAGTTGTGAGTAATGAAACTTGATAGGTTTTTTCCAAATGAATTTCCTACTAATTCCACTAGGATAATAAAAGTTATTATATTTGTATAAAACAATTAATTTAAAAAATTTGAACATTTTAACTCAAAACCAAAACCATTTCAATGAAAATTAGTTTTTCAAACCAAAATATTTTTCCATTATAATTAAACAATCATGTTTTCCCAAAAACATCAAAATCTATTTGGCATATCCCAATCCAAACAACACATCCACACATGCATGATTCTTTATGATATATCCATACTGATGCGCAGATTCTAGTCAATCCACAAAGTCTTCAAAAGGTAATTAAATCTCATGTTCTATTATAACATTTAAACTACTTACTGATCCATATTTCAACTAGGCCTCATAAAATACAACATTAACACACATACCAAGAATAACCAAAAATTATTCCAATTTATTAATCTAAAAATCATATCAATAATACAATATTTTTATTGTAAACCTTTTTTACAAAACCATTTTCCATGTATCCATCCAAGAAACTATTTACAAATAATTTACCAATGCACTTTGCACAACAATTCCACATTTTAAAAAGAAATCCCCAAACAATCACCCAAGTGGGTTTGATTCCTAATTTTTACAAAATTGTCACAATAAATTTGTAATTAAATAATAATATTCAAATAAATACATGAAATTATAATAAGAAGAGTCAAGATTGAATCATATTACCAGATTATTTTTTTATTAACATAAGGAAAAAATGAAAAAACCCACAAAAACTAGTTGAATCTCATATTACACGCCATAGAAATCTCCCCTTCACAACAGCACATCCAAATATAACCATGATTCACATTCAAACCATTGATCTACCCAATATGAACTAGATCTAAGAATTTAATATACAGAAGATTATTTATCTACAAAAAGAACACAAAAAACTGCTTTAAATGATAACATACCTCACAAATAAAGATTCAATATACCAATAAACCATATTACATTGGCTTTGGATTGATGCTGAAAGATTCCTTAATCATTAGGGGGATAAATCTTGAGTTATAGTTTATTTGAATAAAAAACGTTTGTATTGGAGGTAAAATTTTGTTAGATCTACATTTTAAGGATCTAATCATTATATTTTTCACTAATGGTGTACATTCCTGTACCTTAAAGCGGAACATTCATAGTTTCACTATGTTGTTAAAAATCATGTGCGCAAATGATGAAAAATCCCACTACCCCACTTTTTACAATTTCTCCTAGGTGGGGGCATGGTTTTAAAAAATTGTGCATCTTCCCCTAAGCCTTCCTATTAGCCTTTGCCTCATTGTACAAATTTTTCTATAGGTGTTTCAATTTTTCCAAAAAAAATTATTCATAAATCGTACACCTGTAGAAAAGCCGAAAAAATTCCGTAATTCTTTCATACCCTCTAAAATATCACCCAAACACATTATATACATAAAATATATAAAATAAGGGTTATATACTTGAAAATGAGGGCACTACATTCTCCCAAACATTTTTCATTTCATCACCGAAATTTAGAAAACTATCGTTCTTCCAAAAGAGTTCGGGTCACCACTATACCATTTCATTCTTGTATTCCTAACTCTCGTCTCGAATCTAACCATATTCCAAAAAAAAGACACAAGAATTATTTTTTATACACAATTTTTTATCCTTCCTATTAATAATTTGTACTTCCACATGCTCCAATATATCATCTAACTCTATGTGAACATTAACACCATTGAATTAGATGATTAGGATCAAGATGGTACTTTTTCAAGTGATATACATGCAAAAAAACAAGCACTTCACTAAACTGTGGGGAAAAACCAACCAATATGCCACCTCACCATCCTTTTAATGTATCTCAAAAGGGAATATGTATCAAGGGAATAACATTCCACTCCTCTCAAAATAATTGTGTCCATTACATGGAATGATACTAAAACACATGATTAATCACTATAAATGAAAACGACCATAGATAATGGTCTATAAGATTTATAAAGTTCTTAAGAAATCTCCATTATCCTCTAGAATAATGTATTATTCTCTATTATTTATTTGAAAAAGCTTATCCCAACCTGTTAAATTTCATATCCTTCTACCCAAAAAAGGGGAGAACATAAAGTATGCTCATACAATTCTTCAAAAGGATCCATATGTATCAAGGCTTCATAACTATTTTTATATGTTTTGTCCACTGTCAGTGAATTCTCTTCCATTGAGGCATCAAAATCTATTGTACAAGCCTGTGGCTTATCTTACAACATTTTCCTCATCAATTTGGAATATCCATCCTTTAGAGGATGATACGACATACTCACAGTCAAATGATTCCCAAGGGAATTCTATATGGATTTCCATAAACAATACATGAACCTCAGATATCTGTCTGAAACTATGAAAACATGAACACCATGCCTCTTTACAACTTCTTAGATATAGATTTTTGGGAAATCCCCCAACCATATTAGAATAAGGTATATTAATGAAATGGGCTTACAATGAGATTTGATCCACTATCAACCATATGTATTGTTGTTTCTAAACCATTATTGGGAGTCCTATTATAGAATCCATATCTATTTATTCCCATTTCCATAAAAGAATAGGTAATGAATTAAAATAACTTGCAGGTCATTGATTATTTAATTTAAAATGTTGAAAATTTAAGCATCTTGAAACAAACTCACCAATATTCTTTTAATAATGAACCATCAAAATTGTGCTTTCAACACCATATACAAGTTCTATATTCTGGGATGAACAACCCATATTGAATGTTGGTATGCATGATTATGATATTGGAGACAATAAATAGGTATGAAAATTTTATTTCTGAACCACAATATTGAAATGTCATCCATTTTCCATTGCTCAATGTTCTCCCCATCACTGATTTTTGACCTCATCATAACACATCCTGAATAAGATGTTTGTTCCTTTTGAACAATCATCACCAAAGAAAAGAACCATCAAAATTTGAAATAAAATGTTAATTCTCCCTTAGTATTCATATTCAATGTGTACGTTAACTAAGAATGACATCATCTACCTCTCATAGAAATATTATTTTTCCATATTAGCATAGTAATTTAGGCTTTGTGTCTCTACCACCATATTTCCTTCACTAATTTTATACATGATGTAATAGATAACCATTTGAAGATAATCCAACCATTTCTTTTCCTTAAGTTCAAATCCCATTATGAGATTTTTTTTAAATTGTATGATCTAAAAAAAAAATTGTAATATTTTCACTGAAGAGATAATTATTCAGTATCTTCAAATCATAGACTACAACAACTAACTTCATATCATGTGTTGGTAGTTTCCTCTCATGAATCCATAATTATATTTATCCATATGAGACCACTAGATCTACATTTATGAGAACACATCCCAATCCTAATCTTGAAGCACCACAACACAACACCTACCCTTATCCAGATTCTAGAAAAATCAGTATTGGTGATGATTTAAGGAGAATTATATGCTCTTGAAATGTCTTCTGACATTCCTCTCTCTATTGGAATATAAAATTATTCCTCGTAAAATATTTCTTTGGTGAGGCCTTCCATGAACTATTATGAACAATGAATTGATAATTACCACCTATACTAAGAAAAATGAGTATCATGAAGATATTATTTGGGGTTTCCAAGACTTGATAGTAGCTATCTTTTCAGGATCAATAAAAACAAATTTTTCAGAGATTACATGGTGATGGAAATTCACATCTTATATCCAAAAAACTAACATTGATAATTTTACATACAACCTATGATCCCTCAATATTCCCAACAAATTCTCTATATGTTTCTCATGATCTTCCCTTGTTCCTTAATATACCAATATTTCATCCATAAAAACCACCAAAAAAGAATATATATATTGATAAAATCTCTAAATCATCAATTACATAAATTCCAATAGTGAATATTTAATACCAAATGGTGTTAACACCTACTCATATTGTTCATATATACTCTGGAAAACTATTATTTGAATGACCTCTGTCCAAACCTGCAATTGGTGATATTCAAATTTCAATTCAATCCTAGGTAACCACTAATATCCAATGAAATTACTAAAAATATCATCAACATAAGGAAGATGATATTGATTCCTTATCATAACGTAATTATGATTAAGATAATTCACACAAAACCAAATAGTGCTAGGTACCTTTTTGATAAACAATACTACTACTACGAAAAAAGACATGCTTGGATGAATAAACCATATTCTTTCTAGCTCATCAAACTACTCATTCAATTAACTTAATTATAGTATATCCATCTAATAATATATAAGGTAAATAGTTATGTTTCCCAGAAAGAGATCATTCATAAACACCTCTTCTCTCATATGTGGAAACCCATAAAATGTTTTACAAATTCATTTGTATACTAATCAAACACTTCTCCAAAAATGTTGTCCTTTATATCATCCAAATCATCCACTGTTAACGCTATCCAATGTTATGATATTGTTTCAACTACATGAGAAAAGAATCATGTTTCATCATTTATTACATTATAGTCTCTTTTAAAGAGAATCTTGAAACCCTTATTAGTCATAAAACTAACCATTCTAGTATAACAGTTCAAGTGGGCCTTGAAAATTTTCAACAAATCCATACCCATGACTATATGACTGAAATCCATTTCCAACATAGAGAAATCCCATATCAACTCATCTCAATCAACATTTATAGAATATTCTATACAAATAAAGGCTCAACATTCTCTTTTACCAAGAAGTGTTTTTAGTTTCAATATCAAAGGAATTATTTCAAAATATAAACATATAAAATCATTAGTATAAGAGTCAATAAAGGAATGGGACTGAATTCTGTTAAACAAAGATTGTATGATGTTAGAATTGAAAATAATCATACCCTCTCTATTGATGGTCCGTATTGATTATCCATATTCACCTGGTCATCATTGTTCAATTTATTGATCACACCATATTATACTTTACTTCCCTGTTGAGATTGACCATGAGGACGAGTCAAGGTATTTTGTGAATAACCATGGAATGGGATGTTATGCTGATAAATATAATTTATTTTCCCTCTTCCAATCAAATCATATGATGCCTATGACACCTAAGAAGTTTCCTGAACATCTATCATTGGAGCTCTCTGAATAATAGTGGTAAAGATTCCTCATTTTGAGGAAATTTTGTCATTATATCGTGGGTGTTGTACACTCTTTCTTCACGTGGTCAAAGAAACCACATTCATAACATGAAACTATAGTCATGGGTCTTGGAGGATGACTTAATGATTCATCCATATAGTTCTGAACTATTATCCCTCCTTGTAAACATGTGTCTCTCTTTTTTATCCTCTATTAAGTTGAATAAATATGTTGTTTTTCAATTCTAAATGTATGATTATTGATTTTTATTTGTGAAAAATTCATCCAAAACATCCAATGTTTGGAATTTTCCAAATTTATATTTATTCTCTATATCTAACCATTTTCATGCAGGATCATCCATCATCTACATCACCAAAATTACTTTCAAACATACTAGTGTTCTATGGAAGTTGATGATATCATTCATCCATTTTAGCCATACATCTTACTTCTCTGGTTCTAAATCACCTTAAATGATGGGTAGATTATTCTTCTCTAACTAGACAGAATGAACAACATTCCTTGGTTCATCCCTCCTATTCATCGTCTTCATACCATTAAAATCATGGACAATACTATGAACTAGCTATTGGTTCACATGTGGGTTTGGTCAAACAACATTCTATGAATCTTCTTCTATTTGGTTTCTTCGATGAAAACCAAGTTCCATTTTCTTTAAACACAAAAAACACCATAATTCTTACACTTCATAAACTATAGTCTGAACATATTAACATTCCATCACATTATATTACCATAATGTTTCTTTCCAACATTAAACATTTTTCACTTTCGGCAATTTTTGAAAATTCCATCACACATATAGAATTAATTTAACATTAAAATTTACCGTATTATACCTACTCAAAATCTCACATTGGAATAAAATTTATGAATTTTAAAAAATAAACACTTATCTTGTAAATCATATATCATTACTCAAAATAAAATAGGCACTCATAGTTGAATGTCATTTCTGAACTTCATGTCATTATCAACTCATTTTTTTAACCCATGACAATGTGATTCCAAATCCTACAACATAATCCAAAACACATATGTAACAAACTCCATGGTAGCTTGAAGTTCAACCTAAAATGTTTAGCATCAACTTTTTATACTCATCATTTCATGACATTAAAATCCTACTCCTTTGTACCGACCCATGAGTATGAATATACAATAATGAATTTCAACTAAATGAATGATAGAACTAAAGATCCCTTAATCAACAATGATAATAGGATTTAACAAGACTGATACCACATGTAACCTCATGCCCCTCCTCAATAGGTCAAAAGTTAAAAAAATTCAAAAGGTCAACAGAACAAATATGTGATGACTTTACCGTTGAAAATCAAACAACCCAAACACAAATCCATAAAAAAAGATGTACTAAATGATATAAGATAATAATATAAAACAACTCATAGAAATCCCATTGATATAAAAAACAAACATTAACAACACCATAGTAGATGCCTACAATATCATAGTACACTACAAAAGAGAAAACATAGAGACTCAAATGAAAAACTCCAAAAATCCCAACATTCTACATTCTATGGCTCCATAAACGAGTCCATGTTTAAAAATTCTCCATTAATGAAGTATGATATGTTACCTTTTCTTTTGTCCTGATGTATAACATATTGAAAATAACCAATTGGCCAGAGAAGGGGTGAGTAATTAAAATCAATAGTCTTTCCTCATATGAAATCCATACTCACTCCACTATAATAGGTTAAGTTTGAAAATTTATATAATAAAATTCATATAAAACATTAAAATAATTTTTCTCAAAACAAAAACTATTTCTAAGAAAACTTATTTTTCAAACCAAAGTTTTTTTCTATAAAATTAAACCAAGTATTTATTCCCAACCACTTCACATTACAATTAAAATATCCCATTCCATTCAATACATCCACAAATTCATGATTCATTATGATATTTAAATAGTTATGAGTGGTTTACCATCTATCTATAAATTCATCATATGTTAATTATAGCCCATGTTCCATTACACATTTGGCATAGAGCACCAAGATATATTTTAGTCAGGCATTATAAAAAGACACATGAATACAAATTACATGAATGCGTGAAAACCATGTCAATATAATCTTTCCAATAACCATTTAAAATAATTTTATTTATCAAAAACAATTTCTAAAAAACCTTTTCCATGTATCAATCCAAGAAACAATTTTAAAATTGACATATTAAAATCATTTTAAAAAAAACTCGGCACAACAATTCAATATTTTCATCAGAATCCCCAAATCATCACTAAAGAGGGTTTTTACCATTATTTTCACAATTTCATAGTAAATTCCAAGTAAAAATATCTGACAAATCAATTATTCAATTTTAAATAAGAGGAGTTGAGAGTGAATCTATGTACATTGAGATTTTTGTATAACATAAAAAAAAGAACAAAATAACCCACAAAACCGGGTCAAACCTAAATAAAATTCCTTAGATCTCTTCCAAAAAATTCAATAAGGATTAATCTAAACAATATAGGAAAAAAACCCCTTTAATATATCCTAATAATAATAGATCAAGGATGTTTATTGGTGTAAGAAATAATATCTATGAAAAAACACGATAAAGTACCATAAACTTTGACATACCACAAGAATCAATATTCAACACATCATGAAATTCCTTCCAATTTTCTCCAAAATGACGAGGAAGGATTCCATAACCATTCGGAGGAAAAACTATCATGTTAGGGTGTGTTTTTAGAAAAAAAATTTTCAATTAGAGTTGAATTTTGTTAGATCCACTTTTAAAGGATCTAATGCTTAAACTATGCACGGTTAGTCCCATGGTTATGAAATTCGTGCGTTTACTATGGGCCTACCTCTACCTTAAGGAGGACCTCACATGTTGTGTCCATGTGGTATAAAAAACCATATTACAATAATGAAAAAACACTCTACCCCACATTTCATGGTTTTTCTTAAGCGGCTTCAGGATTTGTAAAAATCGTGCACCTTACCATTGTCTTATGTCTCATTATGTAGTGTTTCTTTTCGGTGGTCCACGGTTTCATAAAACTATACTATAACCATGAAACTATATAAAATATCAAAAAAATCCAAAAACCTTCAAAACCCTACCAAAAATCATCAATAAAACTTCAAATATATAAAATCAAAAAATAATGATCAATAACTTGAAACTAGTTGTGATATAGATTTCATCTATGGGAGATGTTCAAGAACATTTAAATCACTATGAGATCCACTTTAAGTGAATTTCTGAAAATGATTTCCAATATTACTTATCATACACTATGATATTTTTTTGAGGTCTTGAGGGGTTTTTTAAGTAGAACATGTGATGATTTTAACATAAAATCAATAATATAATATATTATTCAAATATATCTATTTCTTATACAATAAAAATATAATATACATATGAATGGTTATATTTAATATAATGTATTTATTATTTCCTAGTAAATGAGTAATAAATTTTGAAAATTGAGAAAAATATAGTTATAAGATTTTAAATAAATTCTATGTAGAATTATACATTCAATATATTTTTTATTTTTATATTAATAAATTAAATAGAATATTTAAAAATTTAAAAATATTGAAATTTATTTATTATATGTAAAATTAAAACATCACATTCATTTGATGTGTTTTACTTAGAAATTAACAAAAATAAATTCAATTTATGCATAAATATTGTATTCATCTATTAATTATTTTTCCACATTAGGATTTAATATATTAAATTTAATTTTTACCATTTCAAAAATTAATAAAATAAAACAGATTCCATATTTTCATTATTAATTTAATAAATAAATAACATGATAAATTTTATTATACGAGAAATAAATAAGCCTCCATTGTAAAACATTTTCCCCATAGTAATGCATAAAATGAGGTAAAACTATCAAATCAAGTGTTAGATTCACAAAATATCCAAAAACATTATTTATAAATTGGTGGATGTGAGAATTGTTGGCTATAACATATATTATAATATGTAATTATCAAATTTTGATCAACATTACTTGAATATGACATCTAATTTATATTATGAAATTAATAGTTACAAAAATGTGACCCAATACACTTATAAAATAACCTTCTCTCAACCACACGTATCTTCACACATAAAACCTATAATTTGACTAAAATCAACCAAAACCCATCCAAACCCCAATTTATAATATTATAATGGTTTTGGTATCACAAAAACATAATTTATGGGTGCATAAATTGTGGTCTAAAGGAGGATATCAAAATATGTGGTCATTATTTTAACCGAACTCATTCAAGTATCATTCTTCTCAATCTCCTGAAATTATATAATATAAATAATTTTATTACGAAATTATTTTCATTAGAATACAAAGAATTTATTATATTGATTAATTATCTAAATTCTATCTTCAAATGATATATTAGAAAATGAAAATGTCACTTTTCCTATGGTCTAGTTATCAGCTCCAAAAATGACATATTTAATTATAGATAACCGGTTTACATAAATGGTTCAAAGTGTATGTTTAATATATAAATATGACATGTATAAGATTTTTAATATTTTTTTAATATAATGTATGAAAATTATTAATAATATAATCTAGAAATGATTATTAGAAATTTATCTATACCAAATGAGAATACAAAAACATCATTCATAATTTAAATATATTTTAAATACACTTTGAAACTATTTAAATATTGTGTTTCTATATTAATAAATTATATATATATATAAACAAATTTTTAGATAATGAATATATTTTTAGAATTATTTGACCACAGTCAACTAACAAGAGGATTTTGAGATAAATTTATATAAAAACCCAATTTTATTGATAATAAAATATTAAATAGCATAAATGAATGAAAAATGATATTTAATGGGCCATAAATATGAAATATTCATGGAAATGGTTCACAATTATTTTTAATAAGCATAATACTTTATTCATGAGGATAGACTAACAAAATATGCGAGATGATATATAAGCTAAGGGTTCTTTGTCTCAATTTCAATTATTTTAGATATTTTTTTTATTATAAACTAATTTACATTTATATGGCATAAATAGATCCCAATAGAATTCATATATCTTAAATAAATTTTTCTTCCATATATTTTTACCATTATTTAAGATCTTCATATACATTTTCCTTCATTTCATTAGCTATGTTATAACGGTTGATATCTTCATTCGCAGACATTAAGTTATAACCATTGTTCTTCAACATCATCCACATAAGTTGGGTTTCACTTGACCAATGATTTTATTATATTCTATACAATTTTTTTTCTTTTTTATAATTTTTATTTACTTTTTCATCCCATTATTTCACAATTAAACATAATAGTTGATTGTATGTATGCATAACCTTTTCTATTTATTATGGTCAAGATTCATTTCTCGCCATATTCTTGTTATTTATATTGTATTAAGAACACATTTATATATACGTCAATGATTTTTAACATTAATTATTTATATCCTTTCTGTTTTTTTACAACGGTTAAAAAATTATAATATTATTATTTTTTGCATGGCTCATTTTAAAATATAATTATAAAAAGTGTGGAAATAATTTTATTTTTTTAACATTTACCACATGATCACATATTATCTCTTTAATAACACTTTTTCTTATTAAATATTATTATTCATGTTTACATGGTTTTTGAAGAAAAATCATATTTCCTTTTTATATGAAAATTTCAATTTTCAAAATGATTAATGTTCTAAAAGAATAATAAATGGGGAATTCATTCCAATTTTGTATATTTTTTGTTATGATACATATATCCTGTATTTAACATCTATACTTTGGAAGGTTTCAATAATTTGAATTATATTTAAATGTTGGTTTTAAATTTCATATTTTCTAGCAACCAAATGGTTTTTTTAAATTGGCCTTGTAGAATTTTTTTTAAACTATGATTCGAAATTATTTTGAAAATTTATTTAATAATATCATTTCATTTTAATGTTCATAAGAATCAGGTGGCATTCTAATTGAAAACTTTCACTTGAATTCTTTTTTCACCTTTTTGTTTATATAATTTAATTTCATAAATAAAATATATGTTTATTACACTATATATATATATATTCGTGTATTAACATAACCATAATCCCAATATAATATATGCTTCCAATTTTATGTTTTATTAATATTAATGTTATTTCATTTTTCATTAGATATGTATTTACATTTTGTATAATTGTTCTTTCAAAATAGATATTTACTAATTAATAACTAATTAATTTTAACCATAGTATTATTTATTTATTATGTTATATGATTAAAACATTTTATTGTATTTGTAATGGGTTGGCCATGAAATTATATAGCCTCTTTTTTAATAAATTTTTCTCATGACAATAACATGTTTTCATTATTTTTGGTGAACCTTTTATATTTATATATAATGTATTTGTGTAAATCCATTATAGTATGTTTGGGATGTATATAATTATTCATTAAATAAATATAAAAATATGTTATTATTGTCTATAGAAATATTTATATTGTTATTTAATCAATGTATTTATCATCTCCTCATGTTATCATTTATAATTAATTTTTTAACAATATTTTCATTCCATGTTACTCATGTCTTCTTTGTTACATGATATATTTTAATTTATGCTACCCATTATTGTGTTCTTATATAAAAACATATTATGATTCTACTTCCAAATGTTTGGATGAAGAGTATTATTTAGGATCGGTTTATTAGGGTTTCATATGTGTGTAATTTTGTTGAGACATTAAAGGCTTATTGTAATGTGATGCATCATTGTTTTAATGGGGAAAAATGTGATGGGGAATATTAGTGGAATGTTTTTGTTAATTATATTAAAATATATACATTAATGATCTAAAATATTAATGTGAATCAATATTTTTTATTTATGTTGTAATTATAGATGGTCAAGTTCTGGTCGCATATGTTAGTATTAAAAAAGTTTTAAAATTTTAATGTATTATCCCATGATCTAGGAGAGTTTGTTTCTGGTATCACAGTTGGAATCAAAGATGGGTGTAGATAACAGTAGGGTTTATGAATTTATTAGATTATGATATTTTAATCATTGGGCATACCATAATTGGATATTATGTTTGTGGATGATGATAAATTTAAAGGCATAAATACCCTATTTGAGGACTTATTTGATTGAATTTTATTCTGATTAAGGATATTTTTAAGGATTTTATTAGGTTTTTAGGGGAAGTCATGATTAGTATATAGTTATCAAAAAGGTGATGTCTGTAATTTGATATCAAATAAAATTAGTATATTTTGGAAAACTATTACATTATTTTTGGGAATATGTTTGATTAATGTATATAATGACTAGTTTTTTAGTAATATTTTTTGGATAATGGTTATGAGTTAATTTAACAGGAGTACGTTTCTATGAATTTTAGGATTGAGATGTTGTAATAAATATACTGATTCAATTATTATTGGAAATTGGGATGGGAATTCACTATAGGAAACCTTATGGATAAATCTAAATATAAATAAACATTTACATATTTGGAAACATAATAACTAAGTTTTTCTCTTGAAATTTAATATCTATTTGGATTCTACATGTGGTTTGAGATCTATTTTATGTCCACCAAGGAATAATAATCCTAATAATATTTTTGAGTATTAACTAAATCTTTATTCGGTGCACAAGAAGAGAGCATAATTACACACAAGATATGACACTCCCAAGGGATGTTATTTGGATTATTCATGATATCATTTCAAACAATAATGAAATATTTTAAAACATTATTATATCACGATATATTCTTATATTAGGAATACCAAACTCTAATTTCAAAATTAATGAAAATTATAATTATGTGGGTGAATTTTATTTAAATGGGTATGATATAACACCTTTACATTTTATTAAATTTTTCATTGAATAAAATATTATGTTGATTGTCTTCTATCAAAAAAAAATAATGATCTAAATGATACATTAATATATTATAAAATTTTACTTGTCAGATATAAAATTTCTCAAATACCCGTTACATAAGAATATATAAATAGACGTGTACATATAATGAAATCTATTTTGAACAGAGATGTAAAATAATTATGTAGTGGGAGTCTTTCCAATTAGGATCAATTTTCGAAAAATGGAATTGAAATAGATACATTATGGTTTTTTTATACCCATCCAAATTGTGTTTCAAACAGTATAACATGATTAAAATAAACTATGTGAGAAG
Organism: Viscum album; assembly: GCA_963277665.1. Lineage (NCBI taxonomy): Eukaryota > Viridiplantae > Streptophyta > Magnoliopsida > Santalales > Viscaceae > Viscum > Viscum album. Next base: position 694,139,933 of record OY728164.1, read on the forward strand.
CTCAATATTGTGTAAACCACTAAAATATCCAAACTAAATAAATCACCTCCTAAGATGACCACCAATACATATCATATCCTTAGATCTAATATAAAATTATGAAGGCGTTTTTTCATTTAATTATATAATTATATAAATATATAATCTTCAATACAAAAATTTTATCATTATTTTTAATATCACAATTATTTAAATTTAAAATAAATTTATTTTTTCTCCATTAATACATTTTGTTGACTAATTGTTTGGAAGTAAGTAACTGATTTAAATAAATAATGAATAAAATCATTTAATATTTAATAGAAATATTTTTTAATGAGTTGAATCTTCTATGTGTTAATTATTTTCATCTTAAGAAACCGAATTGATAACTTTTGAAAACACATAAAATTAAATATATTGAAAATATATATATGAAATTAACACAGACAGAATTTCTATTAACTAGTAAATGAATAAAAATAAATTCAAATTATTCATAAATAGTATATTTTACTAAAAGTTGTTTTCCTATGTTATGTGTCACTATAATAAAATTAATTTTTATCACATTAATAAATTAATTCATATAAAATGGATTAAAAATTTTAAATTTTTCTTTCCAAATTAGGTAACAGGTTTATCTTCATTTGAGGTGATAAAAATAAGTTACCGTGGTAAAAAAAGAGTCACCACAATAAAGGATAATATGCAAAAAAGGTTATAATATATATTTAATGTCTCCAAATATCTTAATATATGACAATTTAATGAGTGGATAAGGGATTTCTAAACCATAACATATATTTATCACACAAATTATCAGTTCTTTACCCATAGTGATTTAATAGGACAAACCTATTAATATTAATAAATTAATATTTATAAAAAATTTACCCTCCCATCTATAAAAGGTCCTCTTCACTACCTCACATATGTTACTACTGAAGAAAATTTAGGTTTAGAATAATTTCGTGACAATCCACACCATACCCCATTACCATGTATTATAGATTCTAATAACATTAATATAAGAGTATATGAAGGCTTAATGTGTAAAATAAAAGATGAAATCCCAGGAATATGTATTTTTTTCAATCGAGTTCTATCAAGTATCTTTCTTAATCCTCCTAATCTTAATTTTTTATAATCATAATAATATAATGATGTATGTATCAGTGGTATACTTACATAATATTATGTTTTTGTAATAATAATTATCAACCATTCTCGCATCCATTATTAAATTAAATTTTCACAAATGTTATGGTTAAATAACTGCCTCCATGAAAGATGAACATCATTTTTTGTCACAACTAGACAAGAGTAGTTGAAAAAGTATATTTAATGAATTAATATTAAATTTATAACATGGTTATCATTATGTAATGATATTTTAGGAATTATATTAATGATATTAACAATAAATGGTCAATGTTTATTTCACTACAAAAAAATGAGAATAAAAACATAATTTTTTAAATATAAATATAATTTTTATAACCCATTTAACTGTATAAATTTTATTCTATGAGATTGAGAAATAAATTATGTTTCTTTAATGTGGTTATGATACACTATTTTATAAGTCCATTTTCTATGTTCAACATATGGATGCATTTTTTAAGAAATTGACCAAGCAGTCCTAATTAGAAGATCAAATAAAAAATATAAAATAAGTGAATGTCACATAAAAATTAATTGAACTAAAAAGTAAAATATAAATTAAAATTTTTCTGAATAAATTATTTAACCAACTTAATTTGGTAATTCTTGAGGTTTAATCCATGAATGAAGTGAGTCATAAAATAATGAAAATGTTCATTGTCTCAAATTTTTTTTATTGAGTCATATTACTTATTTTAATAGAATTAACCAATATATAAGTAAAATAATTCCTTATGGACTTCCTATATCATAAATATCTTTTTTATAGATTCTATTTAAATAAAACTCTATATTCTTTCTGCTTTGATACATTACCTAAGTCATAATGGTTGTTGTTCACAAAATTTACCCTCATTAAATGACAACCTTTAATCATGTACTTAATACTTATGATATTTACTTATTTTATAGCATGATTGTATTTTATGTTTTCCATATTTATTTTATTATTTTTATAAGACATATAAATTTTTTCCACCCTATGGTTCATAATTAGACCAGACATTTTCATGTATGTCTACCTGGCCATGTCTCTCCTTTATGAAATAGGATATTTTTCACCCATGTATACATTAATTATATTCTTACATGTATGATCTTATCTATAATTAAATTATAACTAATTTTTATTACTTATTTATATTTATATAATTTTTCAACGATGAAAAGGATTATTTTCAATGTTTTCTACATGCATCATTTCTTATATTATTTATAAAAGTATAAATGTAATGTCAGTTTAATTTTTTACCGTATGTAAACTTTTTTCACATTAAGAATTTATTAACATATTTAATATTAATTTTATAGCTAAAATATATTTTCATCGAAAATATTTTTACTATTTATAGTAGATATATATTTTTTAAATTAATTTAATGTTTTAGAACAATAAATGAAATGAATTTCATTTAAATTATTTATATTTTATTATTCAAATCCCAATTTGGTATTTTTAACATCCTTTATTTTCATGTATTCATTATTGGGAATATTTAAAAATATTTTTTGAATTTTCCTCATTTCATCCCTCAAAATGGGGTTTTGGAGGCATCTTAAAAGTTAGTTTTTATAAAAAAATACAAATGAATCATAAAATATCAATTAAATATTATTCATATTTTTCCCAAAAAATTCTAAAATATAATCCTATTTAATATTTATGATTCATGTAAAAAATTTAAATATTGTTAACAATTTATATTTAATACATCACATTGTTCATAAGTTTTCTTTTCCCTTTTACTCTACATCTGTCTCCTACCTTTGTTTTGTATCCTTTGTGTCATATTCTTTAATTACATGGATATATTCTATATAAAATTAGATATTAATATATTTTTTTCCTATATTTAATTACACATATAACTAATTTTATAGATGGTTTCAATTTGAATTGTAATTAACAATAATGATGTTTCATTTATTAATTGGGGGAATATTTAAATTTTTTATTCTTATTATCGTAATTTGGATCCCTAATGGTTTCTTAGTCATATTGGGAATATATTATAATATTTATTCATGTCTTTATGTGATGGATTAATTGAATATAATTTTTTTTGGGGGGATCCAAAAATTGAATTTCCCATTAACGCATCAGTCAGTCTCATGACACCAAAAACATAGCTATTTGGTGAAAATGTATTTGTTTAGGTATGATGTCTTAGCATAAGGCCTTGATGGATCATTTACGATGTCTTGAATTATTCATTTCATTACAATTAATTCAATAATCATTTTCTATATTATTTTTTATGTTATTATTTTATCCATGGATATATCTTTTAGGAAAATTGTAAATAAAATAGATTTTTTATATTTATTTATTTCTTCCATTTTATCCTTGGAATGTTAGTTCATAGAATTATTTTATTATAAACTTCACCTTTCATAAAGTTTGAACTCAACCTTTGTATGTTCATATTTATCAATGTTATTAAGAAAATTATTATATATAATATTCTTATAAGATATTCATTTGTATATAATTCTTTTGAGATCAACAAGACATATTGTAAAATATGGTATCAATATTTCAATATTAAAAAATTCCCATTTGATGGGAAATATATTTCTTATTTACATATATGTTTTTTATAATTCATTAAAACAGTAAAAAAAAATTGAAATATATATATGACATAATAATTGTTATTCATGTTTTAATAATAGATAGTTATTTTCCGACCACATTAGTCAATATCAAACTAGTAAGAAAGTAATATGTTGTTAGCATCAAATATTTGAGTATGGGTCTAGGATTTTGAACTTCAACCATGTATATTATTATATAAATGGTTCATTATATTTTTTATACTATTTTCATATACTTTATTCCCAACCCACCCATATTAATTGATATTATATGTATATATTATCATATATTTTATTATTAACAATCATAATGTTCTCTACTTAAAAAATATTTCAATATTAAATTTCATTATATAATTTCCCTAAAAAATATTTTAATCTATAAAAACTCTTATAACATAAAGGTAATTTATTTAACACTGTAAAGTCTTTAAAAAGTAAAATTAATTATAAATGATTCAATGATATTGATAAATATTTTGAAAATATTAATAATATAAAATACCTCTTTTAAAAAAGATAATAATCTTATAACTATGCAAATATTTTTATTTTTAGTCACATTTTAGGATGTGTTTACTCACCAAAATGTTATTTATTTTTTGTTTTCTTAATGGAATGAAATTTTAAAATAATGTAGAGGATTTTATGAAAAATATTTCATGAATTCAATTATTATGGTGAGATGATCACTCTTGGCCTTCCTTTTATCGACCTCTCGGTTAAAGTATTTTTTTGGACAAATATTTATTTCTATTACACATATTCAATAGTCAAAAATATTGAATTGGGAAATTTACATAAAATGTAGTTGAAATATATCAATGATACAAGTCTACCTAATATGATATAATAAATATCAACTACCTATTTTACAATTAATAATTTACATTTTTTAATATATATATATATATATATTATAAAAATATATATTTTTGATTTATAAAATTTTTTATTTGTGGGTTTATGTATGTTAGATAATTTATAAAAATAAATATTTATAATATATTATTTTTTATGTAATATTCTATTAAAAATTAATTTTTTGAAATTTGTAAACCATTTATTTAAATAAATTAATTAATTGGAAATAACATTGTTTGACTCATATTAACATTTTATATTGATGGTTAAAATATAGAATACAATTTATTTTTATGTTATACATAAAATTAATTTTGTAAAGATCACATAACACATATGTTTACATAATAAAATACATATTCTCAATGATATAGAGTTTTTAGTAAATGACATAGATCTTGTCAATCTAGAATCAGTGAACAATAAAATTTCACTACAAAACCCCTAGTTCATATAATATTTTTATTTTTATAAAATATGATTTGATTGTTATCATGGGATTCACACAACACTGAACATAACTGAATAATTTATTATTAAAATATGAAATTAAATACATCATTAGATGAAAAAAAATTATAAAACATATGGTTTTATAAAATTATTCAAATACACTTATATAAATGTCATCAAGTCTTGTGAATCTATTTTGAACTATTTTATTGAATAATTAATTTTAATTTAATTAATTATTTATAATGAATTATATCAACAAAATTTGTTGAATAAATTTAGTATTAATTACTAAAATCAACTATTTATATCCATTAAATTTTTAAGTAACGATAATGAATAATGAACCAATAATGATGGTTAAACAGAAATCGGTTGTCTAGAAAGAATGTTTTACTAAATAAATATTATTTAACAGTAAATCCATTATATTTATAGTTTTCAAAATTAATTTTTAAATATATTAAAAATTACTTTCCCCTCATGAAGGGATTATTATTTTTTAAAAAATAAATAATGTTTCATTTGATGGTAAAAATGATATATGATTGATAATGATATTTTTTACATGTGCACTGTATTGACATAAATATATTTTTTCTAGTAATTATTGATAAATAATATATTGAAATTAGCTTATAAAACATAAAAAAAAAATTAAAATTTATATAATGATGTTTCCTATTAAATAAAAGGGAATTAAATCATGTTTATTCTTAATGATACTTTAAATAAAAATTGTATTTACGTATTTTCTATGCTAATATTAGAGTTAATTTATGTAAAAGTCAAAAATTTCATTTTATAAAACATATAACATATTTGGAAGATTTATATTCATATTTTTCATTATGGTCAATTTTTTGTCATAATGAATTATTACCATTATAAATGTTAAGTCAATATGAAAAAGGTTTAAATTGATAAATAGGCGTTAAGATAAGGTGTAAGAATTATAATATCAAAAAAAACATACCATTAATTTATTTTATGAGCTTATTTATACATCCCCAAAAAATATCAACTCAAAATGGTTTATTCAATTCCATGTTCCCATGAAATCCCCATTACACTATTTTAATGCTCATGGTATTTTCAATGGTGTCACTCCCATCATATAAAATTGAGAAACACATATCCTCACTTCCCCCACACACTTTTACTTCCATATATTAACCATAATTATCGCAAATAATATAAGAAATCTTCTCCCAATTTGATACATGTTCTTATCTCTTTAAAATAGCAACCTATTAAGGATTAAAGAGTATGAAAATGCAGGATTCCAAATAAAGTTGGTAATTATATTAACCAAGTACTTTCGAAATTATTTCTTTTTCCACGTACTATAAATATATAATATTTAGCCTAATATTATTACTTTAGTATCCTAAATATAAATTAATCTTATTATATTTATTTAATAATCAATATTTACTTCTATGTTATCCAATTGAAAATGAATGTGTCTCTCATACGTATGTGTGTACTACCACCTCCATGATGAGTTGTATTACATTTTTCTCTAGAAATAGGAATGACTAGTTATATATAATAATTTAATGAGTATTTTTTATATTTATGACATAATTATGGTTTTGAAATGGTAAATTAGTATTAAATTTTTTTATATCCATACACTGAAAAATGAAAACATCAATTTTTTGTACATACGAACTGCAGCTTCCACGAAGTGATGAAAATAATTTTTGATTATGTCCATACATAGATAGTTATAAAATGATATAAAATGATTTAATTTAATATTAATTAATTGGTTAATATTATATAAATGATTAAAATATGATTGTGGTGTAAGGAATGGAATCACTGAATTAAAACATACATTGAAAATAGAGAAGTTGACACCCGAATATTGATTTAAAGGAATAATTATTCTTAAATGGATGGTTTATATTTTAAAGTAATTTTATATAGTAATATACATAAGAAAAATATTTTGTTATATATGTAAAAAAATATAAATTTATTTTAAAGGAGGATAGAGTGCATACAATGAATGTTGTGACTTGAAGTATGGGTTTATGTAAAAAACAAACCATTTTTTGGATTGGCCGTGTCTTAATCACTATTGAAAAAAATATTATATTATTTATTATTTAAGAAACTAATTTTATTCTCCTGTGGTTATTTTTCTTGTTTATAATTATTCATTCCAATTTTTCCTCTTTTCAATTCAAATGAAAAAAAAAGAATATTTTATGAAAAAATTAACCAAATTTCTCATTTGGTCTGGAATTGTTCTCCTCGATAACCACGTTCAAGTACCTTATGAATGAATATTCAAAATTTCATATATTTTCATAATAATAAATATTATTTTTTTGTTTAAATATTCTTATAAAAAAATATGATTCCTATTTTAATAAGAATTTTAGTTTTTAATATTTTCGAAATGAAAATGGACATTGCTTATTATTTTAATTGAATGTTTATTTTTAATATATAAAATTAATATTAATATATTTCATCATGATTTATATTTGGATTCATTGAATATATACTCTAATATTTCCATTAATTCTATTTGAACTTATTATTTATGATGACAACGTTTTACATTTGTAAAAAACACATTTCATTCCCATGAGTTAATTATGATAAGGGTAAATAATGAATGTTTTCATGATATTATGGAATAAATATGTACAATTAGTCATTATGTGGTGGGTGGTATTTTAATAGATCTACAATTCATTAATTAACGTCTTATATATCATAATATAAAATTGAACATGGTTGTTATCACATTCTCAAGTTGGATCACGAGTGAGTAACTGAAGACCAAGAGGTTACACAAGAAGTTTTCAAAAACCTATGAAGGTTTGAGGTTGTTTAGATGATTCCAAGAATGTGATTAATTTCAATGTTTATATACTTGAAATATTATTTCAATTATTATTTGTATTCCATATTCTTATGTTTTATACTTGTGATATTCTCTCATGGCTCATGATTGGTTATTGAGTATTATTTACACTTACGTCTCATGTATTTATTTAATGACAAATCCTTATGCAATGACACAAAAACTATAGTCATTGTATTATTGGGTATGTTATTATAAGTCATAATGATTTTTTCATACCCTTATAAATATCTTATACTCATTTATTATCATCAATTTATATGTCCTATGTATACCATTTTTGTAAATATGAGCTCACATATTCTTCTGATTCCATTTACATTGTTTATATAGAAATATTATAAAGAGGATAAGTCAATTAATGGTATTATATGATAACATTATCATGGGAAAGTTAAATATATTTCAAGAAACTATTTTTTTATGTATCTAGTCTCTAAAAAAAGTGAACATGTATGGTTCTCATGTATGAATTATTATGATATATATTGAATATTCCTTTTAAATGATATAATATTTATATAAGTGATGGTCGATATTCCCCAATTAGTATCAATGTTACATTTTGATATTTTTGATATTAGGTTATGAGGTATGAGAGGATAGAACCTATGGAATTTTATGATAAACTAATGTGATATAGGATAAACCTAATGTGTAATTTGTTGAGTAAAGAGTTTCATGATTAAATCTTAGGAATCATTTCCCATATCATGTGTATTATCCCTATAAATATTGATAATTTGTACTCAAACTAATGTTTTTCATGTAAAAAAATTATTTGTACCTAAATTAAATAAGAAAATATTCATCAATTAAACAATTATGTAATTAAAATGTATTATATATAGTATTATCTAATCTTTTATATCTTTTAATTTTACCATTAGAGTCACATCTCCACAAAATTAATTAGATATTTAATTATCAATGAAAATTCAAAATGATATGATAATTTAATCCCGATACTATATATCCTCTCAAATTGATGTTTCTGGAAATATTATTTTTTGAAGTTATTATTATTTTCACTATAGTCTAATTTTATGTGTTTTTTTGAATGAATTACCCATCTATATATATCGTATATAAATTGAATTGGATGTAATTTCCAATTAGTATAACAAATCTACATACGATCATCTATAAATGTGAGGATGAATACGACTTCTAATGGAAAAAAATCTTTTATATTGTTCTAAATGCCTACTAATGAGTGTTATTTATCTAAAATAGTTCCACATTAACTCACCATTGAAAATATTTATATTATTCAAGAATATAATAATGTATTTTCTTTGAAATTATCTAGTATTCCCTAGAATTATGAAATTTCTTTCCATAAAATGGATACCAAGTGTTATTCATATTTAAAAGACTCATTATAATGACCATACTAAAGTTAAATGGATCCAAGAAATACCTCAAAATGATTCTATAAAATGTATTCATATTCCCTACTTCATAAATAATAGGTTCACTTATTTTTTATATTAATAATAATTATTCGTCAATAAATAATTTAAATTATTCTCGATTACTAAATGAGATTATTGTGATTAAGAAATATAATTTACCCATTTTTTATTACTCTTTTTATCAACAACACAATGGTAATGAAATTTGTAACATCCTAGATTTATTCAAAGGTATTTACCATTAAATTATTGGATTTATTCATTTCAATGTATCTTTAAAGGAAGCATATGCAGTTAAAGGAGGTCTGGATGGTGTCCATAGATCCTTTGAAGCCCATAGCACAACAAGTTGGGAAAAACTAGGTCTCATGGTTTTTCCGAAATTTTGTGACCCTGGGTGCACAACCACACACCGTATTGCATATTTTGGATCGTCATAAAATACATGGGTTACACATTTTTAGCCAAAAATTGTTCCTTGGCTATGCAATGTACCCATTGAGGAGAGCCATGTGTATGGTTGGTGCAGAGTTTGTCCAAATCGTGTGGCTAGACCATGCACAATGATTTTGGGGTTGAATTTACTAAATTTACCTTAATTATTGATTTACGGATTCAATCTTATTCCCGCATTTGTTAAGACTTATTTTTATCCTCCGCATCATGTGTTGTGGACTCCTCCTACCACAATATGATTTTGTGATTTCTCTTTCATCCCATCACTGTTCTTTTCACCGCCAAAAGCTATTTTCTCCTCTTGGTATGATCTACCATCATAACTCCTTGATTTTTACGTTTCTCTATTACCAATTCTGATATCTTAATGAGAATAATATCATCCCTATATTGGAGGATTTTCTAAATCTCTTGAATTATTATATTTAGGTTTAAATATAGGGTTCTTACCATATGTGGGGAGTACAATGACTTAGAGGTAGGGAATCTATTCTTTTTCCCATAAATTTCATCTCTTTTTGATATCACTCAATTTTTCCACAAACCATACTATTTCAATAAATCTTGGTTATAGATTATTAAATTAATTGGAATGCTTTTGTATTCCATATATGACCATAGATTATGGAGAACTCAAATCAAGGGTGTTCTTCTAGACATTGTACACCACCTTGGGTATGCTATACCAAATGGCCTAAGGTTCTTATTTATTGAGTGGGAATACACATTGGATTCATGTTTTAAATTGATAAATAGATTTAGAATGAGTAATTGACCATGAATTGGATCCCTATTGGAAATTATTATGTTTAGATAAACATTTTCTGCCAGTGTTTCAATGTAATATGCCTCACATTCTAATTTTATCATCTCAAGTTAGAATAATGCCATGCCTTATATTAAAACCCTTAAGACTAATGTTATATTCTTATGCATGAGGGTTAATGCTCATTTTTATTCAACATGCAACATGATAATGCCATATTCCATGTTTTGCGACTTGAATTTCATTGTTTGAAAATATTTTTAGCTTGTGACATTAGAGTTTCATTGATGTATTGTGATTATTTAAATGCTCATGTCTTATTTTAGTGTAAATAATTTACTGTTATACCATAGTATGTTTATTTTATTATGATATTAAAATATGAATGATGACATGTAATTTTTTACATGTTATTCCTTATTCCATATTACTCTTTCTCCTGACTTTTTCTCTTTTAAATGTGTTGTGACATTCCATATGAATTTCTCCATAGATCATGGATTTAATTACATAGAATGATTAATTGATAATAATTTGATATTGATATGCTTTCTTTTTGTAATGTTCTTATATATATACTCCTTGCTTTGGATGGTCCATGGATACAAGGTTTACATGATATGGGCCATGAGAGAACACAATTTCTGTATTAAGGACTCATTGATGGAATCACCATGATTTTTTGGGTTACGACTCGATGTGATAGGGGTAATGATTTGGATGGATAGGAAAGATCTTGCTCGGTATATTATTATGATTTTAACGGGTACTAGTTCCATAGAGGAGCAACTATGGATGGACTAAATAAAAAAAATGTCTACACCATGCCTTGGGTGATACTTGGTCCCCTATATGAGATACCTAGGGTTAACACAGAGTTCCAATGCTTCGAGTAATTCTTGGAATTCTATATGGATCACCATGGATGGACTAGGTGGTATTGGATTATATTAGAAGTTCCCATAGCAATACATGGTATGTTTTTTAGATTTCATCGGAGGGGCTTGGGACTCCACCATATGAATTAAAGTATTGTTTGATTGTTTGTTATGTGAAATTCATCTACTATTATTATTATGAGATTTATTATGTACATATTAGACACCATCCCGTTTTCATAGAATACTAATACAATGACATGGGATCTAAACCTCAATCCACTAAAAAAGATTTTGGTATTCCTTCCATGGTTTTACATGTTTACTCATGGACATTGGATACATATTAAGCATTCTTGGGGAGTTATTTTAGACTTTCAACATATATTGAAGCATGTGGTATAGGATAGGTGTATGGTTAGGAAACTGGAACAAGTTATTTTTTGTTTATTTATATACCTATATAAGTTTGTTATATATGTCATGCATTAATTTTTTTTGTAGAAATAAATGGAATTAACTAGATACAATGGGTTACACACTACCATGATTTACATCTCACACCCTACTCGGGCATCATGGTGAACACGAGTAGACTTTATTCTTGTCGGTATTGATAAATGGAAGCTCACTACTTTTGATGATTGATTTCTTTCCAATATAGGATAATGCTTTGGGGGAAAAGGTCCCAACCATTACATGAGATGTTGTGTATTTATTTTTGGCATTTTTTAGTTTTGATAACTTTTCATATATTCTTGTACACATATTCCATTGTACTCCTATTGTATTATAACATGAACAAATGGAAATCATCATTGTATCTACTTTGATTATTCATATTCCACCAGTACTTATTTATATTAAATTTATTATTATATTGCTTCCGTAGTTGTCTACATTTTCTTATGATTATAATATTTAATATACATTGTTCTTCACTATTAATACTAGACCTATGAGGGCATGTATCTACAATGACACACCCTATTCCCTCACTTCTAGTAGGAAGCCTCTTGCATTCATAGAGATGCAGTTGAGGTCATGTGGCCAAACGAGCATGGATTATCATATAGTGGAATCTATGTCCGAGGGGATAAAAAGTGGTATCAGAGAACCTTTTACTTTTTTCTAATTTTTTAGGTCTATTATGAGATTTGGAAATTTTAATTTGGACATGAACCTATTCTTGAATTTATTTATACCATGTATGGGGAAACCCAAGTTACCTTGGATGGTAATTGTGTTATTGTTTATTTCATTGATTGTTGATATGACTTCCCCGTTGGTTGATTCATGTTCCTTTCACTTTAATTAGTGTTGTTATGATTGAGGTGATGATTTTTCTTTCTTTGTCCTGATGAAATGATGGAATTTCATTACATAAATCATGTTAGGAATGATATGAATTAAATCGAAAAAAATAATTCTATACTATATCTACATTCATAATGCATATTCATAATTGATTATGATTTCTTTTGTGCGATGTTTTTATATCTTGTAGTACATATTTTTCAATACATATTGAATTATGAAAAATTTCATTCTTGGACAATGTTATTAATAAGGTTAAGTGGAAAACTAATTTCAATTTTTTTTGGTGTATGTGACCTTGAAAATTGTGATAGTGATTATATAATTCAATATGTTTAAATGGATGTAATGGTATAAATAAATCTAAAAGAAATGACCAACTGTGTTGTAATATGAGACCTTGACATGAACTTTACCTAGGAAATAGGTAATATGTAGTGTATCTTGTGATCCTTATGATGACTCTTTTCCTTATTATCTTGACGTAGCACTCAAAGAGTGTTTTCTGTTGTGTTATGAGTAGAGGCTCCCCATGAACCTATCCTCTTTATCGCTTTACTAATCTATTTTATCTATTATGGAATCTTATATGTGGTTCAGTCATAGAAAATGTAGATTTAATCCACCACAATATCCTCAATATATACTCCAAGAGAGTAATTATGAGAATAATTTAGAGGTGGTGGTCCCTAAGCCTCCTATTATACCTCCTAAAGTGAAACCTAAGGGACCTACTTCTAATCATCAACTAGTTGTAGATTCTTAGTTATGTAAAAAAAATTCTCATGTTTAAGCATTCAGTTTATGGTTCTCCCTGGACCTCCTGATCTATGGTAGAGAATACTTGAGAATTTCGATATAATCATCCTCCATCCTTTTCCAGGGATGGTGGTCCTCATTATATAGAGTGATGGATATAAGCTATGATATCCATATTCATCCATCTAAATAAATATATGGAGGGAATGTTTATGGTTCCTACCTACATATTGTTTGGATCTACCAAGTGTTGTTGGGATTTCATCTCTTAGTCATAATGTTATCGATATATGGTTCAGTTACTCTTCTATATTGATTTGTATTATCAATTCATTTCACAGAATATGAGAGAGGATCACTCTAGGGAGATGAGTCATATTAATTACAGCAATATGACTATGTTTGAGTATTCATATCCTATCACTATGCTTTCGTGTTTTGACCAATCTTTATCTTGTGATGAATTGATGACTATGTGTAAAATTGAGGATGAGTTTTGGTATATTGATTACTCATAGGTGAACACCATTTAGTTAATGAATATTATAGGGATTGTAAATCTTGAAATGATTATAGTGTTGGATCTTAGTGAATATGGATATGTGATACATGGATGTCCTCTTTTTCATATGCTCAATGGTTATTTGGGAAGTAGAAAGCTCCATTTGGAGGTTGGATGTGGGTGTGGTGTTATCCATGATAATCATACTAATTTTTTTATAGAGTATCACATGTGTATAAGGATAGGACAAAAGAGGCCCCAATGCATGAGAAACCAAAATTGAATTCCCAGATTGATATAGGATGGGTAATTTTCAACACTTATACCATTATTATCCCCTAGAGGCTATTAGTATGGGATTCATACCATCTTCTCTCTCAGATATGGGATATGTGAAACCACATCAGGCTATGTTTTGGTCTTCTACTGATAGATCTAAATGAGGTGGAAATGGATGTTGTTGGGGGCATTCACGCTTCAGAACATGATCACCATCATATTGGATCATCCCATGCTACTATGGAGTATTCTCATGGACTTGATTCAATACAGAAGTATTAAATGTTATTAGTTCCAGAGGAATAGAGGCCAAGTCCATATACAGTTATAGGTGTGATGTAGGCAGCCACTAATTTTATTTTTTATCTTTTTGATACAGTTAATTCATGCTCCATTATATCTACTGCAACTGTTGAAATACATGGACATTAAATAGAGAAATAATGTGGTGTAATGTATCTCAACACTCTTTTAGGGGTGGGAATAGATAGAATACAACCTTTCCAATAGTCCCCCTAGAGATAGGTGGATATTGTTTCTTTTAAATTTCTTCATCCTTGAGATGACCAACTTCAACATCATTCTCAGTATGGACTGGATCATTATTTTTCATGTCTTGGTGGATTGATATCGCTCTTGACTTTCATTCAGATTATCTAATGGAAGCACATGTATACAAAAAGGAGAATGGGATATTTAGGAAGACCGAGATATATTTAAACATTATGGGTATGGAAGTGTGACAACATAGATAGACAGTCTTTTTCTATGTGGTTAGGAAATGCATTTTGTATAATTCCTTCAAGGTTAGTATTTTTTCAGAGTCGTCTTCCCTTGTGATTAATTTTCCTTACCTCTTGTGGGGGAAGATGAGTTCACTATGGAGACAGTGCTATGTGTAGAACTTGTTCCTATTCCTCTATATATGATGGAACCTATATAGCTATAGAAACTCAAAATTTATCTTGAATATTTAGAGTATATTTGTTTTATCAAAAACATCACATCACCAAGGGGTTCACTAATCCTTCTCTCAAGAAATTCAAACAGTACCCTTTGACTCCTCATTGATTATAGATGGCTTAACTAAGATATGGTGAAGAAGTGCTATCATTTTCTTCATATAGAAAACATATTTGACTACCTCTATCAAGAAAATATTTTATTTGAGATCATTTATTGGTTGGTCTATCATCATGTACATGTGATATTATCTATTATACCTTGTGCAGAATTATTAGAGAAGGTACAACTTCTATGTGTTTTTCATAATGTTGTTTGGTCTGAAGAATGAACCAAAAATCTTTATAGATTTAATGAATCAGGTAATCCACTGATATCTTGATTCCTTTATGGTAATCTTAAAAGCTGACATAATGATGTATTCATAGTATAGAAACAACAGTGAAACCCATCTTGTGATCGGGATGAGTACATTGAGAGGGAACCAGTTATACGTGAAACTCAATAAATTCCACTTTTGGATATGTATGGTTCACATATTATGTAATATCATATCAGAGTAAGGGGTATATATTGACACATATAAGGTGAGTGTCATGGTTTTCTAGGAGTATCCTAATAATGGGGTTCATATGTTAAACTTATTGGGGTTTCATGTAATTATAGGTGGTTCACTGAGGACTTCTTCCACATATAAGCACCTCTTTTGACCATGAATTATAAGGTTGTGTACTTAATGTGTGTTGAATATTGTGAAAATGATTTTTAAGATTTAACAGGAAGGATCACATTATTTCTGATATGGATTCTTCCTAACTCTATAAAGAGTTATATTGTTTATCATGATGCTTCAGGAATTTAGATGGGTGGACTTATAATTCTAGGTGATCGGTTCATGGTGTATTGTCCCCATAATTTGTGATTCATTAGAGAAATAGTCCTATAAACATCTATGAGCTATTATCCAAGGATCCCGCTTTTCACTATTAGAGGAACTATCTATTGAGAGAGAGATTAATTTTTTACATGGATCACAAAAAATTGAAATATATATTGATAATATGGGACATGAATATGTGGTAGCATAGGTGGGTGTAATACCTGTAGTCACTTGAAATTTATCCTCATTACAGACATGGTAAGGGTAATGGAAGAGTTGATTCCTTGTGCCATATCATGTAGATATGTGCCACTCAGGTAGCCATCAATGAGTGGTAGGTGATATATTTTTTGTGAGTTTCATATTATTGTTCAGGAATAGCTTAAGAAATCAGTCTTAATAGCTTTAGCAAAGACGTCCTCTCCTCTAAATCAAGTCTAAATGTAGTAGTTATCTGATTCTGAGGGACTTCTTTGGAGGGAGAGCATCATAGGAAATAACCCAACTCGTGTTTGTGTTGTTTATGGTAGTGAGACCCTTCTATATCGTGGACATGTTTGTGTTCATTCTGACATTTAGAGCATATGCTAAGGGAATCTCAGGAATCCATTTGGCTGTTTATCATAGACGCACCAAGATGTTCCAATACATGTGTCACTAGAACTAGTGGCTAGTTATGAAGTGGAAAATTTTAGACTTTATTACTTAGTGCTCTCCCTACTAGTAAGTGAATGCAGAAACCAATGACTTTCCAAAATTCTATATTCACTACCAATTCATGCGTTGAAATAGAATGAATTCACCTGGGATTTTGTTACAACATTTCTGAGATCTCATCAAGGAAGATATATAGTATGGGTGATCAATGATATTTTTACTATAGTTACACACATCCTATTGATCGTGGAGTCTATATCTATTTATGATCAATGTAGTATTTAAATCTAGGATATTTTTATACTTCATGTTGAGCCTAGTTCCAACATTTCCAACAGAGATTCCCATTTCACAACACAATTTTGTTAAGGTTTATAGAATGCCTTGGATTCACAAGTGTTCTTGAGTAATCCATATTAACCTCAATCCGATGGGCAGTTTGAGTGAAAGATTCATGTGTGAGAGGATAATCTATGGGCATTTGACTTTGATTTTGGAGGATCCTAGGAAAAGTATAATCATGTAGTTTCATTTTCCTACAATAACAGATTTTAGGAAACAATTTTTATGGCTCTATAGAATACTCCCTACGGTAGAAAATTATTCTCACCCCTATTCTGGATTGAAGAAGATAAGGTAGTTATAATGTTTCATCATGTAATTAAACATACATCAAATTATTTCCAATTAATTTGGATGTGTATGGATATATAAGAGTCCAAGAAGATGACTAATAATGATCATCACTATATTCCTCTTGAGTTTGATTTGGTATATCAGTTATTTTCCCATATATCACCCAGGTTGGGTCATAAACAAATTAAGGGACAAATAATGCGATATCCTTGGTATATTGGGGTTATTGATATGGTGTAGAGAGTTGGACCAGTAGCCTACCGGTTGCTATTACCTTAGAGGTAGTGTACCATTTAATATGTATTCCACATGTTGGGGATTGGCATACAGTATGGCCAAACCTTGTTTCTAAATTGTGAGTAGTGATTTTGGGGGTGAATTAATTAAACTAAACATCATTAATGATTTAGGGATTCTTTATTCTTCCTCCACTTCTCCATCCTAATTTTTCTCATCTCCTTTATGAGTAGTGCCCTCCTCCTTGAATATTGTTGGCTGTGTGATATATCATTCATTAACTCACTATATTCTTCATTGTCAGATGATATGGATTCCTTTTGATATGATCTTCCATATGATATCCTTGATTTCAATAATTCTTCATTATCCATTTCAATATATTCATGTGATAGATATTTTCCTTATTTTTTTAGTTTCCATAAATCTCTTGAATTCTTATATTTTATATTGAATCAATGTTTGTTACTAGACATGTGGATAACTATGACAATGAGGTAGGGAGAATACTCTTTTTATCATAAATTCCATCATTTTTTGATATCGCACTATTATAACACTAACTGGATACTTCCATTGTATCCTTGTTATATAATATTAATATAATTAGAATTTTTCTCATGTCACATATATCCTTATATTATGGAGAAACCCACTACATGTTGTTTCTTTGACTTTTGACATGCCTTTGGGTTTTCTATCACAAATTGACTAAGTTCCTTATTAATTGAGTGGGATATCACTTTTGTATCATTTTTTGAATTTGATAAGTGGATTTACAATTAGTAATTGAATATTAATTAGACCCCATTTTAATTTTACTAGGTCTAGTTCTAAATGTTGGTCCATGTGGCTATTCCATTTTCCTCCCATTCTAATGTTCTCATCTCAAGTTACATGAAAAACATTACGTATATTGACACACTAGATCATTATGTTAAAATCATTTTCATGTGGATTAATGATTATTTGTATTCTATATTTTTCATGGTAAGGACTTATTCATTGTTTAAAGAGATTAATTTCTTTTTTTGAATTATTTTAGCTTATGAGATTATAATTTCATTCATGGCTTGTCAATTATATAATATCTCATGCCTTATTTTAGTAGTTTGAATTATTTGTGATGAATTGGTATGATTATTAGCCTATGATATTGAAATATGAATGACGAGGCATAATTTTTAACATGTTATTCCTTATGGTATGTTACTCTTCCTCATAACTTTCTCACTTTTATATTTGTTGTGCCTTGCTATATGAATTATTCCATTGATGATGGATTCAATTTCATAGCATGATCTAATTATAATCATGTGATATTGAGATTAATTGTTGTTGGTATGTGCTTATATATATATATATATATATTCCATTCTCGTGATGTTCCTCAACTACTTAGTTCACTTGATATTCCCCAAGGGAGAACATGGGTCCCATATTAAAGAGACATGCATGGACTTACCATGCTTGTTTTGGTTACAAACCGATGCACCGAGGATGATCCTTTAGATTTCCATGAAAGGGATTTCCAAGATGTTTATTGTACTCATGATTGATATCGGTTCCCAAGGAAATAAACCATAGATAGACTCATTGTTAATATGGAAACGCCATGCTTTGGGTGATACTTGGTCCCTTAAGTGAGATACCTAGGATAGACTCAGATTTACAATTCCTCTTGTGATAAATGGGATTCTATATGGATTGCCTTGGATGGAATCAGTTTTATTAAATTATATCGAATGTTCCTATAGAGATACATGGGAGTATTTTTATATTTCCTTTGATGGGATCATGAATTTACCACTAGAATTGATGGATTTTTGATTGTGTGTTATGTGAGATGCAACATTTATTATTATGAAAATTTTTAATCACATATTGTACTTATACACATATTATTAGCACGCTTGGATGATGACATTGGAATTAGACCTTAATCCTAATAAAACACATGGGGGTATTCCTTTCATGGTTCCCCATGTTAGCTCATGGTTGTTTTATACATATTTTTCTCGCACATGTACTTATTAATGACTTATAACATAGGTTGATGCATGTGGTATGAGATATGTGTCTGTTTAGAAAACCAAACCAAGTTATTTTATGTTAATTTATATATTGTTCTACTTTTCTTTTATATCTGAAATAGTAATAACTTTTTTCAAAAATAAATGGGAAGGTCTAGACATCATCAATACTGGCATATATATATATATATATATATATATATCACACCCTAATTGGGTTTCGTGGGGTAAAAAATTAGACATTACTCTCATAGTTTTGGATAAAGGGTAGTGTACTGCTTCCGATGTTTGATTCCATTTTAGTTTCGGATAGTGCATTGGGGGAAGAGGACTGAGCCTATACTCGATGTGTTGTGTAGAAGTTTTTAACTTTTTTAGTTTTGATATCATGTATATTATGTGTGTACCCCTATAACCATATTTTTTATTTTTTATAGAATCCTGACATTGATATCAACTTCTTATCTATTATGATTATTAATCATTTTATAATATTTATTTATATTGTGCCTATTACTCCGTAACATTTTTTTCTCTCATCTTTTTCATATGATTCCACTATTTAATATACATTTTATTTTTGATTGCATAATGTCTCTATGACAGAATAGTCTCCCAAAAGACACACCACATGCCATCACTTCTAGTCGATAGCCTCATGTGTTCATGGATATGTTCTTGATGTCATGTGTCCAACCGAGCTCAGAGTATTGTATATCAGCATCTAGGTTCGGCATGATACCACATTTTGATGATTGATAATCAATCCAACATTAATCTGTTAAGGGTAAAAAGTGTTAATATACGCATTATTTCCTTTTTTGAGGTATGTAAACATTATATTTATAGTGATTCCTTTTTGACATACTAATACCCATGTTTTCTTTATGGTTCTAAAGAATATATTCTTTAGAAATCCCCAAAACTAGTTTGGTAATGTTTTTATAGTTGATATTATGATATACACTAATATTGAGAAAGGAAATTAATTTAATATATTGACAATGTAGAATATGTTGAGTAAGAAAAACAATTTAGGAAAAAATTTACATGTTGTAATTATGGCTATGAAAATTTTCATTATTGGGTCATGTAATTACTTGTGAGTTTATAGCAGTCGATCCATCAATAAAAGAATTTTTTTATAATGGAATAAATAAATCAATGTGAATTTTATACATTGTCTAATTAGATTGGATAGATATTATTCATGGTTTTTGATAAATTTACCATAACTATAAAGTCCATTAACCTTGTTGAAATATAAGGGAAAAATTTAATTCTGACAAATGAATGAAAAAAAATCAAGGACTTAAATAGAAGGTTCATAGGTGCACCTATCCTTAAAATACCCCACAGTCTAGTGGATATTGTTAAATTTAATTATTCACTAAAGTGTGTATTGGGATATGTACATATTAATAAATACATAGTGCTAGTTTATACCTCAATAAAATTATAGATTTATGAGAATAATTACTAGACACATGATTTGTAGTTGGTAGCAGTAAATTATTCTTTAAAAATATAGAGGAATTATATCTACAGTGAATTTTTTGATTTATATAATGGTAATATAATAGTGAAATATATATTCAAATATTAATTATGAAATATACAATAAAAGAGTTTATATGGTTTTATTAAATATTATGAAATCTTTGAACATTTCCACCTTGGGAAAGTGAATAATGTGGATAGTACTCTGAGACAAAATGAATCATGTTATATTTTACATGATGATGATTGAAATAGATCCAATACTAATGTGTTTATAAAATATTTAACATGAAATTTTTAATGACTCGGAAGTTCGATGATTTTTTTTAATTAAATAGAAATATTAAAAGTCCGTGAAAATTGATGACGCGTGATTCTGAGGCCCGGCGTGCCAGGAATGAAATTCTAAACTTTTTTTGGTACGTTCAGTAAATGTACGAGTGGGTTTTTTGAAACATTTGAACGAGTGCACAGAATTGAAAACCAATGAAACTTTTTTACTCGCAACACTGATATTTGCTTAAGGGGACCTTCACCTCGATCGTAGTAGGTCGAGGGTGAATGATATAATATGGTTGTTTTAATGAAATAATAAAATAAAATAAAATTTTGTAACAATTTTTTTATTTGGAACTCCCATGTGGATGTTGAGAGGTGGGGACCACCATAACTAAAACTCCTATGTGATGTTATGGAGGTGTGGACCAACAAGAATAACCTCACAAATAGGTTATGGTGGTGGGCCCACCCAAGGCTAAAACCCACATGAACTACCCTCTTTATGGAAGTAAAACCTTTCAAATCCAAACATTAATTATGCCAACTCCCCATAATTAATTAAGACAACTCTTCTTTAATTAATTAAACTAATTAAATTAGTGCCAACAATTTAAAATCGGACAATCATATTTTTTTTATGTTGGAACCTCTATTCATGGGAGGTGATTTTTGGTTGGTGAAACAGAAGGTTGAGAACTTTGGGAGAAAGCTCTCCAATGAAGAATGCACTCCAAAATTGATGAATGTGGATGACGTTTGAACCGACATCGAAAGTGTGACCACAGAAGCGACGAACATCGACAACTTCGACTTCTCTCATTGAAAATAATAAATGAATGAGGTAGGGTTTGTTATTTAATTCATGAAATATCTCAATTTATTTCATCGTACATGGAAATCATAGTGAACGCAGATCAACCAAAACGAGTTGAACCACGATTCATATGAATTGTAGAGTTTGAAGTTCTTAACTCAATATTTTGTAGTTCTGTTTTCTACAGCTCTAACACGGAGGGTGTGGGCCAAATAATCAGGACCCAAACCCTCTGTTATTATTCCTTATTGTTTTTATCGTTGTAATGGTTCGGTGACTGGTGTCGGCGGTTGGCACTAGTTGAACTCGAGAACCGTGATGAAGGCGACAAAAAAAGGGCGGACAATCAAGCCTGTCGCCGTCAAAATAATGGTGTTCCACTACCCCATGGCCTCCTCCATCCATGGCCTTGTCAAACTGCCCCACGGCCTCACCCCCAAGGCCACCGCCGAATAGCCCCACGGCTCCCGCGGCCTCTTTGCCCCGTGGAACCTTTGGCCTTGCTCCCATGCGGCACCAGCGGCCTCCGCCACCCTGCGGCCCCCGCGGCCTCCACTACCCTACGACCCCCGCTACCTGGTGCTGCCCTACGGCACCCGCGACCTCGCGCCGCCCCGTGGCTCCGGCAGCCGCCCACAACCCCATGATTCGGGCTGGGTCGGGCTGGGTCGGACCCGACATGGACCCACATCGACTCATTTACGCTCTTTTGGACATAACTTTGTCACCAAACGTTGGTTTGATGAACCGTCTATGGCACAGAAAACCATGGATTGAGAAGGTCCCTTTGGTATGCCCCACTAAAGATTTGTATAATGTTCGGTAATGGTTGGGTTGGATCGAGCACAAATCCAACCGGGACCTCAGGACTAAAAGACTAATAAATCGCAGACAGGGCATCCGATTGACTCATTGTCTGTTGCGTTAAGACCCATATGACATGGTGGTCCTTTGGGTTACTCCTTCGTGGGATTTTGTGGAAGTTTGAGTATCGAACAGTGGCTTGAGGAGTGGACCCTCCCTAAGGTGATCAAGCCTAGCGCGGGAACCCTGTAGCTAGCTGTGACTTGAGGAAGAGATCCTTCATGGGTCTCTGATTGAGGGTACCACCTAAAACCGCTCTAGGATTCCATGTGGGGCTACCTAAGAGATCCTTTGTGGGTCATCACCTAGAAATCCTATGTGGGTCTGCACCTAGTGATCCTGTGTGGGTCATCACCAAGAGATTTTGTGTGGGTTAGCACCGAGCGATCTTGTGTGGGTCAGCACTGAGCCATCATGTGTGAGTCAGCACCTAGAGATCTTATGTGGGTATGATGGTGATTAGTGATCCATCATGGGTCTGTCTCTTAACAAATTAATCCAATTCATTAGTTACATATAATCATATCTACTACTGTACATAATTTATACCTAGTGTGAGCTGAGTTCATACCTGAGAGGTACTTTCTGTGGTGGTAATACCTAGGTGGTATTCTTATGTGTGGTATACCTGTGTGGTACATACCTTCGTGGTATTCCATCCTTTGTGTAACAGTTGAGATTTGGGCTTTTTAGTTAGACTCTATGTTTCCTCTTCATTGATATGGGTTTACTTGATAATTTAGGTTTATGTATGGGCATATACCTAAGTTGGGATGTTAGTTGATTTCATTCTTTGTGGTTGATCCATGGAGGAATTTGTGAGACTTTGAGGGTCTCAGGGTCCCTAATGAGTATCGTTATACTCACCCCTAAAAGGCTATGCCCACACTTCATTTTTTTGGTGCAGACGAAGGACAATGCTGACTGAGGATGAGAGTACCAGGACTAGAGGCATCTCGGAGGTGGACGTTAGACAATGTGAACCGCAGAGACAGTCATTCAGGAGCTGAACCTACCATTCAGGTAAGATTCAAGGTGGATGATCCAAGAGTTTCTTTTCACCTATCATCCATATTGTACTTTCAGTTTCTTGTTCTTTCTAGTTGGGCTTGTATTCTGGCCCCTTTTACTTACTATACTCACTCTATTTACTATTCAGTTTACCTGAGTTCGTATCTTGTCGTGTGCTAGGTTGTGTGTGTTACAGGTTATAAAGGCAATGTCTTCCCAATTTTAGGGAATACACCTTCGGTGCTAGTCACTAGCCTCTGTCATATGGAAGTCAGGATTGGGGTAGTCACGACATGGGCCCTGGGGGACGGGTCGTGACAAATTGGTATCAGCGGAGTCGGTTCGACGGTAGAACATAAAACTCTGATCTTTTCTTCTATCAGAAATATTGCTATGTGTATTGACTTTGGTTATCATTTTATGGAATCTGGTGTTGGTGCGGTGGCAGACCAATCCATACACAAGGACCTTGACTTCTGATTACTGACTCAGTGCACGAAAACAATGATTGTGTGTCTATTTTCAAGAGTTTTTTATGTGATTACTTGAGTTAGCTCACCAGGTATTGATTTTTGGTTGTGTAGCACCTGTTTATTTTCAATATTCATCTATGAAGACACCCAGCTAGGGTTTCAGATATAGTACACACTGATAGCCCACGAGCGATGACTCCTCCATGTAGGGCCCTATTCTTGTAGATGCCCCATTGATACCATTACCCATTGGGCCACCGATGCCACCAGCCCCAGTAGCAGAGGGTGCATGTCACATGAGCACATTGTGTGATTTCTAGTGCCAGAGGCCACCCAGGTTCAGGAGAGAGACGAACAAATAGCTGGCTGAGGATTGGCTGGAGGTTGTGGTGAGAGTCTTGTGACTGGTAGGGACACCAGCCGATATCATGGTGATCCTTGCCGCCAGTCTTCAATAGGCAGCATCAGTCAGATGGTTGAGATTTATTCTCCATGCTCATGATGAGGTGATGCTTCACTGAATTAACTTTGAAAGCCTATTTCGGGGAGAGTTTGTTCCAAAAACGTTCCGTGCAGTGCTCATACAAGAGCTACATCATCTACAACAGGGTGGCAAGACTGTGGCTCCAAACTCAGTGAGGTTCACCGACCTCTCATGCTACTCCACTGATATGGTGTGGGACCCATTCTCCAGGCTCCATACCATCGATCAGGGACTCAGGTGGGAGATGAGGTCATTGATTATCTCACATAGCATCCCGACGCATGTGGGGTTGTTAGAGAGAGCCCTCTTAGTGGAGAGTTTTATTTTTTTGGTAATTACCAATAGCGAGACCCACTACCAGTCATCACATAACGGATACTTCTGTTGTTGAAAATAGACAGATGACATAGCATTCCAAGAAGACCAGAATTACAGGTAAATGACTGCATGATTTAGGATCGGTTGTTCAAGGTACATGAGGCAGATCTAGTCATGCTAGGATCAAGAATTGTTATGCATGCATCTGGCAGGGTCACATGGCTCATTAATATCCAACCCACCGTATAGATTATCAGTATACGGTCGAAGGAAAACCCATACAGAGAATAAGATCCGACTAAGGAGGTCCACATGGAGTAGGCGGGTGTAGCAGAAGAGCTGGTCATGCAACTAGCAGTGGAAAAAAATTCGAGATGTTACCACCGCCACCACCAGGAGATCCACCTGGACCGTATGGAGCATGTGGATAGGGGAGATCCCATCTCCAGGCAGCTGAGGCCTATGATCACAGAGCTCCAGAGATGATACATGGTACGATTTTTGTCTACTCCACCTTTGTTGTAGTCCTTATAGACATAGGTTCCAGTCATTATTTTATTTCCACTACCATAATTCAGAGTTTGAAGACTCCTATGGATTCGTTGCCTCGATCCTAATGGCTATGGATTTCTACGGGAGAGGATTTGATAATTAAACACTACTTACGGCAGTCTGAGCTTACTCTAGGTGGCAAGATCTTCGTCTAGGATCTCCTAGTATTAGCATCGAATCCTTATGATGTCATCTTGGGTATGGACTGGTTATCTACAGTCCATACTCAGATAGATTGTATTAGGCGCAATGTGCCGTTTTGCTGCATGGATGGGACCAGGTTTACCTTCACCGGTGATAAGGGATCCTTTGAAACACATGATGGATTTACCCAGAGGATAGTGAATCTGATCACTCATTAGTTGGCTTGCTTTTCCCTCAGAGTAGTTGACTATGGAAGGTTAGAGTTATTCTGTAGTGGTGGAACAGTATGGGGATGCCTTCCCTGATGATGTTTCGGGTCTACCTCATCACAGAGAGGTGGAATTTTACATTGTATTATTCCCTGAGATGGCACTGATATCTACACCAACGTATTAGATGGCTCCTGTGGAGCTTCGTGAGTTGAGATTACAACTAGAGGACTTGTAAGGGAAGAGATTAATTCATCCTTTTGTTTCTCCATGGGTGGCCATGATTCAGCTTTCCCAGAAGGCGGATGAGATACTGAGGCTTTGTGTTGTCTATCGGTGCCTTAACCAGGTGATCGTGAAGAACAAATACCCAATATTGAGGATTGACGACCTCTTTGATCAGCTGAAGGAAGCACAATGGTTCTCAATGATAGACCTCAGATAAGGTTATCACCAGCTCAGAGTGCGAGATGAGGATGTGCAAGAAGAAGAATTTCAGATGTTGTTACAGCCAATAAGAGTTCTTGGTTATGCCATTCAGCTTAATTAATGCTCTAGAAGTGTTCATGGAAATCATGAACATGATTTTCCAGCCATACCAAGATCGCTTTGTAGTAGTATTCATTAATGACATTTGGATCTACTTGACAACTGAGGAGGAGCATTCCTATCATTTATAGGTATCACGGCACACACTCTGGGAGAACCATCTTTATGGTAAGCTCTTGAAGTGACAGTTTTGGATCTGAGAGTTTCACTGTCTGGGACAGGTCATCTCAGAAGTTGGAGTTACAGTGGATCCAGGGAAGATTGAGGCGTTACATGCTTAGGAGCCACCCAGAAGTGTGACAGAGATACATAGTATCCTGGGGTTGGTTGGATACTACCCGAGATTTGTGCCAGATTTATCCAGAGTTGCAACACCTTTTCATTGTTGACGAAGAAGGGGAAACCCTTTGTTTTGTCTAAGAGATGCCAGTGGAGTTTTCAGGAGTAGAGGCACATGCTGACCAGTGCTCCCATATTGAGGCTTCCGGACTAGGGCGTAGAGTACATAGTCTACTGAGACGCATCAGGGAAAGGGCTTGGATGTGTCCTGATGCAGGAGAGAGTAGTGATCGCTTATGGTTCTCTACACTAGAGGAAACATGAGAAGAACTATGCTACCCATGACCTGGTGTTAGCAGCAGTCGTATTCGCATTGAATATGGGGAGACATTACATGATGGGCATCAATTTACGGTGTACTATGATCATAAGAGTCTCAAGTATACCTTCTCTGAGAAAGACATGAACCTGAGATAGTGGACGTTGGATTGAGTTCCTCTAGGATTATGACTTTGAGGTAGTCTATAATCTTGGGAAGGGGGACATTATAGTAGATGCACTAAGCAAAAGATTAGTTATACAGCTACTAGGTGAGGTGACAGAACAGTCAGCCACTTTACAGATATCCTTCATGGAACATGATAGAGAATATTTCCTTTAGTATCTTACAGTCATTTACACACTTCTTCAGTGAGTCATGGAGGCGTAGCATAGGGACTATGACTGCGATGCTCGACATGCTCAAATATCCACAGGGTAGGCACCTGATGGATTTTCTGAGGTGGGGAGAAAATCATCCTCTTTTAAATAAGTACCATGGTGCTATTGTATCTTTAGGAGGAAGTGAAGAGGGAGTTCCACACATCCCCTCAAGAGGTACATCCAGGAGTGGCGAAGATGTACCCGGATCTCTGACGACAGCACTGGTGGCCAGATATGAAGATAGTAGTTGCAAATTTTGTCTATTGGTGCCTCACATGTCATCAAGTGAAGGCAGAGTATCAAGTACCAGGAAGCTTGTTTCATCCTTTATGGGTTCTAGATTGGAAGTGGGATGGGATATCCATGGAAAATCGTGACAGGGAATCCACGTACATCTAGGGGGTCATGACTCGATTTGGGTGATCATCGACCGGCTCACCAAGTTGGCTCACTTCCTACAGATCAGAGAGAAGGGGTTCCTTAGAGATCATGTGATGCCTCTATGTGAAGAAGATTGTGCAGTTACATGGATTACCCTAGAATATTATCTCCGATCATGATGCACGATTTACTTCCTGGCTATGGAAGGGGTATGAAAGAGGCTTTTGAGACGTAGCTTTGTTTGATCACTGCCTTCCATCCTCAGATGGATGGTCAGACTGAGCAGACCATTAAGACCCTTGAAGACATGCTACATTCTTGCATCCTCGACATCATTCATATTTCAGAGGATAACTTTCCTTAGGTGGAGTTTTCATACAACAACAGCTATCACTCGACCATTGGGATGACACCTTTTGAAGCATTGTACGAGCAACCTTGCATATCAGCTTTATGCTGGACTGTCCAAGGGGAGTCAGCACTAGTGGGACCAGAGATGGTATGAGATACCATGGAGAAAGTGCATATCATCCAGGAGTGGATGAATACTGCATAGAGAAGACATAAGTCATATGCCGACAGGAGACGGAGACCACTAGAGTTTGAGAATGGTGACCACGTATTTCTACGGGTCTCACCCCGATGAGGTTTACAGAGATTTAGATGAGGGGACATGTAATCACTGAGGTTCATCGGACCTTTTCAGGTCCTCAGAAGAGTAGGCTAGGTGGATTACCTCTTAGATCTTCCCCCTCAGTTGTGCCAGGTGCATGAAGTCTTCCACGTATCCCAGCTGAGAAGATATGTGCACAACCCTTCCCACGTCATCGACCATGGCAAGCTGGAAATCGAAGATGGGGAGACATTTTCAGAGGATTCAGTTGAGATTGAGGATCAACAACAGTTGGTCCTTTGTGGGCAGTCGATACCCTTGGTGTACATTCATTGGCATCACGGGAATCTCCAGGAGAGCACATGGGAGCGGGAGGGTTAGATTCATGCTTATTACCCCCACTAGTTTTCCTAGTTTGGTGATTTGGCTTTTAGGGATGCAAAGCCTAGAGGTGGGGAGAATGTAAAGAATCTGAATTTCCATGTAAATTATTTTTATTAAATGGGAATATTGTGAGTCCTCGAATGTTAACGGCACATTATAATAAGGCCCTGTGTGCCCGGAATGAATTTCGGAACGTTTTTTCGTGTACGTTTAGTAAACGTACGACTGGGTTTTTGTAACTTCTGAACTAGTGCTCCGAATTTAAAACTGAGGGAACCATTTAACTCTCAACGATGGTATTCGGTTAAGGGGACCTTCACCTCGGCCATAGTAGGTCTAGGGTGAAAGGTAGAACTTGGGTTTTTCATGAAAAAATAAAATAAAATTGTGTAACATTTTATTTGATTTGGAACTCCCATGTGGATTTTGAGAGGTGGGGAACACTAGAACTAAACCTTCTATATGAGGTTATGGAGTTTGGGACCACCAGGATTAACCTCCCATGTGGGTTATAGTTGTGGGGAGCACTTTTAGCTAAAACCCACTTGAACATTCCTATATATGGGATAAAAACCTTTCAACTCCCAACATTAATTAGCTCTACCCTCCTTTAATTAATTAAGAAAACTCTCCTTTAATTAATAAATATAAATTATTTTTTGCCAAGAATTTAAAATTGGACAAATATTTTTTAATATGTTGGCACCTCATTTCTTGGGAGGAGATTTTTGGTTGGAGAAAGATAAGGGATAGAACTTGGTATAAAGCTCTCTAACTAAGAATGCACTCCGAAATTGATGAATTTGGATGAGGTTCAAACCGACTTCGGAAGCATGACTGCAGAATAGACGAATGTTGACAACATCGACTTCTCTCATCAACGTCAAAGAACAGACGATGTAGGGGTTGTTATTTAATTCCTGAAATTTCGCGATTTATTTCCTCGTTCTGGGAAATCATGGAAAACGCGGATCAACCAAAACTAGTTGATCCATGATTCATATGAATTGTAGAGTTTGATGTTCTTGACTCCAGATTCTGTCGATCCATTTGCAACTGCTCTAACGCAGAGGATACATGCCAAATAAACATAGCCTAACCCCTTCGATGCTCTTCGTTATTGTTGTGATCTTCACGATTTTGACGACAAAAATCTGGAGTCAAGAACATCTAACTCTATAATCCAACCGGGACCTCGAGACTAAAAAGCTAATAACTCACAGATCGAGTGTCTGATTGACGCACCATATGTTTCATTGAGACCTCTATGATGTGGCGGTCCTTTGGGATACTCCTTCCTGGGACTTCATGGTAGTTGGAGTATCAACAAGTTGATTGAGGAGCAGATACTCCACGAGACGACCAAGCCTAGTGAGGGAACCTAGTTGCTGGATGTGACATGAGGAAGAGATCCATCGTGGGTCTGTGATTGAGGGTCGCACATGGAACTACTCTAGGATTCCATGTGGGACTACCAGATTGATCCTATGTGGGTCAGCACCTAGCGATCTTCTGTGGTTCAGTACCTAGCGATCATGTGTAGGACAGCATTGAGCGATCCTGTGTGGGTCAGTGCTGAGCAATCTTGTGTGGGTCAGCACCGAGAGATCATTTGTGGGTCAGCACCTAGATATCATAGCTGGGTATGATGATGATTAGTGATCCTTCATGGGTCTTCTTCTTAAATGAGTATTTTGATTCGGTAGTTACATCTAATCATCTGTACTGTTGTACCTTAGTTATACCTGGTGTGTGATATGTTCATACTTGAGCGGTGCATTCATTTTTGGTAATACCTTGGTGGTATTCTTCAATGTGGAGTACCCCTGTGGTACTTACCTTTTCAATATTCTTTATTTTGTGGAACACTATATATTTGGGCTTTAGAGTTGGATTCTGTGTTTCCTCATGATTGATATGGTTTACTTGATAACATAGGTATATGTATCAGCATATACCTAAGTAGGTATGTTATTTGATTTCATGCTTTGTGGTTTATCCTTGGTGGATTTTGTGAGACTTTGGGATTCTTGAGTTCCCTATTGAGTATCGTTAAACTCAACCCTGTAAGGGTTATGCCTACACATCATTCTATTTGGTGTAGATGACTGACAGTGCTAACTGAAGATGAGTGTACCAAGACTGGAGGTGGCTCGGAGGTGGACATTAGATGAGGCAAACTACAGAGATGGTTGTTCATGAGTTGTACCTACCCTTCAGGTAGGATTCATGGTGGACGATCTAAGAACTGCTTTTCACCCATCAATCATCTTGTACTTTCAATTTCTTGTACCTTCTAGTTGGGCTTGTATACTGGCCGCTTTTACTTATTGTACTCACTCTATTCACTTTTTAGTTTACTTGTCTTCATATTTGTTGTGTGCTTGGTTGTGTGTGTTACAGATCATAAAGGCAATGTCGTCCCAGTTTTAGGGAATATGCCTTCAGTGCTAGTTTCCAGACCCTGGCCTATGGAAGGCAGGCTAGGGGTAGTCACGACACAGGCCCCGGGGACAGGTCATGACACATCATGATGAAAGGGGATAAATAATATAACAATCAATGTAATTTTCAATCATCTATCTATGTGAATAATTAAGAGGCCTAAAAGGGGGATTTTGAAATGTAAAAGTATGAATGGATTGTTATAGTGTTTGAAATTGACCACAATGGGATGATATGATTTAGGAATGAGATATGTGTCGAGCCAATTATAGAATTAATGAATGAGATATTAGATGAATCAAATTGCTCACCATTATCTATTTATCCTATAAATCCAATGATATATAGATATCCTTATGTGGATTACTAAAGGGAAAACAAAAATTGTATATTTTAAAAAATGTATCTCATTTTCTAGTATATTAGTAAGTTAAGGATGAACATAAAAATTATAAGGGTGAAATTAAGCCATTATCGTACAAATTTGGGAATGTGAAATCATCACCATAGATTTATTCATACGAAAAACATAAACATAAATATACCATAAAATTATTTTTCTTTTAGTGGATCAACTTATAATATTTGTTCATTTTATTTAATTAGGGATGATTTATTAATAATCATCTTTCCAGGACATACATTAAGAAAGTGGTGTGTTTGTATGGAGTACCATTATAAATCATATTTTATTGAGATAAAATGTTTACCTCAATTGTTAGGATATGTATTTACAATCATGGAATATTGAGAATAGATTTAACACTATAAATAATCATAAAACAAATTGTTAGTCTAAGAAGATTATTGAAAATCATGAATGTATATTTAGAACATACACTAAATATTACATTAGTGTTTTGGATTATCACCTTCCTCTGAAATAATATTGATACAACAATATATTTCAATCATGAATTCAGATGTCTCATTATGAGGTTATATATGGTAATATTTATATATCACTAATATGTTGGGATGAAATTTTAAAATTAATGATATTAGTACAAGATATAGAAAATTAATTTGTTGAGATAGTTAGATCGAATCATAATGACAATGTAGAATATCAGATTCTATAGAAAATTTAAATTGAATATTTAAAATGAGAACAATATTTTTAAGTTGGTGAAATTATATTCATATGAATATCCCCTTGGAATAATGTTATGATAATTAGAAATAATGGGAATTAGAGACATATATATATATATATATCTTAGGATATTCTAATAGAATTGGGATGGTATCTTGATGTTTGGTTATAACACCAAACCTCTCTCACGTTTATTTTTTGTTCTATGTATCTATTTTTATAGACAACATAACTAATAATTTTTATGTGAATAAATTAGAGGTTGTGCATGATATTTCATTAGGTGAAAAATAGATATATATATATATATATATATATATATATATATATATTATTAAAGAGATTAATAGATACTAAAAAATAACGACTTGGTCAAATGTTTTTGGAGAGACCATAAATTTTAGTAATTGACATGGTAACCTAAGGACGTATTGAATTATATGTTTCTTTATCTATTTACATTATAAAAAAGGAATTAATAGGGGTAAATAAGTTTAAGTTTGGTATAATTTAACACAATGATATTTTAGAAAATATTTATGCTTAATAAATTTAATTTCTCTGATATCTTGAGCATCATGTAACCCAAATACATTGTAAAAATTTATGTATTAAATTATAATATAAATAATTATTATATAGTTAAATGAAATTAAACATAATAATTACTTTTAAAATGGTTCAAATTCACCTACTAGAATACAGTTAATTCTTGAGAAACATATTTTAATTTCTTTTTAATTTATCATTTTTTATATATAATACTTTTAAGGGATTATATAAATATAATTTTCATAAAAATTTAAGTTAATAATTACTAAAATTATTTATGTAAATTGATGAAATGGTTATGAAATTATATAGAATACTAGTGTATTAATTCTTGGTTAAACTAAAAATTTTGTTTATAACAAAAATGTTATATTAAATTTTTTCTATATAAAAATAAATCTCATGTATTTAAAAAAATAAAAATTACTGATTTAATTTGTATAAGAATTAATGACCATTCATAAAATGATTACCAATTATTTCAAAATGAGGATAAAACCATTTAATGGTAAAAAGTGAATTTTTAACTAAGCTTTTTTATATACGCAGTTTATTTTATATTAATAATTTAAAATAATAACTCTTGTTTATTAAATATAATGAACATTTTAGAAAAAATATTTAATAAATTTGATTAAAATGTATTTACTGGTTGTTACATGTAAATACATGATAATAAAATATTTTTTACGCAAATATATATTATTCTATTAAATAGGTTTTTACATGTTATTTGTGCGGTTAAAATAATTATTATAAAAAAAATTAGAAGTTGAATCATATAAAATGGAAAAATATTTAGAATTATAATACCAATGCTTTAAAATAAAATCAATTTTATTTTCAGTTATAATGAATACTTACCTTGTTTAGTTAAATCACTATGGTTGTAACATCGTTGTTTTATTTTAATCTAGGAGATATTTTAGGCATATAAAAATTCCTTTAAATTTATTTATAAATAATATAGGTCATTAAGAGAAATGTTTTGGTGGATAAGGGTATCTTAATTTTTTATTGGATATATGAGGAATTCATTGGTCTTATTGTGGTTATAAAATAGCCACTAGGTAGCTAGTGGTACCCACCTTTTAGCTGGGGGGTTTTAGTAGGTCTATTGAATTATGTAAAACACATCATCCCACTAGTTTTTCCATTAGAACCGTAGTGGATTTCCCTGAATCATTGTATAATCGGTGCACATTCACCAGTTAGTTAGTTTTGTAATTATACTACTGGTGAGGCCCACAGTCTCATCTATGTGCTGAAACCGAGGGTAAAATTATTTCACTCCATTTGATTTTAATTCACCATGTTCTGAACCCATTTATAATCCAACATCAAACAAGAAGTCCATATTCTATATTTGATTAATGACCTCTTGATTTTTGTAAATTCTAACTCATATCCCCTTTCTCATTTAATGTAGGATTGATCTGATGACTCTAGAATGATGAGTTTATATTAGATCTATCATAAAACCTACGTCCAATTTTACAGTAGAGTATTTATTTTTAAAAAATATGTGAATTACACGAAGATATATTTATTTTCCCCCACTTTGATAAAATATTATTGTGAAATCATTACTGTTGACAATGTTCCTTGATCGAAACAATATCTACCATCGACAAAGGATGTTTTTCATGTATGGTTTTAGGTATCATCTTCCTAAACATATTACAGATATAGGATTTATGATCATAAAATAACTAGTTGAAATTTTTTGGTTTATTGGAGGAGTATTATTCATGTTAATGCAATATGCACTTTACCAGAGAAAGAGAACTCAATAACATTGATTTCTGTAAGTACTGTGATTAAATGAATCATCATGATACTATCTTCCTTATTGAATATATATTTTATTAATGGGTTGTTGATGGATTGATTTTCATTATCTCGACACAAGGATCTCTTCTATAATTGATGAAAAATACCCAATTTATTCATTGACTGAAAATAGATCTAGTGAATTTTTTCTTCCTTTTAAATATCATAAAATTCATTATGTTGACAGAATCTGTAAGGTATGTGATTCTAGTATCAACTTCATGAAATGAAATATTTTTAATCCTTTATTATAAAAAATATTTTATGAAAAAACAAAACCATATATGTTCATATTTGATATGTGAGATCATTCATTTTGGGGGGGTTTTATGGTTTGGTTATCAAAATTATTAGAACCCTTGGATTTATTCTTCAAAAATATTTTGGTATTTAGTAGCCTTAAATTTTAGGTTCTTTTATAAACTTCTTATACTTGATTCTTCATTCTTTGTAAGGGATTATGTTGCATCATTTATGGAAATAAATTGTTTGTGTGAGTGTTTCTATGATACACAACATAATCCTTGTTTAGATGATAATTTAAAGAGTTTCCTATCACCATTATTGATATTGATCGTTTTTTATTATATGATGCTATAGTATTTATAATGATGTCATTATGTTATTTCTATACAAATTTCATTTTTTATGATAAATTTTCTTTAGATTTTGGTTCTCATTATTCCTGATAGGTGGATTTGTGTGGAATATTGACCCTTAGAGGGGAAATGTGCATGGAATGTTAGGATGATGATTGTGGAACCATAACATTTGTAGAAGGATGATTTAATAATTGACCATACTAGAACTCAATGCCCTGTAGATATTATGTAAACCTATCTTCACTCAAATCCTTATGGATACTCAGTACATGTTCAGTAGTTTTCTATGTGGCTTGACTCGAGATTCAATTCCTCGAGGATATTGGGTATCATATCCCCATCTTCATGATTAGTTCTTGATCACATGACAGATTCTTCAATCATACTCTCAGAATGAGATATAATATATATGAATATGGATCATTATTTCTTAGTAAATAGACTTGTTCTCCAAACATGACTTTTTATTAATTCTGGTTAATTTAACATAATCATTGAAAACACATGTTATACATGTGATCATTTGTAAATGACTTATTATTGATGTCCTGCTAGGTTTTAATACACACTAATTGTATGAAAATTTCAATTCACAGATATGATTCATGTATATAGGTTCATTCATGGGAAATGGGGCCATGGGATATAGTTCATCTAATGACTATGGGGTTTGGTGTAGTATTAGAATACAAATAGAATGATACTATTATTTATTTATTTTTTTACCTACCATCACATTTCCTTTTTTTTAGTTTTCCATATATTGGTAATTTTTATTTACAACATCACATTTTGGAAAATTTATTTTATTTATTTTTTCATTTTCATTTTAAGATTTATTTATTTTATTTATTTCACTCTTGTGGGGATATTATACTAAGGGAATCACAACCCCACTAATTGACATCAAACCCTCACTTCCTATTAGGACCCTCTAATAAATGGTGAGGAAAACATGAGGTAATATATATTTATAGATATAACTTAATAGTTTTGGGTTGGGGAATTAAAAAATGATACAAACACACAATTATTTTTACATTTCATTTGACTGTCCTTCGACTTGGTAGAAAGGAGATAGTTGTTTGGTACTCAAGAATAGGATTTCACATGTGGCATGCTAGCTCATGTGTAGTGGGTCTCCTTATTACCGTAGAAAGATATTTGTTACAATTATAAAGGATTATGGGTGAATTAATACATAATGCATATGCACATATTATCACATTCCAAATATATAGTTATTATGTGTGTCACATTAGT
This sequence comes from Viscum album, assembly GCA_963277665.1. Lineage (NCBI taxonomy): Eukaryota > Viridiplantae > Streptophyta > Magnoliopsida > Santalales > Viscaceae > Viscum > Viscum album. The sequence continues at coordinate 694,177,012 of OY728164.1, forward strand.
CATTTTATTTAATGTCTTGATATGTGCTATCTATTCAAGAGAGATCTATCTGATATTACTGAGTGAAATATATGTCTCGTTGTTTTTGTGATATATATTATAGAAGTAATTAGTTGAACCTAATAATTTTTTATGTTTATATATATATACTTGACTGTGAAAAATGTTCTGGGGGGGAAATATGTTGGGGTATTGGTAGACTCCCAGGAGAACCTTCGTGAGATAACATATACTTGTATGTACATGTCTTAAATATTATAAAGATTTACTAAGAGTTATATAAGAAGTCAATATGAGTAATACTCTTGGGTACTTTATCACATGTGGGTTAGAATAATCCCACAAGTGAGGGTTCCACTACATTATTTCCTACTTTATTGGAAGATGAAGCAGAGCATGCTCTTGCACATTCTATAGTGGTGTAAGAAATGAAATCTCCTCATCAATGGGACCATATACATGTTATTTCCCATGTTTTAGGGTCACCAAGGTCTGTGGTCAACTATTCCATAAAATTATTTCCCTATCAAAAATTAGCCTTTCTGGGAACTGGAGGTCCAAGGATGTAGGGGACTGAGTAGACTTCGTCGATGTTCTTTTTTAACATGTTGAGATACCTAAGGATATGAAGGTGAATCAATATGATGTCATGATATAGGAAATGAATACTATTAGAGATATATTAATGATTACTACAACATTTTATACCACATTTTTGGATAACAATGTTTTAAATTACTTAATATCTACATAATGTGTTGTTTCCATAGACATACTGATCAAGTATTCTTTAGATATACTTTCCATCAAATCACTATTCTTCAAGAATTTTGACCATATTATGTAATTAATATAGTTTTATATAGTCATTACTACTTAGGAAAGTCTATGGGACATCATAATACTAGATTTTATGATATTTGATGTGATTACTGATATTAACTGGCTGATTACCTTTCAACGCACATCGACTACTATCACAGAAAGTTGATGCTTTATTCAGCCAATGGAGAAAATTAATTACATACATATGTATAGAACTATGAAAAGGTAGAGTGGGTCGAAACATGATTCATCTTGGGATGATCATGGAAATGATTTTGGGCTTATCTCTTTTAGCTTGATCCATGCAGATCCCCTTATGTTTTCCTCTAGTGATGGATCTCTATTTGGATGTCTTTGTCAAAAACATTATTGGACAAAAATTGAGTGAGGAGTGTTATCTAAAAATGATCTCATTCATAGTTCATAAACTATTTTCAAACCACTTATCATATCAAATCATTTGATATAATGGATCTCATGGTTCAACTTGAGGACTTCGAGCAGAAGGGTTTTATCAGGATACGCACTTCATTTTGGCATAAACTTATATTGCTCCCAAAAAAGGATAAATATATTCCAATACTCAATGTAGATTACTAGAAGATAAACCTTGTGGTTATGATAAATTGATACCCTTTTCCTATGATCAATGATCTCATCGATCAGTTATATATTCTTGTGGTTCTCCAAGATTTATCTATGGTCAAGCTATCAATAGTTATAATTTTGAGATGATGACATCCCGAAGATAGAGTTTCTAAGACTTTTTCATCTATAAAAGTTTATAGTTGTAATTTTTTTAAAGAAAATGTAAATAAAATGTTCATGGATATTAGTAGAATGATAATTCACCTATATCATAATTATTTCGTCATTGTTTTCATTAAAACACCCCCATCTACTCATTGACAATGAAGTATCATGCCAGATATCTTGAGATAGACCTAAGTAATATTTTAGAACATATTATTTTTTCTATGTTATTAAAGGTTACCTTTTAGATTAATTTTTTTATGTTATTATAGAATGTGGTATTTGAGAATGGTAGATACATATACCTAGGGATATTGGAGGTATGTGAGTCTTGGACACTCCCCTAGAAAGTATTTGATATTATGATATTTCATGGATTAGAGGAATATTGCAAAAAAATTATTCATGAATTTTCATGTTTATTAAAACCAATTACTAAATTAAAAATTCCGAGAGTGATGGTCCAGTGGATTCACTAATAAGGAAAATATTTTCTTGAGTTAATGTGGTGGTTAACTACTAATCCATTGTTAATTATTTTTAATACATGGATTTTATATGCTGTATAATATGATGCATGAGGCATGAATTTGGGATAAGTACACATATAAAGAGAGTGAATATATTCATGTGGCTAAAATTATCTATCGCCTCATGTGAGAAAATATCCTACCCATGAATTATATTTGGAAGTGTTTCTCCGTGCATTAATATGGAGATCTGATATTTTGAAGCCTAATGAAAACAATGATTTGATCCTGATACATTATAGAGTTGTAGTTCTAGCATCTATCAAGGCTGAGTCGATGAGATGCCTATATAAATCTATGTGTGTGGTGAAACATAGAGAAATTAATATGATCTAAGACATCAAGATATGATTATGGTGGGAATGTATGAAGATGAACATTGGATGATTAATTTACTAATGTCTTATCATCAATTGGATAAAGATTAATCTTTAGTGTCCTTGATGTTTTCTCCAGCCACATCCTATGAATTTTCAAAATTCAAGGACATCATGGTTGAATTTTTAATGGAGTTTAAAACATCCCTAAGGATTCATGATGTTATTTGTGTTATTGATGATAGGTTTTTGAAGGTATCTCATTTCTTATGGATCTATAAGTCTCAGTAAGTATACAAGATAGGATAACCACATATCAATAAGATAGTACACTTATATACAATTCCCTCAACAATTAATCTAACTGAGGTGAATGTTTTTGATAATTATTTGGGTATAGATTCCAAAATTTTTTAAAAACTAATCTGATATTGATACCCATGTATCATTCCCAAAACTGATAGATAGTTTAACCAACTATATTTATTTTTATGAACATGTTTTAGGTTTATTTCATTACCATCAGATGAGATTAAGATAATCACTTAACTTTGGATGATCTAAAAGTAATAATTTAATTTAGATGAAACCATATGAGTAACATTATGGTAGACCATGTAATTCACTGATGTATTTGCATGAGGTAGGTAAGGAAAATCTAATGGGACCCACTGTAGTACGTAATAATTCCTAGAGGATGCTAATGATCATAATAAGGTTATTCATAGATCATATAAGGATGAATTATTATGAAAACCATTAAAGGATATCATTGGAGTTTGTTATAGAAAATTGTGGTTTTATGTGGATGACTCTTTTTCTAGATCACTAACATTTGGATATACATGGGAGGCTGGCATCACACTATGTTGGTACCCTTAATATCACCATGTAAAATAGTATAGTGTAATACCTTCTAAATCATGACCTATGAACAAAATTATGATTGACATGTTTTATCTATCTTATATTTGGAGGTCCATGTATGATCCTATTCATGCCATGGACTGCTAGGATGTTGAGATGCGGACTAAAAAATCAAACATTATGTACCTAATGTTGATTATAGACTAGGATTATAATGAAAATTATGGGAAATGATACTACAGGTTAAAGTTCAATGGTTTAAAATATTGATCCAATAAGGGATTTGGATGTGACAGAATGATGTTTGGGATTAATGGTCTGAGTTGTTCTAGTATATCCATGTATGAAATTCATGTAGATGACAATTCATAAAAGGGATAAAATTATAACAGACTTGTTTTATTTCTATGAATGAGATATTTCATGTTTATAGAAAATTCATTCAATTTTTTTCTTGACTTGGGTGGTTAAGAGAAATAATATTCATTGTTATTTGTTTAGGAACTTTTTATTGGGGATTTAAAAAAAGTGAATATCATTGGTGTGGCTTGAAAATAGCCACCTTATAGTTGGTAGAACTCACCAGTGAGTTTGTGGAGTTTTAAAAAGTCATTAAAATTATAAAAACACTATCATCCATCTCTTGTTACGGGAATAACCTAGGTTGTTCAACCCCACACACTTGCCAACTAGTGTCCAGACAATGGCCCTTCAGTGTCACAATCTAATGATAGTACAGCCACCAATATTTAAATCTTTTATGGTTTTGGCCACTATTAACAGCCAATTTTATACATTATTCCACTTTTTCAAAAATATAGAGACCGCTGTTGATTCTTGGAAACTCCCATTCATATCCCCTTTCTCCTTGAATGTGTGACCAATATCATGATTCTATAATGGTGAGTTGCTTTCTTAGATAACTAACATTAAAAAACCAATTAGGATTAAATTGATACCATTAAATATTTCATCCCTTAGAAAGATAATCATATATTTTATATGAATGTTAGATATTATGTTCTTTAATAAAAAATAAAGATAAAATATAACAATAAAAGATATAAACTAACATATATATTTATAGTGGTTTTGGGAATATAATCCCCTTAATCCACTCCACTACCACTATTCTCAACAAGTTTTATGATTTTTAATAGACCAATCATTTTTTCATGGATGTGAAATCTTTTTTCCAGTGACTTCACTATTCAGTTAAATTATTCAACGCTATTTATAAGAACATGAAATTTCAAATGATATCTAAAAAGGAATTATAAGTAAAATCCTTCAAATAATATATTACATGGAATAATTTAATTGAAGTATAGAAATAAAATGGGTTTATATATTTCAACTCACTATTGAAAAAATAATTATCTCAAAGAGACATAATTTGATGAGTTAGAGGCTCATGTATTGCATTATAAACAAAAAAAATTATTGAATGTATAATTTTCTTATGAAGAGATTATTCTTATTCCATTTTATTTTAAAAAAATAGAGTTTTTTTGTTGAGGTTGTAAGAAAATAATTCAATTTATTTTCTTTTTCACTTCACATATCATGCCTAAGTTTGCAGTTTCACACCACCACTACAAAATTTCAAAGATAATGTAAATATTCTATTTTAAATTAATTGCATAGGATATATAGAAAATATGGATCATCAAAAATAACTTATCATTGAAATTCATAGAAATCAGTAGATGAAAATAAAATATATCATCATCATCCTCCAATATCAGTACATAGATATTATTAAATTCAATTTTAAGATAATGGTGAAATCAATCAATTAATGGTTGTATGGAATCATTATAAACATCACTTGGGTTCTTTAATGGAAATATATACAACCTAGAATCATGACATAGAAATTATGAATAATTGAATCCACTTGGACAAATTGATGATCTGAAACCACATAGCCAAATTATAGAATTAAATCTATGTCATTGTTTTACTTAACATAAGCAAATTGAGTCAACCATAAATTTTATTTACATAGATCAATATCAGTTATCCAATTTGAAATAATATAAATATTTAATTCACATAGAAGATTCACCAAATTCAACATTATTAACTGATGCGATGTAGTTTATTTCACCACATAGATGATTCACATAATTGATTTTTTCACATAAACAATTTATATATATGACTGATCACATTGGTGATTTATTAAATATATGGTTACTCATAATAACTTTTTAGTGTATCTTAATTATTATATAGATGATTCCCCTCTAGGAGGTATTCTTGACATTAGAAATTTCAATATATGAGTTTTCTTAATGTAATATTTTTTTGTAGTCATTTCAATTAATTTGGAAATTGAACGACATTTTCGTTTCCACCACATTGAAAAAACTATCACATATATAAATTTCCAAAAATAAGAATATTCAGAAAAATTTATAGAATACATATATTGATATATTAACCAACATGTACATAATAATAAAATAAATCCTCATAAACTCACATATAAAAAATGGTGATTAGTAAAGTTTGATGGGTATCTGAGTTAATCAAAACATAATATGCTTAAGATATTTTTTTATTAACATTAGTCATCAAAAAATAGCACTATTTTTGAAGACCAAAAATCCCATAAAATCTACTGTATATTCTAGTAGAAAATTAATAAAAAATTTAAACAAATAGTTTAATATAACTATAATAATAAGGATTAAAAATTGTATTTCTTAAACCCTTAGTTATATGTTTCAGTTTTAAAATATAGTAACTTATCCCCCTTTAAAACAGTGTTCTTAACAATTTTCATAATGGATAACTCCAAGGGTAAAAAACGTATCCCCCTTTTGATATGGTTGAAAACTTCTACCCCTTTTATGTCAGTAAAAATGAAGTATAACAGATATAAGAACATATTAATGTATGAATTCAAGATACTAACTATTTATGTGTTGTGAGAAAGATGAGTATGAAATTATATGCATGATGAGGTTTTATTAATTAAATAAATAATATAAAAAATATAAAAAATCAGGATGAAACACAATATAATTAATGAACTGATAATGTATTTAATTAATTAGTTTTAAATTATAAATAAACATTCATTCAGGAAATTATAAAATACAAGTCAAGGAACATATATTGGTTCACGTGATGGTTTTATTAATGTTGAAGCACATATTAGAGTGCATGGTGTCATTGTAGATAGAACTAATGAATCATAAAAAATAATATATTTTATATTCTATTTTTCATGAATTAATTAAAGGATTGGGACCAATATGTCGCCTTCCTCCCATCTAAAACCAGGCATTATCACAAATGTCTAACTATGGAATAACATTTGAGTTGAAAAAATAACTATTAAAAATAAATTATTCGATAATAATTTATGAAAAAAAAATATAATTCATTTCTTGAAAGACATATTTAAAATTTCTACTCTCCCTGGATAGAAAATTACTGAGTCTGTTATAGTTTGAGGGAATAATAAGATTTTTCATGATTGTAGATGAAATTATAGAAAAAATATCAGCAAGAACATTTTCGTAATTAGGTTCATATATTATTCCACATATATTTTATGACTACGTAGTGAATTCACTTTTTCTTCTATGATATTCCCTAAAAATTGAAAATTATGGAAAACTTCCTTTAAATATTTGATAAAAGATGAAATAAATGATCACTAATAATTTTTTGGGTTTGACTGATATTGAAACTTCTTGAGGGTTGTACAAAACCAAATCGATAATTATAACTGGAGATAACTAATTTGATGATTATTTTGGGGATTATTTTAATGATTCATACTGATATGAATGAATTACATCTATGGTATACATAGTAACCGAAATCAAATATATTTATTTATGTTTTCTGAAAACCACTTTGGTTTTTTATAGATAACTTCTTTGAAGTGGGTAATTAAATAACTTGCTTCTCTTTAAAAATTCATGGGTTCTCATTCCACCAACCAAAGATATGTATAAATATGACCAATGTGTTCATTTAGAAACATAAACAATCTATCACTAATCATCATTATGGATTTTTGAGTGTAATGGAAATAAAAAAGAAACATTATTTTCCATTTCATTAATTAACTGTGGACATATGAATATCTTCATAGGGAATCAGAATCTAAGAATAAATGAAACTAAATATTATATTATCATAATAAATCCATTCTTGAATATTAGAAAAATTGGAGGTAATGAAGTACCAAAAAAAGTGAGATAAAACAACTTTATAAAATCAAAATTTAAAAAACAGAAAACAATTCAACGATAGAAAAGAATCTTTTACATAAGCCTAAAAGTAATTTATCTCCTCATGAACAACATGACATAAACCTGATTTTATTGATGATGAATCCTCATACAAATCAATTTCGATAAAACCAAATTAATAATATTAAAAAACTCATCCTTTTTAGTGAAAACAATATATCAAACCACTTATCATGGATTCTATTTCCAAAATATCTATAGAACTTATACCGAAACAATATTGAGCTACATGTCTATCTCTAAAATAATATTTATTATTGTTGATTAGAAATCCCCCATTCCTACAAAATTAATAAAATTTGATTTACTGACAGATGGAACATTAAGATCTCTGATCGCATTTTTTGAAATAACCAGTTCCACTTTAAAATTAAAATAATATACAATTATATTTTTAAGCTCCATAATCATATAATTATCGAATACATATATTTCCATGATTTCTAAAAACTTGAAAATAGAATGATATGATTTCTGTGAAGATGAAGGTAATTATTGTACCGATTGTGTATGGGAATGATTTCAAGATACTATAACTAGATCAACCCCACTTCTTATATAAAAAAATATTCATTGATAAATTCGGTCATTTCATTTATTAAATTATACTAAATCTATAGGTATCTAAACGTAAAGATCATACCCCAAATCTAAGATGAAATATCATCAGAAACATTATCAGTTGACTCAAATTCTATCTTCATATGTTGATCTTCCTTAATAGACATACCAATATCACTGACATCAAGTATCTAAGTAGCCACATCATCTTAAATCTAGATAGAACGATTCAATGTAATACTAATTTCTGAAACTAAATATTCATCTCTTACTGATGATTTCTTATATACTCCCATAGTAGACACCATCTTCATAGATGTGCATCACTTGGTTGTGAGGTCTGAGCTTACCCCCCCCCCCTAAGTCACACAATCCATAACAATAAAGGATTTCAAGTAGAATCCCATGAATATATAATTGTATTGAAGATAAATTATTATCATATATTACATTTATGAATCTTCAACCCATCCCCTTATTTGAATTCTATAAATTTCTTCTTCAGATTAGAATAAATTAATCTTCTATATTTATAATAGTTTTACTTTTTATTTTCCATCACAAAAATGATACATGAATTTCTCCATGTATATTAGAAAACTAAAATTTATATTATTGATTATGACATAAATTATATATTTATATATATCTTGAAAAATAATTTTCCCTATTTTTCCTCCATTTTATCCTATACTAGTATACACAAATTTACATAGCACATCTCATTAAACTTATATCTCTTTTACATTATTCCTTAAAAAATTAGTGGTTGAAAAAAATAAACACATCTATTGGGCCTACCATTAATATCTCAAAAAGATTCTAACTAAAATTAAACCCCTCCTCATGTGGAAAATAAAATACCCAATACATTTCTACAAAATAAATAAACGTGGTTGTTACTATAACAATTGATTATATTACATCCTATGTTTTATTAAACAGAAACTAAAAATTCATTACCACATCATTTACTTATTTATCAAAAAGAAACCATTATTATTTACCCCCGAACACAAAATCCAACCCTGAAGCTGCATCACTTTATTTAAAATCAATTTCATTGCCTTAAACCATGTCATATCAAAGTATTTTTCCATTAGAACTCTTATTTTACATCCTTTGATTTCTAATACAATCTTGATCTTCCAACACCATCACACTTCGACATTCCCATTTCAAGGAAGTTGGATGAAGTTTAAAAAATCATTGAGAGGTTTGGGATGATGGTTAATATTTAATGGTAGGTTATGTATGCATATGGAAAAGGATTGGGGTATGATATTGTAATCCTTCAAGTACGCAATTTACAATGTGCTTATGTACCCAATTTTTGTTTAGGTTTACTTACAACTGATGAATAATTATAATACACAAATAAATAGAAGAAAATAATGAAATTCCTCTTTAAAAAATTTAAATAAATAGGTAATATGAATTATAATAATTTATATTTTTATTAAGCCACATTTTACAAAATAATAATCATTTTTAGTTTTCATGAAAAAATAATGAAAATAAAAAATTAAATATATTTAAAAATTAAAACCACTTATAATTTTATAAAATAAAAATTCTCAAACAAAAAGGGTTTAGTAAAAATATATTACAATAGATTCTTTATAGAGATAAACTCATGGGAAATACCACATTTTATAGTGTTATCACATAACAAATGACTTATAAAATATCTATTATTTATTATTGAATTATTTATTATATTCATAGAAATATTTAATGAAATGGTGTTATACATTTAACTAAGAATTTATTTAAATTTAACACAAAAAACATTATGTTCTTTTTCATCCACAAGACTTGAAAACAACAATTACCTGCAGAAATATATATTTCTTATGCATTAAATAATACAATACAGATTTAATGATTAGAAGACTAGAAATCTAGGGACATAACTAACAAATATAGAGTTATATAATTACTCTTCTTATATAGCCTATAATAACAAAATTTAGAATCTGAGTATGATGTTATATCAAAATCATTTGTTCATGGGAAAATAATGAAATGAAAAATTGTTCCTTTAATTATATTAAAATAATTTTGGAAGTATATAAATGTTATTCTTTAGGTTTTTATTATATTCATGTAAAAATACATGATAAAAACATAATATATTCTCTACTATAATTTAAATACAATAAAGAGCCAATTATTCCTCTATAAATATTATTTTTAACCGGTTTCACATATTCATCCAAGTCAATTTTCTCATTAGAACTCATATGAGTAGTTTTCACAATATCACCTACAAGTTCGTATAATTTACCAAAGTATATTGTGTATTTTATTTCATTCATCAAATTCCCAAAGTCATTTTGATAAATTTTAAATCCTATAAAATTATTTAACTCTCTCATAATACTTATTTGAAATACTTATTCAATATTTTTGAAAACCAATTTCACAGTTTTTTTATTTATAGAACAATAAATTTCATCATCAAAATATATTTTCTCCAACAAGATATTAAAATATGATGTTTTCTTAAATAAATTAGTATATTCCTTACCTAAAAAAATCCCATTTGATAAAAGAAAAAACATAACTGTGAATACCAAAATCTAGGTGATTTTTTAAGACCACATGGTTATTTGATATGATTTAAAACTAAATTTGGAAATTGATTCTTATCAAGACTAAAATGTTGTTCAATATAAATATCTTTTAATACAAAAAATATTTATAAAATTGGGTTTTAAATCTATCTCATATAATTTAAAAGTAATATTTTATGCATATAATAAAATAAAAATGATGGATTCTAATATTTCTATTGGGGAAATTGTTTCCTCTTAGTCTATACCTTTTTCTTGATTATATCCTTTAGCTACAGGTCCATACTTATTTATAGTTATCACATCAAGACCATCTTGTTTAATTATAAAAACCAACTTTTCCTATAACATGATATTTAGTGGGCCTATCATATAATTCCCATATATTTTTTTGAACTATTTTAATCCATATAGCATGGATACAATCTAATTTTTGACTTCTGTGGATTTTTAATAGACTATAGAACTAACTGACATAAAAATTGAGAGAACTATAATAATATTATTGAAATAATTCTTGCTCTAATTCATTTATATAAAAATCAACTAATTTTTTTTATGGCTTGACTGACTAAAAATTAACTTTCAATTATTCTATGAACTTTGAAAAAAAATATGGGAAACTGATAGAGTTCAATAATGGAAACTAATCGAAATCAAAAAGAATAAACAATTATTTGAATTCAATTTTATGAATATTAGAAATATTAAATCTTAAATGATTCTATTTTTGAATAGAGTCCTCCATTTTTAAGTCATCCATGATGAGGTAATTATAATTATAGTACATATTGTCATATTCTTGGATAAAATCCTCCATGTTAATATTCTATTCAATGACTCGAAAATCCAAAATTTGATTTTGATTATTGATCAAAATACACTAATACATGTTGATATCCTCTTTACAAAGCCTCCCAACCATCCTTTTAGATTCCAAATGTGATGCCCTGAAAAACTATTATAAGAACCTTTAGTTTTATAATGTGTATAACACATTACAACAAGTGTGTAAGGTACGGTAATATTCATACACATTATAATATATTTATTATAAAAATTTATTCTATATAGTTCAATGCATGAAACATAAAATTATATTGAAATTCATGTGACACATAGATATCATACATCATATGAAATAATAAAAATCCTTTATAGCATGAATTACACACAAAATAGACATTCTTCGATAGATTATGCTATATGTAATACCGAGTCTTACAGAGAAAAAATTTGTAATTAAAAAAATTATTATTTAATATATAAGATATAAACTATGTGTTAATAATAGTATTAAATAACTTATAAAAATTTATTGTTTATAAAAATAAATATGTGGTTATAAATAAATTATAAATGAATATGGGAAAAAATTGAATATTAAAAGAATATTTTTATAGAAAACTATTTTATATGATCTAACCTAATATTTCTCTTAAAAACTAATATTTTTATCAAGGCATTTTAATGGCCTTTTAAAGGGGAACCTATTTTAAATATAATTTTTTACAATTTTATTAATTTAATATTATAAAATAAATATCCTTATATAATTCATAATGTCAATATTATGTTATGAATATTTTTTGGTAGTTTTTTTAGAAACCTCAGTTTCAAGTAAACAGTGAAAAATACAGTGTTTAAGTTAAAAACTGCCTTTTTATTTTAATAACTATTAATATTAAATTATAGTATAATTTTTTAGAGAAAAATTTGATCAATTATACATAAATTAATATTATTTATTTCAATAGAAAAAATATTACATTTAAATTGAATATAAAAACATAAAAAGATTTTGAACATTTTTCCACTAGAACAAGTTACTCTATCTGTCTGTGAGATTAGAAATAAATTATTTTTTTCTCTTCTATGATTTTAAATTTATAAACCATTTTAATAAAGAAAATATTTGTTTTATAATAATATAAATTTTACTATTTTCCAAAATTATTAGTGAAACGGGTTAAAATTAATTATAGCGATTAAGGAGTAATCTCGCTTAAATAGATTAAAACCATAAGTTTAAGGGCCCAAAAAACCAAGACACCCATCCAAAACCCAAGTCCATGAAATATTTAGGCCATGAAAATTTATATTCATTTGTTTGGGGTATTTGGTGTGGATTTTTTTATATAATAACATATTTACACCCAGCTTTATTTCAAGAATACCAAGTGAGGCATTTTCCTTCCCTATAAAAGGACACCACCTCTACCCATTATTCAAACCTCTACAGCCTATTAGGTTCATCCATCCTCTGCCCACATGGACACCCAAAATCCATACCCATTACTGATAATCCTTCCATTTAGTATAATACCATACATGGATGCCTTTTGGATATCCAAAGGAAGTTACCCAGTGAAAATCTAATGACTTTTCTAAATCACACTAGTTTTTTTCCATTCTCTTACCCCTAAAATATCTGTATTATATTCATGTGTAACATAAATATCATCTTAAATATACTAGGATTTTTTTTCTGATTTTTTTTACCTGATATTACACACAACACCATCTAATGGGTAACGAACATAATGTTTCTCGTTACGGGAACTAATTCCCCACAAAACATTGATTGTTCAATTTTTCCCTACCGCTTATCATGGTGGCCATTATGATGGAAAATATGTTTTTATATATTATTTTTTATATATTTTATATCTTCATACTTATGAAATAATTTTATTGCACTTACATTTTGTACATTCTATTTTACATTAATATGTGAAAATCGTTTGAGGATGTTTAGACTACCACCCCATAAAAGGGTTGTGATTCTTTAACAGTAAATATTTTATGTATAAAATATGGTATTACATAAAATTTGAGGTATAAAAATATATATATTTTATTCATGAAATTAATATTTTTCTGGAAATATAATGTATATATACATATATATATAATTTCCTTTATTACCCTTTCACACACTTAAAAAGTTATAATGTTATTTGTGGATGTGCAGACTACCACCTTCTTATCATTATGTGATTCCTTTAACCCCACATAATTCTTTATATAATTATGTATGATAAAATAATTTTCTTTATTATATAATGATCAATCAGTAATGATACGATGTTACTTAACTTTTTTCCACAACGATCACTTAAAAATTGGAATGTTAGCCATGCAAACCCAAGGCCAACCATCTTTAAAATTATAACAAATTCAAAATTTATTAACCATATATAATGATTCATTTTAAAATTAAAATTTAGGTATTAATATTATAATTATTTTAGGGTTATTATTTTGGTGATGATTTATGATGAACCGTAGGACCATATTTAACCAACAATAGTTGTTTTGACACATATACCAAATTTGGTCAAAAACAGAAGTTGTAAACATAATTGTATGAGTAGTTGTAAAAAACATCTTAATAAGTAAAATAAAAGTACAAATAAACATAGAAAATGATATGGAGATTGTATAAAAGTAATATATTTTTATTATATAGGAATTTAATATATTTTTACCCAAAAGGAAACACAAGGAATGAGATTCTTGTCTCATATTCATTAAGTGAGGCATAATTAATTGTTGTACCCCTAATTTATTATATATGGTGTAATTAATGACACATTGATATATAATATCATTAATTCTATAATCATCATGGTATTTAAACTTTTAATTCATTGTTTATTACCTTTCAGTTTTCCAATCCATTTGTTACTAAATTATTTTGTATTTCCATATCACTTTTTACATCTATGAGATAAATGTCATATTCACTGCTTACTTATTTTGTGGGGTGTAACAAATAAACATTTTGATATTTTATATCATGATTTCTTTTTTCATCATGAAATTTAATACTTTTACTTAATATTATTCTCTCATGAGTTTTTATATTTTAAAATATTTCAATGTGGTATGGGACACTTTGTAATGTTTAAATATTATTTTCCTCAACACTAATCCTAATGGTATTTCAATGGAATTTATATTCTAGGTAGTTATATAACCAGTTTACAAAAATCACTTTCATTATTATATGGTTATTCCTGACCATTTCATATGTTATTACCATTTTCCCACTCTTTTGTATCGAGATGATTTTAGAAAATGGTTTCCAAAAACCCCAACATTATATCTCTCTTTAGTCAGAGAACCTATTTAATTCTAAAAACCTAGTTTTATTAAATGGTTTTCAAAAATGTTTCTAAAATTATTCCATATAGACATTTCTACCCTTTTTTTAATATTGTTCGAAAGAATCTTTTTGACACTTTCCCAATGAGTCATCTTCTAACATTTTTAAGTACAAAAGGAATATTAATTTTACCTCGTATGACTTTTATAGACTATTCTACTAACATTTTATTAAAGTATATTTTTCATCTTTAAAAGGTATATTTTTTGAGAAAAAAATATATACAGAAGATTTTTCAAAATATGATGATATTTTCCTCAAGAATATTTTTAAAAGATATTTTTTTCTTTCATCAGCAACAACAAGCCTCTATTGTTTCTCCAGTAAGAATTTGTTGTATTGATACAATCCTTATTCTTGTTAGGGATGGTATATGGTTTATTTGGAAAAGAATAATATTCACACTCACTTACTTGGTTTATTTCATAGTCCCCTTGAAATATCCAATCTCTTATAATCGTTTTACATAGAATTTCCACAAAATTATCTATTTCATTTATTGTCGATATTACAATATAAAAAATAGTATAACATTTTACATATTGTATATACATTGATAGTTATTTCAAAATATTGGTTTATATTTATAAATATATATCTATTACTCCATACATATATATGATAAGGCACATTGTTAAATAAATTTTTTTAATCAATGAGGAATGTTTGGGACTGGTACGACATGGGTGGGTCCTAGTTATAGATAGCCCCTCAATGCATCAATAGTATCATGGGATGAGTAATTTGTAAAGCTACCTTAGATTAATTTTTAACCTACATTTGGTAAGAATTCTTATGAATGGTCTTGAGGGTAAAGGTACCATGTACCTAGAAAACATGAAATCCAATAATTATGTATTTCCTTCATTTATATTCTGATATTATTCATACATGAGATTTTTCATCGGCATATATATGGAGGCATTTTATTTTAAGGATTAAGTTATTATTAATTAATCATATAAAGAGACTACATATCTATGGATACATTTAATTTTTAGTTCATTTTTTAATAAAATGTATTTTAGTTTCATTATGTTGTGACCACAATGTTTATAAGTAGTATTTATTGTCAACAGTTGTCAATAATAGTAAAAATTAAGAAGGAACTCTAAAGTAAATGGAGGTTGGTTGATGTGATGATACCTTGAGAATTTTAATGGATTCGTAGAATTGGATTCCATGCTTGGGAGGTCCTCCTTGTTGTTTTAATGAGATGGTTGTTTCACTGATCTTAATGTTTAAAGATCCTGAATCAAAAAGAGATACATTGTTTACAATATTTATGTATCATTTTTAAGGATGATTGAAGTGATTTAGAATTCATAATACATAAAAACTAAAAAAATGATGAAGAAGGTTGAATAAGAGGCGTGAACTTTTATTTAGCCATGAATATGTTTTATGGAAGCCATAAATTTACACTTAGAAGTTTCTTGTGGATTACTTAAAAATCAGGGCCAACCCAAGTGGTTATCAGCTATAATAAACCTGTGGCATGTCTGGGAACACTGCAGTCAACCGCGCCCATGGGGAACCAGTCATGGATAGCTATAGAGTGGCATAGTGAACTCAGATCACGCCCGAAGATCTTTCCTAGAAGAAAGGGGGCACTGGGTGGGTGCAGAGTACACCCGCATTGAACACTGTATGGGGTGGTACCATGTAGAGGGGAGGAGAATTCTAAGTAAATGCTTGGATGGATTGATACATTTGTCAGTAATCACTATATTTCCAATTCGATGTGGGATGAGTTTTAAAAAACCTATAGGCATTCTTATTCATCCATCTAATCACATATTTTTCTCGACCATCTGATCACCCGCAGAAGATGTATCTAATCTTGGATGCCCATCCATCTCATTCCACACATGTCTGAATGAGGACCATCTGATCACCCATGGGTTCTTGTTTAAACCATTTCCTCTTCAACCACCAACCGCTGCTTAACATCACTGATAGATGATAATGTTGATCAAGGTCCATGACCGAACTATCATGCCCTATCATTTTGACACTGATAATATTGTAGGAGTGCACTGAAACCATTAATGCAACTTGAATTGTCCATGCATAAAAATATATTGAGGAGAATGATATGTTGATGAAAATATAGTTTCCAAGGACATGTGGATTTGAGTGAGGATTTAAAACATGTCACATGATATACATATTGCATTCACGTGATCTCTTTGACAAGAGAAGGTCGGGCATTCGAAAAGGATACAAACTGAATATCATGGCATATCATCGAATGTGGATTTGATGATATCAAAATACCAAATATAATGAGCTTTAAATGTCACAATAATCATGGAATATCTCCGGGAATTTTAATGCATAAAATATTGGATCTTTGCTTATAAAATGGACAACCACCAATCTGATATGTGGCTACAACTTCTGAGCATTTGAGAGATCCTGTTATGAAAAATAGAGACTCTATGTGCTTTATTTTTCAAAGATACAACATAGAACAATGAACCACTCTTGGTTCGTGAAGAGAATAATTATGAACAATTTCAGTCTGCAAATAGTGTTCCTGCAAACAATTATGTGTTCACAAAGAATTGGTGTCACGTACCATTCTGGTTCTGCGAAGAGATATCCCAAAAACCACCTTCATTCTGTTGATGTGGAGAACCGCATACCATTTGGTTCGCGAAGGTTAATCGCGTAGCTTACAGTTCCACAATGGATAACAACACACCTCTCTGGAGACCCGTGTACCACTATGTATGGGAAAAAGATATGTACTCTCTGTACGAAGAACTACCATGCATCCTTTTCTTGAGCAGGAGCTATAAACCATCCTTCTTTGCGATGGTGACTTGCACACTATGTGCTTGAAGAATAATGAATATCGCATTAATGATCCATAGGAAAATAATGTGCTTGATTTGATACAACCAATTGAGAAACAAAAATCCAAACAAATGAAACAATTTAATTTTAAATTAGATCACATACTAATAAATATAAATAAGTAAAGTGGACAATCTGTGTGTTGAGAAAGGGAGATGAAAGTGATTTTTATAAAAAGGGTCATACACACATAGAATTAACCATATGCTTTATTTGATGAAATCCAAGGATCCTTGTGTGTGTAATAGAAAGTTTAGGTTTAATGCAAGGTTCTCATGCATACATGTGCATGAGTTGTGCTACACATGTTATGAAGAATTGAATCTATGAATATTTTGAATGCTCACATGAATATATAAATGGGTTAAATTCAGTTGAATAAACATTAACATCACTAAGAAGAAGATAGGAGGTAGTGTGTGTGTGTGTGTGTGCTTAATTACATATACCATTTAGGGTTTTCACATAATAGAGAAGAAAATCAATGTGCATGAATTCATACATGCACATGCACATGTGTGGACAATTAAAAAATGAACCAAAGATGTGTGCACATGTGTAAATAATAAAAATAATTGTAGATTTGTTCAACTAAATGGCACAAGAATGATCTCATTATATATGAAACAATGAAGAATGAATTAATTAAGATGATTCCATATAAGATGATCATCAGTGTTTGAATAATCACAAAGGTGTTTGTGATTTTTCCTATGAATAATATGATGAAGTAAAAGTCCATTTTTTCACTAATGAATACAGAATAATTGGAAGAGAAAGTATAGTGCATGTTTTTCACTAATGATGTAGAAGAGAAGCTGATACTTGTTTTCCTACTACATTGAAAGTATTAGTGTGAAGATAACTAAATAAGATTCCGAGAAAAACCTTCCTTTTGGAGAAGGAAGAAGACTATATCTATATTAAGTATAATGAAATAGATATATGCTGCAAGATGAACTTTTTTATCACTAGTTTAGGGATAGTATTATTTCCCTTCCCCCTCCAAAGTGTATGGACTCACATTTGGAAGAATTGTTTCATTCCCCCTCTAAAAGTGTTCAGACCCACACTTTCAATAGGATTTTTTTCTTAGCCAATACACTGTAATGGTTATCAAATTATAGTGGTTAATCCCTTCACTGGTCATTCCCATGCATCGAAGTGATATAGATTCTCTTATTGAGTCGTGAACCTTGTACAAATATCTAGTGAATATTTTTATTACATTCTATTACTGCATGTGATATTGAAAAGATAATAAGAGAATAAAGATCCAAACAGGTCAAGAGTTATTGGGATAAAAAGTTGGAATTGATTTTAAAAGTCCCCAATAATGATTCATCGCCACCCCTCTTAGCATTAGGTATATCCCCAACTGGTCCTATCAATTGGTATTAGAGCGAGGTTCACCTCTATGGGATTCTCTACCGTGATGTTATTCTCTTTTGAATACTTGAGTTTTTTTCATGACCATTAAATGAGGTAAAGTTTAATGGAATATATAGTTGTCTAAGAGCGAAAAATAATATCTACCAAGCCCATCAAGAAAATTAAAATGAATTATAAGATAATGTTAAAGAAAAATTCCCTCTTATCAAAAGAATATGATGTATATGTCTCTCCATACACTGCATAAAACAAAGATACATTAGGATTGGATTATAATGAGATGGTGGATCATCTTCCCACTAAGAAGATGGATAACATTATTACCTGAAGTGATCAAGATGTATGTTTTAATTCATTATAAAATTATTCTCAAAATGAAAATTCTAGAAAAATTGGTGATGATCAGTATGACAACTCTCAAGAGTTATCAGTTGATAGAGTAAGAATGATTCTGCATAATGTTCCTATGGAATGTTTCTCGCTTATTTGTGCATTATTTCAATATATAAAGGAATATATCACCCAATTATAAGAAGAAAATGATGCTTTCGATATGGGATTACAATAATTTATTTTTGAATATTTATACTTCTCTAGATACGTTGGAGCCTTTGGATCAACAAAGTGGGAATTTGAAATAAGTTCCTCAAAATTTCTCAAAGAAGTTGATAAAAAATAGAGAGTCAATAAGACTCCAGATTAAAAAATCCATTTAATTTTAGATGATCTGAAAAAGATAATTGATTATGAGGAAATATATTTGGATGAAAAATCCAAGAAGATCATAAAAATTTACTCGTTGTTACAAAACAATGTTCTGATGCATAAAGTTAAAGTTTAGGGATTAAATAAGAATTGTGAAGAGAATATGATAATGATTTAAGATAGAAAGATCATACATAATATGGAATATCTAAAATTGGATACTTAGTGTCCAATCATGAGAAGACACATATTGAGCATTCAGAAAAAAAAAGTGACTATTTCTACTGGTATTCATTGTTCATTGGAAGATTATATGGGTGAAGGAACTCCAACATGTGATAAGAAGATGATGACATCACTCAATGATATATCAGAAGTAGATGAGAAAGAACAGGTACCATCCATATCATCTTTTACTAATGTTTCTAAATTGATTTCTATAATAAGTGCAGGGTGAAAAATACAATCTAAACAAGAATGGATTAAGAAAGGTGATGAGATAACTACCACCATTGTCAGAAATAATAGGAAGAATAATGTGGAAGGTGGTTCCCCATAGAGAGAACAAAAAATCAAGAAGAAGGCCCAGTAATCTAATACATAGGATATCATGAAGTCAAGATTTGTGGGCCAATGTTGGTGTTGTAATAGTTTTTTGAATTATGAATTGGATTATTGGTATAATCCATTAAATGAAAAATAATAGAGAAATCCTATATCATGGGAAAGAAATCTAGAAAATAAGAAGCAACATCCATAAATTGAACATTATCTATATATTACGAAAATATTTGTAATTTTCAACATATATAATGTATTCAAGGGGAGTGGTCAGAAGGATAGTACATGTTCATCTCAACAAGTATCCAAAGATGATAAGAAAAAAAGATCACCAAAGCCATCTAAAAAAGAAGTAAGTACCTTAGGATGAAATTAAAATGATATTATAAAAAAATTCAAAATAAGATTCCAAGAAAGAAAGGTTAGTGGACCATGGATTATTAATCCAACATGAATAAGGATATTTCAATAAAAATAAATTCAATGAAGGATGACACTGAGAATAATCCAAGTGAAAGATCAAAATGGGATGACTCAGTTCTTAATGATGTATTGGTGATCTGCCTAGAATATTTGGAATGAATGAGAAAAATGAAAAATTCACATGCTAAACATGTGAAAATTGAAATGATAATATTTCATAGGATGACAAATAATTTTTTTGTGTTAGGTTTAATAAGTCTAGTCATAATTTTTGAAATTACATCGAATTAATTCCAACCCATTGAGAATTCATCAAAAAGATGAATTGTAAATCAGGAGATTCTATAGATTGAAAAGCATATTAAGAAAGAAGGGTCACCAAAAATGAAAGGGAATATGTATTTATATCCCCACAAGCACAATCAGAATTGATGATCAAATATGAATGTGAGAAGAGTAGATTATCTTCATTGGGAAAATCATTTCAAGTTTACTATTCACCTTGATGTAGCAAGGAGGATCCCACTTATTCTATTAACTAATTGTGTATTGTATTTATTATTATAATATAGGGAATTTAATGTGACGAAATATCTCATTAGGAGAACCTGATACTCAGTAATGTGTAGTGTTACATTGAGTGTGAAAAACATGAAGAACCTTCCAGAGTTATTATTCCAAATATTATTAACTTTAGTTCATATCAAATTCAATTAGTCTAAATATTGTTGGATGATCATTTCATTAGAAAATTTATATCATTTCTAAATCTCTCATCCTTGGTTACATAAAATAATGATCATTTTACTAAGTGGTAGTAACTCAATTATTCAGTTGCCTATGAAAATTGGCAATGCTCCATGGTCATTTATCCTTCCTATTACACTTGAATCATTTTTATCCATTTTTTGAAATGACTCTAGGAGTTTCAAGATGATTTTTCATTGATTAATTCATAGCACATCTATTATTCTAAGCCTGGAATGAATGTCTAAAGCCCTTGATGACATGTATATGATTTATCTTCTCATGAGGTATCATGAATGGTAAATAATGCAGGGATTCATTATCCAAATCAAATCCTCTTGTTTTATAAACCAAGCATTGCTCAAGTGGACATAGAATGAAATGATGGATGGAAAGTTGAATAACAATGGATTTATTCCATTTTCTTATGAT
This sequence comes from Viscum album, assembly GCA_963277665.1. Lineage (NCBI taxonomy): Eukaryota > Viridiplantae > Streptophyta > Magnoliopsida > Santalales > Viscaceae > Viscum > Viscum album. The sequence goes on from OY728164.1 coordinate 694,199,020, forward strand.
GTTTGTATTTCATATCAATAAGGGGGAAGGAAAGTGAGAGAATGAAAATTAAATGGGAGATAGAATATTCTCATTGTGATATTTACACATTCAATTGAGAATGGACATTGATGTTTTTACAACCAATAAAAAGGGGGAGATTGTTGGGACCACAATGTGTATAATTTTTATTTTTTTCCAATAGAATTCAATAATGGTCAACATGATGAACTAAATCCAAAGTGAATGGAGGTTGGTTGACGTGATGATTCCTGGAGAATTGTTTTGGATTCATATAATTTGATTCCACTCTTGGGGAATTCACCATGTTGTTTAAATCAGAAAATTTTTTCACTAATCAAAATTTTCAAATAACATGTATCCAAATGTGATAATATTTTTACAACATTAAAGTAGCATCCTTTTAAATATGATTTTAGTGATTGGGAATAGATAGTCCCAAAAGAAAAAAATGATTTTGAAGGTTGAAGAAGACGATTATAACATTACGGTGGTCAGGAATATGTTCTAAGGTAGACATGAATTTATACTAAGATGATTATTATGGATTACATAAAAAGGGGGATAGCTGAAGATATTTCTAGCTAGAATCACCCATAGTCATTTGAGGGACTAGTGGTGTCAACCACGCACATGGGGAGCTGACCAAGGCTTTCATGAGAGTGACATAGTGGATGCAGAGTTCACCGAAATAACGTTCCAAGAGAGAATTCACAGAGGTAAGGATGTATAAGGTGGGTGCAGACTGCCCTCATGGTGAACATGTATGAAGAGGTACCATATAGAGGGGAGGAGAATTCTGAGCGAATACTGGGATGGCTTGATACATAAGCCAAGAATTTCAGAACTGATGATTCGATGTAGGTTTAGTTTTAAAAAAACCTTGACACAATCTCAACCATCTATATAATATTGTGTCTCTCTCGATCATATGATCTCCCATGACAGATGGATCTAATAATGTCTTCTTGTCCATCATGTGTCGTGCATGTATGAATGAGGACCATTTGATCTTCCACGATTTCTAGTTTGAACTAGGCCATATTCAACCTCTTCCTACTGCTCGATGTCACTACTACATGATGGAGTTGATCAATACCCATATCAAAACTATCCAACACTATCATTTAGAATTTGTGAATATCATGTGATTTCACCGAGACCATGCATGAAACTTGTGTTGTTCATGAATGTAAATATCTTGAAGTGAAAGATCAGTTTAGGAAAATGGTGTTACCAAGGAAATGTGGATTTCTGTGAGGATTATAAACATGTTTTATTCTATACCTAATGCATGAGAATTATATATTTGATGCGAGAAGGTTTTGAATTCAATAATGAAATAGCCAAAGATATCATCATATTTCAAATATTGATTTGAATATTTGAAAACACCGAATATCCGATTTTTTTAAAGCCACGATCTTCATAGAATGTATCAAAGAAATTTGAATGAAGAAAATATTTGATCTCCACATATAAAAATGTGAACCATTCATCCAAGATGTGGTTGCCGCTTCCATGATTTCAAGATCTCGGGTTTTCAAAAACTGAGACTCTTTGTGCTTCAGTTCACAAAGGGTCATCACAGAACCATGAACCACACTTGGTTCACGAAGAGATGAGTCGCAGAACATTTTTATTCATGAAGATATATCTCTTAAACTATTAAATGTTCACTAAATTTCATTACCACATACCATTCTGGTTCTGAAATGTGAATTCCCGTGAACTAGCTCCATTCCAGTGAAGTGGAGAACTGTGTACCATTTGGTTCACAATGGTGAAGAACATATCCTCCATTTCTGAAAAGGATAACCACGCACCACTCAGTTGAACAACATACAACTTCGTACGTGATGGGGATATGCACTCTCTGTGTGATTATGTACTATGTATCCCTTGAATGAAGAGGATTTGTGAACCATCCTAGGTTTAGAAGGATATTTTCACACTCTATGTTTGAAGAATAGTGGATATCGCATACCTGATGAACATGCAAATCATGTTCATTATTTGAAACAACCAATTGTTTAAGAACAAGAAAAACAAGTTCAACCATCTTTGATTAAAGAATATCGCATACTAAAAAATATAAAAAATTAATGTGGATAGTGTTTGTTTTGTGAAAGAGAGAATAATTCGTTTCAATAAAGAATGGACTTACATATATGGAATGCCCTCATATGATTTATTTGATGATACCCAAGGCTTCATGTGTGTGTGTGTAATGGAATGTGGAGGTTTCAGGAATGGTGCACATGTATAAATGTGCATGAGTTGTGACCCACATATGAAGAAGAAGTCAAAGTGATAAGATTATACATGTAGAAATTAATATGTAAAATTGTAAAAATAGTTTGAAAAAATATTAACTGCACAAAGTGGAAGAGTGGAAGACGTGTGAGTATTTGTGTGTTCTTAACAATCTATATCTTCTAGGGTTTTTGTAGAAGATAGTAGAAATTTTTTTGAATGCATTAATGCATGCACAAAAACATGTAAATATAATTAAATAAAGAACCTAAGCTATGTGCAAATTTGTATAGAAGATAACAATGTGGAAAGAAGTTCAACAAAATGTAACACACATGATTTCATTAATTTATGATAAGAGAATAAAAGAATTAATTCAGTTGATGCCATGTAAGCTGATATTTAGTGTTTTGATAATCACAACGGTTTTTTGATTCATTCTAAGAAAAAGAAGAATAATTTCATGTGCATTCTATTGTTTCACTAAAGAAGAGAGAGGAAGAAGAAGAATTTTGCCTTTAGTTTTTCACTAAATAAAAAGAATAGAATAAGAGATTTTTATTCTTACTAAATTGAAAGTAAACAATTGAGGGTAACTAAATAAGATCAAGAAAAGAACCTACCTTTTTAATATGGTATAATACTATCTCCACAAGTAGTATAATGAACCAGCTAGAGGCTACACATTGCACTAGGTCGTCAACAGTTCAGGGAAAGGAGTATTTCCCTTACCCCTCCAAATTGTAGGGACACACACTAGGAAGGATTGTTTCTTTGCCCCTCAAAATGGTATAGACCCACCCTTGAAATAGGATTGTATTCATAGCCAATATTTTGTTATAGTTATAACATTATAGTGTAGAATCCATGCAATGGTCATTTCCATGCATGTAAAGGATATAAATTGTCTTATTGAGTAGTGAAATATATAAAAATATCGTTTTTATATTATTTATGTTTTCTATTATTTCATGTGACAAGGGAAGGATAATAGGATAATCAAGATCCTTATAGGAAATGAGGTACAAGGTTAAAATGATGGAATTTCTTTAAATATTCCCCAACACTGATTTACCCCCTCTCAATGTTAGGTATATCACAAACTAGTCCTCTCACATACCATTACGTATTTATTTTTACTTATCTAGTTATTTGAATGGCATGTGTTTCTAGTTATTACCTTTACATATTTCTTATGTACTTTCATTTGGTTTATCGACTACATGGAATGTCTGTTCTATTATATACATTTCTATATTGACTATTCTTATTGATTCATTATTGCTTCTACTCTATTTTTCCCTTACTGAGCATTTGATCTCACCCTTGTTATGTTTCCTTCCCCAGGAATCCAAGAAGTGTAATACGATTGATATACATGTATTTTAATATATGTATTGGATTTATCCTTACAGTTATTTATTTTGAAAGAAGAAAAAAAATTATATTGTAATCAATGTATCCATTTGTAAAGAAATACTGATTATTGTATCTAGTTTACCTAGAATACTAAACTAATCGGTATATTGTGGATTGATTCCTTGTAACCATGACAATTTATTTAGTAGTAGACACTATCTCTAGGCTATCTGGGGATGGGTTGCTATAGTTAGTATCAAAGGATGTTTAGTGGTGACCTTGGGAATGGGATTTAGGAAAACCATGACTAGAAAACATAACCCAAAGGTATAATTTGAAAAATAATAGATGAAAGCCTTATAATTTTTCTAAAGTATTGATTATTTGGATCTTCCTTGAAATACATCACTTTTTTTAAACTGCAAGTGAATATATTTATGGTATAGATGTACCTCAGAGTAAAAAATCTAACATGTTGTTTTGAGCATGACTCAGGGTAACCTGGTACAAAACAACGGGCTTTACTGCCACCTATATTGACACTCCTGGGGGATATGCATAGAATAATACACTTTTTTTACAAGCCATTAGGACAGATTTGGATACATAACATATAACTAGTGTCAAACCTGTGGTTTTTTAGATTGAACATATGATTTCACTATTTAGAAATCCAATTAATGATATTATAGATAATCCCTAGACTAAGTAAGTACGTATGTGAAAATAAATAGGATGTGTTATTTATGTATTGAGGTTGTATTGAAAACAAAATTTAAAATTTATTTATTTATTAACCTAATTTCATGGATGCCAATCATATTTATATTTGGTTTTTATATTAAAATTGTTCTTGAAAAGTACAAAATATATGCTAGGTGTCAACAAATCAATCTAGAAGGGCTGTGGGACTTGAACCATGATCAGAGGATGACAAATGTTTCATTCCAACAACTAACCTACGCAATTTCCTTGTTAATTTTTATTGTTTTTGGTTAAAAAAAATTAATGTATAAATATTCATGATTAACCTCTAGTATCACTTCTGAGGATTAGAAATGAATCTGTTAACAATATTTATTTTTTGATTTATTTAAAGACAAATAGTAAGACATGTATCTCTTTTTTAGGACCTATGACCCTTTAAAAACATCTTTTAGTGCATCATCCATACCAAATTAATTATTTGTAATTAATTTGTTAGATTAAAGGGATGAATTCTAATTTGATCAAAGCACAACTAAAAGTTAGGATTATTCATATAAGGTTGAAATATTTCATATAAGAATATTTCATAATATTCATGGTTAGTAAAAGGATTACCAGCCATTAGTAAAATGACATAGAAAAAAAATTATAATAAAAAAATTTTGTTGAACTGATAGCCATCTAAATCATTAATAATTTCTGGATTTCTGGCATTCAATGTTCCATTTACCATTAACTTGTTTTCTGATTGATGACTTCATTCAATCCATATAAATATTTATGCATTTCATCCATGTATGTATCTAAACATGACACTGATGTTATCCTACATATAGACCTAGTTTCATGGTATTCTATGCGAACTTTGTATTATCAATTATCTCTTTTCTAGAGGATATTTCCTAAAATCTTCTCCTGATGTCGATTTAAATGTAGGAAATATCCAAAAAAATCCAAGATTTAGATTAAAAGGTGAGAATGAAATTTAAAAAAGGAGGAGGGGAATGTGATGCATCGAAAAACTTATGTAGGAACATTGTATTTGATATTTTGTTGGACACGTAATAACAGGCATGTAAGAAAATATAATATAATAATTATACTTTATAATATATTAACTATTTAATATATATATTATATATTTTAATGCATAAACCACCATATTTTCTTGCAATTCATGTGACACAAATTTAGCGTACAACATATGAAACAATGACCTTCCTATACTCTTTGTGTTACATAGAAAATGGTCCTTCTTCAATGTCTTACACTATATACAATACTGATACATATTGAGAAACAATTTGTAATTAAAAAATTATTATTGAATATAATATGATATAAAATACTTGTTATGAATTCTATTAACTAACTTAATAAAATTTATGGTTTATACAACTAAATTTTTGGTTTCAAATAAAATATAAATGATGATAAGAACCAATTTAATATTAAAATCGTATTTTTGTAGAAAACTATTATTTATTCTAATAAAGTTGTTTTTACCCTAATAAGTAATATTAATTACAACTAATGATTAATATTAATGTAATTAATATGTAACATATTAAAAAAAATTGATATTAATCCAATAGATTTGGCAAGCATAAGATACGATCAAAGCAAATATTTAACATAAAACTCAATATTTTTATTTAGGCATTTTTAACCTCCTTTTTATGACGTACCTATTTTAAATCTTAAAATTGAAAATTTTATGAATTTAATTTGATAAAAACCTCATTTTTTAATTCATAACGTCCAAACTATATTTGGACGATTTTTTTTCTTTTTATGAGAATAAAAAAAATTATTGAATAGTGAAAAATACAATATTTTAGTTAAAAAATGACTTTTAGTTTAGATAATTATTATGTTTAACTTATATTATAATTTTATTAAAGAAAAATTGGACAGTTTATTTATAAATTAATATAGTTTAGTTCATTGGAATCTATATAACATTCAAATTTTATATAAAAACATAACAATCTTTTGATCATTTTTCTATTATAACTAGTTAATATGTCTGTCTGTGATATTTGCATTAATCTTAGTTTTGACACTTCATTAATTTTAATTTTTAAAACCAAACATACATAATTTTAATCAAGATAATATTTTTTATAACATAATGAACATAGTTTTTCAAAAAAATTATTAGTCAATGTGATTAAAATTAATTACAGTGATTGAAGAGTAATTTGTGTTATCATGGATTTAAAACCTAATTTTAAGAGCCCAAATGACCAATACACACTCCCAAAAACCATTTTATGGCCATATATTGTCCATTAACCTTCCATTGATGAGTTTGGATAGTTTTTAATGTCTTTGTATAACGTATAACATGTGAACACCTAAGTTTATTTCAAGAATACCATGTGAGTCATTTTCCTTTCTTGTAAAAGTCCACCACATTTACCCATTACTCAAACCTCTCCAACCAATTATTTTAAAAAAAAATCTTCCCAAACAGCCTCCAAACATCCCTCCCCTCAACCAATAATACTAATTATGGTCATAATACTTTCCATGGATGTATTTTGGTTAAACCAACAGAAGTTACATGATTAAACGGTAATGTATTTTTTCAATATCTCTAGATTCATTTCCATCATCTATCAATTACATCCCCAAATTCTATTATTGGGTAATAATAAAGTATCCAAAATATACTATGTTGTTTTTATGATTAAATTTATACCTACACTTACACATACCATCATATAATTGGTAATGAACATAATGTTTCTATGTACAGTGTACTAATGCCTCATGAAATGATGATTGTCTCGTTTTTCCCTACCGCCTCTCATGGTGTCTATTATGAGGGACACTCTATTTATATATATTATTTATTATATTCATTTTTTCATAATACTTTTGAAATACATTTATTAAACTTAAATTTAATGCATTCCATTTTAAGTTAATATGATTGCATCATTTGAGGATGTGTGGACTACCGACCCCTTAAAGCATTGTGATTCATTCACATTAAGCATTAAACATTTAAATAATGGTTTTAATTAAATATATGAGATATAAAAACATTTATATGATAAATTAAATAATTAAATTTATATAAATATAATATATATATATATATATGTAAATCATTTTTTATTACACTTTTACACACCTAAAAAGTGTTAACGCTATTCATAGACATGTGTACAACTACCTCTTTTACATGATTTGATTCATTTTACACCACCAGATTATTTATATTCGTATTTATGATTAAATAATATTTTATTTGTTACATAATGATCATTATAGATTCATTTGTTGTAACTTACATTCTTTCCACAATGATCATGTAAAAACTGAATGTTACTTATGCATAAGTACAGACTAACATCTTCGTGATGGTAACATATTCTCATTTTCATAACCATATTTAATGATTGATTTTTAAAGTATAACTGATTTATAAAAATGATAATTATGGAATGGTTATTATTCTGTAGATTTCATATAATTAACCCTATTACAATAGTTGGCCAATAATAATTGTTTGACATGTAAACCAAATTTGGTCAAAAAACACCTGATGTAAAATTAATTGTTTGTGTAGTTGTACACGACATGGTAATAAGTGAAAAAATGTAATTATAAACAGGAATTTTTTTAAGGCAGCAAAAAATTAACATATGTTTATTATACTATAATTTAAAGGATGTTCACCCAAATAGAATCACATGGTAAGGGATTATTGTCTCATTTCTAATACGTGAGGCATACGTAATTGTTGTAATCCTAATTTGTTATATATGGTGTACTAATTACCAGATTGGCATATATTATCATGAATTTAGTTATCGTCATGGAATTTATATTTTATATTTATGGATTATTTCCTTTGGGTTTTTCAATCCATTTTTTAATACATTAGTAAGAATTTCCATCTATCTTTTTCTATCTGTGGGATAAATGTAATATTCACCACTTACTTCTTTTGTGTGGTGTACCTACTAGCAATTTTAATATATTATATCACAAATTCATTTTATTTCATGGTATTTAATATATTAATACATTAATAATTATTATTATTTCATATTTATGACTAAAAAATGTTACTAAGTTGTATGGGACTCTTCGGAATAATTAAAGATTTTTTACCTCAATGCTAATATAAAAGGTCTATCTATGGAATTTCGATTTGAAGAAATTATATAAACATTTTCAGAATAAACACATTCATTTTTATCTATTAATTCCAGACCATTTAATCCGATGGTAATATTATATCACTATGTAGTACCAATATGTTTTTAGAAAATGTTTTCCAGAAAACCGGACATTATATATCCCTTTAGTCAGAAAACCTCTTGTTTTTTTAAAAATCTTGTTTTATTAAATGTTTTTCAAAAATGTTTCTAATATTATTTTGTACAGAAAGTTTTAACCTTTTTTTACTAATGCTTAAAATTAATCTTCTTGTCGCTTTACTAATGAAGAATATTCAATAATTTGTTTTAAAAAGGGAATATTATTTTTATCACATAAAGAATGTATGGATTCATCAGTTTTCATTCCATTAATGTTTCCTTTTGAAGATTAAAAGAATTAATTTTTTAAAGAAATTTATTTTCAATGTTTTGCCTAAAGAAAAATATATTTTTCTCAAGAATATTTTTAAAAACTATTATATTCTTTCATTAACAAGAAAAACCATTTATTTCTACACTATAATGGATTTGTTGTATTGGTACTATCCTTAATCAATATATGGATGATTTATGATTTATTTGGACAATGATATTATTAAAATTAAATTCCTTGTTTAATTTATTAGTCCCCTTGAAATATTCGATCTTTTATTATCATTTAACATTGAATTTCCAAAAAAATTATTCATTTCATTTATCATGGATATTAATATTCCCAAAATTTTAAACCATTTTACATAGGGTGTCTAATATGATAGTTATTTGACTATCTGTATTAGTATTGATAAATCTATATCTCTTAATCCATATTGATATTTGATAATTAATTTTAATATAAAAAATATTTGATATATGAGGAATGTTTTTATAGGAATGACACATGAAGAACCTGGCTATAGGTTTCACCTAGATGCATCAATATTCTCATGCGAATAGTCATTTGGTTTGTCGCCTTAGATGGGTCTTTACCATACATTTTTTATCCTTAATATGAAAGGTATTGATAGGAAAGGTTCCATGTACCTAAGAAATATGGAATTCAATAATTAATCATCCCTTTAATTTTTATTTTATTATTATTTATCCATGATATTATGCATCAACATATCTATAGATGCATTTCATTTTTAAGATTTAGTTATTTTACATCCATGTGATAATGTGTTGACATATCTATGGATACCTTTCATTTTTTTGTTCATTGATTAATGAAATATATTTTAGTTTTATAACCTATAATATTTATTTTCTTAATCTAGTTTTATTTATGGCATGTGTTTCCAATTATAATCATTTTATATTGTTTGTGTATATTCATTTGGTTTATTAATTACATGGCATGTGTGTTTTTCTATTTACCTTTCAATATTGACTATTTTAATTGATTCATTATTTCTTCCACTCTATTTTTCCATTAATTAGAATTTGAGCTCACCCTAATTATGATTCTTTCCTCGAGAATAAAATGAGATTACTATAAACGATATAGATGGATTTTACATGATGGATTAGATTTATCATCAGAGTTACTTATTTAGAAAAAAGAAAAAAAAATATGTTGTATTCAGTTTATTCATTTGTAATGCAATACTCTTTTTTTGAATCTTGTTTACCAAGACTACTAAAATAATCAGTCCTTCGAGGAATGATTCCTTGTAATTATTCTAATGTATTTAGAATCCGACGTGGGTTTTGGAAAATATAGGGTAAGATTACTAAATTTCTTATCAAAGGATGTTTAGTACGTACCTTTGATATTTGATTTAGGAAAATTGAGGTTACAAAACATTAACATATGGAAGAATTTGAAAAATTTTAGTTGAAAACTGTATAATTTTTGGGTATGTAAATGTAATGTGGGTCTTCCTAACAATGTATCCATGTATATATTATACAAGTGGCCCTAGTTCTATCATAGATTTACCTATGAGTAACAACTCTAAAAATGCATTCTGAGAATTACTCATAGTAACCTAGTACACGACGACAAGCCTTACTATGCACCTGGTTTGTCACTACTAGGGGATATACATAGAACAAAAAAAATTTCATTAAAAGATATTTTGATGGATTTGGATTCATATCATGTAATCATTTATAAACTTAATGTTTTTTGGATTGATGATATTGTGTCATGATTTATAAATCCAACTAATGATATTATAGATAAACCCTATAAAATGGAAGTACTTATATGAAAATATAATGGATGAGGTATTTATGTATTGAGTTTTTATTGAAAACATTAGTTAAAATTATACATAGAGATTATACAAATTTCAAGGATGTCCATCATATTAATATTTAGAATTTATATTAATATGGTTTTAGAAAAGAAAAACCTATAATCACGGTGACAACAAATAAAATCTAGCAATGACGTAGGACATGAACCAATGAACAAAGGATGATAAGGGTTTCACTCAAACAACTATCCTACGCAATGTACATGTTAATTTATATGTTTTTTAAGAAACAATTAAATTAATAATTATTAATTATGAAGCAATTGTACACTTTTCATAATTATAAATTAATATTTTAAAAACATTTATTTTGGGAGATATTTAAATCCAAATAGTAAGAAAAATATATCTTTTTATTCCCTACCACCCATTAAAAGATTCTTTTAGTACATCAAGAATAAGAAATTAATTATTATAATTAATTTCTGGGAGTAAAGGGATGAATTAGAATTTGATTAAATCACAAAAATAATTTAAGATTGTTCATATATGTTTGAAACCTATTATGTAAAATTATTACATTATATTATTTGTATGTAAATGTATTAACCATCATTATTAAAATGACATATATATAAAAAACGTCCTGATATTTAAATTTCTATTGAACTAGTGGCCTTTTCAAACATCAAGGATAAATGGATTTGAGGCCCTTAACGTTCCAGTGATAATTTACTTGTTTGTTATTGATGACCTAATTAACTCCTGATAAAAATATACTACTTTTCACCAATAACTTATCATAACATTCCACTAATTCTCTATTACATAGAGACCTAGTTACATGGTATTCTATGTGACCTTTGTACATTCAATTCTCTCTTTTATAGAAGATATTTCATGACTCTTCTCATAATGTGGGATTTCAATGTAGGAAATATCAAAAAATCTATTACCAATATAGAGATCAAATTGGGAGGATGAAATTTGCATAAGGTGGGGAGGGTGAGACTCCACTAAAAACTAATGTAATAACCATATATTCGGTAGTGTGTTTGACACATGACCACAAGCACATAAGGTAATATAATATCCATATACTTTATAATCTATTTACTATTTAAAATATATTCCATATATTTCAATGCATGATACACTAATTTATCTTATAATGTAAGAAACAAAAATTTAACGTAAATATTATGCAAAAATGACATTCCTCTATAGCTAGCGTTACACACAAAATTGACCTTCTTCTATGGCTTACACTGTATGCAATACCGAGTCTTATGGAGAACAAATTTTCCATCAAAACATTATTATTTAATATAATAAGATATAAAAAAGTTGATATTAATAGTATTAAATATATTATAAAATTTTATGGTTTATAAAAGTAAATAAATTGTTATAAATAACTTATAAATGAATATAAGAACCAATTGTATATTAAAAGCATATTTATATATATAACTATTTTATATACGTACAAAGATGTTTTAAAATAATATATTAAATTAATTAAAATTTGTGAGTGATATTAATTTAATAACTATTTCACCTATTCCATTAATTATTTTTTATATTCATATATTATATTTTGTATTCATATGATAAGATAAATCCAAAATATTTCACATAAAAACCTATATTTTTATTTCGGCATTTTTAACCACCTTTTAATGGAGAACCTATTTTAAATATTAATTTTGACCCTTTTATGAATTAAATTATATAAAAACTAAATTTTTTAATTTATCATGAAAAAATTATATTAGGATTATTTTTTGTAATTTTTTTGACAAACATCATTTTTTTAGTGAATAGTGATAAATGTTGTGTTTTAGTTAAAAAGTTCCTTTTCGTTTAAAAAATTATTAATGTTATATTTTTTTTCAAAATTGTTTTAATGTAACATTAGATAAATTATAAATCAATTAATATAAATTTTATCATTATAATGAATATAAATTTTAAATTGAATATTAAAACATAACAATCTTTTGACCATTTTTCTACTAAAACCAGTTAATTCTTTTATTTTTGAGACTAGTATTAATCCTAATTTTTTCACATCTATGATTATAATTTTTCAAATATTTCATAAACCAATATAATAATTATAATATTAGTGGTCTAATAAAATAAAATAATTTTTTTACAATAATTATTGGTGATTGTTATTAAAATATATTACAATGATTTAAAGAGTTATTAGGCTTAAAATAGGCAAAAATCACATGTTTAAGGGCCAAAATGAAATATCCACTTGTCCAAAAAAAACTTTTCTGGAAATATTTCTTCCATTAACCTTCCATTCATGAGTTTGGGTGTGTTGGTAATACTTTTTTTATTTATGAACAGGTGTACACCTAACATCATTTCAATAATACCAAATGATTCATTTTCTTTTCCTATAAAGGCAACCACCTATACCTATTACTCACACCAAACCATCCTCTTATGTTTATCAAATATAGTACAAATTGGCCTCCAAAAATCACTATCATATACCTAATATCCTTTTTTTGGATTATTACATTCCCTGTATTCCTTTTCGTTTAACCAAAAGAAGTTACCCGATTAAAAGGAAATGTCTTTTCTCAGTTCCTCTAGTTTCATTTCCATTATCCAACCCCTAAAACATCTTTATTTTTTCTTTGGGAAACAAAACATGTATCCACAATATACTAGGATTTTTTTATTATGAGATTTATACCAACACATTCACACACCACCATCAAATGGGTAATGAGCATAATGATTCTTTGTACGGCGAACTTCTGCCTCACAAAACAATGATTGTTCATTATTTCCCTATTATCTATCATGCCGACGATTATTATTGAAACAATATATATATAAATTATATGTGATATTTATTTTTTCATCATACTTATTTATTAATATTATTGAACCTACCATTAATAATTTCCATTTTACGTTAATATGATATCATCGTTTGAGGATGTGTGGACTATCGCCCCCTCAAAGTGTTGTGATTCATTCGCAGTAAACATAGAATGTATAAAGGATGGTTTTAATTTAACATATGAGGTATATGAATAATATATATGACATTAATGACATAATTATATTTCATGAAATATAATATATATATATATATATCATTTTCATTATCACCCTTTCACACACATAAAAAGTGATAATGTTATTCATGGATGGGTGGATTACGATGTCCTCAACATGATGTGATTAATTTTACACCTAATAATTAATTATATAAGATTTTATGATTTAATATAATGGTATTTATTATAGAATTATCATTATGGATTTATATGGTTTTACTTACATTTTTTTCATAATGATCACTTAAAAATTGGAATGTTACTCAGGCGTATGTGCGGCCTACCGTCTCCATTATTGCTACATAGTCTAATTTTCATAAGAATATTTAATTATTGATTTTATATGTATAATTTATTTATAAATATGATAATTATGACATTTTTATTATTTATATGTTATACAATAAACCCTAAGAACATAGTTGACCAATATTAGTTATTCTGACACGTAAACTGAATTTGGTGAAAACACCCAATGAAAATATAACCATTTAAGTAGTTGTACACAACCTGGTAATAAGTGAAATAAAAGTAATAATAATAATGAAAAATTTTATGAATAAATTATAAAATTATCATATGTTTATTATATAGTACATTAAAGAACGTTCACCCAAAATGAAACACAATGTAAGGGGTTCTTGTCTCATTTTCATTACATGAGGCATACTTAATTGTTTTAAAAATAATTTCTTATTTATGGTGTACATACTTCCACATTGATATATAATATCATGAATTATATTATATAAATAGTATTTAAAGTTTTTATTTATTTATTATTATATTTTGGTTTTCCAATCCATTTTTTATTACATTAGTAACGATTTCTATCTCACTTTTTACCTCAGTTGGATAAATGTATTGTTCACTGCATAATTCTTTTGTGTGGTGTACCTACTAGGCATTTTGATATATTATATCATTAATTAAATTTACTTCATGATATTTTATATATTCATTTCAAATTATTCTACAATGTGTCTTGTGATTTAATAAATTTTCAAAGTTTAATGGAACACTTTTGAATGATTCAAGATTGTTTTCTTCAAGACTAATCCTTATGGTCTTTCAATTGAATTTCAATTCATGGAAATTATATAAATATTTTATAGCAAACCCTTTCATTATTATCTAGTTATTTATTAAAATTTCAAGTGTTAGTACCATTTTACACTCTTTTTTAACAAGCTATTTTTAGAAAAAAAAAACCTTAATTTTTTTCTCCGTATAGTCAAAGAACCTATTTTATTCTAAACACAATGTTTTATGAAATGGTTTTAAAAAACGTTTTTTAAATTACATGGTGATTAATTTTTCCCCTTTTTACTTTTATAAAAGTTTCAGTTGAATATTTTTGTCCCTTTCCTAATGAGGCATCTTTTATCCTTTGTTATACAAAATTAATATTATTTCTACCTCGTACGACGTGTATGGATTCATTTGATGTCATTTCATTGAATCATAACTTTCAAGTTAAAATGGTTTATTTTTTTAAATAAATATATTTTCAAAATTTTATTCAAAAGAAAATTATATTTTCTTGAAGAATATTTTTAAAAGATACTCTATTATTTCATCAATGAAAAAACCCTTTATTTTCATTAGAATTGAATTTTTGTATTGATATTATCCTTAATCATTATATGATTAGGTTATGATTAATTTTAACAAGTATATAATTCACATTCACTTCCATTGTTTTGTTATTTGACCCCAAGAAATATTCAATCTTTTATGATAATTTAACATTTAATTTCCCAAAAATTATCCATTTAAAATTTTTTTGATATTACTATTGCTGAAACAAAATACCATTTGGTATATGGGGTCTAAATTTATAGTTATTTGACTATATGTGTTAACATTGATAAAGATGTATCTCTTAATCAATATCGATATATGATATGGAAAATTGATAAATTAATTATTTGATATATGAGAAATGTTTTTTGATTGGTACAACAAGGGTGGATCCTAATTACAGACACCCATTGATGCTTCGGCAGTCTCATGGGATGCGTAATTTATATTGATGCCTTATATTGGTTATTAAAATAAATTTTGTGAACCATATTATGAAGGGTCATCAATGTAAAAGGAACAATTTTCCTTGCAAACAGGGTATCCAATAATTTAGAATTTCTTTCATTTATAATGTGAAATTTTTCATCCATGGTATTTTTTGTTGAAAAAGAATTGGATGCATTTCACTATCAGGATCTAGTTATTATTCATCCACTAGATAATTAATTGATGTATATAGAGATATATTTCATTTTTAGTTCACTGATTAATGAAATGTGTTTTATTTTCAAACATTCCATATTTATCTTTCCTTATGTAGTTTTTTGAATGGAATGTTTTTTCAATTATTACCATTCCATATTTATAATGTAATTTCATTCTATTTATTGATTACATTGCATGTTTTTTCAATCATTTACCCTTCCTTATTTACTTTTCTCATTGATTCACTATTGTTTCGGCCCTATTTTCCCCCACATAACATTTTATCTCAACCTTATTATGTTCCATTCCGTAGGAATCCACGAAACGTACTATGAAACATATGCATGGATTTTAATTGATGGATTAGAGTTATCCATCAATTTATTTTTTAGAAATAAGAAAAAAAATTGTAATCGATATATTTATTTGTAATGAAATACATATTTTTGTATGTAGTTTTCCAAGACTACAAAACTAATTGGTCCTTCATGGATTTATTCCTTGTAATCATGCCAATTTATTTAGTATAAAACATCGACTCTAGGTTATCATGGCCTAGGTCGCTACACCACCTAAGTGGATTTGAACTCAAATTCCTCCTCTAACATATCTTTCTATGAATACATGATGAGATTCCAAAATTTCCATTATTATTTGACTATAACATCGGTTTTTCTGACCATTCCCTTAGATCTCGCCTACTCTTAAAACAGACCCTACATATTATTTCCACCTTATTTTGCATCATTGACTCAACCACACTCCATCATATGGAAATTTTTAAAAATAATGGATCTCTCCTTATCTACCTGATCATGAATCTTTAGTATAAGGACCCAGCCTTAAAACATTACATAATATTGAATTAAATGAATAATTCACATTGAGGATCTTTTCAGGTTTATAGTTTTAGAGAATTAGGATATAACTATTACAACTCAAAAGAATACAAAGTAGACACTTCTACTCTATTTCAATTCTTTTTACAAAATAAAATATTTTGAAAAAAAGAGTCATGTCTAGTTCCATGTTTTAGATAGCATGACTTTTCCTTGATCCCATCCTTTACCCTATTCATCTTTATGTCCTGTGATTTTTTTTTTTGAAAAATCGGATAAGCATAAAAAGCTCAGTAAGGTTTATAAAAAAAAGAATGAAAAAATTATTTCATCATTACATACATAAAATAATCTCTTTAACATACCTCATGAAATCATAAGATTTCCGAATTATACATGAAAAAATAAATTATACAGGTAACTTGTGGAATCTATATCATACTTACATTGTAGCTATCACAACTAAATAGAGAGTTACATTTGGAATACCCATCACAGACTATTCCCTAAATCTCATAGAAGAAACATTCACATTTACCTCTTTCACATTATTCAATGAATTTTAGAACTATCTCTGGCTCACCCGCCCAAAGATTATCATGAAACCACCCGTATATGTAAACAATGACTAATAACCATAACATATTCATAATACTTAAAAAAACATAACGGAAAGATTACATTTCCACATTATGATCACAATTTTACATATTAATATATTGACATGAACAATCCATTATCAAAACCATATTCAATACCAAAATACATAAAAAAATATATGGTATTTATTTTCCTTTTAAAACATTTCATCTTGTTAAGGAAGCCAAAGATCAAATATTACTCGTGTCAGTGGAAAAGGTCGTTGTCACCGGTTACATTAAAAAGAAACATTTTTTTTGTCATTTAGTAAAACAACTGGTAGGAAAAAATTTCCTTTTAATTAAATTAAAAGTCAAAGGTATTTATACACCGTATAAAATAAAGTTGAGAATAAAACAAAATATACCTCAATTAATGGGGATTGAGACGAAGACCCTTACCTCATGACTGACTTGACCCAATCATTCATTAATATCACAAATAATAAACAAAAGTTAATTTTTTACTTTAATAAGAACCTTTTTTAAGTTAATTATTCCTTTTATATCACTTTTTACCATGTTATAAACATTATGTAATCAATTAAGTTATTAATGGTTGTTTCGTCGATATTTGGTACTTGAGTAAAAATGAACACCTTATAATTACAAGTTCTCTGTGTTGTCAACAATACATTATATCTAGAATTATGATCAAGATTTAGATATCATATACATCATATATATCCAGTATATATATGTATTTATAATATTACATAACATTTGGAGATAAGAAATGAAATGCACCGTTCATGGAGACGGTAAGACGTACGTATGTATGGACGCTACTTCCATTTCTATTTATTATTTTAATGGAATTAAAACATAATGATACATAGTTATATTATAATTACAGTATAATATCAAATATAATATCATTAACTCCATCCATTATACATCCCATATAAGGCATTAACGAGTCATATCACTTTGAGGGGGCAGTAGTCTGCACTTCCTAAAATGAAATTATAGTGTTTACCCATTATTCAAATAATATAGGTCTGCAATAAAAGAAAAATACAGAACAATAAAAGAAAACATAAACATAATATATATCCTATATAGATATATCGCCATCATAATGTCCACAATGAGAGGTGGTAGGAGTTAATTGAATAGTCGTTGTTTCGTGCGGATTTAGTTATCCATCCGCTAAAACATTATGTTATTTAAACATTAGATGGAGGTGTGTGTAAGTGTAGTTCACATGTTTCTCATAAAAACATCCTATTATATTGATTATACTGGTGTTTTTATAAAATATAGGAATAAAATTGGTTTATAGGGTTGGAGAAGTAAAATAAAACAAAAGAACTTAAGAGAAGATGTTACCTTTAAATCAGGTAACTCTCTTTGGTTTGACCCAAAATGGTTTCTTGAAGTGCTTTCTACCTAAGTTGAGGCTTCTATGACGAAGAGAGAGATATTGGAAGATTATTTGAGTACAGTTTGTATGAATCAAATGCTTGAGAAGTGTGAGAAATGGGTATGAAGTGAGGCATTTTATAAGGGAGAGGAGGGGCTCTTTATGAAAGATTGAAAGAATTTTTTTATTATAAACACATCTTCAGTTTCAAAAGGTCAAATAATAATTAATGACAAATTTAAGATGACTCATAGTCAAAATAAAATCATCCAATAAAAATTGTGCAGGTTTTGGATATTTTTTTATTATTTATAATCATATTTATTTAAATCATTGATTAATACGGTAAATATTGCATCATTATTCTGTCATAAATAATTTAATTTAGATGATATCCAAAAATTATAAAAAAAACCATTATGTAGGAAATCATTTTAGATTTAAAAATAATATTTATATTCTAAAATATAACATATATAACCCTACGTAAAAAATTATTTACTAAAAGATATTTGTTTATGTCATTTTTGTCTTTACATTAAAATAATTAATATAAAGTGTCACTATTACTCCCATGTGGATCCCTAGGGTCCCAAATTAGACCCAGGGAAGTACCATGGTTGTATATGTATCAACAAATAGAATTAGGACACATTTTAGGGTTCATTAATATTATTATAATTTTATATTTGACCCTTATTTACTATATTTACCTTTTAATCATGATAAATAAAATATTTTCTGAAATAAATATTGAAAATGATTAAAAATAAATGTTACCAATTTAAATATTTTGGTCCTAATGATTAAGAATATGGAATCCATTTTCCAAAATTCAAAACAGATAAGTGGAAGAAATTAATTTTAAATTAATTCCTACGGTCAAACCAAAAAGCGTGTTTCTAAAAAATAATAACTATCAAAAGAGTGACACTTATTTATGTCTAATTTCAAAGTGAAATTAAATCCAATGTCCAAAATTTAATAAACCAGTAAAAACATATTCTAATTAAACTTTTGAAAAAATTAGAAAGATAATATAACCATATAAATAAATTAGATTAAAAGGCACTTTTGAATTAAAATACTGAATTTTTTACTATTCATTAAAAAATTAACATTATTATAAAAATACGAAAAATTTACCCAATGTAAATATTGATGTCCCAAATATAAAAAAGAATTTTATTTTTCAAATATAACATATAAAAATGAACAAATCTAGATATAAATAGGGTTCTCCATCAAAAAGCGGTAAATTGACCTTTTAAATAATATTAGAGTATCTTTTCTTAGATTCATTCACATTTTATGCCTCTAATTTTTATTTGATAAATGTAAAGAAGTTTAACAAACCTGTATAATCATATTGTAGTTTTTTATATTAATTCTTGTTTATAAAATGGAAAGTTATTAACTAAAATTTAAAATAATATTATTATATTATTTGTGTACAATGTATGATTTCAAAGAAACTCATTGTTGAATATTGGGTACGCTGTCGAACCTAACATACCATATAAAGTAAAATTAACACCTAATTATAAAATATAAACACTCAAAGGTATTATTATTTATTTACTTGAGATGTTACATCCTTCCCCCTTTTGAGAATTGTGTCCTCATAATTTTTATTCACTAATAAAATAAGTTTGGTTATTTATCTCTCATAACATTTTCTGATTCCCACATTGACTCTTAAACCGAATGGTTTTTTCACAAAACAGTTTCTTACAAAATTACCTTACTCTACAACACATGCTCTCTATGGTCAAGAATTTAGACTGGTTGTTCCTCATAAGAGGGATTCACATCCAACTGAACTATCTCTGGGCCTAAAACATTTGATGGATCTGGCATATACTTTCTCAATATTGAAACAAGAAAAATGTGTGTACCTGAGATAAACATGGGGGAAAAGACACTCTATATGCAACTGCTATAATTTTCCCTAGGATTTCATAAGGTCCAATGAACCTCAGACTCAACTTTCCCTTCATTCTAAAACACATCACACATTTCCATGGAGAAAATTTGAGAAAGACATAATCACCAACCTCGAAAGATAGATCCTTACCCTGGTTATCTACATAGATTTTCTGCCTTCACATAGTTGTTCTCATGTTCTTCTAATTAAACTAAAAATTTTCTACATTCTCTTCTACTAATTTTGGTCCCATTAGCTTTCTTTCACCTACTTCATCGCAAAAAAGATGGAGTTTGACAATGCTTTCCATATAATTCCTCAAATGGATCCATCTGTTTATTGGAATGAAAAATGTTATTAATTAAAAATAAAACCAATGAAATATATTGGTCCCAACTTCCCTCTTAATCCAGTGAACAAGCTCGTAGCATATCCTCCCAGGTCTTAATTGTTCATTTTGACTGCCCATCTGATTGAGGATGAAAAGTTGTACTAAAATTTATTTCAGTACCTAACTACTTCTAATGGCCTTTCCAAAAGTTAGAAGTAAACCTGGGATCACGATTAGATACAATGGAGAGGGGAAAACCATGAAACCTAACTATAACTTTAATATACAACCGAGAATGTTAATCTAGAGACAAAGTATCTCAAATAGAATGGAAATGCGTAGATTTAGTCAATCAATCAAAAATAACCCAGATTGCATTGTTACCTCTAGGTTTCTTTGGTATTCCCATAATTAAGTTCATGGATATATTTTCCTATTTCCCCTCTATAACTGGTAAAGACTGAATCATCCCTTTCGGTAACTACTGCTCTGCATTAACCTACTGGAAAGTGAAATACTTCACAGAAAAATCAGCAATATCTCATGTCATTCCATCCCACCAGTAATACTCTTGAAGATCTTTGTACATCTTAGTACGACCCAGATGAACTGGAAACGAGGAACTATGAGCATTACATAACAAAACATTATTCTACTCTGAATCATAAGGCACCCATAATATTTTCACAAAACTCAAAACACAATCATTATCAATGTTAAATTCAGGCAACTCACCCTTCAAAACCAACTCTACCTTTTTTTGAAACTCACATTCTTTTTTTTTTGCGCTCGCTGAATTCTCTCTGACAAAGATGATTCCACCGACACCTGAAACAAAACAGAAGAATTTTCTGCACTAACAACCTCTATGAAAATGTTCACAAAATCAAAAACCAATGGATCTCTTTCCAAATCTAGCATGGTTAGTGAAGGATTTCTTTTTTGACTCAAAGAATCATCGACATTATTTGCCTTTCCAGGATGGTAATGGATTGTGCAATCATAATCCTTTATTAATTCCAACCATATCCTCTATCCCAGGTTCAATTCTTTTTGAGTGAATATATACTTTGATATTTTTATGTCATTATATATTTCACATTTCACTTCATACAAATTATGCCTCCAAATTTTTATAGTCTAAAAAACTGCAGCTAATTCCAAATCATGTGTAGTGTAATTTAACTCATGAGGTTTCAACTGACACGAATCATAAACAATTACCTGATCATTCTACATAAGTACACAACCAATTCTTTTCAACGAAGCATCACTGTAGATAAAAAACTCACAATTTATGGATGGAAATGCCAAAACTATAGAATTCACCAATCTTCTTTTCAATTCCTGAAAAAAATCATCACATTATTTTGTCCAGATAAACTTAACACCTTTTTAAGTTAACATAGTCATTGGACAAGATAAACTTGAAAATATTTTAACAAACATTCTGTAATAACCTGCCAAACCAAGAAAACTACGAATCTCAGTTATATTTTTGGGTCTTGTAAATTCTTCATCAAATTCAGTTTTAGCAGGATCAACAGTTATGCCATTTTTTTAAACAATGTGCCCCATAAATGAAATTAGTTGTAACCAAAACTCACACATGCTGAATTTCCCATACAGTTTCTTTTCTTTTAAGGTTTTAATGAAAACCCTTAAATGATTTTCATGATCCTCTTTACTTTTAGAAAAAAATATCATTAATGAACAAAACCATAAACTTAACAAAGAACACACATAAAATTCTATTCATAAGACCCATGAATACAGCAGCTGCATTGGTTAACCCAAAATGCATAACTATAAATTCATAATGGCTATATCTAGTACGAAATGTGGTCTTAATAATATATTCATACTTTACTTTCAACTGATAGTACCCTGACCTCAGATCAATCGTCGAAAAATACTGATCTCCTTAGATCAGATCAAACAAATCACTGATATGAGGAAAATGATACTTGTTTATAATAGTGATGTTATTCAATGCTATATAATCAATGAAAAGTCTCATTAAACCATATTTTTTAACAAATAAGAGAGGAGCACCCCATGGTTATGTGATTGGTCGAATTAAAAAAATAGCTAATAACTCATGCAATTGATTATTTAACACTAAAAGATCAATTTGAGCCATTTGATAAGGGGGTTTTGAAATTGGTTTAGCATCAAGAACTAAGTCAAAAGTAAATTCCACTTCCCGATTTAGTATAATACCAGTCAACTCATTAGGAAAAAAATCAAGGTAATCATTTACCACTGGAACATCAATAATCTCAACTCTTCCTTTATTTTCAAAAATATGTGCTAGGAAACATTCATTTCCATCTTTTTCTAAATTCTCATCTTCTTGATATGTTATAAAAATAAGGTTTTATTCTTGTAAACAAACTGAAAATCATTTTGAAAAGAAACCTCTTTAGCTCTATAGTCAATCATAATATGATAAACAAAAATCCAATCCATACCAAAAATAACATTAAACACTACTATAGGAAAAACTATAATATTTTCAAGTAGATTCATATCACACACAAGGACAGAAAGGTTCTTATAATTTCTTTTTATCCCAATATTAACTCGAAGTGTTTTTCTATAAGTTTTGTATTCATATCATGAGATGGAATTCCCAAATTACTAGAAAATTTCTAAAAAATGAATGAATGTGTAGTCCCTGAATCAAACAATACATTGGCATAATCTGAACAAACAAATAGTGCACCTGATACTACTTCATTACGATAGCCCAATGTCTTCTGAAGGAGTTTCAATGGATTTCACCACCCCTTTCAACTTGTAGTTTGGCTATTTTCCCTTAGATTACTTCTTCGTTGGACACTCATTTTCATAATGACCCATTTGATTTTACCTGAATGATTTTACTGACTATAAATCAGATTTTCTCCTAACATTACCTCGATCTTTTTCAGTGCAATTACGAGCCTTATGTCCCATTTTACCACATCGGTAGCACTTAACAGAATTCAAAAGATATTCCCCATCATGTATTTTACCATAATTTTTACAAACTGTATACTAATGTTTTTTACCCTCAGTCATTTTTGAAGAGTTCTTCTCTTTCGTCTGCCATATATACCACTTATTAAGTTATTTGGAAAAGAACCCATGATCATCGAAAAACACCATTTCCACCTTCTTTTCACCACAAACAAGTTTTTGATATCTTTTGAACTCATGAGAAGATAAATATATTTGATACTTTGGCTTTAATACTGAGTAAAAACTGTTGATTTTACAGTTAATATCTCATATGAAATTTGGTGCATACCTTGCGAGTCGAGTGAATTTTACTTCATAAGCCACCATTGATTCATCCTCCTACATCAATTCTAGGAATTTATTTTTCATCCTAAGTTGAACCACCTTAGGAAAATATTTCTCAAAGAACATACCTTTGAATTCATCCCAATTAAGAGCATAAATCTCCTCACTATCCCTAATATTTTTCACCATCGACCACTACTGATCCGCTTCACCTTCAAAATGATAAACATCAAGACTATAGTTTTGTTGTTATAAACACCCCCATGACATAAAAAATGTTCTCCAGTGCTTTAATCTACCTTTCTTATAGAACATGGTCAGATGATCCTCTGAATGATGGGAGATGTTGCCTCATGAAATGATCTACTACTGACATGTTCCTTTGTGGTTGATCTGGCTGATACCGTGTGTGGATACTACCACAATTTATAGCCTGATTCAGTTGTTCCATCACTGAAACAAACTGTTCAGTTCCGATTCTGACTATCTCAGGTTTCTGATTTCGAAGGTTGTCTTTCTCCGGATGTCCTCCCAATATAGCCGCTCTGTTTCCATTACCGAAAACCATTCTCAACACAGAAATATCTTAGTCAAAGCAACATAGTATTCTGCAAATTCTATATCATTTCCATATTAATGTAAATTAATTTATGGATATTAATTTACCAATACCCTAACTCTTAAATTTATCTAAACATACCTCTGATACCAAGTATATAGACCCGACCTTAAAACATTACATAATGTTGAATTATATGAATAATTCACATCGATGATATTTTCATGTTTAAAGATTTAGAGAATTAGGACATAAATGTTACATCTCAAAAGACTACAAAGTAGACACTTCTACTCAGTTTCAATTTTTTTTAAATAATAACTTTTGAAAAAAAGTGTTATGTTCAGTTCCATGTTTTACACATCATGACTTTTCTTCAATCCCATCCTTGACCTTATTCATCTTTAAGTCCTATGAGAAACATTTCAAAAAATAGGATAAGCATAAAAATCTCAGTAAGGGTTATAAAAAAATAAATGAAAAACATTAGTTCACCATTACATACAAAACATAAGATCTTTAAAATAACTCATGAAATCATAAGATTTATGAAGAACACATAGAAAACAAAAATCATAAATTTAACTTGGGGAATCCATATTATACATACATTATAGCTATCACAACTATATAGAGAGATACATTTTGAATACCCATCATGGTATATTCCCTAAATCTCTTAGGAGAAACATTCAAGTTTACCTCTGTCACATTACCCAAGTCATTGGAGAGCTATGTAGGGCTCGCCTGCCATAGGTTTATCACAGAACCACCCTTATACGTAAACAATTCCCAAGAACCATAACATATTCTTAACACATAAAATAAACATAATGGAAAGATAAAATTTCCACATTCTAATCACAATATATCATTTAAATATATTGACATGAAAAACCCATTATCAAAACCAAATTAAATACAAAAATACATAATAGAGTATATGGTATTTATTTTCCATTTAAAAACATTTTGGCATGTTAAGGAAGCCACGTATCAAATAATACTTGCAGCATCGGAAAAGGTCATTGTCACTGCTTATGTTTAAAAGAAACATTTTTTTTTCATTCAGTAAAATACCTCATAGGAAAAAATTACCTTTGAATGAAATCAAAATTAAAAGGTATTTATATACAATTTAATAAAATGTTGAGAATAATACAAAATATGACTCAATGAAAGGGGATTGAGATAAATTGCCTTACCTCATGTCCGACTTGACCCGATCGTTCTTTAATCTGCAGAATAATAAACTAAAGAAAAATTCTACTTCCTTAAGAACTTTTTTCAATTTTATTGTTCCCTTTATATCACTTATTATCGTCTTATAAACATTATGTAATCATTTATGTTATTAACGGTTGTTTTGTCAATATTTGGTATTTTAATAAAAATGAACACCATATAATTACAAGTTGTCTGTGTCATCAAAAATTCATTATATCTAGAATGATATTCAAGATATAGATATCATATAAATAATATATATCCATTATATATATTTATTTATAATAGTACATAACATATGGAGATTAGAAATGAAATTCACCTTTCATGAAGATGGTAAGTCGTATGTTCGCATGAACGCTACTTCCATTTCTATTTCTTCTTTTAATGGATTTAAAACATAATTATAAATAAGTATATTATAATTACAGTATAATATCATATATAACTTCATTAACTCCATCCTTTATACATCCCACATAAGGCATTAACGAGTCATATCACTTTGAGGGGGCAATTGTCTACACTTCCTAAAATTAAATTATCCTGTTTACCCATTATGGAAACCATAAACGTATGCTATAAATGAAAAATACAGAGGCATACAGAAAACATAAAAAAAATATATATCATATATAAATACAGTTCCATCATAATGTTCACCATGATAGTTGGTTGGAGTTAATTGAACAATCATCATTTCATCAGGAGTTAGTTTTCCATCCACCGAAACATTATGTTCGTTACCCATTAGATAGAGGTGTGTGTAAGTGTAGTTTTAATCCCTCTAATAACAACGTCCTAGTATATTTAGGATATTTGTGTTCTAAAATATATAATAAAAATTGTTTAAGGGGTTGGATAATTAAAATAAAACAAAATAACTTAAGAGAAGATGTTACCTTTAAATCGGGTTACTCCCTTTGGTTTGACCAAAAAAGGTATCTTGAAGTGCTTTCTTCCTATGTTAAGGCTTCTAAGATGAATAGAGGGATATTGGGAACTTATTGGAGTAGATGTTGTATGATACAAAGGCTTTATATGTGTAAGAAATGTGTAGCAAGAGATTCATTTTTATAAGGGAGAGGAGCGACACTTTAGGAAAGTAAGAAACAATTATCATATTATACACTCATATTGAGTTTGAAAAGGTCAAATAATCATTAAAGTAGAACATATGATGACTCATGGTCGAAATAAAATCCTCCAACATGAATTTGGAAGGTTTTTGAGATTTTTTTAATATTTATAATATTATTTATTTAAATAATTTATTAATGAGTTAAATATTGCATAATTATTGTTTCATAAATAATTTATTTTATTTGATGTCCAAAAATTATAAAAAAAAATACCATGATGTAGGAAGTCAATTTAGCTTTCAGAATAATATTATTGTCAAAAAGATAACTTATATAATCCCATTTAATAATCTATTTACTAAAAGAAATTTGTTTATGTCATTTTGTGTTTACTTCAAATTAATTAATATAAAGTGTCATTATTACTCCCATGTGGCTCTATAGGGTCCCAAATTTGACCCAAGGATGGCCATGGTCAGATATGTATCATCCAATAAGATTAAACAAATTTTAGGATAATTTATTATTTTTATAATATTATATTTTTCCCTTATTTAATATATTTATCTTTTAATCATTGTAAATAAAATATTTATTGAAGTAAATATTTAAAATTTTAAAAAATAAAAGTTACATATTTTCAAAAATTTTACCTATTGATTTAAAATATGGAATCAATTTTTCTAAATTCAAAACACAAAACTGGCCGAAGTTAATTTAATATTAATTCCTACTGTCAAAACAAAAAGCGTGCTTTTAAGAAATAATAATCATCATAAGATTTTCACTTGTTTATATCCAATTTAAAACTGAAATTAATTCCAATGTCCCACATTATATTAAATAGGAAAAATATATTCTAATTAAACTTTATAACTAATTAAAAAATAATCTAACTATATAAATAAATTAGATTAAAAATCACTTTAGAATAAAATTACAATATTTTTTACTATTCATTAAAAAATGAACTTTATCAGAAAAATACCAAATATTTACCCAAATTAAATTGTGTTGTCCCGAATCTATAGAATAATATTATTTTGACAAATAGAATTTATAAAAATGACCAAAAATAGATTTAATGAGGGTCCTCCATCAAAAGGAGGTAAATCGACCATTTAATTAATATTAGAGTATTTATGGTTAGATTCAATCACATTTTATTCCTTTAAATTTTATTGGATAAATGTAAAAACAATTAACAAGAAAGAATAATTATATTGTAGTTATTTCTATTCATTCACACCGATACAATGGATAGGCATTAACTACCATTTAAAATAATAATATTATATTATTAGTATGCAGGGCTAGATTTCAAAGTAACCGGTTGTGGCTTATTGGGTACGCTATCAAACATAGCATCCAATTTTAAGTAAAATTAATATTTAATTAAAAAACATTTAAAAACATTAAAATTTATTATTATTTATTTACTTGGGATGTTTCATTTAGTTTAATATCCAATAGATAATTTTTGTAGACCTCGTTTCCATTGAATTTGAAAAATGAGAGTAGTCCTTGTGGCCTTTAAGATTATTTCCCATGGGAATTATGCATCTCCCAACAACCCTGTTTATTTCACACATTAATACTCTTGATATCTCCAAGCACCACTGTTTATTTCCTGAAATGGATACCATCCTTGAAGGTTGGGATGATCCCTCTTGACATCTCCTTGCTTGTAACCATCACCCACTTCCCACTACCTCTAGGAGAAACAATGTCATAGGCCTCTTCCATACCTTCTTCCTAAGACCCCACCATTAACATAACACTATATTTAGCTTCCACTACCTCTTAAATGTGAAATATTGGAGTTTCATTTAGGGTATCCACTAGCCAACTAGCAGACACTATATTAAATTCATAGATTAATTGTCTAAAGACTTCGACCACCTTCAGATCTATAGACATCCCTTGTGCTTCATTATGATGGATTGCATCCTTTGTTTCAATAGAAATCACATATATGAATAAAATTAATTAAAATTGATTCTTATAGGAACTCCATTAATTAGTTTTTTCAAACTCACATTGCCTCAGAGTTTGTAATTTATTCTCAATTTTTATTGGTTTGATCCAGCTCCTTCAAACATACAATAGACTATGAGACACCTCTTTCAGGTCCCACATTGGGTTTTTTCATACCCCTAATCCTATACACAGACATTGTGTTCCCCCCTTTCATTCATTAAGAGTAAAAATTCACCCACAGTTAAAAGAAAATTGGTTTCAAAGATGATAATCCCATGAGATTCCTTAATATACGAATGATCAAGGTTCGTTGAAAAGGAAGCGGTAGTTCAAGAAATCTAATACAACTACATATAGTTGTAGAATCAATCGTTATATGAAATCATAGTTTAACTTGAATAGGAAAAATATTTATCCATCGAAGCTATGTTGGACATTAGACCAAACCTAAATTATGTCATCCTCCATTGCAAACAAAATCATGATTTCGAACAAGTCGATAAGACCCACCAAAAATCAATCCTGTAAACCCCATGATATGATAATACACTTATCAAATGTGTACATTTATGTATGAATATGGTTGAATCGATCTATCAGTATCATGTTCAGTAGAGATGGATCCTCATTACACTCTAAAATAGAGAGAGAATACAGTAGTAAATCCTTAAATAGATTAGAAACTTTAGACCAAATAGAAATATGAGGTCAGATAAGAAAGTTATTTGGGTCAAATTTGGAGATAATGTATGTTTTCGGGCTCACTAAATGGATTTGAAAAGGTCTATCCCCCACCTAGGTGGAGGGACTTTCTCAACGACCTTCACCACCTAGGGCTATGAGTGTAAAAAATCCGATATTTATAGAACAATACTTTTTCTTTTATATTTTTATTTATGAAAAAGTTATTAATTTCACGTTAAATGTGACTCTTCTTTAGATAGTGTAATCATCACAAATCAATGAGTTTCTCCAAAATATTATGGTGTACGCAATGTTGAGTTGTACTGGAAAATAATATATTATTATTATTATTTTAAGTGGTATTTAACGCATAGTTGATGTGTGTGAAGGAATGGAAAGAAATAACTAAAATATTTTTATACATGTTTATTAAATTTCTTCAAATTTATCCAATAAATTTTGAGGGCTTAAAATTAAAATGAATCTAATTTTATAATTAAAATACTCTAATATTTTTAAAATGTCAGTTTACTACATTTTCAATGAGAACCATTTTAAATTATAGATTTTTTCACTTTTATGTGTTCTATTTTACAAAATTAACTTAATATTTATAATTGTGACATCAAAACAAACATTCCGTAAAATTTGGGTATTTTTTTGATAATGTTCATTTTTAATGAATATTTGAAATTCTACATTTTAATTCAAATCTGCCTTTTACATTAATATATTTAAATATATATATAATCACATTAATTAGTTATAAAATATAATTCTATTGTGTTTTTATCATTTAATTCAATTTTGGTCATTTTATGTAATTTTACATTTTTATTGGACATAAACAAATTTCAATATTTTGGTAGTTTCTTACTTCTTAAAAAACTCTTTTTGGTTTTAGTAACAATAATTAATTTGAAATTAATTTCTAAAAATTCTATGTTTTGAATTTGAAAAAATTGATGCAATATATTGAGTTATAATGTAAAAATATTATATATATGTAAATATTATTTTTAGACATTATGAATAGAATCTTTATTAATTATTCTCTTTATCATGGTTAAAGGGTAAATCTAGTAAATATGGGTAAAAAAATAATATTATAATAATATTAAACTACCCTAACACATGTTATAATCCAATTGTATGAGGTATTTATGACCATGGGAATCATTCGGTATATTTTGGGACCCCATGGAGCCATTTGGTTGTGAATATTGCATTTTATAATAATTAATTTAAAGTAAAGAAAGATATAACCTTAACATGTATCATTTACTAAAACAATTTTATATGGGGTTATATAATTAATATCTTATAATATAAATATTATTTAGAAATAAAAAAATATTTCCTATATAATGATATTTTAAATTTAATTTTTAGACATTAAATAAAAAAATTTATTATGACACAATGATGATGAAGTTATTGTTTCATTAAATAAGGATTCAATTACATGATATTATAAATGTTAAAATAAATTTAATTTTGTAATTTCTATGTCATACATGAATTTTCTAGATGATATTGACATATTATATTTTAGTTAGTTCTCTTTGATCAAAGGAATTAGGTTGTTATTAATTTTTAAAAAAGTCAAGTATGAATAGTGTCCAAAATTGACATATTTCATAACTAAAAATATAGAATAGTTTATTAAATGTTAATAAATTTAAAAAATTATAATATTATATAACATGGTTATTATAAGTCTGAAATTTTATAACGACCCTTTCATTGATGGGTTTTCTTCTTTTTCTTTAACTATTTTGACTCTCAATGTTTTATATTCTTCATAAAACGGTAAGATTAAAAAAGGGTTAAATCAATACGATAAGGATTAAAAATATATAAAAAACTATATAATTATTATTGAAATATTTTATTTCTACTTATATTAATCTTATAGTCTAAATAACTTAATTTGGACACATTTTTAATATAAATATAGTTTATAATAAATTAATATTTCTAGACCTTCCTAAAGTTCTCCTCCTCTCTTTTAAAAAAGCCACCACCTATAGCCCATGAATAACAACTCTCAAGCCCATTATATCGTCCCAATTCTTCCTAAATAAGCTATCAACATCCCTATCTTCATCCTAGAATATATACCTTGGGTAGAAAGAATATTTAATAATTCCTTTTGGCTCAAATCAAAAGGAGTTACCTGTTTTAGAGGTAGCATCTTCTATGAAGTTTCATTCTGTTACTTTCCTTATACACTCCATATTCTATTCATATTCATTGATTAAATAAAAAGAATTTTATCCTATATATACTATTATTTTATTATTATAGGAATTCATTAAACACTTACACACACCTCCATCTAATGGATACGAACATATTGTTTCTGTGTACGGTGAACTACTGCCTCAAGAAACGATTATTGTTCAATTTTACCCTACCAACTCTCATGGTGGAAATTATGATAGCACTATATTTATATATAACATATATTATATTTATATTTTCCCTATTATTCTGTAATTATTATTTACAACATAACCTTATGTTTTCCATAATGTGTCAATACGATAATTTCATTAGAAGAAGTGCAGACTACCGCCCCCTCAAAGTGATATGGCTCATTCATTCCATACATGGAATATAAAAAGGATGTAATTAATGAATTTATTTATCATATATAATATAATGGAATATAATTGAATTAAAATATACCTATGTATCATTTAGTTTCTATTTCATTAAATATTAAAAAGAAATTAAATCAGCGTTTATGAATACATACATCTTATCGTCTAAATGAATAGTTTATTTCCTTTCTTATCACCACATGTTATGGGCTGTTATAAATACATATATACTATATATATATGATATATAAATATTTAATAATATTATTGTGATGATTTAATTCTTACTATATTTATGATTTACCTCAAAACAAGTTCATTTTCGTCTCAAGTACCGAATATCGAAAAAACGACCGATATTAACAAAAATAATTATGTAATGCTTATAACATGGTAATAAATGATATAAAAATAATAATAAACTATTTAAAGGTTCTGAATCAGGTATAAATGTATGCAATTTTATTATTCAGGAATAACAAGAAACATTTATGATGAGTCAGACTCAATTTAAGTAACTTCGTATCAATATACTTCCGTTGATGCATATTTTGGATTAATCATGACCTTCATTTATACCGGATATAATTATAAACTTTCTATTTTATTTCATTCAATGTTTTTCTAGAGGAATAATTTTTTTTCCAAGTTTTTTACTAAACGACAAAGGGAATGTTTCTTTTCTAATGTACGCGGTGAAAATGATATTTCTGAAGTCGTGAGCATTATTTGATATTTGACATATTTAATATGTCGTAATTCTTTTCAAATGAAAATAAATACCATATACCCATTTAACATATTTTGGTAATTAAAATGGTTTGGTGAAATAACTTATTATAGAAATGTCTTGAAATGATATATTGTAATTGCAATGTGGAAATGGTATCTTCCCTTTATGATTGTTTTATATGTTTTTAATATTTTAAGATTATTTGGAACTATTTATGTATACGAGTGGTTCAATGATAAACCAAGGGAAGGTGAGCCAGAGATATCTCTCCAATTAATTAGGTAACATGAAGAAGGTAAACATTAGTGTTACTCCTAAGAGATTTGTGGAATATTTTGTGATGGATATTTCAAACTCAACACCCTATATAGTTGTGAAAACTAAAATGTAAGTATAAGGACACAAATTTAAATCATTACATAATATTGAATTAAATCAAGAATTCTCAATGAGGATCTATTTAGGTTTATAGTTTTAGGGAATTTGGAAGTAATTATTACATATCAACTGGAAAATTTCATGTAGACAATAATACCCACTATCTATTTTTTCATAAAATAAAAAGGCTTAAAAAGAAACATATCTAGTTTCAATTTTTAGACATCATGAATTTTACATGATCCCATACATGACCCTATTCAACTTTACGTCATGTGGAAAACATTTCAAAAACATGGGATGATCATTAAATGCTTATTAAGGGTTATAAAATAAATAAAGAAAACATTATCCCATTGATAAATTAAAATAAATGAAACCAAAGTTTTCAATCATAACATACCTCATAAAATCATAATTTTTATGAATAAGACACAGAAATCATAAATCGTAAAGGTATATTGTGGAATCCATATCAGACATACTTTTTAGCTTTCACTACTACTTAGAGAGTTTCATTTGGAATAACCATTGTAGTATATTCCCTAAATCTCTTAGGAGAAACATTAATGTTTACCTATGTCACGTTACCCAATGCATTATAGAGCTATCACAAGCTCACACGCCCAATATTTATCATGGAACCACCCATATAAATAAACAATGAACAATAACCATAACATATTCATAACACATTAAACAAGAATAAAGGAAATATAATATTTCCATATTGCAGTCCCAATATATCATTTTAGGAAATTGACCTAATCGATGCTTTATAAAACCATTTTCAAAAACCTTTAAAACATTAAATAAAGGGATTTTTGAATCAAAGTGTCCTATGTTGAGTCAATAAGGTTTTACTTATGACTTTTCCATTCCTTCTTGTTTTGAAAATCACAAACACCTTATACTTAAGCAAATCGATATTTTACTTCAATAAGGAAAATTTTGTTCTTTAATGAAATTTACCCTAATCTAAATTTTCATATACATATCAATATTTTTCTTAAGTATAAAAACCAGATTCATACCAAAAACCCTAAAATCATATAATGTCAAAAAGTGGAGTATTCTGTTTTTAGGATCCGAATTCTGAATAAGAACTGTAATGATGTTCCACTCCGAATTCTGGATACGAACTTTCATGAGTTCCACTCCGAACTCTTATGAATTTCGACTCCGAACATTCATGAGTTCGACTCCGAACTCATATGATGTTCGACTATGAATGTTCATGAGTTCGACTCCGAACTCTTATGAAGTTCGACTCTGAACATTCATGTGTTAGACTCCGAACTCTTATGAAGTTCGACTATGAACTTTCATGAGTTCGACTCCAAACTCTTATGAAGTTTGACTCTGAACATTAATGAGTTCAACTCCGAACTCTAATGAAGCATGACTCTAAACTTTCATGAGTTAGACTCAGAACTCTTATGATATTAGACACCAACTCTTCATGAAGTTAGACTCCGAACTCTTAGTAGTTCGACTTCGAACTCTACAAGTTCAGATTCTGAACTCTGGTGAAACCAGACTCTGAATTTTATTAGAAATTCAGAATCCGTACTTCTACAGACTTCAGGTTCTGAATTCTTATAAAACTGAATCCGAACATATTTTTATTAGACTCAGAATTCCATTTTTATTAGACTCCAAACGTTTATTTACATACATTCCAAATTGTAGTTTTACTTATACTTATGCTTGTTTAATAATAAAATGATGTCGTGATTTCAGTTACACATGTTTTGTTATAAAACGATGTCATCTATCCTGTTTATAATTAACCGTTGGTTTAGTGACATGTGTATAGGTCCCTTTGATATCAATGAAAATATGACCGTTAGAGGAGGGTGCCGACTGTTGGAAATATGCCTATAAATAGGAGCTCATTTGAAAGAGCTTAGTGAATAACTGAAAAAAGTCGATCACTCTAGAGACCACACGCTGTTAAGGTGATTTCTAGAGAGAGAATCATTTCAAGCTTTTTGCATACTGAACCACAAATTCAGATTTCTTCATGCGACTCTGAATGTTGGCGATTAAATTTGAGGGCTTCTGGGGATAGGAAGACAGAGGTGCTGACTACCTTGAAGTTCGAGGTCTTCCTTGCTGAGGAAGACAGAGGTTCTAACTACCTTGAAGTTGGGGGATTGCGGGGATAGCAAGAAAGAGACTCTGATCTTCATATCAAGGGCTTACCCTGGTGTAGGTAAGACATACTTTCTTTAAAGTATAAATCAAGGGACCTCTATCCATGGTTGTTGGATACCCTTCTCATTAGGTTAAAATACTTATACATTGTTACTTGTAGTTTTTACTACTTGTGTTTTCCGTTGTAATTTTGTTTTTTAAGGAAAGTATAATTCTCTTATATTTCCATACACTTGTACTCTGATTAGTTTAAATTATACATGATTTAAGGTAGAATCTCATATTGTAAATTTTGGTTCCAATTATATAATTGGTGATTAGAGGTGTTGTGAATTTTCTTAGCTTAACTTTGTTAAACTTAGATTTTTCCTTGTCTAAAGAAATTTATTTAAGTTTACAATTCATCCCCCTCTTTTATATTGAGCATATGCATCATTATTTAGATCCTAAAATTGGTATCAGAGCACATCTATGAAATACTTATACTCACATATAAGTTTTTCATGCTCACTTTTTCATTAATTTTCATCCTTTCTTAGAAAGATAATATCATTCTGAATTGT
This sequence comes from Viscum album, assembly GCA_963277665.1. Taxonomy (NCBI): domain Eukaryota; kingdom Viridiplantae; phylum Streptophyta; class Magnoliopsida; order Santalales; family Viscaceae; genus Viscum; species Viscum album. Next base: position 694,235,401 of record OY728164.1, read on the forward strand.
CATTCCGAATTGCCTTTCCAAATTTTCATTCTGAGTTTGTTCATTCCGAACATTGTGGTTACGAACTTTTCCTACTAATAAGTTTGGTTTCCAATTTTTTCTTATAGATGACAGGAATCAACATTGGATATATTTCCAACCTAAATCCTACAAGACCACCAATCTTTGATGGGAATTATTATGAGTACTGCAGAGATCGTATGAAGTCTTTTGTTATCAATACTGGAGTGGGTAATTTTTTTATGCTTACTGGTGATTATAAAATTCCTGATAAAGAAGTAAGAACATTCACTAACCAGGAAAAGCAAGAATATAAACTCAATTATAAGGTACAAAATACATTACTATGTTCAATGACTAGAAATATATATATCCAAATTTCTTCTTGTTAAGAATCTAATTGTATCTGGAAGAAGTTAGAGGTTACACACTTTTTCCCCTCTAAAGTGATTGAAACTAGGAGAGCTATGCTTAGAGCTGAATACCATGGCTTCAATTTTCCTTATGGTGAACCAATTTGTAATGTTGAACAGATATTTATGACTATAGTGAACAATCATCAGTCTATGGGATATAAATGGTTAGATGATGAAGATCTTGTGTATAATATAATTGATATTATGCCTAATGAGAGGGAATCAAACAGAACAGCTATTGATGAGAAAATGAAGGTTACTCAAATGTCATTAGATGAATTATTTGGAACTATTCTCCAACATGAAACAAGAATGATGAGAGATGATGAAAACATCAAAAAGAAGAATGGAAATGGTACTCTTTCTTTTACAACAACATCAAATCATTTGAAAGAAAAGACTCCAGAGAGAGTAACCAGATACAAGTCTATGAAAGTTATTATCTAATCCGAATATAGTGAGAGTGAAGTCTGAGAAAATGAGTTAGCAAATCTTGCTCAAAGAATGAACAAGATAGCTGGTCAAGTAAATTTCCAATCCAAGTATAAGAAAAAGGAAAGGAAAGATAGTAAAGATGGAGAAGTTACTTGTTATGAATGCAAGAGAGATGGACATATTAGACCGGATTTCCCTTAGCTCAAAAGGAAGAAATGAAAATAAAGGCATTCTGAAAGGAATAAAATTAAGTATTATAAAACCAAATCTAAGAATGTTCAGAAATCTAATGACACCTAGTGTGCCAGTGGTGGTGACTCTTCAAATGAATCTTCTGATTATGAATCTCCTGGACAGAAGAATCTTGGTCTTATAGCCAGCTACCTATTGACAATCATAACTTTATTTCTAAGGTACAAAATGTTGAATAATTGACCAATGTTTCTTTAAATTATAATTATAGAAAATATTATAACTCTTCAGATGAAGAATCCTCTTCTGATTAAGAAAATAATTCCCCTACCTATGAAGACGTTTCTAGGTTTTCCGAACTTCTTGAGAATGATAATTCCAAATACAATAAAAAACTTGATAAGGCAAACTCTAGTAATACTATTCTTACAAAGTAAATATCAGATCTCTCTAAAGATATTGATGGGAAAAATGCTGATTTTGAAAGTATTTCAAAGGCTTGAGGAAGTAAGTTCTGAGAAGAATAAACTTTCTAAAGAGTTAGAAAAAGTAATTTCTAAGAAAACTATTTTTGATCCTTTCTCTAGTTCTAAATCTAATGATATTGAAGATAAAAACTTGATTATAAAACTCAAGTATGAAATTTTTTCCTTAAAGAAGTGTTTATCAAACATTAACCATGGTAAAGAAAATATTGATAAAATGTACTCACAAATACATCCTTTAATAAAAAAATACGGATTTGGTTATACCCATGTAAAACCAACTTTTAATAACAACTACTTTGTTCCACAAAGAGCCCCATTTTGTAACAAGTGTCAATGTGGTGGTCACTGGGAAAAGAATTTCTCTTTAAACAAAACCCAATCTCTAGGTTTTCATATGGCTTATTTTTCTAAGAAGATGTGGGTGCCAAAAAATTTTTTTATCTGGAGATCTCGGATCCAAACAAGTTTGGATTCCGAAAGTCTAATTTTATTTTTGTTTTTAGGAAGATAAAGGAAGTACCAACAACAATACATGGTACGTGGATAGAGGATGTTCCCAGCACATAACTGGTAACAAAATCCGTTTTGAAAAGATTATCATGACAAAAGGAGGAAAGGTAACATTCATAGATAATGCTCTGGGAGAAATTTTTGGTATAGGTAATATTGTTCGTTTTAGTAAAACATTTATTTCAAATGTTTTATTTGTTAAGGGTCTTAAAAAAAACCTCATTTTTATAAGTCAGTTATGTAATGAAGGATACCTTGTGAATTTTAGGAATCATAAATGCTTAGTTCACAATTCCAAGGAAGAATTTATTCTCTTAGAAAATAGGCAAGAGATTGTTTGTACTTTAAACATAGATGACCATAGGAGCCAAGACCTACCTTTCCTTACTGCAATGGAAGATCATTCTTGGTTATGGCATAGAAGATTAGGCCATTGTAACCTTAGGAACTTATGAAAACTGTCTATGAAGAAATTAGGTAAGGATCTACCGGAGCTTAGATTTGATTCTTCTAAAGTTTTTGATCCTTTTCAATATGGAAAGAAACATAAATATAGTTTTAAATCAATCGGTGATGTCTCAACAACTAATGCATTACAGTTAGTGCACATGGATCTTTTTGGTCCAACACTAACTGGATGCATTGGAGGGAAATACTATGTGTTTGTTTTAGTTGATGATTACACTAGATTTACATGGGACTATTTTCTAGCAAAGAAGTCTAAACCATTTTCCTATTTAAGAAGTTTTAGATCCCAAGTTAAAAATGAGAAAAATCTTCCACTGAAAACTATTCATAGTGACTATGGAGGAGAATTTCAAAATTCTGATTTTGAAATCTTTTGTAGTATAAAAAGTATTACTCACAACTTTTCAGCACCTAGAATTCCTCAACAAAACCATGTAGTTGAATGAAGAAATAGAATTATTCAAGAAATAACTAGAACCATGTTGAGTGAATATTCTATAGCTAGACATTTCTGGGCTGAAGCTATAAGTACTGCTTGTTATACTATAAATTGAGTTTTGATTAGACCTTTTCTTAATTAAACTTTTTATAAGTTATGGAATGGTAGAAAACCTAGACTTGCCTACTTCACGGTTATTGGATTTAAGGTATTCATCTTGAACACTAAAGACAATCTACACAAATTTTCACCAAAATCTAATGAAGGAATTTTCTTCGGCTACTCCACAACTTATAAGGCTTATAGAGTTTTCAATAAAAACACTTGTACTGTGGAGGAAACAGTGCATGTAAAATTTGATGAATTTGATCGTTTCTTTTTTAAACCATCCCAACCTATATCCTCAGATGTGTTTTCAAAAACTGATTATCAACATTTGATATAAGATCTTTCGGATAAGGAAAATGATCAAGAAGATATTTCGGAAACATTTACCCCAGAAGAATTTATACCCTATATTGATGAACAAGTTTTACAAATCCCAAATCAGGTGTTTCTTAAGAATCATCCCAGGGATAGTATCATTGGTGATGTAAATCAACCTATAAGGACTAGATGTTCCTTGAGAAATGAAGTAGAACATCTAGCATTCCTTTCCTAGTTAGAACCAAAAAGCACTGATGAAGCTTTAGGTGATGATGATTGGATCAAAGCCATGCAAAATGAACTAAATGAATTTGAAAGGAATGAAGTCTGGACCTCGGTTGAAAGACCTAAGGAAACTTCTGTTATTGGAGTAAAATGGGTCTTTAGAATAAAATGTGATGAAAATGGAGTCATTTTAAGAAACAAATCTAGACTAGTTGCTAATGGCTATAATCAGTAAGAGGGAATAGACTATGAAGAAACCAATACTCCAGTAGATAGACATGAATCTATTCATATCATACTTTCCATTGAAACATTCTTCAATTTTAAACTTTTTCAAATGGATGTGAAATGTGATTTCCTTAATGGTTATGTCCAAGAAGAAATTTTTGATGAACAACCTCCCGGATTTGAAGACACAAAACATCCTGATCATGTTTATAGACATACCAAAGCTTTGTATGGCCTTAAACAAACCCCAAAAGCCTGGTAAGATATACTTACAAGAGTTTTGCTTCAAAATAACTATGTTAAGGGAAATGCATATCCAACCATTTTTATAAAGAATGATAAGAAAAATGTTTTTATTGTTCAAATTTATGTTGATGACATCATATTTGGTTCAACTCAGCAATCTTTAACTGATTCTTTTGCAAATCTAATGAAATCTGAGTTTGAAATGAGTATGATGGGTGAGTTGACTTTTTTCCTTGGTTTTCAAATCTCTCAACAACTAGAGGGAACCTATATATCACAACATATGTATATTAAATATCTTCTTAAAAATTATGGATATGACAACACTAAGAGTATAAGTACTCCCATCGGTACCTCAAACTCATTAGATCTTGATGAAGCTGGGAAACCAGTAGATCAAACATCTTTTAGAGGTATGATAGGATGCCTACTATACTTGACAGCTAGTTGACCAGAATTGATGTTTTCAGTATGCTTATGTATGAGGTATCAATCCAATCCTAAGGAATCTCATTTAAAGGCGGTAAAAATATTTTTTTCTACTTAAAGGGAACCATGGTTATAAGATTATTTTATACTTCTGAAAATGATTTTTTTAAAAAGATTTTCGGATGCTGACTTTGGTGGATGTAGAATGGATAGAAAGATTACATCCGGAACTTGTCATTTCATAGGAGATTCTTTAGATTCCTGGTCCTGCAAGAAGCAGCATTCTGTAGCACTTTCCACTACTGAAGCTAAATATGTAGTTGCTGGAAGTTGTTGTGCTCAAGTGTTATGGATGTAAAACACACTCACAGACTATGGCTTGAGATTTACTAAGACTCAAATTTTGTGTGATAACACAACTTCCATTTCCCTTAGTAAGAACCCTACACATCACTCTCATGCAAAACACATAGATATTAGGCATCACTTTCATAGAAATCACACACTTAAATAAGATATCATTCTTCAGTTTATCAGAATGGAAGATCAACTTGCTGAAATTTTCACAAAATCTTTACCCTCTGATAGATTTTAATACATTAAACCGAAGTTTGGAATGAAAAACATAAGGTAATATTTCTTCATTAACTTGCTGTTGAACAACTCTCCTTATAGTAATAAACTAATTTTCATAGGGAGATTACATTTGTGTGCTAGTTTAACTAAAATTTTTGTTGACAATTTTTTGTTTTTCATTTGTAACTAAAATTTTTCATAACATGTTTTTGGAAATATCCGGGATGGAAATTATTGGAATAAAAACATTTGGAATAGATATTTTCATACTGAAAAGTATCGTAATGAAAATTTTCGGAACCAAAATTTTCGTAATGTTATTTTCATACTAGAACTTTCGTAATGAGATTTTCATACTGGAACATTCATAATGAGAATTTTGTACTAGATTTTTCAAAATGAGATTTTCGTACTGAAACTTTCGTAATGAGATTTTTATACTGGAACTTTCGTAATAATGTATTTTTTGTAATGAGTTTTTTGTTTTAAATTCATTTTTTCAAGAAGAATATTACCAATTACGAACAACCATTCTAGCCAATCCAAAAGATATGATTTCCTTATGTTTTTGTAATCATATTTTGCTTGCTGGTATTTTCCTGTTTTTTTTAAATAATTCAGATTCTAGTTTTCCTTAAATCTGAATGTTTTTCATAAAACCTCAAAATATCAGAGTCATGTTTTCCTTGTGGGAATGTTCTCAACCGTCAGATCAGATCAAAAAGTTTTTCAACCGTTAGATGGCTTTTGGAAGACCAAACTTCACACCCATCGCCTATTTAAAGGGGACCCTAAGACTAGTCTGACATCATTTTTTCAAACCATTCACGTCTCGAAGCCCTACTGCTCTTCTTAAGACTGGTTCTGATCTTTGCAAAGCTGTTTTGAATCCTTCAGAACTCTTCACTCCGAAATTCTGTTAAAGATACATCTCAAGATATGTCAACTTCAACAAAAATCTCTAAGTGGTTAGTCTTCAGGGAAAGGTTAGTGCATCCGTATTTCTTCATGTTTGATTCTCTTATAAACAGAAATATTAGATTTAATTGCGGGGATGATGTATGCTTGTGTAAGTTAGAGAAATAGGATCTCGTTTACACCGACTTGCTGATCTAGTTCTATGAGTCTGTTTCCTTCCAGATAGAAGATGACAGAGGCTGGTTTTCGTTTAAGTCTTATGGGAAGACATACAAGTTATATTACACCATGTCCGCAAGCATGGTTGGTTTAGCCTATGAAGGGGAAGCTGAGTTTGGCTCACATAAGCTCCCAGATGAGCAAGGAAGTTTCAACAAGGTGAAGGCTTTAAAATCTCATAGGCTTAAGGATTCTACAACTGCTAAGATTTCTCATCTCACTCCGAACAATAAGATTCTACAGCTATGGTTACAAGTTTTTCTCATACCAATAAGAGGCGATAAGGATAATTTAAAGAAAAGTGATATCTATGTATTAGATTTCTTGGTAAATCTAAGAAAGATAAATTTGTTGATGCATGTCTTGATTACGATCGAGAATATAAAAGAAGGGAACCTGAGAGCTCAAATAATTATATACCCTGCCTTACTATCTAAGATGATAGTTTGGTTCTTAGAATCCTTCAAGGTTGCATGCAAATAAAAAGTCCCAAATTGTAAGATTATAGTGGTTAGGGATGATACCTTGAAGAGGATGAAGATGGTTTTACTAGTGAATCCGGATAATTTTAACCTCTATTTGTAAAATAAGATGAGGTAGCTCAGAAAGATGCACATAATCCAGATCCATCCAAAAAGGAACGGAAGAAGAGAAAGATTAAGGAAGTGGTTGCTGATAAAGAAAATACCAAGTTATATAGAAACACAGTCTGCTCCCCCCAAACCGAAGAAGCAGAAAATAGATATCGATGAAGTGGAAACCAAGTGGAGGTAAGACAATGAAAAGAGGAAAGAAGGGGATCCACAGTTCGGATTGGACCCTGCAGAGGCTAGGCCCTAAAAGAGAGAGCTGCAGATGAGTTAGAAAGGTAGGAGAATGAAATGAAGATGAAAAAGAATTTGTATAAAGCTGAATTGGTTCAATCTATTTTGAGAGATACTAAGATAGCGTCTGAAATGCTTCCCATTCCGGAAACATTCGGTACTGATCCTTTACTAGAGACTCCCGCCAAGAATTTCTTTTCTCATGAAAAATATAAATGTAAAGAGATGGTTGTTGAAGAAGAAATGTAAGATGGATAAGAAGTAGAGGAAGATGTTGAAGATGAAGAAGAAGAAGAAGAGGGAAGTGAAGATTTGGATTCATTGATCAAGAAAGTTAAAGATGATAAATAGAAGGAAGAATCCACAAAAATAGACACTCCTATAAAGGGAGAAGAAGATGAGAAAGTTGAGGTTGAGGAAGAACAACAAGAAAATGTTTTTTTTTTATGAGGAAAGATCCTATGAGATGGATTTTCAAGAGGAGGGACAAGAAAAGGATAAAATTGATGAAGACCAAATTATTCAAGTTTCTGAATCTGAGGAAGTATCTCCTGTTGAGGAACCAATTCTGAAATCTGATAAGGGGATGCAAGTACTAATGGATACACCAACAAAAAAAGTCTCCAGGAAGATGGAGGTTGGTAGTTCTTCTAAGAGAAAACTAGTGAAAATTGAAGATGAACAATCTCTAAGAGAATTATCTGATTCAGAGTCATCAGCTCATGGGCATGATTTTGTGGATGAATATTTGAAGAAGTTGGTGGACACCATTCCGATTTTTCCAACTATAGATTCAAGATGCCAGATGCTGCAATAAATTATGAATCAGAAATCAGATTCCTTATCCAAGGTCATTGATATGTTTATAAAGATTGAGACTGACCATAAAAGTTTTATTATCAATTATTATGTGCATATAATGTCTTGTAGTAAATAACTCTATGGTCTAATAGAGTTGAAGATGACTTGGCCATCTTTGATAATTTTGAAAATGAAGTAAAAGATGCTTTTTACAGATAGGATAAGAAGATTACGAATCTTCATGATGAGCTGATTGTTGAGCAGAGTTCTCGAAGTCAACAAGTGAAGGAACTAAATGAAAAGGCAAATTCTCTGGATCAAAATCTTATAAGTGATAGAAATCTTCAGATTGTGCTTGAGAAAAGACTCGTAAAGCAAGATGAATTATTAAAGATGCAGAAAGAATTCATTGAGGCTCAGGCAGAGGCTTTGAAAGCCCCAAAAGAAAAGAAAAAAGCCTTGGAGAGACATGTCGAGGAAGACCAAAGAGATATGAAGAAGCTCAAAATGTTGTTAAAGAAGTTGATCTCGAAGGAAATGGAAGACAAATAAACCCACTCCGATATTTTGTTGTATTTGTCTTTCCTTGTAAATTTTTTGACAACTCTAATGAAATGTTGTTTGGTTAGTTGTATATTTTAGTGTCATTACCAATCTTTCAGGTACCATATTTTCCATTCCCATAAATTTTTTTTGAAAATCACAAATGGGGAGAAGGAAAAAGAACTACTTAAAAAGGGAGAATGACATAAAATGAAGAAGGAAAATTTTCTAAGTGAAATATCCTTAATGTAATGGGGAGTTAACCGTTGTGAAGTTTTTCATTTCTATGATAATAGAAAATCCACTCCGGAAATTTAGAATACAATCCTTAGTGTTTTAATGCCTAAGGGGGAGTTAGTTGTATTCGCTTTCTTCCATGAACAAAGAGAGATTAGTTTTAATTTCAAAGTCTAATGAAATTTTCCAAAGTCCTTATATTCTTTTTTCGTAAGGATGTTTGTGCATTCCAAAAATGGGGTGATTGTTGAGTCAATAAGGTTTCCCTTATGACTTTTCTATTCCTTCTTGTTTTGGAAATCACAAACACCTTATACTTAAGCAAATCTATTTTTACTTCCATACGGAAAATTTTCTTCTTTAAGTAAATTTACCAAATCTAGATTTACTTATACATATCAATATTTTTCTTATGTATAAAAACCAGATTCATACCCAAAACCCAGGAATCATATAATGTCAAAAAGTGGAGTATTCTGTTTTTAGGATCCAAATTCTGAATAAGAACTGTAATGAAGTTCCACTCTGAATTCTGGATAAGAACATTCATGAGTTTGACTCTGAACTCTTATGATGTTCAACTCCGAACATTCATGAGTTCGACTCTGAACTATTATGAAGTTCGACTCTGAACTATCTTGAGTTCTACTCTGAACTCTTATGATTTTGACTCTAAACTTTCATGAGTTCGACTCCAAACTCTTATGAAGTTTGACTCCGAACTTTCATGTGTTCGACTCCGAACTCTTATGAAGTTCGACTCTGAAATTTCATGAGATCGAATATGAACTCTTATGAAGTTCGACTCCGAACATTCATGAGTTCGACTACGAACTCTAATGAAGTTCGACTACAAACGTTCATGAGTTCGACTACAAACTTTTATGATGTTAGACTCCGAACCATCATGAAGTTCGACTCCTAACTCTTACTGGTTTGACTTCGAACTCTGCAAGTTCAGATTCTAAAATCTGGTGAAATCGAACTTCGAATTTTCTTAGAAATTCAGACTCTGGTCTTCTACAGAATTCAGGTTCCGAATTCTTATAAAACAGAATCTGAACATCTTTGTATTAGACTCCAAATTCCATTTTGATTAGACTCCGAACATTTATTTAAATACATTCCTAATTCTAGTTTTACTTATGCTTACATTTGTTACACTATAAAATGATGTTGTGCTTTCAGTTACACATGTTTTGTTATAAAAAGATGTGGTCCATTCTGTTTCTAATTAACCGTTGGTTTAGTGACACCCGTACAGGTCCCTCCGATATTCAAAGAAAATATGACCGTTGGAGGAGGGAGCTGACCGTTGGAAATTTTCCTATAAATAGGAGATCATTTGAAGGATCTCAATGTATAACTGAAAAGAAGTCTATCACTCTAGAGACCATACACAGTTAATGTGATTTCTAGAGAGAGAAGCATTTCATGCTTTGTGCGTACTGAATCACTCATTCAGACTGCTTTGTGCGACTCTGAATTTTGGTGATTACATTCAAGGGCATCCGGGGATAGGAACAAAGAGGTTCCGACTACCTTGAAGTTCAAGGGATTCCATGTAGAGGAAGATAAAGGTTCCAACTACCTTGATGTTGAGGGCTTGCAGGGATAGCAAGACAGAGACTCCGATCTTTGTATCGAGGGCTTACCCTGGTGTGGGAAAGATAGACCTGCTTGAAATTATAAATCAAGGGACCTATATCCAAGGTTGTTGGATACCCATGTCTTTGGGTTAAAATACTTATACCTTGTTACATGTAGTTTTTACTACTTGTGTTTTCTGATGCAATTTTGTTTTGTAAGGAAAGTATAATTCTCTTATATTTCCTTACACTTGTACTCTGATTAGTTTAGATTCTACACGCTTTAAGGTAGAATCTCATATTGTACACTTTGGATCTAATTCTACAATTGGTGATTAGAGGTGTTGTGAATTTTACTAGTTTAACTTTGTTAAACATAGATTTTTCCTTGTCTAAGGAAATTTTTTTACAATTCACCCCCCTCTTGTATATTGAGCATCTACATCATTATTTTGATCCTACATCCCATACCACTTTGAAATTTCTAACAGTATTAACATTATAAAAAATTAATGTCAATATAAATAAATCTATAAAACCATTTTCAAAATATTGACACTAGTGATAAAGTTTTATAAGAATAAATCTTCAAAACTTTTAAAATGTTATTTTAGTTAAAAAGTTCCTAACCAAAAAAGACAAGATTGAATACAAATAATTTAGATATATCATTAATAAAAGCTTATAATATCATGATAATAAGGATATTAATGATATAATATGTCAAAGGGCAGAATAGTCACTATATAAAATTGAATTGGCGTATAACAACACTCAAATCTCAATGGAATGTAAATTGAGAGGAAATCCTGTATAAAGATGGAATCCTTATATTAAGGGTAAATCAATGACATAATTATGTGTGAAAAATATAAATACTCCAAATATATGTGGTTATTAGGTGCTAAAAAATCATAGGTTATTCACACAAGTTAATTTAAAAAACCAATAACTTGGATGTTTAACTCAATTAATTGAAATTGAGTTAAAATTACCCTTTTCAAGTTCATATCAACGATATGATAATTTATCAATGCAGTGATTATGTGTATCAAAATTATACCCACAAAATGGGAGTGCAAATTAAAACATAAATAAATAAAAAATTATTCCACACATAATCATCGCATGACATAATTAATAATTTGATGACTAACCTAATAAATTTAAATTGGGTTAAAGAGTTACCTTATAAAAATTCGACAGCCTAATGGAATCGCTTTAAAATTCATAAAATGAGTTGATGAGAGAGAAAAGGGTCTCTAATCACATGGATATAAAATGTACAGAAATACGGATATATAATAACATATCCCAACATAAGAAAATGGAAATTAAAAGACATAACATAAAAAATACTTTTAAAAAGATGAGGGTAAAATGTTCCCCTACCGATTTGGTATCTGACGAAACATACACCCTAGGAAATAATGAAAATTCAACGAAGATGTAAATTCACATAAATTAATGTATATAACAAAAATATTACAATCATGTGTTGTACATACATAACACAATAGGAAATAGTGGAAAATTTAGCCTGAATCTCATGGGAATAAAAATTGAGATGAAAACCAATTACCACATTGCAATCAATAGACTCGTCTAAAAAAATTAATAACCACAAAATAAATTACAGAATAGCATGAATATAAATAGAATCATAATGATATATATCAAATGGCAGTACATAATACACCACATGCAATATATATGTGGCGATCAATGGAGATTGATTGGGTAGAGGTTGGACAAGCCAAGCGGCCTGAGAGGTGTGAGTAATGGGTTAGAGGTGATGGTTTTTTATAAGGTAAAGGAGGGGATCTTTATTGAAGTTTGAAAATATATTTTTATTATAAACATGTCTTTGGTTTCAAAAAGACAAAAACTCATTAAATTTATATATAAGATGACTCATGTTCAAAATAAAATCATACAATAATAATTGGGCAGGTTTTAGATATTGTTTTAATTTTTATAATCTTAAATATTTAAATCATATTTTAATGTGGTAAACACTACATCATCATTATATCATAAATAATATTATTTATTTTATGCCTAAATTTTTTATATAAAATAACATGATTTAAGAAGTCGCTTTATCATTCTAATGAATATTTATAGTCGAATAGATAACATATATAACCCCATGTAAAAATAGTTTTACTAAAAGATATATGTTTATGTCATTTTGGTATTTACTTTAAATTATTAATATAAAGGGTCATTATCACTCCCATGTGGGTCCATGGAGTCCTAAAATCAACCCAATAATGACTATGGTTGGAAATTTTTCAACAAATAGTATTAGGAAATATGTTAGGGTAATTTAATATTATTATAATATTATTTTTTAACCCTTATTTACCAGATTTACCTTTCAGCCCTGGTAAAAAAAATATTTACTGATGTAAATATTCATATTTTTCATAAATAAAAGATACCTATTTAAAAAATTTGGATCTCCTGATTTAAAATTCAAAACATATAAGTGGAAGAAATAAATTTAATATTAATTCTTGCTATCAAAACAAAACGTGTGTTTTTAAGAAATAACAACTATCAAAAGATTGAAACTTATTTATGTCAGATTTCAAAGTGAAATTACATCCAATAATAAAAATTGTATTAAATGGTAAATACATAATATAATTACACTTTAAAACTTGTTAAAATGATAATCTACCCTTATAAATAAAATAGATTAAAAGGTAGTTTTGAAATAAAATACTATATTTCCACTATTCATTAAAATATAAACATTATCAAAGAACACAAAAATTTCCTCCAAAGTAAATTTTAATGTCCCGATCATAAAAAATATATAATTCTGTAAAATAAAAAATATATAAGTGACCTAAATTTGAATTAAAAATGGTTCACCATCAAAAGGTAGTAAATCGACCCTTCAAAGAATATTAGAGTATGTATGGTTAAAATTGAAATCTTTCTTATTTTAAGTGTCTAACCTTTATTGGAAAAGTATAACAATATTTAACAAATATGTATAATCATATTGTAGTTTTTTCTGTACATTCCCACCATTACAACGACTTGGGGTTAAATACCATTTAAAATAAAAATTTTTTATTTTTTTATTTTTCTGTCTGACTCCACATTGTGTGCAATGTAAGATTTCAAAGAAACTCATTGTTGTGTATCTGGTATGTCGTCGAACAAAGCACCCCCCCCCCCTTTAAAGTAAAATTAATAGTTAACTCACAAGTATTAATAAGTATGAAAATACCATATTTCATTATTTACCTAGGATGTTACATCCTTCCACCCTATTGGGAATTTCAACCTTGCAATTTTAAAATTGGGCTCAGAAACTTCATTACAAGTCCCACATTGAAAAAGAGTCAACAAAACTATCACATTAATAGAAAGGAAGAATATAATAAAGGTAAACAAAGAAAAAAGATTCTAGGATTCTTGGAAAAAATGGATATGTAGAAGAAAACAAACCATCAAGTTCTGTTGTAGAGTGATAGAAAACATGATTAGGATAATGTAAACCATGGGAAAATCACAAACACGTGATGGGTTAAATGGTATTTGATTACCTATTAAGCAATGTAATTAAAAAACGTTTTTTAGTTAGTTTTGTATAATGTTGAGGAATTTATTTAATATCTTGAATAAGAACATAAGGAAACATATTTACTTTTCATGTAGAATTTCATCATTTACTATATTTCTACAACAAACTCATCTTTTATCCAAAGGATGAGTATTCAAGATGACTTGTTCACATTAAAAGTGTTGTAATATACTTCTAGAGAATCATATAATCCAAAAAATATGAACTATTTTTTTCCCATGACTTTAGACATAAACTGAAACCCAAATTGTTACTATAAGGTCGGATAATCCCCCAAAAGGATAAACTTTTCCAAAAATAAAAACTACTCTTAATCTCCAAAAATTTTCTAACATTTCCAAATGATAAAAAAAGACCATTCAATTAACAATAATCTATAAAAGTATTCAACGTAATCTAAACTAAAATGGAAAACCAAATCTCTTAATGATTTAATCACATAGTCTTCCAAGAAAAATCTTAACATTTTACTCCAAAAAACCTTAGTTACTCTTAAAGTATAATACGGTAAAGTAATTAACCTAAGCACATATTCTCCATGATAGTTTAATAATTACCATAGAAAACCCAAAATCAACTTATTCTTGATTCATAAAATCATATAACTAAAATTAATTAGTCATAATAACCAGGTACTTCACGTAGTCGAGTGGTATGTGAGAAATCCCAATCACACTTTGGTTATGGGTTCGATTCCCACAGCTTTATCTGTCGCGACGAGTTGTCCCATGGTCAGCGTATTGTCCTTTTCCAAAAACTATATAATTTTATAACATTCCCAAAAAAGAGAAAAATTCATCAAAATAACCCCAACATATTTTAACAACAATTTTTATCTTATAACATTCATTTTTCATCCCAAAATGTAATATCCGGTAATTGCCTCAAATTCAAGGATCATATAAACCCAAATGGTTCTTTATAACTATTTCAAAAAAATAAAAGACAATTATTATATTAATAACATTTTCAAATAACAATATTTAGGGTTACACATACTAGGAAAGTTTCCAAAGTAATCCCATCATTAATACATTCAAACATTTCATCATCCATAACTCTTTAATTCCAAAAATGTGGACATCTTATTCACAAAACATCCTTAATGATCCTTTATCCATGTTTTCCATAGTATTATTTTTATACTTCATTCCTAAAAACAAAATCATGCATAATTTCGTAATATTTCCATAATTTCAAAACATTATCTAAGAAATAATCCATACCATTCGTAGGTTATTTTCGATTTCCTCATCTTCAATTGGAATGTCATTAGGAATCAGTAAACGTATAATTGTACCATCCTACTAATCCATTTCCTAAAGCTTCTTCACAAGACACATATTTCCATAGTGACCATGCACACCACTTTTAAAACATTGAATTTACCCCTTGGAAAGAACTTATTTACTGTCCATGGAGTCAACTAGACACTTCCTTTTTCCATGGAAGGTTCTTGCTTTATGACCTTCATTACCACATCTAAAACATCTTACTGTTCTTTTCAAGCATTTTACTAAGTGTTTCTTTCCACATCCTTGACACATCTATTTTTTAATATACTTACCTTTATGATTTTTACCTAATCATCCATAGGGATTTGTTCCTTGCATATATGATTCCTTATAAAAATCACCAAGGTTCATGGGGTCTATCATGACTCTAGATAGTTAGTTGAGAATATCCACTGGGGTTCTCATTGAAGCTTCTATTTCATTCAATTTCTCATTTAGAAAACCATCATAGTTTTCTTCACATCCACTGTGTTTTTGGTTCCTCCAAGATCAAGCCATTTACTAAAACCAAAATCGTCAGTGTTAGTGTATTAGTAAAATCATCATATTATATCATATGGGGAGGGTAAATTCTAATATATACTTATCCATGTTTTCATAAACTCTGTCACTTTATCTAAACTAACTATTACTTTTTATAAAACCCAAACCATTATGGTTATGTCACTTATTCTTAAATAACACCCTAACAACTAAAGTTATCTAAACTGACCTTTGATTCCAACTATAGGGTCCCATCCATAAAACATTACATAATCATGAATTAAATAAATAATTCACATTAAAGATATTTTCAGGTTTAGAGTTTTAGAGAATTAGGAAATAAATATTACATGTCAAATTGAAATTACATGTAGACAGTACTACATAGTATCCATTTTTCATACAATAAAAACTCTTAAAAAGTATCATTTCCCGTTCCATGTTTTTAACGACATGACTTTTCCTTGATCCATTCCATGACCCTATTCATCTTTAAGTCCAATTGAAAACATTTAAAAAATGTGGGATGAGAATAAAAAGCACAATAATTTTTATAATATAATGAATTAAAACATTATCCCATCAATAAATACAAATCAATGAAACCATACGTTTCAATCATAATATATCTCATGAAATCATAATATTTATGAATAAGACACATAAATCATAAATCATAATGGTAACTTGTGAAATCCATATCAAACATACATTGTAGCATTCACATCTATGTAGGGAGTTAAATTTAGTATACCCATCATAATATATTCCATAAATATGTTAGGAGAGACATTAATGTTTACCTCTGTTGTGATACCCAATGCATTTGAGAGCTATCTCGGGCTCACTTACCATAGGTTTATCATGGAACCACCCATATATGTATACAATTATCATTTAACATAACATATTAATAACACATAAAACAAGCATAAATTAAAAATATCTTTTCTACATTACAATCAAAATATATTATTTCAATATAATGACATATTCAATGATTTATCAAACCATTTTCAAAACCATTTATAACATTTAATGAAGAAGTTTTTCAATCGATGTGTCCCATAACAATTTGAAAGTTATAAAGGTAATAAAATTTTAAAACATTAATTTCCATATAAATAAATCCTTAGAACTATTTTCAAAACATGGAAAATAATGGGAATGTTTTGGATGAATAAATATTTAAAAATTTTAAAATGATGTTTTAGTTAAAAAGTTCTTAACCAAATGAGAGATGATTGATAACAGATATTTAAGGAATATCATTAAAAAATCATCTAATATCATGAGAATAAGGATATTCATGATATAATATGTTTATGGGTATTATATACACAATATAAAAGTTAATTGGCACATAACAACAAATTAAATTTCAATGGAATGTAATTTGGGACGAAATCCATTATAAAGACAGTATCCTAATATTATTGATTAATAAATGACATAATTATGTGTGAAAAATATAAATACACCCAATATAATTGAATATTAAGTGTAAAACAATAATAGTTTATTCACACATGTTATATTTAGAAAAAAACCAATAACATGGATGTTTGACACAATGAATGGAAATTGAGTTAAGATTACCCTTTTCAAGCTCAAATCAATAGCATGAGAATTTATCAATGGAGTCATTATGTGTATCAAAAAGATATCCACCCAAAGGGGAGTGAAAATTTCAACATAAATAAATAAATAATTATTTCAAAATAAATATATCATAACATAATTAAGAAATATATTATTAACCCAAATAATTGAAATTGGGTTAAGATGTTCCCTTACAAAAATTCAACAGCCTAACGGCGTCACATTAAAATTCATAAAATTATTTTATGAAATAGAAAGGGTCTCTCATAACATGGAAATAAAAGGTACAATAATAATGATATATAAACACATATCCCAACATTTTAAAATGGAAATTAAAAGACACAACATAAAGAAGTTTTTTAAAAAGAGGAGTGTGAAAGGTTCCCTAACCGATTTGGTAACACAGGAAACATACACCCCATGAAAGAAAGATCATTAAATGAAGATGAAACTACCCATAAATTAAATTATATTATATAAATAATAAAATATTTGGCATTACATACACCACACATTATGAAATAGTGGAAAATATAGCATGAATCTCACGGGAATAAAAAAGTGATATGAAAACCCCTTAACACATTGAAATCAATCGACTCGTATGAAAAAAAGTTAATAACCCCAAAATTAATAATAGAATACCATGAATATAAATAGAATCATTATAATATATATCAAATTTCTGTACAAATATTCCCCATGCAACAATTTAGTGGCCATCAATGGAAATCTCATGGAATTAAAAGTGAGAAAGGAAACCCCTTACCACATTGCAATCAATTGAATTGTAAGAACAAAAGTTGATAACCAAAAAATTAATCATATAATACCATGAATATAAATATAATAATGATAATATATATCAAATGGAAGTACCCAATACGCCACATGCAATAAATAAGTGGCAATCAATGGATATCTCACTGAATTAAAAGCGAGATAAGAAACACATTACCTTGTGTCCTACTTGACTCATTAATTTATTTTTCATCATGATTAATAAACATAAGTTAATTTATAATTAATTAATAACCATTTAAATTTTATTTTTATTTTTATGTGACTTATCACCTTTCTATAACAGTTAGTTAATTATTTGAGTTCATATTGGACATTTTTTTGATGTTCAGAACCTATGTAAAAAATGAACTTGTTAAAATTAAAAATTGTCCATGTATTATATAATTAAATTATCTAAATAATAATATTCATGATTTTGATATCATATATATCATTTTTTTCCAGTATATATGCATTTATATTAGTACAGAACAATTGGAGATAAGAAATAAAATGCACCGTTCATGGAGATGTTAAGTCGTACGTACGCATGAACGGTACTATCATTTATATTTCGTATTTAATAGATTGAAATCATAATGATAAATATGTATATTATAATACCAGTATAATATAATATATAATTTTATTATCTCCATCCTTTATATGTTCCATGTATGGCATGAACGAGTTTATCACTTTGAGGGGGAGGTAGTCCACACTTCCTTAAATGAAATTATCGTGTTTACCCATTATAGAAACCTTAAATGTTGATATAAATGGAACATAAATAAGAATAGAAACAATATAAATATAATATATATCACATATAAATATATTTTCATCATAATGTCCACCATGATAGGTGGTAGAAGATAATTGAACAATCATCCTTCCACGAGGCAGTAGTTTGATGTCCACAAAAACAATATGTTCTTTAACCATTATATGGAGGTGTGTGTAAGTGTATTTATAATCATTATATTAAATATAACTTATTTTATATAGTATAATTTAGTTTTTATAAAATAATGTAATAAAAAGTGTTTTGGGGGTTGGAGAAGAAAAATAAAATAAAAGAACTTAAGAGAAGACGTTACCTTTAAATTGGAAAACTCCCTTTGGTTTGAACCAAAAGACTTACTTGAAGTGCCTTCTGCCCAAGTAAAGGCTTATAGGAGGAGGATGGGGATTTAGGTAGCTTAATAGGGTAGATTTGGGTTGATACAATAGGCTTGAGAGGTGTGAGTAATGGGTTAGAGGCGATGAATTTTTTAAGGGGGGGTAGAGACTCTTTAAGGAAGGTTGAAAATATTATTTTATTATAAACTTATCTTCGGTTTCAAAATGTCCAAAACTCATTAAAGTCAAGGATAAGATGACCCATGTTTGAAATAAAATCATAAAAAAATAATTGGATAGGTTTTGGATATTGTTTTAATTTTTATAATCATATTTATTTAAATCATTCATTAATGAGGTAAACATTGCATCATCATTGTGTCATAAATAATTTTATTTATATGATATATAAAAATTAAGAAGAAAATAACATGATGTAGTAAATCATTATATATTTATAATGAATATTTATAGTCGAATAAATAACTTATATAACCCCATGTAAAATTTGTTTTACTAAAAGTTTTATGTTTATGTAATGTTTTTATTTACATTCAATTAATTAAAATAAAGTGTCATTCTCAATCCCAAGAAGCTGAATGGGGTCCCAAAAACGACCCAAGGATACCAGGGGTCAAACATGTATCATCCAATAGGTTTAGTACATGTGTTAAGGTAATTTAATATTATTTGTTTACCCTTATTTACCAATTTACCATTTAAACATGGTAAATACAATATTTACTAAAATAAATATTTATAATATCTTAAAAAATTATCTATTTACACAATTTAGACCTCCAAATTCCAAATATGGAATCCATTTTCCAAATTCAGAATACAAAAGTGGTAGAAATTAATTTAAAATTAATTCCTACTGTCAAAACAAAACGTGTTTTTTTAAGAAATAATAAATATCAAAATATTGACACTTTTTTTCCAATTTCAATGTAAGATTACATCAAATGATCAATAATGGATTAAATGGTAAAAACATTATATAATTACACTTTAAAACCAATTAAAGAGATAATCTATCATTATAAATAAATTATATTAAAAGATAGTTTTGAATTAAAATACAGTATTTTCAGTACTCATTAAAAAATAATCATTATCAGAAGATACAAAAATTTAATCCAAAGTAAATTATGATGTATCGATATTAAAGAAGAAAATTATTTTTTCAAATATAACATATATTAATGAAAAAAACTATATTTAAAAATATTTCTCCATCAAAATGCGGTAAATCGACCCCTTAAAGAATATTGGAGTATTTATGCTTAAATTTTGATTCTTTCTTATTTTAAGCCTTTAAAATTTATTAGATAAATGTAAAAATAATTAAGAATCTTGTTTAATAATATTTTAGTTAGTTATGTACATTCTCTCCATTACAATGACTAGGCATTAAGTACCATTTAAAATAATATTATTTTATTATTATTTTTTTGATATAACTCCACGTTGTGGGAAATGTAAGATTTCAAAGAAACTTATTGATTTGTATCAGGTATTCTATCAATCATTGAATCCACCTTTAATATAAAATTAATATTTAATTCAAAAATATTAATAAGTATGAAAATATCATATTTTTTTATTTTCCTGGGATGTTAAAGAATGTATATTATGGATGCCACAAGGTACCTTTATGATTTACGATTTATTTGTGTAATTCATAAATCTTATGATAACATGAGGTATATTAGAGAGATTATATTTTATTATATAAAAGTAGAATTTCATTGACTTGTATGTATCCATTTATTAATGATTTCTTTCAAAATTTTCAATCCCTTACCGAGGTTTTTATACTCATTCCAAATTTTTGAAATGTTTTTCACATGGTATAAGGAAGGGTATGAGAAAGGAATAATTGAATAATATTTATATCAAGAAATGTATTCTTGTTATATTTATATATTTTTATTACTGTGATAAATGGATAGAGTAGAAATGTCTACATTGTAATATTTGAGATATAATGTGGTGGATATTTCATAATTATCTAAAAATATAAACCTAAAATGATCCTCAATATGAATTATTGACTTAACTAATGATTTTGTGATGTTTAGGACTTGACCCATATAGTTTGTATCATAGGTCAGTTTAGATAACATTTAGAGTATGGATATTGTTAAATTAATTTCAAAAATTTATTTTTACTTTAGGGTAATTTTTAAATGATATAGCATTGAGTATTACCATTTTTCTCCATCTATGATATATTTGATCAGAATAGATTTTCATAGAGGAAAATAGGGAAACTAGGTTAGGAAGGAATATAGATGGAAATTACCTCCCAAATCGGCATCTGGAGATGGTCAGAATCAGAATTGAACAGTTTGTAGTAGTGATGTCTCATTTGACTCATGTGATAAATTATGGTTCTGGTTATTGATAATATTTTTTGTATATTCTAAAGTTAAATAGGAGCTTGAAGTTCATTTATGTGTTGTCTTGAAAACATTACAAGAAAATAAATTGTATGAGAAATTCAGAAAGTGTGTGTTTTATTTACAAAAAAGTTCATTCCTTGGTCACATTTTTTAAATATGGAATGATTTTTGATCTTGTTAAAATAGAAGTTATTGATGAATAGCCAAGGACCACAAATATAAATGGTATTTGTAGTTTTCTTGGTTTAGAATGTTATTTTTGGAGGTTTGATGAAATAATTTCATGGTTATCTAGCACACTTAACATGTAAAATTGAAAAGGTGTTATGTAATTCTGGACAAATCAATGTGATCAATGTTTTCAAGAATTGAATAGAATACTGGTGAATTCTTCACTATTGAAATGACCTTTTAGAAATCAAGAATTTCTTATCTATATTGATTCTTCATTGAAAGGACTTGGTTTTGTCCTAATGAAAAATGATCAGGTAATTTCTTCTGTTTCACATTAGTTGAAACCTCATGAGCTAAATTACCCATCACATGATTTGGAATTAGATGATGTTGTTTTATTTTTTAAAAATTTAGAGGAATTATTTGTATGAAGTGTAGTTTGAAATATATACTGATCACAAAAGTTTTATGTATATATTAACTCAAAAATAATTGAACATGAGACCGAGAACATGTATTAAATTAATCAAGTATTAATCTTGAACTATTAATTACCATCTAGGAAAAGAAAATAAGGTGGCTAAGGCTTTGAGTTGGAAATGTAATTC
Organism: Viscum album; assembly: GCA_963277665.1. NCBI lineage: Eukaryota > Viridiplantae > Streptophyta > Magnoliopsida > Santalales > Viscaceae > Viscum > Viscum album. The sequence continues at coordinate 694,257,695 of OY728164.1, forward strand.
TACATTAACCATGCTATGTTTGGAACGTGATCGTTCAGTTTTTGATTTGAATAATTTTTTATTAGAAGATGTTCATATAGATAATTCAACTATTATTTATGTGTAAGTGAAATCAACTCTATCACACGGAATTAAGGAAGCACATAATGAAGATAGTGAGTTGTAGAAAAAGATATAATTGGTTCATAAGGGTAAGCTTCCTAAATTTAATATTGGTAAAGACTGTGTTTTATGGTTTGGAAATCGATTATGTGTGCCTTATGATTCATAGTAGAAGAAAAATTTATTATGTGAAGCTCATAGTTCTCTGTTTTCAGTTCATCCTGGTAGTATTATGATATATAGATATTTACATGAGTATTATATCTAGGATCGAATGAAAAGAGATATTTTTGAATTTACCCTAATATGTTTGATTTTTCAACTAGTTAAAGGAGAGCGGTAGTAATCAAAGGGAAGCTTCATCCATTTCCAGAGCCATAATGGAAATGGGAAAATGTTTCCATTGATATTTTAGTGAGATTACCAAATATATCTCTAAGTAACAATGAAATATTTTTTTATTGTTGATCAATTGACTATATGTGATCATTTTCATCCAATTATAGATACTCTATCTCAAGATCAACTTTCTAAATTTTATATTAATGAAATAGTTAGGTTATATGATGTTTCTCTCTATATTGTATCTGATCATGATCCCTGGTTCACCTCTAAATTCTGTAAGGGCCTTCACAAGAAATTGGTTATTAAATAAAATTTTAGTACAACTTTTCATCCACAATTAGATTGATAGTCATATCGAACAATTTTGACATTTGAAGATATGCTACGTGCATGTTCAAGGGATTTCCAGGGAATTTGGGACTAATATCATTAATTCGATGAGTTTTCTTATAATAACAGTTTTCATTCCTATATACATATTACTCCGTTTGAAGCATTATATTGAAGGAGGGGTCGAACTACAGCTTTTTAAGATGAAGTTGGTGAATGGGGGTTGATGGGACCAAAATTAGTTGAAAATATGGAAAAAAAGTTTAGTTTATTCAGAAACACATGAGAACAACGTAAAGAAGGGAGAAATGTAATGCGGATAACCGAAGTATGGATCTTTCTTTCAAGGTAGGTGATCATGTCTTTCTCAATGTTTATCAATGGAAAAGTGTTATGTGCTTTGGTAAGAAATGAAGACAGAGTCTGAGGATCATTGGTCCCTATGAAATCATGGTGAATGTTGCCTTAGTTTCCTACAAAGTGGAATTTCATATAATTTTATTCCAATACATAATTTTTTCATGTTTCTATGATGAAAAAGATTATGTCAGATACATATTTTGTATTGATTCCAGATTTAGTTCATTTGGAAGAGAATCTTTCTTATGAAGAATAAACTGTCCATATTCTTTACCACATAGAGCAAGTGTTGCAGAATAATATAATTCATTGGGTAATTGTTTTGTGGATAAATTATAAGTTTAAAGAGGAAACATGAGAATATGAAATTTATATGAGGGATAAATACTGCCACTTTTTTGATAAGTGAATAGAATTGCAAAGATACAATTCTCAAAATTGGGGAATGATGTAACAACATAGGTTTTTATAAATTAATACATTTTATTTTTTATTAATATTTTTGAATAAAATATTAATTTTACATTAATGGAGACACTTTTTCTGATAGCATACTCAAGACGCTACATTTGGTATTTCTGAAATCTTACGTTACACACAATGTTGAGTTATACCGAAAAATAAAATCAAAATATTATTATTTTAAATAGTATTTAACGCATGTTAGTTGTATTAGAAATAATGAATAGAAATTATAGACATATGATTATAAAAGTTTTTTAAATGGATTTACATTTATCAAATAAATTTTAGAGGCCTAAAATAAAAATGAATCCAATTTTAAGCTTGAAATACTCTAATATTTTAAAAAGGATGTTTTACCACCTTTTGAAGGAGAACCCTTTTAAATAATGTTTTTCACTTTTATATGTTATATTTGAAAAAATAAACTTCATATATAGAATCGGAACATCAAAATTTACTTTGGTTAAAATTTTGGAAATTTTATGATAAAATTCTTCTTTTAATGAATAATAAAAAATACTGCATTTTAATTCTAAACCACCTGTTCATCTATTTTATTTATATAGTTAGATTTTCAATTTAATTTGTTTTATAGTGTAATTGGATTATGTTTTTATCATTTAATCTAATTTTTTCATTGGAAGTAATTTTACATTTTAATAGAACATAAATACGTATCAATCTTTTGGTTGTTTTTAGTTTTTAAAAACAAATGATTTGGTTTTGACTATGAGAATTACTTTTAAATTAAATTCTTGAAAATTAAGTGTTTTTAAATTAGAAAAATAGATTCCATATTTGGAATCATAAGGTTCAAATTTATTAAATACATTTCTTTTATTTTTATACATTATGAATAGTATCGGCAATAATTCTTTTATTTACCATGGTTAAAGGTAAAATCTTGTAAATAAAGGAAAAAATAATATTATAATATTATTATACAACCCTGACACTTTTTATAATCCTATTTAATAATATATACCAGACCATGGGCATCCATAGGTCAATTTTGGGACTCCATGGAGCCACTTGGATGCAAAAATAACATTTTATAAGAATTAATTTGAAAATATATATATAACATAAACATGTATATTTTACTAAAAAGTTTTTTATATGGGGTTATTTAATTGAACTTTTTGACTATAAGTAGTAATTAGAGATATAAATAGTCTTCTTATATCATAAAATTTTATTTATAATTTTTAGACATTAAATAAATAAATTAAATTGTTTCACAATAATGATGGAGTGATTGCGTCATTATTAAAGGATTCAAATAAATGTTATTTCAAATGATAAAATATATTTTATTTTATTTATTTTGATGTCTTCGTATAATTTTATGTATTATATTAACCTATTCAGTTTTATTTAATGCATTTTATTTGAAGGAATCAAGTTTTTATGAATTTCTAAAATAATTTAAGTATGAATATTCTCCAAAATTGTCAAAATTCATAATATAAAATATGAAATAGTTAATTAAATGATATTAAATTCCAAAAAATATAAGATTCTCACATATGGTTATGATATGTCTAAAATTTTATTAATGTCTCTTTCATTAGACATTTTTCATGTTTTGGTAACAATTTTTAATATCAAAGTGTTAAATGCTTGATAAACCGGTAAGAGTAAAAAAGGAATAAATTGAAAAGATAATGATTAAAAATAACTAAAACCTATATAATTATTATTATATGATTTTATATATACTTATATTCATCTTATATTTGAAAGAATGGAATTTTTACTCATTTCTAATTAAATATAATTTATAATAAATTAATTTTTTATAATTTCTTAAAGTCCCCCCCCCCTTATAAAAATTCACCACATCTACCCATTTAATAACACATCTAAAGCCCCTTGACTCATCCAAATTCTTCAAAAATAATCTCCCAACATCACTCCCATTCACTTAGAAGTCTTACATTTGGAATAATAATATTTAATAAATCCTTTTGTCTCAAATTAAAAGGAGTTACACATTTTATAGGTAGGGTCTTCTCTAAAGTTCATTTCGATTATCTTTCATCTCCACTAACTATTATATTATTTTTATTTGATTATATAAAGAAGTCATTATCCTCAAAATTCTAGGATTTTGTTATCATATGGATCTGAACTCCATGTACAGACACCTTTATCTAATGGATATGAACGAATTGTTTCTATGTACGACAAACTACAACCTCATGATATGATGACTGTTCAATTTTTCCCTACAACCTCTCATGGTGGAAATTATGATCGAACCATATTTATATATGATATATATTTTTTAAAAACTATCTCTATTCATCTGTAATTATTATTTACTATATTCTTTATTCTTTCTATAATTTTTATATACAATAATTTTAATTTGAGGAAGTGTGGACTACCGCTCCCTCACGGTTATTTGACTCGTGCATGCCATAAATGGAACGTATTAAGGATTAAATTAATGTAAATATGTATCATATATTACATATGAAAATATAATATAATTCTAACATACTTATGAATCATTTAGTTTTCTTTTCCTTAAATATATCAAAATAAATGTAGCGTTAATGTGTCTGTATGGTTTACCATATCCATGAATAGTGAATTTCATTTTTTATCTCCACATGTTATGGAATATTATAAATACATATATACATGATATATATGATAACAAAATCATGAATAATATTATGGTTATTATCATCATTTTATTACATGGATAATTTACCTGAAATAAGTTCATTTTTGACTTATGTACCAAATATCAACAAAAAGACAGATATTAACTTCAATAATTATTTAATGCTTATAACATGGTAATAAGTGATATAAAAGGAATAATAAACATGAAAAATATTTTGAATCAATTATAAGTTAACTTAATTTTATTATTCAATTACAAAAAAAACATACTTGAGGAGTCAGAATCAAGGTAAGGTACCTCCTCTCAATCTCCATTTATTGGGGCATATTTTGGTTTATACATGACCTTATTTTATATGGTGTATATTTATAAACTTTTTCATTTAGTTCACTTAACTATTTTCAAAAGTAATTTTTTATTTTACAATGCTTTTTTATTAATGAAAAGGGAATTTTTTTTAATGTACGCAGTGACCACGACCTTTCTGCAAAGGCAATAATTATTTGATATTCGGATTCCATAACAAGCCATAATGTTTTTAAAAGTAAAAATTACCATATATCATTTTTACATATTTTGGTAATTAAAATGATGTTTAGATAGCATTTATTATGTTTATATCATGAAATGATATATTGTTATTGCAATGTGAAAATTTATGTTTAAGTTGTGCATGTTTTTTGTGTTATGAATATGTTATTATCATTAGGAATTTTTTACATATACGGGTGGTTTTATTATAATACAAGGTTGGGTGAGCCGAAGATAGATTTTTAATTCATTATGTATCATTACATATGTAAAATTTAATGTCTATTCTATGAGATTTATGGAATATAATGTGATGGGTATTCCAAACATAACTCCCTAAGTTGATGTGAAAGATAAAAAGTAAGTATTTTATGGATACCATAAGATTCCATTAAGATTTATGAATTATATGTGTTTTTCATATATCTTATGATTTCATGAGGTATGTTAAAGAGATTAATTTTTATGATTGAAAAGTATGATTTTTCTATTTGTATATATTCAAAAACTAATTCTTTTTTCTTCATTTTATATCCCGTACTATGCCTTTTATGATCATTCTATGTATTAAAAATGTTTTCATAGTGTATATGGAAGGGTAAAAGAAAGATATAATTTAGGAATATTTATATCATGAAAAGAATTATTATTTTATTTAAGGAGTTTTATTATTGTGAAATAAATTATATAGAGTATAATTGTCTACATAAAAATATTTGAGATGTAATGTAATAGTTATGGCCTAATTCTCTAAAATACTGAACCTGAAAAAATCCTAAATGTGAATTCTTGACTTAAATAAAGATTATGTAATGTTTAAGGTTGGGTCATATAATGTTGGGGGGAGAATTTTGGAGCTCCCAATTTCATTTCTAAAGGATGGTTATTAAGGGTTCTATACTATCTAGGTAGCACACATTCAGGTTTATTGTAATCTACCCATTGATGACTTAGTTATTGAAAAGAAATTTCCATTTTATCATATTTTTTATTATTATTTTTTTGTATATCCTATTTTTAGAATAATCAGTTAGTGATTAAATTTTAGATATTTTATAATCAAATGGATCGCTTTCCTAAAATTCACACATGAGTTTATTCTTTAATAATATTTGACCATTTATTGAACACTATATTTTTTTAAGGAATAAAATAGGCTAGAATATTCCAAAATTATCTTTAAGATCCAACATACCAATATTATCCATGGTGTTTAGAATATAAACATATCATCCAAAACCCTTATGGTATATAAGTATTGGATTTCCATGATTCTATGGTCACCAGGGGTTATCATTAAAATAAGACTAATTATAAATATATTCATAAAATTATATTCAGTATTAAATGCTTTATACAAAAACGGAGTACGATGGTTATATTCACAAAACATTGTCCTAGAAAATTCATGAAATTTCATATTCCAACTTTTAAAAATACTATTTTATTGAGGTTTCATAAGGGAAGAGAAGGTATTCATGATACCATGATTCATAAAATAGTCATTAAACTCTTTTATTTCAAATTAAACTACTTTATCACATCTTCATACAATAATTTTGGAATCTTACCATTTTTTGAATAAATTTGAAATAATATATAAAAACAGGACAACGATAAATTTTAAAACATAAAAAATAAAACCCATTTAAATCTCAAATAATCATAAAATAAAAGAAAAAATAGAATACATTCCTCTAATGTTTTCAAATCTATAAGTCCCAAACAAATCCATGTGAATAAGTTCTATAGGTATAAAAGTATAAACCTCTTCAGTTTTTTCAAAAGGTAACATGTGTGGATTCCTCATTTGTTATGCATCATATAGATAATTTTTATTCAATTCAAATTCAGATATGTCTAAAACTAAATTCCATTTGCATAGATTTCCTAAATAATAAGAATTTCAATGTCCCAATATTCTATTTCACATCCAAGACTTGTTTATTAAGTATTTAAATATATCACATTTGTTCTACTAACATAATTACGATCTACAGTAAATACATTAACTATTCATGGTGTCTTAAATTTTGGAATTTTATCTTTTAAAACAAAACATACATTATTCGAACACTAAAAAAATCAACTTCACCACAATGTTGATGAATACATATCAATGTGTTCTTTAAACCTAACACTAATGAACTTTTTTATTATGTATTGAGTGATTATTTCCAAGGGATATAATCACAATAATATTTCCTTTTATTATTGTTTCCAAAACTATCATGAACTCTATCTATCATTGATAAATTGTGAAAATTATGTGATTATATACTCACATTCCTTGATCATCCATATTCTATCTACCATACTTCATTGATTATCCTGGACTTTTGTATCTATAATGAAAAATTAAACTATAAGATATATAGGTACCCATATTTTCTTGAGTCCATAAAGGTCAATAATTAATGATTTATATACCAAAAAAAATTTGGCATTCCAAAACCTCAAGTATTATATTTATAATAACATTACGTGGAAAATGATTTTTTTATCTCCATATAGTTTTATGTTCCTCAAATTGAAAACATTTTTATAGTCTTTAAGCTCAACATAATGAAAACAAGTTGTTTTTTAAAGATTTATATTCATCGATCTGGGTATAAAATAATTCTATTTAGTATTTGGGTTTTCACCTTGACTCCTGATTCAAAATATATTATTTTGAGTTTTATTATAAAAAAATTAATTAAATAATTTACATCTTTTTTAATTACACTAGAAGAAACTTTAATGTATTGAATTCATTTTTTTAATTTTTTTATTTTATTTCTTTTTTAAATACATGATTCGACAAAATTTTCTAGCTTGGATCTTAATATAGAATTTCTCATTTATGTATTCTTTTTCACTAAAAAATATGTCATCTAATCTCTTGAGAGTTTTATTTATCTTTTTTGATGGTACACAATAATCATATAAAATGAAAAAATATTCATTCTATTCAAAAAATGGAAAATTTCAATTAGCTATGTCATTTTTTGTGATTATAAGAATAGATAGAATATACCTCATCAGTATGTGCCACAAAAAACATCTGGGATTTGGGATTAGAATAAACTGCTTCTAATTCTGTAAATGAAACACCACTAGAAGTGGATGAATCATTCCATGTTTCCTTCATTTCATTACTATCCTTAATCTAATATCAAACATTTTAAAATTATTAATTTACTAAATGTTTATCACTTTGCTGTTACAAAAAATTAGGCCTAACTATTCTTAGCTTATTTAACCCATAACATCTTACTTCCTTAAATTTTTCATCTAAATAATTATATTTTTTGAATTGATTCTTGAAACTATAAATATATTTATATAAATTCTTGAAAATGTTCAAAAAGTGACCAATCTTACTATCCAAATGAAAACTACATAAATAATTTTGATAAGAATACTCAGCTATTTAAAGTTCTATACACTTCATGTTTTCCTTAGATCTCAAGACATTAAAAATATCATTCTAAAACATTATTAACTTATGGTCTACATATTCATCTTCCATATTTTCCTAAAACATTATGAGAGTTCTCATAAGATCATTTATCTGGTTGTTGTTTTTCCTCTTTTGATTGTCTATTAGTATCCAAAATATCACTCCACTATTGAGGTAGTATTCTGAAATGTTTCAAATCATGATCTATTTTAATAATAAGTGACCCTAATATAGTAACATTATTTACAACTGTTTATGTCCTCCATTAAAAACTGTAGTAATCTCATAATTCATCATTATGAATGTTGAAAATTTTGGTTTTTATGTATCATATATGAGAGTCCATACATTATCTTTTCCTTCATTAGAATTTGGAATTGAAGTCCATGTTTCATGAGTTATTTCCCAATGTGAAAATATATTGAAATCATTTAGCACTAATATAAAGATTATAGAGTTAATATCAATATAATATTAATAATTTTTTTAGTTTAGTTTTTTTCAACCCATGATTTAGGTTATGTCTCTATCATTTCATAAGGCTTCTTGGATTTGAGATAAGACTTTACAAAAAATTGTTATTAGATATATAATCATTTCTTCCTTAAAAAATCTATAAATATTATTATTAAAATATAGTTATATAAGAAAAGAAATAATTTTTCTATTGGTATTCATTGTTCTAATTATTTAAGATATCATTATATTTTAATGTTTTACTATAGAGAATTCATGAATTAGACCTTCTGATAATAATTGTTTTTGAATAATTTACCATGTATGACTCCGGATAGGGAGGGGTGGATTGATTCCCTTAAAATTTTCATCACTTAAAAAATTTCCTTATTTTTCTAATGAATAATATATTTTATGTTCATTAATATATCACCCCAGAGAAATAAAATAATAAAATTAAACTTAAATATAGGTATTTTTAGTAGTTTGGGGAATATAGGTCCATGAGTTCACTCCACCACTACTCCTCTCCCTGATTTTGACTATTTTTACTTAAAAAATTCTTTTTTTGGTAATTTCATTTCATTAGACATGGGTTGCGCACTTAAAACAATCTGTCAAAACATGTTACAAGAATATGAAAAAATCAGTCGGGCTCCAAAAAATTCATTATAAGATAAATCCTTCAAAACTTCTTTTGAAGGTAACCTTTATAATTAAAGATAAAAAGAGAAATAATTAACATATTTTAGCTCATAGAGACATGAAATTGAAAATGAAAATAAAATATTCTCATTGAGATTTAATCTGAACAGTAAATAGCTCCAGGAGACTCTTACCAACATTTATAATATTTTTAATTAGAATAATAGACAAATAGGGACCTTTTAATCATTATTTAAATTGAAAAGAATGGTTTCACAATTCAAAAATTGCTAAAATAATTCTTTATATTTTCATGTTCCCATCACTTTGAATGTATAATTCTATAAATTCACACCACCAATACAACATTTTTAATTACACGAACTTATTATTACATTAATACACTTCACAAGATCTACAAAAAAAGGTACCAAATAAAAATCCTTCTCTAGGAATTTCCAAAAAAATAGTGGAGAAAAAATATACATATCATCCTTTTCCTTTCATCTCAGTGCATGGAACTTATTATATTTCATTTTATATTAAAGTAGAAAGAGTGCTATTAAGGATTCTATAGAAGTATGAAAAACGAATCCTATGTTTTTTAATAGTAATAAATAAGGACTAACAGCACAACATAGAAAATTTTATGAATTAAATAAACATATCCCAATAGTTTATCTGAAACCATGTCACTAAATTGAATTATTGAATCTATATATCCAATTTTACTACACATGTACCAATTGAAATACAATGTATTTTTATTATCATAGTTTAATATAATTTTATCGACTTCAAATGATATAGATATTTTCTTCACATATCAAATTCTCCAAAAAATAACATAGTTGATTGAAGTGACATAGTATATTCTACCTCAAATATGATTCATGTAAATTATTTCTTCATGAAACCAATTTATATATCAGACTGATCATGTAGGTTATTACTTATGAATATAATTACTCTATGTAATTTTTATTCATATTAGAATGATTATGTAATAGATTCCATACATAGGTGATCATGTTGACATAGGTAACTTCCATGTATTCATTTTCAATATGTATCAATTTGTAAAAATCCAATTATTTTATGTAGGTGATTAATTGATGTATCCAGTTAAACCATATATAAAAAATAATCACCTAGAAAAAAAATAAATACATCTATACGCACCATCAAAAAAATATAGAATCCATACATAATGAAATTAATGGAAAAAAATGTATAAATAAAATAATACCCAATTAACACACTTAAAAAACGGGGTTATTAGAAATGTATGAAGGATAATTGTGATCATAAAAACATAAAGTAGATGTCATATGTATGATCAAAATTAATAGTCAAACAAGTTATTCTTATTTCTTTTCCAAATCATTTAACCTCATTGAGAGTTAAGTAATTATCTCCAATATAACTATGAATTCCTTGAAGATCTAGTTGTTTTTTCTCTATTTCATTATAGATCAATGACTTTTCAAGAATATTGAGTAATTTTATTGATTAAATCAAAATCTACCATCATAAATGAATGTTCTATGTATAATTATTTAATATTCATGTTATTAAAAGTCATATTTATGGAATTTTTATGACAAAAAAAATTGATTATTCCTTGGTAGATTGGTGGAGGGTATGATGTGCGATTGAAAAATACTCTTGACTAGAAATAGAACATGGATGAATAATGACATTTTGGGTTAAGTATCATAGAAAAATTATAATGATATCAAATTATTTCAGGAATATTTTTTCCATTGATGTATTTTTTATGGAATGATGTTTTTTTCATTAACCAGGGATCTCTTATAGAATCGACAAAATAATTTACAATTCATTGTTTGATCAAAATTATATCGAATTAATTTTTTCTTCCACTGAAATATCTCTTAATTTTCTTTGCATATAAACATAATTATGTTAGGGATTCTAGAATCCACTATATTACATGAAATATTCTTCATTCTTTTTTCCGAAAATATTTCATGAAAAATAAGAACCCTAGTTAAGAATGTGTGATGTGTGATATCATTATCCATTGGTATTCAACCCAATTCTGGCATTAATATTTGAATAACATTTTTTTCTATGTCAAAAATCATTAGGTATGAATCTACTTACCATTTTAAGATCTTTTAAACACTTTTTACATTGATTAATAATGTTTTGGCATGTATTTTTTTCTAAAAGATGGTGATTTTCTGTGGGGGTGTGTGTTGTTCTAATTTGACCATTTGATCATTTCTTACTTGATAATTCATAGAGTATCATGGGACCATGATTGATGTTAATACATTTTGTTAAACGATTCCACTATATATCTCTTCAACGAAAATAATTAATTTCTTATGTGGTTCTTACTTGTGGTGTGTCATATTTCCTTTAGAGTTTGGTTCTTGGTATTTTTCATAGGTTTCTTATTGGGTTATGTTTGCCATTAGAGTAATACATGGATAGTGCAACATGAAAACTATAGTAGACTCATTCAAAGGGAAAGAGAATGATACCTTGTGGCCTGACTGGGAACTCAATTCCATGTAGTTACTAAGTACACATGTTGGAACATGATTCCAAGTAGATATCAAGTTCACATTCACTAGTCAACTATGTGGTTTGACTCAATACTTATTTCAATGAGGATATTGAGTAGCATGTCACTGTCCTTGAAAGGTGTTCTTGATCACTTCTAATATGTTTTAATCATCCCTTAAAAATGGAGATGAAGCATGTATGATTCATGATTTTGGTGTCTTAATTATCACATGGTTATTTAGTATGGTATTGTTGAGGCATTCTTATGATTTATTATTATAATGGACTACACATTATATAGGTGTTAACATTTTATATAGATGAATTGGTGGTTACGTACTAGGTTTTATTACTCACAACCTATACTGAATTTTGATAAGTGTATAGACTTCAGATATGGGGATCCAAAGAAGGGGAAGAGACTTGTGGTAGATGATTTAGTTGAGGATCATATAGATGGTTGGGGTAAAATGATAAACATTGGAAGATAGTACAATATATTTATTTTTTTACATGCCAATACATTTCCATTGGTTGGGATTTCCATATTGAGAGACCATTTACTTATTGTATGACATGTGTTATATTTGAAAATATTTATTTATGTTTGTTTACCAAAAAAATATAATTTCTAATTTATTTTATTTTTGTGATGATATGATAACTAGGGTATAATATCTCCCACTAACCTAATTGGACACCTACTGCTAGTCAAAAACCTCTTGCATATGGGGAGTTGTGCAATAATTCTTTAAACTCTCCGAATGTGGTCCAATTGTTTGGGTTGGGTCATTATAATGCAAATGGGTATATTGGGTTTAAAGGGTTAAACAATGAGACCTGGATTCTAATATCACAAAAAATATTTATTTATTCGACTATAAGAGTGACTTTTATCATACACTAACCTAGTATTGGAAATTGGTATTATCTTATTACACATTACCATGAATGATACATTATATTATTTTAATGATTAGGGTATTTACAAGGGAGCCACTCCTATCACTTATAAAAGGTAACCACTTATCCTCAGTTTTATATATAATTTGAACCCCTTAGCTCATCCAATATCTTCCAAATAAACATCCAAACTCCCCTACCCATATACTATATGTTTATTTCTCTAAAAAATACCATCCTAAGAAGGATTCTTGTTTTAAAATAATGATGACCCCAAATGAAGAGGAAAGTATACGACTCAAGTTATTATATATTTTTTTCATCTTCCACCTACTCTAAATCCATTATATCTATCATTATATGATGATTTGATAATCATAAATATAAAAAAAATTATTTTTATTTGACACCCATTTTATAATTATCGTAGAACTAATGTAAAAAAATAAGGAATATCTCATGTTTATGTGAAGACTACTGCATCCTTAAAGTTATATATTTAATTTTTCATCACCAATTTTACGTACATATCCTTACACATTACATAATCATGAGTTTTAAATCAATAATTAATATTCATAAATTTGATGATATTGAAGATATGTGTTTTTTTGAGAATTATTCCATTACACATACGTAAATAAATATTACATCACAATGTGGAAACTTCCTATTAGTATAAATTTTTTCCAAAAAGACAATACATTTAATATACAAAAAGATTTCATTCATTGAATTTTCATCTTAATTTTCAAATATCCAGCATTATATTCAATAATCATCCTTGAAAACTTATGTAATGTATTTTAAAACATGAGATGAGAAAAAAAACCTCATTAGGGACATTTAAAAAAAATGAAATAAATATGTCACTTCATGAATAAGTATAATGTAGTTTCCATTTCAAGACTAAAATTTGGGTGAAAAAAATTATTTCTTAAAAAATCATCTTTCCTCTCCAAATATTTTTGTGAAACATTTAATATAAACTAATAATTGAAAATTATGTATCATAAATATTTCATTGTAATAATGAAAAACATATGAATATTTTTTCCAAAAAATTTATAAATTTAACCATTACAATGTATAATATATATAAATTTAAATATAATCTCATGAGTAATCAAATAGAGTGATAACATAAAATCATGTTCTCATAAGATCATTTAAATATAGTATATTTTAATGTAATGTAAATTTTGACATAATCACAAGTAAAGGATAACTACAAATACAACATCACATGGTAGAAAGTCTCCCATATTAGATTAGGATGAATCTATAAACCCATATATATCATCTCTTAAGGAAAAAGTATTAAACAATTTAATTGAGATCAATCAAGGTTAACCCATCCTATAATGTTCATGAATTTGTGTCCCATAAAATTAAATCAACCACAAGAAAAAAACATAATAATTACCCTCATAAAGAAAAGTGGTGCATGATCATGCCTCATATATGGAAGTCATTTTAGAAATAAACATATGGCAGGTATTAATCTGTCAAAATATTTGAGAATAATCCAGAGGTATATGTCATATAAATTATATATATATATATATATATATTATATGGGTTAAATAACATTAAATATAGATATAAATCTTTATAGATTTATAAATATAATAACCCAAAAGGTGGAATTTAGAGAGATCAAATCCACTCATAATAAAAACATTTCCAGCTATAGAGAGATTAAATCAACATAAAATACATTTTGAAAGTAAATCTAACATAGGGAATGAAAATTTTTATTTTAATAAAAAAATAGTATCATAAAGAGATCCAAATAACAAATAATGGTTTTAGTGGAAGTAATTTTTTTTTCTATATATGTAAAAATAAAACCATCATTGTTCATTTTGTAATGAAACTAATAAACTTCCATATATAAAAATTCCTCTTAAAACCTTTTAAAAACTGAAAAACACCGAAATGAACATTTAATTCATTCATTTCTGTGTAAATTCAACAAAAAGATAAATTTAAAATTTTGGATATAGAAGATAATGATATAAAAATAATTCTCTAATTAATTTAAAAAAAAATTTTAATGTAAATAAACTCAAGCGCAAATTCTTAAATAATTTCAATTAAAAAATAAATAAATAAAAATTTGTTCAAAAATTTCTTTTAGAATTAGTTGATTCATAAATAAAAATGACCATCATAATTTTATAAAAACATTGACATGTAATGAAAATAATTGGATATGAGACATCAAATTAAATTTTTTAAAAGATATTTTCTTAACCTAAGTAAAACTTATAACATATATTATTTATCATTCTGAATTATATTTTTTTAAACTATTTACTTTCTTAACAACCTTTTCAATTTTATTATACCATTTATTTTATTTATTATCATCTTATATTCAATTACTTTATCATCTACATTCACACTATGTGTTTTGGTCATAGTCAACATATCATTGTAAAATGACTGTGGCAGGTTAACATTGGTTAATAAGGTCTTTGTTTGGTGAAAATTATGTATTTTTTAATCATGGATATTGTGGGTTGTACATACTCATGACTAACGTTTCCATTTTGTACAATCATGGTTGAATGAATCTATGTATTATCTATGAAATTTATAATTATTCCATAATTATAATATTTTTTCTTTAAATAACCATATATAACCCATGTGATGTAGTAATGAAAAATGAACTGCATCATTCTATATAAGTTTTAATCGAAACAAATGAACAAATGACTTTATCATCATTCAATGAATAACAATTAATGAAAATATGAGATATATTAGTTTCACAAAATTATAAATTTTTATTTAATATCATATATATAAATATATAAGAAATTTTACCCCATAAATGTTTGTGAAATGAAATGATGGAAAATAAATTGCATCACTTCGTGAGGTGGTAGTCTTCTATACACATGAAAGATGGTTTTGTTTCCCATCTAATCAAAGAACAAGTTGAAATAGATTATTCCATTAATGTAATAAAATGTAAGTATATTTGAGATATTAATTTTATTATATTATCATGGTTAAATAATTATTGTGTCAGGTGGAGGAAGAAATAAAATAAAAAACAATAGGTTAAGGATGACAACTCTTCTTTAGACAACCTTTTTTTGGTTTACACCTAAATACATCCTATGAGGGTTTTCTAAAAAAATCCACTAGTCCAAGGAAATGATGGAAAATAATTAATTCAGGTAGTTATTTTATGAACCAAAATGATTTTTATGTGAGAATAAAAGATGATAATATGATCCCTTTTATAAGTGAGTGGAGAGGCACTTACGATATTTTTTAAAATATTAAATTAAAAGAATTTAATCTTTATGTAGGAAAAGATCCAAACTAATACAGATAAAATAAATAATTAATATGGGTATAAATCCTATAACTAATAATATTTTCAATATTTTATATTTTTTTTTACCTTTATCTCTTCATTTGGACATAGGTAAACCCTTTTTTACATTTAACACGATAATAAAAATTTTACATTTTAGGGGACGTGATATTTACAAAAATGGAAAATTGGAAAATAAATTGAAAATGGTTAATATGTTAAACTATATTCTAATAAAATCAATGAATATAGAATTTTTAAAAATTTCATATCATTTAATAGAATATTATTTACTTTAAAATATCATAATATTCATTTTTTGAATTATTCACAAAATTTTACATTGAAAAAAATATGAACAAAACGAAATTTAAATATAATACATTCACATGAAAATATCATGTTATATTTATCCCAAATATTCATGGAACATAATAATTAAATGAATTTATATTCCTTTTAATAATCGAAGAATCTTTTATTTTATTTTCCTATTAATTTAATAAGTATGATTTTAGTGTAGAATAAAAATTTAATGTTATTAATTAATTACTAAAAATTATAAATAGATTATCATGAAAAAAATAAATTTATCATTAAAATAAAAAATTATAATTGAACATGTGGTAGTTTAATCCCTATAAAAAATATTATAGTCATTAAATGAAAGAAAGTAACATTTTGTCTTCATCTTTTACTTAAATATTATAAAGGTACATATAAAATAAATATGGAATAATATAACCATATATTTGGGAATTTGATGTATGTGGATGAAATATAATAACACATTGGGATAAAGGAAAGTGTTATAGTTAATGTTTAGTCCTTTTCACAAATATCATTAACATTAATTACCCTACATACCCTTACCATGGTGACAATTGTTTAATATGTTTAATAATCATAATGAATAAAAATAAATGTGGCTTATTTACCAATTATTAACCATAAAATTCAAAATATAAAATCAAATTTAAAGATACAATTCATATATGTGGTATAGTTTTCATTAAAATTTTACGCATGAGATACGATGGAAGACCATATTAAAAAAATGAGTTTTTAGTATAATGTTATTTTATTATATATAAATCAATAAAATTAATTAAAAAAACATAACTATTTTCAATAAAATAAAAACTAACTAATAAAAATTTAATACTAATCCAAAATATAATTTCTCATTTTAAATACATCAAATGAAAATAAATTTTTCCAAAGAAACTAGTTTTTTTATATTAATTTAAATATCCAACTTTTTAGGAAAATCTTAAAAATTCATCTTATGTTTATTATGATATTATAATTTCCAAAATTATATACTATTAAAAAAATTAAAATATTCTAAAATTATTCATAATATTTTCAAATGAAAGGAAATATATTTCTTTTTTAAGAAAAAATAATTTTAAAAATAAAAGGACTTTACTATAATTGGGTGATTATTTAATAAGAAATTATAAATTCAATTGTATAAAGTTATAAAACTACATATATATTATACATTATTAAATAATATTTATTCCTTAAAGTTTAAATGGTAGGTTTTAGTAGTAATGTTTAGATAATAATATTTTATGGTTCATTTACATATTATGTTTCATGTCAGATTCTCTATTAAGATCATTTTCAATTAAAAAAATCTCAGGGAGTTACATTAGTTCTCATCTTACAAAATGACTCGAAATTTGAAAAAGTTTTTCATAAATAAGTTTTATACATCTTTAAAGACCTTTGTACACTTCTCACATCAAAAAATGTGTGAAAAACCTCTTGAAAATATGGGAAATAAAATACGAAGATCATCACATAACTATGTTTCTAATTTGATGATTATTAGTGGGATGTGAAAAAATTGAAAAGAAGAAAATCATACTTTCATAAAATATATAAATAGTGATATAGTTCATTGATCAAAATAATGTTAATGATCAAGATAAATATAATTACCAAAATACTATAAACCGTTGAGGTGTAAAAATTTAAATTGATTCATCCAAAATAAATGTACTAGGATAGAATTATGAATTCAAGAACCTTTTTCTATATATTACGAATTCCTTTAATAAAAATATGAAGAAAATAAGTTTATATACATACTTGATAAGTATAATTTCATCCTTTAATTAATTTTCAACACAATCTCATTTGTTTCTCCAAACAAAGAGTATTCAAGAACAATTATTGTTTCCTCAAGCACTAAAATCAAATTATAAATAATAAAATAATCCACAAAAGGATAATGAGATCTTCATAATATATTTATACATTTAACAAAACTAAAACTGTTAGAATAAGATAATTATAATAATAAAAACGCATATTATGAAGAAAAAAACATTAAACACCATTGGATCAATACATACAAAAATATTTCAGCATAAATATTTTGCTAAATTACTCTCCTTAAAATTCATTAAAATACTCAATTATAATATTGGAACCAAAATATTATAATGATTTTATAGAATATTATTCCATTATAAATTAAACATATATCTACAAATAAAATTAATCGGTCATAGTGTCTCGTACTGATAACTATATATGCATAAATCATATAATTTGAAAGAAATTGTAACTATCTCCTAAAATAAGATAAATATATATAAAGAAACAATATAAAAATATATGATTTCAAATGATAATTAAACTTTTATTCCTCAAGTTAAATCCAATAATGTATCATTTACCTTATTTATATAAGGTTCCCAAAATAGAAAACTTCTTCTGAAATAATGTTTATCACCAAATCATCATATCAATTTTCAATATGGGGTGTAATCTGTATGTAAAATCATATTTTCCAAAAATCATACTAATTTTATTATTTCATATATTTTTTAAATAAATTGTATTATCCAACATATCATGTAAGTCATGGTAAACATTTCACCCTTATCGCCCTTTGGTTCTGTGTTCAAGCCTTATGATAGAGCTGAATGTCACATGTTGTCCTTTTACCAAAAACTATATTAATAAAATTTATATAATGATTCTATAAATAAGATTTAAATCCATAAAAATAACATAAGTAACCAAATATCTTATAAAATATTAAGGTTATCAATTCCTCTAAACATTTTAAAATAAAATTAGTCTTTAAATAATAATTCATATTTAACATAAGGGTTACATACACCTCAATAAAAATAAATTCTCCCAAAATTCAATTAATAAAATTAAAATCTAATTACATAAAACATAATGAATGTTTTTATGACATTATAAATATGATCGACCTTTAACTTATAAAACCATGATGACAACAATAAATCCTAATTATACTAATAATAAAATAACTAGAACTCTAATGTTATCTCGACCATTCCTATAATTCCAACTCTAAAGACAAATCCATAAATATTAATATATATATATATATTGTTAATTTCAAGATTAATTATCATATATTTAAGGATAATTATGGTTTTTATTTTTATATAATTATTCCATTACCATTATAAAAATTAATATTACCTCACTAACTAGAAACTTCGTCATATTGTCCATTTTGTTAAAAATTTCATTTATGAAAAAACAGATTTTATTTTCAAATATATATCATCATAGTTTTTATCAACAAATAATTATTATCCACAGCCATCATTGAAACAAAATTAAAAATATTTTAAAATGATAAGTGATTATAAATGGATCATTAAGGGGTATATAAAAACAAAAGAAGAAACCATGTTAATTATTGAATTAATATACATGATTTTTATTATTCAAAATGAATATTTGGATTCAAAATAAATATTTTTTTCAAAGTACATCATCTTTTCTTTCCAAATTTTTTCATATAAATTCTCAAATGTAAAATAAACCCCATAATGGTTTCTATTCCATTATTAAAATTTTATGAAAATCTCTTCATAAATATTGTTATGCATTTTACACTTATGAAGTATCATATAAATTTCATTAAAGGTAGGATCATGAGTATTCACATGGTAGAAAGAAATAATGAACATAATATCAAAATATCCTAGAAACAAAAAAATTGAAATCATCAACAGAAAATCACATAAACCTATGTTAATGTTCAATGGAAAAGAAAAATCACATGGTTAGAAGATTCCCATACTAGGTTAGGTTAACACTCTTATCCCATAAAAATTCCCCATGAGATAGAAGATTAAATCAATTTTTGGATAATAATCTAGGCACACAATTCATAACAAATTCATGATTATGTTTTCAAGAATAGGAAAACAATAATTAATCACTTTCATAATAATTACAAATTGAAATAAATAGGTATACTAATATTTCATCATATAATGAAGCAATTTATTAAATGAATTTAAAGAATACATTACCCCATAAATAGAAGAGAAAATAAGATAGGTATATATGTAAGAGACATATATACAAAATAGAAAATCATTCCATAGAATGAGAGTGAAATATTGAAAGTTATCTTGATTGTGTAATGTCATAACCCAAAGGAATAATTGGTTTAGAGAGATCACTTACACAAATTGAAAAAGTTTCTCTAAGCATCAAAATATACATTCCATTAGATAAAATTACTAAAAATTCATATAAAATATAAAAATGTAATTTTTAATTAAAGAAATAAAGGTATATTATGATATACATTAAATATAAAATATTTTATTTAGTGGTGGGAAACCCCATTGATTCAATATATCATAAAATAAAACATTTCATTTTTAATTTATAATGATATTCAAAATTTTATATAAAAAATATGTGAAACTAATATTTTTTATTAAAATTAATAAAAAGTAAAAAAATAGATATAAAATGTTTTTTTTATAATTCATATACTTTTATATAAATTCATTCATATTATAATTTTAACAGTATAAATATTTAAGAAAAAATATTTAGGAAATAAATCATTAAAACCATTAAAATGACATTTTAACAGTAAATATTCCTTTATATAAAACCAAAAAAATTATATTTTAAAAACCTCATAAGGAATGAAAAATATTTTCAACAATAACCTTAAAAATCATTTGTATCATAAATAAAATATTCAATGAATCATTTTCAAGAACACAAATATGGAAGAAACATCTATGGAACATAAACATTAAATGGTGATTTATAAAATAATTTCACTAAATTTGATTATAAATCATCATATATATTCATTGTATTCATATATATTATACTTATAATAATAATTTAATTTCTTGTGAACCTTTTTAAAATATATTTTCCAATATTTTTTTAGTTATCATGTAATATTCAATTATGTAATCTCTTAATTCCACATCGGACATTTTGATGATATTTGGCTCATATATCTGAAATGACATCAGTAGTTTAACTATGGTATATTATTTCACTATTAAATCACCTAAGTAATAGTAGTATTAATTAATCATCATTTTTATATGTTAATTATAATTTTAATACCAACAATTTAATATAGTTATGGAAAATGAACTTTGATGCAGTCATAGAGATGGTAGATGTAGACATACATGAGTAACATTTCCATTTTAAATGATAATGATAGAAATAAGTTATCTGCTATTTTATCATTCATGAATTATAATTATATAATGAATATTATAATATTTATTTTAATATAAGTATATATAATATAAATGGAATGTGGTATTGAAAACAATTCACATAGCTTCATGGAGGTGGTAATCCACAAGTACACACGAATGATGTTATCATATTTCAATTATTGGAAAGGTAAGAAATATATGATATATCAATATTCAATAATGATAAATATATAATTATATATATATATATTTAATATATATATCATCACAAATATTTATGAGAGGTGATCATGGAAAATGAATCACATCGGTTCATGATGATGTAGTATTCCGTACATATGAACGATTGTTTTGTTTCCCATTTGGTGGAAGAGGAGATGCATGTAGTTGATTAAATTAAAATAATAAAATCTTAGTATATGTAAGAAACATATTTTATTATATCATCATGTTTGGAAGTTATTTTTTGTAGGGGGAAGAAGTAATAAAACAAAAAACTATAATTAAATATTAACACCACTTCTTCGAACACCCTCTTTAGGTTCTTTGAAAAAGCCATACATGGTGGGATTTTTCGTCAAACCAATGGCACTAAAAATAAACATTGAGATATGTAAGGTATTTTGGTTGGGATTGGATAATCCAAATTTATTTTTATATGTAATGAAAATATAAGATGAGGTGTCCATTTATATGTGAGGGGAGAGGTACTTTTGGAGATTCATAAAATATTAAATAAATAAATATTATTATTCAAAAAAAATAACATTCCAAAAATGATATAATTATAATTTTAAATGCATATTGATCTAAATGACACCATTAAATAAAATTTTGAAAAGTTTATATTTGGTTTTTACCCTAATCTTTGGTTTTTAACCCGTAATAACCATTTTTTAAAATTACTTTGGCAACAAAGGTTTCACTATTTTGTAGTCAATATAGTTATTATGTAAGAATAATTATAATATAATTGGATAATGTTTATTATTTTTAACCATATCCCAATCACCTATCCAAATTTACGTTTTTTGGAAATTTAAAATCATTTAATTAAGTAATATTTATCATAAAAATCATTAATGTTATTTATTAGACTATTTATTTGATTTTACATTGAAAGCAACATGACAGAAATAGAAATAGAATATATTAATTTAACACCCCAGCCATATTTAATATTTAACTAAAAATTTATTGAATATAATAATTAAATCAATTTATATTAGTTTTATTATTTTTGAAATCATTTATTTAATTTTATATTATTAATAAATTTTTTCAATCAATGTTTCATAAAAATATTAGGATTTTATTTCATTGTTAAAAATTATAAATAAATTAAAATGTTAAAAAATAATTTATCATTGAAATTACTATCTAGAATCAACATTATTTCTTTTATCCCAACCACAAAATAGTATAGTTATTAAAAACTAAAAAATAAAATTGTTATCTTTATATTTTAGTTAAATACAAAAAATAAAAAATAAATGAAATATGGAAAATAGTGGCTATTTATTCTATGGTTTGATATAAATGGCTCACAAAATTCATTTAATATGATAAATGAAACTTTGAATTTCAATTTTTAGTCCCTATCATATTAACTTTTAACATAATTACCTGATTTACTCTTAACGAGGTGATAATTATATACTATTGTTAATATTCATAATGACTAAAAAAAATGTGTCTTATTTAAAAAATTTAAGTCTCCAAATTCTAAATATGGACTAATTTTTTTGTTATTCAATTCTTAATAGGGTCAAAATTTAATCTAAAACTATACTCATGATACGCAGTGAAAATTATGTTCACAAAAAATGATTTTTATTTATAAAATGTTTTTATAGTATATAATTGTTAAATATTCATTCCAAATAAAGAAATTATATTATTCATCATAAGAAAAAAAAATTAAGCTTTAAAATGTATCCAAATTATAATTTTACATTGTAAATACTTGAAAATAACAAAATTTCAATAATAGTCAGTATTTTTTAATATTCGTCGAACAATCATTCCTATTAAACAAATCTCAACATTTTGTTATAATTAAATTTTTGATATGTTGATTTGATTAATTATAAAAAATTTATTAAAAATAAATTACTTTAAATTCCTTAAATTAATTATTATATTTTCTCCTAAAAATCAATAAAATATATTTGTAAAGAAAAAATATTTTTGAAGAATATAATGGTCTTACTAAGTGTTGAGTGATAATTTACTGTGAATTTATCTACCTGATTTTTTGATTTTTGGTTGTTATATATATTTCCAAATTGATTTAATACAATTCATACCATTCAATTTAATGACAAGGCTATAAAAATCATATTAAAATACTTATATTTCATTGCCTATTTAGGCCTGGTGTTGTGGGTCAATTAGGCCAATGGGAATAGTTTTCTATTTAAAAAAATATTAGTTTTCTACACCAACACTCGTTACTGTATATATATATTTATTTATTTAATTAATATGTATCATATATGGGACATAATTAATATTATTTATATATAATTATTTATTTATGGGGAAAATAAAATAGTTGACACCATCTCTCCTAAACTAATATTATTTTTTATCCTATTTTTTTTTTATTTTTTCATTTTTGTTTGACTTTTTCCTAGATTTATTTTCAAAATTACCAAAATATTTTTACTAATAAAATCCGTACTTATTTTCTTTTTTTAAAGATGTTTTCACCTCCATATCAGTGTTCTAAAAAACTATTTTATTGATGTTTTTGTCTAATTTAAAATGATTGAGAAGGTATTCTCCAACTATATTTTAATTTCTTAATATTGTTTCAAATTTAAAAATTTGGTGTCTATTGGAAGGGGTATTATTTTATGATATATACTAAATTATGGAAATAAATTTTTTAAACCTTCATGACCTGAATTTTTTTTCCCATTTTCATTCCATTAATTCATCAAGAATCTTCCATTACATATTTCTTATGTTTTAAACTGAAAATATAGTGAGTGGTATTTTTTTGGAATCATAAAAAAATATATTCAAATTTTTTTAATGATATTGAATAGTGCACAACATAAGGTCGATCTCTTTAGGAGGTCACATATAGACACCAATTTTCTATTAATACAATTAATAAATAACTAATAAAATACTAATTATATATGAATACATTATGGGGTAATATAAAAAATTCATATATAAAAATATATAAATTAAAAAAATTAATAATGAAAAACATAATTATATAAAAAAAATTGATGTTAGTGAAAATATTTTCTCCTTATTAAAAGTGTATGAAGATGTTATCATTATTATTTAAAAACATAATATCATTACTGAATTCAATGTGAATCTTAACCATATCACTCTAAACCCTCCTATTTTATTTGTAATTATCCCACACTAATCATCCATATGTAAGATATTCACCCCCACATCATCAATACAAGGATACATCGACACTCAACATACAACAAAATGATAATTATATATATGAATAAATGTGAATAGATAGAAGAACATAACAGAAGGTAAAATGGTGTGGTAAATTTAATAAAATCAGTTTATATACAACCTAATTCTCTGAATATATTCAATAGAATCGTTATGTATATAAAATGCAGGCTCCACAACTCCCCCACATAACAAAAACAATAATTAGTTCTTTATTTTCAATGATATTTGAAGGTGGAAGGTGTGAGAATATAAAATATAAAATTAATGAAAAGATAATATGATGAAATAAAATAATAAACAATAAAAATAAAGTTTAATTAACCCAACTAATAAAAAATAGATAATTAATTTATCCAACACTTGAATTGGAGAAAGAGGTGAAAATTTATAGAAAAAAGTGTGGGCCTATTTCCCATTAAAAATTTCCACCAAAAAAGATTTTTTATTTCTTGTAAGTGAATGAAAAAGAAATGTTATAAACTCTAAATGTGTTACCTATTTATATATTTTTCATCAAAATA
Organism: Viscum album; assembly: GCA_963277665.1. Taxonomy (NCBI): domain Eukaryota; kingdom Viridiplantae; phylum Streptophyta; class Magnoliopsida; order Santalales; family Viscaceae; genus Viscum; species Viscum album. Next base: position 694,283,274 of record OY728164.1, read on the forward strand.
ATTTGAACTGTATTTTAAAAGTGTATTTATAGTTATGATAGTTTTACTTATAGTATTATTTATGTCTATGTGACCATTTGAATTCACATGCATCAGTTTTCAATGGATTATTAGTTTTGATGAAATTAAAATCTCTAATTTCTTTAGTGATAAAAAAATAAGATTACTCATTTATATATCCATCAAAATATTTACCTCAATTTGTTCTTTAATTTTATATATATGATCCTATCTATAAAATTGATCCATTCAAAGTCCTGATTTCAAGACTAAGACTATAAAAAAATTGGGCCTCAAGATATTGGATTGATATTTGGATATAGTTGAATGAAATGAAGCCCAATATTTATGGAATCCTAAAAAATTAAAATTCTAATCAGTGTGATTAATTTTCTAGATGAAATAAAATGGTTAACTAAAATTAATGAAATCTGAAATTGGTCCACTTCTGTAATTATAATAAAACTATTAATAAAACTAAAAAAATGTTAAAATTACCCTTAAAATATGAAATTGTTTAGATAAAATTATTAATATTTTAAATATATATTTGTGTCAAATTATCTATTTCATCAATCCCCCAACATATAAACATTTCACCCCTATGCAATAATTAAATATATGAGTCTAAATCCAAACACTAATCAAATATATGTAAATTTACAAGATCTTTTCAGAAATGGAATTTCATGATTTATCATCAATGAAAAAAAAATATTTAATTTTCCCTAGTCAAATTTAAATTTATTCAACCTCAAAAATCCATCCATATTCCAATCACACACACCTCATTGTGAAATTAATGTCCCTATTCTCTCCAAATAAATTTATTCTATAGTTATACATACACAAATAATGATCATGCTACCCCATTAGATTTTAAAAATAATCATCTCTCCACACCGTGAGATTCAAAACAATTATTTTCATTCATGACTAACATGTCAAGGTTAATTATATGTATATGGGTATGTGGGTAATTGTATTTAAAAATTTATGGTAGGATAGATGAGGTTAATTTTTCATTACCTACGCCTTAATATACAAGTCCAAACACATGAAATAGACCTTATATAATTCCCCTTTCTTGCGAAATAAAATAACCCATTTATATGACATGGTCCATCATTTAAAAAGTTAATGCAATGAATGATTCATCCTAATTCTCTTATCATAAATTTTTTATTTTATTTTTTCATGGAAGATGATATGAAAATAAAATACATCAAATGAATAAAAATCATAAAATTAATATTTTATAAGTGATTTCATCATAAATTTAATCCTAATGAATAATTAAATCTCACCAAAATTATTTCATTTTCTATTTGTTAATTATATTTAGATCCAGATGATAAATATAAAGCATAATTAATTGATGTCCCTCATGCCCATTCTTAAAAAAATTGAATAAGGAAAAAACCACACACACCCAAAAATGATAAATATACTAATTTACAGGTATAGAAATCCATTACCCTACACTAAAACAAGAAATATTTATGAAAAAAAATATTAATGGTGATTTTTGGTGTAGAATATTTAGCTTCTAAATGATATTAAACCTACAAAACAACTCATGGATTCTAAGGGATAAATATGGTTAATGTAATTTTTTGAATCAATTTAAAATATAGATTACTAAAAACACATCCATCATGTAAATTTTTTAGAAAATCTATATCAACATTAGAGAATAATAACATATTCTAGTTTACTCATAAAATCATAGTTTCTATTAGGAATGTTTGGGTATCATAAAGAATATTTCTAAATAACTCAAAATAATTTATGTGATGGGAAAAATAATTTGAGTTAGAGTTTTATGGATATGGTTCCCAAATAATAGCCAAGTAAATAATAATTCATGAAAATAAAAATCCGAAAAATGGTTCTACGAGGATATAATTTAATATCAATTTTATCCAAAATCATTAAAACATCCTCAAAATAAATTAAAATGAGACAAATAAAAAAAATATTCATTATAGATCAAATATTTTATAAAATATAAAAACAAATAAAACATGTGAATTGGTTGAAACTTTCTCCCTCCATGTATAATTTTACTACCCACCAATTAATATCCAAAAAATAAAACCAACATGTAATAAAATACAATGATAAAGAAAGATAAAACATGAATTTATTTACCAGTTGAATCCATAAGATAATCTCCTAAAAGAATATACATAATCCTAGAAAATAAAATATAATGGATGAAAAAGAAATAAAAATTATTAAAATTTGACAATAATAGAAATATAACGTTGTTTTACCTTTTTAGTGGGTACTAGATTTTTAATCCATCCAACTAAAAGTTCCATTTTTCACCCAAAGGATGATAATGGATATTTCTTGAATGATTTGGAAAAAAATTTCCCTTCCAACATTCACACCTTCATTCAAGTTTTATAGGACTTATTGGATAGTGTAAAACAATTTCATCCCCATAGAAATGTGTAAAATCATTCTTGGTGGGGAAAGAGAACAAATGTGTCTTCATTTTTTACATACACTTCTTGTTCAAACTCTTTGACATTATAATATATTGCATTATCATGAGTTGTTGTTTTGTAAAATTAATCAAAGATCATGTTAGTAAAAATTAAATATCATTAAAACATGAAGAATCAATAGTCAAATTATCCCCTTAATGTAGGTTAGAATTAATCTCGATTGCATTAGGAAAGGCCACTAGAGACTTAGTCTCAGTAGGTGCATCATCTTCTAAATAAATTTCATCTAAATTAATCAACATATTTGCTGGATTAGAAAAAATAATGTAGTGGGAGGTAATAATAAATAAATTTTTAATAAAATTTGAATAAAATGACTTCAAGATTATATTGTCTCTCTAATTTATACTAATTTCCAATATTCTTTTTTTCTCAATCCCTCATATAGTATGTTTTTTGTGGATGGATATAGGTAATAAATGTCCTCTTTTTTCCATAAAATTAAAACCCTTGGGTGTTATCTTCTTCTAATGTACAAAATTGCTAGATAGGAACTTATATTTCAATACAAATACTTGAGGATAAATTACAATTTCACATTTTACCAAATTATACCAGTATTTATCAAATTCATCCTGATGTTCAACATGTGGATTAGATGTAATTTCATCCATAGAAACATCTTTTTCTAGTTTTCTATAAAAATTGAGACTAGTGCATTCATAATGTCTTAATACCGTGGTTGTTTAGTAAATATAATTTGAATGAAATACTTTATTCCTCGTTTTCTTGAGCTTATTTTGAGACACTATTTCATTCATAGAAGTTGACATAATTTCTATTTGATTTATTATTTATTCAATAATTTTTTAATTATAGCGAAGTTTATTTCCTCATTATTATTCCATGATGGAATTATAAGAATATGTTAAAGGATAGTAATATTAAATATCACTTTCAAATTACAAAAGAAAATAATGATTTCTAGTAAATATCTACTTTTTGGTTTTTGAAATATGTGATTGGTGGTTAAAATTATTGTTCAAAATCACTTATCCTCCCTATAAATAGTATAAATTTTTATGATAGGGTTTTCTAAGGAATCCCTCGCTAATAAATTCATATTTTACTAAGAATGAAGCATAGTACACACCCTAGGTATGATCCCTCAATCAATCCCCCCCAATCATCGATAATCTATTATCACTATTTTAAATTGACTAATATAATATAAAGTATATAATAATATACAATTGGGGTTTTAAACATTGTTTTTCTATAAAAATAAATTAATTAATATTAAAATAATTATTTAAAACACAAATAACATAATTTAAAAATATTTTATTGAGAATATGTTATCATTTATATGAGTTTACAATTATTACTTCATTGTTCAGTAAATATTTATTCTCATCTTCCTTTAAAAAATAGAGATAAAACAAAAATTCTATACCCTACCATTTTAATTTTAATATCCTGCATTGACCATTCAACAGTATCATAATCTCACTCATATAATTACCATAATGGTGTCCCAACCCTTTATATTAAACATTATGATAATGATAGAGTGTATTTAATGTGAATAGTAATAACAACCGAATAAAAGAAAATGTTGGGTGACCCCTTTACAAAACAATTTTTTCTACTTTTAAATTTTCTTAATAATATGAAGAAAAAAATTTATGCATAGTTAACACAATCACTACCACTCCCCACACTCAAACACAACAAAAGTTGGTTCTCTATTTTCATAGAGATAAGAATGATCACGGTGGATGAAAACAATTGATTAAATAAATGAGAATAGATTAATATGAAAAAATATATTATGCATTAAAAATATTAATATTGAATCATAAACCCGAATTCTAAACAAAATGGATAACAAATGGTTTTTATACCATAATATATATGTATATGTGAATATTTATTTAAAAAATATGTTTCTATATTTACAACCAAAACATTCCTCGAAATAATGGATTTATATATTCCCAATTAATGGATGAATCATAGAAATATGTAAAAAAATTGTTTTCCCATATTTCACTCATGTTAAAACATAAAAATTGAGCTGTACTATATAATTTTATAATGTGTTATGATAGTTTTACTCCATTAATTATTTCTACCGTGGTGGCTAATTGAATTCGCATGCTTCATATTCAAATAGATTTGATGAATTGATGTAGGTAAAATCTCCCACAGATACAATAATAATAAAAATTCACTAGATTATCTTCTTCTTTAATTTATATTTTCATATCATTTGGGTCTTTACATTCTAATATATCATCCTATTTTAAAGGGAGATCCATTATTTGATCAAATTTCAAAGCCTGGATTTTGAGCTTGTTTTTTGCATTCCATATTTTGGATTGAGTGTTTGGTCCATTTTAATGAAATCAATCCCATAATTTATAGAAGAATTAAAATGAATTTTTTAATTTCATGTTGACTAAAAAAGGTTCTATCCGAAATAAAAAATAAAGTAATATTTTTAAAATCTAAAATTCCACCGTTTTTTGCAATTTAGCTAAAATTTATACTAATGATTAAAACTATGAAACTAAATCCAAAAAAATGAAATTTTTTTCATTATAATATTTATTTAAATAATATATATGTTAAATTATTAATTTTATCAAAATATTTTTCCCTTTTTCAGGGCTGTTTTATTTATCAAAAATTACATAATGAAAATGAAATTTCTTCTTCTTTTTCTATAGTATGTTTAGAGGTTTTATTAGAGTATTCATAATCAATTTCAATATCCTTTATGAAATATTATTATTATTATTGATATTGTCTATTAAAATTGTCAAAAATATTTATATAGATATATTATGATGAATATGTTTTAGGTAATTTTTTATGAATCCCCATTTTTCCCCAGGATATAATTAAACGATGATGATATAATGATTTTTTATGATATTATGTCATTAATGTGTATGTTTTATCATTATTTGATGGCATGGTCTATTATTTTATACCAAATAATTAGGTATCTAATTATATTTCACAATATTAAAGGGTACATGAATAGTTATCCTAAACCCAAAAGGGTACACTGAAAGTTATCTGAATCACAAGAGGGTACACAATGGGTCAGAATAAGACTATGAAGGTATATGGGTAGTAATAAAAATCCTATTTTCTGATTATTTTCATTATGGATAACCTCGACATTTTATTTTTATGATAAACTATTTGATAATAATTAATTTCAAAATCTAATGATACGATCTCATAGTTTTTGATTGATTATTAATGATTCTGAACTCTTAAGACTCTTCTACTTTATTTATGAGAAATTCTTACACCATGACTCATAATTTATGGTATTTTTCATGTTATAGTTATGTTTTCATAGGTTATGGTCATGTCCACATACACTTTTGTTTATCTTATATTCACTTTTGATCTATGATTGATATAACTCATTTTTTACCTCAATGAGTATCTATGCTCACTCATTATTATGTTTCAAATTTTCTAGGTTATGCGGAAATATTTTATGTGGGATATGATAAATAAGGGCACTATTTGACAATAAATTTTTTGGGAGATTTTGATAGACTTTTGTGAAATTATTGTTTTATAAATCTAGTCTATAAATAAATTATAACATAAATAGTTCTCAGGTATCTATTACTATAAGACATATTATATATTCATATAAAAGATGTAATATTTTTGTATGTGATGCTCGAGCTTCCACAATTACTCATATATTTTATTAAGCCACTTATATTAGAACATAGGATGTGTTAGGAATGATCATGTTCATTCTTATTATAACTCAAAATAGGATCATTATGTCTATCCTTTATCAAAAATAGATAATTATTAATAAAAATTCAAGTAATTTATCTCTTATTTTTAGTAACATATTCTTCCATAATATGATTATATAGAACTAAGAAACAATATAAAATGAAAATCATATCATCAAAATTTTCATGGAGATCTTACCTCAAACCTATGATTCAAACCATTCATTAATAAAATATCACATTAGATACACCCAATACATGAATAAGATAACGCATATGTGATTTCATAGCTGATATAATAATTAGTGAACATGTATAATATGTAATCCATGGGAGATGTGTTTCTATCGAAATTTATAAACCCACTAATTAGGTTAACCCCTCAAAATATTCCTTATGTATATGATGGTTTATGGGTAGGGATCAATCCATATAACAATATAAATATGATTTTTATAAAAATTATATTTTTTATTGAATAAAATTAAAATTTTGTAAAAATATTATGGTGATTATTTATTAATAAATAATGTATTTCATTGTATAAATATTTTCTCATATAAATTTAAAAAATCCCATTATCAAATTATTGGTATATAAGGAATAATTTTTAAAATATTTATATAATCTATTTTATGTGATATATTTTACTATGATATTTGATATCAATTGTAATATTTTGGAACAATATTACACATTATGATATATTAAATTATCACATTCTATGTTTTTTGGTTTCCTCTTATGATATCATAATGTTGATGGAAATAATTATTTTTCAATGTCTGTGTTATACTAGATTGTTATCTCTAGTAAATGGTCCATTTAAAAGCTCACTTTATTGCTCTTATTTCAAAGGATTTAGTGTACTCATAAAATACGTGTTAATATATACATAGAAAGTAATTTACTTAAAAATTAATATATTATATATTTTAATTTAATTTAGATATATTATATGGATAAATAGAATTTACATATCATTATCTAGAAAATATTATCATTCCTCGTGTCATTTACAAGTTTCTTCAATATGTATATAATTTAGAAAGACTAAATATATCCTAAATTATCGAACATCACAATGTTTCTATATATTCAGTTACTAGATATTGATAAAAAACCAAATGTACTATATTATATACAATAATCATTAATATAAATATATGATTCATAAACATATCATCATTTCATTTTTATATCGGTTGATTATTTAATATAATGGTTTGATAATAAATTTACAAATCCAATCATTATTGGGTCTAATGAGTAACTCAGAAATATTATATTTTAAATATTAATAAACAATTAATATGGTATTTTAATAAAAATGAATAATTTAATATTGTTAATTAATTTAATTTAATTAATATATTTATTTTTTAATTATTCCAAAATCAACATGATGAACAATGAAAAGGTGGGATTCAGTAATCTATAATATTTTTCCCATTTTATTTTTTTCAGAGTCATAAATTTATATAATAAATTCTTCCAATTAATTCACTAATTTATCTATCTATATTTTCAATAAATCCCACTAATATGAATAAATTAAATCATGGATACTGACACACATGTGTTTTATTTGTTTAAACATAGAATTAGTGACTACATCCATGTTATGATTTTCATATCAATATGATCATAGATAATATACTAATTAAAAAAATTAGACTACAAAAGAATGAAATTATCTTTATACCATTAGAATGAATATCATATATTTATGATTGTCTCACTTGATAAATAATTGTCTCTTTCCTATACTCAATAATTCAAACATCTCTATTAATGATGAAAAAAAGTAGAATATAGATTGTATTTATTGTAGTAATAATTGTGATCATGGATGATTGAAGAATAAAATAAATAAATCTTGTATATGAAAATAATTGTTCATCTCCTTCCACAAAGACATAATTGATTTTATAACTAAATAATAGATTCATAAAAACCCCCATTAATCTACTTTAGATTATATTTATTTATTGTTGCTAATTTAATATTTTTACCCAACCTTTAACAATTCTATTTTTTCTAGTTTAACAGTCTTACTCTATCACTGCAACATCTGGAATGTTATTCCTTTTACCGCATTAGAATACTAGGATAATTCTCATCCAACAACTAAAAAAATAATTTCATGTATATTATCTATTCTAATTCTTGAATAAAAAAGTAAATTTTACTCTATTATTAGACTTCTATATACACCATTATCTATAGTAGGACGCTATTAATATGTGTAAATTATAGTATAATTCTTTTCTCATGTGATCATTATTTTCAATGTCACCACTTCATTATTACTAATGAACATAAATATGTTGTAATTGATGTAACGATATCGTTTACACAAGGATCCAGTCTTTATGATGTTATTTTGTCTTATAAAATTATTTCTAATAAACATAAAAATATTCACTTAAGAGTCACACTAAATTTATTAGTAACCTATGACAAATTTTATATTGGGCGTAAATTTATACAATATTTATTTTCATTTAATAGAAAAAATTTATTTTATCTTTCATAGAATAATTTTTTTTTGGTTTTATTGAGTAAATTTTATACATCATAATGTGTAACATTCCACCTAAATAAAATGAATGTCAATTTCATTTTGTAAAATTTTCACCTCTAATATATTAACCAAAGCATTATTAATATTATTTTTTATTTAGTTGAATTTCATACTATAATGACTATACATACAAGCTATTTCACATAACCTATAAATTTTAAATGTTCAGGTATCTTCTATTCCATTTAATCTAGGAGCACATTTATATATTTTATATAATTCATAAATCAAGCATAAACCATTAAAAAACAATGTAAGTATTATAATAAACAAAAGTTTATTTCAATTATAAATTTGATATCAAATAAAATAATATTACTAAATTTAAAGAGATCTTCAAAAAATATATTTACTCATAGTTCAAAACATTCATCAAATAAATTTAATTTAGTGAAAACATATAATGAGTTCAGACATCAAAAAAAACTCTATTCCCATCATGTTATAGAGGTCATGAAAATTGTATACACAAGATGATCATCTTCTTCAATAACTCTATGTAAAAATATGTATAACCTTTTATTGTAATAAATAACCTCATATCAATTATCAATACATATAACCCCTCTCTCAGGATAGGCTCAACAAAAATATTATCATTTGTTCAATTAATTTTTCATAGAAAATGATATATTTATATGTTAATGTATTAAAGTATGGTTTTACTAATAGAATCCAACATATAGAGTCTTTGAATCAAAATTGTGATGTTCTACTAATCACATTTAAAATTTTAAATACAACAATTTTTTTTTTTGAGAATAGGCTTACTAGTACACATTATTGATGAGTATATCAAATATTCTATAAAAAAAGGAAAATATTCTACGAAAAATTTTATACTCATGAAGATGTGTTTTTTCCTGTTTCATGGTTATTTTTAGATAATAGTACTATATTTGTTTATAAGGTGTATGTTTTTTATCATATATTTATTTTATGTTATATATGTTTTGTTGAACTCCAACTAATTACTTATAATTTGTTATATATATATATATAATTCTATGTTTTCTTACATAAAATATCAGTAACTCACAAATGATAATAAACATATAAATGGTGTTTTAGTCATTATTATCCAATAATCAACAAAAAACATGTTTTCTTATGATCATTAAAACCCATTCATGAATATATAAATTGTAATTCAACTTTATATTCTTCAAAAAAATCCAAAATTCTCATAAATATATAGAAATAAACAATAAAAAAATTATATAATAATACAATATTAATTTTTTAACAAACACAAATCTTGTTTGGATGAAATTGATTTTTTATACAAAATTTACTAAATTTTATGTGTTTTCTTATTTTATTTAACTCAAATTCACGTCAAAATAATTTTAAATAATAATATATTACCAACTTTTATAGTAACACATGAAAATAAATTTGATTAATATCATTTTCTCTATATCATAAGTTGTATTCAAACTTTATATTAAATACATTCTTTATATTAAATTCATACTTTATTAATTTTCTTTATCTAATATAATATTTAATTTATTGAGTGAAATGTTATATGTAATTGTTTTGTTTATTTTATCTCAAATACACTTTAATAATTATTCAATATATCAACATCAAAGGAAACCATATTTCCATAAGATTTTATATCAAAATGTTTTAATCCTAAATTATTTTTATTTGAAAATTCTATTCATATTATTCATGATTCATTAAATAATGGTAATAATAACCCTGTGATGTTCTCATAAGTATCCCATCAATATTTTCATATCACATTCTCTTTAATCTCACCGCAATATGGGTTATTTAATCTCCATATTTTGATTTTTTTTAATATAATAACCTAAATAAATCATCACATTAGACACTTATATTTAAATTATAATGAAACATTCACCAATACATTATATAATAAGATATATGTGGAGTAAAATCACTATTTTAGTATTTTTATTTTTTATATCATTCTTCTCCCCTATCAATGAAATTTTCATAATGGAATTATCTTTATTTCCCTCACATTATCAATACAGTGTGAAGTTAATATATAAGTCAAGCAGTGAAATTCATCTCATATAAAATCATCATTATATTCTCGATTCAACATATCATTTAATATTTTATGCAAATTTTGAACTAAATAATACAGTATATCGATTCCTCTTATGAGGATTACTTTTAATCATGGACTGATAATCCACCATTAACTCCTATATACTTACATCATATTAATATTTATAAGAAAATTGTGGCTGAAAAAAATTTCAAATCATTCTATTTAATCATTAATCACATTTCATATGTTCTAATGGAATGATTCCCATGAACAATGTAATGATATTCATTAGTTTTTCTCAAAATTATGTCAAAAAATAAGAATATATGGACTCCCCCATTACTATAGGATTAAATCTATGGAAAGTTTACCAATTAAAATAATATTTACCATATTAAATTTAATATATAGTTTAATTTATGAAACTTAATCCAACAAAAAAATTGGAAGCAAACCGAATAACATATATCAACTTCATAGATGTAGGTATGATTTCTAAAGTAGGATTATCTTCTTATAATTTAAAAAAACAATCTTAAAAAAATTAAACCCTAATATACCATCTTTTCATACTCGGATAATTTTTTAATTTAGTGGTATTAAGAATATATAGATAATGACTTTAACATTTTATTCCATCCATGTTATTCCACATCTAATCTCCCAAATGGCTCTATGAAAATTTATTTCATCTCTTCAATTATTGTGTGATAGTATATGACCTAATTTCTAATTTTATAGGTATACATGAACAGACAAGTTATTTTTCCTAGTAATTTATGGTGGGATAATCTTTATAAATTTCAAAACTAGAAAATTATCGTTAAATACGTTTATTTCATTTATTGTTAATTGATTTTGATGAATTAATATTTAAAACTATTACACTTCTTCTTACTTTAAATAATATGTTCTAGAGATCATTTGATCCTAAATAGTAGGGGAAAATGTTTAATTTTCTTTATATTAAATTACATAAGAAAGAATGTTTTTTAGGTGACTATGTAAGTGTTACATAATAATTACATTAAATTAATAAGAGTTGACATGGTATTTTAAACCTTATGTATGTGGGAGATGAAAAATAAATAGTTATTATAAATTTAATAAATGATAAAAATGGATGTGTAATTAGAAATGTAGTTTTATTCACTGTGAAAAAGAGTTAGCTAAGAGATATATGTTGTAACCTCATATATTTTATCCTGAATATTCATTTTATAACACCAATTTGATTTGAAATTTAAATTAGTTCATCTAAATTAAACTAAATCTAAAATTAAACGTACTTTATTTCATTATGATAGAATGGTAGAAGAATAATTGTAATAAAAATTTATACATTATTTTATTTTTAAATGAAACATAACTAAGAAAATTAAATACAAAATAAAACCTTTAGTAAATAAAAATACTTCTAGATTGAAATATTATTCATAATAATCTTCTCTAAATATAATATCTCAGATAATAACTACTGAAAAAAGAAAAAACATTATAAATATGATGGCGAACATAGGGTAATAAATAAAATAGAATGGTGAATGATTTTTAGATAAGTATTTAAGATTATATCTATATGTAGAATATGATTGTTTTATATTCTTTTGTTGTATAGTCATTAGTTATTTCATAATTGGATACATGGTCATCGTAGATGTTTGGTGTATAGGTTTCTAATTGGTATATATGATGATTTTTTTTAATAATGTAGAAGATAAAAAATTGATCGTAATTACATAATATATAAAATAATGTGATATTAATTCATTTGTTTGAGTATTTTTTATTTTCAATAAAATCTTAAAAATAAATTTAAAAACATAATATAATGATCTTTTTAAATTTTATTATGAAATTCGAGGAATTACATATAAAATAAACATATAACAATGTAACAATAATAATGATTTTTTTTCGAATAAAAATTAGGTTTTTCTTTATAAAAGAATTATGTTTTATTTAATACTGTTATTTTGTTATATATATTTTTTTCAAAATATATCTTTTTTTGAGTTTGAAAAATAATAAAATATAATATTTCATAAATGAAAATTTATACAAACATTATAGTAATAAATAACAATTTCAATGAACAAAATATATCAATTAATGTTTGAAAATAATGTTTTCCAAAAACAAATTTATGTGTATTGGGTTTTCCTATGTACATTAGGTTTTATTACTTTTATAATGTGTATGTAATTAATTTTATATAAAATATTTGATTAAAAATGATGGAATCACTTTTTATGTTAAATTTAATTTTTTTGTAAAATATATGACACCACAGTAAAAAAAGTGAGTTACCACATAAAAGTGTAAAATGAGGTAAAATATTTAAAATTAGATGTAATGTTATTCAATATCATAATAGATTATCCAAAAAAATAAGGGTTATTAAATAATATATATCAATCATATTTTCATTTTTAATTGACGCTTGTGAAAAATTAACATTTTCTACATTTTATTAAATGACTATTTAAAAATATGTCACTCAAAATCAACTATAAAAGGGCCCCTCCACTTCCCACAGGAAACGTCCAATTATCTATTATTTCACCTCTAATATTATAATGATTTATATTCCTGATAATATTATCATCTTTTCAAAGCTTTGAGCCAGAATAAGTTATCCTAGATCCTCCATTTCATAGATTCAATGTTAGGGAAGATTACACTCACAAAAGAAACTATGAACTTTTTTAAATATTTTTCATTTTATTTATTCTCAAACTATTAATTAATATTTTTTAACACTTAAATATAATGTAATTAAAATCATTTTTCTTCTATAATTGTGATATTATAATAATACAACCACATATTCTTTCTCACTCATTCCATATAACACGTTATTGTTTTGTACGGTATAACCACCTCCATGAACTATGCTTCAACATTTTCATGATGAATGATATATAAAACCAGAATAACAATAATATTTTCTCTTAATAACTAATTTATGTCATTTATATAATTAGTTGATGGTAATATATAAAATTTTATTCATTAAAAAACTAATTCATTTTATTTATTCAGTATTTACTATAAAGATAGTTCTAAACCATTATTTAAAAAACAATTTAGAAAAATCCATAAAATAATCATGGTTATATAAAAATTCACAAAATGATTATATATAATCTCTACAACCATTCATTTGGTTCTAAAGACATTATATAATAGAATTTATCAACACCATTATACAGAACCATGTGTGGAAAATATGGAACAATTAAAACATGATTATTAATATTTAATATATATGATATATATATGGAAGAAAAAAATGATAATTAATTTTATTAAATAAAATAATTATAAATATGGTTTATATATATTAATTATTAAACATGGTTTATTATATAGTCACATATAAAACGTTTAAAAAAGTGGATACTAATTGTAATAGATTTTTCTCAATCTTTTCTCTTGTAATTGTCACCCCCTCTGAATTTTCTATAATCCTATAAAAAATATACTATAAATTATTATAAGAGTATAAAAGTTAACTCTATTATAGATTTAATTCTTATTTAAATATTTTTTCTACATCCACTTTTCTATAATGATCTTATCTCTCTTTAAGAAACTGCTAAGTTATACTACTCTTATGATTTTTTCAATATCCAATCATAATCACTCAAATTAATATTATTTTATATTTTCACATTTATAATTTATTTTTAAAAATATGAAAACCTATAATAAAAAATAAAAATAACTTCATTTCATATATATTTTTCATTTTTATACCCTCTCATCATTTTTTTTAAATTATAGAAGTTGCTACAATTTTTAAGGGTTTTTCTTCAGAATTCCCTTTTTAAAAAATGTTTTGTTTTATAAAACAATATTCTTTTTTATTGTGTATATATATACCACAATAAAATATTTATCAAATTTTTTATTTATTTATGGGATATAAATTATAATTTATTTTTCACTCTTTCATTGATATGTTATTAATATTCTACTAAAGTATTCTGGGATTTTCATTACTCAATATCATTTCATTGATATTTACTCTTTAAATTTTTACAATATTCTTATATGATTCATTTATTTTATTTATTATATAATATTTAATTTATAATTTATATATATATTTAAATTATATTTCAATATAAAATTATCTTTGTGATTGATTTTTACATCATAAAATACATCATTGCAGAGAAAATTCTATAATTTTTAACTTATGTATTTCAATTACATATCCATGTTCATTCATGATTTTTTTTATATGTATAAATTTTTCTATTCTTCTCATATTTCTTGTTAGTCCTATTCAAAATTAAATTTCATATCCCTTTTATCATGGTGGGTTGCTTCAAGATTATTAATTTTTCTTAAGTAATATTTTCCAAAACTATAGTATTTTTTATTTTCAACCCAATATTCTTCTTTTTTACCATTATTTATATTTAAGGAAGCATTATAATTAATTTTCATATTAAAATAATGTTTTTTATTTCATTTCAATGGCTTTAATAATTTATTTTAATAATATATATATATATTATGGAAATGATACCATCTTTTTTAGGAAAAAATTTTCATCATTTAACTTCATTTTCCTTTTCATTCTCTATATTGACCAATCAATACAGGATTATTTACCAATAGTCAACTATGATCATATATAACTGTATAAAAATTTATTTAAATTATGAATACCCTTGATTTGTCTCTTTTCATAGAATAGTGTTCAACAAGATAACTATACCATTAAATTAATAGGAAAACAATATTATTATGAAAATATTACATTTATTTCTATATAATTTGGATAATTTATAACTCATTATTCTAATTGAATGAATTTACCTAGATACATTATATCAGTATTTGGATGATTTTTTATATTATTATTTTTTGTGTAACTCCATGACTAGAAACACTAGGTTCGATCTGGGGATCCACAAGAACTTATGAATGCATATCTACACCCAATAGGCTTCTAAAGAGTAGTGATGGTTTAAACACCATCAATGGGGAGACCATAACCATGGTTTCATTTTCATACACCAAAAATAAAAATTAAATATAAACCAAATCAAACTAACAAAATTCAAAAGATAAAGAATTATAATATCATAAAAAATGTGACATAAATCTTAAAAATAAATAAATTGGAATCCTAGTTTTTCATGAAAAACTAGAATAAATAATGTAAAAGTAGTTAAATGTAACAATGTTATGTAATAATCTAGAGTCTATCTTAGTACGACTAAAAGGACTATGATCCACTACTCAACTATCTTCCATAGGGCCCTTTCCCTTACATGCATCTATATACAATAGATTTCTACATGAATCGAGATGATCATAGAAGGTGTGATTTATATAAAATAGTAGATCATTGAAAACACATAATTAGGTTGTGTGAAAAAGTATAAAAGTTGTATTCCATTGTTTTATAAATTCTGAAGAATAAATAAAAAATTATGAGAACATGTGTACTTACCAAACCTCTGAAGGTCCCGACCATATCTACATTAGCTTCATGAAATATGGACAGTCATGATGGGAATCAGACACGAAAAAGAGTAAGAAACAAATCTAAAGAAAATTTCACTCAGTGTACAAAAGGAATTGACCCAAAAAATGACGATCATGTGTTTGGTAAAAAGGTTTCCATATCTCTAAACTCCCTTGAGAAAGTCCAGAAAGTCATCACAATATGACATAGTGTCTCGGTTTAGGCAAGATGGCCGTCAAGACCCCACCTTATGAATAGTAAAAAAGTTGTCATTATATCATGTCGTGTAAAATCCTCTTCTATGGGATAAAAATTAACAATCAGCCACATTTTTCGGAGTAAAAAAATTCCTCTAATGAAATTTTAATATATATAACATGGAAGATCAAAACAAGGGAGAAAAAACCATATAATCATGATAAATAAGTAGCATCAAACATAAATATGTGATCAAAATCTTATATGATATCAAGCTATGTAAACATACTCAAGGAATCATGAATCATAAATGAGACTCATATGACATATACACACCCACATAAGAACTATATCACTCTTGGGGAAACAAGTTATTCCAATCCTAAAATCATATCTAGGTAACATGGGTACACAATGGCATTATATTGTATGGTACATCCTAAAAATAGTTCATTTATGATGTACTCCAAATTGTTTTGAAGGATCAAATCTAGATTCAAGTTGTGAACCCAAGGCGAATTATCTTACATGTAAATGATTAATAGAAAGTTTGTGGATTTTAAAAGATGTATTTGAGGAAAATATACATAAGTATATTCCAAGACAAGAGGGTAGTACTATAATACGATGACATAGGGAGTCTTTTAAAAATACATGTTCTGAAAGATTCTAATGAATAGGACATCAATTCAGTGTATCTTTTCTCGATTCAAAAATGGATCATGAATTCCTTCCCTAATATAGAAAATAACCATGGGTATAGTCTGTGAGTGTAAATACATCATCAATAAATCACCATAAATGATATCCACAATAATATTAAAGAAAAATATATTCTTATGTTTATATTTAAATGGTAACATACCTAGAAAAAGTCCACTGATCACAAGGGTTCGATCTATGGTTAAATAGATGTTGCTAACATGTTGAGAATTTCTTCCATTCTAACAATGATCCAACAATCCAAAAATATGTGGAAATGGAATCCATATATCAAAAAAGTTGTATTTATAATCACACTAATGTTAATAAGGGAAAATCTAGAAGGAAACCGATGAACATGAATTTTTAGACCACATAGCTCATTTCATGATCGATATCTCTCATGGATCCACCTGGAATATAGATTCAAAATAGAGAAATTTATTAAATAATAAATGAAGAGTTTCATGGATCAAGAATTATTACTATAGAAAGTTGAGTATGTTAAAATCTACCATAAATGGCCATTAAAATATATTTCCATATTTTTAGAATAACATGAAAATGGTTTTGTATCATGTTTTGGAACCCCATGTGCCAAAAATGCATGGAATTATGCCTCACCATCACAACTACATAGTATTAAAACATTTGTTTCATTATATGTTCTAACCATGTAATAAGAACATTAGTAAGTCACATGGTTTGTTCAAGGAGATTCACATTTTTTGAAACCATGCACCTTAACCATGGGCCACCTAAGGGAATCTCGCTTGTTTTTTTTTTTGTGTGGTTTTACAATCATCCAAACCATGCACCTTAACATTATTCCTCTTCTAGTGCTTCTTTCCCAAGGAACATGAGTTCTTGTATGAAAATAAGTGTTTGGAAAAACATCATCAAACTGTGAACCTTAAAACACGACTCTAAAATACTCTAAACACCCACAGAATCCCTCTAAACTCATACTGAACAATTCATATCACAAAAACATTTTCTTAAAGCGTGAAATTAAATAGTAATAGACCTACCTTATTTGTGGTCATTAAAATATTCCCTTATAATGGTTTTTCGACCTTAATAAGAATATCTATTAATATTTCTTAATCAACTCAACCCATCGATCCTGAATATCTACCTCTCATGTACTAGGATTACATCATCATCATCCAAGAGAATCTTGGACTACAAATATCCCATATACTAGGATTACATCATCATCATCCAATGGCCACCAATGTATTGGTTCATCACATGCTATATTTTACTGCAAAAAAGAACATATTTGTATTGATTCTTAAGAATCCTTCACCTGGTCTTCCCTATAATATATGATGAATAATTGAGAACATGTCATCAAACCACATTATAAACTACCATCCTATGGTGGGATAAATAATTTATCAAACACCATGATTCCTCTAAATTCTTTTCACTAGGCCCTTGATCTACCTAAAAATTAAAAATAAAGAGAATCTGTTATGTCATTACATATTACTAGTGTATAGTTCATCCTAATGTTGAACATATATAAGTACTCTACCTAGTTCATTTTTATCAAATCCAAATCGTGTTGCTTAAAACTAGATCGTAGATAATAAATTTCTCACCAGAGAGTGTGTTTTTGTAACACCTAAAATCATAAATCAAATCATCTAGATTGATTTCATGTGTATGATAGTTCCTTTTATGGGGATATTGATGATGTAAACCATGAGCTACTACCCACTCCCCCTACATCAACACTTTTCTAAAATGACAACTCATGCATCGTAGTATACATAACCTATAGTTATGTGTAATCAACACATAAGTTAAATTCAACATCTTATTCAACATAAGTAAATACTCCTCACACTATCCCAACTACTAAGGCTTTACAAAATTCATTTTTCGCATACTCGTGGGTGGTGATAAATGAAATAAATCATTAGAAAAAACAAATAATACCAAAACAAATGTTAAATTCCACCAATCTAATAAAATATTTAGAGATGTGTCCAGGACATCATGATCCCAATTTCTCTAAGTACAATGATATTATATTATCAAAAACTACATTCACTATGAATAAAAACATCAGATTCCAAATTGTCACATTGATAGTTTGAAAATAATAGATATGCTAGATGTTTACCTAGACATATCATGTTATGTATAATATGATACTTAGGGGGTGGTGTGTGAATGAGGATGTAATCAATTAATTCATTAAATAATGACTAATAAATTGGGATGATGATTCTGTTTATGAGATTCATGAGCATTATAGGCATGTGCGTTATTCCAAATGACATCACCAAGTAGGTGTACAACTCATAATTTCTCATAAACATTATCGTTTAGAGTAGTTGGGGTTTGGAATAGTGGTAAGCACCCCATAATCCTACATGAAAAATGGGGGTTCAAACCCCATTGGGTGTAGGTAACTGTAGCAGTACTGTAGCAGTACAGTAGTAGCGGCGATACTGTTGATCGGTGGGTACTATAGCGGCGGCAGGGCGCTGGAGCCGTGGTGGTACTGTGTAGGTACTATAGTAGCCGGGTTACTTTTCACAGAATGGAAATTGGGCCAAACAATTGGGCCTATGGTCTATGTAATGGGCTACAAGCCCACTCGGCCTTAGGGATATGTAATGGGTCTCCTTCTACCCAGTTAAAAAGAGGTCTTTGATTTGTATTAATAATAAAATGAGGCTTTGGCCCCAACCTTTAAAAAAATCATATTTTGGATGTCCTCCACTATAACCTATATCCAATGATATATTAATTGGTTATAAATCTTGTAGAACCACAAGGGTCCCCATAATTAATAAAATATATATTAAATCCATGGATGTGGATAAATATTCTTAAAATTCACGTTATTCAATGTTTTTCAATGTTTGGGGGGTCAAAGCCTATAGACTACCTCCATAGATAAAAGAATATGTGTACCCCAAATTGATGTAAATACCCAGATATAACTATTTTTCTATGTCTTGGAGATATAATTTGAGGTCAGATAACACAATTAGTTCCATACAATATGGAGGTATATAAATTATATGTTCACCTAGGATACTTTTTTTATCTCAAATTAAACTCCATTATCAAGGGTAAAACCAATGATGTCATCCCAGTATATGTCCTCATTGATATTGATAGTAATAGGGAATAAGGTGTGATACCATTGATCAATGTGAAAGAGATATGCCTTTAATCAATGATTAAATCATCCGATGATTGGTCATATATGGACCCACTCAACCTTCTCTCAACTCCCAATAACCAGTCATCACTAATATCCCTTTCTTAGATGATGTAAATGATACCCATATATGATAATAATATATATGGGAAAGAATATGGTCAACTAGTCCACCCCAATAATCATATAGATGGTTATATTTCCCAAATCATGATTTCCAACTAATTTAAATTAACATCAAGGACTATATGAAATGTTGGGAATCGTTTATAAAGATCTAATTTTTCTTCCAATGGTTAATTAAGGGAATTGAAATTAGAAGATAACAATATTGTGTCTTCATGATCATCAATAACTATTATATATATATATTGGAATGTGAAGAACTATATCAAAAAACATTAGAAAGTATATAAGTGATCAAGGCCATAAATCTATCGATTTTTGGACCCTCACCTCCATCCGTTGTAGTATGGTTGTCTCTAAGTACATGACATACCTCAGGTTTGTGAGCCTGTACTAAAGGTACGTGAAACAAATTCTATATAACCATATGAGAATAATTTTGTGGAACATTCTAGATCCCTAGTTCATATATAACAATCACCCTGCTCCATTATGGAAATATAGCCTCAATGCTCTACATAAGAATTGTGGGTGATGCGCTATATTATTTCATTTTCAACACATTCTATTGATGTTTAATAAAACACTCAATATTGTATAACCTTCCCATAGTTGAATCATTGTGGAACACTTTATGAGGGTGTTAGAGAATCCATAGTCTTTTAAACATGTGTTTCACTACCTTGTAATACATCATCTTTCATCCTCTTCTTCCTTCCATAATTTCAAGTCATCAAACTAGCTGTATGTCCACCAGCATGAGCACAAAATTGTGTAAGAATACTAGGTGCTAGATCCTCCTCCATTCTGTTCTCTATTGTAAATTATATGGGAAGCAACTATGGATATGTTATTAGGTTCAAACTCTTAACCTTCCATATTATATTATAATATATATAGATCTCAAACTTCCAATATTTATATTCTTTAAGATATAATAAAAATATATCAATAAATCAATAAATGAACTTCTATCATAAATAGTTTACATAATCAAGTCATGAAAACCACAAAACTATTATTCCACACATAATATATATAAATATGGAATGAGACCCTTTGTTCTATTTCATTATTCTTGAATTCAAATAAATTTCATTAAATTATATCAATATTCTCATCAATGGAAACTTAATAATTATAACAACCCAATTTTGGTTAGTAAAATTTTTCTCTAGAATAAATTTGTCTTATAAATTTTTATACAAAAAATATTTATATAGAAACATATAAAGAATGTTATTCATTAATAAATAGTTTTACATTAATAAATAATGATGATAATTAAAATTATAAACATTATTGTTGGAAAATATATAAAATATAAAACCTTAAATAGGAAGATAGGGATTGACACAATCTACTAGAGTTATCGCCCCCACTATAGAAAATATAATAATGAAACAAAATAATTATAAAAATTTAAAAATTATACAAAATGGAAATATAAAAATTTGAGGGTAATTGATTTTTTAAATGGTTGAAGGAATTTTTAGGTATTTATTTCAGTTAATATGACAATTAGAATAGTAATATGGTGAATATGAAAAGAATCCTAACCATTGGGAATAGTAACCTAAAATTTGGAGTTGTAATTTCACCTAAATAAAATATATTATGATATAAATAATATGTATCACCATTACATTAATTGAATATTAATTTTATAATACCATTATACATTTATTATAATTACAATGTCAAATAAAATATGAAGACATTTCTCACAAAATGTATTTTAATGTATTTCGTAGAAAAAATTATTTTTTTATTAAAAATTGAAATTATGTATTTTATAATGACAATTTGATAATATTAATTTCATTTTTGAAATCATCATGTAACAATTTTAAAAGGGTGGTAATTTGGTAATTTTATTAAATACATCAACTTTCAGGTGAATGGTAAAAAAAGTTTTTCACAAAACAGTGTATCATAAATTAGATCATTCATGATATAATAAAGAAATAATAATTTTTCGAACATGATATTGGGACATGTTTTATTTAATTTCATTAATTATTGATTAAAATACAGTATACTCAATTTCCAATTCTAAAAATAACTTTCCTATACATGAGTAAAATATCATCCCTTAAAATATCAATTTCTTTTTCTGTCTACTTTTATTTTTAATAAATTAAAAAATTAGAATAATAAAGAAGCTTTAAATCCTTGAAATAATTATATTATATTAATATAAGATTTATATTTTAAATAAATCAATATTTTATGTTTTAACCATGATATATTATTTAATTCAATATATTATTCTAAAAATACTCAACTTCTCAAGTATAAATAACCCATCTCCCCCACCTTAAAAAAACTCCTCACACCCATTAAGAAGCCTTATATATGCCCAAATATTCCCTCTTATTCCGCTTAGAATCAAATTATACAATCTAGAATAGTATTTCACCAATCACTAAGGAGTTATAGTGTCACACAAGAGAGGTCACACTGAGGATTATGTCAGTTCTTATCCACTCATTTATTTTTTTCTTCTTC
Organism: Viscum album; assembly: GCA_963277665.1. Taxonomy (NCBI): domain Eukaryota; kingdom Viridiplantae; phylum Streptophyta; class Magnoliopsida; order Santalales; family Viscaceae; genus Viscum; species Viscum album. The sequence goes on from OY728164.1 coordinate 694,306,358, forward strand.
CTATTTTTTTACCACATAAGATTTCAAAAAAACATAAAGTAATTAATTAAGAAGTATTTTATAATTGTATGAAATATTTTAACCTACTGTAATTATCATACAATTATATATAAAAAAATTAAACTTTTCCTCTCCACACACCAAACAATGTCTCATCGAAGGACGATTTTCCACCTTTGGGGACATTGTTATGTAACAAAATATGAACAATAATTTATGTATATTAAAAAAATATAATATATAAAACTGTAATTATTAGAATTCTATTAATGTTTAAATAATATTTCTAAAATATAAATTACATTTAATAAAATTTTGAATTCAAAGAAAAATCGAAATATTTTAAAGTAAAACATGATATCAAAAAAATAAATTTCATCAAAAAAACTATGAAATATAATAAAATGATTATAATGGATATATATCTGTATAAATATCTATAATTCACTACGATATCAATGTTCCAATAAATCTATGATTATTATTTAATATACAAAATTTTTTAATGAGGCGGTAAATAAGGTAACGAGATTCTTGAACCCAACTCTAATTCTTTGGGTTATAATTGTTTCATTCCAAATTTCAAAGGTGATATTCAATTATGGTTACCTTAATATAATTTCATTGATCATCGATATTATTTTTTTTAGTAAATATATTATTCAAGTATTATTTTATTTCAAATGTAATGATTTTTCCAAAATATCTCTTTTTTATAACACATATTGAAACCTATTGAGATTATTTTTTCATACATCAATATTAATGATTCTTATACCATGTATGTTTTCACCTTTTTTTGGAACCCTATATTTTTATTCAAGAATGTATGATTATTTAAATAATAATGAATCCCAATCAATTTCATGGGTTATTTTTTGAGTACGATGTTAATAGGTTCTCTATGTCACAAATGAATATGTCTATGTTCGGACGTGATAGGTGTTCCTGATATTATATAACCATCAAATGAATGAAAAAATGTGATGTATATCAGGAGATAATTTTAAATATGCTTGAACACAATTAATAATTTTTTTGAAATGATTATATTATGATTATGAACATATGTTATTCGTGAAAAATGTACTATCTTTATTCACAAATATCTGTGGTATTTAACCACTAAGCCATGATGTTTCATTTTTATGAATTCCAAACTTTTGTTCCATTATTAATTATTTCATTTATTATTATAATTATAACCATATTATTATGTTTTGATGAAAAAGATGATTATTTTAATTCATATTACATTAATTTATGTTCCTAATTCATCTTATTACATGGATTATAGCTCGCTAATTTCATTTTTTTATATCCTCTTGTGATTACATCTACTAAAGATAATGTGAATGCCACTAAGAATATAAGGAATAAAAAATTACTTATGTTTATGTTTTATTTTGAAAATTTTATTTATAATCATAATTTCCCAATAAAATCTTTGTATCTTGGATTTTTAATGCTATTATGTTGTTTATATTTAAAATTATGTCATATTCATGAAATAAAAATTCAGGTCACAATTGTCGGTATTAGAGAATAGTTATGTTAATTTGGTAATTAGAAATATAGAAAATTAGTGAAAACTCTTATGATAAGAGTAAGTATATGTAGACATCCTAGAATATTTTTTCTTAGAAAATTGATTAACATAGGTATCCCATAATATGTTCCTTTAGAATTAATTTTTAAACATAAGAAAATTATTTACTCATGATTGGGGACTTATGTTTTAATTCAAATATTTACTTTTTAGAAAATTATGGAAATTCGGAGAGAATAGCACAACATCCAAAGATGGGGACAATGTAACAACTATCCGAATGACACCCAAATTCCAGGGGAGGTAAAGTTCAAAACAATATATTTATGCTTACATAGTTATCTCAATATTTGAATAATGATCTAAATCATGTGAAAAGCCTACCATCACCCAAGAAGGATCAACTATCCATTGAGACCTTTATACGGAAATAAATGAGGAAGTTTAGTGGAACTTCTGATCCACTTGTCATCTAATAGTGGATAACTCAATTTATAATAAACATTCAATTATATATTGTTCAGTGAAGGAGAATGTGGATCTAGTTTTTAACCATTTAGTTTTAGAGGATACCAAATTACGGTCATTGATTCAGAACACTATTCTAATGGATGGAATGGATGATAAAGAGTGTGAATGAATCAATATAATATTTCATATAATGAATGACCCTCAAACTCTTCCAAAATAGATCAAGATAGAATTCATAGATCTAATGAGAAAGTAATGTCATTCTATCACGTATTACTAGGAAGACTTCACAGGGACGTAAATTTATTCCTCAGGTTTTATTATCAACAATGTTATTAAAATAAGTAGATTCTTTAGTTTTTTAAAACCACACCTTCGTAAGTATATATAAATATGAGGCATTGGGAGTAATGGGGATGTGGTTTGATTTTATCTCAAGATAGAGATGGATATTGGAAAATAGTACCATGTTCATAGAGATAATATGTGAAGAATTTATTTTAATAGTGATAGATCAAATGAAAAAATATGAAAGGGGATCAAACGACCCTAATTAAAAAAATGTGCGAGGAAGAGTCAAGGGAATTATCTCAAAGGTAAAGGTAAATGCTTCTTCTATGGAAGAAAAGTCCACCAAGTGAATGAATATTGAAGAGACATGAATTTTGATGGCCAATATAATGGTTGAATGGATGGAAAATCATAATGTGTCAACTATTGTTCAATGATTCATCTTTAGGGAGTAATAGCACTATGGAAGCCAGTGCACTAAACCTCAAGTCTTTAGGGGTAATCAGTGTTAACGACCACTAATTCAAAGGATCACGAGATATATTTTTTAATTACTTGTACTGAATTGAATAAAAAACTATTTCATTTATGATAAACATCTTATTAACTCAAGAATTTAAAATGGTTTATTTGATTCTTGTTCTACACATTTTTTTATACCCTGCTTGGTTTTATGATCTATAAAATCAAAGCCCTAATACCATAACGTAACGATATATATAAAAACAATTAGTGGTGAAATCATTGCAACCCAAGTGTTAGACTCTTCCCTGGATGGTATATGGGGAATATTCTACTAAATAATATTGTAATTCATCCATTTGTGGAATTCAATTCAATATTGGGTAGGTATTGGATCTCAATATATAGATAACACAACAACTATTAAGAAAATGAAAATATATAGTTATTCTGATCCATCCCATTCTAATATAAAAATTTAAGGAAGATTATGAACCTCTATTGGAAAATCCCCCAATAGTCCTTGGGTTGATACACTATGAAGAAGCCTTCCCTGATCAAATTTTTGAGTCAAAGGGTGCCATCAATTTGGAGGAAATGAACACTGTCAGGGAATACCCTAATGTATTTCCCGAAGAGTCACCAAGACATCCCCCTGATCATGAGTTATAATTCTCAATATATTTTAAACTATGTGATATTACTATCTCAATATTCCCCTATAAGATGGCCCAAATCTAATAGGAATAGTTAAATAAACAGTTTTAATAGCATTTAGAAAAAGCGTTAATATGCTCTAGTGCATCACCTTGGGGTTCACTAGTTATCTATTTCTAGCAGAGGTATAGATTAATATATATGTTTATTCATTAACTAGAGCCCAAAAATATCACCATAAAGAACCAGTATCCTTTACCAGGGATTGATGACTTGTACGATCAACTATAAAGACCACAATAATTCTAAAAGGTGTAACTTTATTATTGATATCATCATCTCAATGGGAGGAAGGATGATATTTAGAAGACTGTGTTATATATAAGTTATGTGAACTATGAGTTCATAGTGATTCACTTCAAGCATAATAATTCTTCACAAATTTATATGGATTTGATTAATAGTGTCTTTACATACTACCTATATAAATTTTTGGTAGTGTATATCATGATATTCCCATTCACTCCTTGATAAAGGAGGAACATGAAGATCATTGAAGGATTGTGTTGGATACATTAAGGAAGGAGTGGATGTATGCTATGTTCAGAAAGTGTGACATTTTGTTGCAACAAGTCCCATTCATGGAGAATGTGACTACATGGGAGGGAATTTCTTTTGATCCTTCGTAAAAAATGACAATTTAGGACTATCCATGACCCACTAGTGTCCTAGAAATTTCCAGTTTTCTATTATTTATAAGGTAAGAATGTATTTTTTGGGGAATTTTTCCATTTTTTTCATTCCCTTAACTATGTAAAAAAGAAAATGGTGTAGTATAACTTGATGGAATATTTTGTGGATAGATTCAAGAACCTCAATAATTGGATAATAAATTCATCTATACTAACTCAACCAACTAGTGTAGGAGGTATTGTGATATAAATATATGATTTTGAGATAGTATTGGGTTGTGTATTCACTCATAATGATAAAGTGATATCCTATGCCTCATGAAATGTTTTTATCCATGGAACAAACTACCCGACGCATGATATAGAACTAGATGCTATGAAGTTTCCTAAGAAAATATGGAGGCAATACCACAATGGGTAGATGTGTGACATATATACTAATCACATGAGTATAAAGTATGTATTCACATTTATGGAGATAAAAATTTTCCAAATAATATGGTTAGAGATAATCATGAACTAATATTTCACTATTCATTAACATCTAGGAAAATCGTGTAAGGTTTCTAATTCTCATAGTATAAACAATCTTGCTACTCTATTAGTGAAAGAGATTTAGAAAGACCCTTTATTCATGAATTTTCAAAGGATGGATTTGGAAATCATAATTTAAAGGAACACAACCTACCTTGAAAAAAAAATTCCCAATTATTTATCCATGAGATAATCAAGTAGGCCTAAAAGAATGACTATGATCTATAAAAAAAAGTGAATGGAAAAAATTAAGGGAAGCTACATGATTTCTATATCAATTATGATAGAACGATTCAGTTTAGGGAAAGGATTTATGTTCTATCATCATCTAATATAATGATGTAGATTTTGGAAAATTCACATGGTTCTTCCTCCTAAATTAATCATAAAAGTACAAATATGCATCACCATCTTTGATAGTAATTTTTGTGGTACAACATGAAAAAGGTGATTTTAGAGTATATATCTCAATGTTTGGTATGAATTCAGGTTAAATCCTAGAAACAAATGTCCAAAGGGACAAGGCTACCATTTCATACACCCATGTGGAAATAGAAGAAAAAAACTATGTACATTATCACGGGTCTCCCAAAAAAATCTAGTGAAAACCATGTGATATGGGTTGCGGTGGATCGAATCACCATGATTTCCAAATTTATCACTATTCTTGAATATTTATCACTTGACTAACTTTTGAATGTATATTTGGAATATTTGTTGAGGATTTATGGGTTTCCAGTCTCAATTTCTCTTATTTTGATTCATGTATTACCTCTAAATTATGAAGATATATTCAACATTCAATGAGTACTAAATTGAATTTCAATATAGCCTATCATCCACATACTAATAGAAAATATGAAAGGAATCTTTAGTCTCTTTTAGAAATTTCTAAGAGACTAACAAATTGAATTTAATATAGGATGGGATCACCATCTCTTAATGGTGGAGTTCTCGTACAACAAAAGCTTCCACTCAAGTATTAAAATGGATCCGTATGAAGATTTTCATTGGAAAAATGTAGAACTCCATCATTTTATGATGAATCTCATGAATTAAAGATACATGAGCCTTATATTGTGAATGATATGATATATAAGGTTAAATCCACCAAACAACGTATAATTTCTCCTCGAAAACGACGATTGAGCTATGTTGATAACCATTGAAGTGACTTGGAGTTCAATGATGTTGAAAAAGTCCTCAATTTAAAATCACCATGGAATAGAATCATGTTACATGGATAGAAAAAGAATCTTATACCAAGGTACATTGAAAACATTGAAATCCATTATCACATAGAAGCAATGGCCTATCATCTTGCACTTTCACTGAGTATAGTTCATGTTCATGATTTTTTCCACATATAACTCCTGAGGTAGTACATACTTGATCCTTCAAGTGTACTGAATCAAGAGGGGGTACAATTATATAATGACCTCTCATATAAAGAATATGTTGTGATGATCTTAGACTTCAAGACAATGTTCTACACAACATAACAACCCTCCCTATAAAATTGTTTTGGATGAAACAAAAGTATTAAGAGGAAACATGTGAACTAGAGGAAATAAGAAAACAGAAGTACCCTCTCTTATTCTAAACATAGAATATTAGTTGAAATTTATGGGATGTATTTTCTAAAGGCGGAAGGATTTAAGGGCCTTGTTTTTTCTAGTAAATATTTTTCTCAATAAAAGTGTGTTATATAATATTATACAAAAACAAAATATAGTGAAACCAACATAAAATTTGACTCATTACTCTGTATTGTTAAATTTTTCATTAATTAAACAAAACATATTTCAAATCATTACAACTAGAAATAATATAAATAGAAATCTGAAATTTGAAAATATGGATTTCCCCAATGTACAAGAATCATATCCCTCGCCTCAACCACAAATGAAAAGAATCATAAAATTAGTAAACTAAGAATCATTATAGAAAATGAAAATATAGGAACTTGAGAGTATTTGAGTTGAATAATTAATTAAGTAATTGAGGTGTATTTATATTATGTAATGTGATAATTGTAATAGTAAAGTGACTGTTGGAATATTAACTTGACTATTTGGAATAGTATCTTCACCATTCATAATAGTAAGCTAACTATTGGAATAATTATTTCACCAAAAAATAATAAATTGTTATATAAACAATATTTATCCTGATTAAATTAATAAAATATAACTATTATATTTCCAAAAATTAAATATCATTATTAAAAACTCAAAGAAAATATAATCACATTTTTAATAAACAAAAAAACCATTATTTTTATATTAAAAGTTTAAATTACCTATTTTATAAATTTATATAGATAAAATAAATATAAATATTGGAAATAATGATTTCATAATTTTATATGGCTGGTTATTTTGTTAATTTTCTGAAATATTTAAATTTTTAGGTGAGTAGTAAAAATATCAATTTTCACATAACTAGTGTATATTATATTACATCATTCATAATGTAATAATGGAATAAAACTTTATAAAACATTAAGGTCAGGAATTCTATATTAAATTTAAAAATTGTTCATTAAAATAAAATAATCTCGATTTCCATACATAAAAAATATATTTCCAAAACCTAATATCAAATGTGATACTGTAAAATATCCATTTATATTTCTTTCAACATTCATTTTGAATAAATTAATGAATTCAAATTAATATGGTGGTTATAAAGTCATAAAATAATTATAGTATATTAATATATTATTTATATTCTCAAAAACTTTAATATTACATGTTTTACAATTGATATATTATTTTATTCCATATTTCATTCTAAAAATACACCTTTACTCAAGTCTAAATAACCACTCTCCCTCTCCTTTATGAATCACTACTAAAACCACATCCAAAGACTATTATCTTTCCAAATAATTAATATTAATCATCTTAGAATACATAATGTTATTTTGGAGAGATCAAAATAATATAACCAATGATCTAAAGTATTCTACAAGAGAAGCTACACCAAACAATAAGTATGTTCTACTCAACTCCACTTTTTTGTTTGTTCTTTATATTCTCATTCAATTTTCCCAAAAAAACAGTTCACGAAAAAAAAATTATTGTGTTAATATTAAATTAGTTATTTAATCATACTATATGTGTTATACGGCTATATATATAAATTTTAAACATATCCTTCCCACTATCCCAATAATGTCCCATCTAAGGTTGGTTAACCATCTATGGATACATTTCCATGTCAAAACATATAACCATATTCATATATGGATATTAAAAATGATATATAATATGTAAATATTTAGTAATATTCATTATAACATCCTGAACTAATTACACTAATGTTTAAAATACATTTAATAATAGATAAATCTATTAAAAATGAGAAACTTTTTATGTAAAAGTCGATATAAAAATGATTCAACATCATCAATGAATATTATTAAATATAATAAAATGATTATAACTGAAAAATATTTTCTTAGATTAATATCATTCACTTCTGGTTCAATGTTTTAATAAATATAAATTTATTTTTTGGATATGAAAAAACAATGAAATATGGCTGGAATTTTGGTATGGGTATTTTTGAACATAACTCCCTTTCTTTGGGTTTTATGAAATTCATTCCAAATATCAATGTGTAAAAACATTTTATGTTCCTTAAATATAAATTCTTTTTCATTCCATCTAATTTTTTAAGATATAGATGTTTCTAAAATGGTTTTATGAAAAATATAATGATTTTTCCAAAAAAGCTCTTAATTCCAAAACACATCTCAAATCTTCTTGATATTATCCCTTCTAAACTCAGGACTGATGATTTTTATAAAAAACATATTTTTTCATTTTATTTTGGGAACCACATATTTTATTTTGGAATTTATTATTTATGAAATTATTATAGAACAAATTCCATTCCATTAGTATTTTTAGGAGTATGATTGTTAAATGTTCAATAATGAATGCATGAATATGTAAATGTGGTGTTGTGGTGGGTGGAAACAAAATTATATATCCCCCCTATTCATTGGGTAATTTCATGTATCTCATTATGTAATGTGAAATATTGTTAAACATTATTCAACATTATTTCACAACGATTATATTATGATGATGGACATATTTTTTTCATGAACATTATTATAGATTTCTCCATAACTAAGTTTGGGATATTAAAACTAAAAAATGATGTTTCATTTTTATGAATTTTTATATATTTTCATTAACCCATTGTTTCCATCATGAAATTGATGATAATATTAGACTTATATTATGATGATGATTTTTATTTGGATAACTCATGTTATATTGATTCTTATCCCTTATTAATCAACCGACTAGGATTTTAGCTCACCAATTTCACTGGTGTATATCCTCAAGTGATTACATGTACTAACGAGAATTTGAAAGAAATTAAGATGATATAGATGACGGAATTAAAGTATGTTTATATTTTATTATATAATAGTTATGTATAAGCCCAATTTTCCCAAATCATTAATCCTTTGGACCCAGGATTTGTAATTATAGTATGTTTCTTATATTTAAAATAATGAAACAGTTATGAAAGAAAAATTATTATTTACCTAACATCCTACTACACGTGATTTGAAAAATAATAAGAAAAATCAACTACCCCAGTCCCACACATCCTCTCTTCTTTATACCATTTCTCGTGTTAGTCAAAAAAAATTAAAAGGAAACATGTTCTATTTCATATTGGTTACACCACAACCAAAACCACTAGGTTCGATTTGAAGAGCCATATCACCTCTTGAAAGCCTCCCAATATTCAAAAGTATACTAATTATCCCTTAGTATAATAACACCATACGTGTATGACTATTCCCACATTATTAGATCCATATACCATGAATATAAAAAAAATATAAAAAATTCATATTTATCATGTGAGAAGATAAATCATAATAATATAGCAATATATAGCATGAATTTCATATGAATAAAATAAAAATTCTCCCATTCTGTCAAGTCAATAAATATTATATATGGTGAAACTAGATAAATATAAATAAACATTATGGAAAACTCAAGAATCCTTTATAATACCAATGATAGATCACTGGCCTAATACTCATCTATCTGAAATGAGCCCCCTGAACAAAACTATATCCCTATATATGAAGTCTTCATGCACATCAAGATGCCCATATAGGGTGTTAATAATACAACCCTATATGAATCCACCAATGAACCCTTGGTATGTCTGAATAGGTATAATAGGTTTATGTCATGATATAATAAATTCATCGGAAATCATAAACAATCATATATCTAGAACTCATGTTCTAAAAGAACCAGAAGGATGATAATCATGTAACTCAGAATCCACAATTCATCGAATGACCATATCCCAATCCTAGGACTGTCCAAAATACACATCTATCTCAACACACCCATGGGACATGCCATAAGGATTTTATAAACTAGTATAGTGTCTCGATATAGGACACACTTCATCATTACCATACCCTATGAAATTTTCCACCATCATCATCAATATATATCATTTTTATCCCCATCTATGGGATAAACCTAACACAAAATTCTACCTATTATGTGTACTAGAACAATACATCTAATTTCATGGTAATACAGACTATAGGGAGGAGCATAATAATGCAGGAAAAATCATGCCATCAGGAGAAATCAATAGTAACATACAAAAACATGTGATCAAAATATAAAATTGATACATGATATATATTCATTATGATTGAATGAAGAGACACAAATAGGTATCACAGGCTATAGAATCCCTCATGAGTTCTTTATCAAGAATAATGATACAAATTATTCCATTAAATGAATCATATAAAGGCTATACAGATTCGTGTAATGGTTTTTTTAAATAAGAGGTCTTGGAAATGAAACATAAGTTGATTCAATGTAATGATGGTAGTACTAGAATCAGAAAAATCAAAAATTCTGTTATCATAACCAGTTCCGAGATATATCAAATAATAAGACAATAATTTACTTGATGTACTTTCAATTAAATAATATTTCATGAATTCCTCATCAAATTTAAAAAATAGCCATAGTTATACTTAATAAACATTATTCCAAAATAATATTTTCATTAAAAATAGATTCATGGAGTGATTCAATAAAAATATTGCCTCAAGAATATCAATCTATAGAAGCATAAATTATAACGTCTGCCTTTCATGAGGGATCTGGCCCTAGTTAGATGTTTGTTATTGAAAAGTTTAAAACTACCACCATTTAGAAAATAATTCAATGATCTAATTTTATATAGAACTAGAATCCATAGACATGGTAATAGAAAAACAAATCTAAGATTCCACTCAATGGAATATGAGTAGATTTTGACCAAAGGCAAAGAATAGTTTTTTTAGACCACATATATAGAATCTTTATTAATAACTACCATGGATCTTCCAAAATCATTCCTTGAAGTAAAATAATTTTTCATGGAAGGCTATATGATCCTCAATGATCATTAGTAATTGATATATAAATAAGAATAGATCAAAACAGAGCATTATTCTTCATTAATGCATATTTTTAGATCATTAAATTTACTAACACATGATTTTGAAAATTGTGTTTTGACCATGAAATTAAATCAACTTCCCCAAGAAACACAAATTTATTGGATGTGTGGTTTTTGAAACTATCCATATTGGCCTTAATCCACCATAAGTAAATTAATATTTTTTTCTATCAAGATCATATAGTTTTAAAAAATATGGTCTTTAATAGTGTGTCTCCCCTATTGAATCGTCCACATCGAACACAACGTCATGGTGAATTATCGTGGTTTATAATAACCATTATCAAATCTTGAACCCTCAAAAATATGTATTAAACACTACGAATCCCATGAAAAGTTCCTAGAACATTGACAAAAAATATTTATAGTAAAAAAATATGATTATATTTTAAAATTAGATCATAAGATAATAGAAAAACAATATATATTATAATATATAGATCATATTTTTTAGTTAGTCATCATAATATTTTTGAGGTATTTTTTTGATTTCATGTTAAAAACATATTTTTAATTACATCATTAGTGATCAAATGAACAAAAATAGTATAACCCTATATTAATTTTGGTAAATCCGTTTATCTTATGTTATTACTATCGTATGGTACATAGGTTGATAGCCCAAACCATCATGTTATAGTACATAGGTGGTTACCCTAGTACATTATTATATTAATTTCTTTATTATTAATTTCAAAATTTATTATGATGTAACGACCAAACATGTGAATAATATTTGGTTCTTGATTTTTTGTATTATTTTATTTTATACCAAACAAAAATATATCCTTTAATTAATGAAGTGAGTATAAATAAAATGAGACTATCTAGTATCAACTATTATATGACTATTGGTCAATTTGACTATTGGAAACTAAACTCTTAACATTATGATTACTTATTATAAATACAAGTGATCTTGGTAAATTAAATGAGAAAGTGGAGTTGATGGACTCATCCAGTAGACTCGAGCCATATGAACCTCATCTGTCAGAGCTTGGGAAGGAGGTAGCATCTCTGTTATTTACTCTGGAAGAAGCCCACGTTGAGTTTCAATATGTGAATCTTGAATCAAATCACCTATGAGATAATTTTAAGCTTATAGAAATCACCACTCGGGCAATGTTTCTTAAGATATCCCATGATTCAATCACTATAGAAAATATTACACTTAGGTCTTATGCATGTGTTATAAGGGGCTTTGTAATGAGACCATAATTACATTGTGTAATCCTTTTGTATAAATAAAATTGTTATTTATTAGTATGGTAAATTTTTTGTATTTAAAATGATCGGATAAATATAGGATGAATTTATAGAAGTTCAATTTTATTGATTAGTTTTGGAAAATTGGTATTTTAAAATATTTTTCTATAATTTAAATAATTAATAATGTAAAATGATTTTCAAAAAATGGTCTTTTACAGTTGTAACTAGTAAGAAATTTAGAGTCTAATAAGATCAACATATCTTTTAGTGAAAAGTAAAGTATGAATAGTAATATTACCATCATGAATAGTAATGTGTCCAATGGAATAGTAACCTCACTTAAAATAGTATAAATATATTTTAAGAATCTTGAATGGTAATGTAATATAATAGCATAAGTAAATCACTATTTCATAAATTATTTGTTATGTACTAGTATTTTTTTGGGTAAGTAGTGTTTTTACATAAAAACTAAATATCGCATAATTAGAAAATTATTCTCATAAAATGGACTTCTTTTTTGAATTCAAAGCATCGATTTAAGGATAGGGTGAATTTAGGATATTTTTATAAAAAAATTTGCCTTTTGGTGAATTGTAAAAATATATTATTGAGTTTTAGTATGATTAATGACATCATTAATGATTTTATAATGATGTAATAATTTGGGTAAAATTGTTAATATTAAGATATGTTATTATGTGTCCCAAATGGACAATACCACTGTAAAATACCATGGGTTGATGCATGGTGATTCAAATACCACCGATGAGGTGTCCCATGAAAATTAAAAAAAACTATTCCCACACTTTTTCTATAAATACCAACCAATTACTTCATTATTTTCATTAAAAATTCATCATCAATGAATATCTGGTATTTTGTTTTCCCATGTAGTCTTCCTAAGTTGCCCTAAATTGCCCCAGGGTCCCAATCATCAAGCTTTCGAAGTTACTCTTCAAGGTAAGGGAACCTTTCACCCTCCTCTTTTAAGTCATGACTTCCTTTATGTTATGTCTTCTAGGATCCATCTTATTATGTTGGGTTATGTTCATATATATCCTTATTACTATCCATTTCATGTCCAAATGATTATATACACTTTCTTCTCTCATAAACCCATTTTTTATATTTTTAATCGATGTTGTTTGGCTAGTGAATTTTCATAAAATAAATCGCATCTTCTCTTTATTTCAAGTTTCCTTTTCATGTAGTATGTCATTAACACATCTATTGCATGATCTTTTTAAAGTTTATTCCATACCTATAATGTATTATGTGTTATTTATGAGTGGTTGATCCTTTTACCCTCTATTTTTAATGTTTTCTAAAACCATGTTATATTGCAGTTATGCTACAGAAATTTCATCTCAAAATCTCTATCTCTTTTCTCAAGAAATTCTCATTTTTTATTTATATGAATACACAAAACCATTTAATTTATAAAGTTATATATAAAGACAAAAAATTGATATATTTGATTCTATAATTGTCATACATAAAACCCTCATTTCATTTCCATGGGTTATAAATGACATAATGATCATGTTATTTTAAGAACTTTTAAAACATAACAATTTTGAAATGAAACTCATTTATTCAATTAATTTTGGGTTATTTATGAAATTATTGTTTATGATCTATGTGGATTAGATAAAAATAAATTCATATTAAGGGTACTCCATGATTCCACTCTAATGCATTGGGTAACGAATTTAATCTCTAGAGATGACAAGTTTCACGATACCTTGGTGAATAAACTCTAAAATTTTTATGACACCTTGGGGATGAACCTTAGTGATATGTTCATGAATGTCCAAATTAAATGCTGTATCAAAATGTTCAAGTTACGATTCATGTTATTTGTATTATGATATTTATCTAAATCCATTGTTGATTTATTTATGTTTTTTGTCAAGTTCTTATTGATATCACAAGTGAACTGATTCCCTTGCATTCTTTACTAGGCCTTCGGCACAACCATTATATTGATGTATGTCTCCAGGTTATGAGACACAGTATATGTAATAAGGATAAACCTTTTATGATTCCTTACAAGTGTATTATAAATATTATTAATATTTTCATGTATTTTATTCTTGATTTCCAAGACACTAGTCTTTAAATATCTTGTGTTTGTAATATGTAATAAATTTTTTTTAATAAAAGGTGAGATTCCATAATTGGTATCAAATGATAGTTTAGTTATTAATAGAAATTAAGATATCAAAACATTAGGAAAACCCCTATAAAAATTTAAAATATAGGAAAACTTCTGGTTATTTTAATTAAATATTATGTAAGTTGTTTCCAAACAAATAAATCTTTGTCTGGATATGAACAAGTGGATGTGGCTCTAGCATAGATGTACCTAGGAGTGGAAACACTGATAAGGAGTTTCAGCCTTGATATGGGGTATCCTGGTACATGACAATGGGGCTTGCTTCACTCATGATTTTACACTCCTATGGGATATTTTTGGTTAATCAAAATCTTTTTATAAATAATTATGAAGAATTTATAAGGAAATGTAATTGTGTAATAATGAAGTTTTAAGACATAAAATCAATTATAATTAAAATATTTATAAATGAAAAAAGATTCTAAATAAGGTTTTATTATTTGTAAAATAGTGGGAAATAGGAGGAACTATGAAAATGTTTCCAACAATGGATCATGCATTGATGGCCCTCTGATGGAAGCCGAAATGGAAAATTTCATGAGATTGACAATCCAACTGACTGAAGTTATGGGAAATAACATGAATCAAGATGAGATAATGATGTCATTATGAAGGAAAAAAAATATGATCAGTCCTTTATAATTCAATGACCACCAAACTTTAGTGGATCTATTGACCCATTGATTTCTAAAAAATGGATCAGCAGTATCGATAAGATCTTTTCTTTGATCCATTGTTTAGAATAAGAGAAGGTCACCCCATCTATTTACAACTTACAGAGATAATATGATCAGTGGTGGGATCTCAAAAAACTTGACGCCGAGAGTAGAGGTTCAATCTATGGAGTGGTAAGAGTTTATAGGGATCTTCTTCAATATGTATTTTTATGGTTCGATGAGAACAAAAATAGAGTAGTTTATCGAGCTGAAGAAGAATGATAATGAATCTGTTGGAAGCTACGAGATGATCGTCCCTAGACATTTATGTTAAACCTCAAACTTTTTCCTGGAACCTAATGTGAAGGATGATAGATGTTTAGGTGGACTGAGACCTCATTTATAGAAAAATATTTCCAAATGAGACTATGACAGCTAGGAGGTGATTGTACGAAGCGCAATGATGGTCAAACTGGAGTTTCGTGAGACACAATGGTCTCATAAATCTAATGAAACTAAGAGATAAATATATCCTAGATTAGGGAGGACCTTTGATCAATGATTAGTAGTAAATAATGTATAAAATCCAACATGTGATTAATTTGGGAAGAATGTTTTGGGGAACTACCTGATCAAGAGTATTAAGTGCTGGAAGTGTGGAAGAGATGGCCATATTGCACAAAATCTTCTTAGTGAGGTGAAGCCTCAACATCTCAAAACTAAAGGAAAATGGAAGATGGTCCAGGCCCTACCAGATCCCATATGCAATAAGTTTAGAAAACTTGGGCACTTTTCTAATCATTTTCCAAATCTAAGGGATGCGTAGGGGAACCACCATCAACCTCAACAAAGGCCAAGAGATCAAGGTCGTTATTTTTCTATCACGAAAGCTAATGTTGATGCTCCGAATAATGTGGTGTCTTGTAATCGTATTGTTCTCTCAAAGCTAGAAACTAATTTGTATGATTCTGGTTCTAATCATTACTTTATTTCTTCCATGTTTGCAAATAATTCAAAATCAACCACTGATTTTCTAAAAGTAAAGTTATCATCCAAGACTCTGGGTATGATTTTCCAAGAATCATCAGTGTTTAGAAACTATATATTAAATTTGGTGAGGATAATACTATCGAAAATCTAGTAGTATTTCCCTTGTGGGAATTTGAAATTACACTTGGGATGGACTGACTCTCAAAATATAATGTTAATATCAAATTCATAAGCAAGGAAATCTCTATAGTATTGAATGGGAAACCTACCATTATCTCCCATGGAGTGTATTCTCAACCTGATTTTGTCTAGAAGAACCTCCTATATCCTTTTTTGGGGGTTTATCGATGAAGAAGAAGATGTAAATGAATGTGTAGAGATATAAAATTTCCACATTGTCCAAGAATACTTTGACATATTTCTTGAGAAGTTACCTAGACCTCCCCCATAAAGAGAGGTATAGTTCTCCATTGAACTCGTACCTCGATCTCATATGATATCAATGACCCCATACAAGATTGAAAATGTGGGACTAGTTTAATTAAAGAGGAAACTCCAATATCTTTTATAGAAGTGTTGTATCCATCCATGTGTGTCCCCTTGGAGAGCACCTATTGTCATGCTGAAGAAGATGGATGGATCAATGTGGTAAGGCATTAATTATAGATAACTTAATGGGATCACATTGAAGAACAAATTCCCTTTTCCCAGAATTGATGAATTATTTGACCAACTCTGTGTGGATTAATTCTTTTCTAATATTGATCTTCATTTTGGTTATCATCAGACGATGGAGACGAAAAAAGATATTCCAAAAATTGACTTCTAATCAAGATATGGGCATTATGATTTTGTTGTTATTCCCTTCAGACTAACTAATAAACCTGCTATTTTTATGGATTTCAAAAATAGAGTCTTTATAGACTACCTTGATAACTTTGTTGTCATTTTTATTAATGATATTTGGATATATTCCAAAGGATGTGAGGATCATGAGGATTATCTAAGGCTTATTTTGAAAACTCTATAGAAGGAGAGTATTTTTGTAAAGTTCAAAAAATGTTAATTTTACTAAAAACAAGTAGCTTTCTCGGGGAACATTGTAACCAATGAAGGAATCATTGTTGACCTTGAATAGATAAAGGTAGTAGAGGAGTGGCCTCATCCAACAACAATAAATGATATTTGATGTTTCCTTGGATTAGCGGGATATTATAGGAGGTTTTTGAAGAAAAATTCATAACTTTCTAATCCATTAAACAAGTTAACTTGAAAAGGGGTAAATTTCACATGGAAAAAATTGTGAGTAATGTTTCCAAGAGTTGAAGGAGAGGCTGGTTACTGAAATCGTGATAACTTTTCCCTCAAGTGGAGAAGGATTCATTATTTTTACTGATTCATCTATGAAAGGTCTTGGTTGCACCTTATGAAAAATGAAAAGGTCATTACTTATTCATTATGATATTTGAAGACTCACTAGAAGAACAATCTTATGCATGATTTGAAGCAGGTTGTAGTCATTATTTCTTTTAAGATATGGGGGAACTATCTTTATGGGTAGAAATGTGATATATACACAGACCATCAGTGTTTGAAGTATATTTTCACAAAAAATAAATTTAATATGAGACAAAGGAGATGGTTGGATATTCTTAAAGACTATGATTGTTCAATTCATTATCATCCTAGAAGATAAAAAAAAGTCACTGATGCATTATGAAATGATGACCCTACTGTTCTTTCCATGATGAGGATTCAAATATATCCATTGATCAATGACCTTGTAAATCTAGACATGGGAATTACATGGGATGGTACATCATCAACCCTAACCCAAATGATTTCTCAACCGTCATTACTAGAGAAGATCAACAAAGATTAGAAATAAGATCCTCTGTTATAGAAGAAGTATGAGGTTGTGAAATATGGGATGTTTCCTGAGTTCAATATTTATCAATAAGGTGAACTGAAATTTCATAAAAGACTATGTATTCTATATATTATAGAAATAAAAAACTAGTTGAGGGATGCAGCCCATAGATTTACTTTCCTTATACATCTAGGAATCAAAAAAATATATAATGAACTTTGTGATCATTATTTGTGGGATAATATGAAAATGGATATTACTGACTACATTTCAAGGTTCCTAGTATGTGAGCTAGTGAAGGATGGGTGAAAATTTCCTAATGGGGTATTGAAACCACTACCCATACCAACATATAAGTGGGACAATATCACTATGTACATTGTTACTATTCTCCCAAGAACTTTAAAAGGAAACAATGTGATATGGGTTATTGTGGATCATCTCACAAATACTTCCTATTTTATCTCTATTTGGGAAGATTTCTCTCTGGATCAAATTGTTAGGATTTACATGAAAGAAGTTGTAAGGCTTCATGGAGTTCCACTTTCTATTGTATATGATCATGATCCATGATTCACATCAAAATTTTGGAGAGGTCTTCAATATTTTCTATGTACCGAATTGAATTTTAGTACAACCTATCACCCCCAGACCGATAGGCAATCTAAAAAGACTAAACAATTGAGGATATGTGGAGAACATGCTCAATTGAATTTAAATTGATTGGGATCAACATCTCCTATTAGTTTTGTTCTCTTAAAACAACAGCTTCCACTCGAGCATTAATGTGGAATCCTATGTTTCTCTATATAGTACGTGATATAGAACATATAATTTTTGGGATGAATCTATTGGGATAGAGCTTCTTGGGCTTCATCTTGTGCAAGAGATGACCGAGAAGGTCCATGCTATCCAGGAAAAGATTAAGGCTCCTCAGAGTCGGCAAAAGAAATATGCTAACAACCATCGAAGGAACATGGAGTTTGATGTTTGTGACAATTTATTTCATTGAATTTCACATTATAAGAGAGTCATGAGGTTTGGGAATAAAGTGAATATCAATCCTCAGTATAATGTACAAATGAAATCCTTGATCGTGTAGAAGCAATGGCATATTGACATACACGTCCTCCAAATCTAGCACATGTTCTTGATGTCTTCCATGTATCCCTCTTGAGGAAGTACATACCTGACCCTTCACAAGTACTAAATCCCGAGGTGGTACAATAGGAACATTAACTATCACTTGAGGAGCTTCCAATGAAGATCTTGGATCATAGGGATAAGATTCTATGCAACAATAATACCCACCTTATTAAGGTGTTGTGGAGGAACCACAAATATGAAGAAGCCATGTGGGATCTAGAGGAATCTATGAGGCAGAAGTACCAACACCTTTTACCTTCTGAGTGTACGAGTTGAAATTTTGGGGATGAAATTTCTTAAGGCAGAATAATGTAACGACCCAAACATTTGAATAATATTTGTTTCCTGAATTTTTATATTATTTTATTTTATACTAATCGAAACTATATCATTTAATGAATGGTGTGAGTATAATTAAAATGAGACAGTTGAGTTTAAACTATTATGTGAGAGTTGTCCAATATGACTGTTGAAAAAAAAACTCTTAACAATATGATTATTGTTTATAATTAAAAGATATCTTACATAATTAATATTGAAAGAGGAGTTGATGGCCTAATACAGTAGACTCAGGCCATATGAATACCCTCTATCAGAGCTTCGGAAATAGGTAACATATATGTTCTTTGCTTTGTACCAAGCCCAAGCTGAGCTTATTCATGTAAATCTTAAACGAAATCACATATGGGAGAAGTTAAAGCTTATTAAAATCCCTACTTGAGTAATGTTTTCTGAGCTGCCCCAAGATTCAATCACCATATAACATCTTACTCATTGGCCCTATGTAGGTGTTATAAGGGGTTTTGTTACAAGACCTTAGTTACATTGTGTAATATATTTGTATAAATAAAATTGTTATTTATTTTTATGTTAAAATTTGTGTATTTCAAATGTCCAGGTAAATATATGATGAATTTATAGATGTTCCATTTTATTGGGAACTTTTTGGAAAAGGGTTATTTTAAAATATTTTTGTATACATTAAATAATTTTTAATGTAAAATTATTTTCAAAAAATAGTCTTATACAATTGTGATCAGTAAGAAATTTAGAGTCTATTAAGATCAACATAACTTTTATTGATTCGTATAGTATGAATAGTAATATTACCCTTATGAATAGTAATGTTACCAATGGAATAGTAACCTAACTTAATAAAGTATAATAATAATTTAGGAAACTTTAATGGTAATGTGATATAATAGCATAAGTAAATAAATATTTTAGAAATTATTAGTTAATTATTAGTATTTTTTCTAGTAAACAATGTTTTTACTTAAAAATTAATTGTCTCATTGTTAGAAAATTATTTTCATAAAATGGAATTCATTTTTTAATTCCGATCATAAATTTTATGTTAGGTTGACTTTTTGAGATTATTATAAAATGTTTTTCTATTTGGTGAATAGTATAAATACAATTTTGAGTTTCAATGTGATTAATGACGTCATTAATGATGTAATAATTCTGGTCAACATTTAATTTTAATATATTTAATGAGATGTCACAAGTGTCCAATACCATGGTAAAATACTAAGGGAATTCCCATGGTTTTGCAAATACCAATGATGAGATGTCCCTTGGAAATTAATAAAATATTTTCTCACTTTTGATATAAATACCAACCCATTATTCATTAATTTGATTTAAAAATTCATCATCAGAAAAGATCTATTCTTTTTACCTCCCAATGCGTCTTCCCAAGGTTCCCTCAATCCGCCCATAGTCACACCCTTCATGCATTAGATGTTACTCTTGAAGGTAAGGGAACCTTTAACCCTCCACATTTAAGTCCTGACTTCCTTTATGTTATGTCTTCTAGTTTCCATCATATTTTGTTGGGGCATGTTCTTATATATACATATTATCATCCATTTCATGTCTAATTTATTAGAGGGCCTTTCTTTTCTCATCAACTGATTTTATGAATTTTTAATAGACGTCGTTAGGCTGCCGAATTTTAATAAAGGAAATCTTGTATTCTATTTTATTTCAGGTTTCATTTTTACATAGTCAGTCATTCAAACATCCAAACCATGATATTATTTAAATTTTATTCAGTAACTATACATTATTAAGAGTTATTTATTTGTGGGTGACCCTTTTACCCTCTTTTTTAATGTTTTTTAAAACCATGTTATATAGCTGATATGCTGTAGAAATTTCGTCTCAAAATATCTCTCTCTTTTTCTCAAATATTCTCATAATTTATTTATATGAATAACCAAACCCATTTAGTTTCTAGGGGTATTAATAAATACAAATAAAATTATGTATTTTAATTTTTAATTGATATACATGAAACCCTCATTCATTTTTAATGGGTTATAAATTACCTGACGATCATGTTTTTTATGCAATTTTAAAACATCATGATTTTGAAATAAAACACATTTTCTCTATTCATTTTGGGTTATTTATGAAATTCTTGTTTCTGATCTATGTGTTTCACATTAAAATAAAGAAATATTAAGGGTTCACCCTGGTAGCACTTCAATTCATTGGGTAAAGAATTTAATCTCTATAGATGACAAGTTTCATGATACCTTGGTAAATAACCATAGTAATTTTGATGACACATTATGGATTAACCTTAGTGATATGTTCCTAAATTTTTAAATTAAATGTTTTTTCAACATATTCATGTTATTATTAAATATATTTTAATTATTATATGCCTCTAATTCCATTGATCGTGTTTTTATGTTCTTAATTAGGTTCCTATTGATATCACAAGTAACATGATTCCTTTGCTTTCCTTACAGGGTCTTATGCTCACCCTTTCCTTGGATGTATGTATCCAAGTTATGTGAAGCAGTATTTGTAATTAGTATGAACCATTGATGAATCTTTAGAAGTTTATTAGAAGAATGTTTAATGTTTTAATGTATTTTGATCCTGATTTCCACGACACTAGACATTAAAGATCCTCTACATGTAAAATGTATTTAAAAGTAATGTAATAAAAGGGGGGATGACATAATGATGTCTTATTCTAATATATGTTACACATTCCTGTACAAAATTATTATATCATGTAGCATTCTTTTTTTATGTCACTATGGTTTATGTTTTTTTATTATTGTTTTGGAATTTTTTTCATAGTATATGGTGTGACTTCAAGATCATCATTTTAGAGATATTGTGTCGTAATCAATGATTATTCCATAATGTCCTTGGATCACTTCTTATGATAAAATTACATTATTACATAAATCCTGAATTTTAATTGATTCTCAATTTATCAAACATTTTTTATGAGGTAAGGATAAATCTTTAATGACTCATTGATATTATTTTATTTGTTATTGTGTGTCTAACCACAACATATTCTTATTTTTTACTATATTAGCATTAATGATTATTCATGGATATCCTTATAAGAGATTAATTTATATGAACATTTAATAATATTTTTTAATTTATACTAATCTATAATATAGAAATATATGTAATCAACATTGATAATAAATCATTATATTATAGGACTATGTTTTATATGTGATTTTTTATATAAAACATTCTAAATAATGTTATATATATATATATCATTTTTGGGTCACTTCAAATTTTTTTCAAAAAATTTAAAAAATATATGGGAATGGTTCATTAAGGTTTTCAAAAGAATTCATAATAGAAATTCAGTAGTTAAACTTCCAGTATATGTTTGAGATAAAGGTTTCACGAGTTTCATAATTGTTACTTCGTAGTTTTGTAAGTTCTTCACTAGATTTTCATTAGAATCAATCAAGTGTTTCCCATACTATCTAATAGTTATGTTAAAATATTAATGTTAGTATAAGTACAAATTAATTATTTTAGAGTTTATATGATCTTGATTAGGGTATTCATGATGGTAAATATAAAATTTATGGTTTTAAAAATCTAAATTCTATTTATAAATATATATATATATATATCATTTCTGGATTGATAAAATTTTCAAATATAATTTCAAATATATTTTTGAGAATCATGGGATTTCTTACCTGAAAAATTATATTAATGCTTATGTGTTATTTTTTGGGGATATATTAGTCATGTAAAATGGTTATTATGCTCACACGAAGATCATGGTGTATGTTACATTGATTAATGTGTTTATTTCAAAATATAATATTTGTATGAAAAACATATAAAAATTTAATGAAGATTATTTATTTAAATACATATACCATTCATTGTGAAATTTTACATCTTTGTATATATGTCATTCAAATTTATGTGTATGATATAGAATAAAACACATGGACCACATAATAAAAACCAATAAAACATTCTTTCATCAATGGATAACATTAAATATAAGAAATAAATATACCTCTACTTTTAAAATATTTTCACTCGAAAATAAAATAGAATGATTAGTATTTTAAAATAATTCACATCATGGTCTCCATAAAATTTCACATCTCTGATCTATACTGTAAATAGAAAATAAAACATTATAAATAATATTGTATTTTTATTATGAATAAATTTATTTCTCATATAAAACAATGTGACTTATGAATGAAGGAAATAATTGGTATTTAAAGTAATTATAAATCCAATATAAGCACCAAAATAATACATTTGTAAAAAAATAGTAATATAATCAAAAAATCATTATCAATGTACAATTTTAACATTATTGAAATGTTATTGACTACATTTCAATGAATACAATTGATTAATAATAACCAAAATTAATTAAAATACATTTTTCTTATTGTTTAAATAAATATTAGTTGCTTCTAAAGTATGTATAAATGTGATTAAACAAAAAGGAATGAAGTTACCAGGAAACTAAACTTTTCCATTATTTAGTTTCACTCACCATTTCTCTCTTTTTTAGTATGATTAATTTAAAATATATTCAAAAATTCATTTATTTAGATTTCTATTTATGTGAATGTATTTATTTCACTAAGATACTCTCCTATCCACCAATGTGATTAATTATCAATAGTTATTCTCAAAATATTTTATTGATTCTTCTTATGTTTAATCCTCCTCACTTAATGAAATATGATCATGTATTCATTGGTGATACCATTGAATGTCCAGAATAATTATTTCCTTTATTATTTTGGTATCCTCTATGTTTATTCATTAACATGTTCCTTAAATAATTATTATAAATCCTATTATTTTCTAATAAGTTTTTTAGATGTTTATTCCTGATACGTGTTTCAATTATATTAGGTATAATGATTATAATCATATTATGATATGATGGGAAATAATGGCTTTATATAAACCTCTAATTAATTGGGAAATTTTTTCAATCCCCCTACCCTAAAAGGTAACACTCCTAGGAACATAATTATATATAAGAGATAATGATGTCGAATTCACATCTCTAAAGGATCACGGGTTGGGGGACAAGCACTGAGTAGTATATCATAAGCATATATTGGGAGAAACACTCTATAAGAAGAACTTAAGAAAAGAATTATAAGATAAAAACACCATAAAACTCAATATCATGATTAAATTAATGATACCAAATAAAATAGTGTAATTTAATTTAAACTAAAACACCTATAAAATAATATACATTTAAAAAAAATAAAAAACCAACATTCAATTTGAGTCCTAAACAACTATTGAACAACACCACATTCTAGGTAAGTACATCCAGATCACTAGCTATCTACCATAGTCCAAAAAATATTTTAAATAAATATGGGGTGGGGATAATTTCAATGCTTAGTAGTATCCTCCCATGATCCTATCACACAAAAGATAATGAAATAATACTAATGGTTGGTGAATAAAAAAGTAATGATATATTTTAACCTAATCTGGTATGCAATGTCCTTATCTTCACTATAGATAAATCACCAAGTAACTCATAAAAATAATAATATAATATCCAATGTATATCAATATAAACTACCATGCTATCACTTTGTAGTGGTTTTACAGTCTACCTCAATATTATACATCTCGAGTAATCTCTCTCCAAATAAAGCTATCCTTCCCCAAAAAACCTAAAAGACATTATTATATCATGAACCCTAGGAATCACATCATCCCATCATCACATACCCTTCAAATTTTCCATCACATAATCTCATATTCATAATATACATATCTATATATCAATATAGTAGTTATAAGAGACATCACATTCAATATTTTGATCCTTACACTGTAACCCATTATAACCCATACACGATATAAAAATAATAATCCTTAGGATGTTATATGATGGTATGAATTTGTGTGAAGTAAACACACGTCATTACAAGTATTTTCACACCTATATGGGAAAATAATGCATCATGAATACCTGTACATTGAACTACAAAGAGAAGAGAGTGGGGAAATAGGTTATAGAACTCCATCCCTTCTTATTGACCTATATTTTATGGAAAAATGCTCCCTGAGCACATTGGGTGTCAGTTTCCCTACCAATTGGGGTGGGGTAAAATAAGAATTTCTTAACATAGAGAGATATATAAATATCACACTACCATACAATATGCATAAGCCTAACCATAGACTCAACTAAATCAATATTTTCTTGATCGCCTGGAAAAAACTATAGAGACCTAGATGTCCTAAAAGAACACAAAAATGAAAAGAATATTTTCATTTAATTATTTATTTTTAATATTTCAAAGATACATTAATTAAATCATAACCCACTAATTAATGTCACACACAATAAAATTTTCATTAATTATTAACTAAATTATATTCTTTCAATGAATAATCCAACAGAAATTCATTCCATCTAGGCATAAATCAATAGACATACATTCCATATAGTCAAATAAAACTGATCTCATGGGTCCTCAAGAGTAATAAATATTTGGATTTAAGTTAAATAATTAAAATCATTGTTTAAAACACTTATTAATTGTTGAAATTAATTAATTATAGGTACACAAGGACTACTCCAAATGTACCATAATGTGGATTTATAAAAGATTTATAAACACCTACTTCAAAAAGTAGGGTCCAAAAAGATTAAATATGTAAATACACTATCAATACATTAAAAATATTATTTATAAATATTTTCTCCCAAAATTCAGTACAACAATAATAGGACAACTTAACATCAACTCATACCATCAGTCTCGGTTCCATCCCCCACACCTCTATGTATATCACCCTAAATACTGATAACTGAGTAATCACATACTATTACAAACAAAGGTCTCCCCACACATATATCAAAAAACTATCATCCATCCTTGGCTCACATCACGTCACATGGAAAGACTAGAATATAGATTAATAAAATAAGTCAACTTGGAAAGAACAACTAGTTAATAGGGAATCAAGACCTTAAAATTAAGGCATCAATCCTTTATAAGAAAAATATATCTTCTTCCTCTAAGTAATTATCTTTCATAAAAATCATTACATTACTGTATTGAATTAACCAATTTATTTATAAAATTTTACAACCATATACATCCTATGGAATTTACTATAAATAACTACAAGATAATTACATTTTTATTCAAGCATCATTTCAAGTTTCATTAAAATATAATGATAAACAATTTTAATTAACATAATTCATTAATGCATTTAATTTCCATTATAACATAAAGTGGACATTTTTCATTCAAATATATCTCTATTATTTAGCTCATGGAAATTATGAGCATTATATTCTTTAACCATTTTTATAAAACCAACATGCTAATCCATATCATAAACGATCATGCTAAACCAATTCATAAAAATAGGCAGTACACTATCTATGAATATAATTGGCAAACTATTATCATTGTAAAAACACATGTGATCACTAATTAAAAAAACCAATTCATTCATTAATTAAAATTCCTCTTCATTAAGGTTAAATATATTGTTATACAATGTGATAAATCGTGATAAATTTTTTATTTCACATAAAATAAAATAAAAAATGAATAACCTACCTCAAGAATTTTAATGTTTTTTTAAAAAAACTAAACAACACAAATCATCAATAACCTCTACCATGGGGAGATTCTATGCCTAAGGATCCACAATAGATATTTTCCAAATAAATATGAAGAATGATATGATATAGATGGAGACCAACTACTATATCATGGAAAGATACCATGGGTGGAAATAAATTCAAACATAGAATAACCACATGATATATTGGAAAATATCATCTCAAATAACTATATGTTGATCATGTAATACGATGAACTAATATCATTTGAAATGGATTCAAAAAACCCTAATAATAGCCAATATATACCTAAAGCAACGATAAAAATGATGTATTTGGAGAAAATATGACTGTGAAATTGTATTTATAGGTACACATCAAAATTCAATTTCATAACATGAATTGGTAATTCATTTTTTGAATGGCCCCAAATTTATCCTCAAAAATCAAATCATATAGGTTCAATAAGCCTAGATTGATTCATGTGATAACCATCTTGTACACATAATAATTTATCAGGGAAAATTCATCGAATTTTATCAACATTCAATCACACCATGAATTCTCTATATGATTCTTCAATCATACTTTGTGAAACATCTCCAACTCAATCCATGGATGAAAAATCATGGAAAAATCTAATATTTCATGTTTTGAACTACAATTCAACCCTTGAATTCCCCCTTCTTCAATATTCCATCCCAGAAAATCTTTTGAACCTGCTCAAAGCATACTCAAATAACCCCAAACCATAGAAACATACAAAGTAATGGGATTGAATAATATATACCCTTACATAAAATACCTACCAAATAATTCTCATCCTTGGGAATCAAAAACCAAAAAAGGTTCTATATAAAAAAGAAAATGATTTTGTTAAATCCTTCCCAACAAGATACATCTTAGGAATACTTCAATCACACGACAATAACAACCTATCTTAGAGGAATAAGGCTCAAAATGATAAAACACCATCATCCATCTCTTGAACACTCTCCCAAGGGAGATAACTCTCATTGAAGTTCCAGACCACAATCAAAGAATCATTGAAGAATAAACCATCTCCTAAGGCTAAAAATTGACAATTTTAATAGATCGTTGAATCAAAACATGTGATAAACATCAAACACCTTACGATAGTGAATTCATATCTAAAACATTAATATCTTGGTTCTCTCCTCCATCACATCCATCCACTCAAAGACATAAACCAAGGGAACACTACCTGTTAACAAATCCTTCTATTGGTAGTCCTAGATCTCTAAAGGATTATCCTAAAAATTCACATGATCATCAATATTTATATGTCCCCATTCATTGACATGATAACTATCATGAAATTAACATAAATTTTATGAAAAATAGAATAAATAATGAAAATATCTCATATATCTGGGTAAGTGTTATCATAAACACAATTCCTCTAACAAAATCAATCAACTCAAAGGTCTATAAATTAGAATAGAAAGATTATTCCCACCATAATAAAGATTCACCATTAGGTACACATGATCTCTGATGTATAACTCCATAGGTCTCCTCCTACTATTAAAATAAGACATATGATAATATTGTGATTCCTTCATCCTTTTTGGAATCACTTGAACAATCTATAATTTTTTCCATTCTATTTTCAGATATATAATTATTAAGTATTATACACTATTCTATCACAATTAAAGACAAAATATTTGTTGTAAAAAGCATCTAATGGTATAATAAAAATGGTTGAGTGAGAAATATTATTGTATGAAAACATAAATAATGGTTATTAAATCATCCAAGATTCCCCAATAACCAAGACACAATCAGGAAACATGTATTAAAGAGTCTATATGGTCTTCCCTATTTGACCATATATATGTGGGTGATGAGAAGTAATATAGAAAATGTATCATCCAGAATCATTTAGGGGTTCTATCAATGCCCTGGTGGTAAAATGAGAATCACAGTTGTAGATGATCATCTTTAGGAACCTATTCTGTGTCACTAGATGCTTTGAATACTGACTAATAAATTACTATGATTTACTCCTACATATCTAAGAAGTGATTTGATTTACTAAAAAATTCACTATCATACATATAGAATCATATACTACCTATGCTCAAGGTAAACTGGTAATGAATCTTATTGAAATTTCCCCACACTTCCATTGAGGAACATGAAATTAAGGTATTAAACAGCAAGGAATATTGTTTTCCACCTATAACTTTTGGTAATAAAATTATGAGAAATAACTCTGTAACATAATTTCCCCACACCTCTTGAATCAATATCCCTAAAACAAATCCTAATTTTGATCCTCCTTCATCCATCCATCAACGTCATAATCATTAAAAAATAATCACTCAAAATTTCCACGTCAAAATCTTAAAACTCGGACACCTCAACATATTGAAATAAATATAATTTCATTGTCATCTAAGAAGGGGAACCACTAACGCAACCCACTACCATATTAAGATACATCATAGAGAGATCCTCCATTAAACTTAAAAAATCCCCAAATTCATAACTGAAATAACATTGCGACTTTCTTATTAATGAATAAGCAACATCATTTAACTATAAATGAGTATAGGAAATGTAAAAGTCATAATCCTATAATATTTGTATCCTTTGTTGTTCCCAAAAATATATTTCATGTTGGGAGAATACATACCTCGGTCTCTTGTGATCATTTAATACTACAAAGAAATTTATCGATGAAGTACATCCTCAACAACAATAAAGAAAACAATAATTTTACAAACTACAAATAATTAGTGGTATATTAAATCTCATTGTAATGTAACTTATGATACTAATAAAAAACATCTTCCCTACTCTCTATCAAGGGACATCCAATGAACATACTAGTAGAATCTCGAAACATGTCAAATTGAACTCCACTTCCAAAAAATAGAGAATCAAGGCACTGAACAACTTATTCATTATATTTTTTATATTTTTCTAACATTTATCATTCTATGAGTGAACTTAATTATTTTTTTATAATTAATTTAGAGTATTCACAACCTAATAAAAATTGCATATGAACCTCATTTAATTTTCTAAAACCAAGAGGAAGTACATCACATATACAACATTCTTAGTGGTTGTATAATAAATAATAATTTGATTATAAAGGGGTCACAAAATACTACATGATAGGACATGACATTCTCTATGAAATGAGATTCAAAATCCCAAAACACACAACATGAAAGCTTCCTGACCATATTATGATGATGAATAACTCCAAAAAAATGTCCAATTATACTCTATGTGATCTTTTATGATGTGGAGTAAATAAGGATGACATCAATGAAAACAACCAAGAACATATATATAAACAATAATAACACTACATTCATTTACACTATGAAATGTTTTAGAATATTAGTCACACATAATGAAATTACAATTAAATTATAATGTTCATTATGAAATTTGAAATAATTATTTTACATAATCTTATCTATTAACTACATCTGATTATGTCATGATCACATATTGATCTTCAAGAGGTAACTAGATCTGTTATGGTAATCAATTAAATCATTTATACATTTAAAGGGTAGTATTTCATCATTGTCACCTATTTCAATTGAAAATAGTTTATACATATATGTTACTAGAGTCATCTATAATTACAAACAAATCTTATGCATCCCATTGTAAAAGGCTTGGTAGAATGAAACCCCAATATAAAATATCATGAATTTTTTTTCATCTCTCATAACTCATATGGTGACATCCTATAAAGGTACATTGATATCAATGGATCAAATGGATGTTTTTCTATAAAAAATCATCCTCATGTCTAGGGGTAATGCCACAACCTCCTCAAGGAACACATCGGGGTAATTTTTCACAACCATGGGAAACACCATCATTTATACCTTCAATTAGATAAATATTAAATTTTTCATAATAAAATGTAAGGAAAAAACATTTCTCTGACCCATCTGAGGGTTTTTGTTGCCAAAGATCATAGTAGACTCTCCAACAATATCATAAAACAGAATCATCCACCAAATGAAAACTAAGATTCTATATACTAATCATATCCCATCCATTTTGAGGACAAATTCATATGGAAGTATATGATAACATAGTATTCCTCCCTAAAATAAGTGTTACCCTATAATTAGCTAATATCCTATATATACATCACTTAGTTAAACTCAACATTCTATTGTAATAGTCAATACCTAGGAAACCGAAACGACTCCACCAAAATTCCAAAATAAAATATTGGGGTTGGAGATATGAATTCATGTGTTGATCTAGAATAAAATAAATAACTCACCGAAGTAATAAAAACAAAAGGGTACCTTGGACGTCATCCAACTCACGCAGTGTTGGAAACTCCAAATAGTGAAATAGTAATAACCTTTTTGATGAACCCTTTAAACCTGATGATTCCTACCTCAAAAATAATATTATACTCCCTAAGGATAAGGATAATAAAAGGACACTCATGTGCCTTCCCAACTACCCCATATTCTTCAATGGATATAAAACCTAGTTGATATTTCTGTGACTAAAAAAACATCAATGGTCAAACCTAATGTAGGATAGTCACCTAATTATACATTCTCATAAATCTCAAGAGCTCTCTATATTTATGACTGCATAATTATTAAGAAAAAATTAGTGTATCCCTTATTAATTGCTAGAGAGACACCACCCTAGATAAATTACATGATGAGGTATAGAACCCACCCCTGGATATATGAAAACTCCTCATTCTCATAAAATAGGAACCATAGAAAATCTACCAAATCTATAACGAATCATAAAAACTCATCTCTTAAATGATCTAGTCATAACTATTATACTCTTGAGGAAATATAGTATCATATAACATCATGATACATCAATTAAATATATAGGGTTACATGGAATTGTGGCAATAGAAGTAAATCCACTGCTAAATGCCTCACCATCGACCCCACAAATTTAAATTGGATTGAATCATATCAAATGGGGTTATTGAATCTTATCCCTAATTTATTCATATTAGAACTCTAAGGTGAAAGGAAAATTTGCTATTAATGAGTAGGAGCCTTTGTGGTCAAATAAATGAACTCATCTCAAAACTGCTATATGGACATCTCAGAGAATAAATTTGACTCCTCATGATCCCTAAGGAACATAAACAACCAATTCCTAGCTACCCCATGAAGTATCATCACCACCAAAAAACCCATCAATCCTTCTAATCATGGATCAAACATAAAAAAATTTCTAACTAATCCAACTAGTACATTATCTATATGTTCAAAAAATATCCATCATACTTCTAAAATGTCGGGTTATAAAACCCTTATAGTTTCCTCCTCAAACAAACATTTTCTTCAACCGCAAACCAAATAAAATCACTATAAATTCTTAAAGAACATCTTTAACCAAAAACAGATGAGGAAATAAACCTTCAGATATACATAGACATGAAAAATTGTTCAAGTAATCAAATACTAAGAAAATATAATATTCAATATTATTTAATTAATTATGTCTCTACTAAATCCTATGTTCAACCCATTTAATATATATATTAAGATATAAATGTTGTATTACCCTTCCCTAGGTATCTACACTACTACCAATATTACATAACTTACTATGATCATTAATTCCTAAAGGAACATCCATAATATCATGTGGTGGAAGGGGAATAAATACATGTCTCTTACTCTATCACCCTCATATACATTTCTTTTTAGGATAATATTGCATTATTACCATACTAACCCAGGAAGCCATCACTACTGATTTACCTCCAATGTAAATCCTATATGTTTACATGTCCCTTTGAAACCAATTTTTCAAGACCCCTCACCCAAATATTTTATTCATGAGATAGTGAAGAGATAAGGGAGATAATGAAACATCAATCCCAACACCAATTCTCTACTAGTTGGTGATAATCATAGAGGATATATCATACACACAAATAAGAGGAATCATGCTCTATGAAGAACATGAGGAAATACATAAAAGTAAAAATAACCATACAAATTCTAGGAAAGATGAAATAAAATATAAAAACTACAGTCATGAAATGTTACACTCGATAAAACAAATGAAAAATATTCTATAAGTACCAAAAGTAAAACCTACATATTATCCTTGATGCCCAAACAACAACATATTATATTAATGTGAAAAATGGCCTCTAAGAAGCTTCTAAGGTATAGAAGTACGATTTATATATATATAGGATGATAATAATATTTATAATCAATAAGATCATCCTTATACCCACTCATGTGAATGATCAAGAAATAATACTAAATATCGGTGAATTAACTTGTGAAGAAAACTCATCACATAATAATGTATTCTATGTTTCTAGCCTAACCATGGACCATTCACCATGTCAAGTATATATGTAATAATATATTACCCAACATATATAAAAATATATACCTCAATTGTACTTCCCTGCTAATCTTCTCTCTTACAAAATATTATACAAACACACCCATCTCTTTCCAAATAATGATTGTTCCCCCAAAGAAACAAGAGAAACGTTATCATATCATACACCTCATGCATATAATCATCCAATCATAAAAAGGCATGCATAACATCAATAACATCAATAAATCATTATCATACAAATCTTCTAATAGTGACTGAGTAGTTCTTGGAGCCACCATGTATGTCAAGTTTTGTAGCTCAAGACATCACAACCAATATAGTACATACTATAATTATCCTTTGGATACTATGTCTATGGATACATCTGTATGAACTAAACCCAATCCATTATGACCCACTAAACACATTAATGGTATTGGTAAAAACTATGTCTATCAACACATACTACTATAAGGAGAAGAGAGTGTGGTAATAGGGTTTTTTAGCCATATATTCTATGCTAACCAATATATTTTTAAAATAACCATTACAAATTAATGTCGGTGTTAGTCACCAAACCTAAAATGATGGGTTTCATATGAAATCAAAAAAATATAGATATATATAAATAACACCTAACCACACTGTTGGAATCAACCTATACTTCTACCTAAATTCTGTTATCGTATCTCACACACCTGAATGATACTAAAAATTGCTTTATATCCTATAATCACGTAAGAATCATAACAAGACAATTTATTAGTTAATTATTTTAAACATTCCATATATAAATTAATTAATTAATTTTCCATTAATTAATGTTAAACCAATTAATTGTTTATAATTATTGGCTAAAGTCCCTATGATATAAACATAATCGTACTAAAATCCATTACCTCAACTAATTAACCCTCCAAAATCCATTTCTTACTTACATAAAATAATTGAACTAGTGGATCTTCAAGTAATCATTATATTAGGTTCCATTAAAAATACCCTTGAGTTAAAACATTTTTTTTCAATAAAATTCCTTAATTCTTGTATGTCTAGTATGATTCCATAAATTAGGTGAAAAAATAATACACGAGAAATTACTTCATGTAGACGGGAAAGGAATGAAGAAAAAAACCCAACCATCCAGCCTTTAATAAGATTAATTATATTTCAATAATCCCTACATTCATCATAATAACAATGGGAAATGAATGCTTCATTATACACCATCAATACAGATTCCATCCTTAACATCACCATATATATAAATATTCATTCTTCCATCTCATGTTTAAATTAATTCCCCAACTATTGGCCCCCATTTCAATTTCACATCAAACTATCAACTGTCCCAGGCTAACATAACATTTCATGTCATGTCTCACAACATGAATAATCACAAATATTAGAAATAAAAAAAATAAAACGTGATGACTATGCCCAAAAAACAAAGAATAAATACTTATAAGAAAATAAGAATGCTCATCCTTGAAAAACTATCCTTATCAAACAAGTTATTTTTTACAATTTCTAATTAATTCACTCATTTATGCTATGTTAAAACCCCAGGTAATCTATGGCATTTTAAATGAATAACTACAATACATTTATAAAAGCTTTCAAGAGTGAGTTTTGATATTAATAATCTATAGGAGAAAGAAAATTCAATTAATATTCCTCATTGTTACTTTAATTTACCATTAAAATATAAGGATGAATCATTTCATTAAAACATGCCACATTTTTATTTATCCAGTATGAATTTCAATATTTATATTATTTAAAAAAATTCATCATATTATTATGCTAACCCAAATAATTAACAAACATCCTAAAAAATTATAAAAATATATAACTCTCTATCTAGAATAAATATAGGCAAACAATTGTCATACAGGGAACACATACGGTCCCTAATAAATGAAACCAATTCTTAAATTACACCATTTTATTCTCCATTTGGTATAATTCCACCATTATCAAATCTAATAAAGTATAGTTTGTTTATGATTGAACATAAAATAAGATAAGTAATAAATCACCTGACTAATGTATTTCAATAATCATCAAATGAAAATAGAATAATGAAAATCCTTGATCACCTCTCCCACATGGAATGATGGTCCCTATGTCATCATAAGAAATAAAATCCAACAAACACTTAAATATATCCCTAAGATCAAAGGACATCAAAAACCATATAATGGGATGGTTAAACTGGTAGAAACAAACCTATATAGGGAAGAAGAAGAAAATGGGAAAACTAACCTAAAATCACAATGAATCGATCATGGGAAGTGGAGTGTCAATACCTTTTTAAATGGATTCAAAAACCCCAATAAAATAACCTCTACATACTATAATTTGAAATACAATTAGAGGGGTTTGGGAAAATATGATGATTAAATTGAATTGGTAGTCACACTTCCATGTACACTTTCATGGTATGAATAAGTCATTCACCTCATAAATGGAACAAGTTTTAAGACTCATAAAAACCCATATATAAAATAATCGTCGATTAATTCATACCATGAATGTATTGTTCACATTTGAATTTATAAGGACATATTCTTCAAATCCAATATTCTTCCATTCATTTAATTAATCTGATGTGTGAAAATTTTCACCACACCATATGAACTTTTCTTACTCAAGTTATGATCACCCACTTGGGTAATGAACATCTCTCTTATACCATGAACTGAAATTAATACAATGAATCCCTCAAACTTCTAAATTCTATATCACTCTTTTGAACCTACTCCAAGGAAACTAAAGATCCTTTGATGTCCAAACCATAAAAAATTAGATATAAGGATCACAATCCTTATAAATGAATTGTATCTATTGATATCATTATCCATATCCATGATATAAGGATCATTGTATATAATGTATGTATGGGTACAATGAAGTTATATTTTTCCATTATTTATGATGTTTTAAAAGTGAACCATAACTTATGATATTTCATTGTTTATCAATATTCTAAGATCCATGTCTTCATCATGTGATTCTAATATTTTTTATCATATGCCTATGTTATTATAATTATTATTATTATCACCTATATAATATTGTTGATTCATAATTGATGTTCCTCTCAATTATACCCCCTATTAAGATTTCATATCACCATTTCATTGATTTAAATTCCCATGTTATTATATGTATTATGTGGATTATGAATGATACTGGGATGAGTATGTTTAATTATTTAAAGAATATATAAATTTTCAAATATATCATCTTGTATGAACCAAATATTTTCATGGTACTATAATTATTGTTTATGGGAGTTATGTTATTGTGTTGACCTTCAACATTATTTAATAACCATGTATTAATGGTATAGATCACTATATTTCTTTAATTTATATGAAATATAAACAAGATTAATAATATTGATTGAATTGTGGTATTAAATTATTGGTATAAATAAGATGCATCAAAAAAGAGTAACAAAAATGGTTGGTGGATATTAAAGAGGAAATTTATTTTGATTGAATACAAAAACATAGATTGATATTCAGATAGAAATTTGAATATATGAATAAGGGTATCATTATGAATATTGTATTAGATAATTAAAAATTAATTATTGTTTTCACATCATAATGAGTTGAAAATATTCTTTGTTATTGTAAATATTATGATTTATTATTTATTATTAAGTCATTTATTGATTGAAAATAATCAATTTCAAGATAACAAAAGCATAACTATAAATCTATTATGATGATAATTTATAATTTTTTGGTGGTATATTCCATACCACCCATGTGTTACCTATATTTAGAGAGTGAAATAATATAAAAATAAATAAGATCTATGATTTTTTATTATTCTTACTACATGAATGAAAACTAAAACACTAATTAACCACCAGTGGGTTTGGATTCACCTAGGGATCTCATTGATTGAAAAAATAATATAAATTAAAAAATTCACCCTCACAAGTTTTTCATATGGGAATTAAACATAGGACAACTTCAAATAGTGAAAGTAATTTGATACACTAATTGAACCCCACTATATATCAGTGTATATAAAATACACATTAGGATCCCATTAATTGGTATTAGAGTATTACATGTACTACAGAAAATATTTTTCAATTGATGAATAAAACACTACTAGAAAACTAACATATAAAAACGGTTTGGAACTGTTGGTATAGGCCTCCAAACTATTGGTATAGCCTATACCAACGGTTTGGAGAACCATAGCCATGTAAGCCGTTGGGATAGGTCTATACCAATGGTTTTTCGAAAACCGTTGGTTTAAGTAATATGAAAATATATACCAACGGTTATGGAACTGTTGGTATATGTATTTCAAAAAAAACATTTGCTGGGATTTGATCCCAGGACCCCTAGTTTATCATTGAACTACTTAACCACTAACCTAACATGACTTTTGTGAACATAATTACATAAATATATATATATATGTATTGTCATAATTATTCTAAATTTTGATTTATATAATGTTATCGGTAAGAAGATAGGATAAAAATTCTCAGGACCTATACCAACGGTTGTCAAAACCGTTGGTATAGACCTAAACCGTTGAACGGTTTGGAAAAACCGTTGGGAAAGGTGTCCATAAAGTGGACTTTTCCCAACGGTTTGCCAAAACTATTGGGAAAGGGTATACCTATCCCAACGGTTTTGGCCAAACCATTGGGAAAGGTGGCCACAAAGTGGACTTTTCCAAATGGTTAGGTTAAACCATTGGGATAGGTATACCCTTTCCCAACGGTTTTGGAAAACTGTTGGGAAAAGTGGCCAAAAGTGGGATTTCCCAATGGTTTGGCCAAACCGTTGGGAAAAAGGACCTATGCCAACAATTTTTACAAACCGTTGGTATAGAAGTGTTGGGAAAAGTCAGTTTTCTAGTAGTGAAACCTGAATAATTTTTATTTTTATTTAAATTATCATATCATTACTATTAAAACAAAAATTGTTCATATATTTAAAAAAATTGCAGTAAAATATGAATCAAATAATGATTCCATATCAATTGTCCATAATTATGTATGATTATGATGTATCTATAAGATATTGTTTTTCATTTAAAAAACATGATGTTCTTAAAGTGATTGAAATATATTAATGGTAGATATATAAATTTTATTTTATGATCATTAGTTGAGAACATTTTTACAAATGTTATCGGTATAAATTATTTTAACGTAATATAATAAAAATGAAAAATTATTTATAATTTTATCAATAAGGTTAAATAAGTAACGCTTAAAATGTGGACATTAAATTTTCATGTAGTTTTTATGATATAAAGTGAATTTGGTGGTGATTTCTTTAAAAATGTAAATAATATTTTATTCACTATTATAGAATTTATAGAGTTAATTAATGAAACAAATATGGTAAAGAAATATATTATAATTATATTTGAAAACTTTTTTGAAAAAGTGTATAATATAGAATATTAATATCTTGATAAATTTTCTCTTTATGACCTCTATACTATACATATTTTTCTATTAACTGGGAAGAGAAAAAATATTAAATAAAATGTATAAAAGTGGGTAAAAAATTTCTTTTAAATTTTTTAATATTCCTCGAAAATACATAGAATATGGAATCCAAAAATATAATAGAAGTGACAATGAAAAATTTTAATAGATAATTTCATTGATTACAATGAAATTACAAATGTTAAAAGGAAAACATAATGTGAAATTTCCTTTTATTTTTTTGAACTATGGGGATTTTAAAAATTTTATCATAAACTCAATAAGGATAGAAGATAAAAAAAAGATAATGGGTCAAGAAAGTTACAAAATAAATGTTTATTAATATTTTAGCAAGCCAAAATTAATTCTTGAGGTAAATAAAAAAATTTCCCTAAAATTAAGTGACTGACTTTTTGGTCAAAAATGAATATTAAAATGAGGAATTTGGTGTAAAGGTAAATTGTTCGAATAATAAATTTTCAAATAAATTCTACTATATATTCAAGGATAATGTGTAAGTTTCTAATTAAAATAAAAATTAGTAAGAATAAAAGGAGAAAAAAATTGAGTATATATTAATGGAATAATTAAAATCATATACATATAAAACATCTAAATTATAAAAATCATACCAGGAATTTTGAAAAAAAATCTTATGCATTTAGATAAAATGAATATAATTATACTAATGAGAAAACTATATTGGTTAAACACATAATGACTTAAATTTTTATATTGTTGAAGAAAATAAAATCTCAAGTGATTATTAGTTCATTTATAATTTAAAACAGTGGAAGAAATAATTCATATGATGTT
Source organism: Viscum album (assembly GCA_963277665.1). Taxonomy (NCBI): domain Eukaryota; kingdom Viridiplantae; phylum Streptophyta; class Magnoliopsida; order Santalales; family Viscaceae; genus Viscum; species Viscum album. The sequence goes on from OY728164.1 coordinate 694,346,147, forward strand.
GAATGATTGATATAATCAACTAAATAAATTTATAGTTTAATTTCAAAAGTCATGAAAATAAAATTATTATATTTTAAAATGAATCAAAATGATTTTAAAGATTCTAGGATTGTTAAAAAAATTTAGAATAAATAATTAAATCATTTTTAATGAAATAAAGGAATATGTTTTGTTAGATATGTTTCATGAAACCACCTAAAATACAATTAATTATAGTTTATAGCACAAATTTATACTGTAAAAGAAGGATTAATATATAATAATAGAATATGAGAGTGAACATAAGTATTATTACAATCAAATAAAGGTAAAAATGATTCAAAAAATATAACTGTTAATAATAGATTTAAACAGAATGTCAAATCCTTGCCACGGACCACTCACCTATGATCGGACTAGAGCATCCCAAGACCTCAGGCATGCATCCATTCAAAAAAATAGGTTTTTGACTTGTGTGGAGATCATAATAAAACATTTTGGAGACTAGTCACTAATATTATATTGAAAAAAATGTAAAAAACCAAACATCATCAAAACAAATCATCAGAATGGACAAAGTTAATTAAAAAATGATATAATAAAAGTAAAACTAGAATAATTTTAGTTGAACATACAACTATTAAATCAATTATTTGATCAAATATATAATAAAAAAATAAAAAAATACATAAGATACTTTAATGACATCCTCGAGTCGCACCTCAATATTATATACACTAAACGTTGAGATACTCCAACCCATTGAACTAATAATTTTGTGATCAAACTATAAAGAATAAGTAAATTATGAACACACACAAGAGTTCTGATGTTGAGTAAAAGAAAAAAAATATTAGTAGGGACTAACAAATTTCCCCTAATATGTTTCATAAAATACATTTATGTACAAGGAAAAAAATTACTAAAAATGATCATTCACATCAGGTCATTGTGATCAAAACTATCCACCCCAACACCCTACCATAACTGTTTCATCCTATTCCAAAAATATAATTTCATTCAACCACAATAAGATAACACATTATTTCATATTGTTATAAATAGGACACCATGACAATCAACAATTTATTATTTTTCCAATTCTAGAATCCATTCACCTCATGCCATTCAACCCAACCCTTACCTGAAGAGTCAAGATATGGCATCACAATATCCAAACCACAACTTGAAAATGCTAGGATGGTATCCTATATTAATGTTCTAGGAATAAATTTACACATAGTGTGGTCCTTCCAATGCATTATCACTCAAGGTGATGCTAAAATCCACATCCTAGACACTATAACATATCAATCCATATAGGTCCATGTACAATATATTGTATGACTTCAACACCTAGACAAAACTATTCACTCATGAAAATCCATGCCTATATCTTTTCACCTAATATTATTCCATTATACAAACCACAAAAATATCAATGGTGATATGTTTTAATATCAGATAATTTTATGATCAACCTTCTATTTGAAGGTGTTACAAGAAAATACATTCTCAAAAATAGAGAGGTCATTATCCAAACAACTACCTTATCACTCATGTTAGTTTTTCACATAACATTTACACTTAATCACAACCCTATAACTCAAGGTAAATCCCCAAATTTTTTTCTCACACATGGTTTGTATAGGAAGTAGGGAATATAACTACCCAAAATTTGGTTCATCTTCAATCAACAACACAAGGTCTAGAACACACATGAAACAAAACTCATAACATCAAGCCTGTCTCACAAGATCACTCCCTCATCACTAGAGTACTAGTCAACTGATACTAATACATTCATCTTGATTAATTTATCCTCAATACATTTAAAATAGATTAAAAGTCTCATAAATACTTCCTCAGTCACTAATCATTATCATAGAGTCATATCCCATAACACATGGGGTTCTCTAAGCCCATAGGTTTTATCCAATCCAAGCCTCTGTGGGTCAGTATAAACCATATCAAAATCATGAGTCAAGATAAATCTCATTAACCATGGACCTTCCCCCCAAAATAAGTCTAAGGCCCTTCGAATCAAGAACCCAAGACTTAAAAAAAACTCCATTGACCCTCACTTGAGTTCCATATCACATATACCTTTGGAGGGCTCTTGATCCCATTAAATAGAGAAGTCATCCTTTCAAACCATTAAAAGACCTAAAAGATGTCTCACACTTATGTCACCTTAAAATGTTCTTCTCAACCTTATAAAGGGTGTTCCATGTCAGGAGTGATATGTATTGTTATATCAACCATCTCAATATGCATATTCCTTTAACGCATACATGAACCATTATTCATAATCTAGAAAATTATTTCATATTATAAGGACCACCTACCTTAATCCAATGTCAACATCCTCTTCAATAATCAATAATATTATGTCCACCCATCCAAGACGCTTAAATACTATTTTCCACTAAAAACACTTATATGATAAAAAATTTTCCAATTAATTAAAATGAACAATTTAAAATAGATTATTCAAAAAAATAAAAAGAGTAATAATTGTAGAAAAATTTACCAAGCATTTTTGCCTCACCAAAATCATAACCAATGAGAAATCTAAGATATATAGTGAACCATTCACACCATCATGAGTGAAAGGACAACCACCATACTCTTAGATACTACCTAATTATATCCAATTTAATAAAAAATTTGGAAACAATTATTTGGTGATGTAGCTCAAAATAAATAGTGAGAGATGGTATGTGTTCATCATCGTAGAATATTCTCCTACTATGCCTCATAAAATCTTCTTAAACTTATATATATTGTACCATACTGTACAATAATTAATTATAACCCATATTTGAAAAAATTACACCAAATAATAGGGATTACAATTGGTATTCTATATAAAAAGTGATAAATAAGTGAGTAATTAACCATAAATAAATCATATAACTCCAAAAAATCATCTCAATATCGGGGGAAGTAGTTTTATGGATGATATGGGGAGGATAGCACTGAAATTGTCCTCCTTGTGCACCCATAAACCTGACTGTTAAAAGGGAATGATCCAAAAATCTGAGTTCGTCTCCTACTAAGAAACATAGAAGAAGGTTGGTCATTCAATATCCCTTCTTGTTCATCATGTAACACCACATATAAAGGCCTCAAAAACCCTTCTAGTATCTAACCTTGCATGATCCCTATGGGTTGTGACACTAAATGTAATTTTTTGGTGAGGCCTAATACCCCAAGTCATGGCCTCCCTTCTTAGGAGTGAATCCACTATACATCCAGTCCATAAAAAACTCAATTTAATTTTTCATAACTTGTTATAAAGGTAGAAGTACGACTGTTATTTCTTCTATGAGTAATAAAATTAAAAACCATAGGGGTCCCTAGACCATTTCATAATGGTTAATGATGTGTCATTACCCATCTATAATGTTCTTAGTTGCCTTTCATAAAGTTATTCCATTAACCTAAAACCAATACGGCTACCCTATGTTGTGTAACCCTAGATAAAAACATTATCATCACATAATGAATGATATTTGTATCATAACCATCACCCATCTTTGAAAAACAATCTAATTATATCAAAAATTAGTTAAATATACATAAAAACAACATATTTATCTTCTACCAACCAGCCAAAATATTTTTTAGGCATCTAATTATGTCTTAAAATATCTTTTCTGTATATTCTAACCCTAAAAATTTTGATCAATGTCCCAATTCTCATAAATTCCACTATATTGATACCAAAATTAAAATACCTTCTAAACATACCAACATGAAAGGATGTGGGTGAACGAACTCTCTCTACCATAATTCCTCTCATCCATAAGAAGAATTAGTAGTCCTCTAGCCATCAAAACCAACCATTATTTTCATTTAATAACTCACTCACCATTTTTATCTTTTAACATAGAATGACCTTCAAAAACGAAACTCCAAACATCATATCATAATATTAAACATATTTTAATCTACCCAGTTATTTCCATCTTAGGTACCAAGATGTGTTCTACTTCACCAATTTATCATGGGACAATGATGATTCACTTAATCATTTATACCTAGGTTTTTGGATATTAGTATCATAAGCCTCCCCTCAAAGGGATTTATTCAATATCACTATGCCTCCCATATAATAATTTCTTACGGAGAATAGAAATTTTGTATTCCATTAAAACATGAATGTCATTTCCACTCCATGAAAATTAATTTCATATAAAAATACTGTTCAGTCCTAATTTTACATATATCCTATGAATATGTGTAGTCTCACCCCCATATGTGTTATCTTATTTTATGATCGAAATACCTTCATAACCGATGGTATCACAATATTTTCCAAAATCCCACACTAAATTACAAACTGAACTCTCTATGTATAGCCAATATGGAGTCTTAAACCACCTACACAAGTCATCAATCTCCCTCCAAGATAATAGAAAAATATATGAATCAAATCACTCTTAGATCACACCTTATTTAATATTAAACTCAATTCTGACACTTTAACACTAATTACCACCACATCTGAACCACATATTTATTATTTACCAAGATACCAAATAAAATCTGATATATCTGAACATCGGGATCCTACTAAAATATCAATCCTATACAAAACTATATCACCATAACCATTACCCATCCAAGGTGAGGGTTACTCCTCTATTATTAATAATAGTCCCTCCACCATAGGAGTTTTCTTTTTATCACTCCATTGAATCGAAAAAATGGATCAATATGGACCATGTCAATAATATTATCGAATTAAATGAAGAAAATATAACCATCCCTCTCATACCCTATTTCCTACACTCTAATAATTTCCTACACTATCATGAATATTTAGGAATATCATTCCAAATGATCACTAAAATTCATATATGACGGGTTTTACACCCTCTAAAATTTGATGGAATACTTCCCTCTAATATGGTTACCCTTACACCACTCCTCTATCACAACGAACAACAGATTCTGACACTATATTATTTCCACTCAACTCAATCCATTCTTACCCATACTAATGGTACTTATCATGGAACAAGATTATACATGTCATTTCATGGTTCCTCGTTGCACCCACAAAGTGAACATCCATTACAGATTAACATATATGATCCTAACATAGAGCACCAAGCCATCATATATAAAAACAATTCCTCGAATCCATCAATATTCGAACCATACATGACCACTCACCATCCAAAAAACCCATTTTCATAATGCATAACCATCATGTAACTTCCCTCTAAAAATAAATATTTTCTATAAAATCCATGCCACCACTCACTCTCAACCACCCGTGGTAGATTTACCTTCATTTAATCTATACCCAATTATTAAACACTCATATACAACCTAATTTCACAACCTGAATCATTCCCCTAATTAGTCGCATTCCATTAAACCTAATCATAAATGCCAAATCTATGAAAACTTATATTTTTATGACACATTATCTCATGATTTATTACCTATGATATCACATAATAAAACCGAGAAGTTCATGAAATATAATGCCTTTTAGAATTAGGTATGTAGAATAAAACCCTGAATATAGGATAAAAACATTATTTAAAACATCCTCAACATTATAATATTATTCTATCTTTTTAAAACATCATAGAACTACTTGGTGACATAAATATTAATGTAGTGATCTATAAATCCTAGTAAGGGAAGAAAAATAGAACAACATGATGAAGGTGTAACAGGTTAGAAATTAGGCATATGAATGAGACATAAAAGTGATGAGAAACATTATCGTGAAAAATAAGGCATGATATGACATGATAAAAAAATGAAACCTAAGAATATAGAGACAACCCTAAACCTGACAACATAAGCATAATTAAAAGATAAACACCAAAAAATAATAACATAATGTTATTTGGATACCCTCATATGCACCAAAAATTGAATTCTATGAGACTAAAACATTAACCAATTCAATCAAGAACTATCTCGGTGCACCCATCATTTAGCTATAATAGGATTTACTTATGCTATTAGGGTCCACCCATGATAATCATATCATGTCTATGCATAAGTGTGCCACACAAGTCAGATACATAAGAACATATATCCTCACATTTAATCCTATGATAATTTAGTGTGGATTAAATACATGAAAATACAAAATAAATGGAGTATAATTTCATAAATGGAATACCCTTTGATAAAAAAACATACGGGTAATCACTACATGATTTTTTATTATGGAAAATCATAGTGAAATGTTCGGAACATGAAAGGGGAACACAAATGTTCATGGGAGGTATTAATAAAATTTAAAGGGGTGTATCATCATCTAAAAAGTATAAGGGATGTAATGGGCAATGGTGGAACATAGATCTTCAATATAACGGTGCGATAAAATGAATTAGATAATGAAACATTTAAATATAGGGGATATGGTGATGACTTCTCCATAGTAATGCCTTAGATAATCGCTGTAATGAGATGAGATAAATGGTCTCACATTATAATGACATAAATTGGAAAGTATAGGGATGATTACAAGTTCATGTAAATTTGAAAAAATTGTTAAAAAGGAAAAATATAATGAAGGATAAATTACTAAAATGTAGATGGAGAGGCCCTTCATAATTAGTTTGGAAAATCGTATGACAATTTTGGTAGCCTTGTAGGTTGTTTGTAATGGTTCATGGGAGGGAATAATGAGAGTAATGTGGTATATCATCACATGAAAATAAAAAATGGATTGTGATATATATATATATATATATATATATATATATTAATGACATATCCAATTAAAAGTAAATAAAAACTAATAGGCCTAACCTTAAATATGTACTTGAATAAAAAAGTGAGGGAGAAACCCTTACCTTAATAGGGTGATTCCAAATGCTCGTGATGATCTTCTAGAGAGATTGGGGGAAACATTAGAGGAATATATAAAGGGAAGGTCAGTGTAAGGACATGATCTATGGTTTTTGATTGATGTTGAATAGGAGCATGGGTTGTTTAATATATGAATTTACAGGGGAATTAATTATTATTTCCCAAACATAGGTTTTGATCTATATTCAATAAACTAATTAAAACTAAAAACCTTAATATGTTTTTCATCCATTTTTTCATCCAAATAAGGGTCTTCTTCATTATTTTATATGTTTGATTGATGAAATAATTAAACTATTTATTGTGGTTATGTAGATGTTATTAAGGATTATATAGAATTAATTTAAAAACCCTAAAATATATTATAGGTTTTTCAGGCTTCATAATGGATTTATAAAATAAATGAAATATTGGTAAAAATTATTTTAAAGGTGTAAAATATACTTGGTCATGGATAATATATATAGCATTCATTACATCACTTTTGGTTCATAAGGATGTCAAAATAAACAATTTATATTTATTACATATCTAATTTATTTCCCAATATTATTATGATCTCAGAAAATTATGAAAATATTAACCGTTGAATAGATTAAATGGGATTATTAAAAAAAGTATAGTTATTTTATATAAATTTCTTCAAAAATATGTGAATGGGATCATTTTAAATAGTAATTGACATCTATTCATAAATTCTAGTTTAATCAAAAATAATATTTTTCAAATCATTATATAAATTTCATTTAACTTCAAAAAAATATTATAATATTTTATTAAAGTATACAAAATTAATTGTAATATTTAACTAAAATAAAATTTCATAAAAAAATTATTTAATTAAAAAAATGAGTGTGTTGATTACACTTATATATTACCCCACCAATAATACATATTTAAAGCTTTATAATTATATTTTTTTTAATCAAAAACATTATTTACTCATCTATAATGTAATAAAAACAAAATAAATAATTATTTTATTTAAATGACAATTTAAATATTCATGCTCCAAGGTTTACATTGATTCTAGTCCTTATTAAGTTGTTTTTACCCTTAATTAACCTATTCAATTGTTACTATGATAATAAATATTTACAACAGTTATTATTCATATTGTTAAAAACTTATGTTAAACATAATACCAAATTTTAAATACGATTATTAAATTATATAGAATCTATTTTATCAATATCAAAACAAAGATATGGATTAATTCAATAAATTTTATGTGTGTTAGAATGCCATTTTCAAAAACAATAAAAGTTTTAAAGGAATAAATTATTTTACATTTACTGTATAACTAGTAATATTCATTACATTAATTTCAATTAATAATTATATATTTATATTATATACATATAATTTAAATAATTCATGATTATGGGTTATTTTAAATTAATTAATTTATAGGTGCATAATAAATTTTATATTAGTTTTTAGAATTATTGGTTAAAAAAAACTTTTTATAAATTCCAATGAAATGATATTTTAAATGTTAATAAAATTTATGATAAATTGAAATAAAAAAATATTATAATTGAACATTAAAATTACCTAATTTACCAAAATAAATGATAGTTTAAAAAATTGAGTATCTGTCAACTATTCAATAAAAAATCCAAAAAATTTACCATAATTTAGTTTTTATTTTATTATATTAAAAAAATATTTCATTTTATCAAAAAAATAAAAAATTTATAGAAGAGTAATAATAATTTTTTACAAATATAAATAAAAAACATTATTGAATAAAATGTTTTTTCAATAATAAAATGACATTACTAAATTTTGAGTTATTATTTACTAAGAATTTATCAATAAATTTATGCAAAGGAGGACATATACATTTATATATTTCATAATGTTGTTAATAACATTCATATCCACAAATCTAATGGATAGATTAAACATTCATATTTAGATAATCATTTTTGGAATTAATTTTGTGTATCGCATATGCTATCAAACATATTTTCATCTTTTAGAAACACATGGTGTACTATAATAAAAAATTGATGAAATTTTTTCCTCAAAATTTGGACTTGATCTTGGTTAGAACTATTTTGGCACATGAAAATATCTTTATTGTATACTCAAATCCGAAATAGGGTCAATAAAATTTCCACTTGAAATGTGAGAATGGGGAATAATAAGGTCATAAAATAATTAGTCTTTCAAGTTAGAGAACATTAGTGGGAGGTGAAAACACCAATATAGAAGTGATAACTAATGATGCTGAAGAAATATAATGTGATAGATATTGTGGTCTACATAAAGTTAATCACCAAAAAAATCATATGACTATTATGGTTTTAAAGACCATCAGATCAAAAAAATTGATTTTACTATGAAAAACATTTTTTTCAATATTATTTTCATAGTGTTAATCAATTCATTTAAGATCTAGATGATGGTTATATGGATGTATAAAATCATCACTGGTATAATTTCAACATTTAATCAAATTTTTTACCATAATCATTCCTTTAAATGATGAAAACACAAGATAAAATAAATGTATGTCTGACGCAATAGAATAAACATATAACGAATAATAGTATCCACCAATGAATAACAATATAATCCTCCTATATTTTTTAAATTACAACTATTTATTACTAGGTAAGATAATAAATAAAATTTATATTCCTTAATAAATTAATATCCAAAATTCATCAAAAACCCAAAAAAATTATCAGAGATCATTCCTTAAATAAATAGTCATATATCTCATATAACAAAAATAACCTCAACATTAATGTCTATTTTAACCTTAAAGGATGTCTCATAGACTATAGATTAAACCTCACAAAACATAATAGAAACCGTCTCAGATAATCCATTATATCAAACCACATGGGTATATATACCTCAAAAAAAATAAAACAACACCCATAGTATCATTAATCACCTAAAAATTTTAAAAAATATTTGATCATGTTATATTTTTTCCCAAAATATCCATAATCATTATAAAATTCCATAAATAAATCCTACATTGTTTCCGTAATTCTATTAAATATTAGTCATATAAGTATCATTCCAATTATATTTATGTTTATCCCAATATTAAATACATATTAAATGTTATCAGTCACTTAATCATGTTTTTTATATTATATCACTTAATCACTATATCACTATTATAGGTTATCAGTACTATTCAACATATGTTTAAAATAATAAAATAAAAACTATTGTGGATAAATATTTATATGTTTCATGATTATTATATACATAATTTTAGGTATATACTACTTCTAAAATTCAAAACTTAAACACAAATACCTAAACTGCTTTATCCTTACACATCATTAATTTATAATGAATATGTCCTTATTATATGATTTAAAAATAATATTATGGCATTTAATTGGACAATAACCTAATTTTAAATAGACAATACATTGAATAATAATTTATTTTGTAGGAAAAAACTTATTTCCCTCTATCATACAAAATATTTTTTTAGGAAAAATAACTACCTTCAGAAGTATTTTTTGATTCTTAAAATACCATTGTATTATTTTTGGAAATTTATCTTGGTTATTCTTTCAACATTTTTTATCACACATGAAATTGATTCTTCTTTACATGATCAACTTTATCAGATAAAAATTCTTGAGACTTTAATCTCCTCTTATTTGATGAAATTGTTGATATTAATATATGATAGATTTTAATATGGAATTTTGAATACTGATTTGGAATAAACACATAATATTTAACATGAGTTCCTACCATGTTAGGCATCTCATTTGGGTAGTCATCACATTTTTCAGCACATTTTTTGTCGTCTCGGTACTTCCTATTTCTATCTATTAACTATAATAATGGAAAAATCAGGGATATGTAATTTTAAACTATTAACCCCATAATCAGGAAAAAAAATATTAAAGGGAAATTGAAAAATTATATGTATTTCATTAATGTATTAATTTGAATGCTTTCTTTTATTTTATCCATGATATATTTCCTAACATATAATCCATTGGTAATTCTTTTTCCCATATTATTGTTTCGTAATGACCTTGTGATTTTACCAAGGCGTATTTAATTTGTACAGAATGTTCTATTACCTTATAATAGTTTCTGATCTAGATTAGCTCAACAAATATTTTTGGGTGTAACCCCAAGATATATATTTTCCAAGTCCACATCAACATATAGTCTCCAGAAATGATGTTTTTCTCAAAACCACATACTCTATATTTTCCAAAATTTGTTAAATTATTTACATTTTTAATCTTATCTCTAACTATTTCTCAAAGTTTTTATATTATTAATCACAAAATAACAATATATTCCATTTATACCTACTATGAAACCACATAATCTTATTACAATTTATCCCATGATTTATTGCATAAGATAACACATAATACAACCAGAAATATCAAGAATTAGAGTGTATTTTGGAATTAGGTGCAAAAAAATCACACCTTGAACAAGGGATAGAAAAACATTAATTAAATAATACTTAAATTGATCATATTTTACAGTGTCTCAAAAAAACATAATCTTATATCCAAGGAACATACATTAGAAAAGGGAGATATATAAATCCCAGTAAGGGACTAAACATGGTATGAAATAAACAAGGTTTTACATTTTATACAATAGGCATATAAATATATCATAAATGGGTATGAATTATAAATATGAATAATAAGGCATGATATCTATTGATAACATAAAACAACCATGAGAATGTGTAAAAAACAATGATCATGACATCAGAACTATAAGTTATGTTTAACCGTAAATAAAATATAACATAATGTTCTTAGGATAACCTATCATGAACAATACATGAAACATCATGTGAATAAAACATTACCCAACGAATCAAAGTCCTATCTAGGCACACCCATCATGTAAAATATAATGTCCTTTCCTCGTGTTATCTGGTCTTACCCATCATAACAATATCAGGTATATGAAAAGGTGTTCTACATAGATCACGCATATAAAATATATTCTTTTAAATTTAATCAAATAATAATGGAGTGTTGATTAAATAAATGTAAGTAACCTATAAAGTAATTATAAGTGAATAATTTTTAACTCCCTTGATAGGAAATATGTATGGGTATTCACAACACAATAGTTTTTCCTAAAAAATCATAGTGAAATTTGGACCGTATAATGGGGGCACATAAATGTTCATGGGAAGGAATAATTATGGTAAAAGGGTTATATCATCATTTATAAATAATAAATAAATTAAAGAGGATATGTATGAAAATATCCAAAAATTAATCATCAGAGATAAAATAAATATTGTAATAATGATTATTGAAAATAGAGGTTAAGGAGAGGATTTCAATATAGTACTAAATTAGGTAAATGCTATAGTGAGAGGGGATAAATGATTTCTCAATTTTAAAAAATATTATATATATTAGGGGGTCATTATATTGTCATGATAACCAAACCAATTGAGGATAAAATTTATAAATATAATGAAGGCTCATTAACTAAAAAAGAGGGAGATATCCATTACTTTATGTATGGAATATCACGGGACAATTTCTACAGCATAATTGGTGTACATAAATGGTCATTAGTGGTATTAATGAGAGTGATAGTGGGATAAAATAAATTATATATAAAAAGTATTGTGTTAGTTATATATCAAAAATATACCCAGACAAGAACATTGAAATTAAGATGCATAACATAAAAAATGGACTTGAATAAAAAAAGATTGAGATTCTTTACATCGAGTGGGTGATTCAAAAAGCATAAGAAGATATTATTGAGATATTGGGGTCACCATGGGAGAAAAAATAGAGTGGTTAGGTTAGATTGTTTATGTGATTAGTGGAGAGGAATGGGAAATTAATTTGGTTTCAGAAGGAAAATAGAGGGAAATTATTTATTATTTTCTAAACAATGGTTTTGAACTCTATATAAAAATAATAATCAAAACCAAAAAAATTACCATGGTTATGAAATTTTATTATCCCAAATAAAAGTGAATATTATTATTTAATAATATTTAGCCGTATAATAATGAAAATATTACACTTAGTGATGTGGACGTGGTCATGTTTATAAGGAATTGATTTAAAAATATAAAATATAAAATATGATTTAGAGGATTCATATATGATTTATATAATTAATATAATTAATTTAGAAAATGTATAATATTAAAGTTAAAAAATATATTTATTCGTTGATATTTTATATATCATTTTTTACATCACTTTCTAATCATTATTATGTCATAATTCACAACCTATATTTATACAAAATTAATTTTTACCAAAAAATTAACAATCTGATAAAATTATGAAATATATAACATCAGTTGATTTCAACCTGATTATTCCAAAAATAATATTTATATTATTAAAATAATATTCAGAATATATGAATTTTTACTTTTGATATAATAATTGATATTTATTAAGAAATATTTGGTTTTTTCGTTAATAACAATTTTTTAATCCTTGTAAACATTAAATTTGACATCATAAAAAATATTAACATTTTTACCTAGATTATAATATTTAATAATAATATTTAATTAATGTATAATTTTTTTTAAAAAATCATGATTAAATACAATTGATTGTCTTGATTAAATCTATATATAACCCCTGCTATAAACTATCTTTTTAAGGCATCAAAATTATTATTTTTATCAAAATAATAATATATTAGTTGAAAAAGTAAAAAATAAAATATAATAATTATTATATTTAAATTAAAACATAAACATTTAAACCCCTAGGTTTACGTTTTTCTAGTCATTGATAAATTACATTTAACCCTTAATTAACATAATTTTCTTTTATTGTGGTAATAGATGTTTACTATGGCTACTATTCATATTGTTCAAACATTATGTTGAAATTATTACATAATATTAAGTATAATTATTTCAAATATGGAATATATTTTATCAAAATAAATTCATATATTTGGTTTAAATTAATATAAAACTTGTAAGCACAATGGAATGTTTTTTTGAAAAAAAATATATTTTTCGAGGGAAATAATAATTTCACATTAACACAATAACTAATAATATTTATTACATGAATTAAAATTATTAATTATAGATATATAATCTATAAATATAATCTAAATTATTAATAAATAGGATATATTTTTAATTAATTAATACAGGGAAAAATTATTTTTTTTAATACTGTTTTTAGAAAAAATGTGTTTTAAGAAAAAAATAAAATTATTCAAAAATATAATATAATGATGATTTAAAGTTATTTAATAAATATTTTACATGAACATAAAATTAAATTAATAATTTCTCTTTTTTATTACTCAATTTATCTAATGAAATGATAATTTAATACAAATGTGTAATATTCACTATTCACTGAAAATCAATATTTTATGAAGAATCCAAAAAATTCACAACAAGTTATTTTTGACAAGATGATATAATAAAATGGTCTTAATATTAACAAATAATTTTCCAAAATTTCCTATAAATTAGTAAATGAATTTTTAGTAATATAAATAAAATACTATTTTGGAGAAAATATATTTTGAAGAATAAAATTAAATTACTAAAAATTAATTGATGATTTACTGATAATTTATCAATAAATTAATATTGATTGGGGAATATATATATATATATATATATCATAATGTAGTTAGTAATATTATTATCAAAAAAATTAATGGATATGTTATAATTATTATATTTAAATAAAAATTGTTTCATTATGTTTGGTTTTGTGTGTCACAAACACCATATAATATAGTTCACTATTTTAAAATCATGGTTCCTTTAATAAACAACTAAAAAATTTATTCATGCATGTCAATCTTGTCTAACCAAAACATTCCACTATTATTTTTTTCAAATGGACTTAATCAATCTCACTCATGTCATGGTCTACCATACAATCACTATCCACCTGGATTTCATTATAAAACTATAAAGGAACAATAAAAAATTTTGTTACACTAAACAAATGTTATTTTGAAACAAAAATACTATGTTCCCAACTAATCCTTCCATTTAACTAGAATATTCTACCAAAAATACATATAGGGAATTCTATTTCAATATAATAAAGAATTAAATCATGATTTTATGATACACATTCATGGATATCCACATCATCATGGAAACCCATTAACATCCTCATATATCTATAAGGCATCCAATTCATGCATAAAACCATCATGGGTCACTATACATCAATTAAAAAGAAGAGTTGTCAATCTATCCCTAAAGGATATATCACTGTAATATCTGCATGGTCATTTTTCAAACACAATACTATTGTTTAACTAGGCATAATTAAATTACTAATTCATATGAGAAAAACATACATGTTTTAATTAACACTTTAGACAACTAAACCCAATGTTTTAAGTGAAATCAATCACCTGAAACAACATATATGTCATTTAAATCATTTTTTATGAAAACTATACATGTACATATTCCACTTGAATATATTCCCATGATTGAAAACTAAATATAGAAACCATTGATAAATGAATTATATTTGAATATACATTTCAACCAGAATAGAGAACACAATATAAAATACTATAAACTCAGTAGCCTATTCATTCCTCTAGAAAGGTGTTTGTGAATCAAAAGTCTTAGGTCCATCATAAGATCTAACATGTATCTAAAAAAACCAACATTTTATTACTTTTTATTGCATTATTTTTAATACAAATATATAAATATAATATTATGATAAGATAATTAGGCCTTGTGTATTTGAGATATTGTATATATATTTATATAATTAACATGAAATATAATACAACATCAATATTTTGAACTCTAGGAATTACTCATAGTTTACTTTGAAATCTTAATATATAATATGATATATTGGGCATATAATAAAGAACGATGTGAGATATAATTCATAGTGAGGTAATAATAAAGTAATATATTGATGATAAATAATTCATGTGAATTAAGAGGCTTATAATGATGACATAAATAGGAAAGAAACTTTTGTACTCACATTCAGTAATGGAATGAGAAAACAATATCATAAGACTATAGTTTCATAGGAATGTGGATACATCATAAAATGTGAAATCATAATCATAATTTGATTCTAGAAACCATGAAAACATAATATAGTTTTCTTAGGTTATTTGACCATTCCCCATACATTTTCTTTCATGAGATGAAAACATTAACAAATGCATTGTAATATTATCTGGGCCCAACCTTTTTATGGCTATCATTACATGTGCATGATCGATCGTTTTCCAGAATAATGTATTTCATCATTTCAATACATTAATAATGGAATGTGGTTTTCATACATAGATATCCTCAATAAATGATTTATATTTATATGTACGTGAATACCCTTAAAAAATAAGGTTGGGTATTCACAGCACAAAAATATTTCATTGAAAATAAAGGGATAATTACAACATGATAAAAGGCATAAATGAATGTTAATAGAAGGTAAAATGACAAAGGATGGTATTATCTCATTATTTAGTAAACATTTCAAAAGTAAGAGAATTTTGATAAACACGTTACAATATAATCAATGTATAATTATTTGTCTTCATACAAAGGAAAATATTGCATGAAAAAGTTGAGGGATAGAATCCCATACCATGTGGAATGATTTTTATATCATTATAAGATATTTCAATGAATTTATAAACCCCATGGGATGAATATAGATAAGGAGATAGATGGGAAATTTATGATAAATGGGTTTTTTGTGTGGTGGAATGGGATAAAGAGTGGGTATTTAATGAAAAAGGGAGGGTTCCATATTAATTTATAAAATAGGTTTATGATATTGTGTTATAAAATATTTAAAAAGATGTTTCCTATTATTGTGTTTTCCCATGTATGTTTTTGAAAGGGATGTGGTTTAATCGATTTTAATGGTTCATGGGATAAAATTATATATATATTACTATTAAGAATATAGAATGGACTAATGTCTATAAAATAAAGTTTTATTATGTATAAAAATTAACATTAGATTTTCGAATGTTTTTCGATGTTTTTAAGAAAAAATATTATCAAATTAAAATACTTTATATTAATAAAAAACATTTATTTTCGTCTATAACCCCATTTAATAATATATTATTATTTTTTTGGATCATTACGATCTTGTTTTAGATAACGTATCTTTATATTGTATTTAATTTTTAGTCAAAAACTCGATTGGATAAGAAAATTATGAAAAATACATTGTTGGATAATTTAAATGTGATTAATTAAAAAAATAATTATTCATTTAAAAATAATAATTTTACATATATGATAATTTTCACTTTCAAAATAAAATTTTATTTTATTAAAAATTAATATTTTTAATTCAATATTGAATTTATAATTATTTAAAATCAAACTTATGATTAAATAAAATAATTTTGTTATTTATTAAAGAGTAAAATTTCATTTTCTATATCATTTATATATAAAAGTAATTTATATAGAAAAAATATAGTTTATTTCAAACTTCTAAATTTATTATAAAAATGAATTTTATTAGATAAAAAAATTCCGAAGAAAAACATTCAGTTTTCATGTATCAAAAATCTATTATATAGTATACATTATATATTCAAATTTATTTTTTGAAATTATATATGGATGTTAAGAGGGAAAAATTAATGTTAAAAACACTATTTCTTTAATAGGGAATCATATATACTTTAAGACATGGATAGATAACATCTAATCACACCAGCATACAACCTTGAGCATAAGGTGTGTGATAGTAGAAATTTATTATGGTGGTTCAATAGAAATATCTTTGGAAATGACCTCAATATGATTGAATTTTTCCAAAAATGGTTCCTCTATATTTTTAGTTTTTAAATATTGGCTTTGACTTGGTCAACTATAAACCCCAGTGATTCTATAACCATTTAAAGTTATGATAAATGATTCAAATAAAATAGTATCCATCTATTTTAGTTCATAACCTCTTCATTATATATGAAATAGATTTTTTTATTACCCCAAATATATATTAACTAAAATAATGATCACTGAATAATGTCTATATTACCTAAATTCATGATGTGTAATGTTTTGTTCGCCAATTTTAATATTCTGGGTATTTTATATAATGGTCTTAAATAGTAATAAAATATTGGAAATGAGTTTTATAAAAAAAATATTACTTAATAAGGAATACATTCATTTATAAAAAAAATATTTTAAAAATTTCAGGTTCATTACATTCTCCTCCCTTCAAAAAATTTTCATTTTACAATTCAGTTCATGTAAAACTATTGATGATGTTCCTTCAATTGTACCACTTCTTTTTGTTCCCCTGATGACTCCTCGTATTTTTTGTTTGATTGAAATACATTTTCCATGTGATTTGTATTTTTTTGTATAACATTGTCTCTGTGATCTAAGTTCATCAATAGGTTCTCCTCATAGGAAATATCATTGTCAAACACCTACACCTCTGGATTTAGTACATTTTATTTGTCTTGTCTGTACATAATTAATAGGGACATGGGGATTTAATCATGTTCTTGAGATAAGTTACATGGGATTATTTGTTAATGATAAAAAACTACAATGTGATCAATATTCATAAAGGGGATGATGTTTCCTCCACTAAGTTATCCCTTCTTCCCAAACCTCATGAATTTATTCCATTGTGATATATAAAAAAACACATTATATCATTATTTATTATATAAATATGTTTTTGAAAAAATTTAAATTTATTTTTATAATGTTAATTAGTTTTAACCATTTCTATCATCTCTTAGACATAATAAGGTACTATTACCTTATTCTTTCCTAAATCATCCCATTATGTCGGTTTTTGAAAAATTATCCCATACTGATCCACATAAGTTTCCATGATAATTCTATAACAGAGTTATTTCTTGTATGATCACTCTATATGGAATGGGATTGATGCAAATATCATTGGAAATTATTTGAAAACAATATTAACAAATCCTCTATATTTTTAATGGATCTCTCACAATGACCATCCATATATGGTAGATATTCATTGTTGAAACTCAACTTTGTATCTAACACTTATTGATGGTTTCACCAAAACCTCAAGGTAACCTCATATCTCAATAAAATACAATGTAGGGTGGTACACCATGTAGTCTTACAACTTATTCAATGTAATCATACCAATGTGGTCAAGATCTAAATATTACTTGATATATGTGAAATGTGTCGACATAGTAAGGTGATCGACAACCACCTAGATTGAGATTTCAACTTTTCAGTAAAATAAACATTAAGATTTGGGGGAATTTAGGTTAGGATCATCATAAACAATTATATATTTCTACTCCTTTTACTATTATACATATGAGAATATTGATTCTTCTATTCTATTTTATTTATGTTAGGACATTATATTAATGAATGTATAGATATCACATAATATTTTTACAAGGATCACGAATCATTAACATTATTTAGTCATTCTCAGGTGTGGATATAAATAGTACATGATTTCACTATAATAATATGAGTTTCCATGATGAGTGGTTTTCCAAAAAATATTACTTTTTCAATTTGTGTGTCCCTACACTTTAGAAGGGGTAGGGAAACATTTCTATACATTGGACTGGTAATAGTCTTTTCCAAATTGCATCTAATCATTGGTTAATTATTCTATTACTAAATTAGAACTTCACCTTATTCTTATTGTATTCTATTACACCAATAAATCATTAAACATATCAAAAAAATGATTTTATAGGGATGATCTGTTTTAAATTCCCTTTTCTTCTCATTGTTATTTTCACAACAATACACAAGTAACATTCTTATTTTATCCTCTCCCTATTATACTTATTATTCTTTTGGGACTAGTTTATTTGATTCTCTATCTCTTCATTGCCATCTGATTTCATTCATATCATGGTGTTCATCTAGTGATTTTCTACATGAGGATAGTTTAATTGTTTTCTATTATTTCCTTTTTCTGACTTTGTCAATCTGATAATAATTCCCCTGAAAATAGCCCATATGTTCATCCACCTAGTATATATGTCTGATATTTTTTCCAATAATGCATGCTTGAGGATAGTTTATCCAATAAAAAATCATTTATTCTTCCTACATATATATTTTATCATGATCACCAGTTGATAATAAAACTATAATTATTGTTAGGATGACTTCTTTTTCAATTTCCTAGTCATATGATAACTGATCATCCAGTGCATCAATGCCATCAGATTCTCTTTTCTAGGGATGACACTTATTTCTCTAAACATCACTATTCTATCCACCATGTGGTAAACTGATTGCTTTCTCCATATTTTACTATTCATCTAGTATAACATTTTGTGTACTATTTTTCATATCTTGAAACATCAAACCAAATGATAATGAATATAAATATTTATGAATATAACATTCTTACATCGCTTCAGTTATTCGGAATAACATAAATCTGTAATACTTTATTACACAATATCCATAAATTTTCAACAAATTATATTGAGTCAAATTCTTGGGTAAGTCATAAATATTAAATTTTATTTTTCCTACCATCTTAAACATGAATTTAGAACATCTGGATTACTTTTATTTCCAAAGAGTTCTCACAATTCATATAGAACATTCATGATGTTAATATACTTCCTAAAATTTCTCTAATATTTCTAGAATCAAAAACACCATTTGTGATTGTGAAAATTTTTATCATTTATCTCAACCTCTTCATAATTAATAACCTGACAAATATTCTAATTTTATTTTAAAAAAAATTCTCAAAACCATTCACAAAATATCTTCTTTTATGGTGAAACATCTTAGAGTGTCCCTCTACTACTTTGTTGGAACAATGCAAAAATCATTCACAATGTACTTCATCAAACTATTTACATTCTTAAAAATTCATCATCTGATAACATTATTTATAATTATGTATCTATTCTGTCTTAGCTTTGAAACGTTATTTAACATACATTAGTAGAGATATTATTTTTTTTATTGGGTTCATAGATGTTTACTAGTTTTCTAATTTCCCATTTAACCTTCAAATATATTCTATATTTATATTTTATAGATGAATCATAAAAATATCTCAGATGGAATTTCAATAAATAGTATGATGAATTTTTAGTACATTCTTAATGAAATCGACCAGATATATCTATCTCATTCAACTATTCATAAACCCAAATATCCTCTATCTTATCAGGTTTTATGGAAACAAAAATCTGATTTAGGATACTCATATATCTCTATCTGATAACATTACATTGAATCATTTATTTTATATAAATAGTTGAAAACATTATAAACCTCTATCTAGTAGAGTTCATACATTGACTCTTTCACCATTTATTGCGCATTCTAACATCTATTTAAATCATCTTTGTCTGACAGTTCTTTCTCAAATATACATGAAATGATGCCTTTATACCCCAATTACCTTTATAATTTAAAAATACATACAAATAGTAAAATAATATTTTATTATAATTTTTCTACCTATACATCATCTTATATCAATTTTATATAATTCATTGATGTGTTTTTATGTTTTTGATTATTTTAATGACTTCATTCATAGAGGAGTTCAATGTCTAGTTGAACATTCATCAATAGATCATTGAATATTATTTTATATTTATAATGATAATTTTACAATTAAAACCGTTTTTATTTTTATAAAATTTCAATGAAAATTATTTAATCATATTTGGATTTAATCTCAATAAATTGGTAAATTTATCAATTAATATCACATTACCTAACATTATTTAATATCTATTTGTCTTCTGAATCTATATCTAAAGTAACTTGTGAATATAAGAATTCATGAAACATTTTCCACTTTTAAAAATATCTAATAGAAACATATATGTGAAACTTCTCACCAAGATTCTGGTGCATAAATTATTTCCAGCGTTGAAACAACTACGTGATTTCGGTTATCTTTCATCTATCTGTTCTGACTCATCACTTTCCTCAATTAAATGGAAACATGGAATACTCCATCTTAGAGCCTCTATCCATAAAACTTTATCTATATAACTTTGTCTACATGACTCAAACCATTATACATTTAAAATTTTATTAATTAAAACTCCATATTAAACAATTTTTTTATGAGAAACCATCTTAATGAAACATCGATAATGTTGATAAAAAGAGTTTTTCTAAAAAAATAAAAAAAAATTCTATAAATAAAGAATATCAAATAATTAATCATAATTTAAATGTAATGAGTTCAAACTAACTTGTTATATATAACAATACTTCATTGCACTCATTCTTTCTTTATATATTCATCCATGAGTCATTAATTTTATTACCAAGTAAAGACTCTCTAATGTAACTTTTAGTAAATTATTAGTTATAACTTCTTCAATATGTTATTACTAATAAAATCTCTCTATTTCATTAACAACAATTAATGAAAAATTACAACTCACACACAGAGTGGGATATACAATGTACCCCTTTTTATTTTTTGGCAATACCTTCAAAAATAATTCCAAATAAATAAGTCAATATGTGAATCCTTCTCTCCCTTTCTACACAAACTTGTATCTCCCCTAAACTATTTCAAACATCCATTCATTTCACTCTATTCCCCAATTATTAAAAAAAAAGTAAAAGATTTCAATGGAAAATTGTATTAGGTTATTCTTAAAAAAGTTTCATTAATCATTTCACTCTTAGTCTATGTGAGCCATTCTAAGTGTAGAAAAAAAATAATTTTAAAAATATTATTTTCCATTATCTATTAATCTTGATACATCAGGGAATGATATTTATATAAAATTTTCTTCAAGGATTTTCCACTTTTATTCATGTATGGAGATACTTAATGATAAATAAAACTTTTTTTAGAATATTTCAAACTATAACTCCAACACATACTTCAATATACAAATTAAAATCATTCAGGTGAAAATTCCATGATATATAACATCTAAGAATTTCCATGATGAAATTTTAATTAATTCATTGATTTATTTAATTTCTTCATATTTATTTTATGATATTTTATTAAAAACCATGTATGAGAGAGTAAGATATATATACCTTTAACAATAACATTCTTTTTGGTTTATTACACCATATTATAATTTGATAGAAATTTAATAACTGATTCTAGAGGAATCATTAACTTTCACCATATATCTCCCACTCTAGTATCCATTCTATAAAACCCTCATAATGATGAATCATTACAAAATATAATCTTTAGAAACATTGTGTTAAGAAAGAACCAAAATGGATGTTCACTTATTTGGGAGTCCAAAATTGAAAAATTACAAAACATCACCAAGGATCATCCAATTTTTTTAAATATTTGTTGAACCATCATAGAAAGTATTTCATTAATGAACATTTCTTATAATGGACATCTAAGGATAGTCATGAATCTTCCAACATAGGATCTTCCCTATAGTATTTTCCTCACCATAAATTCCTATTTCGAAATAATAGATACTGAACCCAATGTTAAAGGGACTAAATTTGGTCATCTTATCTACTTGATGTGAATATATGGTTAAGATGGCTTTCTCAACCATGTTTATCAATTTACTATGCTCTTTATGCTTTTACATCTGAATGTCAGTTCCAATTGTGGATTTTGGATCTTATCACATTTTAAATTTCATTATGTGTAGACCTTTCTTTTTTAAGAGTAGATATTAAACATTGATAATTTATTGAAAAATTGAAATAACTAATTAATTATTATTATGATAGAATTAGTGTAAAAATGTTTTTGGAGTGAGTCATACCATGTTTAAACTCACACATTGACCTTCTTCATCTTCCTCGGGATTATTTATTTATTTTCAATATCCTTTTCAGTTTCTTCTTCCATATTCCCCCATTCTTTCCAAATAATCTTTCTAAATAACAGAACTATTATTATAAGAATTTTATCCATGTTTGGATCATTCACATGGATTATTTGTAGTGTGATCCTCCATATTTTTTCTTTTGGTTGCAGCATTAATCTTAAGATTCCAATATTTAGAAGCCAATGACTTCTCATATTTCTTACATGAAATCTCCATTAGAGGAATATTGTTTATAAAATTATTTTTAATCATTCCATTGTATTCTAACTCATTCATTTTTTGTGTCAATAAGGTTTTCCTTATGAATTTTTCATTCCTTCTTGTTTTGAAAATCACAAACACCTTATACTTAAGCAAATCCATATTTTTCTTCTCAAAGGAAAATTTTCTTCCTTAAGGAAATTTACCATAACCTAGTTTTTCTTATACAAATAAATATTTTTCCTTATGTACAAAAATCAGATTCATACCCAAAACCTCAGAATAATATAGTGCTTAGATATGAAGCATTCTATTTTTAGGATCCGAATTCTCGATAAGAACTGTAATGAAGTTCCATTTCGAATTCTGGATATGAACTGTAATGATGTTCCACTCCGAATTCTGGATACGAACTCTAATAATGTTCCATTCCGAACTATGGATACGAATTCTCATAATGTTCCATTTTGAATTATGGATACAAACTCTAATAAGTTTCCACTCCGAATTATGGACTCCGAACTTTTATAAGTTTGACTCCGAACTTTTACTAGTACAACTCTGAACTTTTACAAGTTTGACTCCGAAATTTTATCAGTTCTACTCTAAACTTTTACTAGTTCGACTCTGAACTATTATTAGATCGACTCAGAACTTTTACTAGTTATACTCCGAACATTGTACATTTCGATTCTGAATTCTAGTGAAACCAGAATACGAATTTCCATAGAAATTCAGACTCTGGATTTTCATAGTATTCAGGTTCCGAATTCCTATAAAACAGAATCCAAAAATTTTTCAATTATAGACTCTGAATTCTATTTTGGTTAGACTATGAACTGTTATTTACTTACATTATGAATTCTAGTTTTTCTTATACTTACACTTGTTTCATTGAAAAACGATGCCGTGCCATCTGTTACACATGTTTTGGTATAAAACGATGTCATCCATTTTTCTCTAACAAACTGTTGGATTAGTGACACGTGTACAGGTCCTGAATTTTAAGAAAAATATGACTGTTGGAGGAGGGATCCAACCATTCCAACTGATCCTATAAATAGGAGCACATTTGAAAGTGCTCGACAACAATTTGATCACTCTAGAGACCACACGTTGTTAATGTGATTTCTAGAGATAGAATCTTTTCATGATTTGTGCATACTAAACTGCTCGTTCATATTGATTCGTATGACTCCGAATGTTGGTGATTACATTTGAGGGCTTCTGAGGATAGGAAGACAGAGGGGCCGACTACCTTGAAGTTTGAGGGCTTCCTTGCTGAGGAAGAAAGAGGTTCCAACTACCTTGAAGTTGAGGACTTGCGTGGATAACAAGATAGAGACACCGATCTTCCTATCGAGGATTTACCCTGGTGTGGGTAAGACAAAATTTCATGAATGTATAAATCAAGAGACCTTTATCCCAAGGTTGTTGGATACCCTTCTCTTTGGGTTAAAAGATTTATATCTTATTACCTGTAGTTTTACAACTTTTTTTTCTACTGCATTTCGTATTGTAAGGAAAGTATAATTTTCATTTATTTCCTTACACTTGTACTCTGATTAGTTTAGATTCTATACGCTTTAAGGTAGAATCTCATATTGTAAACTTTGGTTAAGTTTCAACTTCCAGATCCATATTTTCAGAACTTGTTTTTCAGAATCATTTTCCAGATATAAGCAAGTGTATAGAACTAGATGTCTGTAACTTCATACCTTCTTCCAATTCTCCAATTGGTGTTTGAGGTGTTTTGAATTTACTTAGTTTAACATTGTTAAACTTAGATCTTTCCTTGTTTAAGGATATTTTTAAAGTATACAATTCACCCCCCCCCCCCCTCTTGTAAATTGATCATCTACATCATTATTTCGATCCTACAATTGTTATCAGAGGAGGTCTCTGGAATAATTATACTCACATATAAGTTTTCCTTGATCAGTTTTTCATTTTTTCTATATTTTCCTTTCTTAGGAATATTTTCCTTGAATTTGAACTTTTGTTATTAACATGTTTTTGTGTAGAAAGTTTTTCTTAAAGATGGCATGATTGAACGTTGGATCCATAAACAATCTTAATCCTACTAAACCACCAATTTTTATGGAAATGATTATGAATACTGGATAGATTGAATGAAGACTTTCTTTATCAATACGGGAGTAGATAACTTTTTTATAATTACCAGAGGCTATACAATTCCAGATAAGGAAGTGAGTGCTTTCACAAACCAAGATAAGCATTATTATCAATTAAACTATAAGGTACGCAATACTTGACTATGTTCAATGACTAGGAACATATATAGCCAAATTTCTTCATGTGAAACAACTAACTGTATATGGATGAAACTTGAAGTTACTTACTTTGGTACATCTAAAGTAATTGATACAAGAAGAGCTATGTTGACAGCTGAGTATCATGATTTCAGTTTTTCTTATGGTGAACCCATTTGCAACGTTCGATAGAGGTTTATGACTATCATAAACAGCTTACTATCTATGGGAGAGAAAGGTCTAGATGATGAAGCTCTTATAGATAAGATTATTGATATTATTCCCAATGAGTGGGAATCAAATAGAACAGTTATTGATGTGAATTGTAAGGTCACTCAAATTTCCATAGATGAACTATTTGGAACACTTCTCCAATATGAAACAGGAATGAAGAGGAATGATGACAACATCCAGTAGAAAAATCGGAATGGTACTGTTGTTTTTACAACAACATCAAATCATATGAAGGTTGAGACTCCTGAGAGAGTAACTAGATCCAAGTCCAAGAAGGTTATTATCTAATCCGAATCTAGTGAGAGTGAAGTCTCATAGAATGAGTTATAAAATCTTGCTCGAAAGATGAACAAGATAGCTGGTAAGAGAAATTTCCAATCCATGTATAAGAAAAATGATAAGAAAGATAAGAAAGATAGAGAAGTTACTTGTTATGAATGCAAGAGAGTTGGATATATTAGACCATATTGTCCTTTTCTCAGAAAGAAAGAAAGAAAAGAGAGAAATTCTTAAAGGAACAGGAAGAAGTAATACAAGTCCAATGCTAAGAATGTTCTGAAAGCTAATGACACCTGGAGTGCCAGTGGTGGTGACTCTTCATATGAATCTCTTGATTATGAATATTCAGGACAAAATAATCTTGGTCTTATAGCCAAATTACCTATTAACAATCATTTCTTCATGGATAAGGTACAAAAATGTTGAATGGTTGACCAATGTTTCTTTAAATTCTAATTATATTAAATATTATAACTCTTCAGATGAATAATCATCTTCCGATGAAGAAAATACTACACCTACATATGAAGAAGTTTCTAGGTCTGCTGAACTTCTCAAGATTGAGAATTCTAAACTCAATAAAAAACATGATAAGGAAAACTCTATGAATACTATTCTTATAAAATAAATATCAGATCTTTCTAAAGATCATGATAGGAAAAATTCTGATTTTATAATTATTTCAAAAAATCTTGAGGAAGTAAGTTCTGAGAAGAACAAACATTTTAAAGATCTAGAAAAGGGAATTTCTAATAAAAGTGTTTTCTAGCCTAGCTCTAGTTTTAAATATAACAATTTTGAAGATAAAAAATTGTTTATAAAACTCAAGTCCGAAATTTTTTCCTTAAAGAAGTGTTTGTCAAACATTACCCATGGTAAAGAAAATTTTGATAAAATGTATTCACAAATATGACCTTTTATAAAAAATCAGGATTTGGTTATACCCATGAAAAAAAAACTTTTAGTAACAACTACTTTGTTCCACAAAGTGCCCCCTTTTGTACCAAGTGTCAATGGTGTGGTCACTGGGCAATGAATTTCTCTTTAAACAAAACCCAATATCTAGGTTTTCATAAAGCTTACTTTTTTAAGAAGATGTGGGTACCCAAAATTTTGTTTTTGGAAATCCCGGATCCAAACATGTTTGGATTCTGAAAGTCTAACTCTTTTCTTGTTTTCAGGAAGGTAAAGAAAGTACCAACAACAATACATGGTACATGGATAATGGATGTTCCCGACACATGACTGGTAACAAAAGCTATTTTAAAAATATTATCAAAACAAAAGGAGGAAAAGTATCTTTCTGAGATAATGCTCAAGGAGAAATTGTTTGTATAGGTAATATTGTTCTTCTTGGTAAAACCTTGATTTCAAATTTTATGTTTGTAAAGGGTCTTAAGCACAACCTCATTAGCATAAGTCAGTTATGTGATGAAGGCTTCCTTGTGAATTTTAGGAATGATAAGTTCTTAGTTCACAATTCCAAGGATAAATTTATTCTCTCACCAAATAGGGAAGAGAATGTTTACACATTAAACGTAGAAGACCTTACGAGCCAAGACCTAGCTTTCCTTAGTGCAATGGATGATCATTCATGGTTATGGCATAGAAGACCAAGTCATTGTAATCATAAAACTTATGTAAACTCTCTAAGAAGAAACTAGTTAAGGATATACCAGAGCTTAGATTCGATTCTTCTAATGTTTGTGATCCTTGTTAATATGGATAGCAACATAAATCTAGTTTTAAATCCATCGGTGAAGTCTCAACAACTGATGCATTACAATTAGTGCACATGGATCCTTTTGGTCCAACACAAACTAGAAGCATTGAAGGAAAATACTAGGTGTTTTTTCTAGTTAATGATTACACTAGATTTACATGGGTCTATTTTCTAGCAAAGAAGTCTGAAGATTTTTCATATTTCAAATGTTTTAGAGCCCAAGTTAAAAATGAGAAAAACCTTCCATTGAAAACTATTCATAGTGATCATGGAGGATAATTTCAAAATTCTTATTTTGAAACTTTTTGTATTATAAAAGGTATTACTCACAACTTTTCAACACTAAGAACTCCTCAACAAAATGATGTAGTTGAAAGAAAAAATAGAATTCATCAAGAGATAACTAGAACCATGTTGAGTGAATATTCTATAGCTAGACATTTCTAGGTGGAAGCTGTATGTAATTGTTGTTATACTATAAATCGAGTTTTGATTAGAACTTTTCTTAATAAAACTCATTATGAGTTATGGAATGGTAGAAAACCTAGACATTACTACTTCATGGTTTTTGGTTGCATGGTATTCATCGTGAATACTAAAGATAATCTACACAAATTTTCCCCAAAATCTGATGAATGAATTTTCTTAGGACACTCCATAACTTCTAAGGTATATAGAGTTTTCAATAAAAATACTTCTACTATTGAAGAAACATTGCATGTAAAATTTGACGAATTTGATCCTTTTATTTTTAAACCATCCCAACCTACATCCTCGGATGTGTTTTCAAAAACTGATTATCAACCTTTCTTAGAAGATCCTTCTGATATGTAAAATTTTCAAGAAGATACTTCTGAAACATTTACCCCAGAATACATTCTACCCTATGTAGATGAACAGGTTTTACAAAACCCAAACCAGGTGTTCCTTAAGAATCATCCCAGTGATAGTATCATTGGTGATGTAAATCAACCAGTAAGGACAAGAATATCATTGAAAAATGATGTAGAACATCTAGTATTCCATTCCAAATTAGAACCAAAAAACACTGATGAAGCTTTCAGTGATGATGATTGGATTAAATCCATGCATGATGAACTAAATGAATTCGAAAGGAATAAAGTTTGGACCTTGGTTGAAAGAACTATGGAAACATCTTTTATTGGAGTAAATATGGTCTTCAGAGACAAGTGTGATGAAAATGAAGTCATTGTAAGAAATATAGATAGGCTTGTTTCTAAAGTCTATAATCAGCAAGAGGGAATAGACTATGATGAAACCTATGCTCCAATAGCTAGACTTGATTCTATTATTATCTTACTTTCCTTTTCATCATTCTTCAATTTTAAACTTTTTCAAATGGATGGGAAATGTGCTTTCTTTAATGGATATCATCAAGAGGAAGTTTTTGTTGAGTAACCTCCAAGCTTTGAAGACACAAAATACCCTAATCATGTATTTAGACTTACCAAAGTGTTGTATAGCCTTAAACAACCCCCATGAGCCTGGTATGATAGACTTACAAGATTTTTGCTTCAAAATAACTATGATAATGGAAATGCAGATCCAAATCTTTTTATAAAGAATTATAATAAAAAAAATTTTATTGTTCAAATATATGTTGATGACATTATATTTGGTTCAACTCGGCAATCTGTAACTGACTCATTTGCAAGTCTAATGAAATCTGAGTTTGAGATGAGTATGATGGGTGAGTTGACAATTTTCCTTGGTTTCCAAATTTCTCAGAGACCAGAAGAAACCTATATATCTCAACATAAGTATTTTAAAGATCTTTTTAAAAAGTATGGATATGATAACACTAAGAGTATGAGTACTCCGATCGGTACCCCAAACTCTTTTGATCTTGATGAAGCTGGGAAACCAGTAGATCAAACATCTTTTAGAGGTATGATAGGAAGTCTACCGTACTTTACAGCTATTCATCCAGACTTAATGTTTTTATTTGCATATGTGCAAGATATCAATCTAATCCTAAAAAATCTTACTTAAAAGCAGTGGAAAAAAAATTCACTACGTAAAGGGAACCATGGAACTAGGATTATTTTATTATTCTGGAAATGATTTTGTTTTAAAAAACTTTTTGAATACTGGTTTTGGTGGATATAGAATGGATAGAAAGAGTACATCTAGAACTTGTCATTTCTTAGGAGATTCATTAGTTTCTTGGTCATGCAAAAAGAAACACTCAGTAGAACTCTGCACTACTGAAGCTGAATATGTAGCAGCTGGAAGCTGTTGTTCTCAAGTGTTGTGGATGCAACACACACTCACAGACTATGGATTGAGTTTTACAAAGACTCAAATTTTGTGTGATAAGACAAGTGGCATTTCCCATAGTAAATACACTACACATCACTCTTGTGAATAGCGCAAAGATATTAGGCATCACTTTCTTAGGGATCACACACTTAAAGGATATATCATTCTTCAGTTTATCAGAATGCAAGATTAACTTGCTGATATTTTCATAAAATCATTAACCTCCGATAGATTTGAATACATTAAAAAGAAGTTAGGAATGATAACCGTGAGGTAATCTATCTTCATTAACTTCTTTCTGAACAATTCCCCTTACTGTAATAAACTCGATCTCATAGGGGGAGTACATTTGCATGTTAATAAAAATTTTCATTGTCAGTTTTCTTTTCAAAATTACATAACTAAATTTTTTCGTAACAAGTTTTTGAAAAAATCTCAAAAAGGAAACTCTCAAAATAGAAATTTTCCGAACTAAAATTCTCATAATGAAAACCTTCGGAATGGAAATTTTAGAAACTGAAATTTTTGTAATGAAAATTTTAGGAACCAAAGTTTTTGTATTGGATTTTTCTTACCTATAATTTTTATAATGGATTTACTGTAATGAGAATTTTCGTAATGGATTTTCTGTAATGATAATTTTCATAATGAACTTTCGTAATGAGGATTTTTCGTAATGAGTTTTTCATTTTTAAAGTCTTTTCATCATGAAGAATATTACAAATTACGAACAATATTTCTATCCAATCTGAAAGGGTATGATTTCCTTAATTAAATTTTTATAGTCATATTTTTCTTGATTGTATTTTCCTATGAATTTTAAAATCATTCGGATTCTAGTATTCCTTAAATCCAAATGTTTTTCTTAAAGACCTCAAAAGATTGGAGTCATGTTTTCCTTGAGGGAATATTGTCAACTGTCAGATCAGATCAAAAGGATTTTCAACTGTTAGAAGGTTCTTGGAATTCCAAAGTTCACCTCCATCGCCTATTTAAAGGGGACCCTAAGAGTCATCCCACATCGGTTTTTCAAAGCTTTCATGTCTCGAAGCCCGAACACTCTTCTTAAGGACTGTTCCTATATTTTTCAAAGTCGTTCTGAATCTTCCCAAACTCTCCACTCTGAATGTCTGTTGAAGCTACCTTTAAAGATATGTCAACTAAAAAGCCAATCTCAAAGTGGTTAGTTTTTGGAGAAATGTTAGTGCATCCGTATTTCTACAAGTTTAATTATCTTATATCCAAGAATATCAGATTTAATGGTTGGGAAGTTGTTTTCTTGTCTAAGTCAGAAAAATAGATTTCGGTTTATACAGATTTACTTATTGAGTTCTATGAGTCTGTTTCCTTCCAGCAGAAAGAGGGCAGAGAGTTATTTTCCTTCATGTATTATGGTACGACTTACAAATTATCTTACACCAAGGCTGCAAACTTGGTGGGTTTATCCTATGAAGGGAAAGATGAGTTTCTCTCACATAAGCTTCTGGATGAGCAAGGAAGTTTCAACAAGGTGAAGGCATTGAATTTTCTTGGACTCAATGATACCAAGACTGGTAATATTTCTCATCTCACTTTGAATAATAGGATTCTACAGTTGTGGGTAAAAGTCTTTCTCATACCAAGAATGGGTGACAAGTATAATCTGAAGAAGATTGACATTATGTCCTAGATTTCTTTGTAAATCTAAGGAAAATAAATTTGATAAGGCATGTCTTGATTACGATTAAGAATATAAAAGAAGGGAACAAGAGAGCTCAAATCATTATCTACCATGCTTTACTATCAAAGCTGATAGTTTGGTGATTATATTCTTTCAAATTTTCTTGTAAGTATAATTTTCAGAATTTCATTCTTATGCTCGTCAATGATGATACTTCGAAAAGGACGAAGAAGGTTTTTTCTGCAGAATCCGGAGAATTATTTCCTTTGCCAGAGGGAGAGGCTGAGGCCATTCCGGAAAATGTCGAGAAGGATGAACCAGTAAAGAAAGTCACTAAGAAGAGGAAGATTAAGGAAGTGGTTGGTGATAAAAAAACCCCCAAATATAAAGAAAACTCAACCCGCACCTCCCAAGCCAAAGAAACACAAAGCTTATATAGATGAAGTGGCAGCCAAGTGGAGGGAAGACAAAGAGAAGAGAAAAGAAGGGGATCCTCAGTTCGTATTGGACCCGGCTGAGGATAACGACTTAAGGGAAAAAGCTGTAGATGTGTTAGAAAAGATGCTAAAGAAAAGAAGTTGAAGAAAAAGAAGTCTGAAGATGAGCTTGTACAATCTCTGTTAAGAGATACTGAAATATCCTCTGAAAAGATTCCTATTCCGGAAACCTTTGATATCCAAACATCTTTCCCAGAGACTCTGGGTAAGAACTATGTCACTCCGGAAAAATCTAAGTGTAAAGAGGTAGTTGAAGAAGGAGAAAAAAATTGTTGAAAAATAAAATGTAGAGGCTGTTCAAGAAGAAAAGGAAGAAGAAGAAGAAGGATGTGATGGTCTTGATGATCTGATCAAACAAGTAGAAGAGTATCAAGAAAAAGCTGAATCCGCAAAATTACCCACTCCGGAAAAGGCAGGTGAGAAAGAAAGTGGGATGGATGATGATAATCAAGAGGAAGAGAAGAAAAATGTTCAGTATGATGAGGAAGAATCTTATGAAAAGAAGAAAAGGAGAAACCAGATGAAGATTTGATAGTTCAATTATAAAAAAGTGAGGAAGAGTCTCCAGAAGAACAACCCATTCTGAATGCTGACAAGGGGAAGCAAGTTCTGATGGATACTCCAACAGAAGAGATTTTCAGAAAGAAGGATGTTGGTGGTTCTTCTAAAAGAAAACAGGTGAAAATTGAAGAAGAATAATATCCATGAAAATTATCAGGTTTGAATTCATCATCACATGGTCACGATTTGGTGACTGAATCACTGAAAAAGTTTGTGGACACCATTATGATTTTTTCAACTATAGATTCCAGATGTCAGATGTTGCAGCAGAGTATGAATCTGAAATCGGAATCCTTATCCATGGTCATGGATAAGGGTGTGAAGATTGAAGTTGGCCATAGAAATTTTCTAATCAATTATGATGTACACAGGAAGTCTTGTAGGAAAATAACATTGTGGTCTAAGAATGTTGAAGAATATATGACTGAATTTGATAATTTTCAGAATGAGGTGAAAGATTCCTTTGACACAAGGGATAACAAGATAAAG
Organism: Viscum album; assembly: GCA_963277665.1. Classification (NCBI taxonomy): domain Eukaryota; kingdom Viridiplantae; phylum Streptophyta; class Magnoliopsida; order Santalales; family Viscaceae; genus Viscum; species Viscum album. Next base: position 694,379,975 of record OY728164.1, read on the forward strand.
AATATTCAGGATGAGCTGATCATTGAGCAAAGTTCTCAGAGTCAACAAGTGAAGGAACTGAATGATAAGACTAACTCTCTTGATCAAAATTTTAATAGTGATAGAAATCTCCGGATTGAGCTTGACAAAAGACTTGTAATGCAATATGAGCTAGTAAAGATGCAGGAAGAGGCCATGAAGGCTCAGGAAGAAGCTTTGAAAGCCCAAGAAGAAAGGATAAAAGCCTTAGTGAGGCAAGATGAAGAAGACTAATGATATTTGATAAAGCTCAAAACATTGTTGAAGAAGCTGATCCCAAAGGAAACGGAAGACAAATTATCTAACTCTGAACTTTTGTTGTATTTTTCTTTCTTTGTAAAAAAACTCTCAACTATAATGAAAATTTGGTTGGTTGTTTCTTGTTATATACTATTATTTCAGGTACCATGTTTTTTCTCCATTCCCTTCAATTCTTTTTGAAAATAAGAAAGGGGGAGAAGGAAAAAGAACTACTCAAAAGAGGAGAAAGAAAAATTTAAAATGGAGAAAAAAAATTTCTAAGTGAAATATCCTTAAAGAAAGGGGGAGTTTCTCATTATGAAGTTTTTCATTCCCGTGACAATGGAAACTCCATTCTAGAAATTCAGAATACAATCCTTAGAGTTTCGATGCTTAAGGGGGAGTTAGTTGTATTCACTTTCATCCATGAACAAAGGGAGATAAGATTTAATTTAAAAGTCTAATGAAATTTTTCAGAGTCCTTATGTTATTTTTCGTAAGGTAGTTTGTTCTTTACAAAAAGGGGGAGATTGTTGAGTCAATAAGGTTTTCCTTATGAATTTTCCATTACATCCTATTTTAAAAATCACAAACACCTTATACTTAAGCAAATCTATATTTTTCTTTTATAAGGAAATTTTTCTTCCTTAAGTAAATTTACCCTAACCTAGTTTTTCTTATACATATCAATATTTTTACTTAAGTAAAAAAATAAGATTCATAACTAAAACCGCGGGATCATATAATTCTTAGATATAAAGAATTCTGTTTTTAGGATCCAAATTCTGGATATGAATGGTAATGAAGTTCCAATCCGAATTCTGGATATGAACTGCAATGACGTTCCACTCCGAATTCTGGATACGAACTCTAAAATGTTCCATTTCGAAATATGGATATGAATTCTCATAATGTTCCATTTCAAATTATGGATACGAAATCTCATAAGGTTCTACTCCGAATTATGGACTTGGAACTTTTATAAGTTTGACTACGAAGTTTTACTAGTTCGACTCCAAACTTTAATAAATTTGACACCGAACTTTTAAAAGTTAAACTCTAAACTTTTAATAGTTCGACTCCGGACATTGGATGTTCAGATTCTGAATTCTAGTGAAACTAGAATCCAAATTTCCTTAGAAATTCAAACTTTGGATTTTCACAGAATTCAGGTTATAAATTCCTATAAAACAGAACCTGAACATCTTTTTATTATAGACTCTGAATTACATTTTGGTTAGAGTCCAAACTTTTATTTACTTATAGTACTAATTCAAGTTTTTCTTATACTTACACTTGTTTCATTATAAAATGATGTCGTGCCTTCAGTTACACATGTTTTGTTACAAAACGATGTCATCCATTCTATGTCTAATAGACCATTGGTTTAGTGACACGTGCACATGTCCCTCCGAATTTTAAGCAAAAATATGACCATTGGAGGAGGGAGCCGACCATTCAAAACGAGTCTATAAATAGGAGATCATTTGAAATAGCTCAACGACAATTTGATCACTCCAGAGACCACATGTTGTTAAGGTGATTTCTAGAGATAAATTTTTTTCATGCTTTGTGCGTACTGAACTGCTTGTTCAGATTCCTCTGTGCGACTCAGAATATTGGTGATTACATTTGAGGACTTTTAGGGAGAGGAAGACAGATTTACCGACTACCTTGAAGTTTGAGGGCTTCCTTGCTGAGGAAGACAGAGGTTCCAACTACCTTGAAGTTGGGGACTTGCGGGGATAGCAAGACAGAGACACTGATCTTCTATTCAAGTTCTTACCCTGGTGTGGGTAAGACAGACTTGCTTGAAAGTATAAATCAAGGGACCATTATCTAAGGTTGTTGGATACCCTTCTCTTTGGGTTAAAAGACTTATATCTTGTTACTTGTAGTTTTACAACATGTTTTTTCGCTGCATTTCATATTGTTAGGAAAGTATAATTTTCTTATATTTCCTTACACTTGTACTCTGATTAGTTTAGATTCTATATGCTTTAAGGTATAATCTCATATTGTAAACATTGGTTATGTTTCAATTTCCGGATCCATATTTCCGGAACCTGTTTTTCGGAATCACTTTCCATATTTAAGAAAGTGTATTGAACTAGAAGTTTGTAACTTCATACCTTTTTCCAATTATTTAATTGGTGTTTGAGGTGTTGTGAATTTACTTAGTTTAACTTTGTTAAACATATATCTTTCCTTGTTTATGGAAATTTTTAAAGTATACAATTCACCCCCCCTGTAAATTGAGCATCTACATCCTTATTTTGATCCTACATCATTATCATCTTATGTAGCCTTATTTTCATAATATCATTAGATAAAAATTGAGATGGCCATTTACTATTCTGGATACCACCATCTTTTCAAACATCATAGGTAAATTCAAACCTTAAATGTAGGTTGAACATTTTAATATTTTTCTTACGTAATGGTTGTAGATTTTTATCTCCAAAATTTCCCATTAACATACTATTACTTTTTGTTTTTGAATTATAATACATATATCAAAACAAAGATTCACAATTCTCAAATCTCTCATAACATCATCATTGAACCATAAATATTGACATCCTGATATATTATTCATAATGTTTTTTGGTAATCCTCATTGTTTTCTGGTATATTTGTGGGTAATAATCTTCTATAATATATTCATATCCATACATGACATGGTGGAAGGATAGTTATCACTTTTATTCATCCAAACTTGTTCACATTTATTTTGACCATTACATTTCATCAAATCATATTTAGAAAAATTATTACATGAGAGATTTGATGTTTTCACATTCCTCAATACTATTTGAGATAAAATATTTAGCAAAGCCATGAACTTACCCTAACACGTTGAAAGTATTTTTACCATATAATACAATAATGAACATTGGGTAGGAGAAATAACATTATCATTATTTAGTAAAGTCTCAATCTGTGTCCTTTAAATTAATGGTCAATAAAACATCTCATTCATATTATCCAATATTTGTGGAATTTTTCTATTATTTAATCACAAAGGCATTATCATAAAAAACCATTTTCATTATTTCATCTTATTATTCTATGATAATAATAAAAAATTCTAACAATGTGTTATGTTAATTATTTTTCTTGGAATTTAATTCTAATTTTAAAGGCATGGACTCGGTGTTATCTTCATATTATCTTTAAAATCATGGATATTTTATTCCATAGTCATCTTTACTCAATATTTCTCTTCAACATCTCTATGATATTTTGTTTCCGATTTTTGAAACATAATTAAAGCTCCACTTTTCATTCTTCAATGTGTCCAACCATTCTATAGATCATTATAAATTCTTGAAATTTTTCGTGCAAATCATTCTTTATATTATTTACTTCTTCATCCAGCTAGTTGATATAGTACTATATACATTGAATGATCCGAGAAAAAAGATAGACTATTTCAAAATGTAAATAATACCAAACATCTCTTAATCTATCAACTAATATAACTTTTTTACATTGTAGATTGATCATCATCCCCTTTTATGGTTGGATCATCTTCTTGAGGAAATTATTTACAAAATATTCCACATACCTAATGATCACTTCACATACTTGTAGTAATAATTTTTTCTGTCTCCATAGTGGAAACTAGTGTCTCCTATTATTTTTATTCCATGATAAGCATATCTTTATTATTAGTAATTAATAATGATAATAATTATTTTAATTCTTTAGATAAGAGGGATAATTTCGTCAGTTTTTTTTCTCATTAATTTTCCCTTTCATCACAGTCTTAGTATAAATAGAACACTGATCAAAGATAACTAAATCTTCAACGTTTTTATATGTCAATGTTAGAACAAGAATAAAAATGAAATCATAAAAATATAATAGCTAAAATTTAAAGAATAGAATAGAGGTTAACATGGCTTCGATACAAATTGAGATTCGTAATTTCTATTATACTTGGGAATATTTTTATCAATATTACATTTTTTACTATTTAAATAACATTCCTATTATGATCTTGATTATTTTATTCTTTTTTAATTATTGTATTCATGTATAAAAAAGTAATTAAATGTGGTACATGATATTTTAAAAGATTTATTACTCAATAAGTGTAGTTATTCTTTACTAAATATGGTGATGAATAGTACCCAGATTCACTATTATACCTTGAGATTCAAATAAATTGGTTTGGAATGAAAATAAATGGTAGCTATGTGTGAGTCCATAAATTTTATGAGGGGATAGGAAAATAATACTCCTCCTAATACTGGTGATATCCTTATTCCTCATGAATATACTTGTTGGTTATTTATACTGCCATTTATGAAAGTCATCATATTTTTACTGATGTATTTAATTACAAAAACAATTTATTATACTATATGATACTTCTACTAGATATCATAGTATTTTCATACTTTGCATCACACTTCTTCACATTATTACTTAAAAATCAATTAGAAATCAACATTCCTATTCTATTCGTATTACTTTTCCCCTACTCCTCGATTCGAAACAAGTCAATTTAATTCACATTATAATTCTATAAATCGGATTTGATCCATCTGGTAGTGTAAATATGGTGATTATTTTCTTCATGGTAGTTAAAAAGGTTTCTCTTATTTATTCTATCCGATTCAGATTCATCCAGAATGCATTCCTCCATTCATCTTATAGGTCATACTACATAATATTTCCACCTAATAATGTTCATTAATTAAAAGTTCTTTCCAATGATAGTTAATGTATTCTTTATTCATTGTTATTTCTACTAGATCAATTGTTGATAAAGAAACTATATATACTGTTATGTTAAAATATTTTTCTTCTTCATCATCATATACTATTTAAATTCGATATAATTTCATCTATTAGATCTAATACAAATTTTTCTTATCTTTCTTCTTCTTTTCATGAGGATGTGAACTAATTACTTTTTCAAATGATTATGCTTCATCTGGTACCCCTAATGTTTTTGTCACTTATTCTCTTAAGACACTAATGAAATGATAATGGAACTCTACTATAGTGGCTAAAAATATATTATGGGAGGTTAACAATTAATAATAACTCATAGCTAAAATACTTCCTCGCAAAAATATACAAACTTTGTCAACCCTTTAACTACAAGAACAAATATATTTTTCCTGAACAACACAAATATTAATTTCTATATTCACATTTATTTTAATTTTTCTAGAGTTCTTCTAAATTATTTTTAAACATTTGATATGTTGAAACTCAAACCTAAATTTCTTTAATCATCCACGAATCAGAAACTCTATTTTTAATTATTTATATTTTCAATTATCATATCATCATCATCACAGTTGATAACTTTATAAAAATTTTAATTTTCCTAAAATGTTCTATTTGGATATTCTTTATAAAAATATGTTCATAGGGAGAGACATTATATAGATTTTAGTGAATGATTTTTTAAAACAATACCAAATATTTTACAACCCACTTACATAGACCATTGGCGTGCTTCACAATTCTTCTACTCGTAACATTTTTTTTATGGATCAATTTTTTATTTCCTTTTAAATTATATTCAAAATAAATTTTTTTAAATCTTCTTCAATCTATTGGTTTCATATATGTTTTTTAGTTTTACACTTCTTCATTGAAATTTATTGATCATATCGGGTACTTATATCTGGTGACCTTGTAAAACACCATCATCTGAATTTTTAATACTATGTGTGATGTATTTGTGATAATTAATTTGTACTCATCAAGAATCGTTTTTCTAATTCAACTATATCAAAACCCCAACATCCTTTTTCTAATAATTTTGAATGGATAATTAACTCCAAATAATATTTCTCAAAAATATATATCTTATAACTTTATATGGATACTTTTATTCAATCTAGGTGATCAGAATATTTAGAAAACACAAGATAGTATTGTCTATATGATTAATACTCTGTTCATTTCACATTATTAAATCTATTATGATTTTATTAATATGGTAGTTCATCATCTAATGGAATTGATCTGATGCCTTTCTATCGTATCTACCTTTATAGTATCAAACCTCATACATCATGTATCATAATCAATTAATATGGATTGTATTTTAAAACATCAGCCTATTTTGTTTAACATTATTTATTTAAGTTTTTTGACATAGTTGAAACATCTAATGACTTTTTTCACCATAGATATATTTATAAGGGTGAAACATCTTCCACAGACCATTGAAACTTCTTCCCCTTAAATCATAAAATTTTTAAAATTATATTATTTGTAAATTTTAATTCTCTTATAAAAATTTCATTTCAACATATTTGAATCATAGATAAAGGAATTTTTATGTTTAATCAATGAAGACCACTTCACATAACATCAAATGATATTTTTTTCTGTTATTATTTTCTATCTAATGTAACATATTAATATAATCAGGTAAGAAAATTTTTCCACTTTTAAAAATATCAATAATAAAATTATCAAAATGAATCAACTCAAAAAGATTGATCTATAAAAACCAACATCACTATTTAAATGGCTACATTATTTATGTGAACTTTATTCTTCCTATTCATAATCATAATATTTTATTATCTGATAGAAACTTAGAAAATTTTGTATGTTGGTTACCATCAACTGTATTCTCTATATTTTAGTTAAAAAAAATAAAAAATATACTCTTAATGTAATCTCATTGGATTTCTTCTCTGATGCCTTCTTACTAAAAACCCCATAAGTAATATTCTATAATGTTGATACAATTGTTCTTCAACCTCAAACGTAGAACATGTTTTAGATATAATGAATATATCATCAACCATATAATGTTAAACTCATAGTATTCAAAATAACAATCTTAATATAATATGACATGATTACTCACATTCTTTATTCATCAATTTATCTGAGAAACATTAATTTTTCTATAAAGACTGGTTTCCCTAACCAATCATTCATAAAACTCATCTTTATAAAATCATGAACATATTTAAATAAATGATATCTTCTATTTTCATTATCAACCATTAAAAATAAATACAACTCATGCATAATTTGATCAAAAAATGGTTGTTATAGACTATAGATATCATAGGAAGTCCTATGAAAAAAATACATGGATATGTTTTTTCCATTTCAATACTAGTATAGGAAATGATTCCATTATACACTTAGACTTTAATCACTCATCTTTGACTTTTTGTCATACCAGGGATTGAGATTAAAATTCTACAATATATGTCTTCATGTTATCCCACAATAAATTTTTTTTTGATGACTATACATATTAATAATCCTTAGAGTAATACTGAAAGATGAGTTATATACATCATCCAAAATTTCCCACTTTATTTATTGTTTTTAAGGGTCACATATAAAGGTTACAAAATTATAAATCCATATTTGACAATGATGGACTCAAGAATATTCACAACCACACTATATTTCTCACCGTCAACATTATGAACCTCACCCATATTCTCAATAATGGATTATTGAGTTATTATTTGATAATGGTTGGATGAAATTATTTCAAAATTCTAATTTCCATTCACTGCATGTCCATGAAGATTAGATCACACCCTCTACTTATCATAGGTAATGTTATGGTATCCCTTCACCTTAGATCGTCTATAATTTAAATTTTATTCCCATGTTTTCAATATATTGTCAAATAATAATGTCTTATCAACTCTAAACACAATCATTGGCACATGTTATGTGACTTTTTGTGAATATATAATAATTTATTTTATGATTCAAATATACTTCATAATTATCAAAAATGAAATAATTTCATAATTTTTTAATGAAATAATTTTTGTATACAACTCATCGTCACTAACTACTTAAATAACTCCTTGAATTCATCTATCATAATAAAAATTAATCCCTTACAATTACGGGTAGATAGTGGCTCTGAAAATCATTATAATTTTCTAAAAAATTATTAACTTTACCCATCTCATCTGAGGAAACTATGGAAGTCATTTATATATTTTAGGATGCTCCATAACTCAGCCAAATGTTTCTTCAAATTATTGATTGATATCCTCTTAATTTTTTACCACAGGCCCCAATAATGATTCTTTCTAAAAAAACCCAAATTTACTATAATATGAATAAAAATTACCCATTAACATTTTAATTATCATACTATTCAAAAACACATCATATTAGTTTCTTCTTTTGATGTATAATAAATATAATCTACAAAGACAATCACAGAATTGTCAACATAATATATGAATAGATTATTTAATAATTCTATTATGATTTATATAGAATAATTAATACCAAATGGAATTACTATGTACTCAAATTATATATATATTATATGAAAAAATGAATTGGGAATAATAACCTACTTCACTTTTATATATAATATCCCAACCAAATATCTTCCTTAGAAAATTACTAGGATATATGGAGATAATCAAGTAACAGTTAAATTTGTTTCATGGGAATCTTATTGTTCATCATGATCTTGTAGACTTCATGGAATTCTATGATGATATGAAACAATCAATATATTTTTAAGAATAAACAGTTTGGGGTTCCAACAGGTGAATCACTTGTGTTAATAAAATATTTATCTATGTTGTTTTGTAGTTATTTCATCATTTATTCATGTCAAATAGTAGAAATTCAATATAGATTATAGAATATTTATAGGGATCAATGCAAAATATTGATAGATAGCTTAACTTCTATATTATGAGGAATACTTGGTACCTCTTAAAGGAATTCGTAATTATTATCTATTACAATGATTATATCATCAAATATGATCATTTACTAAAAATTAATCATTTATTCTAGATATAATTTCTCATAGGAAAATAATATCAATTATTGAAATTGGATTTTCAAAATAATATCATTAGTATCCTTAATAATATACTAGATAGTTTATCAATTTATTACATGTAATTTGATTTCATACTCTTGGAAACATATATTGGCTCTATACAATTATAGTCAATCCATGCCCAACGTTTTATTAAATTAAACTAATGGGAATATCAAAAGGTTATTTTGGAATTTCATCCCAAACAAATTAATGGAGGATGAGTTATATTCTTTAGTTTCAAAAATTTCCCAACTTTTCATTTGTTACGATGGGTATTTAATAGTCCTACATATGATACATGATATGAAACAATGTGTGGAGCTATAATAAAGTTGTGTGTTTTTAGTTCATTAATAAATAACTCATGTACCTATCAAAATATCCTTTTCAACTTCCACCTTAGTATTAGTGATAAAAATGTTCTTTCTTTTCATCTTGGAATTGGTGGATGTTTTCACCAATTATCTTTCACAACCATTGTATTAGGGCATTAGTTTTCAGAATTTCTATATTTATTAATAATTAAACATTGAACCAAGGGCTTAGGATTGATCTAAACCCTATTTTAATATATCACATTATTTTTATTATTTATCTCATATCGATATTTCGTTGCTTGATGCTCTTCCCTTCCACACATGAAACGTTGTATTATTCTCTTCAGGTAGTTTCTATGATGATTATTATCAAAATTATGACATAGAGGATATAGTATTTTCTTTCCACCATACTTATTATTTTCTGATCCTCTATAGTTAAATATAACATTAAATTCTTATCACTAATACCATGGGAACATTTATAATCACAAAAAAATTGACATTGGGGTTACATGAGAAAATTTCCTCATAGAAATAAAATTCCTCAATCAATAAATATTATCATAAATTTCGATTTGACTAAATAAAAAGTAATAAATTTATGTTTAGGTAAAATAATAGATTCAGTGGATTATCATTCTAGGAAAAATATTAATGAAAAATATTTTTCATCAATTCATCCACATCCATAGCCCTAACAATTTCCCTGTGAGTTTTATTCATGATCAGTTTCCATCAAGGAAAATTTTTCCTGCCAATAAATAATTGACTAGTTTACAATTATATTGTTAAAAAATGTTGATAGGGAATATATTATAAATGGAATTAATAAATTTTAATGTTATTAAGGGGTTATATGATCCACTAAAAGTAAAAGGCCATTTTCACTCTAAATCTCCAACCAAAAATTTTACATTATTAGGTGGAAGTTATAATTCCAAATAATTCATGTTGTTATTAAAAATGTGTGTTAGTTTTGAATGAATATTAACAGAGTTCATGAACCATTATCTTATTAGGTATTTCATCTCATTTTTGAAATCATCATATTTCCAATCACATTGGTGTTTGACATGGTTCTTCTTATTTGAAGCTATTGATTAAAATAAAGGAATAATTGAGTTAATAATTTTTAAACTAAAATAATTATAATTGGTAAAGGGTAAAGATAAGAGGGATAAATTATTAATGACATATTCACCCTCTCTCGTGAATTTAAATGTTTTAATTAATTACTTTTCTTGTAATATACTATTTTTTAACTAAAAAATATATTCATGTCCATTATAATGGTTCTTAAATATCATGTGAATTTACTGAACAAGACCCCCTAAGAGTTTCAAAGTCACTATGTTTCCAGGAATATTTATCTTTTACTCAATAAATTTTTGTTTTAATAATAAAAAATCCATTTTGATATTACTATCCCTAGTCAGATCTCTGTTAGATCCACATTAACATGTTGTATCCATACAATGATTTCATTACATGGATATTACTCACTCTATACCTTACCAAAATATTAGTAGTTTTTCCATTACATTGCAATATCCTAAGGGTATTTAATATATTATTATTATTCTAATACATAAAAATTAACTATGACTATATCTGATATATATTTTGATAACTCATGTTTGTATAAAATTTTCATTCATGATTTTCGACATAATAATCCATATAATACATTAAAATAAGAATTTAGTGCCCAAGGGAATTTACGTAATTAGATTCATGAACCCCAAACATGAATTAAAAAAATCATTATTTCATATTCCATAAAGTGATCATATTTTCCATTATTCTCTAATTAACACAAAGGAAACCCTAATTATTTGAAAAAGTATGTTATATATATATATATATATCCCAATAAAAAAATATCTATGAATAGAATGATGATAAATAATAAATGTGTCTCAAGTAGAATATTAGGTTAACATAAATACATAAGAATAAAAAAACTAATATTTTGTCTTCACATAATAAAACAATATCATAAAATCAATGTATCATAATAAAAAGGTGATAACATAAAATTTGACATTAAAATAATAAGTAAAGTCTAAACTCAATGAAATAATTACATGGTGTGATGAGGTTAACTAAACTTGATCCATACATGGAATATCATGAAATAAAAACATTAACCAATGTATTATATCAACAAAAGTGTGCACCCTTCACATGTCTAACATTACATGTCCCACATAGATCACTTAACATAAGAACATGTTTCATGATTTCAATCCCATGATTAATTAATGTTTGTTTTATACATGGAATTACAATAATTAATAATGTTTAGTTATATATAGGTGAATACCCTTGAATAGAAATAAGTTTTGGTATTTATAACATAATGGTATGGAACAGAAAATTAAGAAAAAACTCTAGAATCATAACAGATGTATAGTAATGTCCATGGAAGGTAAAAATGAGAGGTGAATGTAATATATAACTATACTGGAAAAATTTTAATATAAGAGGAATGTCAATTGAGAGAAGAAAAAATTTAAAACCAATGTGAGATGGATTTTTGAACTCTTAATCAAGTTGATATATTATAAATTGAAATTAATAAATCATAGTCCTATAAAGATTGATTAAGTCATAGTAAGATATCTTTTTAATAGTTCGTATGAATTTGAAGAAAAAAATTCATATAGAAAAATCAAGTATGTATTTTGGTAGTTTCTCTAATTGATGAAAATTTGTCTATGTGTATTTAAGAAAAACTATATATGGGTTTTTTGAGAATGGTTCCATAAATATTTATTTTTTATACTAGAACATAGGGATTTAAAAAATTAGTATTGTATATTTCATAGAAACATTATATGATCATATTGTTGAGAATTATATATAAATGTCACCAATAATAATAAAAACCATATGTAATATAAATGTACAAAACTACCCTAATATGTTTTTGAAACTATATAATTCCAATAAGCGAACAAATTATAGATATTCATTTACGAAATTATAAAATACTCATAATCCATGAATATATTTTTAGAATTGAATTCTTTCATGTCTCTATAAGAGGATTGTTCAATTGATTTAGTTTTTAGGTAGATTTTTTATTACATATATAAAGTAGTTATTAGTCCATAATTAATTTACATGACATTTTAGAGTAACTGGATATATAATTACATGAAGTAATATCCAATGTTCTAGGGAAAATATCAATTGGGGTAGATATATTGGTTTCTTAGACCAATCCAAATTATATATTCTAACATGGTATTGGAAAAAATACATTTTTAAACAGGTAAAGAGTTAATTTTCACCAATTTCACATGGAATAAATTTATCCAAAAATACATTTGTTAAGCATATTGGATATTATAATGGTGATAAGATTACAATATACTTTAGTGGTGGATATTTCATAGATACTATGCTATATACTAGATATGATATGGTTAACACATACATAATATTATAAAGATGCTAGGTAAATCTAAGAGAACATTATAGTTATAAGTCATATCTATCAAATAGTACTTGAGAAAGTAAAAAAGTGGTATATATTTGATGCCTGAAGAGGATGGAACAGTAGTTATAAGGTGCCACAATCTTGACTTTCTATGGATTAGTTTCATCTAATATCAAATTTAGGAAAAGGTAATGGTCAATATAACCACATTAAACATATTGGTTTCCATATCTTAAATTTCAATGTATGTTGTGAGTATTGATGAGGAAAAACAATAAGTATAAAATATAAAATTATTTTTTCCAATTCTAGGAACTTTTCCAAAGTTAATATCTAATATATCAATATTATGATAGATGGCATAAGGGATATACTCAGGGATATCATGTATTAATGGTTTTTACTCATCGAGGTAAAGTCACATTTAGTATATTGTATATGTATGATATCATGATATACCCAATGAATAAAAACATCACTCAATAAAATCACAATGTTATCTTGTAAGAGATAATAGGTTTATAGTTACAATGTCTGGTCTACTATTAGTAGTAGTGTTTTTATATTGAGTTACATTAATATAATATGAACAATAATTTTTTATTTCAATGTCATAATTATAGTGAGTTATGACATATTTATTATTAATATAATATTGATGGTACCACTAGAATCATTAACATAATAATTTCCTGAGATAACATTTCATTCCACATTGTTTTTCTTGTTTTCAGGTATAATGAATGCCTCAAAATACAATGATGGAAGTATTAACTATATATCCAACATTTTAGAAACATCATACTAAAAATACATAGATGATCATTGAATATCATGTGTTGGGGCACATAAGCATTGATACTTCCTCTAATTATGTTTTGAGATATAGATATCATGAAATAAATATCATGAGGACTGACCAAAAAATAGGTACATTGCATGATAGGGATGAAATTAGATGTTCCTATTTATGAATATTTATATTGGTATATTGGCCTTAGATCATTACGAATTGGTATGATAAAATCATATACTATAATATAATATTAAAATCATGATATGTTTATTATTTAGAAGACTTATGTTTGTGCATCACTAGTGGGATGAAATTAATGGAATGATTAAGATAGTTTTTTTCGCCTCAATAATGTAAGAGATTTATCATTCCTAATTAACGTTCATTTTAGTACCATTATTAAATAAATGAATATAGTAGAAGAATTTAATTCTATCATGTATGGTCATAAAATAATAAATTTAAGTTTATAAAAAAATTTCACATCATGATTTATGATATTTCATGAGGTAATGAGATTATATTACATTACTTTTGTTCATATGAGGTATTTATAGTTTTTTCTAAACTATAGATAATTTAGGGATACCATGTGGGTCTAAATAATTCTCATGTTGTGTGAATATGTGTAAATGTTCACTAGATAAGGGCCTAGATGTTAGAACACAGATCACACTCTAATACTTTGTCAATTCTATTGAATTGGTGTTTAGGATATAGTGGGTACCAGAACCAGGATTTTGATATTTTTATGTTTTAATGATCACAAGGGAATAAATAAATTTAATTTAAAAAAATTAATAATAATAAGTTAATTAATTTACTAATACATTACATGCACATGTTATTTTCTGAATATAAAGAATAATATTTTTGGATAAAATGTTTTATTCAAGGATTGATAAATATTTTTTGGAGAGAAGGATAAAGATAATGTCTCTCATTTTATAACATAACATAGTTTAGATGTTATATATAACTGATAAAATATATATATTGTTTTTTTAAAATGATCGTTATGTCATAATAAGTTAATAATGGTTTGTTTTTGAGATTTTCCATTATAAAATGTCGATAGTTAAATGTTAATAAATGAATCTAATCATATTTATGTAAATAAATTCCACCATTCACAATGATTATTCATCTCTTGATTTTGGGAGCTCTTATCTCTACTATTCGAATTCTTAGATAGAAAAAAAAGTAATCATAGCATCATAATCTAGGTTTAATTCTTGTTTTAAAGGTATAGTGATTCATTTATCATTAGAATATCAATTAAATTATAAATTATCTAAGACAGCACCTGGATACTTATGATTGGAATCTCTAAATTTATTTCGATAACTTTTGGATGATATTGAAGGAACCAAAATCATTTCCTTTAAGTAGAGATCACGAATGATGAGGGGAAAAATATTCATCATGAAATCATACGATTTAATGGTTTTATTACATTTTAATGTGTATTTTCAATAGTGTATAAACATTAGGATGTATTTGGATGAGGATATACTTTCATAGATGTTGTGGAGTTGATTTTATCATAAAAATATTAATTTTCCTACATTTCATGATTCATTAATGTGACTAGTATCAGTAGGATTCCCTTACACCACTCAGTAATTTCCAAAAGATTATAACATTGTACAAGTGTTCCTACTCTTGATCCACTTTTTCTAATCTTGACAACCATTACATGGAACAATATGAAAGCAATAATAGAATCGTTGATTGATCTACACATTTTGCATGCATCTATACCCTGACAACATCTTTAATTATAATCTCAAACGTCGATTCACCACATCAATATTCATTCCATAAAATCCCATAGTCCTCATCCCACACACAACCACATACTAGCCCACTACCCCAATGGGAACTATGTTATAGTGCACACATTCCCTCACACATTAATAGTATCTGAAAAAATAATTTAAATATTTACTCTCCTCATCTCAAGGTTTTGTGAACATTCATTTAACCCATTATAGCCTACCATAGAAATTGAACTCTTATATACCCAATAGATGTGCACTCTCATTCCACTTGATCACAAAACTCATCAAATTATCAATTATGTTATGTGCCATCAATCCTTGGCTTTAATTACTTAATTACTAGCAATGATACTCTCATGTGTCAATTACATCTAACCATGTTCTTCATTGATGCTTCCATTAAAATGGTCCCATGTTATCTCATTCAGGGAAATTCCAACAATATGATCTCTTACCTCTCATGAATTGTTCCAAAATTGTGAATTATTCTTTCACACATCTTCTATTCAACATTGAAGATCATATGAATAAAAAATACATGTTATATAAACAGTAATTTCCTCTAAACCAATATTAATTCCAAAACAACACCATGTTCTTTTAATCTAATAAGAATAAATAATTATTAAATTCATTTATTATACCCTATTAGAGGTATCGACATATTAAATATAACTTGTGTCTATTCATAGATCACCTCTAATAATCCAATGCTAACACTAACCCACAAAGGGTAAATTATTCATAACATAAATATTAGGGATATATAATAATCAATAGGAAAACCCCTAGAGAATGATCCGAATGATTAATTTTTATAGAAAATAATTTGGATCATTTAAATATAATTAAAAAATAATTTATATGACAAAACACTATATAAGTTCTTTTTGAAACTTGAAATGACTAAAACATAGTCTCTACATGTGTACCAAAGTGTCCAATAATTTTGTGGTCAATCAATGTCCGTAGGCTCTCACCATGATTCCCTAATACACTCCATTATATATAAATATCTATAAATAAAATTATAATGGAGAATGAATATGAGCTTTGAGTCAACTTGTGCCAACATAGCCACATAATACACGATCATACATAATTTATCCTATGATATAAATATACTTCATTCCACAACTACACACACAAATTTCAAGTAATCATATGCTATCACGGCCACCACAACATCCATGAAAACTATAATGCCCAATGTTAGGATCCATTCTCAAAATTCCATTTGACCAACCCCTTACCCATAGGCTCTTGGTAGGATGTCCCCATGTCCCAACCACTAACCCAATATATAGGGTAAGGTTTTTTATAAAAGTTATATGCATTCCAACTCACCCATTGTAGACCTACCAATACATTTAAAGTCACGGTAAGGATAATTTCCAAATCATGGACACTATCATTTCACTAGAGGTAGTAAATTGTACCACTTCTCATATCACATTAACCCCTAGACCAACCATCTCACCCAAGGTGGTCTATGCCAACATATTATCTAAATGTAGTGCCATTATCCAAACAAATAATTTTTCACTAATCATAGGTTTTGATATCATATAAAAATGTAGAAAAACTATATAACTCAATATGGTCCATGCTAACACCATCTCGCTAATGGTGCCTCCAACATCCTGAATGGTATACTTTCGCTCAATGTAGGGTTTGATATCTCATCATAACCTTACCACTAAATTAACAATCATTATTGGTAACCAATAATAATTTCACCGTCAAGTTATCAACCATAATTGGGATCCATCATCACTCATAAAGTTGTTTCTTTACAGTCAAATACACACAATCAATCACATGCATAAAATAACATATTGGGAGTGAAATCTATCTTACAAGGTCACCATCTCACCACTATTACATTAGTAACTAGGTACCATGCTTCTTGTCATGAATAAAATATCATCATCCATCAATCTATATAGGATACTCTTCTCAAAACCATCTTCTTAACTCATGATGACCAAACTGTATCCAATATCTAGGGTGTTATCCAATAATATCATCCCTAATCTACAGTTGACCTAAAATTTCAGTATAAAAATCAGAAATTTTTTTTTGAAACTTAGTATTTCAAACCAATTATCATCCAAAAAAAATTTTCTAAGTAATTTAGAATTACATATCCAACTCCTAAAAATAACTACAACAATCAACACTCAATAAAATTATCACATGTCCTAATATATATCGTTAGAATTATGAACAGTAAAAAGGCCTCCTAGAACACCATGTCAAGCCCTGAAGGAGTTATCCAAATTATAAAACATTTTAATGTATTTCTCCACCATCTCAAGGGTGTTCCACATCATGAGTAAGATATATTTGAATCTCATATACCTCATTGGGATTAATCCTCTCATGGAAACATCAAAAAATCTTGAAACCCAACATAGAATACCCATATCATATATGGAATCCTGAAACCTATATGAGGTATCTCAATAACTCAATAAACACCATCTTACCTTACTAGAATGGTCTCCAATTGATCCAAACATACCCAATGTTCAAAGTGGAACTTGTTCAAACGTAATGTGGCCCAATGAAACCATCATCCTTTTCCTTGGGTGAAATTGGCCTATATCAATCTAATCGATCTAATAAAAACAATCAAGCATAAAACATCATGTATAATAAATAAAATAATTTTATTTTATAGGGTTTACAAACCTCAAAAATTTTGATACCATTCTCGATATCCTCTTTCGGTCCACTACCTAACCCGTACATTCCCTGTTTATGATTACACCACTATCTGAGCTAATATATCAATACATAATAACTATATACATAATTATATCCATTTATAGTTAATTAATAAAATAAATAAAAAAATTAAAATATTGGGATAGTGATGTTTATTTTTTTTAGTAATTTTTTATTTAATTTAATGCTCCCAAACACCCACATTTTTGTTACTAATGATGCTATCAAAAGTAGATTTCAATATAGTATTTTTTGGAACATTTATATTTTTATCAATTTATTTCAGTTTTAATTCAGTCAAAGTTTAGTTTTATTAAAGTATTTTGGATAATTTAATGAGGTCTTGAACCACTGATTATAACCCCACTTTTGATAAAATTTAGGTGAAAGAACCTATAATTTGGAAGTAAATATTATTTTTTATAAACTGAAATTTGGAGTAAGGTTTGGATTAAAGAACATATTTTTTTAAAACAAACCAATTTTTAGGATTAAAATTTATTTTATCAACTTAATGTTTGGAGTTAGTTGCATGTTTTATACCATATAGAGTATAACCCAATGTTTTACTCAATCATCTATGAGATTTAAATTATGGATTATTTTTGTGATTTCAGCAATGGATTCATTGAAATATTATTATCTTTAAAACCCCATCCACAACTGATCGAAATTCCCATATATAATTGATTATATAATTAGTATTTTTAAGGGTAGTTTTATTTTTATTGAAATTTTAAATTCAATGTTGAACCATTTTTTTTATTTAAATTTTCATGTTTTAGGGTAAAATATTTCATGATATATTTTATTATAATAATATAAATATTCTTGTAGAATATGTTGAGTTTGATCTTCTAAAGAAACATGATTTCTCTAGTATTTTTAAGATTATTAGATTTGAGACATACATGTTTTTATCTATTACTATTTGATCACCATGTTTCTTCAGTTATATCTATTTTAAATATTTTTCTGTAGTTTATTGAAGATTTTATCAGGGTAATACTTTGGGGATATACATATTTACCATTTATTGAGTGTTCACTCTACTTCTCAAAAAGTTTATTCATACTACTTTTAGGTGTTTTCATAATATCTTATCAATGAGAAAAATTAGTGTTTCCTCTTAAAGAAAGATTATTAGTGATTTTAATTTACCTATAAATAATTATTATTTTGGTTGTCACTACAAAAACGTTATGACAAAGTTATTTCAACAAACATCATCTTATCTCTGTATATTTATGGATTGGATTATTTTACTCAGTCATGGTAGAGCATCAGATTCTCTTATTAATATCTATTTTATGAGGATCCATTTAAAATATCCTAACTAGTTATGAGGTGTTAATTTCTTGTACACATATTCATGTGTCATCAAATAAGAAGACAACTTTATTGAATATCATTAAGCTCACTGAATGCGTGTTGCTGAATTGAACTAGGGGATCTCTATTCCCAAAAACACTATATGAATTATTGATTCATTGTAGATTATAATCTATTCATTCTAATTTTTGGAGTTGGTCTCAATGAATTCAACCGAGTCTCTCAATTAGATAATGTATTTGGGATGAGGATGACAATATTTATTTCCTATAAAAGAATTTATACTATTAGACAGTTGTGGTATAACATGGAAAAGTAATATTTTGATACCTTTATGATGTATGATCGTCAAATCATTACTCAAATGAATGAATGTTGACTAAAATAGTTGATGGTGTTGGTACCTTTGTATCTGTCATTGATTTACCAAATAATGCATTAAAATTGATTAGATTTGTACATTTTAAAGGTAATTGAATCTCTACTGTTATAAAATAATCCACACATGTCAAATAATTAAAAACAAAAGAGTTAATTTGCACCATCATGATGTATAATTTTTAAATGAATATAGATGTAGAAAATCATATAAATATTAAAAGGAAAAATATTACTCTAAGGTTTTCTACTCATAAAAATGAAAAAAATTGAAATATGATTATTTTAGCCACAAATGAATTTGAATTTTATGATTTTGTTATTGAAGTGTCTCATTTTGTTAAAATATTTAGTATGTTATATTATAATAAGAGATCCATTAAAAATTATTTCGATGATTTTAGGAAAAACATTCATGGACTAAATGGAAGTTATATTCTATGACTACAAACAAAGCGGGACTATCAAACCTAATTTCCCAAAGAAGAAAGATGATTTAATAAAATTGGAAAAGAAATAAAGAATATTCCAGATAACAAATTTTTATAAAAACAAGGGTAAAAGTTATATTGTTTACATGGTGTGTTTATTAAGACACTAGAAACTATTTTAATTTAATTTATAAATGGATCCCCAAAATCTAAAATCTGTCATTTGTTTCATGGGTGAGTAAAATGTTGAAAAATCCTTCTATTTCTATTCATATGATTCAAAAAACTTCTCAAATATTAAACAATGTTAATATAATTATTTTCATGAAGATAAATATTATTCTATAATAAAAATAATTAAATATCTAATGAATTTTCAAAATACTATTATTAGTGAAAATATTCATTCTTAAAATAGTAAAATGATTTGAAAGAAAAATTTTGAAAATCTGTTTCAAACTGCCCTATGTAAGAATATAGAATTAATGTGTCACATGTTGATGTTGAGTCCACTAAATGGGTTTCTACTATTATTAGTTTTGAAGAAGAATACCCATATTAAATTGTTGGAAAATAATGTTCACCAAAAATAATACTATAGTATTGGATGCAATGGATAAAATCCTAAACTATATAAAAATTATTTCATTCCAAATTTTATGAAACAAAATTAATTTTGAATTTCTTATTTTTATTATAGAATTGATGGCCACTATGACAATAATGTTTTCATGAAAATAGTAATATATTGGTATAAATAAACCCTTTATTTCAAAAAGTTTTTCTAGATTCAGATCTATCAATTTTTGTAAAATGTTTTAGATATACTCATCTAGATCCCAACTCACATTTACAGATAGACCAAAGAAATGTTGGGTACAAAAATTATCTAATATTTAATGTTTTTTGGTAAAATACTATAGGGAAAAAATATATCATGGTATATGGGAAGAGGCTACTCAAGGAACATGACTTGAAATTATTCAAATTTCCATACACTGTCAAAACTATATGGATGATTGCATATAATTAGAGATAATGTTAATGGTAAAATATTTAAAGTTGGAGCATTTGGAGATCCATGAACAATATTAATTAACATTTTTCTGACTATTGAATGGTTGAAGTATAATATAATTAGTATTTCCAAACTATATGTTGATGGATTTTATATTTTTTTTCCAAAAAAACATTTTTTATTTTTAAAAGATAAACGACATACATTTAAAACACTTAGAATTAAATATATTTATAAATTCGATATAAATTACTCTAGTGAATAGAAATAAAACTATTTAATTATTAAAATAATTGAATCCTAGATTTTTTATATTATTATTGGATATCATAATGTAATTTTTTTATCTGAATTATCCAAGTGTATTTTATTTTCAAATTTTATCAGTCTTAAATATGATCAGAATATACATTTTTATTCATGAAACATATGAAAGAATCATATGTCATGTTTTAAATATATTAAAAAGTTACTATATCTAATACTTTAGAACTCATCTACGTGGATTATTTATACCATAAGTAGTATCTTGTTTTCCTACAATATATTTTTTTCACATGATTACAGGATTCACAGAGTATAAATCTAAAAGATTAAAACTAAATAATCTTTTGTTTTAATATGGATTTTGTAAAATAATTCAAAATTTAAAATATTTCAAAATCATTTCATTAAATATTAAAATATGAGAATTGTTTGAGAATATTTAATTTAATTGTTTTCTCATAATCAGTAAATAAAAATATCTTATCTAATCCTAAAACAGCTCAACAAAAATTGGATTGTTAAAAGATAAAATAGAACATGTCATGAAATAAAAATAACAATGTCAAATGAATATAGAACATAATCTTATTTTTTAAATTAAGATACCAATAATTATTTCCAAATCATTAATAGATTATTAATAACGTATTTTCTCAAGAATCCACCCTATGCATAATGGAATAATAGAAAATGAAATTTTGGATACTTTTATATTTTCGAATGAAAACAGTTTATAATTAGGACTATGGAAATCCATCATCAATTAGATCCAAAGTCTGATGAAGGAATACATTATGGATATTCAACTATATATAAATATTTTAGATTGTATAATAAAAATTGAATTATTGTTGATGATTTAATTAATGTGAAGTTTGATTAAATTGATTCTTTTTTCATAATAAATGTTAAACAAATTATGTTTCTAATTATTAGAATAAAATGAGACTTGAACCCTATAAAGATTTATATGATAGTAAATTGTAATATTGTTATAATAAATCTAGTTCACAAGAACATGAAGGTGGAAAACCCAAAAGCATCTTACTAAGTTAGCCTAAATCCTTAAAGGATCTTCATTAAGAACCCGTTATTGGAAACCTATATTTGGAAGCTACAACTATGAAAAATGTATAAACAGAATTGAAACCATTAAAATCCCATCATATTTTGAACCTAAAAATATTGAATTATCCATAATTGGATATAGTTGTATTATTTCTATATTGAAAAAACTAAACAAGTTTAAGATAAAGAAGGTTTTGGAATTAGTTGATAGGGCCACACACCATCCAATAATAGAAACTAAGTGGATCATTTTAAATACTTAATAAAACTAATGTATAATTAATAGAAATAAGGCTAGGAAAGATGTTAAAGGATACAACAAGGAATAATGATTGGATTATGAGGAAACCATTACACTTGATATTAGACTAGAATCCATTACAATCTTTTAAGCTTATGATTTTCATGAATTCTAAATTATATCTTATGGATATAAAATATGATTTTTTTAATGGTTATTTAGTGGACAATTTCTATAGTGTCCATCCTCTAGGTCTTAAAAACCTATATCTCCAAAAAAATGAAACATTATGATTCTTTTTTATGGACATAAAAAAGAATCAACAGCTTTGTATGAATGATTTAGAAAGTTTCTTCTTAAAATGAATTTTATAGTGGGATTACATGATCCACATTTTTATGAAAAATAATTGACTTATTGTTTTATTAGTAAAAACCTGTATAGGTTATATTATTTTTTAAACTTAAAAAATTATTTTTAATTAATTTTCAAAAGTTAATAAAATGGAATTTAAAAGTGTTATGATGACATAATTGAACTCATTCTTGGTTTTAAAAATTTATGAAAATGATTTTGCAAATGATTTGAATCAATGTAAATATATAATTGATTGGTATAAATACATTGAACTAGAAAAAATAACAATTAAGAAAATAACTTTTATAGGAATATAAAACATGATTTTGATTAATATAAAAAACTAGTTGAGAAAATTTATATAGGTTTATTATTGGAACATTATTGTATCTTACATCTACAAGACTATAAACTTTTTTTTTTGTTTTTAACTATGTAATTCAAAGAACCCCCAAACTAATCCCATGTAACTTTTGATAAATGAATTATTAAATATATAAAAGGAAATATTTATATATATTTACTCTATTATAAAAATTATGAATATAATGTAATTTCATTCCCATATGATAATTTTTGTAGGTGTTTTTTATGTAGAAAAAAATGCATCTCGGTAGCATGTCACTTTTAGGAAAGTCCTTAATTTCATTGTATAGTAAAAATAAATATTATTTTTCAGTGTAATTAGGTGAGGAAGAGTCTATATATGTGTGTGTGTGTGTGTGAAGTTGATGTTGACAAGTGTTTTAGAAGAAATGAAACATTTCTTACACTATATTTAATTTTAATCATATCCCAATTCTTTTCTGACAATCTGAGTGAAATTATATTTTAAGAATTATTATGAGTCACTCTAGAATTAAGCATATCTATATATGACATCAATTTCTAAGATATCATGTCCAAAAAGGTGATATATATTTGGAATTCACGAATTTTTTATATCAACTTTTATATATTTTTAACAAACAAATTCTCACATCAAGTATTTATTTAATTATGGGGAAGTTATGTTTATTTAATTTAAAGAAACAAATTTGGTTTTTTAATCCCTCATCGATAATATTATATTTAATTTATTTTTAAGGATTATTATTTTTGATTTTAATAATAATGTTTAATATAATTATTTTAATTTGATATGTTCAATTTTTTATCAAATTTATAAATCTTAAATGACTACACTTATTATTTTACATAAACAAAAATCTCACTCAAAACCCCTTTAGAAAAAATCCTTCTCTCTCATACCATCAATTGTGTGCCCTCTAATCCTCCTTAACACTAACTCCTTTTTCAAACTCTATTATTTAAACAGAATTCCTTATGGATCTAAGAGATAGATAAGACCAAAATAATTGATCTAGATGAATAGATAGGATTGAAGAATCAAAGAATACCAGGTTCAAAAAGAAATTTCTATCATGTAAAAGATGTCGATGTCGAATAGATCATCCAGAAAAATATACTATTGATGAAAGATTTATGTTTTCAATAACTAGAACTCTTATTTAATGGTGAAAATATTTAAAACATTTTTTAGATCGATGTAATGAAAATTTTCAAGAATGCCAAGTTTAGTTTTGCAGATGTAGATGGTATCAATTTTTCTAAGGTAACCATCAAAGAATCTTAAATTTATATAATTAAAAGTTCTAAAATTTATCTTTCTATCCAAAATTAAGTCTATAAATTAAGTATATAATCACTAGGAGATAATTTTCATAAGTCTTAAGATTTAATTTTTTTATTTGGAACATTTGAAGTTAGAAAGTTGATGGTAAAGGATCATGAGGATGACTAGAATGTACTGGTAAGTTTTATTCAGACTACAATAGTTCCAAGGATAGTAGATCCCTATAAAAAAAATTTCCAAGATATTTTCCATATCTTTTTTATGATAAGAATCATAAAGATAAACATCTACACATATATGTTGACATATAGGCATCGATTCTACTAGAGAGATGCTTGGATGGCTTTCTATCTATATGGAAGACTAGTTTCTTTGATTTTGTTTAAGAAAAATATGATTCATTACATCATAATTGGAATAATATGTCACCATATAAGTATTTTATTTTATTTTAACAATAATTTTTTATCATATTTTTAAATCACGTCATTTGGAAAGATAATTCTCTTTGGTGGTGAAGCTAGAGAATAATCTTGTGCTCATGCTCAGAGGGGTGTCGAAGTAAAAATTCTACTAGTTTTGTAATATTTTGTGTTAGAGATGTTGGATAATAATGAATAAAAATATTTTCAGGATAATATATATATCTAATAGTTTCTCTCAATAAAATTATTGTCACCATAATAAGAACACTGAGAGGTGATTTGAGTATCCCAACAACTATAGTGGGAGTTCTTCGAGTCCCAAGATCATTTGACGAACCTTGTGGTGATTATAATGCTGTTGATATTATCTTTAGTCCATCAAGAATATGAAAACCTATTTAATCAATTTTTATTTATACTACTGAAGAAGTTGACCAACCATTTCTAATGGATAAGGAATAAGTTGACTTTCCTAGAATGAAGAATTAAATTACTAAGGATAGGGAGGCACAATCCCCTATTATTGATTAATTATTTGAGTAATAATAATTTTCTAATGGTTTTGGGGAATGATTAAAAGAAAATAATATTTAATATAATATTTAAATAACAACTAGATTTCAAGATGAGCTGGTAGATTATATAGAAGAGGAGGGACTCACGAAGAGGAATATATTAATAAAAAATCTCATGATAATGAAAAAAAATCACACTTCAGCAGTTATCTACTGAGATGATATGATGTCAGATAGATTCTATTGTTGACTATTATTAAGAAAATACTATTTAGTAAGGTTGGGGAGGAGACTGAATTCCATGGAGATTTTCATCCCCATCTAGTAAAATAATGGAAGTGGAGCCTCATTCCCTTGAAAAAGATAGTAAACCATAAAGTAGAGATGAAAATGAATATTATAACACTATTAATACACATATAGAGGATATGATTTATAAATCTAATCAAAATTGTAATGTTAATTTTCAATTTCATAGAGATCTGGAAAAAACTAAAAATTCTTTTGATGATTTGAGGAACTCAGGTATTTAAATAATAGATTTATAATTACATTAGGAATATCTAGAAAATGTGAAAAAAAATTGGATATCTAAAAGTGGTTTAAAATAATTTAAAAGAGTATTGAATGATAAAATTTGGAATATCAGAGTTGTTTTAATTTTTATGTCTTATTTTGGATATTTGAAAAAGTATTTCTGAAGTCAATTTTAATCCATATGATCTAGTAAAAACCAAACATAGGCTTTTACCTCCATTGAAACTACATATATATATATTATTAGAAAAATTTAATGTATTATATTACTATTGTATATAACAAGGGATAAGATTCAGAACATAAATTGTGATAAAATGCCACATCACACTATTTTGGCCAATTAGAATAAGATTTTGGAAAGGTTGACATATACAAAACCTGATATTTTGTTCTTATTCCATCCACTTGGTGACATTATAGAAAATTATATTTACTCAACTGAATTACTTCATGAACTTATAGATGTGAATTAGGTTGACACATAGATGTTTATTTTCAAGTAAATGTAATTGATTAAGTGGCATCTAAGGTTATTAAAATAAAATTTGGAGCTGTTGATGGTAGAGATTAAGGTTTTTCATAATACTATTTGTGATTATCAAACCATAGAATCATCATTAGGAATGAAAGAGCTTAATTCTTTATTAAATCCTAATCTATAGGGCACCCAAATTTTCAAATCCAAAACAATTTGTAATAAAATTTCATTATTATAAGTAATTAATTTTATTGAATTTTTTTATCTATTTATAAAATATTTTTATTAATTATTATAATCATTTTTTTTGTTTAAGGATACTCATGTTTTAGGATGAATTTATCTTTGGATAAAATTAACATTGACTAATAGATTTATATAATAGTAACCATTTCTTATTTCAAAATTAAAAATTATTTTTGATTTCACAAAATGTGGAAAATTTTGGATAAACACAATATTTCTATATCTATGTTATTCTATAATATGTTACATTAAAATTCATATATATTTTATTATTTTTTTAGTGGGGAAAAGGATAAATTTAGATTAATATATTATTTTCAAATCTTTTTTACTATGATATAATCATTTTTTTAATTTTTTTATTTTATTAAAAGTTAATTTTTTAAGTTTATGTTAATTTTTATGGGTTTTTTGGTAAAAAATAAGTATATTGTTAGATATATGTTGATCCAAAAATTTCAGCATTGTCTAATTGATTTTTTAGCCCACTAACTATAAAGACATTGCCTTAAAACATTATATAATCTTGGATTAAGTTAATAATTCACATTGAGGATCTTTTCAAGTTTAGAGTTTTAGAGAATTAGGTCGTCACTTTTCCATTACATCCCAAAAGTGACAAAGTAGACACTACTACTTAGTTCCTATTATTTTTCACAAAATAAAAATTCATGAATAAACGAGTCATGTCTTGTTCCATGTTTTAGACAACATGAATTTTTATTGATCCCATCCTTGATCCGATTCCACTTTATGCCCTGTGAAAAACATTTAAAAAACATGGGATGAGCATCAATAGGTCATTAAGGGATACACAATGAAGGAAAACTGTCATTTTTTTAAAACAACAAATAAACCATGAATACATTATCATAAGTAATACTTTTCACCTTTATGAAGTAGTAAATACTCTTAACTGAATAAAAGATCATTGATTACCCTTTTGTAACAAAAATTTTACCATAAAACCCATATAAATAACACATAACATATAAAGGAAACATGGACCATAAACATACTTAAATGGAATAACCATACGGTCGACTTCCACACATATCACTAAATATAATAGCCATACGACCGACTTCCATAGCCAATGAATTGGAGGTTATAACATAACCACCCATCCTGTTTTATCACGACCCCACCCATTATTGGGTTTTTCATGTAACCACCCATCAAATTTCCAAGTACAATTATAAAATCATCACACATACCACAAATATAAAAGAAAGGAAACATTTCAACATTTCAATCATAATATATCACATAAATATATTGACATAAAAAATCCCTTATCAAAACCATTTTCAATACCGAAATACATAAAAGTGTATATCTTATTTATTTTCCTTTTAAAAACCTTACAACTTTTTATGGAATCTAAAGATCAAATAATACTCACGGCGGCGGCAAGGTCCTTCACACCGCTTATGTTAATAATTAACATTATTTTTTCCATTTAGTAAAATGCTTCGTAGAAAAATATTCCCTTTGAATGAAATTAAAATTAAAAGTTGGTTATGTAGTGTTTAAAATAATGTTGTGTATAAAACAATATATGCCTCAATGAAAGGAAATTGAGACGAAGTCCCTTACCCCGTGCCCGACTTGACCTGTTCGTACTTTAATCTCCTGAATAATAAACTAATGTTAATTTTTACTTTCTCATGAACCTTTTTCTTGTTTATTATTCCTTTTATATCAATTACTAAAATGTCATATATATTATGTATTCATTTAAGTTAATAATGTTCATTTTGTTGATATTTGGTACTTGAGTCAAAAATTGACTTCTTATAATTACAAGTTGTTCATTTGGAAAAACATTCAATATATCTCAAATGATATTAATGATTTAGATATAATATATATCATATATATTCAATATATACATGTATTTATAATATTACATAACATTTGGAGATAATAAATGAAATGCATTGTTCATGGAGATGGTAAGTCGTATGTACGAATAACGCTACTTCTATTTCTATTTCATATTGTAATTGAATTGAAACATATTGATACCTAAGAATATTATAATTATAGTATAATATCATATATAATTTCATTAACACTACTCTTTATATGTTCCACTTAAGGCATGAACGAGTCATATCACAATTAGGGGGCGGTATTCCGCACATCCTCAAATGAGATTATCGTATTTACCCATTATGGAAACCATAAAGGTATTATATAAATTAAAAATTCAGAAGCATAGAAACAAATAAATATAATATATATATATATTATATATAAATACAGTTCCATTATAAGGGCCACCATGAGAGGCGGTTGGATATATTTGAACAATCATCATTTCGTGAGGCAGTAGTTCGTCGTCCACAGAAAGAGTATGTTCCATACCCATTAGACAGAGGTGTGTGTATGTGTAGTTTGAATCCTTCTCATAACAACATAATACTATATTTAGGATACATTTTTTGTTTTAAAATAAAGGAATAAAAATAGTTATGGGGTTGGAGAGGTAAAATAAAACATAATAACTTAAGAGAAGATGATACCATTAATTCTGTAACACCCTTTGGTTTGAAAAAAAATTGTAAAGACCCAAAAATATCAAGGAATTATTTTTCGTAAATAATTTGGAATTTTAAGAGTCTTCGGTTTCTGACGGCGCATGATTTCGAGGACCCAGGTGCCCGGAATTACAGTCTGAAGTTTTGTTTGTGTGCGTTCAGTAAACGTACATGTGGATTTTTTTATCTTTTAAACCGGTGCTCAGAATTGAAATCTAGGGGCACCAATGAATTCGCAGCATCGGTATTCACTTAAGGGGACCTTTACCGTAGTTGTGTTTTATGCGGGTTGAATGTTATAATTTGGAGATTTAACTTAAATTAAATAAAATTGTTGTACACAATTTTATTGTTTAATAAGTGGTTATTTCAACCAATGGGAATTTGGGGTGGGTCCCACCCCCCAGATGACCTCCGTTGGGAGGATAATGTGTGTGGGGCCCACATGAACCTAACCCCTCAACTCTCCATTGAACCCCCTTGAACTTCCCAATTAAATTTTTCGCCAACCCATACTTCATTAATTAAGGTGGAGCCTCTCCACCTCGCACTTGTAGTCATTAATATGACAACACCATTAATTAATTGATTGAACACCACAATTAATTAATTAAATTAAGTGTTTGAATTTTGAAAAATGTGGGAGAATAAAATAATAGCCTAAACTATTATTTTCGGGGGTACTTCTTGTGTTGGGAAAGATCTGGAGAATTAAAAGAATATTGTTCCTCTCTCGACGAAGAATGTCAATCTTCAACGAAGAACACGAAAAACATCTCTATCGACGCATCCTCTTTGGACGCATCCTGATGTCAATGAAATCGATGTCCATATTCCACGATGCTCGACCTCAGTGACGCACGTCTTCCACAGCTTGTTGATGTGGACAGTTCCTGATATTGAGGTAGGGGTTTTTTATTAATTTTAATGGAATTAAAATTAAACTCTTGTTCTTCGAGATATTCCTTAATTTGACTTTGTCCAATTGATATCAACTAATACGAAGGGTTCCAGCCGAACCAACATGGCCTGACGACCCTCCGTTGGTTACTGTTGTTTTGGTGATGGGGGTTATGTTAAGAAGGCGCGGTGTTGTCGCCCCATGTCGGAGGAGAACTATGGGACGAGGAAGAAGGCGGTGTCAGCGACCAGAGGTAGTGGAAATTGTGTTCCGGCAATGTATAGAAGGACCTCGTCCCATATCCAAGGGCCGATCTACCAAAGATGAACCGGCCAGGTAAAACTGGTCGGCCCGAAGGAACCACAGCGCCATGAGGGCGCTGTGCTGCAGAGAACCACAGCCCACGCTCCACGGGGGTGGGGGGATCTCTTTCCTGAACCGGCGGTGCCACCCTTCTATCCGAATGGCCTTCCCAGCACGAGCGGCCTGTGCAGGTCGCTCTTCTCCCGTGTGGCACCTGCTGGTGCGGCGCCTTCTCCAACCCGGCCGGCCGATGATCCGGCCGGTTCGCCCACCGAAGCGGCACGCAGAGCACGGGCCATTGTCCTCCACATCACGGCGCCCTTTGTGATGCCGCAGTCTGTTCGGTCCGGCCAGCCAGTTCCTCGTCGACCGAGGGGCCCGCTGTTGCAGGTCGTTGTCCTTCCCTCTTCGTGTGGCACCTGATGTCTTGGTCCTCTTCGGTCACTTCCTCCTCTATCATCACCATCTCTATCTAAATAAAACAAGGATCAATGGAGGGTCTTTGGGCCATGTTTGTTCGTCCCGCACCCTCCGCGTTAGGCGGTATCAAAATGCCGAAGATAAGACATGGTTTCAACGAGGTATGAAGAAAAATGTTATTAAATTAAAATTGAAACAATCCACCTAACTTGATTAAGGTTCATTTGTCGACGAGCTATGGAAGACAAGCGTCGTGGTGGTTAGGAATCATGGATGATGGTTTTGTTCCATAACCATTGGAGGAAGAGTGAGGTAGTTAGTGTTCTTATGGTGTCACCTCCTTACTTGCCCCGGTTGAAGTAGTAGATGATAGTGACCGTGTCCCACACGTTCTTCATCGGAGTTGTATGTCATTGAAGAATGGTTTTCTTCATCGAAAGAAGAACACTATTCTTCTCTTGATCTCTCCCAAAATTCTCCCATCACAACTAGTGCCAAACTAAAATAATAGATAAGGCTATTATTTTATTCACACATTTAATTCAAAATTCAAACACTTTAATTTATTAGTTGAAGAGTTGAATTAATTAATTAAAATGTGTTGGAAAAAATTAAAGAGAGATGGAGGGAGGTGAAGGGATCTCATTCATTAAGGGGGAGTTGTCAAATTAATTAAAGGGGGTGTTAATAGGGAGTTGAGGGGAGGTGATAAGTAAGGGCTTCTGTGGGTCCCACCTCACAAATATCCTCTCATGAGAGGTTATGTGGATGTGGGCCCCACCAATAACATCCCCATGTAGGATATAACTAGTCAAGATAAATAAAATAGTTCACAACCATTTTATTTAACTTTTTTATTAAACCCCAAAAATTAAGTTCTCCTCCCGAGAAAACACGACTGTGGTAATGGTCCCCCTAAGAAAATACCAGCACAGCGAGTTCATTGGTGCCCTTATATTTCAATTCTGAGCACCGGTTCAAAAGGTATAAAAACACGCACGTACATTTACTAAACGTACGAGAACAAAACATCAGAATTTGATTCTGGGCACACCGGGCCTCGGAATCTGGCGTCGTCAGAAACTGCAGACTTGTAAAATTCCAAATAATTTAAGTAAAATATTTCCTTGAAATTTCTGGGTCTTTATAGCCTGACCCTCCATGCAGATGAGTAGCAGACAGTAGAGGTACCTCCCAGTCAGAGTCAGTGGTTCAACCGTGGTGGACCACCGGGAGCAGGCGGACGAGGCAGAGTAGTTGGCTGAGCAGCAGGAGATGACGATGTTTTGAGACTCTACCACCACCACCAACAAGAGGACCACCCTGACCACAAGGATATGGAAAACAAGAGAAAGCTCAGTTCCAGGCAGTCGAGGCCTATGACCACGGCGCACCTAAGAATATTTGAGGTACTATCTGTGTCTACTTCACCCTTGCTGAAGTACATATAGACACAAGTGTGAGTCATTACTTTATTGTCGATGCCCTTGTTCAGAGTTCAGAGATTTTAACGGAGCTGTTGACTAGATCCTTATGGCTATAGACTCATACGGGAGAAGACTCGATGATTGCGCACTGGTGCCGGCAGTGTGAGATTAATCTAGGAGGCGAGAGCTTCGGATGGGATCTTTTTCTAGCAGTGTCATGGCCTTACGACGTCATCTTGGATATGTACTGGTTGACTACAGTCTATGCTCAGATCGACTGCATTAGGCGCAAAGTGTGGTGTGTCCGCATAGATGGGACTAGGTTTACCTTCACCGGTGAGAAGGGATCCTTTGCAGCATACGATGGACTTTCACAGAAGAGAGGGAAGTCGATCACACATCAGTTGCCTAGTCTAATCCTCGGAGTAGTTGATGTGCGGAGTCCATGTTTTCCTGTTATGGTGGATCAGTATGCGGATGTTTTTCCTGACAAAATTCCAGGACTACCTCTTTGTAGATAGGTAGACTTCTACATAGACATGTACCTCGGGACAGTACAGATATCTACTCCAGTATATTGGATGGCTCCTGCTGAGCTTTGTGAGCTACGGGTACTGCTGGAGGACTTGCAGGGGAAGGGATTTATCTGACCCAGTGTTTCACCCTGGGCATCTCCGATTTTGTTTTCCACGAAGGCGGATGGGAGCTTACGACTGTGTGTCGACTACCGTCTCCTGAATCAATTGATTATGAAGAACATGTACCCACTTCTGAGGATTGACAACCTCTTTGATCAGCGCAAGGGAGCACGATGGTTCTCGAAGACAAAACTCAGGTCAGGCTATCACCAGCTCAGTGTTCGAGATGAGGATGTGCAGAAGAAAACCTTCAGGTTTCTGTATGTCCACTACGAGTTCCTGGTTATGCCCTTTAGTATAACCAACACTCCAATGACGTTCTTGAGTAGCATGAACAGGATCTTCCAGCCTTACCTCGATTGATTTGTCATATTTTTCATCGACGACATGCTGATTCACTCGACTACTAATGAGGAGCATGCCTACCACTAACGGGTTGTATTTTATAACCTCCGAGATCACCATCTTTATGGTAAGCTCTCGAAATGCCAGTTTTGGATTCTAGAGGTTCATTTCTTAGGACACGTCATCTCGGAGGCTGGAGATGCAGTGGATCCAGCGAAGATCGAGGCAGTACTTGCTTGGGAGCCACCCAAGAGCATGACAGAGGTGCGATGTTTCCTGGATCTGGCTGGGTACTATTGGAGATTTGTTCCAGACATCTCGAGATTTGTATCACTACTTTTAGCATTGATGGAGAAGGTGAAACCCTTTGTGTGGTCAGATAGATTCCAGTAGAGCTTTCAAATGCTGAGACAGAGATTGACTAGTGCACCCATCTTGAGGCTACCGGAGGAGGGCGTTGGGTACGTAGTTCACTGTGACGCATCTGGGACCGGACTCTGGTGTGTCCTGATGTAGGAGCAAGCGGTGATCGCATATGGTTCGCGGGAGTTGATACAACATGATCAGAACTATGCTACCCATGACCTGGAGTAAGCAGAAGTAGTCTTTTCCTTGAAGATGTGGCGGCACTATCTAATGGACGAGTGCTTTACAGTCTACCCTGACCACCAGAGTCTCAGGTACATCTTCTCACATAAGGACCTAAACCTAAGACCACGGTGATGGCTTGAGTTCCTCCAGGACTATGACTTTGAGATAGTCTATACTCTTGGGAAGGGGAACGTTGTAGCTGATGCTCTCAGTCGAAGATCGGGCATTCAGCTGCTAGGAGAGGCGACGAAGTAGCTAGCCGCATTGAAGATATCCTTTGTGGATATAGATGGAACATCCTTTCTTCAGTCTCTCATAGTCACTCCTCCACTTCTTCAGTGAGTCAGGGAGGCACGGCATGGGAACGTTGACTGTGAGATGCGACATTCTCGGATATCCACAGGGCAGGCGCCTGATGGATTTTCTAAAGGAGGGGAGCACGTCATCCTTTTCAGGGGATGTACTATGGTAATAGTTGAACTACAGGAGGAAGTGATGAGGGAGTTTCAATCTTCCCCTCTAGATGTACATCTAAGAGTGGGGAAGATGTATCAGGACCTCAGACGACGTCACTAGTGGTCAGTTATGAAGAAGTCTTTAGCAGAGTTTGTATCACGATGCCTCACTTGTCAGCAAGTGAAGGCAGATCACCGGTTACCAGCAGTCATTGTACAACCCTTAGTGGTCCTAGAGTGGAAGTTGGATGGGATATCCATGTATTTCATGACAGGGATTCCATGTATATCCAGAGGACACGATTCTATCTAGGTGATCATAGACAGACTCAGCATGTCAGCCCACTTTTTTCCGATCAGAGAGAAAGGCTCAGTAAAGAGCTTAAAACACCTCTATGATCATGAGATCATACGGCTTCATGGTGTGTCATCATCTATCATTTCCGATCAATATTCTCGATTCACTTCCTGGCTATGGAAGGGGTTACAGGAGGCTTTTGGGACGCAGCTACGTCTGAGCACCGCCTTCCTTCCTCAGACGGACGGCCAGATAGAGAGGACCATTCATACTCTTGAGGAAATCTTCCATGCATGTGTCCTAGACGTTGGTCGTAGCTCAGAGGATCACTTACCCTTGGTGTGGTTTTATTTCCACAATAGTTTCCACTCCACCATCAGGATGTCCCCTTACGAGGTATTGTACGGCTGACCATGCCGATCACCACTATGCTGGACTGACCTAGGGGAGTCAGTACTTGTAGGACCAGAGATGGTTCAGGCTACGATGGAGAAGGTGCAAATCATCCAGTAGCAGATGAAGACTACACAGAGCAGACAGAAGTCCTATGCTGATAGGAGACAAAGACCACTGGAGTTCGAGGATAGTAGTCACGTCTTCCAATGGGTCTCATCTCGACGATGTCTATGGAGATTCGGCTGGGGCAGAAAATTATCTCTGTGTTTCATCAGAACTTTCCAGGTCCTCAACAGAGTAGGCGAGGTGGCTTACCATCTGGCCCTTACAAATCAGTTGCACCAGGTGCATGACGTCATCCACGTATCTCAGCTGAGGAGATACGTGCATGACCTGACCCACATCATCGATCATGGGGAGATAGACCTCGATGACAGGGCGACATTCATAGAGGTCCTGGTGGAGATTAAGGATCGACAGGAGCAGGTCCTTCATTTATGGTCAATTCCTTTGGTGCACGTTCTCTGGCTGTACATGAATCTTTAGGAAAGCACATGGGAGCGGGAGGCTCATATGTGTGCTCAGTACCCCCTTTTGTTTTCTTAGTGTATGTAGTAGCTTTACGAGGACACAAATCACTGAGGTGGGTGTAATTTAAAGACACAAAAATTTCAAGGAAATTTTTTTCATAAATACTTTGTAATTTTACGAGTCTACGATTTCAAACGAAACCTGATTCCGAGGCTCGGCGTGCCCGGAATTAAATTAGAATGTTTTGTTTGGGTACATTCAGTAAACGTACATGCAGGTTTTTCTATCTTTTAAACCGGTTCTCAGAATTGAAATCTGAGGGCACCGTTGAACTTGCACTGTCGATATTCGCTTAAGGAGACCTTTACTCCATTTGCGTTTTATGTGGATTGAATGTTATAATTTAGGGATTTAACTTATATTAAATAAAATTGTTGTACACAATTTAATTGTTTAAGAGGTGGTTATTTACACCAAAGGGATGTTGGGATGGGACCCACCCCCCACATAACCTCCCATGGGAGGATAATGTGCATGGGACCCACATGACCCTAACCCCTCAACTCTCCCTTGAACCCCCTTAAGCTTCCCTATTAATTTTTGAGCCAACCCATACTTCATTAATTATGGTGGAGCCTCTCCCCCTCCCACTTGTTGTCATTAATATGATGACACCATTAAATAATTGATTGAACACCACAATTAATTAATTAACATAAGTGTATGAATTTTGAAAAATGTGGGAGAATAAAATAGTAGCCAAAATTATTATTTTGGGGGGCACTTGTTGTGTTGGGAAAGCTCTAGAGAATTAAAAGAATAGTGTTCTTCTCTCAACGAAGAATGTCGTTCTTCAATGAATAATGCGAAGAACTTCTCTATCAATGCGTCATCTTCGGACACATCCCGACGTCAACGAAATCGACAATTGAATTCCGCAACACCCGACCTCCACAACGCACGTCTTCTGCGGCTCGTTGACGTGCACGCTTCTTGAAATCAATGTAGGGGTTTTTGATTAATTTTAATGGAATTAAAATTAAACTCTTGTTCTTCGACGTATGCCTTAGATTGACATTGACCAATTGATATCAACAAATACGGAGGGCACAAGCCAAACCAACATGGCCCGATGACCCTCCGTTTGTAATTGTTGTTTTGGCGACAGGGGCTAAGTCAAGAAGGTGTGGTGCCATCACAGCACGCCAGATGAGAACCACAGGATGAGGAAGGTGGTGGTGTCGGTTACCGTACGAAGTAGTGGTCGTGTGTCGGCCGCATAGAGAGGAACTGCGGCCTGGATCCGTGGGCTGCTCGGCAGAAGAAGAACTGGCCATCTAAAGCCGGTCAGGCCGAAGGAACCGCGATGCCATGAGGGTGCCACGCTACGGATAATCGCAGCCCTCTCTCCAAAGGCTGCTTCAATGGAAAATTGGTCGGCTGCCTGCCTGCCGGGTTGAAGGAGGCAGCGGCACCCTCAGGTGTCGCGCGGGAGAATCGTGGCCTGCCCATGGGGGCCGCTCATGCCGTGAAGACCAGTCGACTTCGACCAGCCGTACAGGACATGTGGCGCTACTCAGCGCCGCCGGTTCGAGAAACCAAAGGGTCGCACCCCCCGCACCGCTCGGCCTGCTGAGCCGAGCCGCGGCCAGCCGTCGGGCTGGGCCGCACCGCGCCGGGCCACACCCCACTATGCTGGGCCATGCTACACCGGGATGGGCTGACCCCCCCCCTAATGGGTCAGACCCACCGATCTAGGTCGAACTGACTTGCCATCCCACTAGGCTTGACGGGTCGGGCCTATTTCACTTAAACGTGAATAACTTTAAGATTGCATGTCTGATCGACGCACCGTCTGCAGAACTGGGATCCTTGTGACGAGATGGTCCTTTTAGATACTCAAGGTGAGTTTTAGATGCCTTTGGAAAATGTTCGGGTTTCGAATGGGCGTAATTCTAACCGAGCCCTTAGAACGGAAAAACCATATTCTCTTAGACTGGGTGTATGATTGACGCATCGTCTGTCGCGTTGGGTTCCTTTTGATGAGACAAAAATTCAGGATACATCAACTCTGGACTTCGTGATAGTTGATGTATTGACCCCCCTTTGCTCTAGAGCATACCCTCCCAGAATCGAGCATGCTATGTGCTGGAACCCTAAAGCTGGCTGCGACAGCGACGACTACCGTACTGGAATCCTCCGTGGGTTTGACGACGACGACAACCGTAATGGAATAATCTGTGGGTTCGACAATGATGACAACTATACTGGAATCCATCATGGGTTCGACAGTAATGACTATTGTACTTTTATCCTAAGTGGGTCCGATAGTTTGACTTTTGTACTAGTATCCTGAGTGGGTCCGACAGAGCAGCTAGTCTAGTATCCTACATGGGTCTGACATCTTAGCTAGTCTACTATCCTACGTGGTGAAAACAGCTTAGATGAATCAGTGACTACATCGGATCATATATATCTCTATACGAAAGATGTATACCTGTGTGAGTTGAGTCCTTAGTTTCAATCATTATCATTGATGTGATTGACTTGCTTTCCTGTGTGGACTGGGTTATGCATGGGCTCGAGAGTTGGAGCCGAATAGGGATTGATGACTTAGGTATATGTCTGGACATATACCAAAGTTGAGTTGGTTGATAATTCAGGATTTTATCATTATTCAGTGGTTTGTTCTTCATGGATTCTAGGAGACCTTCGGAGGTTTCAGGGTCCCTACTGAGTATCATATGCTCACCACTGGATGGGCTATGCCAGCTCTACGTTGTGTTAGATGCAGATGACGGACAACACTGATCAAGGTGGAGGCTTGTGGAGCTGGACGGTACCCGGAGGTGGACCACTTGGTGAGATGTACACAGTGTGGATGGCTGGACCCGAGGTGATGAAGAAGGCCATCTGTACCCACCCTTCGGGTGGGAATGCCTGAGGACGACTCAGTGGTTTATGTTTTAATTTACTGCAGTTGTACTAGCTTTTCTGTTGTACTGTACTTACTATTGGGCATGTATTTTCAGCCCCTTTCCTTTCAAAACTTACTTTTGTATTCAGTATTACTTATTTCTTTATTCGGTTGTGTACTCAGTTGTGTTTCTTTACTTTTATAAAGGCAATGCATTCCCTTTTTATTGGGATTTACGCCTTTGGTTCTAGTCACCAGCCCCTGGCCAATGGAAGGCGGGCTTAGGGTAGTCACGACACTGGCCCCGAGAATAGGTCGTGACAAAAAGGGTTTGTTGAAGTGACGTCTTCCGAAGTTAATGCTTCTTAGGTGAAATAGAGGGATATTGAGAGCTTATTTTGGTAGGTTTTGGATGAGTTAAGGGTCTTTAGAGTTGTGAATAATGGGTTAGAGATGCTGGCTTTTTATAAGGGAGAGGAGGGGCTCTTTCAAAATATATGAAAATATTATTTTATCATATAATGATTTTAGGCTTCTAAAGATCCAAATATAATTAAATTATAAGATAAGATGACTCATGGTATAAATAAAATCATACCATAAAAATTGGACAAGTATTGGATAATACTTTGATCTTTGTAATCTTATTTATTTAAATCTTTTATTAATTTGGTAGACACTGGGTCATTATTGTGTCATACATAATTTTATTTATAAAATTTATAAAATTTATTAAACAAAATACCATGTTGTAGGAAATCTTGTTATCCTTCTAATTAATTTTTATAGTTGAAAAGAAAACTTATATAACCCTATGTAAAAATTAATTTACTAAAAGATATTTTTTGTACAATTTTTTCCTTTACATTAAGTTAATTAAAATAAAGTGTCATTATCACTCCAATGTGGCTCCATGGGGTCCCAAAATCGACCCAAAGATGCCCATGGTCTGATATGTATCAACCAATAATGTTAGGACACATGTTATCTGAATTTTATATTATTATGATAATATTTTTTTACCCTTATTTACCAGATTTACCCTTTAACCATGGTAAATAAAACTTTCACTGAAGTAGATATTCATAATGCCTATAAATAAAAGTTAACAAATTACATAATTTGGACCTCATGATTCATAATATGAAATCCATTTTTCCAAATTAAAAACACATAAGTGGAATAAATTAATTTAAAATTAATTCTCGTTGTCAAAACAATATGACTATTTCTAAGAAATAATAACTATCAAAAGATTGACACTTATTTATGTTCAATTTCATAGAAAAATTACATCTAATGACCAACATTGGATTAAATAGTAAAAAAATAATCTGTTTAAACTTTAAAAGAAATTAAAAAGGTAATATAACCATAAAAATAAATTAGATGAAAAGGTAGTTTTGAGTTAAAATACAGTATATTTAACTATTCTTTAAAAATGAATCTTATCAGAAAAATACAAAAAAAATCCAAAGATAATTTTGATGTCTCAATTCTAAAGGAGAATTTTACTGGGTCAAATAGAACATATAAAAGTGACCAAAAGTTTATTTAAATAGGGTTCTCCATCAAAAGGCAGTAAATCAAAATTTTAATATAAATATACTTAAAATTAGATTTATTCACATTTTAAGCCTCTAATTTTAATTGGATAAATTTAAAAACATTTAACAAACATGTATAATAATATTTTAGTTAGTTCTATTCATTCCCACCAATACAATGGTTATGTGTTAACTACCATTATATATAATCATATTATATTGTTAGTGAGCAATGTAATATTTCAAAGAAACTCGTTGTTGCGTATCAGGTACTCCATCGAACATAGAATCCCCTTTAAAGTAAAATTAATATTTAATTCACAAATATTAATAAATATGATAATGTCATATTTCTTTATTTACATGGGATGTTACATCCTTCCCCTATTAGAAATTGTTTCATCACAATTTTATTACCTTATCAAATAAATGGTGGTATTTATCCCTCATAGCATTTTAAGATTCTAATGTTGCCTCTTCAACCATATGGGTATTTCACAAAAACATTATCTGGTGAATTACATTATTCCACAATATTTTCTCCCTTCGGTGAAGAATCTGGACTTGTTATTCCTCATAAGAGAGATTCTCTTCCAACTGAACTACCTCTGGGCATAAAACATGAGATAGATCTGGCATATACTTTCTCTACATTAATTCATGAAAAACATTGTTTACTAAGGAAAAAATTGGAGGTATAATCACTGTATAGGAAACAGATCCCACCTTCTCTAGGATTTCATAAGGTCCAATGAACCTCGGTCTCAAATTTCCTTTCATACCAAAACACATCACCCTTTTCCATGGAGAAACATTGAGAAATACCTGATCACATACCTCGAAAGAGAGATCCTTCCTCTGGTTATCTACATAACTTTTCTGCATGCTCTAAGTTGTTCTCATTTGATTCTAAATGAACTAAACATTCTATGACATCTCATCTACCAATTCTAGTCCAATTAGCTTCCTTTCACATACTTCATCCCAAAAAGATGGAGTTCGACAACGCTTTCCATATAATCCTTCAAACGGATCAATCTGTATACTGGAATTAAAGTTTTTATTATAAGAAAAATCAACCAAAGAAATATATGGGTCCCAACTTCGCTGGTAATCTATTGAACAAGAACGTAACATATTCTACAAGGTCTGAATTATTTGTTCTGACTGCCCATCTGATTGGAGATGAAAAGTTGTACTAAAATTTAATTTAGTACCCAACGACTTCTGAAGGCCTTTCCAAAAGTTATAAGTAAACATGGGATCATGATCAAATACAATGGAGAGGGGAACACCATGCAACCTGACTATCTATTTAACGTACAAATGAGAAAGTTGATCTAGTGAAAAAGTATCATTAATATGAATGAAATAAGAATATTTATTCAATCGATCAACAATTACCCAGATTACATTGTTACCTCGAGATGTCTCTGGTAATCCCACAATGAAGTCCATGGATATTTTTTTTTCATTTCCACTCTGGCACTGGTAAATACTGAAGCACCCATTTCGTTAACTGCCACTCTAATTTAACCTACTAACAAATCAAACACTTTATAGTAAAATCATCAATAACTCTTTTCATTCCATCCCACCAGTAATACTCCCTTTGATCTATATACATCTTAGTATTATAAGGATGAAGTGAAAACGGGGAACTATGAGATTCACATAACAACCCATTCTTTAACTGTGAATCAAAAGTCACACATAATCTCTTTCAAAATCTCAAAACACCATCACCATAAATGTTAAAATCTGGAAACTTACCCTTCTAAACCAACTCTACCTTTATCTGCAACTCACTGTCTTTCTTCTGTTCTTGCATAATTCTGTCTGATAGAGATGATCTCACTGACATCTGAAACAAAATAGAAGAATTCTCTACACCAACAAATTCTATGCCATTGTTTATCAAAACAAAAACCAAATGATATTGTTCCAAATATAGCATGGTTAACGAAGAATAACATTTTATACTCAAAGCATCAGCCACTTTATTTGATTTTCCCAGATGGTAAAGGTTCGTTCAAACATAATCTTTGATTAATTAAAACCATATCCTATTTCTCATGTTTAATTCTTTTTGACATAATAAATATACTTTAAAATTTTGTGGTCAATATATATTTCACATTTTACTCCATACAAATGATGCCTCCAAATTTTTAAAGCAGAAACATCACTAGCTAATTACCAATCATGTGTAGGGTAGTTTAACTCATGAGGTTTCAACTGACGTAAAGCATAAACAATTACCCGATTATTCTTTATAAGGACACAACCAAATCCTTTCAACAAAGAATCACTGTAAATAAAAAACTCACCATTTTTGAAATAATTTCCAAAATAGGAGCATTCACCAATCTTTATTTCAATTCTTGAAACCATTCATCACATTCTTTTGTCCAAATGAACTTAACACCGTTTCGCGTTAACTTAGTCATTGGACTAGAAAACTGTGTGAAATTTTCAACAAACATCCGGTAATAACCTGCCAAACCGAGAAAACTATGGATCTCAGTTATTATTTTTGGTTCTTGGCCATTCATGAACAACTTTTATTTTTTCAGGATCAATAGTTATTCTATTTTTTGAAACAATGTGACCATGGAAATAAATTTTTGGTAACAAAAACTCACACTTACTGAATTTCCCAAATAATTTCTTTTCATTTAAGGTTATCAACACAAACCTTAAATTAAATTCTTGTTCCTAATTTCATTTAGAATAAACCAAAATATCATCAAAAAACGCAACCACATTTGGACAATATTTCTCATGGAATATACCATTGAATTCGTCCAAATCAAGAGCATCAAACTCCACACTATCGCTGATATTTTTCATCATCGACCACCACTGATCAGCTTCACCCACAAAATGGTAAATATTTAGACTAACCTTTTGATGTTATGAACACACCAGGACATCAAAAAATTTCTCTAATTCTTTAATCCACCCTTCATCTAGTACAAGTTCAGATGATCCTATAAATGATGGGGGATGTTTCATCATGAAAT
The DNA here is from genome assembly GCA_963277665.1 of Viscum album. Taxonomy (NCBI): domain Eukaryota; kingdom Viridiplantae; phylum Streptophyta; class Magnoliopsida; order Santalales; family Viscaceae; genus Viscum; species Viscum album. The sequence continues at coordinate 694,423,411 of OY728164.1, forward strand.
GCTCTACTACTGACATATTCCTTTATGGTTGATCTGGTGGATCTCGTTCATGGATAAAACCACAATTTATATCCTGAGTCAACTATTCCATCACTACATCAATCTTTTCAGTTTCAAATCCAACCATCTTAGGATATTGACTTGGAAGGTTGTTTAACTCCTGATTTAGTCCCAACATAGTTACCTTTTTTCCTCTGCATAAAAAAATTCTGAACACATAAATATCTTAGGTGATGAAACATGGTAACATATAAATGATGTCATTTAAATATTAATATAAATTAATTTATGGATATTAATATAACAACACCCTTAATCCTAAATTTATCTAAACCGACCTCAGATACAAAATATAAGGACATGGCATTAAAACATTACATAATCATGAATTAAGTTAATTATTCACATTAAAGATCTTTTTAGGTTTAGAGTTTTAGATATTTAGGTCATAACTATTACATTACATCCCAAATGTTACAATGTAGGCACTTCAACTCAGTTCTCATTATTTTTCACAAAATAAAAATTCAAGAAACAAAGAGTCATGTCTAGTAACATATTTTAGACTGCATGACTTTTTCTCAAACCCATCCTTGACCTTATTCCACTTTATATCGTATGAAAAACATTTCAAAAACTTGGGATAAGCATAAAAATCTCAGTAATGGATACACAATGAAGGAAAACTTTTAGTTTTTAAAAACAACAAGAAAACCATGTATACTTTATCATAAGTAATAGTTATCACCTTTATGAAGTAGGAAATGCTATTCACTAAATAAAATATCATTTAATACCCTTTTTTACCCAAAATATTATCATAAAACCCATATAAAGAACACATAATATATAAAGGTAACTTGGGACATAAACATACTTAAATGGAATAACCATACGGTCGACTTCCACACATATCACTAAATATAATAGCCATATGGCGGACTTACATACCCAATGAATTGGAGGCTATCACTGAACCACCAATTATGGTTTATCAAGGCACCACCCTTCATTTGGTTTATCACGTAACCACCCATATAATGTCAATGTACCATTATAAAATCATAACACATTCCACAAATATAAAAAAACATTTCCACAATTCAATCACAATATATCACTTATATATATTGATATAACAAATCCATTATCAAAAACATTTTCAATATCAAAATACATAAAAGTCTATATCATATTTATTTTCCTTTTAAAAACATTACGGCTAGCTATGGATGCCAAAGATTAAATAATACTCGCGGCGGCAAAAAGGTCGTTTTCACCGCTTACGTTACAAATTAACATTATTTTTTTCCATTTAGTAAAACACTTCGTAGAAAATGATTCCCTTTGATAAAATTAAAATTCAAAGGATTTTATACAACTTATAAAATAATGTCGTGTATAAAACAATATATACCTTAATAAAATGATATTGAGACGATGTCCCTTATCTCATGTCCGACTTGACCCATTCGTTATTTAATCTACGGAATACTAAAATAAAGTTAATTTGTACTTGATGAAGAACCTTATTTATGTTTATTATTCCATTAATATCAATTATTACCATGTTATAAACATTATGTAATCCTTTATGTTAATAATGGTTATTTGGTCGATATTTGGTACTCGAGTAAAAAATGGACTTCTTATAATTACAAGTCATTCATGTGGTAAAAGATTCATTATATAAAAATGATAGTCATAATTTAAATATCAAATATATAATATATATCCAGTATATAAATGTATTTATTATAGTACATAACATTTCTAGATATTAAATGAATTGCACTGTTCATGGAGATAGTAAGTCGTGCGTATGCATGAACACTACATCCATTTCAATTTCTTATTGTAATGGAATGGAAACATAATGATACAAAAGTAAATTATAATTCCAGTATTATATCATATATAATTTCATTAACTCTACCCATTATACATTCCACTTATGGAATGAACGAGTCATATCACTTGGAGGGGGCGGTAGTCCGCACATCCTCAAATGAGTTTATCTTATTTACCCACTATGGAAACCATAAAGGTATTATATAAATGAAAAATACAGAAGCATAGAAACAATATAAATATAATATATATATATCATATAAAAATATAGTGCCATCATAATGGCCACCATGAGATGCGGTTGGAGATATTTGAACAATCATCATTTCATGAGGCAGAAGTTTGCAGTCCACAGAAACAGTATGTTCTTTACCCATTAGACGGAGGTTTGTGTAATTTTAGTTCAAATAATTCTCATAAAAACATCATAGTATATTTAGGATACTTGTGTCATTAAAAAATAAAGGAATAAAAATATTTTAGGGGTTTGGATAAGTAAAATAAAATAAAAGAACTTTAGAGATGATGATACGTTTAATTTAGGTAACTCCCATTGGTTGGAGCCAAAATGGTCTGTTGAAGTGTCTTATATATAAGGTAAGTCTTCTAGGTAGAATATAGATATTTTAAGAGATTATTTGGGTAGGTTTTGGAAAAAATAATGGGCTTCAGAGGTGTAAGGAATGGGTTATAGATGAGGTCTTTTTATAAGGGGGAGGAGGGGCACTTTAAGAATGTATGAAAATATTATTTTATTATATAATGATTATCGGTTTATAAGGGTCCAAAACTAATTAAAGTCAAATATAAGATGATTCATGGTCGAAATAAAAACATCCAATAAGAATTAGATCGGTATTTGATACTATTTTAATCTCTATAAATTTATTTATTTAAATCTTTTATTAATGAGGTAAACACTGCATCATTATTGTGTCATAAATAATTTTCTTTATTGGATGTCCAAAAATTATAATAAAATACCATGTCATAGTAAATTTTGTAATATTTCCAATTATGATTTATTTTGAAAATATAACTTATATAACTCTATTTAAAAAAATAATTTACTAAAAGATATTTGTTTAGGCCATTTTTTCCTTTACATTAAGTTAATTAAAATAAAGTGTCATTATCACTCCCATGTGGCTCGATGGGGTCACAAAATCGATCCAGAGATGCCTATGGTCGGATATCTATCATCTAATAGGATTAGGACACATGTTATGGTAATTTTATATTATTATAATAATATTTTATTACCATTATTTATCAGATTTACCATTTAACCATGGTAAATAAAATATTTACTGAAGTAAATATTCATAATGATTATAAATAAAAGATACATATTTACCCAATTTGTACATCCTTATTCCAAATATGGAATCCATTTTTCTATATTAAAACAAAAAAGGGGCAGAAATTAATTTAAAATTAAATCTTCTTGTCAGAACAAAAGGTGTGTTTTTATGAAATATTAACTATCAAAAGATTAACACTGATTTATGTCCAATTTCAAAGTGAAGTTACTTACAATTACCAAAATTGGATTAAATAGTAAAAAAATAATTCTATTACACTTTAAATCTAATTAAAAAGATAATATAACCTTATAAATAAATTAGGTTAAAATGCAGTTTTGAAATAAAATACAGTATTTTTCACTATTCATTATAAAATGAATTTTATCAGAAAAATACCAATAATTTACCCAAACTAAATTTTGATCTCTTAATTCTAAAAGAGAATTTTATTTGGTCAAATAAAACATATAAAATTGACCAAAACATGGTTTAAATAGGTTTTTCCATGAAAAGGTGTTAAATCATCTGTTTAAAGTAAATAATGCTTAAAATTAGATTTATTCACATTTTAAGCCTCTAACATGAATTGGATAAATATAAAAACATTTAACAAACATGTATAATCTTATTGTAGTTAGTTCTGTTCATTACTGCCAACACAATGGCTATTCATTAACAACCATTTAAAATAATAATATTATATTATTAGTGTGCAACGTAAGATTTCAAAGAAACTCGTTGTTGTGTATCGGCTATGCCACCGAACATAGAAACCCCTTAAATGTAAAATTAATATTTAATACATAGATATTATTAAATATGAAAATTTAATATTTCTTTATATTCCTGGGGTGTTACACTAACACCAACATTCGTTATACTAATCCTTTTTTCTTAAGTGTATTTTAGGAAAAAAATTATTAGAATAATTATTTTATTTCAGAAAAACATTGGTTTTAATTCTGATGAAGTTTATTTTTCATAAAATATTCTAGAAATATTAAATAATACTAGAATTATTATTCACAAATTAATTACTGATAAAAGTTATGTTTAAGAACCCAACTTTTGGAAGGAAATATTACCTTTGGTAACCTTACATTTAGTGTAATGCTATGTTTGAGAATGTAACATTAAGAATCAACCAAATGTTTTCATGTTTAATTTCTTATCTAGTAACCCAGTGTTTTGAGTTAGTTGTATGTTTTATACTATGAAAATTACAACCCAACATTTGACCTCATATTTTATGATTGTTAAATTATTAATTATTTTAAAAATTTCTACAAATATTTCATTATAGTAATATTTTTATAAATTAAAATCAACATCCCATATAAAACTAGTAAAATAATTCTTTTTTCTATTGTAATTTGTTATATTAGTGTCTATTTAATTTAAAAAATCAAATAAAAATTATATTTAAAATTATTTCCTTTTATCAGGTGATATTTCTAGATTTGTTTGATCTGAACAAAATCATGGTTCACATTAAATACAATGAGATAGATCATCTGAGAAATTAGTTTTTCCATAGTTTTCTGATGATTTTTACTTTTGTGGCATACATATTTATATATGATTTTGTTTGATCATCATACATCAATTGTTGTATCAATTTTTTTGTTTATCTACATTTCATGAAACCAATTATTAGAGTTATAAATTGGAGATGTACATGTTTTTAGTCTTTTGATTTTTCGAAATAATGCTTTACAAGGTTTCTCTTAATGATTCAATATGTTTTTATAATATCTTCTTGAGATAAAAAATTATAGTTTCTAATTAATGAAATATTAATAATGATTTTTTATTAACCTCTAATAAAATCATATTTTGTTAGTTATGGCTACAACTGTATACTAAATATATTTTAGAAGTGGTCATCTTTTTTACTTTTCTTAATGGTTTTGTTGTATTTCATCAATCTTGGCAGAGAGTTGGATTCTCATACTAGGTTTTAGTTTTTGACATACCAATAAAAAAACCTAACTTGTTGTAAGGATTCAACTAACTACACTTAGTTGTATAGGTATATGGATAAGAGATCAAGTTCGGAATTAAAATTCAAGCTCTCTAAGATAATCATGGTTGAGTGGATTAGTGGATTTTTCCCAAAACCAATATAATGATTAAGGATTTACTTCATTATCTTTCTATTCTATAGTATCATTAAAATAAAGTATAGTTAATATCATTTAATATAAAAAAGTAGTATTAAGTTCTATTTTTTCATGATTCTTAAAAACACACATTTAACCCCCCCCCCCCCCCTTTCATATTACTATGAACTACAAGAGAAATTATCAAAAAAAACTCATCAATCATTGTCACATCATCAAAACATAAACCAATGGAACCCAAAAGTTGTATGGAACACCTCTGGTTCCAACATGAGAAGAAACCCTAACTCCCAGCACATGGTAACTCACTAATTTCATCAAATTAAATTTAAAATCTAATAAAAAATCAAAGGTTGATGAACCTATACAAAGAGTATTACTTCCATCATGTGTCACATATACTAGGAAATTTTTATTCTAGTTCATGTAAAAGATATAAAATCTCATCATGATTTTCCATGATCTAATAAAATCAATTCCAAGAACAATCCCAAATATCACACTAAATCAAAATGTTAATAATGAATATTCGTGATTGGTTGCAGAATTAAAACATTAACTCAATATAATTTCCCTGAACCACACCAAAAAATAAATCCTCTCCAAGGGGGTAGAATAAAAGAATATAGGGATTAGATCCAACAAGAATGATACACATTATGGGCATCTCAATAAAATTATGAAGGGATGACATCACGGAAAACTACACATCCTCCCCTAATAGAATAATATAGAATATGGTTATCCATGGAACCAAGAAGTGGGTTTTACTCCCCCACCAGTCTCTCTATCAGCATGAATACTTTAGATCATAAATTCAGGTTTTATATTCATGGTAGTCCAATTCCCTTATGGTGTGGCCCTCAATAATGCTTATTATGAAACAATTAATAATAGTCCACAATGGTGTGACCATTGTGACTTAGGTAAAACACTCCTTCCTCTATGTAAAATAAATGGAAAACTATAAGATTCCCTAAAATTTTTCCTAAGGTTAATCATTACGATGTGGCCTCATTGGGTCTTAGTATAGATTCATTTTATAAGGACTATTCCCTAAATAAAAAAATTCACAACTCCATTGTGTTTATAGTACTTCAATTGTGGAAACAACATCACCAAGTTAATTCTTTTTGTGAAATGACCCTCACATTTTATAGCATGATATGTCATCTACATCCAAAATTAACCACGGGGTAACCCCAAACCAGCTCTAATGTTATCCAAAGAAAAAACATATCATCTACATCTAACCATATACAAAAAAATCTAATAGAGATTTTTCACCCTCTAAAAACAATTCAAGTCCCAATTTTAAAAATTTCTCCTATTTGGAACCAGAATTCACATTACCAATAAATTTTATAAACCAAAACAAAATAGTTCATTAAAAAATATAATTAATGTATCATAATTTACATTGGAGGATAAAATTTGTATACTATATACCATTAAATAAAATATACTTTTAACAGGAATTATCTATACACTATAGGTTTTTAATACTTTCTGAGAACATGTTTGATTATTTGAAATTTAAAACTAGTGAGCATCAGTGAATAAATAAAATATATATATGGTGAATATAATAAAATTCTAAACTGCTTTATAAAAATTAAGGTTAATTATTTATTATACTAAAAAATAAATTTTAAATCCTTAACGTAGTTTGCAGAATGTGTGAGAATATATTCCCCATAATGGATAAATAATAGTTTTTCTAAATTCTAAAATACTATAATAGAATAATGTTTTTCTTCTCAGAGAAATAATAAATACTCTAACTAATACATGGTTGTTAATGTTTACGTGAAGTCTGAATTGAATGGGATGTCTTTAATTATTAATAGTGGTTGATCATATTATTTTATAGTTGATAGAAATATTATTGAAGGTGTGATGATATTGGATGGTTTTTTATTTACATATGGAAAAACGAGTTTTAACAAAATTTAGGAATCTATCACTGATGTTAATATTTCAACTATAATTGAATAATCATGATGTTTCCATAGGTGTCAAACCACGATGTGATGATTGGATGAGATTATAGTACTGTATTTTGGAATGTCGGTCCACCACACAAAAATTTTGTAAAAATATGGATAACCCATTTATTACCAAGTAACCCTTATTTGACATTATATATTCTAGAGTGAACCTTAAATATAACTTTATATATCACATAAGTTACCCTAATATATCCTTAATATCATATATTTACCCATACATATCAAAGTGTGATTTAAATATTTCAGTCTTGACAACCATGTGTAAAGGATACCAAGACGTACAATGCATTGTATAAGGTTTACACCATCGGAACCCTTGATTCATTACTAACAATTATTTTTAATGGATGATAAAATATTAACACGTATGATTAATTCCACAATAAAGTCATATGAATAAGGTAACTCATCAAAAAACAGTGATACTTAAGTTTAATCCATTTAACACATTACTCTTCCGATAATCTGGAACATGAACCAGAAATTCATTGAATGAATATTTGTTCCTATTATATTGTAGATCATTACATCATAGTTTATATTTTATCCATTGAGTAAATAATCACTGACCATGATAAAAAATAGGGAATTCTTAATTGGATCTTGTTGTTAACGCAGAAGTTTGTTTGAAACATACCTATCACATCATGACTCTTTCAACAACTCCATGACAACATGAATATTAATATTCATTGTAAATATAGAATATACCACTTGGTTCAATATTATTTATTTATATCAAACAAAATGACATATAGAGTCTACCTTTCATAATCATGGATTCTCTTTTCATGGTTCTTAAATCCCCAGCATTGAATATTGTTTCAAGTTCAATGAAAGGGTCTATTATCATCATAATTACATTATTATTTCATTTTCATATCTAAAATGTGTTTATATCATCAATTATATTTGGTTTTAATAGACATTTATGATAATTATCATCATAATAGATGATGGGAGACTCTAATGGATTCATTGGTTCTTGATTTGGACTTCTGGTTATAGAATTTCTTCTATTGATTGAGTAAGGAATTTTTAAACGTTTCAATTGCTGTCTATAATTATATTTTCACATAAAATTTTGTGTAATATTCTATTTTACCATTTTTTATCCGTAACCCTTTTATTTTGAGGGTAGTTATTAGAAATGTTTTGGTGTTTTATTCAGAATGGAATGAGTGAGGATGTAAATTTAGGTTGTAGTTGTTTCATAAATATTAATTATTGTGTAGATTTGATAAATTTATTAAATAAGTATTTATAATGAATAAATTTAATAAACTAATTATTAATCTATTAATTTCACATTATAGTTACAAAAAATATATTATTTCTGATATCTTGTATGATATAGTTGAAATTATTTTTATCATGTCATAATGATTATTTATTCACTTCTAGTTGAATATGATAATGATATTTCCTAGTCACATATTACATGAAAATGATATAGTATTTTCTATTTGTATAATATTATTCAATTCAAAATGATGTTTTTAGATAAATTAAATTCCTATAGTAGTATGTGAGTTAGGAAAAAATAATGTCTATATTAAGAATTTTATTTCAATAATAATTTATAATTAATTATATATGGATAAATTATTTAATTCTATATATGAACAAAAAATGGTAAGGATGGTTATTTCCATCTATGATTTCCTATATTATTTTTTTTTATCATTAATTAACATGGTCATTTTCTGTTTATAATATTGATGTAGTCTCTTTATGATACCTCTCCATTTTTCACTGGTTAATATTGATGGTGTTTGTTTATTTATATTCTATTTGTTTTTTTTTATTATGTTATTATGATGTTATGCATGTAGGCCACATTGGATTTCAGTTATGTCTGTAATTACCTCTGATGTAATGTATTAAGCCATAGTGTATATTTACATGGGTTATAATGGATTATGGATATCACATTTATAGTCTTTGTAAGAAATATGGAAATATTGTTTTGATTTGAATTTATATATATAATAAAATGTTGTAATGGATTAAGGTGAAGTGCTTGTGTCTATATATATTTATACATATATATATTAGGGGGATATAATGGATCAAGGTTATAACCTGTAAACCCTTTTATGATCTATAATGGTTCACAATTATATTATGTACACATATCCTAGGGTTGTGATAGCTTAAGGTTTTTCATGAATTTGGGTTTTGACAGATCATATTTATAGCATAGTTGGATAAGGTGGTGATTCAGTAGTATTTTGGATATAGTTTTGTTTGTGATAGTGTAGTGGTTATGGTTATGTGGAACTTGTTATGGTGATGTGGTGGATGTTATAATAAGGATCAGTTTTCCCCATGATAGTGTTGATTTGATTGTATATTGTTATTGTTATTGTGGATTGTAATATGGTCTTTCTAGGTAATTCTGAGTGTGAACCCCTATGATGTTTTCTTTGGTTATTTTTTTTTTTGATTGTTTGATGGAGATTTGGGATTTTACAATTTTGGAAGCTGGAGTGGAGTTTTGAATGACACTCATTCATTGTACATGATTTTATTGAATTTATTATCATGTAGAGATAATTTGGGTATAGTAATTTTTATTTTTTTAATATATATTGAGATAATATTGGTTCCCCCCTTTTCCTTGGTTTTCATAATGTAAATATTTCAAATAAGTGTGAAATAGAGCCTTAGTGTTAGTCACTATCAAATAGAATTTTTGTGGCAGGATTTGATAGTTATATTCATTTTAATTTTCAACTAAGGAGGGGTTTTAGTGAATATAGTTCACAAAAATAGTGGTATCAATTCATTTTATAATGATATCATATTTAGTTTTGAGTTAGGCATAAGCAAGGATTGAATTCGTTAGATAGAGAAACTGTGTCATTTAAATTATGGAGTGATAAAGTGAAGTGATTTGAAAGGAAAAAATTTATTAAAATCCCACAATGGATGATTCTTAGACCTTTTATTTCATTGATTTACTAGATATGGCACATGTATAGTGGCCTGCTATGATATGGAAGAACAAAAATAAGAGCAAAATAAACATGTTCAAAATAAAATACATTGAATGCATAATATAAATTTTAGAAAGGGTTTATGAATATTTATCATAGATTGTATATAAATTGAACATTACAAATATTTAATTGTGTTTATTTTCACTAATATATATGTATATGGTTTGAAATTTATAATTATCTTTCACTTATTTTAATTAATAGATTAATTCTAGTTTAGACACACATTCTTATAAATTCATGTCATTATAGATAATGTTTTTTTTTTCAAACAATCCATGTTTAGTTTAAAATTTCAAATTTTAATGATAATTAAATAGAAAACCTATAATTTAATGTTATGAATTGGATGTGTTGTTTTATATAAAAACAATTAGTAACAAAATAATCTTTCACTGATGAAGTATCATGTTTATAAAAATTTTATTACACTGATTAACTTTTTCTATAAACCCCTGGATTTATCATTAACTTGATGATTAATAATTTTATCTATTAAAATATTAAAGAAAAAATATTTCTGTAGCATGTTTTATATTCTTTTATTTATATTATGAATGGTAATTCCAAATTTTAAACAATATTGGGAAATTAGATAGAAAAATTGGAAATAAATTAATTTTTTATATATGATTTCTTTTAATTAAACTATATGTTGGGGTTATTAAGTCTTATTACATAGTATATATGAAATAATTAAATGTATTGTAGATTGAATAAATTTTTTGGACTTAAATGGAATTAGTGATGCAGGATTTAGAATTATAACTAATGTTATATTTATGAACATATTCTTGTAAACAACAGGAGAGCTTCTAATTTCAATAAGTGATTTATTATCAAATCTTTCTAAAAAAATATGAGATATAATATATATTATATGTTCCATGATGATAATTAAGTGATTAAATTTTTAATTTTGTGATTTAATTTTCATCATGATTTACAATGAAATGTATCTTTTACATAAGTATGAAGTGAGAATGTGAAGGATGTGGTTATTTTTTTGAAAATATGTGATCAATGAAATGAATAATATGGTAATAATTTTAAACATTCATGCTTTATGATTCATTAAAATTTGGGGAATTTATTATGAATATAATAGTTACTCCATTAAATGTTGTATTTATTTCTATTTGAATATAATATATTGAATTGTTAATCATTTACCAAATATATTTTTGCATTACTTGTTGATTTTATGTTTATATTCTTCTATAATTTTGATTAATGTGGTAATTGATTTTTTATTCAATGGGAATATTTTGGGAACTGAATTATAATTTATATCATAATTTAAATCTCTATTAAGATTTGATATGATGTTCTATAGTGTATATTGTTGATAGAGTGGTGTGGATATAAGGTTGATAGTTGATATAGTGGATGTAATGTGGAATGTTGATCTGTACATCAAGTGTTTTGAAGATGAATTTTTGAAAATGAATGTTATTTCCTTGTGAAGAAGATTGCTTATATGATAATATATTCTTTCTGATTTTTTTTAATGTATAGGAAATGACCTAACCTTAGTGTTTTCATTATAAGTTAGATAAAAGTAAGATGGAAACCCAAATGGAGTACCATTATTAGAGTTTCTATAAAAAATCCAGAATAATTCCTTCCTTCTTCATAGGGATGTACATTTGGAGAAGCATAAATAATACCATCAAGGGTTGAGAATAATGTCTTCATTTATTGATCTTATGACATGGGAGTTGATATTTTAGAATTTTTTTCTTAGATTTGGGCTTTTTATTTATGTAATTAGACATTTCTAGTGGAATGTAAGTTATTTTTTCATTTTTATGTGGTGGTGAAACAATGGTTTTATTTTTTTATGGTTTGTTGTGTCCCTAATTCATCAATGGGTAGCTATTTATGGATTAAAAAGTGAGGAATTTCCCGATCTGGTAAATATAATATTTTTCTAAAATTACTCTGAAGTGATTTTGAAATTAAATCTAAAATCCTGTTAAAATTGATAACTATTCCAAATTTACCCTTATATATCAGTATTTAAATAGCACAAATTATCCATATATTTCCATATATATCACTTAGTTACCCATACATATTAGAGTGTCCTTTGTATTTCAGAGTCTCTAAAGGCATACGTAATGTTTATCAAGCCATGAAATAACATCTTTGAGGGTTTCTCCACTATTATAAAGGATACATAAGATACTTCCATTATTAAAAAATTTAATATATTGATATGTTATATTCATCAAAAATCAAAAATGTATATTTATTGTTAATTTAGTTTGTATTCCTGAAATGTATGATTTATCCATTATTCATTATACAACCCATATAATATATAACTCAATGTGAAGAAGGAAGGTATGAATCCTTTGTTATTTAATTCCTTATATCTATTGTTGCAAAGATCATTTCATCGAGTTTCTCATTATTTTCAATGAAAAATTAGTAATTAACAAGAATGAAAACAAGTAATTAAAATTTGAATCATGTCAAGGCCCTTAATAATTCCTTTGAAACAAACCATTAATTACATGAATCATTCCATTAAAATGTGATTCCATACGTCATAATTTTTTTTTTAAATTTATGGTTCCCCACCAATGGTTTATATTTATAATTTCACTCAAATCCTAGTTGACCTTGTGGCTTCTTCCAGTAATCATGGGTTCACATTTCATGGTTCATAATAATGATTAAAGGTTGTTTCCCCTCTAATCTGAGGTTCCTTTAATTTTTTAATTTAAATAATATTTCTTATTCATTTTTAATGAAATGTTACAGTAGTGAATATATTTTTTTGGTTCATTTGGTTATGTGGACTCATACTAACTAGGTTGGTGGGAGATTTTGATAGACTTTTTAGTTTCTAGATTATTATTCATGATAGAATATTTATTAATTCCATTTATTTTTCATTTTGATATCTATTGTTTAATCTAATTTAATAATATTTTGGATTGATATATTCTGTAATCTATTAATTTACACTTTTTAATCATAATATTGTTTGACTATTAACCCCTTAAAATCTTATTATTGGAACCCCATCCATGTTTCCCCTTAAACATATTTACCATCATCACTTTTGATCAAACTCCTTCCATTGAATTATATATTATGTGAATCTTTTATCATACAAATCCAACCTCAAATAGCCTATTTATTTTCCTAACACATGATATGATTCTCTAACATGGTATGATTTTACTATATTCATCAACATATCAATGATATTTTGGTATGTGGGAATGGTTAATTGATTTTTATTTATCTATTTCATTAATATCATATTATTCCCTTGCATTCAATGTGATTTTCTAGTCCAATATAAGGATATTTTAAATGTTTATTAATTATTATTTTTCATTGTTTTTTTATAATGAATTTATTTTCATAGTTATTTTCCTTATTTATATATCATAGTAATTAATATAGTTTCATTATTATTTCATAGTATCCATAAATTGTGAAAGTGGATCTTAAAGAAAACATATATTTGTTAATGGGACAACAATGTATATTCGTTCATGTCATGAAACTCGTATAAAATTAAACGTGGTTATAGTGTATCTTCATTACTAAAATAAGTGTATCTTTGGTGAAATGAAATCTATTTTAGAAATTGATTAAAGAAATTTGTAATGATAATAAATAATATTGAAATATTAGCATGTTCAGCTAGATACTTCAATATAATTTCATTAATGATTTTGTGTTTTATATATGATTTGACTTTGTGATATAGTAATAATAGTTGGAATATATGTTTTTATGGAAATTAGGTTGTGAGATCATAATTTAATGAGATAGGATTTAGGCATTACTGATGGTTATTATGTTTGTATTATCTGTTCTATTCTTACATATGGTGTAAGATAGTTTATATATGGCTTGTTATAACATTATTCGTTGGATAGAGGGTGATATAGTAACTCTCTTTTGATGATGTTGATGGACCATAAGATTCATTCCTTATGATATTAGTGTAACTATTTTTTATGAAATAATGAGTAGTTGGAGTCGTATTATAATGATAGGTTGTATTGTTTTTATTAGGGTGATTTTTTTTCTATTTTTTATGTCAAAATGTGTGAGGATTTATAGCGGTTATGTGGTATTTATTTAGGATAGTTGGGTAGGTATTAGTGGTTGGAGAAATGGGAGGTTTTTTCATTAATGTTTTTTTGAGATGTTGGGTAGCTTTTTGAAATTTGATGGTATTTTCTGCAGAATGCGATGACTGAGGTTGTATATTCAAGATCTGGTTTTGTAATTGTTATTCATATTTATGTTGTTCTGTTAAATTGACTATATAATTATTTGTAAAGGAATAACTAATGAATTGGTGTGTAATACAATAATTTATATTACTTTTTATAAATATTTATTTTAATATCTCATATGATGTATAGATAATTATTTTGATTATGTCATCATGTATGGTTGTTTACTTCTAATTGGTTGTTAATATGTTTTCCCCTTGTAACATCTTAATGGAAATGATAAAATTTATCATTTAGTATAATGATTATATGATTCATAGTATGGTAATTAAATGAATTAAATAAATACACTAAAATTAGAATGAATTAAAATTTAATACACTCATAATAACAGGATGAAATTAAAAATGTTTGATTAAGGGTTAATATTTAAATAAATTAAAGCCAAATATGAAAAACATTCATGATGATGGATATTTATAGATCATTTTTCATGAATTATTGATTTTAAGAATGTGAATCAATGTTGTTATTTTATATAATAGTGAATTGATACATTTTCATTCAAATTAATTATGATGTGGCATTGGTTATTATTTTTGCCTTTATTTTTTTTATTTTCTATTTGTTTTTTCTGGTCTTATGATAATATACATATATTTTGTAATGAATATTACTTTTGTTAATTATTTAAGGTTGTATAATGGATTAATGTATTTTGTTTAATACACATACTATAATGGCTCATTTGTATCACATGTATAAACATTACAGCTTTTAATTATTTAGGACTATGATATGCATTCATTGATGTATATATATTGTAATGTATTAAGGTATTGTGAGGGTTTGGGTGTGTGTAAGAACGTGCATGTGATAGTTGTAATGGATCAATGTTATGACATCCAAACCTATTTATGGGATATAATGGATCAATATTATGACATATACACAAATACATAACCTATTAGGACCTACTGTTATTCCATGTATTTGGGTTGTGACATTTCTTGGTTATAATATTGGTTTACAAGGAAGTAATGTGATGTTATTTTTGATGTTGTTATGGATATGGTTATATGGTGTTATTTATGATGTGGTTGTTTCTGTTGGGATGTTGTGGTGTTTTAGATATGGATATGGTTGTGGTGATGTGGTGGGGGTTGGGATGTGGTTGTTGTTTTTATCATTTGATGGCGAAAATTTGTCTATGCTTATTTTATGATATAGTGGGTCAATTATAAATGCTGAAAGAGTGGGGATCTATTTTTGGACCTCTAACTTTATTCTAATATGGTTATAAAAATAACATATTTCCATTTTTTTATTCTAGGGTATTACTAATGTAATATAGTTATCATACTTGATATAGTTTAAAGAGGTGATTGTTATTACCATCGACTATGATTGATCATCATGCCCATATTCTGATTTCTTTTTTCCCTTTTTCTTAATTGAGCCCAATTAGTTTTACCTATTACTAATTATTCCTCATAGTTCTTGAATTTTTCTTAAATATGATAATACTAATAACATAATATTTCTCACCACTCTAGATTTTTTTTATGTTTTTTATGGTATATTGATGGAAAATTTGGATTATTGTATTCAAGTATCTCTAGTTGAGTATTTGAGGAAATTACATTGTGGTCCTTGATTTCATTATATCTATTAACTTATAGAGATAGTTTGAGTATATATATATTTTCATTTAAATATATGTGTGGGTTTTATTGCTAGATACACCCTATTTTTTGAGTACTTATTATGGAAATTCCTCTCATACATATTACATACACCCTTGGTTCTAGTCACTAACCTATTTACTATCAATGGTAAGATTCAAGGGTAACACAAATCTCCACTATTGACCTGGGATGCATTTGATTGGGGGAAAGATCATGAAAAAATTATGTTATACAAATATATTATATAATAATCTATTGAGTATGTAGTAATTTTATTGGAATTAAAATAATATTTTTCTTAAAATTGTGTTTTTAAAATAGATTTGGAGATGAAATGATTATATTCAAATAACAAAAAAAATTTAATTGATTTATAATTAAGGTACTTCAGAATTAATTATATTTTTTTTAATGAAATAAATTTATTTTTTCCATAGGTGGTTTGGTTATTTTCATCGTGTAATTGTGATAATAGTGCCTTTATATAAGATATATGTGTTGCACCAAATCTGAATTGAGAAAGATAAGTGATATAAAATGTGTTTCTAAACAAAAATATTTTCAATGTGTAAAATTGAATGATTAATATTCAACCAAGAAACACCATTAATAAATTACCACAAGCTATATTGGAAAAATTTATGAATAACTATACGCATGATATAATAGAACATTTAAAACCTTTATTGATGATTTCAGAATATATACACTATCCTATAGATAAATCATGCATCAATAGGTGTGAATAAGTAACAAATATAGATTATATATTTGAAAAAATAAAAAATAGCATTCATTAATAAAATTATCATTTTTAATGGAACATAATATACTTTTGGAAATATTAAACAATATTATTATAATCAAAGAATAAAAATTTAATTTATCTCCCCTAATACACCACAATAGAATGATGTTTTATAGTTAGTGAAACAAATTGAAATTTAAACCAAATTATGTTTCATTATTTTATATTAATGTATTATTAAATTAATGTTACTTCCACTACGGTTAAAAATCCTAGATATGAGTTTTCTAGACCTAATTATAATTTTTACATATGAAATATGGTTTAAAAATAAAAAATATATGAACAAAATTAGTGTGTCTTATCAAAAATAATCGTGGGTATCTCAAAATGTATTAATAAAGTGATGGTGGTGGAATATTTTTGGGCTATCAAACTAAATAAGGAGGTGTTAAGTTCATTAACAAGATTCTAATAATAAATGATAAAATATTGAATTTTAAAATTATTAATTATAATTTGAAATAAAATATTATTTAAATATTTTCAATATTAAAACGATGATGACATTGAAGTAGAGATTCTTTAACTAGATCGAAAAATTTGAAATATTTTGATGTAAATGAAATAATATATTTAAATAAGTTTGGTTCATAATTTTCTACAGATGTAGATAATAGAAAACTATTGAAATGGGATTTAAAAACATATATAGATTTGTTTAAGAATATAATATTATTTATGACTCAAACACATAATATAGAAAAATGAGTTTGAATTCAATGTTTCATACTTAATTTTTTTCTCAAATAAAACAAAGGATTCCTGGTAAATCACTTCATCATGAAGAATCATTAATTTCCATGAATTAAGTGATGGATAAAATAAATAAAAACAATAAATTGGAAAAATTATTAAATACCAAAATTAAAAAAATGAATATTTAAAATTAAATTTAAGGAGGAAGGTGATGTCAAATGAAATATAGAGTTTTATGAAAAAGATAATATCAAGTTGAAGGGGTTGATTTTGATGATATATTTACACCTATTGAAATATTGTAATATATTATAAAACATTTTATGTATCAAATAAATTAAATAATATTTTAATTATATGTTTAAAAAATATTCTTAAAAATATATTTATATTGAAGGGGAATATATTAGTCATCCAAATGGTTTTTTATTTGACAGAAATGGATCCAATGTTATTAAAATAAAAAATAAATCATATAGATTAAAGAAATTCATAGTATTCTAATATTAATAAATTTTTATAGTACATTGTTTTCAATAAGGTATTATTTGAACTCAAGCTATATATAAAGAATCTTTTTTAAAAAAATTAATTATTTTCATATATGATAATGAATTTATTTTTTGAAATAACACTGAAAGTTTGTGTAAATTTATTTCTCAGTTGAATAAGCATTATAAATATATATACATAGATAAATTGTGTAAATTATAGGTATTTAAGTTAATAATGAAGATAAATGTAATTTTATATTATATGAAAAGTGAATTTACCAATGGATTATGTCATCAATATGAGAGGGGGTAAATCAATATAGACCAGTTTTATCAGATTATGTCAATATAAACTTTTTCAAACTATTTAGGTTTTTAAACCTCATTATTATGTTCCGTAGAATACATAATAGAAATAGAACACAACACATTGTATTTTTAAGATTTTTGACTATAATGTGAGAATCTACTCATTATAGTGTTCAGTTCCCACCGAGGAATGGGTTTTCAACTAACAATCAATTGATAATTAAAATTGGCTTGTAAATAAATAACCATTAACCTAGTATTCATTATATGATGGAGTTGAATACAAATAGGTTATATCTAAAAAGGGATTTATTATATCCCGATTGATTCTATGTATAATCTCTATCTATTTATCATTAGTCATTGTCAAAATTTTGAACAAGATCATCAATATTCTATTATATGTATCAATATCAAAATCAAAGATCCCCTTCCTCAATAATAGTATTAAAGTAACATTGAATAATCACCTCCAACTATAATCATGTTTTCATGCACCCTCTAAATATTAATAATATTTATCATTCAATTCAACTCATAGTTTTTCAAGTGCACTATATTTTATACATTATATAGGATGTGGATAGTTTACCATGCTCATTGTATTCCTGAACATACATTTTCAATCTTCCCCTTCTCAATGTAATTCCATTTTTAAAACTTCTATAAGTATTTATTCAACATTGTTTCTTCTAATTAACTTTTTGATACCTAACACCCATAGTATTCTCACATTATTAAAAAAATTTATTTTTTTATCCTCAAATATATGGAATATGTGATATTTAAAACAATCAAATCCATTAATAATTCTCTTTTATATTCACTCGAAATCAATAGTCACAATATTTGAATGAACAAACCCTTTATAAAACCAATATTAATATAACAAATATGGTAATTGAGATCGATATCTTTCACTTTAATCATATTTTAATCAATCACCATTGATGTCTCTGAATATATCACCAACTAACATCATTAAATTATCCTACAAATCTCAGCATCAAATATCTTCTAGGATTCTAAAAATCCTATGTAGAATAATATTTTTTACATTATGTGTTTTGTATGAAGGGAATTTGTCATAGAATCATCATAATTACATTGAATTTAAATGATCTATATAGGAACCAACATGTATATTATTAGTCTACTAACATCAATGAGATATACTATGATTCCCCTTCTACTTGTAACACCCCTTAGAAATACATTAATCATCTAAATCCTTTGATACAATTAACAATGTTTATATATTATCATAATATTCTTATTTTATTAATAGATTTCTACAACTCATTTTTAAAAATATAGCTTCTAGATTCTTGGGTTTTCATCTTCCAATCAGCTCAACTTGTTATTTTCCGAGTTTCTTTTCAATTTAAATTTTGCTTCTCATCTTCACCTCATCTAAACATATTTTACTTTATGACATGAATTCAACTCGTCATACATTGATAATTATAATTGTAACATCTTCTAGGATTAACTAAAAGATCAACATACCCTTACATTGAATTTTCAGTGTAATCCCTTTACATGAGTGACTCCTTCAAATGTCAATTTTTTCGTAATCATCTTTCACATCGACATCATCTAATTAAACAATCAATACACAGATGATATAAATTTTGATCAAAAAAATAATTATCACAACTAACTACTTATTTTTATATTTTTATTAAAACCTTATTAACTTATATTTATTTATATTTCATCTTTATTGTTTGAACACCCTTATGATTGGTCTTCATATTATCTAACATTTATAATTTATGCTTTTCCTGTCATTAGTTTCTTGTAAAGACCCAGAAATTTCAAGGAATTTTTTTTAAATACTTTGGAATTTTACGAGTCCGCGGTTTCTGACAGCGCCTGATTATGAGGCCCAGTGTGCCCGAAATCACTTTCTGAAGTTTTGTTTGAGTACGTTCTGTAAACATACGTGTGGGTTTTTCTGTCTTTTGAACCGGTGCTCGGAATTGAAATCTGAGGGCACCGATGAACTCGCAGTGTCGGTATTCGCTTAAGGAGACCTTTACCGTAGTTGTGTTTGATCGAGAGGAGAAGTTAATTTTTGGAGATTCATTAAATAAAATTATGTGTACATAATTTTTTATTTGATGGTGGTTATTTCCTCCAAAAAGGAGTTGGATTTAAGGCCCACACCCCACATAACCTCCCATGGGAGGATAATAGTGGTGGCGCTCACATGAGCCCCTAACCTTTCAACTTCCCTTAAACTCTCTATTAACACCCCTTCATTTAATGTGATCTCTTCACCCCCTTTTATGAAACTCTTGGGTTTCCCATTACTTAATGAAGCCGCCACATCTCTCATAAATTTTTCGAACCCAAATAATTAATTCCAACTTTACTTAACTTGGGTGTCAAAAATTATTTTTGATTTGTTTTTAATTTAATAGAAATTCTAATATAATGGGAAGCCTTATTATAATATTTTCCTTGTAAAATATTTTGGTAAGGGAGGCTCTAGAGAATTAGAAGAAGGTGTTCCTCTCCGATGAAGAACATCGTTCTTCAAAAAAGAACAACTCCGACAAAGAACACGAAGAACCTCTTCCAACGACCATTCCTCCTCAGACGCACCCCGACGTCAAGGAATCTATATCGTCTTCGAACTCTCTTTCTGCATCACGACAACGACTCTTCCTCCAACATTGGTGGGATGACACCGTTCTTCTGTGATTCCCAACTACTTCGACGCTCGTCTTCTGTGGCTCAATGACATGCGACGTCAATTACGAGGTAGGGGATATTTTATAATTTTATATATGTGATTTAAACCCTTGAAATTGGGAGATTATTTGTTCGGTGATTGTTTGAACCACTAACGTGGTGGGTACAGGCTAACGAACAAGTCTGAACCCACCACAAACTTCTATTTGATGCGTGATTTGTTGTGCGATGGGTGAACGGAAGGGAAACGATGTTTTTAGGCTGTCACAGTGTAGAGAAAACCCCAAGAGGGCCGCAGGCGCTGACGAGAGGCAAAACGGACCACCAGAACGATTCGGGTGGCCCGCGGAAGATCGTGGCAGCGCAAGTCACTGGCGTAGTGGCGCCAGTGACCGGAGGTAGCAGTTGGAACCTGGCGGCCGCCTGGTGCCAGCATTGCCCTAGCGTGCTGCCGACAGAAGACCGTCTCGGCACCGGCCGTGACCACGGTGGAGCGAAACTCGTGCCACATGGGTTCTGGGGAGGCTGGGCGGCACCAGCCTAGAGCTGCCATTATGATGAACCGGGGGAGCCCCCCCCCCTTCCCCACCCCCGCTCGGCCATCCTAGCCGAGCCGCGGCCGGCCACCGGGTCGGAACGCTTGCGTGTGGCCCGGGCTGCCTGTGCACAGATCGAGCCACAACCGACAGGCTGGGCTTCGCCTGCCGGGCTTCACCGTGCCCAACCGAGCTGGACCCAGATCCGGGTAGGGTCGAGCGTGTTCTGGCCGACCCAGGGCAGGTTGGGCCGGGTCAGACCGGGCCCAAACCTCCCTCTTCGGACACATTTTTTTATTTAGCCCATAACATTAGCTATGGACCACTGATCGTCGCACCGTCAGTTGCGTAGGATTCCATGGATCGAGACAGTCATTTTAGTATATTACACTCGATGTTTTTTCAAAGTTTGGGTATGGTCGAGTTGGTTCGAACTTGAAACCAACCGGGCCCTTGGAGCAGAAACACTTATAAATTATGGACCGGATGTCTGAATGACGTGATGTCAACCACATTGTATTACTTTTGAAAAGATGGTCCTTTTAACATACTCCACATGGGATTTAGATGATATTTGAGTGTGTTCAGGTTTATTTTACTTTAAAAACCAACTGGGCCCCTGGAACGGAAAATCCAATAACACAGAGGCCGAGCATCCGATTAACGCCTCGTCTATTGCGTTGAGACCCCTATGACATGGCAGACCATTGAAATACTTCATTGTGGGACTTGGTGACACTTGAAGTATCGACTAGTAACTCATGGAGCAGATCCTCACTGAGACGAGTATACGGAGTACGGAGACCTAGTAGCTGGCTGAGACCTGATGACTGCTTGTCCAATTCGTTACGAAGTGACTTGACGAGCCCAGTGTGGAGCACTACTGTGTGAGGTGGCAGACCCATGGTGGATGAACACTACTATATGGGGAGGCATACCCGCGGTACTCAACAGGAGGAGTACCTCTGTAGGCTATTTGGGGGAGCACTGCAGTGTGAGGTGGCAAACCCATGGCAGGGAGCGCTACTGTGTTAGGCGGCAGACCCACGGTACTCGACAAGATAAGTACCTCAGTAGACTAAGGTTAGTGAGTAGCACCTCAGAGTCGTGACAGGAATAATGTGATTGATAGAGGAGGAGTTCTCCAGCAGTCGTGGTTTCGACATCATGAATAAAAATCATGGTTTGAGCTGAGTAAATGACTTTTTTTTTCCTCATGATTGAGATGGGTTACATGATAACTTAGGTATATGTATGGGCATATACCTAAGTAATGGTTGTCCATTGAAATCATACTTAGTGGTTTATCCTTGTTGGATTTTTTGAGAACTTGATTGTCTCAGGATCCCTACTGAGTATTGTTATACTCACCATGCACGGGCTATGCCCAAACCTCGTTGGGTTGGATGTAGACGACGGACAACGCTGACCGAGGGAGAGAGTACGAAGTCTGGATGGTACCGGAGGTAGACCTCATGACGAGATAGTATTGGGAGGAGATGAATGGTCATGGAGAACTAATGAGGCTTTCTTTACCTACCCTTCCGATAGGATCCATGGTGGATGATCCAGGATCTTCTAGACACCATCTAGTTGTTTTTTATTTTTTAATTGTACTTTCTTTCAGTTGTAGTTGTACCTTTTTGTTGGGCTTGCATTCCAACCTCTTTTTTATTTTCATCATACATGTAATACAGCTTTTCTTAGTGTTTTCTTCTGCTTGTACTCTGGTTGTGTGTGTTAGGTTTTATAAAGGCAATGTGTTCCCAATTTTTAGGGAATTACACCTTTGGTGATAGTTGCCAGCCCCTGTCCTATGGAAGGAAGGCTTGGGGTAGTCACGATACGGGCCTCGGGGGATGGGTCGTGAAAAATTAGTATCAGAGGATTCGGTTCTACCACATAAATTAGGATTCTGATCTTTCTTTCTGTGAATAAATAGTGTTATGAGTACCGATTATAGTTTTCAGTTCGGGGAGTCTAGTGTTGGTGCGGCGTCCGACGTATCCGTACACCAGGACCCTGACTACTGATTTCCGAATTAATGCACGAAATCACTGATTGCGTGTGTGTATCAAAATTTTCCCTTTAAGTCAGCTCAAACCACACAGCTCACCAGGTATAATCTTTTGATCATGGAGCACCTGTTTCTTTTTTAGGATTTCTTCACCTAGTCAGTCAGCGCGAGTGATGAGTGGAGATCGTGATGGTAGCCCACCAAGCAGCGAGGCCACGGTGTAGGGCCCCATCACTACAGAGGTAGAAACGGTACCACTAACCGCTAGGATACCATTTCCACCAGCCCCAACAGTATAGGGTGTGTGTCGCTTAAGTGCGTTGCATGGGTTCCTGCGACAAAGGCCTCTGAGGTGTCAAGGTGAGACAAATTTTCTGACAGTCGGATGCTGGATGGAGGTTGTAGTATGAGTTTTCCACATAGTTGGGACACCCGCTGACTTGATGGTGTACCTAGTTGTTAGTCTCTTTCATGGAGCAGCTGAGAGGTGGTGGATCCAGATGCTCCAGTTTTATGATGAGGCGACCCTCACATGGGGAGACTTCGAGGGTCTTTTCAGGGCAGATTTTTTACCAGAAACTCTACACTATGTGTGGGCTCAAGAGCTACTGCTCATTCCACAGGGATTTCCGATAGTAGAAGAGTCTTCTACAGTAGGTAGTAGAAAAAAACAAAAGTTTAAGAGGACTAGGACAACATGTGGGTGGCCTTAGGATACGGGTTCGGTTGTGCGAGGCACATGAAACAGAGCTAGCTATAAAAAAAGTAGGTTGTTCTATGCATGCGGCGGGTAGGGTCACATGGCTCGAGACTGCCCGAACCATCCTGTAGATGATCATCATGCAGTAGAGGGACCCCCTAGGAAGAGGCAGAGGTTCGACCGTGCAGGTCCTCCAGGAGTATGCGCACATGGAAGAGGAGCTGGTTGAGCAGAAATTGGGTAAGAGCGGGACTTGATCTAGACATGTAGTCCATTGTTTATGATGCTTATAGCTTCGTCGATGTCATTTTTTTTTGGTTTTTATGTGTCTTGGAACTTTGATCTGCAGTAATAAAATACACTTGTCCTTGTGACATTTGTTTTCTGGCCTTTTGTGTGGTTGATATTGAGAGGTTCAGGTTAAAACCATTGACATGACCCTCATGTTCGATATTCCTACTGGGGGAGACATAGTAAACACACACTGCTTCCAAGAGTGTGACTCGACCCTTGGAGATGTGAGTAACAGTTATATCTCTTGCTAGTAGCATTGAGGCCTTACGACGTCGTCCATGGCATGAAATAGTACCGTTAATGTCAGGATTGACTGTATTAGGCAAAGTACGTAGTTCATCTAGGGGATGAGACCAGATTTCTATTTTCGAAAAAGGAGAAATCTTAGCATCTCTTTTATGATGTAAGAGAAAAAGGGTGTAGTAGAATTATTTACTAATGGCTAGTCACACCCATTGTTCGTTCAGCGAACGATTTACGGTTTACTCTAATCTCAAAAGTCTCAGGTGTGTCATCTCGTAGAAGGACCTGGACCTGAGACAACGATGTTGGATTGAGTTCCTCTGGGCTATGACTTTGGGATATTCTATACTCCTGGTAGGGGGAGCGTTGTGGCATATGCTCTTAGTAGGAGATCAGTCATTCAGCTTCTAGGAGAGTCGACAGAGCAGCTGGCTGCGTTGAAAAAATCATTTGTGGATAAAGATGGATCAGCCTTTCTGTAGTCCCTCACAGTCACTCCTCCACTACCTCAGCAAGTCAGAGATAGTGCAGGCTACGACGAAGAAGGTGCAGAACATCCAGGAGTATATGAAGAATGCACAGTGCAGACAAAAAGTCCTATGATGATAGGAGATGGAGACCACTTGAGTACAAGGACAGTGACCATGTTTTCATATGGGTCTCACCTTGAAGAGTTATACGGGGATTTGGTTGGGGCGGAAAGTTATCTCCATGATTCATCAGACCTTTCCAGGTCTTCATCAGATTAGGTGAGGTGTCTTACTGCCTGGACCTTCCACCTCAGCTGCATCGGGTGCACGACGTCTTCCACGTATCTCAGCTGAGGAGATGCGTACACGACCTGTCACACATCATCGACCACAGGGAGATGTACATAGATGATGGGGCGACATTCACGGAGGTCCCAGTGGAGATCGAGGATTGACGGGAGTGGGTCCTACGTAGATGGTTGATTCCTCTGGTGCACATTCACTGGTAGCACGGGAACCTCTAGGAGAGAACATAGGAGTGGGAGGCTCATATGTGTGCTCAATACCCCTTTTTTCCCTAGTGTGTGTTGTATATTTAGATGGAAGTAAAGTCCTGATGTTGGGGTAATGTAAAGACCCAGAAATATCATGGAAATTTTTTTAAATACTTTTTAATTTTATGAGGCTGTGGTTTCTGACGGCGCCTGATTTTGAGGCCCGGTGTGCCCGGAATCAATTTATGAAGTTTTGTTGGGGTACGTTCAGTAAATATACGTGCGGGTTTTTCAATATTTTGAATCGGTGCTCGGAATTTAAATATGAGGGCACCGATGAACTCACAGTGCCATTATTCTCTTAAGGGGACCTTTACTGTAGTTGCGTTTGATCAGGATGAGAAGTTAATTTTTGGGGATTCTTTAAAAAAATAATAAAAATTATGTGTACAAAATTGTTTATTTGATGGTGGTTATTTCTTCCAAAGAAGAGTTGGGTCTGGGGCCCACACCCCACATAACTTCCCAAGGGAGGATAATGGTGGTGGGGCCCACACAAGCCCATAACCATTCAACTTCCCCTAACCTCTCCATTAACTATCCTTCATTTAATGTGAACTCTTCACCCACTTTTTTGAAACTCTTGGATTTCCTATGAGTTAATAAGGACATCTCTTCTCTCATAAATTTTGTCAACCCAAATAATAAATGCCTACTTTAATTAACTTGGGTGTCATTAATTCTTTTTGATTTGTTTTGAATTTCCTGGAAATTATAATATAATGGGAAGCCATATAATAATTTTTTCCTTGGCAAATATTTTGGTGGGGGAGGCTATGGAGAATTAGAAGAAGGTGTTCCTCTCATAGGAAGAACACTGTTCTTCAACTAAGAACAACTCTGACGAAGAACATGAAGAACCTATTATAACGATGCTTTCTCCTTGGCCGTACCCTGATGTCAAGGAATCTATGTCCTCTTTGAATTCTCTTTCCACGTCATGACAAAGACTCTTCCTCCAATGTCGACGGGATGACACCATTCTTTCGTGACGCACGACTACCGCGACGCTCATCTTCCACGGCTCGACGACGTGCGACATCAATTACAAGTTAGTGGGATATTTTATAATTTTATATATGTGATTTAAACCCTCGAACTTGGGTGATTATTTGTTGGGTGATTGTTTGAACCACAAAGGCAGTGGGTACGGGCTAACGAACATGTCCGGACACACTGCTAACTTGTTCGTGATGCGTAATTTGTTGGGTGACGGGTGAATGGAAGGGAAATGACGATTTGAGGCTTTTTCAGTGTAGAGAAAAACACGAGAGGGCAGCAGGCTCTGACGGGAGGCAAAATGGACCATAAGAACGATTCTGGTGGCCTGTGGAAGATCGCGGCGGCGCGGGTCGCCGGCGACTAGAGGCGGCGCCCTACCGTGCCGCCAGCGGAAGACCAACACGACTTCGGCCGTGTCAGCAGTGGAGTGAAACCCGTGCTGCTTGGGTTCCAGGGAGGTTGGGTGGCGCCAGCCTGGCACTGCTATTACAAAGAACCAGGGGAGCCCCCCCCCCCCCCCCCGCTCGGCCAGCCTGGTCGAGCCGCGACCGGCCACCGGGCCGGACTGCCGGTGTGCGGGTCGGGCCGCCTGTGCGTGGGATGGGTTGCGCCCTACCAGACCAGAATGGGATCTGGGTCGGGTCGACTCGTTTCTGGCCGACCGAGTGCGGGTTGGGCCGGGTCGGACCGGGCCCAACCCCCCCCCCCCCCTCTTCGGACCCATTTTTAGTATTTTGCCAATAACATGATCTACGGACCTCTGATCGATGCATCATCAGTTGTGTAGGATTCTTTGGATAGAGACGTTTGTTTCGGTATATTACACTCAAGGTTTTGGCGAATTTTGGGTGTGGCCGGGTTGGTTCGAACTCGAAACCAGCCGGGCCCTCGGAGCGGAAACACTTATAACTTAAGGACCAGACATCCTATTGAGGTTCTGTCAACTAAGTTGGATTAATTTTGATAATATGGTACTTTTAAAATACTCCACGTGGGATTGGGATGATATTTGAGTATTGTTGGGTTGGTTTTGGATTAAATACCAATCGGGCCCCTAGAACGGAAAAGCCAATAACTCACAGAACTGGCGTCCGATTGACGCGCTGTCTATTGCGTTGAGACCCCTATGACATGGAGGAACTTTGAAATACATCTTCATGGAAGTTATTGACACATAGAGTATCGATCAGTATCTCATGGATTAGATCCTCCCGGAGATGAGTATACAGAGTACAGAGACCTAGTAGCTGGCTGAGACCTGATGACTGCTTGTCCGATTCGTTATAGAGTGACTTGACTAGCCTAGTGGGGAGCACTACTGTGTGAGGTGGTAGACACATGGAGGAGGAGTACTACTATGTGAGGCGGCAGACCCACAGTACTCGACAGGAGGAGTACCTCTGTAGGCTCTCAGGTGGAGCGCTATTGTGTGAGGCGGCAGACCCATGGCAGGGAGCACTATTGTGTGAGGCGGCAGACCCGCGGTACTCGATAGAAGGAGTACCTCAGCAGTCTAAGGTTAGTGAGTAGAACCTCGGAGTCGCGAAGGTACTACTCTGCTCAATAGAGTAGGAGTTCTCCAGTAGCCGTGGTTTTGACGTCGTGAATAAAAATCATACATTGAGCTGATTCAATGACTTTTTTGTTTTCCTAATGATTGAGATTGGTTACTTGATAACTTAGGTATAGGCATGGGAATATACCTATTTAATGGTTGTCAATTGAAATCATACGTTTTGGTTTATCCTTGTTGTATTTTGTGAGGCCTTGAGAGTCTAGGGGTCCCTACTAAGTATTGTTATACTAACCCCAACACAGGCTATGTCTGCACCCCATTGTGTTGGATGCAGACGACAGACAGTGTTGACCGAGGCCGAGATTACGAAGTCTAGATGGTACCAGAGGTGGAACATACGACGAGATGGTATCTAGAGGAGAAATAGGGGCATGGACCACTGAGGAGGTTTTTTGTACCTACCCTTCAGGTAGGATCCATGTTGGACGATCTAGGAGCTGCTAGACACCATCCAGTTGTTTTTTTAGTTGTACTTTATTTCAGTTGTAGCTGTACCTTTTTGTTGGGATTGTATTTCGGCCTCTTGTGTACTTTCAACATACTTGTTATATAGGTTGGTTTAGTGTTTTCTTCCAATTGTACTCTGGTTGTGTGTGTTATGTTTTATAAAGGCACTACATTCTCAGTTTTTAGGGAATTATGCCTTTGGTACTAGTCTCCAGCCCCTGGCCTATGGAAGGCGGGCTTGGGTTAGTTATGATACGGGCCCCGGGGGATGGGTCAT
The DNA here is from genome assembly GCA_963277665.1 of Viscum album. Lineage (NCBI taxonomy): Eukaryota > Viridiplantae > Streptophyta > Magnoliopsida > Santalales > Viscaceae > Viscum > Viscum album. The sequence goes on from OY728164.1 coordinate 694,452,740, forward strand.
GACATTTCCTTACTAAACCCATATGTTTTTTATAACATAACTCTTCTTTAGTTACACATGATTCTAAAATCCACATGATGTTTCTTACGTTGAATAAAAAAATATAGCATCATCTAATGTTTATTTAGAAAACACCATTGTGTTTGGTCTTGATAGATGTTTTATCTACCAATGATTTTTATTACACTAAAATTATATTCATATCTATTATTATGATATCTTAACTTTGAGATACTTGAAATTATAAAATATTATTCAAACAGATAATTATTTTTTAAGAATAAAATATTGTTATATTCCTCAATGAGGGTCCATAACATTGTTTGTTATTTTCTTTATATTGAAATTTTTTATTTGTGGAGATTTTGAAACTGTTCCATTTTTTCCAATACATATGAAAACCTTATATATTAAAAATATCTTTAAAAAAATTTAAGATTCTCACCTTTAGTTAATTTAGGCATGTAGCTTAGATCTACTTAAAACTAACTATTATGAGCAGTGTCTCAACATATCTTCTTAATTTTATACTTTATCAACCTATTATTATCTAGATACACTTCTTTTAAGAACTCATAGCTCATCTTGGGAGCTCATACAAATAAATTCTAGCGTCACTTATGGGTGATCTTTGATGGGTAACACTTCTAATATAAAGTTTTAATAATCCATTCATATTAATGATGCATATATTATTCTTCAAGTTAAACATTCATAAGTATGAAACGTGCATTATAACTTCTGTATATACTTTATCCTCCTTAAACCCCTTAATTATCATCTATGAATAATCCTTCTTTACAAAGTAAAAATAAAGTTTTATTCTCATTAAAAGCAGTAAAAAAATATAGGAGATGTTTCTTTCACCAACAATCAAAAAATATCATTGATTCAAACATAATTCTAGCTCAATTGATCCTCATATATACTACATTGAAAAATATCAACATTAATTTATAATACCCTTAACATAATTTTCACTCTTCACTCAACTAATATTACATTCCAAAACCATCAGTTTCAACTTTATAATGTAGATATGTATGTTCTTTATGTTTTAAATAATGTAACATATGGTACACCACCTAATATACTGTTATACCTACATCATTATTCAACATTAACATCCTATACTCATTTACTTCACTACCCATTTAACAATTATAATTATACATTGGGCTCTCCAACTATTTGTTTCCTCAATAATTAGTTTCTATAGTTATTGAATATAATTTTAATAATAGTAACCATACATTATAACATCATTTAATCCCCTATGGATTTCTTTTAAAAACCAGAAAAAAAAACTCAATATGAACTAAATTCAATGATTACACACTTTTTTATGTTTCTATCACCTGTCTGCCTCTTTTTTCTTCCCTAATTGGAAATAAATTCCATGGTTTGTGATAGAGTTAATAGTCACACTAATATTGAGTACCAATCATAAAATGAGACTTTATCCTCTTCCCTCATATATTAATTTTTATTAAAAATAAATCACTATTCCTTGAGGTATATGTGGTATAAATTTTCATAAATAAATGAGAAAACATTTATCAACATAATTTCTATGTTAGAAGATCCTTATGTAGAAAACCTAAGTTAATAGTAAATGCATAATGATGTTTATAGTTACTCTAACATGTGATACTAACATGGATAATTTTATTCAATTTTTGTTCATAATAATGTCAAATAATCATCTTCATTTATCTCAAGAAATTATTTAGAAACATTCAAAACCATGTTATGTTTTCCCATTTCATTTAATTTTCCTCTTTCCATATATTAAATAATCTCTCAACTTTTGATTTCATAATTTAATTTCAATATAAGGATAATAATTTATATTTATTGTACCTCAACAATAAAGAATTATTCTATTTAAAAAATATTAACAATCAAAATATCATCATCATCAAGAACCTTTTCTTATATAATCATATCATTCAAAATGATAGCTCTTTAATGTATTCCATTTCCTGGATATCTGAAAATGAGTGTATATAACCTCTAATTATAAAATTTTTAGAAACAATATATTTATATTTTATTGTGTTTTATATTATCTTTGGGATGTTTATCATAGAATTCTATTCAATAAAAATCACCCCTAATTTTATTTCTCTATCCTTATTCATCAATATATTCGATACCACATGAAGAGTTTTCATGGAGGAAACATTATAAAAATATTTATATTGTGGTAACTACAACTTGAATAAATGTACTCCACCAGATATATAATTCTTGGTTCTAAAAAATTTTTAGGTCTCTGATTACATTTTGTTCCCCACAAAATATATTCATTACCTTTGATTCACAAATCAGTGATAATAATAAACTCTTGTATGAGAATAATATGGTTTTTCATTTCCTCCACATTTAGAGAAACAAGGTTGCAAGATAGTCCTTAGAACATTAAAAATAATTTCTCCTTTTAACTTTGATGAATATTTCTTCTTCATGATATCCTTTATATTATATGAATTCTTTTGTTTTATATTTTATTTATTCAGAAGAACATATTTTAAAGGTAGTAATATCAATCAAATTCAAGAGGGGTATCGACTTATTTTCATCATCCATATAGTTTCTTTTATTTTACTTAGTTACCTTTATCTATAAAATTCTCTTAAAAATCATCTTATGATTCAGATGATTCTTCAACGAAACCAATACTTTTTTTCTATTTCAATTTTATTTCTTTTTTTGTTATATGGATTTACATTTAGTTTGATATTCATTTATTTCATGAATCTAGACTTGATATATACATTCCTTAAAAAATAAAAGAAATTCACATATGGGGTTGAATCTTTGGTTAATTTTATCTTGAATGTGTTCTGTTTCATATCTTACCTTTTTTACCCCCTAATAAATGCTCACCACCTTTTTTGTTTTCTTTTTATTTATATTTAAAATAATTATTCCTACTATAGTAATTAAATCTTTCATTGTTGCTAATACTCCACACTAATTGTTATAATGATAAATTCTATTAAATTTTCTATTGAATGTCTTAACAAATTAAAATATTTTAAATGAAAATATATTTACCTTGTTTTGTGTACATTGCTTTATTTTAGAATTATTTTCCCTAAAAATAATTTTTATCCACCTTAATGATTGATTTTTTTTCATATTTTAGTAATTAACTTATTTTACCAGCATTCAATAGCCTTCTGTCTTAATATTTCACAATAAAAATAATATCCAATAATTTTTTTCCTTTGAATTATAAAACTAGTAGTAGTACATTGTTGTTTTTATATCAATACACCTTCCTTTTAGGCTATCCTAAGGGAACTAAAATTTAAGCATTTATCAATATCTATTTGTGTTGAATTTTTTGTTTTATAAAAAATTTTCTTCACCGACTTTTTTAAAGATGATAAATTGTAACCTGTACTATACATAAAATCAGAAATAGTAAATACCAAATTTCATGAACATAAGGTTACTTATTCCTATAATATAGAATTTAGAATATTTTATAACGCTTTTAAGATAAAAATCCTTCATAATAAATTCAAATAAAATATAATAATATTCATGGTGAGTTAATTGTTACAAGTATTATTTCCCCTCACTGGGAAGTATCAAGTTCAACTTCTCCCAAATTCATAGATTAACTTACTGTTCAAAACACAAAAATATCAAGTAATTTTCCTCAACCTCAAAAAAAATCATATTATATATTCCCATTATTTACTAATAATATTTTCCTATTTTGGGTACAACATTCAATTTTCTTTTATTTATTTATCAATCTGCATCACTTTTAAGCCTTGATTTCAAATTTTGAATTCTTGACATCAATGGTAGTTTTTTATGGTTCACTGATCTTTCCATTATAATATATACATTAAAATAATTTCTTGTCAATTCATATATAAAATTTCACATTATCCATGTAAAAAAAATTATTAATGATAATTATTGATTATTACTTAACATCACCGCTTTTGTGAGAGTGATATAATTCTTCAACCATGGTGCTAATGATTTTCTCATAGTTGTTTGATCTTATATCAGGCATGATTTACCATTATTAAAATAATTGATAAAATATAATATGAGAGTAAAATTTTCCCCAGGAACTCCCCTCAATTATTATCTAACCCCAAATTATACTTCTTTAACTAATTCAGTTATGTTTTCCTCTTTGTATTCAAAATAAGGTTTTCTATAGGATAATTCAGAAATGATTTATCCAAAAAAACTAATAATTTGATTACCTTAAAATAATGGTTTATCAACTTTTTGATTTTTTTGATTAGTTAATATTTAAAATTTTATAACTTCGCTTTTCCCTTAATTATTTTTATTATTTTATCTGAAACTACTATGTTGAATTTTGCTGGAATAACTTCATTTTTTCCCCAAATGAGGCACCCCAATTATTTCCTCAATTATATGAATCATATAACTAATATAAAAAATTTTGGATAAAATATATATACCTAATTAGAGGAAACCTTTATTAGTTTTTAAACTATATTATGTTCCTATTCAATTGTGTAGTCACACAAAGAAGGGTTGAGAATCAATATTGACAGGTTTTACTAAATTTTGTAAACATAAACTTTTACCCCCATTTTAATCATTTGAACCACTATCTACTATGTTATGTGTGGATTTATTAATACGTTACTGAAACAAATTCACATTGCATTAAATAAAAAATTTAAATAGAGTACAAGACATGATATTTTATAAATATTTACCCAAATGTAGGGATCAACTCATTGTTCAGTTTATTTCTAACAAGGATATTAATTTTACCCTAACAATCAATAAATTTTAATAAGTAGTGTAGGAAATAATCACTCATCACCCATAATTCACTATATTAGACAAGGGAACATAGATAAGATATCTCTTGAAATGTCATCATTGTCTCCAGAATGGTTTTTTACGAGATCAAAATAATATATAATGGTCCACCTTGAATTTTCAAAAAAGTTCATCAATATGATCAAGGATTTATTTATACTTATATGTATGATCTTATTCCAAAATATAGTAATTTTAATTAAATTTAAAAATATAAAATGAATATATATGTTTAATCCTTGTACTATCTAATTATTCAAATGATATAACTTCTAAATCAGCTCAATTTCCTTCAAGTACACTAACTTTATATCCGTGGAAAGAATTTTTAAAGTAACACATAATAATTATGTTCATGAATGTATATTCTATATCATCCCCTTATCAAATTAAATCAATGTTTTTGACTTTTTTCATGTTATTAGTCAATGTTGGTCTTTCACTTTAACTCGTGACACCTAACTTATAAAGACCTTTCACTTTATTTATACTCCATGTTAGGATACTAAACTCTTAGACTAAAACTATCTTCAAAACATACATTTTATATACTACCACTCTTCTACATTATATCATAATCAATATTCACAATCTCATAATGAATATTCCCTTTATATAACCAACCATGATCAGAAATATCTAGAAATTGATATTTGTATCATTCACCTTCCTCATATCTCAGACATCTACCTTCAACGCATTAAAATATTTTTAATTAATTTTTTTCAGATTATATCAAATTTCTAAACATCATCATTCTTCAAGGCTCCCACATATATCTACTAGAATAAAATTTAATTACATTAAGGGTAATGTATAATTTACTTACATCTTAACATTATAAAATTTATTTTAACTTCACTTAATTATTATGTGAAATTTCATAAAATCTTTTTATATTCTAGCATCCATGAGATTTACTATGGTTCCCATTTTAGTTATTCATATGACTAAAAAATATGTCAATAATCAATATCCATTGATTTTTAAGTGGATTCTGATAATTATTTTAACCTTATTATTTTTTACTTCTGTTGTTCAAACATATTATTAGAACTCTTTCTTCTGGAATCTCATATAAAACATTCATTAAGATCATCTTCTAGTTGATTTATGTTTTATATCATCTCAACATATTCTTATTAGTGTCATATAAATTTAAATTATTCAACCTCATTTCCTCATATCCTATTGATTTAGACATACCATTTAGATCGAAACCAATTCAAGTTTCAAATAAAAATCAATATTATATAAAATTAAATTATTAGACTTATTCCATCATTATAGTTAATCCTCTTAACTTCAATTATTTTTTGAACTTTATAATAATATATATCAGTCAATTAAACATGAAATACACTAATACCAAGGATATTCATAAACAAATTTAGTTAACATTACAGACTTCCTCAACTTTATCTACTCAAAATCATTCATCCTAACTTTTCTTCTTTTATCTTTCAACATCACCTTTAGGGAACCCTCATGAATAGTATTTTTATTTTCCGATAAAAATAATTTATGATTTTATTAAAATAATTCTCCTCACTATTTCAATTTTACTGGTTAACAATTCTTATATATATTTATGATGTATTCTAAAATCACTTAAATGATTATCACCTTGATTGAACAACATGTTATCTTTTCACTTGAATTAAAAACCAATCGGTTAGTTCAGCTGTCATAGGTGTTTCAGTTACACAATATTCTAATTTAATTTTTTTAATATTATTTTAATCTTGAATTCTTATATTATAAATTTTTTACTCTTTAACTGGTAAAATATTCTTCAATTAGATAAATATTAAATATTAAATAATTACTCTTAAATATATAAATAACTGTCTATGACTTTGTTAAATACTTGATTCTGAGTTACATATATATATTTTGGGAGTTTATAACACTATTAAATTTATAAAAATATTTAGAAAACAATCCATATGAAAAATATCATATATACCTATTGAATATTTTTTTCCTTTGTATATTCTAAAATATAATTTAGAGCTACTTCAAATAAGTAATGATAAGATAGTTTATTAACAAATATTTTGAATTTTCATCAACCTCCACCCATTATTTTCATGTATACTCTTTAGCTATGCATATGTATCTCATTATTAAAATTTATAAAACAACTTTATTTATCTCTTCTGAGTGATTTTCAATATGTAAAACTTCTAGAAAAAAACAATTTATGGGCATCATTCCTTGATATTAATGAATTTTATATTAGCTAAACATCAGAAAATATATCAACAAGGTTTCAAAACATCTAGATATAATAAAGATTCGTAAAGATAATCAATAATAATATAATTTTAGTTCACTTTTACCTGGTATAAACAATAATCAATTGTCATAATCATTAAAAAGAAAATTTTTTATATTTCACTTTCACCGAACTAAAAAACTTATCATAGATACATACCTATGGTAAACTCAATAGATAGTCAAATATAATGATTCATAAAATATATATCATTTCATTTTAGTACCATATACTTTATATTAACTCATTACACAAACTAAATTATTTCTAGAAACCTTCAGTGATATCTTTCGCAACTATATATGTACTTCTCCTCTATTCCAAATATTTTGACTTCTAAAAAACGACACGATGATTTTAGTCCGACATTATTATTATTTTTTATATTAATACTAACTGAATTTAATAACTGAATTAACCTACCATATAATTAATATCATCTTACATTAGGTTCTATAAGTATTTTTTTCTCTAACCATTGGGTTCTACATATATTGATAAAAAATACAACATTTATAACTATGTTTTGGGATCCAAAATAAAAACACATTAAATTTGTTAAAGAAGATTCATATTGAAGATTCCAATTTTTTATTTACACCAATATAAATTATGTTAAGGATTTACAATAATGATAAAATAAAATATTTCAAGAAAATAGAATTTAGAAGTTTCATTGAAATACATATATACTTAATTGCTTTAAGGGATGGCATTATGTTTTTTAGGACATTATATAGTTGATTTTAATGTAATAAAATAGAATAAAAAATTACTATTACTGAAGTTATTATCATGTATATGAGTGTCACATTATATTAATTTCCATTTTATGATAGAATAATACAATAATAGATGTGTCGTTTTTTCATGTCGATGAGGAAGGGAATATTGAGGATATAAGGTCCACATCAACTCAAGTGTTTTTATTTGAAGAGAAATATATCACATAACATTGAAATAATTAAAATTATTAGATATTAATTATATAATATGGGGATGATTTTGTTTCGATGAAAATAAAAACTTATAGTATATGGATAAAGACACAACATAAAGATTATAAATTTAATTTTATGAAAAAGTTTCTAAATAGTCATGATAATATAATAGTTATTATTCATTCTAAAAATAATATGAAACATCATAGATATAATAATATTGATATTAAATATCATTTCATAGTCGAATATTCTAATAATGATATGTTGAAGCTAAAATCCGTTCAGACTTTTAAATAAGTAAATGATGTGTTTACCAAGTCAATATCAAAGGATTAATTTTATATCCAATGGTTGATATTGGGATTTCCTCCCCTTTCAACGTAACAAAATATCATAAATAATATGGTTTTACATACCTATATTACTTTTTGTTTTTGTGTCAAGGGGAATAATATATATATATATATATAAATTCTATGAAATATACAACATTTTGTTGGGGAGATTCAATATAAGTTCATAAGTGAAAATATGATTTAAATATAGAGATGTAAATTGATCAATAAATTGTATATATATAATTTATGTGAAGTATTATAAACATATATGTTTTTTCATAAGTTTGATATCTAGTATTTGACAATTATAGAATTTATTTATGAATAATTGAGAAAAAATCCAATAGGGGATTGAAGTGTCATCATATAGGTTTATTTTATTTATTATAAAATTTGTTTTCAATAAATTTTTAATTTAACTTAATATAGTGTTACTAGATCATTTGAATGTTTTACGGGATATTTGAATATCATAAAATTGTTTTTAAATTTTTGAATATATGGTTTTTATATTGTGTGAGACTGAATGGATTTTGGTATAATATACTTCTCGAGTGTGATAAAATATCTACACTATCAATGAAAAGTTATCATTGTTTTTGAAAATATTTTTAATTATAATAATATACATTAAGAATTTTCTTGTACAATTAATCAGTAGGTTCAAACAAAATTCAGAATAGTTATCTTGGGATTGTTTATAGTGTGTAAGAGTTAGTGGGGCGATAAAACTATTATGTCTGTATTGATAAAAATATTTGAAAAATGAATAATTATTTATATAATATTTCATAAATGGGGTTCTAAAAAAAGAACTTATGTAGATCTGATATGAAATATAACACCTTGATATTTTGTGAAATATATATATGTATATGCATATTGAATTAATTTAATCTTTTAGATATTTTTTATTTTAAAAAATATTAAATATAGCTTTCGTAATATCATAACACTATGTATGGCATATGTTATATGAAACACGAAGCTGATATTTCACTACACACAAGGCATAGATTAGCTTCTGATATATACCATACCATTATGAAATTTTATTTAAAATAAAGGGAAACCAAAATAAAGACAAAAAAATAAAATATATATATATATATTATAACATAATATAATAATATTTAACCTAGATATTAAATTAATTATTTTGAATAGTATTAAACAAATTGTGTAAATATTATTTTTTTTATTATAAAATCATTGGTTACCAATTAATTAGAAATAAAAATATATACTAGTTGACTATAAAGTAAATAGTATTTTTTTATTTTCCCAATGTCATTTTGTCTTTAATAATTAAATTCATTATAATTAGTGAATGAAATTAAAGACATATATATGATACATATTAAATCAAATATTTTTTATATTAATCCAATATATTCTATTGGGATAATATATGAACCAACCAAATCATATGAAAACCCTATATTTTTCAAAAGCATAATTAACAACCTTTTGATTGAGAACCCATTTTAAATACAATTTTAACACTATTAAATACATTATATGAATAAATGAACATTTTATTTTAAATTTGAATATACAATTTTAATGTTGATTAATTGTATTTATTTTCTAATAAGATTCATGTTATGATGAAAAATAAAAAATAGTAAAATTTTATAGAAAATAAATTTTTTCATCGAAACAATTTATAATTTTAAATTATATTTTTTATTTCTTTAAATAAATAATTACATAAATATTATATAATTTTATCTAATATATATAATTTTCATTAATTATTCAGTAAATTTAGATATGAAAACATTTCAATATTATTGATGTTTTAACTGTAATATCGCAATTTCTCACCCCATCAATGAGATTAATTTTAAATTAAATTCTGAAAATTTTGCGTTTTGAATTATAAAAATTGAATTCAATGTTTCGAATCATAGGGGTCAAACTATTTAAATAGGATTCTATTATTTTTGTTTATTTGGAAAATTATCTTTAGAAATTATTCATTAACACTACAAATGATAAATCAATTAATTAAAGGTAATAGATATTATTATAAATAATATAAAATTTCCCTAAAATGTATCCTAATTTTATTTTATGAGTTTTTTAAATGGAAATAATCTTTGGAAAAATTATAACATTTTGAGAAAATTTTATGACCATAAAACATTTATTAAATTTTATTTAATGAAAAGTTAAATATGTCATATTAATTTTTTTAACTGTATAATTTTTAATATTGATTTATAAGTTATATAAATTCATATATATATAGTAATTTTTAATAAATAATGTTTTTATTTATCATGTTAATTTATTTTTAGTTTTCTGGAAATAAATAAATACCTTAAGTGCTTCTATAATGATGATTCAGTAATTGTTTAATTATTGGAAATACCGAATAAATGATATTCAAAATATAAAAATAAAAATAATTTCACATAATTAATGTCATAATTTAATTATATGGATTAATATGAGATTTTATGGATGAGTTAATATTATTGTTTCTAAGATATTATGTTTTTATTACTTTATTAAAAAGAAATATATTGAATTGTACCCAAATTGACCAAAATGATATTTTATGAAAGTAATATTTTATTAAATTATTTAAAACTAAAAAATTAAATTAAATAACTAAAATCGAATTAGATATAGTATAAATTATCTCAAAATGACCATTTATGGTCCATGTTACTCTTTATATGTAATAATTACATTTTTGTAACAATAAAAACATTGTTAGCATAGTTAAAGTTAAAACAGGATAACTAAGGGTAAATAAAAATGGTAAGGATTAAAATTACTACAAAACTGTGGTAAAAATTTTTGGTTGATGAGACTAAAATAATACCTCATATTCTCATCGAAACGATTCCCTTTTCATGTATTTTTATTGAGATTGAAGTTATAATAAATTAATATTTTTGCAAATTCCAAAAGTGCACCTCACCCCATTTATAAAAAGCAACCTCCTCCCTCACTTATTCACACAACATTAAGGCTTTTATCTTAAGAAAAAAAATATTCCATTTAAAACATCCCTATACACAATCTATATATTGTTTTCTTCCAAATGTACCAACTTGAGAGTCTTTTATAGAAGATCTAAAGGCGTCATTCCAAAGAAAAGTTAATCACTTTAATTGATCATTCTCTTTTTCTAATATTCTATACCTCCTATAAATCCAAGATATATATCATAAAATATTAAATTCAAAATCGTAAATTTTCTTAAATATTGTTATACTTATTAAAATTGCACTATACAACCCCTTCCCCGTCAAAAAATGGACGTATCGCCCATGCGTAGAAAAATTTACAATCTCCACATAGGGATACAATTAATCTTCAATAATTGTCTCTGATTAAAGGTAATAATAATTTTTTTAATGATTATTTATTATAATTATGATATAATTATAATTTTGTAGTGATAATACCATCTCTACCATTTTACAATCTAATATTTTGAGAAAATGATATTGTCGCTTGTGCGTACATATATCATATCATCTCCACGATGCGATGTAATTTTTTATTCACTTATATTTCTCATGGATAGTATTAAGGAAATATTTGATATGTACATATGTTATATATGAAATAAAATTTATTCATGAATTATTATATATCATATACATTCCTTTCTTTTAACCCAAAAAAATGAAAGACGTGCTCATGTGTATATACGGCCTACCGTCTCCATGAACGACCTATTTTATTATCTATCTATAATTTGTATTATTTTCTATTAATACATATATAATGAATATATGTGTGTGTGTGTCTGTTTGTGTTATATTTATACCATGATTAACATTTTTAATATGATTAAATCCTGATATTTTTAAGATGACAGTGGATAAAATGTCAAAACCTGAACAAAAAACAAAGTGGATATTACTCGAAGTGTAACACTAACTCAAAATTATTACTAAATGGGTAAAATTAAGTCAAAATTAAATCATATATGGAATATATATATATATATATATGACTCAGATTTTGTGGTATGTGTATAATAAACATATATTTATTATACATAATATTTTAATTTTTTGTGAAAGAACACAATACTTAAGGTAAGGGATTTATGTGCCACATTTGTTTACATGGGACACATGCCTTATACACTAATTGTTTTTTATTAATGGTGTATTTACCACATGTGAATGTTTTTATGAGTCTTGTCATTATTATTATGGTATTTTCATATCCATATAGATTTAATTATTTCAAGGGGCATATGAATTTGCTAATTACAAGGTAATGTTTATTAATTTCGTAATCCCAACAATATTTCTGATTGTATCATTTTATGTCTCTATTGGGTAATATTTCTCTTCTATTTAAATGATTTCAAAATATATATTCTTTTTATTTTCGAATCCTCATTTTTTTTAATTTTTTTACCCATTTTTTACTTTTTAATGCATTGTTTATATGGAATCTTTTCATCATTTTCCAAATGAGGTACTTTATGATTTCTCAAAAAAAACGTACAAAAGATATGTTTTTTATACAACATCAACAAAAATTTACACCATCATGAAGCCATAATGCTTTAAATTTTTCATTACAATATTTATAGTGTATTTTCAAATAATTTTTTTTAGTTTTCTATCATTTTATGAAAATAATATGTTTTCAAAGTAGAAAGAATATTTTCCTCAATAAATTTTCTCAAGTGATATTTAAATTTAATTTCCCTTATAAGGGAACATTATATGATGTCACAAACGTTTTATAGGGGATATGAGTGAATGATACCATTCTTTTTTATTCCTTAAATGGTTTAAGTTTATGATGTATTGGTACTTATGAAATTTCATTCTTTTCCATGAGTTATGTTACTATTAAATGTTTATCCAACCCAATTATTTTTTAGAGTTCTAATATGATTCATGTTCATATAGAAAACATATATTTGGTTTTAATTATTTTATGGGTGGTTGCTATATCTAGATCTAATTAATTGGGTAATTATTTATTTCTCATGAGATAGACCTGGATGGAGTGCATAGTGATCTTAATTAAGTGAAGGACTTTCTCTTCAGAGATGGTCATCAGAGTGATCCTTGACTACTAAGATTTTCATGGGAGTAAAACATGACAACCAAGATAGTATGGATATTTCACCCTTAATATTAATATAGACTTGGTAGTGATTTCTTCTTACTATAGAAAAAAATTTATACGTGTCAACCACAAATTCCACCTCTTATTTCTATATTATTATGTTAAGTATTATTCTATTTATTTCATTATAATTCATATCTTTCAAGCTACCAATCTTTATAACATGAATCCTTATTTTTATCGTTGATAAGGGTATGATCTTCTACTTTAGTGATCATATTCTCAAACACCTTTGGTCATGATTATGTTGAAATATCTCTCTTGTTTACCCTTATTGAGCATCCGAGATAACACATTTTTATTTTTATTTTTTCCTTTTTTATGAAGATATTTATTATGCTTAATGATTATAAGAGAGGTTCTTCTCAATAATAACCTAGTGGGATATTTATAAGGATATTTATAGTTCGGTCTATAGGGATACTTCTAAGGATGAGTTAACGTTCAGAAAAATGTTCTAGAATTTCAGTAAATGATATAGTGTGTGGTTTCTAAAATTACATCAATGTCTGGATAATACAAGTGGATGTGGCTCTAGATAATTTGTATCTCGGGGTAAATACTCTAAAAAGTTGTGTTGGACCTAACTCAAGCATAACCTTGTACATGACAACATGCCTTTCTATACAGCTATTTTGTCACTCCCATAGGATATACATAAGAAATTCAAAAGCACATTATGAACCATCAGGAAGGATTTAAATGGACATTGTCTATGAATAATATATGATAAACCTAATGTTTGGTATATCAAAGAAGGTGTCCTAATTTAGTCATATTATAAGTGGTTTTTTTATGATTATATGGTTTCTCACTATGATAATTTTTTCATACTCAATGCATTCTGGAATTTTAATGGAATGAACTAAAAGAAAATGGGTTAACATTAAATTTTACTAAAAAGTTTATAATGAAAATTAAATTGGGTTGTTAACTGGAGTGAAGAAGTTTGTGATCATGCCTATTTAATTTTTAGGGATCATGATTGACAGCTAATAACTTAACCAAATCTCAGACCAACTATGGAAGAGAATGAAGGAGTTCGTTGAGATTTTGAAAAATGAAGACCACGGATGAATGAAGTTCCAATTTACATTGAGTCATGAATGAGGAAAACATAACCTAACTAAATGTATTATAAGAATAAAAAGATGATTTGACATGGAAAAGAAGAAAAAAACAAAGGAACTGCAATGGAAAAATGAACATTCCAGTTAATAAAGTGGATGAGAATGTTGGTCACCCTATGACATCATCAATGGTTAAATTCATTAAGTGTGTAAAGAATGGTCTGATTAAATCATTGTCCCATTTGGAAATCTTATGAAGTGAATCAACATGGTGGTATGAGTAATGGTTATTCTGTCGATGATAATGAAAAAATGGATGAAATGTGAAAGGACAATTGTATCAAGTAATAAAATTAAGATGCATTCTTATGTATTATAAATGATTAGGAATAATTGAGTTTTTTTTGTATTTTGAATCAATAATTATGTTATATGAATTATGAAATATAAAAGTATGGTTCAATTTAAGTTTTTTTCTCAGGATTTACCTGTATATATTGAATATTTCTGATGGAATAGAAAAGTGATTTTGTGGAATGGTTTCCATTTGACTAAGGGAATATAGACACTAATATGTCCCTTATGTATAGATAATGTTGTTTGATAAAGATATATTGGATATGAATAAGTAAATTTGATGGTAGTAATTACCATGGAACAAATTAAGGACTCATTGAAAATTATTTATGATGTCATTGATGATATTTATAGAATTATTGGATATTAGGAATATATCTAATATATTTTTGGAGTAAATAATCATGCATATTATCAATAAGTATGTATGGTAATTTAGGTTATTAACATAATTCATGGGAATACATGTAACACCCCACCGCAACCTCATTGGATTGAGGAGGTGGTGAGGGATACTTGGCCTTAAGAGACGTTCCCAAGATGCCAAATGCTGGCAATAAATGCCGAGGGCTTCAAGATCAAGTTGGGGAATGATTTTCCCTTAAGACAAAACCAACCAAACAATCCAAAAATAGCCACTATATGATTCATGTCAATTTAATAACCCAACCATGAATTCCCAAAAGACAACCAAGTTGTTCCACAACACAACTCAAAACCAATACAACCAGACATGTCCACACAACATCAGACTACAAGAGGAAAACTAAACGACAACCACTACGATTCATGACACCACCATAGCTCGACACCAAGCGCCAAACTCCACGCTCCACCAAGACCTCACAACGCACCAATAAAGGAGGGATATGCCTTACATTTTCCCACGTCATAGTACGCGACATCTGCAAAGAAACCACAGTGCCGAAGTAGGGGGTGAGTACTAAAGCTCAGTAGGATTTCCCCAAATGGCTTCCATACACATAACACTAGGATAAAACGGTTATCACATTTATATAAAACAGTTTATATACAATAATCACAAGTGCAACGATTATCATCATCCAACCATGCTCTTACCAAGACATGACACCCAACCTAAGAAACCAAAGGAAATCCAAGCAACAAGCCACAATCCATTCAATCATTACAGACTAACACCACAATTTCCAACTTGTAAGGCAATGCTCAACAAACAATCATAAGGATGGAGCTTCTGTCCCACACGTTTCATCCATTAACAGCTAGTGGCTCTTCTCGTCCACTTATCCTTAGATGGTGGCCCTTCCATCAACTATCCATAGCCTTTTTAATGTGGTACTTCTCGCCACATCCAAACAACATCCCAACCAATCACAATCAAGTGTATAACCCATCACCGTCATAATAACATCATGTAATCAACCCATTCCATTACATGTCAATTCACTTCAATAAATCACCCATTTATTGAAACCATTTTTTCCATGCCAAACCAATTTCAATAAGACAACATTTTTATTGAATACCATTTCTATCAATCATTTCACAAATCAATCATAGAATCCCATTTTAAAATTCCCATTTTAAAATCCACAACAAGAACATTTCACCACAAAACCCCTTTTTCCCAAAAACCCCCAAATGGATTTCTAACCAAATTCACACATCAACACACAATAAATTTTAATCAAAAAATTAATTGTAACATAGAACCACTAGTTCTAACCAAGTGTATTCAAGAGAGAAGCCACATACCTTTACGGTTCCCGAGAAAATGACCCACAAACAACCGCACCTCCAATCCAGTGAACGCACTACCAAAACCTCTCTAGATCACCTTCCCTAACCATCATAGGCCTTAATATTAACATCCAAGGAAACCCCATCCCTAGATCCACACCCAAAAAGAGTAGATCAAGAAAACCTTGAAATAGAGCGATGTAGATCTAGAGGAAAACACTTGAGAAGCAATAGGAGAGTCTTACCCAAAAGCAATCACCTTAAAACCTCCTAGAATCCTCTTTGAAACGCTTCCAAATCGAGTGGGAGAGCACCGTTAACCCATGAGAACCCAAAATCCCAAGTGGGGCTCATGTGGGAGGAATATTGGAGTGAAATGAGGCAATCCTGAGTGAGCCCGAAACTTATAACCCTAACTTTAAGTGGCCTCACGGTTAGCCCGCACGGTTTGGAAAAACGTGCGCTAACCGTGTGCACGCCAATGCCTCGAGAGCCAGGGTCTGTACAGTTTCCTCGCACGGTTTGGAAAACCATGAACAGGCCGTGCGAGGCCTACTTGTAGAGACCCCAAAACCCAGGGTGCCTCATGAGACATGATATACTTATCATTACGTCATTACAAAATAAATATCATGTCCCATGACTACAGAAGATCGCGAGGTTTAGGATTATGGGAAACCAGCTGCTCTGATTAACTTCATCAGTACATACCATGCCTGAAAAATTTTAAACAAAATGTAGGGTGAGAAAAAATGCCCAGTAAGGGGTTTTAAAAAAAAGACATTTTAAGAAAATCCTTTCTCAAAGAAATCTTTTTGAAGAGAATAGAATACTTTGCTAAAGACAAAACATTATCCTTTCTTAAAACATGAAAATCCATCTTTCTTTGAAAACCGCTTGCATAAAGAAGCACGTACATGAAATAAACACCAAAGTAAACATGATTTGAGAGAGAAATATAAACAATGCATAATATTCAACAAGGTTACTTAAATTCTAAAATGAAAAGTGTGACTAAGCTGGGAAAACGTGCATGTCATGGTTCATGAGAATATACAGTTCATCTATCAGTTTACCACATGAAAAACAGTTCTTGACATAAGAATTACATTTTCATAGTCATGGGATCATTTAACTAGGGGTTGTCCTGTTAGTTGAACTAACCCCTGGTTGACCTTTATCATTTCATGCAGAGGGGGTGCATAATACTGAACTTTGTCAAGACCTCGCGTCATGACCTTAAAACATAACTTTAGTACGGGTCAAGGCCAAATGCCAATCCCGTTTCCCATGGTAGCACGAGCCAAGGCTATTCGCCAAGACCGTTGCACATGATAGCCCGAGCCAAGGCTATTCTCCAAGACCGTTGCACGTGATAGCACGATCCAAGGCTATTCGCCAAGACCGTTGCACATAACGTCTCATGAGACTCTTGCATTACCCAATGCATTGGAGCGCTGTATAATTCTGGGCGCACCCATCCATAAACATTTAAGTCCTATAAATCCCTCACATATCTTGACATGGTCATACATTCATGGGGTTCCATACATTCATAATTAAACCCCATTTTTACATGCATATTCATAACATGTAAACAGTTCTATCATTAAAAACATTATGATATGCATGCTAAAGCTTCGTGCACATAAAAAGTTAACATCTGAAAACTTGGGTTTTAAGAAAAATAGGCATAACACTTTAACATTCCATACATCATGATACCCAATTAAAGCATGGTCGTTCACATATGATGATAATTGGATGTCATGGGTGTTTTATACAGGCAGTTGAAGTTACAATGTGCATATTCAAGTCCACCTTTGGGAAAAACATATGTATATAATTGTGCAAGTTCTTTTGATAAACTTCATCATGCTATAAAGTAATAAATTACAAAACATGGGAACCAAATTCATATTAATGTAAATGTGACTCAGTGTTTCAGTTAATTAAATAATACTCAATTCATACATTACCTGATTCACAAGCTCTGGACTAGAATTGTTTCAGTCGTACTCATATTTATGTGTCTGTGCAAGAGGGGTTTATTGGGTCTTATGTATATGTATATATGTACTCATATATATATATATATACATATAAACTGAACTGCAAGAACACACAAATTAGACTTGGTCTCCCACCTTTATATTTCAGAGCCTATATGTAGAAGAGGGATTCTCCATGACATTCGGGAGTGATTACACATGGTGCGTACATACACATGGTTATATATATATATATATATATACATATAACCCGATATATATATATACACATAAACCAACGTTAAATCACAAACATGTGTTAAATTCATACCCAAACTATGTTCTCCAAGAGAGGAAGAATACTAGTATACAAGAAAGAGGGTCTTATGGACTTGCGTCTACATAGAGGTATACATTTATATAAACTTGCATATATGTAAATATATCCGAAGTAAAATAAGACACAAAACCATACTTAACCCTTACAAGTTTTTCATACATTAAGAACATCATTTCATAAACAAATTATCATCAATTGAAGATCATAAAAACCCGAAATGGTTTGTTTCACATATACATATATAAATATGTATATACATATATATAGTTTAAACAAACACAAAACAAGATTAACCCTTACCCAAAAAAGTCAGATTCTTTGAACCCTTACTCCAAAATTCGGTTTTTCAGGTTCAGACATAATCGAAAAGTATAGGTATTTATATATATAACATATGTATATATATGTAAATACACATATACATAT
This sequence comes from Viscum album, assembly GCA_963277665.1. NCBI lineage: Eukaryota > Viridiplantae > Streptophyta > Magnoliopsida > Santalales > Viscaceae > Viscum > Viscum album. The sequence continues at coordinate 694,472,178 of OY728164.1, forward strand.
TTATATACATATACCAAATCTTGACAAAACCAAAACTGAAATCAAAACATATTTCTTACCTTGCTCGGGGAGGAGGAGTGGGCGAGGCAAGAGGGACGGAAACATGTAATTCTAGCAGGTATACATATATATATATATATATATATCATGTTTATACTCATATATATTAATATATAAACTGAAGCTTAACCAAATAAATAGAAAAAGACACGACCCTTACCTATTCAAAGGGGAGGAGAGGAAGATGCGGCAACGAGGTAGGGGAAGCCGAAGGTGTATACACAGGATGTACACGTATATATGTATATAACCCGCATATGTTTATATACATGAAAACCGAAGTTTAGAACAAAACTTTAAAAACAGACTTCGACCCTTACCTATTCGACGAGGAGGAGGAGAGAACGGAGCAGTGATGAGGTCTCGGAGGTCGGAGAGGTCGAGAGGGCTCGGGTGCCAATGTTCACCTTCGGTGCAACTTGGAGTTTTAAAAAAAGAAGAAGAAAAAGGCTCAACAACTGGGGAGACGTCGAGGGAACCAAGGCCGGTAATTAAGAGGGTGGCGCCGATTTTGTGGAAGAAGAATAGAGGGGATGACCATTGACAGCTCGGGCGGAGGAAACGAGGCTCCCTAACTCTACTGGTCCGACGACACCAGGAAGAAGAAGAAGTCGCGGGCGCGAGGTAGGAGAGAAACGCCAAACAAAACGGACGGCCAGGATTAGACACAGGTTGATCGGACGGCCCAGACACGACGGGATATTAAAAAGGAATGGATGGCTGCAATGGAGAGCGCCAGATCGGACGGCTCTAGATTGCCGCGGTGTTTTAAACACGCACCCCCCCCCCCCACCCCCCCCCCCCACCCCCCCCCCCCCCACCCCCCGATTCTTTCTCTTCTTTTTTTATATCGTTTTTATCTTATAAAAAAACCTGTTATTTTATTATTTTATTAAACCTATTGTAAAATCATTAATTCAACCTTATTAATAAACTAATATTATCCTAAGTCAAGGGTCATTAAAACACCTATATATTAAACTATTAAACCCCTATTTAAAACATAAATTATATTTTCATTTTTTTCTCTATTTCCTTCATAAAAACATATAATTTAATTTAACTTATCCTTTATTTATTTCTACTTATCTAAATTTAAATTTATATGTTAATATCTAAATGTTATTAAAACAAAATATATTATTTAACCCAAATTTTCAAAGTACTAAATTTTCATTTTATATTGAATAAAACATAATTTTATAAAGTATGGTAACTTAATATAATTATGCTAACATGAAAATATCTATATGTAGATATATATATATGTTAGTTTCCTTTGTTCGTTAATTACCTTATTATTCTTAATTAAATATTATTATTAAACGTAACTATATTTAATCAAAGTGCGTTGATATAATTACGAAACACATGAGTAGAAGAAACCATAATTTGACGTAGTTTCCAAAATAGTTAACAAAGGTCAAATTAAAGAAATAATATATCTAATTTGATGCAATATATATATAACTCATAAAAATTCATTAGGTTTAATAAAATTAGAATGTAAAAGTTCAATTTTTCAAATTAATATGCATAAATGAAGAAAACCCAAAATATTAATTTTTTGTCGTTTTGAATCATTCAATAAAAGTCTCTTTTTGGGAAACAAAAGATAAATTAATTAAATTAACATTGATGTCATTTTTGAAGCAAACTTCATAATTAATCTTCCAAATCATCCAGGGGTAAGCCATCCTATTTCCAAAACATAGAGGACAGGGGGAACCAACAGTCAAAAACAAAACATTGGATACTTTGGGAAAACAACGGTCGAAAATATATCCGTTTGAGGTCCAATGGTCCGATTGGGGAGCTTATAAAAAGGGTCTGGTCTCAGGGTGTCCCTTACCCTTGGTGACTGAAGTAGAAATAAAGATGGTTCGTGTGATCCCCTTGGTGCTGAGCACGGTTGCAGTGGCTTCGGCCATCCTTATGTTTATTATGATGGATGCTCGAAACCCCTACCACATTCTCGGGCTCTTAGTAGTTTTAAGCAGTCTACCCATTATTGTAATCGGGTTCTTAGTTGGGATATTTGGTTAGTGAGCTTTTCTTGTAACCCAAAAATCGTAAGACCCTTCAGTGTTGAGTTCATAAAAAAGTTTCGTGTTTTTATATTTTACATTCTGATTGTTTTAAAGAGAGAACATCAATTTCACAAAACGCCCAATTTTTCATTTATGAGGTTTGAAAACTTCGGGGTGTTACATTATCTCCCCCTTCAATGAATTGCATCCCCGCAATTCTATCATAAAAAGAGAAACTGAAACCCCAAACGTAAAACTCTACCGAAATAGTGGATCTGGCTCGGTAAACGGGACACCAAAGTTGGCACACAACTCTTCCGTTTCCCTAGTCCAGATGCACCTCGAACAGTGCTCCTTGAACTCATGTTCGTGTGTACTGCACACGAGCTTCCAGAGGGAGGCTTGTGCGATGCAAAGCTCGGAAACGTCCGAGTAGATAAACTCCTTGATGACTCTTCTGGCCACATCATGCTCGAGGTAGTCGAGAGGGATGATGCGGTTGAGGAGACTGAGGTTCAGGACTTGGAACATATAAGCTGCACTGAGCTGGGCATCCTGGGCGGCCATGAGGAAACACGCTCTGGCAGAAAAGTTTTGTGCCAGAGTGAAACATTGGAACAGGCCCTCAAAGTACATTCCCCTTCGCCTATAGCAGGGGAGTTGAGCAGCAGCGATGAGGTGAAAGACGTGATCATTCTCTTGACATAGCCGAAGAATCTCTGGACCGTTTGCTAAATTGAGCAAACGCTGGCAGGAACCTCGTAGGTGGAGAAAGGACGGGTAATCCGCCATGCATGCCTTGATCAAAATGACTTCTACTAGCTCATCGGGTAGGGATGAGAAGTTTGTTTGTCCAGCCATCTGAAAACAAACATCGAAGGGAAACTCTTAAAGACATAGATAAGGTGGAGACATGAAAGGAAACAATAAACTTCCATTTATGAAAAAGTTTACACGGCAAAGTCTGAGTTCACAAGACGTACGCCACAAAGAGTGGCAAAACTTCCTAACTCTTCAAACCACACACAGGATGAACATACAAGACTAAACTCATGGGAACATTTATAACACCTCCTGAGTTTAGCGTGAGGGGTGTGGAGTTGGGAAACATCGGTGTACACTTCTTGCCTAAGAGACAAACGGGTGGACTCATTTTCCAACGCTCCAAAGTCCATTAACTGGCCCCAGAAGCCGTAGTGCAGGACCTGGCACAGATAAGCCACTCGGAGGTCTCCAGCAGCAGCAGCTTCTTGAAAAGGGTTATCAAGCATTGTGCCAAATTCCTCACCAGTTGTAAACACACGGAAGAGTCTTTCGTGATACCTTACCCGACGTGCATAAGAGGTAAACTAGGTCATCATCATTAGGAGATAATCCATCCCTATTCTCCGGTGGAGACTAAGCACCCTAGATGAGTTTGACACATCGTACAAGTGCTTACACGTCATGCGAATTTGGGCATAGTTTAGAAAGTTCCCGCGACTGGATACAGATATAATGTTCTCTAGAGCCTCAGTGGGAAGTGACAAAAGTTCGGTAGGTACATCAGCCATCTGAACGTTATATCATTTTTACTTAGTTAGTCTTAGCAATATATCTATATCACCTGGTTTTCCAGAGTTTCCTGAACCTATCCTCTGATACCAACTGTAGAGACCCCAAACCCCAGGGTGCCTCATGAGACATGATATACTTATCATTACGTCATTACAAAATAAATATCATGTCCCATGACTACAGAAGATCGCGAGGTTCAGGATTCTGGGAAACCAGCTGCTCTGATTAACTTCATCAGTTCATACCATGCCTGAAAAATTTTAAACAAAACGTAGGGTGAGCAAAAATGCCCAGTAAGGGGTTTTAAAAAAAAGACATTTTTAGAAAATCCTTTCTCAAAGAAATATTTTTGAAGAGAATAAAATACTTTTCTAAAGACAAAACATTATCCTTTCTTAAAACATGAAAATCCATCTTTCTTTGAAAACCACTTGCATAAAGAAGCACGTACATGAAATAAACACCAAAGTAAACATGATTAGAGAATGCAACATAAACAATGCATAATATTCAACAAGGTTACTTAAATTCTAAAATGAAAAGTGTGACTAATCCGGGAAAACGTGCATATCATGGTTCATGAGAATATACAGTTCATCTATCAGTTTACCACATGAAAAATAGTTCTTGACATAAGAATTACATTTTCATAGTCATGGGAGCATTCAACTAGGGGTTGTCCTGTTAGTTGAACTAACCCCTGGTTGACCTTTATCATTTCATGCAGAGGGGATGCATAATACTGGACTTTGTCAAGACCTCGCGTCATGACCTTAAAACATAACTTTAGTACGGGTCATGGCCAAACGCCAATCTCGTTTCCCATGGTAGCACGAGCCAAGGCTATTCGCCAAGACCGTTGCACGTGATAGCACAATCCAAGGCTATTCGCTAAGACCGTTGCACATGATAGCACGAGCCAAGGCTATTCGCCAAGACCGTTGCACATAACGTCTCATGAGACTCTTGCTTTACCCAATGCATTGGAGCGTTGTATAATTCTGGGCACACCCGTCCATAAACATTTAAGTCATATACATCCCTCACATATCTTGACATGGTCATACATTCATGGGGTTCCATACATTCGTAATTAAACCCCATTTTTACATACATATTCATAACATGTAAACAGTTCTATCATTAAAAACATTATGATATGCATGCTAAAGCTTCGTGCACATAAAAAGTTAACATCTGAAAACTTGGGTTTTAAGAAAAATAGGCATAACACTTTATTATTCCATACATCGTGATACCCAATTAAAGCATGGTCGTTCACATATGATGATAATTGGATGTCATGGGTGTTTTATACAGGCAGTTGAAGTTACAATGTGCATATTCAAGTCCACCTTTGGGAAAAACATATTTATATAATTGTGAAAGTTCTTTTGATAAACTTCATCATGCTATAAAGTAATAAATTACAAAACATGGGAACCAAATTCATATTAATGTAAATGTGACTCAGTGTTTCAGTTAATTAAATAATACTCAATTCATACATTACCTGATTCACAAGCTCTGGACTAGAATTGTTTCAGTCGTACTCATATTTATGTGTCTATACAAGAGGGGTTTACTGGGTCTTATGTATATGTATACATGTACTCATATATATATATACATATAAACTGAATTGAAAGAACACAAAAATTAGACTTGGTCTCCCACCTTTATATTTCAGAGCCTATATGTAGAAGAGGGATTCTCCATGACATTCGGGTGTGATTACACATGGTGCGTACATACACATGGTTATATATATATACATATAAACCGATATATATATATACACATAAACCAACGTTAAAACACAAACATGTGTTAAATTCATACCCAAACTAGGTTCTCCAAGAGAGGAAGAATACTGGTATACAAGAAAGAGGGTCTTATGGACTTGCGTCTACATAGAGGTATACATTTATATAAACTTGCATATATGTAAATATATCCGAAGTAAAATAAGACACAAAACCATACATAACCCTTACATGTTTTTCATACATTAAGAACATCATTTCATAAACAAATTATCATCAATTGAAGATCATAAAAATCCGAAATGGTTTGTTTCACATATACCTATATAAATATGTATATACTTATATATAGTTTAAACAAACACAAAAAAAGATTAACCCTTACCCAAATAAAATCAGATTCTTTGAACCCTTACTCCAAAATTCGGTTTTTCAGGTTCAGATATAACCGAAAAGTATAGGTATTTATATATATAACATATGTATATATATGTAAATACACATATACATATTTATATACATATACCAAATCTTGACAAAACCAAAACTGAAATCAAAACATATTTCTTACCTTGCTCGGGGAGGAGTGGGCGAGGCAAGAGGGACCGAAACATGTAATTCCAGCAGGTATACATATATATATATCATGTTTATACTCATATATATTAATATATAAACCGAAGCTTAACTAAATAAATAAAAAAAGACAGGACCCTTACCTATTCAGAGGGGAGGAGAGGGAGATGCGGCAACGAGGTAGGGGAAGCCGAAGGTGTATACACAGGATGTACACGTCTATATATATATATAACCCGTATATGTTTATATACATGAAAACTGAAGTTTAGAACAAAACATTAAAAACAGACTTCAACCCTTACCTATTCGACGAGGAGGAGGAGAGAACAGAGCAGTAATGAGGTCTCGGAGGTCAGAGAGGTTGAGAGGGCTCGGGTGCCAACGTTCACCTTCGGTGCAACTTGGAGTTTTAAAAAAAGAAGAAGAAAAAGGCTCAACAACTGGGGAGACGTCGAGGGAACCGAGGCCGGTAATTAAGAGGGCGGTGCCGATTTTGTGGAAGAAGAAGAGAGGGGATGACCGTTGACAGCTCGGGCGGAGGAAATGAGGCTCCCTAACTCTACTGGTCCGACGACACCAGGAAGAAGAAGAAGTTGCGGGCGCGAGGTAGGAGAGAAACGTGAAACAAAACGGACGGCCAGGATTAGACACAGGTTGATCGGACGGCCCAGACTCGACGCGGTATTAAAAAGGAATGGATGGCCGCGATGGAGAGCGCCAGATCGGACGGCTCTAGATTACCGCGGTGTTTTAAACACCCCCCCCCCCCCCCCCCCGATTCTTTCTCTCCTTTTTTTTATATCGTTTTTATCTTATAAAAAAATATGTTATTTTATTATTTTATTAAACCTATTATAAAATCATTAATTCAACCTTATTAATAAACTAATATTATCCTAAGTCAAGGGTCATTAAAACACCTATATATTAAACTATTAAACCCCTATTTAAAACATAAATTATATTTTCATATTTTTTCTCTATTTCCTTCATAAAAACATATAATTTAATTTAACATATCCTTTATTTATTGCTACTTATCTAAATTTAAATTTATATGTTAATATCTAAATGTTATTAAAACAAAAAATATTATTTAACCCAAATTTTCAAAGTACTAAATTTTCATTTTATATTGAAGAAAACATAATTTTATAAATATGGTAACTTAATATAATTATGCTAACATGAAAATATATATATGTAGATATATATATTTTAGTTTCCTTTGTTTGTTAATTACCTTAATATTCTTAATTAAAGATGATTATTAAACGTAACTATATTTAATCAAAGTGCGTTGATATAATTACGAAACACATGAGTAGAAGAAACCATAATTTGACGTAGTTTCCAAAATAGTTAACAAAGGTCAAATTAAAGAAATAATATATCTAATTTGATGCAATATATATATAACTCATAAAAATTCATTAGGTTTAATAAAATTAGAAAGTAAAATTTCAATTGTTCAAATTAATATACATAAAGGAAGAAAAACAAAAATATTAATTTTTTGTCGTTTTGAAACATTAAATAAAAGTCTCATTTTGGGAAACAAAAGATAAATTAATTAAATTAACATTGATGTCATTTTTGAAGAAAACTTCATAATTAATCTTCTGAATCATCCAGGGGTAAGCCATCCTATTTCCAAAACTTAGAGGACAGGGGGAACCAATGGTCAAAAACAAAACATTGGATACTTTGTTAAAACAACGGTCGAAAATATAGCCGTTTGAGGTCCAACGGTCCAATTGGAGAGCTTATAAAAAGGGTCTGGTCTCGGGGTGTCCCTTACCCCAGGTGACTGAAGGAGAAACAAAGATGGTTCGTGTGATCCCCTTGGTGCTGAGCATGGTTGTAGTGGCTTCGGACATCCTTATGTTTATTATGATGGATGCTCGAAACCCCTACCGCATTCTCAGGCTCTTAGTAGTTTTAAGCAGTCTACCCATTATTGTAATCGGGTTCTTAGTTGGGATATTTGGTTAGTGAGTTTTTCTTGTAACCTGAAAATTGTAAGACCCTTCAGTGTTGAGTTCATAAAAAAGTTTTGTGTTTTTATATTTTACATTCTGATTGTTTTAAAGAGAGAACTTCAATTGCACAAAACGCCCAATTTTTCATTTATGAGGTTTGAAAACTTCGGGGTGTTACACTACTGTCTTGAGAACAAGGGTCCACACTATTTCCTGGGGAATCCGCATGGTTTACAATAACCGTGCTCAAACCGTGCACCCCTTTAAAATCATCAAAAGTCATCCTAAACCATTCCAAACGCTCCCAACCTCTTCCCAACTCATTCCAAGCACTTTAATAACATAGAAATTCATAATAAAAATACACATACCTCAAACCGGGGGTGTTAAATTCTCCCCACCATTGGACTTTCCGTCATGGGAAAGTAGTGAACCTGCCCTTTGCCGAAAGATTCTGGGCCACTTCTCGACCATCTCTTTCTCCCGCTCCCAAGTCTCCTCTTGAATCTGACCATGTTGCCACAAAACATGAACTAAACCAATTAATTTACTGCTCAATACATTCTATGGCCTATCCACAACCCAAACTGGCATGTGCACCAATGAAGAATCCGGTTCTAGCTCAACCTGATCCCATCGAATCACATGGTCACGATCCGGCTTATACTTTTTCAAATGCGAGACATGAAACACATTTTGGACCGCACTAAACTGTAGTGGAAAATCCAAATGATAATCCACCTCACCAACCTTCTAAAGAACCTCAAAAGGTCCAATATACCTCGGAGATAGCTTTCCCTACTTCCCAAACTGACGATGTATCAACCTAGGAGAGATCCTCAAGAACACATGATCACTCACCTGGAACGACAATGCCCGTTGATGATGATCCACATATGATTTATAACGACTCTGAGATGTCTCCATTATCTTTGTGATTATCTTGATCTTCTCTGTAGTCTCCGTGACAAGACTCGGTCCAACCATCAAAGACTCACCCATTTCCACCCATCATAGTGGACAACAACCTGGCCGCCCATACAATGCTTCAAACGGAGCCATCTGTATGGATGCATGAAATCTATTATTGTAGGAGAACTCTACCAATGACAAGAGCTCCTCCCATGAGCCACCAAAGTCCATGACACAAGCCCTCAACATATCCTCCAATGTCTTCATCATCCTCTCGGATTAACCATCCGTATGATGGTGATACGTTGTACTCATCGTTAACTGTGTTCCAAGTGCTTTTTATAAGGATTTCCAGAAACGAGATGTAAACCTCGGATCTCTATCTAATACAATCAAAACTAGAACACCATGCCTCTTTACCACCTCCCAGATATAGATTGTGGATAGATCCTCCACCATATGAGATTCACGAATCGGGATGAAATGGGACGAATTCATTAGTCGATCCACTATCTCCCAAATGGTATCGTGCTTATTGACCGTTCTTGGGAGACCTGTGACAAAATCCATCGCTATCTGCTCCCACTTCCAAACAGGTATTGGTAATGACTACAAAATTCCTACTGTCCTCTCATGCTCTATCGTGACCTACTGACAAGTCAAACATCTCAAAACAAAATCAGCCACAATTCATTTAATACCAGCCAACCAGAAATGCACCTTCAGTGCTTTATACATTTTCAGAATTCTAGGATGAAAAACCCACCTGGAATGATGATACACCCTGATAAGATCCTCCTGAAAAGCAGCTGCTACAACCATCTTATTCCAAAAACACAAACCCGAATCTCCATTTAGTTTCCAACCCTCAATGGTCTCCCCACCATTGAGTCTCGACCCCACGGTCACACACTCAGAATCAAATATATGTGCCTCTCTAACTAGGCCAACCAAGTCATGAATCATCAAAACCGGAAAGAAGACCGCTATATCACCCTGGTCCTCACATTCAAACTGCATATCAGTTATAACCAACATCAACTCCCACTGGTCTGATGCCTGTTTTTTCACCTGAGCATATGATTTTCTACATAATGCATCTGCTACCAAATTTCACTTACCCAGTGTGTAAATCAATTCAAAATCAAACATCTGGAGATATTGCATCCATCTCCTTTTCCTCAAGTTAAAATCCCTTTGTGAGAAAATGTGTTTCAATCTCTAATAATCTGTATATACTATGAATTTCTCACCGAAGAGATAATGATGTCACACTTTCAAAGCATGGACCACTGATTCCAACTCCAAATCATAACTTGGGTAGTTCTTCTCAAGAACTCTCAACTTCCATGAGCCATATGCAACCACATGATTCCCTTGCATGAGAATGCACCCCAACCCTGATCTCGATGCATCGCAATACAGCAAGTACCCTTTTCCAAATTCTGGAAAAACCAGGAATGGTGCTGATGTAAGATGACACTTTAGCTCTTCGAAACTCTATTGACACTGTTCATTCAACTATAATGGAACATTATTTCTTATCAAAGCTGTCATTGGCGAAGGAAAACATGTAAAATCACAAAAAAAATGCCGATAATACCCAAATAGACCAAGAAAACTCTGTATCTCAATTACATTCTATGGCGGTTGACATGAGATAACAGCCTCTAACTTTTCTAAATCCACTAAAACTCCCCTTTCAAAAATCACATGGCCAAGAAAATGAAATTCCTATATCCAAAACTCACACTTTGACAATTTGGCATACAACCGATGATCCCTCAAGATCCCCAGCACTGTCACCAAGTGCTACTCATTCTCCACCCTTGCCTTTGAATACACCATAATATCGTTGACAAACACCACCACAAATGAATCAAAACATCTCTAAAATATCTGATTCATCAATGACATAAACATTTCTGGTGCATTCATTAGAACAAAGTGCATAACCACATATTCATAATGGCCATATCTACTTCTGAAAGATGTTTTATAAATGTCCTCCTTCCTCACCCGCAATTGATGATATCCTGACCTCAGTTCTATCTTGGAGAACCACTGGGCTCCCCTCAACTTGTAGAACAAATCATCAATTCATGGAAGTGGATATCTATTCTTTAGCATAACTTGGTTATGTCTACTACAATCAACACATAGCCTCAACATTCCATCTGCCTTTTTCACAAACAACACCGGTTCTACCCATGGAGACATGCTAGGCCAGATAAACCATTTGTTTTCTCACTCTTACAACTAGTTTTTCAATTCCCACAATTCAGTTGGTGCCATCCGATATGACGGAAGTTAGATAGGACTGGTCCTCGGAAGGAGATCAATTGTAAACTCCACTTCTCTTACAGAAGGTAACCCAGAGAATTCATCTGGAAAAACATCCATGAACTTATCCACCACTACCAGAGGAACACTATACTAAACACCCTCTACTGATTCCAACGACAACACCGCCAACTATTACGATAACGTACCCACTACTGGTGCCAACAATCTCGTTGCACCCTGTATTTCATGCTTCTCTCCTCTAAAGGGATGTCTAACTCCATCGTGTGTTGTAAAATCCAATGTCTGCACCTCACGGACGATGTGGGCCTTAAAAGACACCATCTAATCCATTACCAGGATTACATCATAACCATCCATCTCAAGCATTGAGAAGTTCCACACTATCTCAACCTCGCCCACAACTATACAAATTTCTCTAAACAAGAAGGCTCAATACTCTCTTCGACCCAGAGGAGTTTTAAGTTTCAAAACTGAGGGCATCATTTCTACCCTTAAACCTAGAAAATCAACCACACGTGCAGTAATAAATGAGTGTGAAGAACCCGTATCAACCAACACTTGCATCAAGGTAAAATTTAAAAGAATGATACCTCGCACTGTGGATGGTCTCGACTGATCATCCACCATAAGCTATTCAGCTCCAAACACATGTTTTCTTGCAACACTCTGCTCATTAGTGCTTTTCTGAGGCGTTGTGGTATTCTGAGAATCACCATGACCCACTTTAATCTGCTGATGAGGGGTATGCTGCTACCCCTGTCCCGTCGAAGAATACGACTTCTGCGATCCCTGAGGAGTGTCACGCACACCCGACCTTGGATCATTCAGACAATAACATTGCAGATGCACCATATTATTACAATTATGACATTCTTGAGGTTGTGACATACAATCCCACTTGATGTGGCTCGTCGAACAACAGTGAAAACATCCCGGGTTGCTTTTGGGCTTCGGAGGAAGATTTACCAATCATGCCGTCAGATTATATGTCATATTCCTGCCCTAGGAATATGTGTCCCTCCTTCGATTGAACCCATCATTAGAGTTCCCAGTATTCCCCATGGGTACCACCATGCTTCCCCCGCCTAGAGCTCCCAACAGATCCTGCTCTGCCTTCGAGGCTCTATTCACCATCATCGTGTAATCATCTATACACAGCACTGCTATCATTGAATGGATTTATTGCCTTAACCCTGCTTCAAATATCCTTTCCTTCAATGACATGTTACCCACCACCTCGGTTGCAAACCGCACTATGTTCAAGAACATAGATGCATACTTCATCATAGACATCATCTCTTGCTTCAAACTGATGAAATCAGTCGTACGTTGAATTTTGAACGTATGTGGCTAGAATTGTTTGTTAAACAATTCCTCCAAACCATCCCACATCATACCCTGATCCGTCCCTGCTTGGACTACCAACTCCCACCACTGAATGGAAATATCTTCCAACATAGATGTGGCCAACTTTACTTTCAGCTCTACCGGAGTTCCCAAGAACTCAAAGATCTTATTAATTCTATTCAACCATGCTTCTGCCCTTTCTATCTCTTAATCACTTTTGAAGATGGTTGGATTCTTCCTTTGAAAATAAACCACATGATCTATATGCCTTGGTTCATCTGTTTTATTTCCACCTTCCACAGCTTGGAACGCTTGCACTATACTTTGCACTATATGCGGGTTCACCTGAGGCTCAGGTGCAACCACATTCTCAGTAGCCTCCTCTGGTTGGTCACTACGATGCCTACCTAGTGCCATTTCTATAAACAGAAAACAAACAACCATGAGTCTTACATCTGTAGACATCACGAAATCCCATTTCAAATCACCTTACACAACACTATCACAGCAAGGATTTCCACCAGTTCACATTTTTCCTCACGTGCCATGTTTCACCATTTTGAAAACCCAACCATTTTAAAAATACCAATTTATTCACACTAAAATTTCACATATTCTTATCACATCATAAATCATTATACCCCTAATGAAATATGCATCCTAGAGGGAAGTCATTTCTACCAGGCATGTCATGCCCATCTCATTTGCTACACCCATGACAATGTGATATCCAATGCCTATAAGTGTCTGGTAACTTGAATTTCAGCATAAAAGGTTTTGCTACATCCTTTATTTCTATACATTCCAAGTTTAGACATTCTTATTCCTTTCTACCATCCCGACTCAAGGAGTATACCACAACGAATGTCAACACCAAATCCGAGATTCAACTCCAAAGGACCGAACAAACTGATACCACTTGTAACACCCCGCCCCTACCTCATTGGTCTGAGTAGGCGGTGAGGGCTACTTGGCTTTAAGCGACATTCCCAAGATGCCAAAGGCTAGAAATAAATGCCAAGGGCTTCAAGATCAAGTTGGGGACCGATTTTCCCTTAAGAAAAAACCGACCAAACAATCTACAAACAGCCACTATATGATGCATGTCAATTTAATTACCCAACCATGCATTCACAAAAGACAACCAAGTTGTTCCACAATACAACTCAAAACCAATACAACCAGACATGCCCACACAACATTAGAGTACAAGCAAAAAAGTAAACAACAACCACTATGAGCCACGACATGACCACAGCTCCACACCAATCTCCAAGCTCCACGCTCCACCTAGACATCACAATGCACCACTAAAGGAGGGAGATGCATTACCTTTTCCAATGTCACGGTACACAACATCTGCAAGATACCACAGTTCCAAAGTAGGAGGTGAGTACTAAAACTCAGTAGGATTTCTCTAAATGACTTCCCTACACACACCACTAGGATAAAATCATTAGCACATTTATATAAAACAGTTTATATAAAATATTCACATGTGCAACCATTATCATCATCCAACCATGCTCTTACCAAGCCATCACACCCAACCCAAGCAACTAAAGTAAAGCCAAACAATAAGCCACAAACCATTCCATCATTACACGCTATCACCACAATTTCCAACTTGCAAGGAAAATCTCAACAAATGATCATAACGATGGAGCTTCCATCCCACCCGTTTAATCCATTTACAGCTATTGGCTCTTCCCATCCACTTATCCTTAGATGGTGGCCCTTCCATCCATTATCGATCCCCTTTTTAAAGTGGTACTTCTCACCACATCCACACAACATCCCAACCAATCACAACCATGCATATATCCCATCATGGTCACAACAACATCATGTAATCAACCCATTCCATTACATGTCAATTCACTTCAATAAATCACCCATTTATTGAAACCATTTTTTCCATACCAACAACATTTCAATAAAATAACATTTTTATTGAATAAAATTTCCATCATCCATTTCACAAATCAATCATAGCATCCCATTTTAAAATCCACAACAAGAACATTTCACCACAAAACCCCTTTTTCCAAAAAACCAAAAAATGGATTTCCAACCAAATTCACACATCAACACACAATTAATTTTAATCAAAAAATTAATTGTAACATGGAACCACTAGTTCTAACGAAGTGGATTTGAGAGAGAAGACACCTACCTTTAGGGTTCCCGAGAAAATGACCCACACACAACCACACCTCCAATCCTGTAAATGCACCACCGAAACTTCTCTAGATTACCTTCCCTAACCATACAAGCCTTAAAATTAACATCCAAGGCAACTCCTATCCTAGATCTACCCCCAACAAGTGTAGATCAAGAAAACCTTGAAAGAGAGGGATGTAGATCTAGAGGAAAACACTTGAGAAGCAAGAGGAGAGACTTACTCGGAAGAAATCACCTTCAAACCGCCTTGAATCTTCTTTGAAACGCTTCTAAATAGAGTGGGAGAGCACCATTAACCCCTAAGAACCCAAAATCCCGAGTGAGGATCGAGTGGGAGGATTATTGGAGTGAAATGAGGCAATCCCGAGTGAGCCCAGAACTTATAACCCTAAATTTAAGTAGTCGCACGTTTAGCATGCATGGTTTGGAAAACCATGAGCTAACCGCGCGCACGCCACTGCCTCAAGAGCCAGGATCCGCACGGTTTAGAAAACTGTAAGCAAGCCGTTTGAGGCATACTGTCTCAAGAACAAGGGTCCGTATGATTTCTTGGGGAATCTGCACGGTTTCCACTAACCGTAATCAAACTGTACACCGCTTTAAAAACCTCCAAACTCATCCAAAACCTTTCCAAATTCTCTCAACCTCTTCCCAACTCATCCCATGCTCTTTAAACACATAAAAATGCATTAAAAAATTCCACATATATATATGTATATACATATTGAATTAATTTAATCTTTTCGATATTTTTTATTTTACAAAATACAAAATATAGCTTTTGTAATATTATAACACTATGTATGGCATATGTTATATGAAATGCCAAGATGATATTTCATTATACACATGACATAGATTAGCTTCTGATATATACAATACCATTATGTAATTTTATTGAAAATAAAGGGAAACCAAAAGAAAGACAAAAAATAAAATATATATTATAACATAATATAATAATATTTATCATAGATATTAAATTAAATATTTTGAATAGTATTAACTAAATTGTGAAAATATTATTTTTTTAGTTTAAAATCTTTAGTTACAAATTATTTAGAAATAAAAATATATACCAGTTTACTATAAAGAAAATAGTATTTTATTTTCCCAATGTCATTTTTTCGTTAATAATTAAATTCATTATAATTAGTGAATAAAATTAACGACATATATATGATACATATTCAATCAAATAATTTTTATATTAATCCAATATATTTTATTGGGATAATATATGAACCAACCAAATCATATGAAAAAACCCTATATTTTTCAAAAGCATAATTTAACCACCTTTTGATTTAGAACCCTTTTTAAATCCAATTTTGACACTATTAAATACATTATATGAATAAATGAACATATTATTTTAAATTTGAATATAAAATTTTAATTTTGATTAATTTTATTTATTTTCTAATAAGATTCATGTTTTGATGAAAAATAAAAAATACTTAAATTTTATAGAAAATAATTTTTTTCATCGAAATAATTTATAATTTTAAATTATATTTTTTATTTCTTTAAATTTATAATTAGATAAATATTATATAATTTTATCTAATATATGTAATTTTCATTAATTATTCATTAAATTTAGATATAAAAACATTTCAATATTATTGATGTTTTAACTATAATATCCCAATTTCTAACCCCATCAATGAGATTAATTTTAAATTAAATTCTGAAACTTTTTCATTTTAAATTATAAAAATTGAATTCAATGTTTTAAATCAGATGGGTCAAACTATTTAAATATGATTCTTTTATTTTTGGTAATTTGGAAAAGTATCTTTATAAATTATTCATTAACACTGCAAATGATAAATCAATTAATTAAAGGTAAGAGATATTATTATAAATAATATAAAATTACCCTAAAACGTATCCTAATTACAATTTATGATTTTTTTTAAATGTAAACCATCCTTGGAAAAATTATAACATTTTGAGGAAATTTTATGACAATAAAAGATTTATTAAATTTTATTTAATGAAAAGTTTAATATGTCATATTAATTTTTTATAACTATATCATTTTTAATATTGAGTGATAAATTAGATAAATTCATATATAAATAGTAATTTTTAATATATAATGTTTTTATTTTTCATGTTAATTTATTTTTAATTTTTTTGAAATAAATAAATACCATAAATGCTTCTATAATGATGATTTAGTAATTGTTTAATTATTGGAAATACTGAATAAATGATATTCAAAATATAAAAATAAAACTAATTTGACATAATTAATGTCATAATTTAATTATATGGATTAATATGAGATTTTATGGATGGGTTAATATTATTGGTTCTAAGATATTATGTTTTTATTACTGTATTAAAAATAAATATATCGAATTGTACCCAAATTGACCAAAATGATATTTTATGAAAGTAATATTTTATTAAATTATTTAAAATTAAAAAATACAAATATATAACTAACATCGGATTATATATGTAGTATAAAGTAACTTAAAATGACCATTTATGGTCTATGATACTCTTTATATGTAATAATTACATTCTCTTAACAATAAAAACATTGTTAGCATAGTTAAAGTAAAAATAGGATAACTAAGTGTAAAATGTAATGATAATGATTAAAATTTACATGAAAACCGTGATAAAAAAGTTTGGTTGATGAGACTAAAATAATACTTCATATTCTCATCGAAGCAATGCCCTTTTCATGTATTTTTATTGAGATTTAAGTTATAATAATTTAATATTTTTTGAAATTCCAAAAGCACCCCTCACCCCCTTTAAAAAAAGAACATCCTCCCTCACTTATTCACAAAACATTAAGGCTTTTATATTAAACCAAAAATAAAAAATTCCATTATAAACATCCTTATACAAAATCTATTGTTTGTTTTCTTCCAAAAGTACCATCTTTAGAGTCTTTTATAGGTGATCTAGAGGCGTCATTCCAAAGAATAGTTAATCACCTTAATTGATTGTTCTCCTTTTCTAATATTCTATACCTCCTATAAATCAAAGATATATATCATAAAATATTAAATTCAGAATCCTAAATGTTCTTAAAAAATTTATAATTATTAACATAGCCCCCATGAAAAAAATGGAAGTATCGCTCATGCGTATAAAAATTTACAATCTCCACATGGGGATACAATAAATTTTCCATCATTGTCTCTGATTAAAGGTATTAATGATAGGTTTAATGATTATTTATTATTATTATGATATAATTATACTTTTTAGTGATAATACAATCTCTACCATTTTTCAATCTAATATTTTTGGAAAATGATATTTTCGCTTGGGCGTACATATATCTTATCATCTCCATGATGCGATGTAATTTTTTATTCACCTATATTCCTCATGGATAGTAATAAGGAAATATGTTATATGTACATATGTTATATATGAAATAAAAATTATTCAGGAATTATTATATATCATATACATTCCTTTCTTTTAACCCGAAAAAAATAAAAGCAGTGTTCATGTATACATACGGCCTACCGTCTCCATGAACGGTCTATTTTATTATCTATCTATAATTTGTATTATTCTCTATTAATACATATATAATGAATATATATATGTGTGTGTGTGTGTTTGTGTGTGTGTTTGTGTGATATTTATACCATGATTATCATTTTTAAGATGATTAAATCATGATCTTTTTAAGATGACAGTGGATAAAATGTCAAAACTTGAATGAAAAACAAAGTGGATATTACTCGAAGCGTAACATTAACACAAAATTATTACTAAATTGGTAATATTAAGTCAAAAGAAAATAATATATGGAATATATATATATATATATATGACTTGGATTTTTTGGTATATGTATAATAAACATATATTTATTATACATAATTTTTAATTTGAGTGAAAGAAGACAATACATAAGGTAAGGGATTTATGTGCCACATTTTTTTACATGGGACACATGCCTTATACACTAATTGTTTTTTCTTCATGTTGTATGTATTGAATGTAAATTTTTTATGAGACTTATCAATATTATTATGGTATTTTCATATCCATATAGTTTTCATTATTTCATGGGGCATATGAATTTTCTAATTATAATGTAATGTGTATTAATTTCTTAATACAACCAATATTTATGATTGTATCATTTTATGTCTCTATTGGGTAATATTTCTATTATATTTCAATGTTTTCAAAATATATATTCATGTTTTTTTTCAATCGTCTTTTTTATTTTTAAATATTTTAACACATTTATTATTTTTTTTTATACATGGATTATATGGAATCTTTTTGTCATTTTTGAAATTAGGTACTTTATGATTTTTCAAAAATAATTTCAAAAGATATGTATTTTATACAACATCAACATAAATTTACACCATCATGAATCCATAATTCTTTAAATATTTCTTTACAATATTTCTGGTTTATTTTCAAATAAAAAGTTTTTTAAAATTTTTTTATCATTTTATGAAAAGAATATGTTTTCAAAGTAGATAGAAAATTTTCCTCAATAAATTTTTTCAAGTGATATTTAAAATTTATTTTTCATTATAAGGGAACATTATGTGATGTCACGTATGTTTTATAGGGGATATGAGTGAATGATACATTTCTTATTCATTCCTAGAATGGTTTATGTTTACGATGTATTGGTACTTATGAAATTTCATTCTTTTCAATGAGTTATGTTACTATTAAATGTTTATACAACACAATTTTTTTAGGAGTTCAAATATGATTCATGTTCATATGGAAAACATATGTTTAGTTTTCATTATTTTATGGGTGGTTACAATATCTATATCTAATTAATTGGGTAATTATTTATTTCTCATGAGATAGACCTGGATGGAGTGCGTAGTGAACTTGATTAAGTGAATGACTTTCTCTTCTGAGATAGTCATCAGAGTGAACCTTGACTCCTAATATTTTCATGGGTGTAAAAAATAACAACCAATATGGTATGGATATTTCACCCTTACTATTAATATAGACATGGTAGTGATTTCTTTTTACTATGGAATAATTTTTATATGTTTTTGTTTCAACCACAAATTCCACCACTTTTTTCTATATTATTATGTTAAGTATTAAGCTACTTATTTCATTATAATTCATGTCTTTAAAGCTACCAATATTTATAACATGAATCATTATTTTTATCATTGATAAGGGTAGGATCTTCTACTTTAGTGATCATGCTCTCATACCCCTATGGTCATGATTATGTTGAAATATCTCTCTTGTTTACCCTTATTGAGCATCTAAGATAACACATTTTTATGTTTCCTTTCCCCCTTTTTATGAAGATATTTCTTATGTTTAATGATTCTAAGAGAGGTTTTTCTCGAAAATAACCTAGTGGTATATTTATAAGGATATTTATAGTTGGGTATGTAGGGATACTTCTAAGGATGTGTTAACGTTCAGGAAAATGCTCTAGAATTTCAGTAAATTATATAGTATGTGGTTTCTAGAATTACATCCATGTCTGGATAATACAAGTGGATGTGGCTCTATAAAATATGTATCTAGGGGTAAATAATCTAAAAATTTGTGTTGGACCTAACTCAAGCATAACCTTTTACATGACAATATGCCTTTCTATACACGTGGTTTGACACTCCCATAGGATATACATAAGAAATTCAAAAGCACATTACGAACCATCATGAAGGATTTAAATGGACAATTTCTATAAATAATATATGATAAACCTAATGTTTCATATATTAAGGAAGGTGTCCAAATTTAGTCATATTATAAGTGGTTTTTCATGATTATAATGTTCCTCACTATGATAATTGTTTTATTCTCAATGCATTCTGGTAAGTTAATGGAAGGAACCAAATGGAAATGGGTTAATGTTGAATTTTACTGAAAATTTTCTAATGAAAATTAAATTGGGTTGTTAACTGGACTGAAGTAGTTTGTGATCATGCCTAGTAAATTTTCAGGGATCATGATTAACAACTAATAACTTAACCAAATCTCAGACCAACTAAGGAAGAGAACGAAGGAGTGCGTTGAGATTTTGGGAAATGAAGACCATAGAGGAATGAAGTTCCAGTTTCCATTGAGTATTGAATGAGGAAAAAGTAACCTAACTAAATGTATTATAAGAATAAAAAGATAATTTGACATGTAAAATAAGGAAACAAACAAAGAAACAGCAATGGAAAAATAAAAATTCCAGTTAATAAAATGGATGGGAATGCTGGCCACCCTAATACATCATCAATGGTTAAATTCATTAAGTGTGTAAAGAATGGTCATATTAAATCATTGTCCCATTTGGAAATATTATGAAGAGAATCAGCACAGTGGTATGAGTAATGGTTACTCTATCGATGATAATGACAAAATAGATGAAATATGGAAGGATAGTTGTATCAAGTAATAAACTTAAGATTCATTCATATGTATTATAAATGTTTAGGAATAATTGAGTTTTTCATGTATTTTTAATCAATAATTATGTTAGATGAATTGTGAAATATAAAAGGATGGTTCAATTTATGTTTTTTTCAGGATTTACATGTATATATTGAATATTTTTGATGGACTAGAAAATTGATTTAGTGGAATGGTTTCTATTTGACTAAGGGAATATAAAAACTAATATGTCCCTTATTTATAGATAATGTTGTTGGATAAATATATATTGCATATGAATAAGTAAATTGGATGGTAGTAACTACCATGGAACAAATTAAGGACGCATTGAAAATTATTTATGATTTCATTGATAATATTTATAGAATTATTGGATATAAGGAATATATCTAATTTATTTTTGGGGTAAATCATCATGCATGTTATCAATAAGTATGTATGGTAATTTCGGTTATTAACATAATTCATGGGAATACATGACAATGATATTCACATGTTTGTAATGTGGCAACCAGGAGCTACCCCATGATATATAATAGAAAAATGTTAAGCTAATTTTAGAGTATACTTTCTAATTTTCTATATTTTTATTTCATAAGGCTTATAAGGTTATCGATTTATGGAAATTTTAAGTTAAACATTAGATGTTGTTTATGAAATTGATATATTATCTCACCTTATGGGTATTTATTCATATTTTATAACTTTTGATCAACTTTATCTTATGGAAAAGATATATGGAAAAACATATAATTATATCTATAGATCTCATGATCTGCTAATGATTCAATAATGAAAAAATCAACTTCATTTATTTGAAAACGAGATAAAGTGGAAACTGATCCTGGAACAACCTAGGGAAAAGGTATCCTAAAATCAAGTAAGTATTTATTCTCATGAAAATTCATCAAATGTAGAGAAAAAATCTTCAAATAATTTTTTTATCATTATACCTTCATTTTTTAGGAATCAAATAGTACCTTAGATCGTCACAATTTTATAACTTTTTGATTCTTATCATTATTTTGATAACATTATCTATCACTCTCCATAAGAAAATTATATTTCTATTTCTATTACTTATACATGATTTTACTTTCTGCCTATGTAATTATATGTGGAAACCTTGTTATGATCTATATTGGGTAATTATTATGATTATAACTTTCCTCTTTAAAATTGAGTTTTAGTAATCATTTTTATGATGTGGATTTCTATGAATGGGATATTCAAGTATTAATCCTTTGATAACCCTAATGATTTTTAAAAGAAAAAGATTTTAAGGGGGTATAATTTAACACCATCATATTTTTTTCAATATAAATATATTTTTTTCAAATAAATTTATTGCTTTTTATATATTTCATTTCACACAATACTAAATATAACATTTGTTATATAAAAAACATTATATCTAGTATTTATTATACCCAACACCAATTCAATATTAAACTACATGGAACACATGGATTTCATTGTTCTATACAAAACAATATGATGGGATGGTGTTTTAAAATGTTATGATCTTTTTATAGCTTGTATTACAAGAAATAATGAGTTTTATCAAACAATAGTATATTATTAATTTATTATAACTTAACATTATAAGATATAAACTATCTGTTAAATTAGAATTTATGAATAATATAAACTAACATAGGAAAATATATTCTTTTTTATATGAAATCATCAGTTACATATTAATTACAAATGAAAATATATACTAATTTATTATTAAGTAAATAGTTTAATTTTTATTTCCCAAAGTTATTCTTTCTTAAATAATTAAATTATTTATAATTATTGAATGTTATTAATGAAATATATATGTTACATATCCAATAAATTATTTTTTATATTCATCTAATATATTTTACATAAATAATATAAGTACCAACCCAGTATTATAAATAAAAATTAATATTTTTTAAAACAGTAATTTTATCACCCTTTAATGGAGAACCCATTTTAAATCCAATTTGATATATTTTAACATATTAAATTTTACAAAACAAAATATATTTTATGATGTATATAAAAATTTACTTTGGTTTAATTTTTTTCATTTTTATAATAATATTAATGATTTTATAAATATTAAAAACATACTAAATTATAATTGAGAACAATTTTTTTCAACGAAATAATTTATAGAGAGAAAATAAATTTTTGATCATATTTAAAAAATATTAGAAAAAATAATTAAATATAATATATATAATTTTCATTACTTTTACATTGAATTTTTATATAAAAATGTATCAATCCATTAGATGTTTTTACATTAATAACATGTTTTCTAACTCTTTCAATGAGATTAATTTTAAATTAATCAATTAAACATTTATGATTTCAATTTTATAAAATAGATTATATATTTTTAATCAAAGGATAAACATTATTCAAATAGATTACATTTATTTTTGGGCATCATGAATTGTAACTTTTGTAATTGTTTATTGACACGGTAAATGGTAAATCAGGTAATTAATAGTGAAAAATAATAATATATGTAATATAAAATTACCCTAACACATTTTCTAATTTTATTAGATAGTGGGTTTTGAAAAAAAATCATCATTGGGGAGAATTTATAATCTTTTTCTTCCAATTGAATGAATGTATGACATTTATTATATTTTATTATAAAAAAATAGTGATGACATACTTTTATTTTTAATAACATCATTGTTTTAAATTTATGGATATATATAAAATAAATTAGAATATAAATATTCATTTTTAAGATAAAATTTCTATATATATCAAGGTAATTTATTTTTCATTTTTATAAAATTAATAAATACCATAAATGCTTCTACAATGATGATGCAGTAATTTTTTAATTATTGAAATTACCAAATATAATGTATTCAAAATATTAAAATAAATATAATTTTACATTACTAATGTCAAACACAAATTTTATAGATTTATTTTACATGTTAGGGATTATTTAATATAGTTTTTTATAAGATGACATCTTGCGATTATATATTTTCAAAGTAAAATATTTAATACTGTCAAAATAGACATTAATGATATTTTATAAAATTAATATTTCATTGAATTATTTAAAAATAATTCAATTATTAAATATAAAAAAGGGTAATAGATTTGTTCTAAAATTTTATATTTTGGCCATTTTTTTACTAGTTTATACTATATATGTGGAAATTAAAATCTATTAACATTAGAATCATTGTTTTCATAGTCCAAATTAAAATTGGTTAACTATGGGCTAATAAAATGGATAAGGTTTAACATTAAATAAAACAAATGTCTAAAATTTATTGGTTGATGATATTAAAAATTTATCTCATATTATATTAGCATACATGGCCTTTTTGGTATTTAGATTTATATTTGATTTTTTATAAATTAATATATTTTTGAAATTCCAGAAGTTTCACTCATCTCAATTATAAAAGGGCACCTCCTCATTCACATCTTTATAAGACATTGAGCCATCTAGATCGATCAAAAAATTCTTATTATCTTTATCAATTTCACTGGAAACATTCTATATGTTAGGGTCTCCCCAATTGACCTACTAAATAGTCTATTAGAGCAGATATAGAGGATCTATTTTGAAGAAGAGGAATATCTCTTACCGATCAATACTTTTTTCCAATCTCCAATACCTCTATAAATACCTGATAAATATCATAAAATAATAACTCCATCATAATAAATATGATAAAATGTTATTATAGTTAATATAACACCACAATAGATCCCATTTCTCTCCAAATAATAAATGAAAGTATCTCTTGTGCGTACGTATGACTTATTGTCTCCGCATAGCGATACAATTCATTTCCATCGCCATCTTTGATGAAATGGAATTTTGATCGGTTTAATAATTATGTATATTATATTTATAATAGAATTATACTTTTGTATTGGTAATATCTTCTCTAACCCTTACCATCTAATATTTTGGGAAATTGATAACATTTCTCCTGCATACATATGGCTTACTGTCTCCACAATGCGATTTGATTCGTTATTCACCTATATGTCACATGGATGGAAATAATGATATATTTTATGAATATATATGTTATTTATGAAACAAAAAATATTCGTTAATGATAATATATCATGAAATTTCTATTCTTTTAACCTGAAAAAATAAAAATAGCATTCATGCATACGTACACCCTATCATCCCCATTAACATTATTTTTTATTTTATATCTTATTTTTTTGAATCATTGTGAATACATATATAATAAATACATATATAATATTTATACCATTATTATAATTATGTATATTAATAAATAATTATCTATATAAAAAACCATGGATAATAATTCTAACCATGAATGAAAAACAAAGATGATATTACTCGAAGCGTAACATTTTCAAAGAATTATTAATGAACGGTTAATATTAAGTCATAATAAAATCATATAAGGAATATATATATATATATATATATATTTAACTTGATTATTTGGTATAATTATAATAATATTTTATTTATTATACCATATATTTTCATGTGTGCCAATGAGTTAAGACATAAATTAATGGATTTATGTCTCACTTTTATTTTTAGGGGACACATGCCTTATATATTACTTGTCTATTCTACAACATTTATATACTTAACATTGATTTATTTAATGATTAGTATCTATATGATTATGTAATTTTCATAATAATATAATTTTCTTTATTTCATGGTGTATACAATTCTTCATATTATAAAGTGATGATTATTTATTTCCCAAGTTCATCAATATTTTTAGATTGTTTAGCTTTAATTATCCATAGGGAAATATTTATCTTCCTTGTCCATGTTTTCTACTAATATTTTAAAATATTTTATTACTATCCTATAATGGATTCTTAAATCCAATTTATCCATTTTTTACTTTTTACATCATTGTTTAAGAGGAATCTTGTTTTCATTTTCCAAACGACGTATTGTGCAACTTTTTTAGAAAAAAACTATGAAAAAATGTTTTTTATATAGAATTAAAATAATTTTCGAGCATAGTGGATCCTTAATTATGGAATTTAAATTATAATATTCCATTTTTATTTTCAAATGAACTGTTTTCATTTAAAATTATGTGTCATTTTGAAAAAAGAAAAAAAATTCAAAGAAGAAAGTGTATTTGAATACAGAATTTTTTTCAGGTGATATTTCAAAATCATTATCCATATAAGAAAATTTTATTGGATGTTACTAATTTTTTACTAGGGATATGAACCAATGATACCATTCTTATTCTTTCTTTTAATATTTTACATTTATGTCAATTTTTACTTATGAATTTTGATACTTTTTAATGACTTATATTATGATGAAATGTTTTCGAAACCCATTTGTTTTTATTGTTTCTAATATGATTTATGTTCTTATGTCACACATATTAATGGTTTTAATTATTTAATTATTGGTACCTATATATCCCTCCAATAAATTGGGTAATTATATATATATCATGAAAAATACATAGCTGGAACAAGGACTCAACTCGATTCAGTAATGGAATTTTTCCACCAAGATGGTCTTAAGAGTGAACCTTGACTAATACAATGGTCATGTTACAAAACAATGAATAAAATGATGTTATGGGGAGTGACCCCATGCTAATAATATGTACATGATAGTGATATATTGACTTCAATGGAAATAATTTTATATGTTTACGTGTCTACCAAAAAATCCATGTTTTATTCCTATGTTAAGATTTTATGGATTATGTTCTTTATTTTATTAGGATTAATGTTTTATGAATTAAGAATACTTATTCAATGAGACATATTTATTATCATTGATACATAGGGATTGATCTTCTTTTTTCATGATAATGTTCTCATTCCCTTATTTACATGATTATGTTTAAATATGTTCCTTGTTTACCCTTACTGAGCATCTACGATAAATATTTTTAATGTTTCATTTCCCCCATGTTATGAAGATATATATTATTATTGATGTATCAAATAAGGTTTATTTATTATAAGAACCTAGTGGGAGATAATATAAATCACTTATGTAATATTTTTCATGTTTCCATGTTTCCAAAGTCACTAGACTTGAAAGATCGTTGGGCATGTGTTTTTTAAACTTATTTAATGCTACCCAAAAATTATGTAATATGTATGTACATATAGCCTAGGTTGTAATAAAAAATCTACAAGATTCGGGTTTTATTTATTCTACGTAAATATATTAGTTTCGTTGGATTTATGTAATATGTAAACTAATGTTTCTCAGTATGTCTAATAGTAAAATTCACTAATAATATGTTACGTAATTGTGGTTCTATTATTTCAAAATTTATATAACGATTTTTGAAATTTCATTATGTTTGAATTAAATTATTTATTCCTTCCAAATTATTATTTTAAATTTAATATAATTTACCTTTAATTTTCTTATGAAATCAATTACATAAGAACATATATTTAATTGAGGAGGGTCATTGGAAAAATAGAGGATCTGAATGAGTGTATTAACCTACATGACATTTCTTTTAACTAAGAGAATTTATTAGGGTTTCATTTATCAACTAAAAAGGTGGATGGTTTAAAAAAATATTGTATTATATGTTTCATTAATTATGGGGTCTTTTATGAATAAAATGTTGGTGCACAAAAATTTTGGGTTATGTGTTAGAATTTGAATAAATTGATTTAGAATATAATATTTATTCTTGATTATAATAAAGGTTTATACAAATTTATGGAATTTAAAATAGATATAGAGATGTATATAGAAAAATAATAGTATATAAATATTTACAACAAACTTATATATAGATTAAATACTCTAACACCAGGTTGCACTGAGATAATGATATAGATATATTAAAATTCATTGTATTAATAATAATATGCTAATAAATAAATAGTAATTTAGATTTTCTATCAATATGGGTTGAATTATTTTTATTTTGTATTCACTATAAATTGATCTGGTGATTAATTTTAATCAATGTTATTTATAATACCATATTGACAATATATATGTTTTTATGGTAGTGAACTATATATAAATGAGTGAATCCATTCATATAACTAGTGATCCACTTTTAAAGAGTGGTGAACCTTGTAAAACCAATTAGTCCTTATTTTATTACCATTCTAATTTATTTATTAATCATATACTGTAGGAAAATATTTGTGATAATTTATTCTATCAAATGATGAATATAATTCATGGTTTAATTGTGACATAAGTGAAAGAAAATTGATATAGTGATTAAATCACCCCTACCCCATCAATGAATATCCAGATTAACCATTGGAAAACTCTTATAAATATTAATTTTTCTGTTTAGGTACCCACTACTATATCAAAACCCATAACCAAAATAATATAAATTCCTAATTTTATAAAAAATTAAATATTTGTCTTGAATCCAATTCTATAACTTATGCTCTGATGATTGATGCACTATCGCAACACTGATAAAAGATGATCTCAAGGCCCAAATAATTCAATGGAACCTAAATTAACTATTAAAAAATAATACACATCCAAAATTTATATAAAAACCCATTAAAAAAACCACTAGTATTGATGCCACATCCTTCTCAAACAAGTAAAAAATATAAACCAAGGTGAAAATGGGGAAACTCGCCATTGAAATATACTAGTAAATATCTAATATATGAGGGATAAATCCAACAAATATGAGACGAAAGTCTCTTAATGATTTAATGTTGATCGCCTAAGGTCTGAAATAAATTGAATAAAATAGTTTGAAAAATAACTGAATAATAATTTATATATGGGTGAAAAAACCAAGCATCATGGCATGAAAAATCATACATTCACCATAACTCTGTCAAATCAAACATATAGTTAAAATAATATCATTAATCCTCTTGAATATCACTCAATTTTGGATAATTAAAATTTTATAATTCTACGTAATCAATGAAGGGTCACATCATGAACCAGATCACTGCAACATGAGGATATCTCGAAAGATCCACATAACCATAACATCAATGATTTGATTCATGACAAGAAAAATCTCACAACAATACTATTCATTAGAAAAAAAATTAAATTCTCCAATACCAAGATAGATCACATAATTAACACTTCCATTGAATCATGGATTGAAAATTATCAAAGGAATATTTGTAATATTAAATGAAACATGCATAAGATTCATCACTAATCTATGAGTTTAACCCTTTTCTGAAATCTTCACATGAACCATTCTCACCCAAACACTACATGTTTCATCACAACCAAACCCCCAAAACCATCACTGACAATGGAGGGTGTTGTTTGAAATTCATGACCTCTACTTCATGCTATATCACTCCAGTAACAAACTTGTACCCACACTACTTCCAGCTCCATTATTCCATAACCTAATTTTATAAACCACAACCTCCAACTCTCTTTTGAAATATTATCACAAAAATTATACCTTTGTAATTCAATATGAAAAATCATCCCAACACATCCAGTTCACAATATCTAAAAAAATAATGGATTAAAAAGGTCTATAATAGTACATTAAAAACAACAAAAAAATTATCATCCTTGAAAATTTAAATCAAACTCCAAAAAGAAAAATCACATCATCCAATACCATTTACCCTAGGGAGATACATATAAAATAGATTGGTACCATCATAAAATCATCTAACAATACCAATAAAAAATTCAATTGATCAAAAATAAAACAATTGCCACATTCAATTCAATAAAAAATAAACTATCTCATCAATAAGTTATCAAAATATTTATAAAAGATAAGGATAGAGATTGTGAATATGTGACTCATTCTCCCGCATAATATCCTATATTCCACCATGAATCTATATTACTTGAACTAGGAAGATAACATATCCATTTAACACCTTGTACATCTAGTCTTGATTATTGGCCTACCACTTACTGAACATTACATCATATCCAATATGAAACTCTACCCGATCAAGGACATCAGAGCCATAATTAAAATAAATATGAATTTATGAAACATGAATTATTTCATGTATCATGCCCAAATTAATATAAAGTGATAATTTATAATACACCACTCCAACACATTATAAAACCTTTAAAGGATCAATAACCCAGGGAGATAATGTACTCCCTAGAAATCCCTTTACTGATTATGATGAAGCTAAAATACTAAAAAAACATGATCCCCAACCTCAAACTCTTGAGGTGTCATCATATAATAATAGTAAGATTTATCCTGGTCATGTTCCTACTTCATCCCCCCATGAATTATCTAAATCATTTTTAGTCAATTTTATAACATCAAGAGAAAGCTTATTGACTCCCAAATCTCATTCCAATTCAATGGGTATGAACAAGGATTACACTAAAAACCCCAAATAGAGAGATTCAAATGAATGAATAACTATTTTGGTAATAATAAAACTCAATCATGGAAAAATGATTCACTACATGCAACAAAAATTCTAAACACAATCTCATATCTTATCCAGTATCATCTAAATGTATACATTATCTCTATATCTATCTAATGATGGAATGTTGTATTGAGGTGGTGATGAGAATCAAAATAATTCTGTAGAACTTCCAAGTACCATGAGATTAATTGAGGATAATAATTAGATATTATCTTCCTCATAAACCCATAAAGTCACCATACCTCTTCCATATATAACCAAAACAAAGCTTCAACAAACCTAAACTTCCTAATCAATATGAAATGTTTTTATATTTCCAACCAATCCTTGATAACCTCAATATAATTTCATTACCATGATTCTTGAGGGAAAAAATTGAAAAAATCAATGATAATTCCACCTATTCAGACTCCATAATATCTAATGGTAGCAAAAAAATTAAATACCTTATTTTTTTTCTTCACCTTTTGATAAACCAGACAACACGATATAGACTGTGATAATAATTCCATTATTCAAGACCACCCATCAAGACCCCTTAAAGTATGTTATAACTTTTATACTATGGGATAACCTTCAACTACTTATCTATGGACCTCAGGGAGAGCCTCATAATGTGTTACTAAATGACTGACTAACCTCTCTAAAAATAACTCCTACAGTCGGTCATCCTGTGACCAATTTTATATATCATAAATATAAAAAACATGGTACTGTATCACCTCTACAATTCTCTCAATAAATAATCAACCACATATTACATCAAGGATAATTATATTTTCATCTAAAATTGGAAGCATCTACCATCATTCTCCTTGTTATCAATATTTATTACTATGGGATCTTCCTTCTATCTACAATAATATTCTAACTCAATAAAGTGGTCTCGATGGG
The DNA here is from genome assembly GCA_963277665.1 of Viscum album. Taxonomy (NCBI): domain Eukaryota; kingdom Viridiplantae; phylum Streptophyta; class Magnoliopsida; order Santalales; family Viscaceae; genus Viscum; species Viscum album. The sequence goes on from OY728164.1 coordinate 694,503,570, forward strand.
AATTTTAACTCATCTTATAAGATCTAAAATTGGAATTTATTGAGATATAGGTGACCTAAAATTCAACGTTATTTAATAAATCGATCAATATTTGTTGTTACTGATTCAAATCCTATTGAGTTAAAATATCTCTTATGTTCTTATGGTATGTGATGACCACAAAACTCTCACTGATGATGAAATTCCTCTATAACATCAAATAAAAAACTATCATAGTCAACATAAGGTTATGCGTGGTTCAACAACACTAGTAGGTAACTATATAGAATCATATGTTATCACGTACATGTACTGTATTAAAATATAGTCCAAACAAAGATGAGTGGAATCACTAAAAACAACAAACAAAACTGCCTCCTCTGACAACTGAAGAATGGGAACATATACTTACATATCATGTAGGTAGTTGAATACTACCTGATATCATTTATTCTAAATAAATTTATGTTCCTTCTTATTTTGGGTTTCTAATAGGATAGTAATTTAAGATAAATCATTCATCAATCACATATAACAATATGCAAGTCCAATGAAGATATGAACCTTCAGCACATTCTTGGGGGCTTCCCTCGGAACCAATCAATATTTAATGGACTAGCCTTTAACCCCCATTTGAGGCACCATATTCTAAAGGATATTTACCATAAACACGCAAAACATTGTCTAAGGTAATTTCTCAGTGATCATGAGGATCTATATAGAATACAAAATAGACCTAGGATACTCCAAACTATTCTTCTTCAATCTTCTGTATATTAGTATATCCAATAAAAACTAATACGAAGTGATCTAATAATTCTTGGAATATGTATCTCATGTTTCCAATTAAAATATTTGGGATAAATCATGACATAATAATACATATCTATGAAGAAAAATTTCTAATTAAGTAATATGAATGAAGTCTTCAAAATATCCACCTCTTGCAATCTCTTCTGTTGATATCCAATATGTATTAAATCATTAAAAAATATCCCATCAAATGGATAGCTAGATAAAAAGTCCATAGATGAATGTAATTATTATCAATCATTTCCTCATTCTATCATAGGTAGTATATATACAAAATGAAACCACCATATTCATTCATAGAGAAAAATGATAAATAAACCAAGGGTATACACAAGGATTGGTGAAAAAGTTAACCATTAGATCATTGACCAAAATTGTCAAATATTGTAGCTTGGAAGGTTTCCCATGAAAATGATCAATCAATTAACGATAGGCATCTGGAAATAACTCTATCATGAACTCAATATATCTTCTAGGTGGTGGGATCACAACCTTTTTGGGAATAACTTTTAAAAACGCATCCATGACTCCTTGTAACCATAACAATTGTTCTCCACAAAATCCAATGATAAGGTTTCTAACTAAGAAAATAAAATCTCCAAACATATATGATATACCCAATGATCATACTCTATAATGAATACAAAACACTATCCCTCCTCCTCTCAGAACACAACAACACATTAATAAACCCCTTAAAGTGTAAAAAAATTCATAGATTATTATTCTACTACATCATCAACTCGCAACCTAAGTACACATTAAGAAAACCCTTCTGACCTCCAACTATTGTGATTAACACTAAGGATAATTGACGCCTCTCCTCCTTGATAACTACATATTAGAGTTGTGTGGGTGAAATAAATTAGTGTAATGAATCGAAATAAAACTAAGAAAATTAAATGGTGTATTATCAATAGATGGACCCTTTAGTAATTGTACCTTTATCACATGTAACCACCCACATCAGGCTCCTCATTCTCTCTACTGATGGCCACCAACACTATATCACTCATCCCTTTGCTCTTATAGGAGCTGTATATCCTGGGGATAAACCTTACTAACTCCATATCTTCTTGACATAGAATAATCCCAAAGCTAATATGGCCTCTAAGGAAACTACTTTTAAGGTGTCAGATAAATGATGTAACATTTTCAAACTAGTTTTGTCATAATGAATGGTTTGGCATAGAGCTCATCGATTACCATGGCTTCAATATTCAAAAATCATGGGCACATATCACTTAGATTGTGAACTAAAACTAATAACCCTGGAGTTATTGGAGGAATAAAATAGTGAAGGCTGACTCAGAGATGTTCAAAGAATAGAATATCATAAAATATGTGATCCACCACCAACATCATTTATCCTTGAGAAACATTAATATCTTCCCCCTCGAGATAACTGAGGTAGATCATGCATCCTCCCAACAACCCTATCCTTCATTCTACCCTTCATGTATATATGTTATTCAAATAAGGAAACCATTAATTGAATAAATATGAAAATGGAATCATTAATACATAATTTTCTATACTCTTTATTTGTAAATATATTAGGAATAAAGTTAACAAGAACCTTTAATCTGAAATAAAGCTCCCTAAAATTATGTCTCCTCTATTGAGGAAACTTCTGTTTATCCCACTTCAACACCATCATCATTGATTCTTTTAAGAAAAAATTATATTTCCTTCAGAAATATTCCCATGGAACATCTGCCTCTACTCACATACAAATATGAATGATCCGCCATTACAGCACTACTCCCAAAATTGTATAAATAGTCAGTGGTACATAATACTCAACCATAACATGAATCAAACTAGAGGTGATCTAAAACTCCACCATTAATCATTTTGACTTGAAATAATAGGTTATCAACATATACATAGCCAATACTTGACAATAGAACTCACAATACATCATCCTCCAAAAAGTATCCTCCTCAACTAGTCCAAATCTCCATCAATCTACTAAATCATCCTATTTCACCTCACCAATATGAACCACTCTAAATCTATTATCAAAATGACCTCATTCAATCAGAAGTAAAATCATTTTTGATTCATGTACCTTTATTATCTCACAATCATACAAGAAGTGTTAATTCAATTAGTATATTCAAAGATCTTATATACTTTTCAGCAGATCACATGGTGGTCTAAAATACTATATTCTAGCCAGTCACCCTTTCCAACATAATTTTATAATCTCAAATGACAATATTTACCTCAGAAAACCAAGAAATAAACCTTGGATATTTACACCCATCTCATCCAAAAGCCTCGAATAAAACCTATTATACCACTATATTATGATATGACCTTAATGGATACCACATCTAGTCTTTTATTAAAGACGACAATGACCTCTAAGGACCACCTCTAATAAGTATTAGGTTGGAATCTGGGACTATGTATATAAAATATAAAAATAAGATACATTACCTGAATATATCTAAGGAATATAACAAGACAAGCATCAATTCAAACAATAAACCTTCCCACATTCCCACACAAAACTTCCACAACAACCATACACATTCCAACATTTATTCACGTAGTAATAAAATTTCATCTTCACTATTTCCCAGTAATCACTAAATTAATTGAAACATGTCATTTAATATTTTATGAAAAATAAAACTTATCCATTTCATATATTTTTACATCTATTACCTATTCTTTTAATTTATCATTATCACATTTACACCCATGATTTAATTAAATTATAGCCAGAACCCCTACCAACTTCATCATTACCAATCACATTCTTTTCTTGTCGAGCAACCATAAAATAGTCCCACTCTTATCACAAAAAATCCACCACCACATCTATAAAATTTTATCTCTTTCCAATAAAACCCTAAAAAATAAAATTTCCACATAAACTACTACATCTACTATTATAATCCATGGAAAGTTATATGAAATATCATTGGTAAATTCACTCCCACAACCCATAACTGATCACATCCACTGTCACATAGCATCCTCCCCCCTTATCCACAAACACAAATCCTCAAAAAATAATTAGAAACACACAATAATATATTTTAATATCATGAAATTCATAAAATTAAAATTAAAATAAAGCATCAACAATAGTCAAACTTTCCAAATTGTTATTCTACATAATTGGTCCTATTATGCTCTTTCCATTACTAAACTTTTATGAATATTGTTTCAAGAATTTAATGATAATATGGTTCCAAAAATAAATATAATGACAATATGTATAAGTAATATAAATAAATAGATATCAAGATCATAGAAGTATCCTAGAAACCATATATTCACATGTGAAATTCCCCTTCCCATAAATTTCGTTATGTCTAGCTCATTATGTTCACTAGGTAAATTAATATAATCCACCTAGTAAGATTAAAATAATTATTGTTAAACATTACAAAAAATCTAGAAGATATTTCATGAATCAAGAACATATATTTATCCTTTTATGATTCTTGCACAAGAAAAACATATATAAGAGATGATCTAGAGGCCTTAATCAAGTTAGTCACCCACAATGACCTATAATTATAAAATAACCATTATAATCAAAACCCAAAATCATAAAAACCAACCATTTATCATACTACCAATTTTTTCCTACATGAGAATATGGATAAATAAAGGAGAAAATATTGGTAATTCCACTCATATTTCTACTGATTGATCTCTAGAAGCGAAGGTCTAAAACCAACCAATATGGGAACAAAGTCTCCAAAACATGCACCACTAATTTCCTAAGGTATGGGAAAATCAAATGAAATAAGTTAAAAATTAAGGGGCTATAAATTAATATATTACTATGAAAATATGAATTCCTAATGTGATAAGATAGAGTCACATCATACTCAAGTCAATTCGAACATCTCTTCAATTTCATGACCCAAATCCCATATTATCTCTCTCATTCAAGGGATAATAAATATTTTTAATATGTTATAATCCAATAAGTATCACAAAATGACCCTTTATATCTCACCATGAAGATAATCTGGGCATTACCACTAAAAATAATTCTCTAGCCTCTATCTAATACAATGAACGACCATGATAAAAATCTATTCAAAAGAAAAACAACACAACTACCAAGACATGTCACACCATGAATAATTATATCACATATCCAATAATAAATTTAGAAAAATAGTCTATATATGTTGAAATGAAACTAATATAAAATTCATATCCACCATATGAGTCCTTTCCATTTTTAAAATCTCTATTTAAAATGACTCACTACCCGACACTACATGCCACACTGAAAACAAGCCCTCAGAAATAATATTAACCCTATAGGGTTTCAAATAAATTCTGAAACACCTCCTCCTTAACATGTCATTCCAAAAATAGACCTATACAACCACTACAAATAAATTCATCATTTATTGAGTAAAACATCCATGTCGTTACATCCTCTCTTCCAAATACCCTCTTCATGTCTCATAGTCTCATAATGTTCAATGTAATGGGCTGAAAAATTGTTGGATGTTAGACAGTTGATGTATTAATTCAACAATGAACAACCTTTATCCCATATAAAGTACACACCCTATAAGATAACATCTTATTCAACGAGTTTGGAAATATAACATTGAGTATGATTTCAATTTATAATAATTCTATTCTTGAAATTTAGAGTAAACATAAAATATTATGGATATAATTATAGTTCTCATATTTTTTTATTTTAAACCATTTAATATTGGGATTCATCTTTCCTAGAGTGCACAAATTATTGGAATTACTCTCTCATGAATAAAATATATTTTCCTTCTAGGAATCAGTAGCTTCTAATAAAGAATTCAATATTTCAGTCATATATTAGCCATGTAATGGGTCCCTCAATATCATAAATTCCCTTAAAATTTATTTGATTCTTCAATTATGTTACCCTTAAGCTTATGAAATCTTTATTCTTTTTAATTTAACTACCTCTACAATATATTATTTCGGTATCATCTCTTTTATTTCTCTAGAATGGTTCTCTAATTATACTATCATAATCATGTCTTCACCTATAAATTTAACTCTATCATGTTTCATCTTCTTTTTCTGTTATATGAAATTATTTTGGAAATAACTTAGTTGATTCAATAAATAATTTTTTGTTTCCATATATACTCAATTCTTCCTTGAAGCATTTGTCATCAAAATCCCCAATGTGTTATTTTATAAAAAATAGATTATTTATATAATATTTTTACATCTCAACAAATTCAATTAATATAGAATTTAAGTTATTACAATCCAAATTTCTTATTTCCTATTAAACTATAAAATAAAATAAAAAATAATTTTTTGAAAAGATTAGTTGTTAACATAATGTTCTAATTTTAGTCATTATACATTATTTCATCCAATATCATATTCATATTATATTAAGTCAAATCCATTAATATCCAACTTTCACATATAAATAAATAAAAAATGGGGAGGAATATTTTTTTATAATTTTATCATATAATAAGCTATATTTTTTCATCTGTAGAATATAATAAATATTCTTTGGTATCACTCTCAAAGCATGAGATAGCATCTATTATTATAATTTCTTCACATGATGGGTTTTAAACCTCATAATTATGAATTGTAATATAATTTTAAAAATTTATTCCAACACTTATAAAATTTCACTAGATCTATATGTTTAGTAGAGTGGAAAATTTAATTTATTATAATCTGAAAAATAAATTCTACAATACATATATAGATTTTACTACAATAATATATATTTTTCAGTCATTATCATCTTTATTATGATGTGAAGATGTTGGTATACATATGAAAAACATAATTTATTGAATAAGAGCGAAAGGGTGAAAAAATGAGAAGATGAACATAAATGAGAAATAGAATTACCTCGATTTAGAATAAGACCTATGTCCATGCTGAGGAAAATATTATACAAATTATCAGGAACATAATTAAAAGGTGGTATCTTAGATTGATAGAAATCATATATAGAAAGAGTTCATAAAGAAATATGATAAATTGTAACACATATTTCAATATTTCCCACAAAGTAATACCTCTGTGTTACTAAATCTATGGTATAATTATTTGATGTCGTATAGTTATCTATTAAGGTTATTAGTCAAACATCCAACACTGACTATTAAAAATCCACTCTATTATAGTTCCTTATCAAATGTAGCTACATTAGGTCCACACATATTATAGAAACCTATCAATGCCACTAGTCAGCTCCACTACTGTTACTCATAGTTTCTACCATTCCCAAACCCCTAACTAAGAGTTTTATTCCCTCTTCCACCCACAATATATTCATTGTAATGTTATAACCATGGATGGTATGGTCTGGCATGCAGTATCACTTACTATAAAATGGTCAAATTTCATCTCAAGATTGAGGAAATTTAAATCAATAATATCCTATCATGGTTCTTGATCCCTAATCTTGACCCGATTCTATTCCATGGACATAGAATACATACTCTATCTGAACCCCACCTCTAATTCACTAACCAAGGTTATATTTTTATAAATAAATCAATATCCAGCATATAATTCATGAAATAAAAAAAAATCCCTTCTATTATTCTATAGTTCTCTCCCATATTTGGCCTCTCAACCTCTACTAATCAGTAGAGACAAATAAGGGAACTAAAGCTCCTCATATTATTAACCTCCATGGTATTCATAATATGTTTGGAAAATTCTTTATTCCATTAATATTATGCAGTTCTAGAAACCCATCATGCATCAAGACTCTAATAAAATTTTATTTCAACATAATATTCTTTTTCATGCATGAAATACTAAGTTCTTTTCAATATGTATAGAACTCTAACATTAACATTGAAATAAATTCTACACTCTCTATATTCCGAACTCATAATAATTGTTCATATGAAAAAACATATCATTTTGATATTCTGTTACAATAATGTATTTTGTCTCTATGGTGGATAATTCACTGCCATATACAACTAATATATTCGTCTTATGGAAATCACACCATACATAAATACATAACATGGGGTTATCCTCATGGATTTTATATCACCTCAAATCCTAGAATATGAAAACCACTATAATGTATTTCATTTCACAAATCATAGAGTTATATCCTTCATTCCATTTGGGTTTCTCAATATCTACTTCGAAGCTTCCCATGTTTATCTTACAATGTTATCCAAGTACCTGGTCATAACTCCCCCAAATTGAGTAATATTTGATCAAGTATAGACCATAATATACATCAATCTTCTTAAATTAGACACATATGAAACCATACCCATGTACAAAACCTATTCTTCTACCATTGGTGATTTTAGATTGACTCTTTTAAATGGTTTTCCTAGGTAATATAAAGTATAATTTCTCAATATATACTAAATCTTCTCAAATAAATCCCAATGTAGTTATCCTAGGATAAAATAAAGGTTCCAACTCCTTGATTTTTTTATCATTATACAAAATATATTGCTAAATTCTACATAATATTTCATTATGAACTCACTGACCATACACCCTTTCAACTAATTAATCCACTATATACACTATCTTAGAATGAGCGTTCCATACACCTAATTAAAATATATAATATATCCTTCACAAAAACCCATGAAAAATATTCCAAAAATCTAGCCCATTCCATTTTTATGTATTTATATTCATGAATGCATCTAAATTATTGTTCCACTTCCTATATTCCTTCTTTGAACCATATAAGATCTTTTGGATTTTTCACATCATGTCTCCCATTACTGACACAACATATCCCATTGCCTATTTTAAATTAGTTTACTCCCCCGTATCAATATGATATAAATTTTACATTACATAAAAATTATCATGATATAAATAAAATAATGCTACAATAATAAGTACCAACCATATGGTGGTAAGGTTTCATATTGGTGATAAAAGATTTGTAAATCCAACACTATACATTTGATGAAAACATTTCACCGCCAATATTTCCTTATAAATCCTATTATAATCATGATATTTCATTACATGGTAGAACCATTTATTGTATTGTTATTTCTATCCTTGTTGAATTAGAATCATATCACATTCATAGTTATCATGCATTGAATAAATCTCTTTATCCATTGATATGGCCCCTTTGTTTGAACTCATCAACTGCACTAATTCTTCAAAACATTGTAGTTATCAACAATCATTTAATAATAGATAATGCAGGGATGATGAATAATTACTCACATTCCTTATAAACCTTATTTAACTCAATAAATTTACCTGAGGATAAGTCATAACTAGTTTATATCTTATATTCATATGTGTGCCCTTAATTTAACTTGTCATCAGAACTCTGATTCTTTATCGCATTAATCAACTTCAACTAATGATGTACTATGTACAATGAAACATTTTTAAATATAACATTTTGGCTTCCAAGGATCATGTTTTTCTTATTATCCCAGAAGAAAAAATCAATATCATTTGCAACATATCCAACAAATAAATGGTTTTTAGACTTGGCATCAAGATTTTACCTTACATTATCATCTTTATGTAAATATTCAAAACAACAAAATAAGTATATATATAGATTCATTCCAATTTTATTAACCATATATTTACAGGTAGAAATTCACCCATTAGTATTGATAGAATATTATCTATGATATGTTATTCCATATCCCTGGACACATCCATGAATATCTTGGGTAACCTCAAGTGAAACCTGATACTCAAATGAAATTTTTTTGGTGTCATGTTAATCCTTTAATTTAAATGATTATCTAGTGGTGTACTTGTAAGAGTCTTAATTTAGTGTGTCCTATTATTTTCATAGATTTACATAAACCCAGGATTTCCAGACTCTAATTTTTTCTAAAATTCAACGCTTTTAATCCCGACTCAATCACCAACCTAGTTTTCAAATTTTTTTAAAAAAAATTAAACACATCAAATTTTATTTTCGAAAAAAAAATTCAACCCTTCCTATCCAAGTCATAATTATGTTTCATGAAATATTGTGAACCTCAGAAGGAATGTACAAGAGTAATCCCATAAACAACTATGTTCACTAGCTCTACCTTTTGTCCATCAATGTTCTACCTCCTACTACAAAAAAACATCCATCTAAATTCCATAGATAAAATTTACAAACAAGAAAACATCCAAATACATCATCATTGGAATCATTAATTTTATTACCAGTATATTCATCCCCGTCTCAATCATGTGACCTTTCCTATAGTGTCACTAATGAGAATCCCATATATAATTTATTATTGAAATAATATCATTGAAATTAACCACTATACTACATAGTATCCCATTATTTACTCCTCTATATTTGATCATACCTCCAATAGTTATATCCCCTGAACCACTGGGGAATTTATTGTTACAACCGTAAAAATAAAGATACCCAAAAAAAAGTAATCTTTCTTCTCAGTCCATGGATATACCAAACATTTCATAGAACCAAAAAATAACATTGATTGTCTTAATCTATGATTCTCCCTAACCCAAAATCTTCAATTATTCATCATCAAAATGATGTAACTTCACATAAATTAAATGATGTTAATTCATAAGGAAATACATATCTGATGAGGAATGGAATTATTCTTGTGAATCTAAATTAAAAGTATCCATAGGTATATTCTTGGTCAATAGAAAATCATCATCCGTTTCTTCAACTATCATACGTTCTGTATTGGTTTTAGAAAAATTCTCATTTTCACTACACTATTTATTGGAATGTTTATTCTTCCCAAAAACATAGTATATTGGATCAAAATGTGTTTCCTTATACATCTATTTAGTCTTTATTTTTATCATCATGTACAATTGTCTCCTTGTTCATATTTACCACTACCTCCCATATTTAGATAGGAACCATAGATTCTTCCATATTATATTCTCTAAATATCCTCACTATGATTAAGGTATCACACATTCTTTAGAACCAACTATTTATTCCCCAAGGATGTACTCACATGTATTATAGTCAATTACCAACTTTTCGGTAATGAATATAGTAGAAAATACAACACATACCTCATCATCTAGAATAAGTCACATTGATAAAAAAACTAATATGTGATGGTTTTGAATTCATTAACATGGTAATCAATAATATTCTCCTAAATCAGCATCATATACAATCATTATTGCATCAAGGACTAATTATTTGATGTAGGAGGCTTTTCATATATATTCATGTGGACTTTCACCAACATTGTCATACTCTTTTCCTCTAAAATGATGAATTTAATGTTTTTGGAAGATGTATGGAAAAAATATCTCATAATTTATCAATCTAATATCTCACACTCATTCTTCTCTCTAATGATTCGTTTTTCACAAAGAAGGGTTAATAGAATATTTTTATAGTAAAGATATTATTCAATAAATATATTCTAGTAAATAAAATTAATTTCTCAGAAAAGATAAATATCCACCTTAAATTTATCCATGAACATCAATCAAATTATGAAATATAGATTGATATTGCCAACTCGACATCTAATACGAGTTGATGTTCAAAATCCATGAGCAATAAGTGAAAAATGATTCAAATAAATAGGGAAAAATGAGGAAAAAAAGACAATGATGAAGATGAAGATGTTGCAGAACACATAAATTAATGTGGTTTGGGAATAATACCTACATACAAGGAGAAGTATAAATTGTATTCTGTCTCGAGAGCACAATTACCATGTTATTTCACAAACATCATGATATCCAATATTTAAAGAGCCCAAAATGCAATATACTTAATAGTAAATATGATACAATAGTATCCTCATGGTAAGCCAATTATGCTACAGTAGAATTGGCATAGTGCTATGATGTTGTTAGTTTCCAGCCCTGCTATAGTGGATATGAAATGTTTATTCTACTATTGTCCCCTTTCACATGTTAACACATAAATTTCTCACTCTCTATAACACCATGTCATTGTAATCGGTCAGTTCAAATATAGTTCTTCAGATATTCTAAAATGACCCAAATTTGGGATGGGACCTTTGGTCTTTGGGCACCTGAGGAGGGGTATTTTTTCCCCTACGACTCCCAAATACGACACCATAGAGGTTGAACCATGTGAGTTAAAACATGGTGTATAGTAAGCGCTACCAGCAATTGGACCCACTTCATCCATAGATCGTGCTAAACCAGTCTAAAAAATTATTTATAAAGGAATTATTTTTACTATAATAGCCTTTTTATTCTTCTTCTTCACATTTTTAGATCTACTATTTAATATATTTCTTGAATGCTCTTCAAATAGTTCTCTTAATAAATGTAATTTGGTAGGTTTGTGTTTTCCACCAGATAAAAATAATTTATGTAGATTAATTTTTTTTTGGATGGAATCACAAATCTATCACCCAATATATAAAATAAATCTAATAGAATATTTATATTCAACAAATAATGATATGAACTTGACACAAATTATAATACCAGTTAAGAAAATTATTTCCATCAAAGATAAATAGTGGATATCACTCAAGATAAATAACTAATTTATGTAATCAGCTAGGGAAATATCATATACTATTCAATCCCCTTTGATAAAATTTACAAAAAATCCTTTTACATTGATAGTAATCATGTATATCCCATTTTGATCAACTATATAAATAAACCCAAATCCTTGATCCAACATAGGATTCATGCATCAATGAGATAGAAAATAAAAGATGGTAAATCATTGTTATCTTTTCCTTTTCCCATTTTAACCATTATATGAATTTGAAATTAACTAAATAATTTTCATATATTAAAATATTAATTTATCACTATATATTTTCACTTAACCAGACTCGTATGAATAATGTAAATCATGAAAATGAAACATTATGTTAATTAATGATTCATTTTTCAATGTGTTTCCCTTGTATGAGTCACTTTATAGATAAGATATCTTCTAGAGTTATATAAAATATTGATCAATGATAATATGTTCATATTATAAAGTAGATAAAAATACATTCGATATCATCCTTAAACACATATTAATTCCTTTGAGTATCCATGTTTATCCCAATCAATATGAGAAAATCCCTATTATGTTCTCAATATGAAATGGTACACTTTTTGTAAATAAAATCCTCGCATGTTATTTATATGTTATGAAAACATTAATTATAATATTTATTATTGAAAAACCCAATTATATGAAGCACACATATGATAATAAAAATATATTTCATCAAATAAATTTAGGTATTCATTAATTAATAATATATTCATGATCTCAACAATAACCCATTGAATCTTCATCATTCTCATTTTCCATCCTCTTTTTATTCATTTCTATTTACCTAACTTCTTGATATTCGATTCAATTTAATTTTACAACCCCCACTATCTAACCTAATATTCATAAATTTTATTTCATTTTATGTACGATTTTTTTTGGATTAAGGGACATCCAATATATGAAATATAATATCATTTGTTTGATTTATTCTCTTTATACTAATAGTAATTAGTCTCTTCATCTAACATATAACTATTCTATAACATATATTAACTCCTAAAAAACAAATAATTCAATTGTAGAACTTTGAATTTCATATAGAATCATATTTTTCAATTTCAAAAAAATGTTATTAATAATTACCATGAAAATATTCTCTTTTTGAAATATCTTTGATATATGAGTCATTATTTTCTATGATGATTCATTTAGTAAAAAATAAACAAATGTCACATGTTATAAATGATCACTGAATAATCAAACTAAATTTTGTAAACAATCATGTCATGTTTTTCATTTTTTTTTGAAATAATTATCTATTAATTTTAATTTAGTAGGAACCCATTAAAAATTCAAGTTTCCACCTTAAATTTTAGGTGGAATGGGTATTTTTAAATTGTTTCATTTCAAAAAAAAATCAATGGAACAAGAGGATGAAAATAAGTAAGGGATTGAAATAAATTCTATGAGAAGGGTAATCAGTTCAAGATCAATTTTTCAATTGTAATTTTATCCAACTTCCAAATTATCCTATTCTATTCGGCTAAGATGACTAATGTGAGATTTCATGATCATTTAAAATATTGATGGTGGGAGTAGAGTTTAATAAGATATAATATTTATTTACTCTCATTACTATGTGTAATATATTTTAAGAAAATAACCTCAACTTTCTTAAGGAATACCTGATCAGGTCTTGATTATCATTAAAAATAAAAAATATCCACTACCCCTCCCAAGCCATCTGATGATCTCCAATTACTTCACCACTAATTCATAGTCTATTAATTCATATATAAACCTAAACCTAGTGTAGGTAAATTATAGAGACCCTAGCCTTTTATACATAACATTTTATGATTTTAAAAATAATTCATCATCAGAGTACAATCAATGGATCATTAAGTCTAGTGCCTTGGAACACTAGGTACATATATCACAAAACATGGGGATAAAAACACTTCATTATTTAATATTAATAATGAGCTCCTAACTTTCTTTGAGCCCTTACTTCTACATAGGGAACCCTGGGGAATAGATGAACAATGGTATGAGCTAAAAAGCCCGGTAAGGGAAAGAACATAAGAATAAACATTAAGCACGTGAGTTAGGAGGCTTGACATAATGATATTGGAATCATGGAACATATGGAATCATAACATATAAACATGGGATCATAAATACATGGAATAAAATAATCATGGGATCATATAAGCATGAGATTATATAATCATAGTTTCATAGAGAGGTGGAAGCAACTTTAAACATGTCTTTAGTACGAGTCAAGGCTAACTGCCAATCTCGTTTCCCATAGTAGCACAAGCCAAGGCTAACCACCCGGACCGTTTGCCCATTATCTTCTCATGAGACATTTACTTTAACCAATGCATTGGAGCGTTATCTTGGTGCACCCATCTAAATTATTCATGTATATGCTAGCCACATAAATAGTCTCACATAATCAATCATACATAAACATAAGTGTACCCAAGGAAAGAAATGGGCACACAATCACGTCATGAAGCATAATAAAAAGGGACGTAACATAAAAGCATCCATGAAAGAAAGGAATTAAATAATAAATAGACATTAATAATTTATAAAGTCATAAATCATGACAAGAGATAACAAACTAAAGTGATAACATGTAAAAATAGTTTTTATGAATCTTTGAGTCAAAACAGTTTAGTGCGGTTTAAGAAAACATCGAATATCTCTTAAAATGAAAGGCAGCATAATATTTTTTATAAAAATAAAACTAAACCAGGAATGTTTTAATAATAAAAAGACTGATTTTATAAATACAATGGTGACTTAAAACAGAGGATAGAGTGCACTTGATAATAGGAAAGAATTCGGGAAGTTCCCTTAAAATGGGATCACTTATCGTTATGTAATGAGGAGTGAATCACATAAAAGCATGAATATCCCTGAAGACAGTGATGAAAGAGTCTTGATAAATAATCTTGTAACATGTAAACAACATTTAAAGTATGCACAAGAAATGATAAGATAACATCATTTTGGTATAAAGGTAGATAAGACCACCCGAAGGAATAAAAGAGGTTTGGGTAGAATTCATTACGGATTATCGGCATGGAATCAGGGGTAATTGAGGGGGATTAGTGAGAGAGTAAAGGGAATTATCATCACTTATACATAAATAGGGAATTATGTGGGAGGTGAAAAATCATACCCCATAATTAATAATTACACACAACATGTCCTAACATAGTGAAAAATCTTGAGTAAGGGTGAAATTGAGGGGATCCCTTACCTTAGGTTCATTGGTGTTCTCCACTTGATATTAATGACATGAATAGTCAAATTAGGTTTATTAATCAATAGTTCCATAAAATTATATAAATTTAAAAGATTCATTATAACCTTTTAAGTTAATTTTTATCCATTTTGATTGATTACAAGGTTCAATTTCACTGTATGGGTCTGTTTGTTTCATTTGTTTTAATGATCGGTTCAATTGTATATTGGTTCAAATAAATTGTAATAAGAAAGTGGTTGTCCAGAGTTGAAGATATATATAATTAGTGGAAATCCATTAGGTTACATGGTTACAAAAGTCATTTGGTTAATTAGAGTGAAAGAGAACCTTTACATTAAACATTAATGATAAACACTTGAATTAATTTTAGAGATTTTTCCCATAATTGACTTGTTTTGTATTATTGTTTTATATCATTAGTGTATGAGGATTACAGAACCATAAATAGGAAATATAAAATGTATAATAATCTGGTTCAACCATAACATAAATGGTTTCATGACCGGAAACAAAATGATAAAAGAATTTGAAAACACATTATCCATGATGTAGGTAATTTGACACATCACGGACGATGTTTTAATTCTATAACGTTAGGGAGAGGAGGAGAAGTATGATGCTTGAAATTTTCCATAAACATGATTAGCATCCAGAATATATGATATTCTCAATCTTTCATGCCTTTTGGATAAGAGAAGGGGAAAATGGAATAAGAAAATGAAGAAAATGAAAATAAAACACTTGAAAACAAAAGAGGGTTCTTACCCTTTGATCTCTTCTCTTTGAGACTCCTCTTAGGGGCTTTGATTTTGGTCTTTTGGAAAGACCAGAAAGCCTTGGAAGTTAATAATGAGCTTGGTAGGGTATTTGGGCTGAATTCTGGCTAGGAAAAAGGCTTGAGAGGTGTGAGGAAAAGAGGTAAGGAGGGGGGTATTTATAGTGAGGGAGGAGAGGGTTGTCGAAATTTTGATTCAATAGTTTATTAATTTCCCTCAAGACAAGGAATATTGATGATTGCTTGACCAAAAATAGTAAACATAGCATGTGAATCCAAACCAATTGGGAATACATCATCATAACATCATCATGACTTCATAATTAATGTATTTTTCTTATTTTGTGAATTATCGTATTTCACTATTCATCAAAATTTCAAGTATTTCAGAAAAATCCAAAAAATTCTCTCTAACCATTTTTCGACATGTAGAATTCAAAAATGGATTCAATTTTTCCAGAATAATTTTCTAAATATGATTATTTTAATATTTAAATAAAATAATAATTTATTATGAAAACCAGTTTAAAAACATTCATTAACTCATTCTAAAAAATAGGTATATCGTACTTCCAACTTGAATATTATTTTTATACCACCATAGGTGAGGTTACTATTCATTTGGGTATATAAATATTCATAAGGGTATATTACTATTCATTCGGGTTGGTTACTATTCACCAAAAGAAGATTTTTATTAGACTCCAAAAAACATCTTGAACACAATCGTGTATGCCAGATTTTCAAAATTCCAAACACTGAAGTGAAAAAATTATGTTTAAAGGTCACTTATCACTTATTAATTCATTATGTTTTGCTTCCGAGAGATTTTATGACATATATATTATAAGGGAATTTCTATTTAAAAACATCGGGTCATTACATTCTTCCCCCCTTATGAAATATTTCCATCGAAATATCATTTTAAATACAAAGCCAAAAACATGTGCGGGTATTTTCCTTCATTGATTCCTCCAATTCCCATGTTTCTTCCTCAAACTTATGGTTCCTCCATAACACTTTGACAAGATGGGTTGTCTTGTTTCATATAACCTTATCAATCTAATCTAGAATCTTTACTGGCTGCTCCTCATAGGAGATATCATCTTCCAACTGCACCACCTCTGAGTTTAGTACATGTGAGGGATCAGGTATGTACATCCTCAAGAGTGATACATGAAAAACATCATGAACTCGAGCCATATTCGGTGGAAGTGCAAGCTGATAGGCCATGGCTCCTCTGCGGTCAAGGATCTCAAAGGGGCCAATGTACCTTGGGCTTACATTCCCTTTCTTCCCGAATCGCATGACTCTCTTCCGTGGAGATATTCGAAGAAAGACCTTATCTCCAATGTTGAACTCCAAGTCCCTTAGACGGTTGTCAGCATAGCTCTTTTGCTGAATTTGAGCAGCTTTGATGTGTTTCTGGATGACTTAAACCATCTCTGTTATCTTTTAAACAAGATTGAGTCCATGTAGCTTTCTTTCTCCAACTTCATCCCAACAGGTTGGAGTTCTACATCGCTTTCCATACAGAGCATTATATGGAGCCATTTGAATACTCGAGTGGTAGCTAATGTTTTATGAGAACTCAACCAATGGGAGATTCAGATCTCATCCACCATTAAATTATAGATAGCAGGCTCTAACCATATCTTCATGCGTCTGAATAGTTCTTTCAGACTGGCCATCAGTTTGGGGGTGATAGCCTGTGATGAAATTTAATTCAGTACTCAAAGAATATTGAAGGCTCCTCCAGAATTTAGATGTGAACCTTGGATCACGGTCAGAGACAATTGAGAGTGGAACACCATGCAGTCTCACCACTTCCTTCACATATAACTTTACAAGTTGTTCAAGGAAAATATCTTCCTGAATAGTGATGAAATGGGATGTCTTGGTGAGTCGGTCAACCAAAACCCATATCGCATTATTTCCCTTCGACACCTTCGAAAGACCCGTGACAAAGTCCATAGTAACATTTTCCCATTTCCACATGGGTATAGGCAATGGCTATAACATACCTTTGGACTTCTGTCGCTCATCTTTAACTTGCTGACATACCAAGCACCTTGATATATATTCTACAATCTCATTCATCAAGTTATCCCACCAGAAGTGTTCTCGGAGATCACAATACATTTTGGTTCTCCCACGATGGATAGAGATGGTCGAGCTATGTGAATCATTAAATAGATCCTTCTTTATCTCTAGATCATATGGTACACATAATCATGTCCCAAATCTTACAACTCCTTCCTCATCAATTTTAAAATCGGAGGTTTTCCAATTTTTAACAGCTTCCACCCTTTACTGAATTTCCACATCCTTTCTTTGCGCAACCTTTATTTTCTCCATGAGGGATGGTTGAGCAATCATTTGAGAAAGGATTGATGATGTTCCTCCCTTAATGATTCCCATGTCCATACTTTTCAAATCTAATAAGATCATATCCTTTTCAATTCTCATAATTGATAAAGATGCAGGATCCTTTCTACATAGAACATCTGCCACCTTGTTTTCTTTACCTGGATGGTAGTGGATTGAGAAGTCATAATCCTTGATGAGCTCTATCCATCTTCGTCGGCGCATATTATTCTCTTTCTATGTGAATATATATTTGAGACTCTTGTGGTCCGTATATATCTCAAATTTTCTCCATAGAGATAATGCCGCTAGATTTTCAAGTCAAAGATCACAGCTGCTAACTCCAGGTCATGTGTTGGATAGTTTTGCTCATGGATTTTCAGCTGCCTTGAGGCATAGGCTATAACTTTATCATTTTCATCAGCAAATAGCCTAATCTCTTTTTAGAAGCATCACTATACACAACAAAGAGTTCCCCACTGGTAGGGAGTGTGAGTACTGGTGCAGTGATAGGCCTCTTTTTCAACTCCTTGAAACAGTCTTCACACTCCTATGTCCAGACAAACTTTAATCCCTTCTCCTTCAGCTTGGTAATTGGGTTTGACTATCATGAAAAGTTCTTCACGAATCATCGATAATACCCAGCTAGACCCAAAAAGTTGTGGATCTCCGTTACAGATGTTGGTCAGGGCCGCTCATCAATTGCCTTCATCTTGGAAGGGTCCACAGATATCCCTTTGCTGGTGATAACATGCCCCAAGAATGAAACTTCCTCCATCTAGAACTCACATATTCTGTACATTGCATACATCTTCTCCCATTCACAAAGTCTTTAACACAGTTTCCAAATTCTCCTCATGTTCCTCCTTGCTCTTGGATTATATTAGAATATCATCAATAAAGACTACCAAAAAAATTTCGAGGTAATCACTAAAGACTCTATTTATTAAATCCATGAAAATTGTTGGAGCATTAGTTAGTCTGAAGGTCATCACTACAAATTCATAGTGTCTATACCTCATTTGAAAGGCAATCTTTGGTATATCATCCTTCCCCATCTTTAGTTGGTGATATCCTGACTGAAGGTCCAACTTAGAGAAATAACTGGCCCCACGTAGTTGATATAATAAGTCATCTATCGATGGAAGGGGATACGTGTTCTATATTTTGATTTTATTGAGCTCATGATAATCAATGCAGAGGTGCATTGATCCATCCGTCTACTTGACGAAGAGGACTGGAGCACCCCACGATGAATCACATAGGCATATAAAACCATTCTCTATATTCTCATGTAGTTGCTTATTCAGCTCTTCTATCTCTACGGTGGACATTCTGTAAGGTGTCTTTGAGATTGGAAAAGATCCAGGGATAACTTCATTTGAGAACTCAACCTCTCGGTTAGGAGGAAGACCATGAAACTCTTCATGGAATACATTAGTGCAATCCCTCACGGTGGGCATGTCTTCAAGCCTGATTCTATCCTTCATCTCAATCATTTAATCTAGATATGAATGCTCATAAGGAAGAAATATCCACACTTCAGACGATGATTCGAAAGGAGATTCTTCTTCTTCCTTGCACTTGTAAAGAATCGGAGGATGATTTGGGATGTGAAGAGTAATCTCCCTTTCCTGGAATTTGATGTTGTCCTTGTACAATGATACCCAATCCATGCCCTAGATAGCATCAAATTCTACTAAAGGAAGTACGATAAGATTTTTTGGGAGGTTCAGTCCACAAACATTAACCGGTGAGGAGTTAAAAACCATGGATGCATTAATTTCCCCATTCTCTGTTCTCACAGATAACTTTTCCTCCAAATTATGAGGTGGTGTTTGAATGGTTCTACTAATATATCAAGATATGAAAGACATCGTAGAACTAGAATCAAATAGTATGTTCGCTCTTCTTGAATGAATAACAATCATACCTGTCACCACATCGTTTTCCGACTCCACCTCAGTAGTAGTGATAGCATAATCCCTTCCTTGTTTCCATGGAGGTTGTCGTTGATTCCCTCCGACAACCCTCAGCTTAGGGAAATTGTTCGCATAACACCCAAGATCCTTGTAGTTATAACACTGCACTATAGGCTGAGTGTTGATCTGAACCTTCCTTTCATCTTCCACATTAGCAGGATTTTTCATACCCCTTCGACAGTTCATGGCCATATGACCAAACTTTCTGCATTTGAAGCAATTCTTGGTTCCCTTCAGACAATTACCAGGATGATTCTTCCCACAATTTTTGCAAAGGGGAAAGTTGGGATTATTTCCATCATGGGATTTTTTCGATGGAAAACCCATGATTTTTTCCATTTTTATATTCTTTTCACTGGGCCCATGAGACCACTGAGAGTCTCTAATCTCTATTTCTACCTTGAGGGCACAACAGACTATGTCCTCATAACTGTCGAAGTCTCGAATCTCCAATGCTTTTCGTAAACTCAACTTTAGTCCGCTAAAGAAGTGATCCACTTTGCTTTTAGTGTTCATTACAAAGCCAGAGGCTTACCTTGAAAGCCTTGTAAAGTTTTCTTCATATGCCCAGATGGACTCATCTTCCTTTTGCTTGAGTCTGAGGAACTCCTTTTCCTTCTTGAGATAGAGGGTTTGGGGAAAATATTTGTTGAAAAACATCCTCTTGAATTCCTCCCAATCTATGGAATCAACTTATTCTTGGGACTTTGTATTCTTTATTAGTGTCCACCACTGATCAGCTTCCCCATAAAAATGATAGACTTCCAGTACAACTTTCTCTTCTTTCGAGAACTGGAGGACAGAGAAAATCTTTTCAATGGAGTTAATCCATTATTCTGCAAGGAGGGGATCAAAAGACCCACTAAACATGGGAGGACTTTTCCACATGAAAGGTTATAAGGAAACTTGCTCTTTCCTTGGAGGAGGGGGACATTCTACATGAGTCAATTTATTATTCATAACTCATTCCAGCTGATCAAGTACTGCCATGATGTTTTGAGCACCAACTTCCGTCACATCAGGAATATCATTAGGGCAATCATCACATTGACTATCACATTGGTTGTTGGAATGTGTTCTTCTATTTCCCACCATTACCTAAGAAAATGAACGTATAATTAGAGGTATTTAATACTTATCTATTGAGCATAGAAAGGAAAATTTAAACATTAAAGGATAAACTTATAAAGAAGATGTACATTCTAACTTGTGATTCCGTAGGTTTATATCTAGGTTATCTTCAATATATTTCATAACTTATATTCTTATGGTCTTTTACCTTAATAATGGTTTGTACTAAGATCGTGAATCTTCCAAAGCATATCCACCAGGAGTGTCGTAACCAAGAGTGTAGCAAGGCCCATTGTCATGCACCAGTTCCCGTTCGAGTCTAGCTCAAAACGGTGTTTTCGGGTTTTAACCCTAGGATACATCTGTGCCAGAGCTTCCTCTACCTGCTCATATCCAGACATGGATGTATTTTCTTGATAAACCACTTACTCAATACTCACCAAAATTGGGAATGTTTTCTAATACTTAGTCTCATACTAAAGGTTCTCACTAAGGTGCGCTATGCCTAATCTCCAATAATTACTAGACCATCCTATGATACCAACTCTAGTGACCCTATCCTTTTACACATAACATTTCATGATTTTAAACACAATTCATCATCAGAGTACAAGCTAAGGATCGTTAAGTCTAGTGTATTATAATATTAGGTATATATATCACAAAACATGGGGCTAAAAACACTTAGTTATTTAATCTTCATAATGAGCTCCTAACTTACTTTGAGCCCTTATATCTTCATAGGGTACCCTGGGGAACACATGAACAATGGGAAGAGCTAAAAAGCCTAGTAAGGGAAAAAACATAATAATAAACTTTATGTACATGAGTTAAGAGGCTTGATATAATGATATTGGAAGCATGGAACATATGGAATCATAACATATTAACATGGTATCATAAAAACATTGAATAAAATAATCATGGGATCCTATAAGCATGAGATTATATAAGAATATTTTCATATAAGTGGCAGCAACTTTAAACATGACTTTAGTACTTGTCAAGGCTAACTGCCAATCTCATTTCCCATAGTAGTACAAGCCAAGGCTAACGACTCGAACCATTTTCCCATAATCTTATCATGAGACATTAACATTACCCAATGCATTAGAGCACTATCTGGGCGCACCAATCTAAGCTTATTCATGTATATGCTTTCCACATAAATAATCTCACATAATCAATCATACATAAACATAAGTGTACCAAAGGAAAGAAATGGGCACACAATCATGTCATGAAGCATACTAAAAAGTGGTGTAACATACAAGCATCCATGAAAGAAAGGACATAAATCATAAATAGACATAAATAATGTATAAAGGAATAAATCATGAAAATAGATAAAAAACTGTAGTGATAACATGTAAAAATAGTTTTTAGGAATCTTTGAGTCAAAACATTTTAGCGTGGTTTAAGAAAACATCGAATATCTCTTAAAACGAAAAGCGGGCATAATATTTTTTATGAAACCAGAAGTAAACCAGGAGGGTTATCATAATAAAAAGACTGATTTTATAAAGACAAAGGTGACTTGCAATAGATTATAGAGTACACTTGATAATAGGAATGAATTTGGGAAGTTCCCTTAAAATGGGTTTACTTATCGGGAATTAATGGGGATAGAATCACTTAAAAGCAAGCATATCCCTGAAGAGAGTGATGAAAGAGTCTTGATAAATAAATTTGTAACATGTAAACAACATTTAGATTATTCACAAGAAAATATAAGATAACATAATTTTGGTAGAAAGGTAGATAAGACAACCCGAAGGAATAAAAGAGGTTTGGGTAGAATTCTTTACGGATTATCGGCATGGTATCGGGAGTATTTGAGGGGGCTTAGTGAGAGAGGATATGGAATTATCATAACTTATAAATAAAGGGGGAAGTATGGGGGAGGTGCGAAATCATACCCCATAATTAATAATTACAGACAACATGTCCTAACATAGTGAAAAATCTTGAATAAGGGTGAAATTGAGAGGATCTATTACCTTAGGTCTGTTGGTATTCTCCACATGATATTAATGACAAGAATAGTCAAATTAGGTTTATTAATCAATAGTTCCATAACCTTATATAATTTTAAAAGAGTCAGTATAACCTTTTTATGTTCATTTATACCCAATTTGATTGATTACAAGGTTCAATTTCACTGTTCAGGACCGTTTGTTTCATTTGTTTTAATGATCGGTTCAATTGTATTTAGGTTCAAATAAATTGTAAGATGAAAGTGGTTTTCTATAAATGATGTTATATAAAATTAGTGGAAATACATTAGGTTACATGATTACAAAATTCATTTGGTTAATTAGAGTGAAAGAGAACCTTTACATTAAATATTAATGATAAACACTTGAATTAATTTTAACGATTTTTCCCATAATTGATTTGTCTTGTATTATTGTTTTATATCATGAGTGTATGAGGATTACAGAACCTTAAATAGGACATATATAATTTATAATAATCTGGTTCAACCATAAAATAAATGGTCTCATGACCAGAAACAAAATGATAAAAGAATTTGAAAACACATTATCCATGATGTCGGTAATTTGACACATCACGGACGATGTTTTATTTCTAGAATGTGAGGGAGTGGAGGAGAAGTATGATGCTTGAAATTTTCCATAAACATGATTATAATACATAATATATTAGATTATATAGATTTCACGCCTTTTGGAAAATGGAAGGGGAAGTGGGTATAAGAAAATGAAGAAAATGAAAACAAAACACTTGAAAACGATTGAGGGTTCTTACCCTTTAATCTCCTCTCTTTGAGACTCCTCTTAGGGGCATTAATTTTGGTCTATTGGAAAGACAATAAATCCTTGGAAGTGGGGAAGGATCTTGGGAGGGTATTTGGGCATAATTTTGGATAGGAAAAATGCTTGAGAGGTGTGAGGAAAAGAGGTAAGGAGAGGGGGTATTTATAGTGAGGGAGGAGAGGGGTTTCCCAATTGTTTATTCAATAGTTTATTAATATCTCTCAAGATGAGGAATAATGATGATTACTTGACCAAAAATAGTAAACATAGAATTTTAATCCGAACCAATTGGGCTTACAGCATCATAACATCATCATGACTTCATAATTAATGTATTTTTCTTATTTTTTGAATTATCGTATTTCACTATTCAAAAAAATTTCAAGTACTTCAGAAAAATCCAAAAAATTCTCCCTAACCATTTTTTGACGTGTAGAATCCAAAAATGAAGTCCATTTTTCAAAAATAATTTTCTAAATATGATTATTTTAATATTTAATTAATATAATAATCTATTATCAAAACCATTTTTAAAACATTCATTAACTCATTCTAAAATATAGGTATATCGTACCTCCAACATGAATATTATTTTTATACCACCATAGGTGATGTTACTATTCATTAGGGTATATCACTATTAATAAGGGTACGTTGCTATTCATTAGGGTTGTTTACTATTAACCAAAAATTATTTTTGTTTTATTAGACTCCAAAAAACATCTTGAACACAACCGTGTATGCCGAATTTTTGAAATTCCATACATAGAAGTGACAAAATTATGTTTAAAGGTCACTCATCACATAGTAGTTCATTATGTTGTGCTTCCACGAGATTTTATGACATAAATATAAAAAGGGAATTTCCATTTAAAAACTTTGGTTCGTTACATTAATAATGACTATTCACCATGATAATATAAAAAATATAATCCAAAATCAAATTCTATCATACATGATAATAAAAACTACAATAAGAAATCAAAAACAATTCCTCATAGATATAAAAGATTTTTTAACATGCCATTTAGTAACTCAATCACTGAAAAAAGAAACATTACCCTTCTCCAATCACAATAAATTTTACCCCACTATTTTAGGGGTTACCAAATATATGGGGGAAGATTAAGGAATTACAAAAACAAAGAACAAGATGAAAAGAGGAAAAAGTAATTATAGAAAATTTATCCTCTAAAATCTATAATCTATAAGTATTATCTAGTTATTCCCACAATATAGCCTAAAAGATCGAAGGTACCCTCTTAAAATATGTTTATAATATAGTTTTATTTATATCATAAAAATTTAAATCATTTGGAGATGTTTACAAGAAACTGTGGTTAAATTAATTTTGTTTAATTTTTCTAGCCAAAGTATATGTTCCACCTTCTCCACATTGATGCATGAAAATGATAAATCTATGTGAACATTCCTATATTATATTTAAATTGTAAATTGATCTTCATGTTCTATTTCAAAATCATTTATAATCACTTAATTTTTAGGTCGTTATCCCAAAATATGCATCATTTGTTTTAGTGGGGTCCATTCTGTTGTCCATAATAATTTTTCAACATGCATTATTTTTTGGGCCTATGGATGTTAGAATGTGATTTGGGTGATGAGTCATAGTTTTAAGAAGATAATGAAATGATTCCAAAAAATCAATTGAATTTAAATAATATTTGAAAACATTATTCTAGAAAACCTGAAGTGATATAAAATTGTTAAAAATCCATATTTGTAGACAAATAATTAATAATTAATAAATAAAAAATATTTCTTTTATAGAGTAATTTTTATCTTTAACACTGTATATACTATATGAATTTTAAATTAATCCACTGCAATAAATAATACATATATTATTAAATAAAAATATCACACCTATTCACTTTTCTCAAGAAATCATCACTTTATCTCAAAGTATCCAAAGAAACAATATTCATATATATTGTCTGAATTAGTATGAATAAATTTTTTCCATTATTTTTATGTTTTTTTATATGATTCTTCTACACTTTTTTTCCTTTTATTCTCTTAAATTCAATGTAATTATTTTTTGTTCATATATTTTGAATTCAGGATTACCTAATAATGTTCTTTTGAAATAATTTTTATATCCGTTTATGAAATATTAGTGCATCAAATATTCTCTTAAAGAATGTACTAAACTTTTTATGGAATATGTTTTTCTCATGATTATGTGTTTTATCATTGCTTCACTATGATCTATGGATTGTTATAATTTAAATTTTCAATCATTCATAAGTTCTATGGACTAAAATACATTTTTTAGTGTATGTTCTATTTTTTTCAACTCATGGTTTTTTCAATGCTATATGATTTATTTTTTTAAATAACATTAAATCGTACAATGATTCCCAACAAAGAACTTTTGTTATAGAAACTTCATTTTCAAAAATATTATATAAAAAACTTTTATTTTTTATCTATAATTAAACTTTTAAAATATATAAATTTTATTTATGTATCATACATAACATGAAATAATCAAGTATTCTCAAAAAGATATTTAACATGATATTTACATTATTTTTTTATCTCTATTACAAATTTTCAAACATGTGATCACACATAATTTCTACAAAAAAATTATTTTACAAAAAATTAAATGAATATTATGTAGTTGTATAATATGATTAACTCATCTTCACTTCGAGATGTCCTCAAATAAAATTTTTTACTTTACAATGTATTTCAAAGTAAAATTTTCACTTTATTAAATATTCTTTTTTAATAATGTTTCATATGGATTCTAATATGTCCATGGAATTAATGAGTTTACACACATCTAACAAATATCAATCTTATACAATTCTTTAAATTTAAACAATATATTTTATGCTACATAATGTTACATTTATAATTTATAATTTTGAAACCCTTATATTTTTTTACATATTTGATAATACAATTTCTCATTAATTAGAAATTATAATAATGTATTCAATGCACTTATTCTCATAGAGTCTTTAATAATTGTACCATGAATCATAGCCTTTAGTATCTATAATATAGAGTTTTAATAATGTTACTAACACTAAAAACATATATAAATTATTAATAAAACCGATAAAACATAAAAAATGTAAATTTAAATCACAAAAGATGAAACAATTGAATAAAAAATCCTTTATGATGTTTTGGAATATTTAGATAAAAAATTATTTGATATATTCCATTCTCCTATGTAATCCACTAATAATGCTAATCACTAATGGATATAATTGTTAAAATTCCTATAAAAGTGATTTTAGTAACTCCACAAAGGTAAATAATGTTATAAGAAAAGATAAATAAACTATATAACCCCTTGAATGAAGAAAACTATAGAAATATCTTAGCTGATAAAAAATAGATAAAATAGATAAGCGTCCAACTTGTTGATAATAAAAAGGAGGGTTGAATTAGTATCAATAGTGTATTATAATGTTATTAATGTTAATCATTATGAATTATAAATTTCAACTTTCAATCATCATTTTAACTCATCCCCATTTTCATGAAGATAAAATAAATATAAATTATAGAGTACAAATGATGTTTACATATTTCAATCCCAATTTGGTATCTACGTCCTTGACTTATTTGGGAAGATTATACAACACAAATTCATCAATAATTTTATAATGAAGTCACATTAATGTAAGTATTCTTATATAACCCTTGAATTTATCTCCCAAAATTAGTAATCCCTCAATAGTTATTCATATTAGCTCCTATCAGTTTGAAAATGGTATTCCTATTCAAATAAAAAGATCTTATTTAATATATAGGGTGATTATACACCGAATGACATATTTTCATGTGATCCTTATGAATATTATAAATGAATATATTATTTATTCATCTTCCTAAATATTATTAGATATATGAATCATCATGACATTTGAGGTCACCATTCTTAGTCCATCAATAGATTGTCCCTTAAAACATAGATAATTTTCATTCAGAAGTAATACTAATTCTGGTTCCTCTGAAATTTTTTATGTTAAAATTATAATGATCAACCCCTTATAAATTCTGAAATGTATATATTTTATTCTCACATACTCTATAAATCAAGTATTTGGGTTTTTCCAATATTTAACAAAACTATATTAAATAATTGTGGTAATTACAATATAACCACACTCATAATCAACCTCTAAATAATCAAACACAATTGTAAATGAATAATAAATAATGATGAATTTATTAAAATTATATATATATATATATATATATATTGGACTTCTCATTTATCTCATTCTAATCATAGTATCTTCTTTATATGAACATTAAAATATATCATATTCATTTTTTTATTTCCACAAAACACATTGCATATTTCTATATCAACACAATCTCATTCCTAAATAACCAAGCAATGTAATGGTTAATCTTATAATGATATATTATTTAAAATATATCCTAATTAGTCTTGTGATCAATCACTAAACCTCATTTTGTTAATTCATTTAATAATACAAAATCATCATCACAATTAAATCTCTACTTAAACAAATCTGAAAATCTCAGCATTATTATTCTAAAAATGGATAAATATTTTTTGGGAATAGTATATTCTCATATAATGTCAAAATAATATTTTGAAGTTCATATTTAATTATCCATATAATCAATAAAAATCATTTTTTCTTCATTTTATCTTCTGTATTATCCAAAATATATTATATAGAATAAAAAATCTAATGATAACTTACATACCACAGTGTAACTCTAGAACTATGCTAAATTTCACTCTGAGTGATTATGCATACCATCAGTGTGATATTATGTATTGACTGCAATTTTTTTCATGTTTTTACAAAAATCACAGGATCACTAAATATAATATATTTATATAAAATTTAATTATCATCGAATGGTCATAGACTTACATGTTTAGAACTCAAGTCAGTGATATAATTTCATAACTTGTCATGCAGGAGAAAACATCCAATCTTTGCAAAAAGAAATTTCTCTACTAATTAGTGTCATACCAAAAGCCATTATGTTAAGATAAATTTCTAAAATGAGTTTAAATAGTAATCTATGTATGAAACATTACAACTATGGAACATATTTAAAATTCCCAAATTAATGGATCCAAATCCAATGCTAACTTAAGTAATACAAATGGAAAATATATGACAATCCATGTATTTTGATTTATGCGAGTTATTTCTAGTATATGTTTTATTACTTATATCTTATAAGTGATCAGTTATATAACATGACAAGTTTTATTAATCCTATATATCATAACATATCATCCCATCCTCATATGAATATAATAAATCTAGGATAACCTGGTAATACAAATTTCTTATGGTATTTTTACCATATAATATCATCAGTGCTACATAAATAAATATAAATGAATTTTAATGTACTAAAATTAGTATAAATTACATATTAAAACATGTTCCTAAGACAATAATACAAGATTAAACATACATAAAAATTTATAATAATTTATATATTACACTAAATCTAATCAGTTGTGATTCTAATACCAAGATAATTTATGTGTCTTTCAGTATTTTGTTATGTAAATGGACTTATTTGGGGATTTCAAATATGGTACAGTATAAATGATTAGTAAATATTAATATCAACTTTTCCAATTACATCATTAATTATATAAAATAAATGGACAATTTTTTTTGGATCTTTTGTGAGACCCCGGTTATTCATCATTACTAACTTATCAACTATTATCATAGTAGAGTTGAATCATATGTATTATTCTTAGTAACACTCATATTTCAACAATGAACTTCTTTATCTGAACAACTTATTTATCAACACCAGATTCTGTGAAATATTTAACTTATATTGTATAATCAGAAGCTAATAATTACATTGAACATTTCAAGAATACAATACATTCATTTAATAAAAACACAAATATTTTCCGAGATCTAAATTCATATTTTCTATTTTGGAAACTATCATCGGTGTGGCCCTTTACAGTGAGATATTCCCCATGAATAAACCCTACTATTATATCCTTAGTTCTACTCAAGTGCATACATATATTATTTATGGAAGGCCAATAATTTCCACTAATATTTACTTGAATCAACTATCCAAACATAATGTATAATATATATTAGTATGTGTAAACAACATTGCATATATGAATAATCTATAATTCAAAGAATATAAAACCTTAATCATGCATTCATTTTCATTAATAATTTATGGAAACATTTTCTTTGAAAGACTCATTCCATGTAACATTATTAAAGGCCCTTTTTTCGATTTCTATGTTGAATATTTTAAACACTTCACTAATGTATATGTTATGACCAAGGCCAAGTACTTGATTTTATATATCATTATAGATATTCATTACATGTATATATGTTTCTTCGTAAATATATTTTATTGAGTAAGAATTTCAAACAAATTTTTTATTTTTGTTAATTTGGGATAACATCTCTAATCCTAAGCATTTCATCAACATAAAACATATGAAAAATAAACATACTCCCAATAACTTGATTATATACTCATGTTTCATTTAATTTTCATACAGTCAAACTCTATGATAGCTTTATACAAATGATTATTACAATAATGAGAATCTTATTTAAATCCATAAATGGATATTTATTGATTAAAAATAATATCATCATTTAATAAATCTTCAAAACTATCTAGTTCTATAATATATACATCATTTAATAATCATCAATAAATCAATACAGTTTTAACATCCATTACCAATATGGCAGAATCATTATTTTCAATTATAATAAAATAATACTTATGTATTTAAAAAAATACACAAGATAAATGGTTTCATTATAGTCAATAATGTGAATCTGATTGCAAACATTAGTGACCATATAAGTTAATCAAATAGGGAATATACCATTTATTTTGTTATTTTTTTTAAAATACCCACTTAAACCCAATTGTTTTTAACCCTTTATATGGATCTTCTATATTCCAAAATTTATTATTGTGAATAGATTTCATTTCTGTATAGAATTTATCAAATATAAAACTCATTTTTACATCTTGATATGATTTTAAACCATATTATATTATCTTTCTATAACATTAATTATAAACAGTAAATTTATATCTCTCTAATTCGTAAATAAATCTACCATGAATTTATGGTTCTTATTTGTATTATGTCAATTCATTTTAAAATACTTTCATGAACCAAATCAGGTCCTCATCCAATCGATTCCCTACTTGGTCTGTGGAAATTCCAAAATGGTGTTCCCAATCCCCATAGTCTATCATAAGTTCCCAGTTATCAAATGTATATTTTGGAATTATTTACTCAAAATAATAAATGAAAAACAACTAACAAGATAAACAAATTAAAACTACAAACATAAAACAAAACATTCCCTTAAGTTGTGGTCATATTTTTTGTTTACATTGTGATCCAATAACCCCAACGAAACTATAATAACAAAAAACTAAAACCCCAACTCAATCATTCATTCCACATGAGGATCCACATCCCAAATCCACCAACACCACCCTTCATGAGAAAGAAAACTAACAACCGAGACCATCATCGTAATGCCTAATGTCTCAAACTGGAAAACACAAGGAACAAGATCTAGATACACCCAATGGTGTATGTAGGGTGTGAGACGAGAGCCTATTATGATGCCACCCAATAAAAATATTCCATTACACTACATCAAATAGAAAATGTAACATAATTATTCAAACTCTTGCATTTAAAAAAACATTAAAGAACTCATTTAAAATATAGAAATTATAATGAAACACTTGAAGAAAACCCATTTCACAAATAAAACTTTTATGCAGAGAAGAAAATTCATAAAGGACACACACTCAAGTGGTCCTCCATTTTCTGACGGAAGGCATCACACCATGAATAGTAGAGGACTGTGTTTAAATCCCCTAAGGTGGCTAGCACATATGGGACCCTAGATACATTGTTCCATAGTGTAATGTTAGAAACAGATCTACAATGATCTACGTTCTTGTGCATAAACCACTAGTACGGAAAACACCCATAAATTTTTGTTCCCCAATCATCACAAAATTTAGTTAGTGTTGTAGCGTCAATCCTTATATAAAAAACGAAGATGAAACACTTACGTATCTTCTTGCATACTAGTCCATGTCTGCCCACCTAGATGTCTAGGGTTTCCCCTATGCACAAGTTAATGTTAACATGAAAACACAAGACACCACTATATACAAACAAATGAAAACCCATTTCAATGATATTTCCATTCTTTACAAACAACCCACATTCGATTTTTAACACCGCATGGGAAACCCCTTTGAAATAATTTTTCAATCACTTAAAAAACACCAAATTTCCATTCTATAACACAAGATAACAACCCATAAAAACAAATATAAAACCATGGGTCAAAAACCTTCATAAAACCAATCATAGTTTAAACAATTTTTAAAAGATTCTTTTCCACTTTCACACAATTTTACAATTTATACCCCAAATGCATAATAAACCTAACAAGCTCAAAATAATCCATTTTTTCATGGAAATCCCCATGTAAACATACACACCTCAAATTCACTTAAAAATATAATTGGTGCCTTCCAAAAAATCATTAAAAGCATTTGAAAAACATTACCCCAAAACACACACAAATATATTACCCCTATCATTTGATTAAAATTATTTTCTAACCTATATCACACAAATCAATTCAATACACCATATCCAACACATAATTAATAAAATTACTGCATTTATAAGCTTAAAAAAATTAAATTCATATAAATATGTTAGGGAATGAATCCATTAAACAATTAATGGTTATGTAATTAATTAATCATCATTAACAATCAATTAAATAATTCTTTGAATTACAAATCAAGACCCAAATTAAAGACACAACCACTCCTAAAATAAGACACAATTTCATCAAACTTGCACGTAAAAACATTTATAAAACCCATTTTGGATCACCCAATTTTACCATAGAACATGAAAAAACATAATTAAATAAACAAAATAAATCATATAATAATTTTAAGGCATGGAACCACCCACTTAAGTGAAGGAAAACTCTGGTGTATTAGTGTGAAATTTCAATTTCTCACCAAACGCACCAAAAAAGACATAGATTGAATGTTAAAAACCAGACATCAAACAAAAATCATCACAAATGAACCATAAACAACATGATACATAACGTTCAATTCAACTAAATGGAAGAAGCATCCATCTGATGTAAAATGTTCTTGCAGTAGCGGTTGTGGGAGGTTGGTCGGGCATGACATGGGGGTTTTGGAGGTGTATCATGCCTAATGAGCGGGTGTCTCTCAAAGTTTGGCCGAATAGAGGGTAGCAAAGGGGGTGGCATGAAGAGAAGGGAAGCATGTGACGATGTGCATCAGATCACCGAGACGAGAGGAGTGGTGCTGGTCTTCATCACCGGAGGGAGGGATGGTAGCGTTGAACGGTTAGGGGGAGGGGTTACAGTGGGATGCAGGTAAGATTAAGGCGGAGGGCCTATGTGATGGAAATGAGGGGGAAAATGGGGGCAGTAGTGTAGGGTAGATTTAGGGTAAAACAATCAAAATAAATAATAATAATAATAAAACAACAACAACAACAAGAATAATAATAATAATGACAACATTTATAATAACATTGATAATTATATAGTAATAATTATATAACTAATTTTCATAATGTTAATAATAATAATAATAATATGTTAATTCCTTTACAATCATGAAAAAATTGATATTAATAGCATATGTAAATTATTAATGAAAATAATAATAATAATAATAATCTTAATAATAATAATATTATTATTATTATTATTTAAAACTAAAATAATTTTTTATGTCTGACCATAATTTAATTTTAAAACAAAAATGAAATATTTAGAATAATAATAATAATAATAATAATAATAATTTTATTATTATTATTATTGAAACAAATATAAATAGATTTCATTTTTTCATCATTATATTTAGAGTTCTTTTCATTGTTCATCAAGTTAATTAATTAACTAACCATGCACTTGGATGACTGCATGGTGATCCAGTGATGCCACATGGCTTTGATCGTGCCCTGCATATGCGTCAAACACTGTCTATCCAAAACAATCATTTATCAGCAAAATCACGCAACTCATGTTAGACCCATCCCACACCTAAACGAAACATTTTTAAGTCTAGGTATAATTATAAAATTATAATTATTAACAATTCTCTTAATAATTATATTATAATTATTATTTACACATTAGTATTAATAATATTATTTTTTAAGAATTTACTTATTTATTCTCCTTAAATATTATTATTTTAAGATGTGGGAAACACTAAGGGAACCTGATCCGACCACACGGTTATCACCAACTATTCGGTGCCAGTGCACTGGTCTGAATCCCATCAATATTATTAATATTCAGAAATATCAAATGGGGATTCCAAAATAAACATTTTCAAAATTATGTGAGATGGAGAGAAGAATAAATATAAGATTGTCTGAGGTCAGGGTGTGACAAATCATCCGAAAAAAGAATAATTTTACCCCAGAAATGCACCAAGATAAGTGTTAACACAACTCGATTACATGACCAGACAGAACCGATAGAAGCTGGGGGGATCAGGGTGACCATTCCAAACACATGTCACACCCAAAGTATTCCAGAATAAACCACAACAGAGAAACGAGGGGATAACTCAAGAGGCCTCTCCCCACCATAATAACCTCACTACCACAGAAACCTTGAAACATGAACACACCAACCATGAGCGGGGAGGGGGGTGGCAACACCTGAACTCCCAAACCTTTTCTCATTAAAATTATTCACATGGAATGAACAACACACCAGTGATTTTTTAATGTCCAAAAAATTCCATATAATTTTTCTTAATTATATGGAATAATTTCAAGACTGTGAAATCTGACAGGGCATGATTCTGAGGCCCAAAGTGCCCTGAATTATCTGTTGAAGTTTGGTTGAGTTTTAATTAGCGTACCTAAGCGGTTTTCCTGAAAAAGTAGAATAACTATTAAAAGGTAACTCGGATTAGAAATATGATGGCACCATTGCATTCGGGATTGTGGGTTTACCCTAGTAATGACTTATGTTTAGTCGGCGCGGGCCTCCTGTGAGAAAACCCAAAAATGGCATAACCGTAAATAAAATAATTAAATAAATTATTCTATTTTTTAAATACTTATATATCACAAACGGTAGCTCGGATTGACAATTCGAGACCACCGATGAACTCATGAGGGCATGTTTTATTTAAGCAGATACTAACTTTGGCCGATGCATGCCACCAGTGAAAGATATTTTTTGGCCGTAAATAAAATAATTAACTGACAATTATTTTATTGTAACACCCATAAATTTTAAACGGTAACTAGGATTGGAAATCCAATAGTACCATTGGGTTCTTTGGGACGTGTTTCACTTGGTAAGAGCCTATCCTCGACCGGTGTGGGTCAAGGGTGACTGTTAATAATTTTTGGAACTTTTATTCGGGTACCTTCAGTAAACGTGCGAGAGGCGTTTTGTAACTTTTGAACTGATACTCGAAATTGAAATTTGAGGACACCGTTGAACTCGCAATGATGATATTCACATAAGGAGATCGTCACCTTTACCGTAGTGGGTCAAGGGTGGAAGTTAGTTTTTCGGATTTTTGTGGGAGAAGAAAAAAATAAAAATAAAAATATCTTTTTATTTATTTTATTTTAAACCACCATTTTGAATAATTGGTGGTGGGGACCACCCGAGCTCTCAATTAATGTAGTAGAAACCTTTGGTATTCCACTAGTTAATGTGCCATCCTCAATTTATGTATTTATCCAACATAAATTGTTAAATTATAAACTTAATTTAATAAGTTGGATCCTATTTTTTCTTGAATTTGGGGAAAGCGTTGGCAATGGAAGAATTGGGGAGATCTTTTGGAGGATCATATTCTCCAACGAAGTACACTCCAATGAATAGAATCTTTTAAAATCAGAGAACGAGGATGATGCATGAGCCTGAATCAAAAAAATATTGCGGGAGAAACGAACGCCGACATCACCATCTCATTGACATCGTCTTCTTCCTCATTCCACCTCCAACGGACAATCAAGGTAGGGATTTTTATATATGTTTGATTTTTTTATATTGATTATTCATATCCTAAAATCATGATGACAATGGCCAAATAAACATGGTCATCATCCCACACATAAACAATTCTTCTCTTTCATTTTATTCTTTGTGTGTTCTTTGTGTGTTCTTCAATTCCTAATATTTATTGGCGCTGGAAACACAGAGTTTTGCTGAGCGTGATATATAGACGCGAAGCCCTCGACGCATGGATCACAAATATGCAATTTTTTAATTTTACGGGCTTTTAATGAATTTGTAATGGCATGCTAAAGTAGGCGTTCAAATTTTTATGGGCGCTAGAAACACAATATTCTATTGAGCGCGTGATATGGATACAGAGCCCCCAACACGAGGATCACGGATATGCATCATATTATATATCTGCGTTATAATGAAGATGCAGTGGGCCACGGAAGGTGAAATGTGGAGGTG
Source organism: Viscum album (assembly GCA_963277665.1). NCBI lineage: Eukaryota > Viridiplantae > Streptophyta > Magnoliopsida > Santalales > Viscaceae > Viscum > Viscum album. Next base: position 694,540,638 of record OY728164.1, read on the forward strand.
CAATTCTGGCGTGTCTTTGGGGTTTAGCTCTAGGTGAGATAGTTGATGCGACAATGGTTCTAGATGTGTGGAGGAATCATGTGGTTAGAGTTGCAGGAGAAGCCATGGGCTTGATTGCTAACTGGAACAGTGCGTGATAATTGTGGGGAAAGAAGAGTTAATTGGAGAGAAGAATAGTTATCATGAAATGAATTAAAAATCTAAATAAATTAAAAAGGCAATCATTGGAATAAGGGGGAGGCACTACCCCTGTGCGTGAATCTCAATTGAGATGGGTTATAAAGAAAAAAAAGAATAAAATAATAAAAATATAAATAATGTTATTATTATTTTCGGTTATAAACCCATAATTCATCTGTAACTTATCTGTGCAACCACAGTTTCACGAATCGTCAGTGGTATTACAACCCTAACATCGAGACATAAATTATGAGTCCAATAATGGATGTCTTTTTCAGGTTTTCGGATCGGGTACCCAAAATGTTCAAATAATAATTATATATTATTATTATTAAATCTTCGACCCTCAATAACACCTGTGTGTGAGATCCGATTGACATACTATCTGTGGCGACATGATCCTGTCATTAAGAGGGTATATTTAAGTCTAATTATGGATATTAGATTTTGGTTCATGGCTCGGGTTCACGAAACACCCAATAATAGTATTGTTATTATTGTGGGATCTTATATTCGGCATATCATCCTCATACGGTGTCGAAATGACGAATCGTCTAGGGAACCAGAAACCATTAATCGAGATGGACCATTTTGTATTCCCCACTTAGGTTTTCGATAAAGTTAGGGTATGGCTGGGTTAGATCGAACAAGAATCGAACCGGGACCCTAGGACTAATAGGATAATAACTTACAGACATGGTGTCTGATTGACGCAGTGTCTATTGCATTGAGACCCCTTTTATGTGGCGGTCCTTTGGGATACTTCTTGATGAGACTTTGTGGTAGTTTGAGTATTCGACATGTGGCTTGAGGAAAAGACCCTCCCAGAATCAAGCGAGCTTAATGTGGGAACCCTTTAGCTGGATGTAACATGAGAAAGGGATCCTATGTGGGTCTGTGCTTTGGGTTCCTTTGTGGGTTTGTGTTCGAGATTCACACTTGGTTCTGCTCTAAAAATCTACATGGGACTACTCTAGATTCATACATGGGTCTGTTGTACTAGGATCTTATGTGGGCCTGATGATGTACTAGGATCCTATATGGGTCTGATGATATAGGATCTTGTGTGGGTCTGATGATTTAGGATCCTATGTGGGTTTGCCTCTAAACTGAGTAAGATGATTCAGTAGTTACATCTAATCATATTTACTACTGTACCTTAGTTATACTTGGTGGGAGTTGAGTACTTACCTTCGTGGTGATACCTTTGTGGTATTCTTCTGTGTGGCATACCTGTGTGGTACTTTATTTCATGGTGATACCTTGGTCTTATTCTTCGGTGTGGCTTACATGTGTGGTACTTATCTTCGTGGTGATACCTTTGTGTTATTATTCATTGTTGTGTACCTGTGTGGTACTTTCCTTCGTCGTGATACCTTGGTGGTATTCTTCTATGTGGCGTACCTATGTCGTACTTACCTTCGTGGTGATAAATTTGTGATATTCTTCTGTTGGCATACTTGTGTGGTACTTTCCTTCGTGGTGATACCTTGGTGGTATTCTTCTATGTGGCGTACCTATGTGGTTCTTACCTTCATGGTGATACCTTTGTGGTATTCTTCTATGTGTTATACCTGTGTGGTACTTTCCATCGTCGTGACACATTTTTTGGTATTCTTCTATGTGGTGTTACCCTTGTGATACTCACCTTTGTGGTGTTACCTTTTACGTATTCCTTCCTCTGTGGAATAGTTGAGCTTTGGGCTTTTGAGTTGGACCTTTTGTTTCCTCATGAATGAGAAGGGTATACTTTTTATCATGGGTATATGTATGTGGATATACCTAAGTAGGGGTTTCATATGTTTACATGCTTCGTGGTTTATCCTTTCTGGATTTCGAGAGACCTTTGAGGGCCTTGGAGTCCCTACTTAGTATCTTTATACTCACCCATTCATGGGCTACGCCCGAATATTATTGTGTTTGGTGAAGAAGATGGACAACGCTGACTGAGGATGAGAGTACCAAGACTGGAGGTATCTTGAAGGAGAACATTAGACGAGGCGTACCCTAGAGACGGACATTCGAGAGTTGTACCTACCCATCAGGTAAGATCCTTGGTGGGTATTCATAAAATTTGTTTCATTTTACTTGTACTTTTCTGTTTTCTTGTTCTTTCCTATTGGGATTGTATTTTGGCACCTTTTTCTTAATGTGCACACTTTTTTTACTATTTAGTTCATTTGTGTTCGTATCTCACAGTGTGCCTGGTTGTGTGTTTTTAAAATTTATAAAGGCAATGTCATCCCAGTTTTAGGCAATATACCTTTTGGTGCTAGTCGCCAGCCCCTAGCCTATGGAAGGTGGGCTTGGGATAGCCACGGGTGGGGCCTCGGGGGACGGGTCATGAAAAATTGTTATCAGAGGATTCGGTTCTACCGTAGAACATAGAACCTTGATCTTTTTAACATAAATATTGTTATTTATAGTGAGTTTGGTTATCAGTTTAGGAAATCTAGTGTTGGGGTGGTGACTGACGTATCCATACACTAGGACCCTGACTTCTGATTTTTGACTCAGTGCATGAAAACACAGATTGTGTGTGTGTTTTGAAAAGTTTTCATGTGTTTTCTTTGAGTCATCTCACTAGGTATAACTTAATTAATGTGGTGAACCTATTCCTTATCATGATTCTGCTATGTAGATAGCCTACTATGATTCCCTAAAGAGTACACGATGAAGGCCCACCGAGCGATGAGGCTCCGGTGTAGTGACCTCTTACTATGTTGGTAGATTTGGGTGGTGTACCAGTAGCACCACCACCCATTGAAAAAAATTTACCACCAGCCACACTGGTTGTAACATCCCAAGTAATTAATTAATAATATATATTATTATCTATGTCTATTTATGAATTAGATAGTGTTTTAGAGGCTTAAAATGAGAATAAATCCAATCTTAAGCATGGTATACACAAATATTTTTAAAAGATTTTTTTGCTGCCTTTTGATGGAAATTTTTTTTAAATCAATCATTGGACAATTTTATAAGCTCTATTTGTCAAAATAAAATTATTATTTATGATTGGGACATTAAAATTTACATTGGATAATTTTTTGGTATTTTTCTAACAATGTTTATTTTTTAATGAATAGTCAAAAATACTGCATTTTACATCAAAACTGCTTTTTTATATAATTTAATTATATGGTTATATTATATTTTTAATAGGTTTTAAAGTGTATATAGAATATATTATTACAATTTAATTCAATAGTGGTCATTAGATATTTTTTCAAAAAAACCCGTTATTTGTTTTGACAACGGGAATTATTTTTAAATTAATTATTACAATTTCTGTGTTTGGAATTTGGTAAAATGGATTAAATATTTGGAATCAGAAGGTCCAAATTATGTAATCAAGACTCTTGTTTTTGGACTTTGTGAATAGTAACTATGGTAATCATTGTTAATTATCTTGATTAATTAGTAATCGGGTAGTTAAGGATAATAAAATTATATCATAATAATAAAAAATGACACCAACATTTTTCCTAATACTACTATTTGTGTCATGGACGACCATGGGATACCTTGTGCCAAACTTGGGGACCCCATGGAATCACTTTTGTGTGATAATGACTTTTAATCTTTTTATTTTTTAAACGATGTTAAATATAACAAAGAATGTATCACCTGAATAAATAATTTTTATTTTTTTCTACATAAATTTTCTCTTGGAATATAAATACTCATTATAAAGCTAAAAAGATTTACTACATCATAGTATTTTTTTATAATTTTTAGACATTAAATAAATTAAATTATTTATGACATAATGATGATGCAGTGATTACCTCATTAATGAACAATTTAAATTAAATGAAAAGATAATGTAAAATATAAGACTTACACTTGTCAAAGACCTATTGGATGAGTATATTTCGAACACTTATCACCTTATCCTAGAAATAAATCAATGTGGTACCTTTAAAATTCGAAACTCAATTGAAAATAAAGAATCATTTTATACCTTTCCAAGAGTGCCCCACCTCTCCTCTTATAAAAGGCCCCCACCTCTACCTCCTTACCCACACTTCTCAAGACATTGGATCAGCCAAGATCTGCTAATTTTATCTCTCCACATCCCTCTCTTCATCCTAGAATCCTTACCTTAGGCAGAAAGCTCTTCAACAAACCATTTTGTTCAAACCAAGAGGAGTTACCCGATTTAAAGGTAAAGACTTCTCTAGTGTTCTTCTGTTTTATTTTTCTTCTCCAACCCCCTAAAATATTTTTATTCATTTCTTTTTTTAATAACACCAGTATTTTCAAAATACTAAGATATTTTTATAATAATTATTCGAGCTACACTTACACATCCCTACATCTAATGGTTAAAGAACATACTGTTTCCGTGGATGGCGAATTTCTGCCTCACGAAACGATGATTGTTCAATATTCCTATAACACATTCAATGGAGGCCATTAATATGTCACTATATTTATATATTATATATAATATGTTTATGTTTTTCTTAATCTTCTGTATTTTTCATTTTTGTCATACCTTTATGGTTTCCATTATGGGTAAACGCGATATCTTCATTTTAGGAAATGTGGACTACCGCCCCCTCAAAGTGATTTGATTCATTAATGCCATATGTGGGATGTATAAAGGATGGAGTTAATGATATTATATATTACATTATACTATAATTATAATATACCTTTATTTCATTATCATTTCATTCCATATAATACGAAATAGAAATTAATGTAGCGTTCATGCGTACGTACGGCTTACCGTCTCCATGAACGGTGCATTTCATTTCTTACCACTAAATGTGATGTAATGTTATAAATTCATGTATATACTGCACATATATGATATATATGATATCTAAATCATGAATATTACTCTGGATATAATGGATACATGAAAAATTTGTAATTATAAAGAGTTTATTTTTGACTCAAGTACCAATGATCGTTAAAACGACCATTATTAACTTAAATAATTACATAGTGTTCATGACATGGTAATAAGTGATATAAAAGGAATAATGAACTTGAAAAAGGTTTTTAAGCAAGTATAAATGAACTCAAGTTTATTATTCATGAGATTAAAGAACGATAGAGTCAAGTCGGACCCGAGGTAAGGGACTTCGTCTCAATCTCCTTTCATTTAGGCATATTTTGTTTTATACACTACTTTATTTTATACGGTGTATAAACCCCTTTGAATTTTACGTTTATTCAAAAGTAATATTTTTTTTTCCTAAAGCTTTTACTAAAAGGAAAAAGGGAATGTTTTTATTTGTCATAAGTATGTGGCGACAACGACTTCTCCACTGCCGTGACCATTATTTGAGTTTTGTCATCCTCAACAAGCCATAACCTTTTTTTAATGGAAAATAAATACCATGTTTTAATTTTCTTTTATTTTGGTATTGAAAATGGTTTTCATAATGTTTTTATTATATCAATGTGTTGTATTGATATCTTGTTATTGAAATGTGGAAATATTATGTTTCCTTTATGCATGTTTTATGTGATACGATTATGTTACGGTTCTTGGGCATTGTTATGAAGACGGGGGGTTCTGTGATAAACTAAGGGTGGGTGAGCCTGATATATCTCTCCAATGCATTGGGTAACGCGAAGGGGATAAACTTTAAGGTTTCTCTAAAGAGATTTAGGGAATATACTATGATGGGTACTCCAAACGTAACCATGAGGGTTACTCCCTATGTAAGAATGTTATGAATGCCTCATATTACCTTTATGTCTTATAATTTCTATGATTTATTAATGATTGGATGAGGTATGTTAAAATGCTTATGTTTTACAAGTAAAGTATGATTTCATACATGGACTAATGTTCTCATTTCGTACTTTTATATCCCTTGCTGAGCTTTTTATGATCATCCCATGTTTTTGAAATGTTTTTCACAGGTCAAGGGAAAGGTACATGATGTGATGATATAGTAAATGAAGTGTCATGAAAGAATCCATGTTTTGATTTAAATATGTTTCTGTTGATGGTAAAAAATGAATATTATCTTTAATGTAACCACTTTGTTTAAATGTGGAATGTAAAGCATGATTTATGATCTAATTCTCTAAAACTCTAAACCTAAAAAGATCCTCAATGTGTAATCTTGTAATAACTCAAGATTATGTAATTTTTAAGGCTGGGGATTTATATTTGGTATCATAGGTTGGTTTAGATAACTTTAGGAGTTATAATTATATTAAATTATTATCCAAAAATATTTTTTATGGTCAAATTGAAAGGATATAGCATTTGAAGATTATCATGTTGCATCATCTAAGACATGTTTGTTCAGAATGGTTTTCCACAGAGAAAACAGGGAAGAAGTGCTAGGAAGGAATACAGAAGGAAATGACCTTCCGAATCAGCATCCTGAAATGGTCAGAATTGGAACTGAATAGTTTGTTGTAGTGATGGCGCAGTTGACTCAAGCAATAAATGGTGGTGGTATCCATGCACGAGATCATCCAGATCAACCGCAGAATAACATCTCAGTGGTGGAACATTTCATGAGGTAACATTCCCCATCATTCAGAGGATCATCTGACCCTGTGCTAGTTGAAGGGTGGAATAAAGCACTAGAGAAGATTTTTGATGTCATGGGGTGTTCAAACAGTCAAAAGGTTAGTCTTGATATTTACCATTTGGAGGGTGAAGTAGATCAGTGGTGGTCGATGGTTAAAAATATCAGGGATGCTGATGAGCTTGATGCTCTCGGCTATGATGAATTCCAAGGTATGTTTCTTAAGAAGTATTTTCCTAAGGCTATTCGACTTAGGATGGAAAAATAATTCTTGGAATTTAGGCAAGAGCACGACTCAATGGCTGCTTATGAAGAGAGGTTCACTCGATTGGCATGGTATGCTCCAAATTTTATCGGAGACCTTGATAGAAAAATCAATCTTTTTTACTCAGGATTAAATCCAAAATATCGAAGGGCATTAGCATATCATGAGTTCAAGAGTTATGAAAAGCCTGTTCGATGTGCTGAGAAGGTGGAAATGGAGTTTGCTGATGATCAATTGTTCTATAACAACCAGTAGAAGAATAGACCGAGGTGGCACGAGAATGGAAAGAATTCTTCAAAAAGGATTGATGATAAAAAAATTATGTTTCTAGTTTGTGATAAATGTGGTAAAAGGCATTCTAGAGAATGTGTTCTGAATTATGGGAAGTGCTATTGATGCGGTAAGATGGGACATAAGTCTCGTTATTGTACTGGAAAATATGAGGGTGAAGGTAAGACCAAATTTGATTTATAGTTAGTGAAATGTTTCAAGTGCAATGAGATGGGTCACAATGAAAACGAGTGTCCAACAAAGAGCTTGAGTGATGGGAAGCAGTTAGACTACAAGTAGAAATGGGTGGTGAAATCCTTTACAACTACTTCAGCAAATGTTGGGTCATCAAATGAAGTGGTATCAGGTACATTGTTTTTTTTCAGATTATTCCAGTGTGTAGTTTGATTCAGGTTCTACATATTATTTCATCTCTGAAAACGTTTCTAGTAAATGGGAATACCATCTCAAGAAATGACTCCTGAACTTGTGGTAATAACACCTAGGGGAAATGTTGAGGCAATAAGAATTTATAAGAATCTTCCTATCCTTATCCGTGGAAATAACCTACTTGCAAACCTTATTGTTTAAGCTCTAGTAGAGTTTGATGTTTTCCTGGGTATGGATTGGCTCTCTATTTACCATGCTAAGATTGACTGTAGAGATAAAGAAGTTTCTTTTCAGAAAGACTTTCAGTTTGTATACAAGAATGAACCCTTACTGTTGATAACATATCCAGAGGCCGAGAAACTTGTAAAATATGGAAATGAATGTTACCTTGCACAAATCGTTGAAAACAAGTTAACTATTCAGATTAATGATGTGCCAATGGTAAATGAGTATCCTGATGTTTTTCCTGATGAGTTTCCTAGAATAATACCAGATCAGGAAGTTAAATTTACTATTGACTTAGTTCTTGAGGCTAACCCAATTTCAAAACCCCCTTATCGAATGGATCAAATTGAACTTTTAGAGTTGAAGGATCAATTGAAAGATTTATTAGAGAAAGGTTTCATTCGACCTAGCACATCACCATGGGGTGATCCTGTGATATTTCTTAAAAATAAAGATGGTTCAATGAGACATTGCATTGATTATAGATCTGTGAATAACATCACTGTTATGAACCAATATCCTTTGCCTCATATCGATGATTTGTTTGATCAGCCCTAGGGAGCTCAGTTTTTTTCAATGATTGACCTGAGATCGGGGTACCATAAGTTGAAGGTAAAGGAAGCTAATTTTCCAAAGACTGCGTTCCATACACGATATGGCCATTATGAATTTGTAGTTATGCATTTTGGGCTAACCAATGTACCTGCTTTATTCATGGACCTTATGAATAGAATTTTCCATGAGTTCATGGATATGTTTGTGGTTGTTTTCATTGATGATATTTTGGTGTTTTCTAAAAGTAAGGAGGAGCATGAAAGACATTGAAGGGTTATTTTGAAAACCTTAAAATAAATGAAATTGTATGATAAATTCAGCAAGTGTGAGTTTTGGTTGCAACAAATTTCTTTCCTTGGTCACATTGTTTCAAAAGATGGGATAACTGTTGATCCTGCAAAAACAAAGGTTGTTAAAGAATGGCCGACACCCACAAATGTTACTTAGATTCGTAGCTTCCTTGATTTGGCATGCTATTAGTGATGGTTTGTTAGAATTTTTTCACGGTTATCTAGTCCAATGACTAAGCTAACTCGGAAGGGTGTTAAGTTTATCTGGACAAAAAAAATGTGATGATTGTTTTCAGGAATTGAAAAGAGGATTGGTGAATGCTCCAATTTTGGCACTACATTCCAGGAATGGTGAGTTTGTTATCTACAGTGATGCTTCATTGAAAGGACTTGGTTGCGTCCTAATGCAGAATGTTCAGGTAATTTCTTAAGCTTCATGACAGTTGAAAACATATGAGGTAAATTACTCTACACATGATTTGGAATTATCTGCCGTTGTTTTCACTTTTAAAATATAGAGGCATCATTTGTATGGAGTAAAGTTTGAAATATATACCGATCACAAAAGTTTAAAGTATATATTCACTCAGAAAGAATTGAACATGAGATAGAGGAGATGGCTGGAATTAATCAAGGATTATGATTGTACAATTCATTACCATCTTTGAAAAGCAAATAAAGTGGCTGATGCATTGAGTCGAAAAAGTAATTCTTCATTAACAATGTAGTGTTTGGAATGTGATCCTTTGGTTAACTATTTGATGAACTTTGGCAAAGAAGTTGTTGGTGCTAGATGTTATTCTGTTTTGTTTCATGTATCAGTGAAATCTTCTCTATCAGACAGAATAAAGCAAGCACAGAAGAAAGACATCGAGTTGTAGAAAAAGGTAGAGCTGGATCAGAAGGGTAAGTTGCCTGAATTAAACATTGATAATGATTGTGTTTTGAGATTTGGGAATAGATTGTGTGTGCCTTATGATTCACAGTTTAAGAGAGATTTGTTATGTGAAGCTCATAGTTCCCCGTTTTCAGTTCATCTAGGAAGTAATAAGATGTATAGAGATCTTCAGGAGTACTGCGGGTGGGATGGAATGAAAAGAGATATTGCTAATTTTACTATGAAGTGTTTGACTTGTCAATGGGTTAAAGCAGAGCGACAGTTACCAAAAGGGATGCTTCAGCCTTTACCAGTATCAGATTGGAAATGGGAGAATATATCCATGGACTTCGTTGTGGGATTTTCGAAGACACCTCAAGGTAATAATGAAATCTGGGTTATTGTCGATCTCTTGACTAAATCTGCTCATTTCCTTTCTATAAGAGATAATTTTTCCCTAGATCAACTTTCTTGTTTGTATCATAAAGAGATAGTCAGGTTAGATATAGTTCATCTCTCCATTGTATCTGACCATGATCCCAGTATCACTTCTAACTTTGGGAAAGGCTTTCAGAAGTCATTGGGTACTGAATTATATTTTAGTATGGCTTTTCATCCTAAAACAGATGGGTAGTCAGAAAGACTAATTCAGACTTTGGAGGATATGTTATGTGCTTGTTCGATAGATTATCAGTGATGTTGGGACCAACATCTATCTTTGGTTGAGTTTTCTTATAATAATAGTTTTCATTCCAGTATACAAATGGAACCATTTTAGGCATTATATGGGAAGCAGTGTCGAACTCCATCTTTCTAGGATAAAGTGGGTGAAAGGAAGTTAATGGGACCAGAATTGCTAGAAAAGTTGGCAGAAAAAGTTCAGCTGATACAGAGACACATGAGAACAGCTCAGAGAAGGCAGAAGAGTTATGCAGACAACAAGAGTAAGGATCTCTCTTTTGAGGTAGGTGATCATGTTTTTCTCAAAATTTCACCATGGAAAAGTGTGATGCGATTTGGTAATAAAGGAAAGCTGAGTCCAAGGTTCATTAGACCATATGAAATTTTGGAGAGAGTTGGATCAGTTGAATACCGAGTGGCTTTACCGTCGATTTTATCTCAGGTTCATAATGTTTTTCATGTTTCAATGTTAAGGAAGTACAAGCCAGATCCATCTCATGTTTTGTGTCCAGAGGTAGTTCAGCTGGAAAAGAATCAATCTAATGAGGAACAGCCGGTCTAGATTCTTGACCTCAGGGAGCAGGTGTTACGAAATAAGGTGATTCACCAAGTAATGTTTTTGTGGAAAAATCACATGATTGAAGAGGCAACATGGGAATCTGAAAACACAATGAGGGCTAAATACCCCCACTTATTCGATAAGTAAATAAATTGCAGGGACACAATTTTATAAATGGGGGATGGATGTAACATCCCAAGTAAGTATTGATTAATATATATTCTTATCTATGTCTATTTATGAATTAGATAGTGTTTTAGAGGCTTAAAATGAAAATAAATCCAATCTTAAGCATGGTATACAATAATATTTTTAAAATATTGTTTTACTGCCTTTGATGGAAAACCATTTTTAAATCTATATATTGACAATTTTATAAGTTCTATTTGTAAAAAATAAACTTATTATTTATGATTGGGACATTGATATTTACTTTGGATAATTTTTTGCTATTTTTTTGACAATGTTCATTTTTTAATGAATATTGAAAAATACTGCATTTTACATCAAAACTGCTTTTTCATATAATTTAATTATATGGTTATATTATCTTTTTAATTGGTTTTAAAGTGTAAATAGAAAATATTTTTACAATTTAATCCAATAGAGGTCATTAGAATTAATTTCACTTTGGAATTGGGCATAAACTAATTCCAAACTTTTCATAGATATTGTTTAAAAAAACCCGCTATTTGTTTTGACAATGGGAATTATTTTTAAATTAGTTATTGAAATTTATGTGTTTGGAATTTGGTAAAATGTATTAAATATTTGGAATCAGAAGTCCCATATTATGTAATAAAGACTCTTTTGTTTTTGGACTTTTTGAATAGTAACGACGGTAATAATCGTTAATTATCTTGATTAACTAGTATTCGGGTAGATAAGGATAATAAAATAATATCATAATAATAAAAAATGACACCAAAATGTGTCCTAATACTACTTTTTTGAGTCATGGCCGACCGTGGGATGCCTTGTTCCAATCTTGGGAACCCCATGGAATCACTTTTGTGTGATAATGGCTTTTTATCTTTTTATTTTTTAAAGGAACTTAAATATAACAAAGAATGTATCACCTGAGTAAAACATTTTTATTTTTTCTACATAAATGATATCTTGGACTATAAATAGTAATTATAAATCTAAAAATATTTCCTACATCATATTATTTTTTTTATAATTTTTAGACATTAAATAAATTAAATTATTTATGACATCATGATGATGCAGTGATTACCTCATTAATGAACGATTTAAATAAAATGAAAAGATAATGTAAAATCTAAGACTTACACTTGTCAAAGACCTATTTTATGAGTATATTTAGAACCATTATCACCTTATACATGAAAAAAATCAATGTGGGACCTTTAAAATCCGAAACTCATTTGAAAATAATGTAACCTTTTATACCTTTCCATGAGTGCCCCTCTTCTCCTCTTATAAAAGGCCCCCAACTCTACCTCCTTACCCACACTTCTCAGGTCATTGGCTCAGCCAAGATCTTCTCATTTTATCTCTCCACATCCCTCCATTCATCCTAGAAGCCTTACCTTAGGCAGAAATCTCTTTAAAAAACCATTTTGGTTCAAACCAAGAGGAGTTACCTGATTTAAAGGTAAAGACTTCTCTAGTGTTCTTTTGTTTTATTTTTATATTCCAACCCCCTAAACTCTTTTTATTCATTTATTTTTTAACAAAACCAGTATTTTCAATATACTAGGATGTTGTTATAATAATTATTCGAGCTACACTTACACACACCTATATCTAATGGTTAAATAACATACAGTTTCCGTGGATGGCGAATTTTTGCCTCACCAAACGATGATTGTTCAATATTCTTATAACACCTTCAAATGTGGCCATTAAGATGTCACTATATTTATATATGATATATAATATGTTTATGTTTTCCTTAATCTTGTTTATTTTTCATTTTTGGCATACCTTTATGGTTTCCATTATGGGTAAAAGTGATATCTTCATTTTAGGAAGTACGGACTACTGCCCCCTCAAAGTGATTTGATTAGTTAATGCCATATGTGGGACATATAAAGGATGGAGTTAATGATATTATGTATGAAATTATACAGGAATTATAATATACCTTTATTTCATTACGATTCCATTCCATAAAAAACAAAATAGAAATAAATGTAGCGTCATGTGTACGTACGGCTTACCGTCTCCATGAATGGTGCATTTTATTTCTGACCACTAAATGTTATGTAATATTATAAATGCATGTATATAATGGATATATATGATATATATGATATCTAAATCATGAATATAACTCTGGATATAATGGATACATGAACAACTTGTAATTATAAAGAGTTTATTTTTTACTAATGTACCAATGATCGTTAAAATGACCGTTATTAACTTAAATAATTACATAGTGTTCATGTCATGGTAATAAGTGATATAAAAGAAATAATGAACTTGAAAAAGGTTCTTAAGCAAGTATAAATTAACTCATGTTTATTATTCAGGAGATTAAAGAATGATCGAGTCAAGTCGGACCCGAGGTAAGGGACTTCGTCTCAATCTCCTTTCATTGAGGCATATTTTGTTTTATACACAACTTTATTTTATACGGTGTATAAACCCCCTTTGAATTTTATGTTTATTAAAAAGGAATCGTTTTTTTACGAAACATTTACTGAACGACAAAATGGAATGTTTTTATTTGTCGTACGTATATGGCAGCAATGACTTCTCCACCGTCGTGACCATTATTTGAGTTTTGGATTCCTCTACAAGCCATAACCTTTTCTTAATGGAAAATAAATACCATGTTTTACTTTTCTTTTATTTTGGTTTTGAAAATGGTTTTCATAATGTTTTTATTATATAAATGTGTTTTATTGATATCTTGTGATTGAAATGTGGAAATTTCATGTTTCTTTTATGCATGTTTTATGTGATACGATTATGTTATGGTTCTTGGGCATTGTTATGAAGAAGGGTGGTTACGTGAAAAACTAAGGGCAGGTGAGCCCGATATAGCTCTCCAATGCATTGGGTAACGCGAAGGGGTTAAACGTTAAGGTTTCTCCGAAGAGATTTAGGGAATATACTATGATAGGTATTCCAAACGTAACTATGAGGGTCACTCCCTACGTAAGAATGTTATAAATGCCTCAAGTTACCTTTATGCCTTATGATTTCTATGATTTATTCATGATTTGATGACGTATGTTAAAATGATTATGTTTTATGAGTAAAGTATGATTTCATAAATGGACTAATGTTTTCATTTCGTACTTTTATATCCCTTGCTGAGCTTTTTATGTTCATCCCATGTTTTTGAAATGTTTTTCATAGGTCAAGGGAAAGGTACATGATCTGATGAGAGGGTATAAGAAGTGTCATTAATGAATCCATGTTTTGTTTTAAATATGTTTCCGTTGATGGGAAAAAATGAATACTATATTTTATGTAACCGCTTTGTATAAATGTGGAATGTAATGCATGATTTATGATCTAATTCTCTAAAACTATAAACCTGAAAAGATCTTCAATGTGTAATCTTGTAATAACTCAAGATTAAGTAATTTTTAATGCTAGGGCCTTACACTGGCAGACCGTGCATGCTGACTGAGCGCATTGCATGAGTTCCAATGGTTGAGGACTATGAGGTGTCGAGGGGAGACAGATTCCTATGCGACTGAGGGATGGCTGGGGGTGGTTGCTAGAGTTTTCTGCCTAGTTGAGACACCAGTGGAGCAGATGGTGATCTTAACTTCTAGTCTTTTTCTAGTGAGTGACCATGAGGATAATCCACATTGTGATGAGGCTTTGGTACATGGACCATTACCTGAGATAGTTCATTCGGGGTGTGTATTAGCTATATCACTACACGTTGGTCAGTAGTTACAACCGTCGGTACCGATAAAGGAAAAATATAGGCTTAGTTCCTTACGTGTGATTCAGCGTCAGATACCAATTAGGTTATGAGGCAAGCTCGACTCACAGGCGGCTAAGCACTGGCTTGAGGAGGTGGTTAATAGTTCTCTAGAGCTTCTATAGCTTTGGAAGGATGACATATCAGTAGCTGAGTATTCATAAAGGCATACTGATCATTCCTAGTACTTGATGAATATGATATGATCTGTGCTTCAATGCTTGGACCTCTGAGCGAGGTTTCTTTAGGGGCATCTGAGTTAACATTATTCCACTATGAATTCTTACTTATGTTAGGGTGCTAGAGATAACCTTTGTGGTTGAATAGTCTTTGGCTGAGCGAATGCATCCAGTGAATGCTAGTGGTGGGAAAGCAGGAAACTGGCGCCAGTCTTAGAGACATGGGCGTTTAAAAATTTTTCATGAAGAATAAGTGTTAGGGACAGATGAATCTGTAGGGATACAGACATGAATGCTGATCTAGGGGAGTAGCATGGGGTGGTGTACATTTCGACATGTTACAACCACCCCCCATTGTGGTCCTCGCAAGGCTTAGAGAGTTGGAGGATAGTGGAAGAGAGTAACTACATGCGGTCAAGGAGTGCGACCCATGGGCTCTAAGAATGATTCGACTTATGTTATGTGTCTACTACTAGCTACCATATAAATAGACATAGGTACCAATAATTCCTTCCTTCCAAGAATCTTGTCCAAGACATAGAGTTTTCGGTTAAACCATTGAATTGACCCTCACGTCTAGAAATACCTTTGGGATGAGACTTGATAATCACACTTACACCGACGATTTGATCTGACCTGTGAGGCTAGAGTTTCAGTTGGAACCTCTTGGTTGCAACATCGAGGCCTTACAACGTTAGTTTCGGTATGACTAGACATCCACAATTCATACTCATATTGACTGTATTAGAAAAATGGTTGTGGTTTATCTACAACATTGGGATGAGGGTTTCCTTAGTCAGTGAAAAATGAATCTCGAGGAGCATAGGATAAATTTCTGCATATGAGGGTGCGGCTGATCACTCGTGAGTTGGCTAACTCACCCTCATGGAAATAAAAGTTTGAGTTTTCAGTTCCTAATAAGAGTGGCTAGAGTTCCTTCAGGATTATGACTTTGAGATAGACTATAATTTTGGGAAGGGAAACATGGTAGTAGACGCACTCTGTAGGAGGTCTGGCCTGCAGCTGCTGAGTGAGGAGATAGAGTAGCTAGTCGCTTTGCAGATATCATTTGTGGATCGAGATGGAGAAACTTTTCTTCAGTCTCTTACAGTCACTCACCCACTTATTCAGTAAGTCAGGGAGGTTCTACATGGGGATGCTGACTGCAAGGGTCGACGTGCTCAGATATTCTCAAGGCAGGCACCTGATATATTTAATGAATTTGGGGAGCACTTTGTCCTCTTCAGAGGATGTACCAAGGTACCAGTAGTGCTAAATAAGGATATGTTGAGGGAGTTCTATATGTCCCCTATGGCGGTACATCCTGGTGTGGTGAAGATGTACCAGGACCTTCAGCATCAGTACTAGTGGCCAGGGATGAAGAAATCAGTGGAAGATTTTTTATCGTGATGCCTCACTTTTTAGCAAGTGAAAACTGCTCAGATTCGGAAGAAGTATTATTCCGACAGTAGGAGGGAGATCATGAATTCCTATGGGTCTCCCCTCGACGAGGTTTTTAGAGATTTGGCTGAGGGGGAATTTATCACCGAGTTATATCGGTCCTTTTTTGATCCTTTAGAGGGTGGGTGAGGTTGCATACCGCATGGCTCTTCCACCGCAGTTAGAGTGGGTGTGCGATGCCTTCCATGTATCACAGCAGAGGGGATATGTGCACGACCCATCTCACATCATCAACCACATCAAGACATACTTAGATTATTGGTCGTCGTTTATGGAGGTTGTAGTGGAGATTGAGGATCGATAAGAAAGATTCCTTCATGGGCGATCGATACCTTTGGTGTCTGTACGTTGGTAGCACCCGAACCTCCAGAAGAGCACATGGGAGTTGAAGTCTCAGATTCATGCTCCGTACCCTATTTTGGTTGTTTTGAATTTGTTGTGGCTTTTCGGGACATAAATCCCTAATGTGGGAAGAATTTAATGTCCCGAAAATTCTGTATAAGTTTTTATTAATTGTATGTAATTATTTTGAGACCGCGAAATCTGACGACACATGATTTCGAGGCCCGGTGCTTAGCCAATGTTCAAGCGATCTCTATGTTCCTAGAGGTGAAGGGTGACCATCTGACTCGTAGAATCTCTGACCATTCTCCGCTCCTGCTTTCCCTAATAAGGAGGGAGTCTCCGCAGTCGGGCTTCAAGTACAGGAGCCACTGGTCGGGTATTCCAGGTTATCACCCGAAAGTGATGAGAAGTTGGGAGGAACCGATTCAGGGTCACTCATGGACTGCGTTGCACGGCAAGTTGAGGCGACTCAAGCAGGCCCTTTTTTCCTAGGCTAAAAGCATGATTCCTTTGGATCAGGAGCTGGAGGTGCTCATACAAGATATTTAACGGCTTGAGGCTGGTCTTGAGGAGGACTGGGACGACGTTGTACTTGGGGAGATATCTGACAAAAAGGTCTCCTTTTCAATTATGATTCTAGAGCATGAAAGAATGGTGAGGGAGTATTCGAGAATCAAATGGATTAAGGAGGGAGATAATAATACTGCTTTCTTCCATGCTTGTGTAAGGGAGAGACGACATGTGGTTCAACCGAGCCTGGCTTTAGAAGATGGATCTTTCACTAATGATAGGGAAGTGGTTGGGGGCTTGGTGTTTTCTTTCTTCAAGGATCATCTTGCAGGACCCAATCCTAACATGCTACAGAACTACCCTACAGGGGGGATGAGTTTTGGGAAGGTATTCCACACTTTTTTTCCCCTCGGGAGAATGAGTTGATGGAGGGGATTCTGAAGGAGGAGGATATCTTTATGACATGGCGAGTCTCAATCATGAGAGTGCCGCAGGCCCTGATGGTTTCCCAGGTGGTTTCTACAGGATCTCCTGGGAGGTGGTGAAGGGGGATATTATCAATGCTATCCAGTATTTCTTCATAGGGGGAAGCCTACCACGGATTGTGTCTGCCACGAATCTTGACCTATTACGAAAAATCAAAGATCCCTCCTCCCTCCTCCATTATCGGCCGGTGAGTGTGTGTAAATTTACATATAAAATACTGGCGAGTATCATCAACAGGAGGTTATTTGGCAATCTTCCTTGGTGGATATCCATGGAGCAACATGGTTTCGTGAAAGAGTGCTCTATTCAGGGAGCTATAGCGTTGGCCCAGGAGATGCTGAGGGATATCAATATCAAGGATCATGGATCCAATATGGATATCGAGATTAATATGAATAATGAATATAAAAGGATCGAGTGGGGATTTATTAACAGGTTCCTGAGCAAGATGGGGTTCTCGTGATAGTCTTGTGATATTATGTTCAGGTGCTTCAGTCCTGCTTGGATGGTCGTGTCTTTTACGGGGTGTACTCACGGTTTTTTCAAGGCATTTTGAGGCCTTCATCAAGGCGATCCTCTATCCCCAAGTATTTTCATTCTTATGCAGGATACCTTAAGCAGGATAATTAATAGAGGCATATATAGCAGGGATGTTCTTTCTTAGGGAAGGAGGTTGAGGATGTCTCCCGTTTCTCAACTGATGTTTGCGGACGATACCCTCATCTTCATCAATGCGGGAAGGTGATCGGTGCCTGGATCTATTGCGATCCTTTAAGAGTATTTCCACTGGAGTGGTCAATAAATTAATAGGGAGAAGAGTGGCTTCTATGGGGCTCAGGCTTTCACTTCGAGTAGGGTGATTGATATGGGTTGAAGATTGGGTATGAGGCCCGGTGTGTTTCCCATGAAGTATCTTCGCACCTCCGTGTCTCCAGGCAAAATGCATATCAGGAACTTTGACCCTATAGTAAGCAACATTATGGGGCACATTCATAATAGGAAGAACCACATTATATCATTTGGAGGTCGTATTACTCTTGTGAACAGCATCCTCTCAGCCATCCAGGTACATGCTCTCTCATCCACCAATGTGCCGATGGGGGTTATCAAGGCCATTGATAGACATTTCGCTCATTACATATGGGATGCATCTTCGGAGTGGAAGAGGCATTGGATATCTAGGGGGAAGATGGATCGGAAAATTTTGGAGGAAGGGATCAATGTTAAATGTCTGGAGAACACTATTCATTACTTGCACGTGAAGTTGTCATGGGAGGTAATTGAAGAACGATCTTTGTGGGGTAAGCTGATGTCCTGTAGAAACTGGGTCACCACTGATGCATCTGCGTGTAGTGGGTCTCCACTCTGGTCCTCTATTAGTATTTTTATTCCATCCGTCCTCCAGAGCTCATAGTGGATTACTGGGGAGGGGAATATACAGTTCTGGTACCACAACTGGTTGAGAAGGACACTTGGATATCCAGGGTTCCCGTCTCCTTTGATCACATATAAGGAAGCGAGTCAGTACCCCCATTTCGTTGGATTCATTCTGGATGCATTTCAGCAGGAGGTTTTTAATTCTGTTATTTTGAGTTTGGATATGGACCGGTGCGTCTTCACCCCCTCCACCTCGGGTAGGTTCAACGCGAAGGATTTTTTTAGGTCCATCTTGTCGCAGGGCCCATAGGCAGGGGGTTACAGTCAGGTTTGATGTAAGAGTATCCCTAAAAAATTTAACTTTCTGACATGGAGGATCCAAAACCAAGCATTACCATCCGATGATATTATCAGGAGGCTCGGCATCAGCATGGCCTCATGCTGCCAGTACTGTGTTAAAAAACGCAAGGAGAGTTTATCCCACATATTCTTCAAGGGTGATTGGGCACGCCAGGTTTGGGGAGTCTTCGAAGAACTCTCAGGATACCCCCACAACGTGCTGAAATTTGACTCCATTGTGGATAACTGGTTCCAGGGGACAGATAACTCCAGTAGTGAAGGGAGGGTGAGATCCATCATCATAAACGATGTTTGTTGGTGTGTATTGGAAGTGAGGAATCAGGCCAAGTTCAAGGGGATCGCATCTACAGGGAGATCCATTACAGCAAGAGTATGATGTATTCTGGTGGATTTTTGAGGCACTGATGACGTTTGGAAGCAGACTGCCTACCTTTGCAAGCTGTTTGTGCCTCACAGTGTGGCCCAGTAGTCAGCAACTAGACAGCAAGGGCACTGGGTCCTGTGGAATCCTCCTGAAGCTGGATTCAAACTGAATATCGACGACTCTTGCGTGATGGGAGAGATGCATGGTGGTGGTGTGGTCTGAGATCCTAAGGGCAGTGTGGCCTTGGCTTTCTCGGCGAACTATGGTTATGGGAAATATATGCAGGCGGCAGCAAAA
This sequence comes from Viscum album, assembly GCA_963277665.1. NCBI lineage: Eukaryota > Viridiplantae > Streptophyta > Magnoliopsida > Santalales > Viscaceae > Viscum > Viscum album. The sequence continues at coordinate 694,560,746 of OY728164.1, forward strand.
TCGGTGCTCATAGGTATCACAATTTACAGGCAGTGGGCGCTTTCCTTCTCCCAAGTTGAGACTGATTCTATGGTTATTCACGATGTTTTTGTAGGTAAAGGTATCTTCCCCTAGTCTATTTCATACACTATTCAGAAATGAAAATCTTTCCTGGAAAGTAGCACCAGATTCACTCACACGTGGAGGGAGGGAAACAAGGTGTCGAATCACTTGTCCTCTATGGAATCCCTAGGTAGCATGGCCAGTTTTCATACTCATGTTCCCATTTTAAACTGGAGGGGGTGAATTTGATACGGGGTGGTTCCCTCGGTCTTCATTACTATAGACCGCCTAGACACTGGTTCTCTCTCTGTTTTTAATTTCCTTTTTGAATAAAAATGGTAATGTTGGATGGTGTAAGTTGTTTTCCATAAAAAGTGGAATAACTCTTAAAAGGTAACATAGATCAAAAATCTGAGGGCAATATTGCATTAATAATAGTGGGTTTACCCTAGTCACGACTTAATTTTTGCCGGCATGGCCCTCCTGTGAGAAAACCCAAAAATAGAATAACCGTAAATAAAATAATTAAATAAATTATTTTATTTTTTAAATGCTTATAACTCACAAAAGGTAGCTCGGATTGAAAATATGAGACCACTGCTAAAATCGTGAGGGCATGCTTTATTTAAACAGATACTAACTTTGGTCGGCATGGGCCACCAGTGAAAGTTAGTTTTTGGTCGTAAATAAAATATTTAACTGACAATTATTTTATTGTTAAATCCATAACTTTTAAATGGTAACTAGGATTGGAAATCCGAGAGTACCATTGGGTCTATTCGGGCATGTATGACTTGGGAAAAGCCTATCCTTGACCAGTGCAGGTCAAGGGTGACTATTAATAATTTTCCAAACTTTTTTTCTGTTACGTTCAGTAAACGTGCGATTGGTGTTTTGTAACTTTTGAACCGTTACTTGGAATTGACATCTGGGGACAGCGTTGAACTCGCAGTGCCGATATTCGCTTAATGAGAACTTCTCCTTGATCGCAGTGGGTTGAGGGTGGAAGTTAGTTCTTTGGATTTTCATGGGAGAAGAAAAAAATTAAAATAAATAATTTTATTTATTTTATTTGAAACCACCATTTTAAAGGCGTGGTGGTGGGGTCTACCCGAACTCCAAATTAATGTGGGAGAAACCCTTGGTATTCCCTTAGTTAATGTTCCATCCTCAATTTACTTAATGGGCCAACATAACTTGTTAAAATAATAAAATTATTTTAATAATTTGGATCCTCTTTTTCTTGAGTTTGGGGAAAGCGTTGGCAAAGGGAGAATTGGAGAGAGATTTTGGAGGATTGTCTTCTCCAACAAAGAACACTCTCCAACAAAGAGAATCCTACGTAATTGGAGAACAAGGACGATTCTTGAGAATGGATCGAAAACACCTTGCGAGAGCAACGAACGCTGACATCACCATCTCACCGACTTCGTCTTCTTCATCGCGATACCTCCAACAGACAATCGAGGTACGAGTTTTTATATATGTTTGAATTTTTTTTATTAATTCTTCATATCCTAAACTCACAACGATGATGGCCAAACGAACATGGACATCATCCCACACAAAAACCATGCTCCTCTTCCTTTTTATTCTTTGCACGTTCTTCATGAGTTCTTCAACGCCAAATATTTATTGGTGCTAGAAACATGGAATTTTGATGAGCGCAATATATAGAAGCGAAGCCCTCGATGAAAGGACCACAAATATGCGATCATTTAATTATTCGGGTATGGAACAAAGCTGCAATGGCTCGTGGAAGGTGGGGTCCAAATATTTATTGGTTCTAGAAACACAATATTCTGTTGAGCACAACATATTGATGTGGATCCCTCGACCCGAGGTTCACGAATATGCACTCATTTTATTTTTTGGGTTAAAAAAAAGATGCATTGGGCTGCCAAAGGGGAAACGTGGAGGTGAAATTCTAGCGTGTTTTTTGGGCATATATCTAGGCAATATAAGAGGTGTGACGATGGTTCTATACGTGAGGATGAAGAATGCGGTTAGAGTTGTAGGAGAGGTCGTGGGCTTGATTGCTTGCTGGAATAGTGTGTGAGAATTGTGGGGAAAGAAGAGTTAATCAGAGAGAGGAATAGTTGAAAAGAAAATGAATTAAAAATTTAAAGAAATTCAAAAGCAAGTCATTGGAATAGGGGAGAGGCTCTACCCTTGTGCGTGAATCTCAATTGAGATGGGTTATAAGGAAAAAAAGAATAAAATAATAATAATATAAATAATGATATTATTATTTTTGGTTATAAAACAATAATTTATCTGTAACTTATCTGTGAAACCTCGGTTTCATGAACCATCAGTGGCAGTACGACCCTGACTTCGAGACAGAAATCATGATTCCAATATTTGATGTCATTTTTGGGTTTTGGGATTGGGTACTAGAAACTCTCAAATAATAATAATAATATATTATTATTAAATCTTCGACCCTCCATAACTCATGTATGTGACATTCGATTAACTTCTCATATGTGGCGATGTGATCCTATCATTAAGATGGTTGATTTAAGTTTAATGTTGAATATTAAATTATTGTTCGTGGCTCAGGTTCACGAAACACCCAATAATATTATTATTATAATTGTGTGATATTGAATTCGACATATCATTCTCATACAGTGTCGAAATGAGGAACCGTTTGTGGAAATGGAAACCTTGGATCGAGACAGTCCTTTTTGTATACCCCACATGGGTTTTTTATAATGTTGGGGTATGGATGGGTTGAGTCGAACATGAATCCAACTGGGCCCTTGGGACTAAAAGGCTAATAACTTATAGACCGGGCGTCCGATGGATGTGCCGTCTATTGCATTGAGACCCCTTTTACGTGGCGGTCCTTTGGTATACTTCTTCATGGGACTTCGTGGCAGTTTTAGTATTCTACTTGTGTCTTGAGGAGAGGACCCTCATGGAATCAAGCGATCTTAGTGCGGGAACCATGTAGGTGGTTGTAACATGAGAAAGGAATCCTATGTGGGTATTTTCTTTGGGATCCTTTGTTGGTTTGTGTTCAAGAGACTCATTTGGATCCTCTCTAGGAATCTTTGTGGGACTACTCTAGGATCCTACATGGGTGTTCTGTACTAGGATCCTATGTGGGTCTGATGATGTGCTAGGATCCTATGTGGGTATGATGATTTAAGATCTTGTGTGGGTCTAATGATTTAGGATCTTGTGTGGGTTTGCCACATAACAGTGTAAGATGATTCAGTAGTTACATCTAATCATCATTACTACAATACCTTAGTTATACTTCGTGTGAGTAGAGTCCTTACCTTTTTGGTGATACCTTTGTGGTATTCTTATGTGTGGCACACCTGTGTGGTACATTCCATTATGGTGATACCTTGATGGTATTCTTCTATGTGGAATACATGTGTGGTACATACCTTTATGGTGATACCTCTGTGGTACATACCTTTATGGTGATACCTTTGTGGTATTATTCTATGTGGCGTACCTGTATGGTACTTTCCTTTGTGGTGATACCTTGGTGGTATTCTTCAATGTGGCGTACCTGTGTGGTACTTACCTTCGTGGTGATACCTTCATAGTATTCTTCCATGTGGCATACATATGTGGTACTTTCCTTTGTGGTAAAACCTTTGTGGTATTCTTCTGTGTGGCGTACTTGTGTGGTACTTTCCTTCGTGGTGATACCTTGGAGGAATTCTTCTGTGTCACGTACCTTTGTGGTACTTACCATCATGGTGATACCTTTGTGGTATTCCTCTGTGTGGCGCACCTATGTGGTACTTTCCATCGTGGTGAAACCTTTGTGGTATTCCTCTGCGTGAAGTTACCTTTGTGGTACTCACCTTTGTGGTGTTACCTTCATGGTATTCCTTCTTTTGTGGAATAGTTGTCCTTTGGGCTTTTTGAGTTAGACCTTGTGTTTCCTCATGAATGAGATGGGTATACTTGATAACTTGGGTATATGTTTGGAAATATACCTAAGTAGGGTTGTAAAATGTTTACATGATTATGGTTTATCCTTTGTGGATTTCGTGAGTCCTTTGAGGGTTTCAGGGTTCCTATTGAGTATCGTTATACTCACCCCTGAACGGGCTACGCCCGCCCCTTGTTGTGTTTCGTGCAAATGACAGACAATGCTAACTGAGGACGAGAGTACCAAGACTGGTGGTAGCTTGGAGGTGGACATTAGAAAAGGCGTACCATAGAGCCGACCATTCTAGAGTTGTACCTACCCTTCTGGTAGGATACATAGTGGGTGTTCACAGTAACTATTTCAGTTTACTTGTACTTTTCAGTTTTCTTGTACTTTCAAGTTGGGCTTATATTCTAGCCCCTTTTTCATACTGTACACACACTTTTTACTATGCAGTTTACTTGTGTTCGTATCTCGTTGTGTGATTGTTTGCATGTGTATATGTGTTATAAAGGTAATGCCTTCCCGGTTTTAGGGAATACGCCTTTCGGTGCTAGTCGCCAGCCCCTGGCCTATGGAAGACAGGCTTGGGGTAGTCATGGAATGGGCCCCGAGGGATGGGTCATGATAGATTTAAACTGAAGGCTTACTACGAAATGACCCAAAAACAAGAGGATGAAAAATTAACTCAACACCTCACACAGTGACCAAATAAAACTTCTCATCGCAACTGAATACTAGAGAATTCCTATCCAAAACTCAATCCACATTTCCAATGCTAATGAAACAACTCCACCACCAGGATTAAAACCGTTAAGGGGAAAACTAGCACATTGGGATTCTGGGATGGAGGAATCTCCTACAAAACTGATATAATCTAGAGCAAAACCCACAGAGAAGCACTCGAACTAAGAAAATTCCTAGAAACAACATCTATTTAATTCAAAAAACCTATAATACCCCTAACAAACAAAATTCAGAACAAACTAAACATCAAAATGGGTCTGTTTATTCATGGGACCAACACTCCTCAAGGAATATGAATGATTTTGAAACCACCCCAAGAGAAGATGAGGCTGATTGAATTGTGGTAGATCGATCTCATCACACTACCACAAGATGGATGACCTTATGAAGATGATAATAATGGAATAATTAAGATTTGAATATTTACATCCCAAAGAAGAGAACATGGTTCAAGATGTAGTTCCACACACCCTCAGCAACCCTTGCATGTGAGCAAGCTTTGGTTTTTGACCTGTGGATGGGAACCTTATGGCTGAAGCATCTCTTGCCTTATAGTCTCACTAGCATCCCCCAATGACCCGAATGGACATAATGATATAAAAACAACATAGGGATGTGACATGATATATTAAAATGGTCAAACCAGCTATACCGATGGTACATCAAAAGATGGTCTGATGAACTAGATGTCATAGCCAACCAGGATATATTTTTTCAGATAGGTTCCTTTGGCATGCACTCCCTACGAGATGGAGAACCATTGCGAGATCCAACCACCATTATACACACCGAATAAATCCATGATGGTGAGACATCCAATATTTACTAGTACAAAACTGGACCCACAAATAAACCTAATATGGTAGGAACATTAACACCCTTGGTAGTTCCATGCAACCCAAAGGTACACTTTATCCCCACGAACCACACAACATCCTCTCAGAGACTTCAATTACATCGATAAATAGGTAAGATAAGAAAAAAACAAGAACTAAAAATATATCATTAACAAAATTTGGATACATAGTGGGTGACATATTCAGAACGACACAAAAAAACATAATAAAAACCACCATCAAGCCAAATCTCAATCAAATGGAAACACCCTGAGCTCAAAACAACCACCTCAGAATCCAAATAGAATCAAACACAATCAAAAACCCTTTCAAAAATCCCAATTCATATTAATTTTTAAAATCTCCACATTTTCAAACAACTTTTAAAATACTAGAAGCCTCCTTTTAAACTAAATATAATTCCCAAAAAAATTCATTTCCACTATTCAAAACAACCATTCCCCTTTATATTTTTAAACATAGCTATGGTATCTCATGACCTGTCACATCTAAGTTTATCCAATCACACATACATCATCCATGAACAAGTGCCTACACGCACTCTCCGTACATACCCACACACATGTCACCCTCCATAAAGAATTCCAAGGTCCAAACATCATGTTTCCTTACAAATCTAAACACATACTAAATTTTCCAACACAAAACACTTCCTCTTTAAAATCCCAAATTACCCATTTAATACCATTTGATGAAAGAACTTACATTCCAAAATCTTTTTCACTTTAAATACCACTTTCAAATTGAACACAAACTCACATCAACTGAAATCAAAACAAAACACAGCCAACAACTGACTATTAGAATAAAGAAATAGTGTCTATGCCTAACTCAGTGACATGGTGGTGAGTCATTCCCCATGTAATGAATGTCACTAAGAGGACATTGAACCAAACAATATGACTCCACTTGGGTCACCACCCCATTTGAGGCCACAACATATCCCATTTTGCCTCCATTGTCAACCCTCAATCCAAAACAACCCAAGACAAAATCCTCAAATCCCAGACTACCCCTGGTGGATCGAGGATTACTACAAGAAAGAGTTTCTTACGCTCTTCGCACACCTACCACCAAAGTCCTGACTGTATTAATCTCCTTCTAACCTAAATCATAAAAAATAATAACATAGCCCAATGATCTTAACCTCTATTTGATACCATTTTGTCATGAACCAAAGCTGGTTTCCATCCAATCAACAACAGACCCAATCTGTGGCAAGTCCTAAAGGCCATTCCTGATACCCACAGGCTGGCACAACTGTCTGGGTATCAAAAGTATAGTTGTAAATGATTTACCCAAAATAATACACAAAACAACTATCATGATAAATAAATTAAAACTAAAAAACACATCCAAAATGACCTTAATCTAGCATAAAATTTTTCATTTACAACACGAACCAAAAACACAAATGAAAATGAACAAATAGAAAACCAAAACTCCAACTCAAACCTTCATGCAACATTAGGAGCCACATCCCTAAGCCACTTAAAACAACCAGCATTAGAAAGACCGCTAACAACCCAGACCATCATCCCTAAGCCCTACTCCTCGATCTAGAAAACAAAAAGAACATAGTATACATAAATCCAAAAGTGTATATAGGGTGTAATCCTAGATCCTAGTAGGATTCCACCCAATATAAATAATACCTTCCACAATATCAATGTGATAATTTAAAATGCTTATTCAAACTCTTTCAATTAAATTGATTTTAACGAAAACATTTACAAGATAAAATATAAAATGGAACACATGAAGAAAAACCATTTCACAAATACTACGTTAAAGTGGATAAGAAAATTCATAAAGAACATACACACACATTCAATTGGTCCATCGTTTTTCGACGGAAGGCACAAAGCCATGAATAGTAGAGCACCATGGGTGAATCTCCTAATTTGGATAGCATAAATGGGACCCTAGAGACATCATACCTCATTTTATATGTGACAAAGGATCCAAAAAGATCTATGTTCTCATGAATGATATACTAGTAGAGAACACAACCACAACCTACTTTTCTCCAATAATCAAAAAAGATTATTTACAGTTGTCGTCACGACCCATCCAAGTGGGGCCCATACCATGAATCCCCAAGCCCACCTCAAATAGGCCAGTGGCTGGTGACTAGCACCAAGTGGGAATATTACTACATGGGAGGAATTTCCAAAAAACTTGTACACATGCACACATATCCAAGCCCACAACTACTGAAATGTAAATACCACTAAGGGACAAAAATGCATGCATACAACTTAACCCAACCTACAGAGTACGATGGAAAGTAAAGTACTGAAAGTAAACTAGTCCAGAATAAAATCCCACCAAAAAAGAGTCTGAAAACTGCAAAGTCCAACCTATAAACACAAAGAAGTACTGGGACTGTTGGTCATAGCTGAAGGAATGCCACGACCTGTAGGGATCTCAGAAAGCTCGGTCCTGTCCTGGTCTTCCATGGACTCTTTCAAATGGCTGCTCATCTCCACAAGACACGACAGGTGTGGGAAAATCCCATGCCAGGGTGAGTATAACAATACTAATTAGAGGACCCCGAACAACACAAAGCAAGTACACAAAGGAAAGGAGCAGTCAGCTCTACACAGTATATGTCTACTGAACATATAATAGGAGGTCACAATCCAGATATATCCAAAACTAAGACCCATGGTCTAGAGACAAGTCACACAACCACATACCCCCTGTCTAGGGATTCAGTTCGAAGATTACACAAAGCACTCGTTCGGGGAGAACTCACTCCATGAGTCTGATAACTTGGATGACGTCCTTCCATGAGGTATTGTTCATCAAGAAATGTCACGAGAGGTTGTTACAATCATTATGGTAGAGGCATTCCTGAGTGGGGAAGATATGATAGATTGATGCACTCATTACGGGAGACACACTCTTGAGTGGGAAAGATCATGATACATAGATGAGGATCACTTCAAGGGCCATGTTGGATACCGCAACTCATCATGAATTCACCTGTTAATTCGAGGATTGAATCCCGGTGGATTTGGTCACGTCGATGCATGACTCTACCTAGGGTCAATAATGGATATAGATTCTCGATCTAGGCCTCTCGAATGGATTCCTGACTCTATCATAGAAAGTATTGCTGAAAGAATCATACTCCTATAGAAGGAAATGATGACTGACATTCAGGGGAATGAGAAAAGGAGAATAACCCAAATGAAACATGTCCAAGATACAGCGGACAAGAGGACCATGCTATTTTCCAAATAGTACAGGGCATGTAGAAAAGTTACACGTCATGTCGTCTGACCCCGAGTACTGTTCATGTAAAATGGCCTGTGTTGTGAGGCTGGTTGATGAACCCGATTTGTGTATACATTTTCATGTATATTTTTGAAAATAAAAACATGTTTTCACCAAATATCTGTTGTTTCATTCTTTGATTTTGGTGATTCTGTTGATTTTCAAAAGATTTCTGGCCAAAACAAACAAATAGAGAGAAGCTTGTGAAAATTTTCCAACCACATGGCATGAAATTTTTTACACGCCATGTAAATTCATACGGGGACATGGATCAAAAGGGGGAGTACACATCCAAGTCACCAGCCAGAGACTACACACCGGGTGGATTAATGATACATGTCATGTACCAGCTTCTAGATGTGGTTGGTGGTGCTTTCCAGGGACTACATGCCGTGTGTGGCGGCGCTACATGTCGTGTACTACCCACCAACCGACCGCCGACGCCGTGTGAGTCAAAGACAGCACGACTGGCCACCTACCGAACCAAAACCATGAAAAAGGTAATTGACAAGACGACATGGCGTGTACTTTTATACCGGTCGTGTACTTTAGTTTTCTATAAATAGAGGCCTTGGCCTCCAGACCAACGAGAGACAGAACACTTGGAGAGAGGGGAACTTCTGCTACCATATTTTTCGAGCCACCTTTGTGCCACTATTCCACCATTCCACCTCCAACACCTATCCCCTAAACATATTCGATGAACTCATCAGGTATCGAAGTTGTTGTTTTTATTATGTCCAATATGTGTAACTAAACACCCCTTGTGTTGGGGATGTGTATGATGAAGATCTTTTGTATGTTTGATTGAATTATATGGTTGTGTCTGTGCATTTAAATTCTTCTCATTCTTCATTAACCATTGTTGAATACCACTGAGCATTCTGATCCAGACCAAGGGCATCATTCTCAGGTTCTTCAAAGAAGAATCACGTTGAATGCTTTCATGATCATTGAAAGGATTCATCGATTCAAAAATTGATTAAACTAAAAGTAAGAATTGTGAAACACTAACTACCAGACAAAGGAGTCGAATTTCTTCAATTCCAAGACAAAATCAATCAGACCAAGGGAATCTTGTCATTAATAAGATCCAGAATGTGGAATTATCATGTAAAACACAACCATATAAGAAATCCTCATTAAATCTCCATAATCACCATATCCCCAACATTCTCTTTTTCCTACTAAATACATCAAAAATTCACTTGTTTTTTTTCTATTAAATTGTTAAATACTATCTCAAGTAAACAAAACAACTTCAATAATCTCAAACAAGACAATCCACTCTAAATTCATCATAACTCACTGAATTAATTATAAACTCAATTGAATTCATGCACATAACAAGTTCCCTGTGGATCGAACCTGCACTTGCACTATACTATGTTTAAGAGTGGGTAATATCAATTTGGGACACCGATAACATACCTTCAGTAAAATGACCGACCAAATTTTGGTGCCATTTTCGGGGAACTAATGGTTTAAGTGCTAAAATTTAGTTGTGTTAGTAATTAATTAAGTGAAAATAAAAATTAAAAATTCCTAAAAATTTTGTTCCTAAACCCATGTATGTTTTTTGTGTTTTCCCTTTTACACCTGGGTTTTGTTTTGTGTATGTGTCTAATCACAGTTGCATTATCCAATGCCTCACGTGGTCTAGGAGCGCTGTGTCATTGGATATTCTTCTGATTGACCTGGAGATCGAACAAACTGTGTTGCGATGTCGACGTGCACTTGTAGAGACGTACAGACAAACATCATTACCTATAGCGAACAAGGAAGAGGGAGCACTGGCCACTGAAGCTGCAGCTGGACAACCATTCCATGACCAGCAGCCTCTCGCTGCTTGTATACCAGAAAAGGCCCAACCAGGAGGTTTTATGGAGTTCCACCCAAGGGACTATCAACAACCACCACAGCAACCACTTCTGTAGTACGGCCAGCCCCAGCTGCAGCTGTAGCTCTTTCAACAGCCCTACTTCGCCCCTTAGCAGCAGCAGTACATGCCGCCTCCACTTCCTCAGCAGTCACCTCCACGATGTACTCTAATGGAGTACAACCTTCCATAGATCCATGGAGCTGATACGGGCATCATCCGTCCTCAAGTACAAGCCCAACACTTCGAGATCAAGCCTGCTATTATACAGCTGATCCAGAACATTGTTCAATTCAGAGGCCTGCCCAATGAGGACCCAAATGCCCATCTCTCCAATTTCCTGAAGATCTACGACACGTTCAGCTACCACGGCATGTCTGAAGATGCCATTTGTCTTCACCTTTTTACCTTCTATCTACAGGACTAGGCGATAGTCTGGATCAAAGGGTTGCCACAAAGATCCATCCACACCTGGGAGGAGTTAGCCCAACCATTTCTGTCCAAATATTTTCCACCTTCAAAGACAGTAACCGTACGGAACGAGATCCACAACATTCAGCAGCATGACTTAGAGTCATTGTACGAATCATGGGATCGTTTCAAGGAAATGTTACATAAATTCCCACACCACGGACTTCCACTCTGGAAGCAAGTCCAACCCATTTATGGAGAACTAAAAACAAATACAAATTCTTTGGTGGATGTACCTGCTGGAGGTATGGTATTGCGAAAATACCTCGAAGAACTTTTCGAATTGCTGGAAGATATGTCTGCCAACAGCCTCTAGTGGCATTCCGAGTAGGGGACCCAAAAAGGAGGTATGCATAGTAATGATGCTACTACCATGCTTTCTGCCCAGTTGGATGTAGTATCCAAAAAGATCGATGCGCTAAATCTCAAGGGCACATCTCAAGTACATGCATCGAACCATCCAACATGCAGTGACTGTGGTAACAACCACATCCTGGGAGAATGCCTGGGACCTTCAGTCGACCCATAGACAAGCGAGGTGAGCTATGATTCTCAAAACAGAGGGTCAAACCAGTATCAACAATACCAGAACCAGGGATGGAGATATAATCAGAACACAGGCTGGGGCCAACAGCAGCAGAATCCCCCACCCCAATGACCGCCGAGCTACAGTCAGCCACAATATCATAACCCATACCCAAGGTAAAAATAGAACCAGCAGGGCTCCTACCATCAGCAAGGGTATCAAAACCCTCGCCCGCAGCAGCGAAGGTAGCAACCACCTCCACTAGCTCAACAACTACCTCCGCAAGAGAATACCTCAAGGTTAGAGGATCTTCTGACGAAATTCATATCAACTGATGAAACCAGATTTCAGAACCAGGAGGATTTTATTCGAGGCCTTGAGAACCAAATCGGCCAATTAGAAAACCAGTTCTTAGGGAGGCAGCCTGGTACACTACCAGGCAACACCGAGAAGAACCCGAGGGAGGAGGCCAATGCCATAACGCTGCGAAGTGGAATGAATCTGCACCAGAAGGAACCAGCACAATCAACTGCACATATACTCCCTATTGACAACAAAGGTACGGTTTCAGACCCCTCTTCATCTGAAAATCCATCAATGGAGGCTCAACCAGGCAAAGATAATGAGGTAGTCAAACCATTCGATCCTCCATTACCTTTTCCAGAGAGGATGAAGTAAAGAAAGCTGGATCACCAGTTTGGAAAATTCATGGAATTTTTCAGAAAGCTACACATCAACATCCCATTTGCATAGGCTCTAACACAAATGCCCACATATGCTAAATCCATGAAGGAAATCCTCTCGAATAAGAGGATGATGGAGGATTTGGGCACCATAGCACTAACAAAGGAGTTCTTCACAGTTTTACAACATTACCTTCCTCCCATGCTCTATGATCCAGGTAGCTTTACTATTCCATGTACAATTGGACCCTGTGAATTTGGAAAAGATCTATGCGACTTAGGAACCAGTGTCAACCTTATGCCATTCGTAGTTTTCCAAAAGATCGGACTCCATGATCTGAAGCCTACCCGAGTCGTCCTTCAACTTGCTAACAGATCCATAAAATATCCAAAAGAGCTACAGGAGGATGTGCTCGTGAAGGTGGGATGATTGATACTCCTAGCAGATTTTATTATCCTAGACATGGTGGAGAATCAAGAGGCAGCTATTATATAGGGGAGACCTTTCCTAGCCATAGGGAAAGTCTTGATCGACATGCGCCAGGGGGAGTTGATTTTCGGGGTGGGGGACGAAAGAGTCTCTTAAAATGCTCTAAAGGTAGTCAAACAAGCATCATTACCTAAACATGAGGGATTCTATGTAGTGATTACCATGGATGAACAACTGAGTAGACAAAAAGATAATCTGCTATGTTCTTCCATTTAAGATGATATGATTTTTTCAGACATACCCACAGATGAAGCACCAGAGGAACTGAAATTCATTGAAGGGCGGGGTGGCCACTACTGGCAACGAGATGTCATTCCTGACATCCTAGAGAGGGAAGAAGTACAAACACTGGTAAACTCACTTCTCAAGGCACCTGAACTAGATCTGAAGCCTCTCCCACCTTCTTTAAAGTACGGGTATTTGGGAGATCATTATACTTGGCCCATTATACTTAGTGCAGAACTATCTTAGGAACAGGATGATGCACTTCTTCAAGTTTTGAAGCGGATAAAGCAAGCAATTGGATGGACAATTACAGATTTGAAGGGTATCAACCCTACCATTTTCACCCACAAAGTGCTACTTGAAGAAGGATAAAAGCCATATAGACAACCCCAGTGGTGTCTAAACCCTCACATTAAGGAAGTCATAAAGAAATAGGTAATCAAGCTTATAGAGGCAGGTATTATTTACCCTATATTAGATATTCCTTGGGTAAGTCCCTTGCAAGTGGTCCCTAAGAAGGGAGGCATCACTGTGGTATCACACAACAATAATGAGGTCATCCTTACTCGCACAGTCACGGGATGGAGAGTCTGTGTAGATAACAGGAAGCTGAACGACACAACAATGAAATATCATTTCCCCTGCCCTTCATGGATCAAATGCTAGAAAGGCTAGCAGGGCATGAATATTACTACTTCCTCAATTGCTACTCTGGATATAATCAGATCTCCATTTCTCCAGAAGATCAGGAGAAGAGCTCTTTCACTTGCCCATACTTAACATTTTCCTACCATAGGATGTCTTCCGGTTTGTGCAATGCTCCCGCCACATTCTAGTGGTGCATGCAAGATATTTTTCATGACATGGTGGAACGAATCTTGGAGGTCTTCATGGATGATTTTTTCATTTACGGGAAGTCATTTACCACCTGTTTGTGGCACCTAGAGATGGTATCAGAGCGATGCGGAAACACTAACCTTGTTTTGAACTGGGAAAAGTGTCATTTTATGGTGCAAAGTGGCATAGTCCTTGGCCACAGAATTTCAGAAAATGGGATACACGTGGATCCAGCGAAAAAAGAAGTCATTTCAAGAATTTCCATTCCCACTTCTATTCGAGCCATCTGTAGTTTCCTAGGCCATGAAGGTTTTTACAGGCGGCTTGTCCACGATTTCTCGAAGATAGCCCAACCCCTCACCAATCTCCTGACTAAGGATGCTATTTTCGAATTCAATGAGGCATGTACCATAGCTTTTGAGAATCTTAAGCAGTGCCTGATCAAAGTTGTAATTATGGTTGCTCCCAACAAGGAGAAAGAGTTTGAAGTCATGTGCGATGCTAGCGATTATGCAGCAGGAGCTGTCCTGGGTCAGCTGTTGGACCAAATCTTCCAACCCATATACTATGCTAGTATGACACTCAATGAGGCCCAACTAAACTACACTACAATAGAGAAGGAGATGTTGGCAGTAGTATTCTCCTTTGATAGGTTTCGTTCTTACCTTTTGTTGTCTAAAGTTTTTGTTTATATTGACCATGCAGCACTTAAGTAAGCGTTAAAAAAGAAGGATGAAAAGCCTTGATTGATCTTATGGGTTTTCCTCTTACAATAATTTGATTAAGAGATCCGTGATAAGAAGGAGAGTGAAAACATGGTTGTTAATCATCTATCTCGTCTGGAGCAGCCACACATGAAGAAAGAAGAGGATAAATAGATAAGGGAGGATTTTCTGAATGAGCATCTCTTTTCAATTATTGAGCCCCCTGGGACCTGGTTTGCTGATATTTCTAACTATTTAGATACAGGTTCCATCCACCACAACCTCTCCTTCCAGCAGAAGAAATGATTCCTCTCGGATGTTAAGCGATACTTCTGGGAAGACCCACTCCTATTCTGATCCTAGGGAGACAGGGTGATCTGACGGTCCATCCCAGAGACAGAGGTTCAAGGGGTCCTGTAATTTTTTCATGCCTCACCCGTTGGAGGACATAATGGGTCAGACCGTACCATTGCAAAGATTCTAAATTCTGGGTTTTTCTGGCCCACAATGCATAAAGATACCTGAACCTCCATTGTCTGTTGTGATCCATGCCAACGTACAAGTAATATGGGACATAGAGCCGAGATTCCCCAGCACCCCATCCTAGTGGTCGAGATCATTGACTTCTGGGGCATCGACTTCATGGGACCATTCCCCCCTTCTTTCGGGTATACTTACATCCTCTTCTGCGTTGATTACATCTCCAAATGGGTGGAAGCCACTACAACAACCCATGACACAACCATGGTAGTCGTAACCTTTCTAAAGAAACACATTTTCAGCATGTAAGGAATTCCTCGTATGCTGATCAGAGACAGAGGGACTCACTTTGACAACGCGTTAATGAAATGGGTGCTGTCAAAATATGGGGTGAAGCATCACATGGGTACACCATACCATCCCCAATCAAGTGGACATGTGGATCTCTCCAACCGTGGGCTCAAACAAATTTTGGAGAAAATTGTAAATACCTCACAGAAAGACTGCTCCAAAAATCCCCACGATTCTTTGTGGGCCTATCGCACCGCCTTCAAGACACCACCGGGAATGTCACCATTCTGCCTCGTCTACTGAAAACCATGCCATATACCAGTGGAACTGGAACAGAAAGCATATTGGGCCATCAAGGCCTTAAATTTTGATCTGCTATCACCTGTAGAGATGTAAAAGTCTTAACTATTGGAACTCAATGAAATCAGAAGTGAGGCATATGAGAATACTAAATTGTACATGGATAGAACAAAATACATCAACAACCGGATGATTTCTTGAAAAAAAATTCAACCCAGTGATCATGTACTTTTCTTCAACTATCGTCTTTGTCTATTCCCAAAAAAACTCATATCAAGATGGTCGGGACTGTTCCATGTCATACGAGTATTCCCCTATGGAGCTGTAGAAATTACAAAAGAGGATGGTCAACTGTTCAAGGTGAACGACCAACGACTAAATATTTACCATCACATGGAAGATACAGTGGGAACAATCTATACTACTCCTCTTAGGTAAGAAAATGTATGTTGGTCGAGCCAACGACCTAAAACAAATGCGCTTCTTGGGAGGCAACCCAGAGGGTACATGCCGTGTCCCACTTATACTACATGGCGTGTACTTATCTTTTTAGTTTTTATAATTAATAGTATAAATATATCTATTAACTACATAGTAAATAGGGATGATGTCGGTGTCAATGGTACGGTCACTGGAGTTTATCCGAGACATCACCAGTTCGAATCCCTCCAGACCTACCTTCAGAACGGGGTTCATCCTTTTTCTACTCATTTTTATTTACACGGCATGTGTGGTATTTTGAATATATATATAAATGTTTTTACGTATAATAAAACCCATGATGGGGACGGACCGGTTGGTAAAGATCGTAAAACGGATCCAAAAGACCCAGGTTCGAATCCTAACAACCGTCCCATTTCCATCATTTACCCTTTTAATAAAACCACGTGGAGTGTCTTCCAATTTAAGTTGTGCATTCCCTATTTTCTTTCTAAAAACTAAAATATAAAAATATTTTTCTATATAATTTAATTCATATGGGTGAAGTTGGAAGATTGGAAAAGTCTCAGCCCTGGATCCAAAAGACCCGGGTTCAACCTCAAATGATCTCCCCACTTCATCCCCTTCATTTATAATTAAAAACCACATGTCGTGCATTTATTTCTTCCCGTATGTATAGTCTATATAGATTATATATATATAAATGATAAATAAGGGAAGAAGTACAATATTTGCTCCAGGGGTTGAGGGCTGCCATTCGGAGCAGCCGATCGCTGGTTCAAACCTCACCCCAAGCACCAGACTAAAGGTTGTACGTCTCCTTTTCCAATTTTAAAACAAACGGTGTGTATTTCCTGATATACGTCATGTATAGTTTTATTTTTAATAAAATATTAATATATATATATTTATATATTTTTATTTTAGTTATTAATATTAATTATTATAACGTTTACTATAATAATTATATATATATACATATTCTATAAAAAAACCATACATGGAGTGTCTAATAAAGTACACACTGTCTTGTCCGGATATAAAAGCCAGATGCCCTAAGCGTCCACTTTCTGTGTCGCGCAGCAACCCCCCCCCCCCCTTCCCTGTCGTTTTCTTCCACTGGAAGTCAAATGGCCCACCATTCCCAAATCCACCATTTTACCTCGTTTTAAGGCATGATTTCATCCTCATTTCACTCGTGGAATCATTTACGCCATTCTTCCCTCTTTATTTCCTAGTTTTTGTTGCGTTTAGGGTGTTTTTCGATTTCTTGACCATTTGGCTTCCAACAGTACATGGGCACACATGAAGAACACATGTCATGTACTCCCGTACACGACCACACACTAATAAATGTGAAATTTGAAACTACATGGTGTGTATGTTCAATACACACCATGTACTATCCAAATTCATGTTCGGGTCTTCCCCTTTTCACTGCCACACATCCCATGTTCCCCTACACGACGTGTATGTTCGGTACACGCCGTGTAGTTTATTATATGGCCCAACCCATTTGTAGTTCCCACACGGCCATGATTTCATATGCTTACAAATGGAGTGTAATGTACATACATGTCGTGTACCCTTCTATGGCTAGTGACACACTAACTCGGCTTTTCATTTCGGAATACACGGGTTGCTTCCCGCTACCACTACATGCCATGTACTCTGGAATTACACACCATGTATTTTTTATTTTTCTTATTTTTCTCACTTTTTCCTCTTTTTCTTCTTTTTCTTTTCTTTTCCTTCTGTTTTCTTTTGTTTTATTTTTTTTCTGTGACTGGTTATGGCAGATCGTGATCATTCCCTGGGGAAGCAGCCGACTTCCACCATTGAGGGCGAGAGGCCCATTTTTCGGCGGATTCGACTCCGCCCTCCGACGCAGCCAAACCCAGACGCTCCGGTCTATGATCTCCCTCCATTGGACATTCTTCCACCACCCACTGCACTAGTAGAGGTCGTGCCTAGCACAACTGTACCTCCACCATCCAGCACAGAGCTTCCGAGCATCACCATTTCTGTTACACCAGCTGCCACTCTCCCTGCACCATCTTCATCAGCAGCTAGCCCCAAATCGACTGCTGCCTCCACCGAGCCTTCACCTACTATAGCAGATTAACCCCCAGAGCCAGCCCCTACTGCAGTACCACCTGGACCGGCTCCTTCGAGTATCTCGTATCCGTGTATGGTGTTCCCAAATACAGACATGGCACATGACAGAGTCTGGAAGTTCTCTCGCCGCCCGATCCCCTTGAGCAGTCGCTATCTAGACCCTACCATGCCTGAGTAGCTGGGCATCTGGGAGGAGTTGAGGGAGCTCCTAGACCACACATCACTTCTAGATATCTTTTAGGTCAGCACTCCTATCTATAGAGATTTATTTTTGGAGTTTGTTGAATTGTTCGAGTTCGATAGACCTGAGTACCGGGAGACACCGAGCGATACCGTCCCGACAGCTAACTTTTGGCTCGGCGGCCACCATTTTTCCCTTTCCCTGCCTGAATTTGGCCGAATATTTCGGTTCTACCCCCATCTAGTCACCCCACTCCGAGTCTCCACCATGCTCCTCCTTGAGCGCCCGAACCTCATGGTTGCATGGCGGGATATTGCTGGTCCTGACCACCCTTACACCCCCACCTCCCAGAAGAGCACCCTCATCCTCGACCCTCTCATCCGCTTCACTCACCGGTGCTTTAGCTCTATTCTTTTTCTCCATCATGAGGATATGGGGGTCGTGACTGCCCGTGACATGGAGCACCTTACTTGTGTTATCACGCAGGCCTACCCGGACCTACCTTACCTTGCAGCCTCGTATTTCCATTCCATGTTCACCGGCCATGAGGGCAACCTGAACAGAAGATTTGATACCACTCGCCTTGCCACCCACCTTGGCGTCTTTGAGCCTTATCTTCCACATGATCGCCTGGGTACCCCTCAACGTATGTAATTTCTCATGATTATTCGCATGTGATTAGTCTGGAAGCAGGGGGCACCTACATCATTGCATATGCCCAGCCCCAACCTAATGCTGATGCTCTTTCCCCGACAGATTCCCCTGTACATCCTTCCCCACCCTTTACTACCACCTCCCTTGTTCCTTCTTCCTTTATCATTCCCCCTCCTGGACCATCTCATGCTCCTTCCCCCTCCGCACCCTCGGCTGACCCACCCCTCACCCTCTGCCTAGCTGAGATCACCCTTCGCCCGACTTGCATGGAGCAGCAGCAGAGTGTTATCCTTCAGGGCCAGGTTCATCTTGAGAAGATGATGGAGCTGATCCTACAACATCTTCAGCTTCTCATTCCTATGTCGGCTACTTCCACCTTCGCGCCTACAGCTTCTCCCATCCCGCCTGCTGACGGTGCCTTGGCCACAGACTCCATTCTCATTTTCACTACACATGTCGGTCCACCGCCTCTTGTCGAGCTCACAGTTCCAGATATTCCTAGAGCAGTGAGCCTCCCACAGGCTGAGGCCCCTAGCTCTTACCACTACTATGGTCGCTGCTACTGACCCACCTATATCGGATGTTCCATCCTTATAGGCGATGCCATGATAGTGACCTTTCTATTTTTCTTATATATCTCTTTTGTACGTTTTCTCAACTATGATATTGTGCATGCTTGTGGTTTTCTTTTTCATCTATAGTCACAGGTATCATAGAGCGACTTGGGCATCATTTTTCACAAGGGGGGTATTTTTCCTTTTTCTATTGTCTATCTCTTTGAGTTTACTTCTTCTGCTACTTTCCGTCTTCTTTTCCCCATTTTTTCCCCTTTCCCTCCCTTTACATTGGTATCACACATAGTGGGCCATGTGCAGTATTAAGTGTGGGGGAGCCTCTCTCTATTTCACCTTAGTCTTTTCCCTTGAACTAATCTAGGAGAAATCATTATTAGATTATACATTTGAAAATGTGAAGCACTTTTGGTTAATCATATTTATAAATGCTAATGTTATTAGTAGGAACTTATTGAGGGCTGAATGCTTATTTTGATTCTTAAGTGTTTTAAAATGATTACTAATATAATTTAAATTACAACTTGTAATCCTTGGATAATTACATCGATTAGACTTATCTATTGTTTTGAAAGTGATGTCCTAATTGTCTCTTTATTTTTTTCCTCACTCCCAAGAGGTATTCTAAACCCCTTTGTCATATTATTTCTAATACCCTCTTTCATGAGAGATTCTTAGAATATACATAACTACCAGAATTTGAAATTTTTCATTACGAAACATGAGTAATTTTTGACTTACATTAAAATTATTGAGGCATAAGATTGTTTCAACCCCTTTATCTTGAGCCTACCCTACATCTTATCTTCGTGAAGCCCATAGAGACCATGAATAGCCTTTATAAGAAGCCATATTACAAGCCTATTTCCCTTCCTACCCTAATTATTTTATGATATTACATGATTATTCATTTGACCTCAAAAGAAGGGATTGGAAACACATGGTGTAAATTCTTGAATTGTTAAGAAACGATGTATGGGGGAGAAACTCTTGATCATTTGGTGTGAAAGAGTTCCAAAACACTATTTTGGAAATGAAGAAAGGTTCCCTTTGAAAAAAAAAGATACAAACAAAGTGGCCTTATACACACTTGTTGGTTTGTGACTCCTAATCAACTAAAGGAGATGGTGAGATCATTTAATCTTGATGAGGATATTTTTACATTGATCTTACTTTTGAATATCATGCATTATTGTTTAAAGAATTTAGCCACCCCTTTCAAGCCTCAGAGTTAATTTCACATCTTACCTACCAACCATTATCCACAGAAACATCTGATCCTCATTTGGAATCCCTCGTGATTTTTGTAAGTCAATTTTTCTAAAGTGGAGAACAAGATTTCTTGAAAACATATGGATAGAGTGTATATATATTTGATTGAGAATAACCTTGTTTAAAAACATCTTGAGTGTTGACCATATTTTTGGTAAGGTAAATAATCAAGTGGCTTGCTTATATTTGTAGGGTTGAAACATGTGTTAAAAGAGGATGTAAGCAGTTAATTAAATTATATATGAGGCATGATTCAAATATCTTATGAATTGAGTTTGTTGTGCCTTTTAGAATTTCACTCAGTAACTGTATCATTTATACATTTGATTAATTGAATGACTTACTTTTAAAAATATAGACTCATTTAATTAGATGATGAGATTTTTCTTGAGGTCAAGCAAACGACTAAGTGTGGGAGTGTTTGATGCACCCAATTTGTGTATAAATTTTCCTATATATTATTGAAAATAAAAACATGTTTTCACCAAATATTCATTGTTTCATGAACATTTTATTTTATTTTGGTGATTATGTTGATTTTCAAAAGATTTCTAGCCAAAAAACACAAATCGAGAGAAGCTTGTGAAAATTTTCCAACTACACGGCGTGTACATTTATACAGGCCGTGTACATTCATACGGGGGCACAGATCAAAATGGGGCGTACACACCCAAGTCACCAGCCCGAGACTACACGCTGTGTGGATTAATAATACACGCCATGTACCAGCTTCTATATGCGGTTTGTGGTGCTTTCCAGGGACTACACGCCATGTGTGGCGGCGCTACACTCCGTGTACTACCCACTAACCAACCGTCGACGTTGTGTGAGTCAAAGACAGCACAACTGGCCACCTACCGAAGAAAAACCATGAAAACGGGTAGTTGACAATACTACACAGTGTGTACATTTATACACGCCATGTACTTTAGTTTTCTATAAATAGAGGCCTCGGCCTCTGGACCAATGGGATACAGAACACTTGGAGAGTGGGGAACTTCTACAGCCATATTTTCTGAGCCACCTTTGTGCCACTATTCGACCATTCCACCTCTGACACCTCTCCCCAAATCTTATTCGATGATCTCATCAGGTACTGAAGTTGTTGTTTTTATTATGTCTGATATGTGTAACTAAACACCCCCCGTGTTGGGGATGTGGATGATGAAGAGATTTTGTATGTTGGATTGATTTATATGGTTGTTTCAGTTCTTTTAAATTCTTCTCATTCTTCTTTAACCATTGTTGAATACCACTGATCATTCTGATCTAGACCAAGGGCATAATTCTTAGGGACTTCAAAGAAGAATCATGGTGAATGCTTTCATGATCATTAAAAGGATTCATCAATTCCAAAATGGTCTAAACTAAAAGTAAGAATTGTGAAACACTAACTACCGGACCAAGGAGTCAAATTTTTTAAATTCCAAGGCAAAATCAACCCGACCAAGGGAATCTTTTTCATTAATAAGATCCAGAATGTCGAATTATCATGAATAACACAACCATATAAGAAATCCTCATTAAATATCCATAATCACCATAGCCCCAACACACTCTTTTTTCTTCTAAATACATCAAAAATTCACTTATTTTTTTCTCTTAAATTGTAAAATTCTATCTCAAGTAAACAAAATAGCTTCAATAATCCCAAAGAAGACAATCCACTCTAAATTCCACATAACTCACTGAATTAATTATTTACTCAATTGAATTCAGGCACGTATCATGTTCCCTGTGGATCGACCCCGTACATGCACTATACTATGTTTAAGAGTGGTTAATATCAATTTGTGACATAGATAACATACCTTCGGTAAAACGACCGACCAATGGCCATGTAGAAAAGTTAGTACCTGATGTGTAGTACTATGTAGATGTCGTGTCTGGGTCCTTGGGGTAGTTTCTGTGTATGATGGACATGTACCCATACACGGTCTTTAACCTGTGTACTCCGAACCATGTCCGTGTACCCCCTAGATACACACCGAGTCCCATGTTGTCGCCTATTCCATGTTGTACACACTGTGTTCTGAAGCCGTGTAGATTATCTTGTGTCTGTGTACTTCCAAAAATACACACTGAGCTTTGGGGAAAGGCCAACACATCGTGTGACTAGGGTCCCACGCCGTGTGATCCTCTATGACCCCCAAAACCCTAGCAGTTTCCGCCAATACTATACGGTGTGTTCTTCAGAAGTACACGCCAGGTATTATGGAAATTTCCAGAAATGCGGACCTCCGCTGTCACGCATCCAATGATGTCCTGTTCATCGATCCGATCGTCTGATCGCCATGGAAGACCCGGGTTTTGGATTCCCCGAAACCATGTGGCTTCTTCGGATGTTTTTGGACCTCTGATCAGCACCGAAAACAAGTTTTAATCTTCCCACGTGAAAAACACACAAAGAACGGCATATTCTGATTCGAGCTGATTCATCGTCTATCATGGTCGTCGCACCTCCGTAGGGTCGTTGCGATGTCTGATGTCTGGTTTGGGATTATTGGGCTGTAGGACGGGTGTGCAATGATCCGTTTTTCATCACCCCACAAAGAACGTGAAGAAAACACAAGAAGTAAAGGGGGAAGGAAAACCAATCGTACAAATTTGAGGAACGAACCTCCTCCATCGTTCGTCACGATGTTGATCCGCTCCCATTAATAGGCATAAACAGAGAAGAAATCAACAATAATAATCAACATGGATTAATTCCATATAATCATCACAATAAAACCCTCCCGCAAGAATGTACGAATCCACAGATCAACTTGTTCATGGTTGATCCGCCTTCATCATTTAAATTCAAAAACGGGGAATGAGGAATGAAATAAAAACCCATGCCTTTAACAAAGGATCGATCAATGATGAAAGGGTCACACATATTTCATCATCAAGATCCTTCAACGTTGTTGGCGTAGCGATTCTCAACTTTGATCTGTCATTGTTCGTCGCTGAGAGTTTGCTCCAACGCTCTGTGGATTCTCCAGAGATTTCTCTGAATCATCACCAACGAGAAAATTTAGATTATCCCAATAAAAGGGAAACATATTTGACATCCCATTACGATGTGGGATTAATGAGTCAGCATTGTTGTTTCTGATTCATTATTACATGAAAATAATTACTGAAACAACTACCATGTCACTACGCTATAACAGATATTTCCAAAAAGAAATAAAAAAACATTACGAATTTATTTTATTTTATTTTACATAAAAGGAATGAAAATTAACTTTTCCCCTCGAACCGCACCGGTCGATGTTAGACCTGTTATTAGGTAAAGTCATCATCTCAGATGCAATGATGCCCTCATATTTTTAATCCGGGCATCTATTTGGAAACAGCCAAAACCGTTCACAAGTGATGACTCACTTTACATAAAAATGTTCAAACCACCATTCTAGGATCACCGGGCCTTGGAATGATTTTTCGTCTCTACGCCTGGTCTCGAAATAATTTTATATAATATTTAAAAATAATAAACTGTAAAATATGAGAAATTACATTCTCCCCTCCATAGGGATTTACATCCCCGAAAATCCAAAACAAAGGCTATTAAAAAAGATGTTGGTACTGTGCACAGATCAGGGTCTTCCACTCCCATGTTCTTTCTTGAAGATTCTCATGCTGCCACCAGACATGCACTAGGGGAATCGATCACCCATGAAAGATCCTCTCCTACCAATCCTCGATCTTCACTAGTTACTCAGCAAAGGTCGCTCCATCTTCGATGTCCAGCTCACCCCGGTAGATGATGTGTGATGGGTCATGCACATACCTCCTCAAGTACGACACGTGGAAGACATCATGTACCCGATGCAACTATAGTGGTAGAGCTAGACGGTACGTCACCTCTCCAACTCTACATAGTATCTGGAAAGGTCTGATGAACCTTGAAGATAGCTTTCCACCCAGGCCAAATCTCTATAACCCTCATCGAGGTGAGACCTGAAGAAAGATGTGGTCACCCTCCTCAAACTCTAGGGGTATCCATCGCCTGTCAGTATAAGACTTCTTTCAGCTCTGTGCAGTCTTCATCCGCTCCTGGATGATCTGCACCTTCTTAGTGGTAGCTCTCACTAAATTTGGACCCATGAGTGCTGTCTCTTCGGGGTCGGTCCAACAAAGTGGTGACCGGCAGGGTCTCTCATACAAGGCCTAGAACAGTGCCATACAAATGGTGGAGTGGTAGCTATTATTGTACGCAAACTCCACCAGTGGAAGGTGGTCCTCCCAAATGCGACCAAATTCCAAGATACAGGATCGAAACATGTCCTCTAAAACCTGAATGGTTCTCTCCGTCTAACCATCGGTCTGGGGATGAAATGTTGTGCTCAAGCATAGCTGACTCCCAAAGGCCTCCTGCAATCCCTTTCACAACTGGGATGTAAAGCGGGCATCTCGGTCCGAGACTATCATCGAGGGTACACCATGAAGTCGAACTATCTCCTGCACGTAGAGGCGTCCCATGCCCTCTACAGAACACTGCTCTCTGATAGATAGGAAGTGGGCTGACTTTGTGAGTAATTCAACAATCAACCAGATGGAATCACGCCCCTTGGATGTCCGTGGTAATCCTGTCATGAAGTCCATCAATATTCCATCCCACATCCACTCCGGAACTTCTTGGGGTGAGCTAATCCCTCTGGAACCTGGTGCTCAGCCTTCATCTATTGGAATGTGAGGCATCAAGAAATGCACTTTGCTACTGCCTTCTTCATGCCCAACCACCAGAACTACCTTCAGAGATCCAGGTACATCTTTTCCACTCTGGGATGTACCGCCAAGGAAGATGTATGGAACTCCCTCAGGACCCCCTCCTGCAATGACACAGGTACAACAGTGCATTCTCGAAAAAGAAGTATGTGCTCCCCACCTTGAGAATACCAATCATGAGCATGTCCTATGGATAACTGAGCATGTAAAGCCTCACAGTCGACATCACCAAGCTATGCTTCCCTAACTCATTGTATGAGTGGAGTGACAACCATCGACTGCAGGTAGGTTGCATCTTCTCTATCCACAAAGGACAACTGCAACGTGGCTAACTGATATGTCACCTCACTCAGTAGCTATGAGCTCGACCTTCTGCTCAGAGCATCCCCCACCTTGTTCACCTTACCTGGAGTATAGATGATCACAAAATCATAGTCCTGGAGGAACTCTATCTAACGTTTCTGTCTCATATTCAGATCTTTCTTTGAAAAGATGTACCTCAGGCTCTTGTGGTCAGAGTAGATGGTAAAACGCTCACCCATATGGTAGTGTCACCACATCTTCAATGCGAAGACTACCGCTGAAATCTCAAGATCATGGGTTGAAGAGTTCTGCTCTTGTGGCCTGTGCTAGCGCGAACCATAAGCAATCACCACCTACCTCTGCATCAGGACATAGCCTAGCCCGGTCCCTGATGCGTCACCGAAAGATATATACTCTACACCCTCCTCCAGGAATTTCATGTTTGGGGCGCTCGTCAAACTCTGTCTCAGCTGCTCGAAGGCCTACTGGAACATCTCCATCCACATGAAGGGTTTCCCCTTCATGGTCAAGGATGTCATCGGTGCTGATATCTGGGAGAAATAAAGAATGAATCTTTGGTACTATCCTGCCAATTCAAGGAAGCTTCGCACCTCCGTCACCCTCCGAGATGGCTCCCATGCTAACATAACCTCCACCTTGGCTGGGTATACAGCTACTCCGTCTGCTGAGATGACATGTCCCAGAAAGTGGACCTCCTGAATTCAGAACTGTCACTTTTAGAGATTCCCAAAAATTTGGTGATCTCGAGTACGTCTAGAACTATCTGCAGGTGTCTCGCGTGCTCCTCCTCTGACGCCGAGTATACAAGGATGTCGTCGATGAAGACCACTATGAAACGGTCCAAGTACGGCTAGAAGTTCTTGTTCATCAGTCACAAGAACACTGTGGGGCATTCATCACGCCGAAAGGCATCACCATGTACTCATAGTGACCATAGTGGAATATAAAATTCGTCTTCGATATATGCTCATCCCATACTCGTAACTGGTGATAGAGTGATCAAAGGTCAACCGTCTAGAAACACTTTTCCCCTATCATCTGATCGAAGAGGTTGTAGATTCTCGGTAGCAGATAATTGTTCTACACCATTACCTGATTCAAGCACCGGTAATCCACGTACAACCTGACACTCCCATCTGCCTTCTGGGAAAACAAGACTGGGGCCACCCTGGGTGAAACACTGGGTCTCACGAGACCCCTTCTCTGCAAATCCTCCAACATCACCCTCAGCTCGTGAAGCTCTGCGGGAGCCATCTGATATGCTGATGAGGAAAATCAGTGTTGTCATGGGGTGTATTTCGATGCAGAATTCGATCTCCCAGTGGGGAGGTAGTCTTGAATTTTTTTTGGGAAAGACGTCACCGTACTCTGCCACTACTGCTGGGAACTGAGAGCCCACAACATCCACTGCTCTGAGGGATAGGCTAGAAAAATAATTGGAGATTGGATACACCCACCCATGCTTAATCTCATTGTACACTTCCTGGGTTTCCGTTTCTCCGACAAAGGAAAACCTTGCCCCATCACTACAGACACACCGCACTCCCCGCCTAAAACAATCAATCTGGGAATGGACCAAAGATAACCAATCCATACCGAAAATGATGTTGTAAGGCCTCGACGCTACCACCAAGAGGTTCAAACCGAAACACTCGCCTCCAAGGGTTAGATCACACTGTATGTAAAGGTGTGTGATCATCATGTCTCCTCCCGTAGGTGTCTCCAAGCGTAAGGATCGAGTCAGCAGTTCTATTGGAATCTTGTGGTTTCACACAAGACTTGTGGTGATAAAGGAATGACTAACACCTGTGTCTATGAGCACAAAAAACTATGGTAGAGAAGACACATATCGTACCTCATATCATCCTTAGAGTCTCTAGGTCATATGCCTCGACCGCATGCAGCTGTCGTTGTCCCTGTCAGTCAGCTCCCTGAGCCTGGTGCGGACCTCATGGGGGTGGTAGTAGAAGTAAGTTGAAGCATCTGCCACCACCTGTAGCTCTCCCTACTCCCCTGCCACGTCAGCCTCCTGGAGGGTCTGTCTGCTCCACTATATGCCTCTGCCTCGGTGGTCAATCCATAGCTTCCCTATCTGCAGCTCGACAGGTTGGACAATCTCTTGCGAGATGTCATCTACCGTCGCACGCGTAGCATCGCTTCTCCCTAGGATGACTGGATCCATCGTGAGAGCCCTGGACTATCGATCCTCTATCTTGGGTCCTCCTATGACATTTCCCATGTCCTGATCCCTGTGTCTGATGCCAGCTCCCTGCTGCCGATGTCTTTGCACCTATCTAACTGCTACTGACTGGCGTCGGCTGTATCTGCTCCGCCAAGAAGCTCTCGATCATGAAGTCCCGGTCAAGCACTCCAGCATAATTAGTTTTTCTTAGAGGAACGTCACTAGCTCAGATGTCCCATCTTAGACCTTTCACTACTGTCTGATTTCTGATCTAATGATTCTTGGCCATATCCATCAAGTACCGGGAGAGGTTGGTGAACATCGATGAATAGTGAGATACTGTCGAACTGCCATGCTAGAGCCGAAGAATCTCATGGATGCGCACAGCTCTTAGCATAACTAGAGATAACATTTCCCTGAGGAGTCTCTCAAACTCTATCCATGAATGAGTCTCCTCGTCGTGAGTATATGTGGTCAGACTCCACCATCGTCCCGCCAAGCCCTAAAGAAGGCTTGCTCCTAGGATCACTATCTGGTCTGCTGGTGTCCACACTAGATGGAAAACTCTAGTCACTGCCTCAAGCCAGTCCTTAGTAGCCATTGGTTTGGGCTCGCCTCGTAACCTGATGGGTCTCTGTCTCTGGATCTCATGGAGGCGCTCAGCCTGCGCTCCTCATTGGTCGGTACTGCAGGTACCACGGGCTGCTACACTGGTGGTGGAATAGTAGGTGCACCACTTAGTGGCAACGCCTGGGGAACTGGTCCCTGTATCGATGCCTCATCACTGAGGGGTTCATCCTCGTGATTGTGCTGTTGAATCCTAGTGTGTATGCGTCGTAGAGGAATCATGTAAAGTAACAATATGTAGCATGAGTATATCTGGATTGCTAACTCAAAGGACATGGAAAACACAAACCATTCCTATATGATTCATGTAACATTGTTTTATTTCCCTATAGCCAGTGTTTTCATGCACAGAGTCGAAAAGAAGGTTATGAGAGTCCTGGTGTATGGATACGTCAGCCGCTACACCAACACTCGAGTCTCTGGCCTGAATGCCAATCTCAAAACACATAACACTGTTGCCCCAAACCCAACTCATAGACTTTTGGTCCTATGTTAGAACTTCCCTTTGATACCACTCTATCACGACATGTCCCAATGGGGCCCACACCGTGACTCCCCAAGCTCGCCACTAATAGGTCAGAGGATGGCGGCTAGCACCGAGTAGGCATATTACTACATGGGAGGCATTTCATAAAAAATTGTACACATGCACGCATCTCCATGCCCACAAATGCTGAAATGTAAAAATCACTAAGGAACAAAAATGCATGCATACAACTTAACCCAACAAACAGAGTACGAAGGAAAGTAAAGTGCTGAAATTAAACTGGGCCAGAATATAATACCACCAATAACAAGAGTCTAAAAACTAAAAAGTCTAACCTATAAACACAAAGAGGCACTGGGACTGCTGCTCATATCTAAAGGAACGCCTCGGCCTGTAGGGATCTTAGAAAGCTCAGTCCTATCATAGTCCTCCCTGGACTCTTTCAAAAGGATGCACGTCTACACAAGACATGTAATGTGTGGGAAAAGAAAGTTAAGGGGTGAGTATAGCAATACTCATTAGAGGACCCCCAAAAACACAAAGCAAGTACACAAAAGAAAGGCACAGTCAGCTCTACATAGTACATGTCTATTGAACATATAATAGGAAGTCAGAATTCAGATATATCCAAAACTCAGACCCGTGGTCTGGAGGCAAGTCACACAACCACATACGCCCATCCAAGAATTTAGTTCGAAGATTCCACGAAGCACTCATTCCAAGAGCACTCACTTCACGATTCTGATAGCTCGGATGACGTCCGTCTGAGAAGTACTGTTCATCGGGAAATGTTACGAGAGGTAGTTACACTCATTACGGGAGACACGCTCTTGAATTGGGAAGATCACGATAGATAGATGCACTCACTATAGGAGAAACACTCCTATGTGGGAAAGGTCACGATACACAGATAAGGATCACTATCAGGGCCATGGAGGATACCACGACTTATCCAGGATTCACCTGCTAGGTAGAAGATCGATGCCCGGTGGAGTTGGTCACGTCGATGCCAGACTCTACCTAATGTCAAGAATGGATAGAGGATCTCGATCCGGGCCTCTAGGATGGATGCCTGACTCTATCACAGAAAGTCCTGCCGAAGGGATCATACTCTTGTAGAAAGAAACGACGCCTGACCATTAGGGGAATGAGAAAAGGGGCACTAACCCAAACGAAACATGTCCAACATATGGTGGACAAGAGGACCATGCCAATTTTCAAAAAGTATATATCCTGTAGAAAAGTTACATGTCATGTCGTTTGAACTCAGGTACTGCCCGTGTACAAAGGCTCGTGTTGTGAGGTTGGTCGTGTAGAAATGTTAGTACACGATGTGTAGGACTATGTAAACACAGTTTCTAAGTGCCTGGTGTCGGTTCCATGTATGCTAGACATGTTCCCGTACATGTTCTTCAACCAGTGTACTCCAACCCATGTCCGTGTACCCCCTGGATACATGCCGAGTCCCGCATAGCCGCCATTGCCATGTTGCATACACAGTGTTATGAAGCCGTGTAGATCATTCTGTGTTCGTGTACTTCCCAAAATAGATGTCGAGCTTTGGGGAAAGTCCAACACGCCGTGTGACCAGGGTCACACGCCATGTGATTCCTCTCTAACACCTGAAACCCAAGCCTCTGATGCTAGTACTACACATCGTGTTCCTCCAAAGTACACGTCGTGTATTCTAGAAATTTCCTAAAACATGGACCTCCACCGTCACGCCTCCGGTGATGTCCCGTTCGTTGATCCGGTCATCTAATTGCCATAGAACACCCAGGTTTTGGTCGCCCCGACACCATGACGCTGCTTCCGATGTTTTGGGACCTCCGATCAGCTCCGGAAACATGTTTTTATCTTCTCGCGCGAAGAACGCTCGAAGAACAACCTCTTCCAATTCGAGCCAATTCGTCTTCCATCATGGTCATCACACCTCCGTATGTTCATTGTGATGTCGGATCTATAGTTTAGGATCATTGCGTTGCATGATGGGTGCGCAATGATCAGTTGTTCATTGTCCCGTGAATAACGCGAAGAACACGCGAGAAGGAAAGGGGTAAGGAAAACCAATCAAACAAATTTGAGGAACGAACCTCCACCATCGTTCATCACGGAATTGATCGGATCCGATTAATAGGTTTAAACGAAGTAGAAATCAACAAAAATAATCAACATGGATTAATTCCCCATAATCATCCCAATAAAACCCCCACAAAAAAACATACGAATCCGCGGATCAACTAGTTTCTGGTTGATCCGCGTTTGTAATTTAAATTCAATGACGGGGAAAGGGGAATGAAATAACAACCCCTACCATTAAGAAAGGATCGACCGTTGATGAAAGGGTCACGCTTCTATCATCGTCAAGATCCTTCAACTTCATTGGCACAGTGATTCTCAACCTTGATCTGTGGTCGTTCGTCGCTGAGAGTTTTCTCCAATGCTTTGTAGATTCTCCAAATATTTCTATCAATCGTCGCCAACAAGAAAAATTCGATTATCCCAATAATAGGAAATCGTATTTGACATACCATTACGCCATGCCATTAATGAGTTAGAGTTGTTGTTTCTAAGTCATTATGACATGACATTAATTACTGAAACAACTACCTCGTCACTGCACTACAACAGCTATTTCCAAAAAGAATTAAAATAAACATTGCAAATTTATTTTTTCTTAAAATTATCCTTTTTCCTCGACCCACGCCGGTCAAGGTTAGACCCGTTATTAGGTAAAGTCGTCAACTTAGACACAACGACGCCCTCAGATTTATAATCCGGACATCCATTTGGAAACTGCCCCAACCGCACACAAGCGCCGACTCACTTAACTTAAAAAAGTTCGAACCACCATTTTTGGATTACCGGGCCTCGGGAATGATGTGTCATCTTTGTGCCTGGTCTCGAAGTAATTCCATATAATATATAAAAATAATAAACATAAAAAACTGAGACATTTCAGTTGTAGCATCAATCTTTCTTGACGAAACTGGGATGAACAACTTATGTATCATATAACATTCTAGTTCTATTCTTCCCACCTAGATACTATGGGTTTCCCATGTGACTGATTTAAATTTCACATCCACAAACACTACACCACTACATTATCTACCATACCGTAAGAGTAATTTTTAATAATGTAGATTCTCTTTAGAGAAAGGGAATCGAAATACAAGAAGGGTGATGGGGGACTATTGGGGGCATAAAAAGTTCAATCCATGTGAATCCTTGGTAACAAATTCATACCTTCATTGTTAAAGGATCCTATGGAATCAAAACATCAAAACCTTCATGTAATATAAATTTTGATGTGAGGTAGTCAGCTGCTCTTTTTCCATCACACCAACTATGGAAAACCTCCATGTCTTCAAGGATCATATTTCATCAGTTCCAGACATTGTAGATAAATGACCATGGGGTAGGATGGAGTCCTTAAATAGAAATTAATAGTTCCTGAGAATATATCTCCGAAGAAGAAATTTTTATGTTATTCCTCCTACACAGATCATGGAAAGAATGTTGAGTATTCACTTCAGCTTGGAGAGAACACCCATTACCAAAGTGAGCCGAGAATGAATGTATAGTTGATCCTATATTGTCTCGGACTGAACCTCCTACCTACATTTAGATTTCACTACATGACCCATCAGTATTTAATTTGAGGCCAGAAATGGGAGGATTCTAATTGACTCATCTGCCATTAGGGTGCCTTGGTAGAGCAGGAGGAATCAGGTTAGTCCCCAAGACCACTTTTAGTGATGGAGCTTGCTAAATGTTTTTGATGGTGCAGACCTGATCAATCAACAAGTAACGAATTCTTCCAGTGATGGCCACACATGATCTCAAAATCCCTTCATTCCTAGCACTATTTCATTATTGCCAGATGCACCAAAACTCTACTGCCAAAATGCATGTTATGGTTTTTCTTTCCGTGAGGTTACTCACCATCCTTGGGAACCAATGGCTGAAAAAAATCAGAGGCTGAATACTATTGATCATGAAAACCTTTGAATCTCCGAAACGTGTGCCATACATGTTTTCCTATTTTCTTTCAAATAACAAGGGACGATTAGATTCCCCAATGTGATCAGTGCAGCACATGCACTAGGAAAACATGTGACCACCCATTCTCTTGATATTATCATTTATGGAAATGTGGTTTTTTCCTAACATGCCACACTAGGAAAGAATACATGGCCATAAAATCATTACACCACAAAACCTCTACCCAAATATCAATTACAGACAGCATCGCCACCACTCTGTTGAAATCCTTCCAAAGGTAGAGGGTAGATGCCGACCTAGTGATGACACCGTAGTCCAGGGCCGCCAAAAGCTCAATATGGTCCAACGTACTCTACTGATTATTGTCAAGTATGGCCTAAGTAAACATGGTTTGAATGATGTCTTATCTGAAGGAGATGTTCGGAGTGGGACATCCTGAGAAGATGTGATTCTTGCCAGCCTAGTTTTTCTTCCAAAATTTGATCTCTCCCCTTCCTACAATCTTGTGAGAATTGTTATAAAAAACAATAATGATATTATGAAGTTTACATCACATGGATGACGTAATTCCCTTTGGAAACCATTAGATGTCCCCATATTTCACTACAGAAAAATGCCCCCATAGAGAAACCCCTTCCAAAACATCCCATGCGAGCTTACCAGGCATTCCATTCATCACTTCAGAAATCATTATAATTACTATTCCTCCATGACAGATAGGCTTGGACAATCGATTCCAGGATGCCCAGTGGTAAAGACTGTACGTCAGTGTGATAAACCCATATAAAAGTAGTCATGATCTTTTCAAAATGTGAGAATATTGAATGGGGGACCTTGGTGTAGCAGAGAATTTGCATTGGCATGGAGGATAAAAAACTGTTAACAAGAGTGATTCTCCCACCAAAGGATTGAAAATGAACCTTCTAGTTATGAATCCAATAGACCATTCTCTCAATCAGAGAACAAAAGTAATGGGTACGGATTCTGCCCAAAGATATTGGAGCCCTAAGATAATGCATTGGAAAACTCCTTCTATTAAAATCGTGGCCGGTCTTAATGGCCTTGTCTCTCCTCAGTGGGCACCAATCTGAAATATACACACTACTATTCTCTTGATTCAAAAGTTTCTTGCTCCACTTACAATAACTATTGATCACCCTCATTATACCCCTGAGAGAGCACATACCACTATTGATAAAAATGATTGTATGGTCCGCGAACATGAGGTGGGAAACAACTTCTATGTTACCTTTGCAACAGAAAGCGAGAGCACTTACCTCCTAAAGAGTTCTGCTGAACAACCTGCTCAAAGCATTTTTCTCCAAGATGATAATGCTTGGAGAGATTGGATCACATTTTCTTAGGCCCCTAGATGATTTAAAAATACTGCACATTTTTACCAGGATGACAATAGACATCCAAGGATATTTGAATAAATGGAAGATGATGTCAATGAACACCTTTGAGAACCCCATTTGAGATAAAATTATGAGGATAAATAACTGATCGACCCTGTCATATACATTGTCCCTTTCGAGCTTAATGATGACATTTTATCCCATCACTTTTGGATTGAGGTCACTAATCATTTATTGGGCAAAGAAAATTTCCCCTGGATAGATCATCCTTTAACAATCTCGTGTTTCTCCTATGAAAACTAATATTGAATATTGGGAGATAGATTTCAATTTATAATAGAGGTCAAATTTTTTAATGGGATGTAAAAAAAGTTGATCAGTCTATACTGGTTTTCTGAGGACATGTATTTTCATTTGGGAAGGATAAACCAGGATTTACATAGGCCGCACCGGGTAGGTTCCCTCTATTGAATAAATCTTGGATTGCATCCACTTCTGGATCTTTAACTTGGTTCCAGTATTCAATATAGAACTATCTTATAAATCCATCTGGCTTGGGTACACTTTTTTGATTGAGGCTAAGAACCACGTCATTGTTGCGAGGAGCGCCCCTATGTGAGAGACAGTCCCCACGTAATAGCCTAAGAACTATTGGGTGTTTTGATTCATCAATATCCAAAATGCATAATCAATATTTATATTCAATTTATTACATGAAAATTGATAAACATATAATGTTCGAGTTGCAATTCCATAACAATAGGAATGAAACATGTGAATTCAACCACAGTGAACAACCCACTGGGAATGACAATTACAATAACATATTAAATTCAAAACTGACATATTTGAATTAATATTCCAGAAGCAGCAAATTCATTCAGCAATTTACAAGTCAAACAGATGTGGAAATGGAAAGCAGAAAAAGAGACACCAAGGATTTACATGCTTCGGCCAAAGGCCTATGTGCACGGGGCATGATCATCACAGTTTTCACTATGCAAGGAAATAGTTACAAGATGAAATAGAAAAAAAAGACGTGACGGAAAACAAACAAAACACACAAGATTATAATAAAATCGACAAGGAAAAACTATAACAGGACCGAGACCCCCTTACTGGGGTTCGGCCGAAACTCTATCGATGAAGAAGCTTGTATATGGGTGCTGAAAATGTCGTCGTGGAGTCCAGTAGGTCTGATCCTCCAAGATCAACGCTGCGGTCCGGATTCGTCACCATGAGCCGGTTGCTATCCAAAGCCATTCCTGCTGTCCAGGTTTGGTGTGTAGCATAAAATGTTGTTGCTATCTAGATTCATTGCCGCTATCCAAGAACAGAAATAGAATATGCAACATCCTCATCGAATTCCTTCACACTGCATACAGGTTCATCCGGTTCAAGAAACCAGCTGCCTGGGTCCACCCACAATAGACCACCACCGAAGAATCCAAGAAACCCTTTAGAGCATGTAAAACATCATCCGTCTCAAATCAAACACCTGAACCAACATGGAGATGTGCTGTAAGATCGAAGGGAAGGGGCGCCTGCCTGTTAAAAGAACCCCAAAACCAGGGTGTCACACACCGCTCGGGGAAAACAGTAATTTTGCTCCTCTTCCGAAGCTGATAAAAGTGCAAGAAACGCCACCTCTGGCTACAGTCTATTTCTGCGAACAACAACACAAATCGGTCGAGGTATCCATGGAAATCCTTGGCAGCAAGGCTGTCGATGCGGTCTCCCTCCGTCGCAGGTCGTCAACCAAAACCTCTGCCAGCGAGTAGGGAACCTGGCTCTAAGGTTTCACCTTCTTCTTGAAAACTGGAATCGCTCAACCAGAATCCCTAATTGCGATTCTAGGGCTCCTGAGATCCGGTAACACCTTGTAGAAAATCCAGAAGACGCGCTTCTCTCTCTAGTAAACGTCAAAGTCGACCCGCCTATGTGGAGATTTGATCCTGCACCAAAACGAGTCGGCAACTCTGAGAAGATGAAACCTGAGAGCTCTTGGATGCACGTTGCTGCCTCACCCCTATTAACTGTTTGAAATGAAAAAAAAAACAAGGTGCAAAATTGAAAGTCATGTGGACGGTGGATAATGGACGGGTGGTGCGCCCTTGCCAGTTGTGTAAAACAGACTTAATACGGCATATTAAAATATCAGCATTTAATTAACAATAAAAGAATTACAAATTCACAAATCAACACCTTGGAAATTAAATGAATGAACATATTTAATATGGAACAACATGACACACTCCACCTGGAAAAATAAAATCAAACTACATGATGATTCTGCACCACCTAACATCATCAACTTAGGCATATCCTAAACAGGAAATAACCTACGTGGTATGACCCAAACAATCCCCCTAGCCATGCATCAATGTTACACATGTCGCTTGAAGTTGAGTGATATTGAAAAGTTGAAAAACATGTTCAGAACAAAATAATTCTAAACAATTGCATGATAAAGTCATACCTGCACTTACCAGATTCGAATACTGAGATGAAGCCAATGAGGAAATCATGGACCAGAAAATCATATGTCATCATGTCCTTGGAACAGCTCTCCAGTGCCTATAGAACACCAACAAAATAGAGCAGTATCCATCCTCACACAAAACATGGGAAAACAAGACTCAGAGAAATTCACATAGAATGTAACTCATTACAAAATAGTGCAATCATGTAAAACAGCAGAAAAAATAAGCAGCAAAGAGAGAGCACATGCATAGTATGTGAAACATCCTAAAAGAGTCTCCACCTAAACCCACAAAAACATATCAGGACCAAAGGACCAAGAACCATCAACTTGAAAACTGAGACACACTGCCTAGAATTTCGACGCAAGGCACCATAAGATCCTCAACCGATGGATTTAGAATCTCCCCCATAGTAGAATACCGCCTACACAAAAGTCAAAACGAGACATCCTCACACAAAAGAGAAACTGCAAGGACACATGCAAGAAGTCCCAACATTCTAAGACAGCTAAAATATGCGAGAACAAAGGTCGGGAGCCAACTAGAAACCAGGGGAAAACAAGACACTAAAAGACCACACATCCTAGTCTAGACTTACTAACGACAAACAGTTCCTAGGAAACCAAACAAATCCGCTAAACGGGGTCTAACAGTAAACAAAGAATCTTGGTGATCAGCCAAGCGACACTGCACCCAAAAGCTACCCAAACCTAAACACCAAACTCACAATGGGAATATACCCGGAGAAAACAGTCGTAAAGGATGCGGAGGAACACAACGGAGCTAGCATAAGCTCATATCCTAGGCAAAAGGCAGACACTAGTGACAAATGATCCCGCCAAGACCTTACAACTAAGCAGGTCTCAAATATAGGAAAACCTCACATAGAACCCATTCCTACCATGAATCTATAGATACACATAGGTATCAACTACCAAGAGGCATCTTTTGAGGCTCAGACAGGTAAAAGAAAATGGAAAGAAAACAACGATGAATTAAACTACCAGTAGCATAATGAAATTAAAACCTAAGAGAGATAACGACCTAGCTGAACAAAACAAAAAATAATGATTCAACATGTAAAATCCACTAACAAATCATTTGGATGCAAACTAACAAACAATTTCAAATTTTAACAAAGAAAAACTTAAACCCAATTAGGATCTGATACCACTTGTTGCGGGGAGCGCCCATACGTGAGAGATAGTCCCCACATAATAGCCCAAGAACAATTGGATGTTTTGATACATCAAAATCAAAAATTCATAAACAACGTTTATATTCAATTTATTACATGAAAATTGATAAACATATAATGTTCATGTTCCAATTCCATAACATAAGGAATGAAAACGTGAATTCAACCACAGCGAACAACACACTGGTAGTGGCAATTACAATAACATATTAAATTCAAAACTGACATATTTGAATTAATATTCTAGAAGCAGCGAATTCATTTAGCAATTTACAAGTCAAACAGATGCGAAAATGGAAAGCAGTAAAAGGGACACCAAGGATTTACATGCTTCGGCCAAAGGCCTACGTTCACGGGGCTGGATCATCACAGTTTTTCACTATACAAGGAAACAGTTACAAGAAGAAACAGAAAAAAAGACGCAATGGAAAAACATAAAACACGTAGAAGCTTATAATAAAATCAAGAAAGAAAAACTATAATAGGACCAAGACCCCTTACCGGGGTTCGGCCAAACCTCTATCATTGAAGAAGCTTGTAATTGGGTGCTAAAAACGTCATCGTAGAGTCCAGTAGGTCTGATCCTCCATGATCAACGCTGCTTTCCAGATTCGTCACCATGATCTGGTTGCTATACAAATCCATTTCAACTATCCAGATATGGTGTGTACCATAAAATGTTGTTGATGTCCAGATTCGGTGTCGCTGTCTAAGAATAGAACCAGAATGCGTAGCTTCCTCCTCGAAGTCCTTCACGCTGCATACATGTTCATCCGAATCAAGAACCCTACTACCCGGGTCCACCCACAACGGACCACCACTAAAGAATCCAAGAAACCCTTGAGAGCACGTAAAAACTCATCCATATCGAATCAAACACCCGAACCAATGTGGAGATGTTCCAAAAGATTGAAGGGAAGGGGTACCTTCCTGTTGAAAGAACCCAAAAACCAGGGAGTCACACAACTCTCTGGGAAAACACTAATTGTGCTCCTCTTCTGCAGCTGATAAAAGTGAAAGAAACGCCACCTCCATATACGGTCGATTTCATCAGGGAGCAACACAAATCGATCGAGGTATCTATGGAAATTCTTTGCAGAAAGGTTGTTGATGCAGTCTCCCTCAGTCACAGGTCATCAAGCAAAACCGCTGCCAGCGAGTAGGGAACCTGGATCCAAGGTTTTGCCTTCTTCTTGCAAACCGGGATCTCTCAACCATAATCCCTAATTGCGTTTCTAGGGCTCCTGAGATCCAGGAATGCCTTGTTGAAAATCCAAAATACGCGCTTCTCTCTCCAGTAAACATCGAATCCAACCTACCTCTGTGGAGATCTGATCCCACACAAAAACGAGTCGGTAAATCTGCGTAGATGAACCTTGAGAGCTTCTGGACGCACGTTGCTGCCTCAACCCTATTACCTGTTTGAAATGAAAACAAAACCAAGGCGAAAAAGAGCAAGGCAGGTGGACAGTGGAGAATGGATGGGCGGTGCACCCTTTCTAGCTGTGTAAAATAGACTTAAAATGACATATTAAAATACCAGCATTTAATTAACAATAAAAGAATTACAAATTCAGAGTCATGTATCTCATGATCGTTGGACATTACTTCTATCAAGTCATTAATTCTTTCAGTTAATACCCTAGGCATGGCATTATTAATTTTTGCATGGATTCCTCGATACTCGTCATGCATGTGGTGATTGGGTCCTACAAGAATATTTTTGAAATGTGATTCCACCATACCCACCACTACATCCAAATCATTAGTGAAAGACCCATCTACCAAACAAAAATTTGGTCTAACAATCCTATGTTTTTCCATAATGCAAGCTTGTAAGTAGGTGATTTTCTTACCACCTTCTTTGAGCCATTTGATTCTAGATTGCTCTTGAAGTGTTCATTCATGTTCCAACAGTTTGAGTACCAAGTCAATTTTCATTCAAGAGAGATTATTGAAAGTAAACTCTTCCCAGGACTCCTCTAGGATTTCTTCAAGCTATTTAACTTTAGTACTAAGGATGTCCAGGTCATGAAATTTGGAAGCCAGACCTAGAAACCATGCTCTCAGATCACCATTGAGGAACTAAAACCTATTATTGAGTCCTGACCATAAGCATCTGGGTGGTTTGGACCATGACTCTTCCATAGCCTGGTGATAACCCAGAAGTGAAGGCTATCTATGATTGAAGAATAATGTGGCCACCATTTTCATGTTTGGAAAGAAGATCCTCAAAATTAGTGAGTGGTTAGAGAGTGCACGAACTAGGTGATTAACCTTGGCAGCAAGAATGATATAAATACTGTTACAGTTATCCAGGCACCAATCAAGATGACACCAGGTGTGATCTCTCCACTTCTTGTTTGTTACCACGTAAATATCTCCCCAGAGTAACCAAGGTCCAAGATCCCCTTATGAGATAAAAATCATGTCAATTCTTGGATATATTTTGTTTATAAAGCCTTGAATCCCTTATTCTACTCCTTATCCAACACTACATCAAAATACCCTCCCATGACCCAAGGCAGATCGCCTGGATCGAAGGATGTCAAATCCTTCCACATGGCCACCCTTTCATGAGTTTCACAATTATCATAAATGAATGTAGACAATAAGGGATTATTTCTCATGGTTGCATCAATCTAAATGAACTTTTTGTATGCCCCATAAGAGAAACATAAACAGTATACTTCAAGAAATCTGGATATGAATTTTATGTGGGCCGTCCTTCAAAATGTGACAAACCATGAGTCAGTGAGAAAAGGTTTTAATTTTTTATAGCTGATATTTGGGTTCTAGTACATCCACTATCGATGAGTTTCTTTGGTGGAACTGGTGTAAAAAACCCCATTCAAATACTTTTTCAATTACTTAAAAAATACCAAATTTAGTTTTTATAACACAAGAAACAACACATACAAACCATCCCAAAACAATGTGTAATTCCCCTTCATGAATCCAATCATACCATAAACTCTTTTTAAAACAATATTTTTTCCTTTCAAACCATTTCCCAACTTATACACCAAATTAATAACAAAGCTGACATGCTAAAAATGACATGTTTTCCCTTAGAAATCCCCATTTAAACATACACATGTGATATGCCCTTAAAATTTTAATTCACTCCTTCCAAACAACCGTTAAAACCAATTTGTAATACATTACACAAAAACACACACAATGAAATTTCCCATTTGTTAAAAATTTATTTCTATCATAGAAACACACAAATCAATTCAAAACACCTTACACACCACATAATTAATCCAAATAATTATTTTATAAGCTTAAAAAACTCATTAAAATCATCTAAAAATGATAGTGTATAGAACCATTGAACAATTAGTGGTTAATTATTTAATTAGACACCATTCAAAATTAATTAAACACTTCTATGAATTACCACATCAATACCATAATGAAAGACAATGACATTTCTAAATGAAAATGGAATTTCATCACATGCGCACATAAAAAAATTTATAAAACCCATTTCACATCACTCCTTTTTACAAAAGAACATGAAAAACATAATTAAATAAAAAATATATATCATCTAATAATTTTAAGACATAAAACCACATACCTCAGTGTAGGAAAACTCCCGAGTTTCTGTGCGCAATTCCAATTTATCACCAAACGCGCCACACCAAAATCATATATAATTATAAAAACAACACATCAAACCAAAATCATCAGAAATGAACCCCAAATATCACGAATCCTATGCCTCAATTCTAAAAAATGGAAGAAACGAACATCCAATGTAAAATGCACTTGCGACGGGTGTTGCAGGAGGCTGGCTAAGAGTGATAAGGGAGTGTTGAAGGTGTGACACATTGGAAGAGGGGGTGTCACTAGAGGTTTGTCCAAATAAGGGGTGACACACAACTAAGGGGGTAGTGTGAGGATTAGGGCGGAATGAGGTAGTGCGTAACAGCTCATCGGGATGGGAGGAGGGGTGTTGGTCTGTGTCGATGGAGGGAGGGAGTGTATCACTAATCGGTTAGGGTAGGGGGTTGCAGTGGGATATTGGTGGGATTATGGGGAGGGCCTACTTGATTTAAATGAGGATAATGGGGGGGGGATGTAGTGCATAATTGAATAATTGTTAGAAAAATAAAAAACAATCAACATCAAAAATGATTATGAGGATGATGATGATGATAATAGTAATTTAATGAGAACATTTATAATAACATTAATAATTATATATTCATAAGAACATCATTGATATTTTTAATGATAATAATAATAATAACAAAAATATATTACTACCTTTAATGTTATGACAAACATTTTAGTATTAATAGACTATGTAAAGTATTAAAGAAAATAACAATAATAATAATAATAATTATTATTATAATCGTAATATTATTATTACTATTATCAAAACAACATTGAAATAATTTTATATTTTTGAACACAGTTTAATATTTCAATCAAATTAAAATATTGAAAAAAATAACAACAATAATAATAATAATCATATTATTATTATTATTATTATTATTGAAACAAATCAAAATAAATTTTATTTTTTTCCTAATTTCATTTAGTTTTTCTTTAACTAATCATCTAGTTAATTAATTAACCAACTGTGCATCGGGTTGGCTGCACGGTGATCTGTCGAAGCCACATGGATTTGATTGTGCCCTACACGTGCACTAGACACTGTCAAGCCAAAATTCTGGCTTATCGGCAATCACACCACTCATGTCAGGCCTATCCCATACCTCAATGAAACATTTATAATTCTTGGAAAAATTATAAAATAATAATTATTTAAATTTATCTTCATAAGAATAATATTTTTATTTACACAATAATATTACTATTTTTTTAAACGTTTAAATATTTTATACTAATAAAATATTATTATTTTAAAAAGTGGGAAAATGCAAGGCCACCTGGGCCAACCGTACAGTTAATGCTAACCATGTGTTGCCCTCACACTGGTATGAAACCCATCAATATTATTAAACTTAAAAAATTTATAACCGGGACCCCAAACCAAACATTGTCCAAACTATGCGAGACCACAAGAAGAATAAATTACAGCAACATATAAGGTTGGGGTGTGTCAATAACTCTGGGTTTCTAAAAAAATATCTATTGTAATAGTAACTTGTTATTTTTCATCTTTATGAAGACCAAATTTACTCCAATTAATTATTTTTGAAACATATTACATTTCCATAATAAATTATGTTCAGAAAAAACCCTTTGTTCTATTATGGATTATAAATAATAATAACACAAAACATCACTATGATAAAAAAATACATTTATCTAGTCTAGATTCTAAAAAACATGTGGTTTTCTTCAAAATAAATTTTAGTAGAACATGTTTTAGTGTAAATGAGGCTGTTTTTAAAACATATCCTAAAATTTAAATAGAAAGTATATCATGAATCATTATAAACTAATCCATTTCCAGTTTATTTTATGCTTGAATTGTATATAAACCATTTAATTATAGGTTAATAGGATGAGTGAGTTGCGATACAATACCAAAATCTCAAATATTGACATTAAATTTGTTATTCAAATAGTATTCACTAAGAATTGGTTGAAGTGTTTTAATAATTTTTCCTAGTAGATTTTTTACTTGCCTTATGAATTATTAAATAATATTAATTGATTCATACTTGTGTTTCATAAGATGCGCATACTCATACCCATTGGGGTCATAGTTAATGTAATGAATTATATAATTCCTCCTTTATATACTGTACATATTGGACCACATACATTTGTATGTATGAGTTCAAATAAATCATTTATTCTTTTCCCTTTACACACAAAAGTGATGTGGTCATTTTTCTTTATTAACAATATAAACATGTGTACTCTGATTCATAATCATTAAAATATAGTAATATATAATTTGGATTCATTGGATATGATTCCTTTCTATATTTCCTAGATGGTAATGTAAAAGATAAATAGAGTTCAAATCATTAATTTAGACCTTTATACAATTTCTTTTATAGATAGTATTATCCTAATCTACTAAATATAGACCATTAAACGTGTTAGTATAATAACAAAACATTTCATTCATTTAAATAGAACAATATTTTTTCTTTTATTGCAATTAATAATAATGATTTATGTTAATATAGATTATATAATGCAACGAATCTTGATATATTTCCAAATCATTGTTTAATAACTCCACAATCAA
This sequence comes from Viscum album, assembly GCA_963277665.1. Classification (NCBI taxonomy): domain Eukaryota; kingdom Viridiplantae; phylum Streptophyta; class Magnoliopsida; order Santalales; family Viscaceae; genus Viscum; species Viscum album. Next base: position 694,605,287 of record OY728164.1, read on the forward strand.
TTTAATTCATTCTTGTAGAAGTTTCACTATACTAAAAGTATGGTATGTAAATCTACTTCCTACAACTAATGAATTGTTTTTATGGAAATTAATATATATAAATATAAATATATATATATATTTATTCACACCATTTAATCCTTAATTATTTCTAAAGACATTCAATAACATTAAATGTTTCCATTTCATTATATACCATCATAATATTAAAAATTACAGTTGATAACATCATATATCTAATATCATATGAATCCTTTGGATAGTTTTCATATGCATATTATCCCTCTTGTGAGGTAGAATCAAATATCTAATATGGTTTGGGTTCCCCTAGAATGTATATTTTTAACCTCTTGTCTTGATAACATTTCTCAAATTACTAAACCATTCACTAAAAGTATTACCATAAAATTTTTCATCAATTATTAACATCATTAATATTTTTATCATCGTTTGTAATTTCATGAATATCTATAACCAAATATCTTTCATTAGTAGTATCATGAATGTTGTTATATTATAAGTTTTTTTTGTTGAATATACACACACTAAAATAATAACCTTCACTATTATAATTCTTTGACCAGTATCTTTATTTCTATACGTATTAACATAGATAATCTTGTCTCTTAATCCATGTATATTTTTGTAACTAATTATTATTGTTTTATATAATAGAATTATATGATTGATTAAATAATAACATCTTGCGCAACTAAACTCTGGAATAAGATAAACATCATGTCTCTAGGAACCAATCTAATTTGGTTACCCAGATAATTATCCCCCAATATTTAAAATAAAAAGATTATTACACATTTTTTTCTACCAAAAAATTTATTGTTTATTTTCAACTAATCACGATACATCTATTTTTCCAATCAAGTTACTGAAACATTTTATTCAAATGGGAATCATCTAAAAGATAAATATTTAATGATTGGTTTAATATTTACTATCACCATCAACATTATATGTGTCATTTTAATTCTTTATATGCTTATATTCATAATAATTTAATATTACAAATTTATACAAATTCAATTCACATAATCAATATTAGTTAAATAATTATTTTCCTTTTGTGTCATATATTGATGTTAAGTATTTTGACATATTATTTTTAAAAATTAAAATACATTAATATAATTTTAGAAATATGGAAATATCTATCATTCATAAGGGGTATGTTGTACTAGATCAAAATGAATATGATATTTCACACATGGGATAAATAGAAACCCATTACATAGAATTACTATTAAGAAAAGAGATAAAAAATCTGAAATTTCTTCATTTTTTTTCAAGTGAGTCGTAAATGTAAATCCAATAATGTCAATAGAACAACAGACTAACTAATATTCTTACATTATGTTTATACATTCCCCATTTATTGATTTTATAATTAACACTAATTCATGGATGTGGGATCACATCCTTCTTATGAAGGCATTAATCATGAAATTGATTTTCCCTTATTATAGCACCTCATCTCTCTAACACCATGGTCTATAAAAATAAATAAAACTATAATGGATCTCTTAAGTGATGGTCCAAACATAATCACACATTCATGTTAGAGAGTTCTTAAGAATCTATCAACCATTAAAAATTACTCTACTACCATGATGGTTTATTAATGAAATTAAAAACACATAATATTCTATGGAATTATTTATGAGAACCATCGAAGATCATAACAAGTATATGGAAAACAAAACAAAATAATAATAAAATTAAATTAAATTTAATATTTTTTAAAATATTTATAACAAACATTGATTGATGAATTCATATCTCCTTTGGTATCCACTAATATTGATGACCACCAATGCTTTGGTACTATTCCCTTCTAAACATAATGGTGTAAGTCACTCCTCAAAGGTAAAGGGTGGAAAAAGTAAACTAGTAAATGTGAAATATATTGAAAACATGGGAGCAGTCAAGTATGATGAAAACTGAATAAATTTAGCTCAATGTGGAATAATATGTTATGTTTAGTCACTTATCCTAAGAATAATGCTAGATTATGTGAAAAAAAAAATTGATCAATCATTAGTGATTGACCATTGGTGATCTATAATTGGTGATCTATCATTAGTGATCAAGGGATTTTGGTCGACCACAGGTGATCAATCATTGATAATCAGCCATTGTATTCTATCATTCAGTTTCTACCATTATTGTGTCTCTCTTTGAGTTATTTTGTTTATAAGGTACCACTCTTATTTTTTAGGGATATAAAGTTTATTTATTTATTTTTATGAATTCAAACCCCTAAATTATAATTATTTTTCTAAAACCATATTTTAATAACCCCTTCAGTTCATGCACCTCCTTTGAGTATTCCTTTCTAATTTTCCCCCAAACCATGATCATCTAGTGTCCTTCCTTCTTATCTTGATTTAGTGTCAAAATAGTGAGATTTAAAAATCCTTCGTAGTCATTTCAAGAGGAATCACATCCCTTTAAGAAGTCATGTGGTGAATGTAGTAAACTTTTTTTGGAACCAAAAATTCCCGAACTTCTATGTTGGACTGTTATTATTCGAAATGAGATAGATATCGACTGGCTGGTTTTGATCAAGTTGCTCCTGTGGGAAATGATCTAGAACTAGAAATGGGATGAATGGTTCTCCAGGAATGATCTAACATTCTACTCCAGTATGGTGAATGATTTTCATCAATTTATATGGTAAATTTTGGTGAAAAGAATGTTGGTTTTAACATTATGATTGACTGAAAAGAACTAAGCTTTTTATTGAAGTAGTGGGAAATGTGCCTCAATGTCTCTCATAAATGTATATATAATGATTTTAAGGTCTCCATTTCTTGTCATAGTGAGATATTCATATATTAATATTCATAGATAGAGTTAGTTTCAAATATTATTATTTTAAGGAAAATAGCTATAAAGGTTGATGGTGACAACCATTTAAAGATATATTTTACTTATCGCATTCATTGTCCCATAATGGGAAAATATAGACTAATGCAGAATGAGGATCTGTTTCCATTATATTTAAGAAAAGAGTGGATAAGGTAAATATTTTGATATATTTGATGGTCCGTATGATGTAATTGGGAATTTCGACTTCAAGTTAAAATTTCATTGCCCACCCCATGTTGATTACGACTATGTTAGAAGCTAATGGATTAGCGCCTAAAGGTGTAGAGAGAAAGAGAAAATGAGGGTGTTTTTGCCTAAGGTGACATCTAAGAGGAATATGGTTTATTAATACCATTGGTTTATGAAATTTGTGGCTAACAATTAAAGGTTCTATGTGATGTTTATATAAGTGAAGCAACCTACCATACCCATAGAAATGGTTAACCCTAGATTGGAACTAGATGAGGTTCTGGTATATTCATCTAATGAGAATGTTTAGACCAAGGAATAAATATCATTGTCTGGTGTAGTTGTAGTGAGTAAGGACACATATGGGTATGGGAGCCATGTCATTTCCTTTTGATATATAGTCTTCCACATTCCCATCCTACCAAAGACTCCTCATCGAGGGAAGATGAGGAGTCATACGATACAAAAGTATCTAGAGGTTATCAAATGGTAAAGTCTTCCTATCTGACATATATGGATGTAGTAGAACTACCGGGTGACTTCAAGTATGATGTTGATTGATGAAATGAGGATAACAAGACCTACCCTTATCATTATATTACTGAGACCACCAGAACAACATGTGGAATGTGGGGGGGGGGGGTAGAGCACCTTTTTTTCAGTTAGAATGGCCTCCAATGATAGATGTGATCCAGATGATTATTATTTCAGATATTATGTTCATATGGATAAATATAAAATAAATAACTATTGACCACTTACTTAGGGGAAGAAATAACCAGGATCAGATCTGATTGATTGGGACTACTTAGGGTTATATGGTAATGTTAATGATTAAGGAAATCCACCTGAGATTTTTTAAACATCTATTTTAGTTGTGCAGATGGATCCTAATGGATGATTAGTAGGTATGATTCATAATGAAGGTAAGTTATAGTTATTTCATTCTGGTGATACAACTATAGATTCTAGACAATAGGATGTATCTATTCCAAACCATTATCGGACTCCTCTTTCATATCTTACTTATCCTCCTCTTTCCAGGTATGTTACTGGAGAATTTTTAGATTCCATTAAGAATATATTATTGTAATAATATTATGGGATGATTTGGTAATCAACCATTTAAGGGACCAAGATCATTGAAGATGACACTTAGATTATTTTCAACTTTCTTATTTCTCATAAAAATCCATGATTTTCATGAATATGAAACATCTTGAGATTTAAAATAAGATACTAGTAGTGTATATATTGATCATTTAGAAAAATATGGAGGACAATTGTGCTAGTTTTACATTGAGTGAGATATATTTTTTTATATAATCTAGATTTTATCTACTCCTAGATCATCTTCATCTAGATATCACCCTCCTACTACTCTTGCTTCAAAAGATTCAAATTTGATAAAATACATAGTTAGAGAGTAGCTTACCTGTATTAATGGATGGTTTTTTTGTTCTTTTCCAAAATGGTATTTTCTAGATCATGTCACATGGTGAGAATATTTATATGGTACTAAGATAATTTTCAAATGTGTAAATGAGTTATATAGATACTATTACTAAGGATATTAAATATTATCTCTCAATTATTTATAATAAGCATGATATCAATTTCCATTTCAATATTTTTGGATGAAATCTTAAGGATGCCATAATGTGACCCAATAATTCAGGAATTAGGTTACTCAATTGAAGACATTGTCCCCACATCTCTGGATTTTAATGGAATAGGAATCCTATTTATTTAAAACTATGGATCATAGTAGGAATTTCATCACTCACATTATGGAGCTGATGGAACCCTTTTTATACACAACCTGGATAGTACTGATAGCTCCTATTTTTTTCCAATGATTCCAATAACTAGATCCATTTTGGGACAACTCTATATGCCTCTATAGATGACCTCCATTATTGTGGGACCCTTTAGAATCACTCATGTTGAAGTTTTGAGACATATTAGACCCATGATATCTATTAGAATTATCTTTTGACCACCATCACCTCCAAATTCAAATTCCCCCTCTTATATTCCCCCTAATATTGGAAAACAAAAATTGACCATGGAACTTACCTCTATCACCATGAATAATGTCCCTTTAGACCCAAAATATTTTCTTATATGGAGTTTTTTTCGTTTTTATTCAAATCCTTTTTGTGGTGAAATTTTTTGACTTTGATATACAATACTAATCCTTTTTTATTCTTCTTTATATCTCTTATTTTATTTATTTTTAAATTTATTTTTTTACTATACCGAATGTGGGTATATAATTTAATATAATTTAAAATATAATCATATGGAATATAACATATGAATATGTGTATGGATTGAATATATAACATTGTGTATATCATAGTTAATTGAACTATTAAGCATAATATTTTATTCTATCTATTTATTAATTGATAATGTTTTTTATTTATATCATTATAGATTCTATGGTTTGTGATCATAAAAAGGTATTTATTTTTTAGAACATAATTATTTAAATGATCATAAATCATGATTTTTATTTTTCTAAAAAATTTAATGTTTTATGATAGTAATCATTTTTGAGAAAAGTTGTGAGTTTTTATATAAGTGTTGAATATAATAAATTAAGATATTCTACCATTGGTTTATTATGATGTCGCTAGTTCAACTCTCATATCGCCAATAGTGCGACCACTTAGTCAAGATACCATATATTGAATCTACCACCACATTTAATGGTACTCATTTTAATTGAAATTCAATGACCACCAAATCGATGTACTATCACTTTCTCCTACCATCTCCTTATAATAAATTCAGTGTAAATGGAAGTTCTTCAATTCTGATACTATGGATCTGAAATGGTGACCCTACCAAAATGAAAATATCATTAAGAAGAAATATTATTTGATGGATCTACCACCAATGAAGAGATACCTCCAAAAATTCTACATCCTGTAAGGATTTATACATAGTGAATATAATAAAAGATTTATAAAACAACATTAAAAAGTAAATCTTAAAATTAATTCTCAAAAGGAATGTTTATTATTTTAATTCTAGAAAAAAACATGTAGATTTATGAATATTTATTCCTTAACAACTATACAGTTGTCTAAATGATAAATTTAATCCCTTATAGATCTACTGATTTGTATACAGATCTTGATTATTCTAGTATTATCAACCCAAAGAAATTGCACATAAAAAATCATAATAATCAACCTCATGTGTGAAAAGGTATATCTACATCACTAATATACGCATGCATGTACTGAAAAAAAAATCATTGACTCTCATTCTGAGAAAAAACGTAATAGGATACAGATCTATATATAAGCTCTCTAGATATATTAAAACTAAAACAATAATATCTTATAGACTTACATAACCCCAATTCAGCTGCAATTCCTATGAAACATCATTAGTGTACTTCTAAAGATAAATATAAGTACTTAAGAATAACTACAGTTATTCAGATTGAAAAATTCTACATTTCATCATCTCTAAAATCTTTCTAATTTTCTATTAGGCTTTATATTTGGTTAGTGTTTCAAAATTACACTCTATGTTTTTAAAATATAGTCTATAGTGCTAAACTATATCATTTTTGACACTCTCCCATATTACTTCATTTGTATTACCATAAAAATAGTGGAAGAAATATTGTGTGACCTATGATTGTTTCATATCCCACATTACACTAGAAGTGGAATTCATCCAAGATAGATTTTGGATCTGTTGTTTGTAGAATACAATCCATTTTAACGATCATTTTATTTAATAAAAAACTTATTGTCAGAATTTAATTTCTTATTGAAGGTGATTAAGTCACCACATGAGATTGAAGCCATTGTTAAATATCAATTACCTACAATATCAATTTTCTTTACATTTATTAAAATAAAACATGTAACAATTTTCTTATCTTATGAAAAAAACACTACTTTGATAGATAAAATAATTTAGTGTTTTATATACTGTGTTTTATATAAGTATATTAGTTTCAAAAGTAATAGTAATTTCCAAAGTATTTTTAACTGAGTTTTGGTCAAGCTATTGAGTAAATTTTCTTGTGAATAAATTATATATTATTTTGAGACTTTGATAAAAAAAATTTAAATAGATTTTTAATTTTAAACTCTATTCGCCAACTATATAGTTCTCCACTCAGACCAACACCTTTTTAATCAAAATACCCCCGATTACATAGTTCTGTAACCAGTGACCTTATATTAATCCAAATTCTTAAAATTAATATACATTGGTATCAGAGTATAAAAAATAACATATAGAGAATGTATTTGAAAAAGGATATATATCAAATTTTCACTTACGTAACACCAATAACAAATTTATGAAAATTGATGTGGGGTATATTAAGTGGTTCAACCCGAATACATGTTTTCTTACTTATATCCAACAACTGATCAATTATACATTCTTAAACTTGATCTAACCTATAATGATCTTGACATGTCCTCAAAATCCAACATAATGATCTTAAATCAAAGATAAGTTTGTAATTTGTATATACTAATTGGTTTTTATTATATCAAATCTAATATTCTATATAATAGACATAAATAAATAAATAATATTTTATTTAGTATACATTACATGATAAAATATAACCTTAATCCATCAATACATCACTAACTTTAAATAAAAACACTAACACATCCTTTCTTGACATTAATGTTTCTATTTGATGTTAATAATTTTATAGGTTTTATCATTTTAGTTCTTTTTATTGTTGATTCAATGGAATAAATATATAATAATCCGTGAAATGATACTTTCAAACGATAAATCTCTATGTATTACGGGATTTTCGATCTCTGGATGCCATTAGATAATTATTTATATATATAAATATTATTTGAAAAAATGAATCATTTACTACTGTAATTTACTTAATTGGATCCATGATTATTGAACACCATTTCAATTCAAAATCCAAATATCCATTATTAGTCTATGATACGACACATTGACTTTATCTAGGTGTTATCCATTAATGGTAAGTTATGGGAAATGGTTATTATTATTCATTCAATCTCATGGGTGTGAGATAAAGTAAAGGGACACTATTATTTACCTGGTACACAATTATCCACCCACTATGATTTCAGCATTCTCATGATGGAAAAAATGGGGACATGATATTTTCATGTTTGAGAAGATCAACATTATTCTTCCAAGTTGATTTCTCTTCCTAATGATTAGTATTTGATTCCACATTAGTGTTAGAGATTAATGACCATTATCATTGTTCTATACAAAAATGGTTCCTTTTTTGTTAGTGGTATAGTGATCATAGATTATTTTTTATTAAAAAGGAGTTATGACCTTTATTTTAACTCATAGTGAATTATATATGTTTTAATCATAGTTTTGAAATTTTATAGTTACTCAGTATGAAAAATCATTCAAAATATTTAGTGGATAGTTATAACTATGACTATTTTTTTGTGAATGGAATGAAATTTGATGTTGTAATTTTTTATCATCATTATCTGTTATAATTTCCCATTTTAATCATTTTTATTGAGGAATTATAATTTTATATTTAAATTTTATGGAGGGAAATTCTACTGGAATATTATAATGATTTTTTAGAATAATTTTTTATTATAATTATTAATTGTAATATTTCAATGGTTATTTTATGTATATTTTTAAAATAGAACTTTACTAGATTAAAACTATAGTATAATTTTCATGTTAAAATTTCATGTGGATTTTCCATTATAATATTTCATTTTAATTTTATGTGGATTATTCCTCACGACATTTCTTATAGAATTTCCACTAGTTTTTTAAACTCAAAAAATTCCACTCATAAATTACATTAATAATTATAGCATGATATTATAGAGGATTAATAATTTTAAATTTCATAAAATATCTTATAAGCATCCATATGTTTTGTTAAATTCTTATTCCATTGAAAAATTTACGTGATGAAAAAATAAAAAATTTCATTATATGACATTATCATATTTTTGTAGATATAGAAAGGAAACGAAACATTTGGCTTTAGAGTAATATAATTTTTATTAATTATGGATTATAGTATTTTTTTATAACATTCATAAAAAAAATTTATTACTTATGTCTTAGGATAGAATATTATTCATTTTAAAAAACTATTATTTATTTAATAAGAAAAAACAATTTTTTATATATTTACACTTAAAAATTATTATTTTAAGAAAAACTAATAATATATCCTGGGATATGAATAAATAGTAGGTTGTTAATACCATGGTATGTATAATAATTTTCTTAACCAAATGAAATATATATGCCTTTAGGAAAACTGGTTTTTAAGGGTTTTATTATTTTCTATAAAATAAATATTTCACATTGATTTTCATAAATAATTTTCGAATATAATTTAATAATTGAATAATTTGGTTAATACCACCATATATATTTTATAATGATCCTATTTATTCCAATGGAGTATTTCACTGTAATTTTTTAATTAATTTACCTGATGAATATTTTCATGTGGATTTTTTTACAATAATTTTTCAATAAAATTTCACGTTTAAATAACAATAGAGTTTCTTATTATAATTTACCACTAGTTTGGATGTTTCTAATGTATAATTAATAATTCCTTAGAATTTTTCATCTAGAATTTGTATATCATTTTAAATAATAACAAAATTTTCAAATTTAAAATAATAATAATTAATAAATACATATAATTATTATATTAGACATAAAATAAATAAATTAGGTTTCTGAAAAATAATAATATTTATTTGAATAAAAAATATTTTTTTATTCCATAGAAATATATATAATAATTTTTTATTGTATTTTATAGTTAAATGTTTGACATAAACATTCCATAGAAATTTTAATATTGCATTTTATACTATATTTTAATCATTTTTATTGGAACTATGAATGGCATTGTAAATTTAAAAGGGTTTTATCAAGTTTTAAATGATTATATCATAATGGATGGTGATGATGAAACTTTTCATAGAAAACTATTAACCATGATGTAGTTCAAAACTAAAAAAATATATTTACTATTTTCCTTGTATACATGTATGGTTAGATGATTTCAATGTGAATCAATAAAATTCTAAAAAAAATATAAAATTTAAAGAAATTTTCATGTTAATAATTTATGTGTATATAAAAGAGAGTCATTGAATGGTTAAAAAGTGTGATTATATAGTGAAAAATACATTCATAAAGACATGAATAGAATTATGGGCTTGAATGAGCCTCATTTGTGTATTATGTGAGAAATTTTCATCCAATATGATTATAGTAGATTGAAAATATTAATTTTTTACCTAAATCTACATATAGAATGTTGTCCCAAATAAAAAAAATTATGAATTTTAATGTCAATTTCATAGAATTTTCTAAACTAAATGATATGTTTTCATTAGTGGAAACAACAATAGGAGATCAAGATATTGCATGGTATAAGTGTGTTGATCAATTTAAAATTTTATGTTCCATTCATAAAATGGATATTTCTTCATTAGTATTGTAGAAAAATCATATATTATATGAAAATGAAATTTTAGGAAAAATATGTATATATCAATGTTTTGAAATATGTATTTTAAAGTAATAAATATATTTTGGGTTGATCCAAAAGTATATAAAAGCTTCATTAAAATTATAATTATTATTCAGTTTGGAAGGTATTATTTTAAAATTTAAAATTATAAAAATTTATTGTTTCAATATGCTTCAATTAAAAAAAATCACTTTTATTTTTGAGGAATAATTATTGTAAAATGATATAAAAATTTATTATAGATCACTTTTTAAAAATATCTTGGAGTCTAATCATGTAATTTATCTCTAAACATTCTTTATCAATAAGTATATGTTAATATAAATAATCCATTTTCATGGGTTTTCCGAAAACTCAATATTTCCTTAATACAAGACATTTTTTATAGTGAAAAAAACATTTAAGAAATGGAATGAAATATGCATCTAGATTTTATTCATGGTTTTAGAATTGTGTGATATTTCAATTCCCTAAATCATATCTTAGTTTCAGAGCTAGAGTGAAATAAGTATTCGTGTGTGTCTCCCCTTATATAATAGGTTTTAGTTTACAAATAAGGTCCAGAAACATATATTTGGGATACTATTATCTCATTACAATGAGAATCAATAATAAAATGCGATCAAGGATAAAACTAATAACTATATAACATGGAATTACATAAAGATGTTAACCATGAAATAATAACTAATGTTATAACCTAGTATACCCTAGATATTCGTAAATTATAAGTCAAAACATTGATCTCCATGGATAGTAGATCATATTAATGGGATATATAAATATTATAATAATTTAGGATGTAAAGAACTGAAATTTCCATGTATTTTTTTTAATAAATGGGCATTATATGAGTCCACAAAAATTAACGACACATGATTCCGAGGCCTGGAGTGTCTGGATTGAATTTCTGAACATTTTTTTGGGTATGTTTAATAAACGTATGGGTGAGTTTTTTTAACTTTTGAACCGGTGTGCGGAATTGAAATCCGAGGGCATCGTTGAACTCGTAGTACCGATATTTGCATAAGGAGACTTTCACCTAGACGACAGTTGGATGAGGGTGAAAGGTAGTTTTTGGGTTTTTCGTAAAGGAATAAAATATAAATAAAATTGTGAAAACATTTTATTTTTATTTGCAACACCCATGTGGGTGTTGGGAGGTGGGGTCCACCGGAACCAAACCTCCATGTAGAAGCTGAGAAGTGGGGACCACCAGAACATAACCTCTCACTAGAGGTTATGGTGGTGGGGACCACCTGATCACAACCTCCCATGAGAGGTTATGGTGGTGGGGACCGCCCGAGGCCTAAACCTCTTGAACTCCCCTCATTATGGAGAAAAACCTCTCAACCCCCTCATTAATGTGGGGAACCCTCTTGACTACCTCCATATTAATGATGCCAACACACATACCTTTAATATTCCAACCATTGGTATCCTCTCTTTTTAATTTTTCCAACACAACCCATTTATTATTTCTGTTAATTAATCCAACATTGAATAGCCAACAAATTAAATAGTTAAATATATTTTATTTGGTTGGCTATTCATTTATTGGAAAAGGAGGATTAGGGAGAACTTGGGAGAAAGCTCTCCAACAAAGAACCTCACCTCCAAACAAAGAACACTCCTCCAATGAAGAACATTGACCCCCTTCGGCCTTCTTCCTTAGGACTTCTTATGATGTGGGATGTCCTCATCTATGACGAATCGACGACCGTACTACCTTCTTGCGCCAACTTCATCATGAGAATGAGGTAGGGGTTTATTTCTATAAGATTATCGCTTCTCATGTTCTCCCCTTCTTATTCGTTTACGGGATTGGGAAAAGAGATTAACATGATTTTTTGGGAAATGATGTTTTAAAATATCTTTCATAAATGTTCATTCTTCGTTCTTTGTGAACCACTTGATACCACTCTAAATGCGGAGGGTGCGGGCCAAACAAACATGGCCTGACCCCTCCACCGTTCTTTTTTGATATGTTCTTCGAAATGAATGAGGGTGAAGACGGCGACCAAAGAAACGATGCCGCCATCCACGGCCTCTGCAACCCGCCCCACCCCAAGGCACTTCCCCCTTTTGGCCGAACTGACCCCATGCCCATATGAGCAACCCGCGGCCGGACCGAGCCGCTGCACCACCCCGGGTCGAACCCCCTCGCTGCACCACCGTCGTATGTTGTGCCGAAATGATACACTGCCACCATCCAACGTGCCAATCCACTGTCCAGGACGAGCCAAGTTGCACTACCGTCATGCCGATTCGCCGCTCCGCTATCGTGTCGAGCCGCCATGCTGCTGCCATCTGCAGAGTCGGACCACCAGCTCGCGACCGGACCACCGCCACCCGAACGGGCCACTGTCTTGCGTCCGCACTCCCACAACCTGACTGGACTACCATCCTGCAGTCGGACCGCCACCCCTCGCGTGGTAGGACTGCCACCCCGCGGCTGTACCGCCACCTCACGACCGAACCGCCGCATTACGGTCTCTCGCCGTCCTCAGCCGAGCCGAGCCGCCCCGCACCCTGGCAGCACCCCTTGGCTGAGCTGCCCTCGCAGCACTCTCTGCTGGCCCTTGCGGCCTGTCGGGCCAGGCCGACCCGAGACAGGTTGGCCCAGGCCGGGTCGGGCTGGGTCGGTTCAACCGGATCGGACAAGACTCGGGCCCACTATGACTCATCTACTTTATTTTGGCTATAACATTGGTACCAGAATTCTGTTTTTTAAACCGTCAATGGCACTAGAAATCAGGGAGCGAGACAGTCCCCTTGACTATATCCCTCTAGAGTTTTGTATTATAATAGGAAATGGTCAGGTAGGATCGAGCATGAATCCAACCAGGCCCCTAGGACTAAAAGAATAATAAATCACAGACCGGGCGTCCGATTGACACGCTGACTATTACGTTGAGATCCCCATGACGTGGCGGACCATTGAGATACTTTTTATGGGACTTAGTGGCAGTTGGAGTATTGACTAGTAGCATGTGGATATGATCTTATCAGAGAAGAGTGAGCATAGTGCAGAGACTTAGTGGCTGGATGAGACTTTATGACTGCTGACTGTTTCGACATAGAGTGACTCGACTCAACCAGTGGGGAGCACATTTGGGACGTGAAATACCCACAGTGGGGATCCCCTAGGTGACAAGGAAAACCAACGGTACTCGACAGGAGGAGTACCTCAGTAGGCTATGAGGGGAAGCACCTCTGTGTGACGCGGCAGACCCATAGTAGGCAGCACCTCTGTGTGATGAGGCAGACCCACGGTACTCAACAGGAGAATTAACTCATAAGTCCAAGGTTAGGGGGGAAGCACCTCTATGTGACGCGGTAGGCCCACAGTAATTGACATAAGAGGATTTCTCCAACAACCAATGAGTTCTTCGTTGTGTTCAGAATGTTACATGATACTACCCCTAGAATAAATCTTAGTTCGAGCTAAGCCATTATCTCTGTGTTTTATTCATGATTGAGATGGATTAATTGATAACATAGGTATATGTATGAGCATATACCTAAGTAAGGTTGTCTGTTGATTTCATACATTGCGGTTTACCCTTGGTAGATTTTTGTGAGACCTTGAGGGTCTCGGGGTCCCTAATGAGTATCGTTATACTCAACACTACATGGGCTATGCCCGCACCTTTTTGTGTTGGATGCAGACGATGGGTAGCACTGACTGAAGCCGAGAGTACTAGGACTGGACGATACCTGGATGTGGACCTTACTATGAGTCGGTACATGGATGGATGTGGAGTGTTGAGGAGGTGATCTAAACCTACACTTTATGTAGGAACCTTGAAGGACGACCCAATAGCTGACATTCCATTTTATTCAGTTGTATTGAATCATAGTTGTACTTGTACTTTCCAGTTGGTCTTGTATTTTGGGCCTTTTTACTATCAACACTCTTTTATTATATTGTTTACTTTTTGTTTTGTCCAACTGTGTTCTTTCTTGTGTGTGTGTTTATAGGTTATAAAGGAAATGCCTTCCCATTTTTAAGCAATTACACCTTTTGTGCTAGTCGCCATCCCCTGGCCTATGATAGGCGGGCTTGAGGTAGTCACAACACAGGCCTCGGGGGACAGGTTATGAAAAATCAGTATCAGAGGAGTCGGTTCTTCCGCAGAACTAAGACTCTGATCTTTTTCGTGAAGCAATAGTGTTAACTGTAGTGAGTGTGGTTTTCAGTTCATGGAGTCCATTATTGGTGCGGCGGCTGACATATCCATACACCTAGACCCTGACTTCTTATTTCTGACTTAGTGCATGAAAACAATGATTGTGTGTGTGTGTTCAAAAGTTTTCTTTGTGATCTTTTTGAGTCAGCTCACCAGGTATAACATTCATCTCACCAGGTATATCTTTTGACTATGGGGCACCTGTTTCATTTCAAGATTCCTCCACACAGACAACCATCTAAACTTCTGATAGTTGTACGCACTAATAGCCCACTGAGCGATGAGGCCTTGGTGCATAGACCTTTTCCAGTCTAGGCACCAATAGAGGCACCATCAGTACCACTCCCCATTGGGCCACTGATGCCACCAGCCCCAGTAGCAGACATTACACAACGCTTGATCTCATTGCATGAGTTCCAGTGCTAGAGGCTACCTAGGTTCAGGGGATATATGAACCCACAGGCGGCTGAGGATTGGCTTGAGGCTGTGGTGAGAGTTTTACGATTGGTAGGGACACCTACCGATCTCATGGTGATTTTGTCTGCCAGCCTTCTACAGGAAAAAATGGGTAGATGGTGGATCTTAATGCTTTAGGTCCATGATGTGGTGACTCTTCTCTGGTAAGACTTCGAGATCCTATTTCGGGCAAAGTTTGTTCAAGCGACTCTTCATACATTGTGCATACATGAGCTACATCATCTACAGTAGGGCAGCATGGCTATCGCTTAGTACTCAACGAGGTTCACTGGCCTCTCATGCTACACCAAAGATATGGTGTGGGACCCTTTATTCAGGGCCCATACCATTTAGAAGGGACTTAGGTGGGAGATAAGGGCTTTAGGGTTCTCACTCAGCATCAAGATGCCGACGGGTGTGTTAGAGAGAGCCCACATAGTGAGAGTTTCCTTGCTGAGAAGTCACCTGCAGTGAGACCCACTACCATTCATCATGTAGAAGAGTCTTATATGGCTGGCAGTAGATAGATTTCGCAGAGATCCAAGAGAACCATACATATAGGTGGACGGCCGCATTACTCAGGATCAGTTGTGCGGGGAACCCGAAGCAGATAAATTCATACCAGGAGTGGGCAATGTTATGCATGGGGCGGGCAGGGTCACATGGCTCATGACTGTCTGACTCACTATTCAGATGATCAACAGACGGTCAAAGGAATGCCCAGGCAGAGACAGAGGTTCAACTGAGGAGGTCCACAGGGAGAAGGAAAATGTGGAAGAGGAGTTGGTCGTGTAGCTGGCGGTGGGTGACGATTTGAGATGTCACCGCCGCCACCACAAGGAGGTCCACCCTGACCGAAGAGAGTAGGTGGACTGGGGAGAGCTCAGCTTTAGGGAGCTGAGGCCTAAGATCACGGTGCTCTGGAGATGATATGAAAAACAATATATGTCTACTCCACCATAGCTGTAGTACTTATAGACACAGGTTCCTATCATTATTTCATTGCCACATCCCTCGTTCGGATCTCGAATATTTTGATAGAGAAGTTAGCTCGATCCTTATGGCTAGAGACTCTTATGGGAGAGGATTCAATGATTATGCACTGGTGCTGGCAGTGTGAGCTTACTCTAGGAGGTGAGAGCATCTATTGGGATCTCCTAGTAGCAGTGCTGAGGCCCAATGACGCCATCTTGGGTATGGACAGGTTAACTATAGTCCATGCACAGATTGACTGTATTAGGCACAAAATGCAGTGTGTTCGTACATATGGGACCAAGTTTACCTTCACTGGCGAGAAGGATGCCTATGCAGCACAAGATGGACTTACCCAGAGGATGGTGCAGCCGATCAATCATTAGTTGGCTTGCCTTAACCTCAGAGAGGTTTATGTGGGGAGTTCGAGTTATCATGTAGTGGTGGACCAGTATGCATATGTTTTCCCTGATGATGTTCTAGGCCTACCTCCTCACACAGATGTGGAATTTTACATTGACTTGTATCCAGGGATGACACATATATCTACTCCAGCATATTAGATGTCTAACGTGGAGCTTCGTTAGCTGGGGGTACAACTGGAGGACTTGCATGGGAAGGGATTCAACCAGCCCATTGTTTCTCCTTGGGCAACCCCAATTCTGTTTTCCAAGAAGGCAGATAGAAGCTTGAGGATTTTGGTTGACTTTCGGCACCTGAACCGGGTGACCATGAAGAACAAGTACACACTTGAGGATTGAAGTCTTCTTTGATCATCTGAAGGGAGAACGAGTGTTCTCAAATATAGAACTCAGATCAGGTTATCACCAGCTAAGAGTACAAGATGAGGATGTGCATAAGACGACCTTCAGGTGTAGGTACTACCACTATGAGTTCATGGTTATTCTATTCGGCGTAACCAACACTCCAGTAGTGTTCATGGGACTCATGAACATGATATTTCAGCCATACCTTGATTGTTTTGTAGTAGTCTTCAACGATGACATTTTGATCTACTCAGCGACTGAAATGGAGCATGCCTATCATTTTCGGGTAGTACTGGACACACTCCGAGAGCACCAGCTTTATGGTAAGCTCTCAAAGTACCAGTTTTGGATCCGAGAGGTTCACATTCGGCGACATGTCATATCAGAGGCTGGATTTGCAGTGGATCCCATGAATATTGAGGCGGTACTTGCTTGGGAGCCACCTATGAGTGTGGAAGAGATACAGAGTTTCCTAGGTTTGGCTGGATATTGAAAGAGGTTTGTGTCATACATCTCCATAGTTGTTGCACCACTATTATCCTTGAAAAATAAGGGGAAACCCTTTGTTTTGTTGGAGAAATGCCAGCAGAGTTTTCAAGAGCTGAGGCAGAGGCTGACTAGTGCCCCCATCTTGTGGATTCCAGAGGAGGGCGTAGGGTACATAGTTTACTAAGACACATCAGGGACCGAACTCAGATGTTTCTTAATGCAGGAGCGAGAATTGATTGCATATAGTTCTCAACAGCAGAGACAACATGAGAAGAACTATGCTACCCATTAAGTGCAGTTAGCAGCAGTGGTCTTCGACTTGAAGATGTGGCGACACTATCTGATGGGAGAGTGTTTTACTGTGTACTCTGATCAGATGAGTCGTAGGAATATCTTATCCCAGAAAGACATGCACCTAAGACAAAGATGTTGTCTTGACTTCCTCTAGGACTATGAATTCGAGATAGTCTATACTCCTGTGAAGGGGAACATTGTAGCATATGCACTCAGTAGGAGGTCAGATATACAGCTGCTAGGCGAGGTGATGAAGTAGTTGGCTACTTTGCAGATATCCTTCATGGAATGTGATGGAGCATATTTTCTTCAGTCTCTTACAGTCACTCCCCCACTTCTTCAGTGAGTCAAAGAGGTGCAGCATGGGGACATAGACTTCGAGACATAATGTTCACAGATATCCACATGACATGCACCTAATGGATTTTTTGAAGGTGGGGAGCACATCATTCTCTTCAAAGAATATACCATGGTACCAGTGTCACATCAGGATGAAGTGTTGAGGGAGTTCCACACTTCCCATCTAGTGGTACATCCAGGAGTGGTGAAGATGTACTGGGATCTCCAATGATAGCACTAGTGGCTAGGAATGAAGAAGGTTGTAGCCGAGTTTGTCTCTTAGTGCATCACTTATCAGCAAGTGAAGGTGAAGCATCAGGTACCAGCAGGCTTGGTTCAGCCTTTAGTGGTCCCAGATTGGAAGTGGGGTGGGATATACCTGGACTTCGTGACAGGACATCCACGTACATCCAGGGGACATGACTCGATTTGGGTGATCGTCAACTGACTAACCAAGTCACACCACTTCCTACCGATCATAGAGAATGGTTCAGTGGAGAGCTTGGGATGCCTCTATGTGTAGGAGATTGTACAGCTACATGGGGTACCTTCGACGATTGTGTTAGATTGTGACCCATGTTTTACTTCCTGTCTATGGAAGGGGTTGTAGGAGGATTTCAGACCACATGTTTGTTTGAGGATCACCTTCCAACCTCAGACGGATGGCCAGACTGAGCAGATCATTCAGAGCCTCAAGGACATGTTTCATGCTTGTGTCCTCGACTTCATTCACAGTTGGGAGGATCATTTAACTTTGGTAGAGTTTGCATAAAACAGTAGTTATCACTCCACCATTGGGATGGAACCATTTGAGGTGTTGTATGAGCGACCTTACAGATTACCCTTGTGCTGGATTGACCCAAGAGAGTCAGCTCTTGTGGGACGAGAGATGGTATGGGCTACCACAGAGAAGGTTCAGATCGTCTAGGTGCAGATAAAGGCTACAGAGAGCAGGAAAAAGTCATATGCTAACAGAAGATGGAGACTTCTGGAGTTCGAGGATGGGGACCACGTCTTTCAATGGGTCTCACCTAGATGACTTATATAGAGATTTTTCCAAGGTGGCAAGTTATCTCCAAGATTAATTAGACCTTTTCAGGTCCTCAACAGATTTAGTGAGGTAGCATACCGCTTAGCTCTTCCACCATAGTTGCACCGGGTGCACGACTTCTTCCACGTATCCCAACAAAGGAGATATGTGAACGAAACCTCTCACATCATCGACCATGGAGAGCTGGACATCAACGATGGGGTGAATGTTACAGAGTTTCTAGTAGATATTGAGGATCTGTAGTAGTGGGTCCTTCATGGATTGTTGATACCTCTGGTGCGTGTTCGCTGGCAGTATTGGAACATCCAGGAGAGCACATGGGAGTGGGAGGATCATATGTGTGCTCAGTACCCTCACTTATTCCCTTAGTTTTGAGTTGTGGCTTACGGGGACATAGAGCCCTGATGTGGGGTGAATGTAAAGACCTGGAATTTAAATTTATTTTTTTAATAAATGGGCATTTTACGAGTCCGCGAAAATTTACCACACATGATTCCGAGCCCCGAATTGCCCGGAATGAATTTCTGAACATTTTTTCGAGTATGTTGAGTAAACGTACGAGTGATTTTTTTTCTAACTTTTGAACCATATCTTGGAATTGAAATCTGAGGGTACTATTGAACTCGTAGTGCCAATTTTTTCTTATGGAGACTTTCACCTCGACGATAGTTGGTCTTAGTGAAAGTTAGTCTTTGGGTTTTTCTTGAAGGAATAAAATAAAAATAAAATTGTGCAAATAATTTATTTTTATTTGCAACACCAATGTGGGTGTTGGGAGGTGGGGTCCACTGGAACTAAACCTCCATGAAGAAGTTGGGATGTGGGGACCACCAGTCCTTAACCTCTCAAAAGAGGTTATGGTGGTGGGGACCACCAAAACCTAACCTCTCATGAGGGATTTTGGTAATGGGGACCACCCGAGGTCTAAACCTCTTGAACTCCCCTCATTATGGAGAAAAACCTCTCAACCCCCCCATTAATGTAGATGAGCATCTTTACATCTCCCACATTAATTGTGGCAATGCACATACATTTAATATTCCAACCCTTGGTATCCTCCCTTTTTAATTTTTCCAATGCAACCCATTTATTGTTGCCAATTAATTAATCCAACATTAAATTTCCAAAAATTTAAATAGCTAAACATAATTTATTTGGATGTCTATTCATTTTCTGGAAAAGGAGGATTAGGGAGAACATGGGAGAAAGCTCTACAAAAAAGAATTTCAACTCCCAACGAAGAACGCTCTGCCAACAAAGAACACTGACCTCCTTCAACTTTCTCCCTCAGGACTTCTTCTGAAATGGGACATCCTCATCTACGGAGAATCAATGACCGTACTACCTTCTTGCGCCAAAATCATCAAGCGAAAGAGGTAGGGGTTTATTTCCATTTGATTATCACATCCCATGTTCTCTATATATAATTCTATTGCGGGATTGGCAATAGAGATTAATGTGGGTTGTGGGAAATAATGTTTTAAAATATCTTCCATACACGTTCATGTTTTGTTCTTTGTGAACCGCTTTCTACCACTCCAAACGCGGAGGGTGCGGTCCAAAAGAACATGGTCGGACCCCTCCGCCATTCTTTTTTGTTGTGTTCTTCAAAATGGAGGAAGGTGATGAAGGTGAAGAAGGCAATAGAGACGCCACCCGTGACCTCCGCAAACCGCACTGCCCCACGACACTTCACCCTCCAGGCCGAACTGGCCCTATGCTAAGCTGTGCCACCCACAGCCGGACCGATCCACCGTGCTGCCACCGTCTATCATGCCGAGCTGTGGCGCACCCACCGTTTGCCGAGCCGCGCCGCTGTCTGGGATGAGCCGAGCCATGCCGTTGCTGTGCCGAGCCGCCGCACCACCACCGTCCGCCGAGCCGGACCACCATCCCATGACTGGACTGCCACCTCATGGTCGGACCTCTGTCCCATGGCCTGACCAATTCCCCTCGCGTGGCTGGACCACCACCCCGTGGCCATACTACTACCTCTCGGTTGGACTGTGGCCCTACGGTCTCGCACCGTCCTCATTCAAGCCGAGCCGCCCCGTGCCATCGCAACACCCCTCGGCCGAGCATCCCTCATGGCACTCTCCGTGGGCCCTCATGGCCTGTCGGGCTAGGTCGACCCAAGCATGGTCGACCCAGGCCAGGTTGGGCTGGGTCGATCCGACCGGGTCAGACTAGACCCGGGCCCACTACGACTCATTTACTTTCTTTTGGCCATAACTTTGGCACCAGACGTACTTTTGATGAACCATCAGCAGCGCTTGAAATCATGCAGCTAGATGGTCCCTTTGATTATACCCCACTGGAGTTTTGAATTGTGATGGGAAACAGTCAGGTTGGATCGAGCATGAATCCAACCGGGCCCCTGGGACAAAAAGGCTAATAACTCACAAACCAGGCATCCAATTAACGTTCCATCTATTACGTGGAGATCCCTATGATGTTGTGGACCCTTGAGATACTCATCGTGGTACTTCATGGAAGTTGGAGTATCGGCCAATAGCTTGTGGAGCGGATCATCCTGGAGACGACTGAGCATAGTGCAAAGTCTTAGTGGCTGATTGATACTTGACGACTGTGGACTATTTCGACTAGGTTTTACTTTACTGGCCCAGTGGGGAGTGCCTTGATGATGTGACAGACCCACGGTGGGGAGCGCCTTGGTGACGCGACAGACCCACATTACTCGACAGGAGGAGCACCTTAGCAGGCTATGAGGGGGAGTGCCGCTGTGTGAAATGACTAACCTATGGTGGGGAGCACCTCTGTGTGACGCGGCAGACCCACGGTACTCGACAGGAGGAGTACCTTGGCAGTCCAAGGTTAGTAGGAGGCACCTTTATGTGATGCGGATGTCCCACAGTACTTGACGAGGGAGGAGATCTCTAGCATCCGAGGAGTTCAACGTTGTGTTCAAAATGTTACTTGATACTACCCCTTGAATAAATCCTTGTTTGAGCCGAGTCAATATCTCTGTGTTTTCCTCATGATTGAGATGGATTACTTGATAACTTAGGTATATGCATGAGCATATACTTAAGTAAGGTTGTCTGTTGATTTCATACTTTGTGGTTTATCCTTGGGGGATTTTTGTGAGACCTTGACAATCTCGGGGTCCCTACTGAGTATCATTATACTCACCCCTATACGAGCTATGCCCGCACTTTGTTGGGTTGGATGTAGATGATGGAAAACACTGACAGAGGCTGAGAGTACCAGAACTAGATGGTTACTGGAGGTGGACCTTTTGACGAGTCAGTACATTAAGGAGACGGACGTACGAGGAGTGTTGAGGAGGCGATATGTACCTACCTTTCAGGTAGGAATCTCAGAGGATGACCTAATAGATGACTTTCCATTTTCTTCAATTGTATTGTATCACAGTTTTACATGTACTTTACAGTTGGGCTTGTATTTGGCCCCTTTTACATTCATCACTCTTTTGTCATACACTTTACTTGGTGTTTCATCCATATGTGTGCTTTCTTGTGTGTGTGTTTATAGGTTATAATGTCAATGCCTTCCCAATTTTATAGATTTACGCCTTTGGTACTAGTCGTCAGCCCCTGTCCTATGGAAGACGGGTTTGGGGTAGTCACGACACGATCCTCGGGGGACGGGTTATGACATAGGAAGATCTATTAACCATAGGGTGAATTAACATATCCTAGTACAACATATATCTCTATGATCGACTTGTTAAGATCAACCACCAAACATAAGAGATTTTCCTTTCACACCCAGTCCATGAACTATAAAATCCCGAGATTTTTTAAAATGTCATCTTTCAAATTAATTTATTTTTTTAATAACTTGAGTTAGACATAGTGACATTTTAGATTTAATTATATGTAACAGTAGTTTTATCTTGAATTGAACATACCATAGAGATTCCTCTAAAAATTCTGTCACACAAATGGTTGATTTTTTCTGGATAACAATATACTATTAATATTATTATATTACAATATAGTTATTACCTAGATGTTGATAATGAAATGAATAAATATTATTATAAAAATTATGAAAATATGGTTTAAAAATGTAAATATAATTTATTATTTTGTGACTAATTTATTAGAAATTAAAATAAATACCAATTTAATTTAAAGGAGGTATTTTTTTAAAACATTTTTTAGGACCAAAATGTAGTTTTGTCTACAAGACATAAATTAATCATTGTTGGTGAAATATATTATTGAAATATATATTTTTTATATTTAATAAAATAATTTTCAATTCATATAATTCTTTTTATAGGCTTAAAATAATAATTAATCCAATTTAAATCATAAAATGATGTATTTTTTTAAAAGGTAGTTTTGCCGGCTTTTACTAGAAAGAATGATATAAAAATAAAATTTTAAAATTTTACAAATTTTATTATTGAGAAACACTTCTATTTTAAAATTTGAATATATAAATTTACTTTGGTTAATTTTTGAAACTTTTTTGAGATCTTTCATATTTTAATTACTAGTAAATGACACCGAACATTAATTGAAAACTGTATTTTCATCCAAATTATTTTTATTGTTAAATTATATTTTAAATTGGTTTAAAATTATAAGTCGTTTAGTTATAAATTAATAAATCAAATTTATGTCATTTTAATTAATTTCCCATTGAATTTGGATATAAAAACATTTTAATAATTTAAAATTTTTATCATTAAAACTCATTATCTCATCCCATATGAAGGATAAATTTTAGTTTATTTTATTCTAGTTCTATGATTTTAATTTTAATGAAAATGATCAATATTTTAAATCATATTAATATATAATATAAATTAATATAAACTTATTTTTTGACTAAAAATATTATTGAAATCAGTTGTAATTAATTACAATGATTGAGGTAAAAAGCCAGTTTACTATGTAGTTATACTTTAATCTCAAGGGGCCAAATGTCCTATAAACCTCTCTAACACCCATTATCTGGAAATATATCAACTAATATGTCCATTTTATTAATTTTTATGTGTTATTGAGGATATTATTCAATGAATATGACCCATATAATAAGTTATGAAATGAAATACACATAAAATGTACCTTTCTCTTTATTTTCAATAAATATTTGAGGATATGGAAAACTATATAGGTTTGGTTGTAAATATTATTTTTATATAAAATTGAATTTTTTATCATAATAATTTATTTTTATTTTTTATATATGATATATTTTGATTAAATTTTTATGAAATTCCAACACATGGATTATTCAATTATGAATAAAATAAAATAAATAATAATAAAAATATTACAACTATGGTAAAGAGAATGATTTTATTGTTCATTTATTTATTTTTGAATATATCCTAATACATATTTGTGAAATTAATATATTTAAATTTCATTTTTTATTGTTTTTTTTAAAAAATTATTAAATACTTTTTTTTCAAAATGTACATTAAGATCATTTTATTATAAATTATATTTTATTAAATTATATAAAATTGCTAAAAATATATATATACTATAAAGATATTTTTAGATTATATTAAATATAATATATGATCCATCAATAAACTAATTTATATTTTATAATGAACATACTGACCCACAAATAATAAAAATAATGTTTTCATGGTTAGGGTTAAAAGAATATTATTGTTTTTCACAAGCCCTTCTATTAATTGTTTTTCAAAAAAATTGTATTTTTATTTAATGTTTTTGATTGAATATTTAAAATCAAAGTTTCTAAATTTTATAATATATCTCACATTAATTGAGCAAAATCTTTTGAATTAAGTATGAAAGAAAACTATTAACCTTAATCTAAATCCAAAATGAAAAAAATAATGAAAAATAGGTGTTAACGAATAATATGTTTTAAAATGAATTTGTTTTTGGTGGTGTGAGTTTCAATGGACCATAGTTCCCCATCACTCCCTTATTTTTTATTTGTTAACGAGATTAGGTAAGGGAGACCTGCAAACAGTGTTTAATTTATTATATTTATATGAATGCCACTGCTCCTCCACTATAAAGGGGAAATCACTCCCCCACCCCATTCTTCACACCTGTAAATCATTTTGAATCTTGAAAACCCTACCCAAATAAAATCCAAATATACCTCCTCTCATATAATAATTCTAATTTTGGGCATAAATCAAATGATGGAAGTCCTTTGATGCAAACCATCAGAAGTCACCCGAATAAGAGGCAACATTCTTCAATTAGCACTTGGTTTTTATGTCATTCTCCCACAATAAGTTATTATTATTTCATGATTATATAATAACCTTAGTATCCTAAATATACTAATTCATTGTTATGTTATGTGTATGACCTATACCAACACACACTTCCATCAAATGGGGTACATAGTCATCATTCTTGTGTACGGCAGACTAGCGGCTCACGAACTAAAGTTGTTCGTTCCACCATTACCACCTTTTAATGATTTAGAATAATTATTGATTTATATTTTATATTTGATATATATTATTTTTATAATTTCATTATTATTTTTTAATTATTTTATATCTTATACTTTCATTCTTTTCTTTTTTGGGAATACGATAATATCTATTGTGAATGTGTGGAAAACTACCTCATCAAAGAGATGTGATTCATTCCTGATATACTTATAATGCATTAAAGATGGTTTTAATAAACATATATGATAAAAATGAAATATATATTATATTAATAAGATAATTATCTTTATGTAAATTTAATATATCACTTTATTTCTTATATTTCCACACATTGAAAAAATTTGATAATGTCGGTTTTGGACGTGTTGGCTTCCTCCTCCTCAAAGTGATGTGATTCCTTCACACTCATGTAATATATTAAGGATGAGTATAAAAAAATATGTGATATAAATGAAAAATTTATTTTATTAATGACATAATTATATATAATCACATATAACATTTCATTTTATTCTTTCCATTACACATGCTAAAATTGTGATAACATCTTTCATAGAATTGTGGACTAGCACAACCTCAAAGCGTAGTGATTCTCCCATTTTCATCACCACATCACAATAAAATTATACATAAGTATATATAAATAAATAATAATTTATTTATGTTATAATTATCATTATATAAATATAAATGCTACCTATTTTCTTCAATAGCAATTATTGACAAATGGAATCATTACTCATGGGTATGTATGACCTACCCTCTCCATGATCGTAATGTTGGTTCATTTTACCTAAACATATTTGATTATTGATTATAAAATTAAAATTGATGTAAAAAATTTGTTTATTATTTCAGGATCATTACTCTTTATATGTTTAAATAAAGACCTCATTGACCTTAGTCTAAAACGAATGTCATTTTTGGCACATAACCTGAATATGGTCCAAACATCTAACATAGATCTAATTGATTAAGTAATTATATATAATTTTTTTATAAGTGAAATAATTCTAATAATAAAATTGGAAATGGTTTTCAATAATGTAAATATTTAACATAATTTTATTATTCAAGATGACAAGGAACAAGCTTGAAAAATCTGACTTAAGGTAAGTGATTTTTGTCTTACATTTTACATTGGTGAGATAAATGTCATATTCATAAATTAACAATTATGTATGGTGTATATATTTCACAATTTGATATATTATATCATTAATTAATTTATATTAATAGTATAAAATATTTTCATTTGATGGTTATTAATTTTGGGGTTTTTTATTCATATTATACCATAGTTGTAAGGGGTGTTGTATGAATTTACGTTCCATTGAGACTTTTTTTATTATGCACAAAATTAATTTTATATAGTGTATATACAAACATATGACATGTTATATCATTAATGAAATTCATTTCATGATATTAAGGAATTTAATTTATTTAATTATTCTAGGGATATCATGAATCAAAATTTACTCAAGAAGTAAGGGGTTTTTTCATCTCACATTTATTTCGGTGAGATACATTCCATAGTTACCACATACTTATATTTATATGGATTTATATATCCATTTAAGGATATACCTTTCATGGGGGTTTACAGTTTCATTGTTTCCAAAGTGGTAATGGATTTTTTCATAGTTTTCATTCATTGAGATGATTGTTATGTTATACATCTCTTTTATTTTATGGGGTGTATATACTACTCATTTAAAATTATATATCATTAATATAATTATTATAATGATATTATAAGTTTCATTTAATATTATTCCTTCATGATAATTATTATTGAAAAAATTCAATGTGATATTGGACACTTTGAATGTTTAAGGATTATTTTCCTCAAGGAAGATTATTATGATATTTTAAGGGAATTTTCCATAATCAAAATCAAAAACACATTTTTTAATTATACTATATTGGGGATATTTTGAGTTTATACCATCCTAATTATTTATTTAGATTATTATTATTATTATGAATATATTATTAAAGAAGTCGTTTCATTTCCATGGGTTAATCATGTTTCAATAAGATTTTTGTGGGCGCTTTTATTTTTCAAGGGATAACCTTTTTTCAAATATATTGAAAAAAAACATTTTTTTACATGGGTTAAACATGTTTCAAAGAGGTTTTCATATAACCTATTTCTTTTACAATATTTAATCAAGTTATGAAATAGCTAATTTTTTTTCATATGATTTTTTAATAAAATGAAGTATTTAATGTGGTATGAATTCATAATGGTGTTTGGACATTTTATTGGTTGTAAAATTATAAAAAATTATGGGGGGGGGTAACATGATAAAAAAACTATTGGGGGTTTCTAGATTATCCAGGGATGGGTGGGGATATGATACCCCTCTAATAAATTAGGTATGATCTTCGACTATACAAATATTCCATTTGTAAGAGTTAATTCAAAATTATGTCCCCTGTTACATACATGTTTTATTTATTCGTTATATGGTTTTATAATTTTTTAATAATCAAGATTGGTATAACATGGTTCATGATTATTTATTCTAATGAACTAATCATTTTATATGTTTTCATATTTGATGATTCTGGTATTGATGGGTATTATTTTTATTTATGATTCACTCAGGCACATTGAATAGGTCATAATAACCTTATGTAATCTTATTCACATTTATTAAATTACATTATTGTTACTTATTGTTACCTTTATTGATCATCAGTTCTCACACATCATATGTTTCCTTTAACACATGTTTTAAAGAATTATTTTTAACAAGTTATGTCTAGAATGGAATTATTATGTATAAGGATGATGTCTTAATATGAAATATAAATGTTGGTTTGAGTGGGAGAAATGATCATTTAAATTCATGTGAATTTTGGTTGTATAGTTTTCTCTTAATTATATAAAACTATAAACCTAAAAGGTCCTCCTGTATGTATGTGATAAATCCTTTCCTTTTTATGTTATAAGGATTGATGGAAGAAAACTGGGTCAAAATTATTAGCATAAAATATGGAAATGTAAATTTATTTATTTCATTATAGGATCCAGGAGTGTGGGTCCTGATCTATTACAGTTGGTATCAAAGGTTATATTAAATGACATTGGATATTATTATTTTTTCATGTGAGTTTATATTAAGAGCCACAGATACTATGATAGTTCAATAAGAATAACGATGATCATTAGTCCAATGTCATGGAAACCTCATTTATGTGTATTAAGTAGTAGAAATGAAATTGAGGTTATCAATGATATTTTGGGAGAAGTTTTTTTTGGTTAGTGTATTTTTAACTGCCAGGATCATCATGAATTGTTTTTTGGGATGATTTAACTTTTAATATTAATGAAAAAAGGGGAATTTCCATACAATGGGTGAAAACACATCACATCCAGCTAGATGGTGGGGCATGGACACATTGCTGGAAGATGATAACAGTTTCGTGTACTTCCACTAGCCTACACTATGTATTGGATACAATTAAAATTATTTTTTAAAGGTAATGAGTATGTTTATTATAGAAACATATTGGATTTTATTTAAAAAATGATTCTTGATTTATTTTAGATTAATATATGATCAAATCATTTTAATTATTGTGTTTAGAACTTTGTTTGGAAATGTTTGAATAATATTAATGACTGTTATTTATATAATATTTTAGTTTGAAATTTGGGTTTTACTAATGAGTTTTTTAGATTTGTTTTTAATATAATTTTTTATTAATTTTGGGAATTATCTTACCATGTACTAACTATTTTTTTTGGTAAATGTAAAAAGACAGAAGGAATATATTTTTATCCCTTTTATAACTTTCTAGTCTTTTATTTTTGATTTTAATGATTCAATAATTAAACGATCATCTTGAATAATCATCATTTAGAGAAAAAGAAGACATTTTTGTACAAATTTTTAGGGTATGAAATTTTACTCACAAAGTATATATATTTCCATATTCTTTTAGTCTAGATTTTAATATATTTGCATAAAATTAATAAAATGAACATGAAATAAATTATTGTCCTATTATCATCTCTTATAATTAGATCAATGATCTTTTACACACCAATTTATATTGTGGTTTTCATTCATTGACTTAATATTTTATATGTTCTCTATCAATTTATATTAGTCAATGAGAATTAGTTTTTTCTTCTAAATCGATCTTTTAAATTCCCACCAATGCTCTCCTTATGAGGATTCCCAGTTACGTGTAAATTATGGTGATATTTAGGTTTCCAAAATAAGTTTTTTAAGAAGATATTTTATTTACACATTGTATGATGTAGGATTCTATAAGGGATTGATAAAAATTTTAATCCTTTGATAACCAAGAAAACATTCATGGGAAAAAATCATTTTAAGGGGGTTAGGATGTTACATCCAATTATTTTTGGAAATATCATCTTGAAAAATAATATAAATTATTTAACAGTTTGAGCAACATTCAATTAATAGTATATCATTCATTATAATCCAAAATAATTTAATATTTTTCTTCACATAACATTAATTTTACTCTATAACTTTTGTTACATGAACGGTGGAGTCATTCCGTACAATTATATATAACTAACAATATTATTTAACATGATAGTTATCACCATGATGTTCAGAATTTAAATAATTAATATGATTTACTATATTATGAAAATATGGTTTAAAAATTTATATAAAATAAATTATTTTGTGATAAATTAATTATAAATGAAAATTAAGACATATTGAATTTAAATGATGTGTTTTTATGAAAATCTATTTTATGACTAGAATTGTATTAATTTTGATTGATTAAATTAATCAATATTGGTGAAATATCTTAATTAAATTTATACATTATATACGCTATCAAATATTTTTAAAATAATACAATAATTTCTATCAGAATAAAATAATATTAAATCAAATTTTAAGCATAAAAAATGCATTTCTCTAAAAGGAACTTTTTTGAGATATTTAATGGATGAATTACATTAAAATTACATTTTGAAAATTTTAAAATTTATATTTTGAAAAATAAACTAAATTTTTTTAATACAAATATAAAAATTTACATTCGGTGAATTTTTTGTATTTATCTGAGAACATTAATATTTTTATGAATAGTCAATGATCGTAAATTTTTATTTAAAAATTCATTATCATATAATTTATTTATATAGATAAATTATATTTCAAATTATTTTTGACCAATAATTAGATTATTTATACATAAATAAATTCTATTTAGGTCATTGGAATCAACTTCACAATGAAATTTGATACGAAACAATTTCAATCTTTTGAAATTTTTTTATTAAAACCAAATTTCCTCTTCCTATATACGAGATAAATTTTCATTTAATTTATTTCAGTTATATGATTTGAATTTGGTAATATTTTCTAAATAATTTGAATCATAATAATATATAATTTTTCTAAACTTCAACTTAGTTTTGACAAAAAATATAAGTGAATGAAAATAAAATTAATTAAAGTGATTACGGTAATAATGAGTTCACATAGTCATCAAAATTTTATCTAAAGGGGTCAAATGACCTATGAACTTGTATAAAACCACTTGGATGTAAATATATCAACACATATATCCCTAGTATCTATTTATATGATTTATTGGGAATAAAATTCCAATAAATTGAACCATGTAATAATTTTATATAAAAATAAAAAAATGTATCTTTCTTCTTAATGTTTTATATAATGATTTTGGGATAGGGAAAACTATATAAGTTTGGTAATAAAAAATATTTTTCATGATAAATTATTATTTTTTCAGAATAATTTATATTTAATTTTTAGTCATGGTATTGTAGCATTAAATTTTTATAAAACACCAACACATGTACAATTTAGGTAATTATTACATAAAATAAATGATACTAAAAATATTAAAAGGTAAATAGAATGAATTTTTGTATTCCTCTATTTTTGAATATGAATATCTAACAACACATATGTTTGAACTTAATATATTATAAACTTATTTTCCATTATTTTTTGTAAATTAAATTTAATATATAATGTCAAAATTTACATTAATGTTATTTTATAATAAATGTTATTTAATTAAATGCTTCAAATTTACTAAAAACACTATATTATGTAAATTGATTTTTATATATTAATAAATATAAAATATTGTCCATTCAAGGGCCAATTATTCTTTTATAATGGATATATTGGCCCATAAATAACAAAAAACATTATTTTCATGGTTATTGTTAATGCATTATTTTTGGGCATTACATATGCTTCTATTAAATTTAATGTCCAACCCACATAGTATTTTTATTTTACAATTTTGATTCATATTCAAAATTAATGGGTATAAATTTAATTATAATACTAACTTTAACATATTCTTAATCAATTAATTAAAGTGGATAGAAAATTAAATACCATAATGAAAAACCAAAATGATATATATATATATAATGAAATAAATGAGTTAAAGAATAAAATGTCCAAAAAATGAAATTATTGTTTTGTGTGAGTGTTTGGTGACCATAAATACCCTAAAATACATTATATTTCAATTTTTATTAACATTATAAAATGGAATACACTCTCCCCTATTATTTACACCTATGAAGCTATTTTTTCATAAAAACATACACAAATAAACTCACAAAATCTGTAATTTTATCCTTTAAGCCTTACTTATGTAATAAATAAAACCAAGTAAATATTTTGGTGAAAACCAAAAGGATTTACACGAAGAAGTATAAAATTTATTCAATGAGGAATTATCTTTTATTTATTTCTTCACCCCTTCAAATATTAATATTACAAGATTATATAATAACCTCCTTGTAATCAACCTAAATAGATGTATTTATGTTTATGGTAATACCTATACCAGTACACACTTCCATCAAATGGGATCCAGAGTCATCTTTCTTGTGTACAACCAATTACTGCCTCATGAACTGATGACATTTATTCTTCCATTAAAACCTTTAATGGTTAGTAATAATGATGGATATATAGTTTATATTGGTAATATATGATATTTATAATTTCATTATGATTATGTAATTATTATATAACACATTCCTTCATGACTTTCATTTTTGGGGAATACAATAACATCATTTGTGGATGTGTGGACTATCACATCCTCAAAGCAATGAGATTGATCCACACATAACATGGAATGTATTAAGGATTGTAATAGTAATAACTTGTTATATACATGGAAAATATATTATATTAATGAAAAAAATATCATTTTGAATATATAATATACCAGTTTCTTTCCTATCTTTTCACACACTGAAAAAGTTATAATGTCGTTTGTGAATGTGTAAACTATCATCTCTTCAAAGTAATCTGATTAATTAGATAATTACATGTAATGTATTAAAGATTTGTTTCATAAAAATAAATTATATTAACTATATAATTATCCATTCTAACATGTGAAATACAATTTTCCTTCTTTTTATTTCACACGTAAAAAAAGTGATAATGTTGTTCGTGGACGTGGGGAATACAACCTCCTTGAAATGATTTAATATTTTTCATCACCAAGTCACAAGAATGTTATAAATAATTATATATAATTAAATAATATGGTATTTATGATATATCACTCATTCTGTAAATATAAACATTACTTTCCTTCCTTCCACAATATTCATTGAAAAAATGGGTACATTACTTATGCGTACGTACAGCCAATCACATCAATGATCGTAACGTTGGTTCATTTTTATTAACAATATATCATGATTTATTTTGAAATTAAATTTTATTTAAAAATATGAAAATTATTTAATTATTAATATTTTTTTATGGTTTAAATAATGACCTAATTGGCTTTAGTTAGCCAACGAATGTTAGTAATGACACATAAGAATAATATGGTCAAAATATCCAACCAAAAAATAATTGGTTAGGTAATTATATATAAATTTTTTAAAAATGAAATAAAATTAATAATTTAATTAAAATTTCTCTCAAGAAATTTAGTAATTAAAATAATTGTATTATTCATAATGATAATTAACAAGCATGACAAATCACACTCAAGGTAAGGTATTTTTTTTTATCATTTTTTACATCCATGAGATAAGTATAATATTCACCACTAAAATATTTATCAAGGTGTATATACTACCCCATTTGACATATTATATTATAAATTATTTTTTCTTTATTGTCTTTAAATATTTTAGTTTTCGATTATTACTTTATGAGTTTGTTATTAAGATGTTATTTTAATTATAAGGGGTTTGGTCTCAATTTACATTTCATTGGGAATTATTTGTTATTATGAACCTAATTATATTTATATATATTATATAATTCTATATGATAGGTTATAACATGAATTACATTTAATTCATGATATTTAAAGTTTCAATTGATGCTATTCATTCACTTATTGTGGGATTTAGAATGTACTCAAGTTGTAAGGGTTTTCATCGTCTCACTTTTATTTATGTGAGATACTTCTTGGATTGTTATATTATAATTTTTTTTGGATTTATCATGGATAAAATATGGGTTTACCTTTTTTTTCATTATATGTGAAGATTCTTATTTTTAGAAATATTAGTTTAAATAAATTTTTCTTTTAATTTTACACACTAATGATTTATAAAGTTATATTAATGTTCTTAAAAGATGAATTTAAAACTTTATTAATAAATCTATGGTTTTTAATTAAATTTATGGATGGTTTTTCAATTTTTTTAAACTGTATGTTTATTTCTATTAAAGTAAAAATTCAATTTATAAGTGATTTAGGTATTAATGAAGTTAAATTTGATTTATATATGACCGATTCCTTGAATTTATAATTTTATGTTGGTGTTTATAAACATATATATAGATTTGCATATATTAGAACAAATTCACATATTCTTGAGAGAATACGTGAATATGTGACTTGAATAATGTGTATATATATATTTATAACAATGATATTTGTTATATGAAATCCAAATTCATTAATTGAATTGGGTTTTAAAATTATATTTTAAAGGGGACTTCTGAAGTAAATTATTAAGGCCCAACTAGAGTATTTTTTATGTTCAATAAAGTGAATTTTAGTTGATTAAAGATTTGTTATGCTGAAAATAAAGGTTAATTTTAGGCCTCATGATTTTATTTATTTCTTCTAAATTATTTGATAAATTATGGGGATTAAAGAGGGATATGTTCTTTTAATGAATAATTGGGCTTTTATGGGAAGATGAAATTCTCATCTGTCTTTTTAAATGAAATGTGAAATCTATAAAAATAAGAATTAACATGGGAATTAAAGAATCATAATGATGAGTTCTAGTTTAATCCTCCCTTTATATCACACCACATTATTAATTAAAAAATATATAAACAATGGTCACGGTGTTGATGAAGGGAGACACTATAAAGGTATGCCAATACATGTTCCCTTTAGTATATGGTAGGATTTGGTTTCGTTGACGGGCGGTCCTACCCTACTAGGACAAAGAAATGTTTTCCTTAGTGGTTTCATGTGAAATATGTTTTTACCAAATTAGATCATGTGTCTTATATTAGGAACTATATTTTCAACTAACCATACAAGACGTAAGGAATTTACCCATGGTGCATATTTTTAATATGCTAATTTTTAATATACCAAATCTCTTTTATTAAATCTATTTGTATTACATATACTTGCCATTACAATCATTTAAATTCTATTTCATGATTTATTTAATAAAATATTAACGTATGTTTATTTCTTATATTTATTCGTTAAAGTTGAAAATGGTTTTCAATTTTTATAAAAGGATTTTTTTTCTAAAACAAAATTTGACAGTGGATTCAAGTAGAGTTTTTGAATAACAAAGGCATAAGTAGATTAAATTTAATTCTTAGTGACTTTTTTATTTAAGAGAAATAAAAAAATATTGTATAAATTATGAGGATGTAAAATTTTCTTTTGATAAACTTGGAAAATATATTTTATAATATATTTATAAACTAACAATAATATTGACTTTTAATCAGAGGGTAAACAATGGTATATTGGGTGGTGGCATTTTCAGAAATATTATGATCACAACTATTTTATATATTTTAATGGTATCTACTAAATTAGTTTATGATAACTAATAGAGTCCTATTTTTCATGAGATTACACGATTAATAGTTTAATAAAATTTTGGTATTTTGGTTGTTAACTTCATGTCTGTTCACATTATCTCATTTTCCAAATAACTCTTTTTCCTACTTATACTTATTTTATTAGCGATGCATTATATATCATCTGAATTGTGGAACGGAAAATGGTCATAATTTCATCTGTATAAGAAGGAGTTTTGGGTGATCATATGGATTCGTTAAATTTTTATTTGTTACTTTGTTTAAATTATTTAATTGTTATATATTTATTTATCACTCTATCTTATTTGGATTAAAAGTATAACTTATCGAAAGGATGTTACAATTATTTATTAAATTTGATTATAAATCTTTAATCTATTTCATTGTTGAAATCATTCCCTTAAGCTCTTATTTGACTCATATGGAACCTTTCTCTACCTAAGAACAATCAAGAATTCCCCTTAGGGGTATTGTGGCCCAGCTCGAGCATCCAATCGAGGGATGTATTATGTTATGATTAGGAGAAAAGAGTATCATATCCCAGTTTTTTTTGTTGGACTAGGTTTTATAATTCCATTTTTATTCAGGGTGTTTGGGAGGCTTTATTTGTGAATATTAGGGCACCATAGGTTGCTCATGGGTTTTTTCTTTTAATATATCTCTCTTAATGAAACCAGAGCTACCATATGGTGTCAATATTTCAATTTTTTTCTGAGATTTAATTTAATTCATTCTAATTGATTTATATGTTTATAGGAATGATAATAAAAGTTTCATTAGTGTTGTGAAGTGATATCACATTTTTGAGAAAACCATGTTAGGCCCATGTCCCTAATCCAATTTGACTTCTAGTGGTGGTTAGAAAATTGGCTCATGTTTCAATAAACCAAGGGACTAATCCTTTCCTAACAAATAATCAGTACTGATTTTTTTTTGAAATTTTTTATTCTGTTAATTGAGTTTTTAATGGTTTGGATTGGTTTAACAAGAAAAATTATTTGATTTTATAAATTGATAATGTGGATTTTATAATGAAAATATAATTTTGGAATGGATTTAAATAATGATGTTATGGATTTTTAAATTAAAAAATGGTATTTTCTGATGAGAATCAATTATATAAAAAAAATTAGAGATTTATTTTATTAATGGTAGTATAAAATTTTAAATTTGTTATTAATAATTAGTTTGAGGTTTTAAAATAATTTTGGATGATTTTGAAGTGGTTTTGAAACTGGGTTTTTGATTTGTTTCTTACCATGTTTTTTGGGACTGTCATGGTATGTTATATCATCGGAATTTTATTTTTAATTATGTTTCAATTCAGGGAAAGAATTATTTTTTTAGATATTATTAAGGGTGAAAATATTTCCCTTTTTATTTTCATTATTCCTACTATGAAGGACTCGATTATGGTTGAATCCAATTTTTTGACTGTTATAGATCTCAATATGATTCAAGTTGGGTGTGCTTCTTAGGGAAACTTCTTATTATATTCTTGTCTCTTTTGAGGTGTGAGGATTTGTTGTTAAATTTTCATTTATTTTTGTGTTAATAATATTTTATGTCACTTTGGTTTTTGTAATCATTAGGAATATGGGAAACCATTGGTGGATTCTAAGTTTGACTAAGATTGTTATTGAACTTGTCATTTTTATGTGCTAACTAGGTATGGTCTATATTTGTTTTGATAATCCAAGATTGTATACTATATTGGAGGTTTAAGGGAACCCTTTTCCTTTAATCCAATGTGATAAACCATTATACTCATGGTAAGTCATTATTGTAGTTTATGAATTTTCCACGTATGATCCTCAGTTTGGAGGATAATGGTAAGTGTTGAGGTTTTCTAGTTCATGGGGTTGTGGACCATTCTTCATATCACACTTTTAATTAGGATAGATTCAATGAAGTCATGAACTTACTCTTTAATTCTAAAATTTTCATGGTACTATGTGATTGTATGTTTCACTTTTAAGCATATCCCCTCTCTCTCTTCCTATATTCAATTTCATTTTTTCTCTTCCTCTATTGTTCATGAGGATGTGTTGCTTGTGATTTTGGAATTCTAAAATTTTGTTTTTATATAGAGTTTTTTATGTAATATTAATAGTTATTATTGATTTTGTCTAGATTAGATGATCTATTTGAGTCTAATAAATTGAAATTTTATTTCATAATTGTTGTTGGTCCTTATGAGGGATTTATATTGTAAAACCACAATGTTGGTGAGTTCTTAAATAGAGGCGAGGCCATCATGGGTTTCGACATCCATTATCGTTCATTTTCTTTTTATGTATGATATTTTGAATTAATTATCAAGTAATGGTTTTTAGTTTCATTTGGTATTGAATTAGTTTATAGTTTTTCATTTGGAAAATTATTATTTTTAGGTTAAGAGGTTGAATCTCATCTTTTTTTTCAATGTTTAGGGGATTTATTAGGGTATAATATCACACCCCTAACACAAATTAATTTTTTATTATTTTATTTATTTAAGGATATTTTATTTTTTCCTTGAGTTTTTGTACACACCCATTTGAAATATTAATATTTTATGTTTTCATCATAAATAAATAGGTTACCCATGAATTGTAGAAACCATGTGGAAAATGTAAAACTATGTTTGTAACATGAAATATAGATGTCCTATGAACAGTTTCCAAAACTATGCATCCAAACAATGACTGTTTCCTAGTGTGAATAATAAAGGGAACATCGTGACACCATAAATTAATAAATCATGCACATAACCAGTGATGAAACATGTTCTAAAAAATGAAATAAAATGAAATGAAATGATTATTATGACAATATTCATGATGCTGATGATGATAATGACGATAATGATGATTATATTGATGAAAAAAATATTAAAAAAAAGAAAAATGGGTATCCCCTTCCCATATTTCATGAGTTAAAACCTGAGAGGAAAACCCCTCATGTGAACCTATCTTCTCACCCCCTTCTTCCATTATATATGATTTCTATTAAATTTTTAGGTGATATTCAACTAAGTTAGTTTTTCACTTTTTCATCATCCTTCTTCTTCCCCATTCCCTCTCTATTTTTTATATTATTCTCACAATTCACACCACTTTGTAAAACCCTAGGTTGGGTTAGGATCTGATTTCTTGTGACTTTGGTTCATAGGGTCTGAAATCTTCTACCAATGCCTTCTCCACACTATTCATTAAGGGGTTTCATTATATTCATAGGTTCTAGTAGGTTTTCCCCACTCTCAACTATTTAATTTTATACCCTTTAATTTCATGGATTTTAAAATATTTTTTTTAATTCCAAATAGATATATTTGAATGTTTTATAGATTTTTTAAGGATAGAACATTGTTTGGATTTTTTATCATTTGAATTAATGAGTTTTATACATTAACCTATTAATTAAATTCGTTTTTTCCTTATTTATACACACCAAGTATTTAGAAAATTGACCTAATGGATTTCAAATTGGTATTTCAATATTTATGAATACATTTAGGGTTATCAATTAAATTTCAAAATCTTTAAATTTGGATTTTAATGGAATGTTTTTCTCTTTTAAATTGAATGTTTAATTGATAAGTGTTCAATATATTTTATAAAGTTTAATGGTTTTTATTTATGAATTATATCTTGAATGTCTCATTTTCTATCGGCACTTTTACAAAAATGTATGTGTTTTCGTGTCTATATTCGTAAAAATTCATATAATCATGTTAGAATATCTGAATATGTGTATTTAAAAATTTACATATATATATATATGTGTTTGTATGTGAATGTATATAATGATAAAATAAAATCATTTAAAATAATATTAATTATTTAAAATGTGATTTTAAATTATTTTCTAATGGTGAATTTGAAGATGATTATAAAGTCATTATTTTCATGTTTTGTTGGATTTGTATATTCAAAAAAGAATTTTTTACTTGATTAAATCTAATATATGATGAAAATGATGGTAAATTTTATTCCCCATGGATTTTTTTAAATTTTTTCATTGATTTTAGTAAGGAAAAGGATTAAATATTAATGTGTTATTTTGAATAATGATATTTATTATTATGGTTTAATGAAAGGCCCTTCAAAATTTTTAAATGAAATATGAAATCATTGAATCTATATAATCATGTAGTAATTAAGTCATATGGGAGGGGATGTCAAGTTTATGAATCCCTCTAGATAAAGCCACATTATTAGATAAAAAAAATTGAACAAAGTTCTCGTTGTCATTGAATTTTGACCTTACACCACTATTCCAAGGGATGTACTCTACTGTGGATGGTGGTATGTAAGGTTTTAGATGGGTAGAAATACATGAATTGGCCAAAGTAATGATCTACATATTGTGTAGTGTATGAATTTTATTTTTTCTATATTATATCATGTGTTTGATTCATGTAATTACAACACCCACTAACCTTAGATAACCCAGGGCTTTTCCCCATGTTATATATTCAAACTACAAATAAAATGGATCTTTATTTAGAGGTTAATCATGTCGAAAGGTGGTTAGTGTCCAAATGGGAATTTTTATACTTAGAACTATTTTATATATTTCTATTTCATGTTTTACATCAATTTATGATCACTATAGGATAATTGTTTATTTTGGTATTATATGTTGAATAGTGTAGTTACATATTGACTTGTATGATGTTCATTTTATTTTATATTAATTTATCACTTCATCCAAATTATATTTTTTCCTTCTCCTGTTTATTTTATCAGTGGTTAATTATATATGTTGATGTTATAGGAAATGCATCTTGTGGTAGTTTTTTCTATATGAGATATAGTTTAGGGTGAGTTGAGGGATTAATTAAATTTATATGTATATATTTTTTAAAAATATTTAATTCATTTATATCTTTTTATCTGTATATATGATTTGGTATGGATGTATGATTAACATATGGGTCGCTCTAACAGTTTAATTGAATTCTACTAAATGAATAATCTATTTAATGATGAAATAATTCCCACAATTGAATTTTTTATGCTCTTTTATATTTTTTTCCTAGGGTGATAAAAAACATTCCATAGGATGTTTTGGACTAGAGTATGCCTTTTATGGAGGGACCACCCATGTTTTGATTATGACATTCATATTGCTGGAATAACTAACAATGAAATATACTTTCCCACCAATATTCATGTGTAGGGTTTGAGTATAAATCCTATTAGGACACCCCAAACATTCCCTAAACATATATATATAATGGTATATATTTATGTTCGTATACTAAATAATAAACAAATTAAATAACAACATATGTTTTTGTGGGGTTATATTGAACAAATAAACCACTATAAATACTGATCATACATTCTTTATCCACTTTTAGTGGAAGGAGTCCCCACATACCTATGAAATATGAAAAATTTCATAAAAAGAATATATTAGAAAATAGTATATCTTAAATACATTTTTATCAAATTAATAATAATTTAAGACTAAACATAACTGATATATTGGAAAAGAAGTCACCATGGGAAGATATGAGATGCTTACTCGATTATTGACAACATTCATAAAGGGATGTGAATTTGAATGTTTATAAAGATGTTGAATATATCATTAGATAAGTATTGGGGAGGATTAAAAAGAAAATAATAAGTATGGAGGTGGATTTCATCTAATAAATAATAAATGGGGGATAAGATATGAAAATTTGAATGGGTTTTCTATAGAATTAGAAAAAAACCCCAGGTGTTCCATCACGTGAAAAAATAGATATCGATTCATCCTGTAATAGGTACATTATTCTTTATATGAACACCAATAATTTGGGGAATTTAAAATATGGTTCCTCTAAATTTTACACCATGTACATGATGTCTCCTCTTGATTCATTTCAATGGTAGGGACAAACATACCATAATTCAATCTTATTCCAACTCCTAATATGAATTTAACTCATCTCAAACCATCACTCATAATTAAATTGATGACCAAAACTTATTTCAAAATATATTCATACAAAATTAAAATTAATTAGAAACACCATCATTTAATATTATGATCTTAGAGAAGCGTGATTAGTGATTCTCACCGAACAATAATGAACACTATGATGCCATATCAAATTTTCCCACCCATAAATCCTGATAAATGTTCCTATTCTACTACAATACAAGTACTTGAGGAACGATATTCCTTCAGATAATAATATCACTTAGTTCAACTAAGTGCACCTATCATTTCTAAAATTAGGTATCAGAAAAAAATTTGAAATTGTCACCTCTCAATAATTCTTGTTGAGTCCATTTTATACCTCTAAGACTATAAAATAATAATTACATTTTTTATGGACTGATTCCTCATTTAAAGTTATATTCCATAATAAACTACTCTAATCCACTCTAATATGTTGAATAACTAATTAACCATGCTATGCTCTTTTTTTATTAGTAAATAAATTAATCCCAACCAAGGTGATGCCTATAACAATACATAATCAGCCACATTTAACTCTAATTTTCATTCCCATTAGTTAACATATCAATGATACATTCGCTGGGTTGTGACTATCCACTTCCTTGTAAATTTTACTCTCTTAATGGCTTCATATACTATTCTTATTTGGATGATCAACAAATCATCCACTATTAACAAACATATTGGAATGTTGAAGGGTCAATCACACAGAGAGTCATGAGGGTGTATTTATATTGAGTCTTGAAATTTGTTTTTTTAACACTATCAAGTCCTTATGTCCCAATAAATCCCCATTGAAGTCTGAATCATAAAAATATATTATATCATACAATATTAATCTCATCCTCATAGACTATCCATCTATCTAAGGGTTGTAATTTATGATTACATTTAGATAATTCCCCATATCCTTTTAAAACTCATTTCCATATTAGCACATAAAAATCATATTTATCATCTGAAAATAATTCCCTGCATATAAACTATCTCACATGCATAAATCATGATAACTCATCTGTTGTTTGGATATCATTAATTTGATGTAAAATAGATAGCTTTATAAACTATTCAACCAAAATCTCTACCATATCATGACCTTTTAGTGATATTTTAATCTCAATTTTAATTTATATGGATACCTCATCCAACTTCTAATTATGTAATAGAAGATTCTGATGTAATCTCCTTAGTCTCTGGTGGACTTCCTTTACCCTCTAATAAGTGAGGGGTCAATACACATTCCTCATAATTTATTCCAAATACAACACCTCAAGAAGTGATTCTTGATATATAATACATCCATATAAATAATATCTATACATCACATTGGTAGGTCTGATAATATATAAAAAAAATTTCTCATAGAAGTTATCACTACCACCCTACCATGCAAATAGATAACCTAAATTATTTTTTTATTTCATCATAGACTATGATATATATCCAAGATCCTATCACTATTAAAAAATAAATCCAAATACATCTCCAAACATGATATTTTTAAATCCATTAAGGTGGTTGTGGTGAAGATTTGACATGATTTTAACATCTCATTCCTCCTAATTTCATGTCTAGGAGTGATCCTAAAAATAGAGTTATCAATTTACTCTCTTCAATTGATTCTTTCACAATAAGCTTATTTTTCTTCGTTTTAATGATATATTCCTAGATATTCCCCTTTCATGAGTCAAATTATATATCAAAATATAATTCCTTGTTATATTTTACTTAAAACCTCTGTCATAGGTTCAATTTTCCTATAATAATATTTATCTTAAGATATTATGCTATTATTCAACTAAAAAAGATCTCTCAAAATAGATATTTTTTCCAACACATTATATGAAGGATCATAGTAGCTAGTTGTATATCATACATTGGCTAGTAATGCTCATAGGTTCATACCTTATGTGGTCCATAAGTGACCACTATCTCTTACTATATCATTGTGACTCCAATGTCAACCCTCATCTCATAGTAATATATAATGTAACTTATTCCAAAATTAAGTATAATTAAAATAAAAACTAATGTATAACATTATTTACAATCATAAGATATTAAATCACACTAATCTATCTAATCAAAATTTCCAATTTTCTTAGTATATCCTATAATAGGTGCCAAAAAGCACAAGAAATCCTTAATGAATTCCTAGTAATAACCAACTAAGAAAAGGAGGGAAATTGTCTAAAAAACGTTATTGGGTCAATCAAAATATCTCA
The DNA here is from genome assembly GCA_963277665.1 of Viscum album. Lineage (NCBI taxonomy): Eukaryota > Viridiplantae > Streptophyta > Magnoliopsida > Santalales > Viscaceae > Viscum > Viscum album. The sequence continues at coordinate 694,649,116 of OY728164.1, forward strand.
TGGACACTAAATTATTTTTTTAAACAAAAAATACAACCTTATATATGACATGTTGGATAAAATGCATCTATCAAATCCAACAAGGTACATGATGTTATTTTCAAACTGAGGTTTTTCACCCAAGAACACCTCATCTTATTTTTTCATTCTACAACTAGAAGAGCTTCCACCACCACTAGAAGGGTAGCCACTCAAATGACTAAATATAGGAAATTTAATAACTTCACAAACTCCATAAGTCCCTTCTTATATATTAGAACCATTAAAACAATATCTAAATATGTTGTAAAATTTAATATGCAAACATACTTTCCAATGTATGGTTAATAGTTATTCATGAATCTATGTATTTCTTGGTTCTAATTTCCATACAATAATGTTGTAAATTAAAATAGACATGAAAACTGAGTAGTTCAATCCATTGTAAAAATATATCCTTGATGGGAATCCATAAACACACGAACAAAATAATAATTTAGAATCATAAGGAACAAATCATCAATAAAAATGTCCTTGAGGTCCTCCAATGTAATAAACATGTGTATCCAATCCTAGAAAATCACATCTTAAAATATCATTGACGTACTCTCCAATATAAACATATATATTTTTATAATATTATCAATCAGTCTCTTAACAAAAATAAAATGTAACCTAGATAAAATCAAATATGTACATAGTATTCTACGGTCCCCTAATAACATGGATGTATAAAGGATTTTTAATCAAAGAGTTTCATGTTATTTCAATTATAATGGAATCAACCTAGTGTAATCGTCTTTCTCTAACAATAACTAACCAAAATTCCCATACCCGAAGATCCTTACTATCTTAAATTATGAGGAGAAAATCAATAGCATGATTTTTCTCCTCCCAAACAAACTTCAAGATGTATGATTATATTAATCTAAACCCTATCCATAAGCTTATCAATGGGATTTTATTGATGATATATTACATGAAATGTAAAATCATATATTTTTTTATCATTTTAAGGATGATTACTAATATAAAAATTAAACAAAGGGTATATATAAACATAAATAACAACCACACCATCCTTAGGAATAAACATCAAGTACATAGAGACCTAAAAATTTGTTAACAAGTGAGAAAAAAATTTCAATGAATCCAAGGAACCACTACCTAATATAAACAGATAACATCATGATCATAAAATATTTATATATATTATATATTTATTTATGATTTTAAATTACACCCATTACTAATTTTTTAATAATATGCATATTTTTTAACCAATGTTAATGATTTTATCATTGAAATTTATGAATGTAATTGTTAAAATCCAATGAATTATAATAAAATAATATATTTGTCTTATAACATTCAATGCACTAATTCACATTGTTTGATTATATTATTATAGTGCTCCTAATTTAATTTACTACAAATCTTCCAGCTGAAGGACTGCCTAGTTTTCCCATTTGGAATGATAAGTGGAATACACAACATGTCCCATTGGATTGGTAAAGGAAACATAACCAACTATGATTTTTTTTCTCTTGAACAAGAACTGAAAATTTGATGATATGCCACAATAATTAAAAAATAATTCCATTCCCACATAAACCTATAATGAATTATAAACCATCGATCCCATAAATAATGTTTTTTATGTTTTATTGATATGGTTGGGTTGTAAAGTCAAATGGATGAGATATTTAGTGGGTGGATAGTAAATATGTATATCATTATCGTTTTAGATAACCCATTTCAATATAGGACTATCTCATGGTTAAAATGGGGAAGGCAAATTTCAATATGGATTTGGAGGGAAATCATACAACCCCTTGGATATAAATATAATATTGACCTAAAATCATATAAGGATATAATTTTGTATTTTTTAGGGAGAATGAAAAAAAATCTTTCTAAAATGATGGCATGACCTTACATACTCTTATTTTGATAATAGGAACCCCGACTTCAATTTTCTTACCTATTTTTTCTTATTTTTCTATTATATAACCTTTTTTGGACTTTATATAAAAATTGATGAATTTTTATGTATAATATCTTATTTTTAACCTATTTATATATTAATAATTTTGAGATCTATTTTTTTCAAATAAATTGGATTCCACTTCCAAAACTCTATTTGAATTTCATGTATGTGTGAGTTATTTTCCTTCCAAATTTGTGTATGAGTTTTATGGATGTAATATGGATTGAGATATATTATAATATTATATTATTTGAATTAAAATCTTTAATATATAACTATATAATTAATATTTTAATGTAATTTATAATTTAACATGTGTATTACATTAAATATTAGATCAAAAAATACACCATGGTTCAAGGATTATAAAACGATTCAGTAAAATGATTTCATTATCATTTTATCAAAGTTTTCCTTTCATTCCATTCATTTTGATTTTATTTTGCTGAATTATAATATAAAAACACAACTACATTATTCACCATGTCAATGGTTGAGTAATCATGTCAATTGGGTGAGTTGTAATTTGGGGATGTATACAGGACCAAGAGAGATTTTGATCTAATTTTTACAGAATTATCATAGTGTATACTAAACTATATATTTCACGGGTTTATGCCATTTCCAGTTTAAATTGTAGATTAAATAGATTATTATAAAAAATAACCTATGGTTAAAGGATTATTAAACCTTTCATATTTTTTTTTATTAATATCAAATCCACATCCAAAGCTTGGAATAAGACATAAATATTTTGTAATTATAATCAATGTCATCTTTTGAAATGGATGTTAATTTAACCCAATGTAAGGAAATGATAAATGATTTTTTAAGCTTATATATTCAATTTTATACTCACACTCATATATATGATATTTTTAAATAATAATATTATTTATAAATCAATTTAAATAATCTCTACAAATTAACACCCCCCACACACAAACCCCATTCAAAAAAAATTGAAAAGAATCGATTCAATACAAATTTTACCGTTACTGAGGATTTTACTTGAGTGACATTTTAAAAATTACATATGTACGCCATACCCTTGAGGATAAATTAAAAAATATGTTCACACCTCAAATGGATCCCTTTAATGGGATTATTCTATATAGAATCATTTTGTCTGAATTTTATTCCAAAAAAACAATAAAATATAGAAACAAAAAAATTATGAAAAGAAAAAACTAAAAACACTCCATTGGAAGAAACCTAAAACATCATTCTAATATATATATTATAAAAACCCTATTAAAACCAATTTAGAGTGTGTGTGGGAATTTTTTGTATCCTGACGGATGGGTTTACTTATCTATATGACCTAGAAATAGAATTCACCATAATCATGATTTGATGTCCAAATGTGGGTAACCAAAATAAACCCATTCCCTAACCAATTCCTTTAAAAACTCATTACATGAAAAATCCAATAGACAAAACCCATGAAAAATAAATTACACATCTATGAATTATCAACTGTTAATATTCAATTTTCTATCATAGAAGATGATTTTGATATCAAGTTGTGTTTGATTCACATTTTGCCTCATTTAACTAGACTAGAGGGTGACTATTCACACCTATACATAAAATAGTACGAAAAAATGTATGATCACTATTAAAAATAATGGGGATACTAATGAAAAGAATAAATTTCGAGCATTTCCCTCCCCCTGGGTTGACTCTCCCAAAAAATGGTGTTATGGACTCCCTCTGCATGTATAAGATTATGAAATAACATGAAATAACTCTTCAAATATAAATTGTTCCTCATTTCTCAAACCACCTCTATCCAAAAATAAATTATTTTCTTTCAAAAATTAAAAAACTAATCACTCATGCATACTGAGATAGGTTCTAAACACATACACAAACATACCCACACAACCGAATACCATACCAAATCTACATTGAGTATACCTATGAGGGGTTATCTGTGATGGTGAGAACCCTCATTTTTTTTTCAAATTTATTGTGATAGGGTGGAAAAAAATTCATACATATTCATATGGTCTCATAAAAAACATGGCTACAAAAATAAATGAATTTTATATTAGACCAACTTCTGAATAGAAACAAATGCAAAAAATTCTTACCATACAGATAAACAAGATGACAGAGTGGATGAGTTATATTAATAGTGTCATATAACAAATAATTTTTATACTAATGACCAGTTTTCTTTTAATCCATAATTATCATTCCCAAGACAATTAAAACCTTATTGTATCTACAACTCACCTTACCACCCAAAAAAATAATTTTCATCAATTAAAAGTTGATCCATACTGTTTATTAATAGAAATAAAAATAAATGTACCATTTTCTTAGTGAAACATCAAAACAATCATTATATATTATTTTTTTAGAAATATAAACCATCCCCATCATTATGGGTTCTCATCTATATTGAATTCAAGCTATAATAATAATCTTTTATTGAGGTACAATAATCCAATATTTCAAACCCCTCTACTTCCACCTAAAATTTACAAAAAACCTATTATAACCAAGGTATGAGTAAATTAAAAAAACATTATGTATTTTTCTTGAAAATAAATGAATAAATATTACTCATACTACTCCTCATGTTTTATATTTTCCTAGCGAGTCATCACAAATCCTGAAAATGAATAATAAATTCCTAAAGAATAATAATAAAGCCGATTAGAACATTGTACATGGCTCGTATTTTATGAAAATGAGGACAATTATTCAAGAATAAAATTCCTCATTCACGCATTCAATATTAAAGAAAATTAAAATCATATATGTTAATATTATTTATTATTGGTCAAACACTACAAAAATAATACATCATCACTTCTAAATAAACCATCGCCTAGCCCTAAGAGAAATAATAGTGAAATTGAACTAAAATTTTCAAGGAGTTTATCTATGCCACATATTGATCCATCTAAATCACCTCAAAAAATTAAAAATCAAAATGGAAAAACTGAAAAATATATAATATAATATGATTAAAATTCAACATTGCCAACCATTTTCCCAAAAAAACCCCTCTTACATAGAAATTAAAATAATATTTTAGATATTATTTTCCTACCATCACATGGAAATTAACGAAAACCTTAAGATAACCCTTTATTTATGTTCACTTTATGATTGGAATGGAAATTTATTGCTCCCAAAAAATCATAGATATTAAACTATGGTTTTTGAATGAGTGAACCTCATTTCAAACATCACATCATTGTGACAATATTGAGTTTTGTCTGACCATATTTCCCAACTCTACTTTTGAGTATAAAAAATGAATTGTATTTACCCATGATTCAATAAAAATATTGTTGTATTTTAATATGGATGAGTGAAACAGTCTTGAAACCCATGATTTGATAATAAAAAATTTAAAAATGTATTGGTGAATAAAAACAGTTTTGATGTGTGTTTGTGTTTTTAGGCCCCAGGAGAGAACAATCAGTAGTAATGGAGGGTTAATATTATATATTTATTTACTATTTTAAGTTATGATCATTAATTATTTTTCACTAAAACATGTATGATTTTCTTATAGTTATCTTATTATGATTACATACATTTCTAAATTACATTGTTAAAATTCATCTAATTACTGTAAACATTAAAAATTTATCATACATTCAGAATAAATATACAAATTCTTTGATTAAATTTTTTATATTGATATTAATTAATTTTATTTAAAAAGAAAATTAGGTCATTGGTTATAAATTCCTTTTTAAGGGCCATATAGATCACATAATAAGTCCCTGTAGAATTATCATAGAAACTGCACTACCCATGATTTTTTATTTTATAGGAACACCGAAGAAGTATAAACTCATTAAGACTCTGTTATAATTCAAAATACAATTTATTTCTACCTAGAACATGGAATAAATTAAAATCTACCAACATGAAAATAACATGATTAATATTTTATCATTATCTTTGGTAAACATTTCCCACACCTTGAAATATTTTCTTGGTGACTATTCAAGATAAATATTAATATATTTGTCGAAGATTTCATTTTGAGATATGTTTCTCTCAGTGGTAAAATGGGATAGCCACCATTATAAATATATCTGTAGGGAATCAATCCCACCCCTATCTATAAATACATGAACATATTCACCTTGAATAGGTTATCATTTTAGAAGATTTAGTGGAGCACTTGCATGAAAAAACCTCTATTTAATGGTCCAACATGACTAGACATACTCTATTTTGAAGAGAAATATATATTTCATTTATCTTATTCACCTTATTCTATAGTTCCCATTATAAAATTATATGTCTTTAGTTTTTTATTTTTTTATTCATTAATACATGTTTAATTATAAATTATTTTTCACTTCCTCTTACTGTAGTTTTAATTTTGAGTTCTAAAATTAGTTTTAACTCTATTGGTATCCATTTTATAAATCCCCTTACATGTTATTTCATGTTTAAGTTATTTCATTTTTGTATATATGTGTGATTTTTTTAAATTTAAAACTCCATTCCTATCCTGTTATTTTTTATTCACATTTATAAAATCATCATTAATAAAAGAAACTCGATATTTCACTATCTTAATTGTTGTCTAATTATCCCATTTGTGTGGGACAAAATTTGGGGATATAAAGATGATGGAGAGTTATGGTAATGTAATGTTATGGAAATTAATATTATCTTTGTTAAATTGTAACGACCCAACTATTTTGCAAAGGTACAGATCATTAGCTTTTCTTTTGAACCTTTCCTTTAAGCTTGTTTCATGTGTGTGATGTTATAAGAAAGGTCCAGGGACTGTCCGGGGTTTGTTCGAAGCCCGGGAGTTTGAGAAATGGACTTACAGACAGGGGCGCACAGCCTACGCACGGCTTGCGCAGGGTTTGAAAAACTGTGCGGCCTTTGGTCTGGAAGCAGGGAGGTGCGCATGGTTTGTGCAAGGTTTGGGTAAACTATGCACCTAAATTGTGCGTCCCTTTATCTGAAGGCAGTGAGATGCTCATGGTTTGAGAACGGTTTGGTAAACCATGCGCCAAAACCATGCGACCCTGTTCTGGGTAAAATTACAATTTTTCCCTTAAATTGTTTTAAAGGATTAAGCCTCTTTCTTTCATCTTCCTACGGACAGAACTAGAGGGGAGCCGTCTTTTAATATCCAAACCCTCTCCTCTCTCTTTTCCTTGCCATTTCTTCGTCCGGTGTCCGAATCTCGATCCATTGGAAGTGTTGGAAAGGCTAAGGTAAGGCTAACCATACATAAGACTCTTTCCTCAGTAAATCTTTCCTTCCATCTTATTATTTTGATGTAGGCTCATATGCCCTATTTTCAGGGCATTGGACTGTAACACAAATCTATTGCAACCTACTGCGAATCTGAGGTTGATATCAAGCGGGCCAATGCCTACAGCTCTAAGGTAGGCGGTCACGTTGTTTCCATTTTGGGTTTTTTTCCTTTTTGAGTTATTATCATCGTGACGTGGTTTGTATTTCGCCAAACCCCTTATTTATATTGCCTTCTTCACGTCTAGATGACCCATGTGGTATGAGATTGATGAATCTAAGATTCCTAGGGTGTTTAGATGAGGTATGGATGGGGTAATGTCAACCGTAGGTGTTATGCAGTATGTTTTTTCCCTTTTTGACATTTGGACATTAACGATATGTCTTGAAATTCATTTTTCATGTTAGGAAAATGAGATGACTTGGTTAGTGGTTGGCTAACCCATTGAATGAATTGAAATGTATGTTTGCCTTAAGATGTGACTATGTGGTATTGAAAGATGGAATTTCAATGATTTGTTAATGTGATAGAATATAATATGATTTTCCTTATATATTGTGATGTGAATGGTTATGCCTTTCTCTGTTGACAACCATGTGATAACCCCTGTATCGGTGGGAGGCATTCATACCCTGTGCCAGATGAATCTCCGTGTATGGGCAGGAGACATTCATACCTCGTGCCAGATAAATCTTCGTTTGTGGGTGAGTTTCATTCTTACCCTGTGCCTACTGAATCTCTATGTAACATGACGAGAGGAATTTATCCCTCATTCTTATATAACCTTAACGGGTGGGAGCCATTTCTACCCCACGCCAGCTACAGTGCATGTTGACGAGAGGCATGCATACCTCTTTCCAGTGATTAGTATTACATATGTGAGAAGCATGGATGAGAGACATGTTTACCTAATGCCATTGACAACCTATATCAATGTACTTATACCCATGGTGATTGTTTAGAATCCCAGCCATGAGATGAAGTAGGTAGACCTGCCAGGTGTCCTTCCAGAACCTGAGCGGGAGGTTTGTTTATTTCTTTTCATTACTTACTTGAAGTATATTACTCACTTGCTTTCAAACACCAATTTAGATTACACGTAGACATCGTTTGTGGTGGCCTAATGAGACTTGTCTCACACCCTACCTAAAAGGCCTCTAGGGAACCCATGTAGACTTCATTGTTATAGGTACTAGTAGGGGAAAAGGACCAAATTCATGTTGTTGATCCATGTATGTTCTAGCTGAAGATCCAGAGCAGAAGACCGAGTTTGGAAAGGGATTCTCATGGACTAATTTTGTTCTCTTTTTGTATTACTGTATAGCATGCTTTCAATCTATTTCCATTGTATCATTATGCCATGCATCCATTTTTTATTAGACACTGCATATGTGGCTTTTGTATATTTATCAGGGTTTTCCTTACATCTGTTGTTTGGTTGTATGTTTTCCCTTTTCTCTTATTTGTCTATTGGTTGTGCTTCCTCTATTTTTATTACTTTGCTATCATACCATTGTGTACTCTGACATGGGGGTACAGTCTCCCCACTGACTTACCATTACACCCCCACTGCTAGTCGGCAGCCCATGGCCTATGGGGAGATGAGCCAGGGGTCTTGTGGCCAACTGGGCTCAAAGCTCAGGTTGAGGGGTAGCCAGGTCTGGGATGTCACAAAGTGGTATCATAGGTTTCCTTTCTTTCTTGATTTTCTATTTGGTGATGATAGAATTGGAGACCAGGAATGTGTAGGAACATAGTTATAAGTCATTCTTGGGCATCACGAACCCATGTACCGAGGAAAGTCCATGTTTCCTATTTTATGTTGTTAATGATTCTTTTATTTACTGTTGATACCATTTCACCGTTTTGTGCTTCAAATGTTTGTGATGTTATTGAGATTTGAAATGTTGGAATTTCGATTTCATGGTTCCACCTGATGAAATGAGGGTTATGAATTAGAACATGCATCACGATTGGCACAATATGATTTGGCCATCAATCTTGCCATGCCATGTTTAAATTTTTAGCGGGCATTTCCTGTTGTTTATTTCCACGCCTTGTTAATATGTGTGAAACTATGCTAACTCCTCTTGAAGGTTGTAAATTGAAGAATGATGTGGTTTTGGTGGGTGTCACTCATTGGTTCATAAGGTCTATGGGCTCTTATGGATCAGAAAATGACATTCCAACTTAACCAATAATTTTATTAAAAGGGAAATTCAAATACATATTAGCATAAGAAAATGAGAAATGACATCCAAGTGTGTGTCATCTTTCAGTTCATTAGGAGTATGGGCCCTTATGGGCTGGGAAATGCAATATCATTTGATTAAGATAATTTTGAGCAGTTTTGGATTTTACTAAGTCTTTCCTATGGGTGTGGATAGGTGATCATAGGGGTAGGAAGGCATAGTACCTATCATAGATTCTAGAGTTAAACCTTTAATTTGCTGGATCCTTCTTTTGAGACGTTCATTTGGATTTGTAACACTATTCCTCCAAGACGTCCTCGAGTCACGTGTGCTGAAGGTGGCTAAGATCACATTCCTGAGGTGGCGGGCCCTGAGCTGTTAGTTGATCTTCCTGTTGAGCCACCTGTGGTTCCTCTTGCTATTCTTGAGATGGGCGCTGATGCCCAGTTTCATGAGAGCTTCTTGCGTATGATGCAGAGTATGAAAGGTGTAGTGTGACCTGCCCTGAGTATAGAAAAGTTGACCCGTGAGTTTCAGTCGTAACATCCTCATACTTTTACAAGAGATGGCAGACAACTTGCTGTGGAGTCTTGGTTGGAATCTATTTTGACCTTCTTCGAGTAGCCCGAGATGCCTTCAGAGCGGAGGGTCAATCTCACATATTATATGCTACGTGGTTTAGCCAGGAGGTGGTGGGATGTCATCAACCAGTCGGGATAATAGAGAGATATGAACTGGACTGATTTTCAGACCATCTTCTATGATTATTTATTTACCCAGACGTTGAGGGCTAATAGAGCTAGGGATTTTATGAATCTGCAGAACGAGACCATGACAGTCATGGAATATTCTTCCCTTTTCACTGAGTTATAACATTTTTCTCCTACAATAGATATTGATGATCTCATGGCCGCTATGCATTTTGAGGATGGGTTGTGTTACGCCATCCAGTCACAGGTTAACATGTTCAGGTTGACGACCATTTCATAGATTGTCAATCAGGATTTTATCACAGAGAGGATCTTGAGAGAAGCAGATAGTGTGAACGAGGGCGGTACGACACCGAAGGGTTATAGTGGATCTGCTTCTGGGAAGAAGCAGTGTTTTGAGGACTCTCGTGGTGTCAGTGGTGGTAAAACCATTTTCTCAGGTGGTACTCCTATATGTCACCAATATGGGGTGTCGGGAAAAATGAAGAAGTAGTGTACGCAAAACCCTGTGGAGTATAGAGGTTGTGGTAGGTTGGGTCATCTCCACCACTTCTGCTGGACTTTTCCCCCAGGGTCCAGTGAGCAGGGATCCTTACTTACTCCACGATCTAGCACTGGATCGGCAAGATCACGTGAGTCAGGCGGATGGAATACTGCCAGTCGATCAAGCCGTGGCGGCAGTCCAGGCAGAGGTAATCAGGCGTATGACTCTCAGCACCAGCAGGACGGTTCTGCTCAAGGTAGCCAGGTTGTGACTCAGGGTTGTGGTGCCGGTCAGTTGTATGCAGTGGAGCCTATGCTGCAGGTGAAGTATGCCGAGCTATCTACTATGTGAGGTATGATTTTCGTTGCCTCTACGTTAGTATCTTATTTGTTTGACACTGGCGCTTCTCACCCTTTTATATCGGAGGTGATTATCCGAAGTTTGGGCCTCAACATTGAGTCATATCATGGTATGATCACGTTAGATACCCTATTGGGTATCCATTCAGAGGGCGTTCATCATTTTCAGAATTATCCCCTCGAGGTGGGTGGTTACCTTTTCGTGTGAAACCTATATGGTCTTGATATGACAAGTTTTGATGTAATAATCAGGATGGACTGGTTAGTTCCCTATAGAGCCCAGATTGACTGATTTCATCGGAGGGTGGTGTTTACGTCACCAGAGAGAAACACACATATGCATAAGGCAGAATGAGATCTTATAGTGACATGAGCGGGGCCGGAACACCAGAGTTTAGGTGGTGTCACAACATAGGTTCCCAGTATTTATCTCAATGACCAATGGTTACAACACTCTGTTTATCCTCCCGTGGTGGAGATTTTCTGTGATGTATTTCTTGATGATTTCTCTAGTCTACCTCCAGTGAAAGAGGTGGAGTTTACTATTGAGCTTAAACCATGAGAAGCACTTGTGACCATTCCACATTATAGTATGTAACCTAAGGAACTTATGGAACTCAAGAGTTATCTCGAGTACCTGGAAGGAAAAGGCTTTATACGTCCTTGTACTTCTCCTTGGGTATCACTAGTTCTTTTTTCCAAAAAGGCAGATGATACCGTTCTTCTTTGTGTGGATTATCGTAAGTTAAATCAGCTGACTATTAAGAATCAGTATCCTTTACCTCGAATTGATGACCTATTCGATCAGCTTTGAGGAGAGAAAGTGTTTTAAATGATAGATTTGAGGTCGGTCTCTCACCAAGTGCGTGTTAGGACTTCGAACATACCTCACACAACATTCAGGAGTAGGCTTAGTCTCCATGAGTACCTAGTCATGCCGTTTGGGCTTACGAATGCACCTGCAGTGTTTATGGATCTTTAGAATCAGATTTTTCACCCTTACCTTGATTATTTTGTTGTTCTATTTGTGGATGATATCTTAGTCTATTCACACTCGATACATGACCATGCAACCCATCTTGAGATCGTGCTAAATACACTAATAGGGCATCATATTTATGCTAAGCTCAGTAAATTCCACTTTTGGATAAATAAGGTTCACTTCCTGAGTCACATTATTTTTGAGTCTGGAGTTTTAGTTGACCCTGAGAAGGTGAGTACTGTAATTTCTTGGGAGCAGCCCAAGAACATCTTTGATATTAGGAGTTTCTTAGGGATTTATGGGTATTATAGGCGGTTCATTCAGGACTTTTCATGCCTAGAATCACTGCTTATAGCTTTGACCAAAAAGGGAGTGAGATTCAATTGGTCAGAACGTTGTGAAGTAGCTTTTCAGGAACTGAAGGGAAGACTAACTTCAGCACCAATACTGATCTTGCTAGAGCCAGGAATTGCTTATACGGTCTATTGTGACGCATCAATTTTTGGGCTTGGAGATGTCTTGATTTAGGATGAGCGAGTCATTGTGTATGGTTCTCGTCAGTTAAAGCCTCATGGGCGAAATTATCTGACGCACGACCTCAAACTCGCAGCGGTTGTACATGCCTTACGCTGTTGGAGACACTATTTGTTGGGAGAGCATTTTGTGGCATTCACTGACCACAAAAGCCTCAAATATATATTCACTTAGAGGGATCTAAATCTCAGGAAACACAGGTGTGTCGAGTACCTTCAATCCTTTGATTTTGAATTGGCCTACACTCCAGGGAAATGAAATCTAGTAGCCGATGCGCCGAGTCAGAAAACATAGTCACAAGTGGTTCGGAATTCTAATGAGGAGTGGAAACTGATTGACATTTTTTTAGAGATGCACGTTGAGGTTGAGGAGGATTAGGGCCAGAATGTTCTCTTAACCATAGCAGTAACGTCTACACTTTTGGAACGAGTCAGGGAAAGACAGTTGTCGGATCCGGAAGGCCTTGTTCTATGAGAAAGGGTCACTGATGATGCCTCTACATATCAGATCATGCATGAAGGTGATACTTTATTGTACCGTGGGTGTGTATCGGTCCCAAATGACATCAGAGAGGATCTGATGAGGGATTTATACGCCTCATCATAGGAAGTTCACCCAGATATCACCAAAATGTATCATGATTTGCGACGACGGTATTGGTGGCCTAACATGAAGTGGGAGATAGCCAATTTTATCTGTCATTGTTCAACCTGTCAGCAGGTGAAGGTAGAACATCATCATCTGATAGGGTTTTTGCAGCCGTTGTCCATTCCGGAGTGGAAATGGGATGATGTTTCTATGGACATTGTAATTGGTTTACCCAGGTCACCTCATGGCAATGATGTAGTATGGGTTATCATCAACCGTCAGACAAAGGTCGCACATTTATTACCTGTGAGGGAGACCTTCACAGTTGATGACTTGGGAAGAATGTATGTTAAAGAAATAGTGCAACTTCATGGAGAACCATGATATGTTGTCTCGGATAGAGATCCTCATTTTACATCTCAGTTCTGGAAGGGTTTATAGAAGGCCTTGGGTACGCAGGTAATTTTGAGCACGGCCTATCACCCGCAGACTGACGGACAGACCGAGCGGACTATACAAGTACTAGAGGATATGTAACATGTATGTGTTCTCTATTTGAAGGTTCATGGTAGAAACACATTCCTCTTGCCGAGTTCAGTTATAATAATAGCTACCAGGATACCATTGCGATGTCTCCCTATGAAGCCTTATATTGTAGGACTTGTCGCTCGCCTTTGTGTTGGGTTGAAGTAGGGAAGGCAGCTGTTCTAGGACCACGTCTTGTGCAGAAGACTACAGAGCAGATACAACTTATCAGGAAGTGGATGCAGATAGATCAGTCTAGACAGCAGTCCTATGCTAACAAGCACCGACGACCTCTTGAGTTCGAGGTTGGGGACCATGTTTTCGTAAAAGGTCTCACCCAGGTTGTGGTAGAGACGTATACGGAAGAAAGGTAAGCTCTTACCAAGGTTCGTAGGGCCCTTTGAGGTGATGAAGCAGATTGGGCCAGTATCTTACCTCCTTACACTTCAGCATAGATATCAGTCCATGCCAGATGTTTTTCATATATCTCAGCTACGCCAGTACTTTTCATATCCAACTCATGTTTTTCAGCCTGATGAGGTTGAACTAGATATGGATTCTTCCTTCGAGGAGTATCTGATGCGAATTGTTGACCGGAGCGTGAAGACACTCTGTGGCAGGTCTGTTCCTCTTGCATGGGTACTATGGCAGCACAGCCGGGTACGGGATGAGACATGGGAGCGGGAGGATGATATACGTTCTCAATGGCCAGAGCTTTTCGTCGATGACACCATAGTACCCTTAGAAGGCCAACTCCGAGATGAGTTGCTTTAAGGAGGGGAGGTTGTAACGACCCAAATCTTTGGCAAAGGTACAGATCGTTAGTTTTTTTTTCGAACCTTTCCTTTAAGCTTTTTTAACGTGTTTGATGTTCTAAGGAAGGTCCGAGGAGTGTCCGGGGTTTGTTCGCAGCCCGAGGGTTTGAGTAATGGACATGCTGATAGGGGTGCATGGTCTGCGCACGGTTTTCACATGGTTTGAAAAACTGTGCGGCCTTCGGTCTGTAAGTAGGGAGGTGTGCACAGTTTGCGCACGATTTGGGTAAACTGTGTGCATAAACCATGTGACACTTTATCTGAAGGCAGTGAGATGCGCGTGGTTTGCGCACAGTTTGGTAAACCATGCGACCCTTTTCTGGGTAAAATTACTATTTTTCCCTCAAATGTTTTTAAACTCGTAGGCCTCTTTCTTTCTTCTTCCCACGGATATAACCAAATGGGATCCCTCTTTTGAGCACCAAACCCTCTCCTCTCTCTTTTTCTTGCCATTTCTTCGTCCGGTGTCTGAATCATGATCCGTTAGAAGTGTTGGAAAGGACAAGGTAAGTCTAACCACACCTAAGCCTCTTTCCTTGGTAAATCATGCCTTCTGCCTTGTTATTTTGATACAGGATCATATGCCCTATTTCTAGGGTATTGGACTGGAAATCAAATATCATCCAACCTACTGCGAATCTGAGGTCAATATCAAGCGATCCTACACCTACAGATCTATGGTAGGTGGTTACGTGGTTTCTATTTTGGGTTTTTCCTATTTGAGTTATTATCGTCGTGTCGTGGTTTGTCTTTCTCCAAACCCCTTATTTATATTGCCTTCTTCATGTCTAGATGACCCGTGTGGTATGAGATTGATGAATATAACCTTGCTAGGGTGTTTAGATGAGGTATGTACTTGGTAGGGTCAACATTAGGTGTTATGACCATAAGTTTTGGCCCTTTTTCACATTTGGACCTTAACTATATGTCTTGAAAGGCATTTGACATGTTAGGAAAATGAGATGACTTGGATAAAGGTTGGCTAGGATGAGATATCCTGAACCCCTTGAATGAATTGAAATGAATGTTTGACTTGAGATGTGATTATGTGGTATTGAAAGATGTAATTTCCATGCTTTGATAATGTGATAGAATATAAGATGGTTTTCCTTATATATTGTGATGTGAATGGTTATTCCTTGCTGTGTTGAAAAGCATGGGATAACCCCTGTATGGGCAGGAGGAATTCTTACCCTGTGCCTGATGAATCTCCGTGTATGGGCAGGAGGAATTTTTTCCCCTTGCCAGATAAATCTCCGTGTGTGGGCATGATTAATTCTTACCCCGTGCCAGCTTAATCCTTGTGTAACATGATGAGAGGAATTTATACCTCATGCCTATATAACCTTTACAGTTGGGAGGAATTTCTACCCCACTCCAGATATAATGCTTGTGGACTAGAGGAATTCATCCCTCATGCTAGTGATTAGTATTACATATGTGAGAAGCATGGATGAGAGGCATGTTTACCTCATGACAGTGATAACCTATATCTATGTACTTATACCCCTAGTGATTATTCAGAATACCATCCATGAGCTAAAGCAGGTAGACCCGCCAGGTGTCCTTCCAGAACCTGAGCGGGAGGGTTGTTTATTTCTTTGCTTTACTTACTTGAAGTCTATTACTCAATTTCTTGCGAACACCTATTTGGATTACATGTAGATATCATTGGTGGTGGCCTACTAAGACTTGTCTCACACCATACCCAGGTGGGCTCTTAGGCATCCGTGTAGAATTCACTGCTGTAGGTACTAGTAGGTGAAAAGGCCCAACAACAGGTTGTTGATACATGTATGTTCTAGCTGGAGATCCAGAGAAGAGGACCGAGTTTGGCTAGGGATGCTCGTGGAATACTTTTTTTTACCTTTTTTATTATTGTATAGAATGCTTTCCTTCAATTTCCATTGTATCAGCATGCCATGCATCCATTTTTTATTGTACACTACATATGTGGCTTTTGTATATTTATCAGGTTTTTCCTTAATTCTGTTGTTTGGTTGTATGTTTTCCCTTTTCTCCTATTTGTCCATTGGTTGTGATTCCGCAATTTTTATTACATTGCTGTTATACCATTGTGTACTCTGACATGGGAGTACAGTCTCCCCACTGACATACCATTACACCCCCGCTTCTATTCAGCAGCCCCTGGCCTGTGGGAAGATGAGCCAGGAGTCATGTGGCCAACTGGGCTCAGAGCTCGGGTTGAGGGGTAGCCGGGTCCGGGACATCACATAAACTGTGTATGTAATGTTTGAATATCAATTCCTATTTGACATAATGATTTCATGGTTTGTTTTGAACAAGAAATATACTTGGGAATATATATTATAGAATTATATAAAAAAATATTTGATTATATTGAAAATCATAGTAAACAATTGGAATAAGGACTAATAATTTTTAACTTCTGATCAAAATCTTATTATGAACACAATTTTAATTTAATGTAGGGTTTCAAAATGATCAGTGATATCATAAGCTTATGTACCCAATCATTAACTCTTGTAAAACTATATAAATTATTTCCATTAAGAATCCATTATAATTATAATTATGTAATATTTATAAAAAACACTCCCCTAGAATAACATTTAAAATAGAAAATAATATAAGTAATTTTATAAATATAGAATCATCATCTTGTTTTTGACCCTTGTGCTACTACAGACATTATTGAAGAAAAAACCTCTGGTGGTCAATTGGAAAAATTCAGTAATGATTAATATACCTATAAAAATAACTTGATGTATCAGACCAATACTTATATTGTAATATATCTCATTATTTTTGTATTAATTATAATATAACTAAATATTTATTTGAGAAAAAATAAAATATTTTTTTTTCAATTAGTTAATTAAAATACATTTTAAAAAAACTTTTTCCCAATCAAGTATATGTAATCATAGGTCATGTGAAATTTTCTACCAAATATAATCCACATACTCAAGTCCTTTCATCATATAATGTTTAAGATTAAAAGAATGTAACCAATATCAAAACACCACTTTTCACAATAAATAAACAGAAGTAATCGAAGCTAATAACATTTGAATTGAATCAATATTAACAAGGGTTTCCATTATAAAAGTGTCATGAATACACTAGCATAACAACCAACCAATTTCTTGCCAAAATATCCCTAATCACCAAAACTAAACAGAAAAAAATTCTCTTATTACTTTGTGTTACACAATATCGTTAGTTTTTTTGTTTTTGATAGAGTGTTTCAATGCCTCATTCTCGTATTCATGTCTACATGAATATAAAGACAAGTAATAAAAGACAAGGCTATATATTGGATGGACTATGACATTAGTATCATTCTAAACAATAATATAAAGTAATAAACATAATAAAGTGGATACATATATAATATATAATCACAATTTAATGCTATTCATAAAAGTAAAAACTCATGTAACAATATTATGTAACCATGATAGTATTAAAACATCAGTCAAAAGAATGATATTCAATGGTTGGATATAATACATAAGGGACATAAAAATAAAATAAAAAATATTTAAATATCATCTATAAAAAAGTGTCTATGAATATATCCCTCCCCCAATCTATCTCCATGCCAATATCAGCATCCTGAGCCATCTCATATATTGGAATTTTAATTCTATATGTCTCTAATGGTTAAATGTCCAAACCTACCCAGGTTCATGTGAAATGTATGAATATGAAAAAATTATGGCACCAAAAAATAGAACTTAACATTTCTTAAATATTATATATATTATTTCATGTTATAAATAATAACTGATTGGATAATGACAAACACAGAATCTGGGTCCTTGAGTGATAACCAAGCCTCCTAAAATCCTAACTATGGCCTCATTAGAAATTTCTCATGGAATTAGTTTTCTCATAATAGTTTAATAAAAATAGAAATAATAATAAGTATTTATGAAGAAATAGTCTACCCTAAAAACATAGTTATAATCAAAATAAGAAGCTTGTAAAGAACCTATATGAGTTCATAAGAACACAGTCATCATGGAAGGACCTAAGTTACATTGAAATTAACATATATTATTAATAATGAGAAATGAAGATGAATTTTATAAAATTTCAAAACCTTCCAATTCTCTTGAAAAAATATTAATAATGTGAATATATCATTTGATATATCATTTAACCAAATACATTATAATGATAAGTGCGTCAAAAAAAGAGTACAGACTAAACTTGTCAAACCATGTGGGAATGTTGATACCAAGGGAATACATGAGAGACTTTACCATTTCCCTATTTTCATCATAATAAAAAGAGTATATAAATCATGAGGAGAGACAAAATCCATTCCACATGTTCTTATATTTCTTCCCATGACTAGGTATGATTTTTAGGCTCTTTTATATCTATCTATCATTTTAATAATTTTATATAAAGAGTGAGTGTATCCAAAATCGATCCACCACTCAAAAAAATAATAAACAAAAATAACATCTAAATATAAATTTCTCTAAGATAAACTATTTCCCAAACTATAATACAAAAAAATTAAAAATATCTTTGGGTTCTAGGATTCACATGCCCATGTACTCATATAAGGTCTAGATAACTTTACCAAAACCATCAAATAGAAAAATTTCATATACTAAGACTTTAAACTATAGGAAATTTTTTTAATCACGTCAAAATTAAATAAAAAATTTATAATCAAGATTTTCCATTCAAAAAATTAAAGAAAAAATCCTACTATGATTAAAATCTAATGCAACACTTCTCTTTTATTATTAAGCAAAACAATAAATCAGAACTCCTTGTTTTACAAGTGAAAAACCCATATTAAAGAAAAATAAAACCCAATACAATTAAGTTTTATCCAAGAAAAACCATCTTGAATTAATTCTTAGATGTAACACTCGATATTATTTGTTAACATTTAAATAGTAAAATATTATATTTATTAAAAATGAACACTAGTGAAAACCATAAGAAATGAAATTATGATTCCACCATAAAATGATAGATAATGTTATAGAAGAAATACCTATTATCTAGTAGATAATGCTTATTTATGGGAAAATAAATCCTAAAAAATATATTGAAATAGAAAAACCATATAATTTATAAATATCAGATAAAAGATGGAGTAGTAGAAAGAGAAAATCTAAAAATGAAACACACATAGGATTGGCCAAACCAAGAGTTCCTAAAATGACACAAATAAGATTTTATCCATATTTTAATGATTTTTAGAAGATCTTGGAAGAATGTAGTTCTTTGAGAATGTATCATTATGAGCTATATAAAAGGGGATATGATTATTGGGTAATTAAATGGGTTTTCTATCAACAAAATAAATTACATTGGGGATTATATCTCCAACACCATTGGGTATACGATCATCTTTAAATAAGAATATGATGCCTTATCGACCAACCATTATAAACTACGATCTAGTATAAGGGAATCTAGGGGATAGTATCCAATGATTTTTTATTAGGTACCACGTTTTTCGGCACTTGTTACCAAGCAGTTCATGCGGCTATATTTTAGTAGTATAGCCGGCTTTATTTTTTTTTCCAGATTATCCTGAAAAATCAAAAAATACATAAAATAATCTCAAAATTTTCCCTGATAATTAATTTAAAACTATAAATGATTCTTATAATGTGTTTGAAAAATTAATGGTATTATAGTTTCAATATCATAATGTAAATCAATTTTATACATAGTGAGATACACTAAAAGATGTACACGGAGAGTTTAAATCCCCTTAGATGGATCCTGGCTAATTTTCAAAATATAAGTGGGGTCCTTTTTTTGAACTATATTTTACTGTGGGGGTTTTAAAAACTCAACTATGTGATTTTTTCAAATAAATTTTAATATACAATGTTCCTAAATGATTAAGTGGTATATATTTTTAATCAATTTGAGTATGGGTTAGATAAGAACATATATCAAGAAACCATGGATGAATTTGAGATGTGTGAAAAATTTATTAGGTGT
The DNA here is from genome assembly GCA_963277665.1 of Viscum album. Classification (NCBI taxonomy): domain Eukaryota; kingdom Viridiplantae; phylum Streptophyta; class Magnoliopsida; order Santalales; family Viscaceae; genus Viscum; species Viscum album. The sequence goes on from OY728164.1 coordinate 694,669,513, forward strand.
TTTTTCCCTTAACATTCATTTTTATCAATAAGAAAACATATATTAATGAAATATGTTAGATTTATTTCATCATGACAATCATTTAATAAATAATTTTTTTATGAAATACTTTTCATGAAAGCGATGTTCAATAAAAATATATCACTATGATGGTGGGGTGTGATGATGAATTTCATATTTTCTAATATTCCAAATAATAATATTTTTATGATAAATTTGATAAATTTTTTTTTTCTATTATTAATTTTTTTTGAAAACATTTTGATTAACATAATATAAGATAATTTATAAATTTATAAATCTTGAAGAGGTGAAAATGAATGACCTGAAATTTAATTTCATTCAATAGCATTGTAAATATTGTAGATAGGGACAAAAAATACTTTTACGTACATATTATAATCTACTATCAAATATGTATATTATGTAGATAATAGTTACTTGTGAAATAGTTAATTTTTATAAAATTCCTTTTTAAATTTATATAATTTATTAAAAGGCATCTGTAGAATAAAAAATAAAAAAATGGATAGTTATGGTAATGATGACCATACAGATGTAGTTTGTTTTACCATTAATAGAAAATAGTATGAAAATGTGGGTGATTTATAGAAATGTATTTTATTGAAGTCACTACCAAATTGAAAATATTTGAAAACAAAATACGAGCAAGAAACATTTATGATGTAATTATGAATTGTTAAATTATAGTAATGTACTAAAAAATATACATGAATTGTAAAATTTATGCTAAAATTAAATTTATCATATTATAGAGGATTACAAAAAATGATAAAAGTTATGCATATATTGAAACACCATAAGTAGATGTATAATTAATTCTTTAATACAAAATGGAGGCTCATACTTTGAAAATGATGTTTAGTTAGTATTTTATATTGTAGAGAATAATTTTATCTATTTTCTAACTAAATCACCAGATATAAATTATAGGTGCAATAAAGGTCAATACTTTAACATTAACATTCTATGATGGACATCAATATTGATATTGGGACACACAATTTGAAAATAATAACAATTAAATTTCACTATGAAAACTTTTAATATTTCAGACAACTATTTTTTCCTTTATTAGTGACCAGTTAAATAATGTTCTAATTTAACATGATTCAATTATGAAATGGATTCTTGATTAATATATATTTTTTGATAATAAATTTTTTACAACTGTGTCAATTACATCCATTGGTGTAAAATATTTAACATATTTTTATAATACATATATGTAGTTATTGAACATAAATGAAGTCATTATTTTTTTAAAATATTTTTTAATACCCTATATTTATTATTTATCACACACTAATTTATTTTATTTTTCCCATAATAATTAATGACATATTTCCATTAAAAATGATTCAAATAAATTATTATATAAATGAGGGTTGAATTTCAAAATTTTTGAATATAGTTAAATTGAATACTCATTCCATTCATTTATTGAAAACATTTAAAGTGTATTCTTGTGAAATTTTGTGTTTTTTATAATTATAGTACCATATAAAGGTGTTGAAAACAAAAATGTGTGTATAAATAGAGAATGTAATGAAAATTAAAAATTACTTTATTTAAAAAAATTGTATACAAATATTGGTCATATTCCAATTTGAGCTCTATTTAAAAAAATAGAAAATCATAATTTATTAAACCTAATTTTTTCGACACATTTTAGTGAAAAAAATTCAATTAAAATTTCTTATGAAATTATATGATTTCATTGGATCTGTGAATGAAAATAACTTCTTTTATTTCATCCACTTATATACTTTCATATGATATTATTTACACTAACCATTTTTTTCATTGTATATTGTTTAAAAATATAGTTGGATTGATATGTTTTTATATCTTTTCATATGATTGAAATTTCTTATAATTGATCTTTTCTGTGATGTTTCATTTTAAATTTGATATTTTTTGTGGGGGAGGTTGGGGAGATAAATACTTCTCATTTTCATATTTTTTAATGATGGTTTATAATTTTTATTGATATTAAAGGGTGATTCCCTCATTCACCTCATTATAAGGGATTAATCTCTCACCTTCTACCCCAAAATTATACCCAATGTATCCTCCACTTAAATCATTACCTCATCACTGTTATCCATCATCCTTAATCAATGTGAATCATCTTCCCTAGTCTTTATACCCTCATCCTATTTCATTTTTTATTACCTATTATCCCTATAAATTATTAATCCCTCTTCCTTATTATTAGTAACTGGAAGCACATTTTAATATTTTAATTTTCTACATTTATAGGCCATTCAATTTATCTTATCAAGTTTCATTTTAAACTTATTTTTTTCCATTTCATGTGCCTAAAAAAATCATTTTCATTTTTTATAGTTAACTTTACATCAACCGTAAATTATTTTAGAGCTTTATCTCTTTAGAAAGTTCACCAATAATGGGTTCGTTTTAATGGGTGAGTTTTTTTTATAATTAATTAGCACGAAAAGTAATATTATATGTTTTCAAACATATATAATTTTTAAAACCTACCAAAAAAAATTAATGGATCATCTAACTTTTTATGGAAACATCAAAAACAATCATTTTACATTTCATAAATTGTTCATTACCACTATTTATTTATTTAAAATTATTCCACATACTTTATAATGCCAAAAATAAATTTACAATTCCGTTATATTTGAATTATTTTATAAGATACATATCATGATTTATCTGGAACAAAAAATTATACAAGTAGTTTCAGAACATATCCTAAGGCCATACCAAGGTCATTGAAATATTATATCACAAAATCCTTCATTTATGATTGATGATGAAATAAAAATAATTTTTTCACATTCTCAGTAGGTGAAGTCTATTTCAAATCAGTAGAAGTTAATTTTCTGAATTCACATTATCAAAATTTTGGTGAGAAAAAGTTAAGGTGATGTTGTGTTTAGATGATGGTAGTGGATATTCCCTATAGTTAGTTGGATTATATAATGTTTAAATCTTCCAATAATCTTCTATGGATAGGTGGTCATCTATAACATTAACAATGATAAAGGATCATTAGGATGGTAACAATGATGGTGTTTTCATATTTCATGATTTCTGATTTCAGAGGAGATTGTGTTATAGATTAACATACTGAATCTTAGTATATAAGAAGTGGGATCTCATAGATTTATATTAAGGATTATGGGTTATATAAAGGAGATAAAGAGTACTTCTGGTGCTCTTGTATATTACTTTAACTTAGTAATCATTATTCTTAATCTCTTATATCATCTAGTGAATAAAAAATAAAATAAAATTGTTTATATGATGCATGTTGGACTTATTATCTGAACCATGTTAATCCATTTTGTTTTTTTACATTATATATTTCAATTGAATTTATATTATTTTTCCATTTATTTAGGTGAGTTAGATTATGTTGTCAAACGATGACTTTATATAGTGAGTAGGGTGTGAATTATACCTACTTTAGGTACGATCATTCATAGGGAATGAAATTTGGAAAGGTTTGATCTTTTCCACTATGATAATCTATATGTGAAATTTTGGTCGATCAATGATCATATTTATAGTGGTTTCATTAAAATCATGGGGGATCTAGATTACAAACTATTGGTATCATAATAAATGGGTTTAATCATCCTTGGAACTATTTCTCTGTGATGATATCTTTACTTTAGAGAAAGATATTTTCAATGGAAGATATAAAATTATATGAAAATAAATTATGTCTAGATATGTTTTATGGAAAAATTTTTGGATTATAGATAATGCATATAGAGGATAATATAATTGGGAATTAAATTTCCATAGGATTTCTCTTTTCCATTTTGATGATCTCTGTGTGAACTTCTAGTGGATCAATGATCATACTTCTAATGGTTTTATTAGAATCATGGTTGATCAAGATTCCCAACTAATGCTATTATAGTAAATGGTTTTAATCCTATTTGGGTCTATCGTTTCATGATGATATATCTATTTTTGAAGAAACTATTGTCAATGTATGATACGAAATCATACGTAAATAAATTATGTCTATATATGTTTTAGGGAATGAATTTTGTATCATAGAGAATATAGATGAAAGAAATATAATTGAGATGGACCTTCATACTCCACTTAATAGAGGTTTTCCAAAGGAGATAGAAAATGATGAAGGTGATTGCATATATAAGAATGCAATGGCATTGATGAGGATATCCTTAGTGAGGATTATTTCTTTCAACATCCATGAAATAATGACAATTTCCAATGTAAAGGTGGTGTGGAATAATATATATGAAAACCCTATAAAACCTAATAGAGTGTTTATGATGTATATATTGTTTGGAATAAGGTTATTATACAAAATAATAGTATAAGATCATGATAATTATTTCTATATGATCAATAGGTAGTTCAAATATGATAAGGTCAAGTTTATAGATAATGTATTGGATCTCCTACTACTATCATCAATTTTGGAGAGTTGGAATTTAATGGTTACTTTTCATGGAAACTCTAATAAAAATATAGATTTGGAATTTTATGATATCTTGAATTTGACACTTAATATTGAACTTTTGCAGAGGTATGTCCCAGACCCATTTACTATTTATCATAAGGTTGACAAATTATGATGGTCACCTTAATGGAAGAATATATATTAAATAAAACCATATAAAGTTGACTATAAGGGTAACATATAGAGAATGATGGTTAGTCAAGGATCTATATATAAGAATTGTAGAAATAGTGGATAAATCCATAATGACTATTGGAATTATAAATAATGGTCAAGAAGACCATGAAATTTTAAATTGTCAAATTATTTTGGTATAACAGAATGAGGTCATGAATTGTTTTTAAGTGTCAACATTTTAGTGGATTCATGTGTAGTTTACATGGTTGTATCATTCCATTCAATGGGAGAAGGATGGATTAAAAATTATGTATATGAATGTTTCATAAAATAATTTTTTTTGATTGATGAATTTTTAGAGATCATTGGAAAAAGGCATACACATAATTTGATAAAGAGTGGTGGTGTACTGTATCTTAGAGTTATCAGAATTTACCTGGATGTAGAATAATCTAATTTAAATTGGGAAGCATTATTATTTTAGGTATTGTAATAATTTTAAAAATAGAACATGGAAATTCACATGAGGATCCATAATGGTTTCACATAGAGTAAACGACTGATAAAATTACATGGCTAGAAGTTGAAAATGATTTTTAATGGCTAGAAGTTAAATTTATGAATAATCATATGTATAGAATAATTGGATCAACCACCATAGTGAAATCAATTTTATGTTTTTAAATGGTTTATGTTTACTAAATATTGATTAAAATGATGTTGGAAAGTGAAAAATATTTATGCTGGAGAAAAATAGAAAGGCGACCTTCTACTTGTATAGATATAGTCTTGGGGCACATAAGTTCGGGTCAGTTCACTCATACATTAAAAAACACAACACTATTGTATCTATTAGAGGTTCACTCTACATTTGCACATGAATTAATTATACTAAACAGAATTAATGGTTTATATTAATATAGTAGAAGTATGATTTATTTTATGTTTTTATTTAATGTACTATATTTTTTGAAAGGGGTGTAGGAGGAATATGGAATAGATCCACAATAAAACTAGTGGTTAGAGCATCATTTGAAAATTATAGAATTTTTGTAAAAATAAATTAATAACGGATGAGAATGTGGTGTCAAAAATGAAAAATCATAATAGATTAGATGAATAAATGAATCATAAGTTTCAAGAAAATTAATAAAATATGATGTGTAACTATATATTTCCCATGGGAATTGGGATAATAATAATAACACTATATAATTCATTATAAATATAAGTGACATATTATCTTCTTGGTACGAAATTACAATGTATATATGGTCTACTAATTGATTTAAAATAATCCACCTCAGAGCCTTTGAGTGCTCAAAATATATTCTTATTGATGCAAATGAATTAGAAAATATTGTGGCAAATGAAAATATTATTTTTTTTCATTTGGTATGGGGATGATAACTTTAACTACAGTCCATATGATAAAGTGAATACTGGAAGTTAATTAGGATATGATATTTTTAATTTATCAAAGGGGTTTTTTTAAAATACTAAAACATTGTATGAAAATAATTAGAAATAAGTAATTCAAGTATTGATGTCAAAGTTCATCTATGAAAAAGAACTGAAAAAATTATAATCTTAATAAATATGATGAAAAAACTAAAAATATACAGGTGAGACCAGTGAAAGATGTGCCAAAAATTTTATCTGAAATTTAATCTTAATTGGGTGTGTAAAAATTTAATGTACAATAATTTGGACACGATCTGAATGTTAAAGAGTTTCCAACTCAACTAAGGATATAAAATAAAGTTATAAAAATGGTTTAGAGATTTATATTTGATATAAAATTTCTTTTTCTACATGATAATATAGAACCATTGAGTCTGGAAAAGGTACCCACACATCAATATTATAAATATTTGAATTTTACGATGAATAATGAAATAACATAATTAAAAATCACATAAACTTGGCATTTAAATGATACACTGAAATGGAAGAAGACACTATAGAATTAGAGGGGTTTTGTTTATAAAAATAGATGGTTGATGGATAGAAGTATTAAGAAACATGTCCATTGTCATAGGTATTTCAAAAGAATGATGGTTTTTAAATCTCAAAAATATTATTTTATGGAGTTAAACATTCAACTATCTAAATGGTGATGATAAAGGTAGTGTCAGAACACATTCACATTGAACAAATGGTTATGAATATACATTTCCTTCATCGTGATTTGAAGAAATAAATTTACATAAGGTAGCAAGCATGTTTATATGAAGATAACAACTCGGATTTGGAATATAAATTGAATAAATTTATTTATGGATTGAAGTAAGATCCAATTAAATGGAATAAAAAATTTAATTCATTTATGATAAGATAATCTTTAAACAAGTGAATTACATATCATTTTTCTAATTGGAAGGGGTGGAATGACGAAACATTTATCATATAGTTGTTACATGTGGAGGATATAAAATTAATGTTTCTATCAATTCAACTGATTCAAAATCTGAAAAATAAGTTGGTTAGAAGATTCGAGATAAAGGATTTTGATCAAGAAAATAAAATCTTCTGTTTGAAAATCTAAAACTATAAGATCGGTGGAACTCTAATTCCATATCATAAGTACTACATCCATTGGTTTATTTAATGACTTAGTATGATTAAATATATATTGTTCTCCTATACTCCTGGTAGTCACTTTATTTTTCCTAAGGGATAGGACCCACCAATGAAATACAAGAATTTATATATGGAGAATGTTTTAAAAACATCAACAATCGAATGTATGATGTTTTAAATTATTTTTATATGGTTGAAAATTTTGTTTTCAGTGGGATTCGTAATTGAATTCATGATTAATCTATGGAAGAAACATTACCAATCTAAAAAGTAGATCCTTAAATATTTTAATGTAATGGATGATAGATCCTTTTTCTATATGATGGATGATACTTTGTGGGGATGTAATCTTACTAAATTGAATAGAGATTGGGAAACATAGAAGATCACATTATGAATTTTTTTACATATAGATGAACCATGGTATGTTGAATTTTAAGTATAAATTATATTTTCACTTTGAGTATAGTAAAAGTTGAGAATATATCTACAGTAGAATCTTAGATAGAAATGATCTAATGGATGATTTTCATAAACAAACAAAGAAGGGTCTAATGAATTGTGTAATTTTCTATGTAATCCAAAGTGTAATATACTTAGATAAAAATATGGGGTTCTCTATTATGGAAAAACGCATTAACAAGAAGTGTCATTTCATTAGAAAAATGCTGAAAGAAGAGGAAGTTATTTAATGGATGATAGTGGGAATCCATAATCTGATATACAATTTTACCAATGTGATAAGTAATGAAAGTCAAAGGTTGCATCGTACCTTAGTGGGGCATAGGAGAATCAAAAGAGACTGAGGAATGCTACTTGTTATAGTGGAATGATTTTTCTTATGTAATGAAAATTTTACGGATCACTTAATAAATTATTCAAGAATGATATTTTGGGATGTAATGTATATATTAGTTTTTATAAATTTCATTCACTATATTGAAGTTAGTTTTATTTATCTCTTTACAAGGTAAATTTGAGTAGTGTATAGAAATCAGTATTGGTTCATCTTTATAAGAATTTGGATCATTCGAATTTCATATCTTTTAATGATTTTATGATATAGAATTAGAGGTCTAAACTTTCAAAAAATATGAATGTTCATCAGGTTGGTAATTGTATTAAGGTATTCATATATAGTGATTCACTATTTTGGGTAAAATGTATTAAAGGTTAACCTAATTGTGATTATTATATAAGAAGTGTGGCATTAGTTCATTATAATTTAAATTCATAGAGATTTGGAAGAGATCTAGTGGAGGGAAAAATCTATATTAGATTACGTATACCTAATAATAACAATTTTTATTCTCTTGTATCTACTAGTGAATAAAAAAACCAGTGGTATTTAATTGGTGCATGTAGGACTCATAGTTTGATTCATGTTAACCCCTTATGTTATTTCCTACATTTTGTATATCCATTGACTGTATTTATATTTTCCTTGAATAATTGTGATGGTAATTATATTACAAAATTAATTTTTTAAAATATGGTGTAATTGTAGGTTCCAAGAGTAGTGGAGGTGTGTGGATGGGTGCACCCAACATTAATTTTACCGTTGAAAACAATTAATCTAAGATCAGTTATTAAGATAAAAATCCAGATATTTAGAATAGAATAAAAAATGAAAAGGAAAGGGAGAAGTACTGGAAATATAGATAGGATCATCATATGTTGGTAATAGTAAGAAGTGTGTACTTTTTTCCATTTTCCATTATTTCCATCAAAACAAATATTAGACCATGAAAAATGACTATTTATTTTTTTAATAAATATCACTACATTTTTCTCTAATAAATATATTATTTTTCCCACAATGTATTATCTCGGAAAACTAGTGCTAAAATAAATGTGATCCAACATCCTTGAGTAATTATTAAACCACAATCAGGAATAATATTTATTCAAATTGTTAAATGAATATTTAACTTATATACTTGGATACACATAGTGTGTAAACCTCTAGGCCTCTTTATCAGGGGAATTAGGTGGAGCCTTCCTAAACTCCATGGTTAGCATCTAGAAACATGTCAAGGCACCCATAGAGAAAGAAGTTAACACCTCAATGATTTATAACCACCTACAAAAGGTTACCATGTAATGTAATACCTTTGTCTCATTATCTCCAATCAAGTGGGTTTCATGCTAGTGCCATCAACCCATGTGCTGGATTATTCTTTCTTTGACTTCCCGAAATTGGACATTTCCATTCCTCTCCATGGAAATGAATTTATTTAGTCTATATAAATTCCATCAAAGGGCCTAATATATGGACTTCCTTTATGTAATGGAAGGGAAAAATACTTTCTACCATTATCTATTAATGTAGTATTACTCATGACACACCCAACATATCCTACCTCACTGTGAATAGTGAGTCATCACATTTTTCATCAATACATCTAAATGTGCGAGTTGTAATACCCATTAAAAATAATATTAAATTAAAAGTACCAAAACACATGTTCGCAGATAGGAACATCCAATGACACTATGAAATGTGGATTTTCAACGGGCGGGTTTCATTCTCATGAAATCCTCCTGGATTTTACCATGGGCACACACCATGAAAAGGCACCTCATTGTTTTATAAGTCCTCAACCCTAATGGCCTCTATTATTTTTCTCCCTCAAATAACATCATTCATCCATATAACTTATATTCAAGAATAGTGTTATGGCACTTACGAGTTCTCATCAAAATAGGGATCTGATAAGACCCTTTAGTGAAACTGCTATCCTTGAGACATTATCACATGAATTGTCATGAAGATGAAAAATCATGATGTAACATGGTATTTACTAATATCCAAATCCATGAAGACAAGTTTATCATAAAGTTCAAAGTAATTTATTCAAATCCACCAACTCCATAAGACTCCCACTTGAATTAGATCTAACTACTAACAACCTTTAACACCATAGATCTCACATGAAATTCAAGATTCTTCTGAGATAGGTCTTTAGTCATGGGGTCCACCAAATTATATTTCATGGACACACTGGTCACAACAACTTCACCCATTTGAACGAAATTTCTCAAAAGGTGATACTTCCAGAGAATGTTCTTTATCTACTGGTGTGACCTTTGTTATTTTTCAAGAGGAATCACTACAGTATTATCACAATACAATGTGATAGGATCTCTACTACTAGAAACCACATCATGCTCCAAGAAAAAGTTCCAAATCTAGATGGATTCCTTGGCTGCATCAGAAGATAATATATAAATCGGAGACAATTGGCTACTTTGAACACTTCCATCTCACAACTCCTCCATTGAGATAGAAAACATATATTGATTGTGACTTCATATAATATGGATCTATATAAAAACCAGCATCAACATACCCTTTGATGAAAATCTCCTCGTCTCCTCCATACACCAGGAACATGTCCTTAGTTATTCTCAAATACTTAATGATATTCAAAACAATAATCCAATTTTATTCTATTGTATCTTCTTGATATCTACTCACCATGATCAGTGCATAAGAAACATCAGTCCTGGTACATAATATTTCATTTACGATTGATCTTATAGCTGTAGAATATGGGATCTTACTCATCCTATCTTTCTCATATTGAGTATGAGAAAACATTATCTTATAATGATGTAGGACATGTGACACTTGATCTAAATAACTCTTGGATTGTTCCATGATAAATATATTTAGTATCTTTTCAATGTATCTAACCTGATAGTCCAAGAATCCTTTTGGATCTATCATGATTGATCTTGATCCCTAGAATGCAGGATATTTCACCTAACTCCTCCATGGAGAAACACATGTTCAATGATCCCTTAACTGACTGTAATACTTTAAAATAATTTTTAATAATTAATATGTGTTCATCATATACTAATAGGATAAAGACCACATTCCCATTAATTTGATTATAAACACATGGCTCACATTCATTCTTAAGGAAAATAGATTTCTTTATGGATTTATTAAATTGAATATTCCTGACATGGATGCTTAATTTAATCAATAAATGGATTTCTGCAACTTAAAAACCTATCTGGCATCACCTAGTGTCATAAACCCTTATGGTTGTGTTATATAGTTATCTTCCAGAAGGTTCACATTATGGAATGAAATTTTTGACATCCATATTTTAACTCTCATAGTCATGGTAATATTCTATGAAATGTATGATTCTTATGGATTTAAACATGGAAATAGGTAAATAGGTATCATCATAGTCAATTCCTTGAATTTTTCAGAATCCTTTATCCATTAGCCATGCTTTATAGTTTCTAACTTGAACTTACATTTCTAGCATTATCATGAAAAACCATTTATATTCAACATGCTTTATATCAACTAGATCATCAACCAAAACCCAGACTTGGTTCTAATATATGAAAACCATATCAGAATTCATAGCTTCTATCCATTATTCAGCTTCTACGCTCTCTATTTTTTCTTTTTAGGAGAGAGGTTCATCACTGTCCAAAAATAATGATTCACCATCCTCAGTGAAAAGGAAATGAAATATCTCTGGTTCTCTTACCTATCTTGATATCCTACACAATACTTTTGTTTCTGGAACCTCTTCCATGGGGTTTTTTAGATCTTGTTTCTGTACCAACTAATGTGTATCTTAAGCATCAACTTCGTCGAAGTCAATCTTACTCCCACTATCCTTTTTTGTGGACGTTCTCACCCTCTATAAATATTTCTTGTATAGTGATAGTCACATTATTATTTGAAGGGATTTATGGGTAATATCATTTTGTTTCCTTGGGATATACTATAAAGATAAACCTCACACCTCGGGGTGCTAGTTTATTGCCTAAGATGGCCTTATCAAAAACCTCACATCCCCATACAAGTGTGTATGAAAAACTAGGTTTCTTCTCATTCTATAACTCAGATTAAATTCCATTTTCCACCTTAATTAGAACTCAGTTTAATGTGTATGCATCAGTTTGTAATGCATATCCCAAAAAGGATAATGAAATATCTGCATGAATCACCATCGACCACACCATGTACAAAAATATGTGGTTCCTCCTTTAACCAACACCATTCCATTATGGTATATATGTAGGAGTGAGTTGAAATAGAATCTCAGACTCACATAAAATTTGATGAAATCTTGGTTCAGATATTCTCCACCTTGATCTGACCAAAGCTTCTTTATCATTATACCAAGATTATTCTCTACATCATTCGTGAATTCCATAAATTTCTCCAAGGAATATAGCTTATACCTCATTAAATATATATATCCATATATACTAAAATCAATAGAAAAAGTAATGAAGAAAATACACATATAAATTCTACTAGAAATGGTCCATAGACATCTGTGTGTACCAATCCTAGAAGCTATGTGGCCCTTTCACCTTGTCCACCAAAAGGAGGCTTGGTCATTTTCTAATGTAAAAAATAATAGCATCTATCAAGTGGGTTTAGCCTAGTAAAGTCTAAATAACCACCATGAAAGAGCATTTTCAACCACATCTCATTCACAAGACCGATATAGTGATGCCACAACTAGTTTCTATATGATCCATGTATGTTTTATTCATTATCGATTGCCAACACTCGGTATTCACAATTTAATACCTAAAACCCATTATTTATATGTTCCATACCATAATATGAATTGTTTATATAAATAAACCAAACCTTATTTCCAAACTTGAAAATAAATACATCCATATCCAAACATGATACAAAAATTATGCTCTTGGTAACAGTAGGTACATAATAACATATATGTAAAACAAAAATCATTCTAGTTGGAAATGAGAGATGGTAATTCATAATGGCCAACACATCTATCCTCATGCCATTGGAAACTCGAAGATCAACCTCTCCTCTATAAATTTTTATAAATCTACTTGGTTTATACATTTGAATACAGATGTGGGCCTCACATGCTATATCTAAAAACCAATGTGTAGAAATAGAAATATTACACCCAATAACGAACACACATTTGGCATCCACATGCTTCTAGGTGTAGTTTCTCTTCCAGTGGCCTGTAATTACACATGAAAACATATTTTCTCCCATTCCATTTCATAACATTGAATCCTCCCCTTTTTAGAGGGATGACGCTTGGGTGATTCAGACCATTTATAAATCATTTCCCCCTTTTACCTTTCCTTCCAATTCTTATTCACTATAAGGACTGAAGGTTTGCCACACCCCTTGTCCTTATCTACCTAGAAAATCATGGACATAAGTTTTTATATAATCTTCTCATTATTTCTCATATAGTAGTTGAAAATAAATATATATAAGGTCTTGGGAAGTGATGATAATATAAGATCTGTATGCAACTCATTTGGGAACATCATCTCTAAGATGTATAGGAGTTCAATATAGCTTGTAAGATTGACTACATGATGCCCAGCTAGTGAAAAATCTCAAAGCTTAGTTGGGAAAAAATCATTAGAGATCTAATATTTCTTATATCATTCCTTTTCTTGATAGAGATCTTTAAGGTGATACATCATACTATACACGTCCTTGTTTTCATGTTGCTTCAATAGATCCTGTGTCATGAATGATTGCATGAATCATTAGATATATGGGAAACCATCAAATTTTTTCATATGGAGTGATATTTCCTCATCACATCCCTCATTTCTAGGTACAACTAAAACATTCTTCTGCAGTACATACATTTTCCTTTCGTGGAAAAGGATGACTCGTAAACTACTCTGCCACTCCGAAAAATTGGTACAGGTGAGAAGGTTTTCCTTCTTGAGTATAGTTCTGAATGATATTTTTGATGTCATTTTTATTTCATTTCAAAAAATTAAGAAAAAAAATACTTATTACTTTATCATGATAAAAATAATAAAATTATTAAATTAATACTTTTTAGTCTCCCACTATTTTATTGAAATTTAATTTCCCTCTCTGTTGAATTCAGAATATTCTGTTGCCTGAATATTCTAGTGGAATGGATCCATATTTCCATTCGCATCACCCCAACAAGGGATGGTCATGAAACATGAATGGTTTTAGGTAGGAATTCCAAATTACAACTGTATTAACTCATAGTTCGTCGACCCTCTCTGTGGGCATTCCAATCCTTAAATCCATTCGTTTTGGATTTTGTCATCTTTTGCCTCTTGGTCACAACAATTACTCATGTACTAGTAAACCATTGATTTGAACCATGTATATTCAACCCAAAACCTTGAATTATAAATCTCCAATAATTGAAAGAACCCCTAGTAGGGTTGGTCAAGCACTTTGAACTATGGTTTGATTCTAACCAAGATAATGGAAGGATATACCGACTTAATATTTCCTTAAGGTATTTTATCCTTATACATAAATTTACATTTTATAATATTTCTTACATGATTTTTAATATTAATTGATATATAAATGATTAACAATGTCTATGAAAACATTCATTCATAATCTAGTCTTATTTTAGTTCTATATTCCATGCTTGTTTAATTCATTTATTGTGTGATCGCGATAACACATACACAATAAAAAAACCATTAAACTCACATAAATAAAATTAATGTAATGATAGTGATCTTATTATATTGGTTAGATCATCTAGCGGTTGACAAATGAACCCACGAACTAAGAGATAAAACACCTAGACCCTTTTCAGTTCATGTTTAATGATTCCCACATGTCCACCTTTATATCTCCTTGGATTGGTCTTGCCTTGAATCATAACATGAGTCACCTACACTATCATGGGAGCATCATCAATTAGATATGATTTTATCTCACACTTAGGTGATGGTTAAAATAGGTTTTTACATAATATAAAACCTTGGGTATGTTGCTCGAACATATTAATGAGGATAAGGATCACAAAACAATGACTTCAATTTAAATAAATATATTAAAATAAAACATCCACATACAAAAGGGTTGGGTCTAGATCTTGATCATACATACATGAAATTATATTCACAAATAGAAAAACTATCATTCAATTCATTCATCATTCTTATTTATGATAAATCACACTCGAATAAATTAATTATTATCTTTAATTAATAAATCATTTTATTAGTAACCCTTTTCTGAATTTCATATAGACTCTCATACACCATAATTATAAACAAATTAATTCATTTAAAATTATCTTTGTATGTATCATGTAACTTAGAGGCAACCTGATGAATTCTCATTCATAACTAACCAATGAGTAGTAATGAACATTACCTAGATGTTAAATTAAACACACACACACACACACAAACACAGATATATATATATATATATATATCACTTATCGCATGTTGTGCCACAGCTTTATGCCTTAACCATGGTACATGTTGTAAGGGTTTTTATAATATCATAATAATTTTTAATAAATATTAATAATTTCGATGAGTACACGTCATATAGTTCATACTATATGAAATGTATTATCGTTCACCATCCATCTAAAGTACATGCAAGGAGATATAGTGTGTAGATGTATATTGGAGATCTTTGGAGTACACGACATGTCTAGTGGTACACATGTTGTGTAGTATCCACATTACACGGTCTCCGGCTGGACAATCTATGTACTGGGTACAAGGTCTAACCCTAACCCCAAGGGACTACATGATGTTTCTAGTAGGACACATGGGATGTAATCTATAAACCATGTTCTACCTATTCCTGGTCAACATATGGAGTCATTAATACATCAAAAAACACTAATCACATGGCTTGGTATAGCAGACCAGTCTCGATGAATTGAACCTTGACTACATAGCGTATACTGCAGAATACACGTTGTGTTTTTTAGTGTTGTATAGATAAGGACCATTGGAACATTTGGATGAGATCATATAATTTATTTTAATCAAAATTAAAATTAAAAGATCATTTTGGTATTGTGAACGAGAAACCAAAGAGGTGGAACAAATCTCATAATTCTGATTTACCGAATGATTAAAATGAATTCAAACAACTAAATTCTTAAATTTTTAATTCATCAACAAAAAATGAAATAATTATAATAAAGTATATGACCCCTCTAATACCACATTTATGTTCCAGTTATAGTATAAGTGCATGGATGGGTATACCCAACATTAATTTTATGGTTAACAATGATCAATATTAGCTCTATCCCAATGATAAAACACCAAATCTTTGGAATTGAATGAAGAATGAAAAAGGAAGAGGGAATTCCTAGAACCTTATAGAGGATCATCATATGATGGCTATAATTAATATAATTAAAATAAAAGAACTAATTTGATGTAATTTTCTCACTATTGATGTTTCCTGTCATGATCTGATGTGATCCTTAATTATGTTGTAGAATAAAAGTGTATGATTTTTCTAGTCTTGATATACATGTGATCCATGAATATCTAGAAAGCACTGAAGGAATATCTGGGTGCTAGCATAAAAGATCCATTTTTTGCGATGTTTTCCTTCGATCACCTTGACAGTAGCTTCCAAAGAATTTTACTTGACCCGGTGGAGGAGGATCTCCCTCATAACTCGAGATATTTCTTAGAGGAAATGAATTATCTCTTTTCATGATTGCTTTCTCAAGATCTATTGTGAAAAACCACAAAGAGTGTTTAAGATTAATTAGAATAATGTAATTGGGATTTAAAATGCACAGAATAATGAAATAATATAAATACCCATCTGTATTTATCTATTTAATTTAATTATTAGTAAGACCCCATGTCTAATAATAGCTTTTGATTGTTATTATTAATTTACATGCACCCTACAAATTACTCCTAATATTATTTAATTAAATAAATAATATAGTTTTTCATAAATTCCTAGAAAAACCCCATGGCATGTATATTAATATACATGGTGTGTAAAGTTGTTTATCCATTTTTATTTATTTACACAACCATATTTATTAGACCTTAAATAATGACTATTTATTTATTAAATAAATATCACTACATTATTCTCTAATAAGTATATTATTTTTCCCATAATATATTCTATCGAATAACTAGTTTTGAAATAAATGAGATTGTTAATCCTTGAATAATTACTAAACCAAAATCAGGAATAATGTTTATTCAACTAGTTAAATGAATATTTAATTGAGATATTTGGATACACATAGTGTGTGACCCTCTGGGCCTCTTTCTTAGTTGATGTAGGTGGAGCCTACCTAAAGTCCAAGGATAACATCTAGAAACACACCAAGGAACCCCTCGATAAATAAGTTAATGCCACAATGAAGTGTCACCTCCTACGAATGCTTACTGTGTAATGAAATCTCTTTCTATTGATATCTCCAATCAATCCGATTGTATGGTAGTACCATCAACCCATGTTCTCAATTATTCTTTCTTTTACTTCCAGAATTGAACTTTCCCGTTCCTCACCATGGACATTGATTTATTTAGGCTATATCAGTTCCATCAAAGGTCTTGAGATATCTAACTCCGTTATAGAATGGAAGGTTCAAATGCTTTCTCGCTTTATTTATTAATGTATTGTTACTCATAACGCACCCAACATATCCTACCTTTCTGTGAATAGTGTGTCATCATAGTTTTCATCAACACATCTAAGTGTGTAAGTTGTAATACCCATTAATAATAATATTAAAGTATAAGAACCAAAATGCACATCTGTAGATAGGAAAATCCAATGACACTATGAAATGTGGATTTACTACTCACGGGTCTTGTTCTCATAATATCATCTGGGATATTACTAAGGGCCCACACCTTGAGAAGGTGACTCAATATTTTATGAGTCCTCCCCCTAATGGGATTTATTATTTGTGCCCCTCAAATAACATCATCCATTTGTAGAATATATATTCTAGAATAGTGTTATTGTACTTCCAGATTATCATCATAATAGGGATCTGTTATGACCCTTTACTGCAAAAAAATCCTTAAAACATTATCACATGCATTCTCACATAGAGGAACAATCATGATTTGATAAGGTATTTATTAATATTCAAGTCCATGAATAAAAGTTTATCATAAAGTACAAAGTAGGTGCTTCTAGGCCACCAAATCCAACTGTAATGTATACCTACTAATTGAATACTCTTCTAAAGTGGAGGTAAGATTAAAGGGATTGGTCTTTTCCACCGCAATGATATATGTGCAATGTTCTGATTGACCAATGATTATAATTCCAATGGTTATATTGAAACCACATGAAATAATTATTCCCAACGCAATTATCCCTCCAGCTATAAAAATAGTCTATGAATGACGTATCAAAGTTAGAACCACTGATGTAAGACATAATATAGTAATATTATTTAGTTATAATAATGAAGTTGTTTTGTCATGGTATTTTTTGTTATATTCTATAATTACTCCTCAAATTGACATTTTGACAGCCTTTTGTATTGTAATATTTCCTTTTTAATTATAAATCTTATTAATTTTAACTACATGGTTTTCACATATATGAGTATATTGTCTTCATTTACCCTTATGTTATCCAAAATATTATTCTAATATCATCATCTATATTTATTACCTTCACCCACTAAAGGTTGTCTCTTTTATTAATGTTCCATATTTACTAAGGATGTATACCATGGATATGTTTTCTTTTCACAATTTAAATCATTAAATATTGTAGAATAAGAGAGAATTTAGTATCTTATAAAGTGAATAATCTAACATAGTTATTTTATAGCTTTTTTATTATAGGGTTATATTTCCACTATTAGTTATTTTGCAATAGTTATGTTTAACAATAAATGTGTAATTCCCCTTTTTTGGATTTTTGTCTTATTTTTACCAGTAATTAAAATTTAAAATAATAAAAAATAATAATGTATAAGTATATTTCATAGCCACAGTTATTCTTATAGAGAAGTGAAATATCAAGATACCCCAAAAAGAAAAAAAAGTCCAGGTAATTATAAAATTATAAAACAAAGTGGAAAATAAAAAAAAATTTACTCAACTTATAGATGATAAAAAAATTAAATTTACACTATACAATTTTCAAATTTGAATCAATAAATTTTCTATCAGATTAAATTAGTAATTTTCAGAAGATATGGTAATATAGTGAAAGGGTTGTGGTTTTTAAAAAAATATTATAGGATTTTTCACATTAATTCTATACTAAAATATAACACACAAAAATTACATTATAAATAATACTATTCTGAATAGCTTTCATAACATACAACATTAATCTTTAATTGAACTACAATATAAAGTAATAAAATTATTCTTTTAATGTGATCATTAAAACATAGTGGTTAAATTAGTTATATAAATATGAATAACCAAATTATGAAAAATATTTATTAAGGTATTACATAATTAAAATTTATTTATTAATTCATAATAAATATGTACTTAATTTTATATAAAGTCATTTGTTGCTTCAAAAATATTCAAAAAAAATCCATTTCATTGTGTGAATGAGTATTGAAATTAATCTATTACAATTTTGTAAATCGAATATAGGAAAATGAATATCATTTTTAATTTTGGGATGAAATATTATATTACGGTTAATTTTTTTTACATTTCTAAAAATATTTATTTTTCAATGAATAAGGAAAAATAAATATTTATTTAAAACAAACATTTATTTTAATTAAATAATTTAATTTAGAAGTCCCATTATGTTTTTAGTTTTATCATAATGTAATATAAGTATGGTTTAATTACATAATTTTTAATTAATCACATAAATATCATCATTATACATGATTTTGGTATAAGTTAATTTTTATGATTTCAAACGAATTTTCCTAAAAACTATTTTTCATTGTGGATTTTTATTAAAATCAATTTCATACACTTATAGAAATTGAATCATCAGAAATGGAATCCATATTTTTAATTTTGATTTTTCAAATTTTGTAAATATTTCTCTATTAGTTTTAGTCATTATGAATTGAAATTGTGGTAATTTTTTGTAACCTAGATAAGTGTAAAAGTGGTAAAATAGGGTTAAATCTCTAGGATAATGCCAATAAATCTTAAAAAAAACATTAATATATTTCATTTTATAGGATTATATTAACCATAATCATATTATATTTTTTTAAATTTACTACTACATCCAATGATAATGACCTTAATGTTATTTTAAGTTGATGTTAAATTCAAAATGTCGCTCTATTTGTTTTAATATCACTAATATTTTTTATAGAGATAAAAAAGGTTATATTCGGTTATAAATGGTTAGATAAAATATAAATATCTTTATTCAAGTTAAATTACTTTTCATTTATGGTATGTAATAATTATATTACATTTTTACACAACACTAACATTGTTCTTGTTCAAGTAACAGAAATTCCAAAGAAATAATTTTAAAATTTTTTATGTAATATAATACGAATGAATTATTATCATATAAAAAATATTAATATAATTATAACCTATTATTATTTTATTATTATTTTCTATTTTAATTCTATTTCCATCATGATGTCTTCAATGTCAAATTATTTGAATAGTCTAAAAACTGACTTCGATGGCATCTTAGGTCAAACAGTAATTTGTTAAATGATTTAAAACTCATAAAAACATATATTTTGTCAATTTAATGGTATATGGTCTATAAAATTAACCATTTAAAACTTACCAGTCATAATTTCTTTAATAGTAATGTTTTTGACACATAATGATTACAAAACATTAATATCATAAAATACATCAAAAAGACCAATGGGGTTAATATAAAGATATTAGGGTCTAAATGTCACCTAAACATGCCTATGTTTTACTCTATTAGATTATTTTATCTAATTATCATAACATAATATGAATATATCATCATTTTCCAATTAAACATGAAAAATATATATTATATTAATATTTTTTAAGTAGTTCCATGTTTATTATTTCTATCACTATAAAAGGACACCACACCTCATATCTTCTTTACACCCCAATGTGTAACATAGCATAATAAAACAATGGAAAAAAATTCCCAAAAATATTTATCCTTGTTATATATGAGATTCTACCTTCAAAAAACCATCCATATGGCCATCAAGAAGAAATCTAAGGGAGTTTACTCAATGAGAAGGTAATTGTTTTAACCAATCTCTATAATTTTACATATTATTTTACCTCCTTAAATTATATCCTAACCAGTCCAATTTGATAAAATTTTTATCTTAAATATACTAATATATTATAATTTTTATTTCATAAACTTTATCCATCTTCATTTCCATCAACTGCGGAAAAAATCCATTGTTCATGTGTTTGTGTGGACTACCACCTCCATGAAGCGATGTAATTCATTTTTCATTTTTTAAATGGATTGTAATGATGATATATATAATGAAAATATATGACATTTAAAAAATAATTATTATTATATACAGGTGATCCATTATATATTTTTCTTTTTTTCCATTTATTGACAAGTGAAAACATCACTTGTGCGTATGCACATATTATCATCTCCATTAAGTGTTGTGATTATTTTTTCACCCAAAAGTAATATGAATAATTGTATAAGTATTTGAAATGATTAAAAATTATACATATTAGATTAGTAATAATATATAAATGATGAAAGCATGAACAATGAGAAACGACCAGAACTACCAAAATGAAGAATTCATGGAAAACATAATAGTTTTCAATAAAATATTCATTTTAATAATTAAATTTTAATGTAATGATAATTGTAAATTATAATGGAATGATATATAGTAATTTATTTATGAATATGGTTCAGAAATTTATGTTTAAACAATCTATATTTGTTATATATAATGTTGTAACATGTATATAGAAAAATATTACTTAGGGGAAGGGTTATGCATCAAAATATTGAATCATTGATACATGTTTGATGTTATGAAAATATTCCTTTTTATAAGGTGTATATAATTCTAATTTAACATGTTATATCATGGTGACATGTAGATTTATTCTATTTGATGTTTAAAGTAATGTCATTTCATTAAAACGGTAATTATTTGAAAGTCACCAACGTGGTAAGGTTTTCTCATCACACTTTTATTTATAAGAGATATATGGAATATTCAAAACATGATTATTTTTTGTGGTGTCTATTCTTACTATAAATTTCTTTTAATATTTTTATCATTAACATTAGGGGTATTTAAAAATTAATATAATCTTCCATATGTCATTTTGCTTTTATTTATATATTACCAAATTGGTAATGATTTATTTTACAATCTCATTTATTTTCGGGATTATCTATAATAAATTTCCATTAAGAGACTCTATATGGTAATTTAATTAACACAACACATATTTTCTTATCCTATTTTCATTCCTATAATTTTAAATTTTTTGTTCCATTTTTTACTTCTTTAAACATAACATTATCATGAAAATGTTTTTCAAGAAAATATGACCTTATTTCTTCTTTGATCAATGAAAATTTTTCTTAAAAATATTCTTTAAACCTGTTTTATGAAAAATATTTAATATAAATGAAATGGTTTAAATAGTTCATTTCCAAAAACATTTATCTGATTTAAAAATTTTCAATAATAATCTTTCAAAATATATTTTGAACAAATCATTCTTGAAAATTTACAAAGTATGAATGTAATTTTTTTCATCAAATGTATATAGAAAAACAATAAATTTCCCCTCCATCATGACCATCCTTTGATTTAAAGATTCCATTAAAAATTTCCAATGTTATTTTCATTTAAAAATAGCTTCCCAATATTCTATAAATTTTTAGTTATAAATTTATCAATGAAAAGGATGCTTTTTCATGTTTTTAAAGAAATGATTTTATGATATTTTAATGATATTATTTATCTATATATAATACCGAAAATTGAACACCGAGACTTGATGCTAAAAACAAAATATTTAAATTTCTATATTGATAATGATAAATTAATCTCATATTTTTTATCCAAAACATACAACATCAAAATAAAATACAAGATTCCTTACACACACAAGGATCTTTTAGGTTTAGTGTTTTATATAATTCTAACAAACTCTAAACAAGGATTTATAAACAACTCATTCCTAAATATCTATATCATCTCCCATAAATTTATCCACACATGAAACCTTAATAGAAAAAAATATTTTATAATCATTTTTTAACATTGGGAAAATTAAAAAATAAGGGTGAGATCATATTCTCAATATGGGTTAACATTAACATTATTAATTCAATGTCATCAGTGGGAATAAGGGTACACTGAAATATTCAAAATTCATTATTATAACATAAGATAATTCATAACCATTAATACAAAGATCATCAATCATGAAACTTGTCATGAATATTTATTAAATTAAAGATTCATCATAATCAATAATAATGAGCCTTGTTATGTTAATCATGGTCAAATAAATCATTAAACCCCCCATGAAAATCATAAATAGAATGTGTTGATATCTTGGAAAATTTTCATATCAATATTAAATATCGAATAAACTACCAAGGTATAAGTGGAGTAACCCTCATGGTTATACATTGAGTAACCATTATTGTAACTCTTTGAATACAGTGAACATTAAGCTTTAAATAAAAATCAATAATATACTTGGATTAAACATTGTAGTATATTCATATAATATCATATGATAAACCTAATCAGTTAAATCTATCCCCTTACCCAATGTATTGGAGTGATATAATTGGATAAAAAAACCTTCGTTTATAATGGAACCACCAATAATCATAAATAATTTCAAACAAATATAACATGTATAAATTACATTGATCATTAATTTCATCATAAACCAGATAGAAATAACCTTTATTACTTTGATAACTTGATTATTCCCATGAAAAACAAACTTGTTCCATGAAAATCTATAAAAACAGTCATAATAAATCCTTTAAAAATTAGGATGGTTTTATTAAAATAATTCAATAATGGAACATAATTATCATATAGGGTTGTTGGAATCGTTGAATATAAATACAATAAAAAGATCATTAAAAACATTTTTTAGGAGATGACTTGTTTCACATTGAAAATGACTTTTAAAAAAATTCCTAGATTTTCATGAAAATAAATTTCATTGAATATAAAAATGGAAACATAAAAATGATTATTCAAGTAAAATAATGGCCATGATGGAGGGAAAATCTATTCACATTGTAAATGATAAAAATAAAAATTCTTTTCAAATATTTCATTAAAGGAGTCTAATGTGAAAGATTTAGAAAATTTTTAGAAATGACCTTCTTCAAATATTTTAATATATGGTAGAAGGTCATCCATAAAATATTTTATAAGTAATTAATTTTTTTAAAATAAATCTATTGAAAAAAAGAAAACGTGCATATGAAACAGAAAGGTTGTTGATTAAAAATATGATACTTGATTAGTAACCCTTACAAAAGTATTTTCTTGATATTTATTTAATAAATAAGTGATAAAATGAAAAATTGACATGTGAACCAAATCTATCACCATAGGAGGATGGAATATATTTTTTTCAATAATATTATATAATAAAATTTTAACTAAAAGAACCTTTAATGTAAAAAATATCACAAAAAAGAAGATTATAACATAAAGTCTTTTCCATTTTGGTAAATATTCTGTCATAATCTCTATTGAAAGATAAAATTAAATGAAAAATTAAATTTCTAAAAAATAAAACGATTAATGATATATTATATAAAATGGTCAATATATAAACCTCATAAAATATGATAGGTTAATATCATATATGAATTCTCCAAAGAAAAATGAATTTGAGACGAATTAATATTACAAATATCATACCATTGAATATAGAAGTAATAATTAGAGTAATTATATGTAAAAAAATATAAATACACTAAAACAAATATATATATAAATTAATAAAATTGATTAAATATATTCACACATAATATCTGAATATTAATATCAATAAATAAAATTTAAAACCGCCTGAAAGGAAATTGAGTTAAGGAATACTTTTCCACTTAGTGACTTTCAATCCATATATACTTGGATGAAATAATTTAAGTTCAAAAATAAAATTACATTATATATGAAGGATTCATGATGAAATATTTAAAAGTGATGTATTTTCGCCATATATAATAAATTAGGTGCATAATAACAAAATATCCCTCAATGAAGGAAATTGATATGAAATCCCTTAGCTTAAGTCCAAACATTCTTTATATATTATTTAACACATAGATAATATGCTTATATAAATTATTGTATTTAATAAAAAAATTATTTTTTTAATAACTTATCCTAGAAACATTTATTTATTTTATTTTATTATCTTATTTAATTACTTAATCAGTTATGTCTATATCCAGTGTTTTGGAGACATTCAGTTAGATATTTCAAAACAACTTCACCATGTTGACCATAGTCATATGGGTAGCGTTCCCTAATCTCAAAAAATTAATCAAGATATAATTATTAATTTTATAAAACAATTATTATTTTTAAACCTATAACGAAATTAAACATAAAAAATTAACTACATTACAATCATGGAAATAGTACTCCATTCGTACTCATTGGTAACATTTCCATTTTTCAGTGATCATTACAAAAAAAAAGGTAAGTATCATTTTATAATTCCAGAATAATGATTATATAATAAATAACATATTAATTATTTAAAAATATGTATATATGTCACTCATTTCATATAGTTATGAAAATTGAATCCCAAAGCTTCATCGAAGTGGCAATCCACACATACAGTCAATTGACATTGTAAATTTTCAATAAATAGAATGGTAATAAATTATAAGATATATTATGTTTTAAAAATGATAAAAATATCATCAATACCATATATAAAAATTATTTCCATCATTATAACAATTCTTTATAGATATTTATGGAAAATGAATTACATATGTACGCGAGACTGTTGTCTATCGTAAACATGAACAATGAATTATCTTCTCATTTGATAGAGGATGTGCATGGATATAGGTTATAAACATGAAATAATAAAATAATAAAATAATATTATATATTATATAATGTTTTTATTATCCCTCCATGTTTGGATAATATTTCTAAGAGGGGTAATAAATAAAATGGAAACAGTTGTTCAAGAACAAAACATCTTCATCAGAAAACCTCATTTTCATTACACATTAAGATCCCTATGAATACTATTATTACCAAAATAAAGACCCTAAAAATGGGGAAACATATTAAGATGGTATTTTGGTAGGTATATTCTGATACAGACTTCATTTTTAGTGTTAATAAAAAAGATAAAGTGGTTTCTTTGATAAAGGAGAAGTGTGTAACTCAAGAAATGTCATCAAATATGACATTAAAATAAAATAAATTTTATTTAAAAATGAATCCAAATTGTTAATTTTCAAAAAAAGGATTATGATGAGTATAAATAATCTCAAACAATTATATTTTTAAATGTTTAGATAACATTTTTATTCTTATATTTTTTGTTTAAAACTTCATAAACCCTTTGAAACTTTATATAATATTATTGTTTTATACCCCTTAAGGGTTAATAAAGTTACAATAAAAGGAAAAATCACCCATAAATGGACCGTAATTGATTTAAATTACTATCTATAATTCAATTAATATAATATAATATTTTTATGAATTGTAAATAATTTTATTGAATATTATTTATTATACAATATCATAAGTGTCATGTTTAGAACTATTCATTTTAATTGACATTAATAACATCAACACAAAAAAATAATTAAAATAAAATAAATAAGAATCGCTATATTATTTTATTTTATCTACAAATTTTCTTAACATAAATATTCATTAAAATACTATAACCTTAAATATTCTTAAATTCATTTATTTTATTTTTCCATTAATTGAATAATTACAGCATCAGTGTTGCATAAGATTTTAAGGTAATTATTTATTCACTAATAGTTACAAATAAATTTTAAAGATAAAAATTATTATTAACTTAAAATTAATAATTATAAATATGAATATACTCAGTTTATACCAATTTTAAAAATATTTTTTTATTAAAATAAAGAATGGGATATTTTTGGTTGTATATTCAATTAAATAATATAATGGTCAAAATAAAGGTGAATTGGAAAAAATCCATATTTTATATATTGAAAATATTATGGATGATATATACTATTGAAAAAACCTAATTCATGTGGTAGAGTCTTGTATTAGTTGTTATAATTTTATTTTTAAAGTTTTTATTACTTGATTTAGCCTTTACTTGGCAAAAAATTAATAAGGTTAATATTTATAAAGTCCAAAAAAATTGGTAACATTTACAAAATTTTTAAAAATTTCTTCCAAATATTTAATCCATTTTGAGAAATACAATACATATATTTGTAATAATTTTATTTAAAATTATACCCCCAAAATGGAATGATTTGTTTTTGGAAAAATGCTTTCTTATGCCAAAAAATGTAATTATACCAAAATTATTTATAATTATTAAATGAATTTAATTATATTATATATAATTAAATAATACTTGTGTTAAATTGAGAAAATATTAAAATCATGATGATTATTCTTAGTGAAATTAAAATGATGGTTTTACAAAAACCATTGTTATCATTATTCATTGAAAAGTCAATGTTTTAAAAAAAACAATTTTTCACTATAAGATAGTATTTATATGATGATTAAAAAAATTATAATACTCATTATAAAAATATTATTTTTAAATAAATAAATTATAATTAATTCCATACAAAATGTAATAAAAATTATTTTTGAAGAAAACGTGTTATTGAAGAATAAAATGGAATTAAATGAAAATAAAGTTTTTATTCTATAAGAACTAATCAATAAATTTTAATGATTAGAAATTTTATATGTATTTCATAAATTAGTTAATCCAAATTATACCTACAAATTTCAATTAGATTTTATAATGATCAAATTTAAATAATAATATTTTGGCATTAAATTATGTTCAGTGTTGAAGATATTATATACTATAGAACGTAGTATTTATTTTAAAATATCAGGATATTAAATTTTCACCCTTTAAAATTTATTACCTCGTAATTTTAAATTTATCTCAATAATAAAAGGTTTTCTATATAAAATTACAATTTTTTAAATCCCCCAACACCAATAGTGTTAATAAAACATCTGTCACACACGGTTTTTTTTCTATCTTTGTATTGATCCGGCCCATTAGAAATCTCGATCCTCTTAATGGGTATTTGATGAGATGAATCTTGAGTTTTGAAGTTTCATATATGTCTACCCACCATAATTTGGGAGCCCCATTGCTTGTTTAGGAGTTTTTGAAGAAAGGGTGGTTACTTCATGATTTGGGCCAACCGTGAGCCCATTCCCAGTTTTAAAAACTGAATTTGTTTCTTTTATAACTCTTTTGTTTTTCATCCTTTTTCACCCAATCAAATTACCACATGTCCTATACTGATATATTAAAATTTATTTATCCTTTTGGACCCATTAGAAATTCATAAGCCGGGTGAATTTGGGTTACTTATTTAGGTATTGGGCCAGCCCATGGGTCCATTTCCTGTTTAAAAAAAAATTATTTGTTTCATTTATATCTTTTTTATTTTTTAATCTTTTTCGGTGATTCCACCTCCCACCCGAAGCCACGATCCCTATCCTCACCCCCAATATCGTTTTTGCCTCTTTGGAGCTCATATGAGTCGCATAAGAGGGCGAAAATTCTCAAGATACCTCAAATCGTCCAGATTTGACAAGGTAAATTGTATCATTCATAAATTAATCAATTAGTACTCTTTTGGCCACCAATTTTCTTTCCCTGGTTCTTCCAGATCTTAGGAGTCTCTCCATGAATTTTCAAGCCATTCCCTTCCCTCTAGGGTTGCAGATCTAATGGAAGACGAAGAGTTTTCTAGGGTGAAAGGTGAGATTCCTTCTCCTTTCTCCTTCCTCTTCCCCCTCCTTTCATTATTTCTTTGATTTATATTGTACCCTAGTCTTGATTGACCTAGGGTTTTGTTATACAATATTTTTTGATGGGTTTTATGTTTGTTTAGGTCTGGTATTTATAGTTTTAGGGTTTACAAACCCGCGGCGGGTGATTTCGGGTGTGCGTTTCAATTACGCCAAAGATTTGAGGTAGGATATCCCTTGCACATGCTTTTATCATAGAAGTTTCATCATTTTAATATTATCCTATACTTATATAAATTTATATTATTGTTTTAAATCCTTTTAATAATTTTCTTGGTGTGCAAAGTCGTTGTTTAATCACTGTTATGTGAAAGGTAGTGTTGTTTTGTCATGAAAGTAATCGACAAGTGTTTGTTTAAATGTTCCATTATCTTTGAAAATATTTTGTGAGGTTTATAATATGGTTTATGGTATTTTTAACATGTTACAGTATCTTGAATGAAAATATGACATTCAATTGGTGTTTTATTCCTTTTCATGTACATAAAATAAATTGTTTTGTTTAAAAAGGGCATGACATGTGTTCGGTAAATTGCCCGGTTGGCTTTTATGTGTGATGTGTGATTTAAAAGTTATTTGATTGGATTTATAAAGGAATTGGAAGAATTATAAATGGTACTTTTGGGTACTTATATTTATTTCCAATTTTTATTTGTTTTTACAAACAAGTGGGTTTTGATTTACAACATATTTTGGCCGGAGTTGCCAAAAAAATGGACCGTTTCACATCTTTACGAAAATGGTTGTGTTTTGAATATGTAACCTGATTATTATAAGATATTTATGAATGAGGTTTGCTGCCTTAAATGATTTTTATATATATCCTTAATAAAATTAAAATGCATACCTTCATCAAAGGTTAGTTTTGAGAAAATGTTTAAAGGTCCGTTTGGCATTTCCTAGAAACGAAGGAGTGTTTTACTTGTATATAACAAGTTGTGAAATTGGGATTATTTTATGGTCCATTAAATGATTTTATTAAATGTTTATTGGGCTTCCAAATATGATTTGGTTTGGTTATGATGTGTGTTTATAATTTAAAGAATGTTTTTGAAAGATTTTTATGTGCAAAGCCTCAATGCACTTCATGAAATTGTTTTACCAAAATATTTAGCGGTTTGTTGATTAGTGTAAGAAATGTGAAGAAAGATTATGGGCTGTTTGTGTTTTTATGGTTTTGGAATGGAATGTGGATGTGAAATGTGTATTTGATAATATGTGTAACTTGATTGAGCACTAAAGGGAATCCCAGGTATCTAGGTGGGTGGACGTGTACTAGTATGCTAGTGATTCTGTGGGGGTTGGCCCCTGTTTCACGTAGCAAGTTTGACGATGACAACACTAACTAAACTATGATGATGATGATGATTGGGGACCACTATGTTATGGGTATGTTCCCTACTAGTGGCTCGTGCACGAGAACGGATATTTATTATGGTTACTTTCACCGAGATACGAGGTACCTGGGGCTCACAACTAACTAGTGCCTAGGGGTATTCCCATGACTAGTGCTCATTGGCTATTTTGTACTCACCGTCGGCATACGGTGTGTTTGGTTGGTAAAATCAGTAGTATGTGTTATTTATTTGAATGTTAAAATTCTTTAAAGCAGCCCTCTTGAAAACTATGTTCATTTTGAAGTTGCACTACGGGAAAAATGAGCAATTGCGACGGGTTATTTGCGACGGGATTTAATCCCGTCGCAAATAGTCATGTTAAAAAAGTATTTGCGACGGGGGTACATACCCGTCGCAAATAAGGAGGCTTTTGCGACGGGATTGCTTTCCCCGTCGCAAATAGTTTTCCCGCGATGCGCGCCAAATCGCGGGAAACGTATTTGCGACGGGGAAATATTCCCGTCGCAAATAACAGGCGGCGGTAAATGGTATTTGCGACGGGAATATTCCCCCGTCGCAAATACTATGTCGGCAGAGGGTTATTTGCGACGGGTCCCGTCGCAAATAACTAATTACCGGTTGACCGTAATAAATGTTGGCGAAGGTATTTGCGACGGGTCCCGTCGCAAATAATACTATTTGCGACGGGAATCCCGTCGCAAATGGACCCGTCGCAAATACTATGTCGGCAGAGGGTTATTTGCGACGGGTCCCGTCGCAAATAACTAATTACCGGTTGACCGTAATAAATGTTGGCGAAGGTATTTGCGACGGGTCCCGTCGCAAATAATACTATTTGCGACGGGAATCCCGTCGCAAATGGACCCGTCGCAACTAATCTAACCTATAAATACCCCCATCCGTTTTTTTCATTTCATTCTCATTCCTTATCTTCTCTCTCTCTCAGAATCATATTTCTAGAGTTTAGTTTTTCTCCAGTTTAAGTTTTTTCTCCGGAGCTGATATTAAAGTTTTGAAGAACGATCAGAACAGATCAATTTTCAAGGTATTTATCTTCATTTTAATTTTTTATTTATTTTTAATTTTTTATTAGTTTTTATTATTATTAATTAGTTGTAATTTAATTATGTTTACATTGTTTTATTACTTAATAAATTTAAATTATTAGTATTGTTTATATGGTAATTAGGAATAATTAGTAATAATTTTTAATAATTAAGAATAAATATTAATAACTAGTAATAAATACCAATAATTAGGAATAAGAACATTATTACATTATTAGTTTATTTTATTATTAATATTAAAATAATATAATTTTTTATATATATACAGTTCTTTTTTCATCTGTGTGTTTGCTGTCTTCACATGTATTATTTGTATGTGGAGATAGAAAACGCAAAGATGAAAAAAGAACTGTATATAAATTAGAAAATTATATTATTTTAATATTAATAATAAAATATATTAATAATGTTATTATTTGTAATTATTGGTAATTATTTCTAATTATTGATAATTATTCATTTTATTACTAATAATTATCAATAATTAAGAATAATTAGTAATAATTACCAATAATTAACAATAATTAGTATTAATTACCTATAATTAGTATTAATTACCTATAATTAGTATTAATTACCATTAATTAGTATTAATTACCAATAATTAGTATTAATTACCAATAATTCGTAATAATTAGGAATAATTAACAATAATTACTAATAATTAGGAATAATTAACAATAATTACGAATAATTAACAATAATTAGTAATAATTAGGAATAATTAGGAATAATTAGTAATAATTAAGAATAATTAGGAATAATTAGTATTAATTAGGAATAATTAGTAATAATTACCAATAATTAGGAATAATTAGGAATAATTAGTATTAATTACAAATAATTAGTATTAATTAGGAATAATTAGTATTAATTACAAATAATTAGTATTAATTACAAATAATTAGTCTTAATTACCAATAATTAGTATTAATTACCAATAATTAGTATTAATTACCAATAATTCGTAATAATTAGTATTAATTACCAATAATTCGTAATAATTAGGAATAATTAACAATAATTAGTAATAATTAGGAATAATTAACAATAATTAGGAATAATTAGTAATAATTAGGAATAATTAGGAATAATTAGTAATAATTAGGAATAATTAGTAATAATTAGGAATAATTAGGAATAATTAGTATTAATTAGGAATAATTAGTATTGATTACCAATAATTAGTATTAATTACCAATAATTAGTAATAATTACCAATAATTAGTTTTAATTACAAATAATTCGTATTAATTACAAATAATTAGTATTAATTAGGAATAATTAGTATTAATTACCAATAATTAGTATTAATTACCAATAATTAGTATTAATTACCAATAATTAGTATTAATTACCAATAATTAGTATTAATTACCAATAATTAGTATTAATTACCAATAATTAGTAATAATTAGGAATAATTAACAATAATTAGTAATAATTAGGAATAATTACGAATAATTAGTATTAATTAGGAATAATTAGTAATAATTACCAATAATTAGTATTAATTACCAATAATTAGTATTAATTACCAATAATTAGTATTAATTACCAATAATTCGTAATAATTAGGAATAATTAACAATAATTACTAATAATTAGGAATAATTAACAATAATTAGTAATAATTAGGACTAATTAACAATAATTAGGAATAATTAGGAATAATTAGTAATAATTAAGAATAATTAGGAATAATTAGTATTAATTAGGAATAATTAGTAATAATTACCAATAATTAGGAATAATTAGGAATAATTAGTATTAATTACAAATAATTA
Organism: Viscum album; assembly: GCA_963277665.1. Classification (NCBI taxonomy): domain Eukaryota; kingdom Viridiplantae; phylum Streptophyta; class Magnoliopsida; order Santalales; family Viscaceae; genus Viscum; species Viscum album. The sequence continues at coordinate 694,702,723 of OY728164.1, forward strand.
GTATTAATTAGGAATAATTAGTATTAATTACAAATAATTAGTATTAATTACAAATAATTAGTCTTAATTACCAATAATTAGTATTAATTACCAATAATTAGTATTAATTACCAATAATTCGTAATAATTAGTATTAATTACCAATAATTCGTAATAATTAGGAATAATTAACAATAATTAGTAATAATTAGGAATAATTAACAATAATTAGGAATAATTAGTAATAATTAGGAATAATTAGGAATAATTAGTAATAATTAGGAATAATTAGTAATAATTAGGAATAATTAGGAATAATTAGTATTAATTAGGAATAATTAGTATTAATTACCAATAATTAGTATTAATTACCAATAATTAGTAATAATTACCAATAATTAGTTTTAATTACAAATAATTCGTATTAATTACAAATAATTAGTATTAATTAGGAATAATTAGTATTAATTACCAATAATTAGTATTAATTACCAATAATTAGTATTAATTACCAATAATTAGTATTAATTACCAATAATTAGTATTAATTACCAATAATTAGTATTAATTACCAATAATTAGTAATAATTAGGAATAATTAACAATAATTAGTAATAATTAGGAATAATTACGAATAATTAGTATTAATTAGGAATAATTAGTAATAATTACCAATAATTAGTATTAATTACCAATAATTAGTATTAATTACCAATAATTAGTATTAATTACCAATAATTAGTAATAATTAGGAATAATTAACAATAATTAGTAATAATTAGGAATAATTAACAATAATTAGTAATAATTAGGACTAATTAACAATAATTAGGAATAATTAGTATTAATTAGGAATAATTAGTATTAATTACGAATAATTAGTAATAATTACCAATAATTAGTAATAATTACCAATAATTAGTAATAATTACCAATAATTAGTATTAATTAGGAATAATTAACAATAATTAGTAATAATTAGGAATAATTAACAATAATTAGTAATAATTAGGAATAATTAACAATAATTAGTAATAATTAGGAATAATTAACAATAATTAGTAATAATTAGTATTAATTAGGAATAATTAGTAATAATTACCAATAATTAGTATTAATTAGGAATAATTAGTAATAATTACCAATAATTAGTATTAATTACCAATAATTAGTATTAAATACCAATAATTAGTATTAATTACCAATAATTAGTAATAATTAGGAATAATTAATAATAATTAGTAATAATTAGGAATAATTAACAATAATTAGTAATAATTAGGACTAATTAACAATAATTAGGAATAATTAGTATTAATTAGGAATAATTAGTATTAATTAGGAATAATTAGTATTAATTACGAATAATTAGTAATAATTACCAATAATTAGTAATAATTACCAATAATTAGTAATAATTACCAATAATTAGTAATAATTACCAATAATTAGTAATAATTACCAATAATTAGTATTAATTACCAATAATTAGCATTAATTACCAATAATTAGCATTAATTACCAATAATTAGCAATAATTACCAATAATTAGCAATAATTACCAATAATTAGCAATAATTACCAATAATTAGTATTAATTACTAATAATTAGTAATAATTACGAATAATTAGAAATAATTACGAATAATTAGAAATAATTACCAATAATTAGCAATAATTAGCAATAATTAGCAATAATTAGAAATAATTAGCAATAATTAGAAATAATTAGCAATAATTAGAAATAATTAGCAATAATTAGTAATAATTAGCAATAATTAGGAATAATTAGTAATAATTAGGAATAATTAGGAATAAGTAGGATTAATTAGGAATAAGTAGGATTAATTAGGAATAATTAGGATTAATTAGGAATAATTAGTAATAATTGCCAATAATGACCAATAATTGCCAATAATTACCAATAATTGCAAATAATTAGGAATAATTGCAAATAATTAGGAATAATTAGGAATAATCAGGAATACTCAGGAATACTCACGAATACTCACGAATACTCACGAATACTCACGAATAATCACGAATACTCACGAATAATCACGAATACTCACGAATACTCACAAATAATCAGGAATACTCACAAATAATCAGGAATACTCAGGAATACTCAGGAATACTCAAGAACACTTAGCAAAAAAAATTATATTATCAATATTTACGAAAAAACAATATTAATATTATTAAAATAATAAAAAAATTAAAAAATATTAAAATTATCAATATTCAGAACAAACTTTGTTCTATTATTGCGCATGACCTGACAATTGACGACCCTTTAAGATTTGAACATGTTAATAATAGAACAAAGTTTGTTCTGAATATTGATAATTTTAATATTTTTTAATTTTTTTTATTATTTTAATAATATTAATATTGTTTTTTCGTAAATATTGATAATATTTTTTTTATTACTAATAATTAGTAAACGAAATCTGCTTGGATAATGAAGGGAAAATTTATAACCATCTCCACAACGATGATTATCAAATTTCCTTTCATTATTCAAGCAGTTTTCCTTTTGCTAAGTATTGCTAAGTATTGCTAAATTAGTAATAAATAGTAATAATTAGCAATAAATTGTAATAATTAGTAATAAATTGTAATAATTAGTAATCCTTGCTTGAGTGTTTTTTCTAACAAATTATTCAAAACCAGTAATGCTTTTATATTTTATAGAAAAATATGGAACAGCGAGGTCGTCAACAGTCATTATTAGATGACCGCATATGGATAAATCAACGCAGAAATCCAAATGGTTCTGGTTTAAATCCAGTATATATAGAGGGTGTGGAGATTTTTTTATCATTTGCGGCATCAAATTCAGAATTTGTTTCAGAAGGAAAGATAAAATGCCCTTGCAGAAAATGTGCATTGAGAACGTTTGACACGTTTGACAAAGTGGGGGAACATCTCTTGCGTTTTGGTTTTCAAGCTGATTATGTTTTTTGGTATCAACACGGTGAACGCAGTTCCAGAGCAGCTGATACCAACTTGATTCCGGATCCATCCCAGTTTCAAGATTTAGTACATGATGTTGCAGGTTCATCTGTTCAACATACAGAAACTCCGGCTGATATAGCTTCAAATCCTGAGTTGGGACCGTCTGAATTTTATGAGTTGTTGAAGTCTGCTGAGGATGCATTATATCCTGGCTGCAAGATGAGCAAATTAGAAGCAGTTGCAAAATTTATGGCTATCAAATCAGATAACGGAATGTCAAACACATGTTTTGACCAGATATTTTCTTTGCTGAAAACACTGTTACCCGAAGGAAATGTTTTACCTGCAAATTACTATGAAAGTAAGAGGTTGGTTCGAAATTTGGGGCTTACTTGTCAGAAGATTCATGCATGTTCAAATGACTGCATTTTATATTCAGGGGAAAATGAGTCGTTGGATAGTTGTCCCACATGTGGGCAACAGAGATATAAAGAAGGACAACACGGGAAGTCTGGTTTGATTCCTGTAAAACAGTTGAGATATTTTCCGCTTACATCCAGACTTCAGCGTTTATTCATGTCTAAGAATACAGCGACAATGATGTCATGGCATAAAGAGAATATTTCAACCGATAAAAGCTTGAATCATCCAGCCGATGGTGATTCATGGAAACATTTTGATAGAGTGCATCCATCATTTGCTTTAGAAGCTAGAAATGTTCGACTGGGCCTTTCCACTGATGGTTTCTGTCCGTTTGGATCTTATGGTAGTCAATATTCATGTTGGCCTGTTTTTTTAACTCCGTATAATTTACCTCCATGGATGTTGATGAAGGAGCCATATATCTTTTTGACTTTACTAATTCCAGGACATCCGAAGAAAAATATTGATGTTTATTTGAAGCCATTGATTGATGAATTAAATTTATTGTGGAGTACTGGTGTCAGTACATATGATGTTGCAACGAAACAGAATTTCATACTGAGAGCAGCATTGATGTGGACAATAAGTGACTTCCCGGCTTATGGGATGTTATCTGGCTGGAGTACACATGGTCAGAAATCATGTCCTTACTGTATGGGAGAGAACAAAGCATTTATGCTCATTCATGGAAAGAAACCTTGTTATTTTGACTGTCATCGCAGATTTCTTCCAGCTGATCATCCTTTTCGCAGAAACAGATCTCATTTCAGAAAAGGAACAGTTGAAAGGGATGGACCTCCAAAAATGCTATCAGGTTCGGAGTTAAAATCGGTTGTATTTTCATTACCTCCCATCACTTTTGGTCCCACAATAAACCAACAGAAAATTTCTGGTTTTGGGAAAGAACACAATTGGATTAAACGTAGCATATTTTGGGATTTGCCATATTGGTCTGATTTGTTGGTCCGACACATGTTAGATGTCATGCATATTGAGAAGAACTGTTTTGATAATTTGTTTCATACAGTTTTGGATACGCCAGGAAAGAGCAAAGACAATGTAAATGCACGTTTAGATCTTGCCCAAATTTGCAGACGTCCAGAATTGGAACTATTTGAGAATGTCAGAACAGAAAGGTTACTGAAACCAAAAGCAGCTTATACACTGTCTAAAGAAAACCGTTTATTATTTTGTCAGTGGATTGCAGATTTGAGACTTCCAGATGGCTGTGCTTCCAATTTGGGTAGATGTGTAAAGAATGGTCATATTACTGGATTGAAAAGTCATGATTGTCATGTTATAATGGAGAGACTTCTACCAATTGGATTAAGAGGTCTGTTGAATTCTGTGATTTGGGATTCCATAACAGACATGTCTCATTTTTTTCGGGAAATTTGTGCGGCTACGGCAGATTATGATGCTCTAGGCAAACTTGAAAAAGATGTTGTTGTAATTATATGTAAACTGGAAAAAATATTCCCGCCGTCTTTCTTCGACTCAATGGAACATTTGATGTTACATTTGCCATATGAAGCCAAATGTGGAGGTCCGGTACAGTTTCGATGGATGTACCCATTTGAAAGATGCATGCAAAAATTGAAAAGAAAAGTACGCAACAAAGCATCTGTTGAAGGATCTATTGCAGAAGCTTATTTGCAAGAGGAAATATCTTTTTTCTGCTCCCATTATTTTGAATCTGAGTATCCTTCAAAACACAACGGAATGGGACGGAATGAGAGGAATATTGATGAAATCGACAATCAATTATCTGTTTTCAACCAGTCAGAGCTTGGTTTTGGTGGAGTTTCTGAACGCTGGCTTTCAGATGATGAACATCATAGAGCTCATACGTATGTTCTGCTCAACTGTGAAGAGATGACATCAGTTGTACTGTAAGTGTTTATATCACTTATTCTATCATTTATGTTACAGTAAATAACTTTGGTTTTTATAGGTTGTATGATAATCATATCAAGAAACAAATTCCACAAATTACAGCAGCTGCTCTCGAAGAACGGCGACTGAAAAATTTCTCTCAGTGGTTTCAAAAACTGGTAACATAAATTCTTTATCATTTAGCAACTCATTCAATGTATAGTTTACTATATTGATAATTATTTCACAAATCTTCAGGTGTCTCGACATGCTGATAAAATTGACAAACGGCTCTGTGTATTGAGTAACCCACCTTCCAAACTTGTTAAAACTTATAATGCATATGTGGTGAATGGATTTCGATTCCACACGCATGCATATGGGGAATCGAAAAAAACAATGAACAGTGGAGTTAGCTTGAGAGGATCTCATCATCGAGAAAATGAAGTTGACTTTTATGGCATGCTTGATGAAATCATTGAACTCTGTTATCTTGGACAACATTACATAACCATGTTCAAATGTCGGTGGTTGGATACAGAGAGAGGCGTGCGTGTTCATCCGACTCATGGAATCATCGATATTAAATGTAAAAGTGTTCTCGCAGTAAATGAACCATTCTTATTGGCTCAACAGGCATATCAAGTTTATTATGCAAAGTACTGTGCAACATCAAGAGACTTGACTGATTGGTGGAGTGTAATAAAAATCAAAATTCGAGACAATCAGTTTAGTCAAAGTGAATGTGCTTTCACTGATGTGCAAAGAATTGAAGTTTTTCAAGAAAGTACTCAAAATCAATCTTTTTTACAAAGAGATATGAGTATCGATGACGACACCCCACATTTAAGAGTCGGTGATGACGATGATGTTAATGATGTCACACATGAATTTGAAATGGTAAGAGATGAAGCAACTGCAACTCGAATGGATATCGATGATGTTGAGGAGGAATATGAAGATGACATTGACATATATGAAGATGATGATGAAGATGAACACTTATAGAATTCCATGGTATTTATATACAATCATAATATGTATATATATGTATATATAATAGTAATTATCAATTATTTGCTAATATTAACATTTTCTGTTTCAGATGGACGAGGCCACATTTCGTGAGTTGACGGAGGCTGACCTGCCTTTCGATGCGGATGAGTTGTTGGCAGATGACCCTCAGCCTGCAGGCGCTTCAGGGAGTACGCGGAGGGGGCGCGGTCTTGCACGATTGATGATTCCTGACCCCGTCCCCGAGCGACGTCCACGTCTTGGGTTTGATCCGCGCACCCGGAGGTGTGATAACCTGTGTAATAACCTGTGAATTTGACTAAGATTTCATTAATCTATTCACATAATAAATGTTTATTATTTTTTCAGTTTTTCGCATATAGCAGTCGGACAGGGCAGCGCTATTTTGCGCAACTATTTCTCTCAGCCGTGGACCACATGGGAGCAGATTCCCATTGATGTGCAGCAGGCCATGTTCGGCCATTGGTTGGTACGTACGTAAATAAATAATTTTTATTTTGAAAATTATTTCATTTCTAACTTGATATTTTGATTTATTTGTAGGGTTTATGGTATCCGATCGAGGATACCATGCGTGACGCCATCCACGAGGCATGGGAGGTGGCCATGCGTGATCGCCTTCGTCAGTTTTTGCACAATTTAAGAAAAGCTGCGATGAAGAAATCAGGAGTGTCAGATTTTGAGGAGTCATGTAGAGCACACCGACCAGAGTACATTTCATCCCATGTATGGGATGGATTATGTGCGCACTGGTTGAGTGGTGCCTTTCAGAGGAGATCATCGGTGGGGAGGCAGAATCGGGGGAGGCAGGAGGTGACTCATCGAGCTGGGAGTCGTTCTTTCAGTACTCATAGACAGCATCTGGTACGTACATTATTTATAAATATTTTATATAACTATAAATATTAACAGTTTATTTTTTATTCTTATAGGCTGTCGAGCACCCCGATATTACAGAGTACGACGTATATCGGAGGATGTATAGTGATCCTGCTACTGGGGAGCTCAGAGGTGATCGTCAGCATCACATCGTGGTCAGTATTATTTGTTTTCAAGTTTAAAAATTAACTGCATATAATATATTCACAATTTTAATTTTAAATTGCAACTGTAGGAGTCATATGAGGCCGCAGCGGCACAGGCCCGGCCTGAGAGTCAGGCCGAGTCATCAGATCAGACCACTGCCCGTCAGTTTGATGAGGCGGCATGGATGCAGGCCACCCAGTATGCCTTCGAGAAGGGCCGGGTAGTTGGTATCGGCTCTCGACTGACTCCCGGAGATTATTATGGCAGTGCTGCGATGTCGGCGTCCAGCTCGAGGGGAGCTCGTGCATCTTCTTCTACACAGTATGAGGAGCAGTTGCGATCTCAGACTGCACAGATAGAGAGTCTCCGACAGGAGCAGGAGCAGATACGTCAGCAGCATGAGGAGGAGCGTCGACGCCAGCAGCAGCTGTACGAGGAGCAGACGAGTCGGTGGCAGCAGCAGCATCAGGAGCAGATGGAGTACATGCGCCGACTCACTCATGCTTTAGGGATGGAGTTTCCTCCACCACCATCTGCAGATCCCCCACCTCCCCCCCCTCCTACAGATTAGAGTTTGTATTTCTGTTATAAAATTTGTGAAATCAAAATATTTTTTTTTTCTATTCGTAGTTTCTGTCTCATTATAAAATATTAATAATATTATATTTTTAAATAACAATATTAATATGAATAATAATAATATTTATATTTTATAATATTAAATTTTATATATATATTAAAATTTTATATATATATTAAAATTTTATAATATTATAATTTAATTATTTTTTTGTAATACTTGAATTATTTTAATATTTGAATGTAAAATAATTCTATTATTTTTATATTAATTAAAATAACTTATTAATATTTTTTTTATTTATGAATTATAATTATAATATTATTATATTAATTAAATTATTTATTAGTATTCTATTATTTTTATTTTTGAATTATAATTCTACTATTATTATATTAATTAAAATAATTTATTATTTTCATTTGTAAATTATAATTCTATTATTATATTAATTAAAATAATTTATTAATAATTTTTTTTTATTTTTTTTATAGTATTTGCGACGGGATACTATGCCCGTCGCAAATACTAGTATTATTAATATTTTTTTATTTTTTTTTAAAAAGAGTATTTGCGACGGGACCCGTCGCAAATACTATTCATAGTAATTGCGACGGGTCCCGGTTCCCGTCGCAAATACTAGTATTATTATTTTTTTTATTTTTTAAAAAAAAACGTTATTGCGACGGGCCCGTCGCAAAAACAATTTGCGACGGGAACCGTCGCAAAAGGTATTTGCGACGGGCCCGTCGCAATAACTGTTTAAAAAGTTTTTTACAAAAAACGGAATACTATTTGCGACGGGGAGAATGCCCGTCGCAAAAAAGGGCTTTAGCGACGGTCCCGTCGCAAATAAGTTTAGTTGCGACGGCGTTTTCCGCAACGGGCTATTTGCGACGGGACCCCGTCGCAAATGGCTATTTGCGACGGGATCCCGTCGCAAATAGCCCGTCGCAAATACCTGGTTTTCCAGTAGTGTTGCACCTCTTTGAAAAAAATAGTTACTTGCATTTTTGTTTATTAAACATGCATGTTTTTGTCTGATAATTATTATAGCATTGAACCTTATTTGAAAACCATACTTTCATATCATGAATTTCAAACTATAAATTGATGTTTCATTTATTTTAAAGGAATGTGCATTGGGAATAGAATATCGGGCTAACCTACTGAGTTTTAATACTCACGCCTATAGTCTTCTTCTTTTTTTAGCCCTTGTGCAGGTTTCATCTTTAGTTCGCTCACCTTGGGAGACTTTTGATCATTGTGTTGGAGAGTGACCAGAAGTGTCACATGGAGTTAGTTGGTCATTGGGATTGTTCATTTGAGTTTTTGTTTTTGTTCTACCTTTAGTTTCTTGTATAAAAAATATTTTGTTCAATTTTTATATAAATTCATTTTGGGCTGTCCGTTTATTTCTGCTGTTTGTTTGATTGTCTATATATGGGTGAAATCGTTCGCTTGTGTACTCTATTGATGCCCTTGGTGCTTGTCACCATCCCGGGAGGATCGGGAACGCCTCTCGGGACTTGTCGCGGGCTGGCCTGGGTGACCGGTTCAGGGTCGACTCAGGTTGGTTCGTGACAAAATGGTATCAAAGGAGGTTGGCTCTTAGCGGACCTTTCTTTTTAGAGTGCCCTTGTTATTTTGGGGATGTCAAGGTAGATGGAGTAGGATTGTTGGGACTTGAGGGGTAAGTGCATGAAGAGCGTCGCGAACTCTTTCTTGTTCTAATCCTCAGGTTTCCAAGGGAGTCCAGTTTTATTAGTGTCCTTTGTTCTGGTTGATTATTTTTTGGTGTTGGGATATGACAAGGGGAGTCTGACTAATGGCCTCCGTGAGCTCACAGGGCCTGGCAAGCCATGTGGAGCTGGGGAATGGTCCTAATAAGTCTCTCTGTGTTGGTGTTGTGTTTGGAATATGGCCGCCAACCATATGGTCAAGTCACCCACTCACATTAGTTCCCTTTTTTTGGGTCTCTTTAACCTTTCTTGAATTCTGAATTTTTGTTTTTAAAATCCTTGTGTGAGAATTGTGGAAATGGGTTTTAATGTAAGGATTAGATTTTGAAAAGTGAAAAAGGGGGTTTCAATAATTAAATATAATAATGGTTTTGGAAGGTTGTGTTTTTGTGAAAAAAATTGGGGGAAGCAGAAATGATTTAAAGGGATTGGATTATCCATAATCTAAAATTGTGGTTTGTTGAAATAAAATGTTTTGAAATTGTGAATTATTTTAAAGTGATTCTGGATATTTTTTTAAATGGGGTATTTTAGGATGTTAAAAAGTTTTTGAATTGGATAAATTAGTTTTGGCAATTGGTTTTGATCGGTTGGTGTTTTACTACAAACGGTATTGGTCTCAATGGACTTCAGATTATAAAAATATACATTGCTGATTTTTTTTAAAAAAAAAAATGGCAAGGGGTTGTTTGGAGTGGCTTGGTTATTTAAAAAGTTTTTTTAAAATGAAAAGGGGTAGGTTTTTAAGAAAATGGTTCTTAATGAATTGTGGTTTTTTTTTGTGAAATATGAAAAGGGTTTTTCACTTGGTGGTTGGTGTTCCTTTTGAAGGTACATGATTTTTGGAATGAAGTTGTTTTGTTTTAGCCTTTGGTGTTTTCATGAGTGCTCACATGCATGGTTTTATTTATATCTGGAAGGATGAAATATATGGTATGGTGGTTGGGTGCCTGGGGTGGCATGGAAATGTGCATGTGGGTGAGACTTGATGAAACACCATTGGTGAATGTTGAAACCCACCAAGTTAGTTTGTTTTTCAAAAGTGTTTTGAGTTGATAAATATTGTCATTTTTTTATAAACCAATGGTTATGTGGCCCGTTTTTTTTCTATGTTGTAGAAGAGTTGTTTATTCAGTAAGCTTCCTTGTGATCTACAATTCATACTCTTGTTGTATCTTGAGATGATATCTTGTTGGTGTCTTGGTTTTGGAGAAAATTTCATTGGGTTTCTAAAGATGTGTTTGATGTTGTGATGTGGCCAGGGATAGTTCTCCGTTGGAAATATTTTCTGCTGATCAACCTAAGGATTCATTTCAAATGTTAAATCCACCTCTTTTGATGATGCCTCAACCTGTTTGTTGGAATAGAGAGTAGTTTTGGATCTATTAAAAGTGCTTCTAGGTCGTGATAATTCTTTTGGACAGAGCAGTTGTGTTCGGTGATGTTGATGTGTTTCGTCTAATTCCTCGTCTATTATGCCCCTCATTTGGAGTGATAAGGAATTTAGATATGTATATATGAGTTCCTATTTAGATGAAGGTTTTTTTTGGTGATCAAGTGTTTTTTTTGAGTGGTGTGATCCTTATCACCTGACTGCGGTGCAACAAATGCTTCAAGAATCAGGGCTCCAGCCATAGGCCTCGGAGTGAAGATTTTCACGCAATCAGGAAATCAACAGAGGTGTGGAGTGCTAGGTTAAGATCCTTAATCCTCTGTTTTGGTAAGTTAGTTACTATGTCAATGTTTTGGTTCCTCATTTCTATGAATTTCCCTTTGTCGCAACAAGCGTGGTGGACTTAACCCCTCACACAGTGTCTATGGTTATTCCTTCATGGATGTGGGTTTTCAATCAATGTCCCTATGTGGACCGCCTGTAAAAATAATGTGTAGTCTTGGTGTTACCTATTCATAGGTGGAGAGTTTTGGGTAGTTTATTTATTTCTTTTGTGGTTTCAGTGGCCAAATTATTGGGTCCCCTTCCATCCCATCCCCAAGTGACGGGGGTCTAGAATTGTGTTGAAAGTGTCGAACAAGTTATTGTCCCATCCATTTGGGAGTGGGAGGTTTATATGTTCATGTTGTAACTATATTAACTTGGTATAGTAGGTTTTTGTAGGAGGGTTTTTTTGGGCTTGTGTGAGTGAGTCCCAACTCTAGCTCATGTTCAATTCTTGTCTATTCATTGCTAGTTGGTTTTTAATGGTGGGGAGACCCACCATGGGTCTCAGGGATTTTCATCCTAAGAACATTTCTAGGGATAGTTGATTCTTAATGGTGGGGAGTACATTCTAGAATCCTTAGGTGTTGTTTTTTTTCAGCTGGAAAGTGTTATGGCTTTCCGGGGGCGGAAAGCTTTAATGGTGGGGAGAATTGTCACACACGGTTTTTTTTTCTGTCTTTGTATTGATCCGGCCCATTAGAAATCTCGATCCTCTTAATGGGTATTTGATGAGATGAATCTTGAGTTTTGAAGTTTCATATATGTCTACCCACCATAATTTGGGATCCCCATTGCTTGTTTAGGAGTTTTTGAAGAAAGGGTGGTTACTTCATGATTTGGGCCAACCGTGAGCCCATTCCCAGTTTTAAAAACTGAATTTGTTTCTTTTATAACTCTTTTGTTTTTCATCCTTTTTCACCCAATCAAATTACCACATGTCCTATACTGATATATTAAAATTTATTTATCCTTTTGGACCCATTAGAAATTCATAAGCCGGGTGAATTTGGGTTACTTATTTAGGTATTGGGCCAGCCCATGGGCCCATTTCCTGTTTTAAAACAAATTATTTGTTTCATTTATATCTTTTTTATTTTTTAATCTTTTTCGGTGATTCCACCTCCCACCCGAAGCCAATATCCCTATCCTCATCCCCAATATCGTTTTTGCCTCTTTGGAGCTCATATGGGTCGCGTAAGAGGGCGAAAATTCTCAGGATACCTCAAATCATCTAGATTTGACAAGGTAAATTGTATCATTCATAAATTAATCAATTAATACTATTTTGGCCACCAATTTTCTTTCCCTGGTTCTTCCAGATCTTAGGAGTCTCTCCATGAATTTTCAAGCCATTCCCTTCCCTCTAGGGTTGCAGATCTAATGGAAGACGAAGAGTTTTCTAGGGTGAAAGGTGAGATTCCTTCTCCTTTCTCCTTCCTCTTCCCCCTCCTTTCATTATTTCTTTGATTTATATTGTACCCTAGTCTTGATCGACCTAGGGTTTTGTTATACAATGTTTTTTGATGGGTTTTATGTTTGTTTAGGTCTGGTATTTATAGTTTTAGGGTTTATAAACCCGCGGCGGGTGATTTCGGGTGTGCGTTTCAATTACGCCAAAGATTTGAGGTAGGATATCCCTTGCACATGCTTTTATCATAGAAGTTTCATCATTTTAATATTATACTATACTGATATAAATTTATATTATTGTTTTAAATCCTTTTAATAATTTTCTTGGTGTGCAAAGTCGTTGTTTAATCACTGTTATGTGAAAGGTAGTGTTGTTTTGTCATGAAAGTAATCAACAAGTGTTTGTTTAAATGTTCCATTATCTTTGAAAATATTTTGTGAGGTTTATAATATGGTTTATGGTATTTTTAACATGTTACAGTATCTTGAATGAAAATATGACATTCAATTGGTGTTTTATTCCTTTTCATGTACATAAAATAAAATGTTTTGTTTAAAAAGGGCATGACATGTGTTCGGTAAATTGCCCGGTTGGCTTTTATGTGTGATGTGTGATTTAAAAGTTATTTGATTGGATTTATAAAGGAATTGGAAGAATTATAAATGGTACTTTTGGGTACTTATATTTATTTCCAATTTGGATTTGTTTTTACAAACAAGTGGGTTTTGATTTACAACATATTTTGGCCGGAGTTGCCAAAAAAATGGACCGTTTCACATCTTTACGAAAATGGTTGTGTTTTGAATATGTAACCTGATTATTATAAGAGATTTATGAATGAGGTTTGATGCCTTAAATGATTTTTATACATATCCTTAATAAAATTAAAATGCATACCTTCATCAAAGGTTAGTTTTGAGAAAATGTTTAAAGGTCCGTTTGGCATTTCCTAGAAACGAAGGAGTGTTTTACTTGTATATAACAAGTTGTGAAATTGGGATTATTTTATGGTCCATTAAATGATTTTATTAAATGTTTATTGGGATTCCAAATATTATTTGGTTTGGTTATGATGTGTGTTTATAATTTAAAGAATGTTTTTGAAAGAGTTTTATGTGCAAAGCCTCAATGCACTTCATGAAATTGTTTTACCAAAATATTTAGCGGTTTGTTGATTAGTGTAAGAAATGTGAAGAAAGATTATGGGATGTTTGTGTTTTTATGGTTTTGGAATGGAATTTGGATGTGAAATGTGTATTTGATAATATGTGTAACTTGATTGAGCACTAAAGGGAATCCCGGGTATCTAGGTGGGCGGACGTGTACTAGTATGCTAGTGATTCTGTGGGGGTTGGCCCCTGTTTCACGTAGCAAGTTTGACGATGACAACACTAACTAAACTATGATGATGATGATGATTGGGGACCACTATGTTATGGGTATGTTCCCTACTAGTGGCTCGTGCACGAGAATGGATATTTATTATGGTTACTTTCACCGAGATACGAGGTACCTAGGGCTCACAACTAACTAGTGCCTAGGGGTATTCCCATGACTAGTGCTCATTGGCTATTTTGTACTCACCGTCGGCATACGGTGTGTTTGGTTGGTAAAATCAGTAGTATGTGTTATTTATTTGAATGTTAAAATTCTTTAAAGCAGCCCTCTTGAAAACTATGTTCATTTTGAAGTTGCACCTCTTTGAAAAAAATAGTTACTTGCATTTTTGTTTATTAAACATGCATGTTTTTGTCTGATAATTATTATAGCATTGAACCTCATTTGAAAACCATACTTTCATATCATGAATTTCAAACTATAAATTGATGTTTCATTTATTTTAAAGGAATGTGCATTGGGAATAGAATATCGGGCTAACCTACTGAGTTTTAATACTCACGCCTATAGTCTTCTTCTTTTTTTAGCCCTTGTGCAGGTTTCATCTTTAGTTCGCTCACCTTGGGAGACTTTTGATCATTGTGTTGGAGAGTGACCAGAAGTGTCACATGGAGTTAGTTGGTCATTGGGATTGTTCATTTGAGTTTTTGTTTTTGTTCTACCTTTAGTTTCTTGTATAAAAAATATTTTGTTCAATTTTTATATAAATTCATTTTGGGCTGTCCGTTTATTTCCGCTGTTTGTTTGATTGTCTATATATGGGTGAAATCGTTCCCTTGTGTACTCTATTGATGCCCTTGGTGCTTGTCACCATCCCGGGAGGATTGAGAACGCCTCTCGGGACTTGTCGCGGGCTGGCCTGGGTGACCGGTTTAGGGTCGACTCAGGTTGGTTCGTGACAACATCCATGTAAAAAAGGTAAAGGGAGGTATAAAGGTCACCATGAATAACAGATAACTAGGTTTAATATTAAAAAAACATAAGGTGGACGTGGAAAAATATGAATGATGTAGAAAATAATAATTTCAAAAAATAATGGTGAGTGAAAAAGTTCATTGATTGCAAGAAGTTGATTTTTCTTGACAAGGAAAATGACCACAAAACTATAAACCAATGAGGTGTGAAAAAATTACCGATTCACCATAAATATTAGAAATAGGATAATTTTTTTTAAATATAACTTTAATAGTTTTAATGAATTACATTTCCATATAAAATATAAAAATATGGAAATATAATTACATAAAAAATATAATATCATAATTTAATCAACTTCCAACACAAACTCATATTTTCCTCCAAATAATGAGCATTCAAGAATAACTGTTTTATTCCGAAATCCTTAAAATCAACTTCCATTTGATCATATACTTCCGAATATACATAAAAAGATAGTACTCTAGTATTTAGTCATTAACTAAAGCATAAATTTCATAATGTAATATAATCACCAAAATGAATAAACATTTATTGAAGAAATAATATATATATATATATAATCTAAATGTAAAAAACAAAACTTCTAAATAGATCATTTTTATAACTATTTTTAAAATAAATATATATATTCCATACGGAAGATTAATCCAAAATACCATTATTTTTTATAACATTTTATTGTAAGATACATTTAATCTTTATCACAAAATAAAATTAGTCACTCAAACAATTATATACCAGGAATGGTATTTATATTATTAGATAATCTCTAAAATAAAAATATAAATTCTATAAATAACCTAGGTCTCCCTAAATATACATTAAGTTCATATATTCTTTCAAAATACAATTCATCCTTAACTCTTTATATAATACTCCATATTAATCATAAGTGTTACATTAATAAAACCCAACAAAATTCCACAGAAAATTTCATTATTCACCTTAAAAAACCATCACTTAAAACCTAAAAAGGGAAGTATAAGACTTTGAACATTTATTAAACATATACTCATAATCCGATGATTGTATCAATAAATATGAATATAAACTATCATAAAAATATCATAATATCAAAAAATGTTAAAAGTTTTCTCTGATACTAACTCTATGGTCCCCGAAACTAGATTCCTAGATCTGGTGCTTAAAAAATAAACTTTACATTATTTTATTCATACCAATATATGAGAAAAATTATATTCAAAACATATAACATAAAAAATAAATATTGGATCCCTTACATTCCCAATGTCCCTTTAAGATTATAGTTTTAGAGAATTTGAAAAAACTCATAACAACTGGGATTCATAAACCATTGGTTCATATATATCTATAACATATAAATTAAAATTATCCACACGTGAAACATTTTTAGAAACAAATAACTTATCATAATTATTTATAACATGAGGAAAAGTAAAAAAATAACAAGGGAGAACTCAAATTATCAGTAAGGGTAAACATAAGAATTGTTAACTCAATATCATCATTGAGCATAATGGTATGATTACATATTCAAAATTAATGAGTACAACATAAGATAATTCATAATAACAAATACCTAGATCATAAGTCAAGAAACATGGAACATAGATTTAAAAAATTCAATAGTCATTATAATCAATAATTATGATCCATGTGTTGTTAATTATGAATAAAGGAATCTATAAAAACTCATAGTAATAACAATAAAAATGAATTTGGTATCTAAGAAAATTTTCACATCTCATTAATATATAGAAAAACATTCACAGTTATATGTGGAGTAACCCTCATGGTTATACAAGGAATAACCATTATAGTTTCACATTGAGTAACTATCATAGTTTCACTTGAAATAGCTATCATAATTATAATTGGAATAACTATCATAGTATATTCCCATATTCTCTTAGAAGAAACAAACGTATTTAACTCTTCCCTTTTACCTAATGAATTGGAGACATATAACGATATTTACTAACATTGGTATATAATAGACCTGATCATCACTATAAATATTCACCAAGAACTATAACATGAATAATGTATATAGAGAATTCACTTCATCATAAAATTCATATAAGGAACCTTTATTCCTTTCATAACTTGATTAACTTTTAGAAAAAGGATCTATAAATGATATTAAAACCATTATAATCACTGTATATAATGAATTAGCATGATATTATTACATTATATCCCAAGATGGAAAAAATTAACTTCATGTTTTATTGGACTATTAACATTCATGAGGAAAATATCCCTTACACATTAAAAATCACTTTAAAAAACAAAAAACTAATAGAATATTGTGAAAAATAATTCTTTGAAAATTAAATTGGAAACATATAAGAGAAGATAAATGAAAAATGATGGTCTCTACATCATAAAAAGTAGTTCATGTAGTAAATGATAAAAATAAACATTATTTTCAAACATTATTTAAAAGGTGTCTAATGTGACCAATTTAGAAAACATTAAAAAATATCCTTCTAAACATATTTTTAAATACAGTAAAATATCATCTAAAAAAGATTTTTTATATGATTTATTTTTATAAAATATAATATTTTAAGACATTTTAGAAAACTTGAATATATAATTGAGTGATTATTGGTCTAAAAGAAGATACAATATCGGTTTCCCTTACAAGAAAATTACATGATGTTTCATTAATAAATAAGGTATAAAATTGAAATAAATCATATGAACCATATTAGTTACTAGAGGAGAAGAAAATATATTCTGTTCAATAAAATAAGATCTTACAATTTCTAGCAAAAGAACATTCAATACAAATAATAATGGAGAGAAAGAATATTATAACTTAAAGCCTCTGCCCCTTTTGGTAACTCTTCAATTAGAAGCTGCAAAAAATAATATTATCAAATGAAACATTAAATATCATTATAACAAATATAACCAATGTACATACTTTTGAATCATATGTATATAAATCTCATAAAATAAAATAGGTGCATATAAAAAAACATGTTCTCCAAAATGGAGAATTTGAGATGAATTACCATTAAAAAGAACATATCATTGTATAGATAATTAATCAATATAGATATTATTTGTAAAAAATATAAATCCAAAAAAATATTTATTAATATAAAATAAAAAATTTATTAATCAATTCACACATAATATATTCACGTAGAAGTCAATGAAGAAGAGCTATAACCCCAGAAATTTAATTGTGTTAAGAAAAACTTTACCACTTAGAAACATATATCAATTATCTTATATCTAAATAAAATTTTATAGTTTTAATAAATTATACTTGAACCATTTATTTCAATTATTTTTTTTGACTTATATAATTACTTAATTTGTTAATACAACATCGGGTGTTTTGAAGATATTTGATATTTTTATTTCTAAACGACTTCAATGTGTTGAATTTGGTCAAAGGGGTCATTGTAAAATCATATAATGAATAAGAATCATGAAATTATTATTATTTTTTCTACATAAATTACACTTTTATACCAATCATGAAATATTATTACAATAAATAAACTATTTTACAATCATATAGAAGATAGGTCATACATACGCATAAGTAACATTTCCATTTTTCAATGATCATTGTGGAAGGAAGGTAATGATGATTTGATTAGTAAATAATTATATTTATATTATAAATACAATATTATTTCATTGAATATACTTATATATATCACACATGTGATGTGGTGATGAAAAATGTATCACATTCCTTCTTGGAGATTGTAGTCTACACACACACCTGAACAAAATTATATGTTTTTAGTGAATAGAAAGGTAATAAAGTAAATGATATATAAAATATTAAAAATAATAAATATTTCATGAATATCATATATAAAAAACTATTCAATCAAAAAAACCATTCATGAGTGATGGTGATTAAAAATGTCACGACCCGCCTTCACCAAAATGAGGGAAGGGTCAGAAGATTGCCATGCCCTTCCTTCTTTAAGTTGAAGGAGATATAATGACCCCCGAGGCCCACCTTCAATAGGTCCTGGAGTGGCGAATAGCACCAAGGCTATAGAAATTTCTCACAAATGGAAGGCATTACCCCTTTCTGTTTTATAGGATCGGGAGATAAGATGATGAAACTCAACAACACCAAGGTACAAGAAATGTAAATCCAAAATTAAACCATTCCCACATGCATGTTACAAAAGTAAAAGACACAAGGTACAAAAGGTGACTACAAAGGTAAGTACCAAAAATAAAAAGAAGAAACTGCAACTGCCCCAATGGTCCGAGCTAGTATGGTCCTGCATGATCCCTGAAGTCCTCCTGGAAACCTGAAAGTAGTTTTATATACGTAGGGTGAGCATACAATTACACTCAGTAGGGAAAACCAAAGACTCTCGTGCACAAGTGGCGGGACGTACTAAAGTCCCGTGAGAAACGGAGTAAACCAAACACCTATCAAGGTAAATCATATACACAAGCCTCACCAAGGTACACTCCCCAAATAACGCAAGTCAAGTAATATATATAATTAGAGAACATATATGTTTGGGTACTCCGCACCACTTTCCCACTGGTTATCGAGACATCCTACGTATCGGACCAATCCTGCCATTCTCACTGCAGTCCCACTGCCACACCCGCCCGCACACACCTGGGCCACAACCACACATAGTACCACTGCCGAATCCCACCTGAAAACACATGGGCCACAACTATCACATGTAACCACGCCTGAAAAAACCTAGACCATAACAACCACCGCCACGTCCGCAGATACCTGGGCTAGAAAATCCACTGCCACGCCCGAAAAAACCTGGGCCTCATCCCAAAGACACTTGGGAAACCACCTACCGCACACACCTTGCCAACCACCACACTACCCTACCCAAAGGTTCTTGGGTTAATAATGGACCTCAGGCCATCACAGCCTGCCCGATAATACATGGGCTATCCGGGAAAGGGAGCATAAAAGGAGCTAATAACCAGCCACTAATAATTGTGTTGGGAAAAGCATCATCCCGCATGAAATGGGGGTGTTCGGCACTAAGTGCTCAACTTGGGTGGGGCGCGAACAAAAAACACAATACTACAAATATATACATAGGTAAAAATCACTCACCCAAAGTTATGTTTTTCTTCAGACAACCTACAGATCACAACAGCGCTCAAGTCTGAGTCACAACTCTCACTAACAAAACCCATTTGTCCCATTCTTGTTTTCATGTTCAGTAATAACATTCAAATAAGTTTATACACTATTGGGCTACTAACACCATAAGAATAACCAAGGGAATGAAACCACCCAAACATCAATTTATGTATCCACACCCGGTTCTCTTGTAAAGTCACAACAACAAAGGAAAAAGTGAGATCCCCTGAAGTACTGAAACCAAGAGAAAACCCTAAGACACTGCCCCATCTCCCCTCCCACAAAAAGTTTTTTCATCCACAGAGGATCCCACCCCAATTCGTGATATAAACAAGGTAACCACCCGGTCTCAATACTCACAAGCATTGAATCCATAACAACAGGGGATCCCATCCCCAATTTCACACCCACCAAGAGTATAAAAACAAGGGATCCCATCCCCTCCCACACCCCTAGAAATCAGCCCGAAAAAGGAAACAACCAAACCACTACCACCTACAAAAAGCAGGGCCATGCCTATATTTTCATATTTATAAGATTTAACACACACCATGATTTCAAATTCAGTGTGTTTTAACCGGGAGTTATCATAGAAGGGTTGATCCGGGTGCTTTCAATTTATTCAGCCGGGTATACATGATTAACCAATTTACTTTTCACAGTAGGAGTTTATAATTACAAAACAAGCCATTTAAAACATCATGAAGGGTTCATTAGTGCACATACAACAACCACCAACGACCTCGATTTTCAGAATGCGTAAGCCAGCACAGCTCAGAAAGATAATTTTAATATAACAACATCAACGATCACAGTCCCCCATATTATTTACAGGATTTTTTTCATTATCTTTAATTAGGTCTGGTTTATCAAATTCTATAGAATCAAAAGCACTCCCACACCGCATGATACACAAAAGAGAGAGGAGAAGGAGAAATTCTCTACTTGTTGATAGATGATCGACGCATAGGCCAGGCGCGGAACATTATGGATAACGATGCGGCTCACCCGATGCACAAAAAGTTGTTCATGAAAAGCCGCGATCAAGGAGTGAAGAAACCATGCCTAACCCTTTAGTTTATAAGGGCCATAGACGGTTGAGGTAAGAACGCAAAACCGCGTGAGCGGGGGTCGTGGGTTCACCACACGGTTGGGAAGTTACACACGATGATATTAAGGTTTTATTTAATATCCCCCATTAGGGATGTTTCTCTGGATTTTTAAGAATTAATTACGGGCTTTATGTGGTTTTAAATGGAGTCAAAGTATTAATTTACATCAAAACTTACGTTGCGAGAGCGGAAAAGTCAGGTACTCGGTGAGGGAACACGGTGCCACCGTCACGGTTCCACCATCATGGTCTCACTGTCACGGTGTCACCCTCATGGTGTCACCGTCACGGTCTCACCCTCACGGTGCCACCATCACGGTGCCACTGTTTTTGTGGAGCCTCACTTTTGGAAAAGTAATGTTCCAGGAGGGTCCAGGCCATTACATTAGATACCTCTTATACGATTCTCGTCCTCGAGAATCAAAACAAACACAGAAGGAAATAGAGGGTCCGAACAACCACATCGAAAGATAACACTTAGAAGTGAACCCATGCTAACTAAAAACACTTATCTGACAAGAACCAAGCAACATACCATGCCAAACTAACCAGGAATGTGGGTTGGGGAGTCTCCTCCCCCATGTTAAGATATTATCATCTTTGGGCGGCACTGAATCTCCCTCACTGGTTTAATCGTATCCACCATAATGTGTCCTGATTAGGGGGCGGGTTCTCTCTTACCCCATAGCAAGGGATTTTTACACGCATTTAGAGGAAAGAAACCCAGTACATTTCATAGCCAAAAAGACAAAACGTTCTTCCACAAGAGGTAGAACAAGGAACAAAACTCAAAACAACTCGGGGTACTGGGTACGCATATGTGATTCCCTCTCCCACGTACTCTCCTCAATCCCACCATGTCTCCAGAAGACCCGAACCAAGGGAATGGTTCTCCCACAAAGCACCTTCTCCTTGCGATCCTTGATCATCACTGGTCTCTCCACAAAGGTCACGTTGACCTCGATGTCCAGCTCACCCCAATCAAGGACATGTGAATCATCGTACAGATACTGACGGAGCTGGGACACATGAAAGACATCACATATCCTCACTAGTGGCGGTAGTAACGCTAGCTGATAAGCCACTTCATCAACCCGCCGCGACACTTCGAAGGGTCCGATGAACATTGGAGAAAGCATACTCCCCTTACTGAACCTATTCTGCCCACGCCCAGTGGAGACCTTCATGAACACGTGGTCTCCAACCTAAAACTCCAAGGGCCTCCTCCGAGTATCGGCATACGACTTCTGTCGGTCCTGGGCCACCTTTATCCTTTCCCGTATGAGCTGAACCTTCTCTGTCGTGCTCTGCACCACCTCCGGACCAAGGATGCCTGCCTCTCCCACTTCGGACCAACACATAGGTAAATGATAGGGCCTCCCATACAAGGCTTCAAACGGGGCCATACCGATGGCAGAATGATATCTATTATTGTAGGAGAACTCTACCAGGGGAAAGTGTCACACCCATGATCTGCCTGAGTCCATAACACATGCCTGTAGCATATCCTCCAAGGTCTGGATGGTGCGCTCTGTTTGCCCATCTGTCTAGGGATGGAAAGCAGTTCGAAGTCATAACTGTGTGCCAAAAGAATGTTGTAATCCTTTCCAGAACCGTGAGGTAAACCGTGCATCCCTATCCGAGACTATAGGCCTCAGGACTCCATCCAACCGCACCACCTCATCCACATACTTTCGTGCCAATGAATCCACAGTACTCGACTCCCTGATCGCCACAAAGTGGGATGATTTTGTTAACCGGTCCACTACCACCCAGATGGCGTCATATTCCCCTTAGACCTTGGGATGTCCCGTGAAAAAATCCACTAATATGTCATCCCACTTCCACTCGGGGACATCTAGAGACTGTAGTAGGCCACTTGGAACTCGGTGTTCAGCCTTCACTTGCTGACATAGTAAGCACTTGGCCATAAACTCTGCCACTGCTCGCTTCACTCCAGGCCACCAAAAATGTCTCTTCAGTCCTTGGTACATCTTGGAAACTCTTGGGTGTACGACCAGGGGTGAGTTGTGGAACTCACTGAGAACCTTGCCACGCATCACTCCTAGAACAAACTACCTTTCCTAGAAAAGCATCCGGTTATGACCATCCTCTATCCATCCTTCCGAAGCATTGCCCTGGTCAACTCAGTCACACATCACTTCACACTCTGGGTCTCCCCACTAAGACTCCTCCACTTGCTGAAACAGAGAAGACTGCATTGTCATCTGATATAGGAAACCTCTACCACCATCCATCCTCGCATCCAGGTGTAAGGCAGACAACTCCTCTATTGTTTTCCAGGCGTCCGCCGACTCTCGGACCGCACCCTTTTGCATCCTCCAGCTCAAGGCATCGACCACTACATTGCCCTTTCCCTCAGTATAAGAGATCTCGAAGTCATAATCCTGGAGGAACTACACCCATCTCCGTTGTCGCATGTTTATGTCCCACTGGAAGAAGATATATCTCCAGATTTTGTGATCCATGAAGACCACAAAGCGTTCTCCGATGAGGTAGTTCTGCCATAACTTTAGCGCAAAAACGATTGCTGCGAGCTCCAGGTCATGTGTGGCGTAATTACACTCATGGGGGCGTAACTGCCTAGACCCATAAGAGATCACCCCTTGTCACTGCATCAACAGACATCCCAGGCCCTATCCTGAAGCATCACAGAACACCTCATAAGCTGCCCCTTCTTCTAGTAGTCTCAGCATTGGGTCACTAACCAACTTCTCTTTCAGATAGCTGAAGGCTGACTCGCACTGCTCACTCCACATGAAAACCTGTTCTTTCTTGGTCAGGGTTGTCAAAGGGGCTGCTACTCGGGAGAAGTTGGGTACGAACCTCCGATAGTAACCTGCCAGCCCGAGGAAACTATGGATCTCTTCCACATTATTGGGTGCTTCCCATGAAACAACTTCCTAAACCTTTGATGGGTCCACCACTACCCCCCGCCCGGACACCATGTGTCCGAGGAAGTGCACTTCTCGTGTCTAGAACTTGCATTTTGACAACTTACCATAGAGCTGGTGCTATTGGAGGACCTACAAAACCATTCTCAGGTGCTCCGAATGGTCCTCCTCTGATCTCGAATAGATCAGGATGTCATTGATGAACACAACTACGAAACGATCCAGGTACTCCCGGAATATGGAGTTCATAAGCCCCATGAACATAGCCTAGGTTTTCGTAACACCGAAGTGCATGACTACGAACTTGAAGTGTCCATATCTGCACCTGAAGTCCATATTTGGGATGTGGCTCTCCTTCAATCTCAGCTGGTGGTACCCAGACCACAGGTCATTCTTCTAGAACAATCATGCCCCTTTCAACTGGTCGAAAAGATCATCTATCCTCGGAAGAGGGTAGCAATTTTTGATCGTCATCTGATTCAGCCTCCTGTAGTCTATGCACAACCTGAGACCACCATCTGCCTTCTTTGCGAACAAGACTAGAGAACCCCACAGTGACACACTCGGCCGAAAATAACACCTCTTCATTAGATCCTCAATCTGGATCCGCAACTCCCGTAGCTCTGAAGGTGATATCCTGTAAGGAGCCATCGAGATTAGACGAGCACCGGGATGCAGGTCTATCACGAACTCAATATCACGTCGATGGGGTAGAGTCTTCACCTCCTCAGGAAAGATTTCCATAAACTCACAGACAACCTTTGGCACCCCCACCATCTCAGCATCTACTGACTCTACTGATAGCTCGACTAACAAGGAGAGGAGGGGTTCCACTCGCCTTCTGCCCTTCTGACTGTTCCTCTCACTGGTGAAGGTTACACGCCGGCCGCCCAAGTCCGAGAACACGACCCTTCCTCAGAAACAGTCGATGACAGCACACACAGAGAATATCCAGTAGATGCCTAGGATGACATCGTATGGCTATATCTGTAGTAGAAGAAGATACCTAACCGACTGATGTGGCCCTACCGTCAGTCTACATACTCGAAAAACAAACAACAAGTCGGTCTGACCTCCGACTGGTGTGCTCAACACCAGGGGCACTGGACGTCTCTCGGCATATAGACCCAAGGAACAAGCTAGACTGGGTGCAAAAAAAGAGTGAGAAGCTCCGGTATCGAACAAGGCATAAGCAAGAGTGCTAAACAAACTGATCATACCTCGAAAAACCTTCGGCCCTGCTGGAACTGCTGCCTCTGTGGCATGTAGTTGTCCATACCTGGCTCCTCTGCCCCTCATCTATCAGCCACCTCCCTGACCACGCCCTGGTTGAGGTCCCTGAGGAGCACCCTGAGGTTGGCCTCCTCCTCCTACGTCTTCCCTCAGAGGAGCGGGAGCTCGCTATCCCTACTGGTGCTGCTAGAAAGGCCGGACAGGAAGCTACTGCTGGGGCAGGCGCTGGGGATGTCCGCCACCGTCGTAATGTACCTGGTCCGGGAACTAACTCCGTAGATGTCTAGGGATCCCACATATGAAGCACCACGGCCCTGGGCCCGAGGAAGAGTGGCGAGGACTAGGGGATCGAAAATGAAACTGATGCGGCCTACTCCCTGTGGGTCGGAACCTAGAGGGTCCTGACGCTGGAGGCCTGGTGCTGACGACCTTCCGCTTTGATGGTCCCAGCTGGATCCCCTCTAGTGACACACCTCCTAGAGCATGCATTCTCACCACCACTTTGGCCTTCTTCTAGACCTCCAAGTACATCGGCAGGGTAAAGGGGGTGACAGCATACTGGAGGGAGGGTTGGAGCGCCTCCTCCAAACGACTTGCCCGTGACTCGTCATCAGGAAAGAAGTCTGGAGAAAAATGTAGGAGGTCCTTGAAATTGATCCCTAGCTCCATCATGGACATACTCCCCTATTTTAGGGAGAGTATCTCTTGTCTCTTTTCCGCCTTCATTGTCGAAAAAAGGAATTCCGCCCCAAACTCCCCCTCGAAATCTACCCAAGCCACCTCAGCCTCTCTCCTCTACCCCAAGTAAAGCGTCCACCACTGACACGCCGCTCCCCACATCTGGATGATGGCCAGGGGAACCTAGTACTCGGTCGTGGCCCGAATGAGGCCAAAAGCTATAAATAGCTCCTCTAGCCATCCTTCCGTCTTCATGTCAGAGGTGCTTACCTCATACTACTCGAGGTTCTGTCGCTGGAAGGCCTAGAGAGTCCTCTGACACTGGTCGTCCTCCTCTTATCAGTCAGCTCTCTTCCGATCAGCCAAGGTAGTCTGTGGGGCCTCGATCGTCTGTACCACATGTGGTCACCTTCCAGGTTCCATAGCTACAAGGTAAACAAGGAATGCCTAAGCCCAAGTATTGAAGATTATTATCTTTAAAACTTCTTAAACTTTTTGTTTATTCTTAATTCCCAAAACACCCCAGAAAGACGAGAAGACAAGTCCTTATGATGCATGTACCTTTCCTAGGGTCTCTACCCTGCAATCAGTGTGGCATCACTTGGTAATTTGGTAGGTCCAGTGTCCTTGTGTCAGATCACGGGGGCCCTAAAATCTCGTGTCCTAGCCGGTCTTCCCTGGCATAATTCATGCACCGAGGTCACCCAACACTGTTGCCCTACCATCCCATGCAATCATCACTGTGACTAACTCCAGGCTCTATCCTATCTCTCAACCATTCACCTCTGATACCACTCTGTCATGACCCACCTTCACCATAAGGAGGGAAGGTTCAGCAGATTGTCATGCCCTTCCTTCTTTATGTTGAAGGAGAGATAATGACCCCCGAGACCCGCCTTCAATAGGTCCCGGAGTGGCGACTAGAACCAAGGGTATAGAAATTTCTCACAAATGGAAGGAATTACCCCTTTTTGTTTTATAGGATCAGGAGATAAGTTGATGAAACTCTATAACACCAAGGGAAAAGAAAAGTAAATCCAAAATTAAACCATTCCAACATGCATGTTCCAAAAGTAAAAGACACAAGGTACAAAAGGGGACTACAAAGGTAAATACCAAAGAAGAAAAGCAGCAACAACAACTGCCCCAAAGGTCCGAGCTAGTATGGTCCTGCGCGATCCCTGAAGTCCTCCTGGAAACCTGAAAGCAATTTTATATACGTAGGGTGAGCATACAAGTACACTCATTAAGGGAAACCAATGACTCTTGTGCACAAGTGGGGGGACTTACTAAAGTCCCATGAGAAAAGGAGTAAACCAAACACCTATCAAGGTAAATCATCCACCCAAGCCTCACAAAGGCACACTCCCCAAATCACGCAAGTCAAGTAATATATATAATCAAAGCACATCGATGTTTGGGTTCCCTGTGCCACTTTCCCACTGGTTATGGAGACATCCTACGCATTGGACCAATCCCGCTATTCTCACCGCAGTCCCACTGCCACACCCACCCGCAAACACCTGGGCCACAACCACACGCAGTCCCACTGCCGAATCCTGCCCGCAAACACCTGGGCCACAACTATCACATGTAACCACACCTAAAAACACCTAGGCCAGAACAACCACCACCATGCTTGAAGCCACTTTGGCTAGAACATCCACTGCCACACCCGAAGACATCTGGGCCTCATCCCGAAGTCACTTGGGAAACCACCTGCCGCACACACCTGGACAACCACCACACTACCTTGCCCGAAGGTTCTTGGGATAATAATGGACCTCAGGCCATCAAAGCATACCCGAAGATACATAGGCTATCCGGGAAAGGGAGCATAAAAGGACCTAATAACCAGCCACTAATAATAGTGTTGGGAAAAACACCCTCCCCCATGAAATGGGGGTGTTTGACACTAAGTTCTCAACTTCGGTGGGGTGAAAATAAGAAACACAAAAATAAAAATATATACATAGGTAACAAGCACTCACCCAAAGTATGGTTTTTCTTCAGACAACCTACAGATCACAACAGCGCTAAAGTCCGAGTCACAACTCTTGCCAACAAAACCAATTTGTCCCATTCTTGTTTCCATGTTCAGTAATAACGTTAAAATAAGTTTATGCACTACTGGGAAACTATCACCATAAGCATAACCAAGGGAAACAAACCAGACAAACGTCAATTTAAGTATTGACACTCGATTCTCTTGTAAAGTTACAAAAACAAAGAAAAAAGTGAGATCCCCCAAAGTACTAGAACCAAGGGAAAACCCCGAGACAATGCCCCGTGTCCCATCCCCCAAAAAGGTTTTTCATCAACAGAGGATACCACCACAATTCATGATATAAACAAGGTAACCACCCTGTCTCAAAACTCAAAAACACTGAATCCATAACAATAGGGGATCCCATCCCCAATTTCACAACCACTGAGAGTATAAAATCAGGGGATCCCATACCCTCCCACAACTCCAGCAATCAGCCAGAAAATTGAAACAACCAAACCACTACCATGTACACAATGTAGGGCCATGCCTGTATTTTGAGATTTATAAGATTTAACACACTCCATGATTTCAAATTCTGTGTGTTTTAACCGGGAGTTATCATAGAAGGGTTGATCCTGGTGATTTCAATTTATTCAGCCGGGTATACATGATTAACCAATTTACTTTTCACATCATGAGTTTATAATTACTAAACAAGCCATTTAAAACATCACGAGGGGTTCATTAGTGCACATACAACGACCACCAACAGCCTCGATTTTCAGAATGCGTAAGCTAGAACAACTTAGAAAGATGATTTTAATATAACAACATCAATGATCACAGTCCACCCACCATTCTTTATAGTATTTGTTAATTATCTTTAATTAGGTCTGGTTTATCAAATTCTACATAATCAAAAGCATGCCCACCCCGCATGATACACAAAAGAGAGAGGCGAAGGAGAAATTCCCTACTTATTGATATATGATAGATGCTTAGGCTGGGCGCAGAACATTACGGATAACGATATGGCTCGCCCGATGCACCAAAAGCTGTTCATGAAATGCCACGATCGAGGAAAGAAGAAACCATGCCTAACCTTCTAGTTTATGAGGGCCGAGGACGGTTGAGATAAGAATGCGAAACCGCATGAGCGGGGGTCGTGGGTTGAACACACGGTTGGGAAGTTACACACGATGATATTAAGGTGTTATTTAATATCCCCCACTGGGGATGTTTCTCTGGATTTTCAGGAATTAATTACGGGCTTTAAGTGGTTTTAAAAGGAGTAAAAGAATTAATTTATGTCAAACATACATTGCGGGAGCGGAAAAGTCAGGTACTCGGCGAGGGGACACGGTGCCACCGTCACGGTGTCACCCTCACGGTGTCACCCTCACAGTGTCACCCTCACAGTGTCACCCTCACGGTGTCACCGTCATGGTCTCACCCTCATGGTGTCACCGTCATGGTTTCACCGTCACAGTGTCATGGTCAGGGTCTCACCATCATGGTGTCACCTTCATGGTGTCACCCTCACGGTGCCACTGTCACGGTTCCACTGTCACGGTCTCACCCTCCCGGTGCCACCGTCATGGTTCCACCATGATCGGTGTCACCCTCACGGTGCCCCCGTCCCGGTGCCACTATTTTGGTGGAGCCTCACTTTTGGCAAAGTAATGGGCCAGGAGGGTCCGGGCCATTACAGAAAATAAATTATATCAGTTCGTGAGGCCGTGGTCTATCATACACATGAACGATGATTTCATTTCCAATTTGATGGAGGTTGTAGAAAGATATAGGTTATGAAACAAACACAATACCAAAATAGTAAATATAAGATAAGGATATTTTTATCACAACATGGTGGAACAGAATTTTAAGGAGGTGTAAGATGAAATAAAACGGTAATGCTCAGTTAAGAACTATGCCTCTTCTTTAGTCAGCCACTTTTTCTTTACAACTTAGAACCCTTAATATTGGTATTAAAAAAAAATAAGGCCTCTAAAACGTGGTGTGTGACGTTAGAAACTTTTTTTGGTAGTTATTATCTGATAAAAAAGACTACCGATGTGTTACGAAAAGAGAAGAATAAATGCCCATTTATAAGAGAGGTTAGGAAAACTCTTAAATATTATAAAATATTAAGTTGTTATAAATTAAATATGATTTCCAAATGGATAAATATTGAAAATATTGAAATATAGTATTAATATTAGTGTAAATTTAATCATATAATAAAATTTTCTGTTTTAGATCGCAATTTTATTCTTATATTTTTTACCTATCATAAACCCTTTTCAAATTACAGTAATATTAATGTATTCTACCAATAAAATGTTATAAATGAAAATATAGAATGAAACATTACCCTTAAATATACCATTATTTATTTTAATAATAAGATATCATTAATTTTGTATAATATAATATTTTTATGTATTTTAAATCATTAAATAAATTATTATTTATTATAAAATATCATAATATAAATTTTAAATCTATTAATTTACCTTGACTTTTATAAATTCAATAAAATAAATTAATTTGTATAAAATGATTCAAAACCTAAATAATATGTATTTTTTACCTATGAAATCATTTATCACAAATATTCCTTTAATTTATATTATGTTAAACGTTTTTATTATATTTTATTTTTTTTCCATTAATTGAATATTTAAGGCATCAATTTTGTGTAATATAATAAGGTAATTATTTATTCACTAAAATTTAAAAATAAATTATCATGGGAAAAAATAATTTCATTCTCAATTTAATATTTATAACTAAACATATCCTCAATTTATCCGTTTGTTAAAAAATATTATAATTATTCACAATTTTATTCTGAAATTTTTTCCTTCATATTCACTTAAATAATGTGATATTAAAAATAATCTCCAAATATATTCAAAAGAAAATATATTTATCTTTATTTTATTATGGGTGAGATATACTCATTGAGAAAAAAATTAATTCTGTTGTTTGGGTCTTTTTCAGCTATTATTATATCATTGTTAACTTTAATTACATGAGTAATGATTTACCAAGGAAAAAAATTACTAGATTTATTATTCATATTGTCTAAAATTAAAAGTTTCCTATTTAAAATTTTTGGCCCAATTGATTCCAAATGTTGAATCAATTTTTTTTAAATGTGCAAGAATTTAATTTTAAATTAATAGCTCTATTATAAGATACATATTTAAATACTAATATTTCTTGGTTTGTTCTTATGTTGTGTATATTTTTTAGTATCAAACATAATATTTCATTTAAAATCTAATGATATTAAAAAAAATCAATATTATTTGATGTTTGTTATTTTTGGTTATAATATCTAATGATACCATCCATATTCTTTCCCTTAATTGTTTATGGTTATGTGATAAAGAAATGTTTATGAAATCCAATGCTTTTGAATAGGTTATTCTATGATGAAATGATGAATGTTTTATGATCCACTAGCACACATATTTATGGGTTTACTTATGTGTTGGGTGTGTCCATTAAATCCATACAATTCATTAGATAAAACCTTATACCACATGACATAATTATGGGAAATTAGTTGTGTGATAGATCCATAATGTGGAAAGAGGTAGATATACATAATCCACTGTGATATGGGAAACGTGTGGTAATGCTTGATTCCATATGATATGGGAAATTGTTTGTGACTCCTAATCTAAAATGCTATAATGGTCTTAGTAGTTAAAAATAATATTTCATATCGTTTCTATTCCATTTATAGATTCATGCTCTTACGACATGTCTGTATGACTTTATTTGAAATATTGGATAATGATTTATTTTTTATGATTCTCTAATTTTGTGACCTACTAATGTTTTATCCCATGAGTCATGATTATGATATATAAATTTTGGGTATTATTTTCTGTTTATAATAACAAGTTATAATACCGTTATGCTAACAATATTTTTTAATATAATAAATGATTGATATATCCCTTTTGTACCCTTATTGAGCATCTAAGATCAACCCCCTTATGTTTTAAATTTTTCCTTATGTTTTGAACAATGGTACCATGTTTGATGAGTCTAGAAGAGTGACTTATTTAAATAAATATATTATAGATGATGAATATTTTACATAAATAATATGTTTACGTATTTACCTTCGAAGTAAATTAACTTTTATGGTTATCAAGCTTGTTTATTTTGGATAAATACAAAATATTCAGAAAAAATATGTTATATCTATATATGTTTTTTGGGTATTTAAATATTTTATTAGAGAATGTCTTATTTATTATATGATATGTGGGTTATAAAAAATTGGTGAATATATATGGATACTTCTAATTATTGGATAATATCCTAACGTTTACATAAAGAAATGATTATTTGGTTTTTATAGAAAATACATCAATGTATGGATACTGGAATGTGGATTAAGATGTGGCAGATATGTACCAAGGGGTAGAAACTTTAAAAGAGTTGGATTGAGAATTATCTTGGTCATCATAAGTGCACGTTGAGTTTTCCTAAGACTGCACACCTAGATAGACACTATCAAGGGATATCATTAACTTAATTCTCTTTTACTTTATGAACCATTTTGATGGATATTAACAGATTAATACCATCGATGACTTAGGTTAAACCAAAAGTTCTATAGATTGAAAATAAAGTGTCAAAATTAATAAATATTAGGAATGACTTTCCACGATTTCTTGATTACTCACCAGGAATATTATTTCTCACACTAAGATTTTCTGGATATAGTCTATAGATGAAATAAAGAATATTCATGTTAATACTGAATGTGATGGTCAATGTAATGAATAAACTTTTAATAAACTAAATTAAATAGAATATGGAATGTTAAATGTTTATATTTTGACTAATCATTTATGTCATCATATAGTTAACAACCCCAACTTCTGTGAGTTTCCTATCACACCTATAATTTGAAAAATGACATTTTATTGGAGAATAGTTGATGATGACCATGGATGGAAGATGATTTAGATCTATACATGTCATATATATTGTATAAATCACTAATTGAAATGTACTAATGGAATGAGAATATGTTTTATCAGTGGAAAATAAGGGAATATATAATGTAATTTTCTTGTGAACACAATGAGATTTATGGATGTAAATAATGTTCATCATAAGATTCCAATTATAGTTTAATTTATTATGTATGAGGTATATTGGAACTATCTGATTCAAGGACCTAATACATGGGCTAAATCAAATACCAAAAAAGTCTCTATGATACCACAATAATTAAAGTGGAGTAATTGATCTGTTTACATGTTGGGAATCTATAATTATGTTGTAGAAGTTTTTTATCAATAATATTCTGGTTATTAGAATAGTGAAGAAACTAAGGATTATTATACAATAATTTTCATTAAGGATTTGTAAGCATATAATGAATGGTACTAATAAAATATAAATTTTATTTTGTTTTAAAGAAATATTTTTTTAATACAAATGATTTAGGAATAGATAACACTTAATATGTGCCTGATGTTATGATAATACTGTTTAGTGGGGATAATGGGTTGATTGATAATGATTTAAAAAATTTCAGAGTATTGGAGTTTATGGAATTGATAAGTGGTATTTTGGAAAAGTTATTTATTTTTAAGATTATTTAATTTTTTGATTTATTTAATATATTGGATGGTGAAATTTATGGAATAATATATGTTGTCATTGAGGCTTTATAATGAATTAGATTATTTTTGAGATATTATTGGCATGTTCTAGGAAAATATATAATTAAATAATTCATGTGTTTATTATGTGATATTATAAGACAATTAATGTTGTCTATGTATAATGATAACTTTTATCATAAGAAATATGTGATCAAATCATTAACATTTTATAGTTTTTTATATTTTTTCAAACTTGTTTTGAAGTAATCATGAGTAAACTTTTTGTTGAAAGGTTTATTTTGAAATTTGGGTGTATTGAGAGATTTTAAATATCAGTGTATGAATATTTATCCTTATTTGTTAGCTTCTAATAAATATTACAGTTTTTGTAAATATCAATGTAAATGAGGAATGTAATGTACTTTTTTTGTGGTTATTTTGATCCTTTAAAAATTAATTTTAGTGCTTTTAGCTTGAACAAATCTCTTTAAATATTCCTTTCATAGAGTAAGATTTTATATTGATGTGGGAATTAATATGCACAACTATATGAGGGTATTATTCTTATGAAATAGAAATAAATCATGTGAGAAAATTTTATTTTGTATGATATATTGATAGTAAAATAATCCCACAACCCTAGGGGATGGAAATTGGGATAAAAATATTTCTATTTTACCTATTTTTTTGATGAATCAATAAAATGCTTTATCCCTTACTAGATTATGGTTTTGTGGTCCTTATTTTTTTATCACTATATATTATTACAAGGATATTTAGTTTCTCAACAATGTCAATATTTTAATAACCCTCTAATATTTTCCTTAAATGGGAACCCAATTATATGTAATTTGGGGTATCCTTTATGTTACACATATTCCTTTTTCAAAGGATGTTTTATTAACCCTTTTAATAATATGGAGTTTCGTGAAACATATTTTCAAATATAAACCCTTGATTACTGAGAAAAACAATTATCATAAAAATTATTTAAGGCTGTATAATGTATCACCTTGAAATTTTATTTTAAAATAATATTATCCTCGATAGCTTACTTAATATGAAACACCGAACAATAAGGGAACTATGTTATAATATAAAATTATATTATTTTAATGTGACGATTATAACCTATCAATTAAATTTGATGTTCGAATAGGAATAAACACATTATGAAAACTATTTATAATGTTTTTTCTATTTTTAAAATTTATTTATTAAAATATAATAAAAAAGTACTTTATTTTCAGTAAAGTCATTTTATGCATCAAAAATTTGTTTTCTTATAAAATTATTCTTATTTCATTTATAGCGTAAACATTATAATTAATATATATAACTCTATGTCAATTATCTTATGAAATGAATTTTTTTAATTTATATATAAATATTATCTTAGAGTAATTTTTTAATTTTTTTTAAAATGATTTCTTTTTCAGTGAACAGTTACAAATACATATTTTTATAAAACTATTAATACATTTTATTAAATCAAGAACATTTAAAGCCTTGTTTTTTTAATTCAATATTAATTTCACATAAGTATCATTTAATTAAATATAAAATAATTAATTTCATAGGATTCATGATTATACATGATTTTTTATAAGTTAATTTTTAGTCTTAAAAACTCATTTTTCTCAAAACAGTTTTTATTTGCACATTTATAATAAAATGGATTTTTTCCAATTATAGAAATTTAATTATATAAAATTAATTCCATATTTTTAATGATGGTGTTAAAAATTTTAAAATATTCCCCTTTCAATTTTGTCCATTATTAATAGAAACCTTTGAAAATATTTTTTTAACTCTATAAGGGTAAAATAGGTAAATTATGGATAAAATTATGGGATAAGGCCTATCAATTTCTAAAACACTTGAAATTATTTCATTGGACAGGTTAAATTATATATTAATTGTAATATGTTATAATTTTTTGAAATTTACTGGTGCTTTTCATTGATAAGTATGCTAATATAATTTTATGTTAATAAAAAATATAAAATGCCACCTTCTTTGTTTTATGATCTATATATTTTTTCATTGGGATGAAATGAGTTTATTTTCAATTATAAAGGGTTATTGGAAATATAAATTATTTATTTAATGTGTAAAATAATTTTTTATTTTTTGAGATGGAATAATTTCCTTAAATTTATATAAAACACGAGTACAGTACATGTTCATGTAATTGAAAAATAAAATAAATAATATTAAAAATATTAAAATCAAGAAATTTCAAATGAATTATTTGGTTACATGAACATTTAGGATAATTATAACATAATAATGTTGTTTAAATGGTATAATTTTGAATAAATATCTATCTTGATATCATTTTAGTCAAACTACATGAGTAGTATCAAAAATGACATTAATGGAATCTTATGTTAAATAATAAATAATTATTTGTTTTAAAATTCATAAATTTATTCATTGTAGAATTTAATGTTGGTATGGTCTTGAAGATCATCAAAGTTTCACTTATTGGCCACTTTTAATTTTATAGTTACTTTCTTGACCCCTAGATTGTAAAAACCTATGATATCATGGTAATCGTCAAAAGGGTTAATGAAGGATAAAACTAAGAGAAAAGGGTTGAAAAATAAACTAAACTTGAATACTCTGTTCTATGAGATTACTTAAACTAATATTAATCCTATATTCAAAATATAACAACATTAAACCACTTTCTGGGGAAAATAAATTTATTGTATTTAAATGTCTTAAGTAATTCGAAGTGTTTCACTTCCTTCAATATAAAAGGACGCAAATCATCTTCTCTTCTTGACAAAACCATAAGCCACATTTATGGATAAAACTTATAAATTTACTTCCAACATATATATAAAAGTTTTAAAGGTTTTTTTATCTTAAAAACACCATCCCTAGTGTTCTTAAGATGAAATCTAATATTGATATCTTAAAAGAGAGTTAATTGTTTTAATCTATCTGTTTGATTTTAATTAATATTTTACATCCTCAAATTATGAAATAACTATTAAAATATAAAAAATTCCATATATAATATATGATAATTTTCGTTTATTTTATTTAATAACCGTTGTAAATTTTATATTCAATTTAATGTCGAATGAAACCATCATTTGTGTGTACCTATAGACTACCACCTCCACGATGCAATGTGGTTCAGTTTTCATTTTTTTCTACTAGATGTAAATAAGGATATATAAGAAATATATATTATTTATAATATATTTATTATTAAATAATGATAAATACTTATATACCTCCCTTACATTCCATCTTTTAGAATGGGAAAACATCACTAGTCTGTATGTACAAATAATTGTCCCCACAAAGTAATGTAATTAATTTTTCTTCACTAATGTATATCAATAATTATAAAATTATATATAAAGGTTAAATTTGATAATTATTTCAAGATTATTATTATCAATATATTATAACCAAGAATATGTTTTACGGACCATAACCATCAAACTGAAACATACATGGAAGATGGACCTGTTTTCACAGAAACGTTCAGTTTAATGAATAATATAAATTAAACGATAATTGGAAATTACAATGGAATGGTCCATAGTGAATATGTTTTAATATGGTTCAACAATATATTTATAATAAATATATACTTATAATATTGTCTTTTTAAATATTTATGAATAAGAAAAAATACTTAAAGTTAGGGTTCTTAATCATTATATCATTCTATTGAAAAATGATTGATATTATCCAAATAATAATGATTTTTAGGTGTATATACATATAATTTAACATTTTATATCATTTATACTTCATAATTATCGGTATTTAAATTTAAAATTCATATTATTTTGTCCATGGGGTTCTTATTCAAATGTTACCAAACTGGTATGGGTTTCCCATGTAACTTTTATTTTTGTGAGACATATA
The DNA here is from genome assembly GCA_963277665.1 of Viscum album. NCBI lineage: Eukaryota > Viridiplantae > Streptophyta > Magnoliopsida > Santalales > Viscaceae > Viscum > Viscum album. The sequence goes on from OY728164.1 coordinate 694,740,394, forward strand.
CTATATAAAAAAAGCTGTTCTTTTTGTGGTAATTATTATACCCATGAATCTCTATTATGACGATTCTCATGAAATTAATGGGGGTTTACATATCCATATATGGTTCTATATTTTATGTGGTTTTTTATGGATTACTAAGGGGTAAGTGGTTTTGTTGTAATCTCAGTTACTTTTAAGATTATAAATTTCAAATTATCATTAAGGGAAATTATATTGTTTTTGTCCACAAATATGTGACATCCCAACCTTGGTTCCACTAAACGGTGCCCCGATCTGGTAGGGCACATTCCCTCTAGCGTGGCTCCCTATACGCCATAGTGTGACGACTAGTAGTGAGGGTTTGGTAAAGCAGCATTGGGGAGAATATACACTATTTTATAAAAATCAGAACACAAACAGAAGAAAACAAAAATAACCAAGTGAGGAAGATTATAAATTACCAGATCAATATAATGCCATATGATAGTAAAACAAGAAATTACAATACTCAACTAGAAATTAAAATAGGATATGACAATTAAAAAGTCAAGTGTCTATAATGAAACTAAATGTAAAGATGCAACAACTCCCATGTGTGTCTTAAACCACATCGGGTTCCCTCTCCCATGCTCCAATCCCAAATAGCAACCTATCATATGGTCTTTCCCATATCTATTCATGTAACAACAATGTTTTCTTGGGTTCCGATGAGGTGACCCAAATAGGGTGTGAGTATGACTTAGTAGGAAACCACAAACCGGGTCTAAAACAAGTCTAGTTAAAATATATTTAATGTTGATTTATGAAGCAATAAATACAATGCATAATTTAAATAGTTAGCACATTGACATTTAATCTTTAATCATCGCATTAGGCCTAGTTTCAATTCATGTTTCCCATTTGAATCTACATTCATTATTATTAGATATTTGGTTTAATTAATAATTCCTAGCACCCCAAATCTCATTATTTGTAGGTCTCCATGCCTATCAATTCATATTTCATTCGGTGTAGCTCATCATGCATAACACCCCATAATCTCATTTGGTGCAGGTCATCATTACTATAACCCTATAATCTCTTTGATTGTAGGTCACCATGAATAACAACCCATAATCTAAATATTGGATAACTATTAAGAATGACCACCATGTTCAAGTCCTAACTTCTAATCAGTCTAGAATTCCATGTCTAGAACCACAAAAATCTCATCCATTTAATCATTCTTTAATTACAATGAATTTTTCAAATCATTCCATTACTAAAAAAATGATTAGTTAAACATTTCAAATGACATTAGTTAACTCCTCAATTAACTAAGAATATAACCAATTTATTAATTCAATATCTAAATAATCAATCAAAACAATTATCATTCCATAATTTATTCTTCACAGTTAATTATCCATATCAAATCTCAACATTTCATAATTAATTCACACAATTAATTATCTTTGATCAACATTATGGAACATAATTAATTCCCACATTTAATTATATTTCATAGCCAACATTATATCATAATTAATTTCCCCAATTAATTATCTTAACAAAATCTATTCATTATATCAATTAAATACTCTCAACCCATAACCAATTTCCAAAAAAAATATCTATTTGAGAAAACCCACATTTTTTGTACCTTGATTCTATTAATAATTAACCACCAAGAAAAATCACTAGTCAAATACACATTCCTAATTACACCAATTTAGGAAATAAATTACCTATGGAAGATAGAAAATTCAAAAACTCACATTCACATATCAAAGTCAAGAATATTGGAGTTCAATATAGACCATATACCTCAGTTTATAGACAGATGTTATCCCAATAGAAATCCCCAAAATCCAAGCAGAAAAACATTGTTGATCAAGTTCCTGATCTAAATCCGTAAACCAAAATTATGATAAACGGCACAAAGATATTGAAAATATTTATCTAGATCCAAAATCATAGATCTATATCTCAACTCATATGTTTAGATCCATGGGAATAGTGCAGATCATCAATAAAAATATCAAGAAAAGATAGAGGAAATAACCAAAGAAACAATGGGATGAAATATACTTTCCAAGAGGAGATAGGTCCTTCAATATGGGCTTTGGTCTGAAATAACGGTGTTCGGATCACATTGGAATCCCACTGTAATGCTCTAGGAAAACCTAAAATATGTCAATCCTGATCCAAGGTTAAAATGTTGGAGTCTTAGGGGGCTCATATGTTTTTAAAAAAGATTTTCATATATTAAATTCGACACACACAATTTCTTAGGCACAGGCGCATGGTTAGGGAAAACCATGTGTCAACCATTCTAACCTCTTTGTCAAGGATTGTACAGTTGGAATAGTTTGGTCACAAGGTTTATCAAACTATACAGACCTCTCAATCTAGTTTTGCATGCTTGGAACAGTTTGGGTGCACGGTTTTTCAAACTGTGTGCAGCCCACAGTCCTTTAGTTTTCCTTAAATGTTCACCCAAACATAGCCCACTACACTACTATAAAAAATGGGTACTTAAAAACATAAAAAAGTACATGAAAATTCACCTGAGATGACTCTAAAAAAGTTTAGGATCTTACAATCTCCCCACCTTATAACAACCCATCCTTGAGCATCACTCTAAAACTACTCTAAGATTCTGATTCGAAAATATTAGTCCATTGAGCCCTCACGCCTTGTTTTCTTTCCCAAAATTCCTCTTGAAAACCTCCATGTTTCCATAACAGATGAACTAATAGAACATTCATTCCTTATAATACATTCTCACTAAGACCCCACACACGTATCAGAAGCTCCACAATAGATGCATCTATCTTGAGTTCAACCTCTTCCACATCAATATCTTGAGAAGGGTTGGGGTGAAACCCCTGTAGTTATGACATATGGAAAACATCATGCATAAAACAAAATTTATGTAGAAGGGATAATCGGTACACCACTAGATGGATTCAATCTAGAACCTCAAACAGTCCTCCAATCCTAGGTGCCAGTTGCCCGACCTTCATATCCTAGGGTGACCCAGTCTAGATGACACCCGAATAAATTCCCAATCACACTATGTATACTCTTAGGGTCATCTCTGTCTATCATCATATGACTTCTACATACTATGAGACATAGTCGTGCATTTCTAAATCAACTACACATGCTTTGATGTCACCTGAACGAGACTCAGTCCCAACAGTTCTAACTCAACCATCTCTAACCAACATAGTGATGATCTACAAGGTCTTCTATAAAGTCCCTCATATGGTTTCATATACGTAGTTTCATAATAAAAATTTTTATAGTAGAACTCCAAAATTTCCACGTGCTTCTCCTATGAAACAAAAATTCCAATCACACATTCTCGTAGCATATATTATTGTATGCTCTGACTTCTCATCTGTATGTGTGTGGAAGGTTGTACATAAGAATACCTATATACCATGCTCCTTCTGTAAGCCCTATCAAAAGTGAGACATAAATCATGAATCATGATGTAAAACAATATATTATGGCACCCTGTGGAGACGAACTATCTCTCGTACATATAGTCCTCCCATGTGTTCTATAATAAAGGGTTTCCTAGATATTCCAAAAATGTGCTACCTTTGTTAGTCAATACACAATAACCCAAATAGAATAATTATTCCTAAGATTATTTGAAATTCCAACCGAAAAATACATAGTTATGTTATCCCACTTCTATTTTGGAATACGCAACATTTGTAATAGGCCTCCAGGTCATTGATGCTCTGCCTTTACCTGCTAACAAGTAAAACATCTTTTTATGAACCCTACTATCTCATTTTTCATGCCTGACTACCAAAACTATAATCGTAGGTCAAAGTACATTTTTTTCACCACATAATGTACCACCCACTTTGAGGCATGAAATTACTGCATGAGTTCTTATCAAATACTTGTAGGTACAACAACATGATTTTTCACATAGATGATCTCATCCACATATATTATATAGTCTGAATGTGTATTCACACCTTCTAGGAATTCTCTTAAGGAAAAACACTCTGGATAAATACTTCATGTCCCTGATCTGTCTCAAGAGTGAAGACTCTACTACTATAGAAACTAGAGTTATCCTCTCATGACACTCCTGATCTACCACATTAATTTCTGTTAACAATGTCATTAACTTCCACTCTGCACTTGACTCATATACAAAATGAGTCTGAGTTTTCATGCTTAAGGAATCCTCCATACTATTCCATTTTCAAGGTGTATATGCCTGTTCAAACTCAAAGGACTTAATATACATTACCCATCTTCGATATTGACAATTCCAGTCATGTTGTGAAATGATATACTTCATGTATTTTTGATCCGTAAAAACTATAAGAACTTCACCCAAAATATAGTGTCTCTATCCCTTAAGAGCATAAACCACTGCTTCCAACTTGAAGTCTTGCATAGGGTAATTCTATTCATGTAGCATGAGCTACCGAGACCCATAATCAATGAATCTATCACATTAAATCAACATCGCTTCGAGTTTGATCCCAGCAATGTCACAATAAACGGTGTACTCTTCACTAGACTCAAGTAATATCAAAATTGGTGTCGATTTGAAGTCCTTGTTCTGCTACTATAAATAATTCTAGAATTATTTTATCCAATCAATGTTTTCCACTTTCTTTTTCAAACCTAAAATTAGTTCTTGCAATTGGGAAATTTATTAAATGAATCTATTGTAATATCCAGATAATCCCAAAAATTTATGGATATCAAAATCATTCTCGGGATGCTCCTAAAAAATCACTACCGACACTTTTTTGGGTCAAATAACAAACCTTATTATGAGATAATGTGCCCCAAAAATTGTATCATATCAATCCAAATCTGACATTTAGATAGCTTCTCATATACCCGATGCTCTATCACTGTACTCAGGATGATGTCAAGATGTTGGGAATGATCGTCATTGGACTTAGATTACACCAAGATTTCCATCCATAAACAAAACCAAAAAATGATCTACGTATGGATGAAATATCATGTTCATCATGGCCATAAATAGTGATGGATAATTTTTCTACCCAAATGGAATTTCAACAAACTCATAATGTACATACCTTCTTCTGAAATCATTTCTTGGTATATCAGAGGTCCGAACTCTCACCTGATGATTCCCTGATCTCATATCAATCTTTGAGAACACACAATCCCCCTTCAATTGTTCAATGAGATCATTGATATGTGGAAGATCATATTGGTTCTTAACATTCACTTTATTAAACTTCTAGTAATTGAAACAAAAGTATAGACTCCCTCCAGCCTTCTTTGCAATCAAAACATGTCATCACTAAGGCGACATACCTAGATGGATTAACCCTTTTTCCTCCAACTCCTCCAACATTGCCTTGAGATCATGAAACTCAATTTCTTCCATTCTATATGGTGGAATAGATACTGGATCAACTCATAGCTTGAGTAAAATAGTGAATTTCACATCACTCTCATGTGGAAACCCTAAAAACTATTCGGGAAATACATCCTCAAACAATTCCACTACTTGTGCAAGGAAATCTTTCTTACAACTCCCATCATCTAGTAAAAGACAAGAAAATTGGGTTGTAAGCTCTCCCAGTTGTGGAGTAATTGTCTCAACTCATTCTACATGGATATCCCTTTCTCCACACTGAACATACTAGTCACCCTTAGGAGATAAAGAGGTCACTCTATTACTTTATCAATATATGTGGGCTCAGTATGTGAATAGATAGTCCATACCCATAAACAGGTCGAATCCCATTATATCCAATATATAGATTTCCCAAAAAAAATATACTCTGATCTCTAGAAAACATTCCTTGCACTAGCAGATATACCTTGACCATGTTACCAACGGTGTATCAATATTCATCACCACGATTATAGACTCCACCTCCATTCTCAAACCACTAACGATATTTGAAGATATAAAGTAATGAGGGGAACCAATATAAAACAAGGTACTAGATAAAGTAGAAGAAACTAGAATAGTACCTCTCACTATCAATGGACCATCCTTGCTCTTCAAAAGTGTATGTTGCACTGCATGTAACTATCCTTCCCCTATTTCTTGTTTTGTCTTTTGACCCTCATGAGTAGCACCACTCAGCTAATACAGGAGATCATTCCCTGAATCCCCACATCCACTACCTCTACTTCCTCTTCTAGTATAACTCTAACTACTAGACCTATATGGTGCAAAAGACCCCCTTCCCAAAAACTGACTATGTGCAACTGATCCCTTATCACCATCCTACCGCTGATTCCTACCAAACTTATATAGTTTCCCCATATTTCCATGAAACCTGCACTCCCCTATTTGTTGAGGACAATGTGTACTATTGTGTCCCATCCTACTGCACTTGTGTAAAATCACATGGGTAAGATCTGGTGAAACTATTCCCCCTATCTATCAACCTTGATTTTCATTGTCTTAAGTAAGGATCTCGTAACAGTGTTTCATTACCTCAGAAGGCACACTCCATGATCATCCAGTAATATCTGCCTATCTAGTACTAGAATCCACCTTCAGGATCCCCTCTAAAATGAGATCTTGATTAACCACATATTAGAATTTCTTCCACCTAATTATATTTACCTGGGACTAAATTTTAGACATGTGTCTATCATAAAATCATTTTTCCCAAGAAGCATCTTATGCCTCCAAAGTAGAAGAAAAATGCTCTAAATCTATGAAAAATTCTGCATAATCCATTATGGACATTATTCCCTGGGTTAGATACATAAAATCTAAATCCTTCTCTTATCTTAGTGTCTATGGATAGATGTTCTCCAAGAACTTATCCACAATTCCTTTTTATAACATATCACTAGTCTATCCAGATCGTACAATAATGTCCCACCAAAACTTTACCGAACCCTATAGCATATAAGTAGCCAACATGAACCTCCTCCCAGCTGAAGATTCCAAATGGTAAAGTATCATCATTATGGATTCAATAAATAATTTTTCTTTTTTAGGTCCACCATCTCTAGTAAAAGTAGTAGGGTGTTATAGCTAAAAATCCATTTTCAACTCCGACATGCTTTTCAGAACCAACACTGGGTCTCTCTCCATGAATTTAATTAAATGAGAAATGTTCTCTCAGAACCATTCCCCTACATCCTCATTTTTCACCAATGGTGCCTCAAGATCGCTATTTGGATGTTCATTCTGGGCCATACCATTCAACCTCTCCCTCAACAAGAATCATGGAGGCATATCTCTACAAGTACAAACACATGTCCTAGATTACATAAATACACCTTATAACATTTAAATAAGGGGAGAATATAACACATAAATTTTAAACAAGTTATTTCCCCCTTTTTCTCACCACATGGTCAACACTGAGGCCTTATCACTACCCTTAACAACACTGCTCCTATGTATTGGTTAAAAAGGGTACATACATTTTCATTAATTAATTCCTCCATTAATTAATCATAATATCTAAAATTAATTATTTCAAAAATTAATTAATTAATCAAACTCATTTCATATATCAAGGTTCTCATTAGACACCCATTTATTCTAATTTTTCATTATTATTTTAATATCTCAATAAGGAAAACAGTTCATGTTTGACAACTTTTCCACACCTAGTTTTCTCGTGAGTGCCTAGAATTATGAATCTCACAACAGCTATGAGTGCTTGGAATGATGTATGTAGACTCAATTATCATTAATATTTAGGGAAAAAATAAAAATTCAATAACAGTCAAAAAAAATATCACATCACACTGCAACTACATCACCCAAGGTGAAATAATATCTAACTGTAACAAAAAATAGTAATCACGACAATTCCACCCTACCTACATAGATTTTTACTCATAAATTGGATTTCAACTCCCATGAAAATGATCATTACGATGCCCCTAATCTTCCTAGTCTCTTATATACCTTTCCAAAATAGTAAAAAAACAGAAGAAAAAAAGAAAATAAAACTATTTTGATACCTCTTTGTGATGTCCCGACCTAGGTGCCAGTAAACAGTGCCCCGAACTGGTTCGCCACATTCCCTCAAGCATAAATCCTTCTATTCCAGAGGGTGATGACCAATAGAGAGGGTATGGTAATCAATATCAGGGAGACTATACATTCATTTATCAGAATTAAAATAAAAATAGAAGAAAAAAATAATAACCATGTGAGAAAGCGTAAAAATGACCAGAACAATACCATGACATAGGATAATAAAAAAAGAAAATACAACACTCAACTAGAAGGTAAAACATGCTATGAAAATTTAAGTTTCAACTGTCTATAATCCCACTAAATGTAAAGACACAAAAAATCCCAAGCAGGTTCTAAACCACGTCAAGTTTCCTCTCCCATGCTTTGATCCCAAATAGCAACATATTCTAGGACCTTTCCATTATCAGGTCCTACAATAACAAAGTGTACTCGGGTGCCAATCGGGTGGCCCAAATATGGTCTTAGTAAGACTTAGTGAGTCACCACTAATAATGTCTAAAAAATTCCAGTAAAAAGATACTCTATTCATTTTTATAAAGTAATAAATATAATGCATAATTTAAACAATTAGTACACTGTTATTGAATATTAAATAATCACAGTAGGCTTAGTTTTAATTAATTTTTCCCATTTGAATCATTATTAATTATTGTTAATCATTTGGTGTTGGTCATGATGCCTAGCACCCCAAATCTCATTAAGTGTATATTTCCATGGCTATCACTCTATATCTCATTCGGTGTAGGTTGTCATGCTTAGAACTCCATAATCACATTTAGTGTAGGTTGTCATGCCTAGCATCCCATATTCTCATCCTTGGATAACTATTAGGGAGGAATGCCATGTCCATGTACGAATTTCTAATCAGTCAAGAACACCATGTCTAGCACCACAAGAAACTCATCCATTCAATCATTCATTAATTCACAATAATTTTCCCCAAAATTCCTCTATTTATCCCATGATTAGTTAAATATTATAAATTCCATTAGTTAACTCAACAATTTTCTATGCACAAAAACCATTAATTAATTCATAAATTAATTAATTACTCAACACAATTTCCATTCCATAATTAATTATTCATAGTAAATTATCCATATCAAATCTGAAATAGACATAACTAATTCTCACATTTAAGTATCTTTGATCAATATTATGTCACATAATTAATTCCCACAAATAATTTTATTTCATAGACAACATTATTTAATAATTAATTTACCATAATTAATTATCTTAACACACTCAATTCAATAACACAATTACATAATATAAACTCATAACCTATCTCCAAAACAAATATCTATTTGGAAAACCCCCATTAGTATGTTCCTAGATTTAATTATCAATTAACCACCATGTAAAATAACATGTCAAATCCACATTCCTAATTACTCCAAATTAGGAAATCAATTTTCAATGGAAGCTAGATAATTCATAAACCCAAATTCAAATATCAAATTCATGACTATGGGAGTTTGATTTAGACCACTTACCTCAGTTTATAAACAGATGATAGCCCAATGGAAATCCCAAAAATCTGAGTGGCACAGTTTCGTTGATCCAGTTCCAGATCTAAGTCCCTAAACTAATTTAAGATCAAAGTAATCATGATCTTGCACGTATAGATCTAGATCCACAATCCTAGATCAAGACCTCAACTATTAGGTTTAGATCCATGGAAAAATCGGATATCATATATGAAAAGATCAAGTAATAATAGAGGAAATAATGGGATAAGCAACGTGATGAAATCCACTTACCGGTAAGAGAGAGGATCTTAAATCCGAGATTTTTCTCTAGAAGAACCTTGTTAGGATCACATTGGAATCCCTCTGGAAGGCACAAGGAACACCTAGCATTATTCAATCCTAAACCGAGGATGAAATTTTGGAGTCTCACAGGGTTCTAGTGGGTTTAAAATAAATTTGTGGATATTAAATTATGTGTGCACCATTTCCTTTGTAGAGGTACACATTTAGGGAAAATTGTGTTCCAACTATGATAACCACTCTGTCTATATTGGAACAGTTAGAAAGGTTTGGTTGCACTATTTATTAAAACGTGTGTAATGCATGTGGTCCTCTCTTACCATTTTCAAACACTTGGCATGGTTTGGTCACACATTTTTTCAAACCGTTCACAAACCATGTGTAGCCCACTGTCTATTAAATTTCACTTATAGTTCACCCAAACGCACACCTATCCACAACTCCACAACAAAGGTATATAAAACATCAAAAAGTACCAGAAAACGCAATAGATATGACTCTAGAAATGGTTGGGATCTTACAAAACACCATATACTTCTTCTATTATATTTATTCATATAATTTTAAATTATTAGTTTTATTTTTCACTCTTTTTTACATAAATTTATGATGAAAATATTATTAATGAAAAATAGACCATATTTCCTCTTTGGTAAACAATCATTTTATTATATGTACATTATATTAAAAATTTTATTATCAATGTTATTTCTAATACATCAAATTTTTTATAAATTTAATTTTCATTTCCACTGATGTAATTTACAAATTTATAAAAATAAAATTTTCAAAATTATTCAAAATAAGTGATTTTTAATGTTTTATAAGATTGTGAAATGTATGTTTTATTTTAACATATATAGTGTGAATAAATTTTGTTTCCTTAATATCAATTAAGTACTTTTATGATTAGTTTAATTTTTCAACATTTATTTTATAGTAAAATGATTTTCTAAATAAGTTGGGGATTTTTTAGTTAATATCGTATCAAATTATATGTATATCTTCTAATGTTTTCAAATAAACTATGGAATAATATTTTAAAGGTATTTTTTATCTCTATAAATATATCTTTATTTTTCATATTCTTAATTAGGGATAATATCTAAAGCTACGATATAGGTTATTTCTATATATGGATTGTGGATATTGGATAATGAATGACTTCGAAACCCATTTATTTTCCATAGTTTAAGTTAGGTTGAAATAATGAATGTTTAATAATCTGGAAGAACACATTTGTATAGTTTTAATTATTTGATAGGTGGTCCATTAAATCCCTATAATTCATTCGAAAAATATATATACTTATTGAGATAATTATGGTAAAATATTTTATGTGATCGATAAACTATAGAAAAAATGTAAGGATTCCTAAAAATTATGATATGGGAAAAGGTGGTGATGCCTGATCAGCTATGATATGGGGAAAAGGTGGTGATGCCTAATCCACAATGATATTATAGTCTTGGTATTTAATATATACATAACATATGTTTTATATTACTATAATTATGCCACACTATTATGAAACTTTTATATGCTTATGATTTGAACTTATGGCTCATGATTTATTTTTTCGGATTCCCAAATCTTATGAAATAGTTATGTTTTAGGACATGACCCATGATTATAGTTGAGGAATTTTTGGGTATGACATTATATTTATAATAAAATTTTCACATACTTGTATGATCATTATATGATTACATATGATCATTTATTAATATCCCCCATGTTTTAACTTACTAATAATATTATTTCCCCCTTCTTATTTTTTTACTCTTTCCCCAGGTTATGATGAAGGGTAAAATGTATGATGAGTCTAGGAGGCTAAATTATATAGATAAATATGGTAGAGATGATGAAAATTATACTTAAGTAATATGTATATGTATCTAGTATCCATGTAGACTAAAACATTACACTTCCCAAGTATTTTTATTTGGGATGTATATTGACTATTCATTGAAAAATATTATAGTTAGGTATTCAATACATGGGTAGCTATTTGAAACAAACTAGTGGATGTTTCCAATATAATTTTTTCTTGATGCATCCTTATAAAAATAGATATAAAATTTTATAATGTAAATCTATAATAAAATTATATACTAGATTTTAAAATAAATTTAAATTTTCTTATGTATTAAAATGTGATTTATTTTTAAAAAAATATTAATTAGTAATATTTCTTTCTAGAAGACTGTCAAAGGGATACTAAATATTAATCCCAAAACATTAATAGGATAATATAATTCTATGTGTACTTTATCTGTGTTTATAGGTAACATATTTACTATAATTGGAGAGTGTGGCTTATCTTCCATGATTTATGGGATAGAAATTCCAACAAATGTTGTGATCACATATCATATTACATCATTAGGAAGTTATTCTCGTATAGATCTCTACTAGTAAGTCATACCTGATATCATCCAAAGTAACAAATAAATGATGTAACTGACTGCACTTTGACATCTGTGACCTCATCACACCTTTGTTAAACTTTCCTTCCCACATGTTATAATAACAGAACATGAAATAAAATCAGTGTTACCACCACATAATAATTAGGTATCTAAATAATTATCCCCCAATTCATTCCAATCAAAACAAATTTATTAGAAAATTATTTCTATTTTTTATATTTATATATAATTTAATTATTATTCCAGTTAAAAAGATATGTTTTTATAACTTCAAAAGAATAATAATTTTATAATCCATAAAAAACTAATTTAAATTAATTTAAATAAATAATTCCCCTAAAATCTTTCCATAATAATGTTTTAGTGGAATTTTATAAATTATTTTTTCATTGGAAGTCCCAGTTGAAATATTTAGGGGCTTAGAGGAATATTCCAACAAAATATATAGTTCTACTAGGGAGATCTGATATAGATATTTCTATAAAAACATTCATAAGAAAAATCTACTTGACAAGACATAGTAAAAAATGAAACATAAAACATTTTTTTATAAAATTTAATTACAAATTTTTTAATCAAAAAATTCCACTGTATATGTTTCATATAAAACCATAATGAATACTCCACATAGAAATTTTTTGAAAAAAAAACTCATTGGAACATACACCAAAAAATAAATTATAAATATTTCATAATAAAGTTATAATATATATGTTTTAGTGTATTATTCAAAAATATTATTTTAATGGAAAATTTATCTTGTAAATTTTCATTTCAAAATTGAATAAGATAATTTTCACAAGAAAATTTAACTATATTCCCTAAAAAATAAAATTCTCTGAGAGAACATCAAGTGAAAAACATCAATATACAAACTATAAAAGATTAATGGATGAAAAAAATTTATTTATAAACATTTAGGATATATGTTTTTCTTATGGATCATCCAACTTAATTACAACTAAAACTGAGGGATTATATGTTTTATAGATTATTTGTGAACCCATCAAATATATATATCTAGTAATGGGGAAATATAGTGAACAATTAATATTGAATTTTATTTTATTATAAGAATTGAAATTATATATATAATAAAAGTAACTGATTATCCTATTTTTTTAATTAACACATCATCCATAAAAGTAAGTGATTGTGTAGATTAAATGAATTCATCATGCCAAAGAAACAACAGACTTTTAAGATCAAATTAATCAACAATATTTAATGAAAAAGTAGTCGTGCTAAATTTTATAAAAAATTATAACTTATGACATATATATATAATTTTAGATATGAAGGAAAACACATATCTAGTTAGGAATAAATGTATGAATGTATTAATTAGTGTTGGAATGAATTGTTTTGAAGTTATAACATTTTAAAACCTAAAACTTTCTTTATGGAATGATCTGAGTCAACACATACCATAAGCATTTTCCTTAATCTATAGAGGCAGGTGACTGGATCTAAGGGTATTTATTTAACTTTAGGAAAATATTTACCCACTTAAAATAATAAAATAGGTCAAATCTATATATTTACAAAAATCCATTATGACTCAATGGTACGATAGAAGTTTCTAAAATGTCAACCTATTTTTAATAGGTACGAGTTATATTAGTGTGATAGTTTAAAATAATATCTATATGAATTCTACTATAAATAAAAGATATTATATATAAAAATTAAAAATATCACTCATTAAAATTAAATAAAACTATGAAAACTCCAACAAAAACTAGGTATACGCATTGATCTCTTAAACAAATACCCATACCAATATAATGCATCAATACTTCCATCTACCATTTATACAAAATTTAATAAATAAATTACCATGGGTATATATTTTTGAAATAATCCTCACATCTTCTTGAATAACTATTCATTCCAAAAATTACAATAATGAAGATGTATATACACCTTGATATGTAGGATGTGAGTATGAAAACATAGTAGACCCCAAAAAAAGTCCTCAACAACAACATGTAAACATTTATGTGTATACAAGTGATTGTATCTAAAAATATTTAGATATATAATAGATTATTAATTATAATAAAAACAAATAATAGGAAACAAATTAAGGAATTACATATCACTGAATCAAAATGTTAACAATAATAAACTCACATACAACTTGGATGACCCAAACATAATTTGATCCATGATTTGCATCCAAGAAAATGTTATCTATATGTCACATAGTAATTTTAATGAAATTGTATATATCTACATGAAGGATCCTATGTAATATCTTTCTATACATATAGAAACAACTATATATGTATATAAAAATCCATCATTACCTATGAAATCACTTTTCTCATGGAACCAACATGATATAAACTGAATTCTATTAAATACTAGTGCCCAATTATATATTATTGTTATGTGTATGGGTACTTGTACACAATTTCCACCTATCTACTCAAAGGAACATGTTTAATACCATACTCTATGTGATTAAATATCTATATATTTATATCAATAACAATACTCACACCGGATGCCTCTCTTCTCATAAAGAGGAACATAACTGTATATCTAACATCATACATGATAAAAATCTTCTCATATGAAGTAATGTATAAATATATTTATCTATATGAATCTATTTACACAAATTCATCCCCATATATGAGGTATCTCTCCTTATAGGTACAAAAATAATCAAATATTTATCCTCACATAGGATGACTTTGTTTTTATAGGAATGAACACACACCGAGATATATATATATATATATATATATATATATATATATTAACTTTATCCATATACATATATGTATCCATCCAATTATATGATACCCCTATCCTCATGGGTGTAATGTAATCCTATACATGTATCTATATATTAGAGTATTATCACAACTATCATATTCACGAAATCAATATCACACAAAATACTATATCTCATATAGAATGGGTAATCATAAGAGGTATACATAAACTCAATGACATATATAAATGTTGGGAAATAATTCTAAGATATAATATTAATGAAATCCATAGAATAATAAAAATATTAATATTATTAAACTATAATTTAACCAAAATTTTAATTTCTATCTAACATTATCCTAAATCATTAGATAAACCCCTAAAAATGAAATAAATAGCCATAAAGCCATAACTAACTTTAATAACACATACACACCCTCAGAAACACTAGTTTTATCATGAAAGGTATTTAAAAAATGGTATCTCCTAAAAATCACACACCCTACTTTTTTAGGTAACTAACTATAAATAATCCTTCATAAAGGTACTAAATTATCATCCATTACATTTGAAACCAATATAGGCCACATAAATTTTACAAATACACAATCCAAACACATGAAATAAATAAAAATTGAAACTCACGATGTTATTTATCTCTCATTAGAAGAAAACAGTTGATAACCAACAAAAATCCCAATCCCACTGATAAAAAACATAGGAACTTGATTCAAGGAAGAAAATAATATGAATACTAGGGAATAAAAATAATAAATGGCTCGAGTATCCTAAATAATTCTACATAAATGATATATAATACAAGAAAGTGAAATAGTGAATAATGAATAGAGGAGAGATAAACCAAAATAAAACCAAATAATTTACTCCCAATCAATCATTCAAAGTCATCATTTAGTGAAACACCCTAACCCACTCAAAATTATATATTTTGTAACTCTATTCAACACACTTAAAAGAATAAAATTTTCAGGTGTTAAATAATATTAATTCAAGGAAACATCATTATGAATATTTTATGAGATGTCAAATGATCAAACCAACCCTTTAAATTCAATCAAACCTATTAATTACATTCCATATATGAAACATCCTAATCAATGGATAGATATTTTTCAATGAATTTTATCTCAATTAAGATATTGATAGAAAGAAATAATTTAGCCTATAAATCATAATAAACAATTTAATAACACAAGATTCACAAATATTAGATTATAAAATTAAATCATTCTTGAAAACCCAATCCATGATTATATATATAATAGCATAAACATATCTTGATTTATATATAATTACATAAACATAGTCATGTTTGATCAACTCCGTCTTCCAATCCATTTATTAAATCTTCATTTAATCAATGATTGCATTAATCAAAGAAAATAAGGTAGTTTTAGAAATAATCTAATAATTCACATATATGATGGAGGTTTAGTTATGATCTCATAGATTATTTGTTCATATAAAATAAATATGAAAGAAAAAATGAAATTTAAAATAACTAGTTAGGATTTGACAATACTCAAATTGTATAAACATACAAATTATTTTTAGATATTTTCTCAATAATTTATAACTGAATATGAGAAAAATTAATTTTAATAATAATATATAGTCTAAAAAAAACATATAAATAGATAATAATGTTCATGTTTAGAAAATTAATAGCACATAAACACATTAAATATTTCCAAAAAGAAAACTTTATTTGACATATAAAATATTTTGGAAAATGCCTCATTCATACTTACAAAATAAATATTAAAACATTATTCAGGTGTTTAAAATAAATTGGAAAACACATTATAGGAAAATCCAAATAAGAAATAAGGTTTTAGATTACATACAAAAATAAACTATCATTAACCTCATTCGAGTATGGTAACCATTAAAATATCACAGAAAATGATATATCACCTTCCCATAACTAATTCAATCTAATGAAATAATATTAATAAATATTAAATTCATTAACTATTTAATGTTACAAAGAAACTCAAAAAATATCTTCATTCCAAAAAACCTAAGGTGAGAATATTAAATGACAAAAAAAATTCACAATTTACCGTTACACATTTAGTATGGAGGTCTACCAAAGAACTTGATGTCACCAAAATAGTGATGAACATAGTTCATTGATCAGCCTTAATCCTCCTCAAGGCAATACATATAGAAGATATATCATCAATGATTTATTTAGCCACGTGTTATTGAAATGAAAACTGAAACTATTGACTAAACCAAATGTTATAAATGAATAAAGGAGGAAGATGAAAAAATATTCAGATAAAGAAGGTTTACCTTATACTTAGTGACTCAGAACATTGAGGAACACTATTTAATAAAGATTCTATGATTGAGGAATAAGGATATCACTAAACATATAATCCCCATTAATGCATGGGCCTATAAGAGGTAATATAAAAAGGAACCACATTTGGATTAAAAAATAATGATCATGAAAAAAATCACTACCCCCATTTCAAAAATCCTATATCCCCCAAGTACCTGATGACCATCCACTAGACATCTGGTAACCCAATGAATTTTTGATAGGGGATCATCGGTATTTTTATAATACTCTAGTTAGGATACCCAAATTGGATTTATCATCAGATATATTTTGGCCCCCTTTCAAGTATTCTATTCCGTACTTCATCTACTATAAAAAGTCATTCCTCCAATTTAAACACGACAGTCCACTCCATATATATCATAAACATAAAATTATCTTCAAACCCTTTGTTTAACCAATACAATCACACCAATAATTAGAAATCTATTAATTCAAAAACATATATTTAATAAAAGACATTTTTCTTAAAAAAAATATAAAATTAACTTCATGTTAATACAATAATTAATACATCCAATAAAAAAATAATTATATAATACATGATTTTGATAGTTTTTATATTTGATAGATCCAATTTGAATATTTTTAAAATATATTTCTATAGAAAAATATAATGTCATTTAAAAATAGTTTTTTAGTTCAATGTAAAGTAAATTGATCGAGTAACAGATTCATATGAACTGAATAATGTTTTCAAAAAAAATTGTTGTGTGAACTATAACAAACTAGTAAAAGAGTTATGATGTAAAAAAATTATTGTTTCAATTTAATTTGTTCCATAAAGAAATGAATTTTATCAAGGCATATTATTTATGTATAAGATGATAATTTAGTATTTTTTTGTGTAAAAATTGAGTTTCTAAGAGTCGAATCATATTTTAATTTAATAGAAACAAGTAAATATAGTGTGATATATTCAATGAATAAATGAATTTTTCGAAAAATAAATAAATTTTCTTCCTTGTGAAATTTATACAACTTGTGTTTTTGGGAATCTTATTACATGTATCATAATACCAAACAATACCCCCCCCAGAAAAAATAATTTAGAGTGAGATAATAATTGATAAATGTATTTTAATTTTCATATTTGTAAATCACTAAATATTTTTTGGGAGATTACTTTGTATAATATTTTTAATACTATCTAGTTATTTTAAATGAGTCAAAGATAGAGAGACATAATTTTCATATATTAATCTTAAAATTATAAATAATTTCAGAATATATATTTATCCTCCCATTATTATATTTTTTATTATTAATAAATGAAAAATAATTGAGAATATATTTTATTATTGTATTAACATGTCCATTCAATTAGAGATATAAGATAAATAATTTAGGCTTTATAATGAATTAAAATTAATCACAATATAAGGAAATTATTACATTAAAAATTTTAGAAACATATATTATATTCAATATTTTATGATGTATCATTAAAGGGAAAATATTTTAAATTTGGTAAAGAATAATCTAGGTTATGAAATTTTTTGTAATGAATATGCTAGACTATGATGAATTAAAGAATAAAAAACACATTTTTGTACATTAAGAGAAGGATAAATAGAGTGGAATTATTTTATGATGATCATTAAATGAATCCATCCAATATTAGTTTATATTAGTGATATTTTTTATAATTTGTAAAAATATTTAGAACTTATTATTTTAAGTGACAATGAGTGCAACATTATCAAATATTCTTGGGGAAAATCTTTTATCGTTAAATTTTTTATATATCAATGAAGTTAGTATTTATGGGTGTAAAAGTGGAAATATCTCTAAACTCCATGGATTATACATCATATTAGAGGTGATATAAGTAAATATTTGTTGTTTTTTGATTCAATTTATATACTTCTTATAACAATCTCTATTAATATACTAGTGATCAATATATCATGCAGAGTCTTCATGCGGCCTCAAGAAAGATTTCATGTACTTTAATGGTTGTGGACCAACAACACGGGTCTAGGATCATACCAGGGGGAGACTAAACAATAACATCATAGTAAAAAAATAAAAAAACCAATAATAATCCATAAAAACCAATAATCATAGTATATTGAAGTAAAAAATCATAACATTCTATATTAGATAATAGTAGAACCATATTATCACACTGAAACATTTTCATACTAGTATTAATAAACACAAATCTCTAACTATGTTTTTCACATGCACAAAATAAATTAACAATGTAAATCACACTGGAGGATCTACTACCATCTTTTAGACTCACCTCATCCCAATACATAGAATCCATATAGGATACACTACTCGATCAGGAAACAGTAAGACTCTTACCATATAGAACTTATCAAGAGTGAGATCTTCTCTAGTACTGAAGTTCCACATCTTCCCAAGTATGCTGTAATTAAAAATTAGTTATGAACCCCCAATTATGTCCCTAACATAATCCAAGAATGTAGTGTACCTACATTTGGTAAGATCTAAAAATAAATAAATACCTTTTTTAGGGTGAATAAATAATCATCATCGATACTTAAGGACTAACATGAAAACCATGATCATCTATAATAGTTTCCTCTAGTGTTAGAGTGTCTCTGATCAATGTACATAATCATTAAGGAAATACATGTACTTTTCTATAATACCATGTTTGTGCCTCCATGATGTGTGAAAACAAGATACTAGATATCTTTCTAGGAATCTCACAGTATCAAGTACAATAGTCAGTTCCCATGAACATCATTGGAATCACATAAAACATTAGACATAACTTTCAGATCATATCCATCACTAGGAACCTCACTTAACACCAAAATGTATAATGACCAAATCATATGAGTCATTTGGAATTCTCACCAACATCATATTGTACAATTTTAGATTCAAAAATTCACTAGGAATCTTTCCCAAAATCATGATTTACTAATCCATATCCAATTAATCACTAAAAACATTTCTTAATATCAAAAAATATAATGACATATCTTATTAAAATGGAATAATCTGAAGAAAAATCATAGAATACAATTATAGATCCTAAGAATAAACAGCAATCTCTAACAATTTTATAATGTACAACACCGGATCCTATAAATAACTCAACATATCTCCCTTTAACAGAATTTCATCCGCTATAACCTAGGTATACAAAAAATTTATTATAATCATCAAGATCAACTACTAGATACTATGAATAACTAGGAATACAATATTATTGTAATATTTTGGGGTCTCTATCCACCCAAGAACATATCATCTAAAATTATAACAGTTATCCTTTTTCCCAAACATGACATGTGGAACTTTGTTTAGACTGTCTAATAAAATATCAATCCTTGACATTATATCCATATCTATCTCAAAAAATTGATTTAGGTACTTAGGTGACACTAAAAACCATTACTACCCATTAACATAATAATCCTATAAAGTAGTAATATAACTCTTGAGTACACATTAGTTTTACCTAGGGAACATCATTTCCAACACACCCTATAAGATTTACCTCATATCAATATCATATACTAACCCATGAATGTAACATATATGTAATATAGTCCCACATCGTCACCAACATCATATTTCAACCTCACTAGCCTCACAGGATAAACACCACTAGCACTACTATGTGAAGACAGAATATTTCAAATCTCATATCACAATCATCCATGGTATGTCCCATCATAAAATTTATAAATATATATAGATTCTATCATTTCCAACTCAAAAAAGTATTTCCAAGTCTATCAAATAATCCTTCTAAAGTGGTAAAGGGATACCTTACCAAATTCTACAATGTAATGTTCATTTCATTTAACTTATACACCTCAAGGACTCATCTATTTCAAATACACTTCTCATAATAAATCTGTTAACCATAAGTGGAAAAAAAGATTATATAGTTTTAATGGTCATTATAAATCAAGGAATAAAGTTATATAATTGTATTCAAATATCATAAAATGAGGGGTGAATCCAATGCTCAAGTATTAGATGTAAAAATTTAGAGATTGGTCATTAAGTCCCCCCAAAAAATCATTTTTACTTAACCAATTTATTTAGTTTTAAATATTTTTATAAACCATAGCAGTGAAACCACACATCACTTGTTGTATAAATGAAATTAATAAATTCAATAGGAAATCATAAGGACAACCTACAACATATATATTTATTTTCTTTAAGGAACATCCAAAATAATATCTCCAAATATTCCTAAATTCTTATCGAAACACATCATAATAGTTTGGCTCATATAAAAATTCATAACATAAAAAAATAATTATAAAAAATTGTAATTAATTTATTAATTTAGTTTAATTTAATATAAATAGGCATAAATTCCTAAAAAAATTGTTAACATCTTTTCATTAAACCCATGATCAACATGGTGTGGTCCACTATTCACATGATGTACCATCATTTAAATGATGTGAAACAATGTGTAGATATAATTTTAGGATATCCTCTAGCTATACCAAAAAAATACCTCCAACATATCAGATGAATTCAAAATATATATTTTATAAATAATCACTAAACCAAGTTAAATCTTCTAAAATTACAGTGAATGAAAGGTGAATAATGAAGGAAGAAGAATGATGGGAAAACCCACCTTAAAAATTGAATAAAATAAACTAAAACCACCCATGAGACAGAGGGAATTTAAGGAGATAGAGGGGGAGAGGGTCTCCATGGTCAGATGCACATTATAGGATTTAAAGAAGTGGTTGGATGGTAAAATATAAAGTAAAAAAACTATAATTTCAATATTTTTAATGAAATAGAGATGGTTTCATGGTTTGTTCACACAGTTTTATAAGCTTTTTTGAACTTTTTGGTTGGGTTTGTCATAAGGCATACCATATGAACAGTGTGGCTAAATATTTTTTTAAACTATTAAACAACCTTTTTAATCACTAAAAAAATCAATTTATATGTTTTTCAATATTTTCTTGAATCATTCTACAAGACACAAGCCAAAACCAACCCCCACAGTTTCCCTGCATGGTTTCTCCAAATTGTTCATGAATAATGAAAAGTGAAAACCCTTTTAAAATTTATTAATTATGTGATAAATATCCTAAGATTCACCTGAGAACTTGAGACATATCTCATTCCTCAATAGATACCCAAAAACATATCCTTGATATGATCCAACTCTCATGATTTAAATTTGAATATTGAAACTAAAAATAACTATTCGCCTAGAGTCAAAAAATAATAACTCACCATGAAATTTATAAATCATAAAAGTAACTAGGTTATACAACCTCCACATCATAGAACATCTCATCCCTTAAAATACATAGAGTAATTTTAACCATATCCCCATCCAATCTCAATAACTAGTTAATACTCAGTTAACTACATTATATATTGGATTACCAAATGAGCTTCTGTTTTACAAATCCAAACACAAGACAAATAATATATCAAAACATGAGCTTCCACTCATCATCATCATCAAAACATTGTGATATTTCTTACCCACACTCTTATGTACCATATCTCAATGTGTTATCAACATTTTCATCTCTAAGCTTATCTTGGTCCCCGTAATATGACTAAACTCGTAAGGGAGGATTTAATGTTGTGACACTTACTAAAATATGAATAAGATACTTAAACTCATTATTAATGCTATCTCAAACCTCTTTATGTGGTTTAAAAATTACCACACCCAATATTAAGTGAATCAATATTCATTCATCCTCTAGTATAATATTTAAAAAAATACTTGGTTTTCTCCATCGACACACCACCTCACAACCCAATCATAACACATTAATTTCTAAAGGTAACATAAGATCATCCAACCATAAGCACAAAATTTTAAAATGCATCATCTATTATGATCCCATTTAGATCACATCCATACCACCACAATACCAATTCTTATTCGTTGAGTCCATTAAATAATGCAGGTCAATCCCAAAATTTATATTCACTAAGAAAGAAAAAAATTACAGATTTACTAGCACATAGGTATCTAAAAATCACCTTGACCATCCAACAGTTGTTCTTATCAGACCCATAATTCTAAAAATATGATGATTATAGCTTTTTCCAACATTACATCCCTATTTACACATAAATAATTGAAGTGGCCACCCCAGTCTCAATTAATTTCCTAGTAAAAACATCAAACTATATTTTTCCCTTGATCAGTGGGAATGTACTCCCAGTAAAATGAAAAATTACAATCATACCATGGGTTACACCTCCCCAAAATTTATAATATTGAGTTCCCCACTATATATATTCCCTCAGTCACCACTCCTCAATTTCTACCACTATAGGTTCTAACAACATGGATTCCATAAAATCTGTGTTATGTTATCGACATAGATTTGCCATATCATAGAACCCTTATCTATCTCAAATATAAGCTATCACTACAAAGTTAAGCTTAATATTTTATTAAAACACTAAAAAATTCATGAATTTAAACAATTTATCAAATCTAGTAGTATTTATCACACATAAGACTGGTCACTGATTCACATCCCAATGCTCGCATGTGTAACATACATGCACTACCTTGTTTTCATCCAAATCAATAGGTTTACTCTATTTTACCAAAAAATCACATAACTCATCACTTTCTCCTATTATTTGAACATCTTAAACCCTAGTATCATGTTTCTCAACAAATTACCACGTACCACAACATTTCAATTTCATCTAATCATAATTACCATGGTTCATTATTCCAAATAAGCATGTGGAATCTCACTAAGGCCAAGGCTAACCACATGACCTGCCATCAATATGACATCATCTGATTTACCACATTAATTGTTCCCTAAAAACTACTTTGGGAATAAATTGGGACTATATCCAAATTGTTATACCCATTAAAAGCATCATGGATACTAAATGATTATTGGTTCATTTTTTATTGAAATACCATAGAACCCACATACATATACCATATCTGGTATCACCATCAATTCCCTGATATCATAACCCAATGAGTCTGCCCATGATTCCAACTCTCAGGATTTCATGATCCTAGGATTACCCCTTTATCAGTTTACCATCCAATATATCACTTAGATCACTCGTATCCTAATCCCATATCCCATGAAACTAGTCTCAACCTCTTATCCCGTACAAACCCACTCAAAGGTTATAACTCATGAGGAAACATAATTTTTCATGTATCAAATATCATATAGAAAATAACATTTTAAAATACCCATCTGGGATTCTCACTTATATATTTGACATCACTTTCCAAGTAAATAACTGAATAAGAAACTAATCCCCATTTGGCATATAAAAATTATAATAACTATTTGGGAACTACGATATAATCTATATATATATATAAATATCTCACCATGATGATTCATGTTAAGTATATCATAGTCATATATTTCTGTAAATTAGAAATCAAAAAAGATTTAATAATGAAAACCACTCTATATGTTGTTGTAAAAATATTAAATAATTAAAATTATTTCCATTCTAGATTAAAAATGAAAATCATTGTAAATTGGTTTACCATAATTAATGTATCAAATAATAGAACCAAAAAACAAAGGGTCAGTAGAAATCCCATACAAGAGGGAATATATAGTCATTATCAAGGAAAATCTCATTATAAGATCAATTTGACCTGTCATTAGAAACAAAAATAGTGTGTTTAATAATTTTATTACTCCTCCAAAAATTTATTTAATTAAACACAATTTATATTTCTAATGACACTTTAAAAATTTAACCCCTTGGTCATTTGTTTTATCAATAACACACTAGAATATATATGATATGTGAATCTTATGTGTCAAAAATGTTTCATGTTCATAGGTCTCTAGCCAATTAACCAAGATCCAAAAAATAAAAACATTATGAATTCGAAACTCATGTGTGTCATTCTAGATTAATTAATATAATAGTAAAATAAAATACTACGAATATCAATTCCATGACCATTGTAAACATGAATTTCCATTGGAAAATATGTCTATGAATCATGAATTTGAGGTCCCTCACATGATTTGAGACATTCAAAATCCCTATTCACTATATCTCTAAGTATAAAAACTGAATAAATATCTTTATTAAAAAATTTTAATGTCTCCTATTAATAGATCACTAATAGGTGCCTGATCTGAGTCTCCACATAACCTTAGGCATGCATCCCCACACGCTAGAGGCTATCAGATAGCAGTGAAGATATATGATGTTTTTGTGAGGAGACTATACGTCCATATAGAAATAAAAAACTTAGTTAATTATTAAAATGTAATCCATAACAACCAATAAAAAAAGTATGTGGAAACAATAATTAAAAACATGTAATATTAAATTAAATAAGTAAGTGAAAAGTAATAGAAACACGCAATTTTATCAACATACATTGACCCTAATTTCAAACTAGTACACTCAATTATTCAAAATAAATAAGTAATTAAATATAAAAGAGGATATTATACCATAATCGAGACTCACCTAGACCCATTTTCTATACTCAAACTGATTTATACTACTTAATCATGCAACACTAGCGATCTTTCCTACCTAAACCTATGAATTGTGAAATCTAATCAGGTAAAAAAGTTCCATTATCAGCTGAATAAGGTGTGACAATAACTACATAAGAAACTATATGGTCTCTAAAATAACCATTTAATGGAGTGTATATTCATGTGATATTATCAGAATATAAATAATTAACTATGGAAGTGTAGATAAATAAAAACCATTTGTCCATTGGTCCTAACGTAATACTCGAGATCGACTATATATTCTTTATCTTGTACAGTAGTTTCTCTTAGAAATTTGCCTAATCATCATTGGTATACATGTAATACCCCATAATTACCTTAGTATTCCTCAATAATGTGTTAGAACCACATTATATAATGAATTCTAATAATCTCCTTGTATTGTGTACCATCATCATATCCCTAGAACATTCAATGTATCTGTACAACATTAGGCTCAATTTTCTAATAATAAGAAATGTTAGGACTCTCATAAAACATCATTTGGTATAATAAAAAGATACTAATAATCTTTGATAGTATATCCCAACAAAGTAATGTATAATTTTAGAACTCAATAATCTCTAGTTATCTTGACCAACATCATTTGGTACAATGAGAAATAATAGTAATATCTCCTAATATCATACGGTATAATAAAAGATCCTTGGAATAAATTGTTATATCTACAAACATCATTAAGAAATATTCTAGAACCTAGGAATAATTAGTAATCTATCCCAAGATCATAAGTTATAACTCTAAATCCAAGGAATCACTATCAATCTCCCCCAACAACATAATGTGCTATGCCAAATCCTGGGAATCGTTAGGTATCTCTCCCAAAATCAAAAGATAAATATTCAAATCCTATAAATCAATATGAATGTCTCCAAACATTGTTAATACAAATAACTAATATGAGTAACCCTAAGAATCCACTATAATTATTAGTATCGATATATAGATCAGAAATTTTTTTTGAAACTCATATCATCACTAAATTTTGAGGGATCATATCCACTCATGAAAATAATATAAAAAATAATAAGGGGTTTCAATCTACAAAAACCAATCACACAATATCTGTGTTAGCCTATCAAGTTCCCATACTTTCCACACCATTTTATACATATGAAATGTACATCATTTATTCAAGTTATAACATGACACCCTAAACAATCCCCACCCATTCCCATACTAACACTCTTAGTGTTAACATAACACTAGGGTAACCACCATCATCCCCTAGGGAATATCATCACCCATAAATGTCACATGGGTTCTCTTATATCAATATCATCTCTTGTACCATGGTCAATAATAAAAGAAAATAACACAACTCATCATCACTATAATCATATTATAGAATTTCTAGATGTATAGGATAAGCCCCACCGGTGCCCCTTTAAAAAGATTGAATAATTTGAATATCATCCCCTGATATCCAAGATTAGTACACTTACACAAAAAAATCCACAATTGACCTAGGGTAAAACCACCTGAGTAATCACATTCAAGTGGGGGAGGAATACACACAACACACTCATTTCAATAATCTGGAATTATTTAATGAATCACAAGGTTTCATTAGGACCTACTTAAGCCAATCATCATTGGTCCATCATAAATAAATACTCATGGGTTCCATGGTACCCAACACAAGTTCCCTTTCTTATAGTTTGGTTCATTTAATTTATACCCATCTGAGTCCCATATATTTTATAACACATTCTCACAATCCTGAACTCAACAATCGATGAATGAGAGTTTAATATAGTGTCAAAAGCTCATATATCTCAAGTAACACATTTATAATCAAGGATTAATCCAATGCTGATTGAGGAATCAAGACAAAACTAAAGGGTCCAACATAGCCATAGACACTTCATCTATTAATTCACACGGATTCATTTTCATCAAACCAATTTATTTAATTTTTAAATTTATAATTACCCATAGTGGTGAGACCACACATAACATGGTGCATATGTAAAATACATAAACCGAATGTAAATTAATATGGAACATAAACATTATACAATGTTATTTATTTTAGATCATATCCTTCCTACACTCACCTCAGCATTCCCAAATCTCATCCAATTTATTGCAACACCATTCAATCTATCATAAATTATTACATAAAAATTTAATTATAAATTTAATAATAAAATTTTAATTAAGTTCAATAAAATTTATGTAAGAATGAATACCAATGAAATCATGAGTTATCATCTACTTACTAAGATAGGGTTTGACCCAATCCAAACACCCACCAAGTCCTAAGCAATGTAGAAGCCAAATTTACTCAACTAATTCAATAATGAATTTCCAAAATTTTTGGAACCCCCCCCCACCCCCCCAATGAAAATCCACCATGTGATGTACCTTCATTGAAACAACATTAAATGATGTTAAAATGTCATCCATGGTCTCCCTATAACCACACTAGGAATCAAAACCATCATATCCAACTATTTTTTAGCATTATCTACTTGGGAGAATCACTAATATGTATGAAAGATTAACCAGAATAAGAGAGATGGAAATGGGAATAAGGGATGAGGAAGAAAGAGGGGTTTGTGAAATTAACTATAATGTAATCAGACAAAAACAACACATATACCCAGATAATTGAAATAGATAAATTGGAGCGGACACTCTGGGTCAACCACATACAATAGAAGAAAAAACTATTGCGAGGTTTAAATGACTTTTGGCGGAATATAAATAATTGCTGCCATTTTAATAATATTTGATAGGTCGCACGGTCTTCTTCTATTGTTTTAAAAACCATACACCATTCATATAAATTTCCATTAAAACAATTTTATGTGTTTTTCATGGTTTCTCTATAAAAGTTGACTTACTATGTTCCAATACCAAATCCAAAGCCATCCTTCAATCTTTACCCACATGATTTCCCCAAACTATGTTGCAACTATTCATAATGAAAAAACTTT
Organism: Viscum album; assembly: GCA_963277665.1. NCBI lineage: Eukaryota > Viridiplantae > Streptophyta > Magnoliopsida > Santalales > Viscaceae > Viscum > Viscum album. Next base: position 694,769,108 of record OY728164.1, read on the forward strand.
TAAAATATATAAATTTAATCCTAGTGAACCTAAGTCTCAAGATCCCAAGAAACATCCCATTCTCTGATCATTCCAAAAAAATATCATCAGGATTGTACAACTTTCATGATTCCAATCCAAATAAAAATTCTTGAAACGACTCCTACTCCATATTCCAAAATAAAAAATTCATTTAAAATTGAAAATACACATATGAAATGGTTAATTACACATATTATGTGTGTGTGTTTAGGAGAAAATTCAAAAGCATAAATTATAATCATTAAAAGGAGATCTGAATTATATTGAATCAATACTAATTTAAGTGAGAGTTTAATGTTGGATAAAATTTATAAAAGATTCCTACCATGATTTTACCCTACCAATCATAATGTGTCTCTTACATGGACCAATAAAAATAATAATTGGCACTAGATACAATTAATTCCTTATAGATATAATGATTTCTGATACTGAAAAACATGTATTGATGTGTAAAGTTGATTACCTTTGTTTAGTTCATTTCATATTTCTAGTATAAAAAGAAAAATAGAGATTCTTATACAACCAAGACACATTCCAATATTTAATTAACATAATCATTAGCTATTGAAAAGTAAAATTCTTTACTGTATCATATAAATTTTTTCAAAATTTTATATTGTAATTTTACATTGACATTATGTCTCTAATGAATCTTATGTTTCCATTATATAAAATTATTAGAGAGAACTGGATGATGATGTGAAGGAAATTGATCACTTACTTGGATTAATCATTTTTATGTTCATATAACATTCACAGAATTGAAAACATTCAAGTATTTTGGGGGCAAAATTAAAATTATATAAAAACGAGATGTAATGGTTGATGAAGAAAAGTTTCATATACTATAAAATAAATTTGATGATTTGAATATTTTATTGATAGAAGAATTTCATTCTTTTCAGGAAAAGTTTTAGGAAACAATAAGATATTTTTAATATATTTATGCTACTAATGATGGATATTTGTGCCAAATGAACCACTATGGAATGGTTTTTTTGATCATTCCATGGTTTATCCTAGTGTGCACCAAGGAATTGTGTGGGACACAATACCATAGAAATTATTTTCCAGTATTAACACATTATATGATAATGTGTATGTATAAATCATCTTATATTCCATTTTTATGTATTTATAATTTATAATTTTATGATGAATGTGATAATTTAAAATTTCATTCATGGTTATTTAAATGTCGAACAACCCAGGATGATATTAACCAATAATTTCAATGTGTTTCGATGTATAAAATATTTTTGAAATGATTTGACTAATATTAATCAATCGTTTGAGGTTGGGTAAAGATAATATAAATTAATTAATTACTCATTGATTTTAGTTTTCCTATACATAGGGTTTACACTCCTAATAAAACACATCAAACAAAGATAATATTTGATTTATCAACCCTCGATTCATTAAAATTACAGTTCTTTTAAACCCGAAATAGAGAGAGATCCTCTATAATTATTGAGAGATTCATATAAACCATCGATAAATCATGGGGATGTATTTTTATCTACATAACATTGATCTCAATAAAAATCATGTTTAAATTTTTGATGTGATAGATTGACATTTAGAAGGGTACAATATTCTTGTTCGTAATTTTATTATTCCCTCCTAATATATAGATATATTACGTGATATATTCTATTTTGGAATGTATTCAAATATTTGTTATTCCTATAAGAAAACATAGGGTCATCACAAGGGGTGGATGAATGACCTTGAGGGAATAAATAAAATCTTTCAGTAGATGTCAAGAACCAGTTTTTTATTTTGGAAGTAGAATTAGTCTTCAAGAATGTTGTGAATGAGTACCATCTTCTAATAATTCATTTAAAAAAATAAGGGCATCCATGTATCATATTTTAGAACTATGGAATTTCAATCCCTGTTAAATTATTTTAATCCACATAAAAGTAGGTTTTCTCCCAAATATAAGGTTTCACTATAGCCCAATTTAAGGGGTTTTTTTTGAATTTGGATTTTAGGAAATTTGGGGAAGTCTTGATTTTTGTGGTTCACACTTAACCTGAAAAAAATGTTTTTTAAAATAAAAAAATATATTTGGATATATGTATATGTTCCATTAATACATTTAGAATATTATAGCTCCATCTAAAACCCAATAATGGTTTTATAGAAAATTTATACATGATTTCTTCAACTTTTGAGTAGATAATGAAAACTTTGAAATTGTGTTTTTCTAGGTAACATGAAATATTGAAGGGAAAACATTCATTTATATTCATTATAATTAAAGACCATGGAATGTTCCTCCAGAAAATGGGAATTATGGTTCCTGATACTAAAAAATCAAGGAATGGTTATAGGAAAAATTTCATTTGATGTATCACTAGAATGTAATTTAATACTATTAAATTATACATTTATACAATATATTTGATGTCTTAAAAATAGTAGTCAATGTGGTATTAATATTAAATAATATTATCTGCACAATATTATCATTATTTATCAATTAATGATATTCTAGGTTAGTGGTACCTAATATAACTCTACAACATTTATCTTACCTAGGTAGCTCATAGTTAATCCCACATAGGCAGCCGCACACTAGGTTTAATATTATGAAGAACACTTATCATAATCTAATACCACTATGAATGTGAAATTAATATTACATGGACACTGAACACATGGATTTAATATCAGAAAGGACCCATATTCATATTTTATTCCTACATAGATATAACACAACATGTGTTGATCTTATGTAGGGATATATTAGACCTGATTAATGGTAATAAAAATTCATGTATTAAAGTGTGATTAATATGTGTGTCATATTAATATTATATTATATTATCATTTCGTGTATTAGCTTACACATTTTTGAATAATGACAGTCACTATAAAAAAACAAAAATAGATATAATAAAATATATTTTTAAAGGAATGGGGTTTCCCCTTATAATGAGTCACCTCTATTGGGAAGAGAACACTATGGTGAAAAAAATTGATATAATTTCTAATAAAATTTATATTTTTCATAATTCTCCAAATGCTTCTCTGATTCGGGCCCTGAGGGACCCTTTTAAATTGTATGGTGGGATCTAAACCATACCAAAAACATTTTGGTATATGTCTTAACAATCTAAACTAGATTTACATACTTGTATAATTTATAAAGTGTTTTTAGATAATAAAATAAGAGAAAAATATAAACATGTTTATATTTGTTAATGAATTTTATACAATTATCCATATAAAATTATAAAATTATATTCATACATATATATCATTTAATCTATTCCAAAAAATAGTTTACTAATACGATTAATGTTTTAAATAATATCCAGCGTATGATTTAAATTAATATAAACTATTAGAATAAATTTCAAAAACAAGTTATCCTAAAATAAAGGTGTTCATAAAATATATCATATTTTGAATAAGATGGTGATCATATTAAATCAATGTAAATTATAATAATGAATTTATAATATTGGGTAAAAGTATATTGTTCATGTTTATATGTATTAAAATTAGAATTACTTATATAATTAATTAATGGATTGTTCATAAATGTTTGACTCATGTCAAATTATGCGGATTTTTCATTTATTTTACTTTTCCATAATTTAATCACATATATTTATATTACATATTTAATTTTGATATATGTTTTTGTTTAAAGTCTTAAACTTCTTATAAACTATCATATATGCATATAAGGAGTTACCTACTTTGTATAAAAATTGATTCAATTTTATTTATCCTTTATATTGTATTTTCAATTGATTAGAAAAATAAATAAGGAATATAATAATTGTTCCAAAATTTTAGGTATTATATTTATAATGGAATTGAGATCTATATTTTTTTGGACCAAGTTCGATGAATGTGTTTTTTAGATATTGAATGAAATTTAAGATGGATGTTTAGTATTTTATTATCATTATAAAATATCAATACACGTTGTAATTTTTGATGATTTGATGAAAGGTTTCATTAAAATCAATTAAATAGAAACAATTTTCATAATAAAGACCATCGGTTTCGGTTTCTAGATTTGGATGTGTTTTCTAGTTTAAAAGTTTATTCAGACTCACCTTGGTTTTGGATGAATTCTTCAATCAGTATGATAAGTTGTTTCAAAGTATAGCTATATTGATATTAAACATAATGAATCTTTTTCTATTTTATAAGATTCAAACATCATGATTTAATTAGAAAATTTGATCCAATATTTTTTAATGAATGAGAGAAAAGGTAATTGATTCATTCAAGGAGGTGCCAAGCGGTATGGGGTTTAGAAGGAATGTCAGAAGGTACTAATAGTATTGGAAGCCATAAAATCTTACATTGAAATCCATATGATTCTTTGTTGATACTTATGTTCCCTATTACTTGATAAATTCATGATATAAGAAAAAATTTGTGGAATATGAAAGGTTATAAAGTTGATGTCTCCTGGTTGCAGTTTAGTTGTTTTAGAATCACCAAAAATGATTTTTTTGTATGTTTTTTGTTACTGATGTGATTAATAACTAATCCATAAAACAATATGATCCACCATAATTATACTATTAAAAGCATTAATCATTAGTTTCAATGAATCTTGTTGATTTTTTTTGTTTCCAACACTAGTCCACCAGGAGCAGTATGGAACTGATCAATAGGAAGAGCTATAACAATGATCAATCAATTTAAATTGTTTTTATCTATATATAATATGATAAATAATTTTATTGGAGGAAGAATTTTTTAGATGAAGTAGTTGGGATCTAGAAGAAATGGGATCATAGATTGATCAAACTGATAAAGATTAACTATGAAGTCAACCATTTTCATAGAACAAAATTTCGGATGGTTGTCATTAATTATGTTATGATAAAAAGAACACTGATGTGTTTTTAAATTCGTTCATGATTCATTGAATAATACTAGATGTCGATACATCATAAGGAATCAGAAAATTATTAGTAGACACATGCTAGAACTGATATATCATTAGACCCAAAATCCTCGGTCTATGGAATTGTTAAACAATTGAGGAAAGGGTTTTTTTAAAGATATTATTAATTTGTTATCAAGGGGATTATTTCCACCAATGTTTTTTTGAATGGATGTTTCAAATTATTCATAAGATACAATGATTTTTAGGGTAGACTGATCTCAAAGTTGTATGTATTTCACATGATTCGGAGCATTGGAATAACAAGTAATTCTTCTTTTTTTAATGGTACAGAGAAATGGAACTTGAGTTCCTATAATTACATATATATTAATCATAATAAATAAAATTGAAATATACATAGAATCAGACTAAATAATTTTTGGAAATTTTGAAGCATGATGGAGTTGTGAGAAGATTTGAGAATGTTCAGAAGAATAAATAATAATTGATACATAGTAAAATATTAATATATATATTTTAAATGTAAATAAAATTCATGATTCTAGAAATTGTTTTGAGCAGGAATGCTAAATCATTTTCACACCCATGCCACTATTATATCTATTGTAAATAGAAGGAAGTTCAATATACTTTTTGACACTTGTACTATTAAACTTTGAATAGAGAGAGAGATACGTTTTTTGTAGATAGAAGATGTTTTGGATAGATTTTTCAAAAGGATGTTTTCTGGATAAATGAATAGTAAGAATGATGTTATTGTATTAGACTGGTTCATGATACTTGGATTTTTGGGGAATTTTTTAAGTGTTTTATAATTTTTCCAGAGTATTATTTTTTATCTTTTTTCATGCATACAATTTGGATAGGTGAATTAGAATGATCCATGTGACTGATATTTCATAAAAATTGAAATAGTGATGTAATTAACTATTTCAATGTAAGAATGTGATGATTTTTTTTAAAAGATATAAAATTTTAAGTGGATAAGGCATCATAGAAACGTTTTTGGATTAAAATGGTGAAGGTTTCTTAACTCCTTACACAAACATTTTTTTATCATTCATGCTAGAATACGCACATGCCCTATTGTATTGATCATAGTGCTACCAATGTTTATGTGGCACGACCCATCCCTTGTAGCCCATGCCCTGACTAACCCATGCCCGCCTTCCAAAGACCAGGGGCTGGTGACTAGCATCGGAAAGTCATAACCCTAAAGGGAAGGAATTTATTTTAAACACGTATACACACATACATGGAATATCTCACAATGAAAACCACAATGAAATGAAAGTAGTATAACCACCACTAAGTAACACTTCTGAGAGTAAAGTGTGTAAACTGTAAGTAATGGGCTATAATACAATTCTAACTAAAGTAAAAGTAAAAAAATAAGTACAAGATTCGGAGGTCTTTGGCCAAGGATCCAACCTAAAGGGTAGGTACATCTCCCTACTAGATGTCACTGCAGCACACCACATCTATATGTCCACCTCTGAGCACCGCCTAGTCCTGATATCCCAAAGTCTCTATCAATGATGTCTGTTGTCTTCACAAGACACAACAGGTATGGGTAAAACCCCTTCTGGGGTGAGTATAACAATACTCAACAGGGACCCCAAGACCCCCGATGGTCTCTCAGTAATAAAAAAACACCAAAATGGAAGATACCATAGAGGTAATACCACCAAGAAATGTCTCAAACAAATAGAACAAAGTAAAAGATGTAGCTCACCACGAGTAAAAATTTTGTATGCAATAAAAGATGATTAATTGTAAAGAAAAATCATCATGTTCTATCAAGAAGCTCTACTCCTGACCCACACAGGTTCTCTAGGTGCTGACCCCTAGAGGATCACTAGGTGCTAACCCATAGAAGATCACTAGGTGCTGACCCATAGAGGATCTCTAGGTGCTGACCCACAGAGGATCACTATGTGTTATCCCAAAGAGGATCGCTATGTGCTCACACATGATACCTATGCGGTGACCTATGTAGGATCACTATTATTTCTTCACATCACAGTCAGCCACTTGATTCCCACACTTAGCATGCATGATTTCTGGAAGATCTGATCATCATGTGATCAGTGGTACCTCAACCTCCACTAAGTCCCACATACACTATCCCTAAAGGATAGTCTCATCGTAAGGGTCCCATCGCAACAAACATCACGTCGTTCAGACACCTGGTCTATAGGTCATAGACTTTTTTAGTAAAAAGGTCCTGGCTAGATTCGAGTTTGATCCAACCCAGTCATACTACAACATCCTCCAAATCTCAAGTGATGTATCTCAAAAGTACCATCTTGTCGCAAGTGTCCCCGCACCATAGATGGTGCATCAATCGGACACCCGGTCTACAAGTTATGATTCTTTTAGTGAAACAAGGTCGGTCGGGTCTGGGTCCGGTGTGACTCGGTCGGACCAACCTGACCCGACCTTATACATGGGTCTGGTGTGGGTCCCACATGGGTCCTTCCCCACTGATGAGCTACCGGAGTTTCTCTGGAGGTCTGTTTCTCAATCCACATGTGTCTACAGAATTTCAAGGCTGTTACCCTCACTACAACGGCCTCAAACTTTCTTTCTCACACCTCGAGAAGTCATCCTAGAAGAATGCATCAAAAACCATGTCGGAGGGTCTGGGTATTTTTCAGGTCGGCCCAGGCCCTCTGCATTAGCGTTTAAGAATCTGGAAAGTATTATTCCGCATAGAAACAATATAACCCCGATTCAAAACCTCTCACAATATCCACAAACAAAAATGAGTGATTCATAGATCAACCCATTAGTTGGTTGATCTGCATTCATTGTTAAATCTCAAGAAAAATGATGAAATCAACACATACTGGGAATTCATAAACCCCTACCATGCTTACATTCGATGCCCAAGTGTTCATCCTTGAGGTTTCATGACATCAACGTTGCTTCCGAATCTATTATTTTGGGCACATAGAAGAATATGAACCCACACTGACATTAATCATTCATCATTGGAGTGGAAAAATACTGGTGGATTATCAAAGAATCCCCACAGTTAAATACCCAAGTCTCCCACAATGTTGGCTTTATAAAAAGAATCACGTCGCAATGTTTCTGCTATGTTGCGACATTGCATTGTCACACTATTTTATTTATGAAATAACATGGTTGTTAAGATTACATTATTGCATCGTTACTCTACATGATATGGGCCATTAATGAGCCTCAATAATGAGACTTATCACCGCATGTTCGTTTCAGCACAATGTCGTCGTCTGCCACCCAATGGTGAGTAAAGAAATAAAATAATTCAAATAAATTGTTTTATTATTTCTTTTAAAAGTATGAAATATAAAATTTCCACTCAGTCCTTGTAGGAAAAAGTTAATCCATTTATAATAGAATCCTAGAATTCTGAATTGAACGCTACCCTCATATTTTTAATTCAAGAACTATTTCAAAAGAAGGAAAAAACCTGCTTTCACTTTCACTAAACGTACCTTAAAAAAAGTTCAAATTTCGTTTCGGGATCTCTGGACCTCAGTATCTGGTGCCGATAGAGTGTGTGGCCTCAGAATAATTCCATATAATTAAAAACATTTACATGGAATTTCAAAGAAATTAAATTCTCCCCACCTTAGTGATTTATGTCCATAAAAGACAAAACACAACAAAACTAATAGATGTGGGCACTAAGCACGAATCTGAGCCTCCCGCTCCCATGTTCTCTCCTAAAGATTCATGTGTTGCCACCGACTAGCACCAGTTGAATCGAATGCCCACGTATGACCCACTCCTATCGATCATCTATATCTACCAAGAACTCTATAAATTTCACCCCATCTTCAATGTTCAACAGCTCATGGAGATCAGGGTGGATCTCCTAGGGTGGTGGTGGTAGTACCTAGAACCTTCATCCACCGCCTACTGCTCGGCCTACTCCCCTGCCATGTCTACTGCCCTATTAACCTCCTCACTCAATCCTTTATCAATGTTTTGGCAGTTCCTCATCTACCTACTGGTCATCCATGTAGGGAGTCAGATAGTCATGTTCCATGTTACCCTTTCCACCTCAAGAGTAACAAACTCTATGCCTCAGATGACCTCCTCTTCCTCACGAGCTCCTCACCTATGACCCTGAGTCATTGGGTCATCTTCCAAAAGGAATGGTGCATTTGGGCCAGTGCATTTTCTACCTAATGCCTAATACAGATGACTCGGCCACCTGTCATCCAGTGGTGGCTCTCACTATCGGTACCTGGTTAGCAAGGATGTTCTCCCCCAGAAGGGATTTATCTAGAAATCTTGTCTGTGTTTGGATGCTGAGTGAAATCATCGGCGCTCTGATCTCCCACCAAATTCCCTGCTCAAAGCTCTGGGCCCTGAAGAAAGGGACCCATTCCATGTTATTGGAGTAGTGGGGGAGGTCAGTAAACCTCACTGAGTATAGGGCCACAGTCATCATGCCCTAATGAAGGTGCATTAACTCTTTAATATGCATTGGGCTTAGTTTCATTGGTACGAACACTACCCTAAAAAAGCTCTCGAAGTCCATCTAGACATGGGTCACCACCTCATGTGTCTGAATCGTCAAGATCCGCAACCACCATTCCATGCCTTGAAAAGGGCGAGTGGATAGAACTACCAACTGGTCTTCTTGTTTCTATATTACTAGAAAAACAAGAGTGACCACCTCCAAAAAATCCTCAGCTACATGAGATTCTCTCTCATCTCAAAACCTCAATGGCCTCTCTCTCTAGAACTCATGAAGCACACTTATTCATTGTGCACTGTCTGTTGGTGGGGCTTGTAGCAACTGTTGCTCTCTGGGTGGTGGTGATGCTGGTACACCCCCGGAAGGTTCTAGTTCTCTAAGCGGTCTCTACACTAACACATCATTACTCAGGGGACCATATTCATAAGATCTCACTAGATTCCAATCTGGATGTCTTCATGGAGGAATCTTATAGAGAAACATATGTTCCATGGTCAATAAGTTATACCTGGTGGGGTGACATGAATGATATCTAGAGAAACAATTCTCAACACACATGAAACTAGTATATCCGTGTATCGGGTTTGAAAACTAAATTTCAGGTCATGATGTATAGATATGTTGGACGCTGCACCAAAATGGGTCTCCCTGGCCTAAAATCCAAACTCAAAGCACTTAACACTATTTCATAATCAAAACACAACCTCATAGTTCTTCTGGTAGAACCAACCACCCTCTGATAGCACTTTTTCAAGACCCATCTCCCAAGGCCAGTGTTGTGACTACACCAAGCCTGCCTTCCATAGGCCCGGGGCTAGTGACTAGAACCAGAAATGAATAACCAAAAATAGGAAGGCATTGCCTTTAAACCTGTATACACAATGAAATGGCATACCGCACAAAGCAAAAAATAAAGAAAATAAAGTAGTACTACCACCATGAAGTAATGCTACTAAGAGTAATGTTTCTAAAATGAATGTAAATGGGATAGTATACAAGACCAATTGAAAGTAAAGTACAGAAAATGAAGTACAATCTATGTAGGTCATCCGCAAAGTATACTACCTGAAGGGTAGGTACAAATCGCTGTCAGATGTCACTGCAGCACACCACGTCTATTGGTCCACCCCTGAGCACCATCTAATCCAGGCTCCCCATAGTCCCTATCACGGTAGTATATTATATTCACTAGACACAATAGGTGTGGGTGAATCCCGTGCAGGGTGAGTATAATAATACTTAGTAGGGACCCTGATACCCTTGAAGGTCTCTTAGTAATCCATGAAAGAAAAACACCAAAAAGGATGATACCATAGAGGTAATACAACAAAGAAAGATCTCAAACCCTTATCCAAATTAAATGAACTAGATCAGACAAGGAATACTTAAGTACAGAAGTAAAGATTATTATTCGTAAAGATAGATCATCTTTTTCTCTTGAGAGGCTCTGCTGCTGACTCCCACAGGGTTTCTAGGTGATGTCCCTCAGAGGATCTCTAGGTATTGACCCCCAAGGGATTGCTAGGTGATGACCCATAGATGATCACTAGGTGATTACCCACACTAGATCACTATGTTCTGACCCACTCAGTATCACTAGGTGTTGAACCACACATAATCGCTATTCTTTCATCATGTCATAACCATCCACTGGATTACCGAACGTAGCACACTTGATTTACGAAAGATCCAATCTTCAATACATGGTCTATAACATAACCGCCATGAATTCCCACATATATTATCCCCAAAGGACTATCTCATCGTATGGTTTACATCACAATAGATGTTGTTTCGTTTAGACACTCGTTCTGTAAGTTATAGGATTTTTAATAAAAAAGGCCCCGTTGGATTTCAGTCTGATCCAACCTAGAAGTACTCTAACATCCACCAAAACTCATGTGAATTATCTAAAAAGGACTATCTTGTCACAAGGGTCCTCGTTCTGTTGATGGTGCATCAATTGGATGCTCAGTATGCAAGTTGTGACCGTTTTAGTGAAATGGGGTCTGTCGAGTCCGGTTCGACTCGGTCGGGCCGACCCAAACTAGCCCAATACGGGGGTCCTATGTGGGTCCTGCATGTGTCCGGGAAGCCGTCCCATTAGGCCCGTGGGTCCTGCTTGGTAGGATGGTTCTGACCTGGTGGTGGGTCCGGCGCAGCGGTGCGGGTCCGGACCGACGACGCTGGTCCAACCTAACAGTTTGGGTCTGACCCACCGAGCTACGAGTCCAGCCCCCCCACCCCCTACTGGGATGCAGTAAACAGCTACGTCTAGCCTCCCTCTTACCCCATGGTCGACGCGAGGAAGTCTTCTTACCACGGTCAAGCGACCAAAATGGTTCCATGTGGCCAGCCAGGCTGGCCGACCATTTTGTACACACGCAGACAGGGTCTGCATGCCTCCAGCATGCTCGAGAGGGCCGATCTTCAATGAAGCAAACCTCCATCCTTCGCTGTGGGCCCCCTCTAGCCGCCGCTGCCACAGGCCACCACTGTCCCCCACTGCTGGCCACTATCATCCACTGTCACCACTGGTGTGTCGATAATACCTTCGACAGGCCACCGAATTGACTCTGGTGGTCCTTTTGTCGATAAATTTGCATCTAAGGAAATTTTATGTCCTCACACTCATCGCAAAAGGTTAAAATAAGATAATTAGACTAAATTATTTAATTATTTTTCCTGAAAAGTCCAAAAAATAACATTTCAACTTGGTCATTGCAGGCCGAAGTTAATTCTTTTCTAGGAGAATCCCAGTGTTTCAAATTCAATAGTTCCCCCATATTTTGGATCTAAGTACTAATTAAAAATATAGAAAAACTCACTCAAATGTTTACTGAACATACCTTAAAAACATCAAAATTTCATTTTGGGCTCCTCGGTCCTCAGAATCACGTGCCATTAGAGAAGTTAGTCTCAGAATAATTCCATATAATAAAAAAAATTAAAACAAATTTCTGAGACAATACATTCTCCCCACCATAGGGATTTACTTCACCAAAAGTCCAAGAAAAATAAAACAAACATATGGGGGTACTGAGCACTAATCTGAGCCTTCTAATCCCATGGGCTATCAAGGTGATTCTCGTGCTGCCACTAACTCACAACAATGGAATCGACTACCCATATAGGACTAGCTCTTATCAATCTTCTATCTATACCATTAAATCTGAAAAAGTCTCCCCATCGTCAATGTCCAGGTCGCCCCAGTCTGATACGTGTGATTGATCATGCATGTATCTGCTCAACTGCGGAATGTGGAAGACATTATGAACATTGTGCATCTGTGGGGGGATGGATAGGTGGTAAGCCACCTAGCCAACTATGCTCATGATATGAAAAGGTCAAATGAACCTAGGAGATAGCTTTCCACCCTAGAAAAACCTTCACAATCCTCATCGTGGTGAGACTTAAATGAATATATGATATCCCTCCTCAAACTCCAGAGGTCCTTATCTCTTGTCGGCATAAGAATTATGTCTGCTCTTTGTAGTCCTCATCATCTCCAAGATGATCTCCACCTTTATGGTGGTATCCTGTACCAACTTTGGACCGATGAGTGCCGACTCCCCTTGATTTTTCCAACATAGGGGTGGTCTTCATGGTCGTTCGTACAAGGCTTAAAACAGTTCCATGCCATTGGTGGTGTTATAACTGTTGTTGTATGAAAACTTCACCAGTGGAAGATGGTCCTCCAAACTATGACCAAAATCTAGGACACATGCATGAAGCATTTCCTCCAAGGTCTGTATGCTCTGCTCCATCTGACTATCTATCTTGGGATGAAAAAGCTATCATCAAACACAGTTGAGTCCTGAACACCTCATTCAACCCCATCCACAATCGATATTTATAGCATGAATCACAATATGAAACAATTGTTGAAGGCTCCCCATGGAGTCGCACTATATTTTGGACCTAGAGGTGTCACAATTCCTCTACTGTCCCCTGCTACCATATGGGTAGAAAGTGATCCAACTTGGTGGGTCGGTCAATGATTGCCCAGATGGAATCATGGCCCCCAGATTTACGTGGATACCCCATCATAGTGTCCATCAAGATACCATACCATTTCCACTCTCGTACCTCAAGTGTTTGGGTTAAGCATGCTGGAACCTGATGCTCGGCCTTTACTTGTTGAAACATGAAGCATCAAGAAACAAAATCATCTACCAATTTCATCATCCTTGGAAAAAATTTCTAACATCGTAGGTCCTAGTATGTCTTCGCCACTCCAAGATGTACCACCAAAGTGGATGTATAGAACTTCCCAAAAAATCTCCTCACACAACATCACTGATACTACAATGCACCCTCTAAAAAGGATGGTGTGCTACCCACCTATAGAAAATCCTTCAGGATCTTGTCCCGAGGATAACTGAGCACGTCGGGCCTCATAGTACACATTCCCCAGTTGTGCCTCCCTGGATCGTTGTTAGATTGGGAGAGTAATAGTCACTGATTGAAGGTAAGCTACTCCATCAATATCCATGAAGGATATCTGCATCTCGACTAGCTTCTTCATCCCCTCAATTAGTATTGGGACCAGAGCATTTTACATAAAACATTTCTTTATTTTAAGCATAATTAATCCTCAGAGTACATGCCAAGGTTCGTTAAGTCTTGTGTCTTGGAAGAATAGGTACATATAACATAATACATGGGGCTAAAAAAACTTCTTTATTTAATCTCCATAAAGAGCATATAACATCCTTTGAGCTCTTACATTAGCATAGAGTACCCTAGAGAACACATGAACAAAGGGATGAGCTAAAAATTCCCAGTAAGGGAATGAACATAAGGATACATCTTGATTACGTGAGTTAAGAGGCATGAAATAATGATATCCAAAGCATGAAAGTTATGAAATCATTTAATATAAGCATGGGATCATATAAACATGGAATCATATAAATGTGGTAGAATCATAAATCATATCTTTATTATGGGTCTAGGTTAACCTCCAATCTCGTTTCCCATTTCAATATGGGTCAAGGCTAACCACCAATCCCGTTTCACATCGCATCTCGTAAGACTTATCCTTACCCAATGCATTGGAGTGCTATCTAGGCACACTCATCTCAACATATTCATGAATATTATTTCCACATAAATAATATTTCCACATAAATAATCATACATAATCAACCATACATAAACATAAGGTTACCCAGGGAAAGAATTGGGTACCACAATCATGACATAAAAAATATCCAATGGGAGTATCAAAAAATTGTCCATGAAAAGAAGGTATTATAAAATAAATGGACATTAATAGGGTAAAATAGGCATATAACATGGTAATTGGTGTCAAATATAAGTTAAAACATATAAAAAATGTATTTTAGAAACATTAACATTCAAACATTTTTGTGCGGTTTTAAGGAAAACACTCTAGAGCTTTTCAAATAGAAAAGAGGAAATTCTTTTAAATAAAACCAAAATAGAACCAAGAAGGTTTTCATAATAAAATTTTTATTTTATTAATACAATGGTTTTTTAAAACATAGGATACCATTCACTTGAAATTTGGGTAAAAATTTGGGAAGTCCCCTTAAAACAATTTGGCTTATCCGAAAGTTCTAATGAGGGAATCTTTCAAAATCATGTATATCCCTGAAAGAAAGTGATGAAAGGATATTGATAAAAGAATATTGTAAAAATAAACAGAAGTCATAAGAATCACATAGATGGATAAGATAACACAATTTTGAAAGAATGATAGGGCAACCCGAAAGAACAAAGAAGGTTCAGGTAGAATTCGTTACGATTTTATCGGCATGATGTCAGGTGTGAACAAGAGAGATTGATGAGAGAAAAACAGGGTTTATCATAACTTATAAATATATAAATAATTATGGGGGAGGTTCTTAAACATTCCCCATCATTTTCTAGTACACATATAAAGGCATAGTGTAGAGGACAATCTTGATTAAGAGAGAATAAAAGGATCCCTTACCTTAAATCTGGTGGTGTTCTTCACTTGTTATTAATGACCTGAATAAACAAATTAGGATTATTAATTCATAATTACAGAACCTATTATATATGTAATCGATTTTTATTACCCTTTTTAGTACATTCAAATATTTTTTGATTAGTTATAAGGTTCAATTTCATTGTTCGGGCTCGTTTGTTTACTTGGATTTAAAAGATCGGTTCACTTATATTCATGTTTGGATTATATGCAAGATGAAAGTTGTTGTCCATAATTGAACTTACATTCATTATTTCATATCCAGTAGATTACATGGTTTTAATTTTATGTAGGTTACTTAGAGTGATGTTTAATTATTAAATATATAACCTTAGTGATAACCATTTTTGTTATTCGGTGGATTTGATTACAAAGATTGTGTTTTTTATTATAACTTAATTCCATTTCTTCCAAAATATTACAGAACCAAAAATAGGATATATTACATATATAATAATCTGGTTCAACCATAACACAAATGGTTTCATGACCATATTTAAAGATAATAATAGAAATTGATACATTGTTGTCCTTGAATATGCTAAATTAGCACATCACAAACGGTGATTTCATTTCTTTCAAAAAAAGAGGGGAAAAGGAAAGAAGATAATGAAATATAACAATAGAATGAATAAATTATAGTACATGTATGTTATTGTATTTATCATACTATTATGGTGAAGGTAGGTGAGGAATGAAAATAAAAAAGAAAAGAACTTAAAATAAAAGAAGAAATCGGGAAGAGGAATTTTACCTCTTGAGACTTCCTCCTTTGAGAACCTCTTAAGGGGAGAGTTTTTGGTATTTTGAGGAGTCTGAGAGATTTTGGACGTGGGGGAGGACCATGGGGAGAGATTTGGGTAGAATTTAGAGAATTCTTGGAGTTTGAGAGGAGTGGATAGAAGAGGGAGTGAAGGGAGGTTTTTATAGTGGAGGAGAGGAGGGATTTCATCCTATTATAATCATTAATTTATTATTTCATCCAAAGACAAGGAATTGTAAGTATTCAACGACCAAGAATAGTAAATGGGTCATGTGAATTCAAACCAAGTGGGATTACATCAGTAGAGCATCATCGATGACTCAATTAATCTATTATTTAGCATTTATTATAAATTATCGGATTCTACTATTCACCAAAAATTCAAGTATTTCAGAAAACTCCCAAAAATTCACCCAAACCATTTTTTGATGTGTAGAATCCAAAAATGAAGTCCATTTTTGAAAAATAATTTTCTCAATATGATTATATTAATATATAATTAAAATAATAATTTATTATCAAAACCAGTTTTAAAACATTCATTAAGTCATTCTAAAATAAAGGTATATCGCACATCCAACTTGAAGATTATTTTTATACCACTATAGGTGAGGTAAATATTCATTAGGGTATATCACTATTCATAAGGTTATGTTACTATTCATTAGGGTATGTTACTATTCACAAAAAAATTATTTTTGTTCTATTAGACTCTAAAAAACATCTTGAACACAACCCTGCATGCTGGATTTTGGAAATTCCAAACACAGAAGTGAACAACTTATGTTTAAAGGTCACTTATCACTTATTATTTCATTATGTTGTGATTTAATGTGATTTTATGACATAAATATAAGAATGGAATTTCCATTGAAAAATGTTGGGTTGTTACATTCTTCCACCCTTATGAAATTTCGCCCTCAAAATTTCGTTTTACATAATAAGAAAAAAACAGGTGTGGGTACATTTCCTTTGTTGCTTCCTCTAATTCCAATTTTGATTCCTCATACTTATGGTTCCTCCATAACACTTTGATCAGATGGTTTTTCTTATTTCGTAGAACCTTATCTCTCCGATCCAGAATCATTACTAGCTACTCCTCATAGGAGAGATCATCTTCCAGCTGCACCACCTCTGAGCATAGTACATGTGAGGGATTAGGTATGTACTTCCTCAAGAGTGATACATGGAAAACATCATGAACTCGATCCATATTCTGTGGTAGTTCAAGCCAATAGGCCATGGATTCTATGGGTTCATGGATCTCAAAGGGTTAAATATACCTTGGGTTTAGCTTCCCTTTCTTCTCGAATCGCATGACTCTCTTCCATGGAGTTATTCGAAGAAAGAATTTATCCCCAATGTCAAACTCCAAGTCCCTTCGATGGTTTTCAGCATAGATCTTTTTCTGAATTTAAACATCTTTGATGTGTTTCTGGATGACTTGAACCTTTTCTGTCATCTCTTGAACAAGATCTGGTCCAAGTAGCTTTCTTTCTCCAACTTCATCCCAACAGGTTAGAGTTCTACATCGATTTCCATAAAGAGCTTCATATAGATCCATCTAAATACTTGAGTGGAAGCTATTGTTGTATGAGATCTCAACCAATGGGAGATGCTAATCCCATCCACCTTTGAATTCTAGAGAGAAGGCTCTAAGCATATCTTCAAGAATTTGAATAGTTCTTTCAGACTGGCCATCAGTTTGGGGGTGATAGGTCGTGCTGAAATTCAATTCAATACCCAAAAAATGTTGAAGGCTCCTCTAGAATTTAGATGTGACCCTTGGATCACGGTAAGAGACAATTGAGAGTGGAACACCATGCAGTCTCACTACTTCTTTCACATATAACTTTGTAAATTGTTCAAGCGAGAGATATTCCCGAATAGTGATGAAATGGGATGTCTTGGTGAGTCGGTCAACAACAACCCATATCACATTATTTACCTTTGACGTCTTCGGGAGACTTATAAAAAAGTCCATAGTAACATTTTCCCATTTCCACATGGGTATAGGCAATGGCTGCATCATACCTTTGGTCTTTTGTCGCTCAACCTTAACTTTCTGACATACCAATCACCTTGATATATATTCTACAATTTCCCTCTTCATGTTATCCCAAAAGAAGTGTTCTCGGAGGTCACGGTATATTTTGGTACTCCCAAGATGGATAGAGAATGTTGAGCTTTTTGCATCATTCAATATCTCCTTCTTTATCTCTGGATCAGATGGTACACATAATCGTGTCCCAAATCTTATAAATCCTTCCTCATTAATCATGAAATCCGAGGATTCCCCATTTTTAATAGCTTCCACCCTTTTTTGAATTTCTACATCCTTTCATTGAGAAAATATTATTTTCTCTATGAGGGATGGTTGAGTAATCATTTGAGAAAGGAATGATGATGTTCCTACCTTAATGATTCCGATTTTCATCCTTTGTAAATCTAAGAAGATCGGATCCTTTTCAATTATCATCATTGATAAAGATGCATTATCATTTATACATAGAGCATCTTCCACTTTGTTTGCCTTACTGGGATTGTTGTGGATTGAGTAGTCATAATCCTTGATGAGCTCTATCCATATTTACTAGTGCATATTATGCTATTTCTGTGTGAATATAGATTTGAGACTCTTGTGGTCAGTATATATCTCACATTTTCCCCCATAGAGAAAATGTCGCCAGATTTTTAACACAAAGATCACAGCCGCAAAATCTAGATCATGTGTGGGATAGTTTTTCTCATGGATTTTTAGCTACCTTGAGGCATAGGCTATCACTTTATCATTTTGAATTAGATCACAACCTAAGACTTTCTTAGAAGCATCACTATACACCACAAAGTGTTCTCCACTTAAAGGGAGTGTGAGTACCGGCACAGTGATAAGCCTCTTTTTCAAATCCTTGAAACAATCCTCACATTCCTTTGTCCAGACGAACATTACTCCCTTACATGTTAGCTTGGTCATTGGGTTTGAAAATCATGAAAATTTCTTCACGAATCGTCTATAATACCCAGCTAGACCTAAAAAGCTACAGATCTCTGTTACAGAAGTTGGCCTCGACCACCCTTCAATTGCCTTCATCTTGGATGGGTCCACAGATATCCCTTTCCTAGTGATAACATGCCCCAAGAATAATACTTCCTCCATCCAGAACTCACATTTACTGTACATTGCATACAACTTATCACTTCGCAAAGTCTTTAACACAGTTTCCAAATGATCCTCATGTTCCTCCTTGCATTGGGAGTATATCAGAATATCATCAATAAAGACCACCACAAATTTGTCAAGGTAATCTATAAAGACTATATTAATTAAATCCAAGAAAATTTCTGGAGAAATAGTTAGTCCACAGGGAATCACTATGAACTTATAGTGTCCATACCTTGTTCGAAAGGAAGTCTTGAGAATATCTTCTTTCCTCACCTTTAGTTGCTGATATCCCGACTGAAGGTCCACCTTAGATAAATAACTGGCCCCACGAAGCTGATCGAACAATTTATCTATCTGAGGAAGGGGATACTTGTTCTTTATCGTGATTTTATTGAGCTCATGATAATCAATACAGAGGCGTATTGATCCATCCTTCTTCTTGATGAAGAGGACTCGAGCACCCCATGGTGAAGCACTCAGGCATATAAAATACTTCTCCATATTCTCCTGTAAATACTTCTTCAGCTCTTCCAGCCCTACGATGGCCATTCAATAAGGTGTTTTTGAGATTGGAAGAGATCCAGGGATAAGTTCAATTGAGAACTCAACCTCTCAGTCAGGGGGAGGACCCAAAAACTCTTCGGGGAATATATCAGTCTAATGCCTCACATGGGCATGTCTTCAAGCATGATTCTCTCTTTTGTCACAATCATTTGAGCTAGGTATGAATTCTCATAATGAAGTAATATTGAAACGTGAGATGGTGATTCTAAAGGAGACTCATCTTCCTCCTTTCACTTATAATTAATAGGAGGATTCTTCAGGATGTGAAGAGTAATCTCCCTTTCCTAGCAGTTGATGTTGGCCTTGTATAAAGATTGCCAATCCATGCCCAAGATAGCGTCAAACTCCACTAAAGGAAGTATGACAAGATTTGCTGGGAGTTTCAGTCCAAAAACATTAACCGAGGAGTAGTTATAAAGAATGGATGCAATAATTTCCACATTATCTATTCTCACATATAACATTTATTCCACATTTTGAGGTGACATTTGAATAGTTCTACTAAACATTCATGATATGAAAGAATGCGTAGAACCAGAATCAAATAGTACATTCGCCATTATTGATTGAATAATAAGAGAACCTATCACCACACCCTTTTCCAGATCCACCTTAGTAGTAGTGATAGCATAAGCCCTTCCTTCTTGCATTGGAGTTTGTTTTGGATTGCCTCCAACAACCCTCGGCTAAGGGAAATTGTTCGCATAATGCCCAAGAACCTTGCAGTTAAAACACTGCACTGCAGGCTGAGTGTTGACCTTAACCTTCCATTCTTCTTCAACATTAGCGGGATTTTTCTTATCCCTTTGTATGTTCTTGGTCAGATGACCAAATTTTCCACATTTGAATCAATTCTTAGTCCCATTGAGACCATCACCAAGACGCTTCTTCCCACAATTTTTGCAAAGGGGAATTTTAGGATTCTTTCCATCATTGGATTTGTTTGATGGACCGCCCATGTTGTTTTCCATCTTCCGCTTCTTGTCACTAGGCCCATGAGACCATTCAGAGTCTCCAATCTCCCATTCAACATTGAGAGCACAACAGACAATCTCCTCATAGCTATCGAAGTATCTAATTGCCATCAATTTTTGTAGACTCGACTTTAGTTAGACAAGGAAGCAATCCACCTTGATTTCAGTGTTCATGACAAAGCTAGAGGCGTACCTTGCAAGCCTCTTAAAGTTCGCTTCATATGCCCCTATGGACTCATCTTCCTTCTGCATGAGTCCAAGGAACTATCTTTCCATCATGAGACAGAGGGTTCTAGGAAAATATTTTTTGAAAAACATCCTCTTGAATTCCTCCCAATCTATGGAATCAATTTCCTCTTAAGATTTTGTATTCTTGATCAGTGTTCACCACTGATTAGCTTCCCCATCAAAATGATAGACTGCCAGTACAACTTTCTCTTCTTATAAGCACTGGAGGAGAGGGAAAATCTTTTCAATGGAGTTAATCCATTATTCTTCAAGGAGGGGATCGGAAGACCCACTAAACATGGGGGGCCTTTGCGCATAAAATATTCTATGAAAAATATCTCTTTCCATGGAGGAGGGGAAGTTCCACTTGATTCAAGTTATTATTCATAACTCGAGCCAGCTGAGCAAGTACTGGCATGAGGTTTTGAGCACCCACTTCCGTCACATCAGGCATGTCATTAGAAAAATCATCACATTGCCTATCACATTGTTTGTTGGAATGTGTTCTTCTATTTCCTGCCATTAACTGTGAAAAACAACGTATAATTAGGGGTCTTGTATACTTAGCTATTGAGCATAAAAAGGAAACTCTGAACATTAATGGATAAACTTATAAAGAATAAGTACATCCTACCTTGTTATTCCATAGGTTTATATCTAGGTTATCCTCGATCTATTTCATAACTTATATTCTTATGGGATTTTTTCTGTCCCTTAATAATGGTTTTACTTAGCTCGTGAATCTACCAAAGCATATCCCCCGGGAGTGTCGTAACCAAAAGTACAACAAGGCCCGTTATCGTGCACTAGTTCTCATTCAAGTCTAGCTCAAAGCACTCTTTTCGAGTTTTACCCCTAGATACATCTGTGCCAGAGCCACCTCAACCTGCTCGTATCTAGACAGAGATGTATTTTTTTGATAAACAACTTACTCTATACTCACAAAAATTTAGGGTTGTTTCCTTATATTTAGTCTCATCATTAAGGTTCTCACTAAGGTGATCTATTCCTAATCTCCAAAAATAACTAAACCTCCCTCTGATACTAACTATAGCAACTCAAGCCTTTTATATAAAACAATTCATTATTTTAAGCATACTTAATCATCAGAGTAGAAGGCAAAGATCGTTCTGTCTAGTGTCTTGGAAGACTATGTACATATAACATAAAACATGGGGTAAAAAAAATTCTTTATTTAATCACTATAAAGAGCTTATAACTTCCTTTGAGCTCTTACATCTGCATAGGGTACCCTGGGGAACACATGAACAAAGGGATGAGCTAAAAATGTCCAGTAAGGGAATGAACATAAGGATACATCTCGAGCACATGAGTTAAGAGGCATGAAATAATGATAACCTAAGAATGAAACTTATGAAAGTATTTAATATAAGCATGGGATCATATAAACATCGAATCATATAAATGTGGTAGAATCATAAATCATATATTTAGTACGGGTCAAGGCTAACTGCCAATCCCATTTCCCATTTCAGTACGGGTTAATGCTAACCGCCAATCCTGTTTCACATCGCATCTTAGGAGAATTATCCTTAACCAATGCATTGGAGTTCTATCTGGGCACACCCATCTCAACATATTCGTTAATATTCATTTCACATAAATAATCATACATAATTAACCATACATAAACATAATGTTACCCATGGAAATAATTGGGTACCACAATCATGACATAAAATATATCCAATGGGTGTAACATGAAAGTGTCAATGAAAGGAAGGGATTAGAACATGCATGGACATTCATAGGGTAAAATAGGAATATAACATAGTATGTGGTTTCAAATATAAGTGACAACAGATAAAATAATGTATTTTAGAAACATTAGCATTAAAACATTTTTGTGCAGTTTTAAGGAAAACAATCTAGATCTTTTCAAAAAGAAAAGAGGACATTATTTTATATTATACCAGAATATAACCAAGAATTTTTTCATCATAAAAATACTTATTTTATAAATAAAATGGTGTTTTAAAACATAGGATAGAGTTCACATGAAATTAGGGTAAAAATTTGGGAAGTCCCCTTAAAACAAGTTGGCTTATCAGAAATTTCTAAGGAGGGAATCTTTCAAAATCATATATATCCCCGAAAGAATGTGATGAATTGTTCTTGATATATTAATCTTTTAAAACTAACCAGAAGTCATATTACTCACATAGATAGATAAGATAGAACCATTTTTAATGAAATATAAGGAAACCCGAACGAACAAAGATGATTCAGGTAGAATTCATTACGATTTTATCGGCATGGTGTCGGGTGTGACCAAGAGGGATTGATGAGAGAGAAATGGGGTTTCTAATCACTTATAAATATATAAGGAAGTATGGGGGAGGTTCTTAAACATACCCCATCATTTTCTAGTACACATATAAAGGCATAGTGTAGAGGACAATCTTGATTATGAGAGAAAAAAAGGATCCCTTTCCTTAAATCTAGTGGTGTTCTTCACTTGTTTTTAATGACATGAATAAACAAATTAGGATTATTAATTCGTAATTACAGAACGTATTATATATGTAATTTATTTATTATAACCATTTTTAGTTCATTAAAATCCTTTTTGATTAGTTATAAGGTTCAATTTCATTGTTCGGGCTCGTTTGTTTACTTGTCTTTAAAAGATCGGTTCACTTATATTGAAGTTTGGATTATATGCAAGATGAAAGTGTATGTCAAGAATTAAAGTTCAATTATTTATTTAATATCCAGTAGATTACATGGTTTTAATTTTAATTAGGTTACTTAGAGTGATGCTGAATTATTACATATATATCCTTAGTGATAACCGTTTTTGTTATTCGTTGGATTTGATTACAAAGAATGTGTTTTTTATTATAACTAAATTCCATTTCTACCAAAAGATTACAAAAATAAGGATATATAACATATATAATAATCTAGTTCAACCATAACACAAATGGTTTCGTGACCATAATTAAAGATAATAATAGAAATTGATACACTGTTGTCATTGAATGTGCTAAATTAGCACCTCTCAAATGGTTCTTTCATTTCTTTCAAAAAAAAGGGGTGGAAAGGAAAGAAGATAATGAAATATACCACTAGAATGAAGAAATTACAGTACATTTATGTTGCTAGATTTATCATAATATAATGGTGAAGGGAGGTGAGAAATGAAAATAAAAAAGAAAAGAACATAAAAGAAAAGAAGAAATCGGGAAGAGGAATTTTACCTCTTGAGACTTCATCCTTTGAGAACCTCATAAAGTGAATGGTTTTGGTATTTTTAGGAGGATGGGAGATTTTTTACGTGGGGGAGGACCTTGGGTAGGGATTTGGGCAGAATTTAGAGAATTTATGGAGCTTGAGAGGAGTGAAGAGAAGAGGGAGTGAAGGGGGGTTTTATAGTGGAGGAGAGGAGATATTCATGATATTATAATCATTAATTTATTATTTATTCCCATGACAAGGAATAATAAGTATTCCATGACCAAGAATAGTAAATGGGTCATTTGAATTCGAAACAAGTGGGCTTACATCAGCAGAGAATCATCGATGACTCAATTAATCCATTATTTAGCATTTATTGTAGATTATTAGATTCTACTATTCACCAAAAATTCAAGTATTTCAAAAAAATCCAAAAAATTCACCCTAACCATTTTTCGATGTTTAGAATCAAAAAATAAAGTGAATTTTTCAAAAAAAAAATTCTAAATATGATTATATTAATATATAATTAAAATTATAATTTATTATCAATACCAGTTTTAAAACATTCATTAACTCATTATAAAATATCGTTATATCTTACTTCCAACTTGAATACTATTTTTATACCACTATAGGTGAGGTTACTATTCATTAGGGTATATCACTATACAAAAGGGTATGTTACTATTCATTAGGGTAGGCTACTATTCAACAAAAATTATTTGTGTTTTATAAGATTCCAAAAAACATCTTGAACATAACCGTGTATGCCGGATTTTAAAATTTCCAAACACAGAAGTGAAAAACATATGTTTAAAGAACACTTATAACGTAGTAGTTCATTATGTTGTTCTTTCATTTGATTTTATGACATATGTATAAGAAGGGAATTCCATTGAAAAACTTTGGGTTGTTACACTTAGCAGTTGTAAACCGGACCTCCTTCGGAGTCCGTTTTCAACCACGTTCCCCATCCTAGGAGTATAGACTATCTAAAATTCATAGTACTGGATGAACTCCATCCATCCTCGCTGTCTCAATTTCAGGTCCTTCTATGAAAATATATAACTGAGGCTATTGTGGTTGGAGTAGAATGTAAACTGTTCACCGATGAAGTTGTGTTGCCGCACATTCAAGGTAAATATCATTACTACTAAATCCAGGTCATGGGTCACATAGTATTACTCATGTTACATCAACTGTTGTGAGTTGTAGGTGATCGATGTGACTCCCTGAAACTTTTAAATGTGTAATAATAACTTTTTATTATTTAGTCATTCAAACAATGGTGCTCAAAATAAAACGAGACACATAATATTAATAAACCATCGAAATGTTTACATCTCAAAAGGGTAGAAAACCATTGTTAGCCTAATAAACTAATATCAAGTACGAGAAGCACCATTGGGAGACCTGATAACAGCATGAAGAGGCCGAGAAGGTAGCCCTCATCGTATGGACTATCCATAATGAATAATGTGATCTCTAGGGGAATGGAACAATTACTAAGCATAAAAAGAATATAGAGAACCATCCTAGTAAACTGAACCCACATAGATATGAGATACCATAAACATGTTTTTATAAGGGTTTTCCTGACAATTAGAAATACTTGTGTCCATTTTATAGCCATTGGAGTTAAAAATAAAGTAACCATTGGTGTTTTAGTCAAATGATCATTAATGTTTTATTAAATGGATATTGTTATAATATAAAAATAGTTTCTTGTAAAATAAAAATAGGAAATTTATATTGTTTATTTAGAAGTGCATTTTAAAATAACTATTTTATTTTTTTGGAATTATTAATTAATAGAATATTTTAATAGTAATTATACTAACATAGGAATACGATTAATTTATTGCTTTTCTCCAATATGATATATATATATATGTGCATATGTAAACAAGATTTGAGTTATAATTATATAAACTAAATACTATAATTTTATGACATGGAGAATTATTTCATTTAAATATTTTAATGTCATTATGTATGTAAACTAAAATTGAATCTATTATAAGAATAATTACATGGGTTTTATATATTGTATACTTATTATAAATTTTGATTAGATTAATGTTTAATAACATTATTAAAATTTTAGATTTTGTTTAATAAAATTATAAATATGAAATATCACTATTTTAATTTAATGATTAAAATTATATATATGAATGATCAATTAAAAAATTATTGTTAATTAAAATCATAACATATTAACATTTTTTAACAGTTTTCAAAATTACAAATAATTTGTATAAATTATAATAATTATTATTTTGATATCACATTTTCAATTGTCAATTTTTAATTTCATTTATAATAACATTATGTGTATATAATATAAGATATATAAATACATGTTTTATAAAATAATTTATTAATAATGACTTTTACATATAGTATATTATTATATAATTCTAGTGGGTTAATAGTTTAATATATATATAACATTTTACTTATTTAAAAGTTGATATAATAATTGAGATATAATAATAATGGGTTATTATAATAATAAAAAATAAGATGAAATCCCGTATAGGATTTGTGGTCCGTGATTGAGGGTCCCGATTCCTAGAAACGCATTGTAGGGTTGTGAGCAAACTCAGGGGTAGGACATGGTAGAGGTTTAGGATGGGGCGAGCTCGGTGGAGGCATTGAGTAGGGTCTGAAATCATTATTAGGTCATGAGGCATGGGCGTCTCGGACTCGGTTTCATGGGGCCCTGTCCAGGTCGAGTCGAGGCGCGGATGAGGCCGAAGCTACTGAGAGGTTTCTGTTCGGTGAGGTCAGGGACAAGGTCATTGGTTAGGTACAACGTGTCAAGATTGGATGCAGGTCCCACTGAAGCTTCTATATGTGTTCTAGTTGGCGAGGGATTTGTTTTTTCATTATAGAATTTATATATTCTATTTTTCAGTCTATGTCATCTCAAACATCTTGCATGGCATGATTATCTTTGTCCACAATTGACTTTGGGTTGATCCAGTTGTGGTCATTCTATATTAATTCTGTTCATTATTTTGATGTCAGGGTGTGTATTTGAGCTTCCAAAACAATCTTGTTTTGTGCCACTATATATACATTGGGTATTTTTGTTTAAATAATCCTTAATTGAAGGAGAAAATGGGAACTTTTCACCTTTAACCTCTCCATTTTTTTCCTCCGCACTCAAATTCTAGTAGACCCCAACAAGTCTACTATATGATTTCCATCATTCTCCCGAGATCCTCTTCCTCCTCAAGCAATGGTAGGGGATTTATATTGTCTTGATTTTGTGAAGTTATATTCATGTACACTTGTATATATATATATATAGATATATGCTCTTGCAGTTTGAGTTTGAAGCCTTCTTTACCCAATTTATAGCTTCAGAATCTTTGAGTTATGGGGTATTAATAGACCCGAAGCATGAATGTTCCCTGTAATATTATTTTCATACCACATATAAAGAATTAGTTATATATATATATATATATAAATATATAGCCCCTCAAACTTACATGAACCCCTGATTGTCCAGATTTTGAGATCTCTAAACTTGAGCATCGAAGATAATTTAAGAAACTCAAACATGTGAATAACCATATGTTGTATAAAAAATTAACCAAATTATGTATGTTCTTATATATAAATATATATATATATATATATAAGGTTATACTTATGGGTTTATTTTAAACCCGAAATAAGTTATCATAAAATTGAGTTTTGGAGATCAAATAATGCTATGAAGTATTCAATAATTGTAAGGGTTAAATATTATTCTCAAATATTTATTTATATTTAGATCATATGTTTTATGATTTAAGTTAAAATACAATTTATTTTCAAACCTCTATTTATCAAAAATTTATTCAGGCAATGGAAATAGTGTTTCTGTACTTTTTCTATTCCAAATCATATAAAAAGATTATATTTTTTATTTAATTCTATGATTTAATTTATGTTTTTGTAAGGGTTATTTTAATTTACAATTATTTTCTAATAAACACTTATTATCCTCAAAAATAGTATTTAAAAAGAGAAACCCATTTGCGTAAGGGATTGATTTATTTTAAGGGTTATTTTTATGCTTTTTATTTCTTGTGAAAAAACATATATACACACTTTATATATATGAGTATGTATATGTTCATATATACGCATATATAAATATATGGTTTTCCATCCTAAACCTATTATTTATTTCTAAACGTTGTTTACCTATGTTTAACCAATGCGAGTAGTACTTGTTTGGTTGTCAAATGAAAAACCCATATGCTTAATTATATTTATATATCGTCATCTCTAAGGTGCATTGATTTTCTTCAAAGGTTAGAAGTTTGTATTTGTAAATATTTCTAGGGTCGATAATTATATTTGGGTTTTTTAATATGTTTTATAATTATTCAAAACCGAATATACACTTAATGTATTTTCAGACGTACACATATAATTCATTCTATTTCTATTTTATGTCATTAAAGTTGATTTAAAATATTTAAATAAATACTTGGATGCGAAAAAAGTTTTGGGTTCAAATGGATTGATATATTTATTACACATACACCCATATAGTTTTAATCCACTGAGTTTTAATTCTATCAATCATTGATTTTCAATGATGTTTTCAATCTGTAAGGGAAATTTATTTATTACTTTATACAATCTCAATTTTCTGATTCTTGTAAGGATATTTATTTTCTTAAAATTTGAATTACTTTTATGACGTTAATGGTTTGTTATTATTAAAAAATCACATTCCTTGTAAGATGTTAATATACACACACACACACATATATATATATTTATATATATAATTTTAGTTTTCATAATATATAAACTAAGGGTGCGCCATATACATTATATATATATATATATATATATATGGTTATATGTATGCACCTATATGTTTGAATCATAATCCAAAATATGTTGGCCTAAAACAAACATCGGTGGTTAAAGTATTTTGTTGATATGATTAATTATATTCTCATGAATGTATGCATTACATAGAACAATTGTTTCACTACAAATC
Organism: Viscum album; assembly: GCA_963277665.1. NCBI lineage: Eukaryota > Viridiplantae > Streptophyta > Magnoliopsida > Santalales > Viscaceae > Viscum > Viscum album. The sequence goes on from OY728164.1 coordinate 694,798,405, forward strand.
ATTTGACCATATACACTATGAAACATAGGGTATGCCCATTTATTAAGACATGACCATTTATCAGTGCATTCTTGTGTACAAATGACATCTGTCTTAATTTAAAAATGGTAAATTTAAACTACGAATATTCATTTCCATGAATTGGGGATTTTGAAAATTAAGGAACTATCATTTTATGTGGTAACCCCATTACTTGAGTTTTTCAAATTAATATCACATGCACAAAGAATGTTTACTAGTTTATGCATGACGTTGGGAAAATTATTATTAAATAATAATATATGTATAATTATTTAGTCCAATTTCATTTCCATTTATCAGCGCATGAATTGAGCATGAATAATACCTATCTGAAGTTATAAACATGCAATGTAATGCATTGAATGTTTATCGAAGAGTTGTAATGTTATTAATTTATTTGTTAAATCAGACTATTAATTATTCATCACTTATGATAATGAATTAGGAATTTAATTATTTGGAGTGGTATGGAACACCCCAAAAAAAGACATAGAACTAGGTATTCAAAGTGGTATGTGACACTTTGGATACATGTCCTTATTAAACATATGATGATTGTATTGGAATAGTATGTTCTGGGTTTGGGATTGGTGAATGTAAGCCCTTCGTGTTGTGGTCTACTTACCGCAGACCGTCCAGGTTGGACTCCAGTTATAGAGGCTCTCTGGGATGGAGTCCGGTTACAGAGGCTCTTTGGGTTGGGGTTTGGTTACTGTTAGCCCCTACGTCTTGGCACGATGCCTTGACACAGAAATTAAAGTCTAACATTATACATTCTCTAATTATGTGTATGATAATTAATTAACCAAATGGATATTTAAATAGTAGAGTATCCATGTTTAAGATCCAATACATATGAGTATTAGAAATTTGAAAGCTAATTTCATGACATATGTACAACACTCAGTGATTTAGTATTCGATGTATGAAATTGAAGGTATTACCTTTACGTGCAACTCTTATTATTCATTACTTTTAGCTATTTAAATTGTGCTCTCAAATGCATATTTCATACATTTTTGAAACTTATTTTATTTATTACTCCAAATGAGCATGCCTATAATTGAATCATGTATCCTTATAATTCTATTAGCATGTTTTTAATTGAGCACTTTTATGATATGTTACATGTGTTAAAGCTTTTCTTAAAGAGAAATGTTTTATGGATGGTTTTAAAAATGTTTTCAAAAGTTATATTGGCTTGTTTTAAAACCCCTTATTGGGAATTCGTTTTCTCACCCTAAGTTTTTTTTTTAAAAAAATTCCGGTATAAGGTTTTATCTAAAGAAGCACGATAAGGGTAGCTAGATTCGTGGAACCTAAAACGAATTCAATCCTCTGTATGTGACATGATGTTTAAATATCAGTGCATGTTTTGTAAAAGAAATTACACATCACGATTCAAGGCACCAACTCCGGGTATTCTAGGGCCAAGTACTAACAGTTAGTATCATAGGATTCAATATAGAAAACTCTAGAAAACCAGAATAGAACAAAGGAAAACTTCTTTAAGTATTACTAAGTATGATGATTTCTTGAAAAAATACCAGTCTTATATCTATTTGAAGAAATCTGATAAAATTAGAACAATACTGAAAACTTTGTTATGTGTTACTAAGTATTAGTTTCCTTAAATTTTTAGATGGATGATTCATCATGCCTTCTGTCTCTCCCAATGGAAATGGTAGAAACTATAATGTCCATGTCATGTTCTAGGGGCTATGAGACTTTTAAAAAACTTAGGTTTTCCTGTAAACAAATACATCAGGTGTCAAACATCCCACACATCCTCCATCATTACCAAGGAATCAATTTGGTCTATTATCATATTTCATTTTCACAATTTGCAGCATATAGGAAAAGATGAATGTTTCCTGAATCCATTTTTCTAGGTTTCACATTGGCTGATAACTACTGAGCTGTATGTAAATTTCTTAAAGTTACTTTTGATGGTGACCATCGAGCGGCCTACCTATTCTAGGTCCTGAGTTTTAGTATGTATGGAGAACTCTATAACATAAATATTTTCAAGAATGATGTGGTGTATGAGACTTATAAGGATTTATTCTACTCTGAAATTTCTGACCTCCACACTTCTCATGCCATTCTATGGAAGGCCTTGTTATTTAGGTATAGGTTCAACCCTAGCTATTCAAAATGTGTCTGGGCGAAGGAAATCGAGCAGATGAATACTACGTTAGGGATCCACCTAAGGTCGTCAACACCCTACCATCGGTGGTGTTCTTGGTAAAGGGACCTCCTGAGTGACATGTGTTTGGTGTTGCTGTGGTTTAGGTACAAATATTATAGAATTTTGAGGACATTATTCTTCAAAGGGGGGAATGATGTGATTCCCTGATCCTTTTCAACATGTAATAATAACTTTTTATTATTTTTTAATTCAAAAAATCGTTCTCAAAATAAAACAAGACACATAATATTAATAAACCCCTGGAATTGTTAAATCCTAAAAGGGTAGAAAACCATAGTTAGATTAAGAAACTAATATAAAATCCAAGAAGTGCCATTAGGAGACCTACTCACACAACGAAGAGGCCGAGCAGGTAGCCCTCGTCACTTTTACCAACCATAAAGATAAATGTGATTGCTAGGGGAATTGCAGAAGTACTAAGTATAGAAGGAATATAGATACCCATATTGGTAAACCGAACCAACATAGATATGAGATACCAAAAACATGTTTGTATAAGGTGTTTTTGACCGTTAAAAATACTTGGGACCATTTTATAGGTGTTGGAGTTCAAAATGAAGTAACCATCAGAGTTTTAGTCAAATGATCATTAGTGTTTTATTAAATGGATATATTTATAATATAAAAACAGTTTCATGTAAAATAAAAATATAAAATTTATATTGTTAATTTAGAAGTACATTTTAAAATAACTATTTTTTTATTTCGGAATTATTAATTAATAGAATATTTTAATAATAATTATACTAACATAAAAATACAACTAATTTTTTTCTTTTTTTCCAAAATGACACTCTCAGACACACACACATATGCACATGTAAACTAGATTTGAGTTATAATTATATTAAAGTAACACTATAATTTTATGACATTGCGAACTATTGCATTGAAATATTATTACGTTATTACATATGAGAACTAATATTGAATATATTATATGAATAATTACAAGTGTTTTATATATTGTATACTTATTATAAAATTTGATTAGATTAATATATAATAACATTATTAACATTTAGGATTTTTTTAAAAAAAATTATAAATATGAGATATCACTATTTTAATTGAATGATTAAAATTATACATGTCAACGTTCAACAAGAAAAATTATTGTTAATTTAAATCATATCATATTAACATTTATGTTAAAAAGTTTCAAAATTACAAATAATTTATAAAAATTATGATAATTATTATTTTGATAACACATTTTCAATTGTCAATTATTAATTTCATTTATAATAACATTAAGAGTATATAATATAAGATATATAAATACATGTTTTATAAAAGAATTTATTAATAACGACTTTTACTTTTAATTTATTATTAGAAAGTTTTAGTGGGTTATTAGTTTAATATATATATATATATGTATAAATTTTGACTTATTTAAAATTTGATATAATAATTGAGATATAATAATAATGGGTTCTTAAAATAACAAAAAATTGGATGAAATCCCGTATGGGATTTATGGTCTATGATTGAGGGTTCTGATTCCTAGAAACACATTGTAGGATTTCGAGAAAACCCGAGGGTAGGGCATGGAGGAGGTTTAGAATGGGGCGAGCTCGGTGGTGGCGTTGAGTAGGGTCTGACATCGGTGTCGGGTCTCGAGGAATGGGAGTCTCGGCCTCGGTTTTAGGGGGCGTTGTCCAGGTCGAGTCGAGGCGCGAATGAGGGATGAGCTACTGGGAGGTTTCTGTCTGGTGAGGTCGGGGACAAGATCGTTGGTCGGGGACAACGTGCTGAGCTCGGATGCGGGTCCGACCGAAGCAACTATAGGCGTTCTAGGTGGTGAGGGATTCATTTTTCCATACCTAGTAGGTTAGTTCTTCTCTCCGAATCTCCTTCAGATTTATGTTTTGTATTTTTCTTATTCTCAGTTTTGTCAGTCCGTGGGTAGGTATTATTTTTATGGTTTTAATATAAACTATCAATGATTGAAACAATCTATTTGACAAATTTTTTATTATAGAATTTATATATTCTATTTTTTAGTCTGCATCAACTCACACAGCTTTCAAGGCTTGTTTATGTTTGTCTGTAATTGACTTTGGGATGATCTAGTTGTTGTCATTCTATATTAATATTGTTCATTCTTTTAATGGTGGGGTGTGCATTTGAGCTTGCACAACAAGCTTGTTTCATTCCACTGTTTATACCGTGGCTATTTTGGTTATAAAAATCCTTTATTGAAAGATAAAATGGGAACTTTTCACCCTTAACCTCTCTGTTTTTTCCTCCGCACTCAACTTCCAGCAGACCCCAACATGTCTCCTCTGAGATTTCCAACATTCTATCGAGTTCCTCTTCATCCTGAAGCTTGGGCAGGGGATTTATATTGACTTTATTGGGTGGAGTTATATATTCATGTACACTTGTATATATATGCTCTTGATGTTGAGTTTGAACCCTTTATTACCAGATTTAGAGCTTCAGGGTCTTTTAGTTATGGGGTATTAATAGATATGAAGCATGAAATCCCCTTGCAAGCTTATTTTCGTACCTCATATAAATAATCGGTTATATATATATATATATATATATATATATATATATATATATATATATATATATATCCCCTCATACTTACATAAGCCCCTGTTTGTTTAGATTTTGAGATTTCTAAACCTGATATTCGAAGTTAATTTAAGTACCTAAAACCTACGAAGAACCATATTTTGTATGAAACATTTACCTAATTGTGTATGTTTCTATATATATACATATATATTTAATGTTATACTTATTGGTTTATTTTTAACCTGAAATAAGATTTCCTAAAACTGAGTTTCGGATATCAAATAATGCTATAAAGCATTAATTAATGGTAAGGCATAAAAATTTGTCTCAAATATTTATTTATTTTATGATATTATGTTTTATGATGTAATGGAAAATAAAATTTATTTTCAAACGTCTTTTTATCAAAAATTTATTCATGCAATGGAAATAGTTTTTTTCACTTTTTCTAATGAAAATCATATTAGGAGATTATATGTTTTATTTAATGTTAAATTTTAAGTTATGTTTGTGTAAGGGTTATTTTAATTTATAATTATTTTCTGATAGACACTTATGATCTTCAAAATATGTGTTTTAAAATAGAAACCTGTTTGTGTAAGGGATTGATTTCTTGTAGGTGTTTTCTTTTTATGGTTTTTGTTTCTTGTGAAAAACCATATTTACACACTTTATATATACGAGTATGTATATGTTCATATACAAACATATATAAATATATGGGTTTCCATCCATAAACTATTCTAGAATTATAAACATTTTTTACCAATGTTTAACCGATACAAGCAGTACTTGTTTGGTTATGAAATTCAAAACCCATACACTTAATTATATTTTTATATGGTCATCTATAAGGTGCATCTATGTTTTTAAATGGTTAAAAGATTATATGTGTTAATATTTTTAAGGTCGGTAATTAGATTTGTATTCATTTAATATGGTTTTTAATTATGCAAAACCAAATATACACTTAATGTATATTTAGACATACACACCTAATTCAATCCATTTTTATTTTATGTTATTAAAGTTGATTTATAATCATTAAATAAATACTTGGATGCGAATAAAGTATTGGGTTCAAATGGATTGATATATTTATTACACATACTCCTATATAGTTTTAATCCAACCTGTTTTAATTCTATCGAGCATTTATTTGCAATGATGATTTTAAAATGTATGTGAAATTTATTTATTAATTTATAAAATAACTATTTTATGGTTTTTAAGGATTTTCATTTGCTTAAAATGTGAATTAATTTTATGATGCTAAGGGTTTTTTATTATTAAAAAAATTAAATTTCTTGTATGATGTTAATATACATATATATATATATATATATAATTTTAGTTTTCAGAATATGTAATCTAAGGGTGATACATATACATATTTTGTGTATATATATATGGTTATGTGTATGAACCTATAATTTTGATCTATAATCCAAAATAGGATGGCCTAAAAAAATGTCAGTGGTTAAAGTATGTTGTTGATATGATTAATTAAATTTTCATGAATGTATGTCTTACATAGAAAAAATGTTATACTGAAAATCAGTTGACCATATATGCTATGCAACATAGGGTATGACCATTTATTAAGACATGATCATTTATCGACGCACACTTGTATACAAATGAAATCTTTCATAATTTAAAATTAGTCATTTTAAACTATGAATATTAAAACCCCGAATCAAGGATTTTGATAATTAAAGAACTATAATTTTATGTGGTAACCCCATTACTTGAGTGTTTCAAATTAATATCACATGCAGAAATAATGTTTAATAGTTTATGCGTTTCATTGCGAAAATTATTATTTAAATAATAACAGACATATCAGGATTTTTCCCAATGTCATTTCCATTTATCATCACATGAATTTAGAATGAATAATATATATCTGATGTTATAAACATGTAATGTAATGCATTGAACTTTTATGTAAGTGTTGCAAAATTATTAATTTATGTGATAAATCAGAATATTTATTATTCATCTCTTCTGATAATGAATTAAGAATTTAATTATTTGGAGTGGTATGGGTCACCACAAATAAAAGATATGGAATTAGGTATTCAAAGAGGTATGTGACACTTTGGATACATGACCTTATTAAACATATGAGAAATGTATTAGACTAGTATGTTTTGGGTTGGGGACTTGTAAAAGTAAGACCTCAGAGTTGGGGTCTGGTTACAGTAGACCATCCAGGTTGGATTTTGGTTATAGAGGATCTCTAGAATGGAGTTCGGTTACATAGTCTCTATGGGCTGGGGTCCAGTTACAGTTATCCCCTAGGTCTTGGCATGAGGCCTTAACATAGAAATTAAAGTCTGATATTATACATTCCCTCATTATGTGTATGATAATTAATTAACCAAATGGATATTTTACTAATATAATATCCATGGTTAAGAGCTAGTACTTATGAGTATCAGAAAATAAAATTCTGATGGCATGACATATGTATAATACTTAGTGATTTAGTATTTGATGTATAAAATTGAAGTTATTACCTATACTCACAACTCTTATTATTCCTTACTCTTAGATATTTAATATGTGCTACCATATGCATATGTTATACATGTTTAGAAAGCCTTTTATTTATTACCCCAAATGATCATTCCTATAATTGAATCATGCATCCTTATAATTCTATTGGCATGTTTTTATTGAGAAATTTTATGATATGTTACATGTGTTATAGATTTACATAAAGATAAATGTTTTATGGAAATTTTTAAAGAATGTTTTCAAAAGATATATTCATATATTTTAAAACCCCTTACTCAGAATTTGTATGCTCACCCTATGTTTTGAAAATAAGTTTTTCAAGTAACGGGTTTTAGCTGAAGAAGCACGACAGAAGTAGTTGTTTTCTCGGAACCTAAACCGAATTTGATCCTTTTTATGTGATATGATGTGTAATTATCAGTGAATGTGTTTTGTAAAAACATTACACATCATGATTCAAGGAAATGACTCCAGGAATTCTTGGGTCGGGTCCTGAAAATCATTGCTCACTACTATATCTGGACACAACTAACTCTGGTCCTTGATTCATCACAATAGACTACATACCCAATGCCCTATTTAAGTTGTCTCAAGATGGGGGAACTCTTCAGTCTCTACCTCAGTTCATGGAAACTCTGATGGAATCTCTCCATCTATATGAAAGGATGATCTTTCATTGTCAAAGCTAACAAGGGTGATGCTACTCTAGAAAAGTCAAGTATGAATCTCCAATAGTACCCAGCCAACCCCAGGAAACTCTACACCTCAGTCACACTCTTGGGTGCCTCCCATGAAAGCACTACCTCTATCTTCACCATGTCCATTAAAAATCCAACCTCTAAGATAACATTTCCCTGAAAATGGACCTCCCAAATCCATAATTCTCACTTCGGGAGGTTACCATAATGCTGGTGCTCTCAGAGTGCATTTAGGGTTATCCGCAGTTGTGTAGCATGTTCCTCCTTTGTCACTGAGTACACCAAGATATGATCAGTAAATAATACCAAAAAACGATCGAGGTAAGGCTGGAAGATTATATTCATGAGTCCCATGAATACTTTTGGGGTGTTGTTCATGCCGAAGGAAATCACCAAGAATTCGTAGAGGTCATATCGACATCTAAAGGTTATCTTCAGTATGTCTCCATCTCTTACTCAATGATGATGATAGCCTAAAATGAGGTCGATCTTCAAGAACCACCTAGATACCATTAGCTAATTGAAGAGGTCATGAATCCTCAATAGTGGATACTTGTTCTTCACAGTCACACGGTTTAGGCACCATAAGTCTATGTGTAGCATCAATCTCTTGTGTTCCTTCTTGGAAAACAAAACCAGGGCTACCCATGGAGAAACATTAGACCTTACAAACCCCTTCCTCTACATGTCTTCATGCTGTACCCTGAACTCACAAAGCTCCGCATGAGAAATCCAATATACAGGTGCAGATATCAGTGCTGTCCATGGGTGCAATTCAATTAATAATTCTACCTCCCCATGAGGAGGTAGTCCTAGGACATCTTCTGGAAATACATCCTCATACTCATCCACCTCTATAGGAATTCTCAGTCTCCCTTCATCTACCATATCGAGGGTGAGGCTAGCCATCTGGTGAGTGATAGGCTGCACCCATCTCTGAGAAAGTCCAACTGGTGCTGTAATGGTTCCCATATCTCCAATTAATGAAAACCTTGTCCCATACTCATAGACACACTGTAATTTTCAACTAAAACAATCAATATGAGAATGGATATTGGATAACATATCCATACCCAAGATGACGTCATAAGGCCTCAATGCTGCTACTAGGAGATCACAGCCGAAGATCTCACCTCTTAGAGTAATCTCACACTATCAGAACCAATGCATAATCGTCGACTCCACTCCCATAGGAGTCTCTAATTATAAGTATTAATTCAATGACTCCACCTGAATCTCAGAGATCTGAACGAGAGTCTTGAAAAAGAAGGAGTGAATTGAACCTTTGTCTATAAAAAATGCATCTATGGTGGATTAGACATAGATCATACCAGTAATCATCTCTGCAGCACTGTGGTCATAGGCCTCCATAACCTAAAGCTATCCCTGCCCCTATCCACCAACTCCTGTAGCATAGGGTGGACATATTGGGGGTGGTAGTGGTGGTACCTTAAATTTTCATCCACTTCCTATCACTTTCCCTGCTCCAACGCCATGTCTGCCGCCCCATGGATCTCCTCACTTCAACTTTTATTGATATCTCAGTGGTCCCTTGACCACCTTATGGTAATCCGCACTAGAAGTCGGTCAATCACGATCCATGTCCCCCTATCCACCATAAGAGTAACAAAATATAGTCCTCATATGGATTCCTCTCCCTTGTGAGCTCCACACCTCTAACACTACATCCTCGGGTCATCATCTGGATGTTTTGGACCATTTGGGCCTCTTCTTTGTCTGCCTACTGCCTACTGCAGATGAATCATATAGCTGTCCTCTAGTGGTGGCTATCACCATCGGTGCCTTCTCAGTAAGGAAGCTATCGATTAGTAGGGATTGCTCTAGCACCCCATCTTCCGTCGAGATGTTTAGAAAAATCATTGACTCCCTTATATCCCACTGGAGTCCCTACTCAAAGGTTTTATCCCCAAATTAAGGGTCTTATACCTTGTCGGTGGAGTAGCATGAGAGGTTAGTAAAACTCACCGAGTATTGGGTCACAGTTAGAATTCCCTTCTAAAGGTTCATTAAATCCTGAATACGCACTGAGCATAGTGTCTCTTATACCAACCCCTCCCTAAAGAGTCTCTCAAAGTCCATCTAGACAAGGGTCACCTCCTCGTGTGACTGGAGCGTCATGCTCCACCACCTCCCAGTCAGGCCCTGAAAAAATCTACTGGCTAGAACTACTATCTGGTCTTCAGATATCTCTACTAGGTGAAAAAATCAAGTAATTACCTATAGCCAATCCTCAGCTATCTGAGGATACATCTCACCAAAAAAACATTGAGGCCTCTATCTCTGGAGCTAGTTCAACACACTCAGTCAGCGTTCATTATCTGATATTGGTGCTAATATCAACTGTTTCTCTCTGGGTGGTGGTGGTTCTGGTACACCACTCGATGGTGCTAGCGTTGTAAGTAGTCCCTACACCGACACCTCATTACTCAGTGGACTATTGTTGTGATGCTTCACAGGAATCCTGGTTGGCTGTCTTCATGGAGCCCTCCTATAGTTAAACAGATGTTCCACGGTCAATAAGTTATACCTGGTGAGGTGACTCAAAAGAGATCTATATAAAAACATTCTCAAAACACATGAAACTAGTTTATTCATGTATCAAGATGGAAAATCAAATTCAGGGTCCTAGTTTATGGATATGTTGGCCACTACACCAACACTGGACTCCATAGCCTGAAAGCCCAACTCAATACACTTACCACTATTGCCTCATAAAAAACATGGACTCTATGTTCTTCTGGTAGAACTTACCGCCCATTGATACCACTTTGTCAAGTCCCATCCCATAGGGCCAATGACGTGACTACCCAAAGCCCACCTTCCATAGGTCATGGGCTGGTGACTAGCACCGGAAAGGCATAACCCAAAAAGGTAAGGCATTGTCTTTAAACCACTACCCATAGAGACAGGGCATACCACACAATGCAATCCAAAAAGGAATGAAAGTAGTACAAACAACACGAAGTAACACTACTGAGATTAAAGAGTGTAAACAAATAGTAAATGGGATAGAATATAAGACCAACTGAAAGGAATGTACAAAAAAAGATGTACCATCCCTGGAAATCATCCGCCAAGGATCCTACATGAAGTTTAGGTTCAACTCTTTGTTCGATTTCTCTGCATCACACCATGTCTATCATTCCACCTTCCACCAACATCTAGTCTTGACTCCCCAAATTCCTAGTCAAGGCTGTCCATTGTCTGCACAAGGAACAATAGTGGTGGGTGAAGCTCATGTAGGGGTGAGTATAACAATACTTAGTAGGGACTTTGAGACCTCCAAAGGTCTCTCAGTAATTAATGAAGGAAAACACCACAGAGGAAGATAACACATAGGTAATACCACCAAGAAATATTTAAAATGCATAGCATAAAGAAATAGACATAGCTCACACCAGGTATAACATAGGTACATTACTAAATATGAGTATTTGTAAAGATAAATCATCTTGTTCTATCGAGAATCTCTATTGTTTACCCACACAGGGTCGCTAGGTGCTAACTATTAAAGGATATCTAAGTGCTGGCCCATAAAGGATCACTAGTTAATAACCCACAGAGGATTACTAGGTGATGACTAACACAGGTTCTCTAGGTGATGACCCACTCATGATCACTAGGTGTTGACCCACACAATATCACAATTCATTCTTCACGTCACACCCAGCCACTAAATTCTTGAACATAACACGCTTGATTTCCAGAGGATCCACTATTCAAGATGTCAGCCATAGCTTGAACACCATGAAGTCCCACATAGATTAACCCCAAAGGAACATCTCATCATAAGGGTCCCATCCCAAGAGATGGTGTGTTGTTTGGACGCTCGGTCTGTAAGTTATATGATTTTTAGTAAAAAAGGATCTGTTGGATTCGAATATGATCCAAGATGGACATACTCCAACATCCACCAAAACTCATGGGGAGTATCTCAAAAGGACCTCCTCGTTCCAAGGGTCCTATTTCTGTAGACGGTGCATCAATTGGACGCATGGTCTGCAAGTGATGATCGTTTTAGTGAAATGGGGTCGGTTGGGTCTGGGCTTGGTCTGTCTTTGTTAGGCCGACCCGAATCGACCTTGTTCAGGGGTCCTGCATGGGTCCCACATGAGACCGGCCCAGCCATACCATTAGGCCCGCGGGTCAGATTGGTAGGATGAGTCCGACCTAACTACGGGTCTGTCCCGGCGGCCCGGGTTTGGCCTGACAGCAAGGGTTTGGCCCGACGATGTGGGTCTGGCCCGCTGAGCTATGGGTCTGACCCACCCATCTATGACAAGGTAGAAAGATGCTTCCGACCTCTCTCTATCCCCACAGACAATGCAGAGTGGTCTCCTTGCATGGTAAAGCGACCACAACGGCTCCACGTAGCTGGCCAGGCAAGCCGACCATTTCACAGGCACACGGATCGGGTCTTCATGCCACCAATGTTCCTGAGAGGCCAGAGCGGGCTACTCCTCCACATGGTACTTAGCCATCCTCTTCCTATAGCTGCCACCATGGGCCACCGCTGGTGTCAGTGTGCCGGTGGTACCATTAATGTCCCACTAGAGACGCTATGGTGGTCCATTTCTAGAGTCGCTTACATCTATGGAATTTCTAGGCCATCGCCCTCATTGTGATGGCCTCAAAATGACTTTCTCATTGTCTCGAGAAGTCATCCACGAAGAAAACACAAAAAAACAACCATGGTGGAGGGTCTAGGACTTGTTTGGGTTGACCAGTTCCCTCCACATTAGAGTTTAAGCATGTGGGAATGTATTGATCTACACAGTATCAGTATAACCCCAATTCAAACCCTTTAAAAAATCCACCCAAAAGAATGAGTGATTCATAGATCAACCTCTTAGTCGGTTGATCCATGTTCATCATATATTTGTATAAATGAGTAAGAAATCCTCACATACGTAGAACATATAAACCCCTAACTTGTTGGTGTTTGATGAAAAAGTGTTCACCCTCGAGGTTTCATGTTTTCGATGTCACTTCCGGCTCAATTATTTGAGGCTCGTCAAAGATGATGAAGTCTCACCAACAATCATCATTCTTCATTGGAGAGAAAAACTGTCAGTGCTTAATCATAGAATCCCTGATGTTTAATTCCCCATTATCCCACGTATTGGTTTAATAAAAATAATAATGTCATTGTGTATCTATTACACTGCGACATTGCATCGTTAAACTGTTTCATTTATGAAACAATGTCACTATTACACTAACATTATAGCATAGTTACACTTCATGATACATTCCATTAATGAGCCTCAATAATGTGTCTTGTCATCACATGTTCATTGCACCATAGCATCGTCATCCGCCACCCAATGATGAGTAAAGAAATTGAATAATTCCTTTAAATTATTTTATTATTTTTCTTGACAAGTCCAAAAAATAACTTTTCCACTTAGCCCCTGTCGGCTGAAGTTAATTCATTTTTTGGAGAATCCCATCATTCTGAATTCAACGGTGCCATCTATTTTTTTTTGCAATCATCGATTCAATATATAGAAAATCCCACTCACACATTTACTAAATGTACATTACAAAAAGTTCAAAATTCTATTCCGGGATCTCTGGGCCTCATAATCACATGCCATCAGAGCGTAAGGTATTAAAATGATTTCATATAATTAAAAAATTAAACATAATTTCTGAGACATTACAGTAAAGGGGGATCACACATATTGTATCCACATAAAATAATTATTTTCTTGTCGTTTATGTGGTATTGGATTATATCCAATCCATACCAAGGACTAGATACTCTTTTTTGGTAGCAAACCTTGTAAGTAATTGTGTTCCTGTAGATGTGAGAATATTTTGTTTTTAGTAATGTGATAGATCTTTAATAAGTGGTGAAATTTGTTGCAAGAAAAGATAACATAAAATAAAATACATCATTGATTGACACCATACCCTCTCATTGATTCATTGATCTATGTTGGGCCTTTACAAGTTGTATAAAACTGAAAGTTCAAATCATTTTTTCTTTTATGAAGTCATTGAAGAGAATATGTGATAGAAAATTTGAATTATATGAACAATATAGAGATTCTAATATTCGATGGGATAAATAATCATATCTAGAAGTATATAATGTTCCTTATATTGTGTCTCTTGGGTATGATATTTTGGAATCTTCTATAACCGGATTTCCTCCTCATGTTGATAATAATCCCCTTACATCAATGGATAATAATAATATAGAAAATGATAAAAGAGATAATATTTTATTGTCCTCGTCACTTTCTGAATGTAATTTTTTAAGAGTTAATGGAGATTAAACATCTAAATTTTTCTAGGTATAGATGAAAAACATTTATAAAGTTATTATGAATGTGAAAAAGAAAAGATAAAAATCTAAAGATATGTTTTACGAATTCAAAAAGGGTAATTGTGAATCAATTGGTGACTTCTTTATGTGTGTGAATGATATTTCTAGCATCAAAATATGGCTTAGTGAAATGTTAGAAGACACAACTACTATTGAAAATATCGTGACAATCAATTCTTATAAGATTTATTTTAATGTTTCATATTTGAAATATACTGATCCTAAAACCATTTATATGGATGACCATTATATTACCATCATTAATTATGAAATGATAAGTTAGATTATGAAAGAAAAAAAAATAAAATTTGGTTAAGAAATGTCCTTCAAGGATACCATGTAAGAAAAGTGTAAGAATATTTTTGAAGTATAAGAATCATGCGTCTTAGAGACTGAAAATGAGGAATTTAAGAATCTTTATTTATTTTTCTCATTGTTCTCTAAAAATGGGAAAAGATGTACAAGATAGTATAAAGGGAAGAATACCTTGAATGTTTTTGAATGTGGAGCTATTGGAAAATTTTATATAAATTTTCCATTAAAAAATAATGAGGAAGATAGTAAGTATGTTTAAATGGGATCAATAAGATCATGGAATAAACATGATGATATGTATAAATTATTTTTAATGGGAAAGGGTACGAATTTATCAAAATACAAAAGGATAAGCATTTTTCCTAAAGATGATGAGGATAAGGATAGTGAATATAAAGCCAAAAAGTTTACTAAAATTTCTGGAGAAAAAAAATTCATTTAAAAAGATAATGAAGAAATGTTCATGAGTATTAGTTATAAAGTAGAATTAACTCAGCTTTGATATCATCAAAAAATAATTTTAAAGATTATTTGAGGAAGATATTAATAAATGAATGAAATATCATGAAGTTGAAAAAGAAAATTCCAAAAACAAACAATTAAGAATGTGTTCCGAAATATAATTTTATGTTTCTAGAATAATTTGATTATCTAAAGAAGTATATTTAGAAGGAAGAAAATAGGAAGAAACATCCTAAAGTAATATTTATGTTAATGGAAGATGATATGGAACTTCCTCACTAAAGGTTTTATAAATATGAGTTGGGAGTTACAATTTTCAATAATTCTATATTTGATGCTGGTGAAAGTTATGGAAATGTTAAAAATAATAAGGATCAAAATTTACCTTCCATGGTGGGAAATAATGTTGAAAATGGTCTTAAGAAGATGATGTTTGAAAAAATTATGTACTTGCAGAAGGATAAAAAGTTGAATGTTCAGACAATTTTAAAAATTATAATTCCATAAATAAATTTCATACTAATTTTTATATCAATATAGTTTGGAAGAAATAGAAATTGAAGAAAAATATTCTAGGAAATGATAGAATATTTGGGACCCAACAAGGTTTTTATGTGAATGAAATGAAAGTTGTTGAGGAAAATGATAATAATTCTAGACATTATGGAATTTATAGCGGAAAGTATTATTTCTATGAATATTAATTCTAATATGGTAGCTTTATACATATAGAAAATATGTGTTGGATGAATCAAAAATATTACAATTATTTCAATATTTTTAGAAGTAAAATCTCATGGGGGAGTTAACTCTCTTAAAGGAAGAAATATGAGAATGAATTGTTCAAATTTGAAAATAGGTTACAAATTTTGGGAAATATTTTTGAAAAATGTAAACAACATATAAATATTACAAAAGGGTGTCTTGTTTTATTTCTAGCACAAAAACATGTTTGTGAAATTATTAGAACCATATGTGAATAAAGATAATGGGAAGGAAAAATTATCTTGTTTTTGCAACCACTCTATATGATACCAAATGATAATGTACTTGGACCTTCAATATTGGATGTTTTTCTCACAGGATAAGGGATTTAACATTTTTTAAGAATATGAATGTCTAAAAAGAAAGAAAAATGATGTCTGGCAATGATGAATCCCATAGATTCAATGTTGTATGATCTATTATTATGGGGGAAAAATTTTAAATATAAGAAATATTTTTATGAGGATGGAATCAAATGAAACATGTTTATTTATTCATGACATTATGATGAAAGAAATAATTTTGTTTTTATAAAATATTTTTTATTAACAGAATATGGGAAGATGATAAAGCTACTAAAAGAGGATAATGTACAAAAGGAAACTTGTTCCAATATCTATATATTAAACTATTTACCTAAAAATTATTTTTTAGAAAAATGTCAAAAATTCAGGTTGAACTAATTTTGAATTTTTAAATAAAAAATTTATGTTATATTTATATATTTCAAATTCTAAATTTTATTATTATAATTTTTAAAATAATATTGAATTTTTTAACCAAAATCTATTTTTTTTGAAAAAAAGGCATTTTAAAACAATAAGTGTTCCTAGAATTATTCCAGATCAATTTATAATTTAAATTATTTTAATATAATTTTTTATATATTTAGATATTATATATTATCATTTTATAATGGCTGATTAAATTATTTTTAGAAAATATATATTAATTGTTTTAATAAATATTTTAAAAAGAACAATTCATTACAACATTAAACGCCGTTTATTAATTATCTTCATAATGTAATAATCATTTTTTGACTAATATAATTTTACATACAAGATTTTTTTTATTATAGTTTTCTTAATAATATTAAATTTATTTACCTCATCTCGTTTTTGTTTGGTATTGTGTGTGAAACAAGCTATTGATGCAGAAATTCATTTAGAGAAAATATATATATAATCCAAAATCATGGGTTTTTAAAATACCCCACCCCCAGACACACAGTATTAAATAAATTTTTATCCTCAAAATTTTAACCATCACATACTAATGAAAATATTTGATTGTATCAATAAAAACTAGTTATTACTCAAAGTATGATTTATAGAGAAATATTATCCTTAAAAAATTACTGAACATATCATTTCTGTGAAATTAAATTTTTATTGTTATCGATTTTTTCTACAATGATTTAATCTAAATGTATGTCTGGATGTGGTATCATTATTCTTATAATAGAAATATTTTTCCATGAAATATTGTAAAATTTATTCCACTGATGAATAGAAAATGTGATTTCCCTATTTTGTTTTTTATATAGTTCCTATGTGAAGATATGAAATCAACCTCCCAAATCACATCAAACTCATATAAATGAAGTATAATGATAATTTCATGAATAATTATCCCACAATCCTTGAAGAAAATTAATTATTCGTTTTATAATAATAATGATACCACTCATTGTTTTTTCAATAGCTCAATGTTTGTGAAAACATACTTGACATTAGAAATATAAAAATCTATAGTAATAAATAAGTGTATCCAGAACTACTTAATTGTCACAATATACTTCAAGATTATTTATTTAATGAAATTTTCCTCAATCCCATATTCTGAGAGACTGTTGGTGTCAATTTTCATCTTAATCCGTTGCATTAGTGCACTAGTTTTCATAGTTCTGAAATTCCTCACATCTAAAAAATTGAACCAATAGTGGGACCTTAGAAATAACATTATTTCTCTCCCTCATGTAAGATGATCTATTCTAATTTCATTGAAATAAGTTTTCTTTTATCCTTATTTTCCATAGATAAATCATCATACAATTTGTTTGACACAATCCATTGGATGTCTCTTGCCGCATTTTTTTAGATGAACTAAATTTAATCTTCATTCCTTCATCATCATTATCACTTAATCTTTAGTAAAACCACACTATTATTTTATTTATTTGATTTATATTTTAATGTCACACCCCTTCCATTTATATCATTTTATTTAATTTTGTTCTTGATCTTGTATCCTTGGGTAGAGGTTTGGATTTCATTCATCTCTTAAACATTTGAGCTTATTAGTTTTGGATGAAATTAGACAAGTACATAGGCAGTGCATGGTTAGTAGAAACCATACAGACTATCCTAGTTAATTTTTTGATAGGTCCTTTACTTTGATATAATCGACCACATAGTTTACGCACATTATTTCAAACCATGTGGGTTGTTTGTGTGGTCGGTTTCCTCTTATACAGTGGCTACCACACGATTGGCACACAATTTAGTAAACGGTGTGGATAAACCCTATGATCATCCTAGATCTATAATGCTTTTAAATACCTAATATACCCTTTCTTGTTTTAACCCAAATCAATCCCCCTTACATTGTGTTGTTTTTTGCACAAGAGGGGGTCCCAAACCCCATTCTCCTTGGATCATCCTCCACCATGGTGGCCTCTACAGGTTCTTGAAGGTGGGTTTTAAGGGATTTTTTCTAATATTTTCTTCCTTCTTTCCTCCCCTTTTGATTTCATGGTTTTCTCATGGTGGGGTCTGATTTTTCTGAACACTATAGGTTTGGATTAATGACATGGAAGTTTATTTTTGGATCTAAGGTGTGTGGATCATCTATTGGTCTCAGTTCTCCCTTCGCTAGAGGTTTCGTCTCATTCGCACACCATTGATGTATTTGTCTCCATACATCTCCTTGTTGATGAATTTCGTTGAATCTTAGGCTCTTCCATTTAATTTAAAAACACTATCTGTATACTTATGGTACCTTTTTTAGTTTATGATGATGACTACTTAATGGTATAAATTTTTAAAAAATGATTTATGAAGTGATTCTTCATATAGGCCTATGTATATATGCACGAAACATGTTTGATAAAAAAATTGATATTTAAAGGAAAAATAGGTTGGATCGTTATTTGTGTATTACTTGTGGTACATAGTAACTTTTATAGTGTAGTTTGTACGTGGTTTTGGAAGGACCTATTGGTCTTTAAATGATTTATTTCACCTTTGTAAATTTCGTTAAATTGTTGGATTTTGGTTGGTTTGAATGAATATGGAAATTTTGGAAATGAAAATAGTTATGGCTGTGCCCATGGAAATTTAGAGTGTGCCATTGGATTTTGGAACATCCATGAGTTCACAAGGTGAACACATGTATGGACATTCAAATGAATATGGAAAACTAAAATAATGATCTCTTTAAACCATATTTTCTCAATAGTTCATTGGTTTTTAAATGGTATATAGGTTCCTTGGTGTGATTTATAAAATTTATTTAAAATGTAATCTTTAGAGCTTTTCCCATTTTGAAATTGAGACGTTTTTTTGGTGACTGTTAGATATAAAGGCATGTTCAACACATTTTACAAGGATGTATTTTTTACCCAATGTTTGGAAAGGGTTTGTAAAAGTGGATGGATTTGGAAATCCTAAATGCTTAATTGGATTTGTGAAGAAAGAAGATATATCATCTTGTTGTGTTAATGTTTTAAAGCTTTTCTAATCAATTGTGATTCATAGTGATGAAGGACCAGTTGGTACATTATTTTTTTTGGAAATGAAATTTGGTTTTGGAAGTGTAAATTCCTGATCAGAATATCTAAATGATTTTTAAAAATGTATTACAATACAATTTTATTTGACGGTCAGATTGGCACTTATGAAAGGTTTTTATACGATGGGAAATTATATATAGGGATTTCCCTGAAAGGGTTATTATATAGTGGTGTCAAATTTTTGGGGAAGGCAAGTGCAGTGATAGAAGGGAAGGCGAGTCACACATGTGAGGGCCTCCTACAGACACAATGTACTATTACCATGGATTTCATAAATTTCATTTAAAGGGTCGAGTGATGGTTTCTTATCAACCCTAATTAGAAGGGTTGGTACCCCTTGGATGTCTTAGAGGCCAGGTGGGTTATTCCCCTAATGAGGCTACATTATAGAAGTTAGTTTTCTATTGAACTTGATGATACACCATACGCTATATGGTGAGTCTGATTTGAGTATGTCCAGGTATCACTCTAGGGGAATTTAAGAAAATTACATGGTTATTACCTATATTTTTTTATTCAATTTTTTGTTTCACGTTTGATATTAAACGTTCTAGTTTCATATTCCTTTATTGATTCTATTTATTTTATGTACAAACCTTTTTTAGTAACATGAATAGTTTGAGGGTTGGGTTAGTTTTCAAAGAAAAAGTGGAATTGGAGATTGAAACTAATTTTTGAATGTGTAAAACAACATGTGTTGTCATAAAATTGAAACTTTTTGAATGTTGTGTTTGTTTTCATAAAATCAATTAAAGTCCTATCATTATACATAAATTTTCAACCAAGTGTTTATAGACTATTTTCTGGGAGAGGAAACATATGGATTCTAGGGTGGTTACCTATTGAGATATTAAGCTCAAACCCTACTCGTCTTAATGGTGGTTTGGTTTTGTATTTAGGTTCTATTTTGTTCAGTTGTACTTCATGCTTGGATTAGTTTTTGTATTTATTTATGATCAGTTGTTGGTTATTGTTGTGTTCTCATTTTGTTAGATTATTTTTTGATCCGAGATATTCATTAGAAAAAAATCATTCCGTATAGTGCATACATTGATGCCTGAAACTAGGATTGTTGAGACTTGGGTGGTAGGTATGGGGAGATCATCAAAAACTCTTCCTCATTCTGATTCTCAATTTACAAGGTATAGTCTGTGTTTTGAGTCTTTTGTCCTTATTTTTGATTGAGTTATTGCAATGGAGGCGATTCAATGTCATTTTGTGCTCACAAATTGAGTAGTGGCCCCTATGATGTCTAAGTGAATGGTTCAAGGATCTTCTGGTTATTATTTCTCACTTGGGGCATGGCCCACTACCATGTATCCTGGTTAGGCATGACTACTAGTTCCTCATTCCAATAGTTTTTCATGAGTCATGTTTTTTTGTCTTGGTTTAACTATGAAATAATTTAAAATGATTTTTTTTGAAAATGAAATTATATACTTATTGATTTCTTTAGATTGGAAAAATTGATTAATAAAATAGAAAGTGATTTTGGTAAAAAATTTGATGAATGGTTGAGATTGAAAAAAAAATCTAGTCTTCCCCTTGGTATTATTTATGAATGTTCACATATGTGTGGGTAAGTATGTAATGTGTATGTTGTCATATGTGAATGGAAGATACAAGTGGGAGTGGATGTGTCACGACCCGTCCTCGGGGCCCGTGCCGTGACTACCCCAAGCCCGCCTTCCATAGGCCAGGGGCTGGCGACTAGCACCAAAGGCGTAAAATCCCGATAACTGGGAAGGCATTGCCTTTATAAAAGAAAACAAGAACTACAGAGTACAAGCGGAAATAAAACACTAAGTATAAAAGAAAAGCTGAAAAGTAAATGGGCCAGAATAAAAACCCCAAAGAAAGTACAACTAAAACTAAACAAAAATACAAACAGCTGGAAGAGGGAAGCATCTCCTGGGTCGTCCTCCTCGGGTCCTACCTGAAAGGTAGGTACAGATAGCGCAGCTCCTGGTCATCCACCACAGATCCTACCTAAAGGGTAGGTATAGATAGCCTCCTCCACGCTCTCATCCGTCAACCTCCTCTGTGAGTCGTCTCGTCACGTAGTCCACCTCTGGGTACTGACTCGTCGTGTAGTGCACCTCCGGGTACCGACTCGTCGTGTAGTCCACCTTCGGGTATCGTCCAGTCCTCGAACACTCGGCCTCCATCAGCACTGCCCATCGTCTGCAACCAACACAATGAGGTGCGGGCATATCTCGTGCAGGGGTGAGTATAACGATACTCAGTAGGGACCCCGAGACCCTCAAGGACTCACTAAACCAACAAGGATAACCACAAGAAGATCTCAATAGATAACCTCTACTTAGATATATGCCCATACATATACCTAAGTTATCAAGTAACCCATCTCAATCATGAGGAAACACAAGGATTGTGAAATCAACGGATAACCACTACCCAGGTATATGCCCATACATATACCTAAGTTATCAAGTGACCCATCTCAATCATGAGGTAAACACAAAGGTCAAAAGTCTCAGCTCAAACCAGGATTTTCATTTATCGAAACCGTAACTGCTGAAGAGCTCCATCTCTGGAGTGTACAGTGGTCCTGTCACGACTCCGAGGTACTGATCACTAACCTAAGACTGCTGAGGTACTCCTCCTGTCGAGTACTGCGGGCCTACCACCTCACACAGTAGTGCTTCCCGCCGGGGTCTGCCACTCAAACACAGTAGTGCTCCCCTCTCATAGCCTACAGAGGTACTCCTCCTGTCAAGTACCGCGTGTCTGCCACCTCACATAGTAGTGCTCCTCCGCTGTGGTTCTGCCACCTCACAAAGTAGTGCTCCCCACTGGGCTACGTAAGTCACTCCGAATCAAATCGGACAAGCAGTCTTCAGGTCTCTGCCGACTACACGGTCTCCGTACTCCGTACGCTCATCTCCGGGAGGGTCCGCTCCACGATCTAGAAGTCGATACTCCAAGTATCTCAAAGTCCCACGAAGAAGTATCTCAAAGGACCGCCTCGTTATAGGGGTCTCAACGCAACAGACGGCGCGTCAATCGGATGCCCGATCTGTGAGTTATTAGCCTTTTTCGTCCCAGGGGCCCAGTT
Source organism: Viscum album (assembly GCA_963277665.1). Lineage (NCBI taxonomy): Eukaryota > Viridiplantae > Streptophyta > Magnoliopsida > Santalales > Viscaceae > Viscum > Viscum album. The sequence continues at coordinate 694,821,172 of OY728164.1, forward strand.
GGTTTCGTGAGTGAACCAACCCGGCCGTATCTCAACTGTACCCCAAACTCCCATAGGGTATACTCATAGGGACTGATACTCAACGTGATTAGTAACATCGCTGACGGTTTGTCAAAAGGACGTCTGGTCTGAAATATATCAGCTTTTCCGTTCCAAGGGCCCGGTTGGATTTCGGTGCGATCCAACCCGGCCACTATCCATCTGCATCCAATTATCGGGCGGAGGATGCCAAAAGTTCCGTATCATCAACAGGAACTCAATGCAACAGATGGCGCATCAATCGGACGCCCGGTCTGAGAGTTATTGGCTTTTTCCGTCTCACACCCACCCTGGGAAACTCCTCAGGAGGTCACCCATCCTGATCACTACTCTAGGCCAAGCACACTTAACTATGGAGTTTTAACCACGTAGGCTCCCGCAAAGGAAGGTGCACCTTGAGTATAGTATACCGAAACGACCGTCTCGATCCAAGGATCGCGTTGCCGCTGACGGGGAGTCGTTTGGAGGCCCGCAGCCCAAGATACGGTCATTTGACTGAAAGTGGTCCGAAACTGGGGGTCTGGGCCCGGGCCGACCCCCCCTGGGTCGGCCGAACCGGGTCGACCCGCCCCGGGCGGCGACCCGACCCGATGACCCGGCCCGGCTCGGAAAACCCGGCCCTGCCGGAGGCGCGGTCCAGCGCGGCGGCGCGGACCGGCACGACGGCGCGACCGGGGCGCCGTTCGGGTGCCACGCGCGGGGGGCAAAGCCCCCCTTTGAGAACCGCGACCCCTTAATTGGGGCCGCTTTTGAGACCCGGCCGAGGGAAATTAATTCCCCCGGTCTCCACTGTCCGGCCGGCCCGCACTGGCCGGCCGGTTTCGCCAGCAAGGACCGGCGACGGCCGGTTCTTCCTTTGCCGACACCGGCGGCTCGGTGCCGGCCGACCGGTCATCTTGGTCCGCCGCGGCCCGGAACCGGCCGCGGCCTATGCCGTCCGGCGCGATGCGACGACATCGCTTCCCTCGGTCGCGGCCCCGCTCCGGCCGCGGAACCTTTGACTTTCTTCGACGCGACGCGACGGCGTCGCGTTCTTGGATTTCTTTCCACGGCGCGGCGCGACGGCGCCGCGCAATAATTGTCGTGTGATTCCCGCATGGTGCGACGACACCACGCCATCTCGTTCCATCTGCAAGGAAACAATTATGAACATAGGATGGGGGTTCGGCCATGTTGGTGCAGTCCGGGCCCCCCTCTCGTTAGACAATAACATTTAATCCTTTATCCTCAAAGTTCGACATTCTAGAATTAAGAATGGAAAATAAATAAATAAAATATCAACAATCTCCTACCTCGGATTCAAGAGCAGAGCATGCCAATCAAGCCGCCGAAGACTAGCGTCGTGGAGGTTGGGCGTTGCGAAAATCGAACGTCGTTTCCGTTGACGTCGAGGTGCGTCCGAAGAGGTACGTTGCTGGAGAATCTTCGTAAGCTGACGGAGATAGTCCAAGGAAAAAACGGTGTCTCCTTTCGTTGACATGAGAAGAAGATCGAAGAAGCGGCGTCGTCGATCTTCGGAAACACACCGGCTACGAAGAAGAGAAGCGGCATTCTTCGTCGGAGCTTAATTGTTCTTCGTGTTCTTCGTCAAGGTTGAAGAAGATGGAGAGAGCTTCTCAAAATCTCTCAAGGTGGCAAAGGAGACCAACCCAAAATAAAATAATCTTAAGCCTTATTTTATTTACACAACTAAACACTTGAATTTCAAAAGATAAGAAACGAACCATTAATTCGTAGAATTAATTCAACGAAAGAAACAACTCATTTAATTTACGAAATAAACCGCCCAATTAAATGGTCTGTTAAGAATTTAAGAAAACGCGTCAGTTGACTTTCATAATGACGGGTTTTCGCAGGTGCGTTACTTAGCGGAAAGAAACGGCGGGGCTCGTGCGGGCCCCACCTCACAAATATCCTACCAAGAGGGTAGGATATTTATGGATAGTACCCTATCCGGTTCAACTCAGTTTAAGCCTCTTTTAAGTGGCTTCCAAGTGGCTTAAGTGAAATAAAATAAAGTTGTCGTAAAATTATTTTATTTCTTAACTTTAAGCCCAAAAATTAAAAACCACACCCGAGAAAACGCAACTCCGGAAGAGGCGTTTCTAAGCGAATACCGGCGCTGCGATTTCATCGGTGCCCTTAGAATTCGATTCCGGGCACCGATTCAAAAGTTAGAAAAACCCGCTCGTCTGTTCACTGAACGTACCCGAGCCAAACTTCGGAAAATGATTCCGGGCACACCGGGCCTCGGAATTAGGTGCTGTCAGAAACTGCGTTCTTGTAAATATCCAAAGAAAATTAAGAAAAACAATTTCCTTGGAATTTACGGGTTTTTACAATACTCCCACCACAGGGCTTTACGTCCCCGTAAAGCATCACCACAAACTTAGGGATACAAAGGCGGTACTGAGCACGCATCTGAGCCTTCCGCTCCCATGTGCTCACCTGGAGGTTCCGTACTGCCAAAGAAAGTGCACCCGAGGAATCGATCATCCTCGTAGGATCTGCTCCTGTCGATCCTCAATCCCCACTGGAACCTCCGCGGAAGTCACCTCATCGCCATCGTCCAGCTCCTCATGGTCGATGATATGCAAAGGGTCGAGCACGTATCTCCTTAGTTGAGATACGTGGAAGTCTTCGTGCACCTGGTGCAACTGAGGTGGATGGGTCAAGCAGTAAACCACCCCACCTACCCAGCTGAGGGCCTAGAAAGGTCCGTTGAACCTCAGAGATAACTTGCCGCCTTGGCCACATCTCCTTAAACCTCGTCGAGGTGAGACTCGTATAAGGACGTGATCGTCATCCTCGAACTCCAGGGGTCTCCATTTCCTGTTAGAACTGGAACTCAAAATGACTGCTACCATGAGGGTAAGGGTGACCGACTCAAGAGTGATCGGTCACACCCTCCTATGCAAGAGTTACCCTGCACTGCCTGGGGTTTCCTTTTCCGCCGACCAAGGAAAACCCATCCCGGCGTTTGCCTAAAACCGTCAATTTGAGTATGAACAGTTATTGCCCATTCCATACTCAAACTAACTTCTTAAGCCCTCAATGCTGCCACCAAGAGATTCCAACCAGAACTCTCGCCTCGAGGGTCTGACCACACCGTCGGTGTAAGTGTGATTATCGAGTCTCCTCCCAAGGTATCTCCAGACGTGAGGGTCAAGTCCACGTCTTATCGGAAACTCTAGGTCTGGAACAAGATTTGTGAAAGAGAGGAATGATTCATATCGACGTCTGTTACTACAACAACTATTAGTGGACACAGACTGTCCCTTGAATCATTTCTAGAGCCATTGGGTCACACTCTTTGACCGCATGCAGCCGCATTCTTCCACCGCCCTCCAGCTCCCTAAGCCTGGTGGGAATAACTAAGGCGGGTGGTTGTACCATGTTAGGATGTACACCACCTCATGCTTCTATCCTAGCTCTGCCTCCACATCTGCTGCTTTGTAGACTCATCTCTCCTTTAAGCTTCCTCTTCTTGAAACATTTAACATGCCCGAGTCTCTAATACTGGCACCGATTTCCTGTTTCTTACTACACTATGCAGTCTTCATCCGCTCCTGGATGAACTGCACCTCCTTTGCATACGATCTGGAAGAGTTGCTAAAATTTCTCCCTTGCCGAAAAGAGAAACCTGGTCTCATCCCCTCTATGGATGAACCACACCCATTGCCTAATACAGTCAATCCTGACATAAAGGATGCATTCATGCCATGGATGACGTCGTAAGGCCTCGACGTAACTACTAAGAGATCCAACTGTCACTCTCTCCTCCAAGGTTCGAGTCACACTGTCGGCATCAGTGTGTGGTCACTAGGTCTCCTTCAGTAGAAAACTCGAAAGTGAGGGTCAAGTCAACAGTCTTAGCCGGGACCACTCAGTATCAACCAAACAAAAGGACAAGAAAGAAAACAAAGAAAAATGTTTTTTTATTATTGCAGCTCATATTACAAGACACAAAGGAACTACAGAAAAACATCAACAAAACCAGAAGCAACAGGATCAATAGCCTCCAGGTCGGAAGCTAGTCCCGCTCCTGTCCATCTGCTTCCGGAGCTCCAAGACCATAGGCCTCAGCTGCCTGAAGCTGAGCTCTCCCATGTCCTCCTGTCCCCTGCGGTCGGGGTGGGCCTCCTGGTGGTGGTGGGAACATCTCGAAGCGTCGTCCACCTCCAACTGCACGGCTAGCTCCTCTGCCATGGCCGCCTGCTCCTTGCGGTCTGCCCTGATCGAACCTCTGCCTCTGCCTCGGAGGTTCTTCATTTAACTGCTGGTCATCTGCATGGCGGGTCAAACAGTCACGTGCTATGTGACCAATTCCGCCGCAGGAGTAACACTTCATGGCAGGTCTGGCTCTATCACTTCCCTTGGTGCCTCGCACTACCGACCCTGAGTCACGCGGTCGACCACCTATAGGTCTAGTCCTCTTGGACCCCTGCGTCATCTGTCTACTGCCCGCTATAGAAGACTCTGCCGCATGCCGGCTAGTGGTGGGTCCTGTTGCTGGAGACTACTCAGCAAGGAAACTCTCCACTAAGAGGGCTCGCTCCAACACTCCTGTCTGCGTCGGAATGTTGTGCGATACAACCGATGCTCTGATCTCCCGCCTGAGCCCCTGCTCGAAGGTTCGGGCCCTGAAGAACGGGTCCCGTACCATATCTGTGGAGTAGCGCGAGAGGTCCGTGAATCTCGCTGAGTACTGCGCCACTGACATGCTGCCCTGCCGCAGCTGAAGTAACTCCTGTATACGCACCGCTCGAAGGGTGGCTGGTACAAACTCTGCCCGGAACAGGCACTCGAAGTCTGCCCATAGAAGGCCATCCCATCACAAAACTGGAACAAGTGGCTCCACCACCTGCCTACTGCTTCCTAAAGAAGACTGGAAGCAAAGATCACCATGAAATCTGTCGGCGTCGCCACTAGCCTTAAGACTCTCACCACAGCCTCCAGCCAATCCTCAGCCGCATGCGGGTCCGTCCCTCCCTGAAACTTGGGTGGCCTCTGGCGCTGGAACTCATGCAGTGCGCTCAAGAGACGTGCATCCTCTACTGCTGGGGTTGGTGGCATCGGTGGCCCAACGGGTAGTAGTACCGCTGGTGCCTCCACTGGTGCCTCAACTGGGATAGGGCCCTGTACTGAGGCCTCGTCGCTCAGCGGGCTGTCAGTACGCACCACTCTCAGGGTTCTAGTTGGTCGTCCATGGGGAGGCATCCTAAAAGAAACAACGTGACATAGTCAAAAGATTATACCTGGTGAGATGACCTGGTTTGAGCTGACATTTAAATAAAACTTCTGGAAAACACACACACAATCAGTGTTTTCGTGCACAAAGTCAGAAATCAGTTGTCAGGGTCCTGGTGTATGGATACGTCGGCCGCCCGCACTAACACTGGACTCCCTGAACTGAAAACCACACTCGGTACTCTTAACACTATTGCTTCACAGAAAGAAACATCAGAGTTATAAGTTCTGTGGTAGAACTGAACTCCTCTGATACCAATTTGTCACGACCCGTCCTCGGGGCCCATGCCGTGACTACCCCAAGCCCGCCTTCCATAGGCCAGGGGCTGGCGACTAGCACCAAAGGCGTAAATTCCCGATAACTGGGAAGACATTGCCTTTATAAAAGAAAACAAGCACCACAGAGTACAAGAGGAAACAAAACACTAAGTATAAAAGAAAAGCTGAAAAGTAAATGGGCCAGAATACAAACCCCAAAGAAAGTACAACTACAACTGAACAAAAAGACAAACAGCTGGAAGAGGGAAGCAGCTCCTGGGTCGTCCTCCTTGGGTCCTACCTGAAGGGTAGGTACAGATAGCGCAGCTCCTGGTCGTCCACCACAGATCCTACCTGAACGGTAGGTACAGATAGCCTCCTCCATGCTCTCGTCCATCAACCTCCTCTGTGAGTCCTCTCGTCGCGTAGTCCACCTCCGGGTAAAGACTCGTCGTGTAGTCCACCTCCGGTTACCGACTCGTCGTGTAGTCCACCTCCGGGTACCATCCAGTCCTCGAACACTCGACCTCCGTCAGCACTGCCCGTCGTCTGCAACCAACACAACGAGGTGCGGGCATAGCCCGTGCAGGGGTGAGTATAACGATACTCAGTAGGGACCCCGAGACCCTCAAGGTCTCACTAAACCAACAAGGATAACCACAAGAAGATCTCAACAGATAACCTCTACTTAGATATATGCCCATACATATACCTAAGTTATCAAGTAACCCATCTCAATCATGAGGAAACAAAAGGATTGTGAAATCAACGGATAACCACTACCCAGGTATATGCCCATACATATACCTAAGTTATCAAGTGACCCATCTCAATCATGAGGTAAACACAAAGGTCAAAAGTCTCAGCTCAAACCAGAATTTTCATTTATCAAAACCGTAATTGCTGAAGAGCTCCGTCTCTGGAGTGTACAGTGGTCCTGTCACGACTCCGAGGTACTGCTCACTAACCTAAGACTACTGAGGTACTCCTCCTATCGAGTACTGCGGGCCTGCCACCTCACACAGTAGTGCTTCCCGCCGAGGTCTGCCACCTCACACAATAGTGCTTCCCGCCGAGGTCTGCCACTCAAACACAGTAGTGCTCCCCCATCATAGCCTACATAGGTACTCCTCCTGTCAAGTTCCGCGGGTCTGCCACCTCACATAGTAGTGCTCCTCTGCTGTGGGTCTGCCACCTCACAAAGTAGTGCTCCCCACTGGGCTACGTAAGTCACTCCGAATCGAATCGGACAAGCAGTCTTCAGGTCTCTGCCGGCTACACGGTCTCCGTACTCCGTACGCTCGTCTCCGGGAGGGTCCGCTACACGAGCTATAAGTCGATACTCCAAGTATCTCAAAGTCCCACGAAGAAGTATCTCAAAGGACCACCTCGTCATACGGGTCTCAACGCAACAGACGGCGCGTCAATCGGACGCCCGGTCTGTGAGTTATTAGCCTTTTCATCCCAGGGGCCCGGTTGGTTTCGTGAGTGAACCAACCAGGACGTATCTCAACTGTACCCCGAACTCCCATAGGGTATACTCATAGGGACCGATACTCAACGTGATCACTAACACCGCTGACGGTTCGTCAAACGGACGTCTGGTATGAAAGATATCAACTTTTCCGTTCCAGGGGCCCGGTTGGATTTCGGTGCGATCCAACCCGGCCACTATCCATCTGCATCCAATTCTCAGGCGGAGGATTCCAAAAGTTCCGTATCGTCAACAGGAACTCAATGCAACAGACGACGCGTCAATCGGACGCCCGGTCTGAGAGTTATTGGCTTTTTCCGTCTCACACCCACCCTGGGAAACTTCCCAGGAGGTCACCCATTCGGATCACTACTTTAGGCCAAACACGTTTAACTATGGAGTTTTAATCATGTAGGCTCCCGAAAAGGAAGGTGCACCTTGAGTATAGTATACCGAAACGACCGTCTCGATCCAAGGATCGCGTTGCCGCTGACAGCGAGTCGTTTGGAGGCCCGCAACTGAAGATACGGGCATTTGACCGCAAGTGGTCCGAAACTGAGGGTCTGGGCCCGGGCTGACCCCCCTGGGTCAGCCGAACCGGGTCGACCCACCCCGGGCTGCGACCCGGCCCGACGACCCGGCCCGGCTCGGAAAACCCGCCCCGGCCGGCGGCATGGTCCGGCGCGACGGCGCGAGCTGGTGCGGTGGCGCGTTCCGGCGCAGCGGCGCGGTCCGGCGCGGCGGCGCGGACCGGCACGGCGGCGCGACCTGGGCGTCGTTCGGGTGCCGCGCGCGGGGGGCAAAGCCCCCCTTTGAGAACCGCGGCCCCTTAATTGGGGCCGCTTTTGAGACCCAGCCGGGGGAAATTAATTCCCCCGGTCTCCCCTGTCCGGCCGGCCCGCACTGGCCGGCCGGTTTCGCCAGCAAGGACCGGCAACGGCCGGTCCTTCCTTCGCAGACACCGGCGGCCCGGTGCCGGCCGACCGGTCATCTTGCTCTGCCGCGGCCCGGAACCGGCCGCGGCCTATGCCGTCCGGCGCGATGCGACGACATCGCTTCCCTCGGCCGCGACCCCGCTCCGGCCGCGGCGCCTTTGACTTTCTTCGACGCGATGCGACGGCGTCGCGTTCTTGGATTTCTTTCCACGGCACGGCGCGACAGCGCCGCGCAATAATTGCTGTGCGATTCCCGCGTGGTGCGACGACACCACGCCATCTCGTTCCATCCGCAAGGAAACAATTATGAACATAGGAGGGGGGTTCGGCCGTGTTGGTGCGGTCCGGGCCCCCCTCTCGTTAGACAATAACATTTAAACCTTTATCCTCGAAGTTTGACATTCTAGAATCAAGAATGGAAAATAAATAAATAAAATATCAAAAATCCCCTACCTCGGATTCAAGAGCGGAGCATACCAATCAAGCCACGGAAGACTAGCGTCGTGGAGGTCGGGCGTCGCAGAAATCGAACGTCGTTTCCGTTGACGTCGAGGTGCATCCGAAGAGGTACGTTGCTGGAGAAGTTTCGTAAGCTGATGGAGATAGTCCGAGGAAGAAACGTCGTCTCCTTTGGTTGACACGAGAAGAATATCGAAGAAGCGGCATCGTCGATCTTCGGAAACACACCGGCTATGAAGAAGAGAAGCGGCGTTCTTCGTCGGAGCTTACGTGTTCTTCGTGTTCTTTGTCAAGGTTGAAGAAGATGGAGAGAGCTTCTCAAAATCTCTCAAGGTGGCAAAGGAGACCAACACAAAATAAAATAAGCTTAAGCCTTATTTTATTTACACAACTAAACACTTGAATTTCAAAAGATAAGAAACGAACCATTAATTCGTAGAATTAATTCAACGAAAGAAACAGCTCATTTAATTTATGAAATAAACCGCCCAATTAAATGGTCTGTTAAGAATTTAAGAAAACGCGTCAGTTGACTTTCATAATGACGGGTTTTTGCGGGTGCGTTACTTAGCGGAAAGAAATGGCAGGGCTCGTGCGGGCCCCACCTCACAAATATCCTACCAAGAGGGTAGAATATTTCTGGATAGTACCCTATCCGGTTCAACTCAGTTTAAGCCGCTTTTAAGTGGCTTCCAAGTGGCTTAAGTGAAATAAAATAAAGTTGTCGTAAAATTATTTTATTTCTTAACTTTAAGCCCAAAAATTAAAAACCACACCCGAGCAAATGCAACTCTGGAAGAGGCGTTTCTAAGCGAATACCGGCGCTGTGATTTCATCGGTGCCCTCAGAATTCGATTCCGGGCACCGGTTCAAAAGTTAGAAAAACCCGCTCGTCTGTTCACTGAACGTGCCCGAGCCAAACTTCGTAAAATGATTCCGGGCACACCGGGCCTTGGAATCAGGTGCCGTCAGAAACTTCATTCTTGTAAAATTCCAAAAAAAATTAAGAAAAAAAATTTCCTTGGAATTTACGGGTCTTTACAGGATGGACACATATGTGATGGTCCATAGTTTCCCATGGGTGAGTATTTGGAATTAAATTAGTATTGTGATTGATTTTTCATTGAAAAGTGGCTTCTTGTTTGTGGAACAACGATTTATGGTATTAGTAAAGTGTACTTAGAAGAAGGATTTTTTAAATTAATATAGAAGTATGGATATTTGAAAAGTGATTATTTTTTGTTCTATTTGTATGTTTTTTTGTTTGTGAGCCTTTTTTTGGCTCGAGATATTCTTTTTGATGTGATTTAGATAGATATTGGGTTTGAATTGGAGTTCCATATGTTATTAAAAAATATGTTGGCCAGAAATTTCCCCAAGGGTTTTAATGGGTCATAACTAGTTTCATGTTTTTCCCTAGAGGTTCATGTCTATCATGGTGATCAAGGTCTATTAGGGGTAGTTTAGTAGCATGAAGAAGTCTAGAGTGTCTTCAAATCTTTGGGAACTCTTAATGATGTTAGAATTCTGGATTTTATAAGATTGTTTTAGGGTCCAACCTTGGATGAATGAGATATGTTTTCTCCTCCATCAATGCGTGTAGGGATGATGTGAGAGGTGTTAATGTGTATATTTTTTCAATGGTTTATAACTGAGGAGAAGAAGAGAAAGAAATTGGAATATCTCATGAGTACAATGACAGTGGATAGTGATGTTCTATGTTGACCACTTCAAAAACATAGACTTCTTTTCTCCAGATGTAGCTTCAAAGGATATGTTGAAGAATTATATTTGCATTAGGGGATTTCATCCATAGATCATGGAGTTGGTCCTCTCCTATAAGGATCTACATTTTGAGAAGTTGGTGGATAATGAATTTTATTCTGAGATGTTTTCTGGCGGGAAATCAGTTGGAAATACAGTGTCTCTCGTTGCTGATAAAGGTTCCCCATATAGAGAGGTGTGAATGATGGAGGATCATATCCTTAAAAAGTCTAATTTTTCTTGTTTAAATATATAGTTTTTCATAAGTTTTTCTTATATGAATCCTATTTGGTTGGTTCTACCCCAATAAATATTCTTTTCACAATCCTCCAATGGTTTCCCATCATTGTGGCTATCTGGGCCGTCTGGAAAAGTTTTTCAAGAAGCAATGCTCAATGAAAATTTTGTGATCAGAAGTTGTTAATGCATGACTATGAGGTATGAAATTATTTAGTTGATAGGAATCCATCCATAGGAATTTTAGTGAATATCCCACATATTCATCCATTGCTGAGGGTGTGAGGAAAATCTTTAGCTGAGTTTGCCTCCGGTGTTGAAGTTGAGGCATTCAGAGTTTCCTTTTTTTGGCTGTTTTGAGTTCGTCTTCCATTGTGAATGTGAAATGTACTCATCCATTTATAGTTAAAATTGTTTTATCTAAATATGAATCCTTGGATTGTTTTTTCTTCGTTGACTGTGCTTTGTTTGGAAATATTTTATCCTTGAAAAATTTATGGACAGTGTTTCCATTTATCTTTTTGGTTTGAGTTATATTTGGGGGATTACCCCAGTGTATGAATTTCGGTTTGTGAGGGATGTTCCTAGTTTTGATGAGTAACTTTATCAGTTATAATTGAGAAGTTGTGTCAGTTCCATGGGTCCCAGTTAGTTAGGTCGTTCTCTAGTGGGTCTCCAGTTTATTTCTTGGTGGTTTTGTTTGGGTTTTGAATCATCTGTGCTAGTTGAATTTTTGTAATGGGGAGAAACCTTCATGTGTTGTCACCTAATTCTTATGTTGTGTTTTATTCTTGATTGTTCGGGTGTGACTTTTGGAGTGAAAGGTCACCTTGAGGTTTGTAATTTCAAATGGATTTGATTGGGAATGCATTTTTGTTTTGATTAACTTTCATCCGGGTGACCTTATGGGGGCAGAAAGATTCTATGGTTTGGAGGATTGTAACACCCAATATTAAATATCCTTTTATTTTATTCTTTACATGATTTTTGATCTGTGGGTTAAGGATCGGGTTGATTATTCATCATAAACATATGATATTTTGAGTTTAGGTGAATTTTGGATTGTGTGTAGGTAGTGAACATTTAGTACATATCATACTTCATGGCCTAGATAACCTTGCAGTATATCCTATAGTTTGATTGAAGCTATCAGACAGTTTCAGCATGGAAAATCAAACCTTGTGGATTGGTTGTGCTGTCAGTTCCCTCATGGTCAATGGTTATTACATGGTTGGCTCACGGTTTGGTAATCCATGTGGCCAAACCAGACAATAATACCTATTATTTAAAATAATATAATACATATTCTACCCTTTCCCCTTTTTTACCCAAATTTATCCCCCATAACATGGTTCATTTTTGGTGCATGAAGGGGTCCCAAACACCCCTTACCCATGAGTCCTCTTCTTCTATGGTAGATTCTCCAAGTTCCCAATCCATTTTTAGGATTTATTATCCATTTTTTTTCCTTCATCCCTACCCTCTTTATTTCTTGGTTATCTATTGGTTGGGTCTTGTTTGGTCAAAACCTAGATGTTAGGTTTAAGGATGGGTTGTTTTCTTTTGGATCTAGTGTGTGTGGATCATCTATTAGTCTCAGTTCTCCCCTCCCTGGAGGTTTCTTTGCATTCACACACATGTGAGGTAGGATTATCCATACTTTTCCTTTTCGATGTATTTTATTGATTATTGTGTTCATACCATTAATTTAATAACAAAATTCCTATACATATGGTTCCTTTTTTATTTTATTATGGTGTTTTCATATTGTTATAAATTGTTAAAAATGGATTTTGAAGAGATTCCTCATATAGTCTTACGTATATATTCTCCACATGTGTTTGATAAAATTTAAATTGAGATTTAAAAGAAAAATTGGTTGGATCATGATTTGGGATTTACAAGTGGAATTTCGTGACTTTTATACTGTTATTTTTATGTTGATTTGGAAGGTTCTCTTGTTTTTAAAATTCTTGATTACTCCTTTTTAAATTATCTGAAATTTTATAGATTTGGTGTTATTTGAATGAAAGTGGCATTTTTGAAAATGAAAATGGTTTTAGATGTTTCAATGGAAATTTAGAGTGTGCATTGGATTTATGGGCATCCATGGGTGCAGAAGCTGCACACATAGATGGGAATTTAAATGACGATGGAACTATAAAATAATGTTCTCCTTGAACCGTGGATTCTCAATGGTTCCTTGGTTTTTAAATGGAATGTTTGTTCCATAGTGTGATTTTTAAAAGTAGTTTTAAATGTAAACTACAATGATATTCATGTTTGAAAATTGAGATATGTTTTAGGTGAATGTCTGGTATAAAAGAATGTTTGTAACATTTCACAAGATTGCATGTTTACCCAGGGTTTGGAAAGGGTTTGTAAAAGTGGTTGGATTTAAGAATATTAAAGGCATGTTTCTCTTCGAAAAATAGAATCAGTGTCCTGTAGTTGTGGAAATGATTTATAGAGATTTTTCATACCTAATGAGATTGATTGATTTGAAGTCACTATAGGAACTTTTTGTTGTTTTAGAAATGAAATTTGGTTTTGAAAGTGTAAATATCTATTGGGAATCATGGAATATTTTATAGAAATGATTTACAAAACCATGAAATGTGACGATTTAGTTGGAACATGTGAGAGGTTGTTATATGAAGGGAACCCTTATAGATGGATTTCCCTACATGGGTTATCATATAGGTGGTGTCAGTGATTGTGGTAGGAATGTGAGGTTACTAAAGGTAAGGTGATCCACACATCTGAGTGCCTCCTACTTATGAAATGTACTATTACCATGGGTTTCTTGGGTGTATTTTAGTGGGTTGAGTGAAGGTTTCTTATCAACCCTAATTAGAAGGGTTGGTACACCTTGGATTTCACAGAGGCCAGGTTGGTTGTAGGACCGATGAGGCTATTTTTGAGAATCATGTTTGTTAATGACTTTGGAGATGCATCATACGCCAGAAGGTGAGCCTGACATGTGTATTTCTAGGGATCACTCTATTGATGTTGAGGAAAATACCATGGTTACAACCTGTATTTTTCTATTTATTTTTTGACTAAATTATATATATTAGACTTTTTGGTTTTATCTACATGAATTTATTCTCTTTATTTTCTCCAAAACCCTATTTTGGTAACATGAATGGTCTGGTGGTTGGGTTTTTTAACACAAATGGGGTTGTGCAAAGTGAATCTAATTTTTGAATGGGGAAAACAACATGTGTTTTTTCAAAATGGAAATGTGTCATAGGTTGTGTTTGTTTCCGTAAAATTAAACAAAGTCCTATTATTATACAAGTATTATAAAACTACTATAAATGAACAATTTTTAGAAAAGGAACCACATGGATTATGTGGTGGTTTCCTATTGAGTTGTTAAAATAACACTCTACTTATAACATTTAGTGTTAGTAGAATATTACTATTTTTTGTAGGTTTAGGTTCCTTGATTGATTTCTCACATTAGTGAAGGTTGTCATTATTGATGGTCTATTTGTGGACGGTGGTGACCATGAGGTCACATGGAGATCTTGTCAGTGGAGGTTTGGTTTTGTATTCAGTTTCCATTTTGTTAAGTTTTACATTGTACCAAGATTAGTTTTTTATATATATTTATTATCATTTTTGGTTACTACTGCATGGTTAGTTTATTAATTTATATATTGATCCAGTTTATTCTTTTAGAAAATTCATTCCCCTTAGTTATTACTTTGACGCTCGACACTATTTTTCAGCCTATGGGGATCAAGAACACCCTTATGGCCTTACCATGGACCAGGTCATGTGTCGGGTTGGATGGTATCCCGTCCTAGTTCATGATAGTTCATCAAGACTCAAGTTGTTATAAATAACTGAAGATAGTTTTTTGATCATATCCATAATATTTTCAACACTATCTCTTATCCCATTTGGTTTCCAAATATGAAAATTACTACGTTATCTATTGCGTCCATTATTAACATGGTACCTCCAAATTCTATCTATTTAAAAAACTAAAAGGGTTAACTTGAATCATGGACATTTAACATCAAATGGGATTCTAATAGTAAATAATATAAAATTATTTCAACCATATATTCGTTTACACATATCATCATGTTACCTTGACTTTATTTTAGATTAACGTATGTTACATTAATTTGGGTTATCTTATACATCTGAAACTAATCCATAAAAATAACCTTGAAATCAATCCATAAAATTGGTTCATAAAAAAAAGTTTCTAACCAATATATATCCCCTTGGAGTGGAAAACCTAGTTTATATTTAGGAATATTTTTCATACACTAAGTGGAGATTGAGTTAATACATTACACACCCTTTTCAGGATTATTAACACTATGAACAATAATGATAAATCTTTCATACCCTTGGAGGATCTAGAGAGTGATAAAATTTCTCAAACGACTAAACAACCCCTACATTAAATAAATCATAATTTTATCCTATAATTATACTTATCCCATAGACTTATCTATAGGGTCTTCACTAATGTTCTATAAACTAATCCCCAAAATAACTAAACCCTTCTCTGATAAGAACTACAAATGCTCATGCTAAAGATAAATAAATATAATATTTATTCCATGTTTTAGGCAATATAATTCACAAGAAGATTCCAAAACCAATGGAATTAAGGTTCATTTTCTTAGATATAAGCTACATTAAAATAATAATCTACATTAATTATTCTATAATGAAAATCATGTAGACTCCATTCTTAAATTTCCATAAGCCATAATTGTCTTCAAAACCAATGGAAAATAAAAAAAAGAATGGGGTGATCTAGAAATTCTCAATAATGGAAAACATATCAACATTTCATTAAGGTTCAGATCATAATCTTATTATAAAACATTGATATGTGAGAAATGTTTTACTAAAAATTACATAGAAAAATAAGCATTTTCCATAATTCCTGATAGAAATCATTGTAATCTAAAATGAACAAAAATATAATATGAATAATTTATGTCGAATCATGACACATTAAATAAGTGTCAATAATCATAATTTTATCATCCAAAAAATTTAAATGGAAGGAATTTGTTCAATAGCATACAATATACATAACACCAAGCTTAATTCAACAAAAATATTATTATTTTAATGTGATTGATATAACATAGACATTAATTTTGTGGGGATTCAAAATTTAAAAAACATCATGAAATATAAAATGTTAAAACTAATTGATAAATTATTAATTAATTCTCTATAAATAATCACACAAACTATTTTTAAATTCATTTATTTCTTCATAAAATGGATTTTCTTACATTTTATGAGAAAATATTTTTTCTAAATTTTTAAATTTCATAAAATTAATATAAAAATTTTAACATACTTTTTTGAATAAAATAACATGTTTTTTTTGGGTCAAATTTTGGAATTTCTTATAATGTATTGGGTTTTTAGGTAATAGTTAAAACTATAAATTTCTATAAAAATATAATTTTTTAGATAAATTCAACAATTTAAAATTATCATGTTGTTTTCAATTTTTGTTAAAGTTACATAAGTATTATTTCTTTATATTTGATCCTATTTTATTTTTTTCATCAATAATAAATATTATTTTAGACTACTTCTATTTTTGGGTTCAATAAATTATTTTTTAGACTATTTTGATATAAAAAATGATTTCCATTTTTTATTAATATAATCTTCAATGGGTAGTAATTTAAATTAAATTTATATATTATATGTCATTAAATTTTAATTTAGTTTCTTACAATGAATACAATTATTCATAGATTTATTACAAAATCATCATTTTCTAGAAAAATACAATTCTTGAAAATCTTCTTTTTTATCATGCTTGCAAGTTTTGTATTAAATTGACATTTTTTAATGATGTGAATTGAATTTGAAAAAATTATATTTTATATTTTTAATGAAATTTTTTTAATTTATTAATTAAATTATTTTTTATTTTTAGGGATAAAAATTTATCACGGTAAAAAAAATTACCAGGGTTGAGGTAAAATAATGAAATAGGCTAATGTCAAAAGGTAAAAGATAAAAATTACTATAAATAAATACTCTAAATGGGTGGATTATGTTAATATATAAATTAAAAAAATTAAAACATTTATTATTAATCTAATTCATATGAAATAATTCCACCCTAATTTTTTTTTCATTCAATATACAATAATAATTATTTAATCACTTAATCTCACCCCTCCTCAAATAAAGATACCATTCGTCACCACTTTATTTCTCCTCTTAAGACATTATGCATCTAAAATTTATGAGAAACCATATATTCCCCACTATACCGACTTCCATTTTTTATCTTCTCTCCCAAATACCAATTCCATGTTCATTAAGGTATCCTTCCAGGATGTGATATTCAAGAGGTAAATTTCTTAGAACTACCTCTCTCAATTATATTATTCTTCTAAATTATCCTAATATCATACATAGATAAATTTATAATAACTAAATTATTAAATATATATTGAAATTTTATATTTATAATTGTTTATATTATATTCATCCCTTTTATTACCTCCTCTTATTCAATGAAACAAATCAATTTTCCAAATTATGGAGATTAACCGTCTCTCTAGATAATTATATTTTGTTTTATACTACCAACTTCAAGGATGGTTATAAGACTATTATTCTAGTTATATAATATTTTAATAGTTATATTATAACATATTTCATGTTTTTTTACTAATATATATAAATAATATTAAATAAAATGAGTGTAGTTCATGGTTGTTGGAAAAACCACCAAAATATAATAAGCATTTGTCCTTAACATTTCTATCAAATGAATTATCTTCGAATCGGAAAAAATTATATACAGGACTATTTAAAAATATAAAATTTAATTAATGCAATTTAATTCTACATTTATATTTATATTCCCATTTTAAAGGAAACATTCAAAATTATACACAAGTAAACCTACCATGAAACCATGAATCGAACGCTCCCGAAAGAACATAGTTAAACTATATAAGTTACCAAAATGACCAGAAATTAATTAAAAAAATATATTATAATAAAAAAATATAGAATAGGTTTTTAAATATGTAATTAATTGATATTTATTGATTGTACAAGACAATAAGACCAACTTCATAACACATTCAGACATAATGAAAGGGACACCTCTCTCACTCTCTTCTTTTCTGTTGAAGTGGATTCATTATATTATATAATTTATTTCAAATTAATAGTGTTGGTATATTATTTTTAATGTCCCTATTAAATTATTTTTATTGTTTAAATAAATATAGAGACTTTTATCTCTCATTTACCCGCATTATAAATATTTAAGTATCGTCATTATGTCGTCAAAATAATATAAAGAGACTTCTTCTCAATTTTAATTTTCATTGTATGTATTATTGTAATGATCCTATATTATTTTAGGAGGTTTTTATTATTTAAATTTTACATGTTTTTTAGTGATTACTTTATTCTCATGATATTAAAATCTTTGGTGAATGTCACTCTTTCATGGGGCATATGATTCAACTGATTATAAAGTGTCCTGGGAATTCAAAACCCAATTTCAATTCATTAGGTTAAACTTATTATTAAATTATAATAACTTACTAAGAATATTTGTAAAAGTAAATTAACTATATTATTTTATATTTCCACTTGTTTTATATAGATTTGTGCTGGATACACATAATCAATTCATTTTATTAATGATATCTTCAATGATATGATATTTGTAAGGAACTCTTTAAATACAAAACTACATTTTAAATTTTTTGGTGATTTATTTAATACTATTTTTCCATAATATCATTGTTTTTACAAAAAAAATAATAAAATTATTTATATGTACATGAATCTTTTAAAAACATAATTTTTTAAATTCTCTCAACTATTTTCAAATAGAAATCTTTATATTTGACATTCTATTAAAAATACACTTTTAATGATTCCCATTTAACTATATTTTTCTTCCACATCCATTTATTTAAAAATAATTTTAAAATATCTAATATGGACATAAAACATTTCTTATTTCTTTAAATAATTTTTTTTGGGTTTTCTGATATAGAAAAAAATTAAAAGAAATGGGTAATTTTAAATCTAAAGTGTTTTGCATAAAATTTTATAAGATTTTGTCTAGGATTTTACAATTAAGATACAGTTCATGGTAATTATATATTATGAAGGGTGGTTATGTAATAAACCAATAATGGGTTTGTTTTGTGATAAACCATGGATGTATTGTTATGTTATAAACCAATTATGGGTGGTTATGTTATAACATCCAATGCATTAGGTCCTCTAGAGTTGGAGGTTGGACATATAGGTTACTACATTTTTAAGAATTATATATAAAATTATGTCACATTATACTTATTTAAAATTTATATTCTTTTTTATGAGTTTTAATGAAAATATTTTTTTTTCAATAGGTAATATAATGATCATTTTTTAATTATTATTACTATTTTTGTGTAAAAAATTATTTTTTTAAGAAAATATTTTAGTGTATTTTCATTAGAATAATGGTCTCTTATATTTTATGTACGTTACTAATCTTTTCTAATCATCTGGAATTAAAAAAAATAATATTGTTTAAAGAATTGTAGGTACAAGGATGAGATCATCGTAAAAATTAGTGAAGATTTTTCATGAAGAGAAACCATGTTATTTTATCTAATTTTAGTTTATGTAAGAAATGGATACTAAGTATAAGTGTCCCATTTTAATGTGTGGGTTTTATTTGTAAGAGTTTTTAATAATTATCTAAATATCTAATCCTAAAATTTTCCTTATGATTTTATAATGTGATTATTTGTTTAAAATTGCTAGAATATTTAATTCTTATGGTTGGGTCCTTACCATTGGTATTAATGAACGGTTTATATAACATTAGAGACTTGGATGTTTTCTTATAAGTTATATATATCATGGTCAGTTTACATGTTTAAAGATGATTATAATTTTAGGGTCTTAAACTCATATTTTTTGTTTAAATTGATATATTTTTAGGTGATTAATCAAAATATGGTTATTCGATTTAGAAAGATAACCAATATAGTTATAAAGGATTTAAGGGTTAAATTATTATATAGATTCTTTGGGGAATATCTATAAAAGGTCCATTTTCATTTTAATATGTAATAAAGAATTTCCTATATTTATAATGTTCATTAGTATATATTAAAGATCATGTATCTAGGTGGAAGGAAAGAAATATCTCACAACATTCTAATCACTTTTGGAATATTTTATTATCACGGTTATTTCAAAATATTCTTTGAATTATTTTGACAACATTATTAGTTATCAAATCACCTAAAAATATTATTTGAATTATCCAACACCTTTTATTTTCACAAAAAAATTTATGGTTCCTGGTATCTTATTCATTTTATTGAGAAATTAAAATAGTATTAACACTCTTGAAATGGAAAATTATACAATGAAAAAAAATACTTTCATGAAGTTGGGAATCAAGTCAGAAGAAAAATGGGATAATAATGAAATCCTAATGTCCGTATTTAAAATATGATTTATTTTATTTTTTTAATACGTGTAGGATCGTTTGGATTATATTAAAGAATCATAAGGATAAAATTCCTATGTTTTTTTGTTGGAATGAATTGTTAAGGAAAAAGATAAAGAATAATAGAAAATTCTTTAAGAATGAAATTGAATAAAGTATGTGTTTATATATTGAGTTTCTAAATTTATGAAATAATAGCATTTTATAAATATTAGGGGAATCAGGGAATTCCTAATGATTTTTTAATAGTAAATTTGGTTTTTAAAAATTTGGAATCATATATTTGATAAAATCAATGCCTTTGAAAAGTGATGAAAATTTGATAATTCTTGCTAGAAAATTTTGTTTAAGGTACATGTAACCATTCATTTTATGATATGAAATAGGTTATTTTGAGAACATTGAATTTAATGTTTGGGCACAAAAGTTTAAAGGTATTTTTACTCTTTATTTTTTATATGATCTCTTAATTTGAAATAATTATGGGTTATTAATATTTGGGATGAAAAATTAAATTTGTGAGATATCCATTTAGGTTAAGACAATTTATTAATGATTAATATATAGTAGTTATTTTTTATGATTTTTATGAAAATTTTATTATTTTATAAAGATTATATAAATATAGTTTTAGAAAATGAAAACGAACATGATGGGTGATAACAAGTCATGTAATGATAGGATGTGGGGATTGAACCCAAAAGCAGTGGTTGACTAGGTGTATCACCTACCACTAGCCTATATGATCACCTCATAGGTATGAAATATATTATCTTTATTTATTCAATTGGATGAATAATGATTATGTTCATTTTCAGATCACTTGTTTTATATTATAGATAAACATAATATTAATAATTGATTTGGGGAATAAGTGATCAACTATATTTAAAAGACTTTCACTAATTTGGTATCCTTATAGGATAATGTTAAACATACTACATTGAATTCTATGAAATAAAGGATAAATTATCTCCTAAAAACATAAAATATTTAGGGTTATTCTGTTTATGAACTGAAATTTAAATGTACCGAGGGATATTAAATTTTGATATAACTCATTAAGAGTGACTGATATTATTTTAATAAGACTTTTATGTATATATTATAAGATTATGTGATCAAATCCGTTGGGTTTTTGAGTTTCAAATTTTCGTCTATAATATTTTGAGGAATTTAAGGATAGTTTTTTTGGAATTATATATGTTTAACTTTGGGTTTTACTACTCAATTTTGATGATTAAAGTATATTTTAATTATATAAAGATTTATTATATTTAGAAAATTGAATTATATTTTACTAACCAATTTCTTTTTTGTTAATTCTTTAAGATACGAGGAATATATAGTTCTACTTGTGTGGATTTTTTGATTTGTGTAAGTTGGTTATGATGCTTCATGTATAAAAGATTCATCTTTAATACTAATTTTATTGAAAAAATATTAGGATAAAAATAGAATTTTCATGAAATTATATTTCAATAAATTCATAGTATATATAGTAAAATAATCCCTTAACTCTAGGATAAGTCCTTTTTAAACAAAAACATAGTACTTTTACATTTCTTACTAAGAAATCAATAGCCTTTTGACCCATAATAGAATTACAGATTCATGATGGTTAACTTTCTAATGAACATGTTCTCTATCACTCTTCATCAGAACATTATTGTGAAAATTATCTAAATTTACTTATTTTCACTATACACTAATCAGAATATATGTTTTTTATTACCTTTTATTTTTGCACTCCTTCTTTTAAGAAATAGTTTTATTGAACTTTTTTAAAAAGTGCATTTCAAAAAGAAGTATTTTGAAAACTAAAATGCCTAGTTTTAAATCCCATGTTCCAATTATGAGGTTGAAATTTATTAATGTTGGTAAAACTTAGAATCTGAACAAATTAAAAAGAAATACTATGTTCAATAGAATAAAAGATACAAAACAAGAAGCGTAAACAGACAATGAAATCATATTATTTAAATGTGATCAGTATAATATACTCAATAATTTTATAATATTGAACATTATTCATGAAATTATGAAATATATTTGGTAATTATCATTTAAAAAAGTATTATTTAATTATTTGTATGTAATCAATCAAATTTTTAGTATAGGAATTTAGTTCTTAAAAAAATAGGTTTTTCTTGTATTTTATGAGTTAATATTGTAATTAATTTTTTGAAAATTTATAAAATTAAATTCATAAAATAAATTTAATTTTTAATAATAGAAAATCAGGTTTCACTTTTGGTGAATATTTTATATTTTTTATAAAATATTGGGTTTTTATTGAATAGTAAAAAATGATGTTTTTTTTGAAAAAATATAAATTCGATTAAATAAAATAAAAAAAATAAAAATCACCTTTAATTTTGAATTTAATTTGAAGTAAAAAAATAATGATTAAATTATATTTCAACCACGTAAATTATTTTTAATCAAATTTATATTTTACGATAGAATAATTTTATTTTTTGGAGAAAATTGGAATTTTCAAAAAACTGTTTTAATGTATATAATGTTTCTTTTTATTGATTAATATAATACCTAATGGTTAATGTTTTAAATTAAATTTATAGATTATATATAATTAAATATTAATTTAATTTTATAGTATGTTATTTGTAAGTGATATTATTAATATAATATCATCTTTTTTCTAGAGAAATAAACTTCCTAAAAACCCAATTTTTATCACATTTGTGGGTTTTGTTTAAAATTTAATATTTTTAATTATGTAAATTAAATTTGTTAAATTTGATTAAATATTTGGAAAAAGAAGTTAATAATTAATTAGTAAGGTGATTTTCATTTCTATTCAAAAAAGTAACCATGGAAAAAATGATTTACCACATTATAAGTAAAATAAGGAAACTGGTTAATAATAAAAGGTAGAAACATAAAATTCCTTAAAACTACAACATTATATCGGGTTTTAATGTTTTTATGCACCTTAAACATCCTGTAAAAAATTATTTATCAATATAATTCCTTTTAATTATTTCCAGAAAAATGTGGTTAGCTTTAAATATAAAATAATCATTATTTAATAGCTTAAACCCACCCCTTCTCTGGTATAAATACCACTACACGTCATCCCATATCTCCTCAAAATCCATAAATTTTATAAATTTTTTTACATAACCCTTTCCTAACCACTCTACATATATCCATGTTCTTATCCTCTCAGCCAAATTCCAACTCCATGTTCGTTAATGGATCTTTCAAGGTGGTGATATTCATAAAGTAACTTTCTCCAAACCGCCTCTCTTAATTTATTTTATTATTATACCTTCCCCTCATATAAATCATCCATTAAGGAATAATAAATAATTTAGATTGTATATAATGTAATTTTAAATTTATAATGTAATATGTTATATTCATCCCTTTTATTATCTTCTCTTTTTCAAAGAAAAGAAAATGTTGTCTACATTATAGCGGTTAACCATCTCTATGGATAATGAGATTCTATTTTCCATTAATCCATTAAATTATAGTCATAAAACTATTATTATGGTTAATTAAAATTTTATTAATTATTTTATAACATATATAATCTTCTTGAACTAATATATAGACCTAAAATAAAAAAAATAAACTAGTTTATGATAGTCTAAAAAACCACCCAATGAAACTAACTGTTTGTCATTAAAATTTTATCAAATAAATCATCCTCACATCAGAAAAAATGACTTATGTGACCATATAGAAATATGAATGATAATTAATACCATTTCATCAAACATCTTTATTATTATACCCCTTTTACAAGAAACATTCAAAATTATACACAAGTGAACCAACCATGAAACCACAAATCAAATGCTCTATGAACAATGATATTTAACATTAAAAGTCACTAAATTGGTAATAAACTATTGTGATAAAACTATAATAAAGATAATATATGTGTAATATATTATTAATTAACTAATATATTAAGATTATTTTTTTCTCATGTATATTAAGATCAACTAAAGAACACATTTAGACATAGGGTAAGGGGCATGTCTCTCTCTCTCTATCTATCTCTGTTCGTTTTAATTGAATCAACTTCTTTATTTTATTCATATTATTTTCTATTAAAAATGATTGGATTTTAATTTAAAATCCCTATTACTATGATTTTTATGTTACTTCTATTAGATACATGTTTAACTATCAATAATCCCTTTTTTAAATTTTTTATTATATCTGTTATGAATTTTTTTTAATAAATAGACTTCGTCTCAATTTTGTTTCTTTGAGGAATATATTTTATTATGCACCTATATTATTCTATGTGGTGTTTATAATAACCCTTTGAAATTTTATATCATGGAAATATATATTATCATTATATATAAGTCTTTTTTAATGATACACTGTCATGGGGAATATGAATCTATTTATTACAATGTGGCAAGGCAATTCAGAACCCAATTTCCATTCATTGGGTTAATATTCTACATATTTGATAATGTATTTATAATATTACTTTTGAAATAAAATATTAGTATCATATGTTATATTTCTTTTTTATGAGTATTTATAGTGGATAAAAAAAATTAATTCATTATATTAAATCTCATTTCAATTATATAATATTTGAAAGGGATTCTTTAACTAAAAAACTGATTTTAAATGTTTTAATGTATTATTTTCTAATATTAATATTTTATTTCCCTATATTGAACATTATTTTTATGAATGTTTTTATATTTAGTTAAAATTTTTAAAAATTTATTTTTTGAAATTCTCTCAAGTGTTTTAAAAAAGAAATAATTTCAAGGGAAAATCATTAAAAAATACTCTTTTAATGATTCGCTTAAAAATAATTTATTCTTATATTTCCATAGTTTAAAGGCTTCATTATAAAATTATTTATATGGAAAAAAATATTTCCTATTTATTCAAATACAAAAAATTATTTTTAGAAATTTCTTTATTGAAAATGATTTTTAAAAGAAAAGTTTATTTTTAAATCCAATGAGTTTTATATACAAATTTATAAATGTTTTTCAATGTTTTTCTGATTATAATTTTTTTATTGGGAATCATTTATAATGATTGTTGGTTATTTATAACAAAATTACATGTGGTTCTATGATATTCCAAATATGGGTTTTTATGTTATAAATCAATTATTGTTGGTTCCATGATAGACCACATATGTTTCATTAAGTTATAACCTCAAATGCAATGGGTTATTCATAGTTAGAGATTGGACATATTGGTTACTCTATTTGTAAGAGTGATATGTAAAATGGTGTCCTTGGATATTTATTTCACATTCATATGATATCTAATGAGTCTTCATTAAAATCATTTGATTTTCAAAAGGTAATATACTTATCATTTTGAAATAAATACATTAATAAATAAGTATTAAATGATTTTGGGGATTATTTTTTAACTCTACAAATTTATCCCATTTGGTTTTGTTTTACTGATTAGGCTTGTGCTCTCACAATTTATAGAAATCTTGACCTCACGGGTTTTTGTGTTAATTGTTCAATTTCTTTCGTAGTTTATTCTAATTAAAAAAAATAACATAATGGATCATATTATGTGAATAACAGTATCTCATTTATTAAAAATAAATAAATGAAGAAGGTAATTGGTAGATCAAATACTAATAAAACTATTCTTCCATGGGCGGTGTAGTCATCAAAGAAACATATTGCATTTTTAAGGGTTTATAAATGGTATAACCCAATCCCATTTATATATAGAATTATAGACCAAATAGGAAGAAAAAATTAGAATAAAATTTATGAAAACATAAGAAATATAAGAGTAAATATGGTGTTTATTTATAGAACAAAAACATTAACAAGTGAAGAAGAAGCAGTCTTTGATGAAGGGATCCTAGCATCAAGAGTTATCCCTCTTGAAATGCCTAGAGAAATATAGTGAGAAAATTATTATCTTCCTTCAATCTCCCAATTCATGTACCAACCTCTCCAAATGAGAAAAATACCTATTTATAGAGTGAAGGGGAGGCTAGGTTACATGTGATTTCAAGTGTGAATGGAGTAATTATTCCAAATATTTTAATCCAAATTGTAATGCCTACAAGACCACAAAAATGTGTGAATAATCAATTCATCCAAGATTATTAGTTTTTATAAATTTAGTTATCGAGATCCAACAAATATTTTTGACCAATCGAATCATGGATGAAAATATTATGGCCTAAATAATAAAGTATTTCCCAATCTGGTGAGTCTAGTTCATCTTTGACATCATGGACCATTTAGTCCAATAAAATACATGGTTTAGCTTAAATTTCTTGAGTTAAAGTTGTATCCTATTATGTTAGGAATATACTTACAACATTTTATGTTCTAATAATTCAGATAAATATATTTATGTTTGAAATACTACAGTGAATTTTGAAGGATAAAACAATAATTTTCATTACTTTTTAAAATGAATGATCTAATCCAAATAATTATATTGAGAAACATATTTATCACAATTTTAGGAAATTTTAATCAATAAAATATTCAATAAAATTGTGTTTTATCAAATCCCCCATAATTGTTTTTTGTAATCCGAGGAAAAACCTCTTATCATGTAGTCGAAAATATTGTGACAAAATATGCATGTTCCTATTACAAAATCCATAGTGGAAATATTAGGTATGTAAGAATCCCACAAAGTGTCAATTTCAATAATTTTTTTTCATTGTCTAATAAATTGTGTCAAAAAAATATCTACTTTGATTAATAACAATGATTTGAGAAAAAAGTCATGTTTCTACCATGAAACTAATTCCCATGTGTGGGTGTGTGTTTCAATCATTTCAAGATTGTATCTCTACTATTTTTTTGTTATATTTTAAAAAATAAAAAATTTTATTCTTACTTGATTATATTCCACCAAACCTTTTCAACATCTTTCACAAAAAATTACAAAAATCCACTCATTTAATCATTCTAAAAAGTCAAACCATGAACTCAAGACCTAAATATACCCTCATGTAGTACATTTCAACACCCCCAATTTATTGATTGTTATTTTTTGTTATTTTTTGTTTTTTTGTCCTTTTTAGCATCTCCAATAGTTAGATATTAGCTGCACACATATAGGTCAATCTAGTACAGTGATGGAAATGATCAGAAGAGAAATGAATGTATTTAAAGATGATGTTATAAGCAATAAAGAATTACTTACCCTGAATATACATTCAATTGGTTAATAAATACTCACAAGTAATGATTTTGTGAAAAGAGGTGTGGAGAAATCAATGACATAATTTACCATGAACAAAAATCACAAATAATGGTTACATCATATAAAAGGTTTTATTATGACACAACCAATCATATCATTGATGAATTAATTTTTTATAAAAATCATCCATTGATGATGAAATATTCTCATTTTTATCATGCCACTAATAAATTTTGAAAACATTAATTTTCCATAAATTATATATCTAAATGATCATATTGCATATATTTGTACTTTTAATTTTTTTGGTGATATTTTTTTAAACATTTTACTAACAACTTAACACAAAACACACACAAAACAATCAAGTGAAAATCCTAAATATCTACCGCAAAATGTTGTCTCGTCCCCCACACTTGTAATATATAATTTTACAAAATATGAACCCATGAGATTATATGTCCACATGAAATGTATAATTTTAAATAGTATAAATAATATAAAAGTGAAAGGGTTAGAAACAACCTTATATTCTCAATTAATTATAGGGTTATGTAGTGTGATGTAATCCACTTCATCAGTAGAGATCCCCTCAATTTATTACATCAAACATTTCTTGTTGACTATAAATAACATTATAGTGTCCTTCTGTGTGACCTCCACTGCACCATAAAGAAAAACATTAGATTCAATATAAGGACCTGGCCATTTGGTACGCAACATAACATGCATTATCTTCAGTCATAAACAATAGAAAAGTAATTTCTTTCCAACATGAAACTCCCTTTGTTGGATCATTCAGTCACGATCTACTTTTGATCATTCCTTCTGGAGAATTGAGTTATCAATTGATGATAATTGAATCTCCACAAGATCATGAATTTGTATCTCCCATTCATTTATAGCTTAGCCAAATCCATATCCCATTTATTAATTTCCCAATATTCCTAATGCTCGTATTCCATGGGGAGATGAAAGGATTTCCAAAAATAAATTAAAAACGGGAAAATAATATTGAGTGACTTGAATTATGTCTTATAAGACCACAACACATCATCCAAGCACTTGATCTAATCCTTCCTATTCGGTTACACAGTTTTCACCAAAATTTGATTCATGTATTGATTTTAATCCCCATCATTTCCATTTTTATGGGGGTGGTATAGTGTTGATGTTTTATGTGTCACCCCATTCTTCTGAAGGAGGGAAGAAAAATTATGATTACATATGTTTGTACCATGGTTATTGATGATGGAATTTGGTAATCCAAACCTATAAAAAATATGTGTCTTGACAAAGTCCACTAAAATATGAGAATTTATAATTCTGGTGGCCTTATCCTCCACTCATTTACTCACATAATCAATATCAACCAAAATATTAAAAACCAAATGAACAAAGAAAAGGACCCATAAAATCAATTCCCCATACATCTAAAATCACATAGAATAGTATTGGTTTTTGGGGCATCTCATGTTTGCTAGAAATGTTCCATTGTGTTGGAAATGTGACAATAACTTACAAAAAACATGGGAAACATGGAATATTCTATGCCAATATAATCCAGAGTCTATGAAATTCCTATTTTTTTCATGTCCAAAGTGTCCACCACAATAAAATCTATGAAAAAAATCCAAAAAAAAAAAATCAAACTCATGATCAATAATGAACCTCCTAATAACATAGTCACTAAAAATGCACCATGTGTAGGTATCATACCAAACATAAAACATAGAATCGCTCTTTAATTTTTGGCCTTGATATTTATATAAATTTTCATTTATTTTAGAGAAAAAAAGGTAGTTCCTTAAATTATAATACTAGGGATGCATACCTGATATAGAATAAATATTTTCATCAGTGAAAGTATCTTGAAGTGGTATCTGGTCCATGGTTCCATCCTCTAGTGTTTGTGTAATCCTACTCATATGCTCTCGCACTAGGTTTTCGGACCCATTCTCGACTTTTATCTCAATATCTAATTCTTGAAGAAAGAGTATCCATCAGATGATTTTGGTCTTTGCATATGGATTCTTTAATAGGTACCCCATAGGTTCATAGTCAAAAAAATAATTCATAGCCCAAAAGATATGAACCTAATTCATCTAATGAAAATATAATGGAAATAAAATCCATTTCATTGGTTGGGTAGTTTGATTGTGATGAGTCTAAAGTCCTCGAAGAATAAGAAATCACATGTGAACATACTTCCACCCTATGAGATAAGATAGCTCCATCCACGAAGTTGGACATGTCACACAAAAGCTAAAATATAAGGTCCCATCATGGAGATTTATTATCTATGGAGTGGTTAGATGATTCATTAGCTCATAAAATGATTCCATGCATGAATCATGAAAAACTAATTCAATATCGTTTTGAAGCATTCAAGATAATAGTCAATAGATATTACTGAAATTTCTAATGCATCATCGATAAAATCCGACATTCCCTAGGAATGGTCTAACATATCAAACACATAAAGGATATTGTAAGGATGAAATGGTATCTACCTTGGATCTATCAACCTATATCACATTATTTGACACTACATGCTTTAATACAATACCACACCCTACCATGAAATGAATCTTTTAAAGTTTTTAAACTAGATTATTCTCAAAAAAAAGATTCAACGCCTTTCCAAACTATTGATGCATTCACCAAAAGAAGATCTATTCACTATAAAAACATCCATAAATACCAAAATGAAGTTCTCAATGAAATCAAAAAAAATAATCAAAGTAAATCTATGGATTGTATTTTGGTCATTGAATTTTCCAAATGGAATATTTCGGTAAGAAAATGTATTGAATGAGAAACTGAATTATGTCTTCCCTTGATCCTATGGAGCTATAGGAACCTGAAAATATCAATAAAATATACCCATGAAATAATATTTTGTTATCCCAACTAGTCTCTGAGACTTTTGATCAATAAATGGGAGGGGGAAATGGTCCTTGTGAGTGGATTGATTTAGATTCCTATAATCCATACACACATTCCATATTTTTTGTACCCTTATTGGAACCAAATCCTCTATATCATTTCTAACAATAACAAAACCACTTTTCATTGGAACAATATGAATAGGACTCGCCCACTATGAATATAAAATGGGATAAATTATACCCTCATCGAGCTATTTTTTAACTTCTTTTTAACAACTTCTAGAAGTGTTTGATTAAATCTCCTTTGATATTACATAACTTGTTTATCCCCATTATCCAAAAGAATCCAATGTTTGAAAATGGAAGGGATAATACCTAATATTTCTTCCATGGTCCACATGATTTCCCTAATGTTTTCTATATCAATATAAAAATGTTTTTCTTCATGTTAAAAAAGGATATTGTTAGCAATTATAACATGAAATGTCTCACATCTCAAAAAATATGATTATTTGAGATTTGGTTTCGATGGCTTTAGTTCCGATATAAGGGGGCCAGGTATAGATGGAAACATTAAATGAGCTGAAATGTGTAATCAATGGACATCAG
This sequence comes from Viscum album, assembly GCA_963277665.1. Taxonomy (NCBI): domain Eukaryota; kingdom Viridiplantae; phylum Streptophyta; class Magnoliopsida; order Santalales; family Viscaceae; genus Viscum; species Viscum album. Next base: position 694,851,766 of record OY728164.1, read on the forward strand.
TTCTAGAATATACATTACCAATATTAGGTAATAATACATCAAATCCATCAGCATACTCATCAAACTTTTTATAATAAGAATGATCATGATAATAATTAGAAATTTAATCCATTTTAAAATTAAATCTAATAGGGGTTTTTTCCATTATAAACATTTGTGTAAAATCTCTTGGATAACAAACTCAAATCAATACTATTAATCTCATGAGGCATTGAATAATAAAATTCCATGGGGTTTTTATTTTTTGGTTCAAAATGGGATATAACCAAAGAAAAATCATCCTCTAAGGGTTACATCAATGATTCCATAACATTATATATCACAAAATCATCTCCAAACTCCAAGGAATGTTTACCCTCATTGAAATTTATGATCATTATTTTAGTTTTGTGTAAGGGAATACCTATGATATTGGGACCACTATAATTTACCTAATCATACTGTGTGTTAAGAACAAATAAGTATGCTGAAAATATCATGTCTCTTACCCGAAAAGGTACATCCTATAGGACTCCTACTGGTCATATCATAACTCTATTAGAAAAACTCACCACTACTCTCAACGACTTCAACTCATCTACCTGTAAAGATGAGAATATATATTGAGGCATCAAATTTATAGAAGCTCCCAAATCACCTAAAGACTTAGAAATGTCTAACTCCCCTATGATGAATGGGATGGTGAATGTACTCAGATCCTTGCACATTGTTGGAATTTCTTGAGTTGGTGTAATGAGTGCTCAAACATTTCTTAAAAAATTTATCCTATCGTTCCCTTGATACATTTTCGATAGGTAAATGTTATTTTGATAATTTATCTAACATTGAGATTTTATTATTAGATAAAATAAGGGGAATGTTTATCTCTACATGCTTTAATGTGTCCAAAACATCTTTTTTCATCCCTTATTTATCTATCTTCATTATTTGAACAACCCTATTTGGAAAAGGGATGGGTTTATTAAGAACCTCATAAATAATTTCATACCATTATCTTTCTCCCTGGGGTTCCCGTTAGTTTTTATTGAATGGGGGTTCTCCAGATATGAGGTAAATTATAGTGGAATGATAGTTATAGACGTATCAGTTGTTTTCTTTCCACTTATCAATGTGATAGAACTGAAATTCTAGTTAGGATTTGGATTAGGTTGGGAAAGAATATTTCCATAGTTCATACATACCAGTTCATTGAGGGAGGTGTCCATTTGAATCATTTGGGTCTTCAACTCCCTCAACTCAGAACGTTCATTCTTTAGCTCATTTTGTTGATTAATAAAAACATGATTCAAAAGATCATAATTTTTAGAATCTAACATTTTTGATAATTACCTTGTAGTGTCAAGTTGATTCCTTAGATTAAAATATCTTCTAGGGTTGTTGGAATCCCTATTTCTATGGTGGAGGGTGTTGTACATTTTTTTGGAAAGTGGGCCTTTGTTATTGTCCCAAGACATACCTCATGTCCAATAGATCCTTCAACACATGGTTTTATATTACAGAAAATGACTCATGCTTCATCTAGGGATGTGTCTATTGTTTCTACTTATATGGCCCGTGATGAATACTATTGTGCAATCTTATGCCTCTTGTAGTTGGGGGAAACAATAAGCTGGGTAGTCAATTTCAGAAAACATTCCATAAGGCCCTGATGTGGTGGGTTGGGATGTCCTCTGATCCAATGCAATATGTCTCACCATAGTGAGTAAATAATCTTAAATAGTATCAATTAAATAAATTTCAAGAAATGATGGACTTACCAAATGTACTCCTCTATCATGTGTTGTACCTTGATCGCCAAATTATTGGGAGTTTTGTGTCATCTTCTCGATCAATGCACATGCGATGACTGTTTTGTTTTCGACCATTGGCCCTCCATCCACATTATCCACCATGCTCCTCTCCATAGGTGTGATTTCTTCATAGAAGTAATGGATGAGTAGTTTCTCACTGATTTGGTGATGTGGACAACATGCACATATCTTCTTAAATTACTTATAGTACTCCTGCATTGACTCTCCTTGTTCTTTATTGATTCATGAGATCTAGTTGTGAATGGAAGTGGTCCTTGATGCTGGAAAAAAATCTCTACAAATAAAGACATTTAAAATCTCTTTAACATGTTACATATTCATGTTTTATATAATACATCAAATCATTGGTAGTTCCAACAATTGAGAATAGGAATGCTCTATGTTTGAATTTATATTTAGATACATTTATTTATTTATGTATAGAGTAATTCATATTAAATTCATTTAATTTTTTTTTAATATTCTTACTAGATAATCCATGAAACTTTAGAAAAAAGTGAATTATCCTAGATTTCAAGTCGATGTCTAATTCAAGGTTTGGATATGTAGTACAATTTGGTTGATAATTAATATCAGGTGTAGCCAATTCTAGAAGGGTACTATTAATTTTATTTAGATTCTTTTCATCCATTTTTTATCTTTTAGGTATGATAACGTTGTGCTTCCAATTTCAGCGATCCTTGAAAAGAGGAATTATTTAACTAGTTGAATGTTGAAACTTCTCGTATAATGATATTGATGGATTCGATCCCAAAGGCTATGCTCAGTCTCAGGTTAAATATATAAGAGATCCTCAAGATTAGATCATTTAATATATAAAATAAAAATGAAATGAAGGAATATGGACCACTATAAAATAAAAATGAGAAGTTTTATTTGATGGTCCAAAAAAGAATAAGAAGAAGAAAACAAAAAAATAAAAAAACAATTAAATTGGATAAAGAAGGATGAAAGAAGATTAGAAGAGAATAAAATGAAAAATTTAAGAAATACCTCTAATATTTTGAAATAATTACATGCATCCCATGACATGGTAATAATATATAAGGATCTATTGTGAGAACTAGCAAATGATGTGTACTTTTTATGTCTTAGGTGCAGAAGAGTGGATGAACAAGGTCGTATCTCAAAGTAGGAAGTAAACTAATCAACATATTTAAGGTATTCAAAAAAATTTAAATGAAAAGAAACCCAATACATAAAATTTATGGGTTATTTTTTACAATTTATAGGGAAACATTAATTATACTCAAAGAATATTGTTTTTTTTATATATTTTAAATGAAATTCAATTAATAAAACGCAATAAGAAGTTGTTTTTTAGAAAATAATTTTACTGTGAATAATAAATCTCACTCTACTTCATAATTTACTCATTCATAATAATAATTTATATTAACATCCAATTAATAATAATCCCCTCTTTTGTTAACCCACAAACCCAACGAGAATTGACTTTACCTCAAAAGTAAAAAACATTAAACCATAGGCTAGCTTTGAAATATACAATCGAAGCACCCTAGTTTGATTGTCATTATAAGGCTACAATATCATGAGTGGTAAATTAAGGAACAAATAAATTCAGAAAATAAATATAAATTTATTATAGGTACTATAATTTTACTCTACATATTTATTCTATGTCATTCTTCTTACCGATTATGTTTGCATTCTCACAATTTACACAAATTGTGACCTTGCATGTTTTTGTGTAAATTATTCAATTACTTTCTTATATTATTAAAATTTAAACACTCAGTTCATGGATCATATTTTTAGAATTAAAGTATCTCATTGATTTGAAATATATAAATTAAGAAGGAAATAGGTAGATCTATTACTGACAAAACTATTCTTCCATGGGCGGTGAAGTCATCGTAGAAACGTATTTCATTTTCAATGGTTATTAAAGGTTATAACCAAAAATTGAATCTACTCTTGTATTATATCCCAAATAAAAGATTAATGGAGAATAAAATTGAATAAAATATAAGAAATAAAAGAGGAACTATGAAGTTAATTTCGAGAATAAAAACATGTACAAGTGAACAAGAAGAAGAAGAAGGGTTTGAGGAAGGGATCCAATATTCAAGATATCTACCTCTTGTAATTCCTAGAGAAATGGATTGAAAATAATTATTATATACCTTTCATCTTACAATGAACTTAAAAAACCATTCAAATGAGAAAAATAAATATTTATACAGTATAGGGGAGGCTAGGTTACAAGTGTTTTCAAGTGTCCATGGGGAAATTCAGCCATATATTTTAATCCAATATTAACTCTTTCATGACCACCGAAACTCCTAAAAAATGTCCTTCGTGAAGTATTAGTTGTTATAAATTTTTTTTATTGGGCTCCACTCTAAATTTGGGCCGAATATAATCATTGATGAAGATGTTATGGAATATGTACTTATGTGGTTCCCAATCTGGCGAGTCTAGTCCATATTTGAATTTATGGCTCATTTATCCCAATAAAATGCATGATTTAGCTCATATATACTTAATAAAAGTGGCAACCCATTATATCCAAAACACAGTTACAAAATATTAAGATCAAATAATTCAAATAATGATATTTATATTCGCAATACTATAGTAAATTTTAAAGTGAAAAACTGGAATTATCATCAAATTTTCAAATGAGTGATCTAATCCTAAAATATTCTATAAATAAACAAATTTAGCACAATTTGAGAAAATTATATCATTTATAATCAAAAAAATATTCAATAAAATTGTGTTATATCAAATAATTATGTTTAAAACCCACATAATTAATAGTAAAAACATCATTTTTAAAATTGGAGAAGAGAAATATTAAGGTCAAACGAGATATGACAAAATTTGGATTCTGATTATAAAGGAGAACATTTCTTTGAATGGGTATTTTGGACATGTGAAGTAATTTTATGTAAATAGGATGGGAATAACTCCAAACCATGATATAGTTATTGAGAAATAATTTCATCAATGTAATGATTTTCATCACAAATATCATAGTACCAAGAGAGAGGGATTATAATAACATCATAAAATAGAATAAATACACTATGTTAAACCATATTCAAGAAGAAATCATTGTGACTTAAGAAATATTTTCAGTCAAGAAAAACCCATACAGTTTATTCATTTTTCAGTGAAAACCCCTTAAGATAAAGAATATTGAATAGAAAAATAAATATAATTAAATATAAAAATTATCATTATCCAAAAATATTAAATTTTATTAGACTCAAAATTCAATTAAAAACAGGGTGTTAAATAATAAATATGACTAAATGGCTTAAAATTAAAAAAATAAACCATTAATTTTATTCCCCACATTTCCAAATTCACTCAAACCTTCTATATAACAAACATAAATACATTTATCACCTATTTTGTATTGAACCATGATTTTTAAATGATATTTTTTTCTTGAGAATATTTCTGTAATATGATATAATATTACCCAAAACAAATAAACCTTATCTCATTACTAAAAATCTTTACATTAGTCAGTTAAAAATCTAATATAAATTCCAAATAATACAACTGCATAATTAAATATAAAATAGAAAAACTATAATTAGAAAATATAAATTTCCTCAATATAATTGAATCATCTGCCCCATGGACAATGCCAGAGAAATGAAAAATAAAATTTGTAAACCAATGAACATCATATAAAGTTAAAATATAAACAAAAGAGTAATTGTGGAAAATATTGAGTGAGTGAATAGAGTGGTGTTTATAGGGGAAATGTTATAACTGGGATAGAAATATTATTGTTAAAATATTACTATTGGTTAAATATGATTGTCGGTCAATAAAACCATTAGTCAATTTGACTATTCATAAACATACACATTGGTGATAATTTTTCGTTTATTATTACTATTTAGAAGATGTAAATAAAAAAATAATTGATATAGAATGAAGAATCAATAACCCCAACTAGTTTATTCATCTCATTTGAAGGAAATTTGTCAATACTTTGAAGGGAGGTAGCATCATTGGGGTTTTCCCAGGACCAATCCCATGTATATCTTCAATAAGTGAATCTTGAAAAAAAATTTGATGGGGAAGTTCATGTTAGTGGTCACAACTATCAGTCAATATTAGCCAAGCCACCCCATGAATTAACCACCATCTCACACCTTAACTTTAAGGAATATGTGGGTTTAACAAGGGGTTACAGGTCTGGGCATTCGTATTTAAATTTAAATTTACATTTTATTACTAAAAATTTTATTTATTCAAATCCTATTTAAGAATATTTATTCTTCATAAAATACATGTTTAATTGAGTTGAATTTGATAAATATATTTTTCATCACAAAGAAAAAATATGTATTTTTTTAAGATATATTATTTTATTATAATCAAATTTACTTTTAATAATTTTTTTGGATATGATATTGAATTTAAAAACACTCTTATTTAAAAATAAATGAAAAAGTAGTTTTATAGTCACCAAAGAATTTTTTTTAAAATTTTCTGGAATTTGACTCTCCCATAAAAATTGCTATTTGGAAAAAAAATAAGAATTTTCATTTTAAAAATTTCAAATTATCATATTCAGATTATTATTTTGATAAAATAATATTTTTATATTAAAACATCAAATATAAAATAGGGTTTTTTGAGTTTTGACAATTTTTTAAAATATTTTATTTTTTAGTAAAAATTAAAAATATATATTGTTTTTGGTTTTCGGTAAGTTTTAAGACATCACATTTATGTGGTAAGTAATTCAACATAATACATGACCTGAAATATTTTATGTTACTATATTATGTATTTTAATATATTTTAATCATTTTACAGAACTATAAGTGAATTTCCTAAGTATAAAATGGAAATTTTGATTTCAAAAACATTACATTGTAGAAAATATAATCCTCCATCTAAAAATAAGTATTATAAAATGTTTTTCAGTTCGAATAGATTAAAATATCTTAAAATGTGACCCTAATGTCCATTATCATTAGCAGAATCCAAGTGTATGCTAATTGTTTTTCATTTTGCATATCCTAGATTTACAATACCATATTTGGAAATTATTAAACAATACTTCCACTTTTTCAATAAAGAGCTACCCATTTCACCATTCCACATCATTCCCAACTCAAATCCCATGACGTTCTATTGATTTTTCTTTCCATGGAACTTCCCCATCGTGTCTTTAATCCCACAAGCTCTCATCCTCATGATTTAGGATCAACTCTTCATTTTAAGGTAAATATACACTTCTTTTTTCCATTTAAGTTACCTTATATGTTATGTATTTTAATTTACCATTTAAAAATTTTCTTCCTCTTTATCTTATCCCATTACTATAATAATTTTATTTTATCATTGGGTGACCCTTGATCTCTCTGATTTTCCCTTCCCTTAATCCATGTTTTATAGCCTTCATGCAACCATTTATTTCCTCTTTTACTTGAGACATTCTCATTTTTTATTCAAGAATAACCAAACCTATTATTTCTACATTAGTATTCACCAAAATGTAAAATGGTTTTATTTTTTTTATTTAAATATATGAAACCCCCTTTTCTTTTTCAAGATTTATGAATGATGTAGCGATCATATCTATAATAACTTTTTTATACTGTGATTTTGATAAGAAACATGTTCATTGTTCTCCATGAGTTATTAATGAAATGATTTGTTATGATCTGTGTGGATGAAAATAATTGAAACACATGAACATTGTGTGCTTATATAACTCTAATTAATTATGTAAATAATTTAATATCTCAAGATGACATGATTTACAATACCTTGTTAGATAACATTGGAAATTTTTTCATTTTTGACACCTTGGTGTTGAACCTTAGTGATATGCTTATAAATGTATCCTTTAAATATTGTAGCCACATTTCAATTTCATGAATAATTTTATATTTATTATTATATTACTTATGTTCTCAATTTCTTTCCATATTGTATGCTTCTTGTTCTTATTGATATTTCTCATGATCACATGCTAATTATCTCCCATGTTTATTCCCTTAGTCGGCTCATCCTCACTCTTTTCTTTTGATGTATGTCACCATGATATAATATGTAGTAAAATTTACTTATGATCAACCCATGAATTATCCTTTCATGTGGATTAGAAAAATTATTTTTGTTTGCTTATATTTTGTTCATAATTTACAAGAAAATAAACATTAAAAGATCCAGGATTTTGATTAATGTAATTAAAAGTTTATGTAATAAAAAGGTGAGATGCAATATTTGGTATCAGAGTATGGTATTGTTGTTTTTGAAAATTAAGATTTGAATAATTTATTTAGAACCCTAGGGATGTGTCTAGATATAGGAATAAACATTCTGGAATTTTTTAAATGTATTAAGTGAGTGGCTTCCACAAAAAGAATTCGCTGTCTGGATACAACTTGTGGATGTGGCTATAGCATAAATTTACCTAGGGAAAACAACCACAAAAAACAACCTATTGAGATAGAATAGATTAGGAATTTTTGCGTGAAAATGATCCTTACTTCACACCTAGTTTGAAACTCCTCAGGGATATGTTTGGTTAATTACAATCATGTTATGAACTATTATGAATGATATATAGACAATTTTATTATTATTAGAGGATATTAATGAATTACATATTTCTAAATTATTTTTAATGACATAAAATCCCTTTAAAGTTATAAATTCATAAAAGTAATATGTCTTACACATTAGTTTTCATATGTTATAAAAATGAAAGGAAATAGGAGGAACTATGTAAATGATGAGTGAAAAGAATGACAGACTGACAATAATCCATTGGAAGATGGAATGGAAGGCTTTATGAGGATGATGAACCATCTATCTTAAGTTATGAATAATAACATGAATCATTTTCATAGACCAGATTCGCCTCAATGGGAAGAAATTTCCTTTGACACCTTCACATTTTAATGATATACTTCTCTTATTAGATCTACTGACCCATTGATTTCATAAATATGGATTACCTCAATAGAAAATATATTTTTTATACTCTATTTTTTAGAGCAAGAGAATGTCACCCTGGAAATATCATGCATTCAAAAATAATCTTATCACTAGTGTACACAAAATAAAAACATGGATCCAATAAAAGATATTGATTTTTTAGGGTGGGAAGAGTATAGGGGAATCTTTTTCAATATATATTTTCCAAGTATGATGTGAAAAAAATACAGAAGGAATTCCTAGAGATGAATTAAATGGGGAATTAGTTAGTGGAAATACATTAAATGAACTTTAAAAGACATGATCAATACACCACTATCTTTATTATTGATCCAAAGAGAAAGGTTGATAGATTCTTTGATGGACTGAGACCCCATCTATGGATGAATCTACAGAATCGAGTCTTTTAAATATATATAGAGATTGTATAGAGTTCTATGGATGTTGAATTAGAGTTTACAAATATGTATTGGTAACATTTCTCAAAATAAAATAAGAGAGTAGTAGATCTAAACATATGGAATATTTTTGATAATGGAATATGATGACAGAAAGTGAATCTTCCCACATGCAAAAAATCTGGGAAGAATCACTTGGGAGCTACTTTCTTGGGAGTGAAAAGTGATACATGTGTAGAAGAGAAGGAGATATAACTCGAAACAATCATTGTAATGTTGAGCCTCAACATATCTACATTAAAAAAAGTATGATAGGGTGGGAACAACCTGAATTTCAATGTATCATTTGTGGAAATTTTGGGCACTTTACCAATCATTGTCCAAATTCGAAGATATTGAAGAGAAACCACCATATACCTCGTCATTATCCATGTGACCATGCTATGAAATTTTCTATCACTATAGTTGAATTATAGGCTCTAATTGATGTGGTTCTAGGTACACACTTTGTGCTCTCAATGATAGTATGAACTTTGTTTGATTCTAGTTCTATGCATTTCTTTTTTCATCCATGTTTTCAAAGAAAACAAATTCAATCCTTCATCTTATAGAAGTAGATTTATCATTCTTGAATTTTATAGGGATTAACGTATAATGAATAATGTATAGAAACTCTAGTATTAAATTTGGAAATTACAATATCATCACAAATCAAGTAGTCATTCCCATTGTGTAATTTTACACTACATGAGAGATGTATTATCTCTAAAAATATGTAATGCTAATATCAACTATAGAGGAAATTTAATTTCAGTATTATTGAATGGAAAGCCTATTAATATTTTAAAGGGAGATATATCCCAACATAAATTTTTTCTAGAAGAACCTCTCATATCCTTATTTATAGTTATGATTGGTGAATAGGGAAAAGAAAATGAAAATCTAAGTATAGAAAATGTCCCCATAATTCAGGAATACATTGATGTATTTCCTAAAGAGTTTCTTGGACCTCTTAGAGATACCATATATGGATATGAGCTAATATTAAAGATCTCATATAGAGAAGAAAATGTGGATTAAAATTAATTAAAGAAAAAACATCAATATATCTTAGATAAGGGATTCATCTGACCAAGTGTGTATACATGGGGATCACTTGTTCTCTTTATTGAGAAGAAAATTGGATCAACATAGTTATTCATTTATTATAGTGAAAATTATGGGATCATATTGAAGAAAAAATACCCCCATATATTGATGATTTATTTGACCAGCTTCATGGGTTTCAATTATTCTCAATGATTGACCTCTGATATGGGTATTATCAATTGATGGTGATGAATGAAGACATTCTAATGACTTCCTTGTGAACAAAATATGGTTATTAAGTGTTTGCCTTTTATGAATTAGGGGTCGATTAGTGATCCTTCTATATTTATGGATTTTATGAATATGGTCGTTAACGACTAACATGATAAATTTTCTTTTGTTTTTATTGATGTTATTATGATATATTCCAAAATTCATGAAGGGCACAAGGTCCATATAAGGTTTATATTTAAAGCATAGAGTGAGGATAATGTATTTGTAAAACTCCTCATATGTGAATTATAATTACAAAACCTCCATTCATGGGGATCATTGTTACCAAATAAGGAATCTATGTTGACCATTCCAAGACAAAGGATATAGAGGAGCGGCCTCATCCTACAAAATTAACTGATATTTATAGTTTCCCTAGATAAAAAGAATTCTATAAGAAGATTTTGAGAAAATATCATTAAATTCTAATCCAATAACGAAGTTAACTCTAGAAGTATATAATTTACCATATACAACAGAGTGATAAGAAATATTAAAAGAACTAAATATGATATTATTTAAAGAAATTATGTAAACTCTACCCTCTATCAAACCAGGTTTTGTTATTTATAATGATGCATATTTGAAATGCATTGGATGAATCCTCATGAAAAATGATAAGGTGGTCGATTATGTATCTCAACAATTAAGGCCTCATGAGAAAAATAACCCTACACTTGAAATGGAGTAAGCATAATCCTTTTTTTCTCTAAATATATAAAATCACAATGTATATATAGGGAAATGTGATATATGCATAGACCACCAAATTATTATATATATATTCACGCCAACGGAATTGAACATGATACAAAAGATATGGTTAGATATTATTAAATAATATTACATTTAAGTTAATTATAACCATAAAAGAGAAAAAATATCAATGATCCATTAAGTAGAAAATACCATGTTGTGATGGGAATGATTTGGATTCAATGAAATACATTGATGAAGGACCTAGTATGGTTGGACATAGAGATTACAAGGGAATGGGATCCATCATTAATATCCCAAATTATTTCTAAACCATCATAACTTGACAAGATAAACATATCTCAAAGAAATTGATACAAATCAAGATAGAGGCTATGAATATTAAGAGGTTTTCTATGTTCAATACTGAATAAAAATGGTTATTGATATTTTAGACAAGTCTATATGTCTAACCTATCCCAGAGATTGAAAATGAGCTTCTAGATGAAGCTCATATCTTTACATGGTCGATACATCATCAAATCACTAAACTATATAAGGATCCTGATGATCATTATTGGTGGGATAATATGACAAGTTATATTGATAACTAAATTTCATGGTTCATGGTGTGTAAATATGTAATGTAAGAGCGCCAAATTCTTAGAGGGGTATTGGAACCACTACACATATCAATATGGAAGTGGTAAAATATATCTATAGTCCTTTCTAATAGTCTCCCAAGAACATCCAATAGAAATAATGTTATTTGTTTTATAGTGGATCAACTCACCAATAATCCATGTTTCATCGTTGTTCATGATGATTTCACTCTTGAACGAATTTACAATATATATAAAAAGAAAGTGGTAAGTCAATATGGGGTCCAATTTCAATCATTTATGATTATGATCCATGGTTCATATCTAAATTCTGGAGAATTATTTAGCATTATTTGAATATTAAATTGAACTTTATTATGTCTTATCACACCCAAATTGATTTCCAATATAACATTACTAATAATACACTTGAAGAAATGATGTGAACATGCTCAATGGAATGTTATGGTCGATGAGATGACCTCTTATAATTAGTTGAGTTATCATTAAAAAAATCATCCACTCAAGTATTCAAATGACACCCTATGAATCTATATAAGGTAATTGAAGTATAACACTAAAATGATGGGATGATGTTGGATAGAAAATGATATATGGGCCTAAAACTGTGAAAGAGATGATAGAGAACATTCATGAAGTCCTAAAATAAATAAACGCTTCTTAAATTTGGTAGAATAAGTATGATGAAAACCATAGAAGGGACCAGGAGTTTGATGTTGGAGACATTTTTTTTCACTAGATAACACAATGGAAGATAAACATGTGGTTTGTAAAGAAAAGTAAGCTTACCAATAGGTACATTGGTCCTTTTGAAATCTTTGATAGTATAAGAGAAGTATCCTATCTTCTAGAGATTATACCCAAAATTGTTCAAATACATGATGTAATATATGTATTTCTCTTGAATAAGTATATTCCATATATCAAATAAGTACTAAATCCATAAGTGATAAAACTTGAACATGACCTCTCTTAATATGAGTATCATATAGAGATATTGGACCTTAAAGATGAAGGTATAGGCAACAAAGAAATACACCTTGTAAAAGTGATGTGGTCAAACCATAAGTGTGAAGAGGAAATATAGTAACTAGAGGAAATATTGAAATAGAATTACCCTAACCAATTATCAACCAATAATATGGGTTTAAATTTCATGGATAATATTTCTAAAGGGGGAAGATAGTAACACCTCATGCTTTTGATATGATTATTCTTCCTAGATAAAATGTTAATTATATTGTATAATATTACAAATTAACCAAAAACATTATATCATTAATAAATATCATTAAATTAGTCAGTTACAAAAATAGTGGAATTGCCACAAAATTACGACTGGAAGAAAAATAAAAAACAAAAAAGCTAAAATGGGAAAAATATGGATCTATCCGATCTAGTAGAATCATTATCCCTGTGACCAACACTACAGAAATGAAAAAATAATTATAATATACTATTAAACATATTATAAAATGTAAATAGTATCTTAGGAGTAATTTTAGTAAATATTGAGTGAATTAAAGAAGTGGTATTTATTGGGTCTAATGTCACTATATGAATAGTAATGTAGATGTAGATCAAATATGAATGTTGGTCAAATATTACCGTTGGTCAATATGACCATTGTTCAATTTCAATATCAAGAACTACACCCACAGTGATAATTGTACCATTATAATTATTATTTATGAGTAGTAATTACAAAGTATAATTGATGTAGAAAATAGAAATAATTTACTCATCTAGGAGGGTCATGAGATTTGAATCCCATTGTCCATAACCAGGGAGAGTGGTAGGATCACTAGCGTCCTCCATTGACCAATCCCAAGGTGAGCATAAACAAGTGAATCTTGAATGAAATAACATATTATTGAAGTTCATGTTAGTGGAGATTACTACTCAGTCAATGTTAGCTGAGCCAACCCGTGAAACTACCTTCATCCCCACCTTACCCTTATGGCATACATGGGTGTAATAAGGGGTTTTGTGTTTATGACTTGGTTTCATAAATTGGAAATTTCTCTATATTAATAAAATTATTATTAAATAAATTCTATTTTAAGAATAGTTTTTCTAAGTAATATATATTTTTAACTGATATGAATTTGATAAATTTATTTCTATTATTAATAGGGAATAATAGTTTATTTAGTAAATATACACACTTTTATAATAAACTTTGGTATTAAGAATATTTTTTGTTTTAATTAAATAGTATTTTAAAAAATTACATATATTAAAATAGAAAATATAAAATGATTTTATAATCATCTTTGAATTTTTATACGTGTTAGAAATTTAATAGTTCCTTGAAACATCTAATTTTTTGTATATAACGATATTTATATTTACAATAAAATAATCTGACAATTATATAATTTTTCGATAAGGTATATTATTTTATTTGAAATCAAAATTTCATGATTAGGGAGGTGATTTTTTTGACAATTTTATAAATTTTATTTGTTTTCAATGAATATAAAAAAATATAGTTTTGGGTTTTTGGTATGTTTTATGACTTCATATTTATGTAAGAATGATGTGAAAATTCATTAACCAAAATAAATGCCCTAAAAAATTTTATTTTATTAATATTATTTATTTATATATACATATTAAAAAATTATTAAACTTATAAGTGACTTTCTAATATCTGAAATGGAAAATTTTATTTTAAAAACATTTCTTTCTGGGAAATATACTTTTCATGTCCAAATATGTTTTAAAAAGGTTAGTCAATTTTAATAAAATAAAATACCATTAAATTTGATATAAATTTCCAAAATCATTAGAAAAAAACATCTCTAATCTAATAGATTTTCATTTTACACAACCAATATTTGAAATATATATATTTAAAAAATTGTTAAACAATTCCTCAAATGTTTCTATATATACCGAACCATTTCAGAATTACCCTTCACTCCAAATCCAAACTACATGATGTCTCCCTGGATATCGGTTTGGAAGTGGTGTAGCTCAGCAGTGCCCATTGTAGAGACCTGAAGCATGACGTACATGGACATTACATTACTTTTTAGGAATACTTAATACATAACAAAACGAGACACCAAAGGACTCTAATAGTTTAGTGTCTTTGGAAACTCAGAACATAATCTTCAAATCGTGGTGAAAGATCTTCAACATCTCCTATAAAGATCTTCCCCTTTTTGTTTTCTTACCTAAAACCTTTCTTTAAATCCTTGGGAAAAGAAAAAATTTAAAGGGTGAGCTCAAATGCTCAGTAAGGGTAATCATGGATAAAATAAAACAAATCATATACAATTTAACATAAAAACATGAACATAATGTTTAAACATCAAAACCTTGAGCAATGACAAAAAACATGGCAGTACATAAGGCATAGATCATAAAGAAACATTAATCATGATAAAATAGAATGGGAATAAAACATGTGATTATGGCAACCATTAAGCACATGATATGATTTCCATAGTAGCCAAGGCATTGCTTCCAAGACCATCTTAGTGGACAAAGTCTCTTTCTGAATCGAGTTCACACCTCGTTCCAGTCCTGTATTACTGAACTGGATTAACATACCATTCCAGCCATGTCTATATCATGAGATATAAATCGTTACCCAATGCATTGGAGGGATATATAGGTCCCACCCATCTCATAATGAAATCATTCTTACATGTTCCACAACATAAACATAAATCATTCATCATAACCCAAAGAATAAAGTGGGTTTCACAAACATCATCCCAACATTGCATAATTCATATAAAACTAATGGATATCATTTCATCATAAGAAAATTGAAACCATGTAAATCATATAGACATTATACTTGAAACATACACATATGATATAATGTCATCTTAGAAAGAGGAAATTGTTTTGATAAAACACTTGAAATGAATTCGTGAGGAAAATATCCTTTCTTCTTCAAAATCAATTTATTTTCACAAAACATTATGAATTTTTAAAAGAAGGAGATTTTTTTGAAAATAGTCATTAAATATTTTGGATGAAGATTCATGGAAATAAGGCTTTATAAAATCGTAAAAATCCCTTCACGCCGTATAAGTTAAAAAATAACAATATCCTTGTACTTTTGTCAGAAAAGTCAAAAAGTACCTCATATGGTAAAAAAAAAGATTCCTTACATACCATGTAGTAAAATTCAAAAAATTTTAAAAATTACTTTAAACATACATGAAACCATTTTTAGGAAACATGGACATGGATGATAACAATAACCCCAGAAAATACATATGAATAAACAATCTCGGATAAGAACAAGATTGGAATAGTTATCCCTTACCTTATATCTGATATGCTTTGTCTGTATCTGAACCTCCTGTATAATGATTTAAATAATGTCATTGACTTCTTACAGAATCATATTCATTGTTATGATACCATATATGGTTCACTTATGACTTTATATTACCCGTTATTTTGTAAATTCCATGTTACAACAACATTTTGGGTAAATTGTTTAATTTGTCACACGTGTTTCGACTTGTTGTTCTTGATATTATTACTTATATACTGATTTACATAATTACATAATGTAAAAAATGATTTATATATAATATATATTCAGCATATACATATATATATAATATATCAAAAAATGGAATGAAATACACCGTTCATGGAGACAGTAGGTCATACGTATGCATGAACGATGTTTTCGTTTCCATATGGAATTGAATGGAATTAAGTAGATGACATACATATATATATACATAAATCCAGTATCATTATTATGTCATATATTTCATTATTGTTCATTATATATACTTTATAATCATTCATGAATGGATAACATGGATAATGAATGTCATCGCGTCGTGGAGACAGTAGTCCGTACGTACGCCCGAGCGATGATATCATTCCCATGATCGTGGAATTGTATTGAAGTGTATGTATAATATTGTAGAATAAATATCACCTTACAATAATAATATATAGTTATTTATTTACACCATTATACCCATCCAAGTAAGGTGGTGGTCGAAAACAGATTACACCATGGCATGGAGACGGTATTCTGTACGTACGCACATGCGGTGATTTCGTTTTCCATAGGATGGATAGAAGGTGAAATAAGGTTGTTTCATATTAATAATAACATATCAGTATATAAGTAATACTGATGTTATTACATCATAATGATACAAATAAATAAGAAGAAGTAGAAGAAGAAAGAAACTTGAGAGAATTGGAAGAAGAGATTACATCTTCGTCGACGCACCTCCTTTAAGAATCCTCTTAAAAAAGTAGACTTAGTCTTTCGAGAATACCATAACCTCCAAAATGTTGTTAGGGAAGTGGAGAAGTGAAATGGACTGGGTTTGGCCGAGCTTCAATTCTCAAATGTGTGTGAAGAGAAGAGTGAAGGGGTGCCTTTTTATAGGGGAGGAGAGACCACCTTTGGAAAAACAGAAAATATTATTTTATAATAAAGTCATATTCGTTTTTTAATAGCTCCAAATTGATTTATTTCTAAAATAATGTCGGTATGGGTATAAATACTCTAAAAAAAATATTTTATACTGGTTTGGGTCATGATATCAACCTTATCTTTTAGTTTTAACTCTTAGTTAATTAGAATGACATTTACCATGTCACTTTGTATTTTTATATTATATAGTTAATAAACATACCATATAAATTCAAGAGACACCCAAGTGGTCCATTAATGATTCACCTATCAGGATATAAGTATCTTGGCCGAACAATATATTTTTAAGAATATAATAACAATTAATAATATAATATTTGTTTTAAATATTATTTTTTTTCTATTTTGACACTATTTGGTAATTGATTTTTGTAAAAATCATAAAATCATGTTTAGTTAAAAAACAGTAAATAAAATTAATAATAACATGTCATATTAACCTATAAAATTAGTGTAATTCATAAAAAGTGTCAAATTAAATTTATTTGTGTATTTATAACATCAATTATGATAATATTTCATTAATAAGAAAATTACTGCATCATCATTGTGTCATAAATAACATAAATTTTATAATGTATAAAAATTATAAATAAATTACCATTAGGTAGGAAATCTTTTTATATTTCTAATTAATATTTATAGTCGAATTTATCTGATGAATAACCCTATATTAAAAATGAATTAGTTATTAAACATTGATTTTAACTATTTTAACCCGTCTTCAAATAAATTAATAATAAATTTCCTAATCTAATCCAGGTGGACCTAAATTGTCAAATGTTATTCCTAACGTTGTTTTTGGTCAAATTAAACTTATCCAATATAATTAGGACTTGTTTTAGGGTAATAATAATATCATTTTCACCCTTAATTACCCTATTTACTTTTAACTGTGGTAAATAAAAGTAAAAAGCTACTATTCAACCAAAATTATTTTCATCTCATTGAACCACATTTTAGTCCTTAATATTAACCGTGTCTTTGGGATTTTCTAAATTCCACTCACAGAAGCGGTAAAAGTATGTTTTATGTAAGTTTGCAAAAAGCTCCTAGGAGGTAGGTAAAATACGGTGAAAGTTTAATAAAATTTCCATATATTGAAAATTATTATAAAATGACTCCAATGAATTAAATTGAACTTTTATAGGTATTATGTATCAATTTTGACGTAAAATAAATTTAAATAAAATAAATAAATATTTAAATAAAAAGTCAGTTATTAAATAGTAACCTAGTGTTTTCACTATTCATAAAAAATTGTATGTTTTTAGAAAAATACCAAAAATTCACCAAAGGATAATTTTGTTATTCCAAATCCAAAAATAAATTCCATTTTGAAATATAAAATTTATAAAATTTTAAAAAGTGGGTATTACTATTCATTACGGCTAGTTTATATAATATTTTAATAACATATCATTGTTTTGGGAAACTCGATATTGCATACAACACGAGCTAACGTGGAAGGTCGTGATTGCGTGTAAAGCAAGCCAAGCCAGGGATGCATGTAGTGCAAGCTCCTTTTGGTGTAGCGTACAACACAAGACATCAATAAAATTAAAAAGAATATTTTTCCTAAAATCTTGGGGTGTTACATTCTACCCCCCTTAAAATGAATTTCACCCTCGAAATTCGTCGGGGTTATAATGGTTTACAACTCAAAAGTTTCTTTAATAGAAACCCACATCATATAAAGTAATACCAAAACCAATCTTTAAAAACTAAAGTATGAAATTTAATGGTTACCCAAATTAACTAATCACAGGGTATCCATATAAGAGAACGTAGGTGAAAATATGGATATGGAAGAGAAATCTAACCATCATGTTCTGATGGAAAGTGTAGAGAACATGGCTATAAAAAAACAAAAATCACAAAGACATATATTTATGATGATATAAGGTAGCATCTGATTCATCGGATATAAGGGCACTAGGACAACATTTTTGGTTCTCAAGATCATTTCCCTAATGTTGATGAAATTGGAATTAGAAGAAATACTTTCTTGATTTTGGTACAGTCTCACCATTGGTCATTCCATGGACAATTTCCAATTAATCTCTTAAAGAAATGAAGTTGAATTTGTCATTCGTGAATTGTTAGCAGAACCTGTGATAGAATGATGGGTCATTCCATCAGTCTCAAACAAAAGGTTAGAAGAAGTTTTCAAAAATACATAAGTCCATCTATAGTGAAATTTAATCGTATATGGATCCTAAAATGGAATTTTACTTCATATATCATACTGCTTAATATAATAAAACTGGTTTCTACTAAATAGGGACTTCCTGTAGGCCAGTGGTAGGCGATAAAGGCCTGTCGCACTTCAGTTGTGGGTTTGATTCCCACAACCTTGTCCGACGCGACGAGTTGTCTCCCATCCTGTAGGTTGTCCATTTTTCTAAAACTACATTATAATAACATTCCTTCAATAAAATAGAAAAAAATAAAATCTTATGTCTAACTTAATTCATATCAATATTTAGTATTATCCAAAATACTTTTGTCCAAGCTCATAGTATAAAGAAATCAATTACTAGAAATTTCATCTACCGAGCATGTGAATACCATCATTTATCCCTCATATAGCATACGATATATCTTATTGGTCACATCCCAAACATGTGAATACCTTAATCATGTATTCTCTTGAACCATAGTGAAAACATGAATGTTTTCACAAGGTAACACTTTCCATATACCAAAACCCAAAAATTCTATATACTAAAACCATGATATCACTTTTTCCTTATATTAGTCATGACCCCATTAATACTATCAATCATGTCATTATCTCATTATCCCTTCTTTATGCGTATATCATCTGCTTTCCAAAATATTGGAATCACTTTTCATGGTTACTGGTACCATATAATTATCAAAAACCACAATAAACCATTACATAGATATTCCAATGTTCCATAATACTATAAATGAGATTCCACAACATTATTTTGGAATCCCTTTACATAAACACATAATCATTCCACTAAATCATTGTCATACTCAACATTTCTAATAGTGATCGCATGTGACTTCCCTTTGTCCTTTTCCATAAGAGGTTGCTCATGTTGATCACCATTAACCCTTGCATTAGGGCATTGATTAACATAATACCCCATTTCATTGCACTTGAAGCATTGAAGTGTTGGTGGAGCGTTCTCTGTAGTCTTTTCTCAATCCACATCATTAGAAACCTTTTTCCCATTACTTTGACAATAAACTGCTTGATGACCTTCTTTTCCAAACTTAAAACTTTTTCTATTCCCTTTAAGACAATCTCCACCATGCTTTTTTCTACACTTTGATCATAAAGTAACAGTTATCTTATTTTCACCATTATTCTGAGATTTCTCCTTAAACTAGATCTTTTGTTTTTTGTCAAAACCATGAGATGGATATGTAACACCAACTTCCATTTCTACCTTGATAGCATAACGCAGAATTTATTCATAGGTACTGAAGTCTCTTATAGCTAATGCCCTTCGAAGACCTGGTTTTAAGCCACTGAAGAATCGATCAACTTTACTTTCAGGTTGGATGATAAAGCCCGATGCATTCCTTGAAAGTCGTGTAAAATTCACTTCGTATATACCAACAGATTCATCATCCTTCTTCTTAAGCTCAAAAAACTCCTTTTCCATCTATGTTCGAAGAATACGAGGTAAGTACTTACTGAAAAACAAGTTCATGAACTCTTCCCATTCCATGGATTCAATTTCAACTTGGGGCCTTGTATTCTTAATTAGAGTCCACCACTGGTCTGCTTCACCTTCTAAATGGTGAACATCTAAAAAGACTTTTTCTTGTTCTAAACATCCATGTACGGAAAATATCTTTTCAATGGTACTGATCCATTGTTCAACAATAAGTGGATCAGAACACCCATTGAAAGACGGTAGATGTTGCCTCATTAGGACTCAATAAAATATTGTTCCCTTCTATGATCATTTTGAAATCTAGAATGATTCATATCTTGTGTAAGTATAACAATAAGATTTTTCACTCCATATCCCATCACATTTGGTTGCTCGGGAGAACAATCATTACATTGTTCATTACATTGATCAACACGGTTCCTTCGGGTTCCAGCCATCATCTAAAACCCAAAAAGAATAGTGTGAGAGGTAAAAATCATGCTAGGAAAACAACATAATAAAGGGGGAGTACCTTCAATATAGAACATATTATGTTTAATTCTATTATCCTTACCGTAATTGTAGAACTATAACCTATACTTATACTAAACCTTAAGTACATCCCTATACATACTTAGAAATATCTCTAGGGATCTGACTAATGTTTTCACATCATAGTTTCCAAAGGCTAACTAAACCTTTCCTCTGATACCAACTGTAGAGACTCGAAGCTTTACGTACATGGACATTACATTATTTTTTCAAAATACTTAATACATAAAAAAACCAGAAACTAAAAGACCGTAATAGTTTAGTGTCTTTGGAAACTCGGAACATAATGCTCTAATCGTGGTGAAAGATCTTCAATATATCCCATTATGATCTTCACGTTTTAGTTTTCTTACATAAAACCTTTCTTTAAATAATGGGGAAAAGAAAACATTTAAATGGTGATCTCAAATACTCAGTAAGGGTAAGCATGGATAAAATAAAACGAATCATATACAATTGAACTTAAAAACATGAACATAATGTTTAAACATCAAAACCTTGAGCAATGGCATAAAACATGGCATTACATAAGGCATAGATCATAAAAAGGAATTAATCATGATAAAATAGAATGGGAATAAAACACGTGATAGTGGAAACCATTAAGCACATGATATGATTTCCATAGTAGACAGGGCATTGCTGCCAAGACCATCTTAGTGGACAATGTCCTTTTCTGAATCGAGTTCACTCCTCATTCCAGTCCTGTATTACTGAACCAGATTAAATTACCATTCTAGCCATGTCTATCTCATGAGATATAAATCTTTAACCAATTCATTGGAGGGAGATATAGTTCCCATACATCTTATAATGAAATCATTTTTACATTTCCCACAACATAAACATAAATCATTCATCATAGCCCAAAGAATAAAGTGGGTTTCACAAACATTATCCCAACATAACATAATCCATATAAAACAAATGGATATCATTTCATCATACGAAAAGTGAAACCATATAAATCATAGAGACATTATACTTGAAACATACACATATGAAATAATGTCATCGTAGATGAATTTTTTTTATAAAACACTTGAAATGAATTCTTGAGGAAACTATCCTTTCTTTTTCAAAATCAATTTCTTTTCAAAAAACGTCATGAAATTTTAAAAGAAAGATACTTTTTTGAAAATATTCATGAAATATTTTGGAGTAAGATTCATGGAAATAAGGCTTTATAAAACATTTAATATCCATTCACGCCATATAAGTTAAAAAATAACATTCTCCTTGTACTTTTGTCGGAAAATTAAAAAAGTTCCTCTTATGGTAAAAAGAAAGATTCCTTGAATACCATGTATTAAAATTAAAAAATGGTTAAAAATAACTTTAAACATACATGAAACCATTTTTAGGAAACATGGATATGGATGATAACAATAACCCCAGTAAATACTTAGGAATAATAAATCTCAAATAAGAATGAGATTGGAATAGTTATCCCTTACCTTACGTATGATATGATTTGTATGTATCCGAACCTCCTATATAATGATTTAAATAATGTCATTGACTTATTATAGAATCATATTATTTGTTATGATATCATAAATGGTTCACTTATGACTTTATATTACCTGTTCTTTTGTAAATTCCATGATAAAGCAGCATTTTGGGTAAAATCGTTTCATTTGTCGTAAGTGTTTCGACTTGTTGTACTTGATATTATTTCTTATATACAGATTTACATAATTCTAGAATTTAAAACATGATTTATATATAATATATATTCAGCATATAAATATATATATATATAATATATTGATAAATGGAATGAAATACACTGTTCATGGAGACGGTAGGCCGTAAGTACGCATGAACGTTGTTTTCGTTTCCATATAGAATTGAACAGAATTAAGTAGAAGACATAAAAATATATATACATAAATAAATTATCATTATTATGTCATATATTTCATTATTATTCATTATGTATACATTATAATCATTCATGAATGGTTAACATGGAGAATGAATCTCATCGTGTCGTGGAGACGGTAGTCCGTACGTATGCACGAGTGATGATATCATTCCCATTATCGTGGAATTGTTTTGAAGTGTATGTATACTATTTCAGAATCAATATCACTTTAAAATTATCATATATAGTTATTTATGTACCCCATTATACCCTTTCATGTAAGGTGGTGGTCGAAAAAATATTACACCACCACGTGGAGACGGTATTCCATACGTACGCAAGCGCGGTGATTTCGTTTTCCGTAGGATGGATAGAAGGTGAAATAAGGTTGTTTCATATTTATAATAACATATCAGTGTATAAGTAATACTTATTTTATTAATTCATAATGAGACAACTAAAGAAGAATATGTAGAAGAAGAAAGAAACTTGAGACAATCGGAAGAAGAGATTACCTGTTCTTTGATGCACCTCCTTTAAGCTTCCTCTTAAGGTAGTAGAGTTGGTCTTTTGAGAAGACCATAACCTCCAGAATGTTTCTAGGGTAGTGAAGAAGAGAAATGGGTAGGGTTTTTCTGAGATTAAAGGCTCAAAAGGGTGTTAAGATAAGAGGGAATAGGTGCCCTTTTTATAGGGGAGGAGAGGGGCACCTTTGGAAAAACATAAAATATTATTTTATAATAAAGTCATATTCGGTTATTAATAGCTCCAAATTGATTTATTTTGAAGCTAAGGTGGGGATGGGTCGAAATCCTCTCAACAAATTTATTTTAGACAGGTTTGGGTCATTATATTAACCTTATCTTTTAGTTTTAACTCTTAGTTAATTAGATTGTCATTTACAATATCTTTTTGTATTTTTATATTATATAGTTAATAAACTTACCATATTCATCCAAGACACCACCAAGTGGCCCATTAATGATACACCTATCATGATATAAGTATCTTGGCCGATACTTAGATTTTTAGGAATATAATGACAATTAAGAATATAATATTTGTTTTAAAAAAATTTTATGTCAATTTTGACACTATTTGGTAATTGATTTTTGTAAAAACCATAACATCATGATTAGTTCTAAAAAAGTTTATTAAATCAATACTAACATGTCATGTTAACCTATAAAATTATTGGAATTTATAGGAAGTCTCAAATTACATTTATTTGGGTATTTATAACATCAATAATGTTAATATTTCATTAATAAGATAATTACTGCATCATCATTGTGTCATAAATAAAATAAATTATTTAATGTATAAAAATTATAAATAAATTACCATTAAGTAGTAAATCTTTTTATATTTATAATGAATATTTATAGTTGAATTTATCTTATGTATAAACCTATATTAAAAATGAATTAGTTATTAAACATTGATTTTAACTATTTTAACCCTTTTTTAAATAAATTAATAATAATTGTCCTAATCTAATCTAAGTGAACCTAAATGGTCATATTTTATTCCTAAGGTTGTTTTTGGTCTAATTATACTTATCCAATAGAATTAGGAAATGTTTTAGGGTAATAATAATATCATTTTTATCCTTAATTACCCTATTTACTTTTAACCGTGGTATATAAAAGTAAAAAAGTTACTATTCACCAAAAATTATTTTCATCTCATTTAACCACATTTTAGTCCTTGATATTAACCGGGTCCCTCAGATTTTCAAAATTTCACTCACAGAAGTGGTAAAATTATGTTTTATGTTCGTTTTCAAAAAGCTCTTAGGTGGTAGGTAAAAGATGGTGAAAAACTCAATAAAACTTTTATATATCGAAAATTATTATAAAATGACTCCAATGAATTAAATTGAACTTATATAGGTATTATGTATCTATTTTTATGTAAAATAAATTTAAATAAAACAAATAATTATTTAAATAAAAATTAAGTTTTTAAATAGTAACCCAGTGTTTTCACTATTCATCAAAAATTGAACGTTTTCAGAAAAATACCAAAAATTCACCCTAGGATAATTTTGATATTCAGAATCCAAAAATGAAATCCATTTTGAAATTTAAATTTATAAAATTTCAATAAGTGGGTATTACTATTAATAACAGCTAGTTTATATAATATTTTAATAATATATCATTGTTTAGTGAAACTCGATATTGGATACAACACATGCTATCCTGGAAGGTTGAGATTGCGTGTAATGCAATCCAAGTTAGGGATGCATGTAGTGAAATATGCTTTTGATGTAGCATATAACACAAGACATCAATAAAATTAAAAATAATATTTGTCATAAAATCTCAGGGTGTTACACCCATGGAATTCCTTCTAAATTCTTCTGGGCTTCAGACCATCGTTGATAGATTCGGCATCGACATGGTTTACGGGATGATCCTGTGTGGCGTTGTCTCAATATCCTTCTATATCAGCTCACCGTCAGTGTGATCGCTATCAGATCTTCCATGGAATTCCATTGGTGCATCTTGTGGTAAAATGAATCGCAGTGAGAACAGATCCGGCGTTGGTGTGGCTTGTGGCCAGGTAAAACGCGGTGTGGTCTACAACTCTTACTAATTATAATCAGCATCAATGTGGCTCGCTGACCATTATGCCATGATGTGGATTTGACTTCTAGTTTGATCGACATCATCACGACTTTCAGTTAGATATGGCATAGCGCGGTTGGATCATTGTCTACTCGTAGCGGCTCCAAGGGTGAGGTTTTTAGGTGTATCTTGTTTCTTTTTGCAATGTTGTCCCTGCATGAGGTTTCACCGAGGTAGACTCTGAAGCAGTTTGTGACATCAGGATGGATTTTTACCTCCCAGATCTTTCTCCTTTATTTCCATTATGTGGTGGTGTTCTTTCTGAAGGATTTCAGGGAGGCTGTATCATGTTGTTAGAGGGTGGGGCGTTTTCCGACTAGAGGTCACCAGTGGGATTTGGGTTTTAATTTTGTGTGAATGGTCGCACTAGTGGGTTTTCTAGGAGGGTTGTTCTGAGTTTTGTTCAAGATTTTCTGATGTTTGTGTTTTCTGGTTCGTGATTTCCTCAGCCTTATCTTTGGTGATTCTGGATCCTGCTGTGAATGTTTGACATGTTGAATGTTTGCGTTGATTAATTTGGTGTGTGGAACGAGTTGTTTGGTTGGACATTATCCTTTGATGCATGATATTTTTACTATTTTATGTTCTGAATTCACGTATAGTTTACCACTTTTCCCTCAAAAGTGTTTCATGGTTTCTCACTTTTTCCTCAAAAGTGTTTGGATAATAAAAAATTTAATATTCAGTCATGGTAGAAAATTATTTTCCATTTTTTACTTGAGTAACTCTCATTTATTTAATTTTATAAATACCCAAACCTATTCAATTTCCCTAGTTCTTCACCAAAATTTCAAATTCATTATTTTTTTGGGTATTGAAATATATGAATCTAACCATAATGGTTTTTGGAAAATTAATAATGTTATGATCATGTCACTAAGAACTTTCGTATACCATGATTTTGATAAAAACTCATTCTTCATTATCAACTTGTTATTAATGAAATGACTTTTTTTGACATATTTTGATCACATTAATTAGTACATATAAAGGGAGAACCCTAGTTGTGATATATTTAATTTGATAAATAATTATATCTATATAGATGGAATTTTTTTTGATACCTTGGGGAATAACCATTGTAATTTTTTTTCATTTATGTCACCATTATAATAAAGCTTGCTGATATGATTATTAAGGTACCATTTAAATTCCTTTGCCACATTTCCATGTCATTACTCAATTTTTTTATTATGATATTTTTCATGTACTTTTTTTCATTCCATATTATTATACCACATGTTCTTATTGATATTCCTCATGATCACATGTTAAATGTATGCCTTTCTTATTCCCTTACTGGTCTCGTGTTCAACCCTTTCTGTTGATGTATGTCCCCAGGATATGAGATGATGTAAAAGTAACATCGAGTAAACCCTTGGTGTATCCTTTTAGATGGATTATAATTATTTTATTATATTTTATTATATTGTGTTCCTAAATTCCAGGAAACAAAAAATTAAACGATCTTGTATTTTGTCTCAAGTATTGAAAATTTTATGTAATAAAAAGGGGTAATTCCATAAATTTTAGAATCCTTTTTATATTTATAACCTTCCATAAACATCGTGGATATTGACACCATAAAAAAATATTATATTTTGGTATAGAAAACATTAATATGAAAAATAAATGAATACTTTTGGTATCATGATGGGTATAAAAATGGACTATAGTTCCATGAACCCCTCACCCCAACGGAACACCTCCTAGGCCAATAATGATAGAAGTGAGACAGTGACTACCCAAATCCCACCTCTGATAGGATAAAAATCAGTGATAATACCAGAGGGTATAATATCTATTCAAATAAGAAGACTTAACCTCTATGATAATATAAGGATTGAGATATATGCCAACTACAACAATGAACACATGATCAAAAAGATAAAATAAATACCATGTTCATTCATGCAATGTCATAGAAAAACAAGTAACACTAAAAATTAAAGTATAACTATCGAAATAGTAAACACAAAAACACCCCAAAATCCCAAACAATTCATAATTAAATATGAGAAATAAATATTAATACACCTCCAACCAACTCCCACTAACCTGATAAAGTGTTTATATATACATTTTCTAAAAATAACATGTATACTTAATAAGATCTACCCCAGAGCCTCTATTAAGAATGATAATGAAAGTATGATCAATACCAATAATTAACAGTTCAAACTAACTCGTCACCGAAATAGGTATACTATTTTCAAATTCTCACTATGATTATCTCTTACAATGAATTACATATAAGAGATCATGTATTATAGAAATAAATAACATGTGTAGCCCACTATAGCTTCCCTAATGGTCTACTGATATGCCACAAAATTTCACATCATAAACCTTATATATCCAAAAAAATCCTACCAAAATAAACCCAAGAGGAGTACAATAAAATGCACCTTGTGAATCAAATCATCCCAACCACATATTCAAATTGTAACAGATTAGTTTTCTTGATCCACCACATATTTTTTATCATGTATGAAACATCAGGTGTTGGACCTCAAGCCTCCATTACCTATACACCGAGTGTGTACCTAGATCTGTCACAAATTATACAAGTTATACATATAATAATACTTAGGATACTATATTTGTTGATACATGTATATGAAATAACCAAAATCCATTATATCCCTCTTTACACATATATTAGGAAATATAACCATAGTTCATACCAACACATAATATTATCAGGAGTAGAGGATTGGGCCAATGGGGGAAGTCATCCATCTATACCTCATCATCTTATATATTGAGGAAACAATATTTCAGGAGTCTATTTGGTGTCGGTATCCCTACAAATATGGGTAGGGTAGCATAGGGAATCATAAAAAATACCTAATATAATATATCTCACAACCACTCTCAAGTAATTAACCAATCATTAAGATCTACTACATTTATCATTTTATAGACATGTATTTGTCACAACTATGGAATATATATACTACAAAAAACATAACAAAAGGTACTTCATTGAATTGATTCACCACTTATAAAAGTTCACATTACATTAATTAACTCATTATCCATTAATTAAAATTATCACATTTATATTTAATTAACATTAAAAATAATTTTATGACCTTAAATCATAATCAAACTGAGTCCATGGTCTCTCAACATTATATTCTTTTTATTTCTAGTAGGCACTGAACCAATGGGTTAAAACATTTATTAATAGTCATCATTCAATAGTTGTAGGTACTCTAAGAAAACATCCTATGACACCATAAAGAGATGCATAGCCAAGTATAAATGTATACCATAAATTGTGGGGAAGGAAATATAGATAGGCTGGAAACTAAGACATAAGTTAATATTTTAAAAAGTATATGGATTTAATTACAACGACATGGAATTCTAGATGTAATCATTTCCATCAAACCAAGAGACATCTCCAGCACTATCATGAAAATGATCATTCATTTCAACACTGTAGGGGTCAACCTATTCCATAACTCCAAGCCTCCCCACATATCTCATCATACAATTACCAAACCAGACATACATCAAATTCTATCGAACGACTCACATTTATAGAATCATAGAAGGAAAAAACAACAAAAAAGTCAACAAGACAACTAATCCCTAAATACAAGGTGTCTAGCCTTCACATGAAAACAGGCTCGGTCATCCATAAACACAATGAATTTAGCCTTTACAAGATAATAATATCAGTTATCCCCAAATAATTATATTTTAAAAACAACCAATTTTATTCCATGTGTAATTAACATATTAATTTATTATAGATTAATAATTTAAAAAAATTAAGGAATCATCTATAGAAATATATTAAATTATTCAAACATGATCCCTAGAATAAATTCTATACTTACCTTATTATGAAAAAAAATATCTTTAAACATGTTGTTCATTATTATCCACAACAATAATTTCAACATAAAATTCCTTGAAATATTCCATTACCACATTGAAGAACACATAGATTAATCATGCATCAAGAATCAATTTTATTTCCCTCAAAATATATAAAGTCATGAATTTATTGAAAATGACTCTATATATTTATTTTTCCAACTCACAAATTACTAGAATTATTCTTGTTAAAAATTTTCATCAACCCATGCAAACACAATCATAACAAAATGATAAAAAATTATAACATAGATAACACACTATTTATAAAATCAAGAGGAAGACTAATATCCGGGTTGAAAAACATATAATCACAAAGCGTAAAACAATTCAATTTATTTATTTTGTTTATTTTTTATTATTTTTAATTCCACCACTGGCTGATGAAAATAAATAATGATAACTTTATGATTACACAAAACATAAAAGGACAATTAAAGAATACAATACCTCTAGGCTTCAACATTCTATGAACGAGAATGACATGATAGGGTGGATCCCAATATTGTTAAAAAACTATATCCCTCCAAGAATTTTTCCCCTTTAACATAAAGACAATAAAATATAAAACTCTATTAGAGCCATGGATATTAACCCCCAAAGAATCGAATGAAATAAAATTGGAAACATGACTAATCTAACAAGAAACTATAAGAAATGGATGAATAAAAAACCTCATAACACCATAGTTCAAACACATGAGGATGAAGATTAATCCCTTCCAAAGGGATTAAAAAATTCTTTGAAGAAATGATGAAGGCTGCCTAATATTTTAGGGAGATAATCATAGGGTTTTGTAGGAGTAAGGAACTACAGGTTTTAAAGGTGAAATTCCCAATATATATTGATGTTGTGAATAGCTCACCCACATTGTGAATGTCCCGGGTTTTAATTATAACTAAAAAACATGTCTCCTTAACCATTCTACCAAGATTTAATTCACATCATAATTTTTATATTCGTTACATTAGTATTCCGTGATCATTTCTCATATGAATAAAACCCATGCCAACCATGTCATGAATTCCTCACACATCATAAAAATAATTTTTAGATATTACCTACACATGTATTGAACCCCACTCAGTACATGAACTAAAATCCCAATAAGTTGTGAATTGCACATTCTAGATGTGAATATTATTTTTATAATGTGAATCTATCCTAATTCTAGATCACAACTCCCCAAAACAACCAAATCTATGGCTCACATCATCTATGTTCCTCAAACATTCGATGCATTCAATGGAATGGGAAATCTGAATTGGTTCCCTTACATTGGATACCTCTCATATAATTCTTATCCATGATAATTTAAAACCAACCCCAGTAAGAAATAAGTAAATGTGTTCATCTAAACAGCCACACCCTGGGACACATATCTATAATATTTACATCACAAGAACTCAACCACCTCACCCAGAGGAACATTTTTAAAAACTACACATCACCAAAAACTACTTTTAAACACTCATTTAGGTATGATATGCAATTCCAAGAACTATTATAAATAAAAATTTTTATTAGAATTTAATTAAATCTCATGTTATATAAAATGGTAATAGAAACCACATGCACTTATTTTATTTTTTATATCCTATTTTATTTAAAATTTCATTATGTATCTTTACTATTGATAATAAAGTCCTCGAACAGTGATCACATGATTAATAAGTATAGGGTTTTAACAAGTCCAATTGACATAGAAAAAGGAATTGACATCCTTAACTAGTTGGATCGTACCCCATGAATCCCATTTATTGGAGATTATAAGGGAGATATAATTTTTTGGGATTTTCCCCTGACCAAGATCATGTTGAGATCCAACAACATAATCATGATAAAAACCATTTATTGGATAAGTTCAAGCTCATTGAGATGACAGACCAAACCATGTCTACCAAACCGCCCTATGAAAGTCACACAATCATGAACCATACTCTTAGGGAGTTTTCTATTTTATAAAATGCATATGTATCAACACCCAAAAAATATAAATATGTAAATTATTTATTATTGAATAATTAATATATTTTCATCTTATTATTATTACATTGTTAATGATTTTTATTTCAATTTAATAAAACACATGTAGTATTTTGGGTTAATATTAAAATTCAATAATGGAAATTATTTTCAATAAAATAATTTATTTTCTAAATAAATAATAATATTAATAAATATTTTTTATTAAATATAAATGATCATATAATTTTTATGACTTCAAATTCAATTTTTATACGTGTTGGAACACTTTTATTTCCAAAAAGACCCTTCATTATAAATAAAGTTAGGTTATTATTTTAAAACAAAATATTAAAATATTTATATAATTAGTCAGATAAAATGTATATTATTTTAGTAAAAAAAAATTATGCAATGGCGAATTTTTCATTATTATATAAGATAGTTGAATTTTGGATAAAAATTAAATACAATATAAATAAACCTTGTGTACTATGACATCATAAAGACCCAAAAGTGGTATAATAAATACCATGAAGGGTATCCACGACCAAATATATGTATTATATTTATAATAATTTGATTTTATGATTATTTGATTTATTTTTTAATGAAATTAAGAATATTACCTAACCTATAATATATTTTATGGTTTTAAAATCATGTCATTAATAGTGTGACACACCTCCACATATACAAGGGAATTATTTTAATAAGTGCAGACCATGGAAATAAATAATAAAAAACAATACCATTTGGTAGAAACCATGGTCAAAACCCATTATGTAGTTTGTGGTTTTGGATATTTTATTATGTAGAGTCAAAAAACTAGATAATAATGTAATATTACTCTTTTCGTATATAAACTCACCCAATCCCCTATTTATCGTTACAAAAAATCCTTACAGTTCATCCATAATCCTTGATACTCTCTACATAGTGCAAAAAAGTTTCCCCCAAGCTATCATGTATCCAATCCCAAGCATTTAGTGTCCCACACCCAGGAAATGGATCTTCAACTGACTTATTTTTTCAAGCTCTTATTTTATGTTTTAATTATTAATTTCCATTTTTCGTGTTGTTATATGTTATTTCATATCCCATATAGTTTCCTTTTTATGTGTAAAGTATTAGATCCCCATTCCATCTCATTAATCCTCCCATGATCCTTTATTTACACCCATTACTATATAGAAATATAGTTAGGGTTATGTTCTCTATTCATGTTTTTTTATCATTATTAATTCTATATCAAAATTTATAATGTTGGGATATGTTTTTCTGTGTCTATATTACTACCAAATTTAGTTATAATTAATGAGAGTTCAATTTATATCTCAATAACAAGATTTTAATAATACTTAACTAACGTCATTATGCTACTAAAATTTCACAGCACTCTTCAATTCCAAACTAATTGGGTAGTGAATACCATACACATTACCTATCAAGGGTGTTCACATTTATAAAAAAATAATTTTTTATTGGGGAAAAATACATATTTATTACACACTCTTTAATTATTTATTAAATTATGATAAAAAAATGAATCCATGTTTTAGGATCTACCTATCACACTTAAGCATGAGAATGAAATGAATATGATGGGTGCACCCAAATAGTGATCCAACACATTGGATAATGTTTATTATTATGATATGTTATGTTGGTATCATGAGTTAACCTGATTCCATTATTGGAAATGTTCTACCATGATGTCTTGGAAGGTGTAGTAGTGGGTTATATTTATGATATACCATTTTATTTTTCTTCAACATTCCCATGTTATGCTTACCATGTTATATCATGTTTAATTTTCATGTTTATGATATATACTCTTGTTATGAACCATTGATATTCCTATTTGTCTAACTTGTATTGTCTTATTCATGTTATTCCATTTTTATTCCCTTAATGGGATTCTTTTATCACCACATTCCTATGTTTTTACCAAGGTTATCTAGTGCAATTTTAAAAGACATGGAATTTTTGAAGCATGTTAAGGAAGTTTGTAATAATTCATTTGTATCCAATTTTCATGATATTATTCAATGTAACTAATTTTAAAAGACATTATACTACTTGAATATTCATTTTTTATTAAGTGTGATCTTATGTAATATATAATGTATTAATTTGAAATAAGAGAGAAGTGTTGTTATAGTTTGTATCAACGGAAAACTATTGTTATTATTTTGATTAGGATTACAAAACACTAGAAAAATACTTAGGGATAAGTCTATGTATAAGAAAAAAATCCCTAAATGTTAGTAAAGTTCGAGTTTTTTTATCTTAAAAACAAATAACTATGTGGATACTTAATGTGGAAATGGTTCTGGAACAGATGAACCTAGAGGTAACAACTCATTCATGGTTTCTCGAGCTTTACTCAGGGTATGCAGGTACATGATCGTCGGCCTTACTTCACACCTAGTTTGACACACATGGGGGACATACATTGGTAAATTGATAGTCTCATTATGAATTTTTATTAATGGAAGATAAAATTCCCATAAAAATATATATTATGAAATAGATCATGGAAAACATAGATTGAATCCTATAAATTCATAAGTTTGGGAAATAAATTTAACTTATAAGTATTCCATATGATGTCCTCGAATTATCCTTTAAGTGTTTAATAGTTAAAAATATTCATCCATAATTTTCCTTCTATTCAATCCAATGCCCTGAAATAAGAGGAATCAGTTAAACAATCAATCCCACAAGTAATGTGATGACTTTCCCAATGAGATTCCAAACCTAATGAGAGAGGGAATCATGAACATTATGAAAATAGTCACTCAGTTTACTTGGGTTTATAATAGAAAACTAGATCAACAAGAGAGTATAAAACCCCCTGAGAGATAAAAACCTATGATTGAGAGATTTATGAAACAAATTACTCCTACTTTGAATGGATCGTCAAATCCCTTAACCGTAGAACAGTGAATCAACTCTATTGAGAAGATCTTACCTATCCTTCAATGTTCCAAACATTAAAAGCTTATTTTGGATATTTATAATATAGAGAAAAAAATATAATCAGTGGTGTACATTGATAAAAAAAATACAAAATCTGAGAATGAGATTGAAGATATGGAGTGGATGGAATTCTAGAAAATGTTTTTTTGATAAATATTATCTAAAACCTCTCTAATTTAAAATGGAAAGGGATTTTCAAAACCTAAAGAAAAATGAAATGAAAAAATTAATAAATACAAGGAAAACATTACAATATTTTCATGATATGCATCCAGATTTTTTGTTACACTAGAATGCATTATTTATCGCTTATTTTGTGGGCTAAAATCTACTATATGAAAAGGTCTGGAGATATGTGTTATTGATAGATATAAATAAATTGTCTTATATATCCTCTTATTTGAAATGGAAAATAAATTATCTCAAGGGGATCATGGGGATAATAAGGGTAAATTGATGTTTAATTCTGGTCATCCAATGGAGAAATCAAATGGTTCTAAAAAATTTCAACATCCCACTTATCAAAGGAGTTTAGAGAAACACCCCATAAATTGTCTAAGGGGTATGATGAAATGATTTATGTGCAAGAAAGAAAGAAACATATATGATTTTTATTGATAGAAGGAACCTACTAATGGGATGTAGGAATGGAATTGTCTATCCAACCCATAACACATTGTTCATTACTTCAACTACAAGTAACCTGGGGTGTTTTCATTATAATTCCCAAAGAAAGGGGTTTTTTGAGAAAACCGATAACCTCTAAGTCCATAAGGGTAATATTTTTCCATCACTACAATGGAGGTGGATCCCAAAAACATTGTGTGGAATGGTATGATAGTTATTCATTCAAAAATAGTGTGCATAGTTTTTTGATTCTGGTTCTACACATTCCTTTATCTCATGAATGTTTAGTATAAATATTCAAACACCACCACAAAGCATGGAGGTAGAGATTTGGGTGGAAACAAAAAATGGGGCAATAATTACATACCAAATATATAACTCCTCCCCTATCATAATTATTAGGATAAACCTCCAAATGAAAATTTTTAAGCTTTTTTTGGTGGAATTTGAAATAATTATGGGCATTGAGTAGCTTTCCCTATATAGTGCCAACATAAATTTCTATGGGAAGGAAATCACTCTCCATGTTGCTAATATTCCCCTAATTCTAAACAATTGTAAGGTGGAAGACAGATATTATTTGTCACCAACATAGCAATACTGGATACTATTTACCTAGGAAAAATCATATCTGTGGAAAATGATTGAGTATAAGGAAAGAATCATCTACAAATACATAACCACTATGAGGTAATATGCTGAAATGTTTCCTGAGGAATTTTTTGGTGTTCCTCATATCTGAGAGGTTGAATTTTCAATCGAGATTATACCTAGGGCCCTACCAAAGTCCAACACTAAATATGGAATCGATGTTGTGGAATATAAAGAGATAAATAAACAACTACATGAGAATCTAGATAATGGTTTCATATGCCCCAATTCTTCCTTGTGGGGTGAAAAAGTACACATTATCAAGAAAAAGGATGGGCCAACACACCTCTGTATTGATTATCATGGGTCCAAAAAGATCCAAATGAAGAACATGAAACCTTTCCCACATATTGATGACTTTTTCAATCTATTATATTGAAAAAAATAATTCTGCAAGGTTGATCTATGGTTGGGATATCCCCATGTTAGGGTAAGAAAAGAAGATATTCCTAATACTATATTTCATAATTGGTATAATTGAAATCCATGTAGGAAAATGATGAGCATATAAAGACTATGTTAAAAACCTTGTGAATGGATAAACATTATTCCAAGTATAATATATTTGAGTTTTGGTTGAAGGAAGTCTAATTATTGGGAAATTTCATCACAAGAAATTGTAAATATATGGATCCTTAAAGATAGATGCAATTGAAGGATGGTTGATTTCAATATCCATGAATAATAACTATAGTTTTTTTGGATTACATGGGTATTATCATCAATTTGTGAGAAATTTATTTGATTTTCAAACACTCTAAACAAGGTAACTTAGAAGGGAGTCAAGTTTTTTTTGGAATGATGAATGTGAAGAGTGATTTAAGGAATTGTAACAAAGTTTTATCACTGCCCTTGTGCTCACTCTACCCATAAGTAGATATCATTTCATGGTATTTTTTGATGCATCAAAGAGTGGCTTAGGCTATGTGTTAATTCATATTAAAAAAATTCATTTTATATAATTAATGATAGTTAAAATTTAATAAATAGAACCACCCATCGAAAGATCTAGAGTAAGAAGTAATGATATTCTATATGAAAATATTTTGGCATGACCTTATTGGATTGGAGTGTACATTATATACAGATCACAAAAGCCTAATATATATATTCGCATAGAGATAGATGAATATGCTTTAATAAAGATGGTTAGATCTAGTCAAGGACTACGACTACATAATCCAATACCATCCTGGTAAAGGGAATAACATGAATGATTATTTAAGTAGAATGATCCAAAAATTTTATCACTGGTGAGAATTGAGTGGGATATGATCTTTATGTAATTATAATGGATATACATGGAAGTAATAAAAGAAGGAACATCACCAATACATTCACAAACTATTTCTCAATCATAACTTGTGGAGAGGTTAAAATATTGCCAAATGGATGATGTGGGAATTCATAAGAATGAGGAAACATTAATAAAATGTAAATCCTTGAAATTCAATGTTAATAAAGGAGGAGCTTCATGATTTGGTTCAAAACTATTTGTACCATCGAATCCTTATTTAAATAAATATCTTTTCAAAGATGAAAATAGCTCAACCTTATACATCCATAAAGGAAGAACATAGATGTATCAAGATCTTTGAGAATTCTATTTATGGGATAATATGATGAATTGGATCATAGTGTATACATTAATATGTCATGTGCTCTAAAAAGTGGAAGAAAAAAAGAAAAAAAAATCCAAGGGGGTGATGCAACCATTACCCATACCCACATGGAAATTGGAGAACATCACCATGTACTTTTTCACTATACTACTAATGAAATCCATGGGAAATAATCCAATATAGGTTTCTAAGGATCATATTTCAAAGAAAACTCACATTATCAACATTTTGGAGGATTCATCACTAGATCAAATTCCATGGATATACATCAGATAAGTCATAAGACTTCATAGAGTACCACTATAAATTATATCTTATTGTGATCCAAGATTCACCTCTCGGATTTGTAAGAGTATATAACATGTTCATAATGGTGATTTGAACTTCATAATGGCTTATCACTCTCAAATTGGAGGCCAATCTGATAAAACTATCCAAAAACTTGAGGACATGTTCAGAAACATGTTAAATTGAGTTCAAAGGAGGATGGGACCAACTCCATCCTCTAGTTGAGTTCTCTTACAAAAACATTTTCAAATAAAGCATATATATGCCTACTTATAAACATCCTTATGAGAAGTGGTGTAGATCAAATGAATTTTTGGATGAAGTTAGGGAATACAAAATTCTAGATCCTAAAATGGTTTAGGAAATAATAGAAATGGTTAAGACCATTCAGTATCACATCATGTATGATTATAATTGAAAAAAGATATATGATAATAATTTTAGATGAGACATATAATTTAATTTTGGGGACATGGTATTCCTCTACATATCTCCATCAAATAATGTGAGGAGATTTGGGAATAAGGGAAATCATAGTCCATGGTAAATCAGTCTTTCTGAAATCCTTTATCGAATCAGAGCATTGGTCTGTCCACTAGCCCTCTTAACAAACCTATCTCAAGTTCATGATGTGTTTCATGTGTCCCTATTTAGGAAGTACCTATCAGACCCCTCACATGTATTGACCCCAGATGTGGTACCATTTTATAATGGTATCTCCAATGATGATCAGTCAGAGGTACATTCGGTCATAGAGAAAAGGTTCTACAAAATAATACAATGCACTATATCAATGTGTTGTGGAGAAACCCCATGTTTAAATATGAAATATGGGACCATAGGAGGAGATGAAACAGATATACCTCATCATTGTTTGTATGGGAAATGAAAACTTCAAGGACAAAATTTCATAAGGGGGAAGATTATAATGACCAAAACTGTTATAAATATAATTTTCCATTTTGATTTAATTATGTTTATTATAATATAATATCATTATAGAAAAAAATTCCCTAATTGAATTTTATTATATAAATTTGTACTTAAATGTGAATTAAGTATCTATTTCATTGATAATATATCAAAAAATAGTGATCACATGATTAGTATAAATATAGGTTTTTAACAGAAGGAATTGACACAAAAAAAGAAAGTGATCACCTTAAATAGTAGGATCATACTTTATGAATCTCATTTATCCTAGATTATAAGAGAGATAGAATTTCAAAGATTTTCCCTTGACTGAAAACGAAATAAAATCCAAAAACATAAGCATAAAAAAAACTGTTTATAGGAGAGGTTCAATCCCATTGAGATCAAGACCCAAACCATGTTCGCTAAACCACCCCATGAAAGTCCCACCATAGTACACCTTACTCATAGGGTGTTTGATTCTGTATTAATCGTATATATATCAAGACTTTAGAAATACGAATATGTAATTTTTTTTATAGAGTAATGAATATATTTTCATCTTATTTTTTTCTTTGTAAATGATTTTTATTTCGATTCAAAAATACACAAATAATATTTTTGGTTAATATTTAAATTAAATTAATGAATTTATTTTTATGAACTAATGGGTATTTTAGATAAATAATATTTAAATAAAAAATTATTATTAAATAATAATTATTAATTACAAATGATCATAAATTTTTCATGAATACAAAGGAAATTTTATAAGGGTTCAAAAACTATTATTGTCAAAAAAAACCCATCACTTTCAGTAAATATCATATATTAATTTAAAAGTGAAAATTCACCTTTTTATAAAATTATTTATATAAAATAAATATTATTTTTGTAATTATAATTTCAAAATTATCCAATGTTGAATTTTTTATAATTTTCTGATACAATTGAATTTACAGGTAAAAATTAAGTACCATATAAATATACATTGTGTATTTTGACATCATAATGACCCAAAAGAGATGAAATAAATAAATAATGGGTATACAAAAACAAATATATTTTTTCACTTTAAAATAATTTTTTTCTAGTATATTTAATTTATTCTATAAATATATAATGAGTCTTCCAAGGACAATAATATATTTTAAGGCGTTAATATCATTTTTTTAAGAGTGTGAATCACCTCCACATATTCAAGGGATTTATTTTAAAATGTTCAGAATTTGGACTTGTAAAATAATAAAAAAAAATCCCATTTTATAGAAACTATGGATAAAAACCACGTCATGGTTTGTGGTTTTATTTTATTTTATTATCTAGAGTCCAAAATCTATGAAATAAATAAATAAACCTTTTATTATATAACCCCACCCATATACTAATTTATATTTACTCAAAATGCTTGGAGAATGTACATATTATACCCTACCCACCAAAGAGTCCAACCAAGGTTCCCCCAATATCTCACGAGTCCCCTCCAAATCATTTTGAGTCACACAGTTAGGTAAGGGATCTTCTACTCTCCCTTTTATTCAAGAACTTTTTTTGTGTTATGCATATTATTTTCCATTT
Source organism: Viscum album (assembly GCA_963277665.1). NCBI lineage: Eukaryota > Viridiplantae > Streptophyta > Magnoliopsida > Santalales > Viscaceae > Viscum > Viscum album. The sequence continues at coordinate 694,892,271 of OY728164.1, forward strand.
TATCAAGTTGTTATGTGTTATTCCATTTTCCACATAATTTAATTTTGATTTATAAAGGATTATATCCCCTTTAATTATCATTAATCATCTCATGATTCTTTATATAGATCCATTACCATGAAAAAATATAGCAAGGATTCTTTTCTCTATTCAAGTTTCGTCATTTCCTTATGCCTTATATTTATAAATTTATAATTTTGAGATAGGATTTTCCATATCAATATTATAGATTTTCTTTCTATTTTAATAGAGACTCATTTCCATCTCATAACCCCATTTTTACAAATCTTTAAATGACGTTATTATGCTGTTGAAATTTCACTACAATCTTCCTTGCCAAAATAATTCTATATTGAATATCATACTCATTTCCAATCAAGGGTGTTCACATTTATGAACATATTATTTTTTATTTTGGACATTAACATATATATTCCACACACATTATTCAAGTAATAAAATATTATGATGAATGAATCCATGATTTATGATCTATATGGTACACATAATCAAGAGAATGAAATGAATATGATGGGTGTGCCCGGATAACACTCCAATGAATTGGGTGATTTTTAGTGTCATGATGTGTCATGTTGGTACATGTGTTGAACCTAGTTACATTTTGGGACTTATTATAAAATTATTATTATAAATTTTTATTCTTGACCTATGATAAATATTGAGTAATTTATGTTCTATCCACATTTCACTTATTATGATTATCATGATATAACATGTCACATTGCCATGTTTATGATCCCAACTATTGTTATTCCCAATTGATATTCCTATTTTATAATATTTATTATATTTTAATTTTTATTCCATGTTAATTCCCTTATTGAGATTTATATCTCATCCATTTCTTTTGTTTGTCTCCAAGTTATCCCGTTTAGCTTTAAAAGCCCGACAATTTTAGAAGTATGTTTAGAATGTTTTAAATAATATTATTATATATTTTATTCAAGATGTTAGGATAAATACCTAATTACTAATGAAACTATAATACGTTATCTTTCATGTTTTACATATCTTTACCTTAGGTAATAAATAATTTATATTTTCGAAAAAATAGTAGTTTTTTATAAGATACCACTCAAAAAAAGAGTAGGGCTACATTTAAATAATAGAATAAGTGGAAACCATCTCATAAACAAAGGAAATTTTTGTATCTACAAACAATCATCAATATAAGAGAATATATAAAAAACAATTCCTCATGATACTAAGAATTAAATTAGGACTCATGTTCCCAGGTACTCTCCACCACACCATTTTGTCACAAAAAGACACAAACCAAGAGAATATCATTCTCGCACAATCCTTTTACTTGGTGGTATAGAGTATCCACTAGATAATAATCTATGTTTTTATCATCATCAATATATATATAATAATAATAAATTATTTTAGAGTCATCATGAAGATAAATATTGTAAAACTCTGAGATTTTATGGTATATTTCTTTTCAAATAAATTTATTTATTTTTTCGATTGCAAGTGATAAATAAAACACTGTGTTTAAATAAACTATAACATGGTATACCATTTTAAACTAGAAATTAAATTCATTTTATTATTAATGAATAAAATATTTTAAAAATATTTCTAATAGTTTTATATAAATCAAATAAATTTTTAGTAAAGTATTTATAATCATTAAAAATATCATTTTTCTTTAAAATAGTTTCTAATGTTTTTATCAGAGAATAATATATATTATTTTTTCAATGAATAGAAACATTATTTGAAAAAAAGAGATTATTTTTTTAGATAAATTTCTCAGAATTACCTTAGAGATAATTTTTGATAATTTTCAAATAAGAATAATTTTTTGATGAATGTTGAAAAATACAAATTATTATTAAATTTTTTTTGATTTAAATAAATTGAGAAGAAAAAGTTTGTTTTAAAATAGTTTTAAAATTAAAATTATCTCATTTAAGTTATTATTAATCAAATTTATTTCATTTTAATGAAATTTCAGATGAATTTATATATAAAAACTTGTTATATGTATGAAACAAATTCATTGGAAAACTGATTTCCATTGCATTTGTGGGTTTAATATTAAATTAAATTCTAGAACATTGTTAAATTTAATTTAATAAAATAGATTAAATATTTTGATTTATAATAATTATTAATTTTTAACATGGTTAACATTGGGGCCTTCCATGATGATTATTAAAAATAGTAAAAAATGGTTACCATGGTTATGGTTATAACTGGTTTACCAGGGGAATAAAAAAAGAAGTGTTGAAATAACCTATACAATTGTATAAATTTTATTTTATGTGAATATTTTAATTCTATATCATCTAATATTTTTGAATAGTTCTTTTTGGATCCTTTTTTTGAATAATGCATTAATATATTTTCTTCTTTTCAAAAATTCCAATTGGGTCCTCTCCCCGACTAGTAAAAGAAATCTGTATTTCCTATCCTATAAAAATTATATTTTCTTTTTATTTACACATAAAATCACTTAAACCATTACTTACATCCCTCACCATGACCGAAAATCCATGGTTTCATTATAAAATAATCCAAGGATTCCTTTTAGTATAAACTTATAAAAGATGTGTCGTTCTTAACCATGCATTTTTTGTTTTGTTTCTTATTTTACATTAACTAAATATTGTTCAAAAATAACAAAACTATAACAACAGTATATAACATATAATAATATTTCATTATGTTAATTTATATACATATATCCTTCTCCTATTATAATTATTGGGATGCGAAATCATCATATTTTGTGTACGGTAGACTACAGCCTCATGAACCATTGTAATTCATTTTTCGTCTCTACAACTCATAGATGGACATAAAGATGAATTTTATGAATATATATGACCTTTATGTCATAAGAATACTTATTTAACAAATATTTATCATCTATCTTCTTACATTCTTGTGCTTTTTAAAAATATATCATCTCTTGTGCGTTGGGGCAGACTACCACCTCCACGAAGAGATGTGATTCGTTTATCATTTCCATTTTATATGGTTGGTAGTAAGAATGGTATTTATGAATATATATTATTTAATTTTTATAATATCATTTCTATCAATGTGAGTTATTTTTTACTTTTATTTCACACTATCTATTAAAAAATTAAAATAGTGTTCATGCATATATACATCATACCGTCTTTATGAAATGTGCAATAAAATTTTCTATCTCTTACATTAATAGATGAATTTAAATATGTATATAATGAATATATATAATATTTATATAATTATTAACAGTTAAAATAATATATTAATATGATAAATATAAATGACGAAAACATCTAAACCAAAACATAAATGAATAATGAAGCTGTTATCACATAAAATAGTGACTTTAATCATGAATTGTTAACAAAAAAGGGATAAAATGATAAAATAAATTATATATGTTATGATATATATAATTTTGGTTCTATAATATATTTACAATAAATAAATAATATATATATATATATATAATATAATAAGAGAAAAATAAATGAAGTCTTACCTTAGGTAATGGTTTTATGTTACAATCACCTTGTTTATCAGGATTGTTTATGGTATACTTATGAGAAGAAATTTTTATGGATATCTCTTTAGAATAACATGAATATTTTTATCCATTGTTTACTTCTGGAAATTTCATATTTTTCATTCATTTTTTATTTTTTATATACTCAAGATACCGAAATATATTTTTAAGGAAAATTGACTTCATTTCTCTCTTAGATCATAAATATTTTCTTTTCATTGTAAATTTTTACGAAAATTGTTATCAATAATGTTTTTAATATTATGCAGTGATTTTTAAAGTAATTTTTACCAATTTTTAATTTTAAAAAATTTCTATAAAAGTTATCTTCTTTATATTTTCTTAATGAGGTACTTTTTTACTTTTTAAAAAAGTGTTAAAGGTAGTTTTTCTTTTAAATTATACAAAATGAATAGAATTTCACACAATCATGAACAATCAATTTTATGAATCATACATTAAATTTTATTAATGATATTTTAAATATAAAAATTCCTTAATATTTGGGATATTTTTTATTTATTAAATTTTTGTTTTCAAAATGAAAAGGGTATTTTCCTCACAAATTTTTTTATTAGTTATTTTAATGGAATATTCCTCTATAATGACATAATTTAACGTTACTTAACTTTTAATAAAGATATGATCCAATTATAAAATCATATTGTTTCTCTAAATGTTTTATTATTAAGAGATCACGATGTTAGTGTAACCCATTCCATTTCCATTGGTTATTTTATAATTAATTATAGCAATGTATATGAATCCTGTTTCTTTTCCTAGGATAACCCATGATAAAAATATTAAGAAACCAACTAATTTTTCATCGTTTATGATATGGTGAATATTTTATGGTATTTTTCACATATCTTTATGATTTTTATTATGTGAAATGTGGTCCCATAATTATATATCACTCCAATGCATTGGAAAAAAATATACATATCAAGAAATAAATAGGATTGGAATGGTGATTGAACACAGTACTACAAGGTAATAAGTCTAATATAACATTCATGGGAGTAAACATTTAATACTATGAAATAATGGGTAGTGAACCCAATCCACTATTCAATTTTGGAAGTGATCCGAAACTACAAATAAAATTATTTTCTATAATATTGTGTTTGCCAAAAATCTAGGTTATATGATTATGACAAGATCTCAAGGAATATCTTATTTGATTCCAATATGATTCATGTCTTATAAATTAATAATATTTACAATATGACACACGATTACGAAATATGATATGTTTATTACAATTTTAAAATATTATTCTCATGTTCTTAAACCCTTACACTCATGTAATGATTAAGTAATCATTGATATCCCCAATGTTTACACTTACTGTGCATCTAGGAAAACCCATTACTATAATTCCATTCCCTAGTTTATGAATAAATGTTTTAAGTATGATATACCCATGTAAAGTACTAGTTATGAAGAACAAAGTCGGTGATGATGTAGTTAACTTTGGAACCTGTAATTTATGCATCCACGTTTCAAAATTTTCTAGAAAAATAGGATTCTCTCATCTATTGTTAATTCATTTAATAAATATTCATCAAATAAGATGTATAATCTATTTTTGAATAGCATGGGTCATTATTATTGGTATCAAAGAAATGATTATTTACTTTACAGATTTATCATAAAAATGATTTAATAAGAACCTTTTTTTATAATATTATTTATAATAAAATATTACATGTTATGATGAATAAAGGGGTGAGGTTTTCCAAGAAAAGTATCCATTTATGGATACTAAAAGTGGATTTGGCTTTGTTATAGATGCATATTGGTGTAATAAACTCAATAAAATTTTTTCTATGATATCTCATCCATCATTCTGGTGCAGGTGAGTGCGCCCTTACTGTGCATAAGGTTTCACAATTCAATTGGATATTCTTTAGTTATTCACATTTTCTTTAGGAACCGTCATGAAGGATTTTATCAGATGATGATCATGAATGCATGTTGTTAAAACCTAAGGTTTCATATATTGAAAGTATGTTTCCTTTATTTTTACATCCTAAAACTATTTTTTTATGATGATTAGGTTTTCAATATGAATATTATTTTTCACATTATAATTTTTTTAGTGACTGGATGATATCTAATGAAATCATGTTAATGTTGAATGTGAATGAATATCTAAGGATTTCCCTTCTAAATAAAATAATGTATTAGGATCTAGAATAAAAAGTATTTTTTCTATGCTTAGAAAACTTTCTCAAGCTATGAGTCATAATGATCATCAAAATTATTAGGGGGATCAACATTCTACTGGGTCATTCACGTGGCAACATTCACATTCTTTTAGCAGGTTCATTGAACAACTGGTTTCTAAGTATTAGATCAAAACCATGGATAATTATTTTTTATTCTATAGAGTTCAAAGTATAAAAATCATTTTTTATGTCAATCATTCAGAAGTATAAGAAGATAAATTGTGGACTCTTATTAATAATAAGAGGCAACCCTAAGAAATTGAATCCAAAGGGTGGGACAAGTTTCGAAGCTTTTTTTTTCAATAATTACATTCATTAGATTCATAATATGAAAATCTTGGAGGAATTTATTGAGTTAAAGTATAATTATGATAATCCTATAATAACTTATGAAAAATATTTTAAAGAAATTATAAGGTACACAACTGGTATTATCATCCATATTATAATTAAGGTATTCAATTATTTAGTGTCTTAAAACAAAGTATCCAAAGGGTGTAACCCGTAAGGGACGTCAGTATATAGTAAGATATTGTTCTATGTGCTATCAATAATGAAATATATATTGTATTTACCATAAATCTCATGGTTTTATATAAGAAAACAGATATGAAATTCAAATGAAAATATAAAAAACCCTAGATAGAAGAAGATGATCCTTTATTTATACTTAATGTGTGAAAGCATACATAGTAGAAATTTCCTTAAGAGGATTGGTAATTTTTTCAAATGTACAAATACACTTCATCATGAAATTGAATACTAATGTGATGGAAACAAATTATATAATGGTGAAAATATTGAGAAATATCTATAGGATGCACCACCCAAAATTTAGTGGTTCAATTGAAAGCAGTATGTGTGTTATGATACCAAGTGACCAAATATAATTGTTAATTATGAAGATACACAACATCATGCTCTTAATCCAAGTGACAAAAGTAAATCACATGTGATCGCTATTTCTAATGATCGATATGATAACAATATGGTGAAATGTTCACATACCCTCAACTCTAGAAGTACTAATTTCCAATTTGAATCTGTTTCTACACATCCATCTATATCAGAATACTTTTTTAAGGGTATTAAAATACCAACCCAATAAATACACATTGAATTAGTAGTGAAAACCTCTAATGGTATGATGATCACATCTCATGTCTATGATTATTCTCTAGTTAATGTTTTTTGGAATGTGTGTCATTTAAATATCATTATTCTCATTTTGGTTTAATTTGATGTCATCATAAACTTGTATTGTCTTTCTCTATATAATTAAAAATTAAATTGTTGAGTAAGGGATGCAACGTTTTATATTCTTAAAAAACCTGTAATTTCCATTAATTGTGATGATAAAAATAAACCTATGATGGAAATAACATTAAATGATTAGGTCTTGATTCATATTCAATAGGTGTGTTTATTTCATGTGGTTGAGGAGAAACTCAACATCAGTGATAAACCAATTATTCAATAGATTTTAATGTCTTTTAGGAATATTTTTATAGCCTTCAATCATATTGTAAAATTGAGTTCATTCTGGAAATCATTCCTGTTTATACACCTATTTGATATAATCCATAAAGAATGGCCCTAATTTAGGTATATGAATTGATGGAGAATCTCTGGTAGAATCTTGAAAAGGGATTTATTTTTCTATGTGAGTCACCTTGCGGTGAAACTATTCATTTTTTAGAATAAATATGGATAAATGTGACACTACATTGATTATTAGGAAATGTAGAAGATCAAAATTTAGAAATAGTAACATCTCCCTTGAATTGATTGATTTCATGATCAACTACATTGAGCTCAATATTTTTCCATGATTTAACTTCATTATGGATTTCATCAATTGATCTTCAATAAGGAGGTTATACCATATAAATAAATCAATAAAAGGTATAAAAACTATGAATATATACATATTTCATTTTGACTTATAATTCCACTTTTAGTTAGGATTTCAATGAAAAGAGTGCTTAGAAATTACCCTGATTTTTTTGTGGAATTCTATATATAATATATTCTAATATATTCATTGTGAAGGGAAGAGAAGTAAAGAATAATTTGGGATTTTATTGAATACCCTATATAAGGATAAGTAGTATGAAATGTTTATGAAGAAAAACAATTCTTTTTTGGGTCATAAAAACTCAAGAGAGGGTATATAAATGCATCCACCAATGATCAAGTTTATTGAACATTCATCCCAAACAAACACAATGACTGATAACTATTGTTTTATAGGTTTGGATCAATATTTTCAATTATTTTTGTAAAACTCATCACGAAAATCTATTCTACTAACCATGTTAACTCTAAAAGGAATATAGTTCTTTTAGATAGATGAATGTGAAAAAAAATCATAGAACTAAAGAGATAGTTAGTCTCCACAACTGTGGTTACATTGCACTATAGTGAAGAAGGGTTTTTAATCTATTGTGATGTTTTGAAGATGTTATTTGGATGAATTCTCATATAGAATATTATAGTGATAGTTTATTCCCCCTGAAAATTGAAGGTTTATTAGAAAATTTACCCAACTCATGATTTAGAGATAGTTGTGGTGATTTTTTCATTAATTATATAGGGGAATTAACATTATGAAGAATGGTGTGATATATAAACTAATCATAAAATATAGAAGTATATATTATCATATAATGAGATGAATATTAACCTAAGAAAATGGTTAGAGAGGATTAGATATTATGAATGCTCGATATATTACTACCCAAAAAATGAACAATGTGGATACTTATTTGATTTGAATGTTTCAGGACAAATTATTTATGATTATTATCACAAAACATCCAATATTTTTATATTTTCAATGGATGGATCTACAATTCTTGTAGTAAAGATAGAAATTTTATCTTTCTCAAATTAGTGTTCAACCATCTATCTATGTGTGTATTAAAGATTCATAGAAGGATGATGTGGGACAATATTAGAAGGTGAGGAATGTTCCCAAATTCAATGTCGATTATGATGGAATGATGAGGTTTATGAAACATGTTTATCTTCCATCCATAACAAATTTAACAAGGGAACTATTGGAGGAGTCTCGTTGTTCTTCATTTTCTAGTTATCCAAGAATTATTAATATGTATAGAGATTTGGAAGTGTATTTCGAGTGGGATAGCATAAAGAGAGAAAGTATAGAGTTTTTATATTAATGTATGGTGTGTCTTTATGTTAAGGCTGAGTGAAATAAGTATAAGGTGTTATTATAACCATTACCCATAACAGAATAGAAATAAGATAACATCACTATGGATTTTTTTATTGGACTCCCCAAAACATGAAATTCCATAATGCTCTGTGAGATGTAGTTAATCAGCTTACAAAGTCCTCACAATTCATTTTTATCAAATAATAATTCTCTCCTTATCATCCTTCTAGAATATACATTATGTATACGGTATGGATTTTTGGAGTAGAGAATTTATTGTATCTAATCATAATATTTAGTTAACCTAAATTTTTTGGAAAATTCATTAGTAGGATCTAGATATATAGTTATGTTTTAGGACTACTTATCATCTCCAATCAAATATTCAGTATGAGATAATCATTTAAACCTTGTAGGATATGATGGGATTTTATTCTATATAATTCAATGGTTTTTGGGATCCACACCCTCCTTAATTTGAGTTTTCTTACATAAATAGCTTCCACTCAGGCATTAATGTAGATCCTTATGGATCCTTTAATTTTAATAATTGTATGAATCTGACATGTTGGGAAAAATTTGGGGAAATAAAACTATTGGGACCTGATATAGAAAATAAAATGGTAGTGAGATTAAGAACCATCTAAAAAACCATCAATGTTGCATAGAGTCAATAGAAATATTATATTTCCAATTGTCAAGGAGATATGGAGTTTAATGTTTTTGAGAAGCTATTTATGTGAATTCCTCTATATTATAATGTTATGATCTTTGGAATGAAAATTAATTTTATCCTCTGGTATGTTGTCCCCTTCGATATTCCAAGTCAATTAGGTGTTGTAGCTTATCATGTGGTACTTCTACCAAACCTCTTTCAAGTTCATGATGTGTTCCATGTATCTTTTAAGAGAAATTAAATACTTGATACTTCGATAGAACTAAATTCATAGTTTAAACCATTAAATCCTTATCATTTTTATTAATAACAACTATTATAAATTATAGACCATGGACATAATGTATTACAGAACAAGACTACTCACATGGTTAAAGTTCTATGGAGGAATTATAAAATAGAAGAAGTTATTTGTTAACATGTGGATGTAATGGAATAGAGATATTCTCATTTTCTAATAGTGTGAAAACAATTTGGGTGAAAAAATACCATTTTAAGGGGGTAGGATAAAATAATTTTAATTTTAAAGCTATATTTTTTTTTTCAAATTCATTTTTTTGATATCTTGTTATAAATGTGACCCAGATTCTAACTGAACATAAATATTATATACCATAATAAACTATTTGTTAAATTTTTGGTATGAATAAAAATAACAACATTTTAAACAATCTATAAATATTTTAGATAAGGAAATTATATTTTTATTAAATTTTTTACATTATTTTAAAAAATTTGTTTCCCATAATATATCCTTTATTTCTTCTTTTTGGAAAATAATATAACTAATTTTTTTTGTTCTTTTAAAAAAATTTATTAGAAAAATAAACTTCATTTTTAAATATCAATATGTCAAAATTATATTAGAGTAAATTTTTTATAATTCTCTAATAAGTTTATTTTTTTAATGAATAATGAAAAATACTGATTAATCCAATTTTTTGATCAAAATATCCCTTTTTTAAATTATTTTAAAAGTAAAATTATTTCAATTATATTATGATTAATATAATTTAGTTCATTATATTTAATTTTATGTTTAATTTTCAAAAAAAACACTATTTATACTTCAAAAAAACATTTTAATTTGGTAAAATTGATTCCTTGTGTTTAATTAGAATAATTAATATTTGGTACTCAGCTAAAATTAACTTTTGACATATTGAATAGTAAAATTGTAAAAATTGATTACCATAGTCAAGGTTAAAACATAATTTCTGGGGGTTAAACTAAATATATAAGGGTTTAAATGACCTATAAACATTTGTAGATTATATTTATTAGACATATTTATACCTTGTATAATCTAATCTTTGGTAATGGTATATTTTGTTGCCATTTTGTTTGAATAAGACAACAATATATTTTATTATCTACGAAAATTATAAGTGGGTCAACTTCCCCACTTATAAAATGTAACTCCCTATACACTCATATCCTCACTTCAAGAGAAATTATTTTCTACCAAGACATAATAATATTCTAAAATCTTTATTTTGATCATAAAACCATCCTATTAAGTCTTTAGGTATAGACCTAAAGAAGTTTTTCGAATAAGAGGAATAGTTCTTAACTATATGTTTTCAAATTCGTTATTCTTTTACAAACTATAAATATTATTAAACCATTATGAATTAATAAATCTATTATATTAAATATAATTAAATGTGATTATGTTAATAAAATAACCTATATAAATATCCTCTTCTATCCAATGGGAAATGAAACTATTGACTGTGTGAAAGGCAGACTACTATATCACAAATGATGTAAATTATTTTCCATCATCACCTATAATGGTAGGGAATAGTGATTATATTAATTGATATATATTATATTTATCACTCAAATATACTTATGTAAATATAATATTGCATCTAACATCATACCATATAATCTATTAGAAAATAATAACGGTGATCATTAATACGTTTGGACTACCACCTCCATGTAGTGAGGTGATCTGTTTTCCATTTTTGTTTTACATGGATTATAATAAGGATGTATTTAATAAAAATATATTATTTATATAACATTATAATAATTATTTAATGTTTATTTATTATTTATATTTTTTTATTAAATCATTCGAAACATAAAAATAGTGTTCAAGAGTACGTACGACCTACCCTCTCCATGAACTGTGTAATTCATTATTTTATCTATAAATTATATAGATGAATATAAATATATATAGAATCAATATATATGGTATTTATATCAAGATTATAATTCTAAATATTATGCAACTATGATGAAATTACAAAGACTAAATCTATCGAACGAAAATAAACATGAAAAATGAAGTAGTTATCACCTAAAATGTGATTTTTATAAAGAATTGATAATAAATGGGTGATAAATGATTATATGTAATAATAGAAGTTATTATATATATTATTATGGTTCTATAAAATATTTAAAATAAATCCCTGTTTACTATAAATTAGTTTCAAGCTTGTGGAAATTAAGCCAAACAAAATATAAGGGTTTTATCAAACAATCTCATTATTTAGCAATATTGTTTGGGGTAACTTATGATTATTAAATATTATTATATATATCTAAATAATATAATAAATATTATTATCCTTTATTTTATATGTAATTTACATGTTTCTATATCATTTTACTCTCTTTGAGTACCCAAGAGATATAATTAATATTTTTAAAGAAAACCGACTTCATTTCTCTCTTTATTAAAAAATCAATTCTCTTATCTGGCCATGATTTCTATAAAAATAATTCAATAGAGTTTTTACAATTATATTGTTTTGTATTTAATTCAATTTAACTCATTTTCTTATATTTAATAAAAATAAAATTAATGTTCTTATCTTTTTCCAAATTAGGTACTTTTTGACTTTATACAAACGTATAAAAGGAATGTTTTATTTTAATATTTACAACATGAATATAATTTATTGCTATCATGGCCACTCAATGACTTTAATCTTCAATTAAAAGTTTATAAGGATAATTTCAAAGTAAATTATTTCCTTCATATAAAGAAAATTTTATATTTCAAATAACTGATTTCAAAATAAAGAGGTAATTTTCTTCGTTAAATGTTTCATGTTATCTTTTAGAGGAATTATTTTATATGATGACATAAATTGATGTTACATTAGTTTTATTACGGATATGATGAAATGATAAATTCCTTATTATTTTAGTATATGGTTTTTTTATGATGAATTTTTTTCATATAACTCATTCTCATTCCGTAAGTTATACTATGATCAATTAATAAAATAATGATGAAGCCTGTTTCTTTTCCACAAGTTAGGTCATGATGAAATATTTTATGAAACCCAGATATTTTTCATAGGGTTTGATATTATTTATGTTTTATAATCATGTATTAAACATATATATGATTTTAATTTTTTGATGGGTGGGAATGGATTTATATTGAACCTGTATGCACTAGGAAAATATGGATATCTCAAGGGATAAGTAGGATAAGAATGGGAGTAAACTCAATTTAGTAATAAGATATATTCACTATGACATTTTTGGGGGTGAACCCTAAACACTCTGATAGAATAAAAAGTGAACACATTTCACTATTATTTTCCTTTAAGTGACCCATTACTACTAATGAAATGATTTTCTATATTTATGTGTATTCCACAAAACTATATGTCATTACAGAGTTATGCTCCTAGGGGTTATGTTCATTGATTTCATTATGATTCATGACTTAGGAAATTATAGTCTATATTCAGGGAGTCGTAATTATGATCAATGATATGTAGAGCATGTTTTACAAATTTTATGGTTATGTTCTCATACCATTATGCTAATTTATTTTTAATGGATCACTGATCTCTCTCTTTATTACCCTTACTGGTCATCTAAGATCATCTTTTATTACATTTACTTATTCCAATTTATAAATAAATTTTGATATGTGATATTTGTAAAAAAATTTCTATTTATTGAGAACTCAATGAGAGATGATGTGGTTCACTTCTGAAACAGTTTTTAGGAATCAATGTATCAATAAATAGAATAACTATACAATTCTAACATGGATCAATATGTTATGTATTGAATATTCATATAATAATATTTATTATCTATGTATGAATATTATGGGTCACTATAAAGGTGAATTTAATACATATAGAATAAACCATGCCATGGGATTATCTATAGGGTAAGTGAATTTGATATGTCACAGCTCAAGCATGAGCCTACATTGCAAAAGGCTTAAGAGACAGGGAAGAAATTCCACTTCTAGGACCAATCCTTCACCACCCATGATGAGATTTCACCTTCAAGAACACATGATCTCAAAAATAAAAATCTAGATGTATAATCCTATGATAATAAATGGAATTATGACGATTATGAGTTTCCATCATTATCTCATGAATTAACTAAACCACCTCAGTCATTATCTATAATAGTTCCTCCCTTATAATTTCATAATCTCCAAAATCAATATAGCATAATATACAATGGTAAGGTTATTCATAAAAATAATTATATGAAGACATAGAATGTGTGGAATAAATTTTTTTATGAAATCAAAACTTAATATAAGTACATCCTCCATGAACCTCCAAATTATAGAAAAAATAATTCAACATATCTTCAAGAGTCTAGATAGTTCGCTTTTTTCTGACCATCAGTCTATTCTTGAAAAACATTGTTAATGAAAAACTATGATTCACAATAATGATTGATACATCTCCATTTTTAGAGGTAAAATATATATCACGATCAGATTTTATCAACCTCGAGACTCCATGGAGTCTCACCTCCTCCTCTAGGTACTAATATATAAAAACCACCACTGAGATCGACACCTTGATCACTAAAAAAGTTGTTGAATTCATCTAAAAATACATGATCACCCATATAGAATAAGTTCTACCCTAAAATATAGGTAAATTATTAATTTAGTACATTAACATGTCCTCCTTATTTCATTGAATATCATTCAATGACAAGAGAAAATAGCTACGAACACAGTGTTGAATCTTCACCTTCTAATAGACCAATCATTGAGGCACAAACTCTGCAAGTTCACACTTCATCCCAAGGAAACAAAATCCCTATAAAATCATGGTACATCTTTATAATTCTAGTTTATACATCCATGGTTGATCTATATAAATCTAGGATAATCACCTCATGCATCTCCAAAGGGATTAAAAGTGTCCCCTTAAACTACACTCATTGTTATTCATCCTCCAACCAACCATCAAGGGAATCATCAAATATAAATCAGTCTCCCAAGAAGTCCAACTTAGTATCCCCCCAGCTAAGAATCCTCTTCATACAGTATCAAAGATGAATATAATTTTATCTAAAATGGAAACCTATGTAAATATTGTTTTGGATTCCTAAGAAATGTCCACCTATGTCTTTGAAGGATCCATAACTACTCCTCGATGGGAAATGATATTCTCAAGAAATAAACATCATGGTAACAAGAAAAACACTTTTATAACTTCTCAAATATATTTTCATGATGAATAACTCCCAAAAAAATAATGCATGTTCATAGTATGATCTTCCTTATTTGAAGAGTACACAAGGGTGTTATTGATGGAAACCACCATGAAATTATCCCGAAACTCCTTAAATAGAGTGTCTGTTAAACCCATGATCATGGATAGAGAATTCATTACACAAAATTTCATCCTAATGAACTCTTCATTACTACAACAACATAATTAATTCGTATACAGAATATCCACATATTTCACCCACATATGATCATATCCTACCCACGTATTAGTCTTTGAGGACCAACCAGCTTATTTCACTTGATTGAAAAAAATCATAAATCCATAGAAAAGGATTTTGGTTTTCCACAATCACCTATTTTAGGATATGATAATCGATACATAGATACATACTATCATCATACATCTTCACCAATAAATATTTTCTGCTCCATGTTGAAACACTCGATCGAATAAAATGGTAATGTAATAGATAATCATGATATACCCATAAATCATGAAACAAAAAAGGTTCGAAACTATATAGAGGTACTGAGAAAAGAGAAATTACTAACTATAGAATAATCCCAAACTCATCCTCTTATTGAGTGCATAATTCAACAACCTCTTTTTTGAAAATATTATGGTACACTTCCACATACTTAGGAAACTCCATTGGTTGAACCTCCATTGAACACATCATCAGAGTGTCCATCAAGGGAGATAAGAAAAAAACATGTCTCTGGACCATATGTGGGACTCGATCACTAATGAACACTAAAACCTCAACATTTTCACCATAGAACAAAACATAAAACATGATGCAACCAACAATAGTTAGAACCAAATACTTCCAGTCTATACTGAGGCTGATGTTGTAGGGATGTATCTACAGACATATCATGTCCCCCAAAATGTAGTGATACCCTAGAACTAGATCATAGTCTCTACATACGTCATACATACAAACCGAAACTTCAAATAGAATATTTAATTCCAATAGTAGTGGAAGAATATCAATATCATGTTTAAAATCATGAAAAGGGAAGGTTTTGTGAATGAGTGTGTAACTATTTTATAAAACAAGGAATTTTACGAAGTAAAAAATTTAAAATGGTACCTCAGACGATTTATAGCCCACCAATACTTATCAATGTAATAGAATATAGATGGATATTTCCTACATGATGGAATATCTATCCCTGATTATGACCAACTCCAAGGTTGTGATCTACTATCTACAGATGAGGGCTGTCTTAGAGATTTCAACTTCCTACATTGTCTCATCAATATTGATCCCATGATTGAGAATTTTTCTATCACTGCTTTGGCTAGAGCTACCTCAATAAATAAACATTAAGTGGAACACATAGAGTATTCTACCTACATCAGAAGGTTGGGAACTCCCACCACTAATGACCTTGGCCTGAAAATGAAAAAAATGTGTATGATCCCATGGTATAGGCATGAGATACCCAACCCTAAAGAAACAAGATGATAAGGGTTGGGAAATAATCTAAAACTATTTGATTGTTCTTTTCTCCAATAAACATGGAATACTGGACCAAAAATATTATACTTGAGGAATCCAAAATACTCCCCTTTCATAATGACCTTGTTCTATATATAATACAATCAATGAACTCTTCTCTCTCCAACACCTTGATGTATTTTTGGTAGCATAATGTAGATGATATGGCACTGGATATCTTGACATAAAGCATACTTGAAATACATCACCCTAGCCTCCTCATCTAGAACCATGTTCTAAAAATAATGCATAAGGGTCTTGAAAAGGATAACAAAATTTAACACATAGATATTACCATGTTGGATGGTAATAATGTAACACCCCGATATTTTGATGAGATATTTGTTTTTAATTTCTTATATATCATGTGATGTATGCTTAACCATGATAAGCTTTCAATACATGCAACACCATCTTAGCTTGTAGTATATGCATCACTATGCTTGTGTTCTGTTACACCTAATTTTATATTCTTTTGATATAATTCAATTCACACAAGACTAAGTATACATTAACAACTATATAGTTTTATGTTACCTTATAACCTATTAATTATCATGGTGGGTATGAACATTAATAACTTTCTTCTAAAAAAATATTTTCATGAAAAATAATTGAGTTTATAAAATAATAAAATCACACTTTTTGGATTTTATTAATGTAGTTTATAATTAATATATTTAACGTAATGTTTAAAATTCATCTTACATGTTTTCTAGACATGATATAAGAACAAATTCAATTTTTCTAATAGACATATTATTTTAAAAAAATGCTATTTTTCTTCCTTTTGACAGGGAACCTATTTTAAATCTGGTTTTTTACACATTAATATATTATATTTAACCAAAATAACTTTTTTATTTTGAGAGGGATATTAAAATTTATGTATGATGAGTTTTTTATATTATTCTAATACGTTTTATGGTTTAATTAATTGTAAAATTATTCTAAATTTTTGTTGATTTTTTTTCATCCAAATAATTTATGGGCATAAATTATATTATTGAATGTTTTTAAATTAAAAATAAATTATATTTTTATCATTTCATACAATTTTTTTCATTGTCATTAATTTTTCCACTAACTTGGATGTAAAATCATTTTAATAATTTTCAATGTTTTAACGTTTAAAAACTTTTTTTTCATTCGGAAAATGTGATTAATTTTAAATTAACTACTGCAACTTCTTTATTTTTAATTTTTATAAATGGATTCTGTATTTGGAAGAATTTTTTTTAAAATTATTTAAATGTAATTATTTTATTTGTGGCCATTATAAGTAGCAACATCAATAGTTTTTTTTAATATGGTGAAATGTTAAATATGGTAATTAAGTGTAATTATAATATTGTAAAAATGCCTTAATACTTTTCCTAAAATTATTGGATGAGATTATTTTGATCTAAACCATCCTTGGGAATATATTATAACCTTTGAATCCATATAGGTGAGATTAGGACATTTAATATATTTATTTAAAGAAAAGTTAAATATGTCTTATTAAATATTAACAACATTATCATTATTGAAATAATATCTTACAGAATATAAATTCAATTATAAATACTCATTGGAAATCTAAATATTTTTTCATTATCATCATAATTTATTTTTACTTCTTATTAAATAATTAATTACCCAAATGGTTTATATATTGAAGATGCAAGAAATTATTTAATTGATGAAACATCAATACACAAATTTTTATTCTGATTATAATAACCATTAAAAGAAACCACAACTTGACTAAATGTTTTTTTAGAACATTTCTAGACCATAATAATCTATGTGTAATTTTATTGACCATTTGGATCATTATATACACTATGATGATACTTATATAATTTAATTTAATGTGATGTTAAACATGTCACATTCAAGTTTTCATAAGTATAATAATTTTAATGTTTGATTTTACAAGAGATATATTCTACTATAAGTATTATTATTTAATATAGAGAATTTACTTTCTTCATAATATTTTATTTTCATTTTTTACCCCATAAATAATTATGTTAAATAATTACACATACTTGATGTAGTAATTTTTTTATTAATGGAAATATCAAATTAACGTTACTAAGAATACTAAAATAAATATAATTTGGAATAATTAATATATCCAGCAAGTTTTAATAATTTCCTTCACCTCATAGATATATAATAAAATATTTATTTCAAGTTTAATATCTTATATTTATATTTTTATAATTCCATTCAATGAATAATGTAAAAATGACACTATTTATATTTTCTCAAAATAATGTATTATTAAATTATTTATAAATTATTATATATTTTAAAAAATGTTAAATATTTATTTTTTACTATAAAATGTACCATATGATTCATTTATGGTCAAATTTACATCATATAATTAAAAAATTAATCTTTCATATTATTGAACAAATTGTTACAATAGTTAATATTAAAAGAGAATAATAAAGGGAAAAAAATAATAAGGTTTAAAATTAAATAAAAAAGTGTAAATAAATTTTTCATATAATATTACAATCTTATATCAACTTATAATCTAAATATTTACATTTTGAAGTTTTATATTTTGGATATATTTTATGATAAATTAAAATTTTTTGAGTTTCCAAAACTGCCCCTCACCTCAATTATAAAAGGGAACCTCCTCCCTCACCTCTTAACATAACATTGAGCCAGAAATAAATGTAATATACTACAAATTTACCTTATAATATTCCGTAGTTACATTCTAGAGGACATTTTATTCTCAAAATTCCAACTCTAGTACCTTTAAGAGGTGGTCTGTAGAGAGCACGTCAAAGAAGAGGTAATCTCTTCTACCGATTTTTCAAAAAGTTTTTTTCATGCACATCATCTCTGTGAATTGTTTCCATTATAAATTAAAGAATCATGTATCAATAATATATTTTTATGATATTATAATAATGAAAAAACCATATTCCACATTCTATCCATCCAAAGAAAAACGAAATTACCATGTGTATGTACATACGACTTACTATCTCCATATTGGGGAGTAATCTTTTTTTAGAACCACTTTACATGGATGGGTATAATTAAAGAAATAAAAAAATATATGATTTATATAAAATAATATTTATTCTATAACAAAATATTTACAATCAACTTCAATACCATTTCACAATTATCGAAATTATATCGTCGGTTGTGTGTACGTATGGCCTACCATCTCCACGATGAGATGTAGTTAATTCTACATTATTTCAATTAGAGAATAATTATATAAATTTATTAAAAGAAAATATATGAAATATATTATATTAATATGATTATGGAAATGATATAACTATAATATAATAATCGGAATAAGGTCTTATTTGATAAAACATGCGTATAAAAAAGTAGTTATTACCCAAAGGATGAGTTATAATGTTATTAAAAATGGATAATAATATGATTCTATATGATATCAAAAAAAGGAACATCATTCTGGAATAAATCAATGAAATTATTTAAATCATTATATATGATTTTCAGATATATACAAATGATATCAAAATTATGTAATGGGATATTTTATGTCACCTTAATTTCTGTGGGCTATATGCCTTATACACCACCAATTTATTTTGAGTTGTGTTTATAATTCCTATGAATGTTTTTATGATTCCCATTATGATTGTCATTTTATGAATATAATTTTACTTATTTTATGAGGAAAATGTTTTGACTGATTATAAATTGGTAAGGCATATTATTGCAATCTCATTACTATTCATGATTGTTTATATGTAAGAATATAATAGGGTATATTTATTATCCATATCCATGATTCCTAGAAATGTATTCCAAAATATTTTATCTATTATTCTACAGTTTTATAATTTTAGTTACACCTATTGAATAATTTTATTAAATTGTATTAATGAAATTTATTACCATTATCGATACAATTTCTTATTTGACTTATTTGACAAAAGTATGAAAAAAATGTTTCTTTTAACTAATATGGAATTAGGGGTTTTTACATTTTCAAAGCACCATATTTCCTTGAAGATTCCTTTACAATATTTAAAGTTCATTTTTAAATAAATTCATTTCTTTTAAAATTGAAAGGTATTTTGATAGAAGAAAATGGTTATGGAGAAAAAAGAATATTTTCCTCAAGAATTAATTTCAAGTGTTATATAAAAATTATTTTCTATCTAACATTACATTATTTAATAGGGTTATGTTTCAAGTATAATATATTTATTATTCATATGGTTTGATTATGTTTTTGGTGGAATTTTATTTAGGGAATCTATTTTTTTACATGGAATATGTTATAATGGAATGTTGTTTAAGTAAAATATTTTATTCCTTAGATTATGCTATAATGAAAGATTTATGTTTTTGTGGAACACTTTAGAATGATTTCATTGTTTGATGGGTGGGACCTATATATCTCTCCATTTCAATGGGTAAAGATTTATATCTCATGAGATAAATAGGACTGGAATGGAAAGTAAATCTGGCTTAGTAATATGGGGCTAGAACAACGAGTGAGCTCAGTTCAGTAAAGGCCTTTTCCCACAAAGATTTTCTTGGAAATGATCTTTGACTTATATGAAATAATTTTATATGCTTATGTGCATGCGAAAAATTACTTGTCTTATGTTATTCCCTTTGGTAATATGGTAATTTATTATTTATATTCAATTATGATTAATTCCATGACATGATATCATTATTTTTGATACATAAGTGATTATTTTCAATTGTTATGATTTTTAGGTCGGAATATACAACATAACACAAGATAGGGGTGAATTGTGTATTTTCAAAAACATCCAAAATTATATATTTTGACACCCATTTTAATTTATGAGGATTATTACTATTTTATTATAAATAAAATATAAGAAGAAAATAAATATAAAGAAAATAACACACATTTTTATAGTGTTTTGGGGCACAAAGATCCCAAAGTCCACTCTAAAAAATTTTATCTCAGCGAACTTGGTGAATTTCAGTTGAATGTTCCTTTTATCATAAGGAAAGAATTATAGAACATAGTGCTGGAAATTGAATCATTTAAAATAAAGTTAATATAAAATAGAGCCTGATGGTTCATTAATAGTGAACCGAAAATTTGTAGCTGAGATTGAAAAGCTGATACTCCACCTTAACTGAGTAGAATAAATTGAAACTCTAACAAATCAAGGGAATGTGATTGTTTGAATGTATGTTGATAATCACCAATACAATAGTCGCAATTGATTGTGGATGAAACTTCTTCTTCATAAATAATAGTCTTCAAGAGAGAATGAGTGTGAAAAGATCCCGATTGCACAAATAATTTTAATTAAAAATAGAAACAAAATACAGAACCAAAAAGCTTATAGAAAAATGATATAGAACATTTATATCTCCAAGGTCTATTTCTATATTAGAGTTGTTAATTTTCTATAGCACTATAAAAAGATTTCCACCAGAGTATGATTTTATATGAAAATATATCAGTGAAAAAAAAACCATATGTAAAAATGATACAAAAATAAAATATATAAAGAAAATATCCTACTTCATAATTCTAAATCCACATAGAACACCTGATAAATCATAGATATTAAAATTCAAATAGAAAATGGGATTAAAAAGTTCTCCTAAGAATAGGAATGAAAGTATCTATTTAATACGATTCTTTGAATCAAATAAAACATGATTTAATATGATTGAAAAAAATATTTGAAATACCCAATAATACCTTCATGACCATTTCATAAATGAGGAAAAATATCGTGGATTTAAATATCCATCATTTAAAAGTCAAACATAGTGTTATTTACCAAAATGAAAAAAATAGAAAATGTAGTTTTCAACTATTTAGCGTTCATCTCCCGAGCTTAATGTTGAAAACATATGGTTATCACAAAAATTAAGGTACATGATCTATATGTTTCTCTCTAAAAGGTAAGGTGAAATACTTGTGTGGGGTTCATTAACCAAAAATTCTCTTCTTGATAAACATAAGGTTCCTTTCAAATATAATTTTCATTAACCATAATTTTCTGATAACATGGGAATGAATAACCATACATAGAATGTTCAACATAGGTTTGAGATACCATAATTTCTTCCTACAGTATAATGTTAAATAAAAACATATAGTACATGATCTATTCATGTTGTACAAATCCTAGGATTTATTCCTCTTGTTATGCTTATCCATGTACAGTATGAACAATGTTTCTAGAATTTTTTAAGACATGTCTCGAACACATTAATTAATATTACTTACGAATTAAAAGCGTGAAAATAATTTCAGAATAAATAGCATAAAGAATATTAATTTTTATAAACATACATAAACTAAAATCATTAGTTAAAAATAATAATGTATTTTTGAGCATCAAAATAAAAATAAATTTTATAGTATTGTTGAGATAATACATGCACAACAATCTCCCCCTTTTTGATGTTTACAAAACCCATACAATTATTAACATAATATATAATTTTTTAAATATATTTATAACATTAATTTAACAGTATTATTTTTATAAAATATATATGTAATGTTCATATAATTTTTCCCCCTTTTTGTGATATCATAAAGAATTTGTTGAAAAATATTAAAACACTTTTAATTTTTCAGTGAAAAATAAATGAATGTTAAAATGAATTGTTTGAAAAAACAGAGCATTGGTTCTATAAATTGAGGTAAACATAAAAGGATATCAAATAGGGAACAAAAAAATTAGAATAATGAAAATTTATCAATAAAAATTTTACAAAATATAGTAAACTGTTTGGATATTGGAAATGTCAGTCACTTGATCTGATGAAAGGTTAAAGGGTTTGACTAGGGTCTGATCATGGTATATGTTCTATAGGGGACTGAATAGGTATAAAAACATTTCTGAGCTCTACCATATGCAATTGTAATCTTTGATCAATATTATATCCCAAATTATTTTTAAAAACACTAGAATACTGACTCACATGTATATTTTCAACTAAATTAACAATTAAAAAGTCATGAAGACTCTCCTCTTTCTCCTTAAACTGAACTAACTGATCACATAACCTTTTGTTCATAATTCGGATACATGTTTCACATGAGTTAGTTACTCTGTAAGAAATCATTGGTGGTCCAATAGGACTAATTAATGGGAATTATTGGACTGATGGTTCTAAAATCTTTCATTCATATCATGCATGACATATGTGATTGCTTGGAATCTTCTCATTAGATCTAGTGAGGTTGAAGTGGTAGATGTAGAAGCACTGACTTGAGTAAAACATCAATTTATTAATTCAAACTAGCTTTCCAAATACAATTTAAGGTCAAATAAATTTGATTTGGATATAGAATCAGAATTTATTTTTCCAATCTGATATTAGTAGCAGACTTATCAATAGACTTTTCACTTGAGCATTAAACATTATAAAGTACTTTTGTCTTTTCTCCAGAGAGAGATCCATGATTCACCAACAACTGATCAAAGGCTAACATAGCATGTGGTTTTATATGATCTATATCCTCAATTACAATTCTCTGAACTTTTTTTCCTTCTTTGGTATCCCCTTCTGGAATACCTTCATCTCAATCATGATAAACTGGTTGAGAAACATATTGAAGCTCTCGAACCAGTCTTTCTGTTTGCAGATCCTCTTCATGTACTGGTTCTTCCCAATGAACGGAGTGGGTAGATTCTCCTGAACCCAAAATGGCTCCATAGGTGATTGTTCTTCTATGATACTTGGATTCATAACAATCTCCTCTTTCATCTCTTATCCTACTTCTTCATGGTTAACTAGACTAAAAAATTTTAATTTTATTTTACCACACATGGAAACACGTTTAGTTCTAGATTTGATAATTCCATCATTTTATGTAGCACTTCCCCCAGAGAAAATGATCCAGACTTCTTTTAGTCATCTAAACCACCTTTGATAAGCTTTCCTTTCATAGTTCTCTAGTAAAATCCAATCATCCATAGGGTACCGGCATTCAGAACATTAATACAATGACTCTTCACTCTTTCCTTATATAAATGAACCAATTTTGTTCTGAACATAATTAAGGTTTGTATCCTACTATAGGGATAAGATGACACTCAAGATTCTTCTTGACAACAATAATTCAAATATCTCAATAAGTTGATTGAGAAATTTATCTTTATTACATTAATGAATAAAACCATGATTTACATATCAGGGTACAAAATTTTCTCTATTTCAGTTACTGTTTTGGAAATTACCATTTAAATAAACTTAACTAGCATGTTCTGATCTCTATCAAGATATTTAACAAACATTATCATAATTTTCATCGACACAAACCAAAAATACATAATGTTTTCAAACTTATGATAATAATTTCCAAATAGATGTAAGATAAAATAAAATAAAAATTCATGAGGGAACTTCTAAAGATGACTTATTTCTATAGAGGAAATTTAAAATTCCTTATATTCTATTATTTTCAGATATAATATCTTCTATTTTACCAAAAATGAAATGTATACTACTATTGAATTGATTCATTTCTACCACAAAAACAAACACTTAATTCACCTCATTGAACCAAAATTCCAAACCTTGAAATGCTAAATCTTGATTAAGTATAATATTCCTCTCATATAGTCACTCGATGTCTACAACCATTCCTTGAGGAATCATTCATGATGGAACTCATTGATTCTCCAGGTAACTGGAATATTTTTTAGTAGTTTTCTTAGTATTCAATATTTCTAATAATATAATGTTTAGTGGTGTTTAAATTTTACGGTTTCGAAGGTAGATGACGGTTTGGGTAGGCGATATGATTTGAGAAATAAAGGGGTAAGGTAAGTTGAAAGGTTTTTTATAGATAATGATTTAACATTATTTTCTATTCCAATTAAGTTGTGTATTTGTTAAATTTTTTAAAATATCTGATATAAAAACTAAAAACTATTATATATTTATATATAAACAAATTAAAATTGCGTGTAAAATAAGTAGTAAACAATTTTCATTATAAATAAATATTAATTAAAAATTAAATAAATTAATAAATATTTATTTAAAATTAAATAAACTTAAATCCCCCTAAATAAAATCTATTTTAGTAGTAGAAAGTGGTTTTGTAAAAATATCAGCCAATTGATATTCAATATTAACAAATACTTATGATATATCCTTTTTGAGAACACGGTCTCTTAGAAAATGATGCCTTATATCAATGTTCTTAGTCCAAGAATGACATATATGATTTTTTTAAAAATTAATAACACTAGTATTGTCACATAAAAGATGTATCAGTATTGGAAATACCCCTTATCCTAACACTACTATTCCAACAGTTTAGAAAAAATGTTGAAATATGCTATGCATAAGATTATTTCCCGATGGTTTTATTAAAGTATTGAAATATGCGGTCATATAGCAACGGTTTTGTTAAACCATTGGTATGGAGTAAAATAGAAAAACCTCACCCAATGTTTTATATAAACCATAGGAATAAGTGCTAATATACCAATAGATTTATTACACCGATGGTATATATTATCAAAAAAAATACCACAATTGTCCCAATGGTTTTTGAAACCCGTAGGGATTGATTTTACGCATAAAAATTTACCAACCCTCTCGACTCCAGACCCATTCAGTGTGTAGAATCCCTAAACTATATTTACAGCGCCCCTTCTTCCCACAACTGTGGTTCCTCTTCTTCCCAGCAGTTCCCATTCTTCCTGGAAGTTCCTCCCAACATCCCGTTAACATCTCTTGTGGTTCTATTCTTCCAAGATGTTCACGGTCTCCCCAACGACTCTTTACAATGCATGCGGTTCTAGTTCCTCCCAGCTGGCTCCATCTCGATTTATGTCATTTTTGGTCCTCCAATTCAAATAGGTAATTTTACACTATGTTATATCATCTGACGTAATTTATTTTGTGTACTTTCTTAGTAATTATAAATGAATCAAAGATTATTAACCAATTTCTTCTAAATAAAATAGTTTAATGATTTCCTCACACCAGGAGGGGTGCATTATTTTCCTATAATCAGAGAGCCACTCTTTTTCACAGGCTATGAGCACGGACTCCCCAGCCATGATCCATCCTTTTTTACATTATCGTTTCATCTTCCACTTTAAATCAGTAAGCTATAACTAAGATTTATCTTCTGTATGCATTTATTTTTGGTTTTTTATCATTCTCGTTCTATTGTATTATGGATGTAAACTTGAACAATATTTTGTTTCTTTCATTTATCAACTTTGAATTAGGAACCCGTTACGTGGTTTATTGTTCGAACTCATCATTCATGAATATTTATAATGGTAAAGATCAAAATAACCTAGTTTTGTGAATTCTGAACTCCCTATCTTGGTCTCTTCATCATACTAAAGATTTATTTATGATTATAGTATCAGGGATTTAATAGTTTTTTTTCAAATTTGAAAATTCTTGTTATTATATAATTTTTTATTTGGTGTTTTTGGTACAATTGTTTTAGATAAATATGGAAAAAAGAACGAGAGAAGGAATGAATGAGATCGGCAAATCAATAATATGAATTCGTAGAAACCATTAATATATTAATCGATTGCATCTACAGAGTTAGGTTCATATCCCATAGATAATGGATGAGATTTAAAATAGTGGAGATCAAACCATTTTAATTAGGTTATGTTTAAGGATATTTCATTTTTTCATATATTCTATCATGCTGACATGGTTTCTAGTTTCATGTAGTGGGTTATTGATTTCTATAACTATTTTTTTTATAAATTTAGGAATTTTTTTCAAATTTATTTTTTTATCACACTTTCTTTCTATTCTATAGGATAAACTTAGAGAATATTACACAGTAATCTTTGATGGTTTAAATTTACTAGTCATTGATTTTATTTAATATAAAAGATTTATTATATAATTATAAACTCTACATTTTATTGTGATTAGTTTACTATTAGTAGAAGATGATTTATTCATGAGAGGCTAAGTTACTTGTGATGTTGGAAATCAAGAGTATATGTATGTGTACATGAATTATTAATCATGTTAATTCGACAATGATAATTTTAATTTAGTATTTTTCTGAGACATAGCATATATTACATTCTATTTTGGTTGTTTAATATACATATTTTATAAATGGACTAACTTTAAATAGGTACTGCATAAGAAATTATTAAAAGTAATTTGAATTTTTCTTTTAAAAAAATAATTATAATTAATTAACTATATTTCATACAGTTCAGTGGATGTGAAAATTGAATTACTTAAGGTATTGTTTTTGTATTCAACCATGTTAAAACTAATTTTGATGATAAACTTTTAAGAAAAAAATCACTATGGGCCCTGAAGATAACATTTTCTATCATTCCATTATATATGCGCCCTGACTGTAAATTTTTCTATCACCCCATTCATTGTGATGTGAATGAGTGTGTCTACAGAGTTATTACTTAGAGCTGTGGAGGAAAAATGGATGACGATTCCCTAAGAAATTGGTCTATAGATCTTGAGTAAAGTCATTAACAAGGAGCCAGACGATATTCCCAAAAGTGAAAATAAATTTGGTAATGGATCCAGCCCCAACTCAGATTTGTGTCTTTTTTGGGTAACATTTCTTAAAAAATCATTTTTACGCTCTATCTAGAAGGCCTCTCCCATTTGAATGAAATGATAATCTCTATATTGATTATGGCAGCATGGATATCCTGTGGGGTCTCACTAACTACAAAGAATTCACTACTGAATATAACCAGTCTTGTTTGGATTAGGCTAAAAGGTTGAAGCTAGTGAAAAAGGTGTGCAATGTGTGGGTGTATTTTTCATCCGAGATAGGGTTCCATTCTCATGATATCTATAAGAACAAGCACTTAAAGTAAGGACTAAAAAATTTAAGGTTCTTGTTTTGAAAATTGATTGTCAGGCTATGTTTGGTCCATAAAAATGTTTTTGTCGAACCAAACACAGTGTAATCCTATTGTAATGATTCAGATCTTGAGTTGTTGAATGTGTGTTATAGGCGGAGAGGGGAAATCATACATCCAAGGACTGATACCCATAGTTAGAACTCTCATCAGTCACCATTTCTAATGGTTTCAGGGGTGAGGGGGTGTTATTCTACCATGATGACCAACTACACAATCCATTTGGATTTAATTTTCTCCCACTAATTCCTCTATTTTACTCCACATTTTTTTGGTTATTTTCTTTTAATGTATGAGACTATCGGATATTGAATGTTATAGAATGAGCAAGTCTGTCTACTTTTATTCCATACGGTATATTTTCTTGAATAATTATTTGTGTTCAGATTAATTTAGTACAATTAATCAATTATGTGTGATTGGTATTGTAGGTGTAATAAGCAGTGGATTGCTGCATATATATAGCAACAATGCAGCTATTTTTAATAAATTATGGTGCTGATATTTTTAATTTTAGGTGCAGGTGATGATTTGTTTTAGGGGAGTAATAGGCAGTGGATGGATTTATATATATAACACCGATGCTACTTTTTTTAATCAATTATGGTGATGATGTTTTTAATATCAGGTGAAGGTGATGTGGGGGTGTAGGTTGGGGTATCAATTCTAGGGATAGGTATAGAAACTATTTCAAACCTTTGGAAAATACATATCTTAACAGTTCTTGTAATCCATTGCTAAAATGAAATAAAATCTCTAATTTTCAACGGTTCACCTGAACCATTTGTATATAAAATAAAAACCATTATAAATCAACAGTTCACATAGAACTATTTGTAAAGGGATATCCCCATGGCCAGAATACCAATGGTTTAATAGTCTATCCCAACAGTTTTAAACCGTTGGTAAATATTAAATTTACAGTAGTGTATATTATAAAAATTTAGACCAAAGTCTAGTAGAGTGCTTTTAATTCACAATACATGTTCATATAAAATACCATATGATACATATTATGCCTTGTATTTTTATAGGGAAACTGAGTGTTGCTTCTATCTAGATGAAGATACTGATGATTTTCCTAAAAAATGATAGGTTCTTCATGTAAATTTTCTTTCTAAACTACTTCCTCAAAAATCAGAATTTTAATATGATATTAAATTAAAATCACAATTTTAGGGGTAAAGAAGATATTGAAAAAAATTCCCATTAAAATTTATAAAATTTTCATTAATATTAGAAAGATGTGATTATTTTATATTTGACTGAAATCTTGAAAAAATACATACAAAAAACCTAATGTATGGTTAGCTAGTAGTAAGATATAACAAACTACCAATCATACCTCTATATAAATTGTTTTCTACTAGTTTTACAGAATAATCCAAATCAAGGTTTATGTTTCTAAAAAAAGGATTTGTATATATCTTGATGTTTTCAAGTCCAAAATTTTTCAATAGATCTATAATATATTTCCTTTGATTCAAAACATTTCCTATTTCATTTTGAAGAATTAGAAATACTTAGAATAAATTCATCTTTCCCATCAAAATCATTTCAAAATATTTTTAAATTAATTTTGAAAAATCATTACAAATATTTTTATTAGAAGAAAAAAAATAAAATCATCAATATAAATTTTAACTAATAAAATTTCATAACAAACTATTTTCATAAAAAGTGTTTGGTCTGCATAATAAAAAATTAATAAATTTTTAGCAAAAAAATATTTTAATCCTTTATATAAAGATCTAGTTTCTTTTTTAAGGACATAGAGAGATTTAGTATTTTTAAAAACATAATATAGTTTAATGGGATTTTCAAATCTAGGCGGCTGTTCAACATAAACTTCCTCCATTAAATAACCATTTAAAAAGGTAGATTTAACATCCATATATTATCATTTATAATTCATATGAGATGCATTATAAAAAAAATAGTATTATAGATTCTAATATATCTATAGGTGCAATATTTTAACTATAATATAAAACTTATTTCTGAATATAAATTTTGGCTAATTATTTATCTTTATTTCTAATCATGATCCCTTGATCATCTTGTTTGATTCTAGAGACCAACTTGGTTCCTATTACTAAATAATTGGTTGGTCTCTCTACTGGTTCCAAAACACTATTCCTTATAAATTTACATTGTTTTTTTGCACGGCCAACATCCAAAATTCATCCTTTAAGGCTTCCTCTATAATATTTGGTTCCCAGTATGATAGACGGGAAGAGAATTCTGTTAGGTTTTCTAAATTTTATGTTGTTCAAATTCCAGTGACTTGATCTCCTATAATAATTTCTAAAGAACCGTTACTTAGGGTTATAGACTATCTAGGTAGAAAAAATTCATTTTCATTAGTATCATGTTCTTTTAAACTATACTATATTTTATTACTACCATTTCCATTATTATTTTTAAGGGTTTGAAGTCTCATTTTATCAAAAAGGTTCAATGACTTCATCATTTTGATATTTCTCTTTGATAAAAGTATCAGTTTCATCAATCTTGAAAAGAAAGGATTCTTTAATAATCCTTGAATTTTTATTAAACACTCTACAAGATTTAGAGGGAGTATAATATCCTAAAAAAATCTTCTATCAGATTTTGGATCAAACATTCCAACATTATCGTTGGTGTTCAAGATATAAACCTTGATCCAAAAACATTAAAGTGAATTACATTATATTTAATGTTATTTTGAAGTTCATAAGGTGTCTTTTTGAAAATAAGATAAATTAAAAATATATTTATGATATAGTATGCTTTTTTTACGTCTTCTACCAAAAAATGAGGTGGAAGATTGTATTAATTTATTATATTATATTTCATTTCATGAATTTTTCTATTTATTATTTCTACAATTCCTTTTTTGTTTAGGTTTTCTAGGTGCAAAGAAGGTGAGTTTAATGCTGTTTTTTGAGTGGAAATAATTGAATTCTTGATTCTAAAATTCTCTACCATGGTCACTTCTCAATGAAAACATTTTAAATTATTTTTCATTTTGAATTTTTTTTATGAAAACTTACAAAGAGAGTGAAAGAATCAGTCTTGAATTTTAGGAAATAAACCCAAGTAAATCTATAATAATAATCATTAACTAAATGATAAACATATAATATTACACCAAAACATCATACTCTAGATGGTCAAAACATATCAATATGATTATGTTCTAAATGATTGGATGTATAAATTTTGTTAATTGATTTGAAATAGGATTTGTGATGTTTTCCAATTTTTCATGCATCAAAAAATCAATCATTATCAAATTTAAGACTGGGAAAATTAGTAACTAACTATTTCGTCAATTATTTATGTAAAACATAAATATTACAATAAATGTTCCTCCTTTTATAGTTCCATAAATAATATTTCTTGGTAGTTCAACAATTCAATTTTTGTTTACATGTGGAATTTAGATCTAAAGTATATACCTTATTAGTTCTTAGTTCTCTAATCATAATGAATATTTCATTAAAAACTGTGATTTTTTTTTATAAAAAGACATAAAACCATCACCACAAAGCTGATAAATAAATATTATATTTTTCTTTATCTCTTTTATATACAATAATTTTTTGATTGATATAGACTTTAATTCTCCAACATTTCCAACTCCAACTATTTTACATTGGAATTATCACCAAAAGTGACACGACCTCTATCCATTTGAGCCAGTGTATTAATGTTTCATCGATATAAAATCATATGTCTCAAATATCCACTTTATATAAAACATATAACATTTTTTCCATGTGACACATTACCTAAAAAATTAATTTACACAATTTTTTTGTACCCATATCAGCTTTGGTACAGAAGTGTTATCCAGTAGTGATATGGGAACCCATATTTACATCACCTTTCCAAAATATATATGAATTGCATGAGATAATGTTTTAGAAATAAGATCTAATTTAATACCAAGAACTAATGGATTTCTCATATAACAGTTTCTAATTACATGGATTTTTTATTCATAGTAATAACATATAGAATTTTTGAATAAGAAACAAAGTAATTTTTATATAATTTATATTTTTCACCCTTACATCCTATTCCAAATCATCCCTTTTATAGACATCATTACCAAGAATATTATTTAATATACATTCTCCATTAATAAAAATAAGAGAAACTCCTTTATAAAATTCTACTTCATCCTGTAACATTTTAATCATTTTTTCATTATCAACATAATTTATAGTAAATGATTTGAATTTCGTAATCAACTCTTGATGTTGTTTTAATAGAGTATCTCTTTCACTTAAAAAAATTGTGAATATTTTTAAGGCCTTGGGATTCATTACTATAGAATCATATTTTCCTTCAAACATTGAATAGTAGGCAGCCAGTTTATCATTTGATCAACTACTAGTATCATAGACATAAAAATAGTGATTTTGAACCATTTTTTCTTCTTTATTGTATATAAAGCACATGATGGACTTTATATTTAATTTATCCTTCTCTAAATCGAGATATGAAGGATATTTAGAGTCTTCAAATACACTCCATTTGGATTTCCTTTCCCCTTTCTATTTTTTCCTCATAATCATCATTCTTGTGATATCTTTTTTCTTGTCTTTTCCTTTCATCTTTTAGTTTCATAAAATCTTGTCTAATATGACCCAATTTTTTTAATTTATATCATCTAACTTATCTTAGTTCTTTTCCATCCTTCTTAAAGTATTTTTTAAATCCTCTTTTCTTCTTGTAAAAATTATGAACTTTCTATGTAGATTATCTAAATCCATTTATGAGTTAGAGGAATATTAATGTTTCTATTCATTGACTTATTGTTTTATTTTTCTGTTATTCTTCTAATTTTTCACATTCAGAGTGGTATTTAATTTATTTACTATAATCATATGATATTTTTCTGCAGCCAACCATTCTCCTTTATACATTATCACTATCTGAATTAGTTATTTCATAGTCAAATCCTTGATAGGTGATGATTATAGAATAGAAGCAGATATGCAATTCCATTTATAAGTTAGTACTCAAAGTAATTTCAAAGATTGTTCAGAAAGTCTGATTGGTTCTCAAAAGGCTTTAATATAATTGGGAATTTCTATAAGCCTTCCATTCATCTATATGATGATTTCTCCATGAAACTTTCTAAAGGTTTTAAATTTTAATTTAAAAGTTGAATACCTAATTTGATGATCATTGTCTATTCCTTCATTGGAAACTGAAATAGTTATCCACATTTTATTTGCACTTGAACATTGTGATACTAGATTAAATTCATCTCGACCAAGACCATAGACAATATAATTCATTTTCATTGATTTTATATCATATCTATCTTTGGATGCAACATCCCATGTTTTGGGATTCTCAAGAATTTTATATAGAGTAATGATCTTTGAGTAGAATTTGAATCCATGATTTTTTATATAGATAATCAGTCAAGATTAGTATCCAAAATTATCCCCATTAAAATATGAATAATGTACCATTGACATTCTTTATATAGTATCATCATTTTATATCTTTGTATAGACCTTTTAATTATATATTCTTATATATTTATCCAAAATCATGCCTCTGATTCCAATTTTTAGGTTAGAATATTCAAAGTAACACAAGATGGAGGGGTTGAATTGTGTATTTTTAAAAACATCCACAATTCTATCATTTGACACCCTATAATATTTATGTGGATAATCAGTGTTTTCTTCGGTATGAAATAGAAGTAGTAGAAAAATATAATGAAAGGAAAGTAGATTTTGATAGTAGTTGGGAACAAATATCCCCTAGTTCACTCTACCAAATTCTATCTATACAAGCTTGGTGAATTTCACTAGAATGGTCCTCCTATCACAAGACCAAAATTCTTTAAATATGTGCATGTAGTTGAATAATTTAAAATAAGGATATTACAAAACATAGCCTTTTTTTATTTTAATAGAGAACCGTAAATCCACAGCTTATATCTAGATATTGATACTCCACCACAACTGAGTACAGTCAGTTGAAACTCCAATAAATCAAAATAATTTTATTTGTTAAAATAGTTTAATATTTAAAATCTATATAGTGGTTTTTGATAGAATATGGTTCTTATTCATAAAAAATAATAGTCTTTAAGAGATAATGAAACAAATTTGATCCCAGTTTCACCATGATATTCAATTAAAAAAACAAATAAAGACCAGTATAAATCTTACAAAAGAATGAGATAGAACAAGTATATAACCAAAGTATATTCCACTATCTGATTTTTTTATTTTCTTCTCTACTATAAAATTATTTTCACTAGGGTATGATTGTATATTAAAATATATCCCTTGTAAAAATCCATTATGTAAAAATGATATACCGATAGAATATGTAATGAAACATCCTGCTTCAGAATTACAAATCCCCAAAAGATGCTTGATAAATGTAGATATTCAAATTCAAATAATATAGGGGAGTCATAACCTCCCATAATATTAAGTGTGAAAATATCTTATAAATATGGTTTTCTGTGTCAAATATAAAAATATTTAAATTGATCAAAAAATTTATTTGAGATAACCTATAATACTATCAAGACGATTGCTGAAATCACACAAACTAATGAGGATTTAAATCTATGAAGTTGAAAATTCAATCATTGGGTTCTTTAAGCATACTTTCTCCACATGAAAAATGTAATGTTCTTTTCCAATTTAATGTTCATTTACAATACTTTACGGAAAATATAGGTTTTATTAACCATCCGTACTATGTTGAACATATGACTGAGATATCATACATTCTTCTTACAATGTAATGTTGAATAAAAATGTATGGTATATGATTCATACATTTCATACAAATGTATGGTTTATTTCTAACATTATGATTAACTACATATGGTATGAGTAGTGTTTCACGATTTCTTATGTGTCCCGACCACATTAATAAATATTCCTCGTGGTTTAAATGCTTGAAAATAATTTGAGAAGAAATATTATAAATAATATTAATTTTATGAAATATACATCATGAGAAATAATTAGTAAAATAAACAATTTTATTTTTTAGAATCAAAACCATAAATATTATAGATTACTATTGAGACAATATAGTCAAAAAAATGATCCTATGTATTATGATTATGATATGACTTATATCTCCCTTGTTTTCCTTTCTTTGAATTCGAGCTCACCATTTTTATGATTATTTTCCCCAAGGTTATGAATAAGGTTATTAATTAATAGATGAAAAATGTGGTTCTAATTATAAAGGATAAATTAGAAGATGATGTCAATTTTTTATGAATCTATTTCATATATTTCCCAATTTCCATAGACACTAAAATAATATGGTCTTTTGGCATCTAATTATGTCATGTATTAAGTATTCCGAAATTTTAATGTATTTTTCATGTATATCAATCCTGGGTATTTATAAATAAGCTCTTCGAAACTAGACTCTATCATGGTTAAAGAAACAAACACTACTAGGAACTTGTCTTTAAATATCACCCATGATACATCTGACTGATTTTGGAACTTAATATACAATATCCACTACTGCCTCACTACTCCCCATAGAATCATCGATACCAATGAAACCTTTTGTTCCTTATAATAATGGATCCAACTAAAATCTACCTCAACCACATTTGAACAATCCTCTATCAATGAGTCCTAAATAGATCCCCCATTATTTTATAGACTCTAGTGATGAAACTTTTATAGTTTCATCCTTATAGTGTCAAAATCTTTGACCTCTAATCTAAAGATATCTTCGAGAATTCCCTATTAATTATATTGGGTGTGAACCATGTGCATACATCAACCTAGATCCTTATATAAAAGAAAACAATTAATTACCTCTAAAAAATAGAATATGGAATATTTATATTAATTGATTAATTATTTTATTTTAGGTTTAACCTAATACCATGGTCTACCCATTATAAGAATATGTTAAATGAATAATGATGCATGATCCTTTCCATGCAATCTATCCAATAATAGTATTGATTTTCATGGAAGCTATATAAAAATAATGTTTTGAAATCCCGATCACAGGAGGAATTAAATATCTTGTCTCACACAGTCTCCGTTAATTTTTATTTCTTATTAAGATTTGATGACATTATTTTCCAAAACTACCCATATAGTATCACATATTTCTAACCCTAAACTTCATTATTTCCATCAATCTAAACCTATGATACCACTATATCACAACCCCCCCCAAAGATATTCCTACTAGTCCAACCGTTAGAAATAGAAAATAGTGACCCCCCCAAACCTGCCTTAAATAGGCCTCAGATTTCCATCAAGCACCATGGGTTTAGTATGCATACAACTGCGATGGAATACACTCTATGATAATATGAAGAACAAGAGATATGAAAATTACACCAATAAAATAAGGCTCACAAAGATAAGATAAATCCCTTTTTTATGTATGAAATTTCATAAAAAACTAGTACAATTAAAATTGACTATATAATTACCAAACATGTGATCTTTATAGAAACCCAAAATCCCAAATATAACATGAAAAACAACAATATAATAATACCAAGGACGATATCTAACCTACACCTGATGTCTTGAAGAAAAATATATACATACAGAGGGGGCTATAACAAGCACACTTAATTGGATCCTCCATATCGCATCTCATAAAAAATATAAAGAAATTATGCTAACGCCTAGTGAACCATATATTAAAATAACTCATCACATAAATATATTTACTAAGTTCACAACCTAAATAATTCTAGTAGGAAAGAGATAATGTTTTATTGTAATAAATCAATAGTACACCACTACCACTTCTCTACTAGTAATCTACATTGTACAAACATCACACATCCTGAGCCATCTCTCTCCAAAATAAGGCAACTCGAATAAACCGAGTATAATTATCACAAGATGTACCTCATGCACCATATCATCCAATTGTCACATCCACATCTCCCTATAATAATAGATTATTTTCTAGTAGATACCTTTACTTTTATTTCATGAATCATACATCAATTATTTCACCTCAATATATCACATCCCATAAAATAAGTACATACCTCAATCCATCAAACACCATTCATCTCATACCTATAATAATCCTGAGGATACTATATTATAAGATACATGGGCGTGAAATAACCCAAATAAATTAGATACCTCAATACACATATAAATATGGAAAACTAAACACCATTAATAGCATCACATTATAGTACTAGTAGAAGAGAGAGTGGACAAAGGGGGTAGTCAACCATCCATCCATTTTCAAACAATATTTTTGGGAATAAACCCTCCTGAAATCCATTGGGTGTATGTCTCTAGATAGACATGGGTGGGGTATCATATAAAATAAAAAAACATAGCATATAATATAGCTTATAAACAATCTATGTGCATTAACGTTGTCTAAGGCTCATCTGTAGATATCATCACTCAGACACACAACTTCCACTTCCAAGGATTAGATACCCTAAAAGCAGTAACTTCATTAAATTAATTATTTCCTTTTAAAATTTCAAGTTACATTCATTAATTCATTATTCATTAATTAAAATTATCTTATTTATATTTTATTAATATTAATGTGATGTTTATACACTTCTAGAATAGTCCAATTGAGTCCACAGTTTCACAATATTATAATATTATTCATTCCAACAAACACTAACCTCATTGGTATAATCATTTGTTAAACATTATCATTCCACGGTTCTAGGTACTCTAGGAAAAAATCCTAACCTACAGTAAATATATTCATCACCAAACCCAATTAGCTACCTCAAGTAGTGGGGAATAGAATGCATTAAAATAAGTTACCCAAAAATCCATCCCATTAGAAGATATTTTAACAATAATGAATCCAAATCTAAGCACAACAAAAGGAAATCACATCTTTAACACATTCTATCAATCATTGTTCCATTCCTGGTGCCATCAAGATTTTCAACATGCATCTTATTGTCTCATACATCAATTACTACCACATCTCCTGGAACATTCACCTATATATCATAAAAAATGGTCATTATAGGCTCACATAACATTACATAGAAAGGCTCACATCTGGATAAAATCAGAAGTAAAAAAACAAAACAAAAGGAAAATATAGATACTAGAAATTAAAAATAATATATGAAGCCTTCACATGAAAATGGTCTCACTCATCCTTAAACACAAGGCATTAATCCATCACAATAAAATAGGCCCACTCAGCCCCAATCAGTTATCATTTTCAAACAACTACTTTTTTTCATATTGAATTAAATATTTCATTTATTATAGTTTATAACTACAGAAAACCTAAAGAATTAGCTATAATAAGATATTACATTATTTAAACATGTTCTCTAACAAAAAATCCATTTTCAAAAATAAAACATTGAGAAGAACTATTTATATTTATTGGGAATTTTATTATTATTCAAGAAAAAATTAAAAATTCAATATATTTATCCATTTCTATTAACAAATTGATGAAAATACTAATTAATCATAAATTATGCATAAATTTTATTTCCCCCAAATTTAAGAAAGAATGGGTTTATTAAACATACCACTTTATATTTATTTATACAAATAAAAAACATTTTATCTATATGTTCTTTAAATTTTTTCATAGAACCATTTTATCCCAATCATTTCAAAATACTAACAATGAAAAAAATTTGATGTCACACTATCTATAAAATCATGTGGAAAACCATTATCTTGACAGAAGAATATGAGATTCCTAAGAAAACAAAAAATATTTTCATTTAACTATATTATAAAATATTAATATTATTTCCACAAAAACCCAATAAATGAAATGCATGATAAGTTTAAAATTCCATGTAATACAAAAAATAGAAGAAACCTGTACCATCCCTTAATGATTCAATATTCTATGAACAATAATGGAATGAAAAAATCAATCCAGATCTCCTCTTCCACATGGAAACTACAACCCCCCAAGAACATCATGCTACAACTACGATAACAGTAACCAGGGAAATTGAATTAGAAAGATGAATATCTACTACAATGGAATAAAAAAATAATGGAGGAAACATGATTTATCTATGAAGAAACTATTTTAAATAAAATGGTCTTATAATAATGTAATTTCGTGAATTTAAAATAGGAGGGAGATAATCAAGGAGTGATTTTTGTAGCATGAAGGCTATAAAAAATTGGTTATGGTAGGGGTTTAAAGAGAGAAAATGATAGTATATAATTAATAGTTAATCATTTAGATATTAAATTATTGATTATGAATTCATGGAAGTATAATAATTTGTAATTCAAATGGTCTTATCAGAGATGATGTACTTGAATAAAAAGTTATAGGATAACAATAAACTTTTATGTAAATTATTCAAACATTAGAGGACTATATAGAACATTAATAAACCTTTGGGAGGGATTTATAAATTTATATTGAAGTAAAATTAGTTATAATGGTATTCTAGATGGTGAGGGAATATATAATGGGTGGGATATATCTTCTTTTTTAGTGAAAAAGTGGAGGTTTTACATGGAAAACAAAGATAGGTGAGCGGTAAGAACAATATCACATGGGGTTTAGGTGGGTAAAATGAGTTGGATGAGTTAGGTGATAAATGGTATATGAGATATGTGGGTATAAATTTAATAACTAAAAGGTATTTATATATTATTTATGTGACGTTTTAATTATTAAAAACTTGAGATACATCAATTATCTGTTTTAACCATTTTACAGATTATTAAAAATCAATCCTGGTAATTATTAAATAAAAAAATAAATGATAAAACTTATTAAAAAATTTAAATGTAATTAATAAAAATTTGGAGTATATTTAACATAATTCATTTTCTAAATATTATATAAATAACATTTAAATAAAAACATAAACTATGGTGAAAAATAATTTTTTTTAGGAAAATGATATTTTAATAATTTTTCATTCTTAGTTTTATTTGACATTGATTCGATATTATATTCTTGTTAATTAATTTTTATATATTTTTAAATATAATAATAGAGACATAATTTAAAATATATACCTTTTATTTAAAAGAAATACACAATATTTATAAATGTATCATTCTTCGAAAAATGACTTTTTCATCACGGTAACTAAAATTTAGTTAAGATAATTAATCTTTTTGAATTAAAATTAAAGCAGTACTTATTAGATAATTTAGTTCTAATGATTTTAATTTTCAAATCAATATATAATGAATAAAATTCTAAAATTTTAAAATATAAATTTTAATATAATTTATGTATAATGTTTTAAAATATAATTTGAGACAAATGTTATTTGAGTTTTAAAATATCCAATACCGTTTTTATGAAATAAAATAAAAAATAGTTCCAATAAAAAATAATGCGTTTTTTTTAATAAAAATGTTTTTGAAAATTATAAGTCATGCTTATATACTAATAAGGGCATAAAAATCATAGTAATTGAATATTTCACTATTCACCAAAAAATCAATTTTTATTGAAAAATATAATAAATAAATTTTGAGGTAATTTTTACATTCTAAATCCAAAAATGAATTTATTTTAATCATTTTCATATAATAAAATTTATAAATTTTTATTTTAAAAGAAAATATAAAAATCAAAGGAAAATTGCTTCTCTTTATAAGATGTATCTAAACATTATGTTTTCATAATATTCTTCCATATAAATTTAATAATTTAATAATTATAATATATTATTTAATATAATAAAATAAAATATATTATCATTTAATTTTGGTTGCTAAATTTTTTGGCTAAAATATATAATATTTAAAAAAATGAGAAAGAAAAATAACATTTAATATTAAATATCATTTACTATATATCCACTAAGTGTTATAATTTTTTGGTCATTATTATAATTTTATTTACTATATATTATTATTATTCTTATAGTTTTATTAATTATATTCATTAAATATTCAATTTATTGTTTTATTTCATTATTTTATATCAAACCAGATATTAAAGGTAAAATTAATTTAGAGAAATATATATTCCAAAATCATGGTTTGTCACATCCCCACCCCCCAACATAAGATAAATTGAACATAACCACTTTATCTATCAAATAATTATTAAAATAGATAATTTTTTCAAAATAATAGTCATCACTCAAGGTATCATTTCTAGAGAAATATTACACTTTATATTAAGAGAATATAATTTTTTCTAAATGTAATATTATTCATGATATTTATTTATCCAATCAATGGAGGTAAGAATCACTAATGATTAGGTAACAAAATTCCTATAATAATTTTTTTAAGAAATTGTATCATCATATATGCACTGGTGGATATGAAATGTGATTTTCCTATTTCGATGATTAATATTGTGTTTATGCAAAGATAGAAAATCTATCTCTGAAATTATAAATAAATCAACTAAATGAAGTATAATGTGTCCAGAATGAGTCATAATCCCACAAAACAAGAACTACATTCATATTCTATAGATAAATTATGATAACTTTTGGTGAATATTTTTATTGCTAATAGTTGGTAAAAACATACATGACAATGTACATATGCAAATATAGAGTGAATAATAATAGTACTTAGCACCACTTAATTATCACTACCCACTTCAATAGTAGTAATTACATAACATTTTTCATGATCACATGTTATATAGTCTTTTTTTTGTCAACTTTTAGCATAATCACTTGGATTAGTGAAAAGTTTTTTATAGTTCTCAAATTCCACACATCTAAAACATTAAAGTGCTGATGGATCCTTAAAAAGAGAAATATTTTTATCCCTTATGTTAACTAAAGTCTTCATTTTTTCATTAAAATTTATTGCTCGGTTTCTTCCTTTACTATAGAAAAATAATCTTCCAATTCCAATGAGACATTCCCCTAAGCGTCTTTTCCCTCATTTTTTGACATGAAGAAAATTGAATCTCTTTTCCATCATTGTCTTATTATCTTAATATTCTATTAAATCACTTTTTTATTTTCTGTGGTTCGTTCATTTTTTCATCAAGACTCAAATATTTATTTGTAACTCGAGATAGTTCTACAAAAATATCAATAAGGTTTGCAACACTAGCTGTAAACCCATTTGGTATCCAACTATGAAAATTACAGTGTTGTCCATCCCATAAATTATTTACTTGGTTCCCCTATATCCATTAATTTTTTTAAAAATAAGAGTGTTCAATTGAGTGAATAATATTTAACAACATAAGGTATTATCATATAAAATTATATAAACGGATTCAACCTTAAAACATGTTACCTTTATCCTCATGTTTTCATGTAAATACATTAGTTAATCCTATATAAAACATAGTTTAACCTATATAACATTAAGTTGGGTTTCTATATAATTCTAAACCCAATCAGTCCATGTAATCGTGAAATCAATCCATTATAGTAGTCAAAAAAGATAATTTGATCAACCAAGACACATCCCTGGGGTGTGTCAAACAAAGTGTGTAGTTAAGCCACTTTTTCATGCACCAAATGATTGTTAAGTCAATACGAAATCCACCCATTTGAGGAATTACCCTTATGTAAATATGTTCTTGATCATACATCCACTTATATAATCTTCATAAGGACATTATTTCATGTGGTTCCACACAATATCTAATTTTCAAAAATTTTATGTTGTTTTCATGTACTTAAACTAATCACTTAAATTGATAAATAGGTTTTTCACTAAGCTTCACTAAACTAATCCCAAAAATAACTAATCCTTGATCTAACACTAACTATAGTGACCCATTCATATTATAAAATATTATAGTATTGATTACATGTTAAGGATAATATATCTAAAAAATAGTCTTACATCCCAATGAGATAATGTATTGTTGTCTTCGATATTAACAACAAAAACAACTCAATCTACAATCAATGATTCAAAATAATGATCCTCTTTACTCCATTCAATAATTTACACATGTTATACTAATATTAATTTCCTGGGGAACATAAAACATAAGAAATATGTGATTTAAAATAATCATTATATAAAAACATATCAGCATGTCCTCAAGGGTTAGATCATAATCATAAGAGAAAACAATGGTAGGAGAAAATTTTCTTATTAAAAAGATTAATTAAAAGTTATAATTTTCCATTTGTTATGAAAAAAATACATGTGACCTAAAATGAACAAACATATATAATCGAATATTTTATAGGGAGAATGAGACATTTCACATGAGTGGACAAGAATAATTATAGGCACAAGATTATGATATAAGAGTATGAAATAAACATAATCATAACAATCATATTCTAATGCTACAAATGAAGACATTCATCATCTTGTAGGCCTCCTCTAACCACCTACATTGCATCTAGTTCCTAGGATAATCCTCATGTGTACCCTTAAGATTAGGATAAATCCTCATATATAGCCATTTTGAATGGAATAAATCATCTTGTGTACCCATTGGTCTTGAGATAAATCCCCATGTGTAATATTTGGATTGATATAATTCATCCTATGTAATCCTTTGAGATCATGAGAGATAAACTTAAACGAATTCAATATGGGTATATATAGGTGCCCTCCTATCATCACTTATACATATTTTCACCATATAAAATAAATCATCATAATTTAATAAATAACCCAATGAAATAAAAATGGGTTTCACAACATTTATAGTTGGTATCACAGAAATTGACCTCAATAATGTAAATGGTTGATACAAAAAATTAAATCACCCTAATAGAGTATTTCTTAATAAGACTTAGA
Organism: Viscum album; assembly: GCA_963277665.1. Lineage (NCBI taxonomy): Eukaryota > Viridiplantae > Streptophyta > Magnoliopsida > Santalales > Viscaceae > Viscum > Viscum album. The sequence goes on from OY728164.1 coordinate 694,936,473, forward strand.
AGGTTATTTTTCAAAATTAATTCCAAATAAATAAATCTTTTAGAGGTAATTTTGAAAATGGTGGCGAAATAGAAAAATAATATTATGAAATTTCTTTTATTATTGGTGTAAAATAAGATATTATCATTATTTTGATAGATATTTTTTTAATTGGTTAATTGAGAACTTTTGGAAACTATTTACTATTTATAAAGTAAATTCTTTTAGTGGATATATGAAAAAACATGATAGATTCATAGAGGTGAAGTGAAGATACATTGAAAATGATTAATTTTAAAAGGAATATTTTATAATAGAGTTTTGAAAAAAAATAAATGATAACAAAGAAAAATGAGGAGTGGAAGATATATATTTTTATTTTGAAATAATATAAAACCTTATAAAATTTTGGACATACCCTTTTTTAAAACACATATCATTGAAAGAGTTACCAACATGTCCTTTCAAAAATATTATAAGGAAAATATAATTCTAACATGCGATAACACATAATTTGGTTTCTATTTATAAAGGATAACTTTGGATGGAAGAAAAATTATTGAAAGGGAGGGGAAATAATGGTTATGAAGTATGGAATTTTTTAAAAATAATTATTTTCTTTATGAGAAATAAATTAACTAAGGTAATGATTTGAATAAAAAAAATTCATATTCCTCAAAGATTTCCCTTATAATATCATCATATATTATAATAAATCCATATTGTAAAACCATATCCAAAAAAATCATTATGACTCAATAAATAAGTTAAATCAAGAAAACCTCTTATATCTATAGAAATTTGGAATCAAAACCCTATGAGAGAAGGAATACATAATAGAAAACATAATATCATGAAATATAATTTAATTAAGATTAAAAAAATTAATGTGTGGTATATACACCATTCTGATGAAATCTTGGTGATAATAAATATGTCTTAATATGTGAAAATTGAGACAAGAAAACCATACCTTTTATCTCAGTATAGTCAAATGCTCTCTATGATACTGTATAACCAAAAAATTAAAATTATCACCTATATCAGAAACTTTTTAATTTCAATAACATTTTATAGACATAATTTATGTGAATACCCTTCATGTATATTATATTTTGTTAGTATCAATATTAATATAGAACATCAAGGAATGATTTTGATAACAATATGGGTCTAAAAAATGATTAGGGGATGGGTTAAATGAGTAAGAAAGTTAGTATATCATTTATATGAAATAACATGGATAGGAAAGTATTGATTATGAATATGTAGAAGGAAAATATATTGTAAATAATAATTATTATTTCAAAGGAAGTGATTCAATTGAGAAGGTGAGGGAGAGAATTAATGAGTGATTTTTGCAACATGACGTCTATAAAAAAGGATTATGAAATAGTATTAATGAGAAAGAAGGGTAATACTTCATAAATATTGAATAATTTGGATAATAAATAATTGAATATATATTATTAATATCAAAATGTATTATCACAACAAAAATTAATTAAATCAAAAGTGGGTGGATTAGAACCCTTACATTAATAAGTAGCTTTTTAATGCCTGGGAGACTCCTTAAAACCAAAATAATTCATTGGGAGAGATTTATAAAGGTATAGTAAATTAAAATCCATTATGAAGTTATTTTGGTTGAATGTTATGATAGAATATATGGTAGCGATCTCCTCTTATAGGTCAAAATGAGGGGTTTCATCATAGAAACTAATGTTTATTGAGGGGTAAGAATAGTATCGCATGGGTGTTAGGTGTGTTAGGTGAGTTTTTTGAGATAGGTGAATAAATTTTATGTGAGACATATTGGTTTGAATATAATTCCACAAATAGGCAACTTATAAGGTTCAAGTGACAATTTAATTATTAAAGATTTGAGACACTTCTTTTACCCATTTTTAACCATGTTAATATAGATTTAAAATTAATCATAATACTTATATAATCACTAAAAATATAATATTATACTTATTATTAAATTTTAAATGGATAAATCTTAATTTTTTCCATTTAAATCTAATTCAATTTTGAAAGTGAGAAAATCAACATTTTCATTAAAACATATTGTCACGACCCGTCCTCGAGGCCTGTGCCGTGACTAACCCAAGCCCGCCTTCCATAGGCCAGGGGCTGGCTACTAGCACCAAAGGCGTAAATCCCAATAACTAGGAAGGCATTGCCTTTATAAAAGTAAACAAAATACCACAGAGTACAAGCGGAAGTAAAATACTAAGTAAAACTGAAACAAGCTGTGCTGAAAGTAAAGGGGCCGAAAATACAAGCCCAACTGTAAAGTACAAGGAAAAAGATAAAACAACCATAAGGTGACAAGTAGCTCCTGGATCATCCACCAAGGATCCTACCTGAAGGGTAGGTACAGATAGCGCAGCTCCTGGATCGTCCACCACGGGTCCTACCTGAAGGGTAGATACAGAAAGCATAGCTCCTAGATCGTCCACCATGGATCCTACCTGAAGGGTAGGTACAGATAGCCTCCACAACGCTCTCGTCCGTCAACCTTCTCTGAGTATCGTTACATTGTGAAGTCCACCTCCGGATACTGAATTGTTATAAGATCCACCTTCGGGTACCGTCCAGTCCTCAAACACTCGGCCTCTGTCAGCGCTGCCCGTCGTCTGCAACCAACACAACGAGGTGCGGGCCTAGCCCGTGTAGGGATGAGTATAACGATACTCAGTAGGGACCCCGAGACCCTCAAGGTCTCTCTGAATCCAACAAGGATAACCACAAAGCAAAATCACAACATATAACCCTTCTTAGGTATAAGTCCACACTTATACCTAAGTTATCATGTAACCCATCTCAATCATGAGGTAAACACAAAGGTCATGAAATCAACGGATAACCACTACTCAGGTATATGCCCATACATATACCTATGTTATCAAGTGAACCATCTCAATCATGAGGTAAACACAATGGTCATAGACTCAGCTCAAACCATGATTTCCATTATCGAAACTGTAACTACTGAAGAGCCCCATCTATGGAGTGTACAGTGGTCCTGTCATGACTCTGAGGTACTGCTCACTAACCTAATACTATTGAGGTACTTCTCCTGTCGAGTACAGCGGGTCAGCCACCCAAACACAGTAGTGCTTCCCTCCGGGGTATGCCACCCAAACAAAGTAGTGCTCTGATCGCCATGGGTCTGCACTGTCACACAGTAGTGCTCTGTCCGCCATGGGTCTGCACCCAACAATGTAGTGCTCCATCCACTGCACTAGTCGACTCACTCCACGTCGAGTTGGTCAAGCAGTCGTCAGGTCTCAGCCGGCTACACGGTCTCTGTACTCCGTATGCTCATCTCTGGGAGGGTCCTCTCCACGAGCTACTATTTGATTCTACAAGTATCAAAAAGTCTCATGAAGAAGTATCTCAAAGGACCGCCTCATCATAGGGGTCTCAACGCAACAGACGGTGCGTTAATCGGACGCCCGGTTAGTGAGTTATTAGCCTTTTCGTCCCAGGGGCCCGTTTGGTTTCGTGTAAGAACCAACCCGGCCGTATCTCAACTATACCCCAAACTCTCATAGGGTATACTCATAGGTACCATTTTTCAACGTGAACACCAACACCACTGACGGTTCGTCAAATGGACGTCTGGTACGAATGTTATTCGCTTTTCTGTTCTAGGGGCCGGGATGGATTTCAGGTACAATCCAACCTGGTCATATTCCAACTGCGTCCAAACCTCATGTGAAGTATACCAAATGAACCGTCTCAACAAGAGGAATCCAACATAGTCGATGGCACATCAATCGGACATCTGGAGCTCATGTTATAAGCGTTTTCGCTCCGAGGGCCCGGTTGGATTCATGTTCGATCCAACCCAGTCGTACTTTAAAAGACACAGGTTAACCAAACCAGTCACACCATTGCGATCTATATGGAATAACACACGAGATGGACTACCCATTGGTCCAAAATGGATAGCCGGTGAAAAATTTTCATTTCACAGCATCATACGCGAACCAGGCCTCATGGGGCCCACGGCTCGACCTCGACTTAAATATCCAAAATTGGTTTTGAAACATCCATCTTAATTCCAGGGTCACGACGTCACAAACGGTTCGTCATTTGATACTGTATGAGAGAGATATGTCAGATACAAGATCCTGTAATAATATTAATATTATTATTATTTGGTGTTTCATGTGCCCGAGTCATGAACCAGAATTTAGTATCCAACATTAGACTTGAATCGACCGTCATAAAGACAGAGTCACTTGTCTGCTGACGGTGAGTCAATCGGATGTCACACACATGAGTTATGGCAGGTCAATGATTTAATAATAATATTAAATCTATTATGTACGATCATTTCGGGTACCCGATCCAAAAACCCGAAAAGTACATCCAATATTGGACTCATAAATTCTGTCTCGAAGTCAGGGTCACACAGCCACTAACGGTTCGTGAAACCGAGGTTGCATGAAGAAGATACTGTCAAAATACAGTTTTCCCAATGAAAATAATAATAAAATTATTATATTATTAATATTTTTAATTTAAATTAATTCTTAACTTAACACACCCAAAAGGCACGCACCACCCAAAATAGCACCACCTCTTTCCTTCATTTCAATCATCCCCCCAAATCCATTCTTTATTTTATATCATCATTAATTTATTTTTCATCTTTCTCACTCTAATCTAAATTCCTCTCACGTTTTGTTCTCCCAAAATTAACGCCCCAATTTCAGGTTTCTTCTCATCCAAAATTCACGCAGCCCTCACGAACCAGGAACTGCTGTGCCTCCGCCTTGCACACGGCTTTCTTCGGTCGCACCGTCCAGCGCGCTTAATTATTTGGCGTGCCAAAGAACGCGCGTATAATGGAATAGAAAAGGCATGATATATGAGTGGATCGATGGCCATGTTGGTTTAACCATCGTTTTTGAGAATCATGAACATGGGGAATTGACAAAAAGATATTCATCGTACTTCGATATTTTCAATAAAAACATTAAGAGATTGATTCAACCCACGGTTTTTCGATCCTCGAATTAATTCATTTAGTTCACGTTCATCATGAAAATTCAAATGGGGTAAGGAATCCACAAAGATAAATCCTACAAATAAATGCTCAAGCTCAAGGGTATAAACCACATAAAAGAGAATTATAAAATATTCCCCTACCTCACAAAGATGTCGTACGTCATCAAACCGCGGAAGACGAACGTCACTGTGGTCGGACGTTGCAGAAGAATGGTGCTGATTCTGTTGACGTCGGAGGAAGAGTCTTCGTTGGGACTTCACGTTCTTCGTCGAAGGAAGAACACCTCTATTTCTAATCCTCCAGAGGTTTCCCATCGAAATATTTGCTATCGCAAATATTACAAAAGACTTATCCCATTTAAAGAAGTGTCATGCAACACAAAATAATTTAAATTGTGATGTAACAATTTAATTAATGAAACCATTAATTTAATTATGTTGACAAACTTAATTAGAGGAATATGGAGAGATCTCATTAATAGGGGAGTTGAGGAGTTAACAAATTAATTAAAAACGGTGTTTAAGGGTGGTTATCGGGAGATGAAAGGTTGGGGCTCGTGTGAGCCCCATCTTCTAAATATCCACACAAGGGTAGTTAGGTGGTTGTGGTCCCACCCTTAACTCCCCTTTTTAGAATTTAACCACCTCAGATATAAATAAAATTGTACACACCAATTTTATTTATTTTAAACTAATTCCCCAAAAATTAATTCTCAACCCGCTTAAAACGCAACTGCGGTAAAGGTCCCCTTAAGCAATTGCTGGTGCTGCGAGTTCATCGGTGCCCTCAGATTTCAATTCCGAGTACCGGTTGAAAAGATAGGAAACCCCACATGTACGTTTACTGAACGTACCCGAAACAAAGTTCGGAAAATTATTATCAGTCACCCTCGACCCACGCTGGTCAAGGTCAGGCTCTGCCTAAGTGAAAAACGCCCCAACGAATCTAACGGTACTCTCAGATTTTCAATCTGAGTTACCGTTTAAAAGATATGAATTTTACAATAAAATAATTGTCATTTAATTATTTTATTTACTGCCAGAAACTAACTTTTTCTGGTGGCCCATGCCAGCCAAAGTTAGTATCTACATAAATAAACCATGCCCTCAAGAGTTTAGCGGTTGTCTCAGATTTTTATTCCGAGATACCGTTTGTGAGTTATAAGCATTTGAAAAATAAAATAATTTATTTAATTATTTTATTTACGATTATGCCATTTTTGAAATTTCTCACAGGAGGCCCGCACCGACTAAACTTAAGTCACGCCTAGGGTAAACCAACCATCCTGAGTGCAACGGTGCCCTCAAATTTCTAATCCGAGTAACCGTTAAAGAGTTATTACAATTTTTCAGTAAAACTGCTTACGCACGTTAATTTAAGCTTAACAAAACTTCAGAAAATTAATCCGGGCACACCGGTCTTCAGAATCAGGTATCGTCAGAAACTGCGTACTCATAAAATTCCAAAGAAATTAAGAAAAAAAATTCCTTGAAATTTCCGGGTCTTTACACATATAATGTGTTGAAAAATAGTTTTTATTAAACAATCATATTTATCATTATGTGTTCTTGATATTATTTAATAATTATTACCAATTAAATTATATTTAAATCATTTTAATATATTTTTAAAAATCATATTAGAGACTTAATTTTCAAATATATAGATTTAATTTAAGAAAAATACATATTATATTAAAAAATATCATTCTTTAAAAAATTATTTTACCACAATAATTAATATTTACCCTAGGTAACATAATTTTTTTGAATAAAAATATATTTTTCATTATTAAATAATTTAGAAATAATAATTCAAAATTTCTGATCCACTTCTTCTTATTAAAATTTTAGATGTGTTAATATTAATTTGAATGTAATAAATATAATTTGTATTAAATTATTTTTTGATAAAAATATTTGTTATGTTTTAAAATATAAAATATTTGTATTGTAAACTATAATCAAAATTATTTCAATTATAAAATACATGACTCTTAAATAAAAAGTGTTCATAAATTCATAATTCAATATTATATAATAATAAAAATATTCATAAATTCGCATTGTCGGTATATTTCACTATTTACCTTAAAACAATTCTTTTAGAAAAATATCAAAAATTAATATTGAGCTAATTTAGAAATTATAAATCCAAAAAATTGATGTTAGTTTTATCAATTTTAGATTCTAAATTTTAAAAATATATTATTAAATGAATGTACAAAATATATAGAAAAAATCATTTAAAAAAAATTAGTTTATTGACATTAAGGGTTATCAATATTATTTCATATCAATTCCAAATTTAAATAATAATAAAATATTAGATCATATAATAAAATATTATTTTTAACCATTTAATAATATTTTATTTAAATATTAGGATATAATATACAATTCTTTAGAAAATGTTATTTTTGAATGTACGATTCAATTTTTTATAATATCACATTTATTCATTAACCTTTGATAGTGATTTTTGTTATTAATTAATATAATTATATTTGGTTTTGGTTTTTATTTTTCTAATAGTTTTATTAATTAAATTCAACTAATATGTATCACTTCCTTTTACATCGTGGTTTCTAGGGAAACAAGCTATCAAATATTATATTAAATTATTTAACGTAAATATTTTCCAAAAATCATAGTCCATTAGGTCAGTACTCATGAATGTTATTTTTTTGATTCCATACCATTAAAACTCTTTTTATAACTCAATATCTAAGTAATCCATCAATTATATCTTTTCTCCTTTTTTAAACATATAGTTCTAATTGACTTGGAATAAATAGTGATCACTCCTGAGCATCCGAAGATTCATAGAAACATAGATAACTCCAGAGTAAAGAGTATTTAGGGTAATTTTTAGTGATATAAATTAAATTATTATGTAAATATTTAATATAATATATTCACAAGGAGAATAATAAACTGTTATTACTCTTTGATTTATTATTAATTCTAAATATATATTTAGATTCAAGTTATAGTGGTTTTTTTATATGCTCTATAAATATTTTTATGATGTTAGACATCAATCTAGAACAAAAACCATAAAACAAATAAATATAATGAAATATACTCCTAAGATAATTCCATTAAATATTAAACACAATGATTTTCTAATAGAGGATAGATTCGTAGTTACAGAAATGTTTGATGATTTATAATTCACTTTATTGGATAATGAAATGAAAATGGAAATTGGTCCCACTATTTCAAATAATAAACAATAGTTAATGAATTTGAATTTTATAAATAATTTAGCATTTAACAATGTTTCATAGAAAACAATAAACTGATATATTGAGTTATCTTCCAATAAAATTTCCATGTAGAATAGGTAATATCAATGGAATGATATTCTTAGATTATATAGTGTGCCAAAAAGTAAATTAATTATATTAATAGTGGTATAATAAATTTGATGATGTATATAAATAAGATAAGATAATAAATTTTACTAGTAGACACAACAATGGAAGGATAAATAAGAAGATTTAGAAAAATATAAATCCCAAGTACAAAGTGATAAATCTAAAAATTTTAATAATGAAGAAAATGATGAATCTAAAGGTAAAGAATAATTTTACCTTATATGATTAACATAATTTAATGTTTCATTTATAATGAATCTATAGAAGAAAAATTTAGTAATAAAATTTATAGAGAACCAAATAATTTTGATAAAGACACAATAAGATAATAAATGATGGAAAATTTCCTAAGTTCAATGGTAATTATTTTTATATTTGGGAAGTTAAATATTTATCTTATTTTGAAAATAATAATGAAATTTGGAATGAAAAAATTCAAAACGTTTTTTCAAGGGGATGGAAGAGAATAGTTGTTAATAATAGAGGGGAAAATATAAATTATTTATATTATAACCATGCTAGTATTGAAGGTAACATTAAGAGATATTGTGTATAGTAAAATAATGCATTATGAGAAAACCATCTTTATATGGATGAAGCCAAAAAATTTATATGATGGTTTCAAATTTAATAATATAATCCTTATGATTAATCAAAAAATTATTGATAATTAGAATCGAAATGTGCACTAAAGAGAATAAATTATTTTTCATTTGAAGGTGTGAGTATAATTAGATCGATTTCAAAAATGGAAAATCCAAATTAATATAACGAAACAAATGATTTTTTTAAATATGGAATGATGATAAAAAACATCAAAAATAAGAGTTAATGAAATAAAATTATCCTATAAAAGGACTATTATGACTATTATTACAACATTTGGCGCATTAAGTTGAAATTTAAGTAAAATTAATTCAAATGATGCTTAGAGAGATTAATAACCAACTATATGAAGAGTTAAAAATAAAATTTCATCTCAAAACCATTATTGATACACTTAAAAATTACTTTGATGAAATATCCAAAATCATATGGGTGATAAAATAAAAAATGGAATGAAATTATATGATCTTTGAGATAATTAGAAGACTATAAAAGTGTTATGTATGATGAGATTAAGTTAGAAAATAATAAAGCAATAAATGGTGTATAATTATGAAATAATATATAAAAAATAAAATACCATATGGATAGGGTTCAACTAGTCTTTTTTAGATAATATGTCAAAAATAGTAAATAAACATATCATTAATATGGAAAAAATAGTTTTGGTAATATAAAATCAATGTTATGATATAAAGAGAGGTCTACCTGAAAATTTTATAAATACTATATTTAATGTTTGGATGACTTATGTCTATTTTATAGGTAATATGTACATTACATGAATTGTTTTAAAGAGTCAACGAAATTTTTTATCTCAGGGGGGAGTTATAATAAAAGGCAAATATTATTTCTATATAAAGTAAAATGATTAAAGGGATTTGTTTTATATAAGGTGTTGTGTTTTTTAAAAATTGTGTATATGGATCTATATTTTGATAAAGGATATCTAATTAATATTTCAATACACTCATTGAAGCGAAATATAGATTTTATAGACAATAGATACCATCATAATATAAATATAAATTTCATTTTTTAATAATATATTTCAAAGCGTAAGTAATTAATCATTTGATTTTAAAGTATGTGAGAAGAAGCTATCCAAGATTGTTCAAGAAAAACTAATATCATGGAAGACATGTAATTTGATGGGGAAATACCAATGATATGTTCACAAATATATTCCATGTTAAGATATAAAATATGTTTGATTCTATAATAAAATTACTAATTTGGGTTAATGATATAAAATCAAAAGGTGATGATTACATTAAAACAAGTTGGAGTGATCCGATCTGGAAAATTGAAAAAAAATATTGATAAAAAATTCATGAGACAATATAATGAGTATGGTAATTATAGTAGTATAAAATAAAATTAAACTAATAATAAATTTTTCATGACTGTTATATACCAAGTAAAATTATAAATGAAAATTCATAATAAGAAAAATTAATGCAAGGAGAATCACAAGTCAATTTATTGAACCCCACTACCTGTCTTGTATTGAGGTGTTTAGTGAAGAAATAATAACCATAAATATAAGAATGATTATTGTGGGAAATTTTAATTCAAAATGAAATTTGTACTACCTAATTTTATGGGTTTTTAATCATTATAGGTAGTTTTATCCCACACCAATAAAGATAAAAAACTAAATGAATTGAATATTAATGTAGTAAATAATTCCAGGGAAAAATATAAATCACAAAATTTAAAATATTGAAAATGAATAATGTGATAGAAAATTTATGTTATAATGTTATTTATTTATCAGTTATTCATTTTCTCGAAGAATAATTTTATAATATTTAATTTTTAAAACTATGGTTATTTGTTATAGGACATTAATATAAATTGAAAATAATTTCATGAAAATAATATAAATCACACTATTTTTACCAAAATAGAAAATCATTTAGAATTAAATGTGACACAACAAATCAACACTAAAGACATAATGAAATAATTAAACATAGGATGATTATAAAGTATCAATATTGGAATCATTGAAGGTAATGAAGAGACAGATTCCTTTAAAATAAGAAAATATTAAAATTCAATTTTTAGAGTTACATTAAAATTTATAAATACATTTGTACATACTATTTAAAACTAGGTTTTGAGAGATTATGTTTTGAGATATAATGTTTTGATATATAATGTTTGAAATTATAGTGATCAATATGTTTTATTTAAGAAAAATATTTTTTCTTATCATTTCATATTAAGAAAGAAAGATGTATGAAAACACCAAAGACGTGGTTGTATCGCCATGTAGTGGTTCAATAGTGCACACACCCATAAAAAATATTATATATTAAGAATTAAAAATTTTATTTCATATTTAATGATTTTTAGAGTTCACATACAATATATAATTTGTCTAGGGGTTTGAAATTAATGTTTTCAAATTTTATATAAAATAATATTTTTTTAAAATTTTTATTGAATATATGAATGAAAATGTTAATATAAGTACTTTATTTATTTTATTCAATATTATAATTTTATAATTTATTATTTATTATATACAAATAATTAATTTATAATTTTATAAAATGGTTTATAATTAAATTAGAAGAATGTGGAATTAAGATTATTAATCAAAATTTTAGTTTGAATGAATTTTTTTTAGAGTTCCAAAATGGGATTCCATATTTTCTATCATTAGATATTATATATTTGACCAATAAATATTTTTAAAAATTTAAACCAAATATGGTATATTATACTAAATCATGAAGGTGATTTGGATTAAACTTCTGAAAATAATATTTTAACTTAATGAACTATAATTTATTCTAGTTCATTTGAACAAAATTGTTGAAATAATTTAAGTAATATTGGTTGAAATTTATCATATGATTACTATTTAAAATTAAAATACAAAAAATATTAAAATTAACGTATTTCATGATTTTATAATATTTTTCTTCTATGTATGAAATCATCTTTAAAATTACTTCTTTTTTCCTTTACCATATTAAAAATATTAAAAAACATCCTATTGATTTCTTTGGTTTTAACATTACAATATTGACACCTTTGAAATAAAAAAAATATAGTGAATTATTTTTCTAAAACATCATGTTTCTCATGGGATTTAATGTATACTTCTTATATATTAATGTTATTTAGTAAATATTTAGAGAAGAATAGTTTTATTTTTTAAAAAAGATTATTTAGTTATTTGGAACTAATGGAAGATTTGTTTAAAATATTAAGTGAATTTATCAGTGATAAATAATTGAATAAATGACTGAATATATATAAATTATATCATTAATTTTTTTTATATTTATATTATTACTATTAATATTTTTTATATTTCATTTTCATAAATTCTTGGTCAACTAGTGGATTAAAACATTATATCTCTTGATAAATAAGTGTCAGAAATGACTTAGTTTTTTAAAACATTTTAGATGCTGAAATTATTTTATTCAAGTAAACACAATTAAAAAATATGTTTACAGAATGTAGAGTAGTTATAATATCCTATATAACTGCTTCACCGTAACTATTGAATTTTAATATTTGTGAAAAACACATTTATATAAAGAATTTTAAATTGAATCCCTAAATAATGAATATGTGGTAATAGATTTCATTAGATTTAACCAACCTAAAAATTAATTTCAAAACTCATAAAAACGATATCATAAACAAAAAAACTCAATGTCTAAATTAAAATATAGTAATGAAAAAAATTTAATGTTCTAAAGGTGTAAATCCTTCTTTAGAGTATTGTAAGTGAAGTAAATTCCAAAAAATGGTCCATGAATAAAAAAACACGAGACTTATAAAAAATAAATATTCTTATATTATAATTATCTCATTACATTTTATCCAGTATGATACTCAATTATTATAATTATGTCACAACACATTATCAAGTTGCGTTGAGAGTAACATGCAGTTTATAGTAAAATGGAAAGATGATGGTGAATTTCCTTTAAAAATGAAAATGGAGCTATAAAATAAAAGTTATTATTTTGAAATTAATATATTGAAGTATAAAACAATAAAATTAAATATTTTAGCATAAATTTTAACATTAAGTGTAGTAGAAAATAAATTTTGGAATTAAAATGAAGCATTCTTTGATGAATGAGTTTGTAAATAGATCCCCTATTTTTGCTCCCATTAATAATTCAAAAGAGGTTTATATTTCTCCATTATTTTAAATGGTAACCAATAAAAAAATAATAATAAATAAATACAATATTTTTAATAGGGACTAATAACCAAATAAGAATTCCCTTGGTTTTAATGGAATCCATAAACTAATAACCCTCACATAAATAGTAATTAGAACCCAAAGAATAATACAAAGAAAAAAATGGTTTTAAAAAAAATAACTCCAAAATTACTTTCATATTTAGGAAAATATTAAATTTGAAGAGATATATAGGGAGAGATAAGTTAGAAAAATGTTCATTAATAATTAAAACTATAAAGAGAAATAAAAATTTATAAACAATAGAGTAAATTGAAATTGGAATATAGAATTTGACGATTGATTGCCTTTAGAGAATGTAATTTTTCTAGAATATATCTTGAAAATTTTTATCCTGGATAAATCAAGAAGTGTTTTGTGTCAATTTGTTTTAATAATGTTTTTTAATGAGATCCATGACTCTCTTGAACTCTATTTATATAATTCATAGGTGCTAAAGGATCATTTTGTTGAGTCAATCCACTAATGATATGAATCAAAAAAATTAACCAAAAAATAAATAATCTATGACTATTCTTTAATGAATCCACTAGCTATCCACTGGATGCCCTCGGCTAGTTAGTGCACTTATTATAGTCGACTAGTTCTATATAGAATACATTAGGTTATCAGTGAGCTCCATTGGGAAACTCGTGGATTTGATAAAACCTTAAGGGTGTTTTTTTGTCCTACTATGTAACAACCTAAGTAATTATAGAATAAATAATTACATATTTATTTTTATTTATCAATTTTCTAGTTATATTCATTACAAAAATATCAAGTAACTTTTAAATCAAAAAAGAATTTATTTTATTAAACTCTTTTCATATGAGGTTTTTTAAAAAATGTAAATTTCAAATTATTTTACTTTAATTATTTTATAACATATTATAATTTATAATTGAAAAGTTATCTTCAGATGAATTATTTATGATTTTATGAAAAATTGTTATTCCAATGAATAGTGAAAAAAAGTTATTGAAAAATGTTTTTTTTGAATTAGTTATAATGTAATATTCAGTTTTGGGATAGTTTTAATATTATAATTCTCAATTTTGATTAAAAATATTCCAATTATTATTTTTTATTATAATTTTATAATTTTATTTACTATAATAACATATTATACTTAAAAAGTCATCGTTTTGAAAAAACAAATAAACGCATTTTGTGAATTTAATTTTAAATAAAATTCTAACACTTATATGTCTTGAATCACTGAAATTGGATTATATATATATAAATTGGGGTATAAATTTATTAAAAATTACACTTTTATTTTTTGACATTAAAAATCGCAAACATAGTAATTTTTCTATCACGGTAGTGGGTAAATAGGTAATTCAGGTCAAAAATAAAATGACAAGGACTAAAGAATGTCCCTCATACTAGAAAATAATTATTTTACAATTATATATCATACATAATCATAAAAAATCAAAATTTATGAGCTTTTTTATATTTGGAAATTATTTTGTCCTTTTTAATATTTAAGAGAAAATAAAGCCAATAATATCAAACTCTTGGTTTTCATAACAAAAATATTTTTAAAATATGGATAAAAGAGGATATGATTTATTATAAATATTTTTTTTAAATCTAATTGAATTTCTTAATCTTTTAAAATTGTTTATAATTTTTAGTGATTAAATAATTACTTAAAATATTATACAGCGCTGGAGCAGTAATTATTGTATTAATAGAAAACAAAAATAAATGACATTAAATATTAAAATTAATATTATTTTGAATTAAAATTTTTAGAAGATTCTAATATATAAAATTGACATATTATATAGTTATTTCATTTCATTCCAATTAAATTTTTTTATTTTAGTTTTAAAAGTCCAATTTAATTAATTGTTCCAAAATTGACATTATTGTAATTATATAATAAATAATAATTTTTTCAATGATTTAAAATTAATAAAAATATCGCATTCATAAAATTCAATGGTTTACATTGAATTAAATAATCCATGGTTCATTCTTTGGACTTTTTTCCTTTTATAGTAATTATATTAGTCCCTTAAGATTAAAAACAGTGATATCACAATAATTTTAATAAAGGATAAAGTAGGGTTAATAAACTATAAGGGTAAAAATGTTATCCTAACTTGTCTAAATATTATTTTAAGACATTATTTAAACTCTTAGACATTTTATATTTGAACAATATCAATTTATATCCTTTTAGACATCAAAATTAATTTATATTGATTTAATATTTTATGAAACTCCTAGAGTTCCCCTATAATGGCCCAGACCTCTCTGATTTATTCTTTTGTTAAAATATGGTGTTTGGGGTGTTCTATGAGTTTAATGTGTGTTATTACAACACTTTTCCAAAATAATCTAGTTCTATAAACAATGTTTCCAGAATGTTAACTCATCGAACGATGGTAGTGACTTGTCCAACGGTGGAGGTAGCTCATCCAACGGTGGTACTGACTCATCCAACAGTGGTGGTAGATCATCCAACTATGGCAGTGACTCATCCAATAGTGGCCTTAGATCATCCAACGATGGTGGTGACTCATCCAACATTGATGGTAGCTCATCCAACAGTGGGTGTAGCAAATTCAATAAAGGTGATGACTCATCCAATGGTGATAGTGGTTCGATCTTATAGTGGTAATGACACATCCAATAGTTACAATAGCTCATCCCAATGGAAACAATGAATTATCTAATGGTGAAGGTAGCTTGTTCCAATGTTGGTGGTGACTCATGAATATCATTTCCAACTTAGTACAATTTCACCCTTTTAACATTATCTTTGACATAAAATGCATTAAAAGAATTTTTTAAGGTTTTTATTTCTAATCCAAAGCTCTTTACTCCTATTAATATCTTCTAAACTGATCGGGGGCCTTTACTCTGTCAAACTATTTGATCTTTGACATATCTAATCATAATGGAAAATCTAGTGTATCATAAACCACTCCATCATTTATATTTTTAAAATGGTTGATATATATTCCTCCATTTTTATTTTTTCTTTTACCCTAGTAAGACACACTCTTAACTTTCCTTCCTTTCCATATGAGTCGTCTGCAGTGTTGTAGCCTTGCATCATGTTTTCCTTAGAGTGATGCTGCATGCACACCCCCTGTTTAGTGCAAGTAGTATGTTTTGATCCAACATTGATAATGTATGTTCAAACACAATTATTATGGGTTCTTCGATCTTTATCCTCATCGTTCTAATTTCCATGTGATGGAATGTTATCTCTCTATTTATAATAGTACTTTCTTGGTTGTTGGTTAATGTCAGTATCCTCGGATGGATGTCGTATTATGCAAGAGGTGGTTGTGATCTCTTATGTTGGGTTTTTGTGTGTGAAAATAACGTCATAATCCTTTTGAGGTAGGGTATTTCTAGATTCTAGATTCTATTTATATGCATTAGTAGAGTTACCATGTTTTATCCAACTTGATCACAATAGAACTGACATATTAATTATTTAAATTGATTCAAATAATTTCTATCGAACATGTGTTTTTCCTCTTGATTTTCTAGAATGTGTGATGCATATGGATTACTATTTATCATGTTTTTTATAATGGGAATTTGTAATTAATTTAATGATGGAATTAATTGTAAATTAATTAGGAAAAGAAAAAGGGGCATGTTAATGAATCTGTTTGTTGCTGTGGAAAATTTCTGATAATCAAATTGATGCAGTAGGCAAGTCTAATTGTATTAATAAAAAAACCTAAACCATTTTGATTCTTTTAGTTTAAAGTCATTTCAAATAAATTGATTAATTAAATTGCGATAGCTTGAGATATCTAGTTTTTTAGGTTACCCATAGTTGCAACATGTGCTAATGAATCAGTTAATTCATGATGGAATAAAGTACTAGTTGTGTGATAAGGATAATGCCTTATTGGGATTGAGTTACCCATTTTTTATAAATGGAAACTATTTTATGCTTAGATTCATGAGATATCATTCTGTTAGAAGTATGAATGCCTTGTTTAAAATGATCAATTTCTTGTTGTTTACTACTTCTTGTGATGAGATGTTATCCTTGATGGATATTGATGTCATGGGTTAGGGAGGACCAGTGTTTGTGGTGGCATTTGATGATGCCTAGAGTAGCATGACGCATCAATTTATGCATGTGGGTGTCAGAGTGGACACTGGTGATAATGAAACGGGTTAAATGTGAATGTTGAATACTTGTTAATCTTTTTATGGGTTTTCTACATTAATTTCCCCACAACAAGATGAAAATGTTTTTTATTACACTCCTTAAAAAAGTGGATAATACACATGGGGTATTCCATGTTCTTTCTATGTTCTTATTCTCAATAATGGACGAGCCTACACTCACACTATAAGTGGAACATACTCAAAGGGTAGTTTATCTACTAACCGTGTTGATCCCACTACGTCTGGTGGCTTCAAATAATTTATTAGAACACCTAGAATTATGGGAATGAATTAATGTTGTTAATAAAATATTGAATAAATGATGTTAACTAAAGGTTATAGAGCACACTAAGATGAGATGATGAGGTTACAATATAATAGAATTGTGGTCTTGTTTTTGTTATGCTAGGACGACGTGGAACATTGTTGTGATGCTAATGAAATTTAATATTTAAATTATAATAGTTAATGAATGGTTAAGTAATCAATTAACATCAAGTAAAACTGATAAAAATGGATAATGTAATCTAATGCATCTCTTTAAAATGTTTTGTGCTTATAGGATACCTAGTCTTAGCCATGGTAGTCAAGAGTCTAAGATATGTTAGCTTCATTTGATTATAAGACTTGGTAATACCCATAGTGTGGTTTTGGATTATACTATATTCATTAATTTTTTTGTTTCTATATGATAATCCACCATATCGGTTTGGGAAACAGCCACACTAGGGATTCTAATCCCTGGGGGGTGTTTTCCCCAACAACCAAGTAGGAGGATGGACAACTGACTTCTCCAATTCCATACTCTCTTCTCTTGGTAGTTACTTGTTCTCGTATACATGATGGTTAGTTTTCCCTAAATATGTGTGTTGATCGACGTAATGGATTGTGGTTATTTCACACACAAATATTTTGGATAAAGTTTCTTAAGTGCTACTATAGGTATGAATTGTATAGGTTGTGATGGATTGAGGATCATTACTAGGTGTATGGGATGTAGTGCCTTGATGTATAATACTCGATGCTTGATACATGTCATGTGGGATTTTGTTGCTCCAATAAACTACATGATTACCTTTGGATGTTTGAATGTTGTGGTTCTTTTCCCATGTGTTTTACGGGAAAGCCATTGTGTTGCATGAGGTAAATGATGTGGTGTTCTTTGAGGTGTCTTTGTGGCAGCCTTTTTTGGAGAGAAATGCTCAGGACGTGCGATGTTGCATCAAATCGACAAACTAGTGGGGAATTATTAGAGGGGTTCTATTTATATTTCTAATTATATTATATACTCTTTTATGCATTACATGGTGTGAGTATCCATAGTGATTTTGGAAACACAATATACTTGTTTTGGTGATGAGTTAGTTTCACTTGTTGTTCATTGCATTGTAGCATGATTTGATTAAATATACATGAGAGACTTCAGGGAGGATCCATACGAGTATACTATTATACTAACCTAGTGTTATATAACTATTCTTCTAGTCACATTGAGTAGGTTGGAGATTATATTGGTTAGTAGTACCATGGGGTTTTCATGAGCTTTTCAGTATTCATGGTCACGAGTGTTTTCTTTTCTCTTGTACTTTTATTTTTCCTTTCTTCTTGTAATAGATTAGCGTGATATTTCATATTTGTACTTGGTTTTAGTTTATATTATATTCTGAATTAGAGTTGGTTGGTGTCCATATTATCTCTATCTTTCGTAGGTGTTATTTTGTAGGGTAATGCCTCCCATCTGTGTGTTTTTTATACACTCAGTTCTAGTCACCAACCCGGGACCTACTAGAGTTGGGACTTAGGGATCATTATCTCTATTCTCATATTGTAGGCCTATGAGGTGTACACATTGTAACATCCCAGGTAAATAAAGAATAAATAATTTTCATATTTATTAATATTTACGAATTAAATATTAATTTTATTTTAAAGGGGTTGCTATGTTCGATAGCGTACCCGATACGCAACGATGAGTTTCTTTGAAACTTACGTAGCACACTAGTAATAAAATAATATTATTTTAAATGTTAGTTAACAAGTAGCCGTTGTACTGGCGGGAATGGATAGAAATAACTAAAATATGATTAGATATGTTTTTAAATGTTTATACATTTACCCAATAAAAGATAAAGGCTTAAAATACGGAAAGAGTTCAATTTTAGGCATATATACTCTAATTTTCACTAAAGGTTCACTTATCACCTTTTAATGGTGAATCGTCATTAAATATAGTTTTGATCACTCTTATACATTCTTTTGGACCAAATAAAACTCTTATTAAGAATCGGGACATCAAATTTTACTTTGTGTAATTTTTTGGTACCTTTCTGATAAAGTTCTTTTTTTAATGAATAGTGTAAAATGTTGTATTTTAATTCAAAACCTCTTTTTATTCTAATTTATTTATATTATTAGATTATCGTTTGAATTGGTTTTAAAGTGAAATTAGAATATATTTTTACCATTTAATCCAATGGTGGTCATTGGAATCAATTTCACTTTGAAATTAGACTTAAACTGGTGTCAATCTTTTGATACTTATTATTTTGTAAAAACACGCTATTTGCTCTGGCAGCGGGAATTAATTATTGAATTAATTAATGTGACTTATATGATATGAATTTTGTAAAATAGACTTCATTTTTGAATTCGGAATATCAAATATAGCTTAGGGTGAATTTTTGGTAATTTTTTGAAAAACTTCAATTTTTGATGAATAGTGAAACCACTAAGTGGTAATCAAGCAAACTGATTTTTCAGTTAAATGAAAGTTTACCACTAATGTGTATTGAATTTCGAAAATTCGACATACATGGTTGTCATTAAGAAGTAAAATGTGGTTCAATGAGATTATAATAATTTTTTGGTGAATAGTAACTTATTAAGTTCTTAATCGCGATTAGAGGTAATTAGTGTAGTTTAAGGTATAAATAATGTTTTAATAATATGAAATGACCTAGACACATGTCCTACCCTCATTGGTTGTGTCATGGCCGACCAAGACAAGCCATGGGTCAACTTGGGGACCCCATGGGGACACTTTGGTTGGGAAATGACATAAATTACTTTTTATTTAATGTAAAAGTAAAAATGACACAAACATAATATGTTTTACGAAAACAATTTTTAAGTAGGGTTAAACAAGTCCAAATTTTGATTATAAATATTCATTGGAAAGATAAAAAGATTTCTTACATCATAGTATTTTTTTATGATTTTTAGACATTAAATAAATTAAATTATTTATGACATAATAATGATGCAGCGATGACATTATTATTTGACGATTTAAATAAAATGGAAAGACAATGTCAAATCTATGAACTAAACATGGCCAAAACCAATTGGATGAGTGGATTTCGAACCCTTATCACCTTATACACGAATTATATCAATGTGGGACCTTTTAAAACCGAAAAACATTTTCAAATAAAGTAATGTTTCTTTACTTTCCAAAAGTGCCCCTCCTCTCCTCTTATAAAAGGCCCCCAACTCTACCTCATTTCACACACTCTTCAAGCCTTTGTCTCGGCCAAACCCTGCCCATTTAATCTCTCCACATCCCTCTCCTCATCCTAGAGGATTCACTTTGGGCATAATCCTTTCAAAGGAAGCCTTTAGGCTCAACTCAAAAGGAGTTACACTTTTAAAGGTAATTCATTCTCTCATGTTCATTTGTTTTATTTTGCTTCTCCAACCCCCTAAACTCTTTTTATTTACTTCCTTTGTAACAACACCAGTATCTTAAATATACTAGGATTTTGTTATAAGATTTATTTGAGCTACACTCTCACACAACTACATCAAATGGTTAAAGAACATACGGTTTCCGTGGATGGCGAAATTCTGCCTCCCGAAACGATGATTGTTCAACACTCTTTTAACACCTTCAAAGGTGGCCATTATGATGTCACTATTTTTATATATGATATATAATATGTTTATGTTTTCCTCAAGCTTCTGTTTTTTTCATTTTTGGCATACCTTTATGGTTTCCATTATGGGTAAACACGATATCTTCATTTTAGGAAGTGCGGACTACCGCCCCCTAAAAGTGATTTGATTCGTTAATACCATATGTGGGATGTGTAAAGGATAAAGTTAATGATATTATATATGTTATTATACTGGAATTATAATATACTCTTATATCATTATGATTCCATTCCAGAAAATATGAAATAGAAATGGAAGTAGCGTTCATGCGTACGTACGGCTTACCGTCTCCATGAACGGTGCATTTCATTTCTTACCTCTAAATGTGATGTAATATTATAAATGCATGTATGTACTGGATATATATGACATATATGATATCTACATCATGAATAACATTCTGGATATAATGAAACTTTGACCAAATTAACAACATGTAAGTGTAAGAAGTCTATTTTTGACTTAAGAACCAAATACCGACAAAATGAACATTATTAACTTAACTGATTACATGATGTTCATAACATGGTATAAAAGGAATAATGAACTTGAAAAAGATTCATAAGAAAGTAGAGATTAACTTAAGTTTATTATTCAGGAGATTAAAGAACGGTCGGGTCAAGTCGGATACGAGGTATGGGACTTCGTCTCAATCTCCTTTCATTGAGGCATATTTTATTTTATACACAACTTTCTTTTATACGGTGTATAAACCCCTTTGACTTTTACGTTTATTCAAAAGGAATCTTTTTTATACGAAGCATTTACTAAACGACAAAAGGGAATGTTTTTGTCGTACGTATGCGGCAACAACGACTTCTCCGCCGTCGTGACCGTTATTTGAGTTTCGGCTTCCTCTACAAGCCATACCTTTTTTTAAAACAAAAAATAAATACCATGTTTTACTTTGGTATTGAAAATGGTTTTCATAATGTTTTCATTATATCAATGTGTTGTATTGAAATCTCGTGATTGAAATGTGGAAATGTTATGTTTCCTTTATGCATGTTTTATGTGATATGATTATGTTATGGTTCTTGGGCATTAATATGAAGACGGGTGGTTCCGTGATAAACTAAGGGCGGGTGAGCCCGTTATAGCTCTCCAATGCATTGGGTAACGTGAAGGAGTGAAACGTTAATGTTTCTCCGAAGAGATTTTTAGGGAATATACTGTGATGGGTATTCCAAACGTAACCAAGAGGGTTACTCCCTACGTAAGAATGTTATGAATGCCTCAAGTTACCTTTATGTCTTATGATTTCTATGATTTATTCATGATTTTATGAGGTATGTTAAAGTGCCTATGTTTTATGGGTAAAGTACGATTTCATTCTTATGTATATATGAACTCATGTTTCCTTTCCATGTTTTTTTTATAACCCATACTGAGTTTTTATGCTCATCCCAAGTTTTTGAAATGTTTTTCACAGGTCAAGGGAAAGGTACATGATAAGATGATAGAGTCAAGGATGTGTCAAGAAATAATCCATGTTTTATTTTAAATGTGTTTCCATTGATGGGAATGAAGAATACTATCTTTATGTAACCACTTTGTTTATATGTGGAATGTAATGCAAGTTTTATGATCTAATTCTCTAAAACTCTAAACCCGAAAAGATCCTCACTGTGTAATCTTGTAATAACTCAAGATTAAGTAAGGTTTAAGGCTGGGGCCTTATACAAATTGTGGGGAGGGGGTCATTATAGAGTGGTATCAGAGGTCTGGTTAATGGATAAGATGGAGTTTTTAGTTAGGCCTAGGTGAGGTTTCATGGGTTGGTAGAGAAATAGTTTCAACTAAGTTTAGAATGTGTCGTAAAAAGGGACACATACTAATACTGGGGTATTTAAGTACCCCTATAATCTGATGCATGGACCATTAATATTTCCAAGACTACTAAATGAGGTGATGTTGGTTTTTAGGTAGAATCCTATGAAATTATCATGCATCATTATTTTTGTGAAAGTGTTAGAATGGGTTGATAATAGTATATGTAAAACTAAAATGCATAAAAGAATACAATTAATTAAAGATTATTTTTATATATTCTCAGTTTTGGTGATCTAATTGTTTTTTCATTTACATGTATGGCTCTAGGTCGACACCCTAGTCAAGTTCATGCTGATGATTTTTTTCATGTTGCGCTAGCAGATCACTGCAAAGTATTGGTTGACAAAGACGACACCTGGAGGAAGAGAGTATGAGAGTTTGATTGCTAGTGTATTTAGAAGTATGAGGGAAATTTTTTTAGATGAATTCACTAAAGAATGGTTTGGGGAGGTTGAGACAGCCTTCTGTTTGATCTATCCATGGAAGGAGTACTGGGTGTTGTTGGTTGTGATGATGTTGTGTGGGGCAGTAATGTAGTGGTAGATATTTTTCCTCGAGGATTGTAAAGTGTCTATAATATCTTGGGAGAAGTTTTTAGAGAATATTAGAGATGAGTTTATTTCTTTTTCCATGATGGAATCCAGTTTCTAGGAGCTTCTAACACTTCCGTAGGGATGCTCGAGTGTGCGAGAGTTCAGTATCCATTTAAGAAGATTTTTTGATATTCTTCAGACTTGTTGTGAGATGAGGAGGATAGAGAGAGAATTTCAAGGATACTTTGTATCCAGATATCTAGATCTATGTCATCACGTTCATGATGAAGACATATATTGAGGTTCTGGAGAGGGTAGAGTTCATTTTGATAATGTTAGCCAAAACGAGATCGTCACGAGAATTGTGTCACTAGGATTCCATACGAAGCATTTCTATGGTCAGGGGTTCCGAATTTTTAGGTAATAAGAGTTTATGATCACCTGAGTATAGGTCCCAGACTTTAGTACCTCATATTTCTGGGTGAAGCGGCTCTAAGAACTATGCCAAAAAATCAGGTGCTTGTTGTTATTGTGGAGGTAGAATTTAGTACCTTATATTTGTGAGAACTATGTATACAGCTCAATGGTATGTTTCATTGAGTTTTTATTTAACCGAGTGTGTCACCGTTCATTGCATTGGTTTTTTTCGTGAAAAAAGATGACGACAATTTGCGGTTGTGTATTGAATATCACCGCTTGAAGAAAGTGACATTGAAGAACCATTATCCTCTTCTGCAGATTGGTTAATTATTCGATCAACTGGATGGTGTAATTTTTTTGTCCAAGATCTATTTTTAGTTATGAAATCATTAGATGCATGTAAAAGGTAAAGATATCCCCAATACTTATTTCTATTGTTGGTATGTGTATTATGAGTTATTGGTGATGACACTCACCATGAAGAAAGCTCCATATTTGTTCATGGGGTTTAAAAATTTTGTGTTCGATGAGTTCTTGTATAATTTTATGGTGATTTTCATCAACAACATCCTTGTTTTCTCTTCATTTTTGGAGGAGCATGCAGAGCATATCCATACCATTTTGGAGTTCTTTGTCAACATCATCTATTTGAGAAGTTGTCGAAGTGCATGTTTTGGACCCGAGATGTCCATTTCTTGGGGAATGTTTTTTCCCATCAAGGAGTTGTTCTGGATCCACTAAAGATAGTAGCAGTTTTTCCTTGGAAAACCCAAAAGATAGTGGTAGAGGTTTGAAGTTCCCATGGACTAGTAGCCTATTATATGAGGTTCATAGAACATTTCCCTCTGGTTACGACTCTTTTGATAGCATTGACAAGGAATTATTAGGCCATCATATGGACTGATCAGTGTCAGGAAGCTTTTGAGTATCTGACGGAGAAGTTGCTAAGTGCTCCAATTTGTTGTCTCCAAACAGAAGGAGTTCATTTAGATGTTTTCTATGATGCTTCACGTCTGGGGTTAGGTTGTGTACTGATGCTGGAGAGGCTTGTCATTTCATATGGGCCCTGAAAATTACTTCCCCAAAAACATAATTATTCCACCCATGATCTCGTGTAAGAGGCATTGGTGTTTGTTCTAATGTTTTGGATACATTACCTCATTGGAATGCATTTTGTGGTCTCCACCTATCATAAAATCCCATGGTCAATTTTCTTCCTTCATGACAGGAACCTGCACCAGGATCAGTGGATAGAGTTCTTATATGATTATAATTTTGAATTTTTTTATACACTTGGATAGGGGAATGTGGTAGGCAATGTACTGAGTAAAAAGTCATGCAGTTATGTATTGAATGGATTAGGTTATTCTTGGAGGGTTATTAAATATCTTTCATCATTACATCTATATATGGGTTATGTTGTAAAGAGAGGTTGTCTTTTTCAAATGATTATGCAGTCATTATTGGGGACGCAGGTAGAAGAGTCCCAGTTTGAAGATATAGAGGTTGTGATCTAGAGAGATCGAGTTGTTTATGGTGAGGCCCCTCATGGTTTAACAAAGGATGAACAACACCAGATGTTGTATTAGGGGAGGCTTTTTGTTCCTTTGTATTTTCATGGGATGGTTCTTAGATATTTTTATAGTTCACCCTTACTGGAACATCCTAGAATGAAAAAGATGTATAGGGTATTGAGAAGTCAGTTTTAGTGGCTTGGGTTAGAGCGTGTAGTTACAGAGCTGGTGTCTTGATGTTTGGTGTTCCAGAAGGTGAAGGTCTAGCACTATGTTCTTAATGGGTTGATCCAGCCATTAGATGTTCCTCAATGAAAGTGGGAGGTAATATTGATGGACGTCATTACCAGATTAACTCGAGCTCAGAGAGTCTATGATGATCTATGTGAAGTAGTGGATTTCTTGGTGAAATTATCCCACTTTATAGCAATCAGGGAGTCGATCTTAGTGGAGGTTTTTTCAAGGATGTATCTATAAGAGTTGGTGAGACACCACAAAAGGTTGATCAATTTTTATCAAGATCTTAATTTGTTTAGAGAGGTCTCGAGTATTATTTTGGTTCTCAGCAATGAATTTGCATTTCATTCCATCTATAGATAGAAGGTTAGACAGAGCAGACCATCCAGAATCTTCAATATATTTTGTTCTCTTTTCTCATGGATTTTTGAGGTTCATGGTTGAGGGACTTTCCTGTAGTGGGGTTCACCTGAAATAATAGTTTCTATTCATCCATCACCATGAAACCATTTTAATCATTGTATATCTGACCTTTTAATTCTCCATTGTGCTAGTCTTTGTTCACAGAGTTAGCAATTCTTGAGATGGAAATTGTGTAGAAGATGATAGAGATGGTTAAATTGATTTGTGAGCAGATGAAGGCAGTGCAAGATCAACAATGGTCCTATGTTGATTATAGGAGGAAACCACTGGAGTTTGATGTTATAGAACAATTTTTTCATAAGGTGACTCTCCATTGAGGGATGTAGGGATTTGGTAATGGGGGTAAGATTTCTCCCTAATAGAGATGTTTTCCACATGTCATAGTTACATTGTTGTTTTCATGATGAGTCTCACATCATCGATTGGGGTGAGATCGATGTTGATGGTGATGTGACCTTCAATGAGTCGCATGTGGAGATCTAGGTCTGCAAGGATAAGGTGTTGTGCCGTCATTTTATACACTTAGTTCATCTCTTTAGGAAACATGGTGATGTAGAGGAGATTATATGAAAATGTGATTCACAAATAAGTGATCAGTACACCAAATTTTTTTTATGTTACGAAATTTATTTTAACATAGTTTATTTAGTGGTTGTAAACATTTTCTTCTATGAGATGGATTTATTCTATTTCTTGTAGTGGAATGCTCACCATTGAGAGGTATCTCTCCTAGGAGAGTGTTTTGGAGATTTTTTTGGTTGATGTGTGGTTTCATGTTGTTCCTTTGAGGAAGTGGTTGGGATCTTTTAGTTGAGAGATCCTTGAGAGGTATCTTATGGGGTGGTTATTCAAATGGACCCTTATCTATTTCTTCCCCAGGTTGGCTTTGGATTCTAGAGGATGATATTGTTTGGATTGGTATCTGATGTAAATGTTTGGACCCTTTAGGTCCATTGCTTTGTTCAAATATTGTTTTGGAGTGTTATGAATGGTCAAGGTGTCTTATTCCTACAATTTTCCAAAATTTTCAAGTTATGTGAACAATGTTTCCTAGATGGTATCTCATTAAATGGTGGTGGTGACTCATCCAATGGTAGCAGTATCTCATCCAATGGTGGTGGTGACTTGTCGAAAGGTGGTGTTAGCTCATACAATGGTGGCAGTGAATCATTCAATGGTGGATTTAGCTTATTCAACATTGGTAGTGATTTTTCCAAAAATGGTGCTAGCTCATAAAATAGTGGTGGTAGCTCATCCAAAAGTGGTGGTAGCCCATCCAACAACAGTAGTGACTCATCCAAGGGTGATAGTATCTCATTCCAATGGTGGTAGAGACTCATCCTACAGTGGAAGTAGCTTATCACAATAGCAACAATGAATCGTCAAATAGTGATGATAGCTCATTCCAACGGTGACGATGACTTGTGAAAAATGTTTCTAGATTCATAAAATATAATCCTTTTAACATTATCATTTATATAAAACACATTCAAAGCCTTGTTTTAATTGTTTTAAGGCTGCTTCAAATCCATTAACTCTTATCTAAAATTTTCTAAGTGACTGAGTTCCTTCAGTTGGTCAAATCATGTGATCTTAGACATATCTGATCATAATGGAAAATGCAGTGTATCATATACTGATGCTTTTTTTATATTTTTAAAAGGGTCAAGATTTAATCCTTTAATTTTTTCATCTTGACGCTAAGTAAGAGATTCTATAATATTTCCTTCCTTACCATAGTATTCTTACATGGTGTTGTAGCCTTAGATCATATTTTCCATGGAGTGGTACTACATGTGCACCACCTATTTTAGTGCAAGCAATATGTGTTGATCCGTATTTGATATGGTTTTTTGTACCACTATTCTTATGTATTCTTAAATTTATTTACTAATATTTCTTATTTCAATGTGATGGAATGTGATCCTCATCTTTATAATGGATCTTTCATGGTTCTTGGTTGATGTTGGCATACTTAAATCGATGCAGTATTACTGGATAGGTGCTCATGATACCTTATATTGGCTTGCTGTTGTGTAAAGAATATCAGAATCCTTTTGAGGTAGGTTATTTTTGGCATCTATATTCTACTTACATGTATTAGTAGATCAAGAATGTTTTATCCCACTGAATCACAATGAAATTGAAATTAAAAAAAATATGAACTAGATTAAAGAATTGGTATAGATCCTATGTTGTTTCATCATGATTTACTAGATACTATGATATATATGACTTTATGTTTAGCATGTTTTTCTTAATGTAAATAGATAATGACTGTAAATCCATAATAAATTGTAAGTTAATTGGCCACAAATAAAGGAGCATGTTAATGAATCCATTTATTTCTTATTTAAAATTGATAATAATCAAATTAATGTTGTAAGCTTTTTTAATTTAACTAATAGTTAAAACTAA
Organism: Viscum album; assembly: GCA_963277665.1. NCBI lineage: Eukaryota > Viridiplantae > Streptophyta > Magnoliopsida > Santalales > Viscaceae > Viscum > Viscum album. The sequence continues at coordinate 694,965,175 of OY728164.1, forward strand.
ATCATGTTGATACTTTTTGTTTGAAGGTATGTCAAATAAATTGTTAAATTATGTTATGATATCTTGAGATAGCTAGATGTTTGGGTTTCCCATATTTGGAACCTATATAAATGAATTAGTTAATTCAAGATTGAATAAAGAACTTGTTGTGTTATAAAGATATTTACTTGTTGGGTCTGACTTACCTTATTTTCTGTGAAGGCCATGTGACTTATTCCTGGAGTCGTGATAGCACATTGTGTGTGAAGGTATAATACCTTGTTTAGGGCCATGATCCATGTTTCTTATTGTTTCTTACATATTGGGATGAGATGTGATCCTAGATGGCTATTTCGGTCATGGGGCAGGGATGACTATTAGTTTTTTGTGGCAGTATTTGATGCATGTATTGGTGAGATGCATTGATTTATGCATTTGGGTGTTTGGGAGGACAATGGAGATAATGAAATGGGTTTGACGTGAAAGTTTTATGACTGTTAATTTATTATTTGTATTCATTACGTTCCCCACTGCTTGAGGTCGATGATTTTTCTCACCCTATATCCAAAATAGTCAAACATGTGTGGGGTGAACAACATTATTTCCATGTTTAGCTTCTCATGGATGGATGTATATACACTACGACTATATGTGGAAAAGTCATGACGGGTAGTTCATCTTCCCACTTTGTTTATCCCCTTGCATCTTATAGATTAGGATGCTTTCCTAGAATACCTAGAATTATGGGAATGATATAATACTAGTAATAAAGGATTGAATAAATGATGTGACCCATGGGGTCGGAGCTTTATGGGATGAAATTATTTTGTTACAATTTATATGAACTACAGACATGGATTGGTTATGCATAGAGGGAAAGGAACTTTGTTGTGATGATAAGGAATTCTAATGTGGAAAATATAATAGTTAATTAATGATTAAATAATTATTTAATTTAAAGTAAAACTGATAAAAAGGTATAAAGTAATTTAATTTATCTATTGACACATTTTTGTGCTTATATGATACGTAGTCCAAATAATGGAAGTCAAGAGTCCAAGAGACTTTGGTTTTAGTTGAGTCTAAGACTTGGTTATTCTCATAGTGTGGTTGTGAGCTATAATATATTCTATAATTTTTCAATTTATATATGCTAATCATCCCTATATTTTAGGGAAAATAACACCATTTGGATTCTAATCCCTGGGGGTGTTTTCCCCAACATCCCAGCAAGAGGATAGATTTATGAATTTCGAATTTGGCCCCACTAACTTCTCTTGGTAGTTATATATTCTAGTAGAATTGATGGTTGGTTTTCTCAATATATGTGTCCAGAGGTCTATAATGTCTTGTGGTCATTTTACACACATATATTCTGGATATAGTTTCTTATGTGATACTATAGGGATGGCGTGTATAGGCTGTGAGATCCATACTTAGTGTATGGGATGCGGTAGATCGAGGTATAATACCTGATGTTTGATACATATTATGCGGGTTGTGGGGGATCCAAAAAACTACCTGGATTCCTTTGGTTGTTTCAATGGTGTGGTGACTGACCTAGGTGTTTGTGGGAAATCCTTTTTGTTCTGTGATGTGTATGTTGTGGTGCATGCCTAGGTTTATATTTTCCATCCTTTTTTATGGAGATGCTCAGGTCGTGAGACATTGGGGAAAAGAGGTAAAATAGTGGATAAGTGGAAGCAGGGTACCATTGAAATTCTTTATTTTATTGTATACTATTGTATGTGTTACTTGGTAATTTTATCCATGGTGAGGTTGGAAACATAGTATACATATTTGGGTGATGAGTTTTTTTACTTTTTTCACTGAACTTTAACATGATTTCTTTAATTTTTCACAAGAGGCTTCGAGGAAGATCCTACTGAGTGTACTGTTATAATCACCCTTCATTATACAACTTCTTTTTAGTTCACTTGGATCGGGATGGAGATCAGACTAGTTACAACTAGCTTGGGGTTTGTAGGATTTGTTTAGGCCTCGTTGTCACTATTTTTTTCATTATTTTAATACTTTTAGTATTCCTTTCCAGTTTTAGTAGTTTATCATTAAATTACATATGTGTACTTTCTTTTTCTTGTATATTTCAGTTTAAGTTGGATTTGGTTGGTGTTTTTCTTATCTCTCTCTTTAGAATGTGTTCTCTTAGATGATAATGCATCATATCTGTGTGTTTATTATACCCTCAGTGCTAGATTCCAACTCGGGGCCTACTATAGGTGGGATTCAGGGTTCATAATCTCTCTTCTCACATTATTATCAGAGGAGGGGTACACTTTTTTGGGATGGGGTTTTGATATCCCTTCCCTCTATTATAAAAGGGATCTAATTATTATCGGTTCAACACACATTAAAATACTTTTTGGATCAGAAAATTACTAACAAATAGCATCTTTAAATCCATTCTCACATCTTATAATCATTTTTAGAACACAAAACAAACCTTGGAAGGCTTTTATTGAAAGATTTAAGAGGTTTTCCAAAGATTAATTATACTTTTTTACCAACCATTTATTGTTTTGTTTTTTCTTCCACCTCTATAAAATATTATTCAACCATTTTAAAATAATAACACAAATAACATATATATACATATATATTTTTTGCCAATTTTATATCCTATATCCAAATTTAATACCATCAAATAGAAAAGGAAATTATCATTTGTGTGTATGGAAATCTACCACCTTATTGATTGATGTAATAAGTTTTCCATTACTATCTATCATGGCTAGTTATAATTATGGAATTAATGTTTATATATCATAATCAATGAATATTAATCATTATGAAAATGTAATATAACATATACTTTCTTACCTTTACAATCACTAAAAAATGAAACCATCATTCTTGCAAATGTGTGCACTATGACCCCTACATAGTGATGTGATTCATTTTAATCAACACATCACATGGATAATATATGTAAGTATATTTTGAAAATTAATATGATATTTATGATAAAATTATCTTTACATAAAAATATAATAATAATTTCATTCTTTAAATAATAATTATTGAAAACTGGAAATGTTACTAATCTATACGTACCACCTACTATCTCCATGATTATAATGTAGTAAATTTACCATAATCATCTTTAATTATTGGTTTTGAATGTTAAATTGATATATAAACATTACAATTATATCATAATTATTATTCTATAGAATATATAATAATGAACTATTTGAACATATTCATCCCACAAATGTCATTTTGGATATACGAGCCAAATATAATCAAGATATCTGATTTATATTTAATTAATAAATTAATTGCCTATAATAGGGTATTTATCAAAATAAAATGAATAATTAAATTGAAAAATAATATTTTAAAGTTAATAATTAACAAAAGTGTGTTATTTAAGAAGGTAGTTAACATACATGATGAGTTAGAATCTAAGTAAAGGAATTTCAGTAACACCATGTGATTTTTAAATAACACTATGTTTGATAGAATATAAAACACCCAACACTAAGAATAAATGAACCGTGAAATATTATTCTTTAAATATGACCATTTTTACCTATCTTTTACGTTTGTGGGTAAGAATAGTAATAATTAAAATATAAAAATTATATTGTTTACATGAGTATAAAATAAATTTATTAGTGAATCAGTTAATGAGAAAAAAATAATTTGAAAGTAAAAGGCATATTCTTCTATAAAACCGAAATTATGCATGAAATGTGATTTCATCTTAATAAATTAGAGTAATCACTATTGGTGAAATATTTTAATAAAATTTATATAATTTCCTAGGATTTTTACACATGGATATTACACATTTTAGGATGAATATTCATTTCATTACACAATCACATGCCTAAGGACCCTAATATGTTATTGCCTTTGGAATCATGGAACACGAACACTTAGTATGGTGAAAGAACTAAAATGTTTACAATAAATATCTTCCTTTTTATATCACCTATATATAACCTTTATTTAGAATCTATGAAAAGAAAAAATACGAATAGGGGGATATCAGTTGTTTTGTAATGGTAAAAAATGAGAAATGAAAGAAAAATCATGAACATAAGGGTACGATGACATGAGAATAACATTGGAAGATCATACCCATCATATAAAATATAAATAAAAGATTAATGGATTAATTATTGGATGTTCATAAGACATTAATAATAAGATAAACAAAGCACATGAACCATGATATTATAACAATCACATAAGACAATGAATTTGTGGAATACACATAAGCGTAAAATATCTTATATCAGTGATACATATGAATAAATTAATATAATTTTAGTATTGGGCTAATCATAAGTTTACCTAATTTAGTATTGTGAGGAAAACCCATGTACCATCTATTTTCAGTCTTAGGATGACCTCCCATATACCCACTTATTGTAGGCCTTGGACGTCCTCTAGTGTACTCTCTTATTGCAGGCATAGTATGACCTCCCCAAAACCCACATTTTGTGAGCTTATGATGGACTCTTATGTAGCATTTTTTATCATGTAAAATTTTTCATTACTTAATTCAATGAAGATAGATATAGTTACAACCCATTAAATAAAAAAACCACACATAAGTATGCCACAATAAGATTAATCATTAATAATAAAACTAAACTAAACATTGAATGAATAATGATGTAATCCTTGAATCATGACCCAAATAAAACTTACGTATCATCAATATAAGTCATCATATAAGGAAACTAATTTTGAAATATCTTTTTAAAATATTTTGTGGGGAATATATCCTTTCTACATTGAAAACATTGTTTAAATGAGAAGATTTTGAAATAAGTTTTCACTAAAAATATGAATTAAAAAATATAAAGAATATTTAGAAACTATATTAAACAAATATTAAATCCTTTTTCCTTAAAAATTCATGAAAGTCAAGTTAAACATGTTTAAAACTTTTATAGATACATTGATCTGAAGGAACCAATGTTTCAGACTGAATAGAGAATATCATTAAATGAAACATATAATATCATGGAACCAAATATATTCCTAATAAAAAAAATTTAAGTGTATTATATATACCTCATTAAATAATAATGGTTTATAACATATAATGTGTCCCAAATAATGAAAATTGAGACAAAATTACGTTACTAATTTGGTGACTTGTGAGCCACAAACCCCATGAATGAGAAATGATAAAATGGATTTGTAAATATTAATAATTTTAGAGATATGAATTCTAGATTTCATTAATGGTAATTATATACATCACACCATATAAATGAGTTGTGAATATGATATAAGTCTTAAAAAAATAAAAGTAAGACTGAAATCCGCTTACTTTATATCTTGACTCTCATCATACTTAGGAAAACATATTGTATAAAAAATATATGTTTATTATAAATCTATTAACAAAAATATTCATGTATATAATACCATAGATTATATACGTTTGAATTTAAATTTCCCTCTTATTAACAATTCCTATTTTGTGTTATGTTTTGGGTAATAACCACTTTGTTTCTCATGTATGTTTTGACTTGTTATTCTTGATCCTCTTACATAGAACATGATTTCATTATCATTTGAATGAAAAGCATGAATAAAATATCATATATATTCATTATATATTTATTTTTGGTTATCTATAAAATATATAAATTTAAAATTAAATACATCGTTCATGGAGATGTTAGGTCGTACGTACGCATAAATTCATCTTCCATTTCATGTCGTATTGAATAAAATAATGTAAATAAAATATATGTATATATATATAGATTATCATTAAAAAATAATTATTATGTAATATATATCATATAATTTAACTAAACTCATCCTCAATACATTTTATGTAGAGTGTGAATGGATCACATTGCATTGAGTAGGAGGTATCCCACACGTCCACAAACAAAGCTTTCATATTTATTAAAAATGAAAACCATAAAGTTTTGTGTTATATAATATTGAAAGTAGTATAAATACATTTAAAATATCATATATATCATATAAAAATTGTATTTCCATCATAATTTCCACCATGAGATGTGGTAAATGAAAAATGAACAATCATTTTTTAACGAGGCTGCAGTCCTCCGTACACATGAATGGTAAGTTCATTATCCCTTAGATAATAGTTTGTCTATTTTTAGTGATAAAACATAATATAAAAACATCTATGTATATTTAATAAACTTATTTTGTTTATTAACATTAAATTAATATAAATAAATTGGTTTATGAAATAAATAAATCAAAAACATTCATTGATGATTATTACATATACTTTGAGTATCACTTTTTGATTTTCTAAAAAGGACATCTTTGGTTATCCTTATGAACAATGTAAGGCTTCTTGGATTATTTTATATAAGTTTAATTGAGATTTAGACAGATTTTTGTTTATCCAAATAGTTTATTAAGTTCCATGAAAACGAATAAGATTTTCCCATTTTTAAGAGATGGAAGGGGAACTTATAAAATTACTCAAAATATTAATTTTTAAGAAATTAACTACCATTAAAAATACCTCCAAGACTATATTTATTCAAATATAAAAAATTATAAGGTTTTAATTTAATCATCCAATATATTTTATACATGTTTTTTTATAATTTTAAACTTTATCATTTTGATTGATCATTACTCCATTTTAATTTTAGCAATTTTAACAATGTTTTAAATATTAAGTGGATGTTATTTTCACGTATAAGGTGTAAATTATACCATAAATGCATTATGTAAGATATTTTAGAACAAATATAATCACATAGTACTTATTTATCATTTTAATTACCATTATATAATTTAATGAAATATTAAGTTTATAAAATTTAATAAGTGACAATTTCTAAACTATTAATAACACTTACATTAGAAAATCCATAAAACAAGATAACATGGACAAAATTCATTCAATACACCCATAACATTTAATATTTACCATTTTAATTATTTTATAACATTAAATAATTCAATTTATATTTATTTTAATATTTCTAACAATATTTATTTAATTTTTTCATTAATTGAATAATTATTGCATCATTATTTTGTAATTAGTTATGATAATTATATTATCATTAAAAATTAAAATTAAAATAACATGATGTACAAAAACCATTCATATTTTATAGAAAAATATATATACTAGCATATCTTCTATTTTACCACATAATAAAAATATTATACATATTAAAAGTAAGAGTGTGACATTTTGTCACTCTCAATGATTTAAATAATATCCAAGTCCTTTTCAAAGTAATGTGTCCATTAAATTAATAAAATTTTAACTTTATGTGTTTAGGGTAAAATAAAATTCATCTAAAAATATTTGAGAAATTTTTAAGTTATTTTTCTAATATTTATAACATTATTTTTATCCTAAATTACCCAATTTACACTTAACCAAGGTAATAAAAGTTACTAATGTTACTATTCATATTGTCCAAAATTAAAATTAACATATTTTATAAATTTAAAACATATAATTCCAAATATGGAATTCATATTTAAAAAATCATAATGCATAAGTGGAGAAAATTAATTTAAAATTAATCCCACAAACGGGTCAAAATGGCTGTTTTTTAATGTGAGAAGGTCTAAAAGTTTGGAATGTTTTTATATCAAATTTCAATATTAAATTCATCTAATGAACTATGTCTTGTTAATTGATGTAAAATTTTACTAATTATACTTTAAAACTAATTCAAAACATAATTTTCTATATGAATAAGTTATACAAAAATGAAGCTTTCATTTAAAATTTAGCATTTTCACTATTTATCAAAACATTAATCTTATCTGAAAATATCAAAAATTCAACTAAAGTAAACTTTTATATATCTATATAAAAGAATAATTTCATTTTTCCTGATAAAATTTATAAATGTTTTAAAATTTAAATTTAAAATTGGTTCTCCATTAAAAAGTTCAAAAAATTTCTTTATTGAAAAAATACATCATTTTATTCATAAAATTTGATTTATTCGTATCCTATGCCTATCAAATCTATCAGATGAGAATAAAAAAATTGATTCAATACCTTATATATAAAATAAATAATAAATTTACCATGTTTTGTCAAATTTATTATGATAAAATGGTGTTTATATATATAAAAAATATTTTTCATAAAAAAATTATTTATTTTCAAATAGTTATTACCTTATTTTCATTCTAATTTATTAAAAAATAATTCATTTCATATAAATTCTACAATGATATTTTTATAATTTATTTATTATTATTTTTAATTTTCATTCCAATGGATAGGTGGTAAATATAATAAAATGTTATAACAACAATAATTGTATATTATAGTTTGGCACTACTCGGTCATGTGTGTAGCGCAAGGTATCAAAAGAACTCATCATTATGATTAACAGAAGACAAATATATTGTTATGTGTACTAAAATATAATCTATGTGTTACATGTATTGAAATATTGAATTAGTGGTGCATATAATTCAAGCCAAACTTAGTTCATTCGTATAACAAAAGATGTATTATGTGATGTGTGAAATGAAAAATGTCTAAAAGATTGAATTAATTTAAAAAATTCAAAAAATCATGGGGTGCAACATTATACTCATCTTATGTTAAATTTCACCATTAAAATTTGTGTTGGTTATAAATTGGTAAATTATTTAAAGTTCATTTCATGGAAACCAATAAGAAATGAATACTCAAACAACATTTAATAAAGGGAATGTAGGAAACATCACAGTTACCCAAAATAACTCATAACTTGGTTTCCACGTATGATAATATATGTGGAAAGTGAAAGCATGGACATAGAAGATAAATCTAACTATGATGTTCAAATAGAAAGTGATAGATGACATGGTTTTGGGAAAGATAATGATCATAAATCCATAACCCAAATTTATAACACCCCAACCCCAATTACCCATAATCGGTGCAATATTACATAACATTGTCATGATACAAGGAATCATTACCCGAAAGACTGATTAGTTTAGTAACCTCGGATGTACTATATACAAACATATGTTTTCCATTACATCATGGAAAAAAACAGTGTCCCCTTTGAACACTCTTAAATCCCTTATCATATTCCTATAGGTTAATTGTAATATACTTCTTTTCAGCCTAGGAAAAATAAAAAATAAGAAAGAGGTGAGCAAAAATGCTCAGTAGGGATAACAATATAGTGGTAACTGTCATAAATAAGAATAAACATTTAAGGAAAAGTATAAAACTAGAACACAAGGCTTCTAATCTTAAACATAATAATAATATTGCAAAGATAAATCAAATAATATCATTTACTTTTTCACAAGGATATTCTACTAGTCGGATAATCACATGTAATATCAATAGCCACTTTCATAATGATGGAATACCTAATGCCAAACATCATAACAACACAGTCAAGGCCTTGTGCTTGGACTACAAATTATATTTTTTCAAGGCCTTGTTCCAAGACACTAGTTTGTCTCATGAGACCCACCGATGCATCGAGGAGCTATAGAGGGCTCCATCCATCACTTACTAAGACAAATTCATTCCTCATTTGAAAAGGTTTAAACATAACATAAATATTCGTATTAAAACTAGAATACTAAATGTCAATACATTATCCATATACCATGAATGGTATAAAAATAACACATCCATAGTCAACCATATCACAAAACCTTCAGTAGATTATGAAAGATTTGTATCATAATAAATCATCCTTGATCAAGATTAATATCCAGTAAAGGATATTGACATAGTTGAAAATGATTTGTTAAAATCTTTTAGCGAAATATCCCTATTGATGAAAACATTTAAATGTCTAAATATTTATCAAGAAGATGTTTAAAATATATTTTTGAATCAAAGTATCCCATACCACTTTGAAACATTTTAAAGGAATTTCAATTTTAAAACAGTAATGTCCATATAAATAAAAAATTAAAACCATTTTTAAAACATGAATATTAATGAGAAATATTTAGAAGAATAAAATTTTAAAACATTTAAAATGATATTTAAGGTAGAGTTCGTAACCAAATGAGAGATGCTTGAAAAAAAATAATTGAGGTAATATAAACATTATAATATCATGAGAATAAATAGATTCATGATATACTATCTCAATGTACAGTATATACACCAAATAAAAGTGAATTGGCTCGAAACAATAAAGAAGCTTAAATAGAATGTTTGTTGAGATGAATTACTTTATTATGAAAGTATCCTTATGTTAAGGATAAATCAATGGAATAATTATGTGAAAAACTATAATACACTCAATATGATTGGATATTCAATGTAAATCTGTTATAGTACATTCAAACTTATTCTTGTAAAAACAACACCAACGACTTGGATGTTTAACTCAATGAATATAAATTGAGTAAGAATTACTCTTATCAGGTTTATATCAATGACTAGAGAATTTATCAATGGAGTGATTATGTGTATAAAAAGTATATCAACATAAATTGGATTGGACATTAATACATAAGTAAATAAATATTGATTTAAAACATAATCTTGGAGTAAAGTAATCAATGATGTATGTATAAAACCGAATGAGTGGAAATTGAAATTTGAAATTCCCTTACCGATTTGGTAACATACGAAACAAGGTTTAAATATAACATAATCATTGGTATTAAAACTAGCATATTAAATTTCAATACTTTATCCATAAACCATGAATTGTAAAAAAAATAACAAATTCATAGTCAAACATATAAAAAAACATCGATAGAGTATGAAAGATTTGTATCATAAAAAATCAACCTCTATCAATAATAATATTCCATAAAGGATTTTGACATTGTTGAAAATGATCTGTAAAAATAATTGAGAGAAATATCACTTTTTTATGTAAAAATTTAAAAGCCTCACTATTTCTCAAGAAGTTGTTTAAAATAGATTTTTGAATAAATGTGTACCAAACCACTTTGATAATTTTAAAAGAAATTTCAATTTTAAAACGATAATTTACAATTAAATAAAACCTTAAGACCATTTTCAAATCATGTTAATTAATGAGAATGATTTAGAAGAATAAATTTTCAAAACATTTAAAATGATATTTTAGTTATAGTTCCTAACAAAATGAGAGAAGGTTGAACCAAAATAAATGACATAATAAAAATATTATAATATCATGAGAATAAAGGGATTCATGATATACTATGTCAAAATATGGTATATACACCAAATAAATGTGAATTGGCACAAAACAAAAAAGAAGTCTCATTGGAATGTTAGTTGAGATGAATTCCTTTAAAAAGACCATATCCTTAAATTAAGGATAAATCAATGACATAATTATGTGTGAAAAATATAAATACATTCAATATGATTTGTATATTCAGTGTAAATCAATCATAGTACATTCACACATATTCTTGTAAAAACAACACCAATGACTTGGATGTTTAACTCAATGAATAGAAATTGAGTTATAATTACTCTTATCAGGTTTATATCGATGACTTGAGAATTTATCAATTGAGTGATTATGTGTATCAAAAGAATATCCACACAAAGAGGAGTGTAAATTAATACATAATTAAATAAATAGTGATTTCACTAATAATTGTGGAGTAAAGTAATCAATGAAATTTGAGTAAAACCAAATGGGTGGAAATTGAAATTTTAAATTCGCTTATCGATTTGGAAACTTACAAAACACACACACCATGAAAGAAGGATCATCCAATTATGATGTAAATACCCATTAATTAATGTATATTATACAAACAATACAATCATTGGCAGTACATACACCACACAAAATGTAATAGTGGAAAATATAACATGAATCTCACGAGAATAAAAGTGAGATAAAATCCCTATACCTTGTACTTTTGCTTGGTCTAGCGTACTTTAAACTCCGATATAATAGTTAAATAATTTTCATTGAATTATTCAAAAATTGTATACATAGATATGATATCAAATAAGATCCTCTAATATTTCTTTGTTAATAATATTTTAGTAGTATCATCATTTCGGGTGTTGACTGATCTGTTTTCATTTATATGCTCGGTTACATAAGACAAGTGTTTTATGGATAGGATGTATTTTATTCATATTCACAATTAAATTCTTAAACATTATTTTTAATCATAAAATAAAAATTATTCTTGAATGATTACGATGGGGAATTAATCTCATTGTATTTGTGGAGATGGTATTCCGTACGTATGCACAAGGGACAATATCATTATATTGATGGTGAAATTGTATGTAATCATATAGAATACCATATATATAGAATAATTAACATGTTATATTTATTATTTACATCAATTTCAGTCATTATTATACCCATCAAAAAATTAAGTGTTTGAATAACAAACTACACCACGACATGGAGGCGATAAGTCGTACATACACACGTTTGGTGAATTTGTCATTAATATGAAGGATAAAAAAAATGGTCGGACCATTTTTATAATAACATAAAATCATAGAGAAGATACTGGAGTTATGATTATATAATGAAAACAACAAAGAAAGAAGATGTGGAAGAATAAAATAACTTTAAAGAGGTGATGAAATATTTACCTCTTCTTCGAGTTCTTCGTTTTGATTTGATGGAAATGGCTCTATAGGATGGATTTATGACCAAAGGAAGGCCTCTAGTATGAATGAAAGAAAGTTTGGAGGATATTTGGGTAGGTTCTGGCTAAGCCAAAAGGATTTGGTGGTGTTACATTAAGAGAAGTGGAGGTTCCCTTTTATAAGAGAGTTGAGAGTCACTTTACGAAAAGCTTGAAATATTATTTTATAATAAAATCATTTTTGGTTTATAATGACTCCAAAATGATTTATTTAGAGTCTAAGGTGGGGATGGGTCATAAAAATCTCAACTAATAGGTTTTATATTGGTTTATATCATCATATTTAACTTATCTTTAAGATTTAACTTTTAGTTAAATAGTTTGACATTTACCCTATCTCTTTGTATTTTTATATTATATGGTTATTAAACTTAATATAAACAGAAAAAGTACCCCATATGGTCCTTATTAATATATATAACCTCATATAAGTCCTTTGGTAGATCCTTTTATTTTTATGAATATTATATCAACTAATAATATAGTATTTTTTTAAACACAATTATGTCAATTTTGACACTATTTAATATTTGATTTTTGTGAAACTCATAACAACATTATTACTTCGAAAAATGTTATTTACTCATCCCTAACATTTCATATTAACATATAAAATTAGTTTAATTCATAAAAAGTCTCAAATTAAATTAAATTTCATATTTATAATACCATTTTTTAATATTTCACTAATAGAGTAACTACTGCATCATCATTGTGTCATAAATAAATTGAATTATTTAATGTTTAAAAATTATAAATGAAATAATATTATATAGTGAATATTATTATATATCTAATAATTATTCAAAGTTGAATTTATCTTGTGTATAACAATATATTAAAAATGGTTTTGTTATTAAACATGCAATTAAACTCTTTTATCTCATAATTAAATAAAATAATAATAAATGTCCTAATCTTATCCAAGTGGACCAATGAGGGTAATATTTAATTCCTAAGGTATTTTTTGGTCGAATTATACTTTTCAAATATAATTATTACATGTGTTAGGGTAATTATAACATCATGTTTACCCTTAATTACCATATTTACTTTTAACAGTGGTAAATAAAAGTCAAAAGATATTATTCACCAAAAATTATTTTCATCTTATTAAACCAAATTTTACGTTTTTATATCGACCTATTTTTTCATATTTTTGAAATTCAATTCACAGAATCGGTAAAATTATATTTTATGTAAATTTGTAAATGCTTCTAGAAGGTGGGTAAAAACGTTAAAAAAATTCAATAAACGTTTATACATCTAATTTTATTATAAAATGACTCTAATAAATTATATTTGACTAATATAGGTATTATGTGTCTATTTTTAATTTAAATTAATTTAAAAAAAAAAGAATAATTATTTAAATAAAAATTCATTTTTTAAACTATAACGCAGGGTTTTTCATTATTTATCAAAAATTTAATGTTTTCAGAAAAAATACAAAAATTTTAGACTAAGTTAATTTTGATATTACAAATCCAAAAATGATATATATTTTACCAAATTAAAAACATATAATTTGAACTTATTAATTAAAAATTAATTTTTTTGTCAAAACCAAAATGACGGTTTTCAAAATTTAAAAACTATCAAATGATTGACATGTGTTTATGTCAAATTTAAATGTATAATTACTTATAATTACCAAAATTGTATTAAATGATAAAAATATAATCTAATTATACTTAAAAACCATTCAAATGGATAATTTAACACTATAAATTATTTTTATTAAAATAGTTTTTTTCATTTAAAATTTAGTATTCTTCACTTTTTACCCAAATATGAAAGTTATTAGAAAAAAACATTTTATCAAAAATAAATTTTTATATATTTATAAATAGGAAAAAGATTATTATTTCAAATTTAAAATATAAAAGTGTCAAATATTGGATTAAAAATGGGTTACCATTAAAATGCGGTAAAATTGTATTTTCTAAAATATACTTGTTTTTTATGAAAAACTGAATTTCTCCTTATATTATGTAAAAGAAACACAAAAGATGAATGTTAAAATTATATGGGATATATATAAAATTCAAAAAGTGGTTATTAATATTCATAACCTCTTTATAAATGGCTAGTTTGATAGGTTATAATGTGCTTGAACTCAGTGTTTCGTACATCACACACTATTGTATTACTTAAAGAGAAGCGTACCATGGAATCTTGGGGTGTCACATTCTTCCCCATTTTGGAAATTTCTTCCTATAAATTTTAAATTTGGGCTTAGGAAATTCATTAAAAGTCCCACATTAGAAAAGATTCAATAAAACTATCACTTTAAAAGAAAAAAAGAGAAGAACAAATGTCACATAAGATAACCCATGGTAGGATTCCATGTAAGACAACATGGATGTGTAAGATAAACTAAGTGTCATGTTCTGATGGAGAGTGACAGAAAACATGATCAGGAGAATGTTAACAAAAAAACCAAAAATTTGTGATGGGTTAAACGGTCATTAGTTTCCCAGTAGGAAAATTAAACGAATAACATTTTTTTTCAGTTCCTTTCATAATGTAGAGGAATATATTTATGAGATTTACTAAGAACATAAATAGATATAATTACTTTTTAAGTTGAGTTTCATCCGTTAATAAATTTCAACCACTAACTCATCTTTTTTTAAATGATGATTACTCAAGATGACTTGGTTACACCTGAAGCACTAGAATCAACTTCTAGAAAATCACATGATCCACAAAGGATAAACATTATATTTCCATTGTCATAAAAGATTAACAAAAAATAAAATGGTTTGTACATGATCATACGATCCCCAAAAAGGATAATATTTAAAGAAAGAATTACTAATATTAATTTCTAAAATTAATCCAACAATATCCAAATTTCAATAAATATCATTAAATAAACAATTGTCTTTAAAATCCATCAATATAATCCAAACTAATATTGAAACCCAAAAGTATAATAATTTGATTATGTTCTCTTCCATGTTAAATTGAATCTCAAAATAACATCGACCACTACTAAAGTCACATACTTAAAAGTAGTTAAACTAATCACATATTCTCTATGATAGGATAATAATGTCCATAAATAACCTAAATCTCTATAAAAAATACATTATTATTCCTCAAATTAAATCCTATAGTATTCTATTTTCCATAGGCATATAGTGTTCCCATCAGAGAAAACGTCTTCCAAAATAACATTTATCACATAATCACCAAATCCTTTTCATATACTAAGGATATCCATTTGATAAAAATATGACCCAAAATCAAATTACTATTGATCAATAAAATCATTTAACTAAAAAAACTAGTCACACTAACCAGGGAATTCTCGTTGTCCATTGGTAAGTGATAAATCCTTATCACACTTGGGTTGTGGGTTCAATTCTCGTATCTTTGATTGATGCAATGGGTTATCACATGGACTGTGTGTCTTCCTTTTTCAAAAGAAATATTTTATAACATTCCCAAAATTATAAATTCTTCAAAATAACCATAACATAATTTAACCACAAATTTTATCTCGTACCACGCATTTTCTTCCCAAAATCAAATAACTTGTAATTGCCTCAAATTCAAGGATTATATAAACAAAAATAGTTATTTATAACTATATCCACAAGAGAAAAGGTAATTTTTCATCAAATAGAATTTTCACATAACAAACTTCAAGGTTACACATACAAGAGAAAATACTTCCAAAGTAATCCCATCAACAAAGAGAACTAATACATTTAAACATATCACCGTCCATTTATTTACATATAGGTTATTCCATGACCAAGAGGCTATCCTATAGAATAGGAAATTTACTCAGGTAATTTCTAGGTCCCATACATTTATGGAAAATAACAGTAAATGGATTTTTGGGATCATTTTTATTTTCTTCCATAGTACTCTTCATTTTCTCATGAAAATTATTTACTTTATGTCCTTCTTTCCCACACATAAATCAATTCGTTGGTTCATTGTGACACCTTACTTTGTGTCTCTTTCCATATTTCCTGAATGATGGAAATTAAGCTTTCTTTTCTCTATGGCCTCCACTACTGGAGCTCTTATCATTCATCGCTTTCTCTTCTTGGTTGAGTCCAGGAGTTGGTTAATATATATGTTGTTGATCCTATTTTTGGAAAACTAATTAGTGATGAGTAAGATATATTTTACAACTGTCAATATTCCATTTCATTGCTCATTTCCACCACTGTTCCCACCTTGTACATCATGTTCAATGCTACTATGACTTCCTTGGAATCCAGACATTGACTAACACAAAAAATCATAGTGTGAGTCATAAAACCATTTAGATAATATTATAACACATTATTTTCAATATAAATCACCTTAGAATTAACCAAGGTTATTTATTATTATATTATATTGAAATCCTTTTAATTGGTTTGTAAATAAAATGTGAATAATCCTAATCATATCTCTTGGGAGTGTCATAACCAAGTTTACAGTAATTCCCGTTGTCGTGTACAATGATACCCCAAGTCAAGCCCAAAACACTTTTTCAGAGTTTTCACTCCTAAGTACATTTGTTACAGATCCACCTCTACATGATCGTATCTATACAAGGATGTATTTCTTGAAAACCCACATAATATTTACATTACCAAATTTTTTGGATGTTCTTCTACACTAATTCTCAATATCTATCTTAGGGCAGTATTTCCTAATTAGAGTTTTTTCTAAATCTAGCTTCCAATGTTTGTACTAAACTTCCTTTGATACCAACTGTAATACCCCGACCATAGTTACCCAGAATCGGTGCATTATTACATAACATTGGCATGATATAAGGCATCGTGTCCCGAATGATTGATCAGATTAGTAGCCTTGGCAGTACTAGATATATACATATGTTTTACATTACATAATAAAAAAAACAATGTGTCGCATTTGAACACTCTTATATCCCTTAGCCTAATTCTGCAGGTTAATCGTAATATACTTCTTTGCATCCTAGGGAAAATAAAACATAAGAAAGTGGTGTGCTCAAATTCTCAGTAAGGATAACAATATATCAAAAACTATCATAAATAAGAATAGAAATTTAATGAAATGTATAAGACTATAACACAAGACTTTTAATATTAAACGTCATCATAATATTGCGAAGATAAATCAGATAATTTCATTTACTTATTAACATAGATATTCTAAAAATTGAATAATCACATGTAATATTAATAGCCAATTTCATAATGATTGAATGCATAATTCCATAAATCATAACCACATAGTCAAGGCATTGGGCCAGGACAAAAAATTAGATTTTGTTAAGGCCTTGTATTAAGATACTAGTTTGTCTCAAGTGACCTACCGATTCATCAAAGAGCTATAGAGGGCACCACCTATCACATACTAAGCCCAATGCATTCCTAATTTGAAAAGGTTTAAACATAACATAATCATTCGTATTAAAAATAGCATATGATATGTCAATAATTTATCCATAAACCATGAATGGTATAAAAATAAAAAATACACAGTTAAACAAATCACAAAACCTTCAATAGGGTTTTAATGATTTTTATCATAATAAATCAACCCCGATCAAGAATAATATCCCATAAAGTATGTTTACATAGTTGAAAATGATCAGTAAAAATATTGGAGAAAAATATCTGATTTTATGAAAACATTTAAAAGTATCACTATTTATCAAGAAGCTCTTTAAAATATATTTTTGAATCATAGTGTCCCATACCACTTTGAATCTTCTAAAATAAATTTCAATTTTAAAACATTAATGTCCATAAAAATAATACATTAAAACCATTTTTAAAACATGAACATTAATGAGAAATATTTAGAAGAATAATTTTTTAAAACATTTAAAATTATATTTTAGTTATAGTTCCAAACCGAATGAGAGACGCTTGAACTCAAATAATTGAGGTAATCAAATTTTTTTTAATATAATGAGAATAATGGTATTCTTGTTATACTATGTCAAATTACAGTATATACACCAAATAAAAGTTAATTGGTGCATCAAAACAAAGATGTCTTAATGAAATGTAAGTTGAGATGAATTCCTTTATAAAGACCATATCCTTAGGTTAAGGATAAATCAATGAAATAATTATGTGTGAAAAATATAAATACACTCAATATTATTGGATATTCAGTGTAAATAAATCAGAATACATTCACACATACTCTTTTAAAACAACACCAATGACTTGGATGTTTAACTTAATAAATAGAAATTGTGTTAAAATTTCTCTTTTCGAGTTTGTATCGATGACTTGAGAATTTATCAATGGAGTGATTATGAGTATAAAAAGTATATCAACACAAATGGGAGTGGAAATTACTAGATAAGTTAATAAATAGTGATTTCAAACATAATCATGGAGTAAAGTATTCAATGAAGTTTGCGTAAAACTGAATGAGTGGAAATTGAAATTTGAAATTACCTTATTAATTTGGTAACATAAGGAACAAACACCCAATGAAAGAAGGATCATCAAATGATTATGTAAATACCCATAAATTAAATTTTATTATGAACACAATATAATCATGGGCAGTATATACACCACACAAAAGGTTATATTGGCAAATATAGCATGAATCACATGAGAATAAAAGTGAGATGAAAACCCCATACCTTGTACTTTTCCTTGGTCAATGGAAATTTAAAATCCAATATAATAGTTAAATAATTGTCATAAAATTATATAATAACAATATACATAAATATTATATCATATATGATCCTCTAAAATTGCTTTGTTAATAATATTTTAGTAGTATCATCGTTTCAGGTGTTAACTGATCTGTTTTCTTTTATATGCTCGGTTATATAAGACATGATTGTTATGAATATGATGTATTTTATTCATATTAAGAATTATACTAAGTTATTAAACATTATTTTTAATCAAAAAATAAAAATTATTCATGAATGATTATGATGAGGAATGAATATCATCGCGTTCGTGGAGATGGTAATCTGTATGTACCCACGAACAACAATATCATTACATTGATGGTGAAATCGTATGTAATTTTAAGGTACATTATATATAACGAATTATTAACATGTTATATTTTTTATTTACATCAGTAATATTCATTATTATACCCATAAAAAAATGATGTTATTGAATAACAAACTACACCACAATGTGGAGATGGTAAGCTGTATGTACTCACGTATGGTGACTTTGTCATTAATATGATGGATAGAATAATAAATATGGTAGTACCATTTTTATAATAACATCACAGTATATATAAGATATTAGAGTTATTATTATATAATGGAAACAAAAAAAGAAAGATGATGTAGAATAAGAAAAGAACTTGAAACAAGTGATGAAATATTTACCTCTTCTTCAGGTTCTTCCTTTTGATTTAATCAAAATGGATCTTTAGGATGGATTTATGACCAAAGGAAGGACTCTAGTATGAAGGAATTAATGTTGGGAGGATATTTGCGTAGGTTTTGGACGATCCAAAAGGATTTGGAGGAGTAAAATTAAGAGAAGTGTTGGTGCCCTTTTATAAGAGATGTGAGAGTCACATTACGAAAAGATTGAAATTATATTTTATAATAAAATTCTATTCAGTTTCTAATGGATGAAAAATTAAATAATAAGAGTCTATGGTGGGGCTGGGTCATAAAACTCTCATATAATAGGTTTTCTATAGGTTTATATCATCATATTAACATTATCTTTTTGATTTAACTTTTGGTTAAATAGTTTGACATCTACCATGTCTTTTTGTATTTTTATATTATATGATTAATAAAAATACTATAACTAGAAAAGAGTAACCCATGTGGTCCGTTATAATATATATGACCTCATGTAAGTTCTTTGGACGATCCATTGATTTTTAGGAATATTATATCAATTAATAATATAGTATTTTTTTAAACACAATTATGTCAATTTTGACACTATTTAATATTTGATTTTTGTGAAACTCATAACAGAAACAATAGTTCGAAAAAAGTTATTTAATCAACACTAACATGTCATATTAACCTATAAAATAAGTTTAATTCATCAAAAGTCTCAAGTTAAATTTATTTGGATATTTATAATATCATTATTTTAATATTTCATTAATTAATTAATTACTATATCATCATTGTGTCGAAAATTAATTAAATTATATAATGTCTAAAAATTATAAATAAAATACCATTATGTAGGAAATCCTTCTATATTTCTAATAAATATTTATTGTTGAATTTATCTTATGTATATCATTATATTAAAAATGGTTTAGTTATTAAACATGGAATTTAACTCTTTTACCTCTTATTTAAATAAAATAATAATAAATGTCCTAATATTATCCATGTGGAAGAATGGGGTCATATTTTATTTATAAGGTTGTTTTTGGTCAATTTATACTTATAAAATATATTTAGGACATGTGTTAGGGTAATTATAACATCATGTTTACCCTTAATTACCCTATTTACTTTTAAAATGTGGTAAATAAAAGTCAAAAGATATTATTCACCAAAATTTATTTTCATATTATTGAACCAAATTTTACATTATAATATCAAATATTTTTCCCTTATTTTTGAAATTAAATTCATAGAATCAGTAAAATTATGTTTTTTGCAAATTTACAAATGCTTCTAGAAGGTGGGTAAAAAAGGTAAAAAAATTCAATAAACTTTTATACATCTAATTTTATTATAAAATGACTCCAATAAATTATATTTAAAGAATATAGGTATTAAGTATGTATTTTTACTTTAAATTAATTTAAATCAAATAAATAATTATTTAAATAAAAAGTCATTTTTTAAACAATAACGTAGGGTTTTTCACTATTCATCAAAAATTGTATGTTTTCAGAAAAATACCAAAATTCTAGCCTATGTTAATTTTGATATTCTGAATCGAAAAATGATGTTTATTTTACAAATATTCAATACATATAAGTTGAAATTATTAATATAAAATTAATTTCCATTGTCAAAAACAAAAATCATGTTTCTAAAAAGTAAAAACTATCAATAGATGGACATGTGTTTATTTCAAATTTAAATTTAAAATTACTTATAATGACCAAAATTGTATTAAATGATAAAAATATAATATAATTATACTTACAAAACATTCAAATAGATAATTTAACACTATAAATTATTTTTATTAAAACTGTTGTTTTCATTTTAAATTTAGTATTATTCACTTTTTACCCAAATATAAAATTAATAAAAAAATAGCAAAAATTTATCGAAACTATATTTTTATGTCCTGATTATAAAGAAGAAGATTATTTTGTAAAATTTAATATACAAAATTTTCAAATATTTGATTAAAAATGGGTTACCATTAAAAGGAGGTAAAATTGTATTTTCTGAAAAATACTTCTTTTATCTGAAAAATTGAATTTGTCCTCATATTAGGTCAATTAAACACAAAAGATGATTGTTAAAATTATATGGGATATATATAAAATTCAAAATGGGGTTATTACTATTCATAAACGCTTTCTAAATAGCTAGTTTG
Source organism: Viscum album (assembly GCA_963277665.1). Classification (NCBI taxonomy): domain Eukaryota; kingdom Viridiplantae; phylum Streptophyta; class Magnoliopsida; order Santalales; family Viscaceae; genus Viscum; species Viscum album. The sequence goes on from OY728164.1 coordinate 694,987,227, forward strand.
ATAGGTCATAGTGTGCCTGAACTCGGTGTTGCATACATCTCACACTGTTGTATTACTTAAAGAGAAGCTTACCCTGGAATCTTGGGGTGTTATATTCTTCCACCATTTTTGAAATTGCATCCTCACATTTTTGAACTTGTTCTTAGGAATATCATTAAAAGTCCCACATCAGAAATATTTCCAATAAAAATATCACTTTAAAAGAAAAAAATTGAAGTACAAATGTCACCTAAGATAACCCATGCAAGGATTCCATGTAGGATAACATGGATGTGTAAGTTAAACTAAGTGTCATGTTCTGATGGAGAGTGATAGAAAAAATGATCAGGATAATGATAAAAACATAAAAACTATAAATTTGTGAAGTGTTAAATGATCATTAGTTTCCCAGTAGAAAAATTAAACGAATAACATTTTTTGTTTGAAGTTTCATTTCATAAAGTTGAGGAATTTATTTATGAGATTGACTAAGAACATAAAGAGATATACTTACTATTTAAGTAGAGTTTCTTACATTAAAAAATTTCTACCACTATCTCACCTTTTTATAAATGATGAGTACCCAAGATGACTTGGTTACACCTGAAGCGCTAGAATCAACTTCTAGAAAATCACATGATCCACAAAGGAAAAACTATGTATTTCCATTGTCATTAGAGATTAAATAAAAAAAATGGTTAGTACAAGATCATATGATCCCAAAAAAGTATAATCCTTTAAAGAAAGAAATACTAATATTAATTTCTATAATTAAACCAATAATACCCTAATTCAAATAAATACCATTGAATAAACAATTGCCCTTAAAATCTTTCAATATAATCCAAAATAATATTGAAACCCAAAACGTATAATAATTTGATTATATAGTCTTACATGTTAAATTGTATCTCAAAATAACATCGACTACTATTAACATCACATACTTAAAAGTAGTTAAAAATCTTACATATTCTCTATTATAGGTTAATAATGTCAATAAATAACCGAAATCTCTAAAAAAAATCCATTTTTATTCCTCAAATAAAATCCCATATTATTCTATTTTACTTAAGCATATAGTGTTCCAAACAGAGAAAAAGTCTTCCAAAATAACATTAATCAATTATTAACAAAATCATTTTATTATACTAAGGATATTCATTTGACAAAATATGATCCCAAATCAAATTACCATTTTTCAATAAAATCATTTAACTAAAAAACTAGTCACACTAACTAGGGACTTCTCGTAGTCCAGTGGTAGGTGATAAATCCCAGTCACACTTTAGTTGTGGGTTACATTCTCACATCATTGTCAGATGCAATGGGTTGTCACATGGCCTACATGTTTCCCTTTTTCAAAAAGAATATTTTATAAAATTCTGAAAATGATAACTTCCTAAAAATAACCATAACATAATTTAACCACAAATTTTATCTCGTACCTCGCATTTTCAGCCAAAAATATAATAACATGTAATTGCCTCAAATTCAAGGATAATATTAAAGAAAATGGTTACTTATAACTTTATCCACAAGAGAAAATATAATTTTTCCTCAAATAGAATTTTCACATAACAAACTATAGGGTTACACATATAAGAGAAAAGACTTCCAAATTAATCCCATCGACAAAGAGCACTAAAACTTTTAATCATACCTCCGTCCATTTATTTCCATATAGGTTTTCCATGACCATGAGGTTATCTTATAGAATAGGAAATTCACTCGGGTAATGGAAAGGTCCCCTAAATTTACAGAAAATGATAGTTAATGGATTATTGAAATTATTTTTATTTTCTTCCATCAAACTCTTCATTTTTTTCATGAAAATTATTTACTTTATGTCCTTCTTTCCCACACATAAATAATTTCTTTGTTTCATAGAGACACCTTTTTGGGTGTCTCCTTCTATATTTCCTGCATGATGGAAATTGATATTTCTATTCTCTATGGTCTCCACTACTGGAGCACTTATCATTCATCGCCTTTCTTTTCTTTGTTGAGTGAGGGATTTTGTTAATATATATGTTATTGATCCTATTTTTGGAAAACTGATTCGTGATGAACAAGATATATTTTACACCTACCAACATTCCATTTCGTTGCTCATTTCCACCACTGTTCCCACCTTGAACATCATATTCAATGTTACTATGACTTCCTTGTAATCCAGACATTGACTAACACAAGAAAGCATAGTGTGAGCCATAAAATCATTTAGTGAATATCATAACACTTTATTTTCAATATAAATCACCTTAATATTAACCAAGGTTATTTATTCTAATCTTATATAGATAACCATTTAATTGGTTTGTAAATAAAATGTGAATTATCCTAAGAATATCTCTATGGAGTGTCGTAACCAAGAGTGAAGAAATACCCATTGTCTTGTACCATAATACCCTGGGATAAGCCCAAAACTCTTTGTTAGAGTTTTGACTCCTAAGTACATTTGTTCTAGAGCCACCTCTACCTACATGTATCTATACAGGGATGTATTTCTTGAAAAACCCACATTATTTTTACATTACCAAAATATTTGGATGTTCTTCTACACTAATACTCATTGTCTTTCTTAGGAAAGTGTTTCCTAATTAGTTTTTTTTCTAAATCTAGCTTCCAATGTTTATACTAAACTTCCTCTAGTGCCAATTGAAACACCCCGACCCCAGTTACCCAGAATAGGTGCATTATTACATAACATTTGCATGATATAAGGAATCATGTCCCGAATGACTGATCAGTTTAGTATCCTTGGAAGTACTAGATACATACATATGTTTTACATTACATAATAAAAAACATTATGTCCCCATTGAACAATATTATATCCCTTAGCCTATTTCTGCTGGTTAATCGTAATATACTTCTTTGCATTTGAGGGAAAATAAAACATAAAAAAGGGGTGTGCTCAAATACTCAGTAAGGATAAAAATATATCAAAAACTATCATAAATAAGAATAAACATTTAACTCAATGTATAAGACTAGAATACAAGCCTTTTAATCTTAAACTTCATCATAATATTGAAAAGATAAATCAAATAATTTCATTTACTTATTCACATGGATATTCTACTAATCGAATAATCACATGTAATATCAATAGCCTATTTCTTAATGATGGAATGCATAATTCCAGACTTCAAAACCACATATTCAAGGCCTTGTGCTATGACTAAAAATTTGATTTTGTTAAGGCCTTATACCAAGATACTAGTTTGTCTCATGTGACCTGCCAATGCATCAATGAGCTATAGAGGGCTCCAACCATCACTTAATAAGTCCAATTCATTCCTCATTTGAAAAGGTTTAAACAAAATATAAATATTCGTATTAAAACTAGCAACCGATGTGTCAATAATTTTTCCATAAACCATTAATGGTATAAAAATAAAACATCCTTAGTGAAACATATCAAAAAACCTTTAATGGAGTTTGAAATATTTGTATCATAATAAATCAACCTCGATCAAGAATAATATCCCATAAAGGATGTTGACATAGTTGAAAATTATCAGTAAAAATATTTGAGAAAAATATCCATTTTTTATGAAAACATTTAATAGTATCACAATTTATCAAGAAGCTGTTTAGAATAGATTTTTGAATCTTAGTGTCCCATAAAACTTTTAATCATCTAAACATAATTTAAATTTTAAAACATTAATGCCCTCTTAAATAAAACATTAAAACTCTTTTTAAAACATGGACATTATTGAGAAATATTTATAAGAATAAAATTTTAAATCATTTAAAATGATATTTTAGTTAGAGTTCCAAACCAAATGAGATATGCTTGAATGAAAACAATTGAGGTAAAAAAAGTTATAATATCCTGAGAATAAATTTATTCTTGTTATACTATGTCAAAGTACATCACATACACCAAATAAAAGTTAATTGGTGCATGAAAACAAAGAAGTCTCAGTGGAATGTAAGTTGAGATGAATTCCTTTATAAAGGCCGTATCCTTAGGTTAAGGATAAATCAATGACATAATTATGTGTGACAAATATAAATACACTCAATATGATTGGATATTCAGTGTAAATCAATCAGAGTACATTCACACATATTCTTTTAAAAACAACACCAATGACTTGGATGTTTAACTTAATGAATAGAAATTTAGATAAAATTACTCTTATCTGGTTTATATCGATGACTTGATAATTTATAAATGGAGTGATTGTGTATATCAAAATTATATTCCACACAAACTAGAGTGTACATTAATATTTATGTAAATAAATATTTATTTCACACATAATCTTGGAGTAAAGTAATCAATGAGGTTTGCGTAAAACCAAATGAGTAGAAATTGAATTTTGAAATTCCCTTACTGATTTAGTAACTTACGAAACACACAAACCATGAAAGAAGGATCATCCAATGATGATGTAATTACCCATAAATTAATGTATATTATGCAAACAATACAATAATGGGTAGTACATACACCACACAAAAGGTAATAGGGGATAATATAGAATGAGTCACACACAAATAAAAGTGAGATGAAAACCTCTTACCTTGTACTTTTCCTTGTTCCAGGGCTTGTTAAAATCCTATATAATAGTCAAATCAACGTTATTAAATTATAGAAGAAAAATATACATTAATATAATATCATATATTATCATCTAATATTGATTTGTTAATAATATTTTAGTAGTATCATCGTTTCATGTGTTAACTGATCTGTTTTCCTTTATATGCTTAGTTATAGAATCCATGTTTGTTATGGATTGGATGTATTTTATTCATATATATAATGATATAAAGTTCCTAAAAATTATTTGTAATCATAAAATATAAATTATTCTTGAATGATTATGATGGGGAATGAATCTCATTTCGTTCGTGGAGACGGTAATCCGTACGTATGCACGAGTGACAATATCATTACATTGATGGTGAAATAGTATGTAATTTTATGGTATATCATATATAAATAATCATTAACTTGTTATATTTATTATTTACATCAGTAATACTCATTATTATACCCATCCAAAAATGAATTATTTGAATAACAAACTACACCAGAACGTGGAGACGGTAAGCCGCATATACGTACATATGGTGACATTATTATTCATATGACAGATAAAATAATAAATATGGTTGTACCAATTTTATAATAAAATCATAGTATATAGAAGATACTGGAGTTATTATTGTATAATAGAAACAACAAAGAAAGAGGATGTAGAAGTATAAAAGAACTTGAAACAAGTGATGAAATATTTACCTTTTCTTCGGGTTCTTCTTTTTGACTTGATCAAAAGGGATCCTTAGGTTGGCCTCCTGACCAAATGAAGGCCTATAGGATTAAGAGAATAATGTTTGGAGGATATTTGGGTAGGGGTTGGTTGAGCCAAAAGGATTTGGAGGTGTGAAATTAAGAGAATAGGAAGTGACCTTTTATAAGAGAGGTGAGGGTCACTTTAGGAAAATCTTGAAATATTATTTTATAATAAAATAATTTTTGGTTCTAAAGGATCAGAAATGAATTATTTAAATTATAATGTGTTTATGGGTCTATAACCACTAAAACAATAGGTTTTATACCGATTTAGGTTATAATATTAACCTTATCTTTTAGATTTAACTCTTAGTTAAATAGTATGACATTTACCATGTCTCTTTATATTTTTATATTATATGGTTAATAAACATATTATAACAAGCCAAGAGAACCCCATGTGGACAATTAATAATATATATTATCTTATCTAAGTCTTTTGGATGAACCATTTATATTTAAGAATATTATACCAATTAATAAAATAGTATTTGTTTTAAAAACTCAATTATGTCAATTTTGAAACAATTTAGTATTGGATTTTTGTGAAAATTATAACAACATGATTCCTTAGAAAAAAATTATTTAATCAACCCGAACATGTCATATTAACATAGAAAATTAATTTAATTCTAAAAAAGTCTCAAATTACATTTATTCGGATATTAATAACATCGATTATTTTAATATTTCATTATTAAGGTAATTACTGCATCATCATTTTCGCATAAATAATTTAAATTATTTAATGTCTAAAAATTATAATTATAATACCATTTTTAGGAAATATTTTTAGCTTTCTATTTTAGATTTATAATTGAATTTATCTTATGTATAACCCCATATTAAAAATGGTTTGGTAATTTAACATTGAATTTAACTCTTTTTACTCTTTTTTAAATAAAATAATAACAAATGTCCTAATCTTATCCAAGTGGACCAAAGGGGGTCTTATTTTATTCCTAAGGTTTTTTTTGTCGAATTATACTTATAAAATAGAATTAGGAAACATGTTGGGAAATTACAATATCATTTTTACCGCTAATTAACCTATTTATATTTAACTATGGTAAATAAAAGTCAAAAGATACTATTCACCAAAATATTTATCATCTTATTGAACAAAATATTACATATTAATATCAACGGTGTTTCTCAGATTTTTGAAATTCAATTCCAAGAAGCTGTAAAATTATGTTTTATGCAAATTTGCAAATGCTCCTTGAAGGTGGGTAAAAACGTTAAAAAAAATCAATAAACATTTATACATGAAATTTTATTATAAAATGACTCCAATAAATTACATTGAACTAATATAGTTATTCTGTATCTATTATGACTTAAAATTAATTAAAATAAAATTAATAATTATTTAAATAAAAAGTTGTTTTTAAACAACAACGCAGGGTTTTTCACTATTCATCAAAAAATGAATGTTTTCAGAAAAATACCAAAATTTCACCTGAATCTGATTTTGATATTCCAATTCCAATAATGATTTCTAATTTATGAAATTTAAAACATTGAAGTTACATTTATTAATTTAAAATTAATTCTCGTTTTCAAAACCAAAAATTCGGGTTTTAAAAAGTAAAAACTAACAAAAGATTAACATGTGTTTATGTCAAATATAAATGTGAAATTACTTATAATGACCAAAATTGTATTAAATGTTAAAAATATAATCTATTTATACATAGAAACCATTTAAATGTATAATTTTATACTATAATTTATTTTTATTAAAAAAGTTGTTTTAAGTTAAAATTTAGTATTATTCACTTTTCACCCAAATATGAAAGTTATCAGAAAAACATGAAAAATTTATCAAAACTAAATTTTATATGTCCAGATTCTAAAGAAGAATATTATTTTGTAAAATTTAATATTTTGAAAGTGTCAAATATTGGATTAAAAAAGGGTTCTCTATTAAAATTCGGTAAAATTGAATTTTCTGAAAAATACTTCTTATATCTGAAAAATTGAATTTTTCCATATATTATGTCTAATAAACACAAAATATGAATGTAAAAATTATATGAAATATATATAAAATTAAAAATGTGGTTATTACTATTCATAATCTCTTTCTAAATGGCTAGTTTGATGGGTCATGGTGCGCTTGAACTTGGTGTTGTGTACATCGCACACTACTGTATTACTTAAAGAGAAGTGTACCGTGGAATCTTGGGGGGTTACAAAAGAAGTTGAAAAAAATTATTGATTACATATAAAATGATGATAATTGGAAAATAGTTTATTTCAATACCCTTTTTCTAAAGTTGAAGTATTTTCATGAGAATATGAAATTACTTAATTGGTGTAAAATCATACCCTTTGTTGTGCCTTTATTATTTGTATCATCATAACATATTCCAAGATATAAAGATAATTTTTCATTCCTAAAGAATTATAAGATCATGAGATCTATAAATGGAATGATAGTACATTCATTCTATCATCATCACAACAAAATTGTTAGAACATTTGTTCCAATATTTATAAATTCTAATATGGAGAGATACATCTTTAATCTATAGAACCTCATTCAACGTTTAATATAAACCATTTCATAAATGATTAACCATGTAACCATTCTGAAAGGTAAAATTCCAAAACATTCGAAATATTGTCACTAAATTTATCAAGATCATATTAACATTTATCCCCCATATATCATAAAGTATCTCATATTTTTCACATACAAAACCTGTGAATAACTTAAACATGTACTCTCATAAATTTCTATAAATCATTGTGGAAAACATCTTAGATTCATTATTCCAAAAATTATTGGATATATTCCTTAAATCCAAAAAATTATGTATACTTCTTCAACGATATCATAATCTACTTTATCAACAAGTCATTAATCAATATTGTTCAATTAATATTATCAAAACATCATTATCTTAACATCAAGAACATATTAAGGGTTATCATTCCCTTAATCATATGCTTCACATGATCATAACCTTTTCCTTAAATCACTTTTCTATTCTATCAAAACAATTCATCATTTTCTTTTAAATCATTAGTGAAAACATAAACTAAAAAATCCTTATATGTTGAACTATTCATTTAATATAATTCATGATTCCAAATACATAAATATTTTATTTAATTAACTTCATAATTAATTTATTAACAAAGATACATAATCATATTACGTAATACTTCATTCCATTATCATTTCACTTATAGTATCATTATCATGAGAAATATAACTACTACTTGTACCAACTTTATGACTATCTTTGTGAGCTTTTCAAGTGGGACATAAATTTGCATAATGCTCATTCCTTCCACAGTAAATGAATTCATCAATTGATAGTTCCTTGGGGAGTCCAATATTTCTATAAATTGTGTTAACAAAAGTTTTCATTTTCACATTTCAGTTACAAGATTTTTTCCCCTTTTCTATAGTAAACACATCTTTTTGTTCCTTTAAGACAACCGTTTATGTTTTTCCTCCAAACCTATTAACAGAAATGAAACTTAATATTTCTTCCTTTGTGGTATACAATACCATAATTATTATAAAACACTTTACTTCTCATCCTTGTTGAGTCTTAGAGTATGTTAATGTACACATTGTAAATCATGTTCCATGAAAACTGATTAGGAATGATCCTAACATCTACCCCTCTAGTGATAATCCGTTTTAAATTCTCATCAAACAATTGTTTGTCACATTCATCTTTAAACTAGTTACTTATGGTTCCCTCCAATGACTAAAATTAGAAAGTATAGTGTTTGAAATACTTTTTGTATCATAAAACCACATAAACATTAAAAATAACTTATAAGATGTATAAATTAGGACACCATTTTAATTTATGAAATCATATTCTTAGCTTTGGAGACATCCCTTGATATATCCTTAGGAATATACCTATGTATCTCACAAACTTTTTATCATACTAATTTATAAAGGTTGATCATTCCATTCCTATAATACCAAATATAATGCCCCATAATTTTTATACATGGATATTATGTATTTTTAGATGAATATTCATTAAATTACATAAACACATGACCGAGGACAATAATAGTTTAGTGTCATTGGAATCATTAACCAAAAAATTATATTCTAATGAATGATATTAAATTTTTTCCACAAATATATTTCCCTTTATTGCCCTTACAAAAACCTTTCTTTATAACCTAGGAAAATAAAACATAAGAAAAGGTTCGCCACAAATACTTTGTGGGGGTAAACAAGGGATATATGAAAGAATAATCATGAACATGAGGGTATCATATCATGATCATAACATTATAATATCATACAATACATATCAAATATCTTATATATTAGTCATGGATTAGATGATGGCATTTCATAAGACATAAATCATAATATTATCAAAGCACTTGATCCATGAGAGTATAACGATGGAATAAGACATCGAATATGTGGAATACACATAATATTATAATATCTTATGTTGATGATACCTTCTAGGACCATCATATTATGTTATTCAATGGGCTAATAACCAGTGTACCTACATCGGTCTTGGGATGAACTCCATTGTACCTTCTAGTTTTGGGATTTAGATGACCTCCCATGTAACCTCTTATTAGAGGATTAGGATGACCTATCGTGTACCCTTTTATTGTGGGATTAGAATCAGCTCCCATGTAACATCTTTTTTAAGGCCTAGGATGACCTCTAATTTTCCCTTTGAGCTCATATAACATTTACTATTACAAAATGCATTGGAGGGAGATATAGGTCTAAATCTTCAAATAATGACAACTATATTTATGTGTTCCAAAATAATATATCATTAATCATAAATAGAAAATAAAAATAAAAAAAATAATGATAGAATACTTGATAATAATCCAATAAATCATAAGTACCACAAAAAAAAGTCAAATTTGAGGGAAAATAATTTTTTAAGATCATTTTAAAACATATCATGATGAAAATATTCTTTCCATGTAGAAAACACTTTTTAAAACATAAGACATTTAGAAAAAAAATCATTGAAAAAAACCTTTAAAATATATAATAGAATATTTACAAACTATTTTAAACATGTTTGAAATAATTTTTCCATTAAAATTAATTAATGATAAATTAAAACATGTTTTAAACATTTTTAGAAAACATTTTTTTGAAGAAACACCTATTTCTGAACAAAGAGAGAATATTATTACATGAAAATTATATTATCAAGAAAATAATGAGATTTATGATAAAAATTTGAAAATGGGTATGTAATATCCCGTTAAATTTTCAGGTACTTTTTGATGTTTTTAAGTACCACTGTTTTGGAGTAAAGACATGGGTTGCATTTGGGTGAACTTTTAAAGAAAAAATGGAGGACAATGTGTTGTGCACGGTTTGCGCACAGTTTGACAAACCGTGTGACCAATCCGTGCCAGCCTTGAAACCTAGATAGAACCTTCTACACAGAAGGCGCACAGTTTATCTAACTGTGCAGCCAATCCATGCGAGAAGGGTAACGGAGGCAGTAGCTCACACACAGTTAGCGCAAGGTTTGTCAAACCGTGCGGCCAAACTGTGCAGTCACTTAAATTAGTTCCTTAAATTGTGGATCTTGGCCGTTTTGCCTCTAAATGTTTTGTTTTTCCTCCTATGCGGCCCTAACTCGAGATTTGTCTTCTCCCGGGGTCAGATAAGGTTCTCCCTTTATGTCGGAGGTGATCCTAGGGCTCATCTTGGTAAATCAAAGTGGGATTCTCAAGGTATGTGACCGTTCTTTTTCTTTCTTGATTGATTTCATAGATTTACATAGATCTACTTCTCCTCTTCCCTTGGATTCTTAGATCTACACCCGTTATGGGTAGATCTAAGTGTGTGGTACAATGTTTGGTGAGTTTCGGTCTTGATCTTTCTATGAGAAGAGATCTATGGTGGGTTCTTGAAAAAGAAACCTGGTTTTCTCGACCATTGTGGTTTTGGTAAAAACATTCAAGCTAGGTGGTTCCGTCCCATTTTTTTAAATTGATTATAATTTTATTTGCTTGATTTATTTCAATTATTGATTTAAATTCAATTTCTGAAGTTTTTTTTAAAAGGTTGGAGCCGAAGCCTCATTTATTATTAAAAGAAAGCAAAGACCTCTTTTAACTAGGTAGAGGGAGACCCATTACATAGCCCGAAGGCCTAGTGGGCAATTAGCCCATTACATGGCCCGTAGACCCATTTTTTTGGCCTGAAGCCCATTCTGTGAATAGTACTACTACAGTACCTGCACTACCATAGTACTGCACAATACCCGCAACGCTACAGTACTTTGTCGCTGCTACAGTGTCCTGTCTCCGCTACAGTGCTCGCCGCCGCTAAATTCTATTGAATCAAGATATTTGAAATGGTTTTGGCGTGGAAATTTGGAAAACCCCAATTCCATTGAATTGTGTGTGTTTATTGAAAATTGGTCAATTTAAATTGTTTAATTTAAATTGTTGATTTAATGGAAATGTTTTCAATTAAAATTTTGAATTTAATTGTGGAAATGAAATGTGTAATGATGGAATTTGATTTGAATGGATTTCAAACTTATGAAAATGGATTAAAATGATTTGATAAAAACCATTGGTTTTATCTTGTGAAAAAGGCATATTTTGAATAAAACTATTTTTGTTTTAAAAAGAATGAAATTGGCACTTTTGAAATGGAAGAATGGGATTGATCGTATTTTATGAATTTTTAAAATAGTTCTCCCTTCATTTAAGAGTACATGCAAGCCTTAGGTAGTTATTGAGTTATTTGGATACACTCTACGCTATGACAACATTCTAAAACATAAATGCAGCGGGTCACATCCCTGACGGGTTGGTGAAGAGTCTCCTTGACCAGTGTCATAGGGACGTGTGTATACCCATCCTACTGAGTTCACATAGAGAGTGTGGAATCCTATAACTGGTTAATACTATCGTACCTTTTGTCATATGACCATGTTGCTCGCTTGCTTATTTATATTTGAGATATAAATGTATTCCAATGCCTGTGAACTGTTTTACATACTTGCGAATTTATATAAAATATTTTATATAAATGTTTATCTTAAGCCATTGTTTTAGAAATATTCCATCATTTGTAAAGCCTTTGATTAATGTATTTATTTCCATCATTTGAAAATGTTTTGAATATTTTGTTAGAATATGCTTTTGAATTTCCAAACCTATTTATTTGAAAATGGAAATCCTTTATTTGGATAATCTATATTTGGAATCTATTATGGAATCTTTGGTTGTATCCTACTTGGCTTAAGCTCACACCATAATTTTTCCTTCAGGTGTATTTAGATTTTCTTCATCCAGGATCGAGCAAAGGGAAGAGACCTCTGGGAGGTGGATCCAGTTGTTGATCTCTCGACTTGGTGAGTTGTGTCCTTTTGGACCGTGGGACAGTTTTCCCTTTTTGTACTTAGGTTATTGTACTTTGGAATTTCATGCCTCTTTGTATTCTGGTACATCACTCCCATTGGAGTTTCTTTTGTTAAGCATACTATTTGTTTTACTCTTGCTTCTGCATTCCTGTGGAAAAATTGTTCCCACTTGTATATTGCATGATGATAGGTGCTAGTCGTCGACCCGTGGGGATCAGGAATGCACTTTGTGCTATGTTAGGGCCGGCTCGGTTATCAGGTTACCAGGGTAACCGGGCTGGTTCATGAAAAAATGGCATTAGAGGGAGGTTAAGAATCTTGCCTTGATGACAGTATGCATTTTGTATTGTTGTCGGGATATAGGAGGTAGTTGTGATTGAGTTACTGGCCAGCTCTCACTGCAATGAACCGTAAGTTTCCAGGGGGTGGTTAGGGAAAGGCGACTAGTGGAATAGTTCTAGTCTTTTCCCTATTTTTCATTTAGATAGAGTAGAATCCAAATCTTTTTATCCCTTTTATTAAGAGTAGTTTTCCCCATAACTCAGGTTGAGTGTTATTCTAATGTCTTTTTTTTGTCTACTGATGTTGTGTAGAATCATGCCTCTGAGAAGACATGGAAATAAAATCCAAAAAGTGGCTGCTGGTGAATCTCAGCAAGAAAGTCCTATTGTGGATTCATGTCTGGTAGAGGTGATTGTTAGAACTATCCATGCTTTGGGACAAGCACCACATCCAGTTCCTGTTCAGGCTCCAACTATAGAACCTCATAGTGATATTCTCTGAAGTCGTTCCCAAGTGTTCCTATGCCAGAAGCCACCAGCCTTCAAAGGCTCCACTGATCCTCAACATGATGAGGAATGGTTGAGTAGGAATGAACGTCTGTTTGCGTTTTTGGAGACACCGGATGTGATCAAGATGAAGTGTTCCACCTTCGTGTTGGAGGGACCAAGTAGGATATGGTGGCAGAAGATGGTGATGACTGGGAAACATGAGGTTTTGGAGTGGAAAGACTTTAGGGTTCTTTTCACTGATCAGTTTTGTCCAGAATATTTGGTGTTGGGAAAGGATGTGGAGTTATTCAATCTTGAGAAGGCCAACAAAACCGTGACTGAGTACTCAAATCGCTTTTCTGAGTTTGTACAGTTTGCTCCTGAAATTGTATCTAATGAGATGATGAAGGTTCGACGATTTGAGTTGGGTCTTCGATCAGATATCCATTATCTGGTTTTCTTACTGAAGCTACCCACTTATGTCGATGTGCTGGATAGAGAAATTATGGTCGAGATGAATTTGGAAGGAATTTCAGGGTTGTTGGAAGTTCCTTTTTCTTCTAGTGGCAGTGTTGGTTATTTTAAAGGAATACGGATGTGCGATGTTACTCATGGTAGTTCTCGGCAATAGAGTCATTCCAGACCTCCGGTAGCACCAGGAGGGGCTTCCTTGACTTGCTATAAGTGTGGGAAGCCAGGACATTCAAATATTGTTTTCACTAAGGCACCCATGAACTGTAGCTCCTGTGGACGTTTAGGGAACCTACAGAGATTCTTCCATCACTTATCTACTCTGCGTAGTGGAACAAGATCATCAACACCTCCAAATACTATGGGGTAATCAAATGCTTCATGCACAAAAGGGTTACAACCACAGGTTTCTAGAACAATGCTTCTTCACGCAGTGGAAGAGTCGCCAGAGGTAGCTAATACAGGTCTTGCAACTGTGAAAGGTACAATTACTATAGCTTCATCTTTAGTGGTGATCTTCCTCCAGTCTTCGTTGAGTTTTCTGTCGTCTTAATGCCTGGTACTCAACCGGTTTCTTTTCCCTCATACCGAATGGCTCCAACTGAACTAAAAGAACTAAAGTCTTAGTCATACGACCTTCTTGAGAAAGGATTTATATGCCCGAGTGTGTCACCTTGGGCATCACCTGTTCTCTTCGCCAAGAAGGCCAATGGTTCTCTTCGATTATGTGTTGATTATCTAAAGCACAATCAAGTTACATGAAAGAAAAAATACCCTTTACCACTAATTGATGATTTGTTTGATCAATTTAAAGGGGAAAGGTGGTTTTAAAAAATTGATCTTCAATCTGGTTAGAATCGGTTGAGGATAATGAAATCTGACATTTCTAAGACCGCTTTTCAGAGTAGGTATGGCCATTATAAGTACCCTGTTATGACCTTTGTACTAACAAATGCTCCTGTATTTTTCATGGCTTTGATGAACATGATTTTCTATGAGTATCTAGATATTTTCTTAGTGGTCTTTTTGGATGACATTTTTGTCTACTCCAAGTCTAAGGAGGATCATGTGCATCATCTAAGAACAGTTCTGGGTCATCTAAGGAATCACCAACTTTTTCCCAAGCTTTCAAAGTTCAATTTCTGGATTTGGGAAGTAAAATTAAAGGGACATGTCGTGTCAGAATAAGGAATATCAGTTGATCCTGAAAAGGTAAAGGCTGTTATGACATGGGAACAACCACGAAATGATTTCGAGATTCAGAGCATCTTAGGTTTATAAGGATATTATCGCCGGTTTGTTAAAGACTTCTCAAAGTTAGCTTCTCTAATGACTACTCTGACTCGAAAGGGAGTGAATTTTTCCTGGAATGAAAAATGTCAGAGTTATTTTGTTGAGCTAAAGCGTCTTTTGACTACTACGCCGGTGTTAACTCTTCCTAAGGCTGGGATAGGTCATGTGGTCTTCTGTGATGCATCGGGTTCAATTTTGGGATGTGTCCTCATGCAGGGTAATCATGTTGTTGCCTATGGATCTCATCACCTTAAGACTCATGAGAAGAACTATCCTACCCATGAACTTGAACTTGCAACTGTAATGCACACACTTAAGTGTTGGAGACATTAACTTTATGGAGAAAGGTTTACTGTGTATTCAGACCAAAAGATCTTCAGTTATATCTTCTCTCAAAAAGATTTGAATCTCTGCCAAAGTTGTTGGGTGAAGTATCTGCAATCTTTCAACTTTGAAAATGCCTATATCTCAGGGAAAGGGAATGTCATTGTGGATGCGTTAATAAAGAAACATCCAACTTAGTTTGTGAAAGAATCATTAGAAGAGTGAAGTTTGATGGCTATTTTTTCTCATTTTCATATTGGAGTTTAGTAGAAGGGGAATAATGTTTCATTAGCCAGTGTTCAGTTGACTTCTGCTTTCCTCGAATTGGTACTTCAGGAACAACAATTTGATGATGAATTCCAAAGCATTAGGGACTCTCTTTATGGTGGGGTGACCGAAACCCTGTGTTTATTCTCCAAAGAGGGTGTTCTATGTTATCGAAACTGTTACGTTGAGCCGTTAGCAGCAAAGAAGGATGTGATGGGGGGTTTTCTATAACTCTCAGTGGGATGTGGAACAAGGAACCACAAAGATGACCTATGATATGCGGTGACAGTTCTGGTGGCCAGGTATGAGACGAGACACTGCGGAGTTTGTATCTCGTTTCTATACATGCCAGTAGGTGAAAGCCGAGCACCAGAAACCTTTGGGTTTGCTTCAACCACTTAAAGTCCCTACATGGAAGTGGGATGAAATCTTAATGGACTTTATGGTTGGGTTACCTCAAACCTAGAGGAAGAAGAATGCGATATGGGTTGTGATCAACAGACTGACAAAGTCAGCTCACTTTATACCTATTCAATATACAACTAAAGTTGTGGAGTTGGGAAATATCTATGTGAATGAAATTGTTCGTTTACATAGAGTTTCATCTGCAATAGTCTCTGATAGGGATCCTCGGTTTAAATCTCGCTTTTGGAGAGGCCTTCAAGAGGCACTGGGATCTCATGTCTGTTTGAGCATGACCTACCATCCTTAGTCAGAGGTCCAGACAGAGAGAGTTATTCAGATCCTTGAGGACATGCTCCCCGCTTGTGTTCTCGACTATGGTGGATTTTGGGATGATCATCTGGGGTTAGCTGAGTTTTCTTATAACAAAATTTTTCAATTTTCTATCAAAATGGCTCCTTTTGAGTCATTGTATAGTTATCCTTGTAAATCTCTTTTATGTTGGTCGGATATTGGGGAACGTTCCTTGGTAGGACCGAGTTTGGTCTAAGAGATGACATATAAGATCCAGTTGATTCATCAAAGAATGTTGACAACTTAGAGTTGGTACACGTCTTATGCTGATCGTCGACGTAAACCTTTAGAGTTTTTATTTGGTGACTAGGTGTTCTTGAATGTTTCACCGCGATTAGGTCATCGATGGATTGTGAGGCAAGGGAAGCATGCTCCTCGTTTTGTGGGACCTTTTGTGGTTGTTGGTCTTGTGGGGAAAGTTGTTTACTGTTTAGATCTACCACCACATCCGACATCGATACATAACATGTTCCATGTATAGAAGCTGTGAATGTATCTCTTTGATCCATATCATGTTATGAGATGGAGTGATCTTGAGATTGAACCAGATTTATCTATTACTGAACGACCAGTCAGGGTTTTTGATTCTGAGAATAAGGTACTTCGTGGGAGAATGATACCTCTGGTCCGTGTACTCTGGCAGCATGGTTCTGATTCTCATGAGATGTGGGAAAGGGAGGCACTAATGAGAGGTCAGTGGCCTTATCTTTTTGATGTGGATGTTCCTTCATAGGCTTTCTGGGGGCAGAAAAATCTTATGGTGGGGAGGTTTTAACATCCCGTTACGTTTTTAGGTACATCTTGTTGTTTCTAAGTACCCCTATTTTGGAGTAAATACGTGGGTTGCATTTAGGTTAACTTTTAAAGAAAAACTGGAGGATAATGTGTTGTGCACGGTTTACGCACGGTTTGACAAACCGTGTGACTAAACCATGCCGACCTTGAAACCTGGACAGAAGCTTCCACATAGGAGGCACAGGGTTTGTCTAATCGTGCAGCCAAGACATAAGAGAAGTGTGGCCGATGCAGTATCTCATGCACGATTAGCGCACGATTTTTCAAACCGTGCCGCAGAACTGTGCCGCAGAACCGTGCGGTCACTTAAATTAGATCCTAAAATTGTGAATCTCAGCTGTTTGACATCTAAATGCTTTGTTTTTCATCCTATGCATCCCTACCTCGGGATTTGTCTTCTATTTGGGTCAGAGAAGGTTCTCCCTTTGTTCCGGAGGCGATCGTATGGATCCTCTTGGTGAATCGAAGTGGGATTCTCAAGGTATGTGATCGTTCTTCTTCATTCTTGATTGGTTTATTAGATCTACTTAGATCTACTTCTCCTCTTCCCTCGGTTTCTCAGATCTATGCCTGTTACGGGTAGTTCTGAGTGTGTGGTTCTATGTTTGATGAGTTTCGGTCTTGATCATTCTAGGAGAAGAGATATATGGTTGGTTCTTGAAGAATAAACCTGGTTTTCTCGACCGTTGTGGTTTTGGTCAAAACCTTCGAGGTAGGTGGTTCTGTCCCGTCTTTCCAAATTGATTATCATTGTATTTTCATGATTTATTTCAACTAATGATTTAAATTAAATTGCCTAAGTTGTTTTCAATTAAATTGACAGAAACTCAATTCCATTGAATCAAGATATTTGAAATGGTTTTGGAATGGAAATTTGGAAAACACCAATTCCATTGAATTGGTGTGCTTATGGAAAATTGGAAGATTTAAATTGTTTAATTTAAATTGAGAATTTAATGGAAATGTTTTCAATTAAATTTTTGAATTAAATTGTGGAAATGAAATGTGTACTGATGGAATTGGTTTTGAATGGATTTCAAACATATGAAAATGGCATAAAATTATTTAATAGAAACCCATTGGTTTTATCTTGTGAAAAAGGCATGTTTTGAATAAAACCTATAAAGACCCAACCTTAAAAATTACATCATATTGAATTAAATGAATAATTCACATTGAGGATATTTTCAGGTTTAGAGTTTTAGAGAATTAAGACATAACTATTACATCTCAAAAGATTACAAGGTAGACATATCTACATAGTTTCCGTTTTTTTCATAAAATAAAAACTCTAAAAAAGTCATTTAGACAACATTACTTTTCCTTGATCCCATCCTTGACCTTATTCATATTTAAGTCCTGTGAAAACATTTCAAAACATGGGATGAGCATAAAAAGCTCAGTTAGGGTTATAAAACAATGAATGAAAACATTTGTTCATAAATACATATGAAACATGAATTCTTTTACTTACCTCATGAGATCATAAAATTTATGAAAGACACATAGAAATCATAAATCATAAAGGTAACTTGTGGCATTCATATCATACTTACATTGTAGCTATCATAGCTACATAGGGGGTTACTTTGGAATACCCATCATAGTATATTCCCCAAATCCCTTAAGAGAAACATTCACCTTTACCTCCGTCACGTTACCCAATGCATTGGAGAGCTATCTCAGGCTCACTTGCTCTAAGTATATCACAAAACCACCCGTATATGTAAATAATTCCCATGAACCATAACATGATCATAACACATAACATAAGCATAAAGGAAAGATAAAATTTCCACATAAAATATCATTTCCATATATTGAAATAATAAATCCATTCTCAAAATCATTTTCAATACCAAAATATGTAAAAAGAGTATATGGTATTTATTATTCCTTTTAAAAACATTCTGTCTTGTTAAGAAAGCCAAAGATCAAATAATACTCGCGACGGTGGAAAGGTCATTGTCACCGCTTACATAAAAAAAGAAACATTCTTTTTTGTCATTTAGTAAAACACATCATATAAAAATATTCCCTTTGAATAAAATGAAAAGTCAAAGGAGTTTATACACCGTATAAAATAAAGTCGTGTATAAAACTAGGAATTCCTCAATGAAAGGAGATTGAGATGAAGTCCATTACCTCGCGTCCGACTTGACTCGGTCATTCTTTAATCTCATGAATAATAAAATAATGTTAATTTCTACTTTCTTAAGAACCTTTTTCAAGTTTATTATTAATTTTATATCACTTATTACCATGTTATGAACATTATGCAATCATTTAAGTTAATAACTATCATTTTGTCGATATTTCGTACTTCAGTAAACATGAACAACTTATATTTACAAGTTGTCCATGTGGTCAAAGGTACATTATATCCAGAATGATATTCATGATTTTGATATCATATATATCTTATATATCTATTATATACATGTATTTATAATAGTACATAACATTTAGAGGTAGGAAATAAAATGCACCGTTCATGGAGACGGTAAGCCGTACGTACGCATGAACGCCACATTCATTTCTATTTCTTATTTTAATGGAAATAAAACATAATGATACATAGTAATATTATAATTATAGTATTATATCATATATAAAATCATTAACTCCATCCTTTATACATCCCACATAAGGCATTAATGAGTCACATCACTTTAAGGGGGCGGTAGTCCGCATATCCTCAAATGACATTATCGTATTTACCTACTATGGAAACCATAAAGGCTTGATATATGTGGGATGTACAGAAGCATAAGGAAATAATAAACATAATATATATCATATATAAATACAGTTCCATCATAATGTCCACCATGAGAGGCAGTATGATGTAATTGAACAATCATCGTATCGTGAGGCCTTAGTTTTCCATCCACAGACACATTATGTTCTTCATCAATTAGATGGAGGTGTGTGTAAGTGTAGTTCTAATACTTCACATAACAACATCCTAGTATATTAAGGATACTGGTTTTGTTATAGAATAAAGGAATAAAAAAGAGTTTAGGGGTTGGAGAAGTAAAATAAAAGAAAACAATTTAAGAGAAACTGTTACCTTTAATTTGGGTAACTCCCTTTGGATTGAACCAATGTACTTCTTGAAGTTCGTTTTGCCTAAGGTAATGATTTTAAAGGGATGAGAGGGATGTTGATTGATTAATTGGGCAGAGTTTGGTCGAGCCAAATGGTTTGAGAGGTGTGAGGAATTGGTGAGAAGTGGTCTCCTTATATAAGGGGGAGGAGGGGCTCTTTAGGAATGTGTGAAACTATTATTTTATTATATAATGATATTCGGTTTCTAATGGTCCTAAAATAATTATAGTCAAAGATAAGGTGATTCATGGTCAAAATAAAATCATCCAACAATAATTGGACACTTTTTTGGGAAATACTTTAATCATTATAATCTTATTTATTTAAATGATTTATTAATTAGGTAAATACTGCATCATTATTGTGTCAGAAATAATTTAAGTTATATGATTTCTAAAAATTATAAAAAAAATACTTTCATGTAGGAAATATTTTTATATTTCCATTGAATATATATAGTCAAAAATATTACTTATATAACACCATATAAAAATTAATTACTGAAATATTTTTGTTTATGTCTATTTTTCCTTTACATTAAATTAATAAGTCTAAATTGTCATTATCACTACCAAGTGGATCAAAGGGGTCCCAAAATAGACCCAAATATTTCCATGGTCGTTAATGACTCAAAAAATAAGGTAAGGACAAGTGTTAAGGTAATTTAGAATTATTACAATATTCTTTTAACCTTGAATTACATTATTTACCTTTAACCGCGGTAAATAAAAGTCAAAAGTTACTATTCACCAAAAATTATTTTCATCTTATTGAACCAAATATTACTTATTCATAACAACCATGTATTTAGGATTTTTGAAATTCAATTCACAGAAGTGATAAAATTTTATTTAAATGAAAAAGTCAGTTTTTTTAACTACCACTAAGTTGTGTCACTATTCATCAAAAATTGACGTTTTTTCGAAAAATACCAAAAATTCAGCCTAAGAATTATTTGATATTCAAAATTCAAAATTGATGAATATTTTCCCAAATTCATAACATATAAGTGGAATTAAATAATTTAAAAATTAATTCCCATTGTTAAAACAAATAGCGTGTTTCTAAGAAACAATAACTATCAAAAGATTGATACTTGTTTATGTCCAATTTTAAAGTGAAATTAATTCCAAGGACCAAAATTGGATTAAATGGTAAAAAAATATTTAATTTTCACTTTAAAACCACTAATAAGAAAATATATCCGTATAAATAAATGATATTAAAAGGCACTTTTGAATTAAAATACAGTATTTTTCACTATTCATAAAAATTGAACTTTATCGGAAAAATTACAAAAATGTACACAAAGTAAATTTTGATGTCCCAATTCTAAAGAAGGATTTTATTATGTCATATAGAATGTATTAAAGTGACCAAATCTTGATTTATTGATCGTTCTCCATTAAAAGGTGGTAAATCAGCCTTTTAATGTAAATTATGCTTAAAATTAGATTCATTCACATTTTAAGCCTTTAACTTTTATTGGATAATGTAAATATATTTAACAAACATGTATAATCATATTGTAGTTAGTTTCATTCATTCCCGCCAATACAATGGCTAGGAGATATCTACCCCTTTAAAATAATAATTTTATATTATTAGTTTGAAAGGTAAGATTCCAAAGAAACTTGTTGTTGCGTATCAGGTACGCTATCAAACAGAGAAACCCTTTTAAAGTAAAATTTATATTTAATTCACAGATATTAACAAATACGAAAAATGTCTTATTCTTCATTTACATGGGATGTTACATCCTTCCCCCTTTTTAGAAATTTCATCCTCACAATTTCTATTCACTTATCAAAATAAGTGGGGGTATTTATCCCTCATACCTTTTTCAAATTCCCACATTGCCTCTTAAACCATGTGGTTTTTACACAAAACCATTACCTGGTGAATTACCTTATTATGCAACACTTTCTCTTTGTGGACAAGAATCTGGACTGGTTGTTCTTCATAAGAGATATTTACTTCCAACTAAACTACCTCTGGGATCAAAACATGAGATGAATCTAGCATATACTTTCTCAACATTTAAACATGAAAAACATTGTATACCTGTGATGAACATGGGGGTAAAGCCACTCTGTACGCAACTGAACCATCATTTTCCAGAATTTCATAAGGTCCAATGAACCTCGGAGTCAACTTTCCCATCTTACCAAAACACATCACACTTTTCCATGGAGAAACTTTGATAAAGACATGATCACCTACCTCAAAGGAAAGATCCTTCCTCCGGTTATCAGCATAACTTTTCTATCTGCTCTGAGCTGTTCTCATGTGATTCTGAATCAACTGAACATTCTCTGCTATCTCTTCTACCAATTATGGTCCCATCAGCTTCCTTTCACCCTCATAAACCCAAAAAGATGGAGTTCAACAATGCTTTCCATATAAGGACTCAAATGAAGCCATCTGTATACTAGAATGAAAGCTGTTATTATAAAAAAATTCAACCAAAGAAAGATGTTGGTACCAACTTCACTGGTAATCCATCGAGCAATCATGTAACATATCCTCCAAGATCTTAATTGTTTTTATGACTACCAATCTGATTGAGGATGAAAAGTTGTACTAAAATTTAATTCAGTACCCAATGACTTCTGAAGGCCTTTCCAAAAGTTAGAAGTGAACCTGGGATCACGATTAGATACAATGGAGAGGGGAACTCCATGAAACCTAACTATCTTTTTAACATACAACTGAGAAAGTTTATTTTAAGGTAGAGTATATCGAATATGAAGGAAATAAGTAGATTTAGTCAATCAATAAACTATAACACAGATTGCATTAGTACCTCGAGATGTCTTTGGTAATCCCACAACGATGTCCATGGGTATATTTTCCCATTTCCACTCTGGCACTGGTACATGCTGATGCATTCCTTTCAGTAACTATCGCTCTGCTTTAACCTACTGACAAGTCAATCACTTCAAATTAAAATCAGCAATATCTCTTTTCATTACATCCCACCATTAATACTCCCGAAGATCTATGTACATCTTAGTACTATCAGGATGAACTGAAAATATGGAACTATGAGTTTCACATAAAAACTCATTTCTTCAACTGTGAATCACAAGGAACACATAATATCTTTCCAAATCTGAAAACATTATCATTATAAATGTTAAAATCAGGCAACTAACCCTTCTGAACCAACTCTACATTTTTCTATAACTCACTGTCTTCTTTCGGCGCTTTCTTTATTCTGTCTAATAGAGATGATTTCACTGACACCTGAAACAAAACAGAAGAATTTCCTATAACAACAACTTCTATGCCAATGTTCATTAAATCAAAAACCAAAGGATCTCATTCCAAACGTATCATGTATAATGAGACATTACTTTTTCGACTCAAAGCATCATCCACTTTATTTGATTTTCCTGGATAGTAATGGATTGTGCAATCATAATCCTTGATTAATTACAACCATTTCCTCTATCTCATGTTCAATTATTTTTGATTTAATATATATTTCAAACCTTTCTGATCAGTATATATTTCTCACTTCACTCCATACAAATGATGCCTCCAAATTTTTAAAGCAAAAACAATAGTAGCTAATTCCAAATCATGTGTAGGGTAATTTAACTCATGTGGTTTCAACTGACGTGAAGCATACGAAATTACCTGATCATTTTGCATTAGGACACAACCATGTACTTTCAAAGAATCATCACTGTAGATAACAAACTCACCATTTCTAGAAGGCAGTGCCAAAACTGGATCATTCACCAATCTTCTTTTCAATTCCCTAAAACAATCATGACATTCTTTTGTCAAGATGAACTAAACACCATTTCGAGTTAACTTAGTCATTGAACTAGATAACCATGAAATTTTTTTCAACAAACCTCGAGTAATAACTAGATAATCCAAGAAAACTATGAATCTCGTTTATATTTGTGGGTTTTGGCCATTCTCCAACAACTTTTGTTTTAGTAGGATCAACAGTTATGCCATTTTTTTGAAACAATGTGACCAAAAAAAGAAATTTTTTGTAACCAAAACTCACACTTTCAGAATTTACCAAATAGTTTCTTTTATTTTAAGGTTTTCAAGACAACCCTTAAATGAATTTCATGTTCCTATTTACTTTTGGAATAAATCAAAATTTCATCAATGAACACAACCACAAACTTATCCAGGAACTCACGGAAAATTCTATTCATAAGATCCATGAATACATCAGGTGCATTGTTTAACTGAAAAGTCATAACTAAAAATTCATAATGGCCATATCTAGTATGAAACAAGGTCTTTGGAATGTCTTCTTCCTTTACTTTCAACTGATGGTACCCCGACCTCAAGTCAATCTTAGAAAAATACTGAGCACCATGGAGCTGATCAAACAAATCATTGATATGAGTCAAATGATACTTATTATTAAAAGTAATGTTATTCAATGATTTATAATCAATGCAAAGTATCATTGAACCATCTTTATTTTTAATAATCAAGAGAGGAGAACCCCATGGTGACGTGCTAGTTCAAATGAAACCTTTATCTAATAACTCCTGCAATTTCTTATTTAACTCTAAATGTTCAATTTGAGCCATTTGAGAAGGGGGTTTTGAAATTGGATTAGCATCAGAAACTAAGTCAACAGTAAATTCAACTTCATGAGAAGGTATAATACCAGGAAACTCATCAGAAAAAACATCAAGGTACTCGTTTACCACTGGAACATCATTAATCTGAACAGTTTCTTTGTTTTCAACAATATGTTCAAGGTAACATTCATTTCCATCTTTTACTAGTTTCCCAGCTTCATGATATGTTACAAACAACAAGGGTTCATTTTTGTATACAAACTAAAAATAATTTTTAAAAAAAACTCATTAGCTCTGCAATCAATCTTATCATTATAAATAGAAAGTCAATCCATGCCAAAAATAACATCAAAATCTACTAGATGAAAAAAAATATGGTTTGTAGGTAGATTCTTTTCGCTCACAAGGATATGAATTTTCTTATGTTTTCCTTTTGTCTCTACATTTTTTCCTGGTGTTTTTACCATATGTTCTGCATTCATATCATGAGTAGAAATTCCCAATTTAATAGAAAACTTCTCAGTAATGAAAGAGTCGGTAGACCCCGAATCAAACAACACATTGCCATAATATGAACAAACAAACAGTGTACCTAATACAACATCATTTGATGGCCTGAAATTTGCTGATGTAGTTGCAAAGGATTTCTCCACCCCTTTATGCTTGTAGTCTGGCTACTTTCCATCGGTTGAGTTCCTTGTTGGACACTAATTTGTATAATGACCCTTTTCATTGCTCTTAAAACATTTTACTGACTGAAAATCGGATTTTGTCTTACTATTACCCTGATCATTTTCAGTGCAGTTATGAGCCTTATGTCCCATTTTACCACATCGGTACCACTTACCAGAATTCAAAAGACATTCCCCAGCATGCTTTTTACCACAATTTTCACAAACTATAAACTTAAGTATCTTACCATCAGACTTTTTTGAAGAGTTCTTCCCTTTCGACTACTACCTTGTCCCCTTATTCTGTTGTTTTTCAATGAATACCTAATCATTGGCAAACTCTATTTCCACCTTCTCCGCACAACATACAAGTTATTCATAACATTTGAAATTCGGAGAAGCTAAAACCCTTTCGATACTTTGGCTTTAATCCTAAGTAAAAATGGTTGATTTTACTATCAAGATCTCATATGAAATTTGGAGCATACCTTGCTAGTCGAGTGAATTTTTCTTCGTAAGCAACCACTGAGTCATCCTCCTACGTCAATTCTAGGAATTTTTTTTCCATCCTAAGATGAACCACATTAGGAAAATATTTCTCAGGAAACATACCTTTGAACTCATCCCAATCATGAGCATCAGTCTCCTCACTCTCCCGGATATTTTTCACCATCGAACACCACTGATCATCTTCACCTTCAAAATGGTAAACAGCAAGACTAACCTTTTGATGTTCTTAACAAACCATGACATCAAAAATCTTCTCCTATGCTTTAATCCAACCTTCATCTAGCACATGGTCAAATGATATTCTGAATGATGGGGGATGTTTCCTCATGAAATGCTCCACTACTGGCATGTTCTTCTGCGGTTGTTCTGGTTGATCTCGTACATGGATACGACCACCATTAATAGCCTGAGTCAATTGTTCCATCACTGCAACAAACTGTTTAGTTCTAATTTCGACCATCCTAGGTTACTGATTTGGAAGGTTTTCTTCCTCCTGATGTCGTCCCAACATAGCTGCCATGTTTCCTCTACGAAAAACCATTCTGAACATAGAAATATCTTAGGCAAAGCTACATGGTAATCAGGAAATGATATATGATGTCAATATTAACATAAATTACTTTATGGATATTACATTAACAATACCCCAACACCTAATGTTATCTAAACCAACCTCTGAAATGAACTATAAGAACCTGACCTTAAAAATTACATAATATTTAATTAAATGAATAATTCACTTTGAGGATCTTTTTAGGTTTACAGTTTTAGAGAATTACGACATAACTATTACATCTCAAAATATTACAAGGTAGTCATATCTACATAGTTTCCAATTTTTTCATAAAATAAAAACTCAAAAAAAGTCATTTAGATAGCATGACTTTTCCTTGATCCCATCCTTGACCTTAATCATCTTTAAGTCCTGTGAAAACATTTCAAAACTTGGGATGAGCATAAAAAGCTCAGTAAGGGTTATAAAACATTGAATGAAAACATTTTTTCATAAATACATACAAAACATGAAATCTTATATGTACCTCATGAAAACATAAGATTTATGAAAGACACATAGAAATCATAAATCATAAATGTTACTTGTGGAATTCATATTATACTTACATTCTATCTATCACAGCTACATAGGGAGTTATTTGGAATACCCATCACAGTATATTCCCCAAATCTCTTAGGAGAAACATTCACTTTTACCTCCGGCACGTAACCCAATGAATTGGAGATCTATCTCAGGCTCAACCTCCCTAAGTTTATCATGGAACCACCCGTATACATAAATAATGCCCAAGAACCATAACATGATCATAAAACATAACATAAGCATAAAGGAAAGATAAAATTTCCACATAAAATATCATTTCAATATATTGAAATAATAAATCCATTCTAAAAATCATTATCAATAACAAAATACATAAAATAGTCTATGGTATTTATTATTCATTTTTAAAACATTCCAGCTTGTTAAGATAACCAAAGATCAATTAATACTCGCGATGACAGAAAGGTTGTTGTCACCGTTTACTTAAAAAAAGAAACATTCCTTTTTATCGTTTAGTAAAACGCATTGTATAAAATGATTCCCTTTGAATAAAATGAAATGTCAAAGAGGTTTATACACCGTATAAAAGAAATTCATGTATAAAACTAAAAATGCCTCAATGAAAAGAGATTGAGACGAAGTCCCTTAACTCACGTCCGACTTGACTCAATCGTTCTTTAATCGCCTGAATAATAAAATAAAGTTAATTTATATATGCTTAAGAACCTTTTTCAAGTTTATTATTCCTTTTATATAACTTATTACCATGTTATAAACATTATGCAATCATTTAAGTTAATAACATTCATTTTGTTGATATTTGGTACTTGAGTGAAAATGAACACCTTATATTTAAAAGTTGTCCATGTGGTCAATTGTTCATTATATTGAGAATGATATTCATGATTTGGATATCATATATATCATATATATCTAGTATATACATGTTTTTATAATATTACAAGACATTTAGAGGTAGGGAATGAAATGCACCGTTGATGGAGACGGTAAGTCGTACGTACGCATGAACTCTACTTTCATTTATATTTCTTATTTTAATGGAAATAAAACATAATGATACAAAGTAATATAATAATTCCTGTATAATATCATATATAATATCATTAACTCTATCCTTTATACATCCCACCTACGGTATTAACGAGTCACATCACTTTAAGGGGGCGGTAGTCCGCACTTCCTCAAATGAGATTATCGTATTTACACACTATGGAAACCATAAAGGCTTGATATAATTGAGAAGTACAGAATCATAAGGAAATAATAAACATAATATATATCATATATAAATACAGTTCCATCATAATGGCCACCATGAGAGGCAGTAAGATGTAATTGAACAATCATTATTTCGTGAGGCCTTAGTTTTCCATCCACAAAAACATTATGTTCTTCATTCATTAGATGGAGGTGTGTGTATGTGTAGTTCGAATACATAGCATAAAAACATCCTAGAATATTGATTATACTGGTTTTGTTACAAAATAAAGGAATAAAAAAGTGTTTAGGGGTTTGAGAAGTAAATTAAAAGAAAACAATTTAAGAGAAACGATTACATTTAATTTGGGTAACTCCTTTCGGTCTGAACCAAAAGACTTCTTGAAGTGCCTTATTCCTAAGGTAAGGCTTATAATGTGATGATAGGGATGTTGAGAGCTTAATTTGACAGAGGTTGGATGATCCAAATGGCTTTAGAGGTGTGAGGAATTGGTTAGAAGTGGTCTCCTTTTATAAGGGGGAGGAGGGGCTCTTTAGGAAAGTGTGAAACTATTATTTTATTATATAATAATATTCAGTTTCTAATGGTCCAAAAATCATTATAGTAAAAGATAAGAGGATTCATGGTCTAAATAAAATCATCCAATCAGAATTGGACATGTTTTGGATAATATTTTAATCATTCTAATCTTATTTATTTAAACGATTTATTAATTAGGTAAATAATGCATCATTATTGTGTCATAAATAATTTATTTTATTTGATGTCTAAAAAACAAAAAAAATACTATCATGTAAGAAATATTTTTATAATTACAATGAATATTTATAGTAAAAAATATTCCTAATATAACAACATATAAAAATTAATTACTAAAATATTTTAGTTTTTGTCTATTTTGCCTTTACATTAAACTAATTAGTCTAAATTGTCATTATCACTACCAAGTTGATCAAATGGGACCCAAAATAGACCCCAAGATGCCCATGTTAGTTAATGACTCAACTAATAATATTAGGACACGTGTTAAGTTATTTTAAACTATTATAATATTTTTTTAACCTTGAATTACCTTATTTACCTTTAACCGCCGTAAATAATAGTCAAAAGTTACTATTCACCAAAAATTATTTTCATCTTATTGAACCACATATTAATTTTTGATAACAACCATGTATGTCGGATTTTATAAATTCAATTCACAAAAGTGGTAATATTTCATTTAAATGAAAAAGTCCGTTTTTTTACTACCATTAAGTGGTGTCACTATTCATCAAAAACTGATGTTTTCAAAAAAATACCAAAAATTAAGCCTAAGAATTATTTGATATTACAAATTCAAAATTGATGTCTATTTTCCCAAATTAAAAACATATAAGTGGCATTAATTAATTCCTGTGGTTAAAACAAATAGTGTGTTTTTAAGAAACAATAAGTTTCAAAATATTGATACTTGTTTATGTCCAATTTCAAAGTGAAATTAATTCCAATGACCAACATTGGATTAAATGGTAAAACTATATTTCAATTTCACATTAAAACCAACTGAATAGAAAATCTAACTATATAAATAAATTATATTAAAATGAACTATTGAATTAAAATAAAGTATTTTTCACTGTTCAAAAAAATGAACTTTATCGGAAAAATTCCAAAAAATTTACACAAAGTAAATTATGATGTCCCCATTCTAAATAAGGATTTTATTAGGTCATATAGAATGTATTAAAGTGAAAAAAACTTGATTTAATGAGGGTACTCCATTAAAATGCGGCAAATCGTAATTTTAATGCAAATTACGCTTAAATTAGATTCATTCAAATTTTAAGCCTCTGACTTTTATTGGATAAAGTAAATACATTTAACAAAAATGTATAATCATATTATAGTTAGTTTCATTAATTCCTGCAAATACAACGGTTAGGAGTTATCTACCCATTTAAAATAATAATATTATATTATTAGTGTGCAATGTAAGATTCCAAAGAAACCCATTGTTGCATATCGAGTACGCAATCTAACATAGAATCCCATTGAAAGTAAAATTAATATTTAATTCATAAATATTAATAAATATGAAATATTTCTTATTGTTCATTTACTTAGGATGTTAAAAAACATGTTTTGGTTTTAAATGGAATGAAATTGGCACTTTGGAAATGGAAGAATGGGATTGATCGAATTTTAAGCATTCTTAAAATAGTTCTCCCATCATTTAAGAGAGCATGCAAGTCTTAGGTAGTTAGTGAGTTATTTGGATACAATCTACGCTACGACAATTTTCTAAAACACACATGCAGTGGGTCACATCCTCGACAAGTTGGTGATGAGTCTCCTTTGGCCAGTGTCATAGGGACGTGTGTATACACATCTTGCTGAGTTCACATAGAGAGTGTAGAATCCTATAACTGGTTAATACTATCATACATTTTGGCAGATGACCATGTTTCTCTCTTGTTTATTTATATTTGAGATATAAATGTATGCCAATGCTTGTGAAATGTTTTACATGCCTTCTGAATTTATATAAACTGTTTTATATAAATGTTTTTATTAAGCCATTGTTTTAAAAATATTCCATCATTTGTAAAGCCTTTTCTTACAGAATTTATTTCCATCATTTTGAAAATGTTTTGCATATTTTGTTAGAATATGATTTTGAATTGCCAAACCCATTTAATTGAAAATGGAAAACCTTTCTTTGGATAATCTATATTTGGCATCCGTTATGGAATATTTGGTGGTATCCAAATGGGCTTAGGCTCACACCCTACTTTTGTTTTCGGGTGTTTTTAGATTTTATTCTTCTAGGATTGAAAAAAGGGAAGGGACCTCTGGGAGGTGGATCCAGTTGTTGATCTCCGGACATGGTGAGTTGTGTCCTTTGGGACCTTGGGACGGTTTTCCATTTTTGTACTTGGGTCGTTGTACTTCGGCATTTCATGCCTCTTTGTATTCTGATACATCACTCCCAGTGGAGTTTCTTTTATTAAGCATACTGTTTGTTTTACTATTTCTACCTCATTCGTTTGGAAAAATTGTTCCCACTTATATATTGTATGATTCTAGGTGCTAGTCACCGACCGGTGGGGATCGGGAATGCCCTTTGGGCTATGTCAGGGATGGCTCGATTATCGGGTTACCAGGGTACCCAGGCTGGTTCATGATAGGGTGGTATATAAAACTCATAAAATAATATAGGTCTATAAAATAATATGTGTCTCAAAGAAGGATGTCATGACCCATCCCAGAGGGCCTGAACATGACTACCCCAAGCCCACCTTCCATAGGCCAGGGATTAGTGACTAGCACCACAAGGATTTTCACGAACAGGGAAGGCATTGCCTTAGAGAAAATGTACACAATCCAAAAGGGAAACTAAAATAAAAAACCAACTAAAGTAAGGTACAACCATGAGAGAAAATATTAACCATAAGTAAAACTATAAACTAAAAATAGTTGGTTGGAATACAAGCCCTAGATACTGAAATGAAAGTAAATAGTTTTTGCATCTTCCATGGAGCTCTATCAGGAGGGTAGTAGCAATAAATCTGAAGTCAACGAAGTGGCTATTGATTACTCATGTTTCACCAAGCTCCACCAAGTCCCAAACCACCTAAGCCTACTTTGGAGCATCAGTAGTCTTTCTTAAACATAGATGTGTGGGCGGAGCATGTGTAGGGGTGAGTATAACAATACCCTTTAGGGGACCCCGAGACCCCTGAAGGTCTCTTAGTAATCCAATGAGGAAAACATAATAAGGAGTACCACTAATGTAATATCACAAGCACGATCTAAATTATGAAGCACAAAGAAAAAATACAGCTCACTCTAAGGGTATAACTTCAAGGTCACTAGGATAGGGATGAATAGTTGTAAATCCAGATCATCTTATCTGTAGTAACTCTTCTATTGACCGATATAGGTCATTGTATGCGGACTCGTATTGGTTTCTATATGTTGAACTGTATTGGTCACTAGTGTTGACCGGTATTGGTCACTGGTGCAGACTTGTATTGGTCGCTGGTGCTGACTCGTAGTGGTTGCTGGTGCTGAACTGTATTAGTCGTTGGTGATGGCCCATATTGGTCCCTGCTGTTGACATGTATTGGTCATTGGTGATGACCCGTATTGGTCACTGGTGTTAACTCGTATTGGTCGATGGTTTTGACTCGTATTTGTCGCTGGTATAGAGTTAGGGATGATTAGTCATACAGGTAGAACATCCCACTCTGGAGTTTCTGATGCTGAACTGTATTGGTCACTCTTCTTCTTCATGTCACAGTTATCCACTAGATTCCCGCATGAATAATGTATGATTTCCAAAAGCCTATGCTCCACAAGCCATCAGTCATATTTTAACTGGTAAGAAGTCCCAAAAAATGTATACCTAAGGGTCCTCCCCATCAAAGGGTCCCAACGTGAAGGGCGGTGAGTCGATCAGACACTCAACCTGTGAGATATGGCCACTTTTGTAAAAAGGGAAAAGTTGGATTCATGTCTAATCCAACCCAAGTCGAAAGTCAAACTCTATCAAAACTCACTAAGAGTATCATCCGAGGAACACCTTGTCACGAGGGTCTTTATGCCACATACGGCGCATCGATCGGAAATCTGGTCTGTTCGTTACACCCCTTTCCATGAAACAGGGGTGATCGCACCTCGATCCGGGCCGGCTCGGTCGGGCCTGCCCGAATATAAAAAATGAAGTGCTTCCCAAAATGGGTCCCAACGCCACTGGCGGGGTGTCAAACAGACACCTGATTGGTTAGTTATGGGTGTTCACTTATTCGGGGGGGGGGGGGGGGATTGGGTTTGTTCTCGGTCCGACTCGATCAGGCCGCCCTGAAACAACAAGTCTCGAGGTCTCCTTAACCTCTCCTGGGTCTGCCATATTATGGGTCATCCCGCTTCACTGGGTCCGTCCTGTCTGTGTCAGCCCTACTGGTTCGCGGGCTCGACCCACGGTTGGCTCAGCCCGCTGGTTGGGGGTCGGCCCACCTGCACTGGCCTATTGGGCCACGGGTCCGACCCGGCCCACTGGGCGGGTCCGACATGCTCGTTTAGCCTCAGTCCGACCCAGTCCACCTTAAGGCAAACTGTTTCACCCAATTGGCCACATAGATGCGGGGTCGTTTCATCCGGTGCAACGCAGCACGACATGGGGATGCGCCGCCCACTCCTGTCGCGGTGGTTGCTGCCAATAACGCCCTTATCCTGTGTGGTTGCCTCTGGCTCCCGTAGTGCATGATGGTGTGCCACCATCCACCCCCCATGATCTGTTTGTGTGGGTCTCTTTTGGTCACCGCCGACAGTCACCGGCATGGTGTGCTGGTGGTTGTTTGCACGGACCACCTAGTTATCGTCATTGTTTCACGGTCCTTAAATGGCATGTTATCTCGTTCATTGTTCCGACCCAAAGAACACACCAAGGACAAGTTTAGTGGAGGGTTCGAGACTTGTTTGTTTTGACTCGCACCCTCCACATAATCATTTTAAACAAGAGGAAAAATTAATAATAACAAAAAGAAGAATAACCCCTATGTTTATAAACCAACATCAACCACCTGCATGATTTGACGAGATGTGGATCAACCCGTTAGTTATTTGGACTTAGTTCATTATATTTTTCATGAATGGGATGAGAGGGAACATCAAAGCACATAAACTCCCTTCCATTTATGATTTTTTTGTCAGACGTTCATCCTCAAGGGTTTATGGCATTGAAAACACTTCCTGGATCTGACCATCAAAAGGAGTTCTTCGTCGTTCGATGTTATTTGTTGGGGTAGAAGTGTGTCAGATCTTTACCCAAGAATCCACCAACTCATTCCTTCTTATTTTACCAACAGGTCGAACAATTTATAGAACCACACTACATCCTTTCTATAATGACATGATGTCATTTCATTACGCTGTTTCATTTGTGAAATAGCATCTTTGTTTGCCACCATCCAAATCACTATTACGTTGCGGAATATGGGTCATCCATTCATTTCATTAAAGTTCCCCATCATCACATCGTCGTTTCCCACACTGTCTTCGTCCTCCACTGAATGAATAATAAAGAATAAAATAATTATTTTAAATTATTTTATTATTTATCTCGAAAATTTCAAAAATTATCTCCTCTGATCGGCCCTCGCCGACCGAAATTAAGTTGTTACTAGGTGAATCTCGGCAATCCGGATTCAGCGGTGCCCTCGGATTTTTTATCTGAGCATCGGTTTAAATGTATAAAATTCCACCCACACATTTATTGAACATACATGAAAAAATGTTCAGAAATTCCTTCCTAGCACACCAGGCCCCAAAATTACACGCCGTCAATTTTTAGAGACATGTAATAATCTCAAAATGTTTTAAAAAAATTACATGGAATTTTTGGGTCTTTACATCCTCCCCACCATGGGGATTTACATCGCTGAAATCCAAATAAGGATACATAAACAAAGAGGCATACTGGGCACTCATATTAGCATCTCAATCCCATGTTCTCTCTTTGAGATTATTGTGTTGGCATAGAATGCTCACCAGAGGTATCGACCACCCATGAAGGATCCACACATGTCGATCCTCTATCTCTACCCAGTACACATAAAAGTATCCCCATATTTAATATCTAGCTCTATATAGTCAATGACACGAGGTGGGTTATGCATGTATCTCTTTAGCTGAGATACGTGGAAGACTTATTTCTCCCTCCTAAAATATGGTGGCAGTGCTATGTAGTAATTTACCTTGAAAATCCATCGAAGTATCTGAAATGGTCTTATAAAACTCAGTGAGTGTTTTTCACCTTATTCAAATCTCGGTAGTCCTCGTCGAGGGAAGACATACAAGAATATGTGGTCCCCCTATTTTAACATCAATGGTCTCCCTCGCCTATCAACATAGAACTTACGTCGGCTCTGTGCGGTCTTCATATGATATCAGATGACCTGCACCTTCTCAGTGGTAACATGTACCCTCTCTGGGCCCACAAGTACTGGCTCTCCTAGATCATTCTTGAACAAGGGTGATCAACACGGTCATTCGTACAAATCCTAAAAAAGGGCCACCTAAATGGTAGAGTGAAAGTTGTTGTTGTATGTGAACTCTACCGAGGGTAGGTGGTCCTCCCAACTACGACCAAAATCTTGGACACATGAATGAATCATGTCCTCCAAGGTCCAAAAGGTCCGCTCAATCTGACCATCTATATGTGGGTGAAAAGTTGTTCCCAAGAAATGCTAAGTCTTGAAAGCCACCTGCAATCCTTTTCACAACCAGGATGAGAAGCGTGTGTCACGGTCTGAAACTATCATTGAAGGCACCCCATGAAGTCGCAGGATATCTTGAATGTAGAGAAGTACCAAGGTCTCTACCGAACACTTCTCTCGAATAGTAATGAAGTTGGCCGACTTGGTGAGTCGGTCAATGATCACCCATATGGTATCGTGCCATCTGGATGTATGTGGAAGCCCCTCCATGAAGTCCATCGATATCCCTTACCACTTCGACTCTAGTATCTCGAGGGGTTGGGTCAAGCCTACTGGTACCCGGTGCTCGACCTTCACTTGTTGGAAAGTGGAGAATCTAGAAACATTCTCTGCCACATATTTCTTCATCCCCGACCACCAGTACTAGCACATGAGGTCTTGATAAATCATCATCATTTCAGGATGTACTTCCAAGAAGGAATTATTTAACTCCTTCATCACCTCCTCTCATAGAACCACATGCACAACTGTACATCCTTTGAAAAGGATAGCGTGCTCCACACCTTGAAAATGTCTGTCAGGTGAATGGCCTGAGGATATCTGAGCATGTGTATTCTTATAGCTACTATCTCTAATTTGTGCCTGCATGACTTTCTAAAGGAGTGGAGGGGAAACTACCATCGACTAGAGGTAGACTATCTCATCTCTATCTATGTAGGATAACTGAAGCCAGGGTAATTTCACAGAATCATTATTCAGCAGTTGCACACTCGATCTCCAACTAATTGTATATGACACTACGTTCCCCTTGCCTAGAGTATAGACTATCTCAATGTCATGGTATTGTAGGAAGTCTATCCAATGTCTTTGTCTCATATTCAGATCCTTTTTGTGAAGATATATCTAAGACTCTTTTGGTCTTACTAAAAAATTAACCGCTCATCCATCAAGTAGTGTCGCCATATCTTTAGTGCGAAGACTGCTACTGCCAACTCCATTTCATGAGTTTCATAATTCTATTCATGAGGCCTCAGTTCTCATGAGCTACAAGAAATCACTACATTGTCCTTTATCCGGATGCAACTAAGTCTGGTCCCCGATACATCACGGTACACAATGTAGTCATTTCTCTCCTCTGTCAACCTTAGGATGGGAGTGATGGTCAAGCTATACCTTAGATTTTGAAAGCTATTCTAGAATGTCTCTGAAAATAGGAAGGGTTTCCTCTTCTTTTTGAAGGAATTCATAGGTATTTCTACTTTGGAGAAATCGGGTACAAACCTCTGATAGTAGCCTGCTAATCTAAGTAAGATATGCACCTCAATAACACTCATGGGTGTCTCCCAAGAAAGTTTTGCCTTGATCTTTGCTGGACCCACTGTGACTCCAACCTCTGATATTATGTGTCCCAAGAAGTGGACCTTCTGTATCCATAACTCACATTTTGAGAGATTCCCATATAACTGGTGCTCCCTGAGTGTATCCAAAACTATCCCCAAGTGTACATCATGCTCTTCCTCATATGTTGAGTACACCAAGATGTCATCGATGAGGACCATCAAGAACCGATCAAGGTATATCTGGAATATCGTCTTTAGGAGCCTCATGAACACTACTAGAGTGTTGGTCATGTCGAAAGGAATCACTGAGAACTTTTAGTGGTCATACCAACATCTGAAGGTTTTCTTCGGCACGTCATTGTACTGTACCTTGAGCTGATGATAGACTGATCTAAGGTCTATCTTCAAGAACCATTTTTCTCATTTCAACTGATCAAACATATCATCAATCATCAGAATATGATACTTGTTCTTCACAGTCACTAGTTTTAGGCACCGGAAGTCCACACATTTCCTCAAAATTCCCTCTTCTTTCTTGGGAAACAACTCTAGGGATTACCATGGAAAAAAACTAGGCCATACTAATCCCTTCCTCAGTAATTCCTCCAACTGTACCCTCTACTCACAGAGCTCCACATGGGATTTCCAATATACTGGTGTAGATATCGATGTTATTCTTGGGTAGAAGTCAATGCGGAAGTCTGCATCTCTACAAAAAGTTAGTCCTAGGACATCTTCTAGAAAAACGTCCTCATTCTCGTCCACCACCATTAGGAACTATGGAATCATCTCATCCGCAATGTCAAAGGTAATGCAAGCCATCTAATATGTAATCGACTACACCCTCCTAAGCGCAAGTCCATCCCATGATACTTTGTTTTCCATATCACCAACAAAGGAAAACTAACCTCCATAACTACGCGTACATCACACTGTATGTCTCAAGCGGTCAATCTTTGTTTGAACTACTGATAGCCAATCCAAGCTTAGAATGATTTCTTAGGGCTTCTTCTCCTCTAATAAAAGATTCCATATGAAAATCTCTCCTCTGAGAGTAAGATCACACTATTGGAATCAGTGTGTGACTGCTGAATCCTCTCCAATAGAAGTATCGAAAAGCAAAGGTCGAGATAAAATCTCAGTTGGAATCTCAAAGTCCCAAACTAAGTCTTCTGTAAGGAATGAATGGCTAGTAACTATGTCGATAAGTAATGATGATAAAGTAGAGAAGATAAAGATCATAACTCATATCATCTCAGGGATTTCAGGATCGTGAGCTTCTACTACTTGTAGCTAGGCCTTTTTCTATCCACCTTCTCCCTGAGCTCATGGTGGACCACATGTGGGTGGTGGTGGTAGTTCTTTGTGACCCCGACCACTTCATGCTACAGGTACTGCTCCCTAACATCATCCTCTACATAGATGATGCTTCTGATCCTACTGATGTCGCTGCCTCTGTGGACCCTCCACCATCTTCCGATCATCCTTGCAGGGATATGGACAGTCATGAGCTTTGTGACCCTGTCCCTCATAAGAAAAATACATCATGCCTCACAGGTGGCTACCTCGTCCTCTCATGCCTTTCACCTATGACACTGCATCCTGGGTTCAACCTCCAGAAGGTCTAGCCCACTTGGGATTCTACATCATATTTCTACTGCCAGCTGTAGTGGTTCAGCTACCCGTCGTCTAGTAGGGGCTATCACTGCCAGTGCCTTCATGGAAAGGAAGATCTCCATCATCAAATCTCACTCTAGTAGCCCAGATGCAGCAGCTCCTGAATATGCACAGATCATAGTGTTGCTGGCGTGAAATCTGCCTTGAAAAGTTTACCAATGTCTGGCCAGGTGAGGGTTGTCTCCTCAAGCACCCGGAGCATCGAGCTCCACCATCGTCCTATCGATCCTTGAAAAAGGCTAGTGGCCAAGATCTCTTTATACTCGTTGTGTGTCTATACTATGTGAAAGACCATCAAAACCACCTTAATAAAGTCCTTTTCTACCTAGTGGTCCATCTACCATAAAAAACATAGAGGCACCAATCTCTAGAACTCATGCAACACGCTTAGCCTGTGTGCATGATCCACTGGTAGCATATGCTTCTCAACAGGTGGTGGTGGTGCCGGTACACCACCCGAAGGTTCCAACACTATGAGTGGTCCCTATACCGATGCCTCATCACTCAGTGGGCCACTATCATGATGTCTAATTATAATTCTGGATGGATATCTTTTTGGAGGAATCCTGGAAGAAATAGATGTTCCACAATCAGTATGTTATACTAGGTGAGCTAACTCAATAAAGATCAAGAAAACTTTTCAAAAACCTAGGAATCAGTGTTTTCATGTACCGAGTTGGATAAAAGAATTCAAAGTCCTTGTGTATGGATATATCGGTCGATGCACCCACATTGGACTCCCTATACTAAAAAAATAAGACACATTGCACAATTTCCTCATTAAAAGTATACTCTTATTTCTTCTGATATATCTAACCACCCTATGATACCACTTGGTCACGACCCGTACCATGGGGCCCCGATATGACTACCCCAAGCCTTCCTTCCATAGGTTAGGAGTTTGTGACTAGTACCGGAAGGATTTTCCCGAACAAGGAAGGCACTTCCTTATAGAAACGTTACACACTGAAAAGGGAAAATGAAGTAAACAACAAACAAAATTAAAGTACAAGAAAAATAGTAAAGTACAACCATAATTACAATTGAAAACTAAAAAACAGTGGGCGACAATACATGCCCTAGAAACAAAAAAGAATATAAAGAGTTGTCACATCTGCCTTGAAGCTCAACCAGGAGGGTAGAAGCTGTATGTCTGAAGTCGAATAAGAGGATATCGAATGATCTCATCACACCAAGCTCCACCAAGTCCCAAACCTACAAAGTTTGCCTGAGAGAATCATCAGTCTGCACCATACACACATGTATGGGCAGAGCCCATTCATGGGTTTGTATACAATACCATGTAGGGGACCCCAAGACCCATGAAGGTCTCTCAGTATTCAACAAAGGAAAACATAAAAAATAATACCCCAAAGGTAATATCAAAAGTATGATCTAAATCATAAAGAAAATAGTAAAATAGACATCTCACTCTAACGGTATAACTTCAAGACTACAGGGATTGGGATGAATAGTCATAAATCCATATAATTATATCTATAGTAACTCTAGAGTTGACCTGTATAGGTCACTGTATGCTGACCTGTATTTTTCAATAGGTGTTGACTCATATTAGTCACTATTGATAACCTGTATTGGTCATCGGTGCTGACCCGTATTGGTCGTTGGTGCTGACTCATATTGGTTGCTGGTGCTGACCCGTGTAGGTCGCCGATGTTGACCCATATTGGTCGCTGGGGTTGACTCATATTGGTCACTGGCGCTGACCCGTATTAGTCATTGGTACAATGGTAGGGTTGATTAGTTATATAGCTAGATTATACTACTCTAGAGTTTCTGATGCTGACCCATATTGGTCGATCTTCTTCTTCTTGTCCCAACCATCCACTAGATTCTTGCACAAAGCACGCCTGATCTCTAGAAGAATATTTTCCTCAAGCCATTGGTCATATTTTAATATATATGAAGTCTCAAAAACAGTATACCTAAGGGTATTCCCCATCATAGGGGTCCCAACATGACAGACGACGCGTCGATCAGACGCCCGGTCTGTGAGATAAGGAAACTTTTGTAAAAAGTCACCAGTAGGATTCATGTATGATCTTACGTAGGTTGCAAGTCAAACTCCATAAAAACTCACATAGATTATCTCTAAAATAAATATTTTTTAGATGGGTCCTTATGCCACATACAGTGTGTCGATCAGACACTTGGTCTGTTAGATACACCCCTTTCCATGAAACAGGGGTGATCGCAACTCAGTCCGGGTTGGCTCGTTCAGGCCCGCATGAATATACAAAAGGAACCGATTCCCAAAAAGGGTCCCAACACCACTAACAGTGTGTCAAACGGACACCCAGTTTTTTAGTTATGGGTGTTCCTTTATTTGGGGTCCGGTTGAGTATGGGCCCAGTCCACCTCGGTCAGGCCGGCCTGACTCAACGGGTCACGGGGTCTACCTGACCCCACCCTGGTCGGGCCCTTTAAGGTTCAGATTGGTTCAATGGGTCCTACCTGTTGGGCTCAGCCCATCTGGTTCATGGGCTCGGGTCACAGCTGGCCAGGCTACCCGGGTGGGGCTCGGCCCAGCCGCACTGGCCAACTAGGTCGCGTGTTCGGCCCGTTCATCCGGTCTGCGTACAGCCTAGTCCACTAGAAGGTGGACCGCCTCACGCAACATTCCCCACATATGAGGGGCTGTTTCATCTGATGCAATGCTGCGTAGCATGGGGCCGCCCCGCCCCCTCCTACCGCGGCTGCTACCGCCGGGGGCGCCTGCGGGTGCCACCCTTCTCCCGCGTGGCCGACTCGGGCTAGCTACCTTTGGCTACCGCAGTGTGCTACGGGGTGCTTCCTTCTACCGCCCATGTCTGGTTGTCGCAGGTCTCCTCCAGCCACCACCGGAATGGAATGTCGTTGGTTGTTTCCATGGACCACAGGGATGCCGCCATCGTTTCACGACCCTCAAACACCTTGTCGCCACATTCGTGCTTCTGCCCCAAATAATGCACCAAGGAAAATTTTAGCGAAGGGTATGGGTCATGTTGGCTTCGTCTCGTGCCCTCCATGATTCCATTATAAACATGAAGTAAAATTAATAATAACAAAATAAATAATATTCACCAAGTTTAAAATCTCGAAAAAACCACCTGCATGATTTAACGAGATGTGGATCAACCTATTAGTTTTGTGGTCTACGTTCGTTATATTTTTCAAGAATTGGAAGAGAGGGAACATCAAAGAACATAAACCCCTACCATTTTGAAATTTTTATTGCACATTCATCCTCGAGGGTTTAAGGTTTCGACGACCCTTCCTGATTCTGACCTTCGAATGGCGTTCTTCGTCGTTCATCGTTGTTTGATGGGGTGGATGTGTGTTATAGATTTTCCTGAAAATCCTCCAAATACATCATCCTTATTTTTTCTGACACATAAAATTATTTATTGAACCATGATGTAGAGTTTGCATAATGACATGACGTCGCATCATTACATTATTTCATTTACGAAACCA
Organism: Viscum album; assembly: GCA_963277665.1. Taxonomy (NCBI): domain Eukaryota; kingdom Viridiplantae; phylum Streptophyta; class Magnoliopsida; order Santalales; family Viscaceae; genus Viscum; species Viscum album. The sequence continues at coordinate 695,029,431 of OY728164.1, forward strand.
CATCACTGTTTTGGACCACTAAATTCACTATTACATTGCAGAATACAGGTCATCCTTGGGTTGCATTAAAGTGCCCCATAATTTGTTAGTTGTTTCCTTACTGTTTCTTCGTCATCCACGCAATCTAGAAAATATAATAAAATAATTTTTTAAATTATTTTATTATTTTTCTAAAAAAGTTCAAAAAATAACTTTTTCGCTCGGCCCTCATCGGTCGAAGTTAAGTCGTTTCTTGGAAAATCCCGGCATTCTGGATTCAATGGTTCCCTCATATTTTTAATCCAAGTATAGGTTCAAAAGATAGAAAACCCCACCCGTGCATTTACTGAACGTACCAGATAAAAATTTCATAAATTCATTCCGGGTACACCTAGCTTTGGAATTACGCACCATCAGTTTTTACAAACTCATAATAATCACAAATAATTTAAAAGAAATTCATAGAATTTTTGGATATTTACAAAGGAGAAAATGGGACAACTAACCTTACTGATTTTAAAACTTTTGAACCATAAAATCCATGAAAGAGAGATCATAAAATTTATATATAAAAAAACATAATTTTTAGGATAAAGATAATTTATTAAATTATTTTGAATTATATAGTCCGCAAAAAATTATTTATTTTTTAATATGACATAAGGCTCACAGAAATAAAAGAGAAATTAGAAATCCCCATACCTTATATCTTGACTCTTGTCGTACTTATGAAAACTCTTGTATAATAAATATAATTTTTTTTATAAATATATTATAGAACCATATTCATATATATAATATCATATATTATTTATTTATGTCCCTTTATTACCCTATTATTAACAATTCTATGTTTATGTTATGTTCTAGATAATAACTACTTTTTTTCTCATACATTTCTTTATTTTTTCTTGGTCCCCATTCTTAGACCCTCATTTATTTAAAAACATAATGATAAAAATGATATAAATTTCATATATATTCATTATATATATATTTATATTCATAAATAAAATATTGAAATTGAAAATGAAATATATAGTTCATGGAAATTGTAGGTCGTACGTACGTATGAACACAGCTTCCATTTCATGTCATATTAAAAGAAATAAAGTAAATGACATGTATGAATATATATATATATATATATATCTATTATCATTATAGAATCAATATTATGTCATATTTATTATATAATTTTACTTAACCCTCCTAAAATACATTCCACTTAGTGTTTGAATGAATCACATCCCTTTCAGGAGGCTGTAGTCCACAAGTGCACAAATGGAGTTCTTGTATTTACCCAAAATTGAAAGCATGCAGGTATGTATTATATAATAATTCTAGAATGATAAATAAATTATAAGTATCATATATATCATATCAAAAATAGTATTTCCACCATAATTCTCACCATTATTGGTGGTAAAGAAAAAATGAACACTCATCATTTCTCAAGGCGGTAGTCTGCCGTACACAGGAATGATATGTTTGTTACCCATTAGATTTAAGTGAGTATATGTGTTGGTAAAAAAATAATATAAAAACAAATCAGTGTATTTTTTATACTAAGGAATTATATTAACATGAAATAGAAACAAATAAAGTGGTTTATGGAAGTAATAAAACAAAAATGTCCATTAATAAGGGTTACCTCATCCTTCGGAATCATCGTTGGATTTTCATAAAGGAACATCATCAGTTGGATTTCAGAAAAATGTATGGATTATACTATGAGTGTAGGGATGTTTTTAAATGATTTTGATATATTTATTCCCAACCAAATATGTTATTAAGGGTGAATAAAAATAGTATAAATGGTTTTCTATTATAATAAAGGGAAGAGAATCTTTTGAATTTCTCTGAAGAGTAATTTATTATAAATTCAATATCAATAAAAATTCCTCCAAAAATATATTAGTTCGAAGATAAGATCGTATAGGGTTATAATATAATAAAATGAAATATTTTAGACAATTTTGGGTATTATTTAAAACATTGTTATTTTTATTAACCGTTAATTAATCCATTTTAATTTTAACTATAGTAAAAAAAAATTATTAATAGGATGCAATTTTCACATATAAAGTATCAATTAGACAATAAATATAAAATTTAAGATATTTTGAGACCATATATTTTATCATTGGAAGTATGTAATATTTTTATTATTATTAAATAATTTAATAAAGCATTATTTTCATAAAATATGGTAAGTCTCAATTTTGTCTCTATTCATAACATTAAATTTAAAAAATCCATACATCATGATAACTTAAAAAAATGAATTTAATAGACCCATATCATGTAATATTCACCTATTAGATTATAGTATCACCTTAATTAAGTCAATTTATATTTCTTTTAACATTTCTAGTATCATTTCATTGGTTGTTTCGATAATTGAATAATTACCGCATCATTATTTTGTAATTATTTATGATACTAATTTATTCAATAAAAAGTAAAAAAAATTCATGATGTAGATAATCCTATTATATTTTATAATAATATATATATTCAATAATTTCTTCTATTTTATCATTTAATTAAAAATATTATACTTATTAAAAGTAAGAGTGTGACATTTTTTCACTCTTTTAAATTTTAATAATATACAGGTCATTTTCATGTACAACAATCCATTAAATTATTAAATTAAAAACCTTATGAGTTAATGGTTGAATTAAAATCCTAAAGTAATATTTGTTAATGTGTTAGGGTAGTTTTTTAATATATATAATATAATTTTATCTGTAATTATCCAATTTACTTATAATTGTGGTAATAAAAATTACTAAAATTAATATTCACTTTGTCCAAAAATAGAATGGTCCTATTTAATGAATTTTTAATTTATAATTATATCTATGTAATATTTTTAAAAAATTATAAACATAAAATGGGACAAAATTAATTTAAATTTAATGCTACTGATAGTATGAGGTGATGAAGTTTCAAAGTGAAAAGGTTCTAGAGATTATCATGTTTTTATATGTGATTTTGTTGTTAAATGGGTTTCAATGAACTAAATTAGATTAATTTATTTATGATTTTACTAATTATACTTTAAAACCAATTATGAAACATAATTAAAATATATAAATTATTTGTAAGAAAAATTAGTTATTTAATTAAAATTCAGTATTTTCATTAGTCATCAAAACATTAACCTAAGTATAGAAATACCAAAAATTCATCCAAAGTAGATTTTTATATTATAAATTAAAATTAAAATTTTATTTTATAACATATAATTTAGGATAGTGTCAAAACATATATTTAAATGTGGTATGTTGTTAAATGGTAGAAAATTTACCCTTTTGAAAAAAAAATTACATCATTTATTCATAAAATTGGATTTATTCATATTTTATGTCTATCAAATATATTGTATGAGAGCCCAAAAATTCTTATTGAATATTTAATATATAGAATAATAACATTATACAATATATTTTTGTTTAATTTGTTGATATAAATTGATGTTTCTTCATAGCAAAATAGTTTTCTTAAAAAATGGAATTTTATTATTTTTATATTTTTCTCACATTCATTCCTTGCTAATTGAAAACCAAATGATTCATTTTATATAAATTTTTAAATCATATTTTTCTAATTTTTATTTATATTATTATTAATTTCTATTCTAATGGCTGGATAGTAATTATAAACATATTTTAATGAAAATATTAATATTATATTGTTGTTTTTTAAAAGTTGCTCCTGTGTGTAATGAAAGCTATCAGAATAACTTATCATTATGTGTAACAAAAGAAAAACATAGTGTTATTTATACCACGATATAATTTATGTGTTTCATGTATCCCAATATTAACTTGGTGGTCTCTATAACTAAATCCAAATATAGTGCTTTTGTATAACAAAATCTATATTCAGTGTGGTGTGAAATTGAAAATATCGAATAGATTATATTAATTCAAAAAATTCCTTCGAAAAATATTATGGTGTTAAAATTTATATATTTTATATTTAATAAATTTTTTAAAATTTATATAATTGTCTTTTTCAAGTCATGGATACGAATAAATCAAATTTTACACATAGAATTTTGTTTTTGTAATTTTTTTTCACATTTTATGAACTTATTTTAAATATAATTTATATGGATTATAGAAAATTATTTTGAAAAAATGGATTTCATATTTTAAATTTGTATTTTCATATTTGGTAAATATGTCCCTTTAATTTCTAGTGAATATTAATAGTTTCTTTACTAAAATTTATCACCTCGTTAATGGGTAAATCAGATTAATCTTTGTTAAAACATAGTGATAAGGCAATAAATTTTCATTCTAATTATTTATGATGTAATATAAATTATAAAATTACGCTAAAACATTAATTTTTAAATGGAAACAATTATATGAAAATGAACTATTTAATATTTAAGTAAATGAACGTTAAAAAATATAACTCTCATATTTATAAATATACCTAATGTGTTACGATAGGTAAAAACTCATGTGGTGAATGAATATTAATGGCAATTTTGTGAATAAGGATATTATATTTTTTTCTGGTAATTTGTTTCTAAATTTTAGTTATTAAATAATTTCCTTCAATTTTTTACAATTCTAATACAATATTTATTTAATTAACAAAAAGAAAAAATATAAAATTTTCAAAAAAATATTGAAAGTTATAAAATTTGAATGAGTTAATATGCACCTTGAATTTTATAAATCTATATTAAATTTTATAGACATTTTAAAGTATTATATTGGAATTACCCCTTGGTATTTATTTATTAAATATCAATGTAAATGATTAGTGTTAATAATGACATTAATGATATTTTATTTTAAATTTCATTTTATTAAATGATTTAAAATTTATAAAAAATTATTCCCAAAATAATTATTGTAATATGATTTTATAAAAATAAAAATGTCCATATATGGGGTTTTTATCATTTTATAGATTCATTATTAACCCTTCATGTGTAGAAACCGTTAATATTATGGTAATCGTCAAAAGGGATAATTGTGGATTAAAACTAAAAGACAAAGATGGAAAAATACACTAAACTAGTACACATATAAATTTAAAATGATATTCAGACTTATCCGAAAATTATATATTATTTATATCAATTTGGATCCATTTTGACTATAAAAAAACTTAAATTAATTTTATACTATTATAAATTCAAATATTTCCCCTCCCCTCAATTATAAATGAACACCTCTCCATTCTCATCTTCACACTAATTTGAGGCATATAACTAATCCTATAGCATCCCATTACTCTTTTAAACAAGCTTATAAAATTTTTATATGTTCTTCTCATTCCAAACACCAACTCTATCAAGCTTAAAAAGATATATAAAGGAAGTCTACCAAAAAATACATAATAGTCTTTACTGACTCTTTCAAGTTTATTATTTCTTATACATCCTCTTATTCTATTCTTCCTATCATAAAAGAAAAAATAAATTATATTCATTATACTTATATGTTGTTATTATTATGTTATAACCATGTTTCATAACTTTTCCATCCTATGAAAAGAAAAAACATTGCTGGTGTGTACATACGTCTTACAATCTACACGTAGTGGTGTAATTAATTTTTCATCACCATTATTCATATATGGTTATATAGATAATAATAATTAGTATATATCATATCTATTACATAAATATTATTCAAAAAAAATAATAATATCATATATAATTTTACAACCCTATTTGTTGGAAAATTATAATGTCACTGATGCGTACGTGTGGACTACCGCCTCCATAAAGTGATGTGATTCATTTTTCATTTCAACATTATATGGATTGAGATAAGGATGGATTTGATAAAAATATATAATATATCTGATATAATATTGATTATATAATGTTTAATTTTTATTTACCTTTCTTTCATTCCAACCATCATAAAATGAAAACATCATTTATGCATACATACGACCCACTATCATCATGATAGGTGTAATTAATTTTTCTATCAAAAAAAATCCATTGATGAATATAAATATGTTTATAATGAATATATATTATTATTAAATTATAATTATATTTATTTATATGATAAAAAAATTATGAAATGAAAAATAGAAAAACTATCAGACAAAAGAATACATTAAAAATGAAATAGTTATCACCTAGAATAGTGAGTTAATAAATAATTATTAATAAACATGTGGTAAAATGTTATAAGTAAATAATTAATTGTATTATATATATATATAATATTGTTTTGAAAAATATTTATAGTTAATCTATATTTAATATGCTAGAGATTAAGACACACATGAAAGAAATAAAAAATAAGGTAAAAATTTATTTCATAATGAATTAATTATTTGGGATTATTTGTGTTTTAGTCTCTCATGGAGGATTTGTTTTTATATTAATATCTTAAATAAAAAATTAATTCTTCTAATATATATATTCATGGAATATTCTCATAATTATACCATTTTCCTCTCTTTGGTGCATAAATGATTGAGAAAATGTTTTTATGAAAAGCTAACAATATTTATCTATTCAGTTGAAAATCAATTTTCTTCTATATAAATATTTAAAAATGATACCTTTAATAATGTCTTAGAAATTCCAAAAAATGATTTATTAATGGAATTTTTACCCATGTTTTACTTTTTTAAATAAAAAATAGAAAATAATATTCTTTTCATTTTCCAAATGAGGTACTTTTGACATTTTTTTACAATAGTGTAAAAGGAGTGTTAATATAACTTTTATTGATTATATAGAATTTCCAATCATTATGAACAATAATTACATTAAATCATCATTTACTAATTTCTATGGTTATTTTGAACGAATTTTTTTTCTTAATATTAAAAAAAATTATTTTTTAAAAGTGATTTTTAATGTTAAAATTGAATTTTCTCCATAATGTTTTTAATGGATTTTTAGAAAAATTTTTATTTATCAATGACAATAAAATTTATTTAAATTATGATCCACTGGGAATATTTTATAATGATAATATATTTATTATTTATATGGATGTTCTATGATCACATTGACTTGGGATTTACTATTTTCATACCATTATATATATTACTCTAGATGGAATATGATTATGTTTATATATAAGGGAAATTATTAAAATATTATATTATAGTTTTTCTATAATAATATTTATGTTGATTATATTTCTCCCCTTTCATGTGATGAATGAATATGACTAAGTAAGTAACATGTGGGGCCCGCTATAGCCCCTCTATTCATCAGTATGCCTAATGAGACTTACTATATTGGTTATTTAACTATGTTATTACCCATTTATATAGGATGTCCTTCCATGAATAATTTTAGATCTCAGGTAATTATTTATATGGAATTCTTATATCTTTATTTATTCCAGAAATATTAATATTCATGATCTATTTATTAATTAAATGGAATGTGTTTTCAATTAATTACCATTAAGAATTGATTATTCCGTAAGTATTCATGATATATTCTACTATGTGTATACACTTAATAAGAATCTGAGCTAACCAAATTCTTATGCTTCCTTTCCCCAATATGTCAAAAACTATTTTATAATTCATATAAATTGATATTCTAAAGGGAATAATGAAGTTATTAATGGAATTACTATGTTTTATTTTATGATTACAAACAAAATTTGAAATTCAATTATGAATCTAGTTTTTAAAGACTAATAAACTATTCGATCAATTGGGGTGTGATCACTTGTATCTATCACCAATGAAATATAGTAACCACTAGAAATGGGATACTAGGTTCAGAGTTCTTATAGTTGGTATTAGATGTAGTTTATTAGAATCCTTGGGAACATGATTTATGAAAACATATATTAAATAATTTAACCATATGGCTGGATTTGATAATTATCAAAATGACTAAAACTATATAATTTAGAGATTAATTATTTAAAAATGTTAAATTTATATTAAGTTTTTCCCTTGTATTAAAATTCTATATAATGATTCATAGTTTTATAATATAATCTAGTGTATTCCATTGTTTAGAAATGAATCCTAGTGGAATAAATTGAAACAATATCGATACACACAATCCATGTATAGATTTACCTCTTAGGAAAGATAATGAATTTGGAGCTGGATCTAGAGATATATAAGGAAATATTATAACTATATTAGGGTAGATGACTCAGGTTATAACCAATAACTTTACTCTTATGGATTATCCAACTAATACATAATGAATTGTAAGAATCTTATACATCTTCATGGATTAGCAACCTTAAACATTTGATTGGTATAAAAATACCTTTATAGATGTGAAAAGGATAAGATTCCTAGATGAGATATTTCATTCTATGTAATTTAATGAATGGAAGAAGGTTTTTATGGTAGTTTATCTTAGTACAATGGATTCAAATCAATGTTGGTAATTTATTCAAACCCCTAAGGATAATGAGTAAATATAGAGTTCTTAATAAATAGATTATAACGTCCAATTCATGGAATAATAGTTATTCCTGATCATTAAGCGGATATGAAGAGAGTGTTTATTATTCAAAGAATAATTGAAGGTGAAAAAGTTTTTAATAATAAATCAAACATTACAAGGTTATAAATGTATACAATGGACCATATATGTAATCCAAAGAGTATGATTAATCATTTATTTGATGGGATAAATCAAATTATTAAAAGGAAACAATTCACTCATTTATTCTCCTCATAATAGGTTATAGTATCATATACTATCAAGAAAGGAAAATAATTCTCCAACCCTTATAAAATTGAAGGAAATCAAGAGAAAAAAAGTATGGATGAACAAAAAATGGATTTAGGGATTATGGGAAATAATGAGTTTTCCGCAAGTAATAATTATTCAATAAAACTTTATTATGATTACATGAAGGTAATGGGATTTTTATTCAAGTTTAAATAAAATGGTTATCAAGTGTGTGAATTAATTGGAAATAATAAAGCCACAAATTTTTAATTTTTCAACTATAAGGAGATGTGGAACTATGAAAATCAATTTTCCAAATCATCAAGGTAGTATACATTTGAATAAGATCTATCATGGTTTATAATATGTTATTATTATAGATGGAGTGGAATGATTAAAGTGGTATGTATTTGGATTTAATAATAACGTTGAAGAGTTAAATAAATTATACATTTCTTATAATAATTATAAAATGAAAAAAAATTATTCTAAATTAGTTTTCATTAAGGATTATAAATTATTTATTGAATGGTACTTGCATCCTAGAAAATTGATGTAGTGGTAAATAAATATTTATGAAAAATTCATGAAGAAGGGAAATATAACCCAAAATATGTGCCTAATGTTAACATAAATATATTTGTATGGAATAAAATGATGAATTATATTAATGAATTAAATAAAATAGTATTAGTTACCAGTAGAAGGATTAATGATTTAATGAAAAATTAAATTATTATGAATGTTACTATATTTTTTGGATTTGAGGTACCTAAGAAATAATGATATTGTTGTTTTATAGATGTAGTTTCATTTTCATTGATATTTTATGGGGGGGGGGGTTATGTTATTAATATGTTTTAATAGAAAATTTTATTAATATATTCACATGTTTTGTAGGTGACACTATGAGATAATTTATGTTGTCTAGGAATAAATATTATAATAAATATATCCTATTTTTTGTATTTTAATTTGGTCATAAATATTTTAGGGGAGTCCTTACGTTAACTATTTATATAATTTATTAAGTTGAACATTAGGTGTAATTGTTGAGGTTTTAGTTTACATGTTCTTATAATTTTGGTTTTGAAAGATTCCTAGAAATAGGATGAATGACTTATCATTCTTTTATGGATCTTTTAATCTATTAAAAGTTAATTTTACTACTTTAGTGTAAAACATTTATGTTGGATATTCATTTTCAGAAGTATGAGATGGATTGGTAATTCATTATAGTAAAAAAGGATGAAATTGTGATTAAGAAATAAAAATATATTAGATATTTATATTTCATTATGTTCTTAGTCTATACAGTAAATGTATTCCTAAAATCATAGAAAAGGATCTTAAAAAATGATATCATATTACAATAATTTAATATTAATTGATGGTCTTTTCACCCATCATATACTAATGGTTTTAAGTTCATTAACATTCCTCTGACCATTTTCTAAATAACCCTAAATTAGTATTTTGGAATGGTTTTCTATTCCATGTCTATATTTTTACTTCTCTCTAATGTTCTCATATTTTAAAGCCCAGTTTTTTGTTGACCTTCATACTTCCATTTCCCCCTTTTTTAGAGGAATTTTTATTAAGAATTATTATAATACAATAGTTTTTAATTGTCAAGACGTTGATTACTGCAAAGTTGTTCAAATTTTGAGGATACAGTTTGTTAAAGTAGGTTAGAATGTAACAACCTATGATTTTAGAAAAAAAAATTATGTTCCATACTGTGTACAACATGAACAACTTAGCTTAAACGAATCACAAAATATAATTATTTTAATATGACCACTTTAATATAGTCAATAAATTTTTGCGTTTGAATAGAAAAAAAGAAAATTCTTAATGTATATGGTTTACTCATGTATAAAATAAATTCATTCGTTAATCTATTTGTTATAAATAAAAATAAAAAACATTTGAAGGTAATAGTTTTTTTTCTAAAAAATTATTTTTATGTTAAAAATGTGTTTTTATATTTATAAATTAATCTAATAACTAATTTAGTATGATATAATTGAAATTTATATATAATATATTCAATAAACATTTAAATATTCGTTTAATATTTTTTCTATGAATGGATAAGAATAAAACTAATATCACTCTTATAAAATATTTTTATAGAAACTGGTTTTAATCAGATTATGTGCACTTATTTTCAAATTGTTGACCTAAACATAAATAAACATTATTTTATAAATTTATATCATATTTGGAAATAGGTTGTTTAATATTTTATATATTTCCATTTTATTTTTGGTCAACATGAATGGTAAACTAATAAAAATTTATCAACTCAATAAAGGTTAAATCAAATTGATCTAGGACAAAACTAAATCCAATGTTCTTAATTTTCAACATATTTATTATTCTTATAATTTATCTCGACCCATTTATCCTAATTCTCAAAATTAATTTGTTTAATGGAACGTTTTGCATGAGAATGTCCTATATTATATTTAAATCAAATATTGTTACAAATGGAACTATCTTAGTTTTAAATATTTTTTATCAATTCACATAAGAAAAAAATCAAGTGATGAGTAAATATTAATTGTTCTTTTTGGAATAATGATATTATATTCCTAGTGGTAACATATTTCTAAATTTTAGTGATTAGATAATTACCTTAAATTATTTTACAAGTCTGATACAATATTTAATAAATTTAGAGCAAAATACAAATGATTTAAAAAAATATTAAAAGTGTTATAATTTAAATGATTTAATTTTTACCAATAATTTTATAGATCTATATGAAATTTAAAAGAGGTTTTAAAGTACTATATTTTTATTCCCCCTTTTTCTTGATGTATTTAAAGTAAAATTAAATTAATAGTGATAGAAATGACATTAATGATATTTTATTATAAATTATATTTTAAAAAAGGATTAAATATTTATAAAAAATCATTTATTTTTATACATTAATTGAATATATTTTTAAACACAAACAATGTCCCATTTATGGGAATATTTTCATTTATTTTAACATTATTAACCCTTAATAGGCAAAAAAATTTAATAGTTTTATAATTATCAAAAGGGTTGACGGGGCATTAAATAAAAAAGGTAAAGGTGAAAAAGAACCAAAGATATCTCAAAATTTTATTTTATGAGGATATAACTACTTATTATCATCTTATATTTTAATTACAAAATATTTTAATCCATTTTAAAAATAAATTTTTTTATTAATTAATACTATAAGAAATACCATGAATCCCCCAACATCAATTATAAAAGGATACTTCTGTTTTCTATTATTTACACCACTTTAAGCCACAAATATTGCCATAACCCTACACATTACTCTTAAAAATGCCCTTATAAATGTTATATAGTTTCTTATAATTACGAAATACTAACCCTAGGTCCCTTAAAAACAGTTTAAAATAATGTATAATCAAGAAGAGGTAATCTTCTTTAAAAGTACATTCAATTTTATTTGTTCATCTAATTCCACTTAATTAGTTTTGGAAATCCTAAAATAATAACTCTATTATTTTAAATATATTTTTTTTATTAGTATTATGTTACAACTATATTACATATCTTTTCCATTCTACAAAAGGATAAAACATTTCACGGGTGGGCGTACGTCTAACCATCTCCACATAGCAATCTAATTTGTTTTTCATCAAAACCTTAACTTGATTGTTCTATAGATGTAATTAAAGAGTATAAAATTTATTTGTTACATAAATATGATTTTTGATCTATAATATCAAATATAAATTTTTAATTTCCAAACTTTTGGAGAATTATAACCCCTCTCACACGTATGTGTGGACTACCACCTCCAAGAAGTGATGTAATTTAATTTCAATTTGGATTTTAATTGGTGGTAATAAAGATGGATTTGATAAAAATATATTATTTATATGATATAATAATTATTTATTAATGGTTAATTATAATTTAACTTTCTTTTTTTACATCTATCAAAAAATTAAAACATTGTTTATACGTACATACGACATACTTTTTGCAAGAAGAGTGTGATTTAATTTCCTATTTATAACTTTTAAAAAGGACCCTAAATATGTATATAATGAATATATATAATTTTATGTCATTATTAATATTATGGATATGAATAAATCCAGAAAAAAATAACAAAGGTTGGCACTACTGAACCAAAACAAATATGAAAAACGAAGTAACTATCACCCTAAACTGTGATTTAAGAATAATTTATAATAAAAATTAGATTAATGGTGTTAATTAAATAATAAGTGGAAATATATACATACATATATATATGACAATGTTTCTGTAAAATATTTATAATAAGTCAATATTTATTATACAGGAGGTTTAGGAAAGTGCAATGGAAATCAGGCCCAAGGTAAGGGTTCATTTCACAATCTCATGATTATTCAATATTGTTTATTTTTAAGTCTCCCTTAGAGGTAATTTTTTTATATATCTATACATAAGCTAATATATTTTATTATCCTCTAGTAATTCACGAAATTTTCAAGTAATAGTACCATTTTCCCCTCTTCATTAATTAAATTTAATGAGAAAATGTTTTTAAGAAAAGATGAATTTATTTATATCTTTAGTCAATAACCTTTTTTCTTCCACATCCCGATTTCATAAAAATAATTTTAAGAATACCTTCATCATTTAAAAAATTATTTTTTAAAGGAATTTTTACACATTTTTTATTTTTTCAAAATGTATTGAAATTAATCTTCTTTTAACTATCTAAGTGATGTCTTATTAAACATTTTTATAATAGTGTGAAATTAATATTTTTTAACATATACCGCATGTACACAATTACCTTCCATCATGACTGCTCATTACAAAAAATATTATTTTAAAATTACCCATTATTATTTTCAAATAAAATTTTCTTCCTAATATTCTATAATTTTTTATTTTTCAAATTTATTTTTAAAGAGAAGATGTTATTTTCTTCAAGAATATTTTTTATGAAATTTGTATGATATATCTATTCATCAATAAAAAAATCACTAATTTTAATTATTCTATACCAAGGATAAGTTGTAATAATAAAAACCTTATTATTTTATTTGATGATTTATGATCAAATTGACTGGGGATGTACTATTTTAATTTCATTCACCAAATTAATTTGGATGATTTATGATTATGTTTATTGATTAGAGAATGTATTAAAATTTCATATTCTAGTTTTTCAATATTAATTCTTAAATTGACTTGGGTTATACCATTTTATATGAGGAATATATGAGACTAGGTATGTGTTGGGTGGGCCCACTATATCCCCTTGATGCATTGATAGGTCTCATGATAGATACTATCTTGGGAATTTCACTGATGCCTTACCCATTTATGTAAGATGTCCTGGCATGAGGACTTGAAAAAATTCTAATGGAATCTGGAATTATGAATTACCTCATTATGATTTTAGTGATTTTTTTATCTGACTATTTTATTAGTTATTATATCCATGGATCATTTTCAAGATCATGTGATTATTATATGGAATTATTTGATCTTGATATATTTTGTCCATGTTATTCTCCATGATCAACATATTAATTAAATGGAATGTATTTTCAGTAATTTACCTTGTATATTGATTATGAAATTTTTATTCATGATAGATTAAATTATACACATAACCTAACAGAACATCTTATATTATCCCTTTATTATATTTCTTTTCCCTAGGAAGACAATAACTATTTTATCATTGATATATAGGGATATAATAAAGGGAATATAGTGTCTTTAATGGAATTACTATATTTTATTTTATGTTATTAAATACTGTCTAAAAGTGAAGAACGTGTCTATATTTTCTATACCATAAATTTTTTTGATCTTTTAGGATGAGATCTATTCTTTTTAGCACAAATATAATAATGTGACCACCAATTCTAGGATACTAGGTTCGAGGTCTTTTCATGTTGTTTTATAAATCATTTTTTAAATTATTATTTACAACTCTTTTTCATCCATGTATTTATTTTAAATAAAATTATTAATCAATTTATAGGTACATAAAATAATTTATACAACATTTTATGTCTCTTTTTAATTTTATTCCCAGGTTTTCAAAAGGAACATTTTATTAAAAGTTTTTAATTTGTTTACAAAATATTAAATCATTGATCTATTTTAACATATATGACAAAAATTAATTTTCTCACCATAATAATCATTATTTTATTTTTCGATTCCATTACATGAATACATGTTTTATTCAAAGAAAACCCATTTTTCCATTTTCTAGTTATTTTGGTTTTGAAAATGGGTTTCGAAAATAATATGGTATTTTGATAAATAAAAAAAATATAACAGGTTCAAAAGAGTCTTTTAATGGTTTTGAAATAAAAAAGTGAAAGTATAAAATGTTTTATTCATGATTTAGTACATGATAATTATATATGAGAAATGAGTGATCCTCATAAAGCTTATATGATGGTTTTATCCCCATATAGGTCATGAAAAATGGGTTAGCCTGATACAGGATATTTGAATGTAAATCTCCATTATAACTCTTTAATTCATTGGGTAATGTTATTTATATTAATAGAAAAAAGGAAGAATTTAATAAAGGGTTTATTCTATATTTAACTATGATGCAACCATTTCGGACACAAGTTATGAAAGTAATGCTCTAGATTTCCTAAAATGGTTTTTATTTGATTCGTATGGGTTTTAAAATTTTCACTTTGGAAAAAATGTGGGTATTTTTCATGTGGAAATGGTGTATTTTATTTTCTCAAAGAACAATAATATAATAGTAAAAAGATAATGGGTTTTCACCATTTTAACTAGGACTGCATATATCTTCTTTTTTATATCCCTTAATGATATTGTTTTTTCATCTAAATTTTTTAATTTGTCTTTCACAGGGATCAGGGATGGGTATGAAAAAAGATGATGTCAAGTTGAATGTCACAACAAATTTCATTAAAATAAATAATTTTATGCTTTAAAAAGATTACATTATTTTTAAAATGGATACTAAGTATATTTATCCACTTTCTAATATATAGGATTGCTATGTAATATTTAAGACCCAATTCTGTAAAACTCTCAACCTAAATCGCCTTTTGTGATTTAAAGAACGTGAATAAAAGTCTAAAGACACTATATAATTTGATTTTTATGACAATTCAATATAGTTTCTATCAGGAAAAATGTTTAGATGTAATAAGAGTTTTGGATAATATTAATATCATACCCTTGATGGATTTTACTATAGTGTTAAGATGAAATTATATAATATTTTAAGATTAACATGTTTCTTCATCAATTATTAGTCTTTTTAGTATGGTTTTCTACATAAAAAATATGGGAGTTGGGGTTAGAATATATCCGGAAGAAAATATCCTTCTGAATCACATCACAGAATAGTTGGAATTAGAATAGAACAATTTTTGGGAAGTGATGGATCAGTTGAAACAATCTATAAATGGTGGTGGAATCCATGTTCACTAATACAAAATAAGTCTTTAATAGTGATGGAATAGGTCTTCATGAGCGCCAAAAAAGAATTGACAATTGGAGTACAGTTAAAAGCCCTAGGATTTTATCAATTCAAGAAAAGCACTGTTAAATGCTCATTTATCAGTGCTAAAGGAAGCACTGATCAATCACCCTTTTATATTTTCTTTTTTAGCACTATTAAAGGTCTCGTTTAACAAAAAAAATTTAGCCGTGTTAAAGGATCAATTAAATGATTTTTTATCACTATTAATGGGTGGGATTATTTTTTTCTCCATGTTTATGAGTTCAACTTCTTTATCAGCACTTTCATGACTCCTTTAATAGAACTCCACCCCCAAAGTATCACCCCTTTTCACCCCACCACCACTTTATCAGAGCGTTGGGTATTTCCATCATCATGTACCCACATAGAATCGAAGCAAGCACCTCCAAATTGACGATAGAACACCTTTAACACTAGAATATATTGTTTTTTTGTTTGTTTGACGATATTTTTATTTATTTATAAATATATCTTCAAATATATTTTCAAACATATATTTATATAATTATTTTTAAATGCAACTATAAAATGTGTGTGTTTGTGATATATATTTACTTATAGTTATTTAGATATATTATAATTATATTCATTTACATATACTATACTATAATATAAATACATATCTTCTTATAAATATATATGAATATGTTAATATAAATGTTATAAATATAAATATATATATATATATATATATATATTCATACTGTAGAAAATGGTTAGATATTGTTTCAAATAAATTTTTATAATTTGTATTCATTTACATGTACTAGAATATATATATATATATATGTGGTAATTATTGACACAAACCTATTTAGTAATAATCATTAAATGTATATATATATATATAAAAGTTGATAAATTTTTATATGGTAAATAAATTGGATAATTTTTTACTTTAAAAAGACTTATAAAAGTTATTTATTCTAATTATTTAAAAATACATTTCTATATAAATATTTTGATATATGTATTTATACAAGTGATTTATTATAAGTAAATATAAGAAAATATGTATATATTTAATTATAAATAATATGAAATTGTGAAATATGATAAAATTTCAAAACAATAATATCAATATGAATATAATACACAGGAGTAAATTTATTTTCCACTGAAAAGGGGCTAAAATACTACCTTAAATGTGGCCGGAATTCCATTGAATGATAAAAAATTGAAGTATCCTGACAAAAAAATCAATTTTTGATGCATTATGGTCATTTCTAGCCACAAAACAAATCACAGGAGTTCCCCCCATTTCACCAGGATATAGATTTTATCACTTGATTTGATTTGATATGTGGTATACCCAACTGACCCCTAGATCAAAAGTTACATCTCATTGATATTCAAGTTACCTTTCCTAATTATTTTAGATCTTTTATTATTTTCTTTATCTTTTTCATCTTCATATATTTTTTAAATTACTATTAATCGGAAGTAATTACAAAATTATTATATAAAAATATTTTTTAATTATTTTATAATCCATTTTCACTAAATATATTTTATATTAAGTATAAATTCAATTTCTGTCCTTGTCTAAAACATATTTAAAAAATATAGATTATATTTATATCAAAATAAATATATTTTTATATTTATATATTATTTTTAATAAATATAATTTTCTTTTCAAATACACCGTTAATCAGCACAAGTAGAAAAGCCCTTATAATGTGGTGTTCATTTTTATACATTCTAAAAAATGTAGATAAAGTCCCCCATTAATAGTTATTTTTACATTCACTAATAAATGGACCACTTTATCTTATATTTTCTACTCTAACTGATTAATAAGGGCCTTTACTAAAATAGTTGTATAGGAATTGATGAATTTTACACTTTAACAACACTTATTTTGCACTATTAAATAATCCCTTTAACTGTGAAAAAAAATAGAGCTATGAAATACCCCCTTTAATAACACTTCTTATGGATATAAGGACTCAAATTTAAACATTTTAAAATAAAGTTAATTAAACTATAATACAATTTTACATCCAAAAAGATTTTTTCAATTTAGGTTTCTAGGCAATTTTAACCTAATTCATTCATATCAACCTACAAGAATTCAGAGTAGGTACTAATATATTTATATCTATTTGTTCCATAATAAAATTTTTTTAAATAAAATATTAGGTTCACTTGATCCAATACACTAAGATTGGGGTAAATCAGGGTATGATATATTAAAACTTTTTCTTTTTTGGATCTTGTTTCATTATTAGACAAAACACAATTTTCTCTTCCTCCCGTAGAAA
Organism: Viscum album; assembly: GCA_963277665.1. Classification (NCBI taxonomy): domain Eukaryota; kingdom Viridiplantae; phylum Streptophyta; class Magnoliopsida; order Santalales; family Viscaceae; genus Viscum; species Viscum album. The sequence continues at coordinate 695,047,873 of OY728164.1, forward strand.
TATATGAACATATATAAAATAATGCACTGGACACATCGATTTTTTACTTTGTTAACCCTCACTGGGCTACGTCCAAGGAGCCTACAATGACAATGTACTAATGTAACTAAATCACTAAGGATCAATGCCAATAATGAATATAATTTTCAGGCAAGATCTTCTCTTCCATGGATCAATGCCTTTCCAATGTTCATGGTATGCCTACTACATTCCAAAGGTCCACTCCATATGCCTCTTTTTTTGGCTCACTACTAGTGAAAAGGGTCTATGTATTCCTCTTTCTTCACTCACTCCTCTTGGAAAATAATCCACACATAGTTTATTGACTTGTAGGTCAATCATAGTGTACAAACATGTAGGTCAGTTCATTTGCATAAATTTCTGCATCCACAAATATAAGTAGATTCTCTGTTGAAGTTTCTTTCTCACCAGCTGATGAAGTCCACCTTCCCAAGCACTGATATGTACTGGAAAATATTTTCACAAACATATTTGATGCTTTCAAAAGATTCATTGTGTGTTTCGTGAACCACCTGCCACTTCATTGTACTATGTACCTGGAAATGTATGTGAACTGCCTACTCCACATACTGTTGCTTCTTCCTCAATCCTCCTCTATCAACGGACAACCTCTGCCTTCTCTGTCGTGTACCGACTCTGTGTACTAACTCTATGAACCAGCTCAATGAACTACCCTCTATTCGTGAACGATTCTATGTTTGTAGACTACCTCTGATTCATCGTACCATAGCTCCCCCTCCACGTACCTCTTGCGTAATTAATTATTATTCATACAAGAGATTCCTCCTCTGCGTACCAAGTCCTATGCGTGTTACTGCTCTCTTCTTAAATCCCTCGATGGAATTACTTCCATGTGAACCACTTTAGCCTTCTCAGTATTATTCTTCATGAACCACCTTTGGACTTTTCTGAAATCCGAGATCAAAAAGTTGTTCTAATGATATTGGATCTCCATAGTAATCAGCGGGATTAGTCATTCTCATATAGTCAAATATAACCACAAAAACAGCCAATCTAGGATTTAACAAATCTTCGATTCAGCCTCCACTGCATACCAATCCTTCATCCACTGCAAAATTCAAGCCACCCAAGAACCATTTTTCTTATCATTTCATGTACTTTATTTGTTCTTATGTAGTCGATCTTCTCTACTGACTTCAGACAATCCACATACCACACCGATTTCTATCGTGAACCATTTTCAGTTTCGTGAACCACTTTCATATACTATTCCTACATCTTGGTACACGTTCACATACCCTTCTTGGACATGGTACGTGATCCATGTCCTTGGATCATCATTTCTCATCCTTTTCCAATTTTATTAGCTATTATTCACATAAATTCCCAATTTTGAGGCCCTAAAATTTAGAAAACACTGGGAAATTGTGCCACCTTAAAAACATATATTCGGAAAACACAAACAATAATAATTCGTAGTTATCTGATATTATCAACAAACATAATCACACACAAAACATTCCAAGGGAACACCATGAGAGATTTTTCCCAACCATCTCCCCCTTTGGGTTTGTTGATAACTCTTCTAAAAAATGATTTTTATTATGATATCTTATTAAAGCTCCTTCCATATTCTAACATAATTCTCTTCGTGCAATTGAGATAATGATCACTGATTTACTCAACATGTAGTGTAATCCTTCATAAGCTATGATCAATGCGAGAAATAATAGTATAATAAAAATTTCCTCAATGAAAAACTTCTTGGCTAGTCATCAAATCCTGATACCATACAAATACATGGATACCATTGAACTTTATTCATCACAAACCTCATCCATCATGATATCTAATAATTGATCGATAACTTATTGAATCATCAAATTCATGGACCCCTATGTTATAACTCCTTTAACTAGCTTCATCTCAACTTCAACTCCCCCCATCTCTTTGATCCACTTAACAGATTATCCCCATGTATTTTTTTCCTCCAGAAATAGTCTCACTTTCTACACCTTTGTCAACGAAACCGAATGGAACTTATAGGTTGTCTTAGTTAGGGTAAAGAACATAAATAAGAATATTAGGGATAGATGCATCATTCCTTGGGCAGAGGGGGACCCACATGCACACTTTTTCAAGCACGAGAAGTCAAATGGACTCCAAAATCCAGTCTATACCTTTCAAATTACTCTTTGGGTAAGGCCTTTGTTAGAATATTTGCAACCTGTTGTTCTGTACACACATACTCCATCTTCACGAGCATTTTCTCCACCAAATCTTTGATAAAATGATATTTTTTCAGAATGTGCATTTTTTGGGAGTGATGGACTGGATTTTTCTAAGATTTATAGCACTTGAGTTATCACAATGGATTCTAATTGGAGATTTCACCTCAATTCCCATATCTTCAAGTTTCATCTTCATGTACAATAGTTCGATGTAGGCTTGAGTAGACACAATGTATTGAGATTCTGTGGTGTGTAATGATATTAAATCTTGATTCTTTCTTAACTAAGAAATAAAAAAACTACCATGATAAAAGGCACCTCCAGATATTGATTTTGTATCATCTGTTGAACCAGACTAATCCACATCTGTATATCCCAATAACCTTTTATGAGATTTGTCATTATATATTAGCCCCAAATACAATGTTCCCCTGATATATCGAAGAATTATTTTTACTACAATCAGGTGTTTCTCCTTGGGACTTATTTGATACCTCGCTGCTTGGCATGTGGAAAACACAATATCTGGCATTGTCACGGTCAAATACAACAGACTTCCAATGATTTTCTGGTATTCTGTGATATTACCTAACTTGCCTTCATCATCTCGTGGCTGTTTCAACAGGGTAGAAACCATAGTATTTACCTCGTTGAAATTATCCATTTCAAACCTTCTAAAAATATTCTTGGAATATTTATATTTAGAGATAAATGTTTCTTTCCATAATTGTGTCCCTTGTAATCAAAGGACAAAAGTTAGCTCCCCAATCATCAACAATTCGAACTATCTTTTCATGAATTCAAAAAAATGTCAGTATTATGCTTTATATGATCCACCAATGATTATTTCATCCACCTAAACCATCCCCATCATCCTTTTATTGTTTTCGTTGTTGAAATATAGATTGTACTCAACTCCACCATGCAGAAAACCGAGATTCTTTAGAAATTGATGAAGCCATGAATACCATGCTCTTGGTGCTGGCTTTAAACCATATAAAGCTTTATTTAGCCATAAAAATATATTGTCATCTTTATGATTGAGAAAACCATCTAGATTCTCTATGTAGACTTTTTCTTCCATTACTTCATTTATAAAGTTTGACATTACATCCATCTAGAAAACCATAAACATTCTTTTCATTTCTATATTCAGGAATAACCTGACTATCTCTAGCCTTGTAACATGTGCAAATGTCTCATCAACATCAACACCTTATATCTATGAGTACCCTTTGCACAAAATTCATGATTTATTTCAAATCACATCACAATATTCATTCATTTTGTTATGAAAGACCCATTTTTCCCTATGACATTATTTTCTTCTATTATCAAAACAATTCCTCATGTTTGATTAGTCCCAATTTGGTCAATCTCTTTATTCTCTACTTGAACCCTATTATCATCTACAGTTAATTCATCAAAGAATTTAGGCTCCACTTATGAAATATATGTTTATTTCTATAGAGAATTAATCATCATTGTCTGTACCAGTGCTATATGATCACTAATTATGTTTTTCCTATCAATTTCAACTCTTCTAGTTGGTCTCTATAAAGACAGTAGTTTGTTCTCATCATCTGAATCAACCTCTAGAACCAGAGCGTCTCTTGACCTTCTCATCACTTCATCACTATCCTATTGAGTTTGATCATGTATCTGCTGATTATTCTATTCATTCTTCACTATAGTAACATAATGACTTTCAACTATCTTTCTTGGCCTCTTAATGAATAATTTTTATGCTTTCCTCTTCTTTGAGTAGCCATGAAATACTCCTTCATCTCCATGATATTCAAACTTTATATGTTTCTCCTTATTGAGAATGAAACACTTACATCAAAAATTTGAACGTATTTCAATGATGTCTTTTTTCCATACCATAGATAATATGGAGAATTCTCTTATTTTGGGAATAATAAGGATCTATTTGATGTGTAGACTACTATCATCACTGCCTCTTTTAAAAACATCTCTTGATGATCTTTCTCTATGAGAATTATTCTAACAATTTTGTTCAACATTCAATTTCTTCTCTCAACTACCATATTCTTCGGTGGGGTTCAAACTGCTGAAACTTGATGCCTTATCCTGTGTTTCTCAAGATAATCTTCTACTTAGATGTTTGTGAATTTTGTTCCACTATCTGTTTGAATCGTTCGAATGTTCTAACCAAGCATATTTTCAGATTCTCGTCTATATCCTGTAATGTAGCTAAACCCTTCATATTTGTGGGTGATTATTGAAACTCATGTCATTATGCTAATGTCATCAAAGAATAGAATATAATAACTCCTCCCATCAATATCCCTTGAGAAAATTGGCCCATATACATCAATATGAACTAACTCAAGAAATTATGTTGACTTTTTCTTCTTTGGCATATATGTCTTTCAAATGATCTTCCTCAATTCATAGGAATAACATATATGAATACAATCACATGATATTATAGGGATATTTTGAGCTGTATCATATTTCACCAGATCTTCCAAGGAACCTTGGCTTATATGGTTAAGGAGATTATGTCATAACTTTTTCTCATCATCCATGGATAGAATGAACATATCTTCTTCTCCACTCACAAGGTAAAGATTCCCTTTCATACCCTTTCCTTACATCACAACATCACCATCCTTTTTCTTGATTATATATAATTTCTTAGAAAAGATTGCATCATGCCCTGAGTCACACAATTGACTTACACTATATAAGTTGTGACTAAGCCCCTCAACAACAAAAACATCTACTAGTCTAATGTCTTTTCCTCCAAACTCGGATTTTCCTGTACCAATATTTTTTTAACCCCTCATCTTTACCAAATATTATGATACGTTATTTAGCATATCTAATTCTAGTCCCTAGATCCTTATTTCCCATCATATGGGAAGTGAATCCACTATCAAGGATCCATATCCCTGTGACATTTGATGCCTTGAATGCAATTTATGCAACCACCACATGCTCAATACTTTTATTCTTGACCCAAATCTTTAATTTCATACCCTTCATGGAATGATAATATTGATATTTATCAATATGTAATGGCCCAACTTCGACTTATTGGGCTTCAAATAAATTTTGTATTTCCATCTCTCTTGATGAGACATTTTTCGACTTCTTATGAACAAATTCAGTATTCCATAGAACATTCCTCTCCATTGTTTATGTAAAATATCTCGTGATATGCCTGAATCCTTTACACGTAAAAAAATACCATCAGATGAGGATCTGGAATTTTTATCTCTACAAGACCACCTTTGCTGTTCTTTTTCCCCTTGGTACCTCTTTTCAGGGGAACATAAATTTTTAGATTGCCCCATCTTACCCCAATAATAGAATATTATGTGAGGTACATTCCTGTGTTTAAATGATGAAAAACTAGTTATGTCATGGATTCTTTGATACTATTGATTCTGCTTTTATACACAAATCAATATTTAATCTTGGATTGGGTGTTTGTTGTCTAACTTGAACCATGACTGGTTACTATTTTAGATCAATCCTTATACCAGCCTTATCATTCAGAATTGGTTGTTTTTACTATTCTAATGGAATAATCTTCTCAAATATCATATTCTTTGTTTCTTGTATGATATTCTTTACTAACAGTTTTTCCTGATCTTCAATTCTTCATCACAGACTAAAAACATCCTCTATTATTCGTTCGATATGTTTGATTTGATATTTTTCTGATTTCAGTTAAACTATCAATTTCTATTTTCTATTCATCAATTTTGATTTTGTATTAAACCACCTTTTCAGATATTTTGGCATTGAAGAACTAAAATTTTCAATTTCTACATTTAACTCAAGATTCTATTCTTCATACTTTTGAATAAACAGTTTGGCATCACGAACAACTCTGCTATGTTTCTTTGTTTTGGATATAAAAATATCTACCTCTTCAAGGGAAGCTTCTAATTCAATCTAAATATCATCTCTTCCTTAAATTTCTCCTTCTTATTTTTCACATTACTCTCTTGTTAATTAATTTCTAACAACTACAACCAAAGAATCTATTTTATGATCCTTACAATCCTCAAGATCTTCAGCCTCATATTCTTTTGAACTTTCATCCTCTCTTGAAATCAAATTCTTCTTTTGGTATAACTTTTTCCTAGTACATCCTCTTCCTTTTTCATTTGATGAATACTTATATTGGTTAATTTTATCATTTTCTTCATTATCATCATCATACTTCTTAATAAATTTTGCTACAAAATGTCAAATATTTGTACAATGAAAGCATAAAAATGGAATTTTACCTTTGAACCTCCATTTTAACCTTTGCAGATTAGAGGAGAGGAATGAAATGACATTATTCATATTTTCCTCATCAGGACTATCTTCAATAGAGATATTATTTATGGATTTGAATGAAACATACTAAGATTTACACTTTTCTACTAGATCATTATCATCTTTTCTCATTTCATACACTATAAGGGTATTGTGCAGGTTATCTAGTGTAATCACTTTTGGGTCGTTGTTTTCCAATACAGAAACATTCAGATTAAACCATAGTGGAAGTTTCTTCAAGATGCATTTCACAATATTTATATCGTCAATTAATTATCCGAGATACTGTATGTATTCTACATTAATATTTATCCCATAAAAGAATTCATCACCAGTCTCATTGGGATTCATTATAAGATCCCCATACTTGTTCCATAAAACCTGTATCTTTGCTTCTCAGAATTATGATTCGCCCTCATAAACGTTGAATAATTTTTCCCAAATTTAATGTGATGATTTAAATGATATCATCTTTGTTTAAATTTCATTTTATATTGATCCCCCTAATGCATTGATCCCTTTATCATCAATATATAATTCATTTCTTTTAGCTACGAATAAAACACCGCTATTAATTTTAGCAGATATTACATGCATAGCTACTATGAAGACATCTATCCCTACGGATTGGAAGTAGTGTTGCATCCGATTCTTCAAAAGTTGAAAATGGTTTCTGTCAAAGATCAAAATTACTTTATGATCGACCACCACCATTTCATTTTATTGGGAAGAGAACCACTTATTTTCAACATTTCATCTGATACCAATTGTTAGGTTCACTAGGTCGAATACACAAAGAGGTGTGGTTGAATTAGGGTATGATAGATTAAAACATTCCTCCATTAAAACCTTTTTGTTGTTGTTAGATAAAACTAAATTCTCTCTTCCTCTCATATAAATATATGAACATATATGAAATCATGCACAGTACACATCGATTTTTACTTGGTCCACCCTCACTGGGCTATGTCCAAGGATCATACAATGACAATATGTCGATGTACCATATTCACTAAGGCTAAATAAAAACAATGAGTACAATTTCTAGGCTAGATCTTGTATGCCTCAGCTCACTACCTTTAAAATAATTAGGGTTTGCTCACTGTATTCCCAAGGGTCACTCCTTATGCCTCTTTATTTGGATCTATGTTGGTGAAAAGGGTTACTATCTTTTTCTTCCTTCGCTCACTTCTCATGGAAAGGAATCTTCACACAGTTTATCGACTTGTAGGTCAATCACAATTTATGGACATGTAGTTCCCTTCATTTCCATGGATTTATACATCTGCAACTATAGGTCAATGCTCTATTGAAGTTCTTTTTTCACCCACAGATGAAGTCAACCTTCCCGAGTACTACTAGGTACCAAAAAATCCTTCCACAAACTGATTTGAATCTTTTTCAAGCTTCCATGTTTGTTTTGAGAACCAAATGACTCTTCTACATACTATATACCGGGAAAGGAATGAAAACCTCATGCACTACATATTATTGTTTCTTTCAAGAACCTCCTATATCTGTGGACTGCCACTGCCTTCGCTGTCGCGTACCGACTCCATGAACCTCCTCAGTGAACTGCCCTCTGTCCGCAAACTGTTCTCTATTCGCAGACTTCATTTGCTTCCATATATCAGATCTCCCCCTCTACATACTACTTTGGGAATTCTGTATTTTTCATACCGGATATTCCACCTCCGCATACAGAGTCCTATGAGAGTTACTTATCTCTTCTTAAATCCCTTGGAGAAATTTCTTATGCGTAAACCACTTTAGCCATATTGGGCATATTCTTTATGAACCATCTTCAGAGTTTTCTGAAATTCCAGATCAAAAAAAATGTTCTAATTATATTTGATCTCTATAGTAATTGGTGGGATGGAAAATTCTTATATAGGCAATGATATCCACAAAAAATTTCCAATCCAATATTTACCAAATCTTCGATTCAGCCTCCACCGCATACCAATCCTTTAGCCGTCGCGTACCGCGACCCACCCAAGAACCATTTTTCTTATCTAGTCCACATACTTTCTTTGTTCCTATGTAGTCTATCATCTCCCCAAACTTCATGCCATCCACATACCGCACCAAATTTTTCTGCGAACCATTTTCAGTTTTGCGAACCGCTTTCGCGTACTATTCCCACTGACTGGTATGTGGCCACATACCCTTCCTGAATATAGTATGCAATTTATGTCATGGGCTCCACCTTTCTCTTCCTATTCATATTTTTTTTCCATTCTTCAAAAAAAATAAAAATATTTAGGCACAAAATTTTGGCAAACATTGGAAAACCATGCCACCTTAAAAAATTGCCATCTTCAAGCACTGACCATACTCATTTGTAGTCATATAGATTTGCCAACAAACACAATCACACCCAAAACATTTCAAGGTAACACCTTGAGGGGTTTTTGTCTAACATAAAACATGAAATGTTTTTCATGAGAAATCATCACAAAATTTATCTTGACTTCTTCTTTTCTATTACCCATCCTTAAACCCTATGAAATACATTTTTGACCACCGGATGAGTGAAAAAAATAGTAAGAAACAGAAAAATAAGTAAATAAATTATTAATCCAGAAATAATTATAAATATTTGAAACCAATTTCACATGGAAATACTTCTAACACATATGTATCATAAAGTTACACTATGAAAACAATGGGTTTCTATTAAACATAGAAAACATGAATAAAAACAAAATTGATTCTTGGGGAATTTATTAATTAAGATTTAAACCCTCATTAAAACCACATAATTTGTAACCCTCATGGCCACCTTATAATGTATCCATTAATACTACCTTATAATGTAACCATCATAGATACCTTATGGTGTAACCATTGTAGTTACACATGGAGTAGCCTTATGGTCGACCACCAACATAAACATACGCAAGGCATTGGAGAGAGATATAGGTTCCACCCATAATCATAAGAAATTACAAAGAACTAGAACATAATCATAAAATAATAATTCTTTTATAAAACCATTCCTTCAAATTGTATAAAAATATAAATTTAAACAAGGACTTTTAATAAAAAGTCGCTTACCTAGGATTCTTCTTAGTTAAAATGTTTTCAAACCTCATGTATAATGATTAAAAAGAAGTATTAATATATTTTAGAACAATATTAATTTTTATAATTACTTATATGATCTTCAAATAACATATTTCTATAGATTTAATAATAATATTTTGTTATTTTCCTTATTTCAGGTGCATTTAATTCATTGTTTCAATTGTTGGTTCATTGTGCATTTTATTTTTGATTGGATGAATAAATCTAGAAGTGGAATGAAATTGTATTAATATGATTCTAAAATTTTAAATTATACAATATATCATTTTTTTATTATATGATAATGAATAATTAGATAAAATATTATTGAAGATCATTTAATTAATTTTGGTGGTTTTTTCGACAACCAATATATTATATCATATTATTAAATATAATGTTTATATATAAGATTAACATTATTAAATAACTTATAATATGTTTAATGATATTTTATTTAACCATTATAATTTATTTATGACCATTTTTTAGGAAATAATGGAAAATGAAAGTGTATTGTCCATGATTTTGTAAATCAGCACATCACCGACGATGTTCTCATTTTTAAAATAATATGTAGAGGGGAATGAGTTAGATGAAGAATATTTTCATCAACATGATAAAATTTCATTATAGATAAGTTAATAGATTTTTCATTCCAATTGGATAATGGGCTGCAAGGAGAGAATAAAAAAATAAAAGTAACTGAATTGAAAATAAAAAAAGGATTTTACCTCTTGAATTCTCCTCTGTGAGAACCTCCATAAGAAACATGGATTTGGAAGTTTGGTGGGACCAGAATGCCTTGTGTGTGGGTAAGTTTATTGGGAAGGTAATTGGGAATAAATAAAGAATGCTACAAGGCTTTGAGGTGTGAGGAGAATAGGTGGTGGAGGTTGTATATATAGTGGAGGAGAGGGGAGTTTTCTAATTATTATATTCACTAGTTTATTATTTTCATTAATGACTATGAATGGTTTCAGAATTATCACAAAATATACCAAAATAATGAAAGAATGTTTTATATTATTGAATTATATCATCCTTACATCATCTATGACTCTATGATTCATGAATTTGTTAAATACTGTAAATTATCATATTTCTCTATTCACAAAAAATTCAACAATTTTAGAAAAATAACAAAATTTACCATAACTATTTTTTAACATTTATAATTAAAAAATGAACCCAATTTGTTGAAAATAATTTTCTAAATATGAGAAATTTAATTTTTAATTAAAATCAAAATTACTCTCAAAATACTATTTATAAAACTATGGATGATTTTATAACATTTTAAGAAATTAATTAATATCTCATAAAATTATCTTATCTTAAAAATAAAATAACAATAAATTTATAAATAAATTTTATAAAGATAAATTTTCTTTATTATCATTATTTTAATAAAAACATTGTAAATAAAAATTTATGTGTCCCAAAAATACGAACACATAATTTATCATTTTAAAAATATTTATTTACATATTCAATGATATAAATTTATCATATTTTCAATTTTAATCTGCATAATGATTTTTCATAATTTTAATGGTGAGGTTACTTATCTATTGGATAGATTATTGTTCTTTATGTTCATGTTACTATTCCAAGGGTCAGGTTACTATTCCATCAGTATAAATTCCTTAATTTCTATAAATTCCACTTATTTAATTTCATATTTATAATGAATTTTAATATTTAATTTCAGAATGGAAAGAATTATTTTATACGTACCTAGGTTCTTACATTCTCCCCAACTTATGAAAATTACGTCTTCATAATTTTTATTCACTTATTAAAAAATTGGGGATACCTTTACCTCATAGCATTTTTAAATTCCTATGTTTCTTCTACAACCATGTAGTTTCTAAAAAAACTCTAACCTGGTGAATTTCCTTTTTCCAAAATACTTTCTCTCTATGATCAATAATATGAACATGGTTCTATTCATAATAAAGGTTCTCTTCTAGTTGAACTACATCTTAGCTCAAAACTTGAGAAAAATCCCACACATACATTCTTGACATCAAAACATGAAAAATAGTGTTTATATGAGATAAATTCAATGGAAAATATACTCGATAAGAAACTATTACATTTTTCTCTAGGATTTCAAATAGTTCGATGAACTATGGGCTTTTATTTCTTTCTTAAAAAAATATCATAACACTTTTCCAAGGAGATATTTTAATTAAAAATATAATCACCTACATAAAAAAATCATTTCTCATATTATTTAATATAAATTTTATTCTTTATCTTTGCTGTTCTCATGTGTTATTAGATCATCTTCACTTTCTTAGCCACTTCCTCTTATAATCAATGTTTTATCATTTAACTTTCCCCAATGTCATCCCAAAATGTTGGATTTTGACACTACACTCCATGTAGTGCCTCAAAGGTTTCCATATACATAGTGGAATAAAAACTATTAACATAAGAAATATAAAGTAAATAAATATATTGATTCTAACTTCATTGTTAATCCACTGAAAAATCATGTTACGTGTCTACTAAGTCTAAATTATTCAACCAGTCTTTTCATCATATAGGGGATGAATGGCTATTCTAAAATTTAATTCAGTTCCGAAAAACATTTGATGTTCTTTCCAAAAGTTCTTAAATGAGCATGAGATCATAGTCAAATATAATGGATTGAGGAACTCCATGAAACCTATAATATATTTTAGGCATAGTTGAGAACGTTAATCCAAATACATACTATGTAGAACAAGAAAGAAATTTGTATATTTAGTCAGTGGGTCAACAATAACCAAATGAAATCGTTACCTTGCGAATTATTTTGTAGTCCAACCGGGAAGTCCATAGATAATTTTCCCCATTTACACTCTGGAATTGTAAATGTATAAAGCATTCCCATTGAATTTTTTCACCCGGATTTAACTTATTAAATATTAAAATATTTCATGTTAAGATTTAAAATGACACTTTTCATACCATTGAACCAGTAAGTCTCTTGAAGGTATCTATACATCTTAGTGCTTCCAGGATAAAATGAAAATGGTGAACTATGAGCTTCACATAAAAATAAGTTTCTCAGCTAAGGATCAAGAGAAATACATAATCTCTCCCAAAATATAAAAATAGAATCTTTATCAACATTAAATTATAAAAACTTACCCTTTTCACCAATTATTAATTTGTTTTGTAACTCATGGTCTTCATTTTTCTCTTTCTTTATACTATCTGACAAAGATGACTACACTAAAACCTAAAACAAAAAATTAAAATTTATTCCACCAACAACTTCCAAGAAAAAATTCATCCAATCATAAACCAAGTGTCTATGTTCCTAATGTTACAGTGTTAATGATTTATTATGTTTTCCACTCAAGGAATATCTAACTTTTTTTCTTTTCCATGATGGTAATTTATAATGAAATCATAATCTTTTATTAGTTCAATCCATCTTTTCTGCCTCATGCTCAATGGGTTTTGAGTAAATATATACATTAATCATTTCTGTTCAATATAAATTTCACATTTGGATACATATAAATAATTTATTAAATTTTTTAATGTGAAATCCACAATAGCTAATTCCAAATCATGTCTGGGATAATCAAACTCATGAATTTTTTGTAGTCTTGAAGCATAAGAAATTACCTAATCATTATAAATCTGAACACAATAAGTTCCCTTAAAATAACCATCATTGTAAATGAAAAAATAACTATTTCTAGAAGGTAGCACCCAAACCAGAGCATTCACAAATATTTTTATTAGTTCCTTAAAAAATCATGTTAATCAATCTGAATAAATTTAAACCCTTATGTGTTAACATACTTAGTGGTCTAGATACCGATTCAATGTTTTTAAAAAACCATCATTAATAAATGGATAATACAATAAAATCATAAATCTCAGTTACATTTTTATTTATTGATCAATCCTCATCAGCATTTTCTTGGTGGGACCAGTTATTATACCATCCTTATTTATAATGTGTTCAAGAAAAAAAATATATTATAAACAAAAATCATTTTTTATAAATTATCCATATAACTTCATTTCTTTTATAGTCTACAAGAAAATCACTAATTTTTTTCTTTAACTTAAATTTTTTTGAAAAGACCAAAATATCATCAATTAAAATTAATAAAACATATCTAAAAATTTGTAGAAAATTATATTCATAAGATCTGTAAATATAGCTGGTACATTTTTCAAACCAATGGGAATAAAAAAAATCATAATTATGATATCTAGTACGAACTGTGGTTTTTAGAATTCTATATTCCTTCACATAACACTGATGGTTCCCAGAGCTGAAATAAATATTGAAAAAATACTGAGCTCCATGGAGCTGATCAAATAAGTCATTGATGTGATGAAATGGGTAGTTATTCCAAAAAGTAATGTAATTATATGATCCATAATAATCTCAAAGCATACTGGAATAATTTTTATTTTTAACAAATAAAATAAGATCACCCCATGGTGATGTGGTTGGATGAATAAATATGTTTTCATGCAACTCCTCCAACTAAATTTTTAATTCAGGAAATTCCACAAGATCCATTCAATAAAGGGTTTAAAAATTGAATTCGCATCAGGAACTATATTAATATTAAATTAAACATCTTGATTAGATATAACACTGGGCAGCTCATTATAAAAAACATCAAGGTATTAATTTACTATTGGAAAATCATTAATATGAATAGTTTTCTTCTTTTCAACAATATAAACATGCTAAATTTTATTTCCATCACTTCATGGGTTTTCAACTTCCTACTATGTTATCAATGAAATGGTTTACTTATTATATACAAATTGAAACAATTTTTATGAAAAAACTATTTATCTTAAAAATAAATATGAGCATGATAAAAAGAAATCCATTCCATACCCAGAATAACATCAATCTCTACTAAGGTATGAAAAACAAGTTTTGTAGGTAAAGACATTCCATAGCTAGCAACAACAAGATTATTATAATGTCATTTTTCAAAATATTTTTCACTAGTGTTTTAAAAATATTCTACTATTTGAATTATTATGGTGAAATTTTCAATTTACCAAAAAATTCCATAGAAATAAAGCAACGTGTAAACCTCGTATTAATCAATACAATAACAAAATCTGGGTAAACAAACAATGTACATGATACCACCTCATTGGATACCCCCCAAAAAATACGAATTAGTCATAAAGGATTTAACTATACATTTATTCATGTAATATGTTTCATTTCTCTCATTCACATCTTTCATGGGGCATGTATTTTCTAATGACCCATTTCACCACATTGAAAACACTTTACAGTTTTTTTATCTTGATTAAATATACCATCACTATGATCTTTTTAATTGTGATCTAGGTCTATATGTACAAAAATATCATATTGGAAACACTTCACTAGATTTTTAAGGCATTCCCTAAGATGTTTTATACCACACAACACAAAAATAGGAAACATAATTTTCTAACCATTATATTTTTAAGATTGACTATTACCTATTACATTCTAACTAGACCTCATATTATGCTTGTCTTAAATATGAATATGATCATCATTAATCTCTATTTCTACCCTCTGACCACATAAAAGATGTTTCTCATAACTTTTTAACTCACAAGAGGACAAATAAATTTGGTATATTGGCTTCAATCCAAAGTAAAAAGTATTTATTTTTCTAGCAATATCTTGAATAAAAAATAGAGTGTACCTTTTCAAATTAATGAAGTATTATTCATACACAACCACTGAATCCTACACCTTTGGTTTCAATTCATGGAAGTTATTTTTCATAATAATTCAAATAACCTTAAAAAATATTTTCTGAAGAATTAACTCTTAAATTCATCCTATTCCAAGGCATTAATATTTTCTTTATCTCTGATATTCATGACCATTGACCACTATTGGTTAGCTTCATATTCAAAAAAGTAAATATAAAGACTAACATTATGATTAATTGAATACCCTATGACGTCAAATATCTTTTTAAGGGATTTAATACATCCTTTAATGCCACTAGGTTAGTAGGGCCACTGAAATAAGGGGGGTTTGCCTCATTAAAATTTCCACTATTGTCATTTACCATTATGATAGCTCTGGTTGTTCTCTTAAATACATTCCAACTCCTTTTATATCATATTTCAACTTATCCATTACTATTATATACTTATTGGTTCTAACTCACACTATTCTAGGTTGCAGATTTAGGAAAATATCAATCTCTCAGTGGCTTCCTATTTCAGCTTCCCAATTTCTTATACTGAATACCATTCTAAACAAAAAATATCATTGATGAAGAAATATTGTAATCCTTAAATTATATAAAATTTCCATGTATCCATAAGGTAAAATTCATTTATCATATTCTAATTAACATCTTTGTAACTCATAATGTTATCTAAAATGTACTCTAATACCAACTATAAATATAGTTCCTTAAACATTAATAATGTTGTTAATTAAACTAGAATACATAAATTACATTCCTGGAGATATTTTTAGTTTAGAGTTTTAGTGAATTTGGACATAATTTAAAAATATCAACCCATAATAATTCAATTTGGGTAATAATAAATTAGTATACATTTATTCTATATTACAAAGATTTTTTTATAAAACATGAAATATTTTCATTAAAAATATTGACAACATTCATCTTGGATTCTTAGTTTCTCTTACACATCCTTAATCCTTGTGAAAAAATTTTATAATACGGGATGAGCTCAAAAATATCAGTAAGAAACATAAAAAAGTAAATAAACCATTATTACATGTTTATATAAAATAACATGAATTTATCTTCACAAAGACATTTTTCTCGCCCAAAAGTATCATAATGTTACTTTGAAAAAATAAGAGGTTTCCAAAAAACATAAAAAACATGAATAAAAGAATATATGAATAATATGTAATTACTTCATTATGATTGAAACCAACACATCTACTATATGATTTTTAACCCCCATGACTACCTTATAATGTTGCTCTTACAATTTCCTTGTAATGTAACCATCATGGTTAACTTATTGTGTAACCATCACAGTTACACTTGAAGTAACTATATGGTCGACCTCTGACATAAATATATCCAATTAATTGGATGGATATATATTTCCTACCATTCATCATAAAAAATTCCCAAAAACCATAATATAATCATAAACTAAAATTCACTTTTATAATACTAATCCTTTGAATTTTGTAAAAATAGAAATTTGGTAGATGATTTTAAAGGAAAACTATCTTACCTCAGGTTCATCCTTCATAAAACATTTTCCAAAATCATGTATATTGGTTTAAATAGTGTTATTAATATATTATAGACCCATATTCAAATTTATAATTACTTATAATATATTCTTATAACATCTTTCCTCCATTTAATAATAATGTTTTTTATTTTTATTGTTTGGCGTGCATTTTTTTCATGATTTCAATGGTTGGTTCATTATGGATTTTCATTTCCAATGTATGAAAACATCATAAGTGTAATGAAATTGTATTAATATTTTCCCAAAATTTAAAATTATACCATGTATCATTTTGGTTTCTGATATGAGTATGAATCAATAGATAAAACATTAATGAAAATGATTTAATTTATTTTTTCAGTTTTTATGACCATCATGAACATATATCATTTTATTCAATATCATGTTTATATATTGGTTCCAAAACATTAAATAACATATTTTATGTATAATAAAATATGATATTACCATATTAATGGCGGTAAATCAGCACATCATGGGAAATGTTCTAATTTTTTGAATAAAAGGGAGAGGAGAAGATATTTGATGATTAATTTTCCACAAACATGATAACTTTCCAAACATATAAGATATAACATTTTTCATTTCACATGGATAAGGAGAGGTGAGGATATAATAAAAAAATAATATTAATTGAAAATAGAATAAATAAAACTAAAGAGGATTTTTCCTCTTGAATTATTTTCATTGAGAACCTCTTTAAAGAACATGGCTTTTCCTTTTTTTTTGAGATAAGTAGGTATTTCATTTGGGGAAGAGGCTTGTGAAGGAAATTTTGAAGAAATTAAGTAAGATAAAATTATTTGAGGTGTGAGGGAAGAGGTGGTGAGGGTTCATAATTATAGTGGAGAATAGGGGGGTTTCTAAAAATTATATTCATTAGTTTATAATTTTTGATCAAAAATATGAATATTATGAGAATTATCACTAAATATAATAAAATAATGAAGAAAAGTTTGATAATTTGGTCTTACATCATCCTTACATCACCATTGTCTCAATAATTAATGAATTTGTCAAATACAGTAAATTACTAGATTTATCTATTCACAAAAAATTCAAATATATAAGAAAAAACTCACATTATTCATTTTTAAAAATTTAAAATTCAAAAATCTATTCCATTTTATGAAAATTATTTTTTAAATATGAGAAATTTTATTTTTAATCAAAATCATAATTTATTCTAAAACTACAAATCTTAAAACTATAACTTATTTTAAAACACTTTGAATAATTAATTAAGTTGTTATAAAAATATATCATACACATAGGACAATAAAATATTAATTTATTAATCTCTTTTATTAGTATGTGTTATGCCCCGACCCCAGTTACCCAGATTCGATGCATTATTTTAATACAATGGCCTGATTACAAGGAATCAAGTCCCAAAGGACAGGTCAGTTTAGCAGTCTTGGAAAGTAGATTACATAAATGAATGTTACATTACACTTCATAACATACAAAACAATGTAAATAATCCTTTATGAATGCCATTATTCACTTGTCTTAACCCTGCATATCAATCATAATACACTTCGTGGAATCCTGGGAAAAATAAAACATAGAAAGGTGTGACCTCAAACGCTCAGTAAGGTTATGAAATTCAATGGAAACTTTCATAAATAAGAATAAACATTTAAGGAAATTTATAACTAAAACAAAATCATTTTAAACATGAACTTCATCATAATATGGAAAAAATAAGATGAAATAATTCCATTTACTAATTCACATGGATATTCTACTAGTCGAATAATCACATGCAATATCACTAACCACATTCATAATGATATAATGCATAATGCCAAACTATAATAATCACATAGCCAAGGCCTCATGCTAAGACTACAAATAAGAATTTGTCAAGGCATCGTGCCAAGACACTAGTTTGTCTCATGAGACCTACCGATGCATCAAGGAGCTATAGCGGGCTCTACCCGTCACTTACTAAGTCCAATGCATTCCTCGTATGAATAGGTTTAAACATAACATAAACATTCATATTAAAACTAGCATACAAAATGTCAACACTTTCTCCATAAACCATGAATGGTATAAAAATAACACATCCACAGTCAAACATATCACAAAACCTTCAATGGAAGTTTTGTATTATAAATCAACTTCAAATATGCTTAAAATCCATCGAATGATGTTGACATAGATGAAAATGATGAGTAAATTTTTTTGAGAGAAATAACCTTTTTGTAAACTAATTTAAAAGTCACACATTTATAAAGGAATTAATTTAAAAGATATTTTTGAACCAAAGTGTCCCATAACACTTTGAAGCTTTTGATAAGAATTATCATTTCAAAACATTCATTTCCATACAAATAAATCATTCAAATCATTTTGAAAACATGTACATTAAATAAAAAGATTTAGAAAGAAAAATCTTTAAAACATTTGAAATTCTGATCTTGATAAATAATACCTTATAAAATCCTTAAAATATTTAATTTGAAATCATTTTTATGAAAAATGGACATGGATGATAAAAATGTCCCAGTAAATACTTACACATAAACATTCTCGGATAATAATGAGATTCAGGAATTAACCCTTACCAATTTGGTAACTGACGAATCATAGAACCCATGAAAGAGGTATCATATAATGAATATGTAAATACACATAAATTAATGTTTATTACACAAATACTACAATTATGGGCAGTATATACACCATACAAAAGTTAATAGTGGCAATATGGCATGAATCACACTGGAATAAGGAGTGAGATGAAAACATCAAACCTTGTACTTTTACTTGGTTAGGGGTAGGTTAGCCTCCCGTATAATGGTGAAATAATTGTAATTAAATTATAAAAGAATCATATACATTAATATGATATCATATATGATCTTTTAACATTGCTTTGTCAATAATATCTTAGTATTATCGTTGTTTCAGGTGTTAACTTACTCGTATATGTTTTGTTACATAAGCCGTGTTTGTTATGGATAGGTTGTATCTTATTCATATACAAAATGATATCAAGTCCTTAAACATTATTTTTAATCATCGAATTATAATTATACTTGAATGGACATGATGGAGAATGAATCTCATCGCGTTCGTGGAGACGATAGTCTATAAGTACGCATGATCGACAATATCATTCTTTTGATATTAAAATAACATATAAATGGATGTTATATCATATATACATAATTACTATCTTGTTATATTTATTATTTACATGATTTACACATCATTATTATACCCATAAAAATAATAATTTATTGAATAACAATTACACCACGACATGGAGACGGTAAGCCGTACGTACACACGAATGGGGACATGTCATTCAAAGGATGGATAGAATACTGAATATGGTTGAACCATAATTATAATAACATCACAATATATATAATATACTGGAGTTATTATTTTATAATGGTAATAACAAAGAAAAAAGAAGATGGAGAATAAAGAAACTTGAAAGATAGTGGTGAAAACATTACCTCTTTTTTGGGTTCTTCCTTTTGATTTGATCAAAAGTGGTCTTAGGTTGGATTTATGATCAAAATAAGGCCTCTAGGATTAAGTGAGAGAAGTTGGGAGGATATTTTATCAGGGTATGGTCGATCAAAATAGCTTTCATGGTGTGAATTAGTGAGAAGGGGGAGTGCCCTTTTATAAGAGGGGTGAGCGGCACCTATGGAAAAGCTAGAAATATTTTTTTATAATAAATTAAAATTCTATTTCTATTGCTCCAAAGTGGATTATTTAAACGATAAGGTGGGTATAGGTCGAAAACGACTCAACCAATAGGTTTTAGACAGGTTTGGGTCACTATATTAACCTTATTTTTTTGTTTTATCTCTTAGTTAATTAGTTTAACATTTACCATGTCACTTTGTGTTTTTATATTATATAGTTAATAAACATACTATATATATATAATAGACCAAATATTGGTAAATTAATGATAAAAATCTAATGATATAAGTCTCTTGTCCGAACCTTAGATTTTTATGAATTTAATATCAATTAATAATATAATATTTGTTTTAAAAACTATTTTATATGAATTTTGACACAATTCAATAATTGATTTTTGTGAAAGTCTTGACAACATTAGTAATTCAAACCAAATTCATTTAAGCAATACTATAATGTCATATTATGCAATAAAATTCATGGATGTCATAAAAAATTTCAAATTGTATTAATTTTAACATTTATAATACCAATTATTTGATTCTTTAATTAATAATGAAAATACTGCATCATTATTCTGTCATAAATAATACTAATTATTAAATGTCCAAATTTTTTAAATAAAATACCATTATGTATTAAAATTATTTATCTTTCTAATTCATATTTATAGTTTAAAATCCAACATATATAACCCTTTTTAAAAATTTTATATCTAAAAGATATATGCTTATGTTATTTTTGTATTTATTTTTACATAATTAATATAAAGTGTCATTATCACTTTCAAGTGGCTCCATGGGGTCCCAATGTCATCCCAAAGATGATAATGGTTGGACATGTCTCACCCAATAAGTTTTGGACACGTTTTAGGGTAATTTATTTTTATTATAATATTATTTTTCACCCTTATTTACAGGATTTACCCTTTAACCATGGTAAATAAAATATTTACCGAATTAATTATTCAAAATGTCTAAAAATAAAAGTTATATATTTACACAATATGAATTTCCTGATTCCAAATATGGAATCCATTTTTCCAAATTCAAAACACATAAGTGGAATAAATTAATTTAAAATTAATTCCAGCTGTCCAAACAAAAAGCGTGTTTTTAAGATATAATAACAATCAAAAGATTGACACTTGTTTATGTCCGGTTTAATAATGAAATTATTTACAATGAAAAAAATTGTATTAAAGGGTAAAAATTTAATCTAAATATACTTTAAAACCACTCAAATTCATAATTTATTACTATTAATTATTTTGAATAAAAATATTGTTTTTAATTAAAATTTAGTAATTTTCAATATTCATCAAAAATAAAAGTTATCCGAAAAGTACCAAAATTTTACCCTAAGATAAATTCGTTATTCCGAATCCGAAAATGAAGTCAATTTTGAGATGTAAAATTTATTAAATTTCAAAATGTTGGTATTACTATTCATAACAGCTAGTTTTATTGGTTGCGATAGGTGTTAGAACTCAACGTTGCGTACGACACACACTACTGTTTTATTCAAAGAGAAGCGTACCATGGAAGCTTGGGGTGTTTCATTATAAATTTTCTATGTCCCCATTTTAAAAAATAAAATTATTTAGTCAAATTGAATATATAAAAGTTTAAAATATTGGATTTAAAAAGGGTTCACTATTAAAAGTTGGTAAAAGTGCATTTTTGAAAAATACTTCTTTTATCTGAAAAAAATGAATTTGTTCTTACATTATGTCTATAAAACTTATAATATGGTTTCTAAAATTATATGTATTATATAAAGTTCAAAATTTAGTTAATATTATTCATAACCTCTTTTGAATGGCTTGTTTGGTAAGTCATGGTGCCCATGAACTCGGTGTTGCGTGTAGTTCAAGTTATTGAATTATTTTGAAGAAGTAACACAATATGAAATCATGGGGTGTTACATTATTCCCTCCTTCAATAAATTACGTTCTCGAAATTTGATATTTTTTCGAAAATAAAGGTTGAAAATTGAAAATATCTATGTGGGAAAACCCACATCGGAGATTTGGTTAATAAAATTTAGTCTTAATAAGAGTAAAAGAAAAATGGAAAGGTCACCACCGAATTATGATCTCTATTAGGAGAAAATTTGTGGAAATTAGAGACATATAATTGGAGGAAATACATAAATATTTATAGGTAGTGATTGAGATCATCAATCACAAAAAAATTCAAAATTGAGGTCCTTAAATTCATCAATCTATGATGATTTAAAATACCATCAGTTCAACAAAACATAAGTTATTAGAATAACACATTTTTTATTTTTAGATTCCTTCAATAAAGTATAAGAATTAATTTCTTCATAGAATAAGATGAGGAGAAAAATATATATACTTGACAAGTGGAGTTCCATCCTTTAACTAATTTCTACCAGAAACTCATCTTTCACTCTAAAAGATAATAGAACTTAATTTTCTTTATATTTATCTTATTCGTTTGGGGTAAAAAAATGAATTTATAATTCATATAATAGAACTTCTTAAAATAATATACTTTATTTAATCCAGGCCATCTCGTGGGATAGTGGTAGGTGATACACCCTTGTCACCCATCAGTTGTGGGTTCAAGTCTCACAGCCTTGCCGGACGCGATAGGTTGTCGCCCGACCTACAGGTTGTCCTTTTTATATCAATCCAAAAATAATTTTCAGAAATGATTTAACCATAACAATTATATCAAATGTCAAATATAATATATTAAAACCTTTAGGCTTATCCAAATTACCTCTGTCCAAACTCACAGTCCAACATTTATAAGGAAGGTAAATATAATGAAGTTCTTTTTTTCACGTAATAACATTTGAATACCTTCATCATGTATTCATTTAAAATATGGTAACACCATGAATTTCTATAAAACCTTATTGATTACATTCATGCTCCTTTATTCCTTATATAATACTATATATTTTCCTTATATCCAAAAACTTTGAATATTATAACAATGATGAAATAAACAAACCATTAATCAGTGCCAAGGTAGTCAAGAATATCCAATATAATTTATCCAAATCAACCATCTCTTATTCCAAAATTACTACCTCAGTATCAAGACCATATTAAGGACTACCTTTCCTTAAACAATGAATTTTAAAAAGAAAATTAACTTGTTTTTGAGTCACTTTTCATAGTACCATATAATCTCAAATCCTCAATGAAATAGTACTATATTAAAATCCTTATTTATATCCATAATTCTTATAACCATTACATTGTTGATACAACACTCAAATGTAATCTTTCTTTAATAACAGCAGACAAACACTAGTCATTCCTCTTTGTCTGTGGTAGTATCATAACTTTATTATTATCCAATAGCATCATTTGGGGTATACTCTGATGATTTGAACATTGATTCGCGTAGTGTCCCCACTCCTTGAAGTTGAAGCATTATACATTGGAATCCTTTTTCTTACCCTCGCAATCACGAACGTGGTGTCTTTTTTCTCTACACTTATAAAAAACACCCATTCCTTTCAGGAAAGTTCCAGGGTGTTTCTATCCATAGTAATCACATATGGGAAAATTCTTTTTTTCCCTCTTCCCTGTATCCATCTTTCTCTCTTATATCCTTTTCTTCTCTTGCTTCCCTTCAAAGCCATAAGACTTAGAGGACTCTCTACTTATCTGATCTTTACATGATACTTTTTCTTTGAATGATGATAATATGTGGGAGACTATTTCCCTTATAAATAATGGCTTAATACCATGAAATATATGATCCCTCTTACTCTTTGGATCATACGTATTGCTGGAGTTCTCATTCATTCTACTGGGAGCCATTTCTAAAAAATGGCATACACTAGATTAGTTTATGAATATGAATAACTAAACCCAAACTTGTAAAACACTTAACATAAATTAAATAGTTTATTGATATAATCCATAATCATAAAAATTTCCCCGTTGAGGAAGTATATACTCATAAACCCTTCATAATTGTTTTTAAAGAAAATGAGAATTATCCTAAGAATATCCCCTTGGAGTGTCATAACAAAGAGTGCAACAAGGCCCACTGTCATTCACCAGTTCCCATTCGAGTCTAGATCAAAGCAGTGATTTCGGGTTTTACCCCTAGGTACATCTGTGCCAGAGCCGCCTCTACCTGCTCGTATCCAGACAGGGATGTATTGCTTGGAAAACTCCCAAAATCACTACAATACCAAAATTTTAGTAAGTTATTTTATACTAATCCTCAAAGTCTATCTTAGGGCTATGTGCTCTAATCAGAGTTTATCTAAATCTAGATACCAAGGTTATTTCTAAACTTCCTCTGATACCAACTGTAATGCCCCGAACCCAGTTACCAAGAGTCGGTGCATTATTTTAATACATTGGCATGATTACAAGGAATCAAGTCCCGAAGGACCGATCATTTTAGCAGTCTTGGAAAGTAAATTACATACAAGAATGTTACATTATACTTCATAAAATAGAAAACAACATATATAATCCTTTATGAATGCCATTATTCCCTTGTCTTAACCCTGCAAATCAATCACAATACACTTCTTGTAATCCTGGGAAAAATAAAACTTATAAAAGGGTGAGGTCAAACACTCAGTAAGCGTAAGAAATACAGCAGAAACTTTCATAAATAAGCATAAATATTTAAGGAAATGTATAAAAAAAATAAAATCCTTTTAAACTTGATCTTAATTATAATATAAAAAAATAAAATAAAATAATTCCATTTAATTATTCACTTGTATATTCTACTAGTCGAATAATCACATGCAATATCACTAACCACTTTCATAATGATGGAATGTATAATGCTAGACTATCATAACCATGTAGCCAAGGCCTCGTGCCAAGACTACAAATAAGATTTTGTAAAGGCCTCGTGCCAAGACTAAAAATAATATTTTGTCAAGGCCTTGGGCCAAGACCCTAGTTTGTCTCATGAGACCTACCGATTAATCGAGGAGCTATAGCCATCTCCACCCGTTACTTACTAAGTCCAATGCATTCCTCATATGAATAGGTTTAAAAATTACATAAACATTCATATTAAAACTAGCATACTAAATGTCAATACTTTCTCCATAAACCATTAATGGTATAAAAATTACACATCCACATTCAGACATATTACAAAACCATCATTGGATGTTTTTTATAATAAATCAACTTCAAATAAGCTTAAAATCCATCAAAGGATGTTAACATAGATGAAAATGAAGAGTAAATAATTTTTTGAGAAATATCATTTTTGTAAAATCATTTAAAAGCCACACATTTATAAAGGAAGTAATTTAAAAGTGATTTTTGAATCAAAGTATCTCATACCACATTACAACTTTTGAAAAAAATTATCATTTAAAAACATTCATGTCCATATAAATAAATCATTAAAATCATTTTGAAAACATGGACATTAATTAAAATGATTTAGAAAGATAAATCTTTATAACATTTGAAATTATGATCTTGATAAAGAGTACCTTTCAAAATCCTTAAAATCTTCATTTTGAAATAATTTTTATGAAAAATGGACATGGATGATAAAAATGTCTCAGTAAATACTTACACAAAAACAATCTCGAATAATAATGAGATTGAGGAATTAACCGCTACCAATTTGGTAACTTATGAATCATACAACCCATGAAAGAGGTATCATACAATGAATATGTAAATACAAATAAATCAATTTTTATTACACAAATAATACAATTATGGACAGTACATACACCACAGAAATTGTAATTGTGGTAATATGGAATGAATCTCACAGGAATAAAGAGTGAGATGAAAACCCCTTACCATGTAATTTTCCTTGGTTGGGGGTAGGTTAACCTCTTGTATAATGGTGAAAAAATTGTTATTAAATTATTCAAGAATCATATACATTAATATGATTTCATATATGTTCTTTTAACATTTCTTTGTTAATAATCTCTTAGTATTATCGTCGTTTTGGGTGTTAACTTACTCATATATGTTTTGTTACATAAGCCGTATTTTTTATGAATAGGTTGTATCTTATTCATATACAGAATTATATCAAATCCATAAACATTATTTTTATTAATCGAATGATAATTATACTTGAATGGACACGATGGTGAATGAATCTCATCGCCTTCATGGAGACGGTAGTCTGTACGTACGCACGAGCGACAATATCATTCTTTTGATATTAAAATAACATATAATTGGATGGTATATCATATATAGAGAGTTATTATCATGTTATATTTATTATTTACATGAATTACACATAATTATTATACCCATTCAGATAATAATTTATTGAATAACAATTACACCACGACGTGGAGACGGTAAGTCGTACGTACACACGTATGGTGACATGTCATTGAAAGGATATATAGAATACTATATATGGTTGTACCATATATATAATAATATCAATGTATATATAAGATACTGTAATTATTATTTTAGAATGGGAATAACAAACAAATATGATGTTGAAGAAGAATGGAACTTGAAAGAGGGTGGTGAAAACATGACCACTACTTTGGGTTCTTACTTTTTATTTGATCAAGAGGGCTCCTTAGGTTTGCTTTCTAATAAAACTAAGGCCTCTAGGATGAAGTGAGGAAATTTAGTATGATATTTGGTCAGGTTTTGGCCAAGCCAAATGTCATTGAAGGTGTGAATTAGTGAGAAGGGAGGGGGGGACCTTTTATAAGAGGGGTGAGGGGCACCTTTGGAAAAACTAGAAATATTATTTTACAATAAATTCATATTCGGTTTCTAATGGATCCAAAGTAGATTATTTAAAGGTTATGGTGGGTATAGGTCGAAAACCACTCAACCAATAGGTTTTAGACAGGTTTGTGTCACTATATTAACCTTATCTATTATTTTTAACTCTTAGTTAATTAGTTTATCATTTACCAAGTCACTTTGTATATTTTTATATTATATAGTTAATAAACATACTATATACATCCCAGCAACCACCAAGTGGTCCATTAATGATAAACCTATCATGATATAATTCTCTTGGTTGATCCTTAGATTTTTATGAATTTTATATCAATTAATAATATAATATTTGTTTCAAAAACTCTTTTATGTAAATTTTGACACTATTCAATAATTGATTTTTGTTAGTCTTAAAAAAATTATTAATTAAAAACAAATTAATTTAATCTATCCTATAATGTCATATTAAGTAATAAAATTCATGTATGTCATAAAAACTTTAATATTATAATATTTTTAACATTTATAATACCAATTATTTGATTCCTTCATTAATAAAGAAAATTCTGCATCATTATTGTCTCATAAATAATATTAATTATTAAATGTCTAGAAATTATAAATAAAATACCATTATATAGGAATTTTTTTTAAATTTCTATTGAATATTTATAGTCAAAATACAACATATATAACCTTATATAAAAAATTGTGTTTCTAAAAGATATATGCTTATGTCATTTTTGTATTTATTTTCACTTAATTAATATAAAGTGTCATTATCACATACAAGTGGATCCATTGGGTCCCAAAATCAACTCAAAGATTCCCATGGTCAGACATGTATCAACCAAAAATGTTAGGTCATGTTTTAAGATAATTTATTATTATTATTGTATTATGTTTTAACCCTTATTTACCGAATTTACCCATTAACCATGGAAAATAAAATATTTACCGAAGTAATTATTCAAAATGACTAAAAATAAAAATTACCAATTTACTCAATTTGGACATCCGGATTTCAAATATTGGATCCATCTTTACAAATTCGAAACACAGATGTGGCAGAAATTATTTTAAAATTAATTTCTGCTGTAAAAAAAAAGCATGTTCTTAAGATATAATAACTATCAAAAGATTGACACTAATTTATGTCTGGTTTAATTATAAAATTATGTCCAATGAAAAACATTGCATTAAATTGTAAAAATATATTATAAATATAATTTAAAACCAATCAAATTCCTAATTTATCACTATTAATTATTTTCATTAAAAAATTTGTTTTTAATTAAAATTTAGTAACTTTCACTATTCATAAAAATATAAAAGTTATCTGAAAAGTACCAAAATTTCACACTAGGATAAATTTGATATTCCGAATCAAAAAATGAAGTCCATTTTGAGAGATAATGTTTATAAAATTTCCAAAACTAGGTATTACTATTCATAATGGCTAGTTTGACTGGTTGTGGTGTGTGTTAGAACTCAAAGTTGCGTACAACACGCGCTACTATTTGATTCTAAGAGAAGCGTACCGTAGAAGATTGGGATGTTTCATTGTAAATTTTTGATGTCCCCATTCAAAAAAAATAAATTTATTTAGTCAAATTGAATATATAAAAGTTTAAAATATTGGATTTAAAAAGGGTTCACTATTAAAAGTTGGTAAAAGTGCATATTTGAAAAATACTTCTTTTATCTGAAAAAAATGAATTTGTTCTTAAATTCTGTCTAAGAAACTCATAATATGGATTCTAAAATTATAAAGATTATATAACGTTTAAAATTTAGTTAATACTATTCATAACCTCTTTTGAATGGCTTGTTTGGTAAGTCATGTTGCGCTTGAACTCGGTGTTGCGTGTAGTTCATGTTATTGAATAATTTTGAAGAAGTAACAGACTATGAAATCTTGGGGTGTTACAGTATGAATTGTAATTTGAATAATTATATTAATTATTAAAGTGAAAATATAATTTTATGTGTCTGAAAAATACCAACACTTAATTTATCATTTTAAAAAATATTTATTTATATATTCTATGGTAAAATATATTATATTTTTACGTATAAGATACATGGATTTTAATTATATTTTGATAGGTAGGATTAATATTCTATTATATATATTACTATTTTTAATAATTTTGTTTCTATTCCTAACAATAAGTTATTTTTTCTTTAGTATGAATTCATTAATTTCTATAAATTCTACATATTCCAGTACACATTTATAATGAATTTAACTATATAAATCTATAATGAAAAAAATTAATTTTTAAGTACATGAGTTTCTACACTAGAGCTAAAAAGTGGTGTTTTTAATGTGTGTTTAGTTAATGCTATTAAAAACCAAGCATTATATAAACCTAGCTTTTTAGTAGCGGTTAGAGAGAAACACATTTTAGTATAAATTAAAATTGTTAATATTGAGAATTTCATAAAACATATCCCTTGATCTTTCAATGAAAACTCAGATTTAATGGTAGCTTAAAGGTGGAATAATGTAATGGATGATATATTTGAAGTCATTGGATGGTGATAAAATAAAAAGTAAATCATACTCTTTATCATTTAGAAGGTAATGTATATCGATGTTTGTCTTTGTTAAAGAATACCAGAGAGAGATGACCAAGTTGTCATGGAGTGGGACATATTTGTTAATATTTTTTAAGGGAATATTTCCATAAGGTCTTTTGAATCAGTATAAAGAAATAATTCATGGAAATGAACCAAAATGTTAAAGATTTTGTAGCTGTGTGTGAAGTATATTTTTCAAGACATTTCAGGTGTGCAATAGAATTTATTCGTGACATTGATATAAAAATTAATATATTTTATAGATGATTTAACCAAATTTTAATAACAACATTGGCTGTAAGAAAATTATAAATCTATGATAATGTTGTTTTTTTTGTTAAGAAAGCTGAGATAGTTTTTTTGACACTAATGTTCCCTAATATGAGGAGTGTATTAATTAGTAGAGGTGGTAGGAAGAAGGGAAATATTTTTCTAATAAATCCATAGCTACGCCACCAACATGTTTCTAGTATGGTTAACTGTATTTCAAGGAATTTTTTAAAGGATCTAGAATGTGTTAATGGTGTGGTAACATTGGTCATAACTCCCATGTCTATATAAAAAAGAGTCCTTAATAATAAACTAATAGAGTAACAGATAGAATCCCAGTGGAGATATTTTTTAGTTTCAACGAGTGGGGTCATTAAGCCAATGTGGGTCCATAGATCGGTACTAAAGATGTAAATCATCAATATTAGAGACAAATAAGAGTGGAACAACACTTTTATACTACTAAAGTTGATTTTGGACCATCTAATGAGGTGGTGAAAGTTATGTTGATTATATTTTTTGAATTATATCATTGCCCAATTTGACTATGTATCTTGGCACACATTCATTTCTAATAAATTTAAAAAAATAATGGTATTCTCACATCATTAAAAGAATATATAAATTTTTGTACAAAATCTAGGAGGAAATATTAAAATCAAAAAATATTTATAAGAGTCTTTCTATTTTTATTAATTAGATAGTCATTCATGCATTTATTGTTGAACTTCCCATGGTCATGTTGGATATTATTTTGGGTATGGATTGGATTTTATTTTATCATGATAAGATAGATAAAAGACCCAAGAAATATTATTTATTGATTTTTTACCTTTGATAGATCACCAAGATGCTAAAATATTGATTAGGGATGGTTATTAATTCTTCTTAGAACATGTTTTTAAAATGAAAATATTGTTCATATTTTTGATTTCATCGTAGTGAATGAATATGTGGATGTATTTCCTAATGATTTTTCTGGTGTAATTCCAGATTAAGAGGTTATGTTTACTATTGAATTAGGGCATAATTCCAAAACTACTTCAAAACCATCTTATCAAATTGCTCAAGAAATAAATTTTTTTTATTTTAAAATAAATAACAATATTTACTAAAAAAAGGATTCACTCATCCTAGCACATCATCACAGGGTGCTCCTATTTTGTTTTTTATAAATAAAGATTCTTCCAAGAGGATATTAATTTATTATATGACCTTGAATAACATCATGGATTATAAAAATTCCCCATTAACTCATATCAATTAGTTTTTTGATCAACTCTAAGGAGCACAATATTTTTCAAAGATTGATCTTAGGTTGGGGTACCATTAGTTGAAGGATATAGGGGTGCATATTCTAAAGACATTGTTTTGGGAAAATATAGTCATTATGAGTTTCTAGTTATTATATTTGGGTTGTCTAATGCACCAAGTGTTTTCATGGATCTTATTATTACAATTTTACATGGTTATTTAGATAAATTTTTGGTTGTCTTTATTGAATACATATTGTTATATTCTATATGTCACGAGGTTTATGAAAGACACCTAAGAATTTTTTTTTCAAAAAATTGAAGAAAAGAAATTATATGTAAATTTTATTAAGTGTCAATTTCTATGGAAATAAATTTATTTCAGTGGTCATATTATTTCTAATCATTATAGAATTATTGACCCTAAAAAAATTGGTAATGAAATTAAAATACCTACAAATTTCATGTAAATTCATAGTTTTCTTAATTTATAATATTATTACTGGAAAGGAGCTGAAATATTTTCTGGGTCGTATACCCATTAACAACTGTAATTAGAAAGGGATTTAAATTCATTAGGATAAAATTATGTGAAAAATAATATGGAACTAAAAACATATTGGTGAATCCTCCTTTTTTAGAATTTCCCTCTAGAAGTGGGGAATTAATCATATACTTTGATTCTTCTTTTAAGGGACTTAGATGTGTTCTGATGCAACAAAATTGGGAAATTTATTATGTAACATATTGATTTGAAACACTTGAGATAAATAATCATACACATGATCTAAATTTTGTTTATATGGTTTTTTATTTAAATATTTAGAGGTATCATTTATATGGGGGGTCATGTGAAGTATATACTGATCACAGAAGTTTGAATTATATATTCACTAAAAATTAGTTGAACATGATGAATAGAATATATCTATAACTTACCAAGGATTCTGATTTATTGATATATAACCATCATAGAAAATAAATATAGTTATATGATTCTTTGAGTTTAAAAGATAAGGCATCATGAACCATGTTACATTTTTAATATGAAACTTTAGTTTGTGATTTGAACAATTTCGGACTTCAAATTATGAATTCACGTAATTACTCTATTTGATTTCAGGTGTCATTATAATATTATCTATGATAAATAATTATTCCATCTTATAAGGATAACTTTGAGTTATAAGAAAAGGTATAATTGGTTCATAATAGTAATTTTACAAAATTTAATGTAGAAAATGACTGTGTTTTGAGATTTGGAAATAGTTAGTTTGATCCATGAACCTCTCAATTGAAGAATTATTTTTAGTGAAGAACATATATTCCCTTTTCCATTCATACTAATAGTACAAAAATGTATAGAGACGTTTAGGAGTATTTTTTATGGGATGAAAAAATAGGTATTTCTGAATTTTCCCAAAAAAAATATTGACTTTTCAATAGGTTAATAAAGTTTAGAAAATACAAAAATGGATTATTCAAACATTTTATCTGTTATATTGGAAATATAAAAATATATACATGGATATCATTGTTGTATTTACAAATAATTCATGAGGTAATAATGTGCTTAGGGTTTTTATTGATCGATTAACTAAATCTATTTATTTACATTCTAATAGAGATACTATTTTTTTTAATTTTGATTCCTCGGTTTTACCTCAAAAAAATAGTCTGGTTACATAGAGTTCCACTATTAATTATTTATGTTCATGATTATAGATTCATTTAAAAAGTTTAGAAAATACATTGAATGTCCATGGGAACTAAATTAAAATTCATAATATCATTTCATCCTCATTATGATTGATAGTATGAGTGAATTATTCCAACCATTGAATATATTATTCATTATCTTTTCAATATTTTACCTTGGAATTTGGGATAGTCATCTTTCGTTAGTTGAGATTTATTATTATAACATTTTCCACTCCAATATAAAAATGTACCCTCTTAAAGTATTATATGGTAATTGGTGTCAGAATGTAGCTTGTGTGGATGATGTAGGATAAAGGAAGTTTATGAGATCATTATTCTTTAGAGAAATGGTTGAGAAGATATAGATGATAATGTAGTATATGAATATTGATCAAAGTGGGTAAAACATTTATGTGGGAAATCAGTAGAAAGATCATTCTTTTGAAATATTTATTCATGTTTTTCTTAAAGTATATCAATGGAAAAGTTATGTGTATTTTTGTATAAATGGGAAGTTATGTACATGGTTTATTGAAATATTAGATTTCCCATGCAATGTTTGATTATTTTCCTATTGAGTTTCTTTTCCACTAATATTATCTCAAGTATATAATGTATTTTATGTATCGATGTTAAGGAAATATGGGATAGATTCTTCTCATGTTTTGATCCCTAAAGTAATTATGTTAGAAGATTACTCTACTTTTGAGGCATTTAATGTTTATATTCTTGATCATATGGAGAATTTTTATCAAAACAAGTTAATTCTACATGTTATGGATTCATAGAGAAACCATATGGTTGAAGAAAAAACATTATAATATGAAAAAGTTATGAGGGAAATATATCCACAATTATTTAATTAGTGAATAAAATTATGTGGATGAAATTTAAAAAAGGAATAGAAAGCAACAAAATAGTTAATTATAGTGTCACGACCCATCCACGGGGCCCGTGTCATGACTACCCCAAGCCCGCCTTCCATAGGCCAGGGGATGGTGACTATCACTAAAGCAGTAATCCCAATAAAAATGGAAGGAATTTCCTTTAATATGTAAACAAAAAAATAAGTAACGCAACTGAAAGAAAACACAATGTAAAACTGTATAAAAAAGAAAGTGCTGAAAAGAATGGGGCCAGAAATTCAAGCCCAATAGTAATGTACAAACAACAATAAAACTAGTACAACTATAGACTGGTAAAACAACAACTATTGAGTCATCCTACAGAAATCCCACCTAAAGGGTGGGTACAGATGGCCTCCTCAGCACCCCAGGTCTTTCCGTCCGCTCCATGTACGTCTCTCTACGTGGCCCACCTCCGTGTACCGTCCAACTATACAACTCTCTACCTCGATCATTATTGTCCATCGTCTACATCAAACACAACGAAGTGCGGGCACAACCTGTGCATGGGTGAGTATAAAGATAATCATTAGGGACCCCGAGACCCTCAATGTCTCACAATATCGAGCAAGGATAACTCACAAGGAAAGAAACAATCACGAAGTATAAGCCCACCTTACTTAGGTATATCCTCTACATATACCCAAGTCACCAATCAAAGATCTACTCCAACTCTTGATCCCATGCACAAACCATTGCACAAAGGAAGTAAATTCAATCATCTCGAAGATAAATGATTTAATGTCAAGACTCATCTCACATAGGTATACATATTTTGTAGAGTGATAGAGATGATCAGATGTAGTAACTGATTCATCTATGTTGTTGGACCCACACATGATACAGGACCAGCTAAGTTATCGGACCCACATAGGATAAAGGACCAACTATTCTATCGGACCCACATAGGATAGAGGAATAGAACTGAGAACTGTCGAACCCAAAATGGATTCTGGTATAGTATTCATCATTGTCGAACCCGCGGAGGATTCCGGTATAGTAGTCATCGTTGTTGAACCCATAAAGGATTTCAATACAGTAGTCGTCACTGTCAAACCCAGAGAGGATTCCGGTACAGTAGTCGTTGTTGTCGAACCCATGAAGGATTCCGGTACATTAGTCATCACTGTCGAACCCATGGAGGATTTCGTTATAGTAGTCGTCAATGTCGAACCCACGGAGGATTCTGGTACAATAGTCTTTGCTGTCAAACCCACGGAGGATTCCGGTACAGTAGTCGTCACAGTCAGCCCTAGGGTTCCCGCATACAGCATAATGGATTCTGGGTGGATCCACTTCTCAAGCCAAGTGTCAATACATCAACTATGAAAAAGTCATGAGTTGATGTATCCTGTAGTTCTGTCTCATCATATGGAACCCAACGCGACAAACATTACTTCAATAGGAAGCCCAGTCTGAGAGTTATTGGCATTTCAGTTCTAGGGGCCCAGTTGGATTTACCCTCGATCCAAACCCATTAATTTTCCAGATTTTTCAAAAACTCACCTAGATTATTCCAAAAGGGACTCCTCATCGTGAGGGTCCTAGTTCCGCAGATGGCCCGTCGACCAGATGTGAGATCTAGAAGTTTTTTGCATTTAAGCGAAGTCGGGCCCAACCCATCAAGCCCTGTGGGCTGGTGGGTCGGCCCGACCCAGTGGGGCACGGCCCACCTGCAGTCCCGGCCCGCACTGCTGGCCGGTCCGGTTCGCTCGACGCTTCCACCTCTCCCATGTTCGGCTGGCCGTAGCCGGACGGTTATGCCCGGCGCACGGGGACCGCACAACGCGTCGCAGTTCTTCTCGAGCTCCACAACGTCTAGCTCTGTCGGCCGCCTCCGCACCTCCACCATGGCGCGATGGCTCCGCGGACCTGCTACCCTCTATGTTGCGTTACAGTGTCACCCCCTCTCTCCAGCTTGATGTGGCCGCAGCCTTTGGATCCACTGCATGGCGCGACGGCGCCACGTTTCCTCATCTGTCGCGGCCCTCCCAGTCGCGGTTCCTCTTTCGTCGCCACGGTTCTTCTCCGACACGGTGTGACAGAACCGCACCATTTTAGCTCTGCCTCCAACATCAATCAAAAACAACCAATGGAGGGACATTAGGCCATGTTGGTTCGGCCTGCGACCTTTGCATTAGGTGATATCAACAGGCCCACGATGAAACAAATCATTCATCGATGAACGAGGGTATAATTTTATACATTTAAAAATAAACAAATCTCCATACCTTGTACATCATCACTGAACGTTGATGAATTGTAGAAGGCGGACGTCACGGAAGATGGACGTCATTCCGTCAATGTTGGAGGGAATGTATTTGTCGCTGGTCATGTTCTTCATGGGCGATGTCTTCCCTTAATGCCCCTCTTGGAAGGGAAGGAGATGCGTCGTCGTTCTTCGGTGGAAATAGCATTATTTGTTGAGAGAAAAATTGTTCTTCTAGGATCTCTCACCAAGCTCTCCCACGATTATGCCAACCCCCAAAATAAAAGAATATCATCCCTTATTTTAATGTTGGCATAATGAATTCAAAAGAATTCAAACACTCAAATCAATTAATTTAGTTGGTTCACTTAATTAAATGCATATAGTTGGCAATAATTCCAAGGTATTCAAATAACTAAATACAATGGTGTGTTGGAACATTAATGGAAAGTCCTTGATTTAAAAGGGGGTTCAAGGGACGTTGAGGGGTTTGAGCTCGTGTGGGCCCCACCACATAATATCCTCTCATGGGAGGTTATATGGGGGTGGGACCCACCTCCAACTTCTCTTTGGATGATTAAACATCCATCCAAATAAAAAATATGTCACACATAATTTTCATTTACTTTATTAAGAATCCCCAAAAATTAACTTCCGCTCTTGATAAAACGCAATTATGGTAAAGGTCTCTTTAAGTGAATACTAGTGCTATGAGTTAATAGGTGTCCTCAGATTTCAATTTCGAGCACTGGTTCAAAAGAAAAAAAAACCCACACGTATGTTTACTAAACCTACCCGAACAAAACATTAGGAATTTATTCCGGGCACACAGAGCCTCGGAATCATGTGTCATCAAAAACTACGGACTCATAAAATTCCCATGTATTTAAGAAAACATTTTACATAGGATTTTTGGGTCTTTCCATTCTCCCCACCTCAATGGCTTTACATCCCCAAAAACTACAACACACGCTAAGGAATAAAATGGGGGAATGAGCATGCATCTGAGCCTCCCGCTCACATGTGCTCTCCTGGTGGTTCCTGTGCTGCCAGCGAACACGCACCAGAGGAATCGACCATCCACACAGGACCCACTCATGTCAATACTCAATCTCCACTGGAACCTCCGTGAATTTTTCCCCATCATCTATGTCCAGCTCCTCGTGGTCGATGATGTGAGATGAGTCGTACACGTATCTCCCCATCTGAGATAAGTGGAAGATGTCGTGCACCTGGTGAAACTGTGGTGAAAGAGCCAAGCGGTAAGCCACCTCGCCTACCCAAACGAGGACCTGATAAGGTCTCATGAATCATAGAGATAACTTGTCCTCTCTACCAAATATCCATAGACCTCATCGAGGTTAGACCCATAAGAAGACGTGGTTGCCATCCTTGAACTCCAGTGGTCTCCGTCTCCTATCAGCATAAGACGTTTGTCTGCACTATGCAGTCTCCATCCAGTCCTGGATGATCTAAACCTTCTCTGTCATAGCCAATACCATCTCTGGACCTACAAGTGCAGACTCCCATGGGTTAGTACAACACAGTGGCGATCTGCAAGGTCGGCTGTAAAGTGGCTCATAAGGTGACACCCCAATGGTGGAGTGGTATTTGTTGTTATATGAAAACTCTACTAAGGGTATGTGATCCTCCCTATTGAGACCGAAGTCGAGGACACATGTACTAAGCATGTCCTCGAGAGTCTAAATGGTCATCTCAGTATGGCCATCTTTCTATGGATGGAAGGTGGTGCTCATGTGAAGCTGCGTTCTAAAAGCCTCCTGCAACCCCTTCCATAGATGGGAAGTGAAACGAGCATCTTGATCGGAGACAATCGTCAATGGAACACCATGAAGCCGTACGACATCCTGTACGTAGATGCATACAAACCTCTCTACTGATCTCTGCTATCTGATCGGTAGGAAGTGGGCCAACATGGTGAGTTGGTCGACACTCACCCAGATAAAGTCATGTACTCTGGATGTACGTGGATGTTCCATAATTAAATCCATGGATATCCCATCCCACTTCCTCTATGTGACCGTTAAGGGCTGAACCAAGACTGGTGAAACCTGGTGCTC
Source organism: Viscum album (assembly GCA_963277665.1). Taxonomy (NCBI): domain Eukaryota; kingdom Viridiplantae; phylum Streptophyta; class Magnoliopsida; order Santalales; family Viscaceae; genus Viscum; species Viscum album. Next base: position 695,086,118 of record OY728164.1, read on the forward strand.
TGCCTTCACATGCTGACAACTGAGGAATTGGGAGACAAACCCTGCTACTGCCTTCTTCATACCTGGCCACCAGTGATGTTGTCAGAGGTCCTGATACATCTTTGCTACTCCTAGATGTACCACCAGAGGGGAAGTGTGGAACTCCCTCAAAAATTCCTCCTGATGTGAAACTAGTACCATGGTACATCTTCTGAAGAGGATGACATGCTCCCCACATTCAAAAAACCCATCAGGTGACTGCCCTGAGGATATCTGAGCTTGTCGTGTCTCACAGTCAACGTCTCCACACTGTGCTTCTCTAACTCGCTGTAGAATTGGAGGAGTCACTCTGAGAGACTGTAGAAATGATTCTCCATATCTATCCACAAAGGATATCTACAACGCAGCCAGCTACTCTGTCACCTCTCCTAGTAGCTGAATTCCTGATCTCTTGCTGAGAGAATCAGCTAAAACATTCACCTTTCTAGGAGTATTGACTATCTTGAAGTCATAAACCTAATGTAATTCAATCCATTATCACTATCTCAGGTCCAGGTCCTTCTGAGAGAAGATATACCTGAGACTCTTGTGGTCAGAGTATACTGTAAAGCATTCACCCAACAAACAATGGGTGAGACTATCCAATTGTATAGAACTCGACTACACCTTTCTTCGCATACGTCCTACAAGAGTTTCTAAGATTTCTCCTTTTTTCCAAAAAGAGAACATTGGTCTCATCCTTTGATAAACCATGTCCTTTTTCTAATACAGTCAATCCTGACATGAACGTTACTAATTCAAGCCATGGACAACGTCGTAAGGGCTCGATGCTACTACCAAGAGATCCAACCATTACTCTCGCCTCTAAGGGTTGAGTCACACTGTTGGCATCAGTGTGTGGCCACTAGGTCTCATCCAATAGGAATCTCAAATGTGAGGGTCATGTCAACGGTTTTAACCGCAACCTCTCAGTATCAACCACAAAAAAATATAAGAAAGAAAACATCAAAAGGACAAGTGTCTTTTATTTCTACAACTCAAAGTACAAAGACACAAAGTAACCACAAACAACGATATCAACGAAGCTGTAAGCTTCACGAACAAAGGCCTCTATGCCTAGAGCTAGTCCCGCTCCAATCCACCTACTACTCGACCAGTTCCTCTGCCATGACTGCCTACTCCTTGTGGATTACCATGGTCAAACCTCTGCCTCTGCCTAGGTGGTTCCTGAACTGTTTGCTGATTATATGTACAACAGATCAGAGAGTCACGAGCCATGTGACCCTACCCGCCGCACGCATAGAACTACCTACTCCTCGTGAGGCTGGATCTATCTCGTGTGCCCCGCACAAACTAACCCATATCCTGGGGTCACCCACATGATGTTCTGGTCCACATGGACCTCTGTGACATCAGTTTACTACCAGCTGTAGAAGACTCTGCTATGTGTCTCCCTGTGGTGGGTCTCGCTGCTAGTGTCTGCTCAGCATGAAAAATCTCCACTAGAAGGGTCCTCTCCAGCACCCCTGCATACATCAGAATGTTGAGAGAGATCATCGAAGCCTTGATCTCATGCCTGAGTCTCTGCTCAATGGTCCAGGCCCGGAATAATGGGTCCCGTACCATATCCTTGGAGTAGCTCTAGAGGTCAGTGAAACTCGGTGTGTACTGATCTACTGTCATGATGCCTTGCTGTAGATGAAGAAACTCTAGAATATGCACCGCACGAAGGGTGGATGGAAAAAACTTCGCCTGTAAGAGGCTATCGAAGTCTGTCCAGAGTAATGATGCCTCGTCATGCACCTAAAGCATTAGGCTCCACCATCTGCCTACTATATCATGAAGGAGACACACAACAAGGATCACCATGAGGTCGGCTGGTGTCCCTACCAATATGAAAACTCTCACGACAGCCTCCAGCCAATCCTCAGCTGCTTGTGGATCTGTCTCTCCCTGGATCCTAGGCGGCCTCAGGCGCTGGAACTTGTGCAATGAACTCAGATGGCGTGCACTCTCTGCTGCTGGAGCTGGTGGTATCAGTGGCCCAGAGGGAATTGGTACCATTGGTACCCCCACTGTGATGGGGCCCTGAACCGAGACCTCATCGCTCGGTGGGCTACCATCTCGTATGAAACACGAATCCGTAACTAGATGCCTTCATAGGGACATCTTGAAAAGAAACAGGTGAACCACGGTTAAAACAGTATACCTGGTGAGCTGACAAAAATTAATCATGAATAAAACTTTTGAAACACACACGCAATCGGTGTTTTCATGAACTGAGTTAGAAATCAGAGGTCAAGGTCTTGGTGTATGGATACCCTGGCCGCCACACCTACTCTAGACTCCCTAGACTGAAAACCACACTCAATACACTTAACACTATTTCTTCACAATAGGATAGTTCAGAGTCCTCTGTTATGTGGTAGAACCGACTCCTCCTATAACAATTTTTCACAAGCCATCATCAGGGCCCATGCCGTGACTACTCTGAGCCCTCCTTCCATAGGCCAGGGGAGGGCAGCTAGCACCAAACGTGTAATAATGATAAAAAGGGAAGGCATTGACTTTAAAAAGTAAACCAAAACCATAGAATACGCAACTGGAAGTAAACACTAAGTAAAACTTCATACAAAATAAAGTGATGAAAGGAAAGGGGATGGAAATACAAGCCCAACAGTAAAGTACAAATAACTGTAAAACTAGTACAACTAGTACAACTACAGAAAGGTAAAACATCAACTACTGAGTCATCCTCCGGGAATCCCACCTAAAGGGTGGGTACAGATAGCCTTATCAGCACCCTAGGTCCATCCATCTGCTCTGTGTACGTCTCACCATGTTGTCCACCTCTGGGTACTGCCGAGCTCTACAACTCTCTACCTTGATCAGTACTGTCCGTCGTCTGCATCCAACACAACGAAGTGTGGGCATAGCCGGTGCAAGGGAGAGTATAGTGACACTTAGTAGGGACCCTGAGACCCTCAAGGTCTAACAATATCTGACATGAATAACTCACAAGGAATGATACAATCACTAATTATAAACCAACCTTACTTAGGTATATACCCATACATATACCTAAGTCACCAATCATAGTTAAGATCTAACTCTCGATCCCAAGCACAAAACATTCCACAAAGGAAGTAAAGTCAATCACCTCAAAGATAAATGATTGAAAGTCAAGACTGAGCTCAAAAATGTATACATCATTCATAGAGTGATGGAGATGATCAGATGTAGTACCTTATTTATCTAAGCTATCAAACCCACACATGATACAGGACAAGCTAAGCTGTTGGACTCAGACAGATTACATGAAAAACTATTCTATTGGACCAAAATAGGATACTAGGATAGATGTCAGAAATATCGATCACGCATAGGATTCTGGTACAATAGTCATCACTGTCAAACCCACATAGGATTCTGGTATAGTAGTCATCACTATCAAATCCATGGAGGATTCTGGTACAATATTCGTCGTTGTCGAACCCACTTAGGATTCTGTTACAATAGTCATCCCTATCGAACCCACAGAAGATTCCGATACAGTTTTCCTCGTTATTGAACCCATAGAGGATTCTGGTACAGTATTCATCACTGTCAAACCTAAGGAGGATTCCGGTACAATAGTCGTCACTGTCAAACCCACGGAGGATTCAAGTACAGTAGTCATCGCAGCCAGCCCCAGGGTTACCGCACACAACACGCTCGATTCCAGGAGGTTCCTCTCCTCGAGGCAAATTTCGATAAATCAACTATCAAAGTTTCCTAATTTTATGTATCCCATATTTTCACCTCATAATAAGGAACCTAGTGCGACAGACGGTGCGTCAATCGGATGCCCGGTCTGAGAGTTATTGGCATTTCCGTTCCAGGGGCCCCATTGGATTTACATTCGATCCAAACCCACAAGTTTTCTAGATTTTTAAAAATATCACATAGTTTATTAAAAAATAATAATCTCATCTCAAGGGTCATAGTGCCTTTGACGTCATGTCGATCGGACGTGTAGCCAAAAAGTAATTCAAATTTAAGCGAAATCGGGCCCGACCTGTCAAGCCTAGTGGGCTAGCGGGTCGGCCCGACCCGGCTCGGAGTTCCGACTTGGCTAGGGGTCGGATTGGACCGGTGAGGTGCGGCCCACCTACGGACCCGACCCATATTTCGGGGTGGTCCAGTTCACCCGGCGGCCCCATGCGGTGCTGCCTGTCCCATGCTCGGCCAGCCGTAGCCAGCCGGTTCTGCCCGGCACATGGGGCCCGCACAGCGGGCCACGGTTCTTCCCACGTGGCGCCTGCTAGTGCTGCGATTCTTCAAACTAGACGGCCGTACCCAGCTGGTTTTCCCATCCAAGCGGCCCGCGGTTGCGGGCCGTAGTTGCGGGCCGCGGTCTGTCTCCATTCGGCGCCTGCGGGCGCTGTAGTCTTCTTGCGGGCCAGTCGGTCATCCCGCTGTCCGGCTCCACGGAGACCGGCTTAGCCGGCCGCCTTCGCACCTCTACCGCGGAGTGAGGGTGGTGCATACCTACTGCCTTTTGAATGGAATGACGATGCCGCGCCACATCTGCCACGACCCGACATATCCACGGACTTTGGCTCCCCCACGCGGCGCGACGACACTGTATTTCTTCATCCGTAGTGGCACTCCCATCCACGGTTCCTCTTTCGTCACCGCGGTTCTTCTCCAGTATAGTGCGTCAGCACTGCACCCTTTTCTTCTCCGCCTCTGACATGAATCAACAATAACCAACAGAGGTGCGTTGGGCCATGTTGGTTCAGCCCACGCCCTCTGTATTAGGTGATATCAATTGGCCAATGACGAACCAAAGAATTCATCAAAAAATGAAGTTATAATTTTATTCATTTAAAAATAAACAAATCCCCCCAGTGCCTATTTCTTCATTGAATGTTGACGTGTTACATATGTTCAACGTTGCAGAAGACGGACGCCATTCCATCAATGTTGGAGGGAATGTCGTTGTCGTTGGCGGTGTTCTTCGCATGCGATGGCTTCCGTTCTTACAACGGGTTGAATGGAAGGAGACACATCGTCGTTCATCAGTGGAATGGGAATTCTTCGTCGAGAGAAAAAGTGTTCTTCCAAGAGCTCTCTCCAAGCTCTCTCATGATTATGCCAACCCCCAAAATAAAATAATATCATCCCTTATTTTAATGTTGGAATAATGAATTCAAAAGTATTCAAACACTCAAATCAATTAATTAAGTTGGTTCACTTAATTAAATGCATTGAGTTGGAAATAATTTCAAGGGATTCAAATAAGTAAATAGAAGGGTGTGTTGGCACATTAATGGGAAGTCCAAGAGTTTAAAGGGGGTTCAAGGGAAGTTGAGGGGTTTGAGCTCGTTTGAGTCCCACCAATAATATCCTCCCATGGGAGGTTATGTGGGGGTGGGCCCCACCTCTACCTTCACTTTAGAGGATTAAACTTCCTTCCAAATTAAAATTACTTCAAAAATAATTTTTATTGAATTTTTTAAGAATCTCCAAATTTGACATCCGCTATCGATGAAATGCAACTACGGTAACAGTCTCTTTAAATGAATACCGGTGCTGCGAGTTCATCAGTGTCATTGAATTTTAATTCTGAGCAGCAGTTCAAATGATAGAAAAACCCACACATATGTTTACTGAAGGTACCTAAACAAAACTCCAGGAATTGATTCTGGGCACACCGGGCATCAGAATCAAGTTCCGTCAAAAACTACGGACTCGTAAAATTTCCATGTATTTATGAAAAACATTTCCACAAGATTTTAGGGTCTTTACATATAGAATAATTCATTTCCATTTTTATTTTTATTCATTAATTATTTTTTATGTTCCTTATAAAAATAACATGTAACTTTAAAATCCAAAAGTTAATAGATTTATTAAACACTTTTCATATAATTTTTTTAAATAATATTTTATAAAATTAATTAATTTAATTTTAAAAAATAAATTTCATTTTTTCATTCAAAATATTAAAATTATCTTAGGTTTAGTTTTTGAAAATTCTTTAAAAAGACTGATTTTTCAACAAATGATGATTTTTTTTTTATTGAAATTTATATTATCTTTTCAGTTATATATAATGTAAAATTATATTTTAGATTAGTTTTATTATTTATTTGTTTCCTTTTTAATAAAATAATTTGATTAAGTGTTTTTAATGAATGTTATATATTAATTTTGCATAGAAAACATTTTATATTTAAAAGGGTGATTTTCTACAAAACCTCTTAACATCACATTGTGTCATTTAAATTTTAAAATAAATTATAAAACTTATATTATTTAAAACATGAAAAATTGATTTGATATATTTAATGGGTGGATATAAATTTGATAATAATTTTCCTTTTATATTCTAAAATTATTAATAGTAACCTTAGTAATATTTATTATCACAATAAAGGGTAAATAGGGTAATTAAGGTTAAAAATAAAATGATAAGGAATAAATAATGAACAAAAATATTGTATTAACATTATTTTATTAGTATATCTATTACCTAAATATTAATAATGTATAATATATTTCCTTTTGATTCCATTTTTACATTATTTTTACATTTATAATATTTAATTGAATATAAAGCCAAAAATGTCACAATATTTCTTTTAATAACTATAAATTTTTTAAAACATGGATAAAAAGAGTATATGTTTAGTTATAAAAATAATTTTTAAATATAAATTATTTTTTAATCTTTGTAATTTTTTTTATTTTTTAGAAATGGAATATTTTTTAAAGCATAAGCAATGCAGACGTGGTAATTATTCAACTTATTGAAAAATAAAATAAATGATTCCAAAATATATTAAAATTAATATAATATGAATTAATTTTTGTGTAACATGATTTTATAAGATATAAATGGCATATTATAGTGGTATGGATGCATTTTATTCAAATTATATTGTCGTCTTGTAGTTTTAAATTTCAATTTATATGAATTTTTCCAAAATTGACATTAATGTTATTTAATAATAAATAATAATTATTAAACGATTTTATATTAATAAAAATAATATCTTCATCATTTAGAATTTTATATTGTTTATTAAAAAAGTTGTTCCATATATTCAACTTTTTTTCTTTAATAGTAGCTATATAAACCAATTAATAGTAGAAAACATTGATATCACCATAATTATCAAAAGGGTTAACAAAGGGTTAAAACCAAAAAAGGGTAAAAATGTGATAAAAATGACAAAATTTTAATTTATGAGTTATTTTGACTCATCCTCATCATATTGTTTGATTTTATCAATTTTTATTTTTTTAGTAATCAAAATTAATTTATATTAATTTAATATATTCAGAAATTCTAGAAGTACCCCACCCCTCTATTATTAAGAGGGAACCAATTATTATCATTTATTCACACTTAACAAAAAAATTTATTTAACCAATAAAAAACAAAATATGTTATATATATTCCCCATCCCATCATGTAGTTCTTATTTTAGTGAAAAAACCAACCTAGGAAGGCCTTATATGTAAACATTAAGAGGTTGTCTGAATAAGTTGTATAGTTCATAACCAACTATTTTTGTTTTATTTTTTCTTAAAACACCATAAAATCTTATTAAAACTATATTAAATAAGAACATTTGTATCTTAAATATATTTATATTTTTTATGTTAATTCCAAAACCTATATCCATCTTCTATTTCATCAAATGGCAAATGAAACTGTCGTTTGTGTGTACGAAGTCTATTGCCTTGCGAAGAGTTATAATGTTTTTAAAGAACTTCTTCTAATGTATAATTATTATTTTTAATTAATTTTTATATAATATATTCATGACATATTTTTCATTCTAAAAATATATATTTTTCATTTATTTTATTTAATTTATATTCTCTAAAAAATTATAGTGTTGTCTACATGTAACTTTGGACTACCGCCTCCATAAAGCGATGTAATTTATTTTCCATCACCACATCAAATGGATGATACATATATTTATATAAAGAAATAATACAGTATTAATGATATAAATATAATTATTTAATGATAATATAATTCTTACCTTATTTCAATAATGATCTTCAAAAAATGGAAATGTTACTCATGCATAAGTATGACATATAGTCTCCATGGATGTAACATTGGTAGTTTTTCATAACAAACATTAATGATTTTATTTAAAATTAAAATTAATGTCATTTTTTTATTCTATCATGATTATTATTCTTTAGATTATGAAATAATGACTAATTTTTCCCCAATTAACATACAAAATTAATTTTGGACATATGAGCCGAATATCATCAAAACATAATATAAAAAATTAGTTTATTAAAATATTTAACATAAAATTGTATTTATGAAAAAAAAATTATAATTAAATTGAAAATTTTTATAATGAAATTAAATAATTAATATAATTTTTGTTATTTAGATAGACAAATAACTTCTGTGGCGAGTCAGACTCAACGTAAGGGACATTCATATAAAAACCATCTTTTAAATTACATTCCCCAACTATTTTCAGTCCATGTTAATATTTTTAAATATATTTTATTAACTCATTTATATGTACATTAATTGATTTTAATGGATGTTTTATGTCTCTTTCTACTTTTTTTTAAAAAATATTCAAATTTAATATTTTTTACGATTTTTTTTTCTTTATTTACAAAAAATAAAAGTAAAGTTCTATGTTAGATTATAAAATGTAAATGAATTTTTGCATCACTAATAACATTAATTTATTTTTTCCATACATTTTAAGATTTTATGTTTCATTTAAAAAAATATATCTTTCCATTTTCATGCTTATTTCAGTATTTAAAGTTGGTTTTTAAATACATAATTTGATATGAAAAAGTGTTATGAATAAATATTTAAATTATTTCTTCAAAGGTTTTATGATAAACAAGGTAAATAAAAAATAAAATTATACATAATTAATATATTGAGAATTATATATGAGAAATAGGTTAGTCTGATACATAATTTATTATGATTTGATCCTCATTATAGGTCATGAAAAATATGTGAGGTGAAAAATATTATATGAAAGGTGATCTCCATTATAGCTCCTCAGTACATTGGGTAATGATTCTTCTCTTAATAGAAATGAATAAAGGAGTTACCAGTGGTTTTATCAAATGTATTTAACTGGGATCTAGTTATTTTTTAGATGAGTTGTCAATGTACCGCTCTAAGTTTACTAAAAGGGATTTTATTTTCTTTCCCTGTGTTTAATTTTTTTTGATCAAATTGTTTGTATTAGTTTCATGTAGAAATTTTTTATTTTATTTACTCATATAACATTAATATAATGGTAAACATATCATAGGTTTTAATGTTTTCACTGGACTAATGGATTTCTTCTTTTTTTTTGTCCCTTACTAATATATTTATTCCCATCCCATGTTTTTTTAAAAAAACCATAGGGTTTAAGGATAGTTATGGGAAAATAATAAATCAAGTTGAATGTAATTAATAAATTTCATTAAATTAAATCATGTTCTATATTAAATGTTTTATATTGTTGTAAACTCGGATAATAAGTAGAAGTTTCCACATGAAATATATTGAATTCTTATATATGAGTTATAACTTTATACTTAAGAACAAATAACTTAAAAAATCATTAGGAATGAATGAAATCTAATTAGAGTCTAAAAGAACTATATTATGTAATGTTTATGGTTGGGTCCTTAAATATCGATGGGACAGTTCCCTTATACGGGGTATTTAGTGGGTGAAAAACATTAAGGACTTGAAGGAAACCCTTCACCCTTCTATTGATTCCTTTAATTGGTGAAAATATTTCCTCTAAATGTGACTAAATAATCATAGAAAAATATAAATAAAACAATGGTTATAATAAATTGTGATTGGAATAAAAAATTATTAGGGTTTTCAATAACAACACCATTTTTATAATAAAACACAATCATTTAGAATTTAAAAACAAAAAATAAAAGATAATAAGGAGGTTATGAATAAATATGTAAGAATAAGTGGGAAAAAAGAAAATATTTAGAAATATTGTTTCTATTAATGCATAATTCTCCCTAATGAAAAAATATATTCCTCTTCCCTTGAAACCGATTCATTTTAAAGATATCTTCCCCTATAGATGATAATGTTTTACTCCCTTCGAATCAAAAATAATTTTTTGTTTTTTCATAATGTTTTTTATTTCACCCTCATATAGATTATATTTTTATCCCTAATTGTAAACCAAATATTCTAGATTGAAAATAGAAAATAATTAGTAAAATAATCAAAGTGATCATAAAAATAACATTTTGTGAAATTTGAAGAAGTTGTTTATATAAATAATAATGTTTACAAAAATAATCAATATTTGAGAAGATAAAACATATAAAAGAAGTGATAAAAAAATTATTATAATAATTTCATTCCTAACTCCCATTAATAAAATTAAAACATTCTAAAGCATGGTTTTTTAATATATCACCTAATTGAATATATGTACTAAAAATTATAACATGATATGTGCATTGAGAGGAGCTCTCAAGAGATCTGCTCTAGGGGGAACCCTAGGGTTTCACTGGGTAGTACGTCATAGACGGGAGGCTCTCCGACATTTTGAGATGATTGGGATGGTGTAGGTTTGGCGAGTGGAGGGAATTGGTAGTGAAGGAGGCTGTGACAACTATTTTTGGGATTTGACTTTGGAGGCTTTTATCTTCATCAGATGATCTCTTTTTAGCGTGACAGTGTAGTGATTATCTCATATCGGGTCATTGGGCGATGACGGCGTGTTTCTTCTGGTTTCAAATTTCAAATTTAGCGGGACATCATGTTTCTTCTTAGTGGGGCTTCTGTCTTTTATGTGGTCTAAGAAATTCATCTTGAAGATCCAATGATGGTCTTTGGTGTGGTTTTTGGCTTTCAATAGCTCAGTGTGTTTCTTCCTAGTGTGGCTTCCAGATTTCATCTGGTCCAAGAATTTCATCTCCAAGGTGAACAAAGATTTTTCTTCCCTATAGTAGGTGATAATTATTTAATCCTTTCTCTAGAATTGGTATGAAATTATATGGATCTGGTTATGGGTTGTTATTATGCAATGAGGGTTATGGTTTTATAAGGAAATATGCAGCGACTTCATGTTCCTCCTTTGATCCAGCGATGGTCTTCGGTGTGGATAAATGCTTAGATGGCTGACCTCAGCTTCAGTCTGCGGTGATGATTCTATGGATATTTTCAAGGGTTTTTGTTTTTTATATTATTGTGACAATTTTCTTTGTGACAGTTTTGCAGTGGCACTGGCTAGGGTTTCTCTATGGTATTAGTTTTTTTGGGCCATGGGCATTTATAACTGATTCCCATGGTTTTTTTGCACTGTGAATTTCTAGACTTTTTCACTTGAACCAACAGATGTTTGCCTCTGGCCTTTGGGAATGTAATGGGTTACCCTCTCCTAGTTAAAAAAGGGCTCTTTTCTTTTCTATTAATAAATTGGGATCTTCCCTAAGCTTCCCAAGTATAACATGATATGTCTTTCTTGAAATTGGTCACTCAAAAATTGATGTTCAATATCAATATTATTAGTTATTTTATATTGAATGGGATTTCTAGAGATGCAAATGGAATTTTAAATATCACATTTAATTTTAACTAGAGAACATTTATCCCAAAGTCTAAGAGAGTTTTTATTATACATATAATTTCAGTGCAATGACTATATTTGGCTATATATTCTACTTCCATTGTAGAAAGTGAAATTAATTTTTTTATTTTAGATACCCTAATATATTATAGAATTTCTATTAGGGTTACAAGTCGAACTTGTAATTTTCATATCTGGGTTTTGCCCCCAAAATTATTCACCTAAAAGACATGAAGGATTAAAAAATGTCCATTCCGGATTAAATAAACCATTATTTTTATAACCTTTTAAAAAAATTAGTTTAATAACTTTTAAATTTGAATATTTAGTACTTAATTTAAAAGCATCACAAAGGAATAAATAAAATACCATTTCTGGTCAATTCAGGGTAAGGTAAATAAGACACGCAATCATACATTTATATAGGTTACTATCAACTATTTTACTATATTCAACCGACATTAATTTTTGTGATGTAATCAGATGTGTAATTATTTACTTATCATGATCAATGAAAAAAATCATTATAATTTCATTAGTTTATATTATTTGGATTATAAAAGTGTCATCCATATTTTGATAGATTTGATAACTAATAACAAATTTTATCTCATGCATAACACTCATTTCAAATTACATTCTCATAAAATTTGAAAAATAATTACAAAAATATTCTTTTATTGAACCAAAAATTGCATCATCGACAAAGACATAAATGACTAAATTCTCACTTGAAACATTATTTTGATATAATGTTCAATCTACTTTTCCAATTTTAAATTCAATTGATAAAATAAAACTTATTAATCCTTCATACAAATCTTTAAGGGATTGTTTTTAACAATATAATATATTTTTAACATCGAATTTGTTTTTTAAATTTAGATTTCCAAATCCGAGTGGTTTTTTCTTAAATAAATTAGAAATAAAAAATTACAAAAATAACTTATAATATCCATATGAATATCTTTGGAATATAGATAGTTGTTGAATTCTAACCAAATTCTAATGTATTATATCCAAGAATCGAGGGTGTTGGTTTCACCATAAGGATAATATTTATATATATTGTATCCTTTTTCTATTAGTTTCACTTTTTTATGTGTAATGTTACCTTATCATCTAATTTATTTATAAAAACCCATTTTGTAACAAAAAACTAGATGCTTTTTAGGTCTTACTACTTGATTTAAAACATTATTCCTTTGGAATTGGTTTATTAGTTTTTTTATATTAAAAAACAATTTTAATCATTAATACAATCATTGTGGTTTCAGTTATTTAAAAAATAAATAAAATAATTATTCTCAATGACATTTAGTACAATAATTTAAGTATGAGTGTCAGAATTCAAATCAATGGTAATATCTTCTAATGGTTTTTATTAGGAATGTTTTCATATAATTAGGTAAAAACAAATAATTATATTGATCTTTTATAGTATATTTTGGAGAAAGAGGGCCATTAAATGTTAATGGATCAATTTTATCTAAAAAATTGTTAATTGGGATGATGGTTTTGAAATATTTTCATCGAATTTTATTTGATAGGATTCATCGTTATTTTTTATTCTTTTATTAAAGATTCATTGAAATTCACTTCAGTTGTAGAACCAAAGAAATATTTATTCTTTATACTATGGATCAAATTTCCCATGTTTTTCATTAATCATAATAATATATCATTTAGAACCATACACTTTGAAAAAGCAAAGTTTTAAAAATTCACTTTTCCAAAGCTCATAAGGGGTATTTTTGGGCATGGGTCTTATGAGAACACATATTATTATAGAAAAAAAAAATTATGTCCTCGGCCCAAAATTATTGTTTGAGATTGAAATCATTATATAAGGCTCTTGATATTTTTTAAATAGTTTTATTTTTTCTTCCGATAAACCAATTTTTATAGGTGTTGTTGGAGAGGAAACGTTATCATTATAACATTGCAAAGAACAATTGCAATCCAAAAATTAGTTATAAAATACTCCCCCTTGATTAATATTAATTGATATTAATCATATAACTTTTTCATTTATGATCATTTTTGTGAGTATTATTAAAACCTTATAAACATATTTTTTATGTGTCAAGATAAATACCCTAGTGAATCTTATACACTCATGAAAATAAAAAACAAATATGAATTACCAAGGACACATTTGACTTCAGTTAGTCCCAAAAGGATCAAGGTGAATAAGATCATTGTATTTATAGTTTGATTTATATTTTTTATGTTTGAACGTTTTTTTTGTTTTTTTACCATGTTGTAAAGGTTCATAAACAAAATTATATTCAAAATTCAATTTTGGTAAATTTCATACTTGATGAAATCATTTAAAGATAAAGAGTGAGTGTGATCTATAATAACTAAGTAGATTATAACAAATCCAAGTTTCATGATCAATAATACTCAAATATTTAATGTTTTGATAGGAATTAGAATTTATGTCAATAATATAAACACTATAAAAAAGTAGTAAACAAAATATTTACTTTGGAATTAAAAAACTCGTAGGAATCATTTTTTTAATATATATTAAACCCATTTTTAAAAAATTTAATAATTTAAAGAAAATTTATTTTTAAACTATCATCAAATCAAATATAGTTTATAAGAATTGAATAAAACAAATGGTTGTGCATATATCAAGGATTTTAATATTGAATTTTTTTAAGAAGACTCAAATCCTTCATCATGTTTTTAAAATAGATTAAACTCATAAATTTTACCACTCATGTGGTGAGATAATAAATTATCCACGTACCAATTTCTTTGATATTTACTATTTCGAAAAACATCTAATAAAATTAAGAAATTAAGAATTTGGTACCCAGATTTTTGGTCCATAAATGTTATATAAGCAGGATTTTTTAAACAAATTTGATTTTAATATGATTTTTGAGATAATATATGGGGTGACTAATAGATTTTTGTGGTTATTCTATAACTATACATGTTTCCATTACATTCTAAAATTAGATGACAATATTTGCAATAATAATTACAAAATATGTTTCGAGAAAATCCTTTTAGAGAAGATATCTTTTTTTAAAAACAATATTTATGAAAAAAATCCGAATTATAATTTTTTTATATTTATTGAATTATAAACCCAATATATCATTGAGATTTTTTCTCATTCTTTGAGTTTCCTGATTGAATTTTTGAGATCTTCAATAGTCGATTATAACTCATGTATATTTGGTTATTCGTTTAATTTTTTCAATAATTGAACATTTTTAATTGAAAGTAAATATTTCTCTTATATAATTTTATTATAATTATTTTTAAATTATTTTTAAAATGAATCTAGTTTATAAAAACCATATTAAAGTTGATGATAAGAAAATATGATATCATCATAACTTTTGTTTTGGGATGAATATAAGAAAATATAATAATCTTAGGAGGTAGAAGAAGTAGAGTTTGGGTTTACATTGTTATTATCCTTGAATTATTCCTTAAGACACTTGTTACATTCATCGCATGACTTGCATTAGATTAAATAATAATTTATTTCACTATAGGTTTAAACCTTGAAATCCTTCTTGATTTTGTTCTTCTTCTCTGCGCTTTTCTTTTTTATCAAGTGGTATTTTTTCCTTATGTGACCTTTTTTTTCACTCCAAGATTGTTACTTATTGTTTAGTTTGACCATAATCATATTTGTAATATTATTATGATGTATTTATTTAGAAAAAAAATCATCTTCTTATCTAAATGAGAAAAGTCATCACCATTATAAGAGTTATCATTAATTGATTCAAAAGTTGTAGTATTTTTTTTCCTTGATTTTTTTGTCATCCTTATTGTCTTGTTGCTTAATTATGATCTCATAAGTCATGGGTAATCCAAATTTCTCTATCATTGGCATGTTCATTGTGTATTTTTTAACTTTGGTTATCTTTGGCATAAGGGCCCAAGAACTAGGAAAAACCCTAATAATTTTTTAAAAAAAACACTTTTCTATAATAATTATATCACCAAGATATTTTATTCCATTAAATATTTTACTAAACTATGTAAATATCGTAGTAATATATTTACTATATTGTACACAAAAAATTTATAAATCAATTATGTACACTACAATTGTACAATATTTGTTCTTATTTATTCATACGTGAGTAAATTCTAAGATTATCTATATTTAATTATAAATTTCCAATTAGATATATGATTAAATTTATTTTGTTATAATACAAAAAAGTAATGAATTAATAACTTTAACATATTATTCCAATTCATAAATATCATTTGGTGTCCATTTCTCTTCTTTTTCGCAAGTGAGAATATAACCATGAATGATAATTTCCTATACAAAATTACAAATAAATAAAATAAAGGATTAAAACCATGTCTTCTGATAAATATAGTTGGACCCATCAAAATTAACGTACTCAACTAATATATTTCCCATCAAGACCACCATTAATATTTGAAAACTAGCCCATTTTTTAAAATAAATGTTTTCCAAATTATTTACAAAATATTTTGAGAACTAATTTAGATTTTAAGGATATAGATATAAAGAAAAAAAATTAAATATTCAATTCAAGATTCGGCCATCGATACCAAATAATGGTTGCTGTAAAATGGAAATATAGCGGTGAATTTCATTTAAAAATAATTTTAAAATATTTTATTTAAATAAAAGAGAATATAATGTAAGAAATATATTTATGTATAAAATAATCAATGTAATGAGAGTGTATCAGTTATTTACATTTAAGCATAGTGTAAAATGAATTATGGAAACTAAAAATGAACACTATGAGAAATGGGTTAAATAATAGATCAAAAATGATCTACTCTATCTCCTCCATTAAATAAGGATGGAGGGGGTTATATTTCTCTATAGGTATTAATAATAATAAAAGAAACAAAATAATACAGGATGTATTGGTTTTAATAAAAACCAATAATCCAAGATTAATACCACTTGTTTTCATGAAAACAAAGAACAAAGAACCCTCACTTTAATAGTGGTGAGCACCTAAAGAAGAATATAAATAAGATAGTTATTTTTTTACAAAACCTTGATATGGTACTCAACATTCTCTTAAATATTTATAAAGGTATGAATGATTAAGAGAGACAAATATATATATATATATAATCTAAAAAAATATTAATAAATAATTTCAAATATGAATAAAAATAAGAAGGATAAAATATTAGGGGAAATAAAAAATGGATTATAGAATTTGAAGTCCAATCACCTTTATAGAATGAGTTTTTTGGAGATATTATTCCAATTATTATCATGGATCTATCAATTATAATTTGGAGGAAATTGTTTATCATATGTGTCATGTATAATATCCAATACTACCTTGATGCCTATTTAAAAACCTCATAGGTACTAGAGGATCCATTAGATGATTCAATCCTTTAATACAATAATTCAATGATTTTAGATCTATAAATTAATGATATTTTAATGTTCGGTAATAAATACTCTAAAAATCCATGTGATGAAAATGGTTAGTTAGTTCACTTTATATATCTTATTTTTTCTATCTATACTCAATCAGGAAGACAATGAGATCAAAAGGCTTATCGGTGGGATTGACAGAACTACTATTGGTCTTGTTTATCCTACTACTTGGTAGGTACCCCTATATTTATAAATCGATGGTTGAACATATATAGGTATTCATGGAATCCCTCGGCCTTTCTTTTCAGGCATTATTTTATTAAAATGAACTTCCTTTTAATATGTTTAAATAGTATAACAAAAAAAAATTAAGTCTATAAATACTTTTTGTATATTTGATAATGAAAAAAATTATAAGATCAAAAGAACATAAAAAAGTGACCAACATTGTTGATTGACATAGGTAATAGAATCTATAGAATAATATTAATAAATTAAAATAATATTATTATAAATACATAAAAGATAAGGACAACAAAAAATAATGACATAGGGATAGATAGATAAATTATCATAAAACAATTCAAAAATAATGAAACAAAATATCATGAATAAGAAATGAAGAGATCAAAGACGAAAACTTACACACCTTCATAGTCACTTCCTTGGAGTATGGGGAAGGTAAATTTAGAATTTCAATTTTAATGTTTTTAAACGTAATTAGACATATTCAAATAAATATTTCTTTTTTCAAATAAATTTATAAAAAATGGATTGAAAATAATTTCTTATCGATATTTTTCTAAATTTTGTTAAATTTGTTGACTTGGGAGTAGTATAATTTAGAAAAAAGAACAATATTTTTTAAGGAAAAAATACTATACAAGATACATGATCAAGAAAGTTATTATATGTCATTTACTATTGGATCAGGAATTTTAGTAAAGGTACAATGTTACTTAAGAAAAATAATTAACTTAATGTTGTTGTGTTTAATAGAAATGGGTTGGAAGACATAAATCCCATAATAGTAAATCTATAGGTATTAGATAGTTAATTTTCATTATCATAAATTGTTTTGGAAATATTCTTATGAAAATAGTGAATTTCATATTCACTTGTGACTTTCAAATCTTGGAGATGTAATCATAACAATATATTCTTATTAATTCTGGAAAAATTTCTTATCCATAAATAAGGATTTTATTTATATAATTAAAAGATTATTTTTTAAATTTTAGGAAGAATAATTAATTTTGGACCTCATTAATGTAGTGAAACAGGGGGATAAATTAGAACATTGAAATTTTATCTTTAACTTTGATGATATTTTTGAACCAATAATATGAAACATGGTAAATAAAAAATTATGATGGAGGTGTTCAATGTGATGGTGGAATCAAAAGTGGATTACAATGGATTTTAAAGTGTATAATCTGGTGTAGAGAGGGAGGAATTTTATTTAGTTAATCTTATCCATATTCGGCATCTTTTATTATAAATACATTAAATATAAGAATTGAAAAATGTTTTAAACATACTATGAAACTCATTATATGGATTATATGATTAAATATGCATCTAAGAAAATATAGATTTCATAATATATTAAAAAAACATCATAGAGATTTAATAATGATAAATACGGTGAAAACATTGAGAAAAAATGACATTAGATGTATTATTCAAATATTATATACCTATAAAGTACAACTAAAGGAAACAATCGAGATGAATAGATAGACTCAATGAATAATAACTCCTACTATAAGATAAAATTTAAAGGGGTTTGTTAAACATATTCATGAGAGAATCATATATCTGATCTTTGATAATTACTAGATAATTCCATTACAAGTAGTACAAAAGAAAGGATTAATGAAAGTGATTAAAACTTTTAATAATGAGTTAATAATTACTCAAAACATTACCATATAGAAAGTATATGTGAACTATAGTAAACTAAAAAATAAAACAATAAATTATGAATCTATGTAACTTAATTGGATCAAATATTTAAACACCTAGTTGTAAATGAATATTATTTATTCTAATATTGATATTTAGGATGTATCCATATTCTAATGGATCGTAAATGCTAAATAAATTATGTATCCATATGTTGAAAGGGGTTATTTTCATACCATTTAATGTCTTTTAGAATATAAAATTTAGTTTAAATATTTAAAAGTACCATGTAATTTAATAAAACTTATTTGATACCATCATCAACAATTTTTACATTTATAGATGATAATTTAAAATATTTTTAAATAATACTAACATGGTAATTGAACTCTAAAAATAAATGTGCATAATCATAAATTTGGAGAATTATAATTTTAGGGTAATTAATGTTTTTATACTTGGATAGTAAATTTTTATGAAATTAAAAATGATCCAATTAAGATAAATATGATTTAATTGTTAACAATTACCATATTAGTGTAATCGATTTATTGTTTTTTGGGATAAATGAGCTTCTATAAATAGTCTATGAAGAATTTAACTATGATAGATCTGCCACACACAAATAATCAACTGAATGAAGCACTATTATTAATTGATGAATTATCTAAGTAATAAATTGATAATATAACGAAAAATGTATTTTCCACTCTAATTATGAATCTTTAAAATTTGAATTCCACATTTAAGTTGATGTGGTATGGAAATGATTATATTGTGAGTGAATCACTTTTATTGAGATTATAGTAAATTTTCAAGACTATATAATATGCAAGAAGAACAATGATATATTAATGACATAATTACACAATTATAGGGGAATAATTATTAGGATTGGTATTTTCTTTTGATTATATAAGAAAATATCATAAAATATTTAAAAAATTCTTCAACATATATCATGTTTCATTTATATTATCGATGAACAAGAAAAGTTGAAATACATGATTTATAAAATAGATTTTATTATTGAAATAAATTTACATATAAATAATGGACATGATGGGTTTTAAAATATTCATTATGGATTACTTATCAAGTTAAAACATAACTCTCATATTAAATGACATATTAGTGGAAATTAATGATTATTTCCTTGTGGATGTTTTGTTTCAAGTGGATATACATTCTCATTCAAGGATTTTTTATCATTAAGACTACTCATCAACAAGAATACTATACCTTTATTTCACATTGTAAAAAAATTATTAATTTTCTAGGAATTGACTTATTTCTATGTTTATACACAATATATCATGATATATGGGGATGTTATTATTCATTGACACATGTATAAATATTTTGAAATTAGAATTACAGAATTTTTCACTCATATCCTACCAAAATAAATTATCTGATGGATAAAATAGTGAATAAATAAATCTAAGAATAATTTTTTAACACATAAACTATAAATATGTATCGTATTATATCACCAAATGTTATATCTAAAATTGAATTGGAAAATTTTTGAAGTAAAAATAAATACCTCATAATTTTATTCATGAAGTAAAGGTGATTAATTTATGCTAAATTGAATTTATGGGATCATTTTAGAATTTATTATTAATATGTATATACATCCTTCAGTGTGTGGATTTAATAATAAAATGAATATATTCAAATAAAACATACAAAATAATTTAAATGTGCTGTGGAATTTTTTAAAGAATAATATATTTTCCCATTTTCAAGTACCCAAGTTAGTAATTAGTGAACAAGTGATTCATTAAATGGAAAATTTTTATTATGACTATTAAATTATTGTGATGTATTTTATAACAATACTAACATGTACTACACAAAAACTAGTGATAAATTCAATCCCCTTGGTCATTATCTCAAATAAATCTGGTAGAAGAAACTAAACCCAATGAGAATGAATAGCCAAATAATAATTGAATACATACGAAAATGTTCAAAACACAACTGAGTGCATTAATTTTATAACTAGTGTATGAAAACCCATTCTAGACTCCATTATTTCTCACCCAAAAATCTTATCTGGCCATCAATGATATGAACAAGATATTAAAGTTACTAAAAAATGAAGGATTTCATTGATGAATAATTTTGATGGTTAGGTAGGTTACATAAGAAAATTATATAAATTGTAAATAGAAGAAAAAATATTTTCATGACTAGCATATCTATTTGAGAGAATCCAATTCTAAAGAGAATTACCCTTTATCCAACTAAAAGATGTGTTTTTATTAGAAAATCTCAAGTCACTATGGTAATGATTTTTCATCATTAAAATTGCTTTTTCACATAGATTAATGTAGATCAATTGAAGAAAAAGGGAAACCATTAAAGTGAATAGAAAATGATTTATATTCTAACGAGATCAATATTGGGTTGGATTTATCCTATAATAAAAATTTGTCTAAATAGACCACGATAGCTGGAAATATTTAGAGTTTAAATTAACAATTATTTGGTAGGAAACCCAAGTGCATACCCAAAACTAAAAAATTATTTTTATTTTTCATTTTTGGTTGTATATGTTTTGGATTTGTTTTGTTTTATTATATTTCAAAAATAAATATTAAATAGATCTTTTAGTTACTAATTGAACACTTCACTGTAAATCAAAATATTCATGAATTAAATAATAAATTAAAAAATATCGAGAAATAGAGGGTTAAAAAGGTAGAAAGATTTTAATTTGTGAGGCCTAAAGACTTTCCATTTCAATAATAAAAATATCATGGTATCACGTTGACTTTCCCTATACAAACATAGTCATGACTATTACGATTTTATCAAACTGGTTTCCTTTACACTAATATCATAAACCAAGAAATAAACACCAAAAACAATATTTATTTTATCATAAACACTTGATTAGCTAATTTATTAAAATAAATTAGATTTTATTATTATTTAATAAATGATTATTTCAACTATATTGATTTTATATTGAAAAGTATCAAAAACAAAATTTAATTCTGTAAAAATTTATACTAACAAAAGTATCATAATTTAGTATTTTCCATCTGAACCAAACCCTTAAAAACACATAATTAAATGATTTCATTAATAGAAAATTTACCCCAACCCTTAACCATACATGTGACTACATTATTTTTAAGAATACATGATCATGAAGTACAGTGAGAGGATAAAAGTATACTTTTATTATTCCTACCCCATCCACAATTCCAACCAACCCATTTATCTTAACTTCTCCAAACCACACCAACTAAACCAAAAACATTATCATTTAACAGTTCAATTTCAAATAATTTGAGAACGGAAACCCAAAATTCTAGAATTACATCATTAAAATTACATTGTAGTCTATTTTAATACATGGAATTAAGGTAAATTATTAATTCTTATCACAACCTTTCCCTAAAAAATTTCATCTTGTGACTAAAAAAAATCATTACAAAACCCTTCCTTCATAATGAAAAATATATTTAATATTATCATTTAACCAAATTTTTTCACATTTAACTAAATTTCCTAATTAAAATTAACCACAATATTTCAATATTATTCAAATTAAATAAAAATTACAATATACTACTTGAAAAAATACATAGGCCAAAGTAACAATGTCATCTAACACATAATTTATTTAAATGTCATCCCAAATAACTATGAAATATTAATGCTTCCATTAATCTAATTCTTAACATATAAAAAACCAAAATCCCACACTAGAGAAAAAAACAAAAATACAATGCTTCAATTTCTAATTGTACATGAATATTATAGTTACCAAACACGGCAAAAGGTGATAACAAAATATAATCTAAATATCAACATTGGATGTCATATCTAATATAAAAAAAGAAAATGAAAAATTCAAAATAGGAATTATGTGAATCTAAAAAAATCTTTTTGGATGATCAGGAGTCACAAAAAAATCTCTTAAGATGAGGTTTTTATTTCATAAAATATTGAATAAATTAGTTTTAAACTTGACAGAGAGATCCTCACTTTTTGATTAGGGTGATGATATTTAAAACAAATTACAATATATCATCAATCTCTACACACTTCTGCTATTCCTGGAACCATCAAGTGGTATCTGAGCTGTCATTTTTTAATTTATAATTATACATTTGATTGTAGATCTTTGAAAAAGTGTAGTTATATTTTTATTTAATGTTATTAGTATCTTAATTTGATATGAATTAACATGTTGTTGACATATTAATAATGTTTGTTCAATGTTACCTTTATCATAATGGTTTAAGAATAAATGAAGAATGATTAGAGATTCCATCGGGAAGTTCCAAATATTTTGCCAATAAAATTAGATTACACGTCATGCGGCTGGAGTACACACCATATAACAATAAATTTGTATCCATATGTACCGAGAAATTAATTACATGTGGTGATATTATTACACATCATTTGTGGACTTGGTCAACTTGTAACATGGAACGTGGATACAAGGTGTGTAACTAGCATGTACATGTTGTGCAGTCTTGTTGAGTTAACACATCAAAGTATGAACCATATGTCTTAGATATATGGAAATTGAGGTACATGGAGTGTGTATATATGTACATATTGTGTAGTCTCCAATTATTGAAATAAATTAAAATTATATTAAAATTGAAAATTGCAACATTTAAACCTTATTTTGATTATTGGAACTTTTTTGTTTTTGAAATTTTAATTATTATTTTAAAAAATTCTAAATTCTAAATTAATTCATTTTAATTTTCATTTAGTTGTTGGTTCTACTATTTTTTACAATGAATTCAATTAATTAAGGGTATCTCTAAATAAGATTTTATGATAAATATGATAAATTAGAATAAATTATTTAATTAATGAAATAAACAATTAATTCAAGGGTGTTTATCATAAAAAATATAAGAACGAATAGAGAAAGGAATCCTATACATTTACATTTTCATATTCATTGAATTAATGATTGTACATGATGTTAAACAAGACCTGTGTATGCATTGAATGACTTAATTTAATTTATTTCATTAGTTTTCAATTATTTAATATTAAATTAAATGATTCTCTATAGGACACCCCTCCCTCCATTATTAAATTGGACCTACATGTCCAAATATGTTTATATAATTCTATTTAACCAGTCCTATGGTTCCCATCACCTATATTATTTTAATAATTATTTATAATTAGTGGAACATCCCAAGGCATGTGGAGTCAGTTTAATAAAGAACCATAATAATGGAAACCCAGGGGATACATAGATGGATAGGTGGAATGTTTTGACTCCTACCATGAATAGAAATATGAGTTATTTATCCTTGGACAAAGGTAGATTAAATTTCATCTAATTAAATTAGTCATTAAATAATGATCATGAATGGGTTATTTAATTAATTATTTATTTATGCATATGGAATTATTTATTTTATGGATGTAAGGTTGTGATGAGAAAAATAAATTAATTAATGTGAAAATAAAGAAAATAAAAAAAATTACAAATGCATAAATTTTTATCCCACATGGTAAATTAATTATGTAACATCCACATAATATTAATATTACATGTAAAGTATAAAACAAGATAAAATTTATTTATAATTATTTAAAATAACAAAATTAAATATTTATTCAGACTAAGCCTTCCATTAAATGATTATGATTGAAACCATATTATTATGTGTACTATATGGCCCAATTCCATGAAATGAAATTAATCGGGGAGTTCTCATGATACTTTTGGGCTTAGATAACAAATAGTTTGTTCAGTTTAATGGCCATAGTATGTTGAAAAAAAATTTATAGGAATATTTTGAGGAAATCCAAGTTAAAATTTTTAGGATAGGGGAATCCACTCAATTGGTCAAGGATTTGAAAGTTAATAGTTACGATAACAGCCTACATACTTACTTTATTATTGACTTAATTTATGAAGACTAGATCAATAAGAAATTTAACGGGGATCCTTTCTTCTAGAATTTTAAAGAAACATGACATTGTTAGTTCAATTGTGATGGATTTTGTGACTTGATAAAATAGAGGTATATTTAATAAATAAATAAATAAAATATTCAATTTGAATCACATTTATTTTTTAATCATGAAAAGTACTACTAAGATGTTATTTTTAATTATAGAATAAAATTAAAACTCCAGCATTCACACTATCCCTATTATCAATATTAGATAAAGATAACCTCCTAACTAGTAGTAACTTCCAGGATTTGTTTAGATGCCTTCTAGTTGTGTTATTCCATGAATTAAAATATTTTGTGCTATAATACTCAATTTTTAATCTGTCTACTAAATAGTTGAGTGGGGAAGAGTTTATTTTCTATGATAAAACATTAATTGATTTGGTAGATGTTCAATGTTTGATGATTTCATCAATTTCTAGTAAACTAATAATGGCTCATATAATCATGGATATATATAGCATGCTTGATCACCTCCATGGTCTTTATATAGAGAGAGTAATAGAAGAAGAGTATGATATTTCAAAGGCACTCTTTTAGAGAAAACCTAGAGTGGGTACCCCAGTGGTGCTACGCGTAGTCAATATCAATCAATACATTGAACTCATAGAGGATATAGGGTTTAAAATCCCCAAATAACTAGGCATTGGCCTCATTCTGTAATCAATACCTCATATATTCTCTATATTTGTAGTAGTTTTCAATATAAACAATATTTAAAAGACTCTTCTAGATATTCCTATTCTTCTTATCCATGTAGATAATGATACAAAGTATGAATTCCCTTCCATAATTGTAGTGATGAAACAGAAATGTAAATTTAATATCTTTAAGCAGATAGATTATTCATGCCCTTTCAATAAGAGGAAAACAATTGGGCAATCAAGGGAAAGAAATGTTTTCTGATTCGTATGTGGTTTGAAGTTTCACTAGAAGAAAAATTGCACACCTAAAATGAATTCAAGGGTATATTTAGTTGCGTTTATTATAGATTGTAATTTATAATTTTCAACAAATTGGGTATTAGAGTCAGTTAGTGGTACTCACATATGTATTCAAATACAAGAACCAAGAAGATTCAGAATGATTAAATGAGGATAGGTGGACCTTCGAGCATCCAATGGAACTAAACTTGATGTCGTAGCTATTATGGAATA
Organism: Viscum album; assembly: GCA_963277665.1. Lineage (NCBI taxonomy): Eukaryota > Viridiplantae > Streptophyta > Magnoliopsida > Santalales > Viscaceae > Viscum > Viscum album. The sequence continues at coordinate 695,112,123 of OY728164.1, forward strand.
CCACCTCACATTATTGCCCTAAATGATCTTGGTTTTAAATGGTTTTTATTATGAGACTTCATTTATCAAAAACATTATTTTTGAATATAGACTTGATACATATGTATTTATTTTCCAATTTGGGAATAAATATTTCTTCATTTATAATGAAATAATTTTATAGTGTAAGGGTTAATTAAAAAACAGTCTTTATGTGTTGGAATACATGAACAAAATAATATAAATCGATAAAAATGTTACTTCACATGGATCATACTACACCCAACATTGGAATCACCAGCTAGGTCATGTAAATAAAAATTGATTGAATAAATTAATTCAAGATAGATATTTATATTATTTTGAACTAAAACAACTTATTTAATGTCATTTATGTTTATAAGGGAAATTGACTAAATCCCCATTTAGCGGGAAAGGGGAAAGGGATAAAGATCATATTTAAGTAGTTCATACTGATGTGTGTGGGAAATTTCATATTGAAAAATGGGGTGGGTAATCGTTCTTTATAACTTTTACTATGGATTTTCGTAGATATGTAAATGTCTACTTAATGTGTTATAAGTCAGATAATTTTGATAAATTCATGGAATACAAGAATGATGTTGAGAACCATCTTGGTATGAGGATTATGAAACATAACTAAGACCGTGGTTGAGAATATCTTAATCGAGACTTCATTGAATTTCTATGGGAGTTCAAGATTTTATCTCAAATCAATCCTCCTTATACACTTTAGTGTAATGGTGCATGAAATATATAGAATCTAACCTTATTGTATATAGTGAGATCAATCAGGATTTACTTGAGTCTTCATTTATCCTTTTGGTGATACATATTATAAATATTAACATACATACTAAACTTAGTAAAAACTAAACAAATAGATTGTATAATATACAAATTATAGAGTGGAAAGAAACCAGTGATTTCATACATACAAGTGTGGGGTTGTGAAGAATTATTGAAGGCCTCTTTAGGAAACAAGAATTCACCCAGAGGAAAAAAAGTTTATCTTTATAGGATCTTCCAAATAAAAAAACTGATAATACTTATAAATTCCTTCAGAAAAAAATTTGTTGAAATCCATCCCACATTTCGTGATGAGGATCTTGTCATTAAATGAGATTGTCAGAGTGATAAAGGCTTCAATGATATCTAGGAAAAAGACACACAAGACTTGTAATGTGAACAAATTCAATAAAGCCTCGTAGAAGAAGAAATTTATCCAAATAAATAATTATTTTGTAGGAGTACTAGAGAAGGTAGAAAACTAGAATGGTATGGTTTTCTGGTCACATTGAATAGTGAATCATTATTAGTTGATAATAATAATCCTATAATATATAATATAGTATTAAGTGGAATATATGTTTCCAATTGGAAATAATCCATGATTTTTTAAATGGATTCATTGTACCAAACCAAATATAGATTTTTGTAGACCCTCCAGTAGATGTAAATCATATTGGTTTAAAATAGGTATTTAGGAAGATAATGGACATGGAAGTATTATTTCATACCTATATGTTGTGACATGATGAAAAGGGGTTTAAACTACATCATGGTAATGAATATGATGAAACTTCTTCACCAATTGAAATGATGAAATAAATCAAAACTCTACATTCCATTGTGTATTTCAGTCATTATGAGATTAGATAAATGGGTGTGAAAATAACCTTCCTTAATAGGAATCATCTTGAAGATGTCTATATGACACATCCTGAAGGGTTTGTGACTCAAAAAGATACTGGGATGGTATGAATGTTTAGAAGACCCATTTATAGATTAATTTAATAATCTCTGTCATGGAAAATTCTTTTTGATGAGTGAATAATAGAATTATTTGTCATAAAGACCTAATAGAAATCATGTGTCTTTAAATTTTATTTTGACGGAATTAATTTTCCTAATAGTGCTTCTTGATGACATATTAATCATTGTAAATGAAATGTTTGTCTTACAGTCTAATAAGGTGAAGTTGAATAAATGATTCTTTATGAAGGACTTGAGTGCAGCATCAGATATTCTTGGGATCAAGATCCTTGCTGATATAACCAAGGGGGTTTTAATCCTATGTAAAAGTACATACATTGAAAAGATACTAAATAGATTTAGTATAGGATAATCCAAAAGGGTATTGTTTCTTGTGTCACATGGAGTTCATAATTATAAGAAAATGTGGCCTTATACACATGAGAATGAAACTGAATGAGAAGTATTTTTATTGAATCAATGATTGGTTCAGTCAAATATGTTATTCTATTTACTATTCAAGACATATCATATGAATTACGTGAATTATGAGGATATCATGTTTATCGAGGTGACCTCCATTGGATGGTAGTCTGGACTGTTCATATATATATGAGGTGTACTATGGATATGTTCCTTAATTATGGAGTATATAAGGAACTAGTAATTATAGGATATGAATATTCTAGTTTCCAAACTAATCAAGATGACATCAAGTCAGAAATACGATTCATCTTCACATTAAATAGAGGTGTTTTGAGCTGGAAGAGCTTAAAGTAGGATGTGTTTGTAGATTCTATAACAATGTTTGAGTATATTGTGGCTTCAGAGGAAGCTGAAGAATTATTATGGATGTGAAAATTATTCCAATAGCTTGATTTGTTATCTTGAATTAACAATCCTATCACACTATATTGTGATAATACTATAGTAGTGGTTATTGAAAATGATCCACTGTCACATCAATGGATGAATCACTTACTTCAGAAGTATCATCAATTGATGGATTTTTCTATGATATGTGAAGTTGTAGTTTGGATTATATCGACAAAAGAGAGTGTGGAAGTATCGTTTACAAAATCCTTACCTCTAAAAAAATATCATGTGAGTTTTACTAGACTGAAGGTCACATGTATTTGTCTCTTTTTCAAGTGAGAGTTTGTTGGAGTTTATGTGATATGAACAACAATTTTTACTTTGATTACATGAATATTTGATGTATTCATTTTAAATAAAACTTATTATTAAATATTTTTTTTGTTCTTCATGACTCTAATGTAATAATTTTCTAAATAATACGTTGAGATGGTATGGTCATAATAGTTCCCCACAATGATGAGAACATTGATGTGCTATGATGATATTCTCAAATAGTTTTTTGTTTTCAGATAATGTACAATGATAGGGAACATAGTACATAGAATATCATGTGTGAGTACTCATATGCAGATGAGGCTTCATCCCAAGAATTGTGCACTTGGTAATCTCCAAGATGAGACATTATCATAATATACCCACAAGTAATAATTCTTTATATCTCAGTGTCATTTGATATTTCAATTTATGATCATTTGTGATTGTCCTAAGACTATAATAATATTATTAATACATCTTAAATCTCACTTATTGATATGTATTTCATTATCCATGATGATAATAGTTCATTGTGAACTTGAATAGGTTGGGTGTGTCATGAGTGAGATGTCATTAATGAATAGTTTATGGAAGGATTTGTTATCCTTCCATATTTATAGAATCCAATATCCCAGCCCTTTGATTAGAATAGAACCATAACATTATGATCCATGGTTGTGGTGTAATGAAGTGTTCATTAAAAATATTTAATTATGTACATATCAAGATTTTAGGTTTGTGACAAGGATGTGAAACTATATTAATGAGATATTGTGAAAAATGGATTATATTATAATGTGATCATCTATATTTAGATTTCAATTTTGCATCATCAAGTTCTTTCTCTTGGGTGATCTGAACCATTGCTAGATATTAATATTGGAATTTAATCAAGTCCACCTAATTCTAATGAGAATGAACCATATAGGTTCAAACACTAAGTGTTTCCATTAATATTTTATAAATATTATTTGAGTTTAATTAATGGAAAATAATATTCTCAAGTTCAAGGAGTGATTTGATTAAAGCTATAATGATCGCATAAGTTAAAAAAAAATTTATTCTATGTCTTGTGAATAAAGTATTCATCATATTTATTGAGTGTTTTAATAAATATTTTGTTATCTAGATTGTAAATAAAATATTTTTTTATGAATAAAATATTTATTTATGAATAAAATATTTATTCAGTTGTTTAATAAATTCTAGTGGAGTTCTAATCGACCATGACCGAGTCCAATATCAAATATAAATTAACAAGACTATTCTATAATATTTATTATTGTGAAAGTTGGGACATGACACATAATAATAATTATATAATTATTATTTTTTTGTATGGGGTTTATTAGGGTTAATAAATGTTATTTAATGTATGGTATGAAGTTAAATAATATTTTAGCATAAATCATAACTATATATATAGGTGACTATGTGAATTGTGTAGGGTATCTAGAAAATTTAGAATATAAAATGTTACACACAAAAACGTCTCTGCCAAATCATCTTTCCCTCTCCCTCTCAAGAATGATACGTACAGGAGAGATTTCTTCAAGGCAGAAGAAACATGGATTAATAAGTGACATCATAAGACATTTGAATTCCCGCACTAGCACCTAGATATTTATTTGTGTTTCTTGGATATCATATGAGAATGTGTGGATTAACACTAGTGGGATTCTATTCTTGAATCCTCACAACACTATAAAGGTAATCTGAAAGGGTTTTTTTGGAACGATCAATATTTTCCATCAAAGAAAGTTCCCAATCCCAGGAATTTATTTCTTCATATATTAAATAAATTAATTATAAATTTGATTTTAAATATCCTCACTTTTGCTTTTGAGAAACAATTATTAATATTAATTTTAATATATTTCCAATATCCACACACTTAAACTATACATGTAACCATAAATATGAAGATAATAGTCGGATGAATTAAAGATACATAAGAAAATATAAATTCAATGAAGCAAATACTTATTTAGTACCAATTGGATCTTATATTATATGTTGACACTTGGGCCAACCAACCCCACATCGACCGTATATGATTATCTATGTCATAAAATTATGGGAGAAACATTCTTTAAATACATAAATGGGATTCCATCAATCATATAATTCATGATGTCCTAAAAAATAAATCTATATTACGAATCTCATTTACTTGTACTACCAATACCAAGAGAATCAATCTGGAATCTCAATAGTGTGTTGACATCAACATCAACCACAAATGGAACCGTAGATAAGAACATAAACCCTAATAAGATATGTTAGAACTAAAATGGAGCATAATTTCTAAAATTCTATTCATAAATTATAACATTAGTTCCCTGAGAATTATTCCCATATATATCTATATATAAAAATTGATGGGCCTAGACCATCTGTCTCGAACCATCCAAAAATGAGAAGCATTATTCTAATATCCTTTTTCATATGTAATACCATCATTTAATAGATCAATAGTCTAGAATAAAAAAATGATGTTTAATATCAATTTATAGAGCCTCATTCTGATACCTGATCCATATATTTTATTACCTATTCATTGGGAATTAGTCTAGCACCTAACTCATATAGTTTATAATCACTTCCTGGTACATCAGTCCATCAACCAAACCCGATCATAATTTTTCAATTACTATGTTTCATCATCTTGAAAAAACATTCAAAAACCACAATGAACTTTTTTTAAACCATTAACATTTACCAAGGTCCATAAGTTCCTTAAATATCAAAATAAAGCTAAATAATTTCCTTTCATCAAAACATTAAAAGAACTATCAAGGAATATCTCAAAGGGGAAACCACACATCCATTTTCCATTCAACATTGAAATGAATTTATAAACCCATTTTTATAAAACAAATCGGATATAAACACCTCATTTTAAAACAAGAACCATTTAATAACATAGATTCCCCCCTTTCACAAGCCAAACAGGATCAAAACCCTATATACATAGGAAAATTCATTTAAAATCTCTCAACAGTCATTCATAAGATCATAAAACATAAAAAAATTATAATTCATCCTTTAGAAATATAATAAAAATTTATCCCCATGTCATACCAAATATACCTTAACTATTAAATTAAGACAACTAATGATAATTAGTATGTTATGATCATAATATTCTGAATTTACCCTTCAAAACACAACTTCTAATATTAATGGAATAGAACACCACATGGGTGGATGTGGGTTTGGTATTATAAACACAATTTGATTTGAAGGGATCAGTGGATGTTTTATGGTACCAATTTAAAACCCATAACCATTTACATAAACCAAATGTAAATCAATTATCAATAATATATATAAATAAAATAGAATACCTACATAATTAATGAATATTTCTATAATTATTCCAAATAAGGTTTCCTTTTCAAGTCCCATCCAAATCTTGTCTGATATCCTCGGTCTCCAAACAAACTCATTAAAACTACACAGGTTCAAACGTTACACAAAACAAAAATTAAAAAATTATTTCAAATAATTATAATTAATGAATGAAATAAATTTTAACCCATAATAATGTTTGTAAACTCAAAAACTCATCACACAACACCAAAATCAAATCCAATCACTCTCCCATTGACTAGTGTCATAACTCGAAATACATTCTAGGCCAAATCCCTAAGAGGAAATACAATTTAAAATATTATATAATATTCATCATTATGGAAAAAAATGAAAATTCACAACACTATCATACATAAAAAATTTCATGAAACAATGTTAAGATGTCATCTCAAGATCTCCTCTATATAGGCTAACTAAATGACCCATGTGAAACAAACAATTCCAACTTGATCTAATAGAATCATCAATATAACCTAAACTAGAGAACTCCAAAGTAGAGTGGAGTATGGATAAGTGTATGATAATACATCAAATGATAATAACACACATAAAATTATAAGTAATATCCATAAAAACACATCAAATAAAGGGGTTAGATAAAGAGGAATGGGTTGGGGGAATCTATGGTCTGTATATGCCTAATAGAGAATGATGTGGGAGGTGTAAACTGAAAACTTCATGGATTTTTTTGTAAAATCCACCTTTTACTAAATTTTGGGGATACATAATGATTTAGATGCATGGTTGTCCAAACTATGGACAAACAGTGTGCCCCAACTCTCCAGGATCACTTGACTCACATAGCTAGGTCACACTGTTAGAGAAAATATGCACTAATAGTGTGTCACCCACTGTCCAGCATCAACACCCATCACATGGTTTGGATATATAGTTTTTTAACTATGAACCAACCATGAAACCCCCCACTAGATCCCTATACATAAAGTAACATGATTTTTCTATAAGTTTTCATAGGTTGTGTGGAATACCTCATTCTCTCCACCACAATTAATTGGTTCTCCTTTGGATTGCACAGTTTACCCAAAACCGTACTCAAACCATGAAAAGCAGCTATAGTAATTTCAAAATGAACTGATTCGTTTTTTAAAACAAAACCCAGAAAATTATTTGATGTGAATTTGGGGACATTAAATGGAGATCATTGTCAGTTCGTCTCCACTATCATTATGGATTTCCAGGATATACATTCAACCAAGGATCTAATGACTGTTGTGGGTCTTGATACCCCATTTGTTGAAAATTTTATTGATAGTAGTATAGCTATTGATGGGTTTTGGACATCAATAATGGTGGTGTCTATAACTAAAATTTCTAAGGTTGTTCTAGGTTTCCATAATAAATCTATATTTGGTTTATTATTATTATTAAATAAGATTGATATTACAAAAGACTAATCCCATCTGTCCAAGGGTGTTGATTTGGGACCACCAATGATTAACAAGGAGGAAATTCAAGTAACAAAATCTAATACCTTTTCCATACCTATGTTTTTTGAAAATGCTCTATAAAAATCATAAATTTGTATTAGGGATGACGTTACCCTTTATATAATGGATCTCAAATCACTGAAACGAATTCTAATGCTCTAAATAACTCTAATAAAATGGGGAAAATTGTGTACTAGGTCATTGCACCTATGGTCAAAGAGGTTTCAGGGTCTCATCCCAAAAATAATATTAATTATTAGGATTATTTTTCTAGGAATAAAATTCCTAGTCAATGAATATATATTCATGGAAACTATTTCTTTTACTTTTTATTGTTTTTAGAAAAAAGAAGTTTTTCAATTGTCTAACCACATCCTTAGCTAGAATTTTTTTCTTCGATTATCATTAAATAATGATGATTAAACTCAATATTGTTTCTATATTATAATTTCTACTAGAACTATTATTATTATTTTCATCATCATAATTTCCATCATCATCATTTGGGCCATTGGGTTTTCTCCTTTAAGGTTTATTGGTCCATACTTAGTTATTCATTAGGACTATCTAGATCTTTTTCCTTCATCTAACTCTATATAATAAAATAGTTCCATTGGGTGTTTTCCATTCAATTTGGATATGGATAATACTTGAACCTTTCGAATGTATCGGTGTGTCTGGTTGGTTTATTTCCTTTTGAGGATAATTTAATCCAAATTGTACATAGTCCTATATTAGATTACAGTGTAGAGAATGATGAATAGAACCATTTTATTAATTTTTTAATGGATGGGGTTGTTTTAAGTGTAGTTTTTATGGGAATTAACTATGGGTATAAAGGTTTGGTTGAGTAGGTTCATTCCATTTTATCATATATTAGATAGGAGATCAATTTCCAAATGTAGTTTAATATTATTAAAAGAAATTAGGTCAATATATAATATGATAACTCATAACCTAGAACTAGTTCTGACAAGATATTTTTTTTGACATTGGTAAGAACATACTAGGGGATGATGGTGGATCTCAAAAGGTATCATCAAGAAAATCTAAAAGATGTAGTGATTATTCTCAGTTATTATGAACTATGGTCACTATATAATAGATATATTCCATGAATAGATATAATTTATATGAATATCTTAGATATGGAATTATCTAATATATAATCAGTGTCAAAGATTCTTTAATTATTTCCATTGTATTGGGAGATAGTATCTTTCCTTATTTTCTCCCTTTCAATTTACCCCTTATACTCAATTTTATTTCTTTAAATAATAGTGGTAAGTGCCTGATAACTCCTAACTCTACATATTTATATTATCACCATTATCCTCATCATTTTCATTTCTGTTATCATCATCATCATAATTATATTTCTAGGGGTTTGTCTAAATGGTAAATTCACCCTTCAATTATGTTTCATACCATGAATTAAATCCTAGAAGCCTCATTGGTAGGTTATGTTAAGCATTACTAAAACTAAAATGGGGGCTCACACTAAGATTATGGAAATTTGGTTTCAGAGAAATAGATAGTACAGTGTCAAAATGAAACCAAGTGGATGATGTGGTGTAATTTCTAGGTAGTGATGTTTAGAAATGCATGCATCATTTAGTGGTTACCTAAAAAGATATATGGTTGCATTGGATCATATCAATCATTCATAAAGCCAATCATATTTCTAATGTGGGGTGGATGGTTTCCATTCTACATTATGATAAAAACATTGAGACTAGTCAGGAAACATGATGTGACGTGGGACTAGGTGAAATGAGGTATCGTGCAGATATCCCTAGATTGGTGACACAACAGAGATGAGTGTGTTGGAACCTATAAATTATCCCTCTTCCCACATAGTTTTATCATTTTGGATGGATAATTTCCTAACTATAGTGTGACATAATGTAGAATAATGCATCAATTATTATTAAGTTTGGAAGAATGGTATTCAGGTTGGTGATACAGTGCAATGATTTTTTTAAGGTGTTATGGTGAAATATTTTTGTCTTGGTTTTATTAAGGCATCTCATTTGAGAAATTTGGATATTTCCTTCAATTTTTTTGGCCAACATTAAACTATCCCTTAGTTTCAAAATTTATTTATACTTATGGATATTGAATGTAATAAAATAGGTCTAATGGGTTCTTTTCATGCCTTATAGGGAGGGATGAGGCTTGGCCCACTATGGTTCCAAGTTGAATGTGTATTTTTATTCTATAATACCCTCTAACTAATATTTATTATTATTATTATTATTATACCATTGAGGGCCAACCTGAGTGGTAAAGTTAGCCTATAATTCTACATCAGACTATGGTTTGAATATTTGAGGCCTTATTAAGGGGGGTATGTTGGTCATTTATGTAATTGAAAAGGGACCCAGAACTATGTCTTAGAAATGGTGTATTCAATATAATTTTTATTAGGGAATCAAAAAGTGTAAGCGATTGGGAATCATAGTTTGATAGTTGGTTGGGTAGTACAGAAACATGAAGACATCTTTGGGTGGTCAGAACAAATGAGTGATGGGTGTGTTGGTGAATATCCATCAGCAGACTACCCACTTGAATTTATGAGTTCATGTGTAGGGTTTAGCTTCCACAAGATAATTATCATAGCTAAACTAGTCAAATAATGTGATATGACTAGGCAGACAGTGCAGTGGGGCACAACACAAGCATCACCTAGTGGGCGGATTGAAAAATGGATGGGTCTGTTGGAAGAAAAAAATTGTTTTATTCCTATACATATTTCTAATACGAGATATAGGGGTTCCCTTCCATTGACAAAAGGAGGGATTCATGACATAATTTTTTTTGAAATATGGTGGCATGCCATTCTCTCTACATGGTGACACTATGTAACGATTTCTTTGAGGGAGCAGAACCATCTAATACTAATGACATGAAATAATATAATCTACTCATTTAATCCTTTATTAAATATTTAATTGTGAATCTGTTCTAAATTTAGTTGGGATTTTAATCCGTTGATGATCTTGGGACTTTATTCTAGTCTCTGTAATTAAATAGGTCCAGTGGGTGATTTTTTTTTCTTGGGGTGAGGGTCGGGGCTTGACCCACTTGAATATATGGGTGATTATGTATTTATAGTTTTTAATGTATTATACATAATATAAATTATTATTATTATTATTAAGGTTCCCCAAGATGTTAGAATGGACAAGGTCGTTTCATGAAAGCTAGTAGTAGGGGATCAAAAAATGAAACCATGTAAATGTTGTGGTCTGATAGGCATGTACTGCTACATGGAAACATGCGGGAATCGAATGGTAAGTGGTTAAATAGAGAAATGGATGTTTTGGAACCAATTTATTAGACCTCTACCAACTCTAGTTTCTGATGTGGGGTGCAGTGGTGGGATACTAGGCAAAAATCATCACTATTAGACTAGATAGATGATATGATACAATAGTTCAGTAGTGTAATAGGGAACTTCATAGACATATTCAAGAGGTTGGAATGAAATATAAACGGGTGTGTTAACACCTACCAACTATAAATATTCTCATACTTATTTTTCATTTTTTTAGGAGGTGTTATATACCACATTGTGATTAAGGGTGGCACAACATGACATTTGTTGGTAGGTAGGTGGTGCAGCAAAAGACCCGTGACATTGTATGATATAAGGTGCTCATTTGGGCCTTTGGGGAATATAATTCAAGGGAATTTCCACCACACTTAGCTATACCATATGGAAACTTCAATGTGGGCCTAGGGAACACATTATGAAATAAAATAGGTTCAGTAGGTACATTCATTCCATGTGAGAAGAGATGAGGATTAACCCACTAGGGTTAATCAGTGCATTTTTATTTGAAATTTCTATTCCCCTATACCAAATAAATAGTTTTTTATTATATATTCAAGGGATTTCATAAGTGGTAAAGTCACCATATAATCCTGTATTAAACCATTATATAAATCCGGGTGGTGGTGAGTTACCAAGTACCTTAGTAGTAATGCAGTATTTTAGCAATGTTTGTTATATAGCATGTAATTAGTAGTGTACTATAATAGTATTAAAATTAATCATAGATGAGATTTAGGAACATTAAATCACAAATTCTTGGTAAAGGTCCTATGGTCCATCAAATCTGGGCCAATTGGAGAATGTTAATGGGCATGGATCGTGACATATGGTGGATGTAAAAAGAGAATGCAATGTGATAAAGAAGTATGATTTTGGTAGGATATAGGCTAAAGAGAATATAGTAGGTGTTCGATGATGTGCATCTACAGAGGTGGATATAAGAATTAAATGTGGAATGTGTTTATTAATAATGTTTTATAGATATAATATTAGAAGGAGGGAGAATATTATTTTCTTGAAATAAAAAAAATCACACCCTTGTGTATGAAAACAAAAGGAATCACGATAGAACAGAATTTTGAAATCATAACCTTCTAAATGTTGTGAAATCAATTAGAATGATTATCTACCAATAGGTGTAAATAGTGTAACTATCAAATTCTATGAAAAAAAGTAAATAAAAGATATTATATAAAATTAATAACTTTATCAAAACAAAAAAATATCCAACACCTAAACCGAGTTAGGTATTTACATTATCATAAAGAGGAAAATAATTCTATAGACATGAATTTTAAATCAAAAATTATAAACTTATCAATGTTTTTTGTATTTTGAAACCACTAAAACCTTTGATCGACCAAATCAAAATAATGTTTTGTGTTCCTTAAAAAATTACCTGATATCACCTAATCAAGATAAACTATGTCTCCCAAACATTAGGAGACATCAATATCATATATTAGAACAACCAAATGGATAATAAAAAATATAATTATAATTTACAATAAATCCATATTGATAAATTCTCAAAAGAATTAAATTCTCTAAATAGTTTAAAAATAGAAAAAATAAATGAAATGATAATTTGTAGTACTCAATAAGCAATCAATACTTAATATATACTTTCATCTTCGTATATACTCCTTCACCTTAATCTCACAATAATATTTAGAGATGTAGGTTTTAACAGCTATAACTTATAAATTTTACATTTCACATGTTTAATTTCAGCTATATTGGTTGAACCGACAATCCTTCTGATGGATTTAATATTATTATAATTCTACTAATGAACTTTTTTTAAAACCTCTATAATTCTACTTCCAAAAAAACAAAAACAAAATTTTTTTATGAAACATTTATGTAAAGGAAAAAAATAAAGTCTTACATACACGTTCCTTATAATAAACATACTCTTACCAATATTTATATTATTGAGATAGAGGAATTTTTAATGAATGTTTAAGATAATACAAAACATAAAATTGAATAAATTATAAGATTAACTAAATATAACAAAGAAAACAATTATGTGTTTCTTGATTTTCAAAATAAGTGTATAAATAATTATTTTAACCTAACAATATCCCCCTTTCTAAAAATCACATCACATAAGAAAAATAATATCGTAAATGTAAAATATTTGGAATGTGGGAACACTTATTAATTTTTTTTAAAAAAATGGAAAAAATACACAAAAAAAATATTTAGTTTCACATATTTACAAAAAACAATTCATTTGTAAGAAGATTTTTTAATATACTTTTCTCAAAAATTGTGTTTTAAAATAAGATCATGAAAGTAAAATAATTTGAATGTGGGAACTCTTATAATAATATTTTCACACAACTATACATGAAAACAAAAATAATTTTTTTATTTAATGTTAATTTTTTTATCAAGAAGAAGTTTAAGGTGTTATAAAATTAAAATTATGAAAGATATTAGTTCTTTTAAGAAGTTTTTTTATAACATGATTTATATTTTTGAGTTATGTCTCAAATATTCAATCATTTTCAACTTGTACTTTCATATTGTTCTTAAGTTCAATGATTTCCTCTTCATGATATATTTCAAGGGATTTTAAATATTCCACTACTCTAGAATACTGTACCACTTCTAATCTCACAGATTCAGTCATCATGACAAAAATTAAACAATTTTCTAATACTAGTCACATGATCACCAAAGAACTTCAGTTATATCTTATATTTTTTAATCCACTTTATAAAGAAATTTAAACTTTATCAATCCTATAGAATATTTTTCCTGAGGATTTAGTAATTTAGAATTACTATTTTGGATTCTAAAAAAAATAAATACAAAAATAATATAAGATAAAATAAAGGTAAAAAATAAAATAATATGTGAATTTTTATTTTAAAGAGAATTGTAGGAAAAAGTATTTCAAACCAAAAATATTCTATTATTTTTGCATGACTAAAGAAATATTCAAAATTTAAAAATTAGTCCAGGTTGGGGTGTGGTTCACATTAATGTCACCAAAGGGAATTAATTTCACATTCACTGGGCTTTATGTCCATCAGGGTCATTAGTCACAATTTCAAGACATTTTGGATACCAATCATGGGCATTAAGAACACAAAAAATGTAATAAATTTTTTCTAATTGTTATTTTTCATTCCTTGTGGAGAGGGATGATCTTTCACAACTACGGTTCCTTAGTGTGTGATTTTTTAATGTTTATAATCCCCTCAACTCAATAAAAAATAGTTTTATTATTATCATCATCATCATCACCACCCCCACCACCATATTGGTGTGGGGGTATTTTTAGTTTAGGGGATGTGGTAAGTCATGGGGTTGAGTCCCTAATGGTGGGTGTGGCCCTTCATTGTGGGCCCAGGGGTGTGTGTTCTTTCCTTTTCTTGAAACTTATTTAACTGTAATTTTTTTTATTGTTATTTTCATCATTGTTGTTGTTGTTGTTGTTACTGGTATGTGGGTATGGATGAGGATTGTCCCACAAGGGTGTGTGTGTGCATTTTTATTTGAATATTATAATTTTATATACCTAATATATGTTTTTTATGTTGTTTTTGTTTTTTTAATTATGTTGTTATTGTTTTTTTTGTTTTCTTTTGTTTTTGTGATGTAGGGGAAAATTTAGTGGTAATGTAACACTGAAATTATTCATATGAACAAAGTATAAAATATCAATATCCACCTATAAAGAGGATTCATGGACCATTTATGGCTAATGAAGTAGGTGGTGATGATTACAGGGTTGCAGACCAAGGTAAAAACTGACATGAGTAGTAAGACAATACAAGGTAGGGGTCCTTTAAGATGGAATGATTAGGCCTTTAGGGGGTGATATAAGTGATCATCAAAAGAGATGTTGTTTTGTGTCTATGGTGGTAGACAACTAAAGTGCACATGGGACGTATTCGACAGTATGTTTCTATGGTTGCGGATGGATAAGGTGAATGAATTATGTTCCAATGATTTGTGACTATGGTGGTATTTAGAAAATGGACATCTATGAAATTAGTTTATTAACATTAATAATTTAGGATACTAATAATGGCCCTTTTGATTATTAAAAATTTAAGTAAAAAGTTATTGAATGTGTATTAATTTCTAGTGTGGAGGTATGAGTATTGACCAATTGAGGTTCCTGGGTGTTTTAGGTACTCAAGGTTTTTAATTCCTTCAACCAAAAAACATTATTTTTATTGTTATTATTTTTTTTATTGTTGTTCTTGTTGTTCTTGTTTTTTTAGTTTTTCAAATTCTCAATTATTTGTTAGTTTCAATAGCTCTTGTCAGTTGTTAAGGTTTAAATTCCATTTTATTATATTATAACTACTACTTTGATCTGGCAGATGAATTTGTTTTCTTTTCAAGGAATGTTGAATTCGTGGACGAATAAAACAAGAAAAATATTATGGATTATATTATGTATAATGGATTCAGTAAATATTTTGTAAAATTCTTTACACAATCAGTAATCAAGGGTGATGTTTGAGATATTTTTAAATTGGAGGTTCTTTTTTATTCAAAGAATTTAAATTCCGAAGAGAATCAGGAATAAGAGTTCCATGTATTTTATTGAATTGGATTTAAAAATCATAGAGGACTGGGTTAAATAATTTTGACATTTAATTATATATTAACTCTAAGTGAGGAGTAATTCTTTAATTTTTGATGAGCTAAACACCCGACTTATTCAAATATGGTTATTTGATGAATATAGGATGAATTCAATTGGAAATGTCATCTTTTATATAGTATTTCCTTTAGAAGAACATACATTTGTAATTTGGGTTTTGGGATGCATCTCTCTAACACATATAATTATTAGGATCCAATAATGGGATCCACTTTTCAATTGAGATTCTAGGAATAAATCAGTCACTTAGGTGGGTATTCGAATTCATGGTCTAATTTTTTTATTCTAAAGATACTATGGGATGGTTCATCATTTGTGGAGATACCTATCATGTATGATGAGGAAACATCACATGTAACGCCCCGACCCCAGTTACCCAGAGTCGGTGCATTAATTACATAACATTGGCATGATCACAAGAAAGATCAAATCTCGAAAGACCGATTGGTTTAGTAGCCTTGGAAACACTAGATATTTTCATAAGTTTTACATTACATCATAAAATGAAAAACTAATACAACAACATAATGTTTCCACAATCCACACTATTATCCCCTCATAATATCCCTGCAGGTCATTCATAACTTACTTCTTCACATCCTGGGAAAAATAAAACATAGAAAAGGGGTGAGCTCAAATGCCCAGTAAGGATAACAATATAGCGGAACATTAAAAATAAGCATAAACATTTAAGGCAATTCATTACTAAAACAAAAGCCTTTTAAACTTGAACTTCAACATAGTATGGAAAAAGTAAAATGAAATAATGCCATTTACTTATTCACATGGATATTCTACTAATCGAATAATCACATGCAAAAATCAAAACCACTTTCATAATGTTGGAATGCATAATGCTAAACTTTAATTTCTTTTCAAGGACTCGTCCCAAGACCTTGGGGCTAACTGTAACCGGAACCCATCCCGGAGTGCCTCTAATAACAGGACACCAACCCAGAGTACCTCTAATAACCAAACACCAACCCGGAGTACCTCTAATAACTGGAGACCAAACCGGAGGGCTTACTTTTACCAGTCCCTAACCTGGAGGGCTTACTTTTACCAGTCCCCAACCTGGAGGGCTTACTTTAACCAGTCCCCAACCTGGAGGGCTTACTTTAACCGGTCCCCAACCTGGAGGGCTTACTTTAACCAGTCCCCAACCTGAAACATACTTGTCCAACACATTCATATGAAGTAAAGGTTGAAATATAACATAAACATTCTTATTGGAACTAGCATACGAAATGTAAATAATTTCACCATAAACTATGAATGGTATAAAAATAGCACATCCACAGTCAAACATATCACAAAACCTTCAATACAATATAGAAGTTTTGTATCATAATAAATCAACTTCAAATAGTCTTAAAATCCATCAAAGGATGTTGACATAGATGAAATCAATATTCTTTTTAAAGAAATATCTCCTTTTAATTTGAAATCATTTAAGATCCATATAAAATAAAACATTTTCTTTGAAAATATTCTTATAAGCTTATAAGGGAAGCTTTGACGATTTTATAACGGCGGAAAATAACCGCACCCGCCGTATAAGTAAAAAAAACATTCTTATCTTAATTCTGTCGAAAAGGTTAAAAAGCACCTTGTTTGGAAAACGACGGAAAGATTCCCTTATAAACCTCTTATAAAAAGTCAAAAAAGGGTATAAATGACTTTAACCCATATTCTTTTAAATATTAAAAATGTTTTGAAATACATTTTGAAGAAACATGGATGTGGATGATAACGAGATCCCAGTAGATTATTACGTATAAACAATCTCGGATAATGAAGAGATTGTGAAATAACCCTTACCAATTTGGTAACTTATGAAACATACAACCCATGAAAGAGGTATCATACAATGAATATGTAAATACACATAAATTAGAGTGTATTACACAAAGAATATAATTATGGGCAGTACATACACCACACAAAAGGTGATGGTGGCAATATGGCATGAATCTCACGAAAATAAGAAGTGAGATAAAAACCCCTTACCACATTAATCAACTGAGTCGTATGCCCAAAAGTTAATAACCACCAAATTATTTACAAAATAACATGAATATAAAGAGAGTCATGATAATATATATCAAATGGCAGTACACAATACACCACTTTCAATAATTTAGTGGCGAACAATGGAAATCTCACGGAATTGAATGTGAGATAAGAAAATCCCTTACCTTGTTCTTTTCCTTGGTTGGGGTAGGTTAACCTCCTGTATAATGGTGAAATAATTGTTATTAAATTATACAATAATCATATATATTAATATGATATCATATATGATCTTTTAATATTGATTTGATAATAATATCTTAGTATTATCGTTGTTTCGGGTGTTAACTTACTTGTTTTATTTTATATGTTTTGTTACATAAGCCATGTTTGTAATGGGTAGGTTGTATATTATTCTTATCCATAATTATATCAAGTCCTTAAACATCATTTTTAAATCATCAGATGATAATTATACTTGAATGGATACGATGGAGAATGAATCTTATCGCGTTCGTGGAGACGGTAGTCCGTACGTATGCACGGGCGACAATATCATTATTTTGATATTAAAATAATATATAATTGGATAGTATATCATATATACAGAATCATTATCATGTTATATTTATTATTTACATGAGTTGCACATCATTATTATACCCATCCAAATAATAATATATTGAATAACAATTACACCACGACGTGGAGACGGTAAGCCGTACGTACGCACGTATGGTGACATGTTATTCAAAGGGTGGATAGAATACTGAATATGGTTCTACCATATTTATAATAGCATCAAAGTATATGTGAGATACTGGAGTTATTATTTTAGAATGGTAAGAACAAAGAAAGAAGAAGTGGAAGAAGAAAGGAACTTGAAAAGGGGTGGTGAAAACATTACCTCTTCTTCGGGTTCTTCCTTTTGATTTGATCAAAAGGGCTACGTAGGTTGGCTTTATGATCAAAATAAGGCCTCTAGGTTGTAGTGAGGGAAGTTGGGAGAGTATGTGGTCAGAGTTTGGCCGAGCCAAGTGGCTTGAGAGGTGTGAGGAATGAGTAGAAGTGGTCTCCTTTTATAAGGGAGAGGAGGGGCTCTTTAGGAAAGAGTGAAAGTATTACTTTATAATATAATTAAATTCGGTTTGTAATGGTCCAAAAATAATTGAGGTAGAAGATAAGATGACTCATATTCTAAATAACATCAACCAATAAGAATTTGATAGGTTTTAGATAATATTTTAATCATTATAATCTTATTTATTTAAATGATTTATTAATGAGGTAAACATTTCATCATTATTGTGTCATTAATAATTTAAATTATTTGATGTCTAAAAATTATAAATAAAATATCATTATGTAGGAAATCTTTTTAGCTTTCTAATGAATATTTATAATCTAAAATCCAACATGTATAACCCTATGTAAAAATTGTTCTTCTAAAAGATGTAAGCTTTTGCCATTTTTATTTTTATTTTAACTTTATTAATATGATGTGTCCCTACCACACACAAGTGGCTACAAGGGGTCCCTAAATCGACCCAAGGATGCCCATGGTCGGGTATGTGTCCGCCAATAAGGTTAGGACACGTTTTAGGGTAATTTTGTATTATTATAATATTATTTTTTAACCCTTATTTACCGGATTTACCCTTAACCATGGTAAATAAAATATTTACCACAGTAATTATTCAAAATGTCTAAAAATAAAAGTTACCTATTTACACAATTTGGACATCCTGATTCCAAATATGGAATCCATTTTTCTAAATTCAAAACACAGAAGTGGCAGAAATTAATTTAAAATTAATTCCCGCTGTCAAAACAAAAAGCGTGTTTTAAGAGGTAATAACTATCAAAAGATTGACACTTGTTTATGTTCAGTTTAATTGTAAAATTATGTCCAATGACCAACATTATATTAAATGGTAAAAATATATTCTAAATATACTTTAAAACTACTAAAATTCATAATTTATCACTATTAATTATTTTGATTAAAAAATTTGTTTTTAATTAAAATTTAGTAATTTTCACTATTCATCAAAATATGAAAGTTATCCGAAAAGTACCAAAATTTCACCTTAGGCTAAATTAGATATTCCGAATCCAAAAATGAAGTCCATTTTGAAATATAAAATATATATGATTTCAAAAAGTAGGTATTAATATTCATAACGGCTAGTTTGATTGGTTGTGGCGTGTGTTAGAACTCGAGGTTGCGTACAACACACGCTATCGCATTATTCGAAGGGAAACGTACCGTAGAAGCTTGGGGTGTTACATTCACCCCTCCTTCAAATAATTGCGTCCTCGCAATTTCTATGGTATTCATGCATAAAAAGACTCAGGTGGTTCTTCATCATAAGTTCCTCGGGTTCCCACGTTGCCTCTTCCATCTTATGATTTCTCCACAAAACTTTTACCAGACGCGTCGTCCGGTTTCTCAGTACTTGTTCTCTTGTATTAAGAATCCTGATAGGCTCTTCACAATAAGACAGATCGGGTTCCAGTTCTAATTCCTCATAGGTGAGTACATGCGTTGGGTCAGGCATGTATTTTCTCAACAGAGATACGCGGAACACATCGTGAACTTTAGAGAGACTTGGCGCCATTGCCAATCGGTAAGCTACAGCCCCAATTCGTTCTAGAATTTTGAAAGGTCCGATGTACTTGGGACTCAATTTACCTTTCTTACCAAAACGTATGACTCCCTTCCACGGAGATACCTTCAGGAAAACATGATCACCGACTTGAAATTCCAAATCCTTCCTTCGATTATCGGTATAGCTCTTCTGCCTACTTTGAGTTGCTTTGATGTGATTTTGGATTACCTTCACCTTTTCCACCATTTCCTCCACCAGTTCTGGCCCTACAAGTTTACTTTCACCAACGTCATCCCAACAGGTTGGTGTACGACATCTCTTTCCGTATAACGCTTCATATGGTGCCATCTGAATACTCGAATGGAAGCTATTGTTATAGGAAAATTCTACCAGTGGTAAATATTGATCCCACATACCCTGAAAGTCAAGTGAGAAAGATCTCAACATGTCTTCTAGGGTTTGAATAGTCCATTCTGATTGTCCATCTGTCTGAGGGTGGTAAGCAGTGCTCAAATGAAGTTCAGTATCCAGAGATTTCTGAAGACTTTTCCAAAATCTTGAAGTAAAACGGGGATCACGATCAGAAACAATCGATAGGGGTACTCCATGAAGTCTCACAACTTCATTAATGTATAGTCTTGCTAGACGTTCCAAGGGTAGATCTTCTCTTATAGCAAGAAAATGTGCTGACTTGGTAAGACGATCAACAATAACCCATATTGAATCGTTCCTTCTAGGAGTCTTTGGTAGCCCCATGACAAAGTCCATCGTAATATTGTCCCATTTCCACTCCGGTATGGGAAGAGGTTGCATGACTCCTCCAGGCTGTTGCCTTCCAGCTTTCACTTGTTGACAAACCATACATCTTGACACAAAATCAGCAATCTCCCTCTTCATGTTGTCCCACCAAAAATGTTCCTTCAAATCTCTATACATTTTTGTGCTCCCAGGGTGTACAGAGAAATTGGAACTATGAGCATCATCCAGAAATTCCCTTTTTAGATCGAGTAAATCGGGAGCACAAAGTCTCTTCCCGAATTTCAAAATTCCATCTTCATACACAAAGTCTCTCAATCTCCCATCATTCACAGCTTTAATCTTCTTTTTGAATTCTTCATCATCGGTCTGCGAACTTTTAATCCTTTCTAGTAAAGATGGTTTGGAAACCATTTGAAAAAGCATTGATGTTTCACCTTCCCTGGTTATTCCCATGTCCATCTTTACTAGATCCATGAAAATTGGATCCCTTTCAATTCTCATATTGTTCAAAACTCCATGGTCTTTTCTACTCAAAGAATCTACCACCTTGTTTGCCTTCCCCGGGTGGTAGTGTATCGTGCAATCATAATCCTTGAGTAATTCAAGCCATCTCCTTTGCCTCATGTTGAGTTCTTTTTGTGAGAAAATATACTTCAAACTCTTGTGATCAGTATAAATCTCACATTTTTCACCATAGAGATAGTGCCTCCATATCTTCAAAGCAAAGATCACAGCTGCTAACTCGAGATCATGAGTAGGATAGTTTTGTTCATGAATTTTCAACTGTCGTGATGCATAGGCAATAACTCTATCATTCTGCATAAGGACACAACCAAGTCCTTTCTTTGATGCATCACTATAAATAACGAACCCACCATTCCCCGATGGTAGAGTCAATATAGGAGCATTGACTAATATTTTCTTCAGTTCTTCAAAACATTCTTCACACTCTTTTGTCCAAACAAATTTAACCACTTTACGTGTGAGCTTCGTTAATGGGTTAGCCAATCGGGCAAAATTCTGGACGAAACGTCGATAATAGCCTGCCAAACCAATAAAACTGCGTACCTCAGTTATAATCCTAGGTGCTGGCCATTCTTGGATTGCCTTGGTCTTAGAAGGATCAACAGAGATTCCATATTTAGAGAAAATATGGCCAAGAAAAGAAATCTCCTGAAGCCAGAATTCACACTTGCTAAACTTCCAATATAATTCATGCCTCCTCAGAGTCTTCAAGATAATGCGCAAGTGATTTTCATGATCTTCGTAGGTTTTGGAGTATACCAAGATATTATCAATAAATACCACCACAAAGTCATCGAGATACTCCTTGAAAACTCTATTCATCAGATCCATGAATACAGAGGGTGCATTAGTCAATCCAAACGGCATTACAGTAAACTCGTAATGCCCGTACCTGGTTTGAAATGCTGTCTTCGGAATGTCTTCCTTCTTTACACACAACTGATGGTATCCAGATCGAAGGTCAACCTTTGAAAAGTATTGAGCTTCAAGTAGTTGGTCAAATAAATCATCAATACGAGGTAGGGGATACTTGTTCTTTATCGTTATAGCATTGATCTCCCTGTAGTCGATACATAACCTCATAGATCCATCTTTCTTTTTAACAAAAAGAACAGGGGCTCCCCATGGAGAAACACTAGGGAGAATAAATCCCTTATTACTCAATTCCTCTAGTTGTTTCTTTAGTTCGACTAACTCTACAGTGGCCATTCTATAAGGGGTCTTCGATATAGGCCTTGATCCCTTGGCCTTTTCTGAGGTAAGTTCTCCTGACGCTTAGGACATGCATTTGCATAATGCCCCATCTCCCTGCAATTGTAGCACTGAACGTTGGTAGCTTCCTTCTTCCCCTTGCAATCATGAGCTTGGTGGCCTTTTTCACCACACTTGTAACAGACTCCCATTCCCTTCAAGCAAGTACCAGGATGTTTCTTCCCGCATTTACCACAAGATGGATATTCAACCTTTCCCTTCTTCCCCTTATTTCCATTCCCAGATTGATCAGCAGGCCTCTTCTTCTCTTGCTTCACTTTAAAGTCATAAGACTTAGAGAATTCCTTTTCGGTCTTGATAGCACATGAGACAATGTCTTCGTACGATGAAAAGGATTGTGAGACTAACGCTCGACGGAGAAATGGTTTTAACCCATCAGAGAAACGATCAATCTTACTTCTTGGGTTGCGAATATAATCTCCATCATACCTTGCTAACCTTGTAAAGTTATCCTCATACTTTGCGATATTCTCATCCTCCTTCTGTCTCAGACTTAGAAATTGCCTTTCCATATCTGCTCGATGGTCGCGAGGGAAGTATTTTTCTAAAAACAGATCTTTGAACTCCCTCCATTCCATATTTGATACTTCATCATCTTCCTTCATGTTTTGAATCAATGACCACCATTGATCAGCATCTCCAGTGAGGCGGTAAACTGCCATTATAACTTTTTCCCTTTCACTGCTCCCCAAAGCCTGAAATATTTTCTCTAGGGAATTTATCCATTGCTCAGCTACTAAGGGATTTGTACTCCCATTGAACGTTGGTGGTTGTTGCCTCATGAATCGATCTAACATTGATCCTCCACACTGCGGATCAGGGTGATCCATACGGGTAAGGTTATTATTCATAACCTGAGTAAGTTGTCCCAGTATGGTGATTAGCTGATCGGCACCAGTTGCATCACCAGCCCCACTATAATTATCTTGAGTAAGAGGGCAATCCCTACATGGAGTGCGTGCATTGATACAGTTTCCATTTCTACCACTAGGCGCCATTTCTAAACAATGGCATAAACTAGATCAGTTTATGAATCAAAATACATAATCCCATACTTATAAAACACTTAACATAAATTGAACTATTTATGGATATAATCCATAATCATAAAAATGTCTCCTTTGAGGATGTATATACTCATAAACCCTTCATAATGGTTTGTAAAGAAAATGAGAATTATCCTAAGCATATCCCCCGGGAGTGTCGTAACCAAGAGTGCAGCAAGGCCCGTTGTCGTGCACCAGTTCCCGTTCGAGTCTAGCTCAAAGCGGTGTTTTCGGGTTTTACCCCTAGGTACATCTGTGCCAGAGCCGCCTCTACCTGCTTGTATCCAGACAGGAATGTATTGCTCGGAAAACTCACAAAATATCTACAATATCAAAATTCTAGGAAGTTCTTCTATACTAATCCTCAAAGATCATCTTAGGTCCGCGTGCTCTAATCAGAGTTTATCTAAATCTAGCTTCCAAGGTTTGTACTAAACTTCCTCTGATACCAACTGTAATGCCCCGACCCCAGTTACCCAGAGTCGGTGCATTAATTACATAACATTGGCATGATCACAAGAAAGATCAAATCTCGAAAGACCGATTGGTTTAGTAGCCTTGGAAACACCAGATATATTCATAAGTTTTACATTACATCATAAAATGAAAACTAATACAACAACATAATGTTTCCACAATCCACACTATTATCCCCTCATAATATCCCTGCAGGTCATTCATAAATTACTTCTTCACATCCTGGGAAAAATAAAACATAGAAAAGGGGTGAGCTCAAATTCCCAGTAAGGATAACAATATAGCGGAACATTCAAAATAAGCATAAACATTTAAGGCAATGCATTACTAAAACAAAAGCCTTTTAAACTTGAACTTCAACATAGTATGGCAAAAGTAAAATGAAATAATTCCATTTACTTATTCACATGGATATTCTACTAATCGAATAATCACATGCAAAAATCAAAACCACTTTCATAATGTTGGAATGCATAATGCTAAACTTTAATTTCTTTTCAAGGCCTCGTCCCAAGACCTTGGGGCTAACTGTAACCGGAACCCAACCCAAAGTGCCTCTAATAACCGGACACCAACCCGGAGTGCCTCTAATAACCGGACACCAACTCGGAGTACGTACCTCTAATAACCGGAGACCAAACCGGAGGGCTTACTTTTACCAGTCCCTAACCTGGAGGGCTTACTTTTACCAGTCCCCAACCTGGAGGGCTTACTTTAACCAGTCCCCAACCTGGAGGGATTACTTTAACCAGTCCCCAACCTGGAGGGCTTACTTTAACCAGTCCCCAACCTGGAACATACTTGTCCAACACATTCATATGAAGTAAAGGTTGAAATATAACATAAACATTCTTATTGGAACTAGCATAAGAAATGTAAATAATTTCACCATAAACTATGAATGGTATAAAAATAGCACATCCACAGTCAAACATATCACAAAACCTTCAATACAATATAGAAGTTTTGTATCATAATAAATCAACTTCAAATAGTCTTAAAATCCATCAAAGGATGTTGACATAGATGAAATCAATATTCTTTTTAAAGAAATATCTCCTTTTAATTTGAAATCATTTAAGATCCATATAAAATAAAACATTTTCTTTGAAAATATTCTTATAAGCTTGTAAGGGAAGCTTTGACGATTTTATAATGGCGGAAAATAACCGCACCCGCCGTATAAGTAAAAAAAACATTCTTATCTTAATTCTGTCGAAAAGGTTAAAAAGCACCTTGTTTGGAAAACGACGGAAAGATTCCCTTATAAACCTCTTATAAAAAGTCAAACAAGGGTATAAATGACTTTAACCCATATTATTTTAAATATTAAAAATGTTTTGAAATACATTTTGAAGAAACATGGATGTGGATGATAACGAGATCCCAGTAGATTATTACGTATAAACAACCTCGGATAATGAAGAGATTGTGAAATAACCCTTACCAATTTGGTAACTTATGAAACATACAACCCATGAAAGAGGTATCATACAATGAATATGTAAATACACATAAATTAGAGTGTATTACACAAAGAATATAATTATGGGCAGTACATACACCACACAAAAGGTGATGGTGGCAATATGGCATGAATCTCACGAAAATAAGGAGTGAGATGAAAACCCCTTACCACGTTAATCAACTGAGTCGTATGGCCAAAAGTTAATAACAACCAAATTATTTACAAAATAACATGAATATAAAGAGAATCATGATAATATATATCAAATGGCAGTACACAATACACCACTTTCAATAATTTAGTGGCGAACAATGGAAATCTCACGGAATTGAATGTGAGATAAGAAAATACCTTACCTTGTTCTTTTCCTTGGTTGGGGTAGGTTAACGTCCTGTATAATGGTGAAATAATTTTTATTAAATTATACAATAATAATATATATTAATATGATATCATATATGATCTTTTAATATTGATTTGATAATAATATCTTAGTATTATCGTTGTTTCGGGTGTTAACTTACTTGTTTTATTTTATATGTTTTGTTACATAAGCCATGTTTGTAATGGGTAGGTTGTATATTATTCATATCCATAATGATATCAAGTCCTTAAACATTATTTTTAAATCATCAGATGATAATTATACTTGAATGGATACGATGGAGAATGAATCTTATCGCGTTCGTGGAGACGGTAGTCCGTACGTACGCACGAGCGACAATATCATTATTTTGATATTAAAATAATATATAATTGGATAGTATATCATATATATAGAATCATTATCATGTTATATTTATTATTTACATTATTTTCACATCATTATTATACGCATCCAAATAATAATATATTGAATAACAATTACACCACGACGTGGAGACGGTAAGCCGTACGTACGCACGTATGGTGACATGTTATTCAAAGGGTGGATAGAATACTGAATATGGTTCTACAATATTTATAATAACATCAAAGTATATTTGAGATACTGGAGTTATTATTTTAGAATAGTAAGAACAAAGAAAGAAGAAGTGGACGAAGAAAGGAACTTGAAAAGGGGTGGTGAAAACATTACCTCTTCTTCGGGTTCTTCCTTTTGATTTGATCAAAAGGGCTCCTTAGGTTGGCTTTCTGATCAAACTAAGGCCTCTAGGTTGTAGTGAGGGAAGTTGGGAGTGTATGTGGGCAGATTTTGTCCGAGCCAAGTGGCTTGAGAGGTGTGAGGAATGAGTAGAAGTGGTCTCCTTTTATAAGGGAGAGGAGGGGCTCTTTAGGAAAGAGTGAAAGTATTACTTTATAATATAATTAAATTCGGTTTGTAATGGTCCAAAAATAATTGAGGTCGAAGATACGATGACTCATATTCTAAATAACATCAACCAATAAGAATTTTACAGGTTTTAGATAATATTTTAATCATTATAATCTTATTTATTTAAATGATTTATTAATGAGGTAAACATTGCATCATTATTGTGCCATTAATAATTTAGATTATTTGATGTCTAAAAATTATAAATAAAATATCATTATGTAGTAAATCTTTTTAGCTTTCTAATGAATATTTATAATCGAAAATCCAACATGTATAACCCTATGTAAAAATTGTTCTTCTAAAAGATGTAAGCTTATGCCATTTTTATTTTTATTTTAACTTTATTAATATAATGTGTACCTACCACACACAAGTGGCTCCAAGGGGTCCCCAAATCGACCCAAGGATTCCCATGGTCGGGTATGTGTCCACCAATAAGGTTAGGACACGTTTTAGGGTAATTTTGTATTATTATAATATTATTTTTTTAACCCTTATTTACCGGATTTACCCTTAACCATGGTAAATAAAATATTTACCACAGTAATTATTCAAAATGTCTAAAAATAAAAGTTACCTATTTACACAATTTGGACATCCTGATTCCAAATATGGAATCCATTTTTCTAAATTCAAAACACAGAAGTGGAAGAAATTAATTTAAAATTAATTCCCGCTTTCAAAACCAAAAGCGTGTTTTTAAGAGGTAATAACTATCAAAAGATTGACACTTGTTTATGTTCGGTTTAATTGTAAACTTATGTCCAATGACCAACATTATATTAAATGGTAAAAATATATTCTAAATATACTTTAAAACTACTAAAATTCATAATTTATCACTATTAATTATTTTGATTAAAAAAGTTGTTTTTAATTAAAATTTAGTAATTTTCACTATTCATCAAAATATGAAAGTTATCCGAAAAGTACCAAAATTTCACCTTAGGCTAAATTAGATATTCCGAATCCAAAAATGAAGTCCATTTTGAAATATAAAATATATATGATTTCAAAAAGTAGGTATTACTATTCATAACGGCTAGTTTGATTGGTTGTGGCGTGTGTTAGAACTCGAGGTTGCGTACAACACACGCTATCGCATTATTCGAAGGGAAACGTACCGTAGAAGCTTGGGGTGTTACATCACATGCCTAATTCAGACATTTTTCTTGATTATTTTTAAAGTATGATCCTTTATATCCTTCTATTGATACTATTATTTTTTATATGAAAAAACATAGTCTTTAATTATTAGTTTAATTTTATAATCTCCATGATTTTAGTGAGAACTGAAAACTAGTTTGACATTCTACTGATATTTTTATAGGAATTTATTTTTTGATAATTTCAAGAGGATTAGGAATTAGTTTGGTCAATGTAAATTCAAATACATGATTTATAATAGCACTATTATGGGAAAGAATGAGAATAGTAATACCATCTTCCTATGAAAACCAATCCATCTCTAACAGTTGATAGAATTAATGTTCCATCTAATTCAATGCCTCATGAAAGATTATAGAATTTCATTATATACACTATTACTATAGTTGTGGATAGATAATAGAATGAAAAATGAATCTAAATCTATATTGGAGACATACATACTTTTTGATCAATCATATTCTCCTATAAAAGTTAAAAATGATAAAGTCCCTCATGTTCGGGATGCAATAGAGAGTGAGGATACACATTTTTCGGGAATTGAGGTTGACATGGATCAAGTATATTTATATGAATAAGATTTTATGAATCCTAGTGAATATATAGGAAATAGTTTTAATTAAACATCCTAATCTCATGTTAAATTTATAAATAATTATATTTTTAAAGGAAGGGGTACATTACCTCCATTAAATAATAAAACTAGTGATGAAACTCTTATCGGTTTAATTCTGCTGACTTGCCAAAAAAATTCTAGGTCATGATTACTATGAGTGTGAAATAATTTAGGTATTACCTACCTGTTTTGGGACATTAAGTAGGACACTCTGATCTCCTGATAAATAAGTCAATAAAATGGAATATTACTTCTATCTCCACCTATCATTTATTGAACATGGATGAAAATGTTGAGAATTATCGTATAAATAAAACTTAGAAATATTTAAGGAAGGAAAAATATAAGCACGATTTAAAATTTCATGATTTTTTAGTTATTTTTGTTCATATGATCATGATATTGTACACAGTGATAATATCCAATTAGGTAGCTATAAATAATTCTATGGATGACATGGATTTAAGATAATATATTAAACCTAGTAGTAATTTTGATTCTAATCATGTATCTAGTAGTAGGCAGGTGAAATGACTCGATATTTATGATGTGTCATCATTTGTGGATGAAAACACAATTGATGGTATTTGATAGTATAGGCATGGGTTACTCCATACAAAACCAATTGTTCATTCTAGGAAGCCTGAACGTTCCTCTAATATGTTAGTTGGTTGAGTGATTAGTACTGAAGGAATCATATGACTTCTACCAGAAAGAATCATATTTTCATGATTATTGGATTTAAAATTTGTTAAATACTATTTAACTACTTGGGTATCCCACTATTTTTTGGTATAATTAATACAAATTATCATTAAGGTACATCCAAAAATAATAATAATAAACTAGAAACCTATAATGGGGCCTATTTATCATGATAGATATATATTTTTGGGTAACTTTTTTCATCTCATCCAGATATTTTGATTCCTAGCACATTTTCAAATGAACTAGAGACCTTATAGAAATTCATTAATTTAAAATCCATAACTTCATATGGACTAGAAGTATTTATAAGAAAACACTATTTTAAAATCCTAGAAAAATTTCATCAAGATGTATGACTTTACCAGAAGAGGCATAATAAACATGACAATTTTCAATTAATCCCCAATTATATGCATATATCTATATCTTCCATAAATAACTGGTTCCTACTCAACTTTAATGTAGGATTGACTCATTTCAGAGCTCCATAGAGGTAACTTTATATATTTGTGTTTCACTATGTATCCCACTCTAAGATATGATTTATAACCTATAAAATAATATATTAGGTAGATCACATCAATTCCCTTTATCCTAAAAATATTGTTAACAAACTAGTTTTCCAGTTCCATTAATAATTTCTATAAAATACCACAAAATTTCATTAGTGTATCTATCAGGACAAATGTAGAATAATTATATATAGTTAAACAATAATTTCTTGAAGATATCATCATCCAAATTTGATGCTACAATTTTTATGACAATGATACATGCATCCATATTCCCATGAGAATACAGATCCTAAATCAAAAAATATAGTATACACACATGTGTGTTACGAAAAAGTCACCTCCTAAATTGTTGAAGTCCCTCAATAAAAAATTCATATAGCCATCCATATTAATATATATATATATATATATAATATCATATAATATATTAGGAACTAATGATCATCATGTTGTTGTTAGAAATCATATCCCCTCAGCATGCATGATGTGTATGAAGTCATAAGACACATGTGCACATGTTTTTAAAATGCCACTTTTCCTATAATGTTTGGATTATTTTCTTCAATATTTTCCCATGTGAACCAATAATGGATGCTAACATATATACCTTCATGAATTATTTTATAGAAATTGTCCTTAGTAAGAAAATTTAAATAATCTTACTAAAGATTATCTTACATTATTTTATATATAGAAATCATGGAATACCATTATTTTCTATTTTTTGATTAATTTTTCAAAGATGTGTACTTACTTCAGTAGAGATATCTTGATAGATAATAAAATTTTATTAGGCACAATGAACACCTTCTTGAATGATCTGATCAAATCCTATTTTACTGGTGTTACATTTAATCCATATAATCCACTACAATAAAAAATATCATATAGATCCATCCAATGAAACCACATTTTAAAGACAATGTGGATTGAGATTCAGTCGTTGTCTCTAGGAATTTCAGACGTGCATGTATCTTTAAGACTATACGGGGCTTCTTCAATGGATCCTTATCATGCTTTATTGGTTTTCACATTATTTATGAAGCATTGATCTGTGTAGTTATCTAAGATTTCCAATATTCATGAAAATTAAAGAGGAATGAACCTTAAATTAAAAGTTATTATATAGTGTATGTCAATGTTATTAAGCATAGATCCTACAGTGTACCATGGTAGCTCTAATTATCCTAAAATAACTATTTAAACTAGATTTAATGGCTTCATGTCATAATATCTCACACTATCAAGGCGTAAAACATATTTTTTGATGAACTATCAAAGAATATAGTGGATATGCATGACTCATTTTTTTCATATCACTGGTGTGTGGATTTAATGTGTGTACATTGTTCAAATGTGGTGAGTGACACATATAATCGCATTATCGGGTTCTTCCCTATTATGAAGAAACACTTTTTTTATTTAATGATAATGGGTCACTCTAACCCATATCCTAGAATGTTTCATATTATTATTATCATCATCATCATCATCATTATAATTATTATTTTTGTTGTTTATATAATTTTGTTGTTGTTGTTATTGATATTATTGATATTCTTAAAATTTTTAATATTAAAAATATTAATATATATTTTGAGGATTTCTTAGTTGGTAAATTGCCCCTATAACTCAATATTTGACTGAGGTTCAAATCAAGAAAGACTATCATAGGGGGGTTTCTAGTCCATTTATTCCCAATGATGTAGGTGATGATGTAGGTTGAGGTAAAGATCATGGTACATGCTAACATAGTGTAGGATATATGGAGGAACTATTAGTCTAGAAAAATAGGTCTCTCAGACATTAAATGGTGAGTCTTTAGGCTATAACATTATAATGGGATAGCTTGGGAGTGGTTCATCCCTTAGAGGGGGAGGGGTATGCATTTATTGATCTAGGTTTTTCTGTTTTTTTGCATTTCTTATAACATAAAAAACTTTAAATAATATGAAAATGATTTTTGGAAATCCTAATATCCTCCCCTTGGGGGATTTCAGGGATATTAATGGTGAATGGCATAGGGGGAAATGAGTAAAAACCCTATTACGCACTGACACAAGTGGGGAGATAGAATTAGAAAAGAGAGCCTCTTTGTAAAAATGAAGGAGAACATTGATGAAAACTAAATTAAATTTTATAGGGGATTATGTTGTGAATATAAGGTAATAGAATTTGGAATAAATTCACTTGGTGGAAGATGATACATATCTGCGGTAGTGGATGAATAAAGAGAATGTGGCTGGTTCCAATATTGCACATCTAAGGTGTTCTTCATAAAGAGTCCAATTTTTCCTTTATTCCACTATCCTTGGGAATTTGGGCTACAAATTATGGTCCCTTGGACCACTAAAAATGTAGTTAAATAGGTTTAGTGAGTTCATTTCATTTTTAGTTGAGTGTGATGATGCTTGACCCACTAAGATGCCTAGGTTTGTGAGTTGTTTTAGGTTTTTAATCCCCTTTTCCAAATAAGAAATATTATTATTATTACAATTATTATAATTATTATTGATAAAGATGATAATGGAGAACGTTATATTGGTGATGGGATGGGCGACTGCATTTCATGTCCCCCAAAGACAATGAATATGAACTCCATTTTAGATGAATCTGGTATCATTTATTATAAGGATCTATTTCATCATTTCCCCCCCAAAAATGCTTCCCAATGTTATCTGATTGAAATATCATCAAATGTCACAGTGAATAAAAAAATTCAGATACTATGAAATCAAGCACATGTCAATCTATAACTAATCTTAATAAATAATACACCAAAAGGGTTATTAGGATGGGAAATGTTTCAAATTTCATTACTAACCATGTGTTAATTGTAGAGAGGCTTGTGTTTTATATGTACTCCATCATCATGTGTGTTGTCACTTCAAAGGGAGAAAATTTATTGATATTCAACGACATGGTGATGGGATATTTGAGTTCATGGGTTTTAGAGATTGGTATGTGAATGTGATGGGAAAGGGATATTGTCACATTATCTTCCACAGAGATTATCTAAGGAGGAATTATTGGATCTTTGGATTTATACCTCCAAAGTTGGGCAATACTAGAATCCATGAATATGGTTAAAAGTTAAACACTTTAGATATTTGGAATATGAATTCACAAGTGTCAATTCACATCCTAGCATTGAACTGGATATACTATAATCCTTTCAGGAAATAAATAACATAGGATTTTGGAAATATTCTAAGGTCATAGCTAAGGATGACTTGACTTCCACACCTACTGAACAAGTGATTCCTACAATTATGGAAGAAAACATCAATCTATAAATCCAACAGGAATGGAAACATAAATTATATGGGGAGTGTAAAATAATTGGAAACATACCACATGATTTCAAAAGGTTTATGTTTTAAAATATATTCAATATTAGGGGACATGATGAAAAAAACATGTTGAAAAAATTCCATGAAGGGTAAAAAAGAAGGTCAAAGACGCTATCACCATTAATTTAGATCCCGGAAAAATGAGCAGACCATTGATAATATAACTTTTATAAATGATATTTGTCATATTTATTTGAACAAGGATTGTGAATGTTTATAGGAACACACAATTGTCAATAAGTTGAATTATATTACACTTTTTTGTATCAGTGATACATGTGTATCCATATTAATAGGAACAAAATCTCAAAAAATTGACAATTGGTTGATGCTAATATTTTTTAGGGTATGGTTGTTTAAAAAGATTAGGTTTATGATGAGACTATACCTCCCACCATGCCTTTTGAATAGGTTTATCATGAGGAAAATGTCATTGGAAAATTTGATAATAAACTAGAAGATTGGGAGGGTGATGAAATGGAATCCTGGGAAATTTTCCACGTTATAATAGAGGGACCAGATAACCCTGGATATAAATTTATTATTGTAAAATCTAAAAGGATAATTGGAATACAATAAACAGATTACCTACATATGAATAGAATTCATATTGGAACAAATTAATCCCCTTTAGTGGAATCTGTTGGGTAGAGGAGGTTGTGAAGATCGAGGAATCATAGAAGAAAAAAGAAAAAAAATCATTAAATCCAAAAAGGGAAATAAAAAGTAAATAATTCATCCAAATAGGTGGGGAAAATCCATTCTCTAAATAAGTGGAAAATCCACTCCAAAATGAGTATCTTCTTCCTAAATTTTCAAATTCTTAATAACACAATGACTTGTCTAGCCCTTACAAACATCATTTAACATCTAAACCAATATAATTTAACACTATAGATCCAACTTTTAGGATTTAAATCATTAATATAATTGATTATAGAAAAACATTTATAACTGGGTGGATCATTAAATCACATTTTTAGGGGTAGAAACTTCTAGTTGCTGAAGTGGATGGATAATCATTATTTTATTTATGATATTAGTTTCAAGAATTTCAACCTCAAGATGCATGGTGGAACATCTTATTTTTTGGGGTCTTTATTTATACCCTCAATATCTATATTAATAAATTGATATTTTGATATAGTTGTATTTTTTCTTATATATAGTTAATTACAACTAGGTCATCATATGTGATTTTGATTCTGTATTGAATTCATTAGAAAACATTTAAAAGAACTTTTTCATGTTGCTTCCATATAATTTCATAGATTCATTTACAATAACATCATATAAAATATTAGGATAGTTGTAGAATATTTTAACTAGTCTCAACTCACATTAAATGGGACTCAATAAAGAAAAATTGATCATCCTTTAACCCATCACATGGAGGAATCCCATATCTACCTTATCTACTATACGTCTTCCCAGACTCCACTTTGACCACACCCAGATTCCCCTTTCACTAATTCGTCTTGGTAACATGATCCTTTATCCTTTTAATGTAAATATTGTTTTTTTTTCAGTTCAATAATGTACGTTTGAATTTTTGAATAAATGGGATAAGATAAAAAATGCTGATCCCTTCCACTGTTGCATCAATTAAATTAAGACGACAAAGATGATATTTTGATACTAGAGTTAAAAAATATTTAGTTCTCTTGAATTTAATATCATACAATATAAAAGGGGTCTCTAATAGTTAAATAATATAAAATAGAAATATTATTTTAACTTAGATGATTAAATTCATTTAGAAAAACATTTAGATGGGTTGCTTAACCTAAAACAATACATCATGAAGTATAAATTCATTTTCAAATTCCTGAAAGAGGGGGGGGGGTAAGAAATCTAATTTATTACACATTTTTACAATGAAAGTAAATACAAAAGTTTTATCACTTCTTTATGTGTCAATTTATCCACCTTTAGTAATGAAATTGATATTAGTGGAGCCTTAGTGATCTAATTCATGAAAACTTTTCAATGATGAGATTACCCGTAGCTCGACACTAGATCAAGATAATATCATTAACTATTATATAAATGACATGAAAATTACTTTCTCTATACAATGCTTCTGAATGATTAAATCTAATCTTCTCTCTTATCCTTGAACTCATAGAGTACTATATTATCATATGGTCTCTCCAATAATTTTTTTACTCACTTTTGGGATGTCTTAAAGTATGATGTTACAAAGACTATAAGAGATATATTTATTATATAATTTCATGCCACTAGTATTAACATTGAATTTATCAATTTAATTTCAAATACTCATTATGCTATAAATATAAAAGACTATCATCATATTTTTCTTGGAAACTCTTTTCCCAATATATTGGGAATAAATATTTCATTGAGATTAGCTCCTATTTCAAAATATATTTTGTCTTCAATTTAGTTTGGATTTATTCATAGAATGAAAATATATTATTTCATTCATATTTCCTAAGAATGGGTTATCATTTTCAATATAAATATTAAATATGGTAACATTGATTTGAAATTGGACATCACTATGGTATTTTATATAGTTAAATGTGCTTTTATCTTTATGTTTATGTAAGACTCATGTTTTTTAGAAAGATTCATTAGACTATATTTATCTTTCATGAATATTACAAGGATATTGCTCTCTATAAATATATTCTTTTTAGGTTACATAATTTTATCGAGGGATGTGAGAAAATGGGATCCACTATCTGTAATTTTCTTTATACTAATTGAAGAATAAATTAGAAGATGAATCCAAATATATATAGATCAATGAACGATAAAACTAATAAATATTGTAGTATATATCTCCATCGCTATAATTACCTATATATAGTTGACATCATTCTCTTATTATGTCCAGGAAATGAATCACTTCAAATGATCAAATATATATTTTCTACCATATAAATATGTCCTGGGACATATCCTAACATGGAAAAACTAATCTAATGTCTTTGGTAAAAAGATATATAGAAATAAAAAAGTGACCGGTTATGAAAATCTTGAATTTACAATAGGTTAGATTCCCTTTAATTACCTTAGGGTGCCCCAGTTTTGTAAAATAATTATGAATAATTATTTATATGGAATATCCATCAATATCTTATCACCACTAACATGATAGAAATGAAAAATACATTTATAAGAAGGAATGATTTTCCTTGTTAATTAAATCACTACTTCAATTATTGTTTACTCATATATCTATAGGTTTCGAAAAGAGTTGATCAAAACATTTCATAAGAAAATATGAATGTTCTTTTTTGGAAAGGATACATTTTTGGACGTAAGTTATTAATGATTTATTTTAAAAATATATCAAAACTCTATAAAAGTTAAGCATCTTTATCAAAAATCCAATCGTTATTAATAAATAAAAAATTTCAATATTTCAATGGACCTTTTTTATTTATAGGTGTGTCAATACCCCCAACCCAATAGTTTAGAGTTGGTGGTTACATTGCTACATAAGAATAAGATATAAGGAATCACATCCCAAAAAACTGATTACATTAAAAGATTATTTAAACTGGATACATAAATAAAATTCATATTATAATTGAAAACATAGAATATGCACTATTCTTTCATTGATAACACCATTATTAATTATATGGTATCCCTACTTGTAAATTATAAAACACTTCCTGATATCCTATGTAAAATAAAATATAAGGAACGAGTGAGAATAGATACTGGGAAATGGTAAGAATAAATTATAATTTATCATGATTAAATAATATTAATCAATATTTTAATATAAATAACTAAAACACATACAATTTAATCAATAAACCGAGAATAATGTGGAAAAAATTAATGATTATCAAATAAATCCTTATAAATTATCACAATATCTTGAATATTATCCATGGATATTATAATTAATAGATTAATTAAATGGAAATTAATAACTGATTTTGTAATGAGGGAATGTATAATTACAGAAATGTGAAACATAATTTCAAGATATTTCATAATAAAATATAAATATGTGGGTATAAATATATCTTATTTGGCCAACTGATTTGTCTCATGAGACCTTTCGATGTATCATGAGTTTATATATAACTACTACTCACATCTAACATACTAAGTCCGAACATTACTCATATTAACGGAGTGAAACATGATCAAAATATAAATAAAAATTTAAAAACTAACATAATAAATAATAATACATAATCCAATCAAATAGACATAATCATAAACAATCTAGATAAATATAGTGAATGGTAATAAAATTTTACATTTATATTCAAACAGACCATATAACATCCAAATAAATAATAAGGATTATACCAAAACAATATATACCTAGAAGATCATAATTATAAAAAATGGTTTATGACATTGATGAATATAAATACATTAAGAATGTCATCAAAAATTTTTTTGAGGAAAAAACATATTAACATTGAAAATAATTTTAAAAAAAGTTCATATAATATTTTTAAAGAAAATTATATGAAAGTAGCCTTTGAAAACTTTTAAAAAATTTTAATACATTTAGTTTTCATGATATCAAAAAAATCTATTCATGTCATACATGTTAAAAGAAAAATTCAATTAACATTTTTGGTAAAAGCCAAATGGATCTTTTTTTGAATAAAACATGATGATTCCGTTCAAAAAATTGAAAATTTTTAAAATAAGGGTAAAAAAAATTTTAATAAAAAATTTGTAACATGTTACAATGATTGATGAAAACAATTTTAGAAAACATGTATTTTGATGAAAAAGGATTTTCAGGTGAATAAGGATATAAATTTAGAAATTCTTAAAAACAATTCTCAATCATTTTATGTTTCAATTAGTTGAATGTTTTAATATTTCTTGAAAAATGTTATTAATAACCAGATAATAAGATAATAAACTAATGTTATGATATAAATTTCAAATAATTCCCATAAGGGATATTTAGGTAAAAAAAATACCGAACAATGATGAGATTTTTGAAATAAACACTTTCCACTTTGGTAACGTTGGAATAATTAGTTATATTAATGAGATAAATTCAAATGAAACCTGAAATAACATTAAGATAAATAGATTAATGATATAAAATATCCATAGGGTAATTATATAGGTGACAAAAATTAATTAGTGGTGAATATGATGTATGTCTCTTGAACGTTATAGTGTGATGAGAAGACATTACCATAGGTTTAACTTCCTTCATTAATTCCTAAACATTATGTATAATTAATATAGTTTTATTATATCTATATTAAATACCATAATGTTATATATTATACAATATATGTATTACTTAGAGTATTTTATCACCCATTTTTTAATAATTTTTTTTAAAATCAATGTTTTGGGTGATAATTGCTTCATTTTTCATATATGTTTTAGTTCAGTGATATTTGAAGTTTTAAATTGATCATGGATAAATATATATAAAATTTTTACAATGATACAAATTTAATATATTTCAATTATATATGTATTCGGATTAATCTATTAATTTAGATAAATAAAATGGATTAAACTGTTCATGGTGGCAGTAGTCCTTACATATGCATAAATGATGACTCCATTTTTATCGATGGATTGAAAGAAATGAAGAAAAATACTAAATATTATTTCCATTATAATTTTTATTTAATATATATAATCTGTATTAATCATATTCATACTTATTAAAATGCATGAAAAAATAAAATGAAAAACATTTTCACATCATTGTATGGACACAGTAGTCCACACGTATACACAAGCGACATTATTTTTTCTCTACGTATTACTAGGTCATAATTTAGAGGTGATATTATATTTACATATGTATTTTTAGGTTATTAAAATCATATATATATATATTCTTTATTTTCAAACATACAACCTTCCATGTGAAGTGTAAGAGAAAAATGGATCACATTGCTTTTCGAGGTGGTAGTCTGTCATACACATGAGTAGCATTATTGTATTCTATATGAAAAGGAAAGTAAAAAGGTATATATGATATCATTATTTAATAATTTCGATAATTTTATAAATATTATATACATATGTTAAATAAATCACTATATCTATCCTTGAATATTGGTGATGGAAAACGAATTATGTAGGCTCGTGAGGTAATAATTCATAGTGCAAATGATCCATGATTTTGTTTCCTATTTGATGGAAGTGGGGAAAGATACATGTTATTTCATTAAAATAATAAAATATTAGTAAATATAAGATAGTGTTTTTATAATATTATCATAGATGAAGTATTTTTGAAAGAGTTATATGATGAAATAAGAAAATACGCACATTAAATAATTTTACCACTTCTTTGGAGTGCCTCTTTAGGTTAATACCTAAACCCTTATTAAGTGGTATTAATAATAAAAAAATGTATTTAAATATATGGGTATGGATTTAAGGGTTTTATTTGGGGTAAAATTACTAAAACAAATGGGTTTTTGTAGTGTGAATTGGAGAGGATATGGGGTGGCCTTTTATATTTGGGGGATAGGCCACACTTGGTCTTTATAAAAAGAAAAGGTGATAGCCCATATTTTTCTAATGACACAAGACTACAAAATGGGCAATTATAGAATATAAGAGATTATAATGCGTAAATATTTCAGTTAAATGGTATTTTGATATTTCTAGGTCATTTTGACCTCTATCTTATTAGTTTAAGCTCCTTGTAAACTCATTTTTACCTTAATTACAATAATTAATTTTCATGGTTTTCAAAATTAATTATATTAAAAAATAAATTTTAAACTATTATATAATATAAATTTTTCGTGTTTTAAATATGGAACCAATTTTATTCAAATTCAATTTAAAAATATGGTATAATTCAATTTAAAATAAAACCACAGATGCAACAAAAGTGCAGCTTCGAAGGATAAAATTCTCATAGGTATAAAATATATTAATATAAAAATTAAATATTAAATTTATTAAAATGAATTAAATTCATTAAATTGTTATTTATTTTTACGAATTTTATGATAAAATTAATTTTATAATATAATTAAACTTTTTAATCAATTTAATCCAAAAAGTCAATTTTCAATAAAATTAGTATTTTTCACCATTCATCAAAAAAAAAATTTCAAAGAATTTCCAAAATTCACCAAAATATAATTTTTAATTGTATATTTCAAAAATAAATTTATATTTTCAAATAATTTTTCAAAAAATTATTGAAAATTAATTTTAAATTATGCGTGAAAAGAGTGACTAATCTTCTTTTAAAAAATACAATTTCTCTGAAAATGTTTATTTCCCTTTCAAACAATTATTATTTTATTTATAATAAATTTATAACCGTGATATTTATTTTATACATGTGAAAACCATATAATTATAAACATTTATTTAGTAATGTTCAAACCTTCTATCTCAATACCTAGTTAAAAATGATCGTGTTTAAAAAATAATTTTTTAATAGAGTATCCTGTATCGTTTAAACTTAGCGTTGTCTGAAGAAAAAGCTATCTAAGAGATTGAATTTAAATATTTATATCATAAAGAAATTTGGAGTTACATTATATTATATTCTTGTGGTTTCATGTCATTTATACCATCGAACTTTATTTTCCTATTTTAACATATTGGGGTATTAAATTCAACCCCCATAAATAAATTTTTTTCTCACAATTTAATCATCATAATAATAATAAAGGTGTTTGATACTGGATAATACCATTGTTGGAAGATTTCATCATTAAAGGGGTTAATAAAAATTCCTATTGATAATATTAAATTGTAATAATGAAGTTCATCCATATTAACTAATTATAGGGTTTCCTAGTAGGATAAATTGGTAGGAAATCAATACATTGACATGTATGAGATTACTAATTCAAATTTATTAATAGTTATTGATAGAGAACACAATCATGTTAATGTAAACCAAAAAAACCATAAATTTGCGATGATTTAAAATACCATTGATTCAATATAAATTAAATTAATTGAGTTCAATTTTATAGGATAATGCAATAATGTCTAGAGGGGGTGAATTGACCAGATTAAAAAACTTTATCAAATAATTGATTAATTAATTTAATTATTAAAGTTAATTGTTATTGTCAGTTTCCTGAAGATAATGTTAACATACATAGGGTTTTTTATACTCATTTAGTCCAAAGTTGACCCACTCCAGTATTATACCTCTGTACTCAATTAGATATATGTGTGCACTACTTGATTTTTTAGGTTGAATGATAACCCAACTAGATAATTCTTTTATAATGGCAGGATAACTATGTCACGATGACTTTTGTGTGGGGAGTCACAACCCATTTATAACATGAATTTTGATATGAGGTTTTACAAACTAAATTGTCCAATACATAGAATCTGTTAGTCAAAACACGATGAAATAGAATAAGAATAATGATTTTTTGTATAAAAGTATAAAACAAAATACATAGATTGCATATGATGGATTGGAAATTTTCTTATAGAATAACAAACCAAAATGTATTATATGATAAAAAATTAAAGTGTAGGTACTAGTTATTGAGAAATGAAGATGTCTTTTTGAGGAATTAGTAGTCATAGAATATTTTGTTCATCTTGAGAGACTATCCAATAAATTAAATAGAGTATCTTACAGGACTTAGTTTGTACAGGAGGTTGAATTTTTTTTGATTTTTCTTATGGAAAAATAGAGTTTCAAAGATATTAACCAATGTATTCAATGATGATTCTGGGCACTGATTAATGAAATATTTAAAAAGAACTAAAAAAACCAATCTCATGGAAAATTAATTAATATTAAAAAATAAAATAATTATTTAAGAGAGAGAAAATTATCCACCAAAAAAATTGTAAAAAATATCATATTACTTCAAAACAAAAAAAATCAATTCAAACCAATTTGAATAACTTGTTAAATGATAAAAATTATATGAAATCCAATATAAATATTAGGATTGTTTCGAAAAATATATTAAATACATTTTATTTAATACATATTTAAATTTAAAAAATAATTACACTTCTTTAAATACCATAAAAATGGTTTAATAAACTCAATTTCACAAAATAATAATTTATAAAAAAAAGTTTGTAAATGAAATTATCTAAAATTATTAATACATAAATATTCCATAAACATGTTGTAAGTTTGTAAATGAATAGATGTTACATTAATAAAATATTTTAATACATTAAAAATTATTTAAAAGGCTTCCCCTGACCTAAATATAATACATATTAAGTTTTAAAATCTAAAAAATACTTTAAACTATTAATACAATTATGCAGTTCATCAAAATATATAAAATTATTTAAAATAAAACATTTGGAAATTTTTAAATTGAATAAAAAAATGGTGGTAACATAAATTTTAACTAAAGGTAGAAAAATACCTCGTTTTATCATATTTTTATCTATTAGTAGTATAGATTAATACAGATAAATAATAAGCATATGATTTCATTGAGGATCTACCATTGGGATTAAAAGTTGATCAAACATTAGTAATGAAACATTTATCCACCATTAGTTATAAAATGATCTACCTTTAGTTATAACATGATCCACCATTAGTTATAAAATATTATATACCATTATTCATAAATAAGATTATATCACCCACCACTCGGTTTATATTAATCCACCATTAGTTATAAAAAGAACTACATCTGGATAAAAAATGTTCCACCATTAGGAAAAAAAATTTATCTAATTTTTGGAAAAAAATCTGATCTTCCGTTAGAAATAAGTGATCCACTATTGGAATAAATTATTCATAATTGGATCCTAGCTGATCCACCATTGGGATATAAAAAGATCTACTGTTGAAGTTGGATTTTTTATCTATCGTTGAGTTGGATTTTAATCTACCATTGAGTTGGATTTGAAGTAGAACACATGAAATGTGGTTGACGATGGTTTTATAGATCTTGATATTCAAGGGGATGATGATTGAGGATCTTCCATGGAGGAAATAGTAAATATATAGGAAATGTTGAAGAGTTTTCATCATTTCATTTAATGAATTTCTCACAAGCACTAGTCAATTGTTAATCAATATAATGACCAAATTAGAAATTAGTCCAGAATACATAATTGAATATACATTATACATATTTCTAATCATTACATAATCTATTAAATATGATAGGTATAGAAATATTTACAATAAAAAAATAAATGAAAACATTCTTTGAATACTACATATGGCATATCATTACATCAGCCATTTTAGAAGGCCCGTAAAAGAAAGTTATATATTTTCTTGTAGTTTACTAAAATGAATAAAAATTTATTTTATATTTAACAGAACTATCTTTGAGAAATAATGATTTAAATATAGAAATATATTAATGAAATGAAAAATATTTTGAATTCTTTAAAACCCATAATTATAGAACTGTTACAAGATATTTAGAA
The DNA here is from genome assembly GCA_963277665.1 of Viscum album. NCBI lineage: Eukaryota > Viridiplantae > Streptophyta > Magnoliopsida > Santalales > Viscaceae > Viscum > Viscum album. The sequence continues at coordinate 695,156,031 of OY728164.1, forward strand.
AATCAGCGCATCACTTAAAAAATATATTCAATCTTTAATTTATTATAATTAAATGTATATAAATAATTTTTATTTAAAAAGGAATTATCTACATAATAATATTATTACTGTTGTGCAAGAAATTATAAAATAATTAATGAAAAGAATAAAGCGTTTTAAACTGAAAATATTTGATGAAATCAAAATAATATATCATGTTTATATAAAAATGATAACATTATAAAGATAGAATTAGACTTCTTGATAATTTAATAGAAGTTATATAAAATTTTATATTTCATATAAAATCGGAATTATAAAATTTTAATCACTATAACTCATATTATAATAAAAATATAAGGGGTATTAAAAATATTTTTTCACATAAAATGTTAAAAGGCTTTGTAATATTTAAAAATGTGAAATAAAATATAATAAAAAAATTGCATGCTTTCACATTCAAAAAAAACATCCCCCTTTTTGAATAATTACAAAAAATAGACATTTAAAAAAAATTATCTCCATTTTTGTAAATAAACGGAAATATAAAACAAAAAATACCACTAAACAAATGAAAATATAAAATAATTAGTTTTCTAAAATCCCAAGCTCAAATTTCATTTTTTTAAACTGTCAAAAGTATAAAGGCTTTGTAAATATGTCTTCTACAATATTTTTAGTAAGAATAAATTGTAAAAAAATATCACCCTAATTCACAGGATATCTAATAAAATAAAATATAGAATCAATATGGTTTGTTCTAGAATGTTTTCAGGTATAATTAGAAATATAAATTTCAGTAGTATTATCACAATAAATAGACAATTTATCAAGAACCAACATGCCCCAAATCCCTAAAACCACCATAAAATTGTAAATTTTTCGAGATAAATACGTCAATCAAAAAAAATCTTAATAGGTAATCTTTGAGCATAACTACTTGTAGTATAAATTTAATAATATTCTTTAATAAATAGAGAAATGTACATTTACTTTTTATAAGTGCAAGAAATTAAAACTTATTCTATGAAAATAAGACATATCTGATGTGATTTTTTGGTTAATTGAGTGGTAAAAAGATATTAAATAAAATCTATTATATTTAGGATAAAATAAACTGGAGTCAATAGTTCTCTTAACATATATAAAAATTCATTTTACATCTTTAGAATGAAATTCCTTAAGATCTGCTTGAAATATGGAAAATAGTTAAATATTTAATATGATATCAGTTCTAGATATGGTTAAATAAATCAAGCTATTTATAATTTCTCTATAAACATTGATATCAATAGATTTATTGGAAGAATCATCATATAATTTACAACATGTACCCATAGAAGTTTTCATAGATTCAAAGAAATCAAGATTAACCATTTTAACAAACTCTTTATCATATATAGATCAATTAATAAAAATTACATATCTACATTGAGAAATTTCAAGTCCAATAAATTACTTTAATTTTACCATTAAACTAATTTCAAACTTCTAAGACATCAATGTAAAAAAAGTCATTACATATCATTTTTTTAGAATAATTGAAAACTATATCCTCAAAATAAATTTGTACAATTAAAATATCAATATAAATTATTTTAATAAAAAGTGTAGGATCAACATTTTGATTCAAGAAGCTATTATTTAATAAAAAAATATTTTGTACCAAGAAGAATTTTTTTACGACCATATAACAATATAGATAATTTTAAAACCTAATTAATAAATTTTTCATTTTCAAAACTAGGAGGTTGAGAAGAAAAAACATCATCAGTTATAAACATATCTAAGAACACAATATTTACATTCATTTGATATAATTTAAATCCTTGAATACTAGAAAAAGATAAAAATATTATAATATAATATAACATAGAAATAAGAGAAAAGGAATTTATAATTTCTATACACCCTTCTTTAGAGTATCCTTGAGAAATAATTCTGGTTTTTCTGAAAACCTATCTAGATTCATCCAACTTGTTTCTTTATATCATTTTAGTTTTGATAACTTACTTATCCTCAGTTAGTTCTACTAAAGACCATACATTATTTCTGGAAAACTAGTTTTTTTCATCTTATATATAAAAAACTAGTTATAATCATTTAAATAATAACTATCATTATTAAGAATTAAATCCGAAATAAAATCAAAATAGGAAGAAAAAATAAATCAAAATTTATAGTTTTGAAACCAAAATTAAATTGTCAATAAAAATTTTAATAGGATGATTACTACAGATATTTTAGGATATTATGTAAGGTAAAGATATATTTTTCTCCCCCTTGAATTATTGGTCCTTATCGTGAGGTTTTTCTTCACAAAAATTATAAACACAAAACTCACCATAAAAAACATTAGAATTAGCATTTAATTTAAAATTATTTTTATAAAACATAACATGAAAATATTATTCAACAACTAATTTTATTTTATTATAACTCTATAAGATTTAATATTATTATAATAACCAATAAAAATAACATCATCACTTTTAGCATCAAATGTATCTAAATTACATTATTAAGTTTAAAAAACACAACAAAAAATCTCAAAATAACCAACATTATTTTTTTTCTTTTTAAAAAATTCATAATTATTTTTATTTAATTAAGGTATCATAATAATTTTCTTTTAAATATATGAAGCATATAAAATGTCCCCATCCTAAAAATATCTAAGAAAATTTTACTTAATTAACACATTTCGATCCATTTTAATTAGAGTTTCTCTTTTTCTTCTACAACACCATGTTGTTTTGGGGTACTATGACCATAAAAATTATAAAAAAATCATTATTTTCTATAAAAATCATAATATAAATTATAAAATTAATCTATTTTATCACTATTAATATAAACATTGATATAGACTTTTTTATATAGAACTAAATTATAAAAGCAAGTATATCTAGATTAAGCATCATTTTTATGAGAAAGAAATTTCACCCATGTTAATATACTATAATCCTCAAATTTAAAAATGTGTATTTATTTCATATAAGGTTATATATTTTATTAGGATGAAATAAATCATGATGTACAAGTTGTAAGGGTCTATTGGAACTTATCTGATTGATAATTCTAAAATAAATTTTATATTGTTTCTCATTTATATAAGAATCACAAATATGAATATTTTCTTTATTAAAGGAATAAATCTATAGCATATTATCATATTTTTGGATCTTATCTAACACTCTGAAATCAACATGACTTAAAAATCAATGGAAAAGTATTTTTCTATTCTGTACAGTTTTCAAACACTTAACTAGTGGATATGTTAGTTCAGTTAAGTCAATAGTACAAATACATTCTTCTAAATTATAATATAATAATAAATAATTGTCTTTAAAAACTAAACATTTATCATTTTAAAATTTAAATTCTATTACATCATCAGATAATTGAGAGATACTATTTAAATTATGTTTTAAACCATCAATATATAAATCTTTAGATATAAAATTACAAATTGAAATACGATATTTAACAAAACCATATAATTTTCCTCTGTAATAATATCTAAATGTAATATTTCCTCCATCACATGTCTTGTAAGTGGTAAAATTTGATGTGTCTCTAGTCATATTCCTAGAGAATTAATTTTCCACGTATTTTATTTCATTCGTGAGATATATAAGGCATTTTTTATTAAAAAAATAAGTAATTAACAATTTTGGTACCCAATATAATTTGAGTCCAATAAGATTAGTAATATAACTATTAAGTTCCCATACGTAATTTAAAAAAGCAATGTATGTTACTCTAGATAACAAGGATTTATAAATATATGTTTTTGAGAATCCCAAAGACTTCATAAATATAAGAGAATAATCATTTTTATAGTGGACTTTCATAACACATTTAAAACAACGAATATTATAAGTACAAACCCTATTTAGTTTTAATAAAATGTGTTCTATAAATTTCGTGTAATATTATATCATATAAAAACTCATATTTATTTTTGTTTCATTTATTCAAATACATCATCCTATGATATTTTTCACATCGTCGAATAATATCAGGTAAACATTTTTTTAATTCATTCAATATGTATTATTAATTTTTCATTTAAATTGTGTGATGATTTCAAATTTTCATAAACTATTTAATTATAAGAAGAAAAATTAATCATTAATTGTTAATTTTTTTTAAAAATAAAATATTTTTATAAACAAATTTCCCAATATTCTTCTTAGGATTTTTATATAAATAAATAAAAAATTTAAGGTATATTTTCGTAATCATTAAATATTTTTATTAAACTCAAAAACATTTGAGTTTTTCAGAATCATAGTCAAAATCAGAACATCCAGAATAAAAACGTGAAGCACTAACATTATCTGGTGATTCCATGAAGTATAAGTTTGCATTTTGTTTCTCATTTATTGATTTTTCACTTCAATCATATTCTTCTGTATAACTCCAATTGGTGGTCAATGCCTTTTTATCCATATTTTTATATTTTTTTATTATTAGGTTTTGGACAGTCAATATTGATATTCCCTTTATTCCTTCAATCATAATAAGTAATATATGAAGAATTATAATTCCTACCACTTTTCTTATATCCCATATGTTTTTCTTTTACAGGGTTTGTTTTAAACCTATTCTTCAATATTTTATTTTTATTTATTTTGTGAACCACAGTCACAATCAAAGACATATATTATTTTTCACAATTTTGTAGATCATAATCAGAATATTCAGAAGAAAAAATATTCATATATTTAATAGTTGAACCTTTTTTTATCAGCTCATCAATTATGTTCTTCCATTTTATTTTATGTCAAAATTGCGATCCAATCATTTTATATATAGTATACTCTTTGATTTTCTTGCATTCTTGAATGGTAACCTTATTTGAATTCCATGTCATTGGTAACTATCGTAGGAATCATCCAATAATTTCCGGTATTTCTAGATATATCGAAGATAATTAATTCCATTCAAAATGAAAGAGAATCAGTGGAACATTTTTTATCATGTTTTGTCTTCTTCTATCAATATGTCTTGGATCTCTGTTCAAATAATTCCAATATTGGTTTGAATTAATTATATAGAGATATGGTTATTTACATTTAAAATCACTCAAATCTCTTAAGTTTTCGTACAAGAAGACACATAACTAATAACACTTCTGTTAATAGCACAATATAAAACATTAACAACTTTATAACATAAAATGTATAAAGTAACATCATTTACATTAAGGGTAACTAGGTTACCTTCTAGTAGAGTGTATTGTTTCGACATGATGGAACTATATTTTATGATTAATGTCTTGGGGTTTGCATCAATTCACAAACCCCAACAGTCGTAGATGTTAACATTAAACTGTGGTGGATTTTGATGGATCCAAACATAATTTGGATTTAAGCTATCTATATTAAAGAACGTTTTAATAGATTTGGAGGTCTAAAAATATGTTATTATAATAAAATATAAAAATAGATTCTTATATAATTATTGGATTATTCCAAATAGAACAACAATTGAAACCATTTTCTTGGAATCAGTAATGAGAATGAAATGGAAAAAATATTATAAAAAAGGTCGTTTGTTGATACTAATTATTATGTATTATATTATAATAATCATAGAAGATAATATTCTTTAATGACTAGAAATTTTATATCAATTGTTAGGTTAGATAGGGTAATGGAAGAGAGTCTATTGGTTGTGAATAGACCAAATTATAAAATATAATTAAATAAATTTAATAATTAAAGCTAATTATAATAGGTAGATTGTGGTGAAAAAATTAAATAATCATAGATATTTATATATACATATTCAGTCCAAAGTGGACCTACCCAATATTATACCTCTCTACTCTGTGAGAGATATGTGTGTACTATCTGATTATTAGGGGGAATCATAACCTATTATAGAATTATTTTTAGTGGATGAATAACCATGAAACATTGACTTTTTTAAGGGGAGTCATAAGACAATTACAACATGAATTTAGATAAAATGAGTCAAAACTCAAATGGTATTTACTTTAGATTACATGAATCACAACCTGAATAAACAGAATAAGAATAATAATTTTGTGTGTAAAAGTATAAATAGAAAACATAGAGTATATGTGGGATATTAAAAAGTTTATCATAAATTCAAAAACTAGAATGAATTAGAAGAGGAAAATTGAAATTATAGGTATTAGCCCTCAGGAAATTTGGATGTCTCATTAAGAAAGTAGGTTGGTAAAATATTTCACTCAGTTTGTGATGTTATCCATCATTTTATATAGAATATCACATAAGAATTGGGTTTTATAGTTGGTTGAAAGGTTCAAATATTTTTTATGTGAAGAAATAGAGAGTCAAAGATATGAACTGGTGTGTTCCTTGAAGTGTCATATTACCATTAAATAATATGTAGAAAATAAAACTAAGAAAACCAATCTCTATGTAATGTAATTAAAATTCAAATATATGATAATTATTATGGAGAGTGAAAATCATCATCCAGAATAATAGTAAAAATTACCATTTAAATTTAAAAAATAATGAAAAATTCCAACCAATTTTATTAACCTCTTATATGATATTAATTCAAAGAAATACCATAAAAAATATAACATTAGTGAAAAAAATATTAAATAAATTTTAATTTAATGCAAAAAATAAATTAAATACATTTTAATTTAATGCAACACATAAATTAAAAAACAATTATACAATTTTAAAAACTATAGAATGTGGTTAAATAATGTTAATATCACCAAATAGTAATTTTGAAAAGTGTTAGACATAAAAATTAACTCAAAATATTAAAAAATATATATTCTATAAATATGTTTTAAGTGTACAGACGAATAAAATGTAAATTAATATAATTTGAAAAATAGAGCAAATTTTTTTGAAAACACTTATATTGGGTTAAATTTAATATATATGAATTATATAAATCAATAAATTACATAAAACAATTAATATACGAATTTTTTTCGTCAAAACATATATAAAATGGTGATAAATAACGTGTGAAAAAATTTTGAAACATAAATAAAATAAAATAGTGGTAGAATATATTTTAATGGGAAGTATCATAAATACCTAAGGATAACATGTTTTTAATTTGTGCTAATAGATATTAATACCTTGCAATATAAATCATATGTTTCCCTTTCAGATCTACTATTGAGATAAAAAATGATCCACTATTATAAAAAATTGATCCACCATTAATTATAATGTTATCCATCGTTAGTTATAAAATGATCCACTAATAGTGATAAATTATTATATACCGTTATTTATAAAAAATCATTATCTACCATTGGGTTTATCTTTATCTATGAGTAGTTATAAAAATATCCATTGTTGAATATTAAAAAATAATCCACCATTGCTTTAAATTCCCATAACAATTGTGAAAAAAAAAATTAATTTATTATTTGGAGTAAATGAGCCACTGTTGGGAATAAATGACCCACCATTGGGAATAAATGATCCATCGTTGGAGCCCAGGTAATCCATCTTTGGGATATAAAAAGATATATCCTTTAATATTTATTTTCATCAACCATTCATTTGGATTTTTATATACCATTGATTTGGATTTAAAGGAGCACCCATGAAAAGAGGAATAGGAATGTTGTTGGGCTGTTGATGTTGATGGAGATAAATCTTGAGGATCCTCCATGGGGGAAATAGGATGATGGTAGGAGATGATGAAAATTTTTCATCATTTCATGTAATTAATATCACATAAAAATATGGGAGTTATTAAACTATCTAAATGGCTAAATTATAATTTCATTTAGAATATTTGGTTGAATGGAATATTTAGATATTTTGTAATGAATTGTGAATTTCATAAATCCAACAAGTATATAATGTGATGTCATCACAATATAGTGAAATCGTGATTTGAATACTTCATAAGAAATTGCATTACCTCATCCATTTTTACGGCATATAAATGACATTTCTTGATATTAATGAACTTTAATGAAATAAGGGACAACTTCTTATGTTTATAACCAAACAAACACTTAGAAATTTCTATTCAAATTTAATGACATATCAAAGAAACAAAAACAATTTATAATTCTATAAAATACATAATAACCTAACTATTAGAAGAACATCATACATTCATAATACTTCTTAATCAATAAATTATGACATTCATTAATTAAAATTAATTGTAGATAATTTTTTTATAATTATATTAATATAACACAAGATAAAATTAAATAACTAAATAAAACTATAAATTAGTTTAAACTAATACAATTACATGAAACATAAATCATTTATCATGTTAGGATCAAAATGATGAAATTATAAATAAAGAAAAAGTCTTAATTATAGTTTAATAATATGTAGATAAACTTGTTATATTTCATATGAAATTGAAATTATAAAATTATGAACACTGAAACTCAAATTATAAAAAATATACAAAGGGATTTTAAAATATATTCACATAAAATGATAAGAGATTTTGTAATCATTAAAAATCAAAAATAAAATGTAATCAAACATAACAAAAATACATGCATTAACATACACCAAAAAATAGGATAACATTTTATTCTCAAAATCATTTTTTTAATGTTTAGTGATTATGTTACCATTATGATAGATAACACCAGAAAATATACCTACAATCTTTACTACTACTATTAATCTAAGAAATGAATATCCAATAAAAATTTTGTTTCGAGAAGCACTAAAATTAACATTTAATATATCATTCTAAAAATAATGAATGATAGTCCATTACTCATATCTCGGTATATTTTCCAAGAAAAAATAATTTTAGCACATGTTATCTAATGACACCCAAAGTTCAATACAATTTTTTCTATAAATAGTTACCTGTAATTCTCATTCAAATTTTGTCTAACCAAATCCAAAGTCCAAAAATTGATAAGGGAGTTTACTAATTCAAAATTATATTCAATAGATAATATATAGTGTCTCTAAATATTACATTTGAAATATTTGAAAACCATGATCACCCTAACTCCTCAATAAAAATAGATACTCAGCCAAAAATAAAATATTTGGTTGTCGAATGTATTCCATAAATCCAATCATGTAGAAAACTCAAAAAAAATAAACATAAATCACTGAAAAATTTAAATGTAAACAATGTTATCCTATAAATATCTCTTTATCATTATTTTCTCAAAATATCCCACTTATTAACAGTTCTCTTCCCTTAATCATGTTCTTTCCAAAAATATCATATTTCCACATAATCTATTTTTTGGGATGTCGATACTATTCATCATATGCTTTCATATCCTTATAGAATATGTACTTCAACACAATCCTTATACATTTTTTGATTCTGATAAAGAAAATATCATTGGTGAAATAATTTTAAAACATATTTCGAAAAATCCCAATGAAAACACTTTAATCATTCCACTTAGTTTGTAACAATAGAATAAGATTAACCCTGATTCCATAGATTCTTCTAGGGTACATTCCCTTGATTAATGGGATATTCATTTTTTTAGTGCCCATATCTTTACTATTGGAGCATCGATAACTGGAAACTTATTTCTATCCCTTGAAATAACAAGAATGGTGGACTATCTCTCCACACCCAAAGAAAACACTCATTTCCTTCTATCATTCACTAGGGTGTTTCTTTCCATAATTATCACATTTTTTAAAATCCTCATTTCCCTTATTATTTTCTTCTAACTTTTACTCTACTTCCCCCTTCTTATATTTTATACCTTCAAATTATTATGTCTTGGAGAAGTATCTCACTATCTTGATTGTATATGATATTATATCGTCATATGATGAGAATGTTTGGGAGATGAATTAACTTTGAATAATTGGCTTTAACCCATCAAATAAATGTCAATATAACTTTTTGAATTATGTTCTAGTCTATATCATATATTTTTAACATTATAATGTTTTTTATACGTTGAAACATTTTCATCTCCCTTTTTTCTCAGGCTATGGAATTTTCTCTCCATATCCACTTGTTTCGCATGAGGAAAATACATTTCCAAAAAGAGTGCCTTAAATCACATGATACTCATCCTAGTTTGTGAGGTATCCTTAAATTTATCCATGAGACCTAGGTTCGAAACAAGGTGGATGCATATTTTTGGGGTACTGTAGAAGGCACTATGTGGGCACTATAGCAGTCACTATGAGATCATATTTTAGGTACTGTAGCAGTTACTATAGTAGGTATTATTTGGTTCTGTAGTATCCAGAACTAGTCACCTTGGGCCACCATTTTGGTTTTGGAGACTTTAATGCCTTCATGCCACCAAGCCCTTTGGGTCAGTAGGGCTTTCGGGCCACCTTTATGGCCTTCAGACCACATCAAGGCCTTTTAGCCACATTTAATTGCCCTATACAGTCTCTATAAAAATGGACCATCCCTAGAGGAGGATTCAGAGTAGGCGCACTCACCAGAGAAGAACAAATGGATTTGGAAGAATGAGAGGGTATGGCTATGCCATCACGATGAAGATGTTGGGGAGGGTTAGTTCCTTGTAGTCATAGTCTTGTTGAATTCCCTTAGACCATTAGATCATGTAATGTCTCTTAAACCTATGGGCTATGTAATCTCTAATCCTACGGGCCTTGTAAGGGTCCCCCATCATACCATGAAAGGGGGATTATAAAAAATAAATAAATATTAAAAACACTGGCCCATTCTGGAAAAAAGAGTGCCTTAAAATACTTCAATTCAATTTTATTTTTTCTTAATAATCCATTGATTTTTGAATTAATTACCACCATTGATTTTCATATCCAAAAGGTTGATTAAGTTCCATAATGACCTTCAAACTTTTATTACATCCCGATGAAATAAATATGTTCTCTAAGTTTCTTATCTAATGGTCCATTAAAAATGTGTTTATAGTCCCTTTAAAAGATAGAGGTTTTTGACACATAAATTAGTCCAAAATTGTTACATAATATGGTGGATTAATAGGATACTCTATATGTGAAAGTTTATTGATCATAACTTGAGTTAGCTACCTCGATATGGTTATAATTTCTTCAGTTCTAGCTATAGCTCTAGCTCAAGCTTCTTTATCATTCCCTTGAGGGAAATCCCAACATGGGATACATGCATTGATACAGTTCTCATTCCATCTACTTGGTTCCATTTAAAAAAATGGAATACACTAGATGAGATCATACCATTCTTAAATATAATGTATAATCCCAATATAAGAGAAATACCTGACATCAATTTTAAAAATTATGCAAGGATAATCTCATAATCATATTCATAGTTTCTTTGGAAATGTCTCTAAATCATAAAAATATTTTCAAATACATTACAATAGTTGGAAAGGAAAATGTGAATTATTTTAAGAATATAACCCAAGAGTGTTCAACTAGGGGTATAGTGAGTCACATTGACATAAACTAAGGGATTATAAGGTCAATCCCAATGTGCCCATTTTAGAGTTATTACCCCTATGAACAACTTTTGTAGAATCATGTCACCATGAGTATCTCGATATGGATGTATTTATAGTATAAACCACATAAAATATTACTTACTAAAACATTAGTATGTTATTATATACTTATCATCAAAGTCAATCATAAGGTTATGTTCCATAATATATGCTTTCATTAATCTAGTTCACAAGGTTTCTTCTAAACTTTCTCAAATATCAATTGTAATGACCCTAACTATAGTTTCCTCGAGCCAATGGTTTCTTTATTACACTTAATAAGATAAAAGTAATCATATCACAAAGGAATAAATAGTTTATTAGTCTTAGTAAACTAGATACATAATTGTAATTCACTTTACCATTGAAAACATAAAATATAAAGAGTTATTCATTGAGAATTCCATTATTGCACTTGTTTATCCCTTCATATTAATCACAAAATAAATCCTGTTATCCAAGGAAAAATAAATCCTAATGTAGGGTTGGGTTTAGATGCTTATTAAGTGTAATTGTAAAGATGAATATTTTATTAAAAAATACAAACAATAAATATCTAAAGGTAAATAACAAAAAAACATGCTATTTAATCAATAAACTAATAATAATATGGTAGAAATAAATGATGATAAAATAAATCCACACAAATAATCACATAAACATGAATATTATCCAATGATATTATAACTAATAGAATAATTACATGGAAATAAATACCTCGTATCATAATTGGAGAATTCATAATTTTAGATATCTGAATGATACTTTAACGACCTTTCATATGATAGATTAAATATGGGGGTAGAAGCCCAACTAATTTGTTCAAATAATATGTAACATGATACCTATCGACGCATCTATGGGATTTCTATAATTGAGCCTCACCCATAACTTAATAAGTCTAATGCCTTCCTCATATGAAAGGGTTGAATAATAATAGACATTAACATTTCATTTGAATAAACTCATATGTAGAATGTTAATACATACCCAAAAAATAAACATAAGCATACACAATCCAATATAATATGGGGAATGATAATAAAATTTTAGACCTTAAATTAAACTATTAATAAACCATCCAAATAAATAATAATTATGATATCAATAAAACATATCCTTACTAGATTATATGTACAATAAGTGTTCGATGTTATTGATGAATAAAAATACCAAAATAATAACATTAAAATCATTTTTTTTGAAAAGTAGACTTTCTTCTATGAAATTATTTTAAATGAAAAATGTTCAGAATATATTTTGAAAATATATTTCATCGAAATTAACCTTTTAAAACATGTAAAATAAGCTTTAAAACAGTCAGTGTTCATGATGGTGAAAATTACATTCATGTCATACACATTAAAAAAACTGATTTTTCATTTTTAGTAAAACCCAAATGATCTTTATTATGAAAATAACATGAAGATTCATTAAAAAAAATTAGAAATTAGATATGTGAAAAAAGTACATTAAAATTTAATTTTTAAAATGATAATAAAAATTGGAAACAATTTTTGAAAACATCGATTTTTGATGAAAAATTATTTTCAACTAAAGAGAGAAATAAGGTCATATTTTATTAAAAATATCAATTATTTTTAGAACCAAATAGTAAAATCTTGTACTATAAATTAAAAAATTCATTAATAACAATGGTAAAATTAAATAGATTGATTTTATGATATATATATCAAATAACTCCCCTATGGTATATTTAAATAAAAACAATCTTGAATAATGATGAGATTGTGAAATAAACCCTTATCACTTTGGTAAATTTTGAATCATATACTCCATGAATGATATCACTTCAAATTAAACTTTACAATAGAAATATTTTAACAAAAAAAATTAAAAAATGGTAATTATATAAACCACACAAAGGATTAAGTGGTGAATATGTCATATGTCTAAAATAAGTAAAAGTGAGATGAGAAACGATTACAAAAAGATTTGAATTACTCATATATGTTTAAACCTCCTATATAATAAATAGTGTTTTATTATAAATCTATTATAGAATAATTATTATGATATATATATAATTTAAATTAATCAAATACAACCTTTTTACAATACATGTAAAAATAAAATGAAAAATATTTCACATTGTTATGTAGAGGCAATAGTCTAGACGTACGCATGAGCATCGTTATTGTTTTCCAAAGAATTAGAATGTAAGATGTTTGAAATGAAATTATATTTCCAAAATTTTATTTAGTTTATATATATAATATAAATTCATTAATTTTAACTTTAATACCATCCATATAATTCATATTTGTAAAATGAGTCACGTCACTTTGTGAGGCCGTTGTCAACTATACACACAAGTAATGTTATCGTATCCACCACCGAATGGAATGTAAGAAGGTTTATATGATATAATAATGACATAGTTATTATAATTTAATAAATTTAGTATAAATATGATAACTTCTTCAATATATTGTTTCTTTAATGGTTGTGATGGAATATTAATTACATCAGTTTACGAGGTGGTAGTATGTCGTACACACGCTCGACATTTTTGTTTCCTAGTTTATGGAAGTCAATATGGATAATTGTTATGAAATTATCATAGTATCATTAAATAATATATGTTATATTTGTTGTTATTATATTATCATATTTTAATAAGGTTTTAATGAGTTGGAAAAAGGAATAAAACAAATACTCATGTCTAATAATTTTACCTCTTCTTTATTGAGACATTTATTTTTATACTTAAATCCTTTATAGGAAATATTTATAATCAAAATAAGGACTCTAAGATACTATTAGGGAATTATGGAATTCATTAGTTAATGTATTATATGAATCAAAAAAATTATGTATCAAAATTAGGGGATATGGTTGACCTTTTATAAGTGGAGGAGAGGACACAGTTATTATTTTTGAAAATAAAAAGTGATACCCATGTTTTTCTAATACCAAAAAAAGAAAATATAGATTTTCATAAAACCTTATATGTGATATGTTCTAACCATAAAATGGGGTTTAGACAAGTATTTGGATATTTTAACCCCTATCTTCTTAGTTAAACCACCCCCACCTGTAAATCCACTATTACCTTTACCTTAGTAATTAATTTGTTCATTTTCACTATTCATTGTGGTCACAAATTAAGTTGACCTTTTTAGAAAACATAAATTATTCTGATTCCAAATATAGATTACATTCCTTAAAATTCAATTAACATAATTGAAAAAATTTAATTTTAAATTAAACCATAGTCAATAGAAAAGTTGTTTTATAAAGAGAAAATTCTCATATGTATATAATGTTTTAGTATCAATATTCAAAACGAAATCGACTCCAATGATATATATTGATTAAATGGAAATATTATTTAACAAATTTTTCTATAAAAAAAATTTACAATAACATTTAACATTGTAAATAATTTTAAAAAAAATTAGTATTATTCACTATTCATGACAAAATATTTTCAAAAAATTCTTAGAAAATCTCTCAAATATAATTTCGTCATATAGACTTAAAAAATTTTATTGTTTTAAATTATTTTTCTAAAAGTGATAAAAGAATTGTTTTGAATTACATACACAAATCATGAATAATTCTCATAGAAAAATATTGTTTTTTAGAAAACATTTCTTTCTCTTTGAAATGGTTATTATTTTATTTATAATCAATATATTTCCCTTAAATTTATTTTATACAATTTTAAAGCATATAATATTAGTAATTTATTCATTACTATTCATACACTCCATTATAACATCTAGGTTATAATGGTCATGTATTAATAATAATATTTTAATAGACTGTCATGTTTTATGTAAACTCGGAAATACGTACATCGCAAGCTATCTAAGAGATTGAATTTAGAAAATTTATTCATAAATTATAAGTTTGTTATATTCTATTTTAATCTTGGTATCTCATTTAATACACACTATCATACATTATGTTTCTGTATTAAAATCTCAGGGTCATACAAGGAGTCCTTCTATAGATTTCTTGAGATTGTTAATTTTTTATAGACTACAAAGGGGAAATTAGTTTTATTTAGAATCAAATATATGGTTTATATTTTGAAATTAATATCTTAATATCATGATTCATATCCATTACTAACCCTAATAAACTCTAATATAAAATTATTAAACATTAAATGGATTAACAAACCTGTTTTCAAGATCATTAAGCCCTTTCCCAGTTTGAAAAATATTTCAATTTATGAGTACCTTGATAATTTTTACTACAGTAAACCTTTAATAAATAACCCACTCAAACAATTATTACACTCCTTAATCTTCTTCTATATGGAAAATTCATGCTATCACTCTTACCATATTGGATTTCTCAATACAAAATTGAAACATATACTTTATTTTTTCAAGAAATTGATCTTATCGAGTTGATAAAATTATTCACAAAACCCATATATCCCTCCATATAAGAGTCTTTTTTATAGAGAGTATTTATTATTCTACTATCATCTAATTATAAGATACATATTGGGTTGTTTCTTCCTCAATATGCTCTATCTATATTAAATATTCAGATAAATTCCACCACATGCTCTTTTCCTACACCAATTCCATTAAAATATAAAATCATTTTGAATCTATTTCTCACTACATTATTCATACTGATATTGGTATGGGTTCTTTCATAGAAATTTTTTTCAATTCTGATAAGTGTGATCAAGTGAAAAATATTTTATACATCAATATTTCATCCATAATGTCTTATATTTGTAAAGAAATAAATTCCTTGAGATTTGAGATTAATAACAACCCACCATAATATACCATTAATGTCATCCTAAGGGAAATCCTAATGTATTTTGTACTAAATTTAGAATTCATAAGTAATTTAATAGAGTACCGTATCATTACCATGACCATAGGGGTCTTTGGGTTGCCTAGAAAACCCAATCAACCTAAATATGTTATATGGATGCATACATTCCCTTATGGATCAATTTGAACATTTATGGTGACTATTAAGGGACTCTTGGACCTGAAAAATATGGTGGAATATTTTGAAATTTCATATTATTTATCAAGGGATATTTATTCCAATTCATTGGGCACTTAATTACTTTTGAAGTGGATCTGTGGGTTATGATTTTTTTTCAGTTGGCTATGCTAAGAAACAAAAATGTGAAATGTTTTGGGTTAAAATTGAATTCATCTAAGTGGTTGTTGTCCAAAAAATATTATCAACTCTTGTACCATAGTTTCTTAAAAAAGAGTGGGTGTATTGTCTTTCCTAATTGGGTGGCATTCAATTCATGGTTTCACACATTAATAGGGTAGAAAATATGATCAGAGCTGCACTCTTGAAAGAATTAATTGAAGATGTAACTTTTTATTAGTCCTTTTAACTTCTTGATGCCTTTTTTACATTTTCATTTATCTAATTTAATAGATTATGTATACACATTCCATTAATTTTCTCTTTTCCATCCCAACTATTTTTTAAATAAATTTTATGCATATGTGAATTCATGGTATATCACCTAGACTTTCATGGATTATTATTATTATTATTATCATTATCAGTATTATTATAGTTTTTTATTACTTATTGTTATTATTTTTGTTGTTGGGGGCTTACCTGAGGAGTAAATTCACTATTTAATTCTACATTTGGCCAGGGTTTGATTCCTAGTAGACTCCTTAGGTGTGTTATATTGTTCATTTAGGGAATTAAAATTCAACCCCACACTATGGGAATGTACAGGTGGGTTAAATAACAACATGATATACAACGTTATGATGTAACTAGGTGGTGGTGTGGTTTGATCGGAATGTGGGTCATCATGGAAACATAGAGGCAATGTAGGGTGGGATTTTGGAAATAGCGATGGGTGAATTGGTGCCTATCAATTAGCCTTATTCATACGCAGATTTCTGATGTAATGTGGAGGGTTTCCTTCCCATGTGATTATATTCATAGTGATAGTAGTCAGGTGGCATGATAATACATAGCAGGTGGAAGACAATTATCTTTAAGGGTTGTCCTGAAAGAGATATTGGTATTTTGAAAGCTATCAATCATCCCTCTACCCACATTGATTTTATGTTTGGTATTGATGTATACTCTCCCATGGAAATATATTTTGTATCATGATGTGTCGTTTATTATTAGGGGAAGTGTGACATTTAGACTAATCATATTGTCTGATGATTGTGGGTTAGGGGATATAGATAAAGACAATTAATATGATGTGATTTAGGCTACTCATTTGGGCCTTTATGATATCTCTTTCAAGGGACTTTGAAATACATTTAGTTGGTCTATATTTCCATCATGAAATGGTCATTCGAGACAATATATGAAATAAAATAAGTCCAATGATTTATTTTCATTCCATGTGGGGAGGGAAGAGTCTTGACCCACTAGGGTCCCTGAGTACATTTTTAAATGTGGTTTGTAATCCACTATAACTAATATAAATTATTAGAATAAAAATTATTACTAATACTACTAGTACTTATTTTTTGAATATTTTATTATATTTTTATAATTATTCACAAAAGTTAGGGTTTAATCATATTTATTAATTAAGATCCAAATAAGGGTTGGGTGATGGTTTCAAAAAATGAAAACCCAATCACATTCCAAAATCCAAATAAAATAGTGGGTAAAATTAAATAAACCACCGAAAATTAATAAAATATACCATGAGATCATGAAATAAGAGAAGATACATATTCATTGACTAAAAATAATCCTTTTATAGGATTTAAGTTATAAATTCTTTAATACTTATCCTAAGAACAAGGACTCATGTTGTAATATGATCCCCAATACACCCTAACCATGTGTAAATCATCCTTATCTATAATTTATAACATTTTTGGGGTAATTATCTACATCCGAGAACCCTACCTTAATAAAGGACATGACATCAAAAAAATTACCCACACACAGATTTTCTATGATAAAACTCACATATTAGAAATAAATAATGGTAAATTTTTTCTACATATTATCATCTTGATAATAAATAAAATCAAATGAGTTAGAAGTCACCACCTTCCCACTCCATTGTGTCAAATCTATTTATTTCAAATCAATATATAATGTCAACCTTAATTTGTAAATTTTAATATTAGAGGTACTAGAAGTTAAGCCTCCATAAACCGCACTTGTAATTAACTTATCAAATATCTCATGAAAAGGAAAAACACGAATCATAACCCCCTTAAAGTTATTAGGGGTTTATTGATTTATAATAAACATAATTGAAGTTATATTGTCCTGGGATAAAGAAAAATATATATTATTATAAGAAGGTACCACATTATTTAAAACTAAATAACTAAACCCAATTGCCAAAGTGGAAATAAAATATGAAATCCTTAGTTGAAAGAAATCATAGCCTGAGGTATTAAAAACCTTGTACCCATCCTATCAAACTAAAGTAGTGTCTGATTCTATGTTCCCTAACTTACTAATTAAATCATTATTTTTCTTATCCTTACATCCAATAACAACAGAGATCCCTATATCAAAATTAGAAAACTAAATTTGTGTATCATTCTCTATTATCAACTAATTGAACTTAGAAGTGTCCTTTTAGAATTCCTTCCTTACATTTATTATATAACTAGAAGGTACCCTCCATTACTTTATAATTAGATACTCTAATAGGGAACTATATTCTCAAATTATGATATATCTAGAAAAAAGGTCACCACTACCTCTATATAACCTAGAAACACTGGTGACCAAAAATATTTTCCCCTATTTTCCTTATATTTTAAAAACCCTTCTACCCTAAACTATAGATATTCCTTTTTAATTTCCCCCCTACGAAAAAATAATCCTCAACATCTACCAAATATTTACTTGATTTAGGAACCTTATCACTATGATGGTGATCTTTTTTCATTATTCACATAACTATTAAATAGAATTAAGTCTTCATCCAACTATTTATAAGATGACATAGAGATACCAAAATAATTGTAATCTCACACCCTATAATTTAGAATATCCTGAGAAATCCCATTTAATTTGTGTCTTTTATATTGGAAAAAAACCCTTAAAGGAAGGGAGGATGATCTATCCACCAGTACATCAAAACATTCGCATTTGATTGGGGAATGAACATCCTTTTTATCTAAGGGTAGTATAGACCCAAATATAGAGTATTAATTAAATAATTATTTATTTTTTGATACAAAACTAGAACTAATATGACCAACCTTCTTATAGAAATATAAAATTAAGATGTGGTGACATTAATCTGTTGAATGAAAAAAAAATCTCAATTCTTATTGAAAAAATGGACATTTTCATACTAAATTTTCTATTCCAAATGGTAATCCCGAGTAAATAAAATAATAGTCTCATCAAGGTAAGGAATATATAAATTTTGAAAAGTATTATGGAATAATTTATATACGTAGATAATTCTATTTCATGATAAAGTTTGATCATATCATTATGTGTTGAATGAATATCACATAAGATCCGAGGATACAAGAAGATAAATCTTAGGCCCCACACATGAATCCAAACCCAAGAAAAGAATTTCTTGGAAAAAATAATATTTAAAATTGGTATCCCATTGAAATAATCACATAAATACAATCATAATAATAACATAATCAAATCCATAATCCCTGGACTTGAGTTACAATATTTGAAAAAGCACCTTAGAAAATACTCTACCCAGAGATGATAATTTGGAATCATTAAAACCTCAAAGATCATACAATCATAATTTGAAATAATTTAAACCCCATGTATTATATTATAAAAAGTAGGTTTCATAAATAATAATATATAACAGATATTCATTAAATCTCTCCTCATTAAATTTATTATTATGTTTGACAAAAACCAATGAACCATTCCTTATATTTCATAAGGAAGATGAATTTGAATGAAATCTTACAAAATACCAATTAGAATAATTTTTTTTATTTAAGATAGAAACCCTTGAAATCTATTGTTTGAAATTACATAAATCATTAAGTCCATTTATATAAACCTTACTAGATATTAATATATAAATTTATTTAGGATTGATGTAGAAATCAGTCATATGTGCCATTGAGGATGATAAATTAGCACAAGAAAAATATCCCAAACTTCAAAATGAATCCCAATTATTATTATTATTGTTGTTGTTGTTGTGGTTGTTACTATACAGTTTGGAGGTCACCAGAGTTGTAAAGTCACCTTATAGTTCTGTATCTGGCCATGTTATTAATCTTGGGAGCCTCTATTATAGGGGATTAGTCAAGAAATTTATGGTAAAATTCCCATTATGGACTCTATCAGATGTGGAATGTGTCAGGGCAAGGTTTTGGGCATAGGTAGGGAAACACATGATTTACAAGTTTTTTGGTCCATATTTTTCAAATTCTTTACGGATCCATCAAGTTGTTCCTTAAGGTAATTTATTATAATAAAATATCAACAATTGGTGTTTTTCCTTCTTTATGGGAAGGGATGAGGCTTAAACTATATGGGTTCCTAGGGTGTGTGTATTTTTGGTTTATAATACCCCTGCCAAATATATATTATTATTATCATTGTTATTATTATGTATTTGGGGGTTTTCTGATTAGTACAGTTACTCTATATTTATATATCCATCCAAGTATAAAATCCTAATATCCACCTTATAGGATAGATTTATGGCCTATTTATGAAAAACATTTGAGGGCTAAAATAGCAGTAGGGTGATGGAGCAGCACAGTGAAAGTGGTATGGTGGGAATAGATAATGGGCATTTGGGTCATGATGAAGGGGCTTTTGGGTAAAAAATGTGGGTCCTTAGAGAGATTTTTTTTGTAATGGGATAGGTATAGGGTGGGTCAACCCATGGGGGGGTGTGGAATGTCCTTGTTGGTCTAAGGTGTGTGAGATGTTTCCTTTTCTTGTAACCTCTATGAACTTAATATATTATTATTAATATTTTTTTGTCTAAATCAAGATTGAAAAGGTGTTACCATGTAAGGATACCACTCCCTAATATATTGGAATTAACTATGGTATGAGTACTAACACACTCAAAATTACTTGAGTGAGGATTGTGCATAGGTGGTGGGTCGGGCCTAAGAAAGGCATGATGTAGAACCTGTAAAACCTAATAAAAAATAATATTTTTTTGTTAATACCCTTTTCACCCACACATTGTTTTATAGTTGGGGTATTTTATAACTGTTAATGTCACCCCATAATTCAATAAATTACCATGGTTCAAATCATGACTGCTTCCTTTGGAGGGATTTATGGACCTTTTATAGCTGATGATGTAATTTATAATGCAAGTAGGTACGCTGACTCATATACATGTTTATGTAGTGAAAACATATGTATGGGATTTAGGATAATATTAAAGGTCCTTTAGTCTATCAAATGATGGGTAATTATGTTCTTAGAAGTTTATTATGATAGATATAAAGTGGGTCAACACTTGGATGGGGGTGTGATCTTTCCTTATATGAACAGGTGTGTGTGTGTGTTTTCATTTCATATAACATCCATGTCTATAAATAAATAAAGTTTTTTATTTTTTTATTTTTTTTGTTGTTTTTTGTTAATGGTAACTACTATTATTAGCACATCAGGGATTTGTTATGTGCTGCATGTAAGGTGGATACTCTCTACATTATGGGAAACAGTATAAGTTCAAGTCTTTATATGAATCAATTTATCTTGGGTCAAATATTATATCGGGTGGAAAGTAAGGCCCATGAAATCTGTGGGGTGTCACCTTCCAATACCCAAGTTATCCATACTCATTTTTAGTTTTAGGATTACCTAAGTGGTAATTTCACCAGAAATATTTCATGAAACCCATGATAAAATTCGGAAGTAGGTGCATTACCATAGTACTACAATCGTATTATATCAATATAGTATGGTGGATACTATAGTTGGTATGGTTTCATAGTGTTGTAGTAGTTATACTATTAAACTAAAATAGGATTTATTTCAACATATTTAGACCATATGTGCAACAAGACTCATATCCAACCAAGGACTTCTGTCCATAGGGCCTTTGGTCCATCAATGTATTCTAAATTAGTAGGCATCTAGTCCAAACAATGTGACCATGTGAATAGAATGCCATGACTATGTGGGAAAAGTAATAATGAAACACACATTCATCAAAGAGTGGGTGGTTTGAAAGAGTTATAGGTGTATTGGAGCTTACCATATGACCCTATAATAACATGGACTTCCAATGTGGTATAGAGGGGTTCCCCGCCACAATATAATGGATGGAATCAGAACATGACAGTTACTAGTATGGATGTGGTCTCTATAAAACCCTGAAATAATAATTAATTTTATATAAGCTAATGAGTTTCATTACATTTTCTTCAAACAACATACAACATAAAAACACAAAAAATATTAAGAATACGTTATTAAAAAATCCATGATATACACTAATATGGTAAACGATTTATATTTATTACCACTAAAATATATATAATTAATATGAGCTGACATCGAAAAGTTTATTTTCAATAAAATATTTTTTATTTATATAATTTATTTTCCTTTAAGAAGAAAAAACTATAGAAAGAATTAAAATTTTAGAGATAACATTCATCATTTAATTCCTCACAAAAAAATATCCTATTAGGTATTTTTGAGATTTTTCTAAAATAATCAATTTTTAGTTGAATAGTAAAAAATAATTATTTTGCTAATACCATCTCTTTTATTTGACATATAGGTTTTTTAAAAGTTATTATATATGAAAAATAAATATTTATAAATTAAAATAAATCATTTCAAAATATTATTCAAGTTTATAAAACCTATGAATATCATTTTATAAAATTAATTAATATTTTATAGAAACTAATTTTCATTATTTATTTAATTAAATTTACACATGGAAAAATTTGGTATTTCATTTAAATTAATGTCACATAAATATTATTTTAAAAATAATATTCTTGATCATATCATTATAAAAAATAACATTGATAAATTGTATCTTTTCTTAAACATTATTCATAAAAATATAATTTTCTAAAAAATGGTTTTTACACATTACATGTGCTAACATTGAGATTGATTTCCTCAAACATAGAATTTTAGATTGAAAAAATATATATTATATTTTATATAATAATTTGCGTATTAATAAATATTCTCATTTAAATTTTTTGGTGTGAAACTTAGATTGTGAAGATTAATGTTGATTAGAATGATGATAGTGAAACAATTAATTTAAGATTCTAGCTTTATTAAAATCAATGAATTTATATAAAATAAAATAAATTAATATACATTAAATAATTTATTTTCTATGATTTTTAAACACATAAATAAACCTATTAACACTCATTTAATTTTTATTCATTAATAAATGAGATAAATAATCTTTAGGGTCAAAATGACATTTTATCTACTAAAACATTTTTTCTAAAAATTATATGTTTAAATTTAAAATATGAAATTTAAATATTTATAAATTTAATTGAATTAAATATTTGTGAAATATTATTCCATAATCCGAAAATTGGGTAACATGGGTTATGATATATTTAAAATAAAACATAAAATCACTTCCTTTTATAATAGTTACCATGGTTAAAAGTAAAGAGTAAAATGTAAAAACATAATGTTAAAAACACTATATCAATTATAAAAAAATTTTATAGAAAATTGTGAAAAATTTATCAACCAAAATACGCTGAAAAATACATTATTTTGAGAATTTTGATCCATTCACCTTGCTATAGTGTCATGAATTATTAAAATATAAAGGGATTTCAAAAATCACCCTTGTACTCACTTATAAAAGGGGATCAGTTACATCCTTTAAAAATACACCTATCATTATAAATTTATTTAAAATTAAATCTATATATCCTCTCCGCTAATTTCCTCACACTATATTAATCATCTAGACACTCTATATTATTATAATACCTTCAATTACAATGATTTTTATAAGGAAAGATGAAGTCTCCAACCTAATTATTATTTCCTTCTTATGTTTTTATACATACTCGTCTTAATAAAAATATATTATATCCATAATAATATAAATAAATAAATATAATAATTATTCTGATACTTTATTATATTAATTGGACAACCATTATTTATTCATCTCATATTGCTAAGAACTATAAAAGCAATGTTAGTGTGTTGTGCTGACTACCGCCTCCATAAAGAGGCATTTCCTATTTTTTTCAACACCACCATAAATGGATGGTGAAAATGATATAATAGACGAATAAATATGATTTCAATAATATAAATATGAATATAAATTTTCAAATTATCATTTATCTTCTTTTCCTTTTATCTATTGAGAAATTGAAATGGAAATCATGGGTACGTGTGACTTATCACCTCCACATGCAATGAGTATCATTTTTTAATCACCACTCAAAATTAGTTTTTTGAGACATGTTAGATGTTAAGAACCATGTTTCCTTTGTATGGTGTATTCGCTACCCATGAATATTTTTTATCATATTTTTTCATTTCATTTTATTTACAATCCTAATTAGTTTCCCTTATTAAAGTGGGTATTGATATAGTTTTCCATAGTATTAATGAGTTTTGGTAACTCAAATCCCCTTCGTGGAGTAATAAGGATTTTTCATGAACATTTTTCATCTATATTTTGGTTATAGAACCAAAATATTTTTTGTTATTTTTTAATAATCATTAGTAAAATGTAGTTTTAATTAAAATAATTTCTTAGTTATATATTTACAATGTTTTTTTCAATAATGTAACTTCCAATTATTAAAAATAACCCCTTCATAATCAAATGTTTTTATCCATATTTCTGAAGTTAACAATTATAATATTTTTATGGTTATATTATTATATAATTATCTAAAAGTATTGTTTTCAACGATTTTATATTCACCTTTTTAAAAAGTCTTTTTTTAAGTAACCTGTAACATTCTATTTAAATTAAATGTTAGACATGTTTCTTAAAATTTCTTATATGTTTTAACTGAAATTTAAATTTCTATTTTAAAAATGTTTTCCACAAGTTGTTTTTATGTTTAATTATTTTTTCTATAATATATATATATATTATCATTTGGAGAAAATGAACTCACGATACCAAAACATCCAATTTATGATCCCTACATGGGTAGTATCACTGTAGAAGTGTTTATTCAATAATATGTTACATCTATGTCAACATCATTATAGGTTTTATTTATTACACAGGGGATGTGTTCTTTTTAAACTATCCCTATTTTTCCCATATATTGATTATGATATTATCATTCAAGTATTGACCAAGCTGTGTACTAATAACTCTATACAGAATTAATATCACATTTTTCATAATTTAGATTATATGATGTTCACCTAGAAGTAATTTTATTATATTGACATGAGGAAAAGGATCGATGTTTCATATATTATTATTATAAAATGGGAATTTATTGGAATGTTGGCTATATATTGTTTAAACATCCCCCTTCTTTCATATATTGGGATATGATCATGTAATCCCTTTCGTTGACATGGAGAAAATTATTGGAATTTATTAAGGATTATTGACTGATAAAATAGGTTGATTATGTATTTTAGTTCAATATTTCTCATTACCCATGTAACGACGTGAGATTTTGGATCCTTTTAAACACATATTATATTTAATGTTGTATGCCAAATGATAAACCCAATATAAATAATCCACAACAAATTAATGAGACAAATTTAATAAATCTATAATATACACTATGTTGGTAAACCATAAGTTATTACCTTTAGAAGGTAAATAGTTATTAAGAGTTAACATTTAAAATGTTATTTTAAAAAATTGTTTTCTTTACATAACACATTTTCTTTTAAAAAAATAAATATAAAATTTTTTAATTTAAAAATTAAAATGAAAAACTAATTTTTTAATTCCCTACATTAAAATTTTCTCAGGGTAATTATTTGAAATTTCTCTATTACTATTTTATTTTCATTTAAATAGTAAAAATATCAATTAATATTTTCTCCTTTATGAAATTGTTTTATTATATAAATACATGGAATTTTTCTGAAACATTTTTCTAATAAAAATATATATTATATTATGGAATAAATAATTTTAAAATACTATTTTGAATTTACAAACTCTGTGTCAACATTTTGAAAATTTATTTAGCACTTTAATGAGAAAAAAATCATTTAACTATTTAGTTTAATTAATTATAACATGATGAAATGAATTTTTTGATTTAATTTTTTTGTTAAATAAATAGCCCTTAAATTATAATAACAATTTTAAATTAATTTTAATCAATGGAATTTTTAATTTTAAACTAATCATAAATTATTTTTCTTAAAAATAGACTTTTTATAAATAAATAAGGTTTTACACGTCAAACACTCTAATGTTATGATTGATTTCCCTTCACATATAAGTTAATTTGATCAAATTGTAATTATAATTTAGAAATTAATTTTAATATTATCTACTATGGCCAATTTAATCTTTAGGTATAAATTGATTTTTTTTGGATTAATCATAATCACCATGATAATGATTAAACAATTTTTATTAAAATTATTATTTTATTTAAATCAATGAATTTATATAAAATAATTAAATTGAAAATATTTAAATAATAAATGTAATATGATTTATAAACTCATAAATAAATATATTAGTACTCTAATTGTTAATCAAAGCTTACTAAGATTAGGAATCCTTAATTGTCAAATTTTTTTCTTCTTCTAAAACTATATTTCTACAAATTATTTAATTTAGTTAAAATCTTAATTTATGAATATATAAAAATTTCATTAGATTAAATAGGGATTATATTATTTATATAAAACCCAAATATGGTTATATTGGTTATATTATATGTTTAATAAAACATTAAATCATGTTGTTTAAAAAATGATACCGAGTAAAAAAGTAAAAAGGTAAAATGTAAAGACTTGATGGAGAAACCCATATAATATGGTTAAAATATGTTTCAAAACACATTTTGTGACATTATGAACCCAAATAAAATATTTAATAAATAATTTAAAAAAACATATGATCCACTGATCATGGAATATCATCATAGAATTATTAATATATAAGGGGTGTTTTTGAAAGTTCCATTTTCATCTCTTATAAAATGGGGTCACTTAAACCCTTTCAAAGACACATTTATCCATATAATTAATAATTTAAACTTTTATAAATTAATATATCTGGAACCCTATACCAAAAAAATGTTCCCCTAGTTGCTCATAATTATTCTAATACCTTCCATTTCAAGGGAACATTAAATGAAAAATCAATTCTCCAACGTAAGTATTATCTACATTATATGTATTTTATTAATTTTTCTCATGAAATGATCTTATAAATATAATTATTTTATGAATTTAGTAAAATTATTATACTGATATATTTTTTTATTAATTTTATAATCCTAATTTATTAATTTCCTTCCACTTATAAGAACAAAAGAATATCATTAATACATTACACGGGCTACCGGCTTCACGAAAAAATGTCATTTTTTTATATTAATTATTTCAATTTATGGTACTAATATTAATAATTATGAATAAATATTATATATATATATATTATATTATTACGATAAAAAATTTCAATTTAATACACAACTTCACCCCATCTCATGTGCTGAGAAACGAGAATGCTAATTCTGAGTATGTGTGGATTACCAACCCTATAGTAAAATGTTTTTTATTTTTCATTTAGCTTTTCATAAATTTTTTAAAATATTTTAAATTTGGTTCAAAATCATAAAAAAAATTATTATTATAATTCTTTTAAAATTATATTATTTTAAAATAAATATCTCTTTAACCAAACTCACCAAATCGAGTAATATAGTGTTCAAATTTGTGTCGGTTTGACCAACTAGGTGGAAAATACATTAAATACAATTATTGATTAATATGGGGATATGAATACTTAAATTTTTATAATATATTAAAAAATTAGTGATTATTATATGGGAATACAAATATTTAATTTCATGTTTCACTAATTATTAAAGTAACATTTTCATTTTCTATAATTATGGCAATAAGACACTACCAATTCAATTTTCATATAACCTAAAGTACAAACATATAGAATGAAATAAAAAAGTCAATATTAGTTATATAATATTAAAATATATATAAATAATGAACTTGGTATCAAATGATGGGTAATTATATCAAAATTATTAAACATCTTCATAATAGTACATGTTATTACTAACCTGAGGGTCATAATACACTAGAATTAATTAATATAGGCATTTTAAATAATAATAAAAAGTATTGTAAAAGGTTAATATTTATTATAAATATTATAAAATAGAATATTATGTTAGATATATATTTTTTACATGATGTTAGGTTTTCATCTACTAAGGAAACATAGTATTGGATTTTCTGCTCAATTACCCCTTCACTGAGACATTGTTTGTAATATGAACCTAGATTCATTTAAGTGGTGTGTATAATTACTAAATTATATATTATATCACTGATTCATTATTAATTCAAGGAAATATATGTTCAAATTTAGGGTCATTATCCTTCAATAATTTTTATTTACATGTTACACAATTAGTGGGGATTGTTTTCAACTTCCTTTTAAAAAATCATTACCTCTCAAATGTTAAAATACATATTTGGGGCATGTAAGATAATTATTTATATAGAATCGATCAATTGTTATCCTATATATATTTTTGGTAAACTATAATTTCCCTTTAAAATATTCTAAATTAGTTATTTTAACATATTCTATGAATCATAATTTTTCAAAAATAGTTTTTCAAAATGTCCAAAAAGTTTTTCAATAAATTCCAAAATAATAGTTTTATCATACACAACACATTTTCTTTTGATTTATCTAATGTATTTTCCATGTTTACATTATTAAATAATATTTTTAAAATCAAATGTTTTCAAATTCATTCCATTTATTTTTTTGAAAAACCTATGTTTTTTTCAAGTTTTCATTTCTAAATATTCTTTTCAAAAGATAAATTTCTCAATGTATTTAAAATTATTTTTATTGAAAACCGTATGCGTTTTTCAAATTTATATTATTAATGATTATTTTAAAGAGTAAAAATTTAAAAATTATTTCCACTTATTTTATTTAAAACCTTATATATTTTTTAAGTTTCTATTATTAATGATAATTTTAAAAATTAAATGTTTTTAAATTATTTACAATTATTTTATTTACAACTATATGTCTTTTTCATGTTTCCATTATAAAAAAACTTTTTAATAGTAAATGTTCAGAAAATATATTCAATTATTTCATTGAAAACTTTATAAATGTTTTATGTTTCCATTATTTAATATAATTTTTAAATATAAAAATACTTTTAAATTTTATTATTTAAAAAAATTATATACTTTCCAGGCTTCCATTATTAAATATTCTCTATAAAAGCAAAATTTATCAAATTATTTTCACTTATTTTATTGAAGACAATATATTTTTAGATTTTATATAATTAAATATTATTTTAAAAATTAAGAGTTTTAAAATTATTTTCATTTATTTATTTTGAAATTGTTTTTTATTTTCTAGGAATTTTTATTAGGAACATTTTATAATAATTTTTGTAAAAGTCTTCCCTTTCCCTTCCTAAAAATGTTTTTGAATGTAATTTTCACATCAATATTTTAAAAGGGTTTTGTGAACCCTTTTTTATTTTCACTTATATTAACCCTAAAAATATTATTTTTCATTAACTGATGTTTTTATCACCCTTATATGTTATTATTATATGATTTATTTTTGAAAATGATAGTTTTGATATTCAATGATTTATTAAGTTCATGTTATGTGATTATTTTGATGGTTTTACGATGCCAATTAGTTTCCCAAGGGTTTTTTACAAGATTATGATTTTTTAATTTTCAATTAGAATAAAATTGTATGGATTATAATAATTGTGGGACCTATATCTCCCTTAAATTAATTGGTTAAAAGATTATATCTAAAGAGATAGAAATATTATGTGAATAGGTTAGTAATCCGCTGGGTTCACAAAGGGTGAGTGTGATGGAATTAATATATATTCATAATTTCACATGTTAATAGGTTATTAGGTCTCGGGGTTCAAAAATGGTGAGTGTTAATTCCTTAAGCACTACATAAAATTTTACCTGTGAAAATCACAGAAAGTCACTTATTTCTCGAAGGGTTTTTGTGTAGTTATTATGCTCTAATAAAAATTTTACATGTGAACAGGTTAGTGAGTAGCAATGTTTTCTTGGATAAGGAATCCTATGTTTATGATTATGTTAAAATTTATATATTTTTATCATATTAAGCCATGTTTTCATTATTATACATTATTTATAATGTATTTTTCACTTTTATATCATGCTAAAATGTTTTCTGATTGATGACATTTTTTAAGAAAGGTCATTTCATTTGTGGTTCATTAATGATATTCTTATGATATTATATTTCTCTTCCAACTTTTATGATTATTATCAATGGTCATTTGATATGATATTATTTTACATATGTATTTCTAATATTCTCTTTCATGCTTATGACCTAATCCTTTATGATAGGTCTTTTCCCTTACTAAGCGTTTGAGCTCACCCCTTAATTATATTTCCAATCCTTGTGTTATCAATATGATTGTATCATGTGAGATTTTTAAAAAGGGTCTTGAGGAGAGAGATTATTGAGAACAAATATGAATTATTTTTTAAATTATTTATTTATATATCAAATATCAAATATAGTAAATTTTTTGTTCAATGTGTTATCTAACTATTCATGAGATGTATTATGTAAATCGTGAGATTAATTTATCATTTTAGTAATATTTAGCTTGGTCTACTACATTTTCTATAATTATTGGGTTTATTTAATTTAGATATTATTTTATAAAATTTGGATATTAGTTTAGTTTCCTCTGGTATTAAATTATATAACCTTAAAAACACCCTTAAAGTTGAATCTAAGAGTAGGATGATATCCAAACATATTGGTAAGGTATTAAGTAAGAAGTTCTACTATAAATAAATCTCTATTTGTATGATGGAAAGTCGATGTGGCTATTTTATAGATTGACCAAGTGGTAATCAGCCTAAATTTTTTTAGTTGAGCATTGATTCCATTTTCACCCTGATTCCTGATGAGTGGGCCAAAGACTGCAAAACTAGCTAGAAACTCTTGGGAATATTCTTTGGTTAATCAAATTGTTAGTGCATTTCATTACAAAAGATTTATTATTTTAATGAATTATAATATTTATTATAGATCCAATCAAAAATAATGTTAGGTTTAACTAATACTTATTTAAATTGAACTAAAATATAGTGTTATTTTTTTAAGGATTAACACAATTTGGGGTTGAATTTGTCATTATTTCCTTATAATTTAAATATTTGTCAATCATGATTAATTTTTTTCATTTGAGAAATGGATTTATTAAGGGGATAGTAACCCAATAATTGATTTAATATACAGTATATTAATGTGAAACCAAGTGGTTTTGAAGCTGGTGTTGAAAATATTATTTTCTCGCTCACCCAACTCTATTGAGATGTGATTAAAAACATGAATATTCCCCATCATCTAAACATTCCAATGAAGAGAATGATAGAGATTCATAAAGGACCAGGTGTTGAAGATGATTAAATAAAAAATATTTAACATCTTACCTATCCATGTTATGGGAATAATCCCCAAAGGAAATATCTCATAAGAACAAGAATGGGTTTCGAGTGTGGAAGGATTAGCCGTGAAGCTCATGATTTTCAAGATAATATGAAAAATATTGTCCATAAATAAGTGGTAAAGAATATCTAATTCCTCATATGTTTATAGTATGTGAATTATGAAAAATTATTCCCTAACCAAATAGATAATTATGATAACAACAATCATCAACCTCATAAACTAATAAAACTAGAAAAATCATATTTTACCCAAACTACTGCAAGTAGGTCATGAAAAATAATGGTTAAAGGTACACACACCACCCAATAATGATTTATTGATATAAAATTGGAATATAGTTTTATCCACCATAGTAGGCCTAACATGATTTTTAAGAAAATCAAATAAACACACATGTTATTTGATATTATCTTATATTATTATTTTACCACTATTTATGGTTTATGGTATTCTCTTCATTAAATTATTATTATCCATCCTTTGAAAAAATTCAATGTCATCTTGGAAATGTATTGGATATTTCCACATAGAATCCATAGAAATAAAAAACTTAAAAACACATTTTAAATTTCAAACCATCTTATGATCATCTATCGGCACAAGTATAACTATAAACCCACTGTGGAAAATAATTCAAATAAAGGAGTTATAATACATAATTTTGAGGTATTTTTCACCTAAATAGGTAGATATGAAGTCAATATTTGGATATAACTCTTAGGAAGAAACATAATAGTTTCATAGAATTACTAAAACTAGTAATGTTGATATGAAATTTGAAATTAACTCTTAACTCACATAAATATTTTCTATACCCCTAACATTCATTTTTAGTATTTTATAATTAAAATTTCAAGGTTGAAAATTATTTTAGGCGAAGAATTTAACAACATGTGATTTTGGTTCCTTTAAAAGACATGTTATGTTCTATAAATTGTATCAAAAGTTACACTCAATATAAAAAACCACATGATATTAAAAATAAAATATTAATAGTTTTATAATAAACAATAATATAGTAAATAATTAATTTCTATTTCCATTATAAGGTAAATAATTAATTTGTGTTAATTTTAAAAAATTTATTTTAGATAAAAACTATTTCATTTATATTATATATTTCATTTTTAATAGATAAAATTGTAAATTTTAGAATATAAATTTGATAAATTAAAATACAGTTTTTAATTCCCCACAAAAAAAATTATTATAGGATTATTTTTTGAGATGTTTCTATAATAATCAATTTTATATGAATAGTGAAAATTCCGATTACTATAGTCACTTTTATAGAATTATTTTCTTCTAAGAATACATTGATAGTTTTTGAAACCTATTTTATACAAAATCATATATTAAAAATTATAATAGTGCACATTAAGATAAAATTTTGAATTTATAAACTCTTACTAAACTTTTTGAGAACATATTTAGCATTTTAATGAAAACTGTTTTTCATCTATTTTTTTAAAATTAATCATATTATTATGAAATAATGTTTTTGATTTATTTTTTAGTTTCATAAATACTATCTGAATTATAATAATCATATTAAATTTATATGAATCAACAGATTTTTAATTTTATCCAAATCAAAAGTATTTCTTATTAAAAATAATGTTTCTAAATAATTTTTTAAACATTACATGAGTTGAATAAAGATTAATTTACCTAAACATATAAATTTAATTTGATAAAATTATTATCCTATTTTAGATTATATTTTTAAAATTATTTTACATTGAAAATGTATTTTCCTAAACATGAATTATATTAAAAGGTACCCCAAGTCAAGTGGGTCACATGGCCTCAAGCGTATCGCCTCAAATTCAAGAGGCTTCTGACTAAAAGTGAGTTTATGGTTGAGTCTGTGGGGGTCATCATCAGAGCATAACATAACGGATATAAATAACAGATAGAAATAGAAGAAGCAGTAAACCATATAATAAATGTAAACAATGGAAGACTGATAGTATAAACAATCCATAAATCATATCATATACAAGATTATAATTATCGATGTCATATGTTTCTAATAAAACATTGAAAATTGGTCTACAAAGAAGATTTAAAATTCATATAACAAAATTAAAAAAATCAATTTTCTCTAAATCCTAAGAAGTATATGAAGTACTTGTAAGTGGTAACTTTCCTTTATCATTACCTGCATTCATATAATATTTTTGGTTCCAAAAATGTTACCCAAATAGGGTTTGAGACTAAATCTTAGTAGGAAAAAAATCCAAAGTCTATTCCAATCAGTCAATGAATTTATATAATTGGAATTGTTTAGTATGAAAAGAAGCATTAATGGATGAAATAAAATATTAAAAATACTATATTAATAGGTTCTCATTTAATAACCACTTAACATTTCAATTAAATCGAAATATAAAAGTCTCAAGATCCGGCTCAAGCCTGGCATCACCCATATAAATGGTATCACAACAGATGCCTTAGAAGGTCATCCAAACAATACAAGTCAACACCAAATCCAAGATTGTGTTTAGATTGGTAGAAATGTCATAAGTCATTTCATTTATAATTTAAATCAAAACCTAATACCATCCTTAACATTACTATGTCGTAATTAATGTATCACTCTAGGTGCATTATCAACCAACTCCATATAATCCCATACCTAGAAAACCTCACATGAACTAATTATTTCTCCATGTGAAGTATAATATCCTAGCCAATTGAGTCTATCCTCAGTGCTCCTCAACCTAATACTGAGTATCACCCTTGGAATAATAGTCAAATTCCTTTTGATTCCATCAATGGAATTATTATAAGAATCCATGTATCAATCGACAAATAGATGTATCATCAAAGAGTTTGTCTATGAAAACCCTCAATGGATCCATGTATCACCTGTGGCTTAATCACATTTAACCATTGAGTTTTTCCCTGGAATCCGAAAGTGTATCCATGTATCACCAAAGGTATAATACTCAATTTTCACATGAGTCCATTCATGAAATTATAATTTGAATCTATGTATCACCCAATTCTATTTATCATTTAATCAATTCATTTAACATTTCAATTAACATGCCAAGGTAAAAACCAATAACATATGGAAAGCTCACCTCAAGAAGTATATCAATACTTTGCCAACCTCCAAGTATATTTCCTTTTAATCATTCATGTGGAAATATCATGATAATGATCTTCCCATTACTAATCAATTCATTACAGATCATGGTCTCAATATAACTCACATGGGATAGCAATTATAGGGCCATTCAAATACACACATAGACAGTTTTAAAATAACAAGACTTACTATCCAATTAAGATATCATATGGATAAATTATAATATAACTGACATGGTAAAATCCATAATTAGAGAAATTAAATCCAATTATATCAATTCAAGTCATATCATTTTCTTTACTCACATAGGAAAGGCATTACAAAGATAACATTATTATACAATCAATTGCATACAAGGGTAAAGGGGAAATTAATCCAACACATACCATTAACTCAACTCAATTACAATATTACAACATTGAAATTTAATTCATTGGCCAATTGAAATTTTGATATCGCATGACATGGGGAAAAAGGAAAGCCCCATAGGAATCTAATGAAAAAAAAATCCATAAAGGGGAATTTAAGGAAACTCACCCATGGGGTGATCCATAATCAAGATATACAACTTATAACAAGATTAAACACTCCTATCCAATTACACAATTCATTATAAAAAAATTAACATGGTTAAATTTAAACAAAGAAAGTGGTAGAAAAATGGGAATGCAATAAAATAACACGTATAAATGATATAACGTTCAACAAAAATCACATGACCACTTACATTATTCTCATCCTTGATATCTCATCTAGTATCAAGACATGATTCATCCTTGTTTAGAAGAAATTTGAAGAAGATATAAAGAATGATAAATTATGGTGTATGACCCTAAATCCAAATAGTTTAACAAGATCCAAGATGAATGGATTGTGATAAAAAAGGAACTAAGGACTTTATGATACAGATCAAATGAGAAAAACCATGTTCAAATTATACTCTTTATGGATAGTATATCTAAAATACTACTTTAAGATGGAGGATATATCAAGAGGTAGGTATCTTATGCTGATTTTTGGGTGAAACGAACCTACATTAAGGTTTAAAAATAATATCAATATAATTCAAAATTCTTAAAATTCTTAATAATACTAGGCTGTTTAGTTTTACCTTCACTGTTTGTCGAACTGTGAAAAAATTGTTCACAGTTTCTTGTAGGTCAAGGGGCACACACATGGTTATCCAACTCAATTTATAAACACTTTGAAAACCATTCTTAACCCCTATGTCAAAATATATTGAAAACTACAGCACCAATACTCGGTCATGCAGCTCTTCTCATGGGATTTCCTTAAACTATGTGGCCTTTACACCCCTTCTTCCCAACCTCACAATATTTATTCAAACAATGGATTCTACCTTGAATGGTTTGTACTGACAATGTTCTAGGCCAAAATCTCCAAAAAATAGGGTTATGGGCTCAAAAAAACCCCAAACACTTTAACACCCTTCGATTTCGTAGTACGTTATCTCTTTAAAGTAATTCAATAGCTTGTGCCACATGAAACACTGAGTTCGAGCGCACCACGAATTACGAAACTAGTCATTCAAAAAGTGGTTATGAATAGTATTAACTGCATTTTAAATTTTATATACTACGTATAATATTATAATCCATTTTATGTGTTTATTAGACATAATATAAGAAAAAATTCATTTTTTCAAATAAAAAAAGTATTTTTCGAAAAATGCAATCTTACCACCTTTTCATGGAAAATCATTTTTAAATACAATATTTGACAATTTCATATACTCAATTTGAAAAAATAACATTCTTTTTTAGAATAGAGATATAAAAATTTAGTTTGGATAAAATATTTGTGTATTTCTGATAACTTTAATATTATGATTAATAGTGAAAAATAATAAATTTTAATTGAAAACAACATTTTTAATTAAAATAATTTTTTTAAATAATAAATTTGAATGTTTTTGAAGTATAATTAGATTATATTTTTATCATTAAATCCAATTTTGGTCATTGGAAGTAATTTTACATATAAATTAGACATTACCACATATCAATCTTTTGGTAGTTTTTACTTCTCAAAAACCCGCTTTCTGGTTTTAACAACAGTAATTAATATAAAATTAATTAATGCCACTTCTATGTTTTAAATTTTTTAAAATAGACATCATTTTTGAATTTGAAATATCAAAATTAGCTTAGGGTGATTTTTTTGATTTTTTAAAAAACATTCAATTTTTGATGAATAGTGATGAACATTGAGTTATTATTTAAAACCGAATTTTGTTTAAAAAATTATTATTTCAATTTAAATTTATTTTAATGCCGAAATAGATACTTAATAACTATATTTTTAAAATTTAATTCATTGAAGTAATTTTTTAATAAGATTAGATATATAAAATTTTATGAAATTTTTACCACCTTTTACCCAACTTCTAGGCATATATGCAAATTCTCCTTTAACAAAATTTTACAGCTTATGTGAATGGAATTTCAAAATCTTGAGAGCCACGGTTAACATGAGTAAGTAAAATTTGGTTCAATAGGATGAAAATAATTTTTGATGAATAATAACTCTGAAATTTTATTTACCATGGTTGAAAGTAAAAAGAGTAATTGAAGATACAAACTATATTATAATTACCCTAATACATGTACTAATTCTATTGGATAAGTTTATTTTGACCAAAATCAACATTAGTAATAAAATATGATCCTTTTGGTACACATGGATTAGATTAGTACATTTATTATTATTTTTTAAAGAAGAGTTAAAAGTGTTAAATACAATGTTTAATAACTAAACCATTTTTAATATAGTATTTTAAATAAGATAAATTCTATAATAAATATTCATTAAAAATATAAAAACATTTAATAATTTATTTTATTGTATTTATTTTATTTATAAATTAAATAATTAAATTAATTTATGACACAATGGTGGTGCAGTAATTGCCTTATTGATGAATGATTAAAATAATTGATATTATAAATATGAAACTAAATGTTTATTGAGACTCTTGAATCATTACATGAATTTTATAGGTTAATATGACATGTTAGGGTTGATTTAATGTCTTTTTTTAATTAATCAATTTTTTTACTTTCACAAAATCCAAATTCTAAATAGTTTCAAAATTGACATTTATGGGTTTTTAAAACAAATACTATTTTATTAATTGATATAATATTCCTAAAAATAGAAGGTTCATCAAAAAGACTTATATAATGATATATATTTCATTAATGAACCACTTTATATTCTCTTGGAATTTTATAATTGTAGCAACCCCACAAACCCAGGGTGCCTATGAGACATGATATACTTAACATTTCATTACATCATTTACAAATAAGATATCATGTCCCATTACAAAAGAAGATCGCGAGGCTCGGGATTCTGGGAAACCAGCTGCTTCTGATAAACTTCATTAGTACAAACCATTCCTGAAAATTTTTAAACAAAAACGTAGTGTGAGCAAAAATGCCAAGTAAGGGGTTTTAAAAACGTTTTAAGAAAACTCTTTCTCAAAGCGGTCCTTTTGAAGAAAACAAAATAATTTGCAAAAAACGATAAATTATCTTTTCTTAAAAACATGAAATCCAACATTTTTGAAAACCACTTGCACAGAGAATTACGTACTTGAATTAAGATTTAAAGTAAACATGATCAGAGAGCGCAATATATAACGAATAGGAAATACATAATATTCAAACAAGGTTACTTAAATTCTAAAAATAATTCTGTGACTAAATAGGGAAAACGTTCATAACATGGTTTATGAGAATATACAGTTCTTCTAACAATTTACCACATGAAAAACAATTCTTGACCCATAAATTACATTTTCATTGTCATGGGAGTTTTCAACTAGGGGTTTTCCTGTTAGATGAACTAACCCCTGGCTGACCAATTATCATCACATGCAGAGGGAATGTATAATATCGGGCTTTTGTCAAGACCTTGTGTCATGATCTTAAAACATAACTTAGTATGGGTGAAGGCCAATCGCCAATCCCGTTTCCCATAGTAGCAAAAGTCAATGCTAACCGCCA
This sequence comes from Viscum album, assembly GCA_963277665.1. NCBI lineage: Eukaryota > Viridiplantae > Streptophyta > Magnoliopsida > Santalales > Viscaceae > Viscum > Viscum album. Next base: position 695,195,210 of record OY728164.1, read on the forward strand.
AGACCGTCGCACATGAAAGCACAAGCCAAGGCTATTCGCCAAGACTGTCGCACATGAAATCACAAGCCAAGGCTATTCGCCAAGACCATCACACATGAAAGCACAAGACAAGGCTAACTACCAAGACCGTCGCACAAAACATCTCATGAGAATCTTTCTTTACCCAATGCATTGGAGCGCTATATAATTCCGGGCACAACCGTCACACTTAAGTCCTATACATCCCCCACATATCTTGACATGGTTATTCATTCATAGGGTTTCACACATTCTTAATCAACCCCCTTTTCACATTCATATTCATAACTTGAAGACAGATCAATCATAAATAATCTGAGACATGCATGATAAAATCCGTACACCCAAGAAATTATCTTAACAATTGAAACATTGGTTTAAGGAAATAAACACAAAAACATTAACATTCCCTATCATCAAAATACCCGATTAAAGCATGGCCATTCATAACTTACACATATGATGATAAATGGATCTTGTGGGTGTTTAATTAAAACTGTGTAAATATACATACAGCTAGGGATACAATAGGCGAAATCAAGTCCATCTTGGGAAAACCATGTACATAATTGTATAAAAACTCTTTTATTAGCACTTTAAACAACATGACCCATTTTCTCTATAAAGTTTGTAAACACCATAAAAACTTGTATTTAAAGACAACATGATGATATATATACCTGTACATAATCATGGGTTTACCACAATAAACCATACTCAAAAAGCATTTCCCAAGTTATACATTAAACAAAATTAATGTTGACCAAGCAGAGTGGGGATCCTTTATATAAAAGAAATGAACTGGACTTTCATAAAACCCTTATGTGATAATGCGATAAACTTTAAAAGAATTAAATAAATTTTTCCTCATATATACACATAGATTTACATGTACATATACAAATATATGTTCTATATATTTTCATAATCTTATATGTTTATACAATTTACCCGCAAACTCCATTTTCATAAGGCAGGGTGAAGAATAGGTTGATTACATATAAACAGATTGTTTATACATGCATAAAGTGTATTATATATATATGTGTGTACATTTATACATAAATATAAATACACAAAGTGTATTCATGTACACGCAAACACCCAAAACCTAAGTAAAATAATACCCAAGAGCTCCTTTTACCCTGGTTTGTTTTTGCAGTAAGTGGGAAGCTGATATGAGTGGGTCTTATTACTTTGTATAATTATGGATATATATATACCCACACATGAAGAACATATATATATATATATATATATATATATATATATATATATAACCGGGTATTTTCCCAAACCAAAAGAATTTTTTTTAAAACATCAAGGGCTCCTTCTATTGGGTCAGGTTCTAGGGAGTAGTGGTATAAATAGGTTTTTATGGTCCTGTATAATCTTATACACATTTATATAACAAGTGTATATAACTATGTGATGCTTATAGAAACAGTGGGAAAAGAAGAAGAGGATTTCCCTTGACTCTTATTCGGTTCTCCAGGCTGGGAGGGAGATCCACAAGATATGGGTTTGCTCCAGGTTCATACATACCGAAAATATATACACATATAAGATGTATAAATATATTTATATACACCGAAACTCAAACAAAACTAAAAAAATAAAACATGCCCCTTACCTTAGCTTGGAGATGAGGTGAGAAGGATGCGGCAAAGAGGCAAGTGATATCGGATGTATAATACAAGATGTGTACATATACACATAACCGTTATATATGTATATATATAAAAAAACCGAGACTCAAACCGAAACCACAATAAGACTTCTCCCTTACCTTAGCTCATAGAGGAGTAGATGAAACAATTCAATGATGAGGTCTGGTGGTTGGAAGGAGAAAAGAGGCTTAGTGCAAACTCTGCAGCCCTTGGTGTGACTGGGGTTTTAAAAATAACAGAGAAGAAGAAACTGGCTCTTCGTGGGGTTGTTGACTCGGGCATCCGAGGCGAGTCGGTGCCAACCCGTGGAAAGAAGGAGCATCGCGGGTCCTATCACCGGCCTAGACAAAGAAAAAGAGGCACCCTAAGCTCTACTAGTTTGACGACATGAGGAAGACGAAGCCGCAGAACGCAAGGGAGGAGAAGAAACCGAGAAAAAGGGACGACCGGGATTACCCGAAGATGACCGGATGGCCTGGAATTGGCTCGGCATTAAAAAGGGGGATGGCTGTGATTGGGGGGAGGAAGATCAGAGGGCCCAGGGGTGATGTTGCGTTTATAAAACGTGGTTTCATCAAGTTTAAAAAAAATAACCTTATTAATTTATTAAATCATTGTTTTTATTATTAAAGAATTAAATTATCAAACCAACTTTTATTATTTTAATAAAAATCATTGGTCAATAAAAATTATATATTGATTCAATCAAAACGTATTACTATATAAATATAGTTATATATATATTTTATTCTTAAAACATCAATAATTTTTATTAACCTTATTATATTATCATTATTATTATTTTAAATAATAATTACTAATTACTTAATATTACATTATGAAGATCAATGATTAAAAACATTAGTTAATCAAATCATTTCATATATATATATATATGTTTTAATTTCCTTTATTAGCTAATTACCTTAATTTTTCTTAATTAAAGATTAATATTAATTAAACTAAATTAAATCACACATAAGAGTGTGTTGATATAAATATCATCACCACTAAACACATAAGTAAAAGAAATCATAGTTTGACGTAGTTTCCAAAACTGTTTATCCAAGTTATAAACATTTGCATTTAACAGTAGCCCTTATATTTAATTTAGAGAGAAATAATCATTTAATTTGATGCAATATATATATATATATATATATATATATATATATATATAACTCAAGGGTTATATTTATAAAAACTCATCAGCTTTAATATAATTACAACATAAAATTTTAATTGCTCAAATTAAGAAAATAAGTGTAGTGAATAATAATATTAATTTTCATAAAACATAATTCTCATTTTTTGGAAAACAAGAAATAAATTAATTAAGTTATCATTTATGTCATTAATGAAATTTACATAGTTAATTTTCCGAACCTTCCAGGGGTAAGCCATCTTATTTCCAACCGTCAAAAACAAAACATAGAGGATAGGAGAAACCAACGATCATAATTATAGTCGTTTGGGTTCAACGGTCGGATTGGTGTGCTTATAAAGGGTATGGTCTCAGGGTTTCCCTCACTCCAGGTGACTGAAGTAGAAACGAAGAGATGGTTCATGTGATTCCCTTGGTTCTTAGCATGGTTGCAGTGGCTTCGTCCATCCTCATGTTCATTTTGATGGATGTCAGAAACCCCTACTGCCTTCTTGGGGTCTTGGTGGTTTTAAGCGGTCTCCCCATTATTGTAATCGGGTTCTTAGTTGGGATCTTTGGTTAGTTTATCTTCTTGTTCGGTCAGTGGAAGTTTTAGCCGAGATGTTACATATTTGAATAAAAGGAGTTTTTCATTCATTTGATGAATTTTTCTATTTTATTATTATTATTACCTTATAAGTTGATTGTTGGTTCTCTTAACGGGTGACATTGTAAAACAACCTTGCCAAAATTCAAAACATGGTTTCTCGGGTCGTTACATTACTTCCCCTTTTCAAAGAATTGCGCCCTCGCAATTCTATCATAAAAAGGAAAAACTGAAACCCTACACGTACAATATTACCGAAATAGTGGATCTGGATCGGTTAATGGAATACCAAAGTTGGCATATAGTTCTTTCGTTTCCCTAGCTCAGATGCACCTCGAACAGTACGTCTTGAACTCTTGCTCATGCGTACTGCACACGGGCTTCCAAAGGGAGGCTCGTGCGGTGAAAAGCTCAGAAACGTCCGAGTAGATAAACTCCCTCATAACTCTCCGGGACACATCATGCTCAAGGTAGTTGAAAGGAATGATGCGATTAAGGAGACTGAGATTCATGACATGGAACATATAGGCTGCACTAAGCTGGCCATCCTGGGTAGCTACGAGGAAGCACGCTCTGGCAGAGAAGTTTTGTGCCAGAGTAAAACACTGGAACAAGCCCTCATGGTACCTTCCCATTCACCTATAGCAAGGGAGTTGAGCAGTGGCAACGAGGTGAAATACAAGATCATCCTCTTGACATAAAAGAAGAATCTCAGGACCGTTTGCTAGATCGAGCAGATGTTGGCAGGACCCTCGCAAGTGGAGAAAAGATGGATAATATATCGTGCATGCCCGGAGGAAGATAACTTCTACTAACTCATTGGGTAGTGATGAGAAGTTCGTTCGACCAGCCATCTGAAAACAAACATCGAAAGCAAACTCTTAACAAAATTTATAAGGTAGAGACATGAAAGGAAACATGAAACTTCCATTTTTGCAAAAGTTTACATGGCAAAGCCTGAGTTAACTAGACATACACCACAAAGAGTGGCAAGACTTCCTAACTCTTTAAACCACACGCAGGCTGAACAGATAGGACTAAACTAATGGGAACATTGATGACGCCTCTTGAGTTTAGTGTGAGGGGTATAGAGTTGGGAAACATCGGTATAAACCTCTTGTCTAAGAGACAATTGGGTGGAGTCATCTTCCAACACTCCAAGGTCCATTAACTGGCCTCAGAAGCCGTAGTTCAAAATCTAGCACAGGTAAGCCGCTCAGAGGACTCCGGTAGCAGCAGCTTCTTGAAATGGGTTATCAAGCATCGTGCCAAATTCCTCGCCAGTCATGAACACTCGGAAGAGTCCCTCATGATACTTTCCCCGACGTGCATAAGAGGGAAATTGGGTAATCATCATTAGGAGATAATCCATCCCCAATCCTCAGAAAAGACTAAGCACCCTAGGTGAGTTTGACACGTGATACAGGTGCTTACATGTCATGTGAATTTGGGCATAATTTAGAAATTTCTCACGGCTTGCTAGAGATACAATGTTCTCTAGAGCCTCAGTGGGTAGTGAAAGTAGGTCGGTAGGTACATTTTAATCATCAGCCATCTATAAGTTATAATATTTTTACTTAGTTAGTCATAGCAATACATTTATACCACCTGGTTTTCCAGAGTTTCCTGAACCCTTCCTCTGATACCTTCTGTAGCAACCCCACATACCCAGGTGCCTATGAGACATGGTATACTTAACATTTCATTACATCATTTACAAATAAGATATCATGTCCCATTACTTCAGAAGATTTTGAGGCTCAGGATTCTGGGAAACCAGCTGCTTCTGATAAACTTCATTAGTACCAACCATGCCTGAAAACTTTTAAACAAAAACGTAGGGTGAGCAAAAATGCCCAGTAAGGGGTTTTAAAAACATTTTAAGAAAACACTTTCTCAAAGCGGTCCTTTTGAAGAAAACAAAACACTTTGATAAAAACGAAACATTATCTTTTCTTAAAAACATGAAATCTAACATTTTTGAAAACCACTTGCATAGAGAATTACGTACTTGAATTAAGATTTAAAGTAAACATTATCAGAGATCGCAACATATGAAGAATAATAAATACATAATATTCAAATAAGGTTACTTAAATTCTAAAAAAAATTCTATGACTAAACAGGGAAAATGTTCATAACATGGTTTATGAGAATATACAGTTCTTCTAACAATTTACCACATGAAAAACAATTCTTGACAGATAAATTACGTTTTCATAGTCATGGGAGTTTTCAACTAGGGGTTGTCCTATTAGTTGAACTAACCCCTGGTTGACCAATTATCATCACATGCAGAGGGAATGTATAATATCGGGCTTTTGTCAAGACCTTGTGTCATGATATTAAAACATAACTATAATGGTTCAAGGCCAATCGCCAATCCCGTTACCCATAGTAGAACAAGTAAAGGCTAACTGCCAAGACCGTCGCACATGAAAGCACAAGCCAATGCTATTTGCCAAGACCGTCGCACATGAAAGCACAAGCCAAGGCTATTCGCCAAGACCGTCGCACAAGAAAGCACAAGCCGAGGCTAACTGCCAAGACAGTCGCACATAACGTCTCATGAGACTCTTGCTTTACCCAATGCATTGGAGCGCTGTATAATTCTGGGCGCACTCGTCACACTTATGTCCTATACATCCCTCACATATCTTGACATGGTCATTCATTCATAGGGTTTCATACATTCTTAATCAACCCCCTTTTCACATTCATATTCATAACTTGAAGACAGATCAATCATAAATAATCTGAGGCATGCATGCTAAAATCCGTACACCCAAGAAATTATCTTAACAACTAAAAAATAGGTTTAAGGAAATAAACACAAACATGTTAACATTCCCTAACATCAAAATACCCGATTAAAGAATGGTCGTTCACAACTTACACATATGCTGATAAATGGATATTGTGGGTGTTTAATTAAAACTATGTAAATATACATGCAGTTAGGGATACAATGGGCGAAATCAAGTCCATCTTGGGAAATCCATGTACATAATTGTATAAAAACTCTTTTATTAGCACTTTAAAAAACATGACCCCTATTCTCTATAAAGTTTGTAAACACCATAAAAACTTGTAGTTGAAGACAACATGATGATATATATACCTGTACATATGCAAGGGTTTAGCACAATAAACCATACTCAAAAAGAATTTCCCAAGTTATGCATTAAACAAAATTAATGTTTAGCAAGCAGAGTGTGGATCCTTAATATAAAAGAAATGAACTTGAATTTCCTAAAACCCTTATGTGATAATGCGATAAACTTTAAAAGAATTAAATAAATTTTTCCTCATATATGCACATAGATGTACATATACATATAAATATATATGTTTTATATATTTGCATAATCTTATATGTTTATACAATTTACCCGCAAACTCCATTTTCATAAGGCAGGGTGATGAATAGGTTGATTACATATAAACAGATTGTGTATACATGCATAAAGTGTATTATATATATATGTGTGTACATTTATACATATATATAAATACACAAAGTGTATTCATGTACACACAAACACCCAAAACCTAAGCCAAATAATACCCAAGAGCTCCATGCAAACACCCAAAACCTATGTAAAATAATACCCAAGAGCTCCTATTACCTTGGTTTGTTTTTACAGTAAGTGGGAAGCTGATATGAATGGGTCTTATTCCTTTTTATAATTATGCATATATATATATATATACCCACACATGAAGAACATATATATATATATATATATAACCGGGTATTTTCCCAAACCAAAAGAATTTTTTTTAAACATGAAGGGCTCCTTCTCTTGGGTCCGGTTCTAGGAAGGGAGTAGTGGTATAAATAGGTTTTTATGGTCCTGTATAATCTTATACACATTTATATAACAAGTGTATATAACTATGTAAAGCTTACAGAAACAGTGGGAAACGAAGAAGAGGATTTCCCATTACTCTTATTCGGTTCTCCAGGCTGGGAGGGAGATCCACAAGATCTGGGTTTGCACCAGGTTCATACATACTGAAAATATATACACATATAACATGTATAAATATATTTATATACACTGAAACTCAAACAAAACTAAACAAAAATAAGACATGCCCCTTACCTTATCTTGGAGAGGAGGTGAGAAGGATACAACAAAGAGGCAAGTGATATCGGATGTATAACACAGGATGTGTACATATACACATAACCCATATATATGTATATATATGTAAAAAAAATGAAACTCAAACAGAAACTACAACAAGACTTATCCCTTACCTTAGCTCGGAGAGGAGGAGATGAAACGATTCAGCAACGAGGTCTTGTGCTCGGAAGGAGAAAAGAGGCTGAGTGAAAACTCTACGGCCCTTGGTGCGACTGGGGTTTTAAAAAAACAGAGAAGAAGAAACTGGCTCTTCGTGGGGTCGTCGACCTGGGCATCCAAGGGGAGTCGGTGCCAACCCGTGGAAAGAAGGAGCATCGTGGGTCAACTCACCGGCCTAGACGAAGAAAACGAGGCACCCTAAGCTCTACTGGTTCGACGATGCGAGGAATACGAAGCCGCGTAACGCGAGGAAGGAGAAGAAGCCGAGAAAAAGCGGACAGCCGGGATTACCCAAAGATGATCGGACTACCTGGAATTGGCGCGACATTAAAAAGGATGGATGGCTGCGATCGGGGGGAGGAAGATCGGATGACCCAGGGGTGATGCGGCATTTATAAAACGCGGATTCCACAAGTTTTAAAAAAATATCCTTATTAATTTAATAAATCATTGTTTTTATTATTAAAGAATTCAATATTAAAACAACTTTTATTATTTTAATAAAAATCATTTGTCAATAAAAATTATATATTGATTCAATCAAAATGTATTACTATATAAATATAGGTATATATGTATATTATTCTTAAAACATCAATAATTTTTATTAACCTTATTATATTATCATTATTATTATTTTAAACCATAATTACTAATTACTTAATATTACATTATGAAGATCAATGATTAAAAACATTGGTTAATCAAATCATTATATATATATATATGTTTTAATTTCCTTTATTTGCTAATTACCTTAATTTTTCTTAATGAAAGATTAATATTAATTAAACTACATTCAATCACACATAAGAGTGCATTGATATAAATATCGTCACCACTAAACACATAAGTAAAATAAATCATAGTTTGACGTAGTTTCCAAAACTGTTTATCCAAGTTATAAACATTTTCATTTAACAGTAGCCCTTATATATAATTTATAGAGAAAGAATCATTTAATTTGATTCAATATATATATATATAACTCAAGGGTTATATTTATAAAAACCCATCAGTTTAATATAATTACAATAGAAAATTGGAATTGCTCAAATAAAGAAAATAAGTGTAGTGAATAATAATATTAATTTTCATAAAACATAATTCGCATTTTTGGGAAAACAAGAAATAAATTAATTAAGTTATCATTGATGTCATTAATGAAAATTACATAGTTAATTTTTTGAACCTTCCAGGGGTAAGCCATCTTATTTTAAATGGTCAAAAACAAAACATAGAGGATAGGAGAAACCAACGGTCATAATTATAGCTGTTTGGGTTCAACGGTCGGATTGGTGTGCTTATAAAGGGTCTGGTCTCGGGGTGTCCCTCACTCCAGGTGACTGAAGGAGAAAAGAAGAGATGGTTCATCTGATTCCCTTGGTGCTTAGCATGGTTGTAGTGGCTTCGGCCATCCTCATGTTCATTTTGATGGATCTCAGAAACCCCTACCGCCTTCTTGGGGTCTTGGTGGTTTTAAGCGGTTTCTCCATTATTGTAACCGGGTTCTTAGTTGGGATCTTTGGTTAGTTTATCTTCTTGTTTGGTCAGTGGAAGTTGTAGCCGAGATGATACTTATTTGAATAAAATGAGTTTTTCATTCATTTGATGCATTTTTCTATTTTATTATTATTACCTTATAAGTTGATTGTTGGTTCTCTTAATGGGAGACATTGTAAAACAACCTTTCCAAAATTCAAAAGATGGTTTCTCGGGTCGTTACAATAATAGGCTTATTAAACATGTAATATAAAAATACAAGAAGACATTGTAAAAGTTAAACTATTTAACTAAGATTTAAATAAAAAAGATAAGGTCAATATATTGACCTAAAAGATTTTAAAACCTATTGGTTGAGAGGCTTTAGACCAATCCCCACCTTATCCTCGAAATAAATACATTTTGACCCATTATAAATCAAAAATTATATTAAAATAAAAAAATATTTCAAGCTTTTCCTATAGTGACCCTCACCTCTCTTATAAAATAAAACATTCACTTTTCTCAAAAAAAAACCTAAAAATACAGTTGACTTGGAAAACCCCTGATAAAATATCATCCCAACTACCATAACTTCAACCTAGAGGCCTTACTTGTATCAGAAAAACAATCTATAGAGCACTTTTGATCAAATCAAAAGGAAGCACCCAAAGTAGAGGTAAATATTTATCACCTCTTTCAAAGTTATTTTCTTCTTCCACTTCCTCCTTCATTATTGTTTCCATAAAAAAATAATAACTCCATTACAATATACATACTATGATGTTATTATAAATATAGTAAAACCATATTCATTATTCTATCCATCCTACGAATGACAAATTTACAATACATGTGTACATACTACTTACCGTCTCCACGTCATGGTGTAGTTTGTTATCCAAAACTTCATTATTTGGATTGGTATAATAATAAGTATAATTTATGTAAATAATAAATATTACATGTTAATTATTCTATATATATAATATACCATCTAATTACATACTAGTTCACCATCAATATAATGATATCGTTGCTCGTGTGTACGTACGGCTTACCGTCTCAATGATGTTATGAGATTCATTCACTATGGGAAAAAGTGGTATTAGCGACGGATTATTTGCGACAGGAATATGTCCCGTCGCAAATAACCCCCACAATCGGGGTATTTGTGATGATATTTTTCCTCGTCGCAAATAAGGTGTTATTTGCGATAGGATATTCTCACCCGTCGCAAATGGTGTGGCCTGACCTGCGCACCAAATCGCGTGAAAGATTTTTGTGATGGGATCCCCTACCCGTCGCAAATAACCAGCAACGGTAACAGGTTATTTGCGATGGGATCGGCTTCCCATCGCAAATAACCAAGCGGAAGGGGTTATTTGCGATGGGCCCCATCGCAAATAATCCCTTTAATTGCCGCCCATAATAAATTTGGCTGGGGTTATTTGTGACGGGACGTCGCAAATAATACCAATTGCGACGTTATTCCCGTCACAATAAACCCCATCGAAAATAATCTAACCGATAAATACAGCCAGCCTTGACAAGTTTTCTGAATTTGAACTACTTCTTACTAGTTTATATGAGTTGGGTGAATTTTGTTTTGCAAGCCGATTTCAAGGAGGTTGTGGGGGTCATCCTACAAGTACATCAAATCGAAATCTCGAAAACCAGTTTAAGGTTTTTATCTGAATTTTAATTTAATATTTATTTAATGATTTTGTTTTATATTTTTACATTAGTTTTTATTATTTCTTATTAGATATAATTATGTTGTATTAAGGTTGTATTAAATTTGATTTGTTATATTTAATTGTTTGTAATTAACAATATTTAATAATTAAGTGACTGTAATTAGAAATTAATAACTTTAATTTTAATTTAAGATAATAATTAGTAATTAGTTAATGTAATTAGTATTTAATGAATGTAATTAGTTATTAATGAATGCAATTAGTAATTAATGAATATAATTTTTAATAATTATAAATAATTAGTAAAATTCTCCAATAATTAGTAATAATCAGTAATAATTTGTAATAATTAGCAATAATTAACAAAAAAATAGGAATAATTCAAAAAAATAGTAATAATTAGAAAAAATTAACAATAATTAGTAATAAGTAACAATAATTAGTAATAATTACCAATAATTACCAATAATTACAAATAATTAACAATAATTAGTAATAATTACCAATAATTACCTATAATTAGTAATAATTACCAATAATTAGTAATAAATACCAATAATTACCAATAATTAGTAATAATTACCAATAATTACCAATAATTAGTAATAATTACCAATAATTACCAATATTTACCAATATTTACCAATAATTAGCATTAATTATCAATAATTAGCATTAATTACTAATATATACTAATATTTACCAATAATTACCAATAATTAGGAATAATTACCAATAATTAGCATTAATTACAAATAATTACAAATAATTAGCATTAATTACCCATAATTTCCAATAATTACCAATAATTACAAATAATTACCAATAATTACCAATAATTTCCAATAATTACTAATAAATACCAATAATTAGCAATAATTACCAATAATTACCAATAATTACTTATAATTACCAATAATTACCAATAATGAGCAATAAATAGAAATAATTACCAATAATTACCAATAATTACCAATAATTACCAACAATTACCAATAATTACCACTAATTTGAAATAATTACCACTAATTTGCAATAATTACCCCTAATTAGCAATAATTACCACTAATTACCACTAATTTGCAATAATTACCACTAATTGGCAATAATTACCACTAATTTGCAATAATTACCACTAATTAGCAATAATTAGCAATAATTAGCAATAATTAGGAATATTTACCAATAATTAGCAATAATTAGCAATAATTAGCAATAATTATCAATAATTAGCAATAATTAGCAATAATTAGTAATAATTACCAATAATTAACAATAATTAGAAATAATTTGCAATAATTAGCAATAATTAGCAATAATTAGAAATAATTAGCAATAATTACCAATAATTAGCAATAATTAGCAATAATGCCAATAATTACCAATAATTACCAATAATTACCAATAATTATGAATAATTACAAATAATTAGGAATAATTACCAATAATTAGGAATAATTACCAATAACTCGGAATAATTACCAATAATTAGGTATTATTTGTAATAATTAGCAATAATTAGAAATAATTAGCTAATTGAAAAAAACTAGCGTGATCATTATCTTTCTCAACTATATTTTCATCCCTATATTGGTTTTAAGAAAACTTCTGTCTCTACATGTAATATTTGCATTCTTTTTCAAAATTATCAACCTTCTCATCAATAGAGAGGTGAAAGTGAATGCAAATATTACATATGGAGACAGAATGTTAAATACACAGATGAAAGGAGAATTGTAACATAATATAAAAAATTATATTATTTTAATATTAATAATAAAAAATAATAATAATGTAATAATGTTATTATTATATAATTAATATTTATAAAATAATAATAATATTATTATTAAAATAATAAAAAATTATAAAATATTAAAATTATCAATATTTGTAACAGGTTTTTCTTTATTCTTAGCATGTTCAATTCTTAAAGGGTTAATTTTTAGCAATAATTACAAATAATTACCAATAATTACCAATAATAACCAATAATAACCAATAATTACCAATAATTACCAATAATTAGGAATAATTGCCAATAATTAGGAATAATTACAAATAATTAGGAATAATTACCAATAACTCAGAATAATTACCATTAATTAGGAATAATTAGTAATAATTAGGAATAATTAGTAATAATTAGCTAATTGGAAAAACTAGCTTGATCATTATCTTTCTCAATTATCTTTTCATCTCTAAATTGGTTTTAAGAAAACATCTATCTCCACATGTAATATTTGCATTCTTTTTCAAAATTATCAACCTACTCATCAATAGAGAGGTGAAAGTGAATGCAAATATTACATATGGAGACGTAATGTTAAACACATAGATGAAAGGAGAATTGTAACATAACATAGAAAATTATATTATTTTAATATTAATAATAAAAAATACTAATACTATAATAATGCTATTATTGTATAAATAATATTTATGAAAAAATAATATTAGTATTATTAAAATAATGCAAATTTTATAAAATATTAATATTATCAATATTTGCAACAGGTTTTTCTTTATTCTTAGAATGTTCAATTATTAAATGGTCAATTTTTAGGTCAATCCCAATAAAATGCTTGTGTCAGTCATGTCTGATGTATACTCTATAAATACCCTTGCTTGAGTTTTTCTTCTAACAAATTATTCCAATCCAGAAATGCTTTTATATTTTATAGAAAAATATGGAACAACGAGGTCGTCAACATTCATTATTAGATGACTGCATATGGATAAATCAATGTAGAACGCCAAATGGTTCTGGTTTAAATCCAGTATATATAGAGGCTGTGGAGAATTTTTTAGCATTTGTGGCATCAAATCCAGAATTTGTTTCAGAAGGAACAATAAAATGTCCTTGTAAAAAATGTTCACTAAGAATATATGACACGTTTGACAAAGTTGGGGGACATCTCTTGCATTTTGGTTTTCAACCGGATTATGTTTTTTGGTATCAACATGGTGAATGCAGTTCTACAGAAGGTGATACTAACTTGATTCCGAATCCATCCCAAATTCAAAATTTAGTACATGATGTTGCAGGTCCATCTATTAAACATACAGAAACTCAAGATGATATTGATTCAACTCCTGAGTTGGCACACTCTGAATTTTATGAGTTGTTGAGGTCTGCTGAGGATGTGTTACATGAGAGTAAGAGGTTGGTTCAGAATTTAGAACTTAGTTGTCAGAACATTCATGCTTGTTCAAATGATTTCATTTTATATTCTAGGGGAAATGAGTCTTTGGATAGTTGTCCCACTTGTGGGAAATTGAGGTATAATGAAGCTAAACATGGGAAGTCTCGGTTGATTCCTGTAAAATAGTTGAGATATTTTCCTCTTACATCCAGACTTCATTGTTTAATCATGTTTAAGAATATAGTGACAATGATGTCATGGAACAAAACGAATATTTCAATCGGTAAAAGCATGAATCATCCGGATGATGGTGATTCATGGAAACATTTTGATATAGTGCATCCATCCTTTGCTTTAAAAGCCCGAAATGTGTGATTGGGTCTTTCCACTGATAGTTTCTGTTCATTAGGATCTTATGGTAGTCAGTATTCATGTTGGCATGTCTTTTTACCTCTGTACAATTTAGCTCCATGGATTTTGATGAAGGAGCCCTATATCTTTTTGACCTTACTAATCCCAGGACATCCGAAAAAGAATATTGATGTTTATTTGAAACCATTGCTTTATGGATTGAATATATTGTGGAGTACTGGTGTCAATACATATGATGTTTCTGTGAAACAGAATTTCATACTAAGAGCAACATTGTTGTGGACAATCATTGACTTCCCGGCTTATGGCATGTTATCTGGCTGGAGTACACATGGGACGAAATCATATCCTTACTGTATGGGAGAGAACAAGGCATTTATGCTTGTCTATGAAAAAAAACTTTCTATTTTGACTGTCATCATAGATTTCTTCCAGCTGATCATCCTTTTCGCAAAAACAGATCTCATTTTAGAAAAGGCATAGTTGAAAGGGAAATACCTCCAAAAATGCTATCAGGTACGAAGTTAAAATCAGTTTTATATTCATTACCTCCCATCACATTTGGACTTACAATAAACCGATTTTTTTTTTCTGGTTTTGGGAATGAACACAATTGGCTAAAATGTAGCATATTTTGGGATTTTCCATATTGTTCTAATTTACTTGTCTGCCACATGTTGGATGTCATGCATATTGAGAAGAACTGTTTTGATAATATGTTTCATAAAATTTTAGATACACCAAGAAAGAGCAAAAATAATTTAAATGCACGATTAGATCTTGCTCAAATTTGCAGGCGTCCTGAAATTGAACTGTTTGAGAATGTCTATAAGGCCCCAGCCTTAAACCTTACTTAATCTTGAGTTATTACAAGATTACACATTGAGGATCTTTTCAGGTTTAGAGTTTTAGAGAATTAGATCATGAAACTTGCATTACATTCCACATTTAAACAAAGTGGTTACATAAAAGATAGTATTCATTCTTCCCATCAACGGGAACATATTTGAAATATAACACAGATTCTTTCTTGACACATCCTTGACACTATCATCACATCATGAACCTTTCCCTTGACCTGTGAAAAACATTTCAAAAACTTGGGATGAGCATAAAAAGCTCAGTAAGAGTTATAAAAATATGGAAAGGAAACATGAGTTCATATATACATAAGAATGAAATCATACTTTACCCATAAAACAAAGGCACTTTAACATACCTCATCAAACCATGAATAAATCATAGAAATCATAAGACATAAAGGTAACTTGAGGCATTCATAACATTCTTACGTAGGGAGTAACCCTCTTGGTTACGTTTGGAATACCCATCACAGTATATTCCCTAAAATCTCTTCGGAGAAACCTTAACGTTTCACTCCTTCGCGTTACCCAATGCATTGGAGAGCTATATCGGGCTCACCCGCCCTTAGTTTATCACGGAACCACCCGTTCTTCATAACAATGCCCAAGAACCATAACATAATCGTATCACATAAACATGAATAAAGGAAACATAACATTTCCACATTTCAATCACAATATAACATTTTAGGATATTGAAATAATGAATCCATTCAAAAAGAAACCATTTCCAAAACCATTTAAAACATTTAATAAAGAGATTTTTGAATCAAAGTGTCCCATACCACCTTGAAGCTTTTAAAATTTTAAACCATTAATATACATATAAATAAATCCTTAAAACCATTTTGAAAACATGGATATTAATAAGAACAAATAATTAAAACATTTAAAACGATATTTTGGTTAAAGGGGTTTTACCAAAACTAGAGACACTTGAATACAATAATCGAGGAATAACATTTAGTCATAATTTTACAATATCATGAGAATAAAAGGATTCATGATATAATACTCCAAAGGACAGTATATACACCATATAAGATTGAATTGGTGCACAACAACAATGAGCCCTCAATAGAAATGTCAAATGTGATGAAATCCCTTATAAAGAAGGTATCGTTAAATTAAGGACAAATAAATCTCAAGAAATATGTGTGACAAATATATATACACCCAATATAAGTGGATATTAAGTGTAAAACAATAAAAGGTCATTCACACATATTCAATGGATGACATATTCAATGAATACAAGTTGAACCCAAAGAAATCGAAATTGGGTTAAAAAGTTCCCTTGACAGCCTAACGACATCACATCAAAATGAGTTGATGAGAGATAAAAAGTGTATCTCATCACTTGGACATAAAATTTACATCAATAAGGATGTATGAGAACATATCCCAACATAAAAATATGTAAATTAAAAGACCCAATAAAAGAAGTCTTTTAAAAAAGAGGAGGGTGAAAGGTTCCCTTACCGACTTGGGTATCTTTCAAAACATACACCCCATGAAAGAAAGACAATAGGTCATTGATGTAAATACTCATAAACGAAAGTATATTACACAAAGAGTAGAATAATGGTCAGTACATACACCACTCAATGTAATTTGTGGAAAATGTAGCATAATTCTCACGGGAATAAAAGTGAGATGAAAAATCCCTCACGAAAACTCGGCAGCCTAACGGCGCCACATAAAACTTCCGAATATGGATTGATGAGATCAAATAGGGTATCTCATCACATTACAATATAATGTACAGCAAGAGGAATATAAAATAACATCCACCAACATTACAAATAGGAGCTTAAAAGAAGTGACATAAAGGAGAGTACTTAAAAAGAAAGAGAGAAGTTAGATCTCTTACGAAAGTTCGGCAGCCTAACGGCGCCAATCAAAACTTCCAAAATGGATTGATGAGAGAGAATAGGGTCTCTCATCACATGAACATAAAAATTACAGTAGGATTAATATAAAAGAACATCCCAATAACAAGAAATATGAGCTTTAAAAGGAATGACATAAAAGTGTATACTTAAAAAGAAAGAGAGGAGTAGGATCCCTTACCTCGGGTCCGACTTGACTCGATCGTTCTTTAATCTCCTGAATAATAAACTTGAGTTAATTTATAATTCCTTAAGAACCATTTTTTAAGTTCATTATTACTTTTATACCACTTATTACCATGTCACAAACATTATGTAATCATTTAAGTTAATAATATTTGTTTTGCCGATATTTGGTTCTTAAGTCGAAAGTGGTCTTCTTACAATTACATGTTGTTCGTGTGGCCAAATTTTTATTATATCCAGAATTGTATTCATTATGTAGATATCATATATGTCATATATATCCAGTACATTCATTCATTTATAACATTACATAATCATTTAGAGGTAAGAAATGAAATGCACCGTTCATGGAGACGGTAAGCCGTACGTACGCATGAACGATACTTTCATTTCTATTTCGTATTTTATAGAATGGAATAATAATGATATAAAGGTATATTATAATTACAGTATAATATCATATATAATATCATATTTCCATCCTTTATACATCCCACATATGGTATTTAACGAATCAAATCACTTTGAGGGGGCGGTAGTCCGCACTTCCTTAAATGAAGATATCGCGTATACCCATAATGGAAGCCATAAAGTTAAGACAAAATGAAAAATACAGAAGCATAAATAAAACATAAACATATTATATATCATATATAAATATAGTGACATCATAATGGCCACCTTTGAAGGTGTTAAATGAGTATTGAACAATCATCGTTTCGGGAGGCAGAATTTCACCATCCACGGAAACCGTATGTTCTTTAACCATTTGATGTAGTTTTGTGACAGTGTAGCTCGAATAAATCTTATAACAACATCCTAGTATATTTAAGATACTGTTGTTGTTACAAAAGAAGTAAATAAAAAGAGTTTAGGGGGTTGGAGAAGCAAAATAAAACAAATGAACATGAGAGAAAGAATTACCTTTAAAAGTGTAACTCCTTTTGATTTAAGCCTAAAGGCATCCTTTGAAAGGATTCTGCCCAAAGGGATTCCTCTAGGATGAGGAGAGGGATGTGTAGAGAGTAAATGGGCAGGGGTTGGCCGAGCCAAAGGCTTGAGGAGTGTGTTAAATGAGGTAGAGGTGGGGGCCTTTTATAAGAGGAGAGGAGGGGTACTTTTGAAAAGTAAAGAAATATTACTTTATTTGAAAATGTTTTTCGGTTTTAAAAGGTCCCACATTGATATAATTCGTGGATAAGGTGATAAGGCTTCTAAATCCACTCATCCAATAAGTTTTGGACATGTTTATTTCATATATTTTACATTATCTTTCCATTTTATTTAAATCGTCAAATAATGATGTCATCGCTGCATCATTATTATGTCATAAATAATTTATTTTATTTAATGTCTAAAAATTATAAACAAATTACTATATTTTAGGAAATATTTTTAGCTTTCCAATGACTATTTATAATCAAAATTCAGACTTGTGTAACCCCACTTAAAAATTGTTTTAGTAAAACATATCATGTTTGTGTCAATTTTACTTTTACATTAAATAAAATGTTATTTATGTCATTTCCCAACCAAAGTGGATCCATGGGGTCCCCAAGTTGACCCATGGCTTGTCTTGGTCGGCCATGACACAACCAATAAGGTTGGGACATGTGTCTAGGTCATTTCATATCATTAAAGTATTATTTATACCTTAAACTACACTAATTACCACTAATCGCGATTAAAAACTTAATAAGTTACTATTCACAAAAAATTATTTTAATCTCATTGAACAAAATTTTACTTCTTAATGACAACCATGTATGTTAGATTTTCAAAATTCAATACACATTAGTGGTAAACTTTCATTTAACTGAAAAATCAGTTTGCTTGATTACCACTTAGTGTTTTCACTATTCATCAAAAATTGAAGTTTTTCAGAAAATTACCAAAAATTCACCCTAAGCTATATTTGATATTCTGAATTCAAAAATGAAGTCCTTTTTACAAAATTCAAAACATATAAGTCACATTAATTAATTTAATAATTAATTCTCGCTGTCATGACAAATAGCGTGTTTTATGAAACAATAATTATCAAAAGATTGACACTAGTTTAAGTCTGATTTCAAAGTGAAATTGATTCCAACGACCACTATTGGATTTAATGGTAAAAATATTTTCTAATTTCACATTAAAACCAATTCAAAATATAATCTAATCATATAAATAAATTAGATTAAAAAGTGGTTTTGAATTAAAATACAACATTTTACACTATTCATTAAAAAATGAACTTTATCGGAAAGATACCAAAAATTTACACAAAGTAAATTTTGATGTCCCGATTCTTAATAAGAGTTTTATTTGGTCCAAAAAAATGTTTAAGAGTGAACAAAACTATATTTAATGACGGTTCGCCATCAAAAGGCGATAAGTGAACCTTTAGTGAAAACTAGGGCATATATGCCTAAAATTGAATTCATTCCGTATTTTAAGCCTATATACTTTATTGGATAAATGTAAAAACATTTAAAAACATATATAATCATATTTTAGTTATTTCTATCCATTCTTGCCATTACAACGGCTACATGTAAACTACCATTTAAAATAATATTATTTTATTATTAGAGTGCAACGTAAGATTCCCAAGAGACTCGTTGTTGCGTGTTGGGTACGCCATCGAGCATTGCATCCCCTTTAAAGTCATATTAATATTTTATTCACAAATATGGATAAATATGAAAATGTCATATTCTTTATTTACCTGGGGTGTTACATCCTTTCCCCCTTTTGGGAATTGCGTCCTCGCAATTTTAAAAAAAAATTGAGCTTGGAAACATCCTTGAAAGTCCCACATCGGAACAAAATTCGGTAAAACAAACACTTTAAAATAAAGAAAGATAAGTACAAAGGTCACCCGAGTTAACCCATACTAGGATTCCATGTATGAAAATATGGACATGGAGGAAAAAACAAAGGGTCATGTTCTGATGGAGAGTGATAGAAAACATGTTTAAGAGAAAGTTAACCACGAGAAAATCACAAACTTGTGATGGGTTAAACGGTCTTCGATTCCCCCGTAGGAAAAGTTAATAGACAACATTTTTGTTTTAAGTTACTTTTTATTGAGGAATTTATTCATAAGGAAACATAATCACTTATCATATTGACTTTCAACCTTTATTAGATTCCTTACACAAACTCATATTTTCTCCAAAAGTTGAGTATTTAGGAAGACTTGTTCACATTAAGAGTATTATAATCAACTTCTAGAGAATCACCTAATCCACAAAAGAGAACTATATACATCCCATGTATTTAGACTTTAACCAAAACCAAAACCAAAAAGGCTAGTACAAGATCAGATAATCCAGAAAAAGATAACCCCTTATAAAAAGAAAATCTATTCTTAATCTCCAAAATTTGTCCGACAAAACCCAAATTTCAACGAGGACCATTCTATAATCAATTTGTCCATAAAATTCTTCAAAGTAAACCAATATAAGATTGAAACCCAAATATTTGAAGGATTTAGTCGCATAGTTTTCCAAGATAAATCGTAACATTTATCTCCAAACAATATCAGTTGCTCCTAAAGTCTCGTTTTGAAAAGTAATTAACCTAATCACATATCCTCCATGATAGGTTAATCATTTTCAAAAATAACCCAAAATCAACTTACTCTTAATTCATAAAATCATATAACAAGAATGAATCAGTCAAACTAACCAGGGACTTCACGTAGTCCAGCGGTAGGCGATAAATACCAGTCGCACATTGGTTGTGGGTTCGATTCCCGCAGCTTTGTCCGACGCGACGGGATGTCACACGGTATGCGTGTTGTCCTTTTTCCAAAACTATATAATTCTTAAAACATTCCCCAAAATGAGATAAAATCTTCAAAAATAATCATAACATAGTTGTAGACGCCGGAAAAGTCCGTTGTTCCCAAACGAAGCTCCGGATGCGGAAAGTGAGGTCATAATTGGAGTCGGAAGAATATTTCGGAGGGCCCGGAGGCCTTGCGCGGAATTTCAGAGGCCTGCGCGCAAAGGTGATGATCCGCGCGCAAAACCCCCGGGATGCGCGCAATGTGCAGGTCCGGCGCGCATTTTTGCGCGCCGCTGGCCCGCGCAACTCCCTTGCGCGCCGTGCCCGACTCCGCGCCCGCGAGGAGAATTTCGCGCTCGCGCCTTGGATTCTGCGCCCGGGGTTGCCTATAAATACAAGGCGACCTCCAACGTTTCAAAGGTTGCTGGAAGTCAAACGGTCTCTCGTGCACGTAATTCAACCCCTTCCGCGCGCAATGTCGAACTCCAGGTAACCTCCTTTCTTTCGTGCAAGAAAGCCTCGGGGTCCGCCTTCGCGCGCAATCCCCCCTGGCTCCTTTCCTTTGAATAAACACTCACCCTAAGGCCTTCGCGCGCAAAAGAAGCCTCTTGCGCGCAATTGCCCCGGGGTGCGCGCAATCCGGCCCGATTGCGCGCACCCCCCCTTCTTTCAAGTGGCCATTCATTAAAGAATGAGCCGTTGCCCCCGCGCGCTATCCGAAGCCCGGTGCGCGCAATCTCAATCATCCGCGCGCAAGGCGCTGGCCCATTTGCGTGCCAGCCCGCCCGTTTGCACGCCGACCCGCGAAATTGCGCGCAAAGCTCCTCTTTTGCGTGCAAACCGCCAGGGTCGCCCCCTTTGACCTCCTGAGGGTACCCGCCTGCGTGGCGCCCGATGATCTTCATCACAGGTGCCCGCACTATACGTTGTCTTCCCGTGCGGCCCTCCAGGCCTGCGCGAAGTGACACGGACCCATCGGTGGCAAAACATACGTCCTGCACGACGTTAAACTGCAATCGTCCAAGCTACAAGACGTTAAACTGTTCAGCATACGTCCGAGCTACAAGACGTTAAACTGTACAGCATTCGTCCCGCATGACGTTAAACTGCACATTCGTCCAACATGACGTTAAACTGTGCCACGTCCATGCGACAAGACGTTAAACTGCCAAGCACCTTCGTCCAACATGACGTTAAACTGTGCTTCGTCCAACATGATGTTAAACTGTGACTCGTCCTCAACACACGACGTTAAACTGTACTTCGTCCGGAAAGACGTTAAACCGTCCGCCTCGTCCTCAACACACGACGTTAAACTGTACTTCGTCCGATAAGACGTTAAACCGTCCACTTCACCCGATCCCATGCCTCGCACGCAGGGTCCCCCTCCCGGTTTGGGTGTGGCCCCCACCCGCTCTTCTCTGCAGGGATGTCGGGATTGGAGTGGCCTTCGCCCCCGGGGGTAGATTGTTACCGAATGAACTACGTGGACTTTGATCCCTGTCTTCTAAACAGGGTACGTAGGAAGCCTCCCTGAGGTTCAAGCCCACCACCTGGTCGTCCCGGTCGTATTCACGTCGGTTCGTCCATCAGTGGACCCTTCCTGGGTTCACGCTTGCGTCGATTCACATATGAGTCCGCCCCTGTGGGAGACTGCACGCGTGTATCTCCATCGTGCTTCTCCACTGCCCCTTTTCTCTATTTTCGTCCAGCATGACGTGAAACTGTGATCCACCCGGCCGTTCCATCCCCCTCTGTGCGAGGTGGTTCGGTTCAATCCTCCGCCCGGCAGCCTCGATTTCCCCGTGAGTCGGCTCACCAACGTCCAGCATGACGTTAAACTGTATATTCGAACTATGCTGACTTTGATCCGCGCTAACGCGCGGTACGTAGGAAGCCTCCACGAGGTTCAAGCTCTTCACTCCATCACCCATCCTGACCCTCACCCGGGCCGCCACATCCCGGTGGGGTCATGCCACTTCACTCCACTCCACTTCACTCGGGAAGCCGCCCATGTGCTGGCCCCAGCGTCGGAGGTTCCCCGTAAGGGGTTCTGTCATCTGATCCACTCCTTGTGTTGATCAGTCCGATGCCGTCCCCGCTGGACGTTAAACTCGCGGCATACCCCGTGTTAAACATGGGAAGCTGAGGAAAACCTCAGGTGACGCAGTTCCCCGCACCCAGTGCGGGATGCCTCGGGCCATCATGCCTTCGAGAAGCCCTATTAGGGACGGAAGACTGATATGCAGAGCCGCAGTGTTAAGACACGCCCCCAACACCCAGAGACACCCGGTCTCCTCACCGCAGGTTGCTGCCCCGACCAGACTCCTTGGAGCGTCCGGGCGGAAGCAGCGTAATTAACCGGTGTCCATGAAGATATGGCGCCGGGAACGAGATTCACGAGCATGTATTAAATCTATGAGGGAGACCCGGATTAGGCGACGAGTTCCGAGGAGACGTCCAAGGAAGGAGGAGCCGACATCCCATCATCCCGGTTTCGATCAAGGAGCAGACGCCCCTGAATAAGGGACGGATGCCGCCCGCCTTTGGAAAGCGGGACTGCGGGACCACAAGCCGCGCGCGCCCATCCCCTCGGGTCGACGGGTGCACGCGTGAACGCGTCCTGGCGGAACAGCGCCGGAACAGAAACCCGACGCACATCCGCACCGAAACAGAAAAATGGTGAACCCGACGTGAATCTCTTCTCCTCGATACGAAGACCGATGGCTTTCAGAGGTGTTGGAAGACCGGCATGTTGCCCGGCCGAGCATTCAGTTTTACCCGCCAGGGGCTGGGGAAGTGAAATCGGGCACTCCGTCTCGTGACGTCGATGGCCTGGGTTCCCCCCACGGAAGGCGTCGTGGCACTAAAGGTTGGTTGTCGATTCCTTTTCCTGTCTGTGTTAATGGGTTTTTTCCCCCTGCTTTCAAGAATCAAGTCGCCCAACCCAGTGCCCGATCGCCGCCCGCCCACTGGCGTAGGGGTAGGGGAAACACCGACGCGGCTACTCTGCGCGGTCCCGCCCGTCCCACAGCCGTCCCAGCAGCCGCAGCTGCGGGGCGACCACGCCCTCTCTCCCCCTCGGAGGTCATCCAGAGAAGGGTGATCAACAACCTGGTGCGGAGATCTGAGGAAGAGGGAGTCATCCCCACCAGGGACATGGCTCGCCTAGACCTCGAGGAGGCTGCACCTCGCCACTACCGCCGCCCCCGAGGGCCGCGTAGGGAGGCACCGCTGCCTACCTCGACGTCCAACCGCTTCGGGAGTTTATCCCCGGAGCGCTCCGACAGTTCCCTTCCCTATGCGGATGAGGTGGAAGATGCCCGGGACCACCCTATCCGGGATTCGCTCCAGGGATCCGCGGTAAGGGCTCCCGCCAGGCCACGGCGACACCGCCGCCAGGCCTCTCAAGTCGAAGAGCCGTCTCTCCACCTGCCCGCGCCGCTCATCCCTACTCGTCTGTCCCGACGCCAACGTCGGGCACGAGCGGAAGAGGATGCCCACCTTGGGGCCCTAGCAACAGCGGCCACATTGGCCCAAGCCACCGTTGGCTCCAGTCGCCAGGCCCCTGCGCATCCTGAGCAGGGGAACTTCTATGCCCGACCTGGATCGAGGCCCCGACCGCCCCAAAGGCAGGTTGGGTCGACTCTCCCGGTTGCTGGTACAGACAATAGCCACCGCGGACCACCTCGCGGTAGCGCTATTCACCAACAAGGGCTACTCCGTGTGGCCGATCCAGGAGGCATGGGTCATCCCACCTTCCGATCCCGGCCCGGAGGCCTGCCCGGAATCATCTCTCCCCGCGTCCCCTTTGATATCTGTCCCGGTGCCCCTCGCACCTTGGTTTCCAGTCCTCTTGGCCCCAGCACCAGTGCGGCCGGAGGACGCCAGGACAGAGATCAGCCCTGCCCCGAAGAACCACCCAGGGGCAGGAGGGCGAGGCGTCGACGCAGAGGGAAGAATGTTACGGAATTCCGGACAGAGATCCGACCTGTTCGCTTCTCTGATTCAGAGGCGGAGTACGATTCGGCGACAGAGCCCTTCCCCCAGTCCCGCCAGTCTTTTTCGGCAGGGGTAGGAATGCGGCACGTCAGCCTCGTACTCCCCGAGAGCGAGATCGATATGATCCCCGCTTCTCTCCGAAGGTATATCCGGAGTAGCGAGGGCCTGGTAGACCCCCAAGGATCAAGCTTGCGGTTGGTACCGGCCCCTCCGGAAGTGCCTTCCGCCTCGATCGGAGAAGCCGGAGACTTTATCTGGGGACCGACGGTCGAACCACGATCTAGTGCACCCTTGGCGAGCACCGATGCTACGGCAGGATGTTCGCTCGCCGGCCCATCCTATCGTGATGTGGTAGCTGGGGCACCGCCACCCTCAGAGGGCGGCCCGGGATATGGAGGCCAATCGGCCTGCTCGCCGTATTCACCGCCGGCCAGCCCGTCGGCCCGACGGCCCGCCTCGGCACCACTGCCGGTTCCCCGTCCGTTCCCAGCCATTGAAGAGGACCAAGGAGACCTGGGTCCCGAGTTTGAGTCGTGGAGCTTCTGGACCGTCCTTGCAGAGGGCCACTTCCCTGAGAAGTTTTGGCCAGTCGCAGGACCGGGCTTTGACGCACCCGAATCACTCACCCCGGATGAGTTCGAATGCTTCCGCCGAACTCTCCGGGAGACTCACTCCCGTCTTCACTGCCTACAAATGCCATACCCCGGGAGTCAACTACACCTGGAGGATGTTGGTAGCAGTGCCGTCAAATTGACCTGGCCACGCTCCCCGCGGTTCGGCACCCCGGGTCATTTGGGCACCATGAGGCCCTCCGACAACGATGCGTTGAGTGTTTTCAAGTACTCCGCAAGGTTATCCAGGAAGCCACTCCCCACGTGTATATCCGTGGATGGGGGCAGTACGCTGCCCTACGCTTCAGTGCGATTCGCCGACAGCCCGATTCACTGGGTGGCCCTGAGGGTATATCCCCAGGGACGGAAACAGTCAATATGGCTGACCTGTCAGGAGAGGGGAACGACTTGGAACTTCTCGACGGGGGCTTCCCCCCCGAAGACAAGCCGTCGTCAGATCCATCGGTGAGAGTTACTCGTCACCAGAGGAAACTCCTGGGACTCCCCGCACCCACTGAAGCACTGACGTTGAGCCGAAACGTCAGCAAAGGTAAAGAACACAGCGAGGCTGTAAAGCCCGCCGACCCATCTGCCTCCATGCAGAGGGCAGAGGAGGATCCCGAGAAGGCTACGCTACGTCAACAGCTCGCCGAGCAGAAGAAGCTGGTTGACCAGCTCCTCGCCGAGCGCGCTGCAGAGCAGCGGCCTGACTACGGTGATCCTAGGCCAGGACAGCAGGGACCGGAACAACCGCTCCTCGACGAGACCCTCCCGGGCAACCGCAATTATGCCGTGTTCGCCGACAGGAGAGAGGCCATTGCCTATGGCAAGAGGGCGCGGTATGTTTCGCCACACCCTCCCGAGCGGCGTGACTACTTGAGAGACCCCGCTCGGATTCCTCCCGCTGCCCCAAGGGCCGCTCCGCCCGCCATCCCACGAGCTGCCGAGTTCGACGACCCGGTCGACGACCCGATTGAGGGGCCGTGCAACGCGCTCGTGGTTAGAGATCCTCGCCAGGACTGGAACCCATGTCCGGACGATCCGATGGCGGCACTCATCGCCCGCTTGGAAGCCTTGGAGACTCGGCAAGTGGCGATCCCACCGGACGGCAAGCCATACCCAGCATGGGTGGATGACATGCCGGCGCCTCCGGGATTCGGGAATCCCACTTTCGCCCCCTTCAACGGAACTGGAGATCCGCCGCAGCATTTGGCCCATTTCAACTTGAGGTGCGGGCCTATGTTGGGGACTCCGGCGCAGCAAGAGGCCGCTAAGCTTCGCTGCTTTGTTCAGACACTGGAAGGGCCAGCATTTGTCTGGTACAGCCAGCTTCCCGTCGGGTCGATAACTAGCTGGGAGGACCTTCGTAGATAATTCCTCTACCAGTTCAGTTCCACGACCCGGAAGACGAGTATCGCAGACCTCTTCAAGTGCAAGCAGAGGCCTGATGAGCGAGTCGCGGACTTCGTCGCCCGATGGAAGGGTCTCACGTATTCCTTGACATGCCATTGACTCAGGAGCAGTTGCTGACAATGTGCGTCGGGAACGTCAAGACCGAGCTGGTCCCTTCCTTGATCACTCAGAATTACCCCGGAGGGTTCAGGGACTTCTCAGACAAAGCTCAACGTCTTGAGGAGGCCCTGCAACAGGCCAGTCAGGCGCGCCCGCTGCCTCTTATGATTCCTGCAAGGAGAGTCAGCAGGGCTGAGCCCGCTGCTGTTGCCCAGATAGAGGCCCCCAGGCCGTTGGAGCTGCTGCCGGCGAGGCCATCTCCACAGCCTCACAGGAATCCGCCTCCACGGGCTCAGTTCCCAGCCCAGCAGCGGCAGCCCCAGAACCGGCCGGCCCCTCCGCGTAATGTACCGCCACAACCCAGGCTAGATAATCAGGGTCCACCTCCTCGGCAGGCCCCTCCGGCCCCTCGTCAAGACCACGCTCCCAGGGGCCCGCGATACCTGACTTACTCATTTCACGAGGATCAGGTACCCGGTTATTTTTGGAGCGCCCTGGAGCAGAGGATTGTGCGACTGCCTGAGTGCTGGAGGCCAGAGGAGGCACATCTCACGGATAACCCCCGCTACTGCCCTTACCATCGAGCCCTGGGGCACACCATCCAGCGGTGCTATGCGTTTAAGGACTGGCTCCAAGACCAGATTAACAGCAATGTAATCAGGTTGGGCCCAGCTCCAGCACAAGTGGCGGGCGTGTTCGTGGGATCAGATGACGATAGTGGCAACGAGGACGAATGGCAGCTGGTCTCCGACCGCGGATCCCAGAAGTATAATAACTGGATGGCCCGCAAGATGATCATTCGCGACCATGGAATCATCCGTGCGCGCTTGAATCAGCCTGAGCCCCCAGAATCTGCGGGTGCTGCTTCGGCGTCGTCATCCCAGCCTGCCTCTTCCAAGAAGAGCAAACAGCGACGACGCAAGAAGGAAGAGCGCGCCCCGCCAGTTCCGCCACTATCCCGCACTCTCGGCGATTTCATGCCCCCGGAGATGGGGATCCCTCCTCGGATCCGCCCGGTGATGGATGGTTCATCCGATGAAAGTGTTGGGTACGCTTCGGTTAATACCGTCGAGCTGGTAAATCCCTTTTCGGTTCCCGACGTTGAAGAACACCAGGTGGACCTCCCTAGTGTCCCCGGTCGTCGCCACCGTCGGAAGAACCGCAGCAGCAGGAGTCGCCGGGGCACAACAGTTGGTACCTCCAGCTAGGCCGTGCACGCCACTGAGACTAGGCAGCAGGCTCAAAACCGAGCTCAGCGTGCGCAGCCCCCCCATCCGGGGATGACGGATTCTCCTCCGCCACTGTTTGTGGTGTGGGACCAGGCAGAACCGCCTCAGCCGCGTCGCGACCAGCTTCGCCCTGCCACGAGTCCATCCTGGCCTCCTGACCCCAGTACGGTGACCATTTCCCGGACTGCAACCAGTGAACAGCGAGATGCGCCAAGTACCAGTCGGCCGCCGGTCCGACCGGCAAGGCCCGTCATGCCGCCAACCGCAGAGCAACCTCCTTCAACCAGGGGCTCGCGCTTGGCCAAAAAGTATGATGTCCTGAAGCACTTGGCCGACATCCCAGCAAGGCTCTCCATCCTTGAGGCTCTGCGCATGTCATCTGAGATGCGCGAGGCACTCGCTGAAGCCCTGAAGAGCCCCCTCCAGTTTGAGACAGAGGTTGCGGCCGCAGAGGCCTTTCACGCCAAAACGATTGAGGACGCCGAATTTCAGGCAGTTATCTCGTTCTCTGGTAAGGATGAAGACCCTCCTATATAGGGACACATTCGTCCGCTGTATGTTACTGGCCAGTTCAACGGCCTTGAAGTCCGGCGCTGTCTTGTCGACACGGGGTCCGGGATCAACCTGATTCCAACTCGGACGCTCCGGAGATTGGGGTTGTCTGAGGATGACTTGATCCCCTCCGACCTCAGGATCCAGGGGTATGACCGTACCGAGCAAACCCCGGTCGGCAAGATACGTTTGAAGACCCAGTTCGGTGACTTGGTTGCCAACACCGAATTCATGGTAGTCTCTCAGGACACTGCGTATGACACATTAATGGGCAGGCCATGGCTCCACCTTCACGCGGCGGTTCCCTCATCATACCACCAATGCCTCAAATACTCCCTTAATGGTCGAGTAGGCGTGCTTCAGGGAGATGCCTCTCCTTTTGCCTCATGTGAAGCCCGTTATCTGGACGCAGACTACTACAAGAGCAAGGATAAGCAGATCCTGGCAGGTGAGGTTGAGCCTGTTGCTGTTGCAAGTGATCCATGGGCCAGTATGGATGACGCTTACGTCCTCCCGATTCAACGGTTGGACGTAGCCATGATTTCGACGGCCTGTGAGTCTCCTGATGAGATGACCGCGGCCGCCCATGCCAGCACCAGCGGCCCAGCAGAATCTGGTGGCCCCAATGCAGTTTCCAATACAGTCTCTCCCGTGGACGATCCCTCCCTGAGTGGAGAGGACGTGGAAGATGCACCCCCAGCCTTTGAGGAGGGCGTCCCCGCCACGGTCGATGAGTTAGTACAGGTGAACCTTGGAACCGAAGCAGATCCAAGACCCACATTGGTCAGTGCCGCCATGCCCTCTGAGGAGCGGCAGCAGTACGTGGACTTTCTCAGGCAGCACCGTGATGTGTTTGCTTGGGGCTATGACGAGATGCCGGGGCTAGATCCTCAGGTAGCCTTCCACCGCCTCGGTCTCCCGGCGAACCATCGCGGGTTCAAGCAGCCTCCCAGGAAGATGCACCCGTCCCACGGTGCCATGGTTGAGGCCGAAGTTGACAAGCTTATCAAAGCCGACTTCGTGAGGGAAGTCCAGTACCCCAAATGGCTGGCCAACATTGTGCCGGTCAGGAAGAAGAACGGGCAGATCAGAGTCTGTATCGACTTCCTCGATCTCAACCGCCACTGTCCGAAGGATGATTTTCCCCTTCCAGTGACAGAGCTGTTGATTGACGCCACGGCAGGGTTCCAAGCCCTCTCCTTCATGGATGGATACTCCGGATACAACCAAATCCGGATGGCCCCTGAGGATGAGGAGTTCACTGCCATTAGGGCCCCCCAAGGTACCTTTTGTTACCGGGTCATGCCCTTCGGCCTGAAGAATGCAGGAGCCACCTATCAACGGGCGATGCACCGCATATTCAAGCCAATCCTCGGCACACTGGTGGAATGCTACATCGACGACTTGGTGGTCAAATCGCGCCAGTGTCAGGACCATCTCAAAGATCTTGAGAAAGTGTTCGGCTTCCTCCGGTCTCGCTGCCTGAAGATGAACCCGTTGAAGTGTGCCTTCGGGGTCACCTCCAGAAAGTTCCTTGGATTTGTGGTAAGATACCGGGGTATTGAGATCGACCCAGAGAAGATCAGGGCGATTAGCCAGATTCCTCCCCCAGGTAACATCCGGGAACTGCAAGGGTTCCAAGGCCACTTAGCCTATATACGCCGATTCATCGCGAATCTGGCCGGCAAGTGTAAGCCCTTTTCTCGGCTCATGAAGAAAGGTGCCACCTATGTATGGGATAAAGAGTGTCAGACCGCTTTTGAGGAAATCAAGCAGTACCTGCTTCAACCTCCGGTTCTGATGCCGCCTGTGTCCGGAAAGCCGCTGGTCCTCTATGTGACCGCCCTGGAACGGTACATTGGTGCCCTTCTCGCCCAGAAGAACAACGAGGGAACAGAGAATAGCCTCTATTACCTCAGTCGCATGCTCCTCGATGCGGAAGTTAGGTATTCCCCCATCGAGAAGAGCTGCCTGGCGCTCGTATTTGCCGTACAGAAATTACGACACTACTTGCAGCACCATGAGGTAGAGTTGGTTTCTCGGATAGACCCGTTGAAATATATCCTGAGCCGGCCTATGTTGACTGGCCGTCTAGCGCGGTGGGCTGTGATTCTCCAGCAGTTCGACATCAGGTACATGTCTCAGAAGGCCATCAAAGGGCAAGCATTGGCAGACTTTCTGGCAGCTCACCCGACCTCCGCGGATCAGCCGCTGGATCTAGGCTTCCCTGATGAGACCATTCTCTCGGTCGATCATGCCAATCCATGCTGGCAGATGCACTTTGACGGTGCCTCCCGGAGCCCCACCGGTAGAAGACTCGATAATCCTAAGCTCAACAGAGTGGGCTTGGGTATCGTCTTCATTACCCCGGAGCGAGCCGTGCTGCCATACTCTTTCCTGTTGTCAGAGGGCTGTACCAACAATGAGGCGGAATACCATGCCCTCATCACCGGCCTCGAGTTGGCTCTCGAGATCGACGTGCCCCATCTGTGTGTGAAAGGGGACTCCGAGCTGGTCGTTAAGCAGATCAATGGCGACTATGTTGTCAAGAAGCCGGAACTCGTGCCACTGCTGGAGTGCACCCTCCTTCTGATGGCCCGGTTCCCTTCTCGGCCAGAAATTGTCCATATTCCCCGGTCGCAAAACGGTCGAGCAGATGCTTTGGCCAGCCTTGCTGCGTCACTTGCAGAGCCTGAACAGGATAACCTGGTCGTCCGCGTGACGCACCGCAGGATCATCGCTCCCGTTATCCCGGAGGAAGATCGCGGCCCATTGGTAAGTAATCTCACCGTGGTTGCCCCTATGCCTGGAGCCCCGAGTACCCCAGATATGGCAGTCGAATCAGCCCATGATTGGAGGACGCCTTTGGTTGAGTACCTCCAACATGGCATTCTTCCGTCAGATCGGGCCGAGCGCGAGCGAGTTCGACGCCGCGCATCGCAGTTTGTCCTCCAGAGCAGTCCCGGCCTGGAGCAGATCCTCTATAAACGCGGATTTGATGGTGTTCTCCTCCGTTGCCTTCAGGGAGTCGAGATCCCACAAGTCATGCAAGAGGTTCATGCTGGTTCATGTGGCGCCCACCAGACTGGGCCGAAGCTGTCCCACCAGATTCGGAGGTTGGGATACTTCTGGCCCTCCATGATCCATGACTGCATCGAGTATGCCAGGAGGTGCCAAGCGTGCCAGGTCCATGCGAACTTTGTGCATCGGCCGCCGGAGCCTCTCCATACCACCAGGTATTCCTGGCCCTTTGCAGTCTGGGGTCTGGACGTTGTAGGACCTTACCTGCCGGCGACAGCTCGCCAGTGCCGGTTCATTCTGACCGCCACAGACTTCTTCTCCAAATGGGCAGAGGCGATTCCGCTCAGAGAGGTCAAATCCTGTTCCATCGATGACTTCGTGACATCCAACATCATTTATCGATTTGGAGTGCCTCACGCTATCCTCACGGATAACGGAACCAATTTCCGAGCAGCCGAGTTGAAGAAGTTGTACGCCAAGTATAACATTCGCTCGAACCATACATCTCGCTATCATGCGCAGGCGAATGGACAGATCGAGGCGTTTAACAAGACCCTCTCTAACATTCTGCAAAAGATGGTTGGTCAGAACAAGAAGAGTTGGCCGGACAAGCTCCCCAACGCCCTCTGGGCTTATCGGACGACGACTCGCAATTCCACCCAGATGACCCCTTATTCCCTGGTGTATGGAGCTGAGGCCGTCCTGCCCATCGAGATCCAGTTACCGTTCTTGCGCACTGCGGTCTATGACCAGCAAGCGCCGGACAGAGCTGCTGAAGCCCGTCTAGTCGAGTTGGAAGCACTGGATGAGAATAGACTTCGCGCTTTGCACAACTTGGAGAGGCATCAGAACAGGATGGCTCGAGCTTTCAATAAGAAGGTTCGCCTCCGCTCCTTCCAGCAGGGTGATCTAGTGCTAGCCCTAAGAGCACCGATGATCCCCGGAAGGAAGCCGCCCAAGTTGGAGCCCAAGTGGGAGGGACCTTTTGTTGTCCACAAGGTCTATCCCAATGGCGCGTACTCCCTAGCGACTATGGATGGTGAGCGTGTCACTCCTCCCACCAACGCTAGGTTCCTCAAGCAGTATTTTGCCTGAGCACCTCGTCCCACACGACGTTAAACTGCAGTCGTCCGAGCTACAAGACGTTAAACTGTTTAGCATACGTCCAACATGACGATAAACTGTGCCTCGTCCAAGCTGCACGACGTTAAACTACCTTGCGTATCGTCCGAGCTACAAGACGTTAAACTGTTCAGCATACGTCCAACATGACGTTAAACTGTACCACGTCCGCGCTGTAAGACGTTAAACTGCCAAGCATCATCGTCCTGCATGAGGTTAAACTGCACTTCAAGAACTACGTGTGGCTTGATTCCCATCCTTATGGGATACGTAGGAACGCCCGGATGTTTGAAACTTCGGGTCCAGCCCCCCACCTCTTGAAGATTCCCCCTCCTCTGGGGAGTCCGCCGCCTTCGGGTCACCCTCAAGGCGTGTCCCTCGACCCCTTGTAGTGGTCGACCGGTGTCAAGAGTACTCTGGTTTATTTCCAGGAGCGTCAGGTTCTGCTTGGTCGGGTTCCCTCCACCTTTCAGGCTTCATGCTCCATTTCATTCGGACCCATCGCTTAAGCCCTGGGTGGGATCCCCGTTAGCGGTTCGGATACAATGCCCCAGTGCTCTCCCACCGACTCGGGCTGGTGCCCCCAAGGGCATTGGGCAGCAAGTCGATATGAATCCTACGCTCGAGCGGTTGATGCTCGTTTGCTGCCTCATTCCATCAACGGTTAGTGCGATATTGATGCTGCTTTTCCGCTACGGTCGGCAGTACTCTCATATCGTCACGCCGGTGCTCCCAGTCCTCGAGTGAATGGCCGCATGATTCACAATCTCTCCACTTCCCATTCTGACCAGGCAAAATCTCGACGCTCTTGACACTATCCCTCAGTGCATCTTTGCATATCCAGGGGATAGGACCACGAAGTGGCGTGCGTGAGGTTCTTATGGTCCGAGCTCTACGACTTTAAACTAAGATCTCTTTCTCTCATCATCCTGCATGACGTTAAACTGCACTTCAAGAACTACGTGCGGCTTGATTCCCATCCTTATGGGATACGCAGGACCGCCTGGACATTCATGTTTCAGGCCCAGCCCCATCCTTTGGGAATTTTCATCCCATCTCGGGACCTCGGCCCAGTTGCCTCTGGGTATGCGGCGTATGGTGTGAACGCAGGCTATGCCCTCATTCACGTCGGTTTGCTCGTCACGCTGTACGCCCCCCACGTTTGGGGATGCCTTCTGCTCCCCCCTTCTTTCTATCATCGTCCTGCATGACGTTAAACTGCACTTCAAGAACTACGTACGGCTTGATTCCCATCCTTATGGGATACGTAGGACCGCCTGAACATTCATGTTTCAGGCCCAGCCCCATTTCCCGGGAATCTCTATCCCGCATTGGGCCTCTGGCCCAAGTTCCCCTCCTTTTTGTGCGAGGCGTATGATGTGAGCGGGGGATTATGTCCCCATTCACGTTGGTCTACTGGCCGCGCTGTACGCCTCCCCCGTGTGTGGGACTACCTCACACCCATCATCGTCCTGCATGACGTTAAACTGCACTTCAAGAACTACGTGTGGCTTGATTCCCATCCTTATGGGATACGTAGGACGGCCTGGACGCTTGTGTTTCAGGTCCAGCCCCGTCTCCTGGTTGATCACGGGGATCTGCCCTCTTTCGGTTGCTCTCAAGATGAGTCCTCCGACCCTTTCCGGTGACCTGTTAACATGTTTGGGGTACTTCGGTCTATGACTCGTGGTGTCAGATTCAATCCCGACAAGTCCTGTGTTGTTTGTCGGGCCTCGCACTTCCTCTTGTTTGAGCCTTCACTCAAAGGGATCCTCGTTAGCGGTTTGGGTACGATGCCTCAGTGCTCTCCTACCGCTCCGGGCGGGTCCTGGGCCGCAAATCGATATGAATCCTGCGCTTGAGCGGTTGATGCTCGTTTGCTTGCCTCATTCTAGGCTGACGCGATCGGATGTTGTGTTGCAAACATGGTCAGCAACATCCTTGATCGCCATGTCGGCTCTTTCAGGCTCCGAACATTGGTTGCGCAGTCCTCATCACACTCCGCCTTTGTGCGTTGTAGTGGAACCTCGACACTCTCTTCATACTGACCTTCAGTACACCTCTACATGTTCGGCAGGCCAACCAGGGTAATGGTGTCTTTTGAGGCTCCCACGATCTGAGCACCAAGGATATATGCGGATGTCCTCCCTAAGGGCCATGCGTAGCTGGACCCTCGTCCCCATAAGGAGGAAGGAGTCGCCCGAGCAATCGCGTTCTGGGCC
Source organism: Viscum album (assembly GCA_963277665.1). Classification (NCBI taxonomy): domain Eukaryota; kingdom Viridiplantae; phylum Streptophyta; class Magnoliopsida; order Santalales; family Viscaceae; genus Viscum; species Viscum album. The sequence continues at coordinate 695,230,654 of OY728164.1, forward strand.
CAGCATAGCTGGAGGCTAGCATCTCTGCCCCTCAGGTGATGGACATACGCAGACCCCTATCCCGGGAACCTTCTCCTAGAATCGTGCGTGACCGTAGGGCTGGGGTATGTCCCCACCTCCGCTGGGTCCGCCGTATCCCCTTCTTCGCAAGAACTACGTGTGGCTTGATTCTCATCCTTATGGGATACGTAGGAACGCCCGGATGTTTGAAACTTCGGGTCCAGCCCCCCACCTCTTAAAGATTCCCCCTTCTCTGGGGAGTCCGCCGCCTTCGGGTCACCCTCAAGGCGTGTCCCTCGACCCCTTGCAGTGGTCCACCGGTGTCAAGAGTACTCTGGTTTATTTCAAGGAGAGTCAGGTTCAGCTTGGTCAGGTTCCTTCCACTTTTCAGGCTTCGTGCTCCATTTCATTCGGACCCATCACCTACGCCCTGGGTGGGACCCCCGTGAGCGGTTCGGATACAATGCCCCAGTGCTCTCCCACCGACTCGGGCTAGTGCCCCCAAGGGCTTTGGGCAGCAAGTCGATATGAATCCTGCGCTCGAGCGGTCGATGCTCGTTTGCTGCCTCATTCCATCAACGGTCAGTGCGATATTGATGCTGCTTTTCCACCATGGTCGGCAGTATTCTCATATCGTCACGCCGGTGCTCCCAGTCCTCGAGTGAATGGCCGCATGAATCACATTTTACACCTCCCATTCTGACCAGGCGAAACCTCGATACTCTTGACACTATCCCTCAGTGCATCTTCGCATATCCAGGGGATAGGACCACGATGTGGCGTGCTTTGAGGTCCTTTATGGTCCGAGCTCTAAGACCTTAAACTAAGATCTCTACCCTTATGGTCCGAGCTCTAAGACCTTAAACTAAGATCTCTACCCTTATGGTCCGAGCTCTAAGACCTTAAACTAAGATCTCCCTAAATGGGGTTCTACGTCCTGCATGACGTTAAACTGCACCTTCAAAACTACGTATGGCTTGATCTCCAGCCTGATGGAGTACGTAGGAACGCCCGGGCATTTCGGCTCGGGTCCAGCCTCAGGGATCGCCAAGTCCCGCCCCTCCTCGTCGCCGGCCGTCTGGCCTGACTTCGGGTAGAGTGGTGCAGTTGTGATATTCTCCCCGATTCAGCTCGGGATGCCCCATCACGATGATGGGAAGCAACAGTTTCCTCGTCGAAGAGGTTCTGTCTGAGAATTGGGGTGATTCACGGCCAGATTAGTGCATCCGCCTAATACGCTTTCCCCACGGTGGTGCAATTTTGGGAGCGTTGGATTCTGTCCGAACAAATCATCACTTCGCCCCACGCTTCGCATGCTCCTTTGACCCGGATTTCCACCCTTGTGTCTGAAGGAACCCCCAAAGCGGTATTCATGATGACATATGGTCCGCCTCCTGCAATATGAATGATGACCTTCGGTCCTTCTCTTGCAGTTGTTATGGTCGATCCACTGTCCGCCTACCGTCTTGGGCATTTCCTGGAAGACTGACCGTCGTGGATTTCTGAGGTCGGGACACGCGATTCACCCTTTCTCATTTCCCTATGTTCGGATAAAATCTCAACGCCCCTAGCGTTGTCCCGCTCGTGTGTTGGAACAAGTTGGGGGAGGATACATTGATTAGGTCTGAGGTCTCCCTTCCTAGGAATGATCTCCCTCTTTTCTTTAGAAATCCAGGCCCAATTACGGATGCCTGAAGCTTGGTTAACACTCCCGCGAGACAATTTGTGGTTGAGTATGTTAAGCCAAAAGACGCAGATAAATACATTGATTCATACAAATGGATCGAAATATTGAGTAGCGGAAGTAAATGTTCTGGGAGGGGAAAAAACAAAGCCCCTAAGGATTAGCGTGCTGGATAAGTCTTTCTAATGCCGCTACCCTTTGGCTGGCGGCCTCCAGGGCTGCTTCTCGTTCTCTGCGTGCCCTCTCCTCATTGGCGGTCGCAGCACGCAGTTCGTCGATCCTGGCCTGCGCACGCTCCCGCTCGACTTGAAGTGTGACCATCTGCTGGCCCGCCTCCGTCAGCTGTACCTGAGCATCGATCAGTTGGGCCGATAGTTGCTCCACAAGCTCATCACACGCTGCGACGAAGGCCTCCTTCTCTGCCGCCTGCCCTTCGAGGCGCCGGACTTCCTGCTCTGCCACGAGGAGCGCCCGCGTGCTCTCCGACATGTCCCGACCTTGTGCGACGTCGGCACGCCGGCGGCTCTCGCGCATCTTTTCGGCCATGAAATCACGGACCGTCAGATGGAGGCGTTGAGCATCAGCTCCCCCGGCACACAGGAAGCGCAGCCAGGTTTGAAGTGATCCCATGCGCCCCAGCCACTCCGATGGGTCTCGCTTGAGGAAGCGTTGGATGCACTTCCACCCCCTGCGCCACGTTATCCGGCTCTCCTCGACCGCCTCCGCGTCCGAGTCGTCCATCTCCTCGGGGTCGGCAGACCGGTAGGCAGGGAAGGCAGCCAGCAGGTCTGCTGCAGGGTCCGCCCATGGGATGCCCTCGTGGGGGATAGGTTCCCCAACACCTGGGTGACCTTCTTCTCTCGCCCCTGCGGCACTGGCACCCTCGTCAGCCCCCGATCTCTCTCCGGTGTCAGCACCGCTGGCGTCCGTAGCCCCCTGATCAGCAGTTGATGGGGCCGGCTCGGTTTGGGAAGTCTGTTCCGGAGCGGGCGGCATGTCTGCCACCGGTCCACTCGTGGATGGCCCGGGTTCGGCACCCCGACGAGCCTCCAGGGTTAAGATCACTGCGCAAGGCATGCCGTGGTTAGTCACGGATCGTCAATGGCAAGCACCAGCAGTAAAGTAGGGAGACTTACGGGAGTTCAGAGCGTCCTCTTCCGCTATCCCGGCCGCCGCAGGAACAGTTGCAGCAGGGGACCCTTCCACACTTGTCAGTTCAACGATAGGTGTCTAGCCCCCGCCTTGTCCTGCTGGCGCCCCTCCTACTCCCGCTGAGGACGCCTGGCCAATATCCGTGCACTCCTGAGAAAGGTGGAGAAATGGGTTAGAAGCTGCATAAGAGAATGGATGAAGCAGGTTGAGTAGGGATAGAAGCGGACCTCGAGGAGCTCAGTGACATCGACATTGTCGGAGTCGGCCACCTCGCCGCTCTCCCGCGGACTCCCCGGATGAGACCTTCCCTCCGAGCCTTCATCCTCCCCCGTCTCCTCCTTCTCCTTGGAGTCGTTGCTACTGTCGTCTTCCCCCGACGGCATCCGTTCTGGAGGAGGCTCTAGACCGAGCATCACCTTCACCAGAAGGGATGGCTCCGCACGCTGACCACGTTGGCGCGCGTACTCGTCCATTGCCGTCAGATATGCATACTGCCGGTTGAAGTCCACCCTGTCGGTGATCTGGAGGCGCCCGACCTCTGGCAGATAGATTCCTTCTCTGAGTATCTTTCGCCAGATGACGTCGGTCCCCAGTGACTGCCGCAGGGTCATCCAGGCCGACCACAGCGCCGGGAAGACCGCATCGTGGGAGGGTTCGAGCAGACGCCTCACCTGCTTCCCGGGCCGCTCCCCGACCGCCGCATGTGCCCCCTCTCTGGGCGCCGAGGTCGTAGCGGCAGCCTGTGATGTGCCCGCCGCCGAAGTCCCTGCTCGCGCCGGCTCTGCTGCTTGGTGCGCCTCCGTTCTCCCCCGTGTGGCGGCGCCTCGCCTCCTCCCTTGACGCCCGGTCTCCGCACGGGTGACCTCGAGCCGCCGAACTGGCTTCCGTAGAAGCCCCTCAGGGTACGCGATGGCCCAGTGTTCGGCGTACTCAGTTGCCAAGCCTGCGTCAACCCCGGTAGGAGGAAGAGTGATGACGTCGCCAGAGCCGAAGGCGACGAACATCAGCCACATCTGGCAAAGGACGCAAGGGTTCGTCTCCTCCCGGACAGCAGTGAATACCCTCTTCGGCATCCGTTGAAGGCACCCGAACTGCCTGGCGAACCGGGTCGGCACGTAAGGCTCGCAGATCACCTTCCCGTCGATCCGAGCCACGAGCACCCCGCCCCGCATGTTCAGGAAGTATTCATGCTGCTCCAGCGGGCCCTGTCCATTGTCGATCATCTGGCCGACGGGAGTGGGGAACAGGCTGAAGTTGAAATTGGCATGGTTGCCAATCCGAACCCTCATGCCCTCCTCACTTAGGGTCATCGGAGCGACCCCCGCAATGTTCAGCAGGGAGGGTCGCAGGCCGTTTCCCGGAGGAATGATGGCGTTCGGGAACGTATACCCACCAAGGTGAGCAGCCACCCAGCCGTGGAAGAACTGAAAGGGCCCACAGATCCTTCGTGGTGACCCCCCTCGTGAGATGCGTCCCAGAATGGCATACAGCCTCGCCAGTACTGGGACCCCGAGGTTGTATCTCTTATTGGCAGCCATGGCGCCCGCCATCGCCAGTGTCGCCGGGCGGACGCCCATCCTCGCATCCCGCACTGGCAGGAGCCACCCGCTCAGAAAGGCGGCCAGGAATGCCGCGTACCGGACATTTGGGTCCCGGGCCTCGATGACGCGATACCCCCATGAGCGGTAGTCGCCCGTCTCCAGGACCCGCCAGTATGACCCGTTCCGGCTCCTCTGAGCCGCGGTCGGGCACCGCTTCCCCCTGCCTGGCATCTTGACTGCCGGGTCATGCTCCAGGAACTGGCCGAACCACTCCTTGTAGGCTATGTCCTTCTGGAAGTCCTTGACCCCGAGCCGCTCCGTAGCCAGGTCCAGCAGATGCCATGTCAGGATGGGAGTCCGTGACCTGTCACCCCAGGTGTTCCTCGGAGGCAGGAACTCATCGTACTGGTAACCCTCCAGCGGGATACCTCCGATGCAGTGGATGTCCCAGAGACTGATACCGACCTCCCCATGGTGAAGATGGAAGGTGTTGGTATCCGGGAACCAGCGGGTGAACAGCTCCGGCCCGAGCTCAGACTGCTGGTAGAAGTGGAACTGCAACGTCCACACCGCCTCAAACATGCCGATGTACCGCAGCTCCTCTGCGAAGCGATCACAAGTGTGGCGTACCCAGAACGCCCAGGCCCATTCGCTGGTGAAATTGCCCCCAGACCGCAAATCCCAGTCCTTCAGCCAGCCCTTGGTGTCGTCAGTGACACTCTGGCGATATGTGCTCGAGTAGAGGGCTGGAGAATTCTCCGCAGTAGGCTCACCCCCGTCAATGGTTCGCGTCCTCGGGTTCAGGACGTAGACGTCCAAGTGCCTGGTCTCCCTGGCCGGATGCCCATTGTTGGTGATGTTATAGCGGGGAAGCTCGTCCTCCCGAGTCACCCAGGTCCGCGGCGCATCAACCTCGAACCCTGGCACTGGAACCTCATCCAGGAGGCCAAAGTTCCAGAGCGGCAGGTTGTCCGACAGTGGATATGTCTTCTGAGCCGGCGTCAGCAAGTCGAACAAGGATTGATTGTTGGAAACAATCTCCTTGGCTCCGTAAACCTCCTCGTTCGTCGCCATCTCAGCCCTGCGAGTGGCGGCATCCCCCTCATTTCCTTGATTCGCGGCCATCTCAGAAGTTCCGGGGGTCGTGCGGGTTAAGGGATGAAGCGTGCGGAATCGGACGAGGCTGGTGGAAAAGTTTGAGAGTTGGCGCGCAATCCAAGTGGACGGCGCGCAATCGGGAAGTCCTTCGCGTAAAACTCCGGGTTTTCGCGTAAAGACAGAGCGAAATCCGGACGGTTTTGCGCGACGAGCGGGAGAATTCCGCGCCGGAAAAGGCGATTTCGCGCACGAGAGCGAAGAGGCTTATCGCGCGGAAGGCCAATGTACGGCACGGAGGGACCCAGTGCCCCTATTTATAGGCGAGGCCGGGGTCCGCGCTGCGCGGAAAGAGGTTTGCGCGACCGCGGCGGCGCATTGCGCGCCCGGCGCCCCTTTTTGCGCGCCACAGTCCCGCGCCGCCCAGGACTTCGGCATTCCGGCGTCTCCCTCGGAACCCGATCGTTGCGACCTCTCGCCGATCAGATTCCGAGGGGGGGCTTTTGTAGACGCCGGAAAAGTCCGTTGTTCCCAAACGAAGCTCCGGATGCGGAAAGCGAGGTCATAATTGGAGTCGGAAGAATATTTCGGAGGGCCCGGAGGCCTTGCGCGGAATTTCAGAGGCCTGCGCGCAAAGGTGATGATCCGCGCGCAAAACCCCCGGGATGCGCGCAATGTGCAGGTCCGGCGCGCATTTTTGCGCGCCGCTGGCCCGCGCAACTCCCTTGCGCGCCGTGCCCGACTCCGCGCCCGCGAGGAGAATTTCGCGCTCGCGCCTTGGATTCCGCGCCCGGGGTTGCCTATAAATACAAGGCGACCCCCAACGTTTCAAAGGTTGCTGGAAGTCAAACGGTCTCTCGTGCGCGTAATTCAACCCCTTCCGCGCGCAATGTCGAACTCCAGGTAACCTCATTTCTTTCGCGCAAGAAAGCCTCGGGGTCCGCCTTCGCGCGCAATCCCCCCTGGCTCCTTTCCTTTGAATAAACACTCACCCTAAGGCCTTCGCGCGCAAAAGAAGCCTCTTGCGCGCAATTGCCCCAGGGTGCGCGCAATCCGGCCCGATTGCGCGCACCCCCCTTCTTTCAAGTGGCCATTCATTAAAGAATGAGCCGTTGCCCCCACGCGCTATCCGAAGCCCGGTGCGCGCAATCTCAATCATCCGCGCGCAAGGCGCTGGCCCATTTGCACGCCAGCCCGCCCGTTTGCGCGCCGACCCGCGAAATTGCGCGCAAAGCTCCTCTTTTGCGCGCAAACCGCCAGGGTCGCCCCCTTTGACCTCCTGAGGGTACCCGCCTGCATGGCGCCCGATGATCTTCATCGCAGGTGCCCGCACTATACGTTGTCTTCCCGTGCGGCCCTCCAGGCCTGCGCGAAGTGACACGGACCCATCGGCGGCAAAACATACGTCATGCACGACGTTAAACTGCAATCGTCCAAGCTACAAGACGTTAAACTGTTCAGCATACGTCCGAGCTACAAGACGTTAAACTGTACAGCATTCGTCCCGCATGACGTTAAACTGCACATTCGTCCAACATGACGTTAAACTGTGCCACGTCCATGCGACAAGACATTAAACTGCCAAGCACCTTCGTCCAACATGACGTTAAACTGTGCTTCGTCCAACATGACGTTAAACTGTGACTCGTCCTCAACACACGACGTTAAACTGTACTTCGTCCGGCAAGACGTTAAACCGTCCGCCTCGTCCTCAACACACGACGTTAAACTGTACTTCGTCCGGTAAGACGTTAAACCGTCCGCTTCACCCGATCCCGTGCCTCGCACGCAGGGTCCCCCTCCCGGTTTGGGTGTGGCCCCCACCCGCTCGTCTCTGCAGGGATGTCGGGATTGGAGTGGCCTTCGCCCCCGGGGGTAGATTGTTACCGAATGAACTACGTGGACTTTGATCCCTGTCTTCTAAACAGGGTACGTAGGAAGCCTCCCTGAGGTTCAAGCCCACCACCTGGTCGTCCCGGTCGTATTCACGTCGGTTCGTCCATCAGTGGACCCTTCCTGGGTTCATGCTTGCGTCGATTCACATATGAGTCCGCCCCTGTGGGAGACTGCACGCGTGTATCTCCATCGTGCTTCCCCACTGCCCCTTTTCTCTATTTTCGTCCAGCATGACGTGAAACTGTGATCCACCCGGCCATTCCATCCCCCTCTGTGCGAGGTGGTTCGGTTCAATCCTCCGCCCGGCAGCCTCGATTTCCCCGTGAGTCGGCTCGCCAACGTCCAGCATGACGTTAAACTGTATATTCGAACTATGCTAACTTTGATCCGCGCTAACGCGCGGTACGTAGGAAGCCTCCACGAGGTTCAAGCTCTTCACTCCATCACCCATCCTGACCCTTACCCAGGCCGCCACATCCCGGTGGGGTCATGCCACTTCACTCTACTCCACTTCACTCGGGAAGCCGCCCATGTGCTGGCCCCAGCGTCGGAGGTTCCCCGTAAGGGGTTCTGTCATCTGATCCACTCCTTGTGTTGATCAGTCCGATGCCGTCCCCGCTGGACGTTAAACTCGCGGCATACCCCGTGTTAAACATGGGAAGCTGAGGAAAACCTCAGGTGACGCAGTTCCCCGCACCCAGTGCGGGATGCCTCGGGCCATCATGCCTTCGAGAAGCCCTATTAGGGACGGAAGACTGATATGCAGAGCCGCAGTGTTAAGACACGCCCCCAACACCCAGAGACACCCGGTCTCCTCACCGCAGGTTGCTGCCCCGACCAGACTCCTTGGAGCGTCCGGGCGGAAGCAGCGTAATTAACCGGTGTCCATGAAGATATGGCGCCGGGAACGAGATTCACGAGCATGTATTAAATCTATGAGGGAGACCCGGATTAGGCGACGAGTTCCGAGGAGACGTCCAAGGAAGGAGGAGCCGACATCCCATCATCCCGGTTTCGATCAAGGAGCAGACGCCCCTGAATAAGGGACGGATGCCGCCCGCCTTTGGAAAGCGGGACTGCGGGACCACAAGCCGCGCGCGCCCATCCCCTCGGGTCGACGGGTGCACGCGCGAACGCGTCCTGGCGGAACAGCGCCGGAACAGAAACCCGACGCACATCCGCACCGAAACAATAGTTTAACCTCAAGTTTATCTCATTCCTTTCATTTTCCATCATATCATAGAGTAACCCATAATTACCTAAAAAGTTAGGATCATATAAACCCTAATGGTTACCTTAATAATTATTACCTGAATTTCCACATCAAGTTGTCCATCTCGTACATGATGCATTAGAGAACTCTCCAAGGTTGAAGTGGTTGATAATGAATCCTTGATAGTTGGTTTAAAACAGCCATGAGATTCCTCATTGATTCCTCCATTTTATCTAGTATCTTAATCAGAGAACCATCACAGTTTCCTTCAAACCAATTGTCACTTTGGTGCCTGCTAGATCCATCCATTCACTAAAAACAGAAATTTCAGTGTGAGTATATCAACAAAATCATCATGTACTAATGAAGAAGGTAAACACTAAGATACACTTACTCATTCACTTTATCTAAAACTAGGACTCTTTCTGAAATCCTAACCATTATGGTAATGTCACTTATGCTTAAAGAATAACCTAACCTCTAAAGTTATCTAAACCGACCTTTGATACCAACTATAAGGCCCCAGCCTTAAACCTTACTTAATCTTGAGTTATTACAAGATTACACATTGAGGATCTTTTCAGGTTTAGAGTTTTAGAGAATTAGATCATGAAACTTGCATTACATTCCACATTTAAACAAAGTGGTTACATAAAAGATAGTATTCATTCTTCCCATCAACGGGAACATATTTGAAATATAACACGGATTCTTTCTTGACACATCCTTGACACTATCATCACATCATGAACCTTTCCCTTGACCTGTGAAAAACATTTCAAAAACTTGGGATGAGCATAAAAAGCTCAGTAAGAGTTATAAAAATATGGAAAGGAAACATGAGTTCATATATACATAAGAATGAAATCATACTTTACCCATAAAACAAAGGCACTTTAACATACCTCATCAAACCATGAATAAATCATAGAAATCATAAGACATAAAGGTAACTTGAGGCATTCATAACATTCTTACGTAGGGAGTAACCCTCTTGGTTACGTTTGGAATACCCATCACAGTATATTCCCTAAAATCTCTTCGGAGAAACCTTAACGTTTCACCCCTTCGCGTTACCCAATGCATTGGAGAGCTATATCGGGCTCACCCGCCCTTAGTTTATCACGGAACCACCCGTTATTCATAACAATGCCGAAGAACCATAACATAATCGTATCACATAAACATGAATAAAGGAAACATAACATTTCCACATTTCAATCACAATATAACATTTTAGGATATTGAAATAATGAATCCATTCAAAAAGAAACCATTTCCAAAACCATTTAAAACATTTAATAAAGAGATTTTTGAATCAAAGTGTCCCATACCACCTTGAAGCTTTTAACATTTTAAACCATTAATATCCATATAAATAAATCCTTAAAACCATTTTGAAAACATGGATATTAATAAGAACAAATAATTAAAACATTTAAAACGATATTTTGGTTAAAGGGGTTTTACCAAAATTAGAGACACTTGAATACAATAATCGAGGAATAACATTTAGTCAGAATTTTACAATATCATGAGAATAAAAGGATTCATGATATAATACTCCAAAGGACAGTATATACACCATATAAGAGTGAATTGGTGCATAACAACAATGAGCCCTCAATAGAAATGTCAAATGTGATGAAATCCCTTATAAAGAAGGTATCGATAAATTAAGGACAAATAAATCTCAAGAAATATGTGTGACAAATATATATACACCCAATATAAGTGGATATTAAGTGTAAAACAATAAAAGGTCATTCACACATATTCAATGGATGACATATTCAATGACTACAAGTTGAACCCAAAGAAATCGAAATTGGGTTAAAAAGTTCCCTTGACAGCCTAACGGCATCACATCAAAATGAGTTGATGAGAGATAAAAAGTGTATCTCATCACTTGGACATAAAATTTACATCAATAAGGATGTATGAGAACATATCCCAACATAAGAATATGTAAATTAAAAGACCCAATAAAAGAAGTCTTTTAAAAAAGAGGAGGGTGAAAGGTTCCCTTACCGACTTGGGTATCTTTCAAAACATACACCCCATGAAAGAAAGACAATAGGTCATTGATGTAAATACTCATAAACGAAAGTATATTACACAAAGAGTAGAATAATGGGCAGTACATACACCACTCAATGGAATTTGTGGCAAATGTAGCATAATTCTCACGGGAATAAAAGTGAGATGAAAAATCCCTCACGAAAACTCGGCAGCCTAACGGCGCCACATAAAACTTCCGAATATGGATTGATGAGATCAAATAGGGTATCTCATCACATTAAAATATAATGTACAGCAAGAGGAATATAAAAGAACATCCACCAACATTAAAAATAGGAGCTTAAAAGAAGTGACATAAAGGAGAGTACTTAAAAAGAAAGAGAGAAGTTAGATCTCTTACGAAAGTTCGGCAGCCTAACGGCGCCAATCAAAACTTCCAAAATGGATTGATGAGAGAGAATAGGGTCTCTCATCACATGAACATAAAAATTACAGTAGGATTCATATAAAAGAACATCCCAATAACAAGAAATATGAGCTTTAAAAGGAATGACATAAAAGTGTATACTTAAAAAGAAAGAGAGGAGTAGGATCCCTTACCTCGGGTCCGACTTGACTCGATCGTTCTTTAATCTCCTGAATAATAAACTTGAGTTAATTTCTAATTCCTTAAGAACCATTTTTCAAGTTCATTATTACTTTTATACCACTTATTACCATGTCACAAACATTATGTAATCATTTAAGTTAATAATATTTGTTTTTCCGATATTTGGTTCTTAAGTCGAAAGTGGTCTTCTTACAATTACATGTTGTTCGTGTGGCCAAATGTTTATTATATCCAGAATTTTATTCATTATTTAGATATCATATATGTCATATATATCCAGTACATTCATGCATTTATAACATTACATAATCATTTAGAGGTAAGAAATGAAATTCACCGTTCATGGAGACGGTAAGCCGTACGTACGCATGAACGCTACTTTCATTTCTATTTCGTATTTTATAGAATGGAATAATAATGATATAAATGTATATTATAATTACAGTATAATATCATATATAATATCATATTTCCATCCTTTATACATCCCACATATGGTATTTAACGAATCAAATAACTTTGAGGGGGCGGTAGTCCGCACTTCCTTAAATGAAGATATCGCGTATACCCATAATGGAAGCCATAAAGGTAAGGCAAAAATGAAAAATACAGAAGCATAAATAAAACATAAACATATTATATATCTTATATAAAAATAGTGACATCATAATGGCCACCTTTGAAGGTGTTAAATGAGTATTGAACAATCATCGTTTCGGGAGGCAGAATTTCACCATCCACGGAAACCGTATGTTCTTTAACCATTTGATGTAGTTGTGTGAGAGTGTAGCTCGAATAAATCTTATAACAACATCCTAGTATATTTAAGATACTGGTGTTGTTACAAAAGAAGTAAATAAAAAGAGTTTAGGGGGTTGGAGAAGCAAAATAAAACAAATGAACATGATAGAAAGAATTACCTTTAAAAGTGTAACTCCTTTTGATTTAAGCCTAAAGGCTTCCTTTGAAAGGATTCTGCCCAAAGGGAGTCCTCTAGGATGAGGAGAGGGATGTGGAGAGAGTAAATGGGCAGGGGTTGGCCGAGCCAAAGGCTTGAGGAGTGTGTTAAATGAGGTAGAGGTGGGGGCCTTTTATAAGAGGAGAGGAGGGGTACTTTTGGAAAGTAAAGAAATATTACTTTATTTGAAAATGTTTTTATGTTTTAAAAGGTCCCAAATTGATATAATTCGTGGATAAGGTGATACGGCTTCGAAATCCACTCATACAATAAGTTTTGGACATGTTTAGTTCATAGATTTTACATTATCTTTCCATTTTATTTAAATCGTCAAATAATGATGTCATCGCTGCATCATTATTATGTCATAAATAATTTATTTTATTTAATGTCTAAAAATTATAAACAAATTACTATATTGTAGGAAATCTTTTTATCTTTCCAATGACTATTTATAATCAAAATTCGGACTTGTGTAACCCCACTTAAAAATTGTATTAGTAAAACATATCATGTTTGTGTCAATTTTACTTTTACATTAAATAAAATGTTATTTATGTCATTTCCCAACCAAAGTGGATCCATGGGGTCCCCAAGTTGAGCCATGGCTTTTCTTGGTCGGTCATGACACAACCAATAAGGTTGGGACATGTGTCTAGGTCATTTCATATCATTAAAGCATTATTTATACCTTAAACTACACTAATTACCACTAATCACGATTAAAAACTTAACAAGTTACTATTCACAAAAAATTATTTTAATCTCATTGAACCACATTTTACTTTCTAATGACAACCATGTATGTCAGATTTTCAAAATTCAATACACATTAGTGGTAAACTTTCATTTAACTGAAAAATCAGTTTGCTTGATTACCACTTAGTGTTTTCACTATTCATCAAAAATTGAAGTTTTTCAGAAAATTACAAAAAATTCACCCTAAGCTATATTTGATATTCTAAATTCAAAAATGAAGTCCTTTTTACAAAATTCAAAAAATATAAGTCACACTAATTAATTTAATAATTAATTCCCGCTGTCATGACAAATAGCGTGTTTTATGAAACAATAAGTATCAAAAGATTGACACTAGTTTAAGTCTGATTTCAAAGTGAAATTGATTCCAACGACCACTATTGGATTTAATGGTAAAAATATTTTCTAATTTCACTTTAAAACCAATTCAAAATATAATCTAATCATATAAATAAATTAGATTAAAAAGTGGTTTTGAATTAAAATACAACATTTTACACTATTCATTAAAAAAAATGACCTTTATCGGAAAGATACCAAAAATTTACACAAAGTAAATTTTGATGTCCCGATTCTTAATAAAAGTTTTATTTGGTCCAAAAGAATGTTTAAGAGTGAACAAAACTATATTTAATGATGGTTCGCCATCAAAAGGCGATAAGTGAACCTTTAGTGAAAACTAGGGCATATATGCCTAAAATTGAATTCTTTCCGTATTTTAAGCCTCTATCCTTTATTGGATAAATGTAAAAACATTTAAAAACATATATAATCATATTTTAGTTATTTCTATCCATTCCTGCCATTACAACGGCTACATGTTAACTACCATTTAAAATAATATTATTTTATTATTAGAGTGCAACGTAAGATTCCCAAGAGACTCGTTGTTGCGTGTTGGGTACGCCACCGAGCATTGCATCCCCTTTAAAGTCATATTAATATTTTATTCACAAATATGGATAAATATTAAAATGTCATATTCTTTATTTACCTGGGGTGTTACAATGTCAGAACAGAAACGTTAATGAAACTAAAATCATCTTATACATTGTCTAATGAATACTGCTTATTATTTTGTCAATGGATTGCATATTTGAGGCTTCCATATGGATGTGCTTCTAATTTTGGTAGATGTGTAAATAATGGTCATATCACCGGATTAAAAAGTCATGATTGTCATGTTATAATGGAAAGAATTCTACCCATTGGATTAAGAGGTCTGTTGAATTATGTGATATGGGATTCTATAACAGACGTATCATATTTTTTTCGGGACATTTGTGCGGTGAAAACAGATTACGATGCTCTATGAAAACTTGAAGAAGATGTTGTTGTAATTATATGTAAACTGGAAAAAATATTCCCGCCGTCTTTCTTCGACTCAATGGAATATTTGATATTACATTTTCCATACGAAGAAAAATATGGAGGTCCGATACAATTTCGATGGATGTACCCATTCAAATGATAAATGCAGAAATTGAAAAAAAAAGTATGTAACAATGGATATTTTGAAGGATCTATTGCTAAAGCTTATTTGCAAGAGGAGATATCTTTGTTCTACTCCCACTATTTTGAATCTGAGTATACTTCAAAACATAACCACATGAGATGGAACGAGGGGAATATTGATGAAATTGACAATCAATTATCTATTTTTAACCAGTCAGAGCTTGGTTTTGGTGGAGTTCATGAAAGATGGATTTCAGATGATGAACATCACAGAGTTCATACATATGTTCTACTCAACTGTGAAGTGATGACATCCTTTTTACTGCAAGTGCTTCTATTAATTATTCTATTATTTATGTTACAATAAATAACATGGGTTTTTATAGATTGTATGATAATCATATCAAGAAACAACTTCCACAATTTACAGCAGCTGCTCTTGAAGAATGCAGAAAAAAATTTCTCAGTGGTTTCAAATACTGGTAACAAATTTTTTTCATAATTTAACATCTACTTCAATTTATAGTTTACCATATTGATAATTATTTCAACAAAATTTAGGTGTCTTGACATGCTGATAAAATTGAAAAATGACTCTGTATATTGAGTAACCCACCATCCAAAATGGTGAAATCTTATAATGCATATGTGGTGAATCGTTTTCAATTTCAGACACATGCATATGGGGAATCAAAAAAAATGAACAGTGGAGTTTTCTTTAGAGGATCTCATCATATAGAAAATGAAGTTGACTTTTATGGCATACTTGATGAAATCATTGAACTCTGTTATCTAGGACACCATTACATAACAATGTTCAAATGTCAGTGGTTGGATACTGAGAGAGGCGTGCATGTTCATCCGACTCATGGAATAATCGATATTAAATGTAAACTTTTTCTTGTAGTAAATGAACCATTCTTACTAGGTCAATAGGCACATCAAGTTTATTATGCAAAGTACTGTGCTACGCCAAGTTACTTGACTGATTGGTGGAGCATAATAAAAATGGAAATTCGAGACAATCAGTTTAGTCAAAGTGAATGTGCTTTCATTAAAGTGTAAGGAATTGAAGTTTTTCAAGAGAGTACTCAAAATAAATCTTTGTTACAAAGATACATGAGTATAGATGATGAAACCCCTCAATTAATAGTTAGTGATGATGATGATGATGGTAATGAAGTCACAAATAAATTTGAAATGGTAAGAGATGAAGCAACTAGAACTCAAATGGATATCGATGATATTGAGGAGGAATTTAGGGCTTTTTTGTTCAGATTTTCATGTTTAGTTGGTAGATTTAAGACGCCCTAATGTCAAAATAATTAACCATAAACATTAAAACCTAAACTCTATCCGTTAAATCTACCAACTAATCCAGAAAAGCTAAAAAAATCCTAAAACCTAGTCCGGATTACATTGACAGATATGAAGATGATGATGAAGCTGAACATTGATACAATTCAATGGTAGTTATATATATTCATAACTAATATATATGTATATATAATAATAATTATCAATTATTCGTTAACAAAATTCATTTTCTGTTTCAGATGGATCAGGGCACATTTCCTGAGTTGGCGGATGGTGACCTCTCTTTCGATGCGGACGAGTTGCTAGAACCTGACCCTCAGCCTGAAGGCGCTTCAGTGGGTATGCAGAGGGGGGGGGGGGTGGTCTTGCATGACTGATGATTCCTGACCCCATCCCCGAGCGACATCCACGTCTTGGGTTCGATCCACGCACCCGGAGGTGGGATAACCTGTGCATTTTACTAAGATTTCATTAATCTATTTACATAATAAATGTTTGATTATTGTTTTTATAGTTTTCCGCATATAGCAGTCGGACATGGCAGCACTATTTTGCGCAACTATTTTTCTCAACCATGGACGACATGGGAGCATATTCCCATTGATGTGCAGCAGGCCATGTTCGGCCTTTGGTTGGTACGTACGTAAATAAATAATTTTTATTTTGAAATTTATTTCATTTATAACTTGATATTTTGAATTATTTGTAGGGTTTATGGTATCCTATCGAGGATACCATGCGTGATGCCATCCACGAGGCAAGGGATGTTTCCATGTGTGATCGCTTTCGTTAGTTTTTGCACAATTTAAGAAGTGCTGTCACGAAGAAAGTATGAGTCTCAGATTTTGACGAGTCATGTAGAGCACACCGACCATAGTACATTTCATCCCACGTATAGGATGGAATATATGCACACTGGTTGAGTGGTGGCTTTCAGAGGAGATCATCGGTGGGGAGGCAGAATCGGGGGAGACAGCAGGTCACTCGTCGAGCTGGGAGTCGTACTTTCAGTACTCATAGACAGCATTTGGTACGTACAATTTTTATAAATAT
Source organism: Viscum album (assembly GCA_963277665.1). Lineage (NCBI taxonomy): Eukaryota > Viridiplantae > Streptophyta > Magnoliopsida > Santalales > Viscaceae > Viscum > Viscum album. The sequence continues at coordinate 695,247,409 of OY728164.1, forward strand.
TTAATATAACATTATATATTAACAATTTATTTTATATTCTTATAGGCTGTCGAGCACCCAGATATTATGGAGTACGACATATATCAGAGGATGTATAGTGATCTAGCTACTGGGGATCTCATAGGTGATCTCCAACGTCACATCGTGGTCAGTATTATTTTTTTTCATGTTTAAAAATTAACTGCATATAATATATTCAAAATTTTAATTTTAAATTGCAACTACAGGAGTCATATGAGACCGCAGCATCACAGACCCGACCTGAGGGTCAGGCCGAGGCATCAGATCATACCAGTTTCCATTAGTTTGATGAGGCGACATGGATGTAGGCAACCTAATATTTCTTCGTGAAGGGCCGGGTAGTTGGTATCAGATCTCGACTAACTCCCGGAGATTATTATGGCAGTGCTCCGATGTCGGCATCCAACTCGAGAGGAGCTCATGCATCTTCTTTCGCTACACAGTATGAGGATCAGTTTGACCTCATACTGAGTTGATAGAGAGTCTCCAAAAGGAGCATGAGGAGATGCGTCGGCAGCAGCAGCAGCATGAGGAGAAGCGCCGATGACAGCAGCAGGTGTACGAGGAGCAGATGAGTCGGTGACAGCATCAGCAGCAGGAGCAGATGGAGTACATGTGTCGACTCACTCATGCCTTAGGGATGGAGTTTCCTCCACCAGAAGATCCCCCCCCCTCCTCTTTCAGATTAGTTATTGTTTAGATGTTATAAAGTTTGTAAATTTAAAATATGACATTTTTTCTATTCAATGTTTATGTCTCTCTTATACTGATGTCAATATTGTATTATTTAATTTCTATAAATTTTTAATACATTATTATTTATTAGTTTTATTTATTTTAATGTTTGTTTATTTTATTAATAATAATATTACTCTTAGTATTTTATTATTTGTTTATATTTCTTTTTGTAAATGTTGAGAATTTCTAAATTTTTATTTTCTAATTATTTTAATAATATTATATTCAGTATTTTTAATAGATAAAAAGTTTAAAAAATTTTAATTAAAATTATAATTTTTTAATTATATATAATAATATGAATTCGGTATATTATTATTATTATTATATAATATTATATTATTTATATTACAATTTTAATATGATTAATAATATTATTCATATTTTATAATATTAAATTTTTTATATATATTTAAATTTTTAAATATTTTAATATATTTATAATTTTTTAAATATTTGAATGATTTTTTGTTATAATATTTGAATGAATCATAATTGTATTGTTACTATTATAATATTAATTAAAATTTTTTGTTAATAATTTAATTTTTTTTTATTTTTTATACATATTTACGACAGGATAATCATCCTGTCGCAATAGGTAATTGCGACGGTATCCCGTCGCAAATAAATATATTTTATTTTAATTTTTTTAAATTTCTTATTGCGATGGGAATATTTGCCTGTCGTAATAAGAAATTACGACGGGCCCGTCGCAAAATACTAATTTAAAGTTTTTGATATATATCGATTAGTATTTGTGACGGGACATATTACGTTGCAAATAATATTTTTAGCGACGGACCTGTCGCAAATAGTGTTAGTTTTAACGCCATTTACCGCAACGTGTCATTTGCGATGGACCACCGTTGTAAATGCCCATTTGCGATGGGATCCCATCGCAAATAACCCGTCGCAAATGAGCTTATTTCCAATAGTGATTTCCACGTTCACCATTCAATGCTGATTATGAAAATATATATTATTAATAAGTATGTAATAAATGACATAATAATTCTAATGGAAATATATATATATATCATTCAATTATTTCTTTTCAATACGATATGAAAATGGAAACCGCGTTTATGCGTACGTACGACCTACTATCTTAATAAATGGGGTTTTCTATTTCATGTATCTATCTATTATAAAAATTTATATTCTAAATATATATGATACATAAATAATGTTTTATCTTCTGAGAGCAATTAAATCATGATATAAGTGATACAATCTAGAATAAAAAGTTAAAACATGTATGATAAAGAATGTGATTTTTACTCATAATGTTATTTTAACAATGAAGTTATTATTAATTGGGTAGTATAAATCCCTAAATGAATCAAGTATAATATCATAAATATGAATATGGTTCTTGTATAATTTAATAACATACTATGGTCATTATACCGTAGGGTATACATAACCTTGAGAAATGTAAATTACAAGGTAACGGTTAATTTCTTAATCTCATTATTATCCGAGATTGTTTATGTCTAAGTATTTACTCGGACATTTTTATCATCCATGTCCATGTTTCATAAATCCGTTTTCAAAATGATTATTTTATGGTTTTTTTGGAAGGGACTGTTTATCAAGATCAGAATTTTAAATGGTTTAATTATTTTTTTCTAAATATTTTAATTAATGTCTATGTTTTAAAAATTCTTAAGGAATTATTTATATAGACATGATTGTTTTAAAATGTTAATTCCATTGAAAAGTTTCAAAGTGGTATGAGACACTTTGATTCAAAATTCTATTTTAAATGACTTCCTTCGTAAATTCGGGACTTTTAAATGATTTTACAAAAAAGGATATTTCTCTCAAAGAGTTTTACTGATCATTTTCAACTATGTCAACATCCTTTACTTGATTTTATTCTTGATTGAGTTATATTTTTTATAAATCAATATTCATATTTTATTAAATGATTTGGGATATTTTTTACTTTGTATGTGCTATTTTCATACAATTCATAATTTATTGTTTAAGTATTGACATTTCATATGCAAGTTTTAATAAGAATGTCTATGTTATGTTTCAACATTTTCATAGGAGGAATGCATTGGACTTAGTATGTGACGAGTGGAGCCCGATATAGATCCTCAATGCATTGGTAGGTCTCATGAGACAAATTAGTATCTTGGAACATGGCCTTCACAAAAATTTTATTTGTAGTCATTGAACAAGGTCATGACTATATGGTTATGATGACCGGAATTATGTATTCCATCATTATAAAATTAGCTATTAATATTAAGTATGCTTATTCATCTAGTGGAATATCCCTGTGAATAAGTAAATGGAATAAATTGATTTATCTTTTCCATATTATGATGATGTTTATGTTTAAAAGTCTCTTTTTTCATCTAATACATTTTATTAAATGTTTATACTTAGTTATGATTGTTTGGGCTATATTGTTATCCTTACCAAGAATCTGAGCTCACCGCTTTCTTACGTTTTATTTTTCCTAGGATGCAAAGAAGTGTATTATGATTGATATGTAGGGTTAAGCTGGGGGAATAATGGCATTCTCAAAAGATTATTTATGTTGTGTTTTATTTTAGAAATTGTAATATAACATTCATATATGTAATCTATTTTCCAAGACAGCTAAACTGATCGGTCCTTCGGGACAGGTTTCCATGAAATCATGATAACGTATTAAAATAATGCACCGACTCTAGGTAACTAGGGTCGGGGTGTTACAGTTTTTATCAGAGGATGTTTAGTATAATCATTTGAATATAGATTAATAAAAACTATGATTAGAGAACATTACCCTTAGATAAACATTGAGGATTAGTATATAAGAACATCCAAAATTTTGGTAAAGTAAATATTATGTGGGTTTTCTATCAAAATACATCAATTCTGGATACAAACTGATAGAGGTAGATCTCGAAAAGATGTACATAGTATTGAATACTCTGAAAAGAAGTTTCAAACATGACTCGGGGTATCCTAGTACATGACAATAGCCCTTTTTGCACTCTTGGTATTGACAATCCCAGGGGATATTATTAGGATAATTCACATTTTCTTTACAAACCATTATAAAGGATTAATGAGCAAATACATCCTCAAAGAATTTTTTTTATGATTATGTATTATATACATAACCTTTTCAGTTTACATTAGGTATTTTACAAGTTTGGAATTATTAATTTCGATTCATATACTATCCTAGTGTATGTCATTGTTTGGAAATGGTGCACAGTAGAAGGAATGAGAATTCCAGCAATACACATGATCCAAAGAGTAAAAAGGATCGTATCTTTCATGGTCTTAATATAACATTTTGAAGGTAAATTGTCTCCCATGTATTCTCATCATATGAAAAAATTGTACCTTGTGTTAATAAGATAATTAAATAATTCTCTGAGTGTTATGGATTTGAAGGGAAGCCAAATAAGAAAAGTATGGTGGAGAGAAAGATGGATAAAGGGAAGAAGTGCAAGAAGAATTTTCCCACATGTGATAACTATTGAAGGAATCCCTTTGGTAAATTCTTGAATGGAATATGAGTTTGTTATAAGTGTGGAGAACAAGGACACAACGTACGTAATTGAAAGGGTATGAAAACGGTTTCAAATGTACAATGCTTCATCTGCAAAGAGTTGGGACACTATGAGAATCAATGTCGAAATCATCAAAGTATGCCACAAATGTTGCTATTAAATAATAATCAAGTTATGATACTACCACAGAGGAAGAGGAATGATTACTATTCTTATCTTGTTATAACATAATTATGTCATTTGAGTGTTGTATCAGCAATGTACTGGTTATATGAATTACAGAAATAAATAAGGATTGTACTACAATACTATTTCATTAAGGATTTGAGATTGTGTGGTACCATGAAATGTGACTCAATAGTTGGTTATACGTTTTGGAAAATATATGGATAAGAGAAAGATAAACCTTAATATGGTTTTGATACTGAGGTAGTGATTTTGGAATAAGAGATAATTTAGTTGGATAATGTATATTGGATATTATTTACTACCTTGGAGCTAATTAATGGTTTGTTTATACCGTAATTTTTTGAGATTACAACATTTTTGGATTTAAGGAGTATATCCAATATTCTATGTTTTATGGAAAGAATAAGGATGTACATACCTATTAAAATTATTTTTATGGTAATTAATGTTCTTACCGTGTTTTAATATAATAAATGAAAAAGGTATTCACATGTTATTATTTGATAAAATAGATCGTCATTATGTTGTGTTAGCCATCCTCATAAATTTTTGGAAATTGAGTTTTGACACAAGTATTTTGGATAAGTCTAAAGGATGGAATAGAGTAATTTGAACATGTGATTTTTTGTTTGAGGTTAAAGTGTGATTTATTGAATAATTTGACCTAACCTTTTGGTTTTCAGTAAACATTTAAAGGATTAAGGGAATACTTGTGGACCTTATGATTTATCAAATGTGTTTTAGGCGTAAAAATCATTTTTGAACATTCAATTTCTAGTGTAAGGGTTGATGTGAAAATAGATCTAAGCACTACAAAATGATGATAATAAGATTATGATATGTAATTAAATCAATTATGTTTTTATTGAGTTCTTATCTAGATCGTAAATTAATTTATCCTCTTCAAAAAAAGAGTATCTAAAAAATGTGTTATCATAATACTTTATATTTTGTTGCACCAATGATACTTTAAATCATTATATATTGGTGGCTTTGAGGCCCTAAATTTTACATTTATTGTTCACCGGTCTGTGATTGATGACCTCAATAACTACCTATAAATATTTATGGGTTTCCTCCAATTATGTGTCTATAAATTCCACCAATGTTCTCCAATTCGAACCCCAAATATGGTGGTGACTTCTTCGTTTCCTTTTCCCTCTTATTAAAACTAAATTTTAGTAACCTTATTTCTGATGTGGGTTTTCTACAAAGAAATTTTCTATTTTCAACCTTTTATTATCGAAGAAAAATTTCAAATTGAGAGGATGCAATTTATTGATGGTGGGGATAATGTAACACCCCAAGATTTCATAGTACATTATCTCTTTACTGTAATTCAATATCTTGCGCCACACGCACCACCGTGTTTGAGCAAACCAAGACTCACCAAAATAGTCATTTGAAAAGTGGTTATGAATAGTATTAACTGCATTTAGAATTTTACATACTTCAAATAATTTTATAATCTATATTCTATTTTTTAGACCTAATATAAGAATAAATTCATTTTTTCAGATAAAAAAAGTATTTTTCAAAAAATGCAATTTTACAGTCTTTTTAATGGATAACCTTTCATAAATCCAATATTTGACACTTTTATATATTCAATTTGACAAAATAAACTTCTTCTTTAGAAGTGGTACATAAAAATTTTGTTTGGATAAATTTTTGTTGTTTTTCTAAAAACATTCATATTTTAATGATTTGTAAACAATACTGAATTTAAATTGAAATTTTTTTAATCAAAATAATCTATATTATTAAATTATGCATTTGAATGGTTTTTAAGTATAATTATATTATATTTTTATCATTTAATACAATTTTTTTCATTGGATGTAATTTTAAATTTAAATTAGACATAAACACATAATAATCTTTTGATAGTTTTTACTTCTCTAAAACTAGTCTTCTCATTTTGACAACGTGAATTAATTTTAAATTAACTAATGTAACTTCTATGTTTTTAATTTTGTAATGTATAAATTATTTTTTAAATATAAATATCAAAATTATCTTTTGGTGATTTTCTGTTTTTTTTTGAAAACTTTCAATTTTTGCTGAATAGTGAAAAACACTGAGTTATTGTTTAAAGACGACTTATATGGAAATAATTATTAATTTTATTGAAATTTATTTTTACGTAAAAATAGATACATAATAACTAAATTATTCCAATTTAATTTATTGATGTAATTTTATAATAAGATTAGATATTTAAAATTTTATAAAAAAATTTACCTTTATTTTTCCCACCTTCTAGGAACATTTGCAAATTCGCTTAAAATGTAATTTTACCTCTTATGTGAATTGAATTTCAAAAATTTTGAGACAAAATTTACACCAGTATGTAAATTGTGGATCAATAGGATGAAAATAATTCCTAGTGAATTGTAACATTTGAATTTTATTTACTATAGTTAAATGTGAATAGGGTAATTGAAGGTAAAAATGATATTATAATTACACTAACACATGTACTAATTCTATTGGATAAGTTTATTTAGACCAAAATCAACATTATTAATAAAATATGATCCTTTTTTCCACATGGATTATATTAGCACAGTTATTATTATTTTATTTAAAGAAGAGTTAAATGTGTTAAATTCAAAATTTAATAACTAAAACATTATTACTATAAGGTTAAATATAAGAAAAATTATAATATAAATATTAATTAAAAATAAAAAATTATTTCCTACATCATGGTATTTTATTTACAATTTTAATGAGTTAAATAATTAATTTTTTAATGACACAATGATGATGCAGTAATTACCTTATTAATGAATGATTAAAATAATTTATATAATCAATATAAAAATAAATTTAAATTGAGACTTTTGATGAATTACGCGAATTATGTAGGTTAATATTACATTTTATGGTTGATTTAATTTATTTTATGGAAGTATATATGTTTTTTTTAAATTTCACAAAAACCAAGTACTAAATAGTGTCAAAATTGATATAAATGATTTAAAAAATTAGTATATTATTAAGTGATATAATATTCTTAAAAATATAAGGTTCATAAAAAGGACTTATATAATGATATATATTTCATTAATTAATCACTTGTGGTTCGATTTTAATTTCATACTATGTTTATTAACCATGTAATATAAAAATACAAGAAGACATTGTAAAAGTTAAACTATTTAACTAAGAGTTACATCTAAAATATAAGGTTAATATAGTTACCTGAACTTATCTAAAACATATTGGTTGAGAAAATTTTGTCCCATACCCACTTTATCTTGGAAATATATCTATCTGGAGACATTATAAATAGAAAATGATTTTATAATAAATTATTATTTCAAGCTATTCCTAAAGTGACCCTCACCTTTCTTATAAAAGGGTACTTCCCCTTATCTCAAAACCACAGTTCCAAAACCATTTGGCTCTACCAAAACTAGATAAAATATCCACCCAACTACCCTCACTTCAACTTAAAGGCCTAAATTTTATTAGAAATCCAATCTATGGATCACTTTTGATCAAATCAGAAGGAAGCACCAAAAGGAGATGTAATTATTTCATCACCTCTTTCAAAGTCCTTTTCATCTTCAACTTCGTATTTATTTTTTGTTTCCATAGAAAAAATAATAACTCCAGTACCCTCTACATACTATGACATTATTATAAATATGGTACAACCATATTCATTATTTTTTTTATCCTATGAATGAAAAAATCACCATACGTGCATACTTACGACTTGTCGTCTCCACATCGTGGTGTAGTTTGTTATTCAACACTTCATTATTTGGATGGGTATAATAATGAGTATAATTGATGTAAATAATAAATATAACATGTTAATTATTTTTTATTTAAAATATACCATACAATTAAATACTATTTCATCATCAATAGAATGACATTGCCGCTCGTGCGTACGTACAGCTTACCGTCTCCACCATGCGATGAGATTTATTTCCACGTTCACCATTAAATGATGATTAAAAAATATATATTATCAATAAGTATGTAATATATGAGATAATAATTCTACTAGAAATATCTGTGTGTGTGTGTGTTTTTTTACATATATCTCATTCACTTACTTCCGTTCAATATGATATGAAAACGGAAACAGTGTTTATGTGTATGTAGGGCCTACCGTCTCCATAAAAGGTGTTCTATATTTCATATATATTTCTATTATATATATTTATATTCTAAATATATATGATACATAAATAATTTTTTATATCCTAGAACCAATTAAATCATGATATAAGTCATACGATGAACAATAACAAGTTAAAACTTGTACGATAAAAAAGCAATTATTACTCGAAATGTTATTTTAACATTAAAATTATTACTAAATGGGTAGTATATGGTCATAAATGAATAATGTATGATATCATAAATATGTATATAGTTTTAGTATAATTTAGTAACAAACTATGGTCATTATAGAAGAGTTTATGCATACCCTCGACCAAAGGATAGTACAAGGTAAGGGTTAATTCTCAATCTCATTATTATCCAAGATTGTTTATGTATAAGTATTTACAGGGACATTTTTATCATCCATGTCCTTGTTTCATAAAAATGTTTTAAAAATGAATATTTTAATGTTTCTTGTATGGGACTCTTTATCAATATCATCATTTTAAGTGTTTTAATTATTTGTTTTTCTAAATCTTTTAATTAATATCCATGTTTTAAAAATGATTTTAAGGAATTATTTATATGGACATGATTGTTTTAAAATGTCAATTCCATTAAAAAGATTCAATGTGGTATGGGAAAATTTGATTCAAAAATCACTTTTAAATGACTTCCTTTATAAAAGCATGACTTTTAAACGATTTCACAAAAGGGATAATTCTCTAAAAAAAATTTAATGATCATTTTCAACTATGTGAACATACTTTAATGAATATTATTCTTGATTGAGTTTTATTATTATAATACAATCTTCCATATTGTATTGAATTAGTTATTATTTTATTGACTATGGATGTGCTATTTTTATACCATTCATAGTTTATGGTCAAATTATTGACATTTTGAATGATAGTTTTAATACGAATGTCAATGTTGTGTTTCAATATTTTCATATGAGAAATGCATTGGACATAGAGAGTGATGGGTAGAGCCTGATTTAGCTCCTTGATGCATCAGTAGGTCTCATGAGAATATGTAGTGTCTTGGCATAAGGACTTGACAAAATTTTTATTTTTAGTCTTGGCACGAGCCTTTGACTATGTGGTTATGATGTCTAGAATTATGCATTAAATCAATATGAAATTATCTATTGATATTACATGTGATTATTCGTCTAGTATAACATCCATTTGAATAATTAAATGAAATTATTTCATTTATCTTTTATATATTATGCTTAAGTTTATGTTTATAAGTGTTTTGTTTTAGTCATATACATTTCCTAAAATGTTTATGCTTATTTATAATAGTTTTTTCTATATTGTTATCCTTACTAAGAATCTGAGAACACCCTTTTCTTATGTTTCATTTTTCCCAGGATGTGAACAAGTGTATTATTATTGAGATGTAGGGTTAAGATAGAGGACAAATGGCATTCTCAAAGTATTATTTATGGTGTGTTTTATTTTAGAAATTGTAATATAACATTCATATATGTAATCTATTTTACAGGACTCCTAAACCGATCGGTACTTCAGTACATGATTCCATGAAATCATGAAAATTTATTGAAATTATGCATGGACATTGGGTAACTAGGGTCAGGTTGTTACAAAAACACCCTCCCCCAAACCTCTATAACCCCAACAAAAATTCACATTATGCTATATTTAATAAATAAAAATAATAATTGACATAAAATATATTTTTTCCTCTAAGAGAAACTATATTATTACAAACATACCCCTTTAAGTAAATTCTTCCATCAATTTCTCTTCTATGGGGGTGATTAAATTTCTGAGAAATACATTGGCCACCGCAGTCATACATCGACCACCCCTTCCCAAATCTAATCTCACACTCGGTCATGGTGTCATAGTACCCATACTAAAGAAATAGACCAGCCTCAAAAAACATTCATTATATGATCCACAATACATATAAGATGCTCCCCAAAAGACACATCTACCAATAACTCAACCTCCTCAGGTTGAAAAGCATGAGACGGGGCTGAATAGTAGTGTCACAACTAAGTAACATAGATGATGTAGTGCATATATCAATACCTATGAGGTAAATTACGATGATATGATACCGACCCAACTCTCTCCAAAATCTAGAAAGGCTAAATGTATCTTTTAAAAAGATTTCCATGTCTCACGATCTTCTTATTTCCAATCCTTGATGAAACACATAGGAAAACTTAATCCCCTACCTCAATCTCTAGAGGTCATATGCGGCGATTGGTATAATATTTCTGATGATACAGTGTAGTATCCATTCACTTTCGAATCGGTTTAACCTATTCTATGGTCTCCTAGTCAATATAAGGTCCCAACCTAGCTGCCTATCCTACCTCTAGCCAACATAGGGTTGATTGGAATGGCCTATCATACACTCAGTTCATCAGTTCTATGAAGACCGTTGGTGCATTTGTGAGACCAAAAAGAATAACCAAATTATCATATAGATATTACATGCTCCTAAAAGCTGTGAGAGTTATGTATGATGGTATAACACAAACCTAATGATATCTATATCTCAAATAAATCTTTTATAAGAATCAATCTCTTTGGATATGGACAAATAGATCATCTATCTGCAAAAAAAGGATACCAGTTCTAAACCATCAACCGGTTCAATTTCTAATAACTGACACATAACCTAAGGGTATTATCATCCTTTTTCACAAAAAGGACATATGAACCACATGGATTAGTATTGGATCGAATATAACCCTTTCCTACTAAATCCTCTATCTTACTATTGTGTTATTGGAACTCTGAAATAGCCACCCTGTTAGGATAAATGGATGATGGTGAAACTCTTGACACTAACTCAGTAGAGAACTCTACCAATATCAATGTAGGTAATCTTGATAAGTCTTTCGGTAAGACATCCTTGAAATGATCAACCACTAGAGAGAAATTAGTCTAACATGTCCCCTGATCATCCAGATATAAACTTCAAATATGGGATTTCATCATGCCCAGTCCCCAATTCTCTAGTCCATATCTGCAGGTCGGGACATACCATTCACCCCTGTGAATGAAATCCCCACCCTCTAGTGATGTAAAACTCACCCTACGGTAATAGAAATAAAAAAAGACTTGATAGGAAACCAACCAAACCTTCCCGAGAATGATATCAAAGATTTTCTTCTCAATGACGTAGATGCCTCATACAAAGTGGCATACAACAAACTTAGATGGAAATTTATTCACTAACTCCCACCTTCTATCCTTATCCCTAATGGAGTGTCTAGTGATATTTCACCATTAGAAGTATACACATAGAGCCCAAGTCTATCCAAAATGAGAACAAATATAATGATTTGAGAAACACCTATATCAAAAGGTATAAAAACTTAAACGGAGGCTACTATAATAGTTCCTCTGGTCATAGAGGGTCCGAGATCTTTCTCATTCTGGGTCTATTTCACTGCATATGCATTACTTGTACTATGACCCTAGGAAATTTCCTGGATACACTGAGCTAATCCACCCTATTGTTGTTGTGAACCTAGGTTCTAGATACCATATCCACAACCACCAACATGTCCTAATCATCCTGAAATACCAATATCCTTATCTAGATAGAGTATATTCATCCTTCTCCTATATGTAGAGTTAGTGAAGACCCTATCTCCCTGGCTATTGGTGGAAACATTATGCAGATGCACTATAGAAGGCCCATTTTCTTCAAGATTTACACTCAACGTGGTCCTTCTTACACTGTGGCCTTGTATTTCCCATCCTACCATACTAGTAAAACCTCACCTGGATACCTATAGGGATGTTAATACCTCTAGTATCACCATGTGGATTCTGCAAATGATGCTTCTTAATACTGGTTGATGCATTCCCAGATCTCAGGGTCGACCCTCCCTACCATGCACATCCAACTTCACTTAGATTATGATCTATGATAAGTTATTAATTCACTATACCATATACAATATTGATTCAAAATACATTTACCTATGATCAGGTTTCATATCTGACACCATCCTTAAATCACATGGCTTTTGAAAACATGTCACCCATCAGAATAGTTGTGAAGAACTGGAACACATTAAAATGGGTCAAACAGTTAGTGCACCCTTCTCTAGATTTAATAACTACCGAGATCTATCATCCCTCAAATTATAAGGATATAATTTATTATATAAGTCTACATGAAACTCTATCTAGTATGTCCTCTAATGATGACTAGTCTATGTGATAACATCCCACTATCTATTTGTGGAATCATGAAACATGAACTTATTGAGATTTACCATCCCCTCAAGAGGCATATCTATGTGCTCAAAGATAGAAATCATTACCTCGGTCCAAGACTCAGTAGAAAGTGCTCTACCATCCCCTAAAAACTTGGGTGGACGCTTCGGCTAAAACTTGCACATAAAATCTTCCATATTTGGGGAATCTCACAATTCTCCTTGAACGGTCTGTATAAACCACATAAATCCTTCAAAAAACTATGTCTCAACACCTGCATATGATATAATATTTTTTTATAGGTTGAACTACTAGAGGATCCACTGGTATCCCATTGCCTACCACCTCTGGAGTGTGATCATCACCACACTTGTACTGTTCAACTAGAGGTCATCATGGTTTTATGGATCTGAAATGTCGAACACACTCTTTAGTTTATGATCATTAAAGTGTTCGCAGCTCAATAGTGAAAAAATAGGATAGGTAAAAACATTTCCCTATAAGATCTCACCCCTCTTACTACCCCATGGATTAGGTGGAGGTCTAAAATAAGAAAGAGACACTAAAAACCCCACTACTATGATTGGCTCTCGTGATGTTCTCTATCAAGCCATTTTGGATTCATCTGTCTTCATACTCATTATATTTCAAACCGAGTTTACATTCAAATTCAATGGATTGATAATCATTTATAGTTTTTCTCATTCCCTTTAGAAATTAATTTTACTATAATGATGAATTCCAATCTATGAGGGGCATACTCCCCAATAATCAAATCTTGGTGTCAACCTATAGAACATCATAACACAACCCACTTTAAAGATGAAGTATGATCCTCTAAGTTCAGATCTAAGAAGTCTCATACACCTCAAAGAACAAATCTTGGCATAAATCTATTTTACACTAATATATATATCAATAAACCTAACAAAGAAGTTTCCATATTTATCATGGCATATATAACAATAGCATTCAATCAGTAATGCATCAAAAATGGAGAGGAATAATGCATGGGATGAGAAATCTAGTAGGTTTGTAAATGATTCATTAGGTGGAATACCCTCAACTCATGAGGTTGAAAACCAAAAAAATCCAAAATCATATCAAAAAAATTCCATAAATCAAGTACATAACCCAATGATAGAATCAATTCAATTGTGATATACATAATCCAGAAAAAATCAATTTAATTTGAATAAATTTAGTATTTTCTTGTATGCGTGTTAGCTACACAAAGCCATATATCATTACAAAATTCCTATAACTTCATATCCCTTTATATTGTCACCAAATAGTAATTAAAACCAGAAAAGAGAACCCTTATTCCATAATTTAATGTCCCAAACCCAAATGCCACTAAAAGGTACCCCGAGCCCATTCGTTCACATGGCCTCAATTACATGTCCCCAAATGCTAGAGGTTTCCAACTAGCCATGAGGGCTTTGGTAAGTCTATGGGGAGACTATGCCCTCATTAGCAGAGTGTATAATAGTGGAATATCAATAACATATACAAATAGTAGAAGTAGTAAACCATACAACAGAAGTAAAAAATGAAATACAAATATTATAAAGAAGATAAAAATCATATCATATATAAGAGTATTATACTTTTCACATGTTTCTAATAAAACATCCAAAATAAGAATACAAGTAATATGGACAATCTATATAAAAATTGTATAAAAGGTCCAAAAGAAACCTAGTAGTATCATAAGCCTCAACAAGGTCTGATGCTCTCCATCTCTTAAGATTCATATCAAGTACCTATAAGATAACTCTTTACCTTATCATTACCTACAATCATATAATCTATTTGGGTCCAAAAAGTGACCCAAATAGGGTGTGAGACTAAATACTAGTAGGAAAACAGCCTATGTCTATTCCAATCGGTCAGTGAATATTTATAGTAGGAAATGTCCAGTAAGAAAAGCATTAATAATGAAAGAACTCAAAAGTAAAAATTCTATGTCCACTGGTTTTCATTTAATATCCATTTAACATTTCAATTATATTGAAATTTATATGTCTTTAGATCCATATAAATCCTGACATCCCCTATATTACTGATGTCCCAATGGATTCCTGTGAAGGTCATCCAAACAATACAAGTCATGACTGAATCCAATCTCGTTCTTTGGATTGGAAGATGTGTCTATTGAAACCCACCAAATAAGCATAGAAATACTAAAAAAAAAGAAATACCAAAATTTGGGCATTATTTTCCTCACGAAATAAAAGGGGGAAGAGTATAGATGAGACATGTGGATCACATGAACCCCTAATGGAATCATAATCGCATAACCATTTAAAGGTCACATGAAGTCTCCAAACTTAGAATATAACCCATGGCCTGTCCCGCAGATACCTATTCAATGAACCTTCCCACACTTGAAAAGTCCCTCTATAAAATCAGTGGCCACATGATGACACTTGAATGAAAACTCCCTGGCCGCATGGTTTTTCATTAGAAAATTCCAAATAAACCCTCCAATATCAAACTATAAAAATGAGAACGACATTCCAAATATAGAGATCTCTAGTGGTTGCAAATCTCATGCACCAAATCATCATCGGGAAGAATAAAATACCTTTGTGATATCTAGGATAACTCACACGACCCTTGAACCGTTATGGGATAATACAAAAGTGATAAATAAGAGGAGGTGAGAGGGCTACTCCATCACTAAAGGACACGTAACGCACCCTCGATGACTCATGAGGTGCCGTGAGTCCTCAGTATCAGACCCACCACATGGAAATCCTCATGTGTATTCTGAAAGCCCCTTCGCCACTCTAGAGATAGACAAATAGAAAATTCCACTACAAACTTTTGAAAGATCTATATGAACTATGTTGGTTAAGTGATACATCATCAATAAATTGATTAAAAATCCTATACATTGCTCATGAAAACTCACAAGACCTCCTAACTGTTGTCACATAAAACAAATTCAATAAATTAGAAGAGGTGAAAAGGGTTATCAATTACTAAATGCCATGTAATGCACCCCTAGAGATACATGAGGCACCACGATACCTCAGAGACATGTTTAGCTCATCTCGCGAATGAACCTTGTATTCTCAGCCTCACTGCACAAATGTCCTCGGGTATGTATAGGAAACCCCATTGCACTCTAAAGACAAACAGAGTTATTTGTTCATAAAATTCTTGTGAACTCCCATAGGACCCATATTGGTCATGCGACATGTCACCCAAAAATAAAACAATTATCATCAACAACACTCATGAAACCCCGCAAAAATACTAGCCTTTATCACATAAAACAAAGGATATACAAAGGGAGGAGGGGGGAGGTACTCATGGTCATTGAAAGACTTGAGAAACAATTAGGAAACCCATAGTATGGTCCCATGAGACCATTGGATAGACAATCCTTGTCTCACAAGACTCTAATAAAAGTCACCAAGATCTACAAGAATCCTCCCAACATGCACCTGGATCTTGTGAGGGTTCTTCGGCATGTCAACGTGACAACACAGAATTACATTGACACATAAGTATGATCAAATAAGTCTCCAATAATCATTAATAATTCAATAAAAAAATATACTCATGATTACTAAAAATCAGGAAATTCTCTTAGAGCATTCGATGGTGGAGACTCGCGAAACCATATAGTGTGATGCCCTATCACCAACTCTAGCGTAGACTCATGCCAGATACGTCGCACAAACTGGTGGGTATCTGTGGTGTTGAGGCTAATAAATTCCTCACCCTAGAACATAAAATCTATTGGCTAATACATGAAGGGATATTTTGAGTGGTAAATCCCCAAGCATCCAATCTTATTTCATGGAGAAACATTTCACATGACCATATAGCCTTTCATGAGGACATACAGCAGCATGAAACCAGAGTTTTCTTGCGATAGTAATAAGTAACATTGAGTTATCATTTATGGATCATGTGAAGGATCTCAAGTGGGTTATGAAAATAAGATCCTACAATCCTACTATATCAAAAAAAATCATGTCAAACTATCTCTGAACAGAACCAAGTATTTTTCAATATAGGGGTTAGAACGAAGATCAAAGGTAGAAGAACTTAGTGAAGTAAATTCTCACCAACCCTCATGCGCTTCATGTGTGTCATTCAAATACATGTGACAACACTAGGACACATCACCCTGATCACATGAAACTCCTTCAACATCTCATTTGGGACATGAGAAATACTTTTTACATGTCAAAACAAATCACGTGGATAAAACATTGATCTTGTGATCCCTCTGAGTCCATCACCAAGGACTTGTGATGTCCCCTAGTCACATCTCCTGACTCATATAATGATATTTGCACATCTAAGTAGAGTATGGGAAAAGAATGATGACATAACAACCAATCTCTCATTACACCCATAGGCAAATCAGTTGAGACTTGTGACACCCTCTAGACATGATGGTCTATTCTGGCGATGTCTCCTAAACTTTTCATACAAGTACCACAACATCCTTCAGACTACACCACACTGGCTCTAGAGACACCCTAAATATGTGTCATGCCAATTCATTCAAAGGATCCCATGAAATTCCACCTGGGTCTGGAAAACCCCACCAAATAAGAATTCCAGATCAACAGGGCATCCCAGGGCACGATTACATAAATTTTCCTTGGTGTGTAAGCCCCAATCAGTAGGGAATCTCATGCCTTCTTAACATCATGTTTCCTTGAAGTTTAAACCCCAATCACTAGGGATGTGTCAGGATGTATGTCTCAATTAGTAGGGTAACCTCAGTGTGTAATCCCTGAAAAAAATGGAACTATAATGACTCTGATTTCTTCCATATTCTAGTTATGTAGGCCACCCTTCTCTGAGGTTCAAGTTCCATATTGATCATCCATAGAGGGACCATCATATAATTACCTTATTCAATTCAATGAAATTGATTACATTTTATACCTTGTTTCCATTAAAAATAATTGTTCATGTGGGCTTTTGGATTTCTAATGACCAGATAATCTTCCCTATAAATCTCTACAATGGTACAGTGTAGCCTCAGTGAGTAAGCCCCATCATCAAAAAAACTTTGAAGACTCTGATTCCATCCAAACTCAGGATACATAGGATTCATTCTTGAGGCCTATGATTCATACCAAACCCCCCATGGACTATACCATCACAGAAGACCCATACATATATTCGAGGAGGAAGATCATTTATTTCCCTTGTTTCTCACATCGAGAATAGCTTACCTGGGCATTGGGATATGTGAAGGAACACCTCATTAATAATCATGACTGAATACCCCTCATATAAGGTCATATAACTTAGGTATATCCCAATAGCATCAATGAATAATGTGGGTTTTGATTCCGGGAAAATATACGATATATAAGACACCTCATAATGGCTCAATCCCCTCCTCAAAATAGTAACTACCACCTTCCATGGAATCACATTCTAACGTACATGGATATATGATTAAAACACATAAGGAATTCATTCTCCACTGGGTAAATGGATGAATAAACTTTGATACATATAGTTATGTCTATTAATGTGACTCTCTTTCCTCTTCTTCTGTGATAATTAATCTATAAACCATTTTTTAAAGGTAAATAGTCTATTATCGTAATTATAAATGGATCAAAAAACATATCTTAAATCTATGAAAGATTTTGGGGGTATTTAATAATTACTCCCAAATGATGTGATGAGCCCGACCTCCTATCCTCTTGGCCAATGCGAGTCCCGAAGAGTCGGTGGGCCTGAAAACATAGATGATTGCCACCCTTTATAAATTAGGTATGTACCTAGCTATAGATGGGAGAACCATATGGATTTTATATGAAAGTGAAAATGGTATCTTGATGAGAAAACCCATTTCATGCCACAAAATCCTAAGAAAACAAAAAATGGTGAACATGAGGTGAATCTCTTCAATGGAAAAAGTGATCGGTTGTTACCCATCAAGCCATTTTTTCCCTTATATTCAAACAAAATGTTAAAATCAACACGACTCTTTGTAATGGTGGAACGATTGTGTTATAATGTGTCAAGCCACTTTATTTTTCAGACCCTATACAAAAAAAGTAGAATGACCATCATAACCATACAAATGATTCCCTATAATAGGGGTTCTCAAAAATCCATCCCCATTTTGATTATTCCAAATTATTAAAATAGATGAATGGGGAAAAATGAAAAAATGAGTTAACCATTCATTTCAAATGTATCATATTATTCCTAAGATACTACAGTAATCATTAACATTTTTCTTTGTCATCTGCATAATTATAGTTACTGATTCAGTAGCCCGATTTCAAATGATGTCATCATCATTCATCATTAATTATATTAAATCATTCTCTACTGCATCTTCTACATCTCAAAAAACAATTTCACATTCATGGAGACTTCCATAGTGGGTGGATAATATGATGATTTGAGAGTACCACTGATATTGTACCATCCTGACGATGATGGATATTCATGAAGTTCTTCAGACATGACAACTGGTGAGTCCACATCACCTAGGGAAGGATACTACTAAACATGTGGCTCTTTTTAACGTGGCGAAATGATTCAGGGTATTATCCCCGCAGTGCAATTACCAACACCTTCCATATCTGATGAAGGTGGACTAGGAATCTAGACACACCCCATTCAGGTTCAGGGGATACCTAAGAGGGATCCTATTAGCCATCATCACTAATACCATCACACTGGTACCCTAGGTCACTTACTAAGGGTATCATCAGACACATATTCTACTATGACACCCATGCAAGGTTCGCAAGGAAGACTCATTGGAGTAGAAATGCATCGGATATCCAAGAGAGGGCACACATTACAACTTATATCGATGATGGATTCCAACATACTCAGGAAATTACAAGCTTTCATGCTCATATCTATGTACATTCTAAACAAATTTGTGGGCATATTCCAATAGTAAGCATGGTATTCTCATATTTTTACCCCTGTATAAGAATCCCATCGACATTCTCTAGTGGCACAAGGAGGATAGAAGTGGGAACATATACCCACTTAAATAGAATACATCTGCATGATTATTATGGAGACCAAAGTTGTGTAGGATCATATTTCCTACACACACTATGAAAAAATGAAAATATATTTTAGCAAGAGATGAAGAAGCCTACTAAAATATTCCAACAATATTGCAAATGAAGGGATAGATGTGTACTCCTATCCCAACTTCCAGGATAGTTCAACGCTCATATAATCTTGAAAAATTGTTAGTACAGAGAATGTGAACACTCTTTATCCCACCCATTAAGATTGTCATCGTACAAAGATGAAGGTAGAGGCATCATATCAGGCTCATATACCTGTTCCAACCTGGGCTCACCATGTGAGAGCAGCACCCACCTCAACACAGGGTCACATGCCTGTCGAAGAAGTCTGGTGGCATACAAAAAAATCATAGGATCAGGCATATATCTGTATCTAGGCCAAGGATAACTAAATGATAATAGAACAATCCTTGGGATATGCTCATATTACTATTAGAGACTCGAACTTTCATAATTTAGCGAATCCTAGAAGAAATTTCCATATTCATACATTTTCCGATGAATGACTATAACATCATCAATCCATGGAAATACATGGGGTGGCATATATTCCTTCTTCTATTCCGTTGTTCCATTGGCATATTACATTGGGGAATTCATGTGTGTTCTAGGCCCATATTCATGATCTAATCAGCGTCAATTAAGTCTGAGTTGCACACACCTCAGAAAAGGATAATATTACTTCCAAGAAAACTAGTAGCATATTCCAAATACATAGGATCGAGATAAAATTTTGTTCCTGATCGAGGCTCACCAAGTGATAGTGGAAAAATATTCATGACAGGCTCATATTCTTATCAGTAATGAGATAGCTCATTAACATATTCCAGTAGCTTCTCAGTGGTAGGCCCATACCCATGTGACATAATACAATTATATAAAAGTTTCAGTAACCATCACACATTAGAACCATACCCATGAACAAATCTAAAAGGCATGTTGTCATATTATAACCATGAAGCATAACATGGCCTATATCCCTAAACATCTCAATGCTAGTTCCCTAGAGTTTTTTCAAGACACATTTTCAACATTAGTAGTTTTCATTGACTTTTCCGTCAAATTGGATGTAGAAGGAATTCATTGCAAAGATATTCCTCATTATGGTAGTGTTGAAATAGATCACAAGAACTCTACTCCATACATCCATTATGGTCATCATCCCCATGGAGTTATCTCCCATAGATAAGTCAGTCCTCCCATTTCTTAGACACCTCTGTATGGAGGGGTGTTCCAAATGATGACACCTTCACACAGATTAGTGCTTTAATCATCAGGGTAAACTGTATATGTTTCCCCATAAACTTCCATCAGCACCCCACTCTTGTTAGTAGGAAAACATCAGAACCATATTCAATTATCTAACTAGATGGAGTAGTGTACGTTTGATTAGAAGGAGGAAAATATTGATATATGGAGATAGTTATCTAGAAACAACCTCCCTATTATGTTCATTCCACTCGCTACACCTAATGATGGGATCCCAAATGGTCTATAATAGGAGTTTATTCTTTATCTATTCTAGAATATGTGGACCACTTAAATGTGACTGAATGCTCGATGTCTCCAGTATCCAAGATATAAGTTCCACCTTAATATGATCAATATAATCTTTTTTAGCTTGACTTGGATGCTATCTATGTGGTCTATAATCTAAAACTATAAAAGCACAATGCAAATCCACAACACGCCTATCACCACTGCATCCTGACTCTTCAATAGATGATCTCTAAATCCATGTCAAAAATTTGTATTCAATGATGGGGTTATTATGGAGCATCAAACTTTTCCACTCCATTGGAATAGAAGATCCCCTTAGGTGTGTCATCCTGCAATGTTATAGCCTCTGGAGAGATCAAGGGACTAGGAAATGCTTAAGATAGTTAGCCATTTTAAAAGAATTCATCCACTATAATAGTTCCTAGAAATTATATACATAGAGGGAGGATACCCAATAGGGCTTCAAACTATTCCCTTAAATATGAAATAAAGACATTCCAAACACGAAGACCAATGTTGCAATCCCCCCGACAACTTCTCCTAGGAAACATTTATCATCACGTGTCGCCATTCCACTATGTTCCCACATAATCAAAATTAGGACACATAAATTATTCCATTATTATAGATTCAATATCATCAAACCAGGAGTTGGACCTGCCTACCAGACTGGAAGAATATCTACCACTTCCTCCACATCTCAGATCATCTATTCTGGAGAATATTTGGGACACATCAGCATCAGTTGTAAGGAATACCCATCATGTTGAGTTGGGGGAATTTACATCTCAATCACCATCCTCATGTTCATTTTCTCCTTAGAGGACTCCAGAGACAGCATCAGTGATCCTTGAATAACTCCACCCTGCTGGGATTGGGGATTTTTACCTACATTTCCATCCTAGGAGTCACCAAATCCCCAAATCGAGCCATTGTATCCTCAAAAACTATACCAATCAGTGACAACTATCACAACAAATGACCTCCACCCCATAAGGATAGGTTAATATTCATTTCATCACCACCACAATGGGAATCAGTCTTCTCTACGTTGGTAGGAATCAATCAATGGTTGTCATTCCACCATCCTGTCTCACTAGAAGATAAACTCTTGTTGGCCAGTGATTGTTTGTCACCCCGACCAGAACTCCATCAGGGTTACATCTGATAGACCAAAATGGGAGGAACGTATTATGAAGTCAGTTGGACCCCATCGAGGTCACATGAAAAAATTTCCCAATATTTCCAAGGGTTTAAATAATATCCCTAAAGAGGTTAATGAAAAATCAACCTATTACATTAAAAGCAATGGCATGAACAATATTTCCCAATATGGATCTGTTAATACAATCATTTTCAACAAGGCACATATTGAACATGATGAAAAAAATAGTTTCATGACAGTGAAAATGTACATCTGTAGGAGGTTCAATTGAATTCAAAAATTGGGGATAAATTCACTAGGAACTATAGATGGCTCTAAAACATGTAAATTTTGAAATTTATAGTTTCCAATCCCCAATGTAATACGTCCAAAGGGAAGTGTGAAACCACATCCAGGTCACCTCCTAGGAGAAGTGAATTCCCTTCCTTGGAAGACCAATTGTCAGATTATGAGTGTAAAATAAAAGCTCTTTGGCAAAATAATGTGGAGTTAATCAGGTGAAATATTCCAAAGGGTATCAAATCCATGCAAAGATAAATTTTCTCCCACACATAGCTGATCCACCTAACAGGTTGGCTTATGAATATCATATTGGCTTCAGGTCTATGAATCCCACCCATAAACATGAGGAAGCCGAAAATGTTTGTGAATTCTCTCCATTTGGGAAACAACCTCTCACCTGTCAGGATAACCATTAAATACTAGGATGGATTAAAATTAGGGGGATTTGAAGTATGGTCTACCTTTTCAACCTCCACTGGCTCCCCATGGATTGGATATGGCTCAGGAAGATGTTCCCCCAGGTCTCATAAACATCATCGAGTCCCTACCTAATCGAATTAAATCCATATAATAGAGATTCATGACTATGAAGACTAAAAACAAGACATATCCCAACTTGGTTGATGATACACCACCTCTGGCCAACTTTGAGAAACCTACCTTCTCTACCTTTGACTGTGGGGGAAACCACGAACAGAATCTCGCACACTTTGTGTCCTAAAGCGGACCAATGATGGGCCCTCAGGATCAATTGGATGAATCCAAGATGTGGTATTTCATATAAACCCTGACTGAGCCAGCCTTCATTTGGTATAGAATTATTCCAATTGTATATTTGTCAGCATGGGAACACCTCCATCATCAATTCCTTTATCAATTCCATTATACACTTAAGAAGACAATGATCGTCGTCCAAAAAACTGTAAACAATGTGAAAATGAGAAGGTGTATGATTTCATATCAAGGTGTAATGGTTTGACCAAATGACTCAGTATCCCACTCTCAAAAGAGAAACTACTATTAATATATGCTGAAAATATTAGGTATGAGTTAATATTCCTTGATTCCCATGAAATATCTGGGTAGCATCCCCAAATTTGCTGAAATAGCCCAATATCTAGAGGAGGCCATTCAGTAGATCTGATATGAAGCATGAATTTTTTCTACAACATAGGGACAGATTACATCAAAAATTTATGCTACTGCTGTCAATATCAAGAAGGTTGCGGCACCTATCCAAATACCCTGGCAGGCACCAAACTTCCCATCACCTTCTATCAAGCGGTGACCACCACTGAACCAACATCATCCAAAACCATAGAGAAATTAGGGTCATCCTGGATTTGATGAATATTTAAAAAAGGTGTACTTTTTTTATAATGAATAGGTACCTGGTTATTTCTTCACATCGATGGAAAATAACCTTCTCACACTTCTGCAACCTAGGAAGCTCGATGAGGTCAACCTCACCAACAAGCCTAATTATTTTCCATTCTACAAAGGAGTGGGTTATAATATCCCGAATTGTTTCATATTCAAATAATTCATTCTAGATATGATTGATTAGGGACACGTGATACTAGATAATTCCTCAGTGCTAGTGGCATGCATAAACAAGGTCCAACTGAAAGAAGATGTTGATTTATTGAAGTTCACGGCCATACATGTGTGAAGATTCATCAACTTGATGGTTTGAAAGATAGTTGTTCAAGACCATGCCAGTCTGAGAGAAATGTTACAAAAACCAATAGTAGCTTTACCACGCAAGGAGGATACATTATATGTACCCTACAAAGGTCGGTGTGACCATCGTAGGTGATACATAATAGAAGAGGATGAGTCATATTATCCTCTAAATCAGGTCTTAACTATTACTAATTTCTTCTATGTGACATCGACAACATGGGAACAATACCCCAAAATGGAATACACATTAGATTAAGAACCCATATTTTGTTCTATCAATGAAATGTACTCTTTAGAACCCTTCCCAATTAAGATGTTTCCCAAGAGAATAATTTTCCCACACGTAATTAAGGAGTAGGAGGCCGCATCTGTCGAATTCAAGGATATAGGGGACATCATAAACAGGGATGGACTCAATATTCCAATCACACCTCAATGGAAAATTCATATGTAGCTGAGATGCATGGGAAAGCAATAAAGAAATCTCAATAGGGGTAGGGAGGGGTCTCATAACCCACAGATACCCTTCTATACCCTATTCTCTTGTATGACTGCCTAGAAATAGATTTTCCTAATCATAATCATCAAAAGGGGGGAACAGGATGACCTACGCCACCAGTAGAGAATGTCCCCATGGCATCCAAAAAAAATGGATTCATCCTCCCCAATCACCTTAGCACCTTATCTGCCAGGCCATGAGCATCCCCATTTTGGTAAACGCCGAACATTTCCCCATAAAGTACACCATTAAAAAATATATGATGAAATTTTCATCCATTCTATTAGACCTCGATACACTCCATAATTCAAAAGAACTCAGAGACGCACCTTTGGAAGACCTCTATAGCCCAAAAAAGTTTTAGAAAGTAGTCACTGCATTCCATTCCTATTGGATGGAGACCGCGACACAATATGAAATGTATCCAACTCGTTCACTCATCCAGATGATAAAGAGGACCTATAATGGAACATCATTCATCTATATGTCTCATGAAGGATAAATAATGTTAGTGTATAGAGGGCCCTAATTGATAATGGTTCTAAGATCAATCTAATCACAGTCTGAACCCAACTAGGTTAGGAATATTGAGAAGGGGATCTCACTCCCTCTAAGATATCCATTAATGGGTATAAAAATGTGAGAAACAACCTATTGGTGAAATCATGCTCATGATCTAGTTTGGGGATCTTACATCAGATGCCCAATTATGGTAATCCACCAAGGTACTTCACATGATGTCCTTCTCAGAAGTCCCTAGCTTCATTTCCACCTAGCGATACCTTCAGCATTCCCTCAGTGTTTGAAGAATCCCATTAGTGGATAAGTCAGCATAATACATGGTGATAGATATCGCTTTGATACACGTGGGTCCAAATATTATGAAGTATAGTTTTATTATATGATAGGGAAAAACAATGGACGATGATATATAGGTTATCACTTCAAATGGCATGAGGATTTCCCCAGTGATTCCTTGGAGCATTCTAGAAAGAACTATGTACTCCTAATAAATCTAGTAAAGATCATCGGTATAATCTAAAAGGTACAAAACATTCCTTTCCTCAATGATAGGATTGAATACCTTCATCCTCAACATCTCTCTACAACAACGTAGTCAATAGGGGATGATATTGTCTCTCCTCATGACCTCTATCATCCTGATAATAATGGAAAATCCCATAAATCTCTATCTCCATTTGAGAATTACTCTGCAGGATAAGAGATGGATAAAGATGAAGTTAACCATAAGAATGATCCTCCATCATTCGAGGAAGGTGTATCTAATACCATCAATGAACTTAGAATGTTAAACCTAGTAACAGATGAAGATCTGTGGCCTAGGCTAATTAGTGTTTCCCTTCCCCTCGAAGACAAAGAGATGTACATTGAATTTCTGAAACAACATCGATACGTGTTCACATAGAACTACAAAGAATTGTCCAAATTGAATATAGATGTGGATATACACTATCTTGAGATACTATAAGAACATGGAGGATTCAAGAAGTTAGCCAAGAGGATGCACCCCTCTCAAGCCACCAATATATGTATGGAAGTAAACAAATATATTGAATCTAATTTGATCTGAGAGGTGAAATACCCGAAATGCATTTCTAACATCATATCTATCAAGAATAATAATGATAAGATTAGGGTTTTCATTAACTTATTATACCATAATTGAGATTTTCCAAATGATGACTTCCAGTTTTTAATCATGGATTTCCTGACTGATGCAACTACTGGCTTCTATGCCATTTCTTTCATGGATGGGTACTCATGGTACAATTAGATAAACATCCCCCCCAAGGATGAATAATCCACTTACCTTAGAGTACCTCAAGGTATATTTTGTTATCAGTTCATGCCCTTTAGTTTGAATAATTTTGGTGCAACATATCAATGCTCCATACACAATATGTTTAATCCATTTTTGGAAAAGATAATCAAATGTTATGTCGATAAGCGAGTGGTTAAATATTGATGGTGATGTGATCACATCACTAACCCTCATACAATTTTTGGAAAGCTTTGATAGCACTATATGAAGATGAATCTTTTGAAATGATCCTTTAGAGTAACATAAAAAAAGTTCATTGGCTTTGTGGAATGCTACTTGTGCATTAAGGTCAACCCGGAAAATATTAGTGATATCTTAGCAATGCCACCCCCTAAAATTCTCAATGAACTGAGGAGACTTAATGGGAACCGCACCAACATTCATAGGATGATTTACAATAAGGCCAATAAATCCCCCCCCCCTTTACTAGGCTAATTATGAAGGGAATCATCTACCAATGGGATTATGATTTACAAAAATCCTTTGAAAGTCTCAACTAGTACATGCTGCACCCAATGGTCCTAATTCCCCTTGTGTAAGGGACACCACTCATCTTATATGTAGCCACTATGAAAAACATATTGGGTGCACTCCTTACATAAAAGAATAGTGTGGGAAGAGAGAATAGTCTCTACCTCATCTGGACAATGCTAGGTACTGAGACTCGATAATATGATGTTGAAAAGAACTTCCTCACACTAATATTTTCTATAAAAAAGATAATTCATTACATAGAGAATCACAATGTCCAATTATTCTCCCAAGTCGATCCTCTCAAGTACATCCTTGGACATATAATGCTAATTGGGAACTTGGACCAATGTTCAGTCACTCATCATCAATAAGACTTCTAGTTTATATCTTAGCAGTCATTAAAATGGAAATCCTTGGATGATTTCCTCATAGCACATCCTATTTCAGAAGATACACAGGAAGACACCAATATCCTAGATGAAGTGGTCTTTTATGCCCATGGCACACCCCAAACATGGGAGACGTACTTTAATGGTACCTACCAAAGTTATACCGGCATAGGAATGAAGATCCCAAAGCTTATTCGGGTTGGTCTTGGTATTGTATTCTCCTCTAAAGACTGTGAAATCAAGTGTTACTCTTTGTCACTATCCAGGAGATGCATAAACAATGAGGAAAAATACCAAGCTCTCATCACTAACTTGGAACTAGCCATGCAGCTAAAAATAGCCTACCTTAAAATAAAAGGGGAATCCAAGTTAGTAATAAAGCTGGTAAATGGATAATATTCTATTAAAAAGGAGGAAATGGACCATATCACTAGCTATGTCAGGGGATTGATGGATTAATTAGCTTTTGATCCCACACTATATTATGTTCCTCGATCATAGAATGGTAATGCTGATTGGTTGGATAATGCAGCCTCCATCCGGAATGGCCCAAACTAGGACGGAGAAACCATCTATATTATGCATTGAAGAATGATGGAATCGATCATCCTATGTGATATGGGAGAGACCAATCATAAAACCACCACCCCAGAGTGTGACAAACCTATGACCACCTCAAAATGGATGAATTCTATCATAATCTATGTTTAGGATAGAACTCTCCTAACAGATCATGCTGAAAGGGAACATATTCAGTGCTAGACAACAAACATAACAATGAAAGATGTTGCAAATAAATAAAAAGTGCTCTAAAATGTAGCTGTGATAGAATTATCTTCAGGTTCATAACAGAAGCATAAGTTTTCTCCATCGTGGTGTATGTTCATGAAAGCTCTAGTGGTTCCCATCAATCTGGCAATTGGATCTCTCTACAAACTAGGAGGTTGGGGTATTACTAGGAAACCATGATAAAGGATTTTGTGGAATTTACCAGTAAATGTCATGTGATCTATATACATGAAAACTTCATCCATCGTCCCCAAAAATTTCTTCATACTACTAAACATTCCTAGCCATTTTCTATTTGGGGGATTGATGTTGTGGGGTCTATACCCTGGGTACAACCAAGCAACTAAAGTTAATATTTAATGATATTAACTTCTTTTCAAAATGGGATGTGGTAATACCCCTCAAAACTATCAGGATGAAGAGTATCATCATCTTTGTAAAGTCCCATATCATCACCAGGTTTAAAGTCACTCACATAATATTAATAGACAATGGCACCAAATTATGTTCCATAGAGCTTTACCATGAGTAAACATCGAGTCCAATCACTCATCCAGCTATCATTAAGTGGAAAATTGAAAGATAGTGGCCTTCAGTAAGACTTTGTTTATCATACTACAGAAGATGGTAAATAATGATAAGAGTTATTGGACATAAAATTTCCTCCATGCTTTACAGGCCTACTGTACCACCATGTTTACTACAACACAAGAAACACCATATTCACTAGTGTATGGGACTGAGGTAGTGTAAACCATAGAAGTCTAGTTACACTCACTCTTAATATCCATTTTCATATAGCTATCAGATAATGAACAATAAAAAAGGGTAGTGTGAATTGTAATGGCTAGATGATAAAAGAATACACACACTAAACAATCTAGAGATTTATCTAAATTTGATAGCATAAGCCTTCAATAAAGTGGTTTGTCTCTACTCATTAAATTAAGGTGAGCCAGTACAAGCTCTCGTAACCCCAATGGTACCAAGAATGAAACCCCAAAAGTTAGAGTCCATGATGGAAGGACCCTATGTAATACATAAGGTGTATCATGAAGGAGCATATTCACTATCCTCTATAGATGGGGTGTGTGTCACACCACCCACCAATGTGAGATTTATTAAGAAATACTTTGAATGGATATCATAAAAAGGGAATCAACATTAGATTAAGAAATTTCAATTGTCCAAACTACATTATGTTAAACTATACAAGCTCATCCCGACCAAATTACATTACAATGTATGGAGTTTGTCCTAAAAGTTAGAAATTAAATTGTATGACAAGTTTCTTCCTTACCGTGGGACATAAAACTAGAAAAACCCATAGTTACTCTTCACAATAGATAATCAATCATCCATGTTCTTTGATGTTAAATTACATGGTCGGTTTACTTGCCTCATGGTGTTAAATTTCATGGAAATAAAGAACTATGTGTGGCTTGATTCTCATCCTCATGGAGTATGTAGGGATACCTCAATAATATATCCTGGTCCAACCACTAAATGACATAAAATTCCGTTTTTGTTCTCTCTTAGGTATCTGAATTATAAGGAAACCCATGTAGTTCATAGTTTCTCGTAATGAGTAGTGCTCATGTGAGCTTAGTAATCACATTAGGGGATCACCCTCACAAGGAAGGCACATTGGTACAAAACATTAGCATCACATTCATGAATGAAAGACAAAAAAGGAATATATTGAGGCATCTCTACATTACATTAAATTTCATGTTCAATGTCCTTACTATGTGACATAAAACTGTATGGATATGTGAAACCCATCTCTATTCACATCGAATCACTTAATTCCTTTCCACATGATGTTAAACTTAATGGATTATAAAGGAACTATGTGTGGTTTGATTCTCATTCCACATGAGATACATAGTGATGCCCAAGGTTGTATCCTTGGGACCAGTTGTGATGTTCCCACTTTTTCTTGTTAGTCCTCCTTCATCCCCACAACATGATGTTAAATTACATAGAACTTCAAGAACTACATGTAGCATGATTCCTAACATCTCATGATATATATTGATGCCTAGATATTGAATACTAGGCCGAACTACAATGGTCAATGGAAATAATTCCCACCTTTACGTATGGGTTAGACCTGTGTAGGGTATTTCCTCTTCATGAACTAAATGTGGCTTGATTCTCATCCTCATGAGATAAGTATTGGCACCCACATACCCATCTTGGGCCTAGCCACAACTTCCTTCCACATTCACATTAGTTCTCCCAAGTCCTTACTGCATGACGTTAAACTACATGGGAGTATGTCCTTACAAAATTATGTTAAACTACATGGGATTACATCTGTACTACATGATAATAATCTTTATGGGAGTTCATCCATACATCATGATGATAAACTACATGGAAGTACATATTTACCACATGATGTTAAACATAATATAAGCCCATCCTAACCACAGGAGGTAAAACTATATAGAGGCACAACCCCTCCACGTGATTTTATTTCATGGAAACCAGCATTAACCATATCTCCTTATTAAAGGATCACAAGATCCTTACCTCGACTGAACAGAGAACGAAGTACTCCCACCATAATCTAATGTGCCCCATCCCATAAGCCACAATTAATTCTTAGGGTACCTCTGATCACTAAAATATTCCCTGGCCTTTAGATAGGATGTCTGGATTTAGGGAACCTTTTCTCAAATATTCATATGTTCCTATGGATCGGGCATATGCACCTATAGTCGTAAAGAAAATTCTCCACTCTATAAATGGAAATTATAATCAAAATGAGCCATAACAACATCATTTATGTAGCACTCAACACCTCAACATGGCAGAAATACTTCCCATGCGACTATCCAATATCATCAATCATGATCCAAGGACCTCAATCTATGATTTACAAGATTTCCTCCTCCCATGTAGAAGAATGTTAGAGTAATCCTGCAACTGGATATCATAATTATTCTATTGTGTATCATCATCCATATTAGGTCGATGTCAGTCATGACATTAAAATTCCTATGTTTTTTTATGGTTGTACGAAGATAGATCCAATCACATGATGGTCCAAATTGAAAGACGTTGAACTGCTAGTGAAAGAGACACAAAACATTTCAGGTTGAAAACATGCAGAGGGATGCTTAAGAAAAATTCAAGTCTTTCCAAATTAAACTATTCATCTGTTTATTTTAGGAAAAAGTATGGATATAAATAAATAACAAATAAATCTTATACAATATTCTTTATAGACCTATTAAAATAAATTTTATGCTCACTGGACCCCCTGGTCTAGGAAATAATTAGAACAATGATTCTTCACATCTCCTCGCTACAAGAATTTATTTGTTAGCTGGTGGAACAGATTTTAGTTTAATTGAACACTCCTTGGTATTTACACCTTATGCGTATCAAATATTATGATTTTTGGTGTTTCGAATCACCATAACCTTCCACGGAACTTCAAAATTATATCCAGATTTAGGGACCATTTTCTGTACTATGCATACATGACTATGGATCCTGTATTTGCGCATGTGTCTATCAAACAGATGTGTTTCTCCAAAAAAGGACATTCTAATACTTGTGAGCCTTTACACCATCATGGTAGCACTAAATTCCCCAATGTGTCTGAACACCTCCTAATATGACTATACCATATTATCCTTCTATATAGGGATCTCTTGGTCGTGATTTACAATCCCTACACCAAACTGACCGAGTGAATCAAATGTCCTCGATGTTCCATCTCCATGTTTTTTTACCACTTCTTATTTCTGAAATGTGGCATGAAATTCTCCAACCATTTTTATCCCGCACTGTATTGGTCTTAACATTTATAAATAATATTATGTTTTTAATTAATTTAATTCCTTATGATTATATAAAACACATGCACTTATTTTGTTTTATTAGATCTAATATGATTTAAATTATTGTTAAGTATATTTACTATTGATAACATAGTAGTTGAACAATGATAACATAAGTAGTATAAATATATAGTTTTAAAAAATCCTCTTAGCATAGAAAAAGGAAGGGATGGACTAAACCAGAAGGATCATACACTATGAATCCCATTTATCAGAGAATCTCATGGAGATAGAATTTCAGGGAAGTTCCCTAGTCCAATACCATGTTGAGATATAACATCTTTAGTATTAGAGAAACCAATGAGAGAAGATCATGCTCATCGTTATCATAGACCAAACCATGTTCACCAAATGACCCCATTAAAGCCCCATCACCGCACATCTTACTCTTAAGGCATATGTTTGTGTAATAAATAGATATTTATCAAGAAAATATATATAAATTAATATACATTGTTTTTGTATAGAAAATGAATAATTTTCCTTTCTAGTATTGATACTTTGTAAATGAAATTTAAAGCCGAAATACAATTTTTGGTTAATATTCAAATTCAATTAAGAAATATATTTGGTTTAATTAATAAATTTTTGAATTAAAAAATATTTAAATATTAGTAATGAATTAATTATTAAAATATGATTTTTCATTAAATGTTTATGAATTCAAATGTAATTTTTATTAGGGGTCGAAAACTGTTATTGTCAAAAACCCGTTATTTTCAATAAATGTTGGTATTTATTTTAAAAGTGATAATTTATATATTTATAAAATTATTTCGAATACATAAATATTATTTTTGGAATAAATATGTCTAAATTTTACAATGGTAAATTCTACATAATTTTCTAAGATTGTTGAATTTTTGGGTAAAAATTAAACACTGTATAAATATACGGGGTGCTTTTTGACATCATTTTAGCCTAATAGTGAAGTAATAAATAATATAAAACGAATACCTAGATAAATAAATGTTCTTAATTTAAAATAATGTAATTTTATGTTTATTTTAATATTTTATAAATCCTTAGGGAATCCTCCAAGACTTGTAATAAATTTTATGATTTTAAAATCATTTCTTTGTTAGTGTGACTCATCTCCACATAAGAAAGGGAAATATTTTATTATATTCTACCCTTGTAAATATAAAATAATTTATACTACTCCCCTTTGATAAAAACCATTGGAAAAAAACTATGGGTTGGTTTGTGGTTTGGATTATTTTATTATGTATTGTCAACAACCCAAATAAAAAAAATCCACCTCTTTTCCTAAATCAACCTAACTGAGCTTTGATTTATCATCCCTAAAACTACATTAAGCTCGTCTAAACTCTTGTCTCTACTCCCAAGAGTTCTTCCAAGGAGTCATTAATCTTCCAAGAAGCCTCTACCATGACTTTAAAGACACACATCGAAGTAAAGGAATTTATCTCTTCTCATTTCTATCCATGCACTACTTTTATTTATGATTCTTAAATTTCATTTTCATAGGTTGGGATATAGTGTTTCATGGTCCCATTACTGTCTATTTTATGTATAAATGAATATATATTCATTTCACTCTCATTAATTCAACGAATACTCCTTTATTTACAACTGTTACTATACTGAAATTCCAGAATGGATTCTATATCTCCTTTTTTAATCAAACACTTCTTTATGATATGCATTTTTAATTTCTATTTTCTTATTTTGGGATTCATTCATACTTATCCCATATGATTTAAACTTTATGTATAAATTATGAGGGCCCCTTTCACTCAAATTTAACCCTCCTAAGAAACTTTATGTACACCCGTCACCATGATGAAATTTTGTAAGGGTTCATTTTCTTTCTCCTCTTTAAAATTATTTGTTATGTTACACATTGTATTTCCAATTAAATGTCTTGAGGAATGTTTGTAAATGATCCTCTAAATATCAATTTATTTTCTTAATTCTAAGATACCACTTTAACCTTCATCATCCCATTTTATGAATTTATATATGATGTCGTTATGAGGTCAAAATTACACTATGATTTACCATGCCAAGATAATTATGTAGTGAATAGCATACCCATTTCTATATTATGGGTATTCACAATTATGAACATAATCCTATTGATTGTGGAATTTCATGTATTTATTTCACATTTTAAGATCACGGAATAAAAATATGATGTTGAATGAATCTATGTTATATGGTCTATATAGCACACTTAAGCATCATATTGAAATGTTTATGAATGGTGAGCCCTGATAGCACTATAATTCATTAGGTAATATTTAGTACTATGATATGTCATGTTGGGATGGTGGTTTAAGTGATTCCTTTATGTGGCTATTGTTCACCATGATGTCTTGGAAGATCATCTTTGACTTATGTTTATGATGTAGTGTTTTAAGTTGTTGCCACATTTTTCATGTTTTGATTTTCATGTTATATCATGCCGCATTATTAATGTTATTTTATTCCTCATTGATATTCCTTATCTAGCATTTATTATTATCCTCATGTTATTATTTGATTATTCCCATATTAGGCATTATTATACACCC
This sequence comes from Viscum album, assembly GCA_963277665.1. Lineage (NCBI taxonomy): Eukaryota > Viridiplantae > Streptophyta > Magnoliopsida > Santalales > Viscaceae > Viscum > Viscum album. The sequence goes on from OY728164.1 coordinate 695,282,332, forward strand.
TTTTCTAATGTATGTCGTCATTATATCCCATGATGTTTTAAGTATGAAAGAATATTGTGGTCATGTAGAATAATTTTTCATTATATATGTAGTTTTTTTCATGTTTTATGTTTTTATGTAATGTTATTAAACCCAAAATACACTATACATAATTATATTATGAGTTGTATTAATTTCTTGTTTATATAATAAGTCATGTTTAACTATGAAATAAAGAGCAGGTTTGTTATAGTTGTTATCGAATGACAGGTTCAGATGTTTTTGGGATTAGGATTTGAAAACCCTAGTAAAAACCATTAGGAGTAAGACTAAGTGTAAAAAATAAAACTTAAATTTTGGAAAGTATAGATTCAGTGGTTTATCAATAAAATACATCCTTCTTTGGATACTACATGTGGACATAGTTCTGGCATACATGTACCTAGTAGTAACAATACTGACAAGGTATTCCGGTCTAGAATTGGGGTAACCTGGTAGACGAAAAAGGGCCTTACTGTAGACCTGTTTTGACACTCCTATGGTATATTCATTGGTAAACCCATAAATGGATTAAAAACAACTATTTATAGAACAAAGATAAAAATTACCAAAATAATATATGTTAGGAATTAGATTATGGATATCATATATTGAAGCCTAGAATCTCAAAAGCAAAGGAGATAAATTTTAATTCAAAACTTAACACTTTATCATCATTATATTCCCCTTTATGTGTTTAATATTTTAAGATAATAATCCCTTATTTCACTTTTAATATATCCAATGGTCGTAAATAGGAGGAATAATTCTTGAAACTGATGTGATGGGTAGTGTGTTGATTCCCCAAATGTGATGTCCAACCTGATTAGAGTGGGAATCAGAAACAATTTCTGGATAATCTCTTATCTAACTCATGTTCTAAATTGAAACATAGACTAAGAGAATATCCCAACACCCCCCAGAGATAGAAATCCGCAGTCGAGTTATTTATATGACAAAGGCCCCCTACTTTTAGTGGATCATTAAATCCATTAATCACGGAGCAATGGATCAATTTCATTGAAACAATATTCTCCATCCATAAATGTTATGATAAAGAGATGGTTAATTTTACTATTTATCGTATTGAGGGTGAATTTGAACAGTGGTGGACATTGATCAAGAATATGAAGTATGAGGAAGAGATCGAAGAAATGGAGTGGAAGGAATTTCAGAAATTGTTTTTCTGATAAATATTTTCCCCACACACTCAATATTAATATGGAATGATATTTACCTTTACTAAATCAAAAGGAAGATGAATTGGGTGGGTCATATGAGGAAAAATTCACAAGACTCTCATGATTCACCTCCAGTATTATTGTTACCCCTGAATGCAAGTATGACCGCTTCTTTGGTGGGATAAAGTGCAACCATTGAAAAACCTTGGTAATCTATGACTTTCAAAGCTACAAGGGAATTTTTTGATGTTCCCTCAAGATCCAAAATGATATCTATGAATCATAAGTATATCATGGGTAGAATAAGTGAAAAGTGGAATTTAATTCTGGTAGTCCTAGGGATAAATCCAACAGGGCTAAGAATTCTAGATTCCCAATTATCAAATGTGAAGAAAGAAGAACCCTAGAATTTTAATAAGGGAAACAAGGAAGTTATTTAGGTGTGGAATAGAATGGAACATGGAATTGAATACCGACAAGAGAAACCTGCTAATGTGATAGAGGAAAGGAATGCTCTGGTCATCCCTCAATGCATTGGTCATTTTATTTAATTTTTAAGGAACCATGGAACATTGCAATCAACTGCCCTATGACAAGGGTTTTCAGAGCCAACCAATAACCTCTAAGGTATCAAGGGAAAGCTTTTTCCATCACCACTCCTGAATTGAATCCTAAAAACGATGTGGTGACAGGTATTCTAGTTATTTATTCAGGAATAGTGAATATAATTTGGGATTCTAGTTCTACACATTCCTTTATATCATGATGTTTAGTATAACTATTCTTACACCACCACAAACCATGGAGTAGAGATGTCATTGAAAAGGAAAAATGGGTAAATTATTTCATCCCATGTATATAACTACTCCCCTATCATAATTTGTGGATTGAACATCTCAGTAAAACTTGTCATAATTTCCTTAGTGGAATTTGATGCAATATTAGTTATTGATTGGCCTTCCCTATATAGAAAAAACATAAATTACCATGGGAGTTAAATGAATATTCATATATAGAATTGAACCCATGATCTATACAAGTTAAAGAAGGTGGTTGAATCTTTCATAGCACCATAATCTCAAGCATGGATATTATTTACCAATGAAAAAAGTTTATCTAGCTCAAATGATTGATTCTAAGTAAAGAACAATTATCAATGACATGTATATTGTGAGGGAATACATTGATGTGTTTATGGAGGAATTTCCTGGTATTCCCACTAGTTGAGAAGTTGAATTTTCAATAGAACTTATACTTGGGGAATTGTCTATATCCATGACACCGTATAGGATTGTTGTTCTGGAACAGGAAGAACTGAAGAAACCACTACAGGAGAATCTAGAAAACGTGTTTATATTCCCAATTTCGTCAACATGGGGTGAACCGATCCTCTTCATTAAGAAGAATTATAGTTCAATGAACCTTTGCATTGATTATCATGAGCTCAATAAGATCGAGATAAATAAAAGTAATCATTTTCTATAGATTGATGAATTTTTTGATCAACTACATGGAGAACAATAATTATCCAAGGTGGATCTATGATCGAGATACAAAAAGTAGTGAAGAAGGAGGATATCCCCTAGACTATTTCTGGTAATAAGTACGGGCACTATGAGTTAATATTGAAGACTTTTGGACTTACTAATGATCCTGCAATCTTCATGGAATTGATGGATATGTTCTTTAGATATTACATTGACAAATTTATAGTATTCTTTATAAAAGATATTATAATATAATACAAAAACAAGGAAGAGTGTGGGGAGTATCTAAGAACTATGCTAAAAACCTTGCGAATGGATACGCTCTATGAAATGTCAGAAAGTGAAGGTTATCACTGAATAAAGCCTCATTATGTGGGAATATCCCCACAAGAAATAGGATATGTAGATACATCCATGAAAAAAGAAATGGAGGGATGTATGAGGCCAATATATGTGATAGATATCTATAGTTTCTTTGGGTAAGCTAGATAGTATTATCGATTTATGACAAATCTCTCATGATTGTAAAACACTCTTACTATTCTAACATGGAATGGTTTCATGTTTTGTTGGAATGATAAATTTAAAGAAATATTAGTGGATTTTAAAATAAGGATTATTACTACCCCTATTATAACACTACCCACAAGTGGGGAGATTTTCATAAATTTCTACGATGCTTCAAAGAATGTATAGGGATGTGTGTCGATGAAAACTGACAAATTCATTACCTACTCATCAAGAAATTTGAAATATCATGAGAAAAACTATCCCACGTATGATATATACATGGAATATGAGATAATTGCATTTAAAATTTAGTGGAATTATCTCTTTGGATCGAAGATTGAAATATATAGGGATAAAAAAAAAGTCGCAAATATATATTAACACAAAAAGAGATAAATATGTACCAATGAGGATTGTTAGAGCTCATCGCGGATTATGACTACTCAATCCACTAACATCTTCGAAAAGAGAATAAGGTGGTGTATTCTATGAGTAGAATGGACCTAACAATTCTACTACTTATGATAATTTAGAAGGATTTGATATTCATATATTTGATGAATATGTACATGGGATTCATAATGGAACATCATCAATTCATTCAAAAATTATTTCTCAACCATCTCTTTTGGAAAGGATAAGGGTTGCTCAGAAACCTGATTTGGAAATTCAGTAGAAAGTGGTAACTATTAGAAAATGGAAATCAACATAGTTCAATGATAATAAATAAGGGATTGTGAGACTTGGGTCAAGACTATGTGTTCCATCAAATCTTGATTTATGAAATAACTTTTGGATGAGTCACATAGTTCGACATTCTCCATTCGCCCAGGTGAAACAATGATTTATTGAAATCTTTGAGAGAAATATTGGAGGGATAGCGTGAATAAGGAGATCGTAGAATATACATCAATGTGCTTGATATGTCTATAAGTGAAGTACGAAAGGTAGTTTTCTAATGTTATGATGCAACCATTGTCCATACCAACATGGAAATAGGAAAACCAGACCATGGGCTTTATCACCAGATATCCAAAGACATCCAATAAAAGTAATTCTATATTGGTTGTTGTGTGTCATATTAAAAAGGAATCACACTTCATCAATATTTGAGAGGATTTCTCCTAGGATCAACTAGAATAGATATATATTAGAGAAGTGGTAAGGCTTTTTGGATTACCATAATTAATTTTATATAACTGAGAACCAATATTCCATTCTATGTTTTGGAAAAGTATCCAACATTCTCAAAATAGTATGATGAAATTCAAGTATGTCTTATCACCCTAAAATGCATGGACAATCTAATCGGACTATCCAAAAAATTAAGGACATGTTGAGAGCTTCCTCAGTCCACTTGAAAGGTGTATGGCACCAAAATCATCCTTCAAAGGTGTTCTCTAACAACAATAGTTTCCACTCAAGCATCTAAATGGCCCCATATAAATCCATTTATGGGTTGAGGTGCATAACATCGAAATTTTTGGATGAATTTGGTGACCAAAAAAATCTAGATCTTGAAATGGTGGAAAAAAACGGTGGATAAGGTTAAGATCATTTAGAAGCACATCAATGATACTCATTCATTTTGTGATCCTTGATCACATCTAAGCAGCGACCTACAGACTTGAACTACCATCAATCCTCTCTCAAGTACATTATGTATTTGGATATCCCTATTACGAAATTACATACCAGGCCTATCACATTTACTCAATATAGAGGTGGTTCCATTTGGGGATTACCTTTCTTATAAGGATCATTCGGTGAATATCATAGAACATAGATAAAAATTTCTATGAAATAAGAAAATTCCGCAGAGAAATGTGTTGTAGCAAAACCATAGGTTTGATGAAGAAACATGGGAACTAGAGGAGGTGATGGAGAAGAGTTACACTCATATATTATAATAAAGAAAATTGAAATTTCAATGGTGAAATTTATTAATGGAGAGATTGTAATAATCCAATATTTTATAATTAAAATTATATATTTGTTTAATTAAGTGTCTTGTGTTTATAGAAAAAAATGCACTTATTTTGTTTTATTATATCAAATTAGATTAGAATTACCATTTTGTATCTTTATCATTGATAATATAGTTGTTGAACAATGATCACCAAACTTGTATAAATATACTATTTTAACAATCCTTTTGTCATAGAAAAAGGAAGTGATATCCTCAACCTATAGGATCATATGTTATGAATCCCATTTATTGGAGCTTATAAGGGAGAAATAATTTCTGGGATTTTTTGTAGACCAATCCGAAGATAAGATCCAACAACTTAATCACGATGGAAATGGTTTATTGCATAAGTTCAAACTCATCAAGATCACTGCCCAAACTATGTTAACCGAATGGCCCCATGAAATCCCCTCCATCACGCAATATACTCTAATGATGGATGATATGGTTATAAAGAGATACATATCAATACCCTAGAAATAAAATTATGTACATTAATTTTTTATAGAACAATGAATATGTTTTTTCCTATTATTGTTACTTTGTAAATGATTTTTGATGCACAAATACTAGTTTTGGTTAATATTAAAATTCAATAAAGAAATATATTTTGATTAATTATTGGATTTTTGAAATAAATAATATTTTAATATTATTATTATATATATTTTTAAAATATAAATAATCATATAATTTTTATGAAGTGAAATTTAATTTTTATTATGGTTCGAAAACTATTGTTGACAAAAACTACTCATTTTCAAAAAAAGTTACTTTTTATTTTAAAAGTAAAAATTAAAATTTTTAGAAAATTATTTTTATAAAATGAATATTATTTTTGGAATTTTAATTTTGAATGTACATAATGGTTAATTTTTAATAAATTTCTATGATAGTCGAATTTTTGGTAAAATTTTAATACGATATAATTATATATTGTGTGTTCTATGACATCATTTTGGACAAATAGTTTTGTAATATATATTAATAAAAATATCCTCACACAAATATAAGTATTCCAATAAAATAACGTATTTTAATTTTAATTTTATTTATTTTATAATGCCTTAGTGAATCCTCCACGACTTATAATATATATTAAGATTTTAAAATCATTTCTTTGAATGTGTGACTGACCTCCACATAAAAAAGGGAAATATTTTATAATATTTGACCCTTTTAAATATAAAATATTGTATACCACTCCCATTTGGTTGAAACAATGTGAAAAAACCATGATATGGTTTTTGGTTTTATATAGTTAATTTTGTAGTGTCAAAAACTGAAATAATAATGAAATCCCATATTCTCTTATATAAACCCACCCATGCTCCCATTTATCTTCACTAAATCTTTTTTAAGACAGTCAAAACACTTATATATACTCCCTTGAGTCCTCCCATGGTTCCCCCTTGCTTCCAAGAAGCCTCTCCCAAGCCTTTGGAGTCACACATCCAAGTAGGGGAATTTTCTATCATCTCATTTCCATCCAAGAACTTTTCTATATTATGCTTCATAAATTTCATTTTCATATATTGGGATATTATGCTACAGGGTCCAATTAATTTCCATTTTATGTATAAATTATTATATATTCCTTTCACAGTCATTAACCCCCCCATAGAATATTTTATGCACACCTATTACTATGCCGAAATTCCATAAGGGATTCTCTCTCTCCTCTTATAATCAAGCACTTCATTTAAGATATGAATTTTAATTTTAATTTTCCTATGTTGGGATAAATTATTATGTATACCAATTACTATTCAATTTATTTTAAAATCCATCACAATCCAGAATGAATGACCATAAAAGGAATGACATGAGTCATATCTATGATATGTTAAATTATATGTTCAATGTCCTTACCATGTGACATAAAACTGCACGGATATGTGATACCCATCTCCATTCACATCGAGTCTCTGAGTTCCTTTACACATGAAATTAAACTGAAAGATTTTCCATGAACTATGTGTTGTTTGATTCTAATTTTCTCATGAGATACATAGTGATGACTAGGCTTCTATCCTTGGGCCCAGTTGTGATGTTCCCACCATTTCATATTGGTACACCTTCATCCCCACCACATAATGTTAAACTTCATGGAACATCAAGAAATACATGTAGATTGATTCCTAACATTTCATGATATATAGTGATGCCAAGATCATGAACACTAGGCCCAACTACAATGGCCAATGGAAATAATTTCAACCTCTACGTATGGGTTTGACCTATGTAGGGTACTTCCTCTTCATAAGATATATGTGTCTTGATTATCATCCTCATGAGATATGTATTGACACCCACATCCCCACCTTGTTCCTATATGAAACATCATTCCACATTCACATCATTTCTCTCATGTCCTTATGGAATGACTATAAAGTAAATGGGAGTACGTCCTTAAAACATTATGTAAAAATAAATGGGAGTACGTCCTTTCTACATGATAATAATATTCATGGGAGTACATCCTTACCTGATGATGATAAAATGCATGGAGTTATGTTCTTACCGAATGATGTTAAACATAATGGAAGTACATCCTTAACACATGAGGTAAAACTATATTGATTCACATACCCTCCACAAGATTCAATGTCATGGAAACCATCATTAATTATAGATCCTTATTAAAGGACCAAAAAAATCCTTACCTCGGCTGACCAGAGAATGCAGTACTTATATGATCTTCTGAAGCACTCCCATCCCATAATCCACAATTAATTCATAGGGTGTCTCAGATCACCCAACAATTCCATGGCCCCTAGAAAGAATTTCCTGCTTCAAGGAACTTTTTTCTCCAAAATTCATACATTCCTATGGCTTGGGCATATGCACCTATGGATGAAAAGAAAATTATTCAATCTAGAATGGAACATTAGAAGCTTCATGAGCCTTAACAACATCATTGCGGTAGCACTCAACACCTCAACCTGTCTAAAATACTCCCAATGTGACTATCCCCTATCATAAATCGTGATCCAAGGACATCAATCTGTGATTTAAAACATTTCCACCTTCCATGTAGAAGGATGTTAGAGTACTCCTGACACTAGATATCCTAATTATTCTCTTGTGTATCATCGTCTATAATAGGTCAATTTTAGTGAGGACATTAAACTTCATATGTTTTTTTTCAAAGCTATATGACCTAAAATCCTATAACATGATGTTCCAAATTGAAATACATTGAACTGCTATTGAAAGAGACACAAAACCTATCATGTTGAGAACCTGCAAAGGTATGCTTAACAAAACGTCACGTCTTTTCACACTAAACTCTTCAACTCCAAGTTTTAGGAAAAAATACTGGTATAAATAAATATCCATAAAACCCATACAATCTTCTTTTTATCCATATTAAAATTGATGTTTTTCCACTGGACCCTTAATTGATGGAAATAATTTGAACAATGATTTTTCATATCTCCCTGCTATAAGAATTTATTTGTTACCCGGTGGAAAATTTTTTGTGTAATTTAACCCTCCTTGGATTTTACATCTTCTTCACATAGAATATTATGATTTGTAGTGTCTCGAATCACCATTACCTTACATGGCCCTTCAAAATTTTATCCAGCTTTACAGACCCTTTTCTTAACTATGCATGCATTTCTATGGCTCCTACAGATGCACATATCTCTATCAAACAAATGTGTTACTCTGAAAACGAACATTATAATCCTTTTGATCCTTTACATCATCATTGTATCACTCAACACTTCAGTGTGTCTGAAAACCTCCCAATATGACTATCCCATGTCATCCATCAGTATTGAGATCTTCGAGTCATGATTTAAAATCCCTGCACCAAACTGACCGAGTGGATCTGATATCTGTGATGTTGCATCACCGTTTTTTAACCTCTTCTTATGGCCGAAATGTGGCATGCCATTTTCCAACCATTGGTATCCCACAATGTAATTGATCGAACATTTATGAATAATTTTTTTTTATTTAATTAAATGTCTTGTGGTTATAGAGAACACATGAAATTATTTTGTTTTATTATATCTAATATGATTTAAATGATCGTTAAGTATCTTTACTATTTATAATATAGTTGTTGAACAATGATCACATGACTAGTTTAAGTATATGATTTTAATAAATCCTTTTGGCATAGACAAAGGAAGTGATGGCCTAAACCAGTACAATCATACACTATGAATACAATATATTGAAGCATTCGAGGAAGATAGAATTTTTGGAATTTTCCATAGACCAATCCCAAGTTGGGATATAAAATTTTTAGTATGAGAGAAACCAAAGAATGAAGTTCAAGATCATCGATATCACAGACAAAAGCATGATCACCAAATGGCCTCATTAAAGCCCCACCACTGCACACCTTAATCATAAAGAATATGTTGGTTTAATAAACATATATGTATCAAGAACCTAGAAATAAGATAATATAAATTATTTTTGTATAGAAAATGAATACAGTTTCATCCTAGTATTGTAACTTTGTAAATGATTTTTTAATCCCAAATACTATTTTTTGTTAATAATCAAATTCAATTAATAAATATATTTTTATGAATTAATTGATTTTTGAATTAAATAATATTTTCATTTAATTATTTATTTAATTATTAAATTATAAAATATCATTAAATGTTTATGAATTCAAATTTACTTTTTATTAGGGTTCAAAAACTATTATTTTCAAAAACACATTATTTTCAATAAATGTTTGTTTTTATTTTAAAATTGATAATTGAAATATTTAGAAAATTATTTAGAAAATATAAATATTATTTTTGGAATCAAGATGTATAAATTTTAAATTGGTGAATTTTTCATAATTTTCTAAGAAAGTTGAATTTTTTGGTAAAAATTAAATACCGTATTAATATACATTGTGTTTTATGACATCAATTTGGCCCAATAGTAATATAATAAATAATATAAAAATAATACTTAGAAAAATATATTTTTTAACTTTAAAATAATTATATTTTATGTTTATTTGATTTATTTTATAAGGCCTTAGTGAATCCTCCAAGACTTGTAATATATTTTACGATTTTAAAATCATTTCTTTGAAAGTATGACTCACCTCCACAAAATAAAGGTAAATATTTTATTATATTTGGCCCTTGAAAATATACAATAATTTATTCTACTCCCCTTTTTTAGAAATCATTGGAAAAAACTATGGTATGATTTGTGGTTTGGATTACTTTATTATGTAGTGTCCACATCACAAAATAAAATCCGGCACTTTTCATATATTAACATAACCAAGTTCCCATTTCACATCACTAAACCTCATAAAATCTCATCCACACTCTTCCAAATACTCCCTAGAGTCCTTCCAAGGATCCATAAAGCTCCCAATAATCCCTTACCAAGACTTTGGAATCACATATCCAAGTAAGGGATTTTTTGTCTTCACATTTCCAGAGAGGCACTTATTTTATTTCTTCTTCTTAAATTCCATTTCATAGGTTGGTATATTGTGTTTCAGGGACCCATTACTGTATTTTATATGTCTAAATGATTATATATTCCTTTCACACTCATTAATACACCCTATACTCCTTTATGTACAACTTTTACTATGTTGAAATTCCATAATGGATTCTCTCTCTCCTCTTTCAATCAAGCACTTCATTTTTTATATACATTTTTAATTTAAGTATTCTTTTTTTGGGATACATTATTACTTTTCCAACATTCTTTAAAATTTATTTATAAATTATGAGAGCCCCTATCAATCAAATTTAACCCTCCTAAGAACCTTTATGTACACCCCTAACCATGCTGAAATTTTGTAAGGGTTCATTTTATTTCTCCTCTTTATTCAAAATTATTTGTTATGTTACACATTAAATATCCAATTAAATATGTTGGAAAATACTATTCAATGTCCCTCTTACTATCCAATTCATTTATGAATTATAATATACCACTTTAACTCTCATCCTTCCATTTTATGATTTTCTATATGATGTTGTTATGCAGTCGAAATTGCACTATGATTTACAATGAAAGAATAATGATGCAGTGAATACCATAGCCATTTCTATATTATGGGTATCCACCATTATGATAATACTATTATTTATTGGGTACTTTGAGTTATCTACTTTACATTTCTTGATCATGGAATAAAAATATGATGTTGAATGAATCCAGGTTATATGATGTATATGGCACACTTAATCATGGGATTGAAATGTTTATGAAGGATGTACCCTGATAGCACTACAGTGCATTAGGTAATGTTTTGTATCATGATAGTTCATGTTGGGATGGGTTATTAAGTGATTCATTTATGGGTCTTTTTTCACTATGATGTCTTGGCAGTTCATATTTGACATATGTTAATTATGTACTATTTTATGTTGTAGCCACATTTCCCACGTTATGATTTTCATGCTATATCATGCCTTATTATTCATGTTCATTGATGCCTCATTGATATTCCTTACCTAACATTTATTATTATTATAATTTTATTCAAATATTATTCCCTTATTAGGTTTTATTACCCACCCCTTTCTAATGCATGTCGTTATATCCCATGGGGTTTCAAGTATGAAGGAATGTTGTGGTTGTGGAGAAGAATTTCTTAGTATAGATGTTGTTGTTTTTCATATTCTATTTTTATGTAATTTTCTTAAACCCAAAATACACTATATGTAATGGTATATTGAGTTGTATTAATTTAATGTTTATGTAATAAATCATGTTTAAATATGAAATTAATAGTAGGGCTGTTATAGTTAATATCAGAGGATAGATTTAGCTATTTTTTGGATTATGATTAGAAAACCCTAGTAAAAATCATTAGGAATAAGACTATGTTTAATAAAGCATACTTAAATTTTGGTAAGTATAGATTCAGTGGGTTTTCAACAAAATACATCATTGTTTGGATACTACAAGTGAACATAGTTCTAGCATAGGTGTACCTAGTAGTAACAAATCCGACAAAGTATTCTGGTCTTGACATGGGGTAACCTGGTACACGAAAAAAGGCCAAACTACACACCTCTTTTGGCACTCCTAGGTGATATTCCTTTGTAAATCCATAAAGTCATTAAAAAAACTATTTATAGAACAAATAAATAAATTCCCATAAGAATATATGTTAGGAAATAGATCATGGATACCATAGATTGAATCCAATAATCTCCTAAGTAAAAGAGATAAATATAATTCATAAGTTATCACTTTATATTCATTGTATTCCCCTTTATGTTTTTAATATTCTAAGATAATCAACCCTAATTTCCCTTTTATTCTATCCAATGGACGAAAATATGAGTTATCATGCGTAAAACTAATGTGAAGGGCATTGCGACGATTCCCCAAATGAGATATCCAACCTTGTGAGAGTGGGAATCACAGACATTGTCCTGATAATCTTTTATGTAACTCATGTTCTAAATTGAAACATGGACCAAGAGGAGCTCCCCCCCTAGAGAGAGATACCCGCAGTCGAGATCTTTAGGGGACAAAGGCCTCCTATTTTCAATGGATCATCTAATCCCTTAATGACGGAGCAATAGATCAATTCTATTGAAATAATCTTATCCATCCTTAAATGTTTTTAACAAGATAAGTTTCTTCTGACTATTTATCAAATGGAAGTTGAATCTGATCATTAGTGTACATTGATCAAGAATATGAAGCATGAGGAAGGGATCGAAGAAATGTAGTTGAAGGAATTAAAAAAATGGGTTTTGATAAATATTTTCCTCACACCCACAATATTAATATGGAAATATATTTACTTTCACTAAATCTAATGGAAGATAGATCTAGTGCGTCATATGAGGAAAAATGTACAAGAATTTCAGGATACACCTCTATTGTTTTACCCCGAAAAGCATGTATGACCACATCTTTGGTAGGATAAAGTGTAGCCTTTGAAAAATCTTGGAAATCTATGATTTTCATATCTATAAGGAAATTTTTTGATGTTTCCTCAAATTTAATATCGATATCTATGAATCATAAGGTAATCATGGGGAGAATAAATGAAAAGTGGACTTTAATTCTGGTTGTCCTATGGATAAATCCAATAGGGCTATGAAATTCCAGCTGCCCACTTATAAAATGTGTAGTATGAAGCAAACTAGAAATTTCTTAAGGGGAACATGGAAATTTTTTAGGTTTGGAAGAGAATGGAACCGGGAAATTTAATAAAAATAAGAGAAACCTTCCAATGTGATAGAGGAAAAAAATGCTCTGGTCATCCCTCAACACATTGTTCATTTCTAAAATTATAAGGAACTAGGGAACATTGTGAACAACTGCCCTAAGAAAAGGGTTTTTTGAGGCAACCAATAACCTCTAAGGAATCAAGGGAAATCTTTTTCTATCACTACCATTGAAGTGTATAACAAAAAAGAAGTTGTGATAGGTATTCTTGTTATTTATTTAGAAATAGAGAATGTAATTTGGGATTCTGATTCTACACATTCCTTTATATCATGATGTTACGTATAAGTATTCCAACACCACCACAAATCATGGATTAAAGATATCATTGAAAAGAAAAAATGGGGAAATTATTTAATTCCATGTATATAACTTCTCCCATGTCATAATTTTTGGATTGAACTTCCCAATGAACTTTGTTATACTTCCCTAAGTGGAACTTGATGCAATATTGGTCATGGATTTTCTTTCCAGATATAGAGACAACAAAAATTACCATGAGAGAGAATTGAGTTTTCAAATGGAGAATTGAACCCAAAATCTATAAAAGTTAAAGAAGGATGTTGAATATTCCATAGCACCATAATCTCAAACATGGATATTATTTCCCAATGAGAAAAGTGTATCTAGCTCAAATTAGTGATTCTAAGTAAATAACCATTATCAAATACATGTATATTGTGAGGGAATACATTGATGTGTTTCTTGAGGAATTTCATGGTCTTACCTCTAGTTGAGAGGTTGAATTATCAATAAAAATTATACATGGGCCATTGCCTATATCCAAGACTCCATATAAGATTATTGTTCTGGAACTTAAGGAACTGAAGAAACAACAACAAGAGAATCTGGATAAAGGGTTTATATTAAAAAGTGCTTCAGCATGGGGTTCTCTAGTACTATTTTTCAAGAATAAGAATGGTTCAATCCACCATTTCATTGATTATCATGAGCTTAATAAGATCACAATAAATAGAAAAGTATCCTTTTCCACATATTGATGGATTTTTTGATATACTACGTGAAGTACAATAATTCTCCCAGGTGGATCTGCGATCGTGATATTACCACAAAAGGGTGAAAGAGGTGGATATCCCCAACACTGTTTTTCTTACAAGGTAAGGGCACTACGAGTTAACAGTGATGACTTTTGGACTCACTAATGATCCAATAATCTTCATGGAATTGACAGATATATTCTTTAGATATTACCTTGAATTTTTTTTTGTATTCTTTATAGATGATATTCTAATATACTTCAAACCCGACGAAGGGTGTGAGAAGTATCTGAGAAATATGCTAAAGACCTTGTGAAAGGATGCACTATATGAAATATACAAATACTGCAATTATCACATAAATATTCATCACTCTTGGGGAATATCATCACAAGAAATGGTATATCTATAGATACATCCATGAAAAAGTAGTTGAGGGATGCATAAGGCCATCAAATGTGATAGATATCCATAATTCCGTTGGGTAATCTAGATAGTATTGACGATTTATGATAATTTTTTCATGATTGTAAAACCCTCTTACAAATCTAACTTGGATGGGATTCAAGTTTTGTTGTAATGATGAATATAAATAAAGCATCATGGTTTTTTAAAGAAGGATTATCACTACCTCTATGCTCACCCTACCCCTAAGTAGGGATATTTTCTTAATTTTCAGTGATGCTTCAAAGAAGGTATTGGGATGTGTGTCGATGCAAAATTAAAAATTCACTACCTATGACTCAAGGCAGTTGAAACATCATGGGAAAAATTATCCCATGTATGATCTGTACCTGGAATATGTGATCTCTGCATTGAAAATTTGGTGGCATTGTCTCTTTGGGGAGAAGAGTTAAATATATATGGATCACATAAGTCGCAAAAATTTATTCACACAAAAATATATAAATATGTGCTTATGAAGATGGTTATATCTCATCACAAATTATGAATACTCAATCCACTACCATTCTAGGGAAAAGAACAAGGTTTAAAATTGTATGAGTATGAAGGATCCAAGAATTCTGTCATTTATGATAATTGATAAAGATCTGATATTCATAGATTTGAAAAATATTGACATGGGAATAATAAAAGAACTTCATCAATCTATTCGCAAATTATTTCTCAACTGTCTCTTTTAGAATGGTTAAAGGATCCTCAAAAACATGATTTAAAAATTCATTAGAAAGTGGAAACTATCAAAAAATGGAAATCCACATACTTCAATTTTTATAAAGAAGGAATTTTGATACTTGGGTCAAGACTATATGTTGCACAAAATCCTGAGTTAATGAAATAAATTTATGATGAGGCACATAGTTTGAGATTCTCTATTAACCTAGGAAACACGAAGATGTATTGATATCTTTGTGAGAAATATTAGACGGATAGCATGGAGAAAGGGATAAAAAAATATACATCAACCTGCCAGATATGTCAGTAAGTGAAGGTTGATAGGAAAATGTCTCAGGTGATGATGCAACCATTTTCCATACCAAGATGGAAATAGGAAACCCACACCATAGACATCTTCACCAGACTTCCAAATACTTCTATGGGAAATAATGATATATTGGTTGTTGTATATCATCTTATAAATGAATCACACTTCATCACTATTTGAGAGGATTTATCACTAGATCAACTTGCACAGATATACATTAGAGAAGTTGTAAGGCTTCATAGAGTACCACAGTCGATTGTGTCTAATTGAGAACCAAGATTCCCCTCAATTTTTTGGAAAAGTATCTAGAATGATCTAAACAGTAAGATGAAATTTAGTATGTCTTATCTCTCTAAAATGGATGGAAAATCTTATTGGAATATCCAAACAATTTAGGGAATGTTAAGAGCTTCCTCAATCCACATAAAAGGTGTATGGAACCAAAATCATCTTTCAGAGGAGTTCTCTAACAACAATATGTCTTAATCAAGCATATAAATGGCCCCCTATAAATCCCTTTATGCGATGAGGTGCATAACACTGGCATGTTGGGCTGAAGTTGGGGAATGAAAACATCTAGATCGTGATATGGTGGATAAAATTAAGACCATTTAAAAGAACATCAATGTTACTTAGAGTTGAAAAAATATCAATTCTAATAATTATCTATGTGGCGTAGAGTTTTATATTAGAGACAAGGAATTCCTATTCATATCTCAATGGAAGGGAGTGATATGATTTGGGAAGAACGAAAATCTTAGTCCAAGGTGCGTCATCAATTTTTAGATCGTTGATTGCATCAAACCAGTGGCCTATAGAATAGAACTCCCATCAAACTTTTCTACATTATGTATTATTTGTATCTCTCTTAAGAAATTACATTCCAGAAATATCACATTTACTCAATCTAGAGGTGGTACTATTTGGGAATAACCTTTCCTATGATGATCAGTCGATGAATATAATAGATCATAGAGAAATATATCTATGAAATAAGATAATACCCATCAGAAAAGTGTTATAGAGAAACCATAGGTTTGATGAAGAAACATGGGAACCAGAGGAGGTGATGACGCAGAGTTACAATCATCTGTTATAGTATGGAGAAATGAAATTTTAATGATGAAATTTCTTAATGGGGAGATTGTACTGACCCAAAGTTTTATGAAAAAAATACTATATTTAATTTAATTAATTTTCTTAAGGTTAATGAAATAACATGAACTTATTTTGTTTTATTATATTAAATTGTATTAGAATGACCATTGTGAATATTTATCATTTATAATATAGTTGTTGAACTGTGATCACATGACTAGTATGAATATAGTGTTATAAAAAATACTTCTATCACAGACAAAGGAAGTGATGTTCTAAACCAGTAGGATCTTATATTATGAATCCCATTTATTATTGCTTCCAAGGGAGTTATAATTTCTTGGATTTTCCCTATACCAATCCCAAGCTTTGATCCAAAAAATTAATCATGATGGAAACTATTTTACAAAGAAGTTCATGTTAATGACGATCACTACCCAAACATTGCTAACTAAATGGCCCCATGAAAGCCCCACCATCGTGCACCTTACTATTAGGAAATATGCTAAGGTAATAAAGGGATATGTATCAATACCTTAGAAATATAATTATGTACATTAATTTTTTATTGATTAATAAATATGTTTTATACCTATTATTGTTACTTTGTAAATGATTGTTATATCACAAATACAATTTTTGGTTAATATTCAAATTCAATAAAGAAATATATTTTGATAAATTAATGGATTTATGAAATAAATAATATTTTAATATTATTATTAAATTAATTTTTAAAATATAAATGATAATATAATTTTTATGAAGTGAAATTTAATTTTTATTTGGGTTCAAAAACATTTATTGTCAAAACATGTTATTTCCAAAAAAAATGATTGTTTTTATTTTAAAAGATAAAATTCAAATATGTATAAAATTATTTAGATGAAATTAATATTATATTTGGAAATAGAATGTTGAATTTATCCAATGTGAATTTTTAATAATTTTTTAAGATAGTCAAATTTTTGGGTAATATTTTAATTCTATATAATCTATGGTGTGTTTTATGACATCATTTGGGACCAATAGTGATGTAAAAAATATTTTCAAGATATCATTATCCAAATATATTGTTTACATTAAAATAATTTAATTTTTTTATTTAATTTATAAAGACTTAGTGAATCCTCCACGACATATAATATATTTTAATATTTTAAAATTAATTCGTTGAAAGTGTGACTCACCTCCACCTAAGAAAGAGAAATATTATATAATATTTATCCCTTTAAAAAATAAAATAATTAATAGCATTCCAATTCGGTAGAAACAATGGGAAAACCCATGATATAGTTTGTGGTTTTAAATATTTTATTATGTAGTATCAAAAACTAAACTAATAATAAAACCCCATATTCTCTTATATAAACCCAATAATGCTCCCATTTATCTTCACTCAAACTCCTTGAAGATATTACAAACTCTTCTATCTACTCCCTATATTCCTCCCATGGTTCCCCCATGCTCCCAAGAAACCTCTCCCAAGCCTTTGGAGTCACACATCCATGTAATGGAATTTCTATCTTCTCATTTCCATCCAAGAACTTTTTTATATTATGCTTCTTAAATTCCATTTTCATTTGTTGGGATATGATTTTCCATGGCCCCATTAATATCTTTTTTATATATAAATTATTATATCTTCCTTTAACTCTAATTTACCCCCTATATAATCTTTTATTTACACTTGTTACTATGCGGAAATTCCATAAGGGATTCTCTCTCTCCAATTTTAATCAAGAACATAATTTATGATATGATTTTTTAATTTTCATTTTCTTATGTTGGGATAAATTATTACTTATATAAATTATTTTAAAATTTATTTAAAAATGATGATATCCCCTTTCACTCTCATTTACCTGCTTAAGAACCTTTACGTACACCCATCATCATGCCGAAAGTTTGTAAGGGTTCTTTTGATTTCTCCTCTTTCATCAAGATTATTATTTATGTTATGCCTTAAATTTACAATTAATTATGTTTGGTAATGTCCATAAATATACCTATTATTTTTCATTTCATGTCTAAATAATGGGAGACACATTTCTATCTTATCAACCAATTTTATTAAATTTAATATGATGTTGTTATGCTACCAAAATTATACAAAATTTTACCATGCCAAAATTATAGCGTAGTGACTACCATAAACATTTATCTATCAAGGGTATTCACTTTTATGAACATAATCCTATTTATTGGGTACATATATTTTTTTATTCCAAATTTTTTGATCATGGTATAACATTGTGATGTTCAATGAGTCCATGTTATATGATCTATGTGGCATAATTAAGCATGAGATTAAAATGTTTATAAATGATGCACCCTGATATTTCTCTAATGCATTGGGTAATATATAGTATCATGATACATCATGTTGGGATGGGGGTTTATCTAATTCTTTTAAATGATTTTTCACCATGTATTCTTGGTGGTTTTGCTTTGACTTAATATTATGATGTAGTGTTTCAATTTGTTTCCAAATTTCCCATGTTATGATTATCATGCAATATCATGCCTTATTTTTCATGTTCATTTTTGCCTCATTGATATGCCTTGTATAATATATATTAATATCCTCGTGTCATTCCATTTTTAATCCCTTAATGGGATTTATTTCTCACAAATTTCTTAAGAATTTCATTAGGTTATCCCATGAAGTGTTAATTATGAAAGAATATTGTAGTCATGTCAAATAAGTTTTAAATATAGATGTTGTTGTTTTTAATGTTTTAAGTTGTTATGTAATATTCCTAAATCTGAATGAGACTATACCTATAGATCTTATGAGTCGTATTAATTTCAACATTATATAATTAATAATGTTTAAAAATGAAATAAAAAGCATGGTTGTTATACAAACCTTGTGATATGAAAACACAGGGTGTATGGCTTGAGTTTTATGATCAATGAACTTCTTTCTCTAGGGTACAATAACCACTCCCCGATAGCATTCTTTCCATACTTAAATTCACCACTTATGTGTTTGAGTCTCCAAAAATATTCTATATCACTTGGAAATAATTGGGAAACATCATTAACTTGGCATGATACTAATGTTTAACGGCCTTAACCTACCAACCAAATGCATCATATCCCTGGTGGAAAAAATCTTCAATCCTTGTGAGCCCTAAAAAACCACCGAAGAACCTAGATTCCCATAAATTCAGGTGACATACTCAACATATCTACACCATCTCATATTCACGGACTCAAGTTTTCAGGATTTGATTTACATCATCCATACCCCAACTATCGAGGTGGACCTAGTGTCACTAGTATTTTTTCACCCCCAAAATTACCTTCATAAATTCCCCATAGCCCCTAGAAAATATACCCGACATTAGGATATACATTTCTTGACTATGAATACATTCCCATGGATCATGTATATGCACCTATGGTCATCAACCATATGCATCACTCTACAAAAATGGAATTCTGATCCTTGTGATCCACTACTACAACACAAAAAAATAAAGCACCTCAGAGTGTTTTAGGCCACTCTGGGATTGCCACCACCATATCCCACATGCAGATGAATAGTCTAATCTATGAGAAAATAATATAAGGAAATATTAGGTCTAAGCTAAAATTACCTAAACTAAATCAATATTAGGTCCAAGTTAAAATACCTTAAACTAATGTGATATATGGTCTGAGCTAAAAAACCTAAAAGTAAAGAAATATCATGTCAGAGCTAAGGAAAATAAACTAAATGATATCAGGTCCAAGATAAAATGCCTTAAACAAAATCAATATCAGGTCTGATCTAATGGACCTTAAACTAATTCAATATCAGGTCCGACCTAAAACACCTTAAAGGATGGCGATATAAGGTTTTATCTAAAAGTCAGTAAACTAACGTGATATCAGGTCTAAGCTAAAAGACCTTAAACTAAATAAATATAATCACCATAGTAAAAGATCTTAAACTAATTTTATATCAGCTCCAAACCAAAAAACTGAAAACTAAAGCAATATCAATTCCAAGATAAAAGGCTTTAGAATAATTTAATATTAGGTCCCTGATAAAATACCCTAAACTATATTAATAGAAAGACCAAGCTAAAAAACTCAAAAATAAATCATGATAGATATTCAGTCCATAAGAGATCATAAGACTCACCATACAAACCTAGAATCATCAAGCTATGCTCAATAATCCTATCGTCTTTAGTAATGATAGAGAAATCTCCGTCCAAGTTGTATATTCTACCCATTGTCCCCTCTGAATGTCAGGTGATCCCATGATGGCTAGAAAAATTAAAAATATGGAATCTCATGCGGGTGTGAATTAACAAGAATTTCTTAAAGAAATCTATTAGTATTGTGAAATTCAATTTCAGGAAGTCATGTTGATTCAATATAAAGAAATGAATGGTTGTCGTTGGAAAATCTCAAAATATTGAAGAAATGAAAAGTCATGCACATTATCAAGGGAGGAAAATTAAATTCTATTATGAAAAGCTCAAAAAATCTTCCATTCATGGTATAAAAATGAGGGAGGAACCTACACATTTCAGAGTCTCTCTAAAGCCTCATGAGAAAAAATGGGTGTAGTATAGAAGTTAAGTCACAGTAAAAGATGGTCAGTGGCACTGGCAACATCGACAAGATTCTTGAAGGATGTATCAATTTAGTGTTGGAGTTCCACTCTTCCCTATTCTTCCACATACACTTTGGGATGGATAACATTGACCAATGTAGTCAACTCTTCAACCCTCCTATAAGCAGTGGAGAATGTGGTTGACGATACTGAAATATTGGATGTCAGATGAGAAATCATCTCCTCATACCTCCATATTTTCATTGTCTAAGAATCCATTTTGGACTTCAGTTTAGATAGTAGCTAATGGACCTTCTCTAGTACCGCTTCCACCTCCCTCATTTTTTTATTAAGGGAAGCCTCATTCATGAAGTCAGATATATTTTTTCACTTGTGTTCATGTCCCATTGATTCAAGATGATCTGGTATATAATATCATATAAAGGCTGCTGATCGAAACCGTATGCCCCTATATCATGAAATAACTGGCTAAGGTGCTCCCACTAATAAAAAAAATACATCCAAGTGGGTATTAATAATAAATACAAGAATGTGTCCCCAGATCGTATTATGATTTACCTGAGCCTCAACATTCGGCATATTAGGAATGGTGCAAGGATGACCAACTAGTTGGATCAGCATCAAAATAAGAGAAGAATCCACATATGCTTGTCTCTCAACATGAGTATCACTGATGGCCTATATCATAGGACTAATCACTTAAATAGTATCTAAAACTCTATCTGAATAACCATAAATAGATTGAGTTCCCTTCCTCAATACCTCCCTTAATTATTAAATTAACTCCTTCGATTCCATTGATAATGGAAATTGTGATGTAAGGAGCATGTCCGCCTGACTGATCATATTTCCAAACACACCATCATGATAAGATGTCACCGAAGCCTAGGAATAATCCTAGCTAATGGAAATGGGAGAGTTGGTAGCTGGGATTATGATCACAACATCAGTTTCTTCGTGAGACACTACAACATTAATAGCTTGTCACGACTGTCTTTTAGCATAGTATACTAAACTACTGATAAAATTTTTATTAATGATTTAGCAGTGGTTTTCTAGAAACTTCCACCAAAAACTTCTTTTACCCCAACATTTCCCCCTACCCCCTGTGACCCCCTTTCTCTCCCTGACCCCCGCGATACCCCCCCCCAGCGACCCTCGAAACCCTATCCCCTCATCTCTACGCCACGCCGGGCCTTGCCACCTCACTGATTCTCATCATAGGAAGTCTGTTTTATTTCACATTTATTTGAAAAATATCCACCAATCCTAATGGTATGTTTAATTATCAATAATGTGTAGTATAAAAAATTTTCCCGCATAATGTTTACATTAATTAACTGCATGGTTAATGATTATAAATCATGGGTGGGATTTTTCCTTGGATCGCTTCAGTTTAAATTCTATTGTGGGTGAACTTGTGGCTACTCATGGGTGTGGATATCATTGATTAATAATTAATAGGAAAATGGATTAATGTGTGTTTATCATGATATAAAAACCATGGTTATTTCATGATATAACATGAATTTAGTAATAGATTACTGTTAATAGAAATTATTGGAAATAATTTTTTGTTAAAATAAATATTAAATAGGAAGAAATATGGTAATTTTTAGAATTAGTCATTGAGTCTTATGATATAATATTGTGATATGCTTACTGTTGTAACCTATTTTGAGTTTCATGTTGTAATTATTTATAAAATTATAGGCACAAATTCACTATTAAATTCATTTATAGAGAGATTGGCCCAGTTTAATGTTGTAATGCTTATATAGGGGGATTGGATGAATTCCCTATTTTAATGATTATATAAAGGGATATGACTAGATACCATACTTCTTATAGGGATGTATATGTTTGGGATGGTGAAATGGTTTTTTTGTAGGTATTAGACATGATGTTAAAATGCATATATAATGGTATTTTACCAGTCATTTTATTATTCCATGGTTCTATGGTGATGGTTGGAATGGATTTCATACTTTCTCAAAAATATTTTGTTAGATGGTTCTTTTATTTTTATTACCATTAGTTTTCCATTTTTATAAATCTTATAATGTGATTAAATGATATATTATTAATTTCTTAATGGTTCTTCCTTTTTCTTCCATGTAGTATGTCGTACTCATTCATCAATTTCCATTAAAATGATATTTATTTATATTGTTTATTTCTAATATATTGTAACTATACATAAAATAGTATAGTATACATGATATATCATCACACCCTATCATCTAGTTAGATGTCTACGTAATATGAGGACGAACGCTTGATGTCCCATAAGTGACCTAATTTCACTACATGAGAGAGTTTTAGATCATGTGACAATATGGGATAAATACTATAATAAATTTGTGCCTAATATTATCAATTGATATCATGATAATTAGAAACAATTTGGATCCATACATTCTAATATCAAGAGTTAGTTCTTTATTTATTCTTTTAATAATTTTTCTAGATTAGTATAACCTCTAACATATCCATGGATTTTCAGATGGAATTTATTTTATGATCAATTGTGCCCGATATTATTCTTCCTCAACTCAGAAGTGAGAAGTTAAATTTTGATCTATCAATAAATTAAATCATGGGATAATGATATAAATAAATTCCTTAATATTACCACTTTTATTCACCCATGAATAGATTATCTTTAATACCCACCAATAATAATACATCAATTTGAGAATAAAAAAAACAACAAAGTACATTTTTAAATTTTGAATCCATTATTGAATTCATATGAATTAGTTAATCATGAAAAGTTGAAATATAGTACTCATTCTAGGATATAAATTTTATATTCTAAAATAATAAAATATAACAAATATTGTGAATATAAAACCATATCATGTTAGTTTTATCTTTTTTATATGGTATGTGTCTCTATATAAGTACATTTCTACGATCTCTTATGAAACATAGTCAATTACCTTGGGGATTTTTATTGAATGGATATATTTTTTCACTCAAATAACAGAGACAACAGAATCATCAAATCATTTGATGGTATTTTGGTAGGCATTTTATACAAACTACATTAAATCACCAAAAATTGGCCTACTGAGTATACTACCCAAAATGGATGTCTTATACTTATAAATACAAAATGTGCACATCTATATTGAACCTTGTATTTTGATGGATATTACACTATTTAATAAAATGGTTTTGTTAACCCAAAATTTTATTTAGAACCCCATGATAAAAAAAATTTCCTTACTAGTGATGGATCAATAAATTTGGTTTTGGTTTCATTCTTACATAAATAATATAAGGTGTGTTTACATATGTATAATTTTAATTGGGTGATTTTTTTACCATATAGAACTATATTCTATATCATTCCCCCTATGTCCATTCCTTTAGCTCCACCATTGACACATTCCCATAATCCCAACATCTATTTCTCTTCCTCCATGATTCCACCATCTATATCATTTATCATACATGCATATCTTCAAAAATATAATATGCCACTACTTTCTCTACCTCATTCTTATTTCTTTTTATGTATCTATTTATCCATGAAATCCGTGATCTACATAGAAACCCCATAATATTCCACATAGAGAGTTTATCTATATTGGTTTGTGAAAAAATGGTATCAAAGGCATTCATGCCTCTTCATTAAAATAGCTATATAGTTTCGGATGTCTTGGTAGACATGAGATAGTAATTTTTAGACATAATAGGTAAATTATAAGAAATTTCTTGGCCAGATATCATCTTAATATTCCTTAAGTTACCATGGGATTTTGGGAAAAAGTATCTCTGAGGATTTCTTTGATCTAATCCTAGAAATT
The DNA here is from genome assembly GCA_963277665.1 of Viscum album. Taxonomy (NCBI): domain Eukaryota; kingdom Viridiplantae; phylum Streptophyta; class Magnoliopsida; order Santalales; family Viscaceae; genus Viscum; species Viscum album. The sequence goes on from OY728164.1 coordinate 695,307,630, forward strand.
TTCCAAATCTTTAACATATTTAAATATTTTTTCAACAAGTATATATGAATCTCTTTCCCTATTTATTAATACTTAAGTGTTTTATTTTTTTTAATATTCTTGTAGTTACATTTTGATATACATGGACAAAAGCTCGATCAAATTACCAAGGAACGCACCTTAGTATGTTAAGGGTGTTGAGGAGTTTTTAGATTTTTCAATTTTCAATTGATCCATTGAAGGGAGAATAATATGTCCATGTCCTAAATGTAAATTTAAAATATGGTTGAAAGGAGATAATGTTTATGAACATTTAATATTGAATTAATTCCTTTAAAAATATTTTTGTTGGATTTGGCGCAAGGATTCGAATGTTACAGAATGGTTGAGCACTAATGTCAATCCATAGAATGACCTCCCAACATAGTCGACAATGCTAAATGATATGAAAAACCTTATAAATGATGCATTTGGCACTTCAGGACACCACCATAAACATAAAAACATATACAAACATCCAAATTAGGGTTCTACAAATAGCAACGTGACAAGTGATGTTTTTAAGTCTTTAGGACAACCAGATGAAGATTGTAACATATCAGTGGATCCTCCTCTTGATTATATAGAGACTAATGTAAGATAAAACTACTCTAAGGAAAATATGATTCATTATTTATTTGATAATGTAAATCAAGAGTTGTGTAGTGGATGATTGAAATACTCAAAACATTATTTTTTTCTAAAGTTGTACCATATCAAATGTCTATGTGGAATTACAAATAAGGAAATGTCCATGATATTAGAATTGTTTCATGATTAATTTCTGGAAGAAAACATCCCTGAGTAATTTTATGATATCAAAAAAGTTTTTAACAGGCATGGATTGAATTATACAAATATACATGTGTTTCCCAATGATTGTATGCTTCATTGGCGAAAGGATTCTAGTAGACAAGATTGAAAAAAAAAATCTTCTTCTAAAAGGAATTCAATGTGTGATGTTGGAAGTCCAAATCAACATACTACCATGAAGAAGAAGAAAAGGAACAAACCTGTAATGGATTTTCATTACTTTACATTAAATCCTCAATTGAAAGGATTATTCATTTCATCAAAAACGTCTGAACACATGAAGTGGAATTCTATAGATAATAAAAATGATGGTTTAATGATACATCTATGAGATTCACAATCATGGAAGTCATTTGATTCATTAAATTCAGGTTTCTCAGCTGATCCTAGGAAAGTTTGATTGAGATTGGTGGCTGATGGATTCAACCCATTTGGGACATTGAGTACCATTATAGCATTTGTCCAGTTGTTTTGATCCCTTACAATCTACCTCTGTGGATTTGTAGGCAATAAACGTCTATTATCATCTTGATGATTATTCCTAGAAAAAAAATTCCTATAAATGATATTGATGCATTTTTCAGCCTATAATTGAATATTTACCAGAGTTATGGAGAAACGATGTTGAGACATCCGATGATTATTCTAAAACAATGTTCAAAAGGCATGATGCTTTAATGTGGACCATTAGTGAATTCCCTAGGCAAGGGAATTTATCTTGTTGGAACACTTAAACATGTTTGGATTGTCCTATTTTTACCATTTATTATGAACCCAGATGGATACCTCAGAGTAGAAAATAGTTATTATTGTTCCATCAAAGATTTCTCGATGCATCTTATAGATTTCAGCTGAACATATCAAAATTTAAAAGTATCATTGATCGTAGGCCACATCCCAACATATTATATGGATCTGAAATATTGACACAACATGGAAAAGTTGAAACAGAATTTGGGAAGGTTTATCATTTTAATGATAGAAGGAAATAGGTTTGAAGTTCATCTTTAAGTGAAATTAGGAATGCAACAATGGAAGAAAAAAAGAATATTCTTCAAACTTTTATATTGGTAATTTAATTTATTGCCACATAATCTTGATGTGATGCATATTGAGAAGAATTTCTGTGAAAATTTGATCTTCAAATTGCTTAATGGGCATAGAAAATCTAAGTATCATCTCAATACTTGAAAGACTTACAAGTAATGAACATAAAATGTGATCTCTGGCCATATGAGAATGAAATGATTTCTCTGAAAATTTTTGCAAAGAAAAATAAGGATAAAGATACATTGCCTTGAATTTTAAATCTTGTGAAAGTATCTGATGGGTATTCATGTAGCATCTCAAGGAGTTTTGACTTAAATAATCATAAGTTTCATGGATTAAAAAGTCATGATCCACATATGTATTTATAGTAGTTACTACCATTCACATTGCATACATTATTACTTGAAAAGTTACTACTGTTGTACTCTAATTATGAACGTTTTTTAGGAAACTATGTGAGAAATCACTACATCCATTTCATCTTGAAATCCTTCAAGAGAGGGTTGTATTGACAATTTTTTCAATGGAGATGATCTTTCCTCTATCGTTTTTACTGTCATGTTACATTTAATTGTGCATTTTTTTGAAGAATCTATATTAGGAGGCCCCATTCATTATCGATGGATGTATCCAATTGAGAGGTAAATTATTTATATATTTTTCAGTTAAGTAAAAAAATAGTTACTTAATTAAATTCATAATTATCTTTGTGTTTTTTATTTCACATATAGCTTGGGCATTTGAAATCTTATGTGAGAAATAATGTTCAACCAGAAGGATCTACTACTGAAGGCTATTTGGCAGAAGTGTGCATTGCCTTCCTTCTAGATACTTATATGATATTAAAACAATATTTAATCAAGTTGGACGTGTTGATGTCACATCGACTCAATCTCAAATACATGGGAAATCAAAAATATTTCATGCTATTTGCCGATCAGTTGGGAGGACCTCAAATGTAACACTGAAAAAAATGGAATTATTACAGGTACATAGATATGTGATGTTGAAAAGTGAAATTGCATATCCATTTATTGAAGAGTTGAGGATACAAAAAAAGAGACGAATGAGAGGCCGAACATAAAATGAGATAGATATAACAGAAGCTGTTAATAAAGATCTTGTAGAATGGTTTGCCTGACAAGTAAGTTGATAAAAATTGCAATAAATATGAATATTAGGTTGACATGTATATTTTTATATTCTAATAATGTATTTTTTTAGATAATGAATACTATTACTCGAGTAGAGTTGTTAGAGGATTTGAAGTTTCTTGCTCTAGGTCCTCTAATGCAAGTTAGAAAGTTCGACGCTTACAACGTGAATGTCTTTAAATTTCAGACAGTTGATCGAGAAAAGGGTTTGAAAACACAAAATAATGGTATAGTTAAAATTTTTGAAGTTAGATAATATGGAAATATGACCGATATTTTTGAATTAGACTACCATGGGAATTTTTAGTTGTATTATTCAAATAAAAATGGTTCGATATTATTAGGGGTGTTAAAAGAGATTCCTTGCAATTTACTTCTGTGAACTTATCTCACATGATGGATGTTGGTGATCATGAACTTCCTAATCCCTATATCTTATCATCTCATTAAAAAAATGGTATATTATGTGAATGATATTGTGGATGAAGGGAAGCATGTATTTTTTCACATAAATCAAATAGATTTGTATGATATTGGTGATGAAGTGGAAGATTTGACTTATGAAATAGAATCTCATCAACAACAATAATCAGAATTTTTTTCCACCGTAATTTTGAAAATATTATTCTAGAAAGGATGAATGATGTGGATGATGTAATAGAGAAAGAAACTAACATTATTGAAGGAAAAATGATTGTATGTAAAGTTATGCATTCATTTAGTAACCACTTATTTCATTTGCACAATCATTCATTATCATTATTATGTATATTTTGTTTCTCAGTACTGTGAATCTGTTATCTTTTTTATTTTATTTTTCTGCATAATTTTTTTGAAATATATGTTTTGAACATAATTTTATTTTATTAAATGATAGTAATGGAAAGAAGGAAGCGATATACTTTTTCATCCACCACTATGACTGATGATGATCCATCTGTCTCCATCCCTACAACATCTAAGCCACCATCGGCCTACCCCCAGCACCATCTCTCACACCCTCTGTGAGAATCCCTTCAGCAGCTCAGTCGTCGCCTCCGACTTCAGAAGCCTTAGCAGTGGGGAGCGGTGTGCCACTTATTGTTCTTCACCATGATATGGGAGAGTGACTGTTATAGGTACAAAGTTTTATATGAATAAATTTATAGCACATTTTCTATACTAACTATTTGTCCATTAAATATGGAAATAACTAAACTGTGGGGAAAAATATAAAAAGGTCAGATGTATGGAATCTAACTGGAGAGAAGATAGTTGTCCCATTTATTTCATATGGGCTCCCTACGGATGATGCTGTAGGATTACTTGGCCAGATTTTAGACCAGCTGACCACGAAGACCGTTTCCCTTCCTATTTCATATGATGATTGGAGATATATACCGACAAGTTTGAAAAATGATGTTTTTGATTCCCAAATAAAGGTAATTGTAATAAATTATTGTGTAATTGAATTTCATGTCATTAATATTTTCAAAATGAATTTCTGTGTATAAATGTTTTCTCACTTTACGGCAGTGGATGTGATAGCATGAAATTTGAAATTGAAAAATATTGGAAAAAAATGGAAAGAAATTAAATAGAGATTTTTGATAAATGTCAACGATACTTCATTAAATTCCCAACAGATGTATGAAAAGCTACCCGATAGGGTACCCAAAGAGTAATGGAATGTTTTTGTTGAAAGACATCATGATGAGAAGTAGGTGGTATTTAAATATATAATACTATAATAATATCATTTTACATTTAAACATGTATATGAAGAGGATATTAAATTGAATAAGTTACTATAAAATTAAAATAAATTTATTTTATGATCTTTCAAGAAATAATGCATCAAGTCGGGCTAAGCAGGTCGTCCCTCACACTACAGGGTCAAAGACTTTTTATTGAAGATGATCTGTTCTGGTAATATTTTCACTAGTTTAAATATTTATGAGACAATATTTTTTTTAATATATTAAATTATTGATTTATGTTTGTTTAAAGAAGTTATAGAGTTTAGGGCACGAATCATCCCGAACAAAAGTGTGGTTGAATGTTCATAAAAATTTGATGGGTGTTTTTTTAATGAGTCAGCCAAAGAAGTTGGGGTATGAACTCATTTGTAATTGTAATAACATATTATTAGTTGTCACTATGTTAATATAGAGAATGTTCAAGATCTGAGTGAGATCAGTCCTAAAATTTATTAATGAAAATAAAAGTGCATACAAACAAAATAAATTCATGCGGTGAATAACACCACAAAAAAACACAAACAACAGCCTAACACCATTCAAATCAATACCCACGAGCAATAAAACCCGAAAATATCCAACCCCTAATCTAGAAACCAACCAACCTGTCTCTATATGACCCAAAAAAATATGTGCTTCCAGATCCAGTGGTCTAATTACCCCACCTCAATCAATGCCATCACAATCCAATGTCAACACCGAATGTAGAGACAGTCATCCCGAGGTTCCGACCCACATTCTAATTCACTACCCACATCAAACACCCATATCGAGGTCCCTGACACTACATCTCATGGTTGATTGCATGTGATCCAGCCTGTCACAAAACTCGAAGTCAACCCCCGCTCGTCCGTCGTTGTTGGATCTCCCATTCACAGCTGGAGCCAGCCTGCACCAGCACAAGCACGCGCCACCGCCATGTTATCATTGCAAACCCATAATCTGAACAACCCATAATATCAAGATCCATTTGAGAGAATATATCACCCGAAACCAAAAAAACCACCTGATGTCACCCCATCATCCTGCTCCACACCTTGCCAGCACCCAAGTCGAACCATGATCCACCATCACCGGCCCTCTCGACCTCTAAACTTCATCCGCCCAAGCAGCTAACGAACCAAAAATTTCCTGCCACTAGGATCCTAGATCTATAAGCACTCGAGCTCTCCTATGGAACCCTACAGCACTAGAAAGTCGGGCCTGCCTAACTGCAAACAAACCATCAGTCCATCGCCCCGAAATACCGTCATCACCTGCCGTCAGCCAGTTGAAACATTGGCCCATGCCCCAGTCATGAAACTGTTGGTTCCAAACTCACTGGACACAAGATGTGGTCCACTCACATCCCCCAAGAGAAAAAATCTCATCAATGGAATCCAAATATGAAAACCTTTTCCCTAGCAGATCTAAGAAGATCTAAAGAGAAATCCACCCCATGATCCATCGACACCATATTTTCTATATTTTTGGGTTCCATCAGGAACCACGGCGGTCAAGACTCTATCTTCAGCCATATTCCTTAAAATAGACTTTAAAATCTCATCCATCTTGAGAGGGAAGCAGAGGAAAAACATTTCATAGTGCCCAACCACATCAACAGAGTGAACATCCTCACCAGATCTGAAGCAATTGCCCGAATTTTAATGAAATAAAATCACTCATTTATTGAGAGAATCCATCTAGTTCATATATCCTGTCATTACTATGTTAATATATATTGCTTCTAATATTACTGATATTTTAATTTTAGGTAAATGATGATGAACTTTGGGATTCCAATCCTACATTGTCCAACTCAGTCTCCCATGTTGACCTGGTCCTTAAAGTCCATGGGAAGGAGAATTTTGGTAGAGTGTGGTTTTGGGACCCATACCATCTAAGGTCTTTTTCAGGCCACTGAGGATTTCAGTTGCATTTAATTCTACTTGTAGTTAGTCAATACACTGAGATACTCAGAGGGAGATTGTTTCTCTACGAAATAAAGTTCACTACCAGGGGGCTCAAATATCCACTTTGTAGAAAGCATTGATTGATTTATATAAGAAGATGAATGAAACTTCCCCCGATGGTATTGCATCGACTGGTGGTGAGCAGGTAAATCACAAAAAATCATAATCATTTAGTTTGAAATTTTTCATTGGTTTTATGTTTAAATATAAATATAAAACAATATTTATGTTTCAATAAAATTTTCTTTCAAGTGGTAGCAGGAAGTAGAGATGGAGGTGGAGAGGGTGATGAACTTTGTTAATCATCAGACCATGATTGGTTGTTTTGTTTATATGTTGGTCAAATATGGTAATAGTTAGTTTGTATATATATATCAAATTTGGCACATAATTTCCACCCAACATTTACATGACCTATCATTTTCATGATTTTTCATGTTTCCTTCTATGTATTTTATTGATTTCTAATGTTTCCTTATATGTCTTCATTTCTCGAGTGTGGTATCCACCATATATGTTGATTCTTTTTTTTTCATGAATCATGTTTTATTATTCATTTTTCCTAAATTTATTAGGTTTGTTACCCAATGATGAATGATAAAAAAACATATCATATAGTAATAGGAATCGATCCATTCATAGTTGTTGGATAAGGTCCTTTATAAAAATGTGTCTCATGTATAGGAGGAGAAGGATGGGATGTATGAGAACTATTATGTGAGAAAGAAATAATCAAATTGATGTGAATGTGGAAGGGTCTCTCCTTTATGGTATAGCCAGTGTGATTATAATTTTCACCAAGCCCTGTTATAGGAGATCCTAATGTCATTTCATATATTGAAACATCATGAATCATTCCACATATAGTTTTTATATAATACCCCTATTCATATTAGTCTCTTTCTTAGGGTAAGTGTCATTTTTTATAACATAGTTTTATGGATAAAAAGCCACATGCTAAGGATCCTTATGTAGATTTGGATAATATGTAGAAGAAAGTTAGGTCTTACTAGGTAGACTACTATAAGAAGTTTCAAGTCTTATAAGATGGACCACACATCACATAGTTTAATATCATGTGACAATGACTAAAATAATCTATAGTTCAAGATCATATGAAAAACAAACCATATTATATAAGGTTTAATTTAGTTTAAATTGATGTTTAAAATGAAATGAACTTGTCTCAATGACAAACCTATCGATGGAAAACCAATGTGAATGATGAAACCCAACAACTAAGATGAAGTGGGGGATTTGATATCAGTTTTTTGGTTGGGTTTGAGATAGGAGATCCTAGAATCACTATTTATCCCATGAAAATAGGAATCAATCAACACGTAGTTCTTATAAGTTTTGGGAAAATATGATCACCTTGACATAGAATAGAGAAATAATAGGGAAACCAAAATAAATAGAATGAGTGAAATGGATCATACCCCTTATGAACATATCTTTGTGTATTATCAATTCATGGGGATGTTTAGGGTGTGTTTTGTGCTGATTTTGAGGATTTAGGTGGTGTTTTATCCTTTTTAAGTCCACCACGGCTTGTGCAGTGACTTGTGCTGATATGAAGGAGGTTGTTTAATTTTGGGTGTTCTCTAGTGTAAAATGGGATATATAACCATGACTAGGAGATGACATGGTGCTATGCGTGTTTTTCTAGTGTTTTTCCTATGCACCATGAGAATATTGAGATGCCCTTGGGCGGCATGGAATATCAGAGGATCACCTATCCCAAATAGGAATCCCAAGCTCACCACATTGTAGCCTTGGTCATGGTCAGGGTAAAATGGTTATTAAATGGAAACTAGGTCATGGATTCAATACATGGAAGAATATACAAGGAAAACTATTTCTTTGACCACTCCATCTCCTAATATTTTTATATATCATGATTTTTTATTTCTTTGGATAAATGGTACATATCATCTTAATAAATATAATGAACAAGCTTAATTGAATTTTAAGGGGAAGGGGGAAATCAAACAATTTTTACTTATTCTTTTTATTTATTCTTTATATGGCCACACATACTTGGTTTTCCAATTATGACTTATTTTGAGATAGTGTATTGTTTTAGTTTCTATAAAAAAATATATGTGTGTTTTTATAACATCACCACATTTGGAAATGACTAACAATATATATCGAACTATTAATTTTTTTCCCATGCAATATTGTATTTCTGTATGAATACCCTTCAAAAATAATTTAGTAATTATGATAAAAACCCTTATTGATACTAAATTAAGTGTGGTGGTTGTGATGTGTAGTGGTTATGATGTGTGGTGGTGGTGATGTGGGGTGGTTTTCATGTGGGGTGGTTGTGATGTCTTATGGTTGTGATGTGTTATATGTTATATCAATTGGAATAGTTTTTTTCTAGGAATTGGTAATCGGCCTGCAGTATCAGCTGTATTTTTTTGTAAATATAACTTAAGTGGATGTTTTAACCACCTCTAAATATATAATATATTTAGCTATGGTTTTAACTGCCAATAAAATTAAGGTACTTTACTATCCATGGTGGATAGAACTGCTGATCCTGATAATAATTTACCGGTGATTTTAACTGCCGCTACATAGTTTCATATTCCTCTATTATTCTGGGGTGGTTTTATGGATTTAGCCGCACTTTTTCCCAAAAAAACTGATATTTTTCTAGTTGTGGTTCCACCACTAAAAAATATCAGTTTTTCTGAGAAAACCCACCATGGAATGCACCCACTACGACGGTTACCATAAAATGCCTCTAAATTGAAGAAACCCCTGCATGTTGTATCCCGACACACACTTTAGCTATATTTTTTGGAAACTATCACAAAGTGGTCATTTTCCTGTAGTGAGATAGTATCTTCTTGAATTTATGAATGTCTACTAGATGTTGTTCCCCCTGAATTCTTACTGAAAGGATGGGAGAAACACCTTGAACACAACCAAATTGTCAAGTGAATTGATATTGGTTTTATGGTTCATAAACAATCAACTCAACTACGCTGGCTGTGAAAACCCCACCTCGAAGGGAGATGATATAAGACCTTTCATTATGAGTGCCACTACCATCCCCTATAATTGAACCACTAGGTGCAAGGAAGGAAAAATATTGAAACCATGAGGATGAAATAGTGCACATTTGACCTCATTTGGGCTTAGAGACAGCCCCAACTCCAAAAATGTTCTGAAATCATAGGTGGGATGTGGGGTCTAGGATCTTAGAGGCATTGTAGTACTCATAACATTGTAAGTACTCCCATATCCAGCCAAACTCAAAGTACAGAGGACCACCGATCATAGAGAGAGTGTTGCTCTGTTGGATATGACCCAACATTTGGTAGTGGCATGCAAGAACTGGTAATGCTAATTTAAGATGACACCCTACTGAAAGTCACACTTCCATCACCAATTTGCTGACATGGATTCCCAAGATTGTATCCCTAGCTGAGAAGATACAATCATTCAAAAACATAGAATGGAAATCCTCTAGCCTATGATTTGATGAACCTTTGGGTTCACTCAATATCTGTAGGAGGTGTAGTCTGTAGACTCTAAGATGGCCCTATTTGATTTATAACTGTCGTAGACTTTCTGGGAAGGGAATTGATGGGGGGTGAATAACATTTAGCCCAACCTTGAATCATCCTAGAAAAATATCGATCAAGTATATGAAATAAATAAGATAATTTACTATCAGAACACCCTCAATTTCTTCCTTTCAATGATGATAATCTTCTTTTATAGAACCGATAATTGTAGAGGTTCATCCCATATGTCTACAGCAAGGGATAAATTCCCCGTACATATCTCTAAGGGGAGTAATACTTCCAAATTGATGATTATCCCAAAAGCTGCTACCAACATTACTGTGGGTATGAAGGAAATTTTTTGTTCCAGGATACTAATGGCTAATCATATATCGGATAAGGTCAATCAAGGAGTAAATAATGAGATGAGAGATCCACACAGATTCCTAGAGAAAAAACCTATATAGATCATTAGAAAACTCTATACAGCTCTTCCTCACCCAAAATGGCCATGCCCATTCATCGAAGAAATTTTCATTCGGACGAAGGTCCACCTCGAATACCATCCTTCACCGGAGGTGTCTAGAGATGAGTTGAATATGGTTAAATAGTTCTAAACAATAGGCTATTGAGAAATATCATGACCATCCAAACTCATGGGAGAATTGGCCATCAAATAAGAAAATCACTAAGATTGGGCTAAAACCAGCTGACCATCCTCAGTAATTAATGCCTGAATGCAATTGGGGGAGCCAGGTACCCAATGAAAGGGTAGATTAAAATATGGTGGAGGTATAGTATCATCATCTATAAATGTAAACTTGAAATGTAGAATTTGATTAGATAATGGATAATTCTGAATTTTAGATGAAAGGAACATATGTATGACTGCGTTATCAGTACACATGTGGTATCAGGGAACAACATTGTGATTCCTAGAAATCTTGGCCATCTGGTTAGGCGCAACTATAGAATTTTGATGATAACTAGAAGCCAATTGAAAATAAGTAATAGGTACATGTTATGTGAATAAAATAAAAATCATAAAATCATGGTATAAACTAAATATCATCAGTCATATCACATGATATGACTAAGATTTCATGAATCTCTAGACCCCCAAAGGACATGCAGGTCGCATAACCCCTACAAGGCATCACGTGAACTACATGACCCCCCAGGGACTCATGATCGTGTGAGCTAAACATGGTCATGTGAATCACAATTTTCCAAATGATCAGGATATCGAATCTTCAATATTTTTCAAGGAAAAATATAGCCCTCATATATCAAGTCTATGAAATTGCCAAATTATAGTGTATGAAATGATCTTACGGAAGATCTCTAATGAAACATACTTTCGATAAAGGATTGCAGATAGGGTTCTCAATCCGAGTAGGCGACATGGTCCTATAATGGTAGAAACAAATGGGAGCACTCTGGAGAGTAGTTGGCCAATTTAATGAATCATCCACCAGCGCTCACCCCCAAATATATAATTCATTTCACAAACTACCAATCTTCACCGAAATCACTAGTTTGTGAAACTATAATGGAACTTGGTTGGTATTAGTTTTCTTAATAAATGATTCCTTATCCCCTAGACATTACTCATGGTGGGGGGAAATTGTTGAAGCCTAATAAATAAGAATTTTTAAAATCACAAAGTAATAAATACCTATATTTGGGAATTATTTTCCCCAATAAAAGAAGAGGAAGAAGAGTATGGATGAGAATCATAGATTGCAGGATCCTTTAAAGGACTCGTGATCATGTTCCTATTTCAAGTTCAAACAATGTATCTACACATAGTGCGTAACTCGTGACATGTCCCATAGTACCCCCTTAAAAAATCCTTCCCACTCCTGAGAAGGCCCACTAGAAATTCGATGGACTGGTGATGATAGATGAATGAGCACTATCAAAACACATGGTTTGTCATTGTCATGTCCTTAACAAACCCTATAAAATCCTTTGAAAATCAGGATAACTAAATTACAAAGATGGAGATCCCTAGTGGTTTCAAATATCATGCTCCAAATCATTATCAGGAAGAATAAAATCCCTTAGTGATATATAAGAAATTACCATGACTACCAAACGATTATGTTATAAAATTATAGAGATAACGAGGAGGAGGAAAGAGGGGGTTTTAGTCATAGAAGGACATCAGATGAGCCCTCAATGACTCATGAGGTGCCACGAGTCCTCATCATCAGCCTCGATGCACATAAGTCCTAAGGTATATCTAGGAATCCCCTTCATCACTCTATGAACAGACAGAGAGACATTTCAACTACATTCTTATGCACACTCCATACGACCGATTTTAGTCATGAGAGACATCATCCAATATACGAGTAAAAATCCTAGACATTTCTCGTGCATATTCGCAAGACATTACAACCTTTTTAACATAAAATGAACGAAATAATGATGGTATGTGAGAAGGGTTTTCGGTGGATAAATGACCTGAGACACAACCCTGGTAATCCAATAGACACCACGATACCTCGAAGACACATCTTCTGCATCTCATGAAATCCCCTTGGCTTATTAGCCTCATTGCACTGATGTCCATGGGTATGTCCAAGAAACTCTGCCGCACTATAAAGTCAAATTGAGAGATTTTTTAATAAAATGCTCATGCTCCCCCATACGACCCACATTGTCCATGCGACACATTACCAAAAAATAGAATAAATATCCTCAATAACACTCATGAAATCCCACATGACTCCTAATCATTATCACATAAAACATACTAGATACAGAGGGAGGAGGTAAGAGGTACTCATAGTCATTGAAAGGAATGTAATGTGATACGTAAACCCATAGTACCATCCCACGATACCCCTAGATAGACCATCCTTGTCTCACAAGACATGAAGACATGTAACAAAGCATCTTGTGGATTCCTCCCAATAGGTACCTGGAACTTTTAAAAGTTCTCTTGCATGTCAATGTGAAATCATGGAAGTCCTTTGACATATCCACATAATGAGTCATTTCTTCAAAAATCAGAAATAATTTGATAAAGGATGATAATCTTGATATCTATAAATCAGGCGATGCACTCCTAGTGGTCCACAGTGGAGACTTGAGAAACTGTGTGGCACAAGGCCCCTTCGATAAATCTATCCTGGATTCGTGCTAGATATTCCACACAAACCGGTGAGTATCTAGGGTGGATAGACCTACACATCCCCCACCCTGGTATAAAAAATGGACATGATACTATGCTAAGGGAACTATCGAGTGGACAAGTCATATGAATTGAAGAGGATTTCTAGGAGCAGTCGATCACATGACTAGCTAGCCTTTCATCCCACAATACACTAGTTGTAAGACAATGTAGTCATGCACTAGGCATAAATCACTTCATATAATATTTCATGGATCACGTGACAGGTCTCTAAAATGTTATGTGATGAACATCTCAGAGGAATACTAGATTACATAATACTTAATAAAAACTAACACTAAACAAAACCAAAGTATTCTCAATACAAGGGTTAGAACCAAAATCAAATGAAGAAATATTATGTGATGGACAAGCTTACCAGTCCTCATGTGCTTCCCATGATTCATTCAATGACATGCGATAATACCAATACACATCGCCCATATCATGCGACACTACATAAAGATGAAATTTGGGACACTTAAAATACTCTAGATATGTCAGTAAAATAACATTGTTCCCCCATGGATGCCTCATTGATCTTACAAACCCTCTTTGTCCATTACCCAGTACTTGTGTTGTATATCAGACACATCTCCTAACTCATATAGCGGTGTTCTCTCATGTGAAATGAGTCTTTTGAAAGCATCTGAACATCACAACCATGTTGTCACGACACCCTCTCGGCAAGTCAAATGAGACTCATGTCACCCTCCTGACATGACCGCTTGGGCTCACGATGTCTCTTGAAAGTGTCAACCAAGATACATGACATCCTTCCTAATTTTCACACTATATCTTGCAGAAACCCTTCATCTACATCAAGATAGTTCATTTGATATCTCTCTGGACAATTAAATTGGGTTTTACGACACCCACCAATGAAGAATTCCACATCAATAGGGAATCCCAGGGCATTATAACTTCTTCTTCCCTTGAAATGTAGGCACCAATATATCAACCATCCTATGGATTTATAACATAATATATCCACAGCATGTTATCCGCAATCAGTAAGGAATCCTAAGCATGTAATCCTCGATTATTAGGTTAGCCTTAGTGAGTAATCCCTGACATAAAGATAACTATTATGACTCTAATTCCTTCCATATTTAGGATATGTAGGAAATCTCTCCCTACAATTTGAGCTCCATATTGATCATCTATAGAGGGACCAACATATGATTCCCATGTTCAACGTAATGACATTGATTACTTTCTATTACATGTTTCCCACAATAGAGAATGGATAACGTGGGATTAGGGTGTTTCAATTATCATATCATCTACCTTGTAAACATCCACAATGGTGAAGGGTAGCTTCAGTAAGTATGCCTCGACATCAAAAAAAACATGGATGATTCCAGTTCCTACCATACTCAGAATATGTAGCACATATTTTCAAGGCTTGGGCTTTATACCAACACCCCAAGGACTATCCCATCACACAATTCACATACATATACACCATGATGATGATAATATATTCCTATTTTTCACACCGAGCATAGCTCACATGGGAATAAAGATATTTGAATGAACATGTCATTAAGAATCATGAATGAATACACCTCATATAAGGGCATGTACCTTAGGGCCATCCCCAAGATCATCAATGAACTTTGTGGGTTTTGATTCCTGTAATATCTAGGATATGTAGGAAACCTCATAAGTAATCAATACCCTCTTAAAAATATTAACTACCTCCTCAAATGGAATACAATTATGAAGTAAATTGTTATAATGTTGTAGCACATAAGGTATGTATTCTCCGCTAGGGAAATGAATTAAGAACCTCAAATACACATATATGGTTCCCTTAATGAGACTTAATTTCCTCGTCTACTGGATAATTAATTGATAAACTATTTTTTCAAGGTAACTAATCTTGTACCCTGATTAGGAAATGATCCACGAACCTTTTTTCACCCCTTAGGCAACACATTTATGAGTTTGGAAAAAATGCAAGGAATGGTCCAACAGGTAAAGGGAATCTCTCCATTATTATAGAGACTTTCATATCATTATCTTTTTTTTTTCAACCTAATCCACATCGTTATCCTTTATGGTTGTATTGGATTGACCCTGTAGGGACGTGATAGTTTATCCCTTCTGTATTACGAAGGAGGTTCCACAGAAAAATGGTCTGAGTGGGTGATTTCATGGGGTAAAATATTTGTGAAATTGGTCCTCTTAGGACATGAATTATTTATTTGATCTCTATTTTGTTTATTCATGGATCCAGAAATAACAAACAACCATGGTATCCATGATTCATGGACCTTCTTTCCAATGGTATACGCTCGTTGGATGACGATTTGGCAACGACACTTAAGGGCTCCTTTAGTCAGATGGATTGGAGTTCAGTCACATCACACCCTTTGGGCGGGATTATTGCCTATTTCGTGACTCTATTACATATTTAAGTTGTGTTCATTTGTTCAGGATTCCTTGGTTCATTTCCAAAGAGTGTATCAATGGGACACCCCTGGTTTGTTGGATCGTTATAGGCATATATGGATTTGATACTGTGTAGGCAATGCTAACATAATCCATGAAATAAGGTGCTATGGAGTTTATCATCAACTTGTGAGGATATAATATGGATAGATATTGGGACCAGGACCATAAGATGGGCTTCCAACATATTCTCATAAGAGGAATCAGAACCGACATAGTTCAGTATGCTTGGGGATTACACATCGGAGCTACCCATTTGAGAGGACATGAATGGGTGGACCCTTTTGTAAGGGAACCATTTTTGAGATTAGGCCTTCAAGAAGGTGTCCTACATATCTTGGTTTGACTAGTAATCAGAGTTCTCATATATCAAGATGGTTTGTTTGTGTGGATATTGTGATCATCACAAATATCTATGTCCATGTGAGTCATTCTTGGTGTGAGAAACAAGAGGATGTGAGATATCCAACCAACCACACACCTTCTCTCTTACAGATGGGATATGGAGGGATTATGAGAGAGGATGTCTAGGAAATGGTGGGACAGGGAATGATGCTATGAACCTTTGAATGTGGGAGAACATTGGAGGTCTTGTGGCCCATCTCTTGGATGATTAGGGACTTACATCAGTGGGAGTTCCCTAGAATGCGCTCTAGGAAAGGGGAGGAATGTCGCCTCTCATCAAAAGGAGGAGAGAAAATGATTCCTTTTATTGGCCATCATTACTCATTGAATGAAAAAGAAAGTGGTCACCCTTTATCCTTAAAACGAGGATTCTACGTCAGCGTCCCAAATTTGGAATCTGGATTAACATATAATTTTAGACATAAAGACGTCTAGGGTGTCTGAACCATTGTGAGAAGAGTCTTCATAAATTATCTTACCATGGGTATATAGTCTCAAAGTTGCACGCTGATGTATACAATGATATGATCATATGGGTCCGGTGGATCTAGAAGAGGCATCATATAGATTCTGGTTGACTGGATCATAAAGGAACTATGGAGGACTGAACGTTAATAGAGGGGTGAGATTGGAGCTGGAGGGAAGGACACTTGAAGACTCCACATTCCATGTACTGTTCTCTCATGAAGGATGGGGGGATCTCTACATACTATAGTGGTATGTGGTTAGAAGGGTTGTCTTCTTAATGAAGCAGTACACGGGCATGGGCATGGACCATTGCACACCACAGTGGTACGCGTTCCTCGATGTGTTCTACCACACCAATTCGGATTCCGGCCGCATACTGATGCAATATGTTTTATGGGGTTCAATCCGCATAGTGATACACTATAAATAATGCTATATTGAAGGATAGTCCATGAACTGGTCGTTCCTGGGGAGTTCATCTATAAGGAATTTGTGGTTCGTGATGACAACAATTTGGTTTCTGTTTTTCACATTATTAATAAGTTTCTTATTTTTGTGGTTTGCGGATGGTTATACCTGAGGAAATGTGTTTTCTGATTTGAACTTTGTCAATGATTTGAAACTGAAGTACGAATACTTTTCAAATTCATTTTACCAACATCTATGGTCTCCTCCATGCTTTCTTCATTCATCCAATTCTTCTTCCCCTTGTGCACCTTTTATAAATAATTGATGAAAATAATATCTATGGGAATGTTGAACCATTTTTAGAAGCCCATGATGTGATATCATGATCCATTTAATACTCAGATAACCAAGGATTATAGAGGTTGTGGTTTTCAAGTCATGGTTCACGGAACCCTACCGATCTTCTTTGTCTGGGAACTACTAATTTCACAAGATGGTATGAGGATAGACTTCATGAACATTATTGTTATAATTATATCTTTCATAGTGTGCTAGGTTCACTGGCCATCTCTTCATAGGCCAACACCTCATGGTTCCTTCCATGTACTAGTGGTTTGTGGTTCATGCATTCCGTGAACCCTTCCCAATGATCAATACACGATCATGATGAATCCATTTTCAAAATATTATTCCTTCATTTTTCTTATCAAATTTTCAATCCTTCATCTTTTTCATTGAAGCTCACAACTTGTGGGAGTATTCTCCTTCCCTTTTCTACATTTTTGGGATCCCAATAATTGCCCCCCCATCAGAATGGGGTCCGATCGTAATGAAGAAGATTCTATTACGATATAGAAGAGAACCTGACTTGAATGGTAAGATAATTCTCTAAATGTTTTTCTTGATACAAAGTACTTTGCAAGAGAATTTTGACTATATTTGGGATTTCATGGAAAACCTCACAAACTTTTGTGACTTTTTCATTATTACCATAATTTTTATCTAAGCCTGTTTGATATGAGCTTAGCGTACATAACATGAATTTTTTCTAGGATGACCTTTGAGGGTTTTAAACCTAACAAGATTTATGTATCTTTTGAGTATTTGATAGTTTAACATTTTTTTCCTAAACCATTCACAGTATATGTTTAACGAGCTAATACTTGATTTTAACCAGGGGTGTCCATTTTATGTTTTCACAATAAAATGTATTGCATCTTTTTCACTGCCAGTTTATAATCCTACAAATGAGACTTGTTAATGATGTTTTAGGTCGAATTTATGTGACCAAAATTAACCACACATGAGCCCCAATTTGGGATTCATGAGCCGAGAATGTACAAATAACATTCATTCAAGAA
The DNA here is from genome assembly GCA_963277665.1 of Viscum album. Taxonomy (NCBI): domain Eukaryota; kingdom Viridiplantae; phylum Streptophyta; class Magnoliopsida; order Santalales; family Viscaceae; genus Viscum; species Viscum album. The sequence continues at coordinate 695,326,169 of OY728164.1, forward strand.
TGAGGTATTTTTCGTAACCCTAACTTTTGAGAGGTTTGGATGTATATGAGGCATGAGATCCATTTTTGGTGTACAGAGGAAATAGATGACTCTATTGGGGATACATTTTCCTTTGTTTGATGGATGTTTTGTTGGAGAAATATGTAGAGGCATCGAGGTAAGATGTGCATAGTCAAACAAAGATGTCCGCAGGAAACTGGACTTCCTTCTCCGATGGCCTGGGAGAATTTATAACACATTGTGTTTTTATGGTTCGAGGATACAGTAGGTGTGCTAACTAAGGAATGATGTCCAAAAGTATTAGGGGCATTTGTGTTGGATTTGAAAGGGAAACCACTCCCACAAGAATATTTCTTATGTATAGGAGGTCTGGTAAATAGTACAATTTATCATCATATAACTAGGACACTTATCAGCTATTATGGGAGATCATTTTTCTCTAAATAAAGGAAGAGTAAATTATATATCAGTTCAATTAGAAATTCCTTTCATGTCTGTGCATTTAAAAAAGGAAAGATATGTAGTTCGTTATCCACAAGGTTTCCAAATATAGGGAGTGAGATGGGACATAAATGTCATACGAACATACAGAAACTATAAAGAACTCTCCAGAGAAAGAATTTTCCTTTGATTGATGGTTGTTTTGTAGGCAACATATGCATAGACACCAGGGCATGAGATGGATAGTCAAACAAAGGTATCTGCAGGACACTGGCCTTGCATCTCTAATGGCTATGAAGGATTATGGAGATTGTGACCTTTCTAAAAACGATGTAAGGCCTCCAATAAGGGGTGTTACAAAGCATGAAATATGAAATTTATTTGTACAAACATTTCTGAGATGCCAAAAAATAAGTGGGTCCATTTTCTTTTCATATGTTAATCGGCTTCACACATGTGGATAGGGTATCCTTATTTTTATAGAAGCCTCAAGAATGACTAGGGATGAATCAGGCCATGATGTTATGATATATCTTGGATTTGGGTAATTAAGAGAATGTAAACCATGAATATGAGGGTTCTTGAATTTGGAGGGATTTCAAAAGGCTTGGAAGCCATCAGGTGTACTGGCGTATGAGATGACTCTCATGAAGATGAATTTGCCTTTGGTTAATAGGTAGTTTGTAGGAGAAATATGCTGATCCACTAGGGCATGATATGTATAGTAAAACAAAGGTGTCTATAAGACACTAGACTTCCATCTATGAAGGCCAGAGAAGATTATGGAAATTCAAGATTACTCAAAGAAAAAAAGATTGATGTATAGAAGGCGTGTATTCAAATACATTAGAAACATTCGGGTCGTGATTCGATCATGGGATCAGGTAATCACCTATGTAGATCTATATCATACACAGTGTGATGAATTCATCTCATGTATGGAGTTCATTATATTTTAACATCATACAACTAAGACACTATGACATTATATTTTATCATCATGTGGTAAGGACGTTTTGTTGTGTAGTATTGAGTTATGTAGTGAGGACGTTCTGTTGTGCAGTTTAGATTCCTGCAGTGACGAAATTATTCATGGGAATCAAGATCAAGGTTTGAGGCATAAATATGTATCCCACTAATGAATGGTAATCAATCCATACATAGTTCATTGGGGACTTCACAGTTTATCGTCATTGGATTAGGATGATTTATGCTATGCAATTTAACATTTTGCCGCTTAGAAGCTATGATGTGAAATTTAGAGTGTTGTAGTTAAGACAGTGGTGTCATAGTATAATGTCATGTTATTGGGAAAAATACCATACATTTTAACATCATGTGGTCATGATGATGAATCATAGTTTATGGTCATAGAGTTTGGACCACATGCATCACCGTTACACGAAATACTTTTTCATAAAACATGCATTTGAGGGAGTTGTTATGAGTTTCCCAACCATTGATATCACAGCATATGCACTATTGTAATAGAATCTATGTATGACATATGGTCCCTCCTACTTTAACTATTTTTTGGGGGATTATTCCTGAGTATCATTGGGTTTATATGGACTAACACCATCTCTCCTTTAAGGAAAGATTGTATGAGAAAAGTTTTGTTGAAGGATCATGCTATCCGATTTTGGTAGAATTGAAAATGGTGCAAAATGTGTATCCTTTTATCATTCACCTGCTCCAACTAATCAATTTGTATCTAGGATTACTCATAAATGGACATTTTATCACAATGGCCACACAGAGCAATGAAACATGAATTTCAATAGGCAAAACTGCATCTGCCCCATATACTAGGGAGTACGATGTTCATAGGGTGGTTGTGCGGGTTGTGGTTTGTTAAACTCATAAATCATGAAGGAACATGTCTGCCCAAGATTTTTTATCCTTTTTTACCATCTTTTTTAGTATGTTGGACAAAGTATTGTTTAAAACCTCTATCATTCCATTGGCCGTTTCCTGGTAGTAGGATGAACATTTGGATCTGATTCCATACTTCTGGTATAACTTATCCAAATCAGCAGACCATAAGTTGACACCATTGTCTATCAGTATTGTATTAGGGACACCAAATCTGGTAATGATGTTTAACTTCACAAAGATAAAAATTATTTTCTCCCCAACCTATTTAAGGGACATGGATTCGGCCCATTTGGAAAAAAATCAGTTATAGTGAGATTCAACATGATTGTCTAGCTATGGAGGGGGGTAGGGAACCACAAAATCTATCCCCACAGTCGAAAATGTCTATGAGTAATTAGATGTGTAAAGTAGCTTTGGGGTTAGTGAATAAAATTGGCATGAAAATGGAAAGAATGGAACTTCTTAGTGAATATGGGATAATCCTGTATCATTTTGAGACAATAGTATCCAAGCCTTTGTATTTGATGGGAGATATTTGTTTCTAATTTGTGCTCTCTACAAGCTCTAGCATGCACATTTTTCATTACGGAAGTAGTCACTTCTCCGTTTATTCTACTGTGAAGTAATCTCTCAAGGCCTTGTTTGTAGAGAACTTTTTCTTGGTTTACACCATTGTACAAGAAAATATCGACTACCCACCCTCAAAATATGTTCTCTTCCATACCTCTCTGGTGGGAGTTCCCCCCTCCCAAGGTAATTTACAATGGGAGTCATCCATCCATTGGTGTGTCCATAAGGCTCTGAAATGGGGCTAATCTCATCAATTTCCTCCATATTTTTTGAATAAATGGAAATACCATCCGATGGTGGGAAATGATAATAACTGTTTCATCCTGGTCTGGATCAGCTAGGGTTGTAGCTTCATTTTCCAATGCATCATCTTGATCATTCTGTGACCAAGGTACATAGATTAGCATTTGTTCTGGAGGAAATTATGCCATTAGTTTTTGAACATTGTTCATCAAGGTGGTCAATACTTCTCTTTTAATGGAATACTCACTATTGACCTTTATGATGAACAACTCTGAATCACCTTTTATCTTCAGGTGTTCTGCTCATGAATAAAGTGCTAGCTCTGGGCCTATAATGAGGGAATGGTATTTTTCTTCATTATTTGGCAATCCCTTTAATTAAGGATGGAGTAAGTCCTAATGGCCTCCTCGTGGGGATATGAGTATAAATCCTAGCCCAATTTTTTTTATCTCGGGATCCTCTATCCTTTTCCCTATGGGGCTTCTAAAAGCTCTGTTAAAGTACATTTCCCATGACTGGGAGCCTTCTTGAATAGAGACCACTTCTTTATCTTAATTCTTGGTATCTAGTATGGTTGTTTCTTCCAAGGGGTGATCCTCCATGAATTCCGCTAAAACCTAGAATTTGATGGTCTTTTGGGTCATGTACCATAAGTTAAACTATTGTAGGATGACGGCACACCATGACAGGTGTCTAGTTTGCATGGGATAGTTGAGGATATACATGAGAAGGTTGTAGCAGGAGAACATATAGACCTCAAGGTGCAACAGTTAATGCTTGATTTTATGAACCATGAAGACTCGGTCAAGGTGTTTTTTTAGATCCGTGAATATGGAGTCTTTGCATTGATCATTATTCGCCTAAGGTAATAGAGACAGTTCTCGATACTGAAATCATTTTTATTCATGAGGAATAAACCTAATTACCGTTCCAATGTGGTTACATATAAAATGAGTGGTCTGCCCTCAAATAGAGGCATCAACACTGGTGGGCTTCAGAGATATCTTTTGATATTATCAAACGCTTCTTGAAAATCATTATCCCACTCATATGTTACCCGTTTCTTTTTTAACATGGTGAATGGTAAAAATTTTCATACAAGGTTGTCTATGAAGTGTCAAATATAGGCCAAGTTCTCTTAGAGAACCCTAAACTTAGTGAGGTGGCAAGGTGGAGACATGCCAATGATGGATATTGTCTTCTTAGGGTTAACTTCGATGGCTTGATGGTGTACGATGAAGCTGAGGATTTTCCCAAAGGTATCATTGAAGGCACAAATTAAGGGATTCATCTTTAAACTATTTTTTCATAGTTTGTAGAAGATACATTTAATATCTATTAGGTGGTATTAGTGCATTCGTGATTTAATCATCAGATTTTCGACGTAAAACTCAAAGAATTTTCCCTGGAAGGGATTGAAAATGAGATTCATGGCACACTGATTTGTAGTGATGGAATTATTTCATACCAAAGGGCATCACCATATAACAGAACACTCCCTTGGCCCCCCTAAAAGTTTATCCTCTTCATATCCTTATTCCATTCAGATCTAGTTGCATCCAGAATAAGCATCCATGAAATAGATATCCTCATATCAGGTGGTCGCATTGATCAATAATTATGTGATCAGGATGTGAAAATCATCTTTCACTACAGGAAAACATACTTTTCCCGACACTTTTATACCAACGGTTCTTCTTAACGGTTGGTATAGGTGATCTTTAGCAACGGTTTTTATAAACCATTGGTAAAGATCTGTAAAAATTGAGTTTCCCCAACTGTTTGATGAAACCGTTGGGAAAGATGGGTAAAAAATGAGTTTTCCCAATGTTTTCATCAAACCGTTGGGAAAGATGGTGAAAAAATGAGTTTTCCCAAAGGTTTAATGAAAGTGTTGGGAAATATGGAGTTTTCCCAATGGTTTTTAAAAAATTTTGGGAAACAGTTTCCCCAAATTTTCCTATGTCAGGAAACCCCCTCCCCACAATTCCAGAAGTAGTGCGCAACTCTCCCAGAAGCTATTTTGATTCGCGGAAGACCTTGAGAAGCCCCAAAATAGGTGCACCTCTTCCATCAGATCAACTTCTAGGTTAGACTCTTTACACCTTTTCTCAAGGATATCCTTCTACCTCTTCTCAAGGATAACCTTCTTTTCTTCATTATTCCCAATTTTTAGGGTTTTTGGAAAACATTATTATTCAGTAATCCACAAATTTTGTACATAAATAACTACATTGGTGTACACATTGTCCAATTAAGGTTTTCATTACACATATACATTTATAAGGGCATGGGGTCTCTTTATTTTGTTCTAATTTTATTGATTCATAGTTTTTATTAATCCCAATGCTTCAAATATTACAGCATCATGTATATAAACTCATTAGAAATTTTTTGTAATATTTATTCATAGTATTTCATGAAAATTACTCCTTCCATTAAGATTATGTCAAACATGAAGATCTTTTAACTTAATTTTTGTACACTATGTGTATTGAATAAAAAGTATGTTTCATATTTCTATCAAAATATATATATATATAATGACACACTGTTCACTTATCCTTTGAACAATAGAACATATGGCGTATCTTCTTTAACATTGAAAAATAGTATGTGGTCCCTAATTAGTACTTCTTCCTTCTTCATGAAAAAAATTCACAGAATGTCAAATTCGCAATATTAGTGAATATTAGTTTTCCTAATATAACTATTAATCATTCTGCATTCATCATCATACATGATTTATTCAATCACCTTTTAAAAACACAATGACCATTTTCACTAATTTTGGGTTCCTCAAAATGCTTGGGATAATCATAAAAACACATGTATTGAATCATGTTTCTCATATGGTTTCATAGATACAAGTTCATCTCGAAAATCATGACTGTGTGGTTCAAATATCATGAGGACCATGGGATTATTATTCTTCACATAAATGAATTTGTTATATACAACTATGTGTATTTTTAACTTTTTATTTGGCTGAAAGGGTATATTTTTTGTCATTAATCATGATTGTGGGTGTTTATTTAGGATGTAAGATAGTATGACTTCATTTTACTTGATATATCCAATATTATTATTGATTTAGGTTCAATTTAATTATCTTCGACAAGTGATGTTGTTTAATAAGTTGTTATTAATGGTTGTAATAATTATGATATGGTATAAGGGTTCACATGGTGTGTATAAAAGTTCACATGGTGTGTATGATGGTTGACATGGTGTCTAATAGGGGTGACAATAGGGCTGTCCAGGTGGGGGGGGCTGGGTTTTCCAAGTAAGGTGTGGGGGGTAGGGGTGTTCAGGTGGGGTGGGGGGGGGGATGGGTTTTCCATGTGGGGTGGGTGTAGGTATGTCCTTGTGGGGGGGGGGGGGGGGGTTGTCCAAGTGGGGTGGGTTAGGGATGTCCAAGTGGGGTGGGGAGGGTTTTCATATAGATGAAGCTCATAACTATAATCTCTCTATAAATTCCGGAAGTTTGAAAATGTATAGGGACATTCATGATCATTTTTTGGTGAGATAATAGAAAAAGTGTTTGATGTTTTTAGTCCTTTTTTATTTGGAGTTTCTTTTGATGCTGATGTTTCTTATTGATACCTATGATGGGAATTTATTTTAGTTTCTAAATTGGCTGAGACTCCCCCCACCCTGAACAATGTATGCAATCTATACCCTTATTTAATCATTCTGTTTACACAGCCTATGCAACCTCTACCCTCATATAATCAGTGATATCAAGTCATTAATTCAAGCCTTCATTTTCAATATTTTGTAAGAAATTGAACTATTTAAACCCATCCTCACATGATTTCTTACCTTAGATAGTGTCCAACATATGGAATACTAGCTTTTGAATTCATCAGTTAACCAGGTCCATATATTCCATTTCCCCCAAGATGACTGTACTAATATATATTTGGGGTCAATTAAATATGGTTCGCATTGTAAGTTGTATATTATGTGTCCTTCTTGGCCAATACACACCTTTACGAGGGTGGGGTGCTTTTCACTACCCATGCTGGCATGTGTAGACATCCATAAAAATGTTTGATAAGTCACAAGTTTAATTCAGTAATGTTGTTAGCTTTGACATACTTTATTATTAATCTAAAATTTAAAAATAAATGTTATTGTCTATACTTAATGAAATTAAATCTTTTTACAAGCCATGAACTACCTATTAGTGTATAAGCCTATGTTTCATTCACCCATGGGGTGAGCTTGACTTGGAGAAGTAATTGGGTAAGGAAAGGTATGGCCGTTGAGTTTCCAATAATGTGTTATTGAACATGAGTGAATGATTTGGGATGCCTATAACACAAGATGGGACCCGAGGCATGTGCCTCTTATAGAACAAATGAAAATGAATATAAATAAATTTTAATTTAATTTATGAGTACTTTTTCTTTAAATTATTTTAATAGTTCACTTCATCGACTAAAAACTTCTTCTTTATCGTTTACTTAAACATATTTTTTATTAATGTTCAATCCTATTGAATTGTTTATGACAAAATGACTTATATAAATTCTTTTTACATAATGTATAGAAGTTGGATGTATGATACCGATCAGATCTCAAGTGATTTTCAAAACAGTTTGGAGAGCTTTATAGATTTTCTATTTCACAATGCTTCAGATAGTGGTCGCATACACTACCCATGTTCCAATTGTGTTTGTAGACCTTGGTTGAGCCGTGAAGAAGTCAACAACCATGTAACCAAAAATTGTTTTCATGCAAACTACTTTGTGTGGTATCACAATGGGGAGAATATGAAATCTCAAATTGGTGATGATCGAAATGAAAGGACTGGAATGGGGAATTTGTTAGATGATTGGTTTTCATTTATTCGTCATCATGAAAAAGAAAGGATTTCTACTCAAGAAGACTTCAATATGAGGACAGCTGATGCATCTAGTGAAAAATGAATATATTGATAGGGTGAAAAAATTAAATGATGCTTCCACGACTCCATTATATCAACAATGCGATAAAATTAAAAAGCTGTAATTTTTAATCTGATTGTTTTATGGGAAATCTATGTATGGGATTTCTAATACAGAAATCGATTACATTCATACACTCTTGAAGGATTTACTTCCAGATGATACAGATATTACCTAAAACCACTATATGTCATGGATGTTAATTGAGGAACTTGGATTGTCAAGAAACATATTTCATGCTTGCCCGAAAGATTGAAGTTAATTCTGGGAGGAAACCACTGAACAAAATGATTGTACAAAATGTGGCACATCCTGGTGGAAGTCAAAATCCGATGGAACACCATCCCGCATTCCACAAAATGTAATGTGGCACTTTCCATTGATCCCCAGACTCCAAAATATTTTTATTTCTAATGAAATATCTATAAAAATGAGATGGCATGATACCGAGAGAAAGAAGACTAACAATGAGTTGGTTCATCCTGCAGATGGATTTTCATGGTAGAGATTTGATGCTTGACATCCTGATTTTGCAGCTGACATGCATAATTTGAGGCTGGGTCTTTCATGTGATGGTTTTAATCTATATGGGAAGATTATTACTTCACACATCACATGGTCAGTTTTTATACACATTTATAATCTTCCACCATGGTTTTGTATGAAAAAATCTTTCACTTTCATTAGTATACTCATATCTGGTCCTTCTGATCCCGACATTGATATTGATGTATACATGAAACCTTAAATAAAAGAGTTGAAACTTATTTGGGATGGGGGTTTGTGCACATACGATGTATGTTCGAAAGGAATATTTCATATGCGTGTTGCGCTTATGTGGACAATCAATGATTTTACTGCTTATGCATTGATGTCTGGATGGAGCACGAAGGGAAAACTGTCATGCCCAGTTTGTATGATGAATACACGATCCAGAAGACTGAAACATCAATGTAGTTTCAGTTTTATGGGACATCGACGATTATTTCCAAATGATCATCCATAGAGAATGAATCGTCAAAGATTTGATAATACCATAGAGAATGATGATCCACGTCAGCATATGTCTGGAGCTGATGTGATTTATAAATTGAATGATTTCAGTTTTTCATTCGGGAAGGGTCAAATGAAATATGGAAAGAGAAAGAATGTTTCCACTGAAACCTGTTACAATTGGAGGAAGTGGAGTATCTTTTTTGATTTTCCTTATTTGTCAACCAATTTGTTACGCCATTGCTAACACATAATCCATATTAATAGAATGTATGAAAAATGTTGCTTTCGGTAATTCTAAATGTCAAGGGGAAGACAAAAGATGATTTATGATCTCAGCATGACTTGGAGGATTGGGGCATCAGGCCAAAATTGCATCATATGAGTATCAGTGAAAAAAATGGAAACTTTGATGTGCTTCTTTTGTGATGAAACCTACAAAAAAAGTTTCTAGAAGTAATAGAGACTATTAGAGTTCCTGATGGATATTCAAGCAACATATCTAAATTGGTCAACAGAAGAGAGTTGAAGCTAAAATCTTTGAAGACTCATGATGATCACGTTCTACTGCCTGAGTTGCTTCTAATTGGTATCCGTCATCTTTTGTCCCATAATTTAAGGGTGACTGTTATTCGGTTGTGCTATTTGTTTTGAGATCATTGTGCTAAAAATTTGTCCAAGTCTTTCTTAAAAAAAATGTTGATAGAAGCCCCCTTAATTTTGTGTGAGTTAGAGAAAATATTTCCTCCATCCTTTTTCACATGCATACTGCATCTGACTGTCCATATTCCCACTGAAATACTTCTCGGATGACCTATTTCTTTTCATTGGATGTATCCAACTGAAAGAAATATGTACAAATTAATGTCTTATGTCCGAAACAGGAATCATCCCGAAGGTTCTGTCATGAACGGTTACTTGGCTCAATAATGTATGAATTTCTTCTCAATGTATTTTTCTGATATTACTACAAGAATGAACAGACCAATGAGAAATGAAGAAGAACAATATGAGAAAATAGAACCATGTTTTCCATAACTTCCTCAAACAGGAGGAATTCCTAGATCATATACATTGAAGACATTAAGCCATGAAGAGCGGGAGATGGCACATCGCACATTTTTGTTCAAATGTGATTTATTTGATGACTATATCACATAACTAAATTGAATATTTATATCTTACATATATATATCTATTAAAATATTCATATTTTCTATCTATAGGGAACATAAAACAATGATAAATAGGAATCATCTTTTTTTATCTTTAAGAAAAAGAGAGAATTTGCATAGAAAAAAGTTTTCTTCTTGGTTAAAAATGAAGGTAAAAATATTACTATTTAAAATAATTAAATAAATATTTAATAAATTTAATAGTCATTAATATTGTAGGTATTGAGTTTGTTTACTGACTCTGTTTCTGAGGAAATAAGAGATTTGGCCTTTGGTCCTAATACCGTGGATCATGACTGTAAATCAATTGTTATCAATGGGTACAAATAAGTTGTCACTGAATGAGCAAAGAACATGAGAACACAACATGACAGTGTTATGGTTACTTCAACAACAGATTGTTATGCTAGTGCATCAGATTGTAGACCGTGATTTGAAAATGTGGGTTATTATGGATTTGTTGAGAAAATAATAATATTGGATTATTACTCTCATTGATGAGTCACAATGATGAAATTCCATTGGTTTTATTCGATGATGATACCTGGAACATTTATTGATGATTGTGGATTTCGAGTAATTAATATGACTCAAACTCTTGCTACCAAAGAACCATATGTGTTGGAATCAATTCCTAAACATGTTTTTTATGTCAAAGACCAACATTGACATGAATTTGGTGTCATTGTTCAAGTAATTACAAGACATATTTTTTATTATGGTGATGATGGAATTGACACCATCCCTAGTTCCATCAGAAACAATCCATTTATTTCTTTTTATGACTCCAATAGCTCAATTGTTAGAGTTTATTTTGAACCTAAAGTTGTGGATGAAAATATATAGAATCATTCATCCATGATCTCAATTCTTTTGGATTACCTCGAGTTGGGTTGTTAAGGTTGGTAATATTAAAATTGATTTAGTATTGATCACAAATATGTTTTAGCTGACTTGACAGTTATGTGAATTTTCAATGTTTATTGGTTGTAGTTTTATTTGAATTGCATTTTAAAATTTGGAATTGAACTGTATTCAAACCTAGTCAAAAAATATTTCTAACATGGTGAACATTACAAGATGTATTATTAATTAAATCCATTGAAGCTCTTCTAAAACAATTGATAGCAAAATTACAAATGAATCCCCCTATTCCCTCATATGTTTAGTTTTTTGGGTTACACATTAGATTCCTTTTTATAATTAATTACATAATTTCTTTTTCAAAAGCAGGATATGCATCCAATTGAAGAGAGACGAAGGAAAAAAATGATGGAGAACAATCGTCGAATGATGGAGATGGGAATTCCACCATTAGTGCCTACGGTGAGTACTTTATTTCATATATATATATATATATATATATATATATATATTTATAGAATATATAATGTCATGTGATTAATTTTTTTGTAAACATTTTTGTAGGATGAGCCTTGTACTGGACCTAGTACTCAGGCCGGTGGTACAAGGAGGGTTCGTACCAGAGGTGGACAAGCAGCTGCGTGTACCCGACTAGACCTTGCCCTCCCACTGACATGTCATCCTTCCCATATTTTTATCCCAATGTGTCATTAGGGACACACGAGATATTTAGACCTCCCATGTTTTCTCTACCATTTGCATCTTCTGGCCCATCAGTTTCATATCCCATGATGATTCCCACTCCCCAGACTGAATCTGGTCATACAGTTGTCCCTTATTCTTTTCCTTCTACTTCTGTCTCTCCAAGCTTCTATATTCCATCATCTTCAAATCCTATTCCACTAATGGGTGTTCCATCTGTTTCTGTGGATCCAATGGCGCTCAGCGATAAGAATTTCTCATGTATATTTTTAGAACCCTAAATTTTTTTATAGCAATATTTATTTTCATTATAACATGTTTGGATAAAATATTTGTTTTACATTCCTGACAGATACATTTACTGATAGGAGGCAGGGGTAGGGGCGTATACGCATGCATTTGGTGTGGAACTGCCGCACATAGGTTATGGTGGATTACAATGAAGACAACAAAAAAGTTGAGATAACAGGGCATCAATGTCAGAGTTTTTTGGCGATGCTTGCCAAATACTCTGACATCATTCCCGTCAGCCCGCTATCATGATGAAATTTTCCAAATGATGTCAAGGATATAGTTTAGGCAGAGATATGGTTAAAAAAATCTGTTGTATTTAATGCCATGAATTATTTTCTTATAAATATGAATTAATATTTTGATGTCAGCTTCAAATTAATTTTCCCGATGGGGATGGTGCACAACCGGAACATCTAAAGGAATTAGGTGAGCTTTAGAGATCCTAAAATAATGAGTTGTATATTGGTTGGCGTGCTAGAGTTTTCACTGATTTAGAGGTGGTACTAGTCATGGATGATTGTCTTATTGAGCAGTATCGTCAGATGATTACTCATTGGACGACTACACTGTTTAAGGTATGAATTACATCTGAGGTATTTAAATAATAACTTTCATGTTTTTGCATTAACATTATCCTTTGAATAATAGAATATTATTTCGGAATCATCTAAAAAAAATAAAAAAAACATTGATTCAAAAAATACCTCCACACACTAGGACGTACTACGGTGCCAGATCATGAGAGGAAGCAGGTATGACAATTGTTTATATGTTTTCTTTACGACATACACTTTCTTTTATTTTCTCAATTATTTAATAATTTTATAATGTTTTCATATAACATTAGTTTTCAATGTCATTGTAGAGGAAAATAAAGAATATTGAAGGACGTGTGCCTCAAGCAAAGCTGTTTTGCTCATGTAGACGGAAAAAGGATGGAAGTGACGTCAACAAAGCGACTCAGCCACAAATTATAAGTTTTAATCTGTTGGTTTTATATTTTAATATCTATTTTTAACTTAATAATATATTTATAATTGTAAAAAGATACTTTAGAGGCCCTCAATGCCCAAGAACCAGACAATTTTGGGCCAACTGATCACATACATCAGGTGTTGGGAGAGGAGCATCCTACCAGAGTACGCTACCTACCTAGGATAACCCCGATGTGGTATTGGACCTCCTCAGGTACGAGTTGTAGTGACACCAAGCTGTAAAAAGTTAGGGAACAGTAAGAATAGGCTGAGAAAAGGGTCACATAGATGGCAGAACAGTCTGGTAGGGAAAACAGTGCATTTATGAAATTTATTGAAGTTTTACATCCAAAACTTCCACCACAGGCCAACCAGCATCTGGTGAATATATTTCATCGATAAGTTCTATATATGGTGCACTAGGTGGAAATTCTAGTGGTGGTTAAGACTATGTCCAGCCTGATGATAATGATGGCAAGGAGTCTGATGCGGAAGAGGAGGGAGAGTACGATGGAATGGTGGATGGCGAGGGTGAGGAGGCTGGCGAGGGTGAGGAGGAGGACGCTGAGGAGGGTGAGGATGATAATGGGGACGAGGACTAGGGTGATGATGATGGTGATGATGGTGATGTTGATGTGGGACAAATTGATTCGTTACATTTTTTACTAATATTACTTAAATTTGATGTTTAATCTATTCTAGTTGTTGGTCATATATAGACCCGTAGTATAGTATTTGAGTTGAGTTATTTTTATATATTGTATGTTTCATGGATGTTGTTTTCTTTTAGTGGTTGTATGTTTGGGAACTCCCTGGACAACTCCCCTCATTCCTGGAACCTGGAAAACCCCCACCATCCTCTGTGGACCCCAGAAAGACCCCCATACAACTCCCCCCCCCCCCCCCACCATCTTCCTTGGTCCCCAGACAGCCCCCGAGACACCACCCCATACAGCCCCCCAGACAGCCCACCGGACAGCCCCCACCCTCTCCCTGGACCCTAAACAACCCCTCGGACAGCCCCCCCTGCCACCCTCCTCCTTGGAACCCGGACATCCCCCCAAAACACCCCCCATACAGCACCCCGCATAGCCCCCCACCCTCCTCCTTTGTCACGAGACAACCCCCCCCCCCATAAAGCCCCCATAAATCCCCCCGAACAACCCCCCACCCTCCTCCCTGGACCCTGGAAATCCCCCCAAAAAGCCCCCACAAACACCCCCCAACCTCCTCCCTGGACCCCCAGACAGCCCCCACCCTCCTTGATTTCACAAGATTTTTTTATTTCTCTGATCATGCAATGTTATTTATGATTATTCCTTTTTTGTATGTCTTGATTTAGATTAATGTCTTGCTAAGCTTATTAGCTCATGATCATTAATGGAATGTGATTATATACTTTAATTTGAATACAAAGTCTTGTTTTACATTCTCCATGTTATGTGAATTATGCCTTGTTTGATTTGGTTTACATGTCACTTTCTAGGATAAGTCATGGGATACATGTTAAGGACTCATGGAAAAACTCTTCATCCTCCAGGAATTTAGATTTGAAATTCCCGGATGTATACTTTTTTATCTCGGTGAGGGCTACTAGTTTGGTTTCTATTACTCATTTTGATGTGTATGAGTCAACAGTGCCTCAATCTAAGGCCCGGTGTGGCCGACATCACTCAAAGTATCTCATGTTTATTTGAAATGGACAATAGTTAAAGTGAAAATAAAAACTAGCAAATGGAAATCTGACCAAATGGATTCTGATTGGGTTGATTCATTATCAAAATGATCCATAGGTCATATGTGACATGTACGAGTCAACCCCGCCTCAATCCGAGTCACGGTGTGGCCGACACCATTCAAATTGTCTCTCTTTTGTTTTAAATGGATAGGATTTTAAGTTAAAATAACAAATAACATACGGAATACCGACCAAACACATTAATATTTTGTTGGAAATTTTGGAAAACAATCCATGGGTCATGTGTGACGTGTACAAGTCAACCGTGCCTTAATACGAGTTGCAGTGTGGCTGGGATCACTCTAACTGTCTCTCTTTTGTTTAAAATGGACAACATTTTAAGTACAAAAAGAAAACTGACCAAACGGATTCTGATTGTGTCGATGATTTTGCACAACGATCCATGGGTCATATGAGATGTGTACGAGTTAACCCCACCTCAATCTGAGGTGCGGTGTGGACAACACCATATATAGTGTCTCTCTTTTGATAAAAATGGACATCATTTTAAGTGAAAACAACAACTGAAATATGAAAAACTGACCAAACGAATTCAAAATGTGTTGATGCTTTTGAAAAACGATCCATGGGTCATATGTGATGTGTACAAGTCAACCTATCCTCAATCCGAGGCGTGGTGTGGCCGACACCACTCTATGTGTCTCTCTTTTGTTTCAAAAGGATATCATTTTAAGCAAAAACATCAACTGGCATATGGAAAACCAACCAAACACATTCGGATTGTGTTGATACTTTAGGAAAATGATACATGGGTCATTTGATACATGTATGAGTCAACCCTATCTAAATACAAGGCACAGTGTGGTCGTTACCACCTTAATTGTGTCTCTTTTGTTTAAAATGGACAAGATTATAAGTGAAAAGAACAACTGGAATAGGGAAAACTGACCAAACACATTTGTATTCTATTGATAATTTATTACAATGATATATGGTTCATTTGTGATGTGTAAGAGCCATCCCTGGCACAATCAGAGTCACGGTGTGTCTGGGATGACTCTAAGTGTCTCTCTTTTGTTTACAATGGACAACATTTTATGTACATACGGAAAACCGACCAAACGCATTCTGTTTCCCTTGAAACATAATGAGAATGATCCATGGGTCATATGTGACATGTAAGAGTCAATATCACCTCAATATGAGGCACGGTGTGGCCGAAACCACTCAATGTGTCTTTCTTTTGTTTAAAATGGACGTAATTTTAAGTAAACACAACAACTACCATATGAAAAACTGACCAAACAGATTCTGATTATGTTGATACTTTTGGAAAATGAGACATGGGTCATATGTGATGTGTATGAGTCAACCCCACCTCAATCCAAGGAATGTTGTGGCCGACACAATTCATAGTGTCTCTCTTTTGTTAAAAATGGACATCATTTTAAGTGAAAACAACAACTGACTAACATAAAACAGACCAAATGGATTTGAAATGTGTTGATGCATTAGGAAAACGATCCATGGGTCATATGTGATGTGTGTGAGTCAACCCCACCTCAATCAGTGGCGTGGTGTGGCCAGAACCACTCTAAGTGTATCTCTTTTGTTTAAACTCGACAACATTTTATGTATATATAGAAAACTAACCAAAAGGATTCTGATTGTGATGATACTTTAGAACAATGATCCATGAGTCATATGTGATGTGTAAAAATAATCTCTGCCTCAATATGGGATGTGGTGTGCCCAACACCACTCAAAGTGTCTCTCTTTTGTTTCAAAAGGACATCATTTTAAGTAAAAACATCAACTGACATACGAAAACTGACCAAATGCATTCAGATTGTGTTTATATGTTAGGAAAATGATCCATGGGTCATTTGAGTCATGTACGAGGAAACCCCATCTAAATCCGAGACACGGTGTGGCTGGTACCTTTCTAACTGTGTCTCTTTTGTTTAAAATGGATAGGATTATAAGTGAAAAGAACAACTGACATATGAAAAACCGACCAAATGCATTCAGAATCTATTGAAACATTAGGACAATGATCCATGGTTCATATGTTACGTGTACGAGTCAACCGCTACTCAATACAAGTCATGGTGTGGCCGGCACCACCCAAAGTGTCTGTCTTATGTTTAAAATGGACAACATTTTAAGTATATACGGAAAACTGACCAAACATATTCTGATAGTATTAATATTTTAGGAAAACAATACATGGGTCATATATGACGTGTACGGGTCAACCCCACCTCAATACGAGGCGCGGTGTGCATGACACAACTCTAAGTGTCTCTCTTTTGTTTCAAATGGATATCATTATAAGTGAAAACATCAACTAGCATACGAAAAACCAACCAAATGAATTCGGATTGTGTTGATACTTTAGGAAAATGATCCATGTGTCCTTGGAGACGTGTAAGAGGCAACCCCGTCTAAATCTGAGGTGCGGTGTGGCCGGTACCACTCTAACTGCGTCTCTTCTGTTTAAAATGGACATGAATATAAGTGAAAAGAACAACTGGCATATGGTAAACTAACCAACCGCATTCAGATTTAGTTGATAATTTATCACAATGATCTATGGGTCATATTTGACGTGTATGAGTTATCCCAGGCTCAATTCGAGTCGCAGTGTGGCTGGGATCACTCTAAGTGTCTGTCTTTTGTTTAAAATGGACTACATTTTATGTATATACGGGAAACCCACCAAACACATTCATTTTCCATTGAAACATTAGGAGAGTGATCCATGGGTCCTATGTGATGGGTTAGAGTCAACCTCACCTCAATCCGAGGTGCGTTGTGGCCGACACCACTCAAAGTGTCTCTCTTTTGTTTAAAATGGACTTCATTTTAAGTGAAAACAACAACTAGCATACGGAAAACCAGCCGAATGGATTTTTATTGTGTTGATACTTTATCACAATGATCCATGGGTCATATGTGATGTGTAAGACTCATCTTTGCCTCATTCCAAGATGCACTATGGCCGACACCATTAATAGTGTCTCTTTTTTGTTTAAAATGGACATCATTTTAAGTGAAAACAACAAATGACATACAAAAAACTGAACAAATGCATTCAAAATGTGTCGATGCTTTAAGAAAATGATATACATGTCATATGTGACGTTTACGAGTCAGTGTTGCCTCAATCTGAGGTGCAGTTTGGTCAGCATCACATTAAGTGTCTCTCTTTTGTTTAAAATGGTCAACATTTAAAGTACATATGGAAAACTGATCAAATGTATTCTAATTGTGTTGATACTTTAGCACAACAATGCATGGGTCATATGTGACATGTACGAATCAACCTCGATTCAATCAGAGATGAGGTGTGGCCGAAACCACCAAAGTGTCTCTCTTTTGTTTCAAAAGGACATCATTTTAAGTGAAAACATCAACTGACATATAGAAAACTATCCAAACACATTATAATTGTGTTGATACTTTACGACAATGATCCATGGGTCATTTGATATGTGTACAAGTCAACCTAATTTAAATCCGAGATGCGGTGTGGCCTGTACCAGTCTAACTGTGCCTCTTTTGTTTAAAATGGACTGGATTATAAGTTTATAGAACAACTAGCTCATGAAATGCTGACCAAACACATTCAGAATATGTTGAACCTTTAGGAAAACGATCCATGGGTCATATGTTACGTGTACGAGTCAACCATGCCTCAATCCAAGTCGTGGTGTGGCAGGCACCACCCAAAGTGTCTCTCTTTTGTTTATAATGGATACATTTTAATTACATATGGAAAACCGGCCAAATGGATTCTAATTGTGTTGATATTTTATCAAAACGATCCATGGGTCATTTCTAACATGTACGAGTAAACCCTACCTCAATCTGAGGTGCGGTGTGGCTGATACCACTCTAAGTGTCTCTCTTTTGTTTAAAAAGGATTTTATTTTAAGTGAAAATATCAAATGGAATACAAAAAACCAACCAAAATCATTTATATTGTGTTGATACATTAGGAAAACGATCCATGTGTCATTGGAGATGTGTACTAGTCAACCCCATCTAAATTCGAGGTGTGGTGTGGCCGGTACCACTTTAACTGCGTCTCTTTTGTTTAAAATGGACAGGATTATAAGTGAAAAGAACAACTGGCATACAGAAAAATGACCAAACACATTCAGATTCTATTGAAAAATTGTCACAATGATCCATGGGTCATATGTGATGGGTAAGAGCCAACCCATAATCAATCCGAGTCATGGTGTGGTCGGGATCACTCTAAGTGTCTCCCTTTTTTTAAATGCAAATCATCTTATGTACATATGGAAAACCAACCAAATGCATTCGGTTTCTGTTCAAACATTACGAGAATGATCCATGGGTCATTTGGGAAGTGTACGAGTCAGCCTCGCCTCAATCCGAGGCACGGTGTGGTTGACACCACTCAATGTGTATCTCTATTATTTAAAATGGACTTCATTTTATGTGAAAACAATAACTAGCATACAGAAAACTGACCAGCCAGATTTTTATTGTGTCGATACCTTAGCAATACATTCCATGAGTCATGTGTGACGTGTATGAGTCAACCCCACATCAATCCGAGGTGCGCTGTGGCCGACCCCATTCATAGTGTCTCTCTTTTTTTTAAAATGGACATCATTTTCAGTGAAAACAACAACGAACATAGGAAAAACTGACCAAACACATTCAAAATGTGTAGATACATTAGAAAAACGATCCATGGGTCATATGTGATGTTTACGGGTCAACCACACATCAATCCGAGGGACGGTGTGTCTGTCACCACTGTAAGTGTCTCCTTTTTGTTTAAAATGGACAACATTTTATATACATACATAAAACTGACCAAATGGATTTTTATTGTGTTGATATTTTTTCACAACGATCCATGGGTCATATGTGACATGTATGAATCAAATCCGCCTCAATCCGAGGTGGGGTGTGGCCGGCACCACTCAAAGTGTCTCTCTTTGGTTTCAAAAGGACATCATTTTAAGTGAAAACATCAACTGACATACAGAAAAATGACCAAACACATTCAGATTGTGTTGATACTTTATGAAAATGATATATGGGTCATTTGAGACATGTACGAGTCAACCCCATCTAAATCTGAGATGCAGTGTGGCCGGTACTACTCTAATTGTGTCTCGTTTGTTTAAAATGGACAAGATTATAAGTGAAAAGAACAACTGGCATACGAAAAAATCACCAAACGCATTCAGAATCTGTTGAAAATTTAGGAAAACGATCCATGGGTAATATGTTACGTGTACGAGTAAACCACGCCTCAATCCATGTTTTGGTGTGGCTAGCATACCCCAATGTTTCTCTCCTATGTTAAAAATGGACAACAATTTAAGTATATATGGGAAACTAACCAAACGTATTCTGATTGTGTTGGTATTTTAGCACAACGATACATGGGTCATTTGTTAAGTGTAAGAGTCAACCCCGCCTCAATCCGAGGCATGGTGTGGCCGAAACCACTCAAAGTGTCTCTCTTTAATTTAAAAATCACTTAATTTTAAGTTAAAACAACAACTCACATACAGAAAACTAACAAAACGCTTTCGTAATATGTTGATACTTTAGGAAAATGATCCATGGGTCATTTTTAACATGTAAGCGTGAACCTCACCCCAATCTGAGGCACGGTGTGGCCAATACAACTCTGGGTGTTTGTATGTTGTTTAAAATGGACATCATTTCTAGTAAAAACATATAGTATACAAAAAATATATCAAATTGTGAATTGAATTCCAGATTCCACATATTATGGTCATCTAAATTTTAAATTGAATTCTAAATGAATTTTGTATGTTTATAATTGCGTTATTAATTCTGATTTAATTCTGGATGTGTATAGTTCTAGGATGCATTATATGTTAAATGTGTATGAATTTGTTATCTATATGAATTTGTTAGTTGGTTATTACTGATAAAATAATTGTATATGTATGTGTTATTTTATTGCAGGTACAATAATTGGAAATGATTGAAAATGAGAGGGAATGGACTTGCGACTATGCAAATTGCACACCATAGTCTATGCCAATGGTTTAAAACCGTTGGCATAGAATTTTGGGTATTTTTTTACCAATGGTTCATAGAACCGTTGGTAAAAATCCTTTCCCAACGGGTTGTAAACTATTTGAAAAGAAATCCTATACTTGGTTTTCCCAATGGTTCAATCCAAACCATTGGGAAAAACTATCCCAACCGTTTGGCCCAACCGTTTGGATAGGTTAAATTTTTTAACCTATACCAACGGTTCAGTGTAAACCGTTGGGAAAATCTTTCCCAACATCTTACTTCCCTACGGATTGTAGAACCGTTGGTATAATATATACCTACAGTTCTGTAGCCTTTCCCAACAGTTCACTACCGTTGTAAAATCCTGCATTTCCAGTATTGTTTCAATCAATGCCGATTGAGTTCCCTGAAGTCGATGAAAACTCTAATATGTTCATTTTTATTTTTGATAAATACTATTTGTTCCATCCAAATCCGATATTGGACTTCCTGAATGAATTTAGGTTTGATTATATTGTCAACTTCAGCCCTTATTTTGGTATCATGCATCTGGTGGGTCATTCTGGCTGCCTGCTTATAGTCACGACGGTCTTTTGGTAGAGCCAAATAATGATTGGAGACAAAGATCGAGGCCTTGAATTTCTATGTAGTTCCAAGAAAACACATATAGATTCTTATTTAGGAAGGAGTTATATCCCTATTTCTCCTCTAATCGCATAGCCACACTAATCATAGTGGGCCACATGTTCTCTTTTATTCCTTGGTTAATCTCTCTATGTTCATCAATTGTGATGGATAAACCTTCTTGAAATGAGGGAGGGGAATATTTGAGGTCTTTTTCTTCTTCTTTATCATCATCATCTTCTTCATCTTATTCCTATTCTGATGGGGAGATTATTCTCGATATTAACTATCCGTTGTTGTGAGAGAAACCTTCTTCTGTCTTAGTGAGCAAGGCTAGAATGGTCTGGGGTCCTATGGATGGGCCAATAGCATCTTTATTTGTGATTTCCCGGACTTCATAAGAGTCAGTGTGCTCTTCAGCATCTTTGGACTAGGTGAACATAATAGAAATCATTCAAATGATTGAGTCTATATATGAACATGAACTTATGTATTCAACTTGGTTGATGGGTAATACATACTCTTCCCTAAGTTTCTAGAGGGGATTAACAGGAGCCATTTCTAATCAATTTGGGGCAGTGATCTAGTCAGCGTCAACAGCCAAAGATATCTTCTCATTCGGTTCATAGGACCATACAATGATGTAATGTGAGTCACATGATTCGAATAGGGATTTATCAGTGTGCAATGTCCCATTTTTTCATTAGCACAATATTAGACTCAATGATGGTAAAATGATGGAATTGTAGTGTGTTGATACATCCAGGACCTCCCAAATAAGACATTGAATGTTGTACTTTGTCGCACAATCAGAAACATTGAATCAGACATGAGGTCTCCAATCCATGTTTTAATCTTGATTTTTCCAAATGGCTAATGGTTTCTTTTGTTATATCCGAACAGAGTTGTGGTGCATGGTATTAAATTTTCCTCATCATAACCAAACCAACGAAGTGTTCATTTCTAGAGGAGGTTGAATAAAAATTCGTTGTCGATGAAAATTATACATACATAGATTTCTTTTATCTTTTTGAACACATATAAGGTTTTTAGTTTCCCTTGCATGATAGCAGATTCATCCTTTTCTGTGAAGAAGATGATAACGTGGCATTCGTCAGGATTGGTCTCTGTCTGATATACATCTGCCACTACTACTTTGGCCTCTAATTTTTGGGGACTTAGTAAAGCTTAGATGAGTGTCTGCATAAGGTCTGTGGTAAGACTCAAGGCATAAAATATAAAACGCTCTGTCAATACTGAGGCTAGTTCCTTCATAATATGATATTTATTCTCTAAAAGTTGGTTCTTCCCAACTCGAGGATGCTCCTTTAAGGGAACATTAGGGGATTGATCTTTGGATGTAGATGGTTCAGCCTCTGTGACAAGAGCTAGTGACACTATAGTACTTTATGAGTTCTTTAGAACTGGTCCGACTGTACCCCTTGGGTGATTGGATATCTATTCCTTCTCTGACGGATAATCTCAGATGACTAGGATCAAATCATTTTTGGTTGCGGTGGAGAAACATTTCAATTAATGTTGTATCTGCTGGAGGGTACTACTGTGAGTTTCCACACTATTATCAGTTTGAGATAACGCATGGATGATAGTTTGAATTATTACATGATCATGCCTTCATGAAAACCCATGGCCTTTGTGCCCTCTTACTCCAACCCTCCGGTTGGATAAAGGGAATTAGGGTTTGTGACTATAGTCTCAATCAGAGAAAGGTTCCATCAAGTGAATGAAATTAATGTAGCCAAAATTAGTTCTTGTCCCAGCAATGCTTCTATGTAACCATCTTTTTATGATGGTGCCTTTGGCAGGGCGGTGCCTATTTTACCATTTGGCAGGGTAGTTCCCATTTTATCGTTTGAAGGAGCAGTGTCTGTTGTACCATGTCTGCAAGCAAAAAGTCTGAAAGTGTCAAGATTGTCTTTGGATTTGGTGACATCTCATCTTCTTTCTCTTGTATTATTCCCTTATATCCCTCTGAGGACTATATGGATGAGGATGAAGGTTGTGCTACATTTGGAGCTGTAGAGGGCATTTTTGGTGGCTTCAACTACACCTAGAGGATTCCATGAGCTTAGTTTACTATTTTATGGGTCACCAAAGAACAAATATTTTCCCCATTTTCTTCTAATTGATTTCCCTTACTTTTCATCCCATAGGTCTAAGGTGGACACATACGCTACTTGGGATGGTAGCAGACCCAACTTGACATGCCCGAAATCCACCATCTTTTGCAGAAGATCATTGAAGATGAAGCACACCTGGATGGAGTGACCCAATATCCGGTGATAGGGACAATAATTTGGATGGTTGAGGATACCCACTTCATTGGCTCACTTTGGCACTGGTAACCAGAGAAAGTGTCAATTCATGGAGGCTATGAAATAACTATGGACTTGGTCATCTCAGAACGAGTTGACATTATAGCTTCATTCCCCGAACTAATTTCTTTTAGCACCCCTTTTGATCATATTTCTAAGGTGGGGGTGTATTTTGTCATCCAATAGTTCTTGTATAGTTTTTTGGAGGCCTCATAACTAGAGATATTGTCGAGGGGGTATTGAGAGCGATAGAAGTCGCTTTAACTCTTCCCATTCTTTTTCGTGGGGCTGATAGGACCACCCGGGACATGATATTGGTCCACTACAAGGAGTCTTCTATCATTTTGTAAATGGAAGAGAAATCTCAGAACCCACTTTTTTACTTCACTGGGATGAGTGGTGTTCAAAATTCATTATAGAGTTTATTGATGCACATAGTGATCATTTCATCCTGGGGGTGCGGTCTCTTCAGAAAAAAAGTCAGGCCTTTAAATATGGCAATGAAGTCTAAAACACTTTCATTCTCTCATTTCATGTAGTTCATGAGATCACTGACCGTTGTCTTAGGTAATGTTGAATTGAACTGAAAAAAAACTATCATCGGAGCTCCTCCCAGCATGTGATTGAGTTATCTGGAATTATAGTATACCATACAATGGCTAAACCCTACAAGGTTCACATGAAGTTCCTAAGTTTTACTACTTCATTATACTTAGAAGTGCCCATCATGGGATCACAGTAAGAGTTATATTTAATTATATGTTTTTCTAGGTCTCCCAAACCATTGAACACTGGGAATATGGGTTTTTCAAAGTTTGGAAGTGGCAGAACTTTGGTCACCCAATCAGGGTGGGGTTTTCACTCTTGTTGTATCGGAGCATGCCACCCATCCCTGGATTCTAGCCGACCTATTAGTTGCTCTATAATATTCAATATCCCTTGATTATTATCCTAAAAAACCTCATACTGTGTGGGTGTAGAAGAGGCCAAAGCTGAACATGCCAGTGCTACGCGAATTTGGGGTGGATACCCAGTCGGGGGTATCCTTTGTGGTTCGTCTGAATATAATCTGGTTGCTTTCCCAGTGGAGGGAAGTCTTTATGTCCTTCTAGTGTCATATTTAATTAGATTTATTATCCCGGTGATGGATTTTATGGGAATCCTTTCTTTACTTCATTTACCTAGGCAAGTGAATGTGGTAGGGGAACCTATTCTGGGGACACATGTTGAAGTTATGTAGGAGGAACACATCGTAAAAGATAGTTCCCTTGATGCAGATTTACATTAATTCTCCTGATCTCTTCCATTTATTTCTAAATCTTGTAGAATCATTCCTTGAGAGCAAGGTACACATTCTCAGGGAGAAGATGTAGTGGGTAATAGATAACCTGCGAATTATTATTTATGTTGGGGTCTCATAAGGGAGGCAATGAAAGATTAATTGAGGGGGTGCACAAATTTTGGACCGCTCTCTAGTTCTGGGTATGTACACCATCAGGTTTGGTGTGGGATTCCTCTAGGAGGGAACCATATTCTCTTGAGTCCTCTCCCTTTGTATCATTTTCTGTGAGAGATATGGGGTTGACATTTACCATGTTCATTGATGCATACCACATTGGGGGTGGTGTTCCTGGTGTAGAATGGTAGGAAATCATTCTTTGTACTTTTTTTGGACATTCCCCTTTCATTTTGTAGAATTTTGTGGGTTTCTTGGTAAACATTTACCTGAATGGCGACCCAATATTACCTCATAATGTGCTTTTATCTCAGAGGTATGAACAATGATACTTGGTGGAACATGTGACCTCTCTACTCATCGTTCTTCCCAAATGGGAGAAGATATACATCAGATGTGGGGGATCATGAGGAATAAATTCCCCCATCCCTACAGACTAGGGTTGCTCCCATTCTTCCATTGATGCACTACGACCTAGATTTTTGGGTCCTATGAGGGAATTTTATGTTAAAAATTCCCCCACCCCTATAAGATGGGGATGTTCCCACATTTCAACAGTGGATGTTACTATTTCAACCTTTTTGATTTCACTCACTCCAGCACAGGTGTGAGCTGAGTATGGAATAGGACTCACATGGGATTTATGGGATTTTGACGAAATGAGATGTACGTTCTAGTTGGATTCCCATAAGAGGGAAGCCATCTAGATGTTCTTGTTTTCCTGGACCAAAAGCTTCTTGATGTCTTTATTTCATCAGGCCTGACACTTCTGAGACTTACTTTGGGACGATTTTTTTGAGTATTCCATATTTCCTAAGTATGGATTTTATTTGATTATTGCCTTTGGATAATGATATTTTAATATTTCATTTCTAATGAGGTATGAGGGATGGGACATGGGGTAAAGTGTAGAGATCCATGTTATTCACATCCCTAAATATTAACTCTAGACGGGGTGTCACCGTTGATGCAACAAAACTTGTGTAGTGTGTAGAAGAAATACATTTCCATGATTTTTTTCACCTATCTAATCATGGTTTCCATGAAGACAAGAGGGATTCTAGGTCAGTTAGATGGTGAATCTCCCCTAATATGTTGACATGGTATGAATACCCTTCATCATGAAAGAACATTTCTTTAATCTGGCAAAGATTCATCTAGATATTGAGGCGAATGTCATTCATACATTCCTCAGAGAACTCCCTTGTTATGTTGAAGTGATATGTGGTTGTATGACAATACATCACTGGTATATTATCCTTATCTTGTAATATTCTTGGGAGAAACATCTTCTGATGTTGTTCTTTCGGGGACTCCTCTACTTGATATTCCCATCATGACTGCTTGATAATTTCATTCCAAGCATCTGAGCTGGTGGGAGCCTTATTGATATGCGAATGTCACAGGGGTGGCTCAGAAGATGATAATGGCTCCAAAACATCCTCTAGTTGAGAAATGATATAATTCATTATAGAAAACATGTTTGATATGTATGAATCCATCTTTTTGAGTACCCCAGCATAGGAGGGATTCCTCACATTTGTCATGGCAAGGGGAGTGCCTTTTATCTATTATGAGTTTTTATTGCGAGGAGGACCGTTGTATTTGGTGCTACAATATAGTGGGATACCATTGCAACTAGATGCTTGACCGTAGGGAATTTCTATATGGTGTATACCCTAGAGAGGACCTTCAGGGTAGGCTACAATGAGGGGAGGACCTCCTTACTGCTTGATGTCACTGAGGGGTGGACCTTCTTAATAACTCTTATGATGGAAGGGACTACAATAACAGCTTGATATCTAGATTTAGGGAGAATTTTATAGTGTAAATCCTAGGTAGGGCCTCCAGGATATACTAAAATGAGGTGAGGTCCTCTTCATTACTTGATGATTCTATGAGGAAGGCCTCTACAACAAGTAATATTGCAGGGAGGGTCTTCACAATGACTATCATAACAGTGAGGACTACTATCATGACTCGATGTCAGGCTTTAGGGATAATCAAATATGTACCATATAACATGGGGAGAACCATCAGAGTGGATGATAGCAAGGGTGGACCTTCTGGTTTTATTATCTTTAGCTATAAGGGAGGGATAGCCTAAAATACATCAGGAGATAGTCTCTCAATATTGATCATTCATGGCCCATAGAGTATGCCACCCGTGGGTTCTCTAGAGAGGACCTTCAGATCTGTTGGTAGCAACATTGAGGGAAAGGCCTTCGCAACTGCTACTTCAATATCTATAAATTTTTAATGTACTGAAAGGTTCTTGACCCTTTATTGATATATGTTCGAGGGCGTCAAGAACTCTAGCTTCCAGCATAGTAAGATCATATATCTGCTCTTTATTTTAGTATTGCCTTTGGAAAATTTTTATTTTTGGGCACTCTCTTGCGGGTAACCAGGGATCCATGTTGTTGGTAACAACCTTCATATATGAGTCCCTCTATTGTTTATTCCCATGATGTTTTCAGGATACGCCAACAAGAATATTGAGTTTTGGGAAGATATATGCATGTACTAGAGCATCCACCATGTTGGACTGGCATCCCCTAGTTGGAACATGTATTTGTTCCCGATCCAGTTGTCCACGTATCATGGGATATTTTTTTGACCCTCCTGGCCAGAAGCAGTGATGAATAATTGTTCCGGAGTGACTAATCTATTTTTTGAGTAAATCATTCAGTTTGAGGAAACTGGGTTGTGGGCCTATTTCTTCACATTTTTCGCTGAAGCAATGATATCTTGTAATGTTTGGAGGATATGATATAGAATTGACATTTGATCATCCATAATTTCCATAATTTGATGTGATACATCTTTTCCTAAAATGGAAATCAAGGTCCATTCCGATGTTGGAGAAAGATATGTGCCTACCCGGGTCTTCCACAGGTTTCCAGAAGATACTAGATGTTATCCTATGGAAAGACAGAGAAAGGAGTTTGCTAATAGTTTTCTACTGCAGTTGCCACCATATTTAACTAGTGGGATTCATATTCACGAGGATGAATTTTCATCTCCTCTCTTTCCATTTTATTTGTCTCACAGTCTTTGTATGCATCTGCATGACTTTGACTTTTATCATATTTTCTTGAAACCCTATTTGGATGTCAGGCTTGGTATGAATCAATAGGTATTTGTGCCTACATATAGCAGGTTGTCATCTTATTTAGATGATATGATTATTGTGCATTAGTAGATATCTACATCCGCAAGTAATCTTCCGCTATGTCGGGATGGTGGGACATGTGAGAACAAGCCAAAACATGCATGTGATCATATTTTTCCACCATAATTATTTGGTGGGCTTGAGTGGAGGGGGAAGAGTTGTATGTCTCCCCATTGAATGCCTCTGTGTTTGTATGGAATATTTCCTCCTTAGGAACCAGTGTGATAGCCTATTATTGGTTATATATTTTCCACCCTCTGCATGTAGCCTGAGGGACCCGGGTATTTTGGACATTTGTAGGTTCCCTCAGCAAAAGGTCATCTTCAGAGTGAGGAGACATGGTCACCCGAAGATGGTGACAATTCTCTCTGGTTGGGGCCTATGAGTAGGACCCCTATGCAGTTGAGATGAAGATTTCATCATTGACATCATATTACTCCCTACTATTAGGGAGTTACATATTGTCATGCTCTTGGGACAGGCCCTCGAAATGGTTCGAGATGACCACCAGGGCCACCTTGTGCTAGGGCGCCATCCATGGATGAGGAGGTGGTTGGTGTGCTTTTTCATACTGGAGGGCTTGTCTTGTAGACTGCACTATAGGGAGAGTTCAATTTTGCTAGTACTCTTCGATCATCATGTTGGATACCCAATGTTGAAGATGTCATGTTGGAGAGCGGGTCCTCCTCTTAATCAGGGCCTTAGCTGCCTACGGGATCACGGAGGCACGTGTTTTCACTGGTGTTCACTATGTCATTTGGTTCAAAGGTTGCTCTGAAGAAACCTAAAAATTATATATATATCATATACAGACAAAAAAAATTCTTCAAAGTAGTATCTCTTTATCATATGCATATTTGAAGATTCAACTTTTACCTCATTCCTTTCATTTTTGTGAGGTAAAGAGGCTTGATAGTGGTAAAAAACATCCCCTTGGTTAAGTATTCATGTCAGGTTCACCATTTTTGTTTCACCTTAGAGGTGGTTCATTTATAGGTTTGGGAAAAATTAAAATAATGGTCTGATAGGTGACGAGCATTCGTCTGTTATTAAAGAGCCTTTCATGCCGCCATCTTTGTTTCGACCTGATCCACATCATTATCCTTTAAGGGGGATATGATTGACCCCATGAGGACTGGGTAGTTTATCCCTTCTAAATTATGAAGGTGGTACCATAGTCAAATGGTCATAGTGGTTGATTTCATGAGGTTGAGTATTTCTGAAATCAGTCCTCTTAGGATATGAATTCCATAAGTGGTCTCTAGAGGGTTTATTTGTGGATCCAAAAACACCCAATAGACCAAGAATCCATGATTCATGGACCTTCTTGCTAAAGGTAGGTGCTCGTTTGATGAATATTTGGCCAATGACACTTAATGACTTTACTCGTGAAGAGGATGGGAGGTCAGTCTCATCTCACCCTTTTGGGAAACATTAATACCTATTCTGGGACTCTTTTATAAATTTATGTCATGTTCATATGTTCATGAATCCTTGATTCATTATTGAAGAGTGTATCCATGGGCTACCCCGGGTTTTTACGATCGTCATAGGCATACATAGATTTGATGATATAGAAGAAATGCTGAATTAATCCATGAAATAAGGTGCTCTGGAGTTTATCATCAACTAGGGGAATGGAAGATGGATAGATGTTAGGATTGGACCCATAAAATGGGCTTCCAATGTATCATTTGGAGAGGAATATGATCCCAAATAGTTAGGTAAGCTTGGGGATTATGAATGGGAGATTCCCATTTGAGGGGACATGATTGGGTGAAAACTTTTAGAATGAAACCCTTCTTGATATCAGTCTTTTATTCAGGCATCCAACGTATCTGTTTAACTATGAATTAGAGTTCTTGTTGATTAGGATGGGTTGGTTGGGTGGTCGCTGTGTTCATCAAAAATCCCTGAGCTCGTGTGAGCCATCCTCAGTGTGAGAAACAAGAGGATGTGAGATATCAAGCCAACCCACCACACACCTTCCCTCCCTCTGATGGGAGAGGGATGGCCTACGATAGAATAAGTTGACGAAACAGTGGGTGAGGGCGTGGAGAGAAGAAACTTTAAATATGTGATTACATTGGAGGTCCTGAGGCTCATATGTCAGAATATTAGGCATTAACCTCAGTGGGAGTGCCCTAGAATATGCTGTCTGATAGGGGAGGAATGTCACCTCTCGTCCAAAGGAGGGTCAGACATGATTCTTTTGACTGATCACTTTTCCTCATTGAACAGAAAATAAAGTGATCATCCTTAATCCTTAGAACGGTGATGTTCATGTCAGAGTCCCAAGGTTGGACTCTAGGTTACAATGGGAATATAGATTTACAAACATCCCAAAAGTCCAAAACATTGTTGGGAGATCATTCGTGACTCCATTTACCAAGATTATGTAGACTCAAAGGGGCGCGTCGACGCGACCCATGATCTGATCATACAGGTCTGGTGGATTTGGAGGAGGCTCCAGCCATATGAAAACCCTTCTCTTTATTACATACCTAACCATGATTTATTACATAAAACCTTCACTTGATAAAACATAGAAGATTGATAGGTCGGGTGTCTTTAGGGATTAGGAACATTACATATCAACTTAAAGAATAGAACACAACATCTTTTTGAAAACATTCTTCAAATGACAACTACATTCCATCGTACTTAGCATTTTATAGGAAAACCCGAGGACATGCATAAGAAAAGGGTGATCTATAAAGCCCAGTAAGGAACTAAACAAGGTATTACATAAAGAATACAATATATTTTAGAAAATATGAATATCAATGGAGAACAAGAGAAACATGAACATAAAGGAATGATAAATCATGATAATGATAACATGGAAATGTGGTAACAACACTAAACATGAAACTAGCATGGTCCAAGGCTGATTGCACATGAAGCATGAGTAATCCATCATTTCACATGAAGCACGAGT
Source organism: Viscum album (assembly GCA_963277665.1). Classification (NCBI taxonomy): domain Eukaryota; kingdom Viridiplantae; phylum Streptophyta; class Magnoliopsida; order Santalales; family Viscaceae; genus Viscum; species Viscum album. The sequence continues at coordinate 695,357,537 of OY728164.1, forward strand.
GAATCCTCATTGCACTTGAATTAGAATGAGTAAAAGCATATTTCACATGACATATCATGATACTATACTTTACCTAAATCATTTTAGCGCTATTAGGGTGCACCCTTAACAAACATTTCATATCATGCATAAGTGTGCCACATGGATGCATAAAACATGGATTCATTAAACATCATCACTTATTACACAGTAAAGGATGGTGGAATTCCTACATGAAACTCTATAAACAATAAGTAAATGTGCATAAAGTTGAATACACTTGATAGAGAAGTGGGATGGTATTCATTACACAATGACTTTGGCTTGGAAAATTGCGGTGCAATTTTGGCAGCATTACGGCATGACATAAGAACACATAAAAATGGTCGATGGGAGAGAAAGGGGTGTCTCATCATATGTACATGAAATGGATAATAAGGGGGTCATATAAATACATGTACCAATAATTATAATGTAATTAATATTCATAATACAAAATAATTACTTGAATGTAAATGAAGAGAGAGAAATTCCATTTGGAATTTCGGCATGGTTAGAGGTATACATTGAAGGAATTAACGAGAATGAAAGGGGATCTCTCATTATTCACACATGAATAAGTTCGTATGGGGAGGTGAAAAATCATACCCCAACATTTATAATTGAAAATAAAAGGGTATAACAATATAAGGAAACTTAGACATAAATAAGGAAAGTGAGAATTGCTTACTTGGAAGTGTGATCCCAAAAGATTGGGAGAGGATTGAGAGAGGCTTCTTGGGAGATTGGGATGCCTTGAGAGGATTCTAGAGAAATGAGGGCAGGTATTGGTATTACTCCAAAGTCTTTGAGTGAAGAGGAAGTGGGAGATTGGGTGGGTTTATATAGGAAAGGAGAAGGAATTCTTTATTATTAAAGTTTGGGACACCTCACATTAAACTAATCAAAACCACAAACAATCCAGTGGGGTTTCTCAAGGTTATTGTAAAATGGGAGTGGAAAAAATATTTTATAAGGACAACGACTGAACCTTTTAAAATAATAGGGTTTCTATTGTGGAGGTGAGTCACCCTCTCAGGGAAAACAATTTAAAAAGAAAAAATGTCTTATATGTCTTGAAGGGTCCACTAATTCTTTGTAAAATAAATCAAACAAACCGAGAATCACATTATTTTAAAGGTAAAATATATATTGTCCTAAAATAACCTTTATATTATTTTATTACATAACTATTGGTTCATTATGATGTCATAAAACATATTTTATATTTAAATGGTATTTAATTTTTAATAAAAATTTCTACAGCCTCAAAAAATTATGAAAAATTCACAATTGGATAATTTTGATATCCTGATTCCAAAAATAATATTCATTTTATCTAAATTTGTTTAAATATTTTAATTTTTAATTTTAAAATAAAAACTGACATTTATAAAAAATTCATGGGTTTTAACAAAAATATCGTTCAAACATTAATAAAAATTATAATTGCATTCATAAAATTATATGATCATTTAAATTTAATAAAAATTAATTTTATAATAATCATAATATTTTATTAAAATATTATTTAATTCCAAAATCCATTATTTAATCAAAATAGATTTCTTAGATGAATATTAACTAAAAATACTATTTCTGTTTTCAAAACTATTTAAAAGGTAATAGTAATAAAAAGAATGTATATTATTTATACAAGAATAATGTACATAATCATAGTACTAGGGTCTTGTTACATAACCCCTTAAAACACCTGCATAAGACCTTAAGGTAAGGTGCGTGATGGTGACATTCTCTTGGGGTGGCTTGAATAACATTGCTCGAGTGGTAATCTTTATCAACTTCCACTTATCTCGTAGGTGGTTCCACATGAGCTTAACGTATTCAAGTGGGATTTGTACGGGGCAATGCTATCCAATCAGCAATACAAGGTGGGGATCTAGATGACGCAGAAAGATGGGGAGGGGAAGTTCAAGTGGGCTAGGCCTACGGGTCATGTATTGGTCACGGTATGCCTCTTGGCCTTTGGGTCATGTATTGGGGGTTTCTCAGGCCTTGTGCATTAGGCCTATGGTTTATGTACGGGTTCCCCTTAAACCCTCAAAAGGGGGATTATTCAGATAAAAAATAAAAAAATATGGTCATCAGGCCATTCATGCTGAGTAAATTGGATTTGTTAAAACACTATATTTTTACTAATCACGTGATCACTTTTCAATGCATATATTAGAAGTGGTCACAATTCTTAATGGTATTTTCAAATCCCAAACATTGAACAAGATAAGTCTATAGATTTTACATAACCGTAAGAAGACATTTAAATAGACCAAGAGGATTTTTCATTAATAAATATTTGGGTCATTATAGGCTTAATGTCGGGGGACTGGTTCATAGAGAAACTATGTAGGACTAGATGGTAATGGATGGGTGATACCAGAGCTAGAGGGAAGGAATCCCAATGATTTCCCATTCTGTGTACTATTTTCTCATGCGGGGTAGGGGGAGCTCTGCATACCATATTGGTATGCGGGTAGAGGGGTCGTCGACGTACCGAAGAAGTATGTAGGATTGGGAATGGAATACCATCAACCCTAGTGCTACACGTTCAAGGATATTGTCCTCTATGCTGCTTCGGGTTTCATCTGTGTACTAATATAGTATGCATCACGGTGTTAAATACACATAGTGATACATTATATGGAACACTGTATTGAAGGAGGGTCCGAGAACCTATCATTCATGGGGAGTTCATCCACGAAGAATTTGTGGTTCGTGATGACACTAATTTGGTTTTATGTTTCCCCACTATTATTATGTTCCTTATTGTTATGGTTCGCAGCTGGTTATACCCACGAAGACATGGTTCGTGATTTTAACATCATCAATGGTTCTAAACCAAAGTCAGAATCCTCTCTAAATTATTTCTTCCAAACTCTAGGTTTTCCTCCATGATTTATTCATCTACCCCTTCTTATTTCCCATTCACTCCATTTATAGAGAATTGGAGAAAATCATATCTATAAGTAAGTAACACCATTTTCGGTAGCCCGTGAAGTGATATATCAATCTGTAGAAAATTAGTCAACTGGGGATTATAGTGGCTACGGTTTGCGAGTCATGGTTCACGGAACCCTACTGATTGTCTTTGTCCGTGAACTAATTAGATCATGAGATGGTATTTAGATGGACTTTTTTTTTGATTCTACGAATGATATATTTTTTGGGATCATAGGTTTGTTGTCCATCAGTCTGTGAGCCAGTGCCTCATGGGTCTTTACGTGTACTAGTGGTTCATGGTTCATGCATTCCATGAACCCTTACTTATGATCAGTATGTGGTTAGGCTAGATCCCGTTCCAAAATTTTATTTCTTCATGTTTATTCTGAAATTTTCAATCCAAAATCTATTTGTTTGCTCCGCCAAACTTTTTATAGTATTCTCATTCCCATTTCCAGATTCTTGGGACCCTATAAATATATCTTAATTCTATAGAGTGTCTCACAGTAGGCAATAATTCCCCGAAAAATGGTACGATGTGCCCGAACTCCCATCATCTAAGACAATGAGAGTCAACATGAGTCATCTTGTTTGAAAACCTATATAACCACTAGCCATTTGGTGTTAAGTCTCTACCCTGTTATAGAGAGGGGGACCGTTGGGAGTTTCTGGAAAAAATAACAATGGTAGCCTGACGAGCAAAACCATTTCACGCCACAAAATATCGACAAAACAACATCCTGAATAATTTAAATTATAATTCTAATCATAAGATGCTCTCACCCTTGATATTACTATGTTTGAATTCAATTATCACTCCATTTACAATATCAACAAACACCCTATGAGCTTTTCCCTAGCTAACCTCTTAGGAACACATTATTTCTCTAGGTGAGGTATAACATCCAAGAAAATCAATTCCATATTTAGAATTCCTAAATGTAAGCCTGAGTAATACCATTGGAATATTAGTCAAATTACATTTGACTCTATCCAAGGAATTATCATACGAATACATGTTTCACTATTCATATAGTTTAATCCTCAAATAACTCATCCATGTATTCCCTCAATGTATCCATGTATCACTTGTGGCTTAATCAAATTTAACAATTGAGTCCATCCCTAGAATCCTAAAGTTGATCCATGTATCACCCAAGGTATAAACATCAACAGTCAAATGAGCCTTTCCTAGATATTCTAATTTGAATCCTTGTATCACGCAAGGCTATTATTAATTCAACCAATTCATTTAACATTTCATTTGACATGCCAAGGTCAAAACCTAGAGCATCTAAGAAGCTCACCTCAAAAGGTATATCGATCCTTGGCCAAACTGAAAGAGATTTTCCGTCCAATCACTTAGGTGGTAATATCATGATAATTATCTTCCCATGAATAATCAATTCATTTCATAGCATGCTATCAATATAAATCATATGGGCTATAAATTCGAGGTTCATTTAAATACACACATTTCCATTTTTAATAAAACAAGCCTAAATAGACTATCAAGAAAACACATGGCGTAATTATAATATAAATCAAATAGAAATATCCATAATTATAGAAACTCAATCCAATTAAATCAATTCAATTCATAGCCTTTAATTTACTCACATGGGAAATGCATTAAAATGAAAAAAAGCATAAACAAACAATGGAATACATGGTTCAAGGGGAAATTCATCTATCTAATACATTTAATTCAATTCAATTACACTCGTATAAAATTGAAATTTAATTCAAAGGACAATTTATATATTTAAATACTATAACATGGGGAAAAAGGTAATGCCTCGTAGGTAGCCAAGGCCAAAAGAAATAAAAGGAAATTCATGAAATATCACCCATAGGGGAGTCCTTATTCAAGGTATACAACCAATAACATCCATAAACACACCTATTCAATTACACATATCACAATAGGATGTAATAGGGTTCCATTTCAATTATGGTTTCATAAGTATAATGGGTGCACAACATGCCGACACAAATAAATGATTCAACATTAAATAAAAGGTACATGACCACCTACCATTGGCTCGTACTTGATACCTCATCCAATATCCATCTTTGATTTGTCCAATTTCAGATGAAATATGTAGAACAGATGAATAATGGTAAATAATGGCATATGAGCCTAAATTCAAATAGAAAAAAATATTCCTAAAATAATGCATTATGATTAAAAAGAAATTAAGGCCTTATTGATAAGGATCTTATGAGATGAACCGCCTTTGAATCAACGTATGAACAGAGTGTAGATCTGAAATCATATTTTCAGCAGAGGATAGCTCAAGAGGTAGGTATCCCTTGGTGTATGTGGGGTGAAAAGAACCTAACTTATGGTTTCAAGTTAAATTTAATTTAATTAATAATTACTAAATTTATTAAAATTATAGGGCCACATGGTTTACCCGCATAGTTTTTTGTAGGGAAACATGCACCCAAATGGATATCCCATACAAGTTATAAATTTATCTTAAACCCTCTATCAAAATATACTAACAACTGTAAAACATACACATGGTCGTGCGGCTCCTCTCACACGGTTTCCTGAAACCATGAATCTGGTAGACCCCTTCTTCCCAACATCACCCAGTTTTTTCAAACTATGTGGCCTACTCTACATGGTTTTCATTAATCATGAGAAAGACTAAAAATACCCTAAAATTGGGTTTTGCGCTATGAACAAGCCCCGTTAACCCCCCCCCCCCCCAAAAAAAATTCTTCGTAACCCCAACGGGAACTCACATTAGGACATATTAAAGAATGTAAACTAATAATTTATGGAAAACATAAGACCCATACTTTAAATAAGAAACAGATTCTTACTAAATTATATATTTTGGGGTATAAAATTATGATTATCATGATTAATTCAAATCCTTATAAAGATGATGAAACAATTAATTTTAAAATTACTAATATATTAAAATAAGCGTATTTAAATTAAATAAATAAATTGAAAAATATTAAAATAATGTATCTAATATGATTTAGAAACACATAAATAAGTATATTAACACTCATTTAATTGTGAATCAATACTAAATAATATTATCAATTCAATACGATTGAAATGTCATTATTCTAATAAAACTTTTATTCTAAATATATTTATTAAATTTAAGGGTTATTTTTATAATAGTTATAAAATGAATTGGATAAAATATATGTTAAATTTAGTTCCATAACACCCATAATTGGTTATATTTGTCTTTCTATACGATTAATAAAACCAAATATCACTTAGTAAAAACCAACTTACCTAGTTTAAATGTATAAAAAGTAGAATGTAAACATTTAATGGTATATACCACATAATATGTTTAAATAAAATATTGAAACACATTTTTATTTCATTATTTACCCAAATACACCCCACAATCAATAATTTTGAAACTTTTTATCCATTAACATTGTAATAGTGTCATAGAATTATTAATATATTAGGAGTGTTTCTATTTTTTTTCCTCTCTTATAATAGAGGATAACATACACCCTTTAAAACAAACACCTAAACATAAAATTAATTCTTGAAAAATTGAGATTTTAATCTATCTACAACCCTTTTCCATAAACATAGTCCTTTTTTAATTTATTGTTTTCCAAATACATTCAATTTCAAGGGAACTTCCAAAGAAAAATCATGCCTCCAACATAAGTATTATATCCTTCTTATGATTTTTTATTTTTTTACTCTTAAAAACATATTATCACCATGATAATATTATGAATTATGTGTCATTATTATAATTAAATATTTTTATATTAATTTTTTAACCCATATCGATTCATTTCCATCCACATAGAAGAAAAAGGACATTGACAGTGTGTTGTCCAGACTGTCATACATTTTTTGTTTTTGTTACCACCATTAATGGATGGTATTAATTGTGGTAAATATGAATCAATATTATATATATGTCATATGATTATTTTCCTAAAATTTTAATTTCATATTTACCTTCACCCCCTCTCATGAATTGAGAAACGATAATGTTAATCATGAGGACATATGGATTACAACCTCTACGATGAAACATTTTTCTTTTGTCATTTAAATTTTCATAAATTATCAAAAAAACAAGAAATATTTTACAAAAAAAATAAAAAAATAAAAAAAATATCATTATTTTTTTATAAAGATACTTTGTAAAAAAACACATATTTAACAAAACTCATTAATCGAGTTATAGCGTATTCAAGTTTGGGCCGGTTTAACCTCCTATGTGAACAATGCTTTAAAATAAGATTATGGATGACTCTGGGAACATGAATACTAATATTAATATAATGTTTTAATAAAATCATATATATTATATATTTCTTAAAATATTATATTAATTAATTATCTTATTATTGATGTAATATTTTTATTCCTTAAAATTACCCAAATAACTTGTTATCGATTCGGTTTTCACATAATGTAACCAAAACACATATAGAATGAAATAAGAACATTTGAAATAAATTTAATTTATATAGTTTTAAATGATATATCAATAAATTAACATGGTATATAATTAGATGTAGTGATATCAAAATTATTAAACACGCGCAAAATATTTATATTTTTTATCACTCGATGGTCAGAATACGATAAACTAATTAATGTAGTCTCGATAAACAATCATAATAAGGATTATAAAAGGGTAATATTAATGAGTAGTATTATAAAATTGGATATTAAGTTGGTTATATATTTTTTATAGTTGTTTAGAGTGTCTTCAAATAAATAAGGAAACAAGGTAAGTGATTTTTGTCTCAATTTTCCCTTCATTGAGATATTATTTGTATTATGAGCATATTTTAATTTAAGTGGTTTGTATACTACCTATATGATATATGTTTAACCTAATTGTTATGTTTCTTTCAATGTATGTCAATATGTGTTTGGTGAGTATGAATGAAGTGGTGATTCATGGATAATTGTTATGGAAGATTTTTTGATTTCTAGAGAATGATTATGGACTTATCGATTTACATTGGGTGTTGTACTTGAAAAATTATTCTTTCTATTTAATTAGATATCATCCGTGGACTGTTATTCATGGAACTAAATTTGTTTTTATTTTTATGATGATATTAATGACCAAATATGTGTGTCATTGATGAAAAATTGTTAATAATAAGTTTATAAGATTTGAAGGAGGATTAATTGGGGATTTAAGGCATTAAAAATGGATTGGAATAGTAGATGAGAAGAATTTTAATTTAATTTATTTGATACTTAGAATAATTCTAATTATTCATTCAACTGGTCCTTATATAAAGAATAATCCACCCAAGGGAGCAATCAAGGCTAGCCCCCAACCACACATTGGGGGATCCCAATAGAGTATACCCCAATCGGAATACTTGCCATAGGTTTTCCCATAATAGGAATATTGTCTCCATGAAGAAACCCACATATGGTTTTCTTTATAGGATACATAGAGTGCGTACTCAAATATTTTCATTTTTAAGGCCAGAAGACTAATAAATGGTGCCTGCATACCATGTGTGTCATGGCCCGTCTGAGTGTGTTTCATAGCAGAATCTGGGTTCTGACCCTAGTTCATGATTGAGGATGTAGTGGCGGGACTTGAGAAATAATATAAATATATTTTCAATTGATTTTTTGATGTGGGACTGATGTTTGTGGATATTATTCACTCATCAAATAATAGATATAAATTTTATCAACTGTCTGATCAGATCACTCAATTTTAATGTGATACATCTAATCTCTAAGAAGGTTATATTGATCCTCCCATTACATGATTTCTTCATGGAAGAACCCCTCATGAATCCCTGTTTAATGAATGAGAACCTGTGAGATCAAATTCAATGCGGTATATTTCAAGACTCATTAGGAGTTTGAAAATATAGCTAAGAACAATTTCTAAAAAAACAAGAATTCTTTGAAATGATGAATGATAAAGCTTGTGGGATGATTGCTTCATGAAAAGATTGTTTTGGTGATGAACTTGTAGATTCAAGAGTTCCTTCCATGAGGGACACTTCTTCATGGTGGATAAAAAATCATGTAATCATCCACAAATGAAATTATGTTCGAGTGTTTCTTTGTGGGTGGTGATTCATCATAGTGATTATACCTTATAGATTTTGATTATTTTCGGATAAACTAATTTGCAGAGATATGATACAATCCATGCTTTTCACTTTGAGAAATTATCCATGAATTACATGCTGATTCTTTTCGAATGGATAAATTCATGGTGAATCATATTTATAGATTATGAGACTGTCCAGGGAAGGTGTTATTACAGACATCCATTTAGTACTCAATGAATATAAATGAAGCTCCTATGTGGATAGTGGTCTAAACATGAGGTGCATCTAAGTAGATATGTGGAGACAGACCACCTTAAACTCCATTTCATGATCATATAATTTTCATGCGATAACTAGTTTGAAAACCACTAATTTGATATATATAATTTAATGGGATGATTCTTAGATGCATGAAGAGAAAATAATAGTGAGCAGTGGTTCTAAAGTTCAACAAAAATAATTTTAAAACAAAATCATTTACTGTTCAATGGTTGATATGTTTCTTACAATGTGAAAATATTATTTTCAGTTAGTATGTGTTAGTGTATCTAAATGAAAATATCAGTTTCCCAAGTAATATATTATTGTGTAGACAGATCACTGAATAATATATATGCTATGCCACAATTATTTTTTTCACATAAAGATAATTTATCATACATTATGATAAGTATATAACTGAGAATTGTAGAGATATAATTCTGAGGAAGAAAAACTGTAGTGGAGTTCTTTAGTTTGTGAGCATATGATATTTTATTTATCTTGAAGACTTGAAACAAATACTGTCATCAGCTATTTGCAGAACTAGTAAACATCAACAAGTCGTAGTTATTATGGTTTTGTGTAATCATTTTTGTAACAATGAACTGTGAAACTTTTATTCTGGTGGGACTCTATAAATCATTGTGGGACTCTATGGTAGTGAAGAAATATATGTTCTAACCACTTGTGATTATAGTGAATAATCTATCAATGGGGAGTCTAACTAATCACGACTTGGAGTAATAAAATTTTGAAACCAAACCTTTTAAAAATATTATATTCTTGTTCCATTTAATTTTACTTAATCTAGGATAGGCCGATTTATCATATGAGGGGATTGAATCCAAATAAGTATATAGAGGTTAATTTCAAAAAAAAGAAAAACTATAAAAATCACCAATGATTCATCCACCTCTCACCCTCAATTGATCAACTAATCATGGGAACATAAATATATAATATCATTGATTAATTATTCATTCATTTTATTATAAGTTCAATTTCATGGTAATTTTTCTTTAAGAGATTTAATTTCAATGTTACACAAGCTATAAGGATTTTTTTTAACTATCAAGATATTATGGCCTTTCAAATGTGATAATACATCTTGGGAATTTGTACGATCATTCAATCTAAAGCCTCTATAATTTTCTTATCCTTTATATATAATAGATAAAAATAAAATTCCCTTTACCTTATTTTAAATTGGATCTTTTAAAATATTTTAACTAATATGGATATTCAATATGGTTTTTTCAAAATGATAAAAATGTTTTCCATCCTTTCCAAAATAAATTTTTTATCATCCAATCCACATTTTATTTTGACCAATATTATGTATTTTTCATGTTTCCATTATTAAAAATTCTTTTTAAAAGTACAAATTTTCAAGTTATTTCCACATCATTTATTATAAACCATATTTATTTTAAAATTTTCTTTATTAAATATTTTTTTTAATATTAAAAAATTTAAAAGTATCTCCAATTATTTTATTTAAAACCTTGTGTATTATTAAATTTTCCATTATTAATTATTACCTTTAAAATTAAATGTATTAAAATTATTTTCACTTATTTTATTGAAAACATTATTTCATTTTTAGGTTTAAATTATTGATAATTATTTTTAAAAGTAAATAATTTCATATAATTTTACCTTATTTTTTTGAAAATCCTAGTTCTTTAATAGGTTCCCATTATTAATAATTATTTTTAAATTTAAATGTTTTGAAACTATTTTCACTTCTTTTATTGATTTTTTTAAAATTTCATGTTTCAATTAGTAAAGATGTTTTTAAAATTATATGTTTTCAAAGTATTTACACTACTTTTATTGGAAACAATAGGTATTTTTGGAGTTACAATTAGAAATATTTATGAATGTAAAAGTTTTTAAATCATTTTCACATATTTTGTTAAAAACATTTTTTTTTCATGTTTACATTTTAAATATTATCGTAAAAATTTTCAAAGTATTTTTACTTCTTATTTTTGAATTCCTTAAGTATATTAATGTAGTTTTTATTTCAAACAATTTATAATAATGTTTTCAAAAGTCTTATACTCCCATTTACAAATTTGTTTAATGTAATTTTCCCTAATAGATTTTTAAAAAAATTGTCCAAACTTTTGTATTTTCTTTTATATTTAGTCACCGAAGTTTATTTTTCATGAAGTGATGTTTTGATCAACCATGAATGTTATTTTTTTATGATTTATTTTGAAAAATTAGTGCTTATATATTCTATGATTTCTGAAGTCCATGTTATTTTATTTTTTTGAATGGTTTAAGAAACCCAATAATTTTCCATGGGTTATTTATAGGATGATTAATTTTTTATTTACAAGTAGTACACAAATGTATGTATCATAAGAATGGTGGGACCTATATATCCCTCTGATTAATTATGTAAAGTATTCTATCTGATGAGATAGAAATTTAATATGAATAGTTTATCAAATTGTTTGGTTCATAATGGGTTAGTCTAACAGTGTTAATCTCAACTCCAAATTTTACATGTGAACAGGTTATCAAGATTCACAATTCCAAATGGGTGAGTGTGATGTAATTATTCTATATTCACAATTTTACATGCGAATAATTTATGAAGTATCTAGGTACACAATGGGTGAGTGTGAAGGCATTAATCTATATGCCCAATTTTACATTTGAAAATTTTATTGAGTATCCAACATCACATTGATAGAAAATCCTATGTTTATTGTCATGACACTTTTTAATATTGTTTATCATGTTATTCCAATTTTATTATTATGAATTATTTCTAAAGTATTCCAAAAATTTATCTCATGTTTTATGGTTTAGGATATTTGTTTCTAAATTATTTATTTTTTCTCTTATTGTACCTTCACTATCTTCTTATGATCTTTTTCCACTAAATAGCGTTTAATGATTTTTATTCATGGTCTTTTGAGATTTTTTTTAAATATTTATATCTTTATCATATTCTTCTTCACGATTATGGGCAAGTACATTATGATATATCCTTTCTGTATTAAAAATTTAGCATACCCCTTTCTTATACTTCTAATCCTCAGGTTATGAATACGATTTTATCATGTTATATGTTTATAAAGGGTCTAGAGGAGCACAATTATGGGTTAATGTTTTAAAAATTTATAAAATAAGTCTCATATTTAACTAATATCCATGAAACTAAACCTTTATGACCATGTTTTGTCAAAATATCTGTGAGATGTATTATTTAAATAATGAGATTAATGTATTATTTGATTCGTGTTTTTATTGGGTCACTACAATTTGGATAACTATGTATAATTGAGTTAAGGTTCATCTTGGAAAGGTATGAATTTTCTTGATGACTCTCATTGTGAAGGCATCGAATATAATCAGGTGACGCATGGGGAAAAAATTATATATCCCCTAAAAACACTAACATATCTTACGAGACAATACTGGTTTGGTAATTTTGGTTATTCCTTCCCATTTTAGTAATATGTATTATTTTTTGTCTCGATGATAAGTAATATTTCTTGAGACAAGACCTCGACAGTTGGTTTTTTATTTTTGGCATTATTAATTCCATAATAATGAGATCAATGTTATTCATATCCATGTTTTAATTTATTATCATGGATATAAAATTCTTTCTATTTAAATTTGATTGTGGATTTAGGTTGTTTACATATTCCGTGAATAATTTTTATTCCATGTATATTGCAAGATTACATTAGTTTTATATTTTCCATTATTAGGAATTTGAGATTCCCCTTATTATTTTTCCATTTCCAAATGATATGAGTAAATGTAAAACATGTTACATATTTAAAAGTATAGCATTTTTGAAATAATTTATTTGATATTTTGAATAAACGTTATGAATTAGGTAGTTTTTTATAAAATGGGAAAATTTTCCATTAATGAAAAGAACATGGGGTGTATTACCTTATGTTGTGTCTTAATTTTTTTAAATCTTCAAAAATTAAAACATCACTATAATATAAGAGGAGAAATAATGAAATTTTTTATTTTATAATTAAGGATGGTTATATACATGATTTTAGAGGTGGTATCAAAGTACGGTTATAGAGTACTTGTCTATGAAATAGGATCTGAGAGTCTAAGTCTTGGGCATCACTGTATGGCATGATGACTAGTTTCATTACTTCCCATGTCACTAGGAGAATGATGTGATTTGACTATCATGTGTTGTAATGTGTTGACCTATAGGTTCCACTAGGTGGAAATCACAAAAGAGTGATGTGTATATATGTATATATCATCTTTTCCGTTACCCATATGATTTTTGATGTGTTATTTAGGGTTAACCAGTAATTTTATGACATAAAAACATGATGTGATGGTTCTAGATGGAGGGGATGCATATCATAAATACTACGTGAATGGTGTCACACTTGGAAATTTATAAGGGCCTTTATATTATCCATTTCAAAGTCAATGGTTCCACATTCAGTTGGACCTTCAGGACATCAAGACCTTGGGTCGTTTGACCATAAATATTTAGTAAAATATGTCCATTTGGTTCTTGTCATTTATTATGGGGAGGTATGAAGCTTGAACCACTTAGGTTTCTAGTTATGTGTGTTGTTTGGACATTATAATACACTATATATAATATATATTTTGTTATTATTATTATTATTATTATTAAATGATTGGGGGATTGTTTGAGTGGTAAATTTACCTTGTAATTATTCATATGAATAGGATTCATAACATATAAGTCTCCCTTTTGAGGATTTCTGGCCCATTGATGGCTGATGAATTATATGGTGATGCCAAAAGGGGTGTAGACCAAGGTACACATGAATGCGGGTGGTGATGCAGCATAAGACTGGGGGATTCTGGGATTGGATAAAGGGGCCATAAAAGTGATTTAAAAAGTAGACACAACATGAGATAATGGTACTCATCTAAGAAGGAAGATATCTAAACTGAATGTAATGGGTGGATAACGTTGAACGTTTGAGGGAGCGAAAAAATTAATAAAATATCATAGGTTTCAATTATGTTAATTTGAGGTGGTATTCAGAAGGTTCCCATTTAGGCCTTTTTTCCATTTCTTTGGGATTTTACTTTACTAGATATAGACCATTGAGTCAGTAAAAATGTAATAAAATTATTTCAATTATGAGTGGGGAGGGATGAAACTTCATCCACTAGGATGCCTGTGTGTTTGAGTAGTTTACATTTTGTATACCCCTCTACTGAAAAAAAATTATTATTATTATTTTCCTTGTTGTTGTTGTTGTTTTTATTTTTATTTTTGTTTTTATTAGTAATTTTTTTTTATTTTTTTATTATTAATATTATTATTATTTTCCAAAGTAGTGTAGCCTAGTAGTTATGTCTTTTGGGGTCTCATGGTTGGTCTCAGGGTCATGTATCACTGTGTAATTTTAGGCATCTTAGGTTTCAATGTTTATTTTTTATCCCCCTCACTAAGAACTATTTGAAATGTTATTATTATTATTACTATTTTTATCATCATCATCATTTTATAATAGTTTTATCCACATTCGAGTGGTACTCTCAATTGGCCTCTATATCCAAGAGACTAGGGTTCAAATCTTAGTTGCCACTATATTGGGGAGTTTTGGTCTGGGAAGTGAGGTGAGTGTGAAAATTGATATGTAGTGACATAGGTAGTGATGTGGGAAGGGGTTCATACCTATGTAATGGCCATCATGACAATTAATGTAATGGGATCAATATGGAGTGAGTAAACCCTTAGAGGAGGTGCATCCTGTCCTTGCGAGCATAGGGGTGTGTATATTATATTAATTTATTATAAAATTGAAGACCTTAAATAATAATAATAATAATTATTATTCTATTATTTTTAACCCCTTAATACATATTAAAAATAATAATAATAATAATATTATTATGTAGTTGTGTTCTTACCTGAGTGGTAATGTAGCCTTATAATTATTCATCAGAAAAGAGATCAAATCTCGATAGCATCTATTGATGGAATTAAAACGTGGACTCACACTATGGGAATGGATAAAGTGGATACAACTCTGTATGTGTTAGGTAATCATAATGAGAAACCTAGATGATGGTTCAATGTGATAGTTATGTGGTGCGGTGGGGAAACATACAGGAATCATTAGGTGTAGGGGTGAGGAAAAAATCACTTTATCCAATCAAACTTTTAAACCAAATCAAATCAAGACAAAATAGTATTTTTATAGTGGTTTTATTTGTACTAGGGACTGTATAAATCCTTATTGGTTCTGAAATAGTTTACCTTCCAAACCAAATCACACACATTAAACTAAACCTCTCCATTAAAAAATAGTATTTCATTTTTAAAAAATAATAATTTTTAGTATAAAATTTTTTTGTTAGTTTTAATGTGTAATTTTTATATTAAGTATATCCCCTAAAAATTAAAAACATATTTTTCTTAAATCTATTATTAGCATACCCCTTCGTCCCACACCGTGCCCATTTCCTCTCCCCCACCCTTCCCCCACCCCACTCATCCTGATTCTCTAATACACTTCATTGATACTCTAAACCATTCCCCTCCCATGTATTGTCTTCCATCGCATTTTGTTTCAATTTGATCCCCCTATTCTGACCCCCCATATATCAATATTTGTTCCTAATCACCTCCTCAATATTGGTCCCACCTCCCTCACCAATCCCATTTATTGATCAAACCCACCCACATTCATGCCAAATTGTTGTAAAAAAATATTTACAGTAACACATAGGGGTGTTGAATCCTTAACCGAGTAACCTCTCTACTTCAACACTGCAAATATGCTTACTCTCTATTTCCAACATACCCAATAATTTCTTCATGATATAGAAAATTAAATACTCTAATAATTTGACACAAATTTTAGTATTTCAATATCAATTAATAACAATTTTTTTGAATTTTTTTTTCTTATCACTCTATTAATGTTTAATCAATTATGTCAATTTTTTGTATTTTTAATAACCAATATACTACCAAAAGATTATATTTGTGTATTCTATATTTATCATTTATGAAATATAAATTGTTTTATTGTTTTATTGTTAATTTGAGTTTTTTTTCATAATGTTGATTATGGCTTGGATGGTTAATGACCTAGAATTATTATTTTATCTATAATATATTTTAATTTGTTTTATTGATGTCTATACTTGATAACATGATATGTAGCATCTATGAATGTTTTATATTTTTTATATAACATTTATAATAACAAAGAGTTTTTATTGAAAATTTGATCTCTTCTCATAAATCATGTAAAACCTATATTTATTCATTAACTAATAAGATAGAGATGTATGTACTTTTGTATAATTTTTCAAATATAGAGGCATAGGGTCAATTTTGGTAATATTAAAATTGTTGTTCAAAAAATATTAGATTAAAATATAGATAAAGAATGAGTGTTTCTTATGATAATTTGGATAGGTATTCCCAACATAATATTAAATATGGAGATGGATTGAAACAAAATATTCTTCCCATAACTTTTGTGTAGAAGGGGGATAATGCAATTTTGATTGCTTGATTTGATAAAGATCTGTGTAGGTGGATTTTTTTTTGTTTTATTATAAGATTAAATTGAAATTGAAAATGTTTAACATGAATATTTTCATTTCATTTTAGAAGTATTTTTACCAAAATTCTGTCTTACGTCCTATAAAAATTAACCTGAGATTTTCTAGAATTGTTCATGAATGTGAGGGAAATTGAAAATATATTTTCATATTATTTTCCTAGGTTTTATCAAACCATCGATACAAAGACATCAAATCCAAATCTAAACGACATGTGTCTAAATGTCATTTAGTTGATGAGGAGTGGAATTTTCAAGAATTAATTATTAGTTTCTATCTAATTATTCGCTATACTAGTGAGATTATTTATAAAACTATGAAGACAAGTCCAATTATATAGGGGCTCACTATGAATATTTCCATCACTATAAATAACACCTATAATGATTTAGGCATTTAATATTTGATAAAAAGGTTCCAATAATTGAATTCCATCTATCCAAGTTAATTTTTCTATTAAGACCCACTTTTATGGAATAAAGTGGGAAACCAGCAAGACACCAGCACATCAAGCACAAATGTAGAAAATGGAACTATATGAGACCAAATTGAAAATATTGGACATGACTACCCTGAATAATTTCCAGGACAGGTCGACTACCTCTTTCCCCAGCTCGTCACTGATGATCACTTCAATATGAGAGGTCAACTTGTCCCAAAATTGTAAGAACTCCTCCACTATAATATTTCGTTCATTGAAGCCTCTGGTCAAAATTAAGTGTTGTTCGTCGATCCATGTAGCCTGATCCTTGCTTACACCCACTTGAACTGGTTTTCCATTCATCCTTTCCGCATCCTCCTCTAAGGCCTGAATGAGGAGAACCCCCTCCACCATCTCTTCCTTAGAGGACATGAAGAGGTCCCATGAGTTTTCTACAACTTCAGAATCTTCCCCCCTACTATTGAAGGCTCTCCCTTCCTGATCACCAAAGGATACACGAATCAAGTTTCATGATCTATCATTTCTTCAATAGAGTGAATGAGAATCTCCATGATGATGTCTGATTCAACTTCCTCCTTAGTCTTTGGAATATTTGCTACAAAATTCAAACTCTTTTGAGGGACTTTGTCTTTATTAGAAGACCATGTAATAGGAGGACTAGGTAAGGTTGAGTAGTCCTTTTGTCTCTTTGGCCTTCAATTGTGCAAGATAAGCCCATATGAATCCCCAAGGGTGTTCTTCCCTTTCTTTGAAGAGTATCAAATATTATCTTCTGCAATTTCCACTTCCATTGGATATGGGGACCAGAGTTCTGAGTCACACTCATTATATTTTTCTATAACATCTGACCTTCCTTGTAGAGGATGGAGCTCTACATTCCCATCCTCCTCGAGATTCACTTCTTCAAATAGAGGAGGATCATCGATACTCAACACCACAAACTGGTTCTGAGAGCCACTGGAAAATCCAGCTAAACCTATGCGAACATGAGAGGGATGCATCAATCCCTCACCAAGGACCTGTTCTGTTGACACTCACATCTTAATAGGGCATGAGCTGTAATCTGTACTCACGCTAGCCCCCTAATCAGCAAGAACCCCCAGACAACTGGAAGGACTATCCTTACCTGATACAGGGGCCATAACCTCTTTGGGAGAATTGCGAATGGATCTCACAGCCTCTGTATATGTGGGAGGGTTATTTGGGCCTAGCATCACCCCCTCAACCTCCCCTGATCCACCGCGAACCAACCTTTGAGAAGGGTTAATACCTAAATCCTGCTTCAGACGACCAAAAACATCCACAACCCTCAGCTCTGAAAACCTTGGTCTTATTTCCTTCTTGGAGGCTGTAGGAACTCTCACCTACCCAATACCCCTATTTTCCACTACAGAAGAAATACAGGCAAAACCAGGTATCGAGTTTTTGGGACCATCCTTCACAGCGACCCACAAATATTGATCCTCTCCCAAGGAACGTCGACATCTACCATAATCATGACCATGATACTTGCAAATCATACCGAAAGGAACCCACGATACATAGAATACCTTCTGGTACTAACGTAATTCCCCTTCAACCTCAATGCAGATGGAATCCAGCGGGTTCTTGGATACGTCGACCAAAATGAAAATCCTCGGGGAAACTGGATGACACATAACATGAGTACGAAGATCCGAGCAGAGAAAACACCCCACTATATTTTCAATCAATCGAAGAACCTCCGGATTTTGAAAAAGAAAAGGGAGACCAGGAAGGTAAATCCAAATTTCCGTAATGGGGGAGTCACGCTGCATATGAAAATCAAGAGACCACTGAAAGAGAGAAAAATGGAAACCTGGAACGAAATATGAAGCATGAGATAAGGTAGAGATAATATCGTCTTCATTCATGAACTGGATCAAAATATGCCTCGAATCCAGAAGCCCTACAATTGCGCGATCCTATAGCTTCTAATAAGAGGACACACATCTATCGAAAGCATCCACGGAGGGGCGAAACATCCCAAAGAGACCAACCAAAGAATTATCCCGCATCTCCGAAGCTCTGGTGAACTCCAGGGAAGAAAGAGGTACCAATAGAACTCTATACTTGAGCGACTGGACCTTAGGGCAGACTTCGATTGCGGGAAGGATGGGGAGGGAAGCCAAGTCATTTAAAGGGGAAAATGAGTGATCTCACAGAGTTGACGAGGGAAGGGGAGGACCCTCCTCCCCCCCCCCCCGGGCTGGGAAGGGCCAGGGAGGGGAGGTAGTGGTGTAGTCAAGACCTAGGCCATCAGAGGCAAGATAGAGTGGCAGAGGTGCAGTATTTCACCTTTCCAATAATTGAATTCACTTGTTATTAAGGGGTTATATCTTCATATGTGATGTTGTTCTCGCATATTGAACTAAATTGTAAAAGACAGCATAAAAAATATAGATGATCATATATTTAAAATTCAACATGTAGTTAGGTATTTGATATTATCCCCTACAATAATGACTAGATTTATGGGTTATTCCAAGGTAGGGATTTAGAGAAAAATTAATCATTATTTAGAAGTTGAGATGATATGAAACTCTATATATTTTATGTTTAATAATAACATTAAATATAAAGTGGTTTTTTATTTTTTAGATATTAAAGATGAAATATTTGGATACTGACATTGTAAGGATAAAATGATGGGAGAGTATATTAAATATTACTAGAAGTATAAACATAAAATTTTCCATTTTTTATGTTTTTAATGATGTCACATTAAATATATATGAAACTTATTATGTTACTTGTAAAAAAAATAGATCAATTTTTCAAATTTGGATATAATATCAAGAAAATATGTCAAATTGATAACATTACTATGTGTATAGTTCCAAATTGGATGAAGAAACAGTATGATAAATAATATTTTAACCTCAATAATGTGAATGTTTTATTGTTTGTTTCTAGTGTCTTTGATCCTCATAGAAAATTATAATTTTTTAAATGTATTATTGATAAATTTTATGATTTTGATATTGGAGACAAGTTCAAATGGAAAATTCAATATGGAATTTATATTTTTCTACTCATTATGAGTCAGTTACTAGTCTCCAAAAGATTTATAATAAACATATTAATGAAGGTAATTCAATGAATATGAAATAAGTAAATTCTACTTCATACATGGCTATTATTTATAATAAGTTAGAGAGAGGACCTTGATAGATAAAATGGAATTGGAAAAATATCTTGGATAATTATGTAAACCTTTTATGGTGGGTAATAAATTTTATGTACGGTAATGGTGGAAGATAATTTCCTTTAGGTTTATTTATTTCCTTTTATGGAAAAAAGAAGTTTTGTACATTCAAATATATATTATGGAATAAAGGTTTGTTTTTAGTTTAGTAGGGAGTGTACCTGGTGTTTTTAGATGTTATTTGACACTAACCATGGTGGAGGATATTTTTCATAACTATGATTAGCTAAAATCATGTGTTAATTTGAAAAAGTATTAGGGTGTTTTTTAGTAACATGGTTCTTTAAAGAGAAGTATGAAATTTAACAAAAATATTCTTTTTGAATTAGTTTGTTTCAATTTATTATTTTTCATATATACATTAAATTGTATTTCTTGAATGTTATTTTTTAGGGGATATTATATATAATTTCTGATTATTTTTAAAATAAATTTTTATAATAAATCTATAAATTCTTCAATGGATCTATCAATTTATGCACATAGTATATATGGTTGAGGTAATATCAAATTTTTGGGATTGGTTTCAATTTTAACATGAATTACAATTTTCTTAATATTTGTTGATATTAATTATTTTAATTTAATTTTTTTTATTTTGTCAGCATTACAAATTAGAGACTTTATTTGGACTATTTTTCGTATAATTGATCATGTCTCAAGGGTATGAAATGAGGTTCAATATGTTTATCTAAGTATCCATCACTAAAAATAATAATTTTTTTATTCAGTTAATATTATATTATATTAATTTAGTTTCATTTTTTTTAATAATGTAGTGAATAAGATTGAATTTTGTTGGGTCCTAGAT
Source organism: Viscum album (assembly GCA_963277665.1). NCBI lineage: Eukaryota > Viridiplantae > Streptophyta > Magnoliopsida > Santalales > Viscaceae > Viscum > Viscum album. Next base: position 695,378,900 of record OY728164.1, read on the forward strand.
TACTACCTCACTGGTGAATGTTTTATCTCTTAAATTGATCTATATATTTATAACACTTTTTTTAACCATGATAGTACGGTGTTTTTTGTCCCTATGAAGTTAATTGTTCTTTGATAACATGATTTGAGGATTATCATTGATTTACTTAATACGAATTATTAATTTCTATATAAATCTATTTATTGTTCAATGATTTATAAATGGATATGATTATTTCTCCTTTTTCTATTTTATTTGAGGGATACATTTTTTGTGATCCTCGTGGGGGAGTGAGTGGTTGTAGTTTGGCCAGATTTTTCTTGGCCAGATGCCATAGTATGTTGCTATAATTTGGAGGTAGTGGCATTATTCTTCGTTAATTTCATTATTATTTCAACAATTATACTTTTTTGGTGTTCATATTTCATGTCAATATTTTTTACTAGAATTTATTTTATATATTCTTTACTTGGTACATTTGATTTCAATATCGATTATATTTTTTTAATTAATTTTTGAAGATTTTGGATACATTTTTTTCGAGTGTCATTGATTTTTTTAAAATATAATTGATATGTTAACATAAAAATATACTTCAATCCATTATTAAAACCAAAAAAGCTAAAAACTAGTTGTTTTAAAAAAAATTATTTCCATCTAAACCACAATCAGATGGTGTAGTTTTTATATATAAATATAAAACCATAAGTTATTTTGTTTGTTTTTTTTTAAAATAATAATTAATCCACTCTACACCCACCCCTAGCCATGTGGGATAATGGAAATTGAAATTCTTGAATCAGTGCCTATCAATCATCTCTATACTCACTAATATATCTAATGTGGGGAATATGGTTACCCTAGCATGTGAGAATTAGAATAGTGATACCAGTCAAGAAGCATGAAATGACTAGGCAGGTAGTGAAATGGGACACTACATGGGATTCATATAGTGGGTGGATAAAACGGATATTGGGGAGTTGAAACCTATCAACCATTACTCTTAAAACATGTATTTATATTTTGAAACAAGGGGGTTTCCATAAAATATTCTATAATGGGAAGAAAAAATTTTTTATTGGAAGGGGTGGTATGAAAATCATATTAGGGACCCAATGCGATGATTTCTAGTAGGGGTGGCACAATGTAATACTAGTGACATGGATAAATTCTTGCTACCCTTTTGAGGCTTTAGGGAATCTCATTCAATATCCTTTAGGATACAGTCATATAAGTCTTACAGATATCTAAAAACTAAGCTATTAAGGAACATTATGTAATAAAATAGGTCATTTTAATGCTTTTAATTTCTTATGTAGGCGGATGGGGTTTCACCCACTCCGGTTCTAGGGTGCGTGTGTATTTTCATTTTGTAATATCCTCTAACTAATATAAATTATTATTATTATTATAATAATTTGGGATTCCTGAGTGGTAAATTTATATCTCAATTCTATATATGCCTTGGTTTTAAATCTAAATAGCCTATATTGGGGGTGGTTCTAGGCTAAATGTTGATGATGATATGGGAAGGGGTGTAGACCCAGGTACATAATGGTATGACATTGGATATAGGAAATGGTGTTCTAGTCTGGGAAAAAGGGGCCTTTAACCAACCAAATGGTGGGTATTTAAGATTTAAAATTGTAATGGCCTAGTTATTGAATAGTTCAACCCTTAGAGGGATGTGATATATCCATGTTATCCTGGTGGTGGTGTTTCATTTTTTATTACCACAAAACCATAAATATATTACTATTATTAATGTAATTATAATAATAATAATTATTTACCATTAGGGGATTATAAGACGGGTAAATTCACCCAAAATTTAGCATCCAACCAGGTTTCAAATACTGAAATCCCATTTAGGGGGGAATTATCTAGTCATTTATGTAATTAAAAAGTATCTCATGTCATTGGAATGAACAAGGTGGCTATACAGTAGTAGGCAGCAAGATAGAACAATGATACCATGAAAATGGCACACCACGACTAGGCAGGTGACACAACATGGAAAAATAAATGCATCTTTGGGTGGGTGGATCAAAATAGAGATGGTCGTATTTGAATCTGTCAACCAACCCTCTACTTAATCTGATTTTTGTTGTGTTGTGGAGGGATTCTCTCACATACTGTGACATATGTTATCATGGTGTGACGATTACTAGTAGGGGTGATGTAGGATGTTTACTATTGGCATCAGTTTCTTGTGTGACCATGTAGATGATGTAGTGTTAATAATAGGTGGTGCAAAATAGAGGCACTTAAGCATCATCATGTTGTCAACTAAAAAGAGTGATTGGTGTATTGGTTCTTATCAATTATTAGTCTACACATATATATTTCTAACAGGGTGAATGGTTTACCTACCACAACATGATAGAGAGTAACACAATGTGGCCACTTTAAAAGGATGGAAAGCATGATGTAAAGACTAGAAAGGAATTATAATTCAAGTCTTCTCATCTGAGATTTTAGTTCATTTTCATCAGGGTTATTTATCCCATATTTAGTTGGGACTATAATACATCATGAATTTGGACCTTCAAGATTATAATATATAATAAAATTGGTAGTTTAGGTTCTTGTCAGTCCTTGTGGGGAGGGATGAGTCTTGGCCCACTAGAATTCAAAAGATCAAGTATATTTTCAATTTTAAATCCCTATATATATTAACATCTCTAATTTATTTGACATGATTAAGTGGATCTTAATCATATTTGTTCTTGAGAGGTATGGATAATCCACTACCTTTAGAAAACTAATAAGGTCCATCCTTGGGAGTTTTTGGATCTCTATCCACATTAATAGCTTTGCAAGAGTGTTCTTTGAGTTCTCAATGGGTTGTTAGATAGGGATATCCCCTCTCAAATATCTTTTTTTTTAAATTATAAGGATTATATTAGTTGATTTATTATGTATATTACAAAATATGGATACTATATGACAAAAGGATGAATGGACCATATTGTCTCCCTTACACCAGTTCTATATTGATGGAATTTTCCTCTTTTTAGAGACATAAAAAAACATTTGAGACCATTAAAGTGATATTCCGTCATTATGAGGATGTTTTTTTTGAATCCATTAGTTGGAACAAGTCATTCATTATGTTCAGAGAAGGTATTTTTACCTATAAGAAAAGTATAATTTCTTGGACTCTTGGTGTGAAAAGATGGTCTTTTCAATTAAAATATTTAGGGTTCCATTATTCTAGGAGAATAATAAATGTTTTCAATTGGAGAACACTTACTTAAAGATCATAACCAAAATGGCTATATTTAAGGGGAAAATATGTCTTGGGCATGAGAGGATATTTTTGGCTAACATAGTTGTCACATGAATGTTTTTTATGCTTTATCTATGTACAAATGTCCATATAACCTCATGAAGTTATTACATCATATGATTTGAAATTTTTTTGGACTTGGGAATTTTTTTAGTATAATATGATCATTGATGTCTGGAAAGAGTGCACTCAACCCATTGACATGGGTGGTCTTAGAATTAATGATCTGAATAATTTAAATGAAGTACTAATAGATAAATTAATAAGAAATGTTCTCACATATAATTATGAAGCAATTTATTTCCACAGACATAAATTTGTGAGAAATCTATAGAATGGATAATATATTTATCTCTCCTTGAAAATTTGGCCAACACATAAATACACCTACCAGGATCTGATGAGATACTTGAAATGGGTAGTCTCCATCTACTTTGAGATCATCTTCAGGATAACTCCTTGGTTGGTCAAACCACTAAATGAACTTTTCTTAGTTCCACAAAATTTGAAAAAAATTCCATTTCCAAGTTAATCTAGAATGCTAATGATTTTATTGGGATATTATTTGTGGTTATCAGAATTAAAATTTAAAATTACATATATGTTAATCCTGATACCTTGATTTGGAAATAGAATGTAGTTTGGTATCGTAATTCATAATACCTATACATGTATAGATGTGATCATGCCAACAATGATCCAGAATGGTTTTCTAAATTTACACAACCCTACATTAAACGATCTATATTTATTCTTTTTGTGGAATCTATGGTGGAACCTATTACCTATGGATGACCTGTTTCAACGAATTAAAAGAATACTTGTTTTAGTTTCTTCTCACTACATGAGAAAATATGAAAACCTAAAAAACGTTTTGTGAATTCTATTATTCTGATCAAGGTATAGGACATAATATAAATTTTTTTTTCAATTTTGGGATATGCGAGAGGTTAATGTTATTGGCACACCATGTACCTCTAGTTTTGGAGGAGAATTTAAAAACCACTATGTTTTTTTAAAGTGGTGCTCATATCAATATATTGGGAATAGACTCACAAATGATATTGAGACTTGGGTGATGATAAATATTGTCAAATGTGGTGATGGACTTGAATGGAGATATATTTGGTTTGAATATTACTAATGTATTATCATTGATTTATTTTGTATCAGATCAAGAAATGATCCACATCGGATTATTCTACTTTTCTTTTGAATTACTCGAATTCATTGATAGACTTCTAATGTATTTGATGAATGTTTATAGAGAAGAAAACCATGTGATAGATGTGGTTTAAAAAATCAATTATTGAGGTTTGACGGATGTAGTATTTTATGATTCATAACTTTTGTTCCACCATGGAGGAATTAGATGTTAAGATTTAGGTACACTCATGACTTTTTAATCCCTCCTTAAAACATCATTATATTAATTTTACTTAGTAAATTTATCGTACCGGGGAAGTTTTTCTTCTAAACCTATTATTATTATTATTTATAGTCCCCACTGCCTAATATAGATTATTAATTTTATTATTATTATTATTATTATAATTTTATAATTCTTATCATTTTTAATACCCTCTACCAGATATAAATTATTATTAAGACTGGTGGGATGGGGTGATGTAGGTTTCATAATCGGGCTTTCAGGTCATCTCTTTCAAGGACCTTTGAGACACACTCATATGGGCCTTAAACTCATCTTGAATTAGTCCATTGGGAGACATTATGTTATAAAATAGGTCTATTTTGTGTTTTTCATTCCTTATTGATATGGATGTGTCTAAACCTACTAGGGTGTTAGGTTTTTTTTTGTATTTGTGGGTTTTAATCCTCTTAAACTTGTATAGATCATCATCATCATCATTGTCATTATTTTTATTATTATTTTTATTATTATTATGTTAATTACCTCCCAACACAGTGGTTCAGGTTTGGTTTTTAGATTCAAAGGGGTCAGAGGTTTAAATATTTACCACTGAATCATTTTACATTTATTTACATTAGGGGTGTGTTTATTATATTAGTGGATTATATGTGTAATTTATATTTCAATACATGGAATTCTACGTGTGGCATAAATGGTGGTATAATATTGTTGAATGGGGTTTTGTTATAGAGATGAGTGGTACAAGAGTATTTGTTGTATGGGGTATTATAAAATGGCATGGAAAATATATAGTGGATACATGATATAGGGTGGGTAGATTGATTGTGCATTAAGAAAAGGTCATTTAGGCTCTTGTACACACACAACATGGCCAACAGTCTAAGAAAAGGTAAACTTACCTTTAGGTCGAGAAGTGTAAAACAAACCACTAGTCTAGTCAAAGAAAATATTTTTGAAATTGGTTATATATAGGTTCAATTAATGGATTTTCATGACCCCCATCCTCCAAACGAACCTTTCCTATGATGAAAATTAAGAATTTGAGATAATTATTTCTAAATCCAAAATCTAATAGGATAAGAGTGTGTGATTAGAATCAAGGGTGTATCAATCACACACAAGGGAGGAATTACCCACCATAAGTTTATGGAGTATTAAATAACAAGGATAAACTACCAACCAACATTATCAATAAATGAAAATAAATCTTGATACAAGTAATGTCATTTTTAAACTGAAAGGAAAACTTCAAGTACCAAATGTGAGACTTTGATGTAGCCATGAACTCTAGTAACTATTGATAGCACTCAGTAACTCCTCAAAGCTAGTTATATTCATTCTGATAGCCAACATGCTCTTTGTGAATTAAAAAGTAGTTTATATATTTTTTGGGTGTGCATAAAATGTATACTCAGTAAGATCCTCATTGAAACCTCTCATGAAAAATGATATGGAAGAATACTAAATTCTAGTGGATAAATAAATGAAAATAACTCATCAACTAAATAGGTAATACTAGTTTCTCACTCTCCCCATTGCTCTCTCAACAAGTACTGCCTATAAGAAAACTATTCTATATCAGAAGAATATATATATATATAAGTAAATTTCCTCCACTACTCTACTAGTTATTCACTCTCACTTCCCAACGGATACATCCTATTATCATTCCTCCTATAAATAATTCATCTCGGATATGATTCAAGCCTCAACCGTACCTACCTCAGTCCTATAAAAGGCCCAACATCTCATGTTGGTATTAGTATTCCTACTATAGGCTATGTAAATTAATTATACATCAAGGCATCACATTCCATGCATGTTCAACCATGGGAATCTAGAACCACTACTACCAAATACATACAAGTGTTATAACTCAAGCAATTATAGACCATGCATAAATGTATGGTAAACTGTGATCAATCAAAACCCCAGAAAGACTATACCACATACCATAATACACTAAATCCTGGTATATGTCCTATCATCTACCCATAGAGAGAGAGAGTAGTATAGATGGATATATTAGTAATTATTTCCCTTGACAAACTATATATTAGAGAAAACACCACCAAAAACATTTGGGAGTCAGTTTCCTAACCAACATGGGTTGGGTAGAATATGAAATATGAAAATATTTTATAATATCATGCACAACCACATCAAGGGAATCTACCTATCCTTATAATCATTTATTTCAATCATTTCATAATACCATTACCAGCCAATTCTAAGGTCTAGATATCAAACAAGCGTACAAGAATTAATTATATTATTATTTAATTAATTATCCATTAATTAATTCATGTCAATATTTTCCAATATTTTCATTATGACCATCTTAATCCATTCATCGATGTCACTATTAATTCTCTTAGTTATATTTTGAAGTATTTTTTCATTATTTTTTAACTCCATAAACCTACCTCATTCAATTTTTAGTACAACTAAAATATCATGAATCATTTGGGTACTATAGGACTCAACCTAAGCTACCTATTCATAATATGTACTTGTACTGAATAATAAAAAATTGTGTAAAGATGATTAATATGCATCAAGTAAACAACATATGGTAATATATCCATCATGAACGAATCAAGAAAGTATCAATAAATAATGATTAAATATTTAACTTATCAATGACAAATCCTTACTCTGAGGACATCCAATCATCACATTGTTCCACAAAATTTCAGATAACATAAACCATCCTTTCTTCAATAAAATCAAACACAACTACAACCAAGTCTCCAATCCCATCTATCATTAAATAAATCATCCAAAAACCAAGACCTATGGTTCCATTTCATTGACCATCAAGATTATCAACCATATAACATGTATTCAAAAAAAAATTCAAGGCTCTAAATCCCTAGAGCACACAAGAATTTCGAAGTTTTTTTCTATACATAGGAGAAGGCACTAAGTACATAGATTTAATGAATTTAATACTCCCATAACATGGAATGGGATCGATCAGCACCAAATATTTATTTTTTAACAAAAATCCATTTTTTATTCCAATTTTAATGAACTGGTACATTATGCATAGTTTTTCCTCATAAAGCTACCCCAAGGAAATAGGTAACCACAAACATGATTCCAACAATTATTTCATAAAATAAATTACAAGATGAGAAGTGGAAAACATATAAGTATCTACACTATTAATTACCATCACTCAACATTATGTTGTTTTAGATTTAAGGAATTGACCACACATGACAATAAATAAAAATATTTCAAACATATATCACACCATCTTACTAAACATAAAGAGGCAACATAAAAACAAAAACCACACACATTCTCAAAACCCATCCATTCATTTATTCATTCATAAGAAATTTTAATTACATTGAATAAGATATAATTCTATTTTCAATTCATTAATTTCAAAATTATAAAAAAATAACATTATATTAAAAAAACAAGATAGCACTGTAACATGTGATATGATCTTTGTTATGTTAATGTACAAATTTAATTAATATTTAAACTTTTATATAAAACATCATAATAATGTTCTTATTAAATTTTGAAATTAATGAAAACAATATTATTATGTGGAATGAAATTAATTCCACTAAGTAAATTAAAAAAATAAATGAAACAACCCTTGTTCTCTTTAATTTTTCTAATTATAGAATAATTATTCAACATGAAATATTGTTTCTAGATTATTATCTTAATAAGTTCAATTACACCCATTTATCCAATGAGATAAATAATGATTAATTCAAACCTAAACATAATTAAATGATAAGTTTCATATCCGCTACATTTATTAGAAACTCAATGTTCTCTATGAATGAACAAAGAATTGAGGAACAACCATAACTAAAGTAAACAAAACCAAAAATGATTGAAATACAACTAAAAACTATTCTTGGAAGCCACCATCAAAATTATCATGAAGCCTAAACAATAAATATATTAATAATACTAAAAGCAATTTCTAGAAATTAGAAGAAGATGGGAAATGAGGGTGAAGGTAGAAGGGGGAAGATACCTTAATCCAAGACATTCACCTATTGATCCATAGTGTTTAATGTCACACTCGTACACTGGTAAAAAAATTATTTTAAAATTTATCTAGAATAGAAATATTTTTTTGAGGTGCAGGCCAACCCCAATTGTGTTTTTCCTTTTTTCTATTAAATGAGTGTTTATTCCTTAACATCATCAGACACAGAGGAAGGGCATGGTTGAAGTTGTGTGGCTTAGCCAAATCACAATGTGTCTTACCTGGTGTATGGTAAAATAATTAATTAATGAAATGAGAAATAATTAAAATACCAAATAAAATGAGAAAAAAATTAAAATTATTTAATATTTTAATAATAATAATAATAATAATATTTTTGTTGTTGTTGTTGTTGTTGTTAATATTTCAATTAAGTTATTATTAATATATGTAATATTATTGTTATCATTTTAATTAATATATTATTATTATAATTACTAAAATTATTATTATTATTGATATTATTATTATAATTATTGAATTTATTGTGTTTAGTTTTGTTGGGACCTCTTTTTTCATATTTTTTTCCTATTTTTTTCTTTCTTTTTCTTTTTTTTCTTCTGTAGATATTTCTCTTTTCCTCATCCTACCATCATTTCATTGTGTTCCCTCTCCCCAAAACCTACTCTTGTCTCCTGGAACTCCCTTTCCCCACTTCCCATGGATGGCACTCTCCCTCCACTTTCCATCCAGTGACCCTCGCACAAGTGCCCTGACATTCCAAAAACCCTCGCACCACTCCCCCTCCAACCTTCATCCTGTCACCCAACCCTCCCCTCAATGCTCCTTCCCTTTCTAGGATATATTTCTGGTGTGGCTCACTTCTGACAACACTCTCCTTGCATGACCAGCTTCTTGGACCCCTCATCATAGGTTTTTTCTAGTATGATATTTTTTTATCCAATTTGTAGGATATTGGGATAGGGTTTCATGTTTTGTAGTGTTATATTTTGATCTATTTGATTTGAAATCTTGAATTAAGGTCTATTTGAGTTTATTTGTGGTACAGATTGGGTGTCATTGGAGCTTCACACCAATTATCAGAGTTTATACACCGAGTAAGGTGGTTTCAAGTGAAACCATTATTTGATGAACTAATTTGGTAATTAAATTAATTTACCACGCTATTTAATTATTTTTTTTTAAAAAATTGTGTTTATTTGATGAATTATTTTACTTAGTTAATTTATTTGGAATGTTCTATGATTAATTAGTTTGTTGAGAATTTAGTTTTTAAAAGAATTTAGTTTGTGTATTAAATTTTCTAGCATGTTTATGTGAAATAAAGTGTGTTTTTTTATAAAAACTGAAAATTTTCTATTTAATATTTTTTCATTAATTGTGTAATTAGTTTATTCATCTTTTCAAGTGGTTTATATTATTTTTTGGTATGGATTTAGTCTGCGCTAAATTCAAAAAGGTTATTTTGAGTGGGGTTTTGCGTGTAAAACGTTGTTATACCCTTTTGGAATTAAATTATAAAATTTTTAAAACACTTATTAAATTATATTAATGGTGAGAAACAAGATTGTAGGTTATTTTGGTGTGTTTAGTATTTTAAAATTGATTTTTTTGGAAAATGGTTGTTTTTTTGGTGTATAGTTCATTGATTGGTTTGTGTATATGAATATGACATGTGATATGAACACGGATCCTAAATGAGCACAAAGTGAAGCTCGGGTAAATATGTGGGCAGACTAGGACTGATGTTCTATTGATTTGATGTGGCTTTGGCCTAGTATCACCTACAGGTAATGATTTCTACAACACTAACTAAATATATAGATGATGTTGGGAGACCACTTAGGTTATGGGGATATCCCCTACTAGTGTCTTGTGCTTGATAATGCAGGTTTTCATGGTTCTTGTGCCACATTTAACTGACACGTGGGGTTCTAGGGTACCATCACAAGATAGTACCTATGGTTACTCTCTCATATTTGATATTATTTGGTAAATCTACGCTCACCATCATCATCTTATGTGACTTTCTGTTATTTTAAAAATAATAATTGTTTTATTAAAAAATTTCATTTCTTTAAAGTTGTTTTCAGTAAATCTTCATTCCTTTAAATTGTTTGATCATTTCCTTTTTCCTATTAGACATGGAAGTTATTTTTCATTTAATATTTATGCATGGAATATTTTCTTGGTTTTAATCCTACAAGTAGTTATCTTACACACTACTGACACCTTTGTGTGTAAGTATATTTGGTAATGTGTGATATAGGTAAGGGGAAATCCTTTGGAGATGGTGGTTTGGGTTACTATCTATCCTTCTTGGTGTGGTGTTGTGAATATGGCATGAGGTTGGTGTTCTCTTACCAAGTGGTTGTCTTTTGACATGTTTTTTGGTCACCACACTATGTAGTAGTCTCTAGGTTTTGGTTTAAACATGTTACTAAAATTTGGTTTTTGGTTAAAGTCGTATTTTGTTGTGAATTCTAGATTTGGTTTCTTTTGTATTGTTTTATGTTTTAAATTTGTTTATTTGCATAAATCATTTAAATGTGTTACCGCTTATTCTTGGGCACTTGTTCCATACCATGGGGACAGGAAATTCCCTTCGAGCCTTGCTATGGACTAGGCCAGACATCGGTTGGATGACAACTCGACTTGGTTTATGACAAAATGGTATCAGAGGAGGTTAAGCCCTTCAGTCATTAAATTTGGGATGATTGTTGTTAGAAAGGTCCTACGACTATCGGGGATTGGATTTCTGGTTTTGAGTAAGGTTTCTGGCTCGTAAAACCTATGGAAAACCTCAAGACGCCATGGGATGTCATCATCTTTACTTGGTTTCTCTTCTAGGTGGGATGAGAAGGCTACAGACTGTGTGCATCCACTAGGTGGTAATGGGGTAGTTTGGTCACTATGTTGATTCTACATGTTTGGATAATTTATGTTTATTGATCTTGATGAAATTTTACTTTTTAGGCCTCATGTATTAATGATGTTCTTATGTGATTATTTCATATTGTAGCAGCATGCCTCCCCAAAGAGTTCCCCTACAATAGCGGGAAGAATACAGAGGGATTTATCCCTCACTTCTTGATCCTAGGTTGGTGGATGCCATAGTCAAGGATTTTTAGGCTTTGGAGAAGGGAGAAGTTCCTTCTCCTACTCCATCTTTAGGTAGAGAGGCTGGATCTAGTCCTAAAAAAGAAAAAACCCCAATGTTTCTCAAGAACGAATTCAATTCATTCTGAGGTATCACGAAGCCTCAGGAAGTGGAGGAATGGATAAAGAAGATAAAGAATATATTAAAGTTATTGGACACTTCTAAAGGGTTCAGGGTGATGTTTTCTTCATTTCTACTAGAGGGCCACATTTGAATGTGGTGGGACTAAGTGATCCAGGTTTGGAAGCACGAGAAGATGATCTAGAAGGATACCAACGTGATCTTCATTGACTAGAACTATCCTGAAGTCATATTGTATACTAGATCCTAGGAGTTTATGGATCTTTTTCATGGGGACCAGTCAAAAATTTATTATGCCAAATGTTTTTATGATTTATCCTGTTACGCACATGAAATATTCTCCATTGAACAGATGAAGGATCAGAGGATTGAAAAGGGTTTGGGACTAGATATATACTCTCATGAATTATTATTCAAGATGAAAACCTATGCTAAGTTAGTGGATCAGGATTTTATGGTGGAGATTGATTGGAAGGGAAGCTCTAGTACTTTTGGTTCTATGTTAGTGTTTGGTGATAACATTTCATCGAAGAATAAGAGAATGTGTGATGAGAAACGGAAGAAGGTTGGTGTTAGCTTAGTCTATTCTTCGAGGAAGACATACTCCATGGATTTTGGTGCAGGTTTTGTTGTGTTCCATCAGTTTGGAAATGCAGGACACAACTGACTTGCATGACCTCATCCCCCCCAGGACTAGTAATCAATGTGGAGCTATGGGTAACTAGCAACAGTTTTTCAGGTCGACACACCCTTATTAGAGTGGGGAAATATCTCTGGCTTCCAGGCGAGTGCCATTTTAGTAGGAGACATTGAGGATGGTGGGATCTCAGTTTGGTGGTCATGGAAGCATGAACGGATCATATTCTGGGCGTATCCAGATCAGGGAAGATCAATAAGTGAGCGATCATTTGATGGTAAGGACCGTACATCTGCATGTTCTAGATAAGGCACTAGCTAGGTTAGATGTAGGACCTTTGACAGTTTTAGGTAACATTATGATTTCATATTCTATAGTTTTCATTCTTATTTATACTTATACATCTAAATCTTTTATATACACATGTCTTTTGAACTTGTTGAATTCAAACTGAGCTATTGTCCCTTGCAATAGAGCTGGTAACTCTATTAGGTAATAAGAAGGACCAATGTCTCAAGTGTCCATATTGTGCACTCTTCATGTCATTTGTTGAGATGAAGTGGGTTTCTCTAGAATTATATATGGACCTTTTTTATGTAATCCTTGACATATATTTGTTGGTGCACTTTCAAGAACACATAAACTACTCTGGGAAATGGGTGGGTTTTATGAAACCTAATGGGAATCCTCAGGGATTTTTTGTGGTGAATAGGATCCTTGATCAGGTCATGCGGGACCTCCACTCCCAGAGTTGGGATTTTTCTCTATTTGTCTATAGTCGCTCGTGTTGGAGGATGATGGGGATGCTCTTGATGGTGTATTGCCTTCAGTAGTGGATGAGTTTCTAAAGGTATTTCTAGATGATTTTTCTAGATTACCCCTAGAGTGAGATGTGGATTTCTCAATTGAATTGGATTCAAGAACTTTGCCTATATATCTTCTCTCATATTTCATGTCCCCATCGAATTTATGGAATTAATGACATAGGGAGATTATTTTCAATCCCAAGGTTTCATTCTCCTCAACATCTCTACTTGGTACAGCCTAGTCTTATTCATAAATCAGGATGACCGATCCATCTGATTGTGCATTGATTACCAAAAGTTGAATAAGGTAACCATCAAGAACAAATACCCTTTTCCCTAAATCAATGATTTGTTCAACCAGTAACAGGGGAGAAAGTGGTTCTCCATAATTCACTTGTGTTTCGGTTACCACCAAATCGGGGTAAGAGAGGATGAAATCCCAAAAATGGATTTCAGAATAAAGTATGGCCACTTTGTGTATTTTGTAATTCTTTTCAGATTGGAAAATGATATAGTGGTTTTTATAGAACTCATGAATAGGGTGTTCCACCAATATCTTAGCTCCTATTTTGTGGTATTTGTGGACAACTTCCTAGTTTACTCTGGATCAGAGGAAGAGCATGAGAATCATTTGTAGATCATATTGGGCACTCTGTGGGATTATTTCTTTTATGTGAATCTTTTATAGTTTACCTTCTAGATTAGTAATCTGATGTTTCTAGGCCACATTATATCAGTGAAAGGAGTTTTAGTGGACCTCGAGAAGATCAGTGCAGTCATGTCTTAGGAATAGTTAAAGAATGTTTTCAACATTATGATTTTCTTATCCCTGGAAGGATATTACAGGAATTTTTTCAGAACTTCTTGTGGCAATCTTCCTCTATGACCGCACTCACCCCGAAAGTAGTGATGTTTGAATCGAGCCTAGGGTTCTAGGAATCCTTTGAGTATTTGAAGCGGCATTTGACTAAAACGCCTATGTTGATATTTCTAGTGTCTGGGAAGGTCTGCATGGTTTATTATGATGATTTATGTATGGCCCTCTGGTTTATGCTTATGTAGGATGATCATGTAGTTGCTTATAGTTCTTGTGAACTCCGACTGCAAGAGAAGAATTATCCAACCAATGACATAGAATTAATAGTTGTGACAAATTCCATAGAGAATTGGAACCATTATCTTTTTGGGATGAAATTTTTGTTCTACTCTAACAATAAAAGTTTAGATTACATATTCTAATAGAATGATCTTAATATAAGGTAACACCACTGGATCGAGTATTTGTAGTGGTTCAACCTTGATATCATCAATACCTCGATAAGGGTAATGTGGTGGCTGATGGATGGAGCAGATAAATGACAGTGCTGGCTTTGAGATAGTCCAGTGACTAATAGAACTTGATGGGGCTCTTTTCCCACATGCATTTAGAGACAAAGGAACACAATAATGTAATATTTTTAAAAAGAATTTAGTTGAATCTGAATCTTCTAGAGTTTATTTAGTAGGAGATGCCTATTGAAGAACTGTGTCAGCTGTCTATGATGTTTTTTCATGGTGGGGAGACTTCTTCTGATTGGTATTTGGCTCCTGAGAGTATCTTGTTCTTGAAGGGATGTGAAGTGGTGTTGTTGTCCCTAAGGATATTGGTGATGTAGGATAGACACCATTCTTTATGGGTTTTCCATCTTGTTGCTGCCAATATGTATTATGATGTTCGTCGGTAATTATGGTGGTTAGGCTTGAGGCGGGACATAGATGTTTTCGTATCAAGGTGTTATACATGTTAGCATATAAATGTACAGCATCAAAATCCCTCTTTTATTCTTCATCAAGTACCCATTCCTCTCTTACGTTGGGAAGTGTTCTCTATGGACTTCTTTATTGGATTGACACATAATCCCTAGGGAAGGAACACTATCTAAGTGGTGATCGACTATTTGACAAAATAGTCCCACTTAATTCCCATAAGAGATACTATTAAAGTGCACGAGCTAGTCTGATTTTATATTCAGAAGGTGGTAAGACTTCATGGAGTTCCATCAGTGAATGTTTCTTATAGATACCCCGACTTTACCTCTTGCTTTAGGGAAGGCCTTCAAAGGGCATTGGGATCACATGTCAAAATAATCACGGCACTCCATCAACAAATGGATGGTTAGATGAAGCGGGAAAACTAGATGTTGGATGATATTTTTTGTCCATGTATATTATATTTCAAAGTATCATGGGATTTCCATTTGGGATTAGTTGAGTTCTATTATAATAATTATTACCAATCCTTTATTAAAATGATTCCTTTCAAGGCACTCTATGGCCGGCCTTATCAAAATCTTTCATGTTGGGCTCAGGTAGGTGAGACATCACTTTTTGGACTAAGATTTGTGCAAGAAACGTCTGAGAAGGTCAAGTTGATCATGTAGTAGTGATTGATAGCTTAGAATATCCACAAATCTTATTCTTATTAGAGAATTTGGGACCATGACATTTATGTGCGGGATCGGGTTTTCTTAAAGGTGGCCCCTTTCTTGGGCCACCGTAATTTGGGAAAGTAGGGAAAGTTAATGCTATGGTATATCAGGCCTATCAAGATCACTGAGTGAATTGTCATGGTGGAACATAGGTCATCTTTACCTTCATAGTTGATGTCAATTCATGACGTATTTCATGTCTCCCAATTGAATAAGTATAATCTGGATATGTCTCATATGTTGAATTGGGAAGAGTTGGAGAAAGAGCCCGATTAATTAGTGATTGAGTGGAATGTATAGATAGTGGATTCCCAAGATAATGTGCTTCATTGAAATTCTATTCTGATGGTCCATATCCTTTGGAAGTGTGGTAATGATGATCATGAAACATGGGAGAAGAATTCATGGTTTGAGAAGGAGTACCCATTTTTATTCTTCGTACAGGTTTCGAGTTGACTTTTTAAGGGAGGAAATGATTCATGGTTGGCGGAATGTCCACACCCAGAATTCAGTAATAATTTTTATTTTCTAATTTTATCTGGAATTGAAATATTTTATCATGGTGTGAGCCGAGCCCGATTGAATTTATACAGTTTTTCTGATAAATGATCATTTTTATCTTAATAGCGTCTGGCACATGGGAAAGGCACGATCAAATATGTGTGGCTTTTAAAAATCACTGTGAGGCCTTCCTGGTACATGGTTGACTAAATAATTAATGAACTGAGAATAAAGTAAACTCAAAATAATATTAGAAAAAAATAAAATTATTTAAGGGTTTTTAAAAAAAAATATTATTATTATTATTATTATTATTGTTGTTGTTGTTGTTTTTATTATTAATAAACTAATTAAATTATTGTTATTGTTATAACTATTTTATTAATATTTTACTTAAGATATTATTATTTTAATTAGTAGAATTATTATTATTATTATATTTATTGTGTTAAGTTCATTTTTTTGCCGCTCTTTTTTTCTTATCTTTTTTCCCAATTCTATTCATTAATTATATTTTTTTTCTTTTATCCATCCTCCTCCCTTACTCTTCCCTCACTTTGTTTCATCATGTTCCCTCTCCCCTAACCTTACCTTCATTGCCTGCAACACCCTCCCCTCTCTTACCTTGGCCAGTTCTCCCCCTCTTTATTCCATCTAGTGATCATCGCCCCAACTACCCAACATTCCGGTGACCCTCTCAGTATCCCCTATGGCTCACATTGCACCTCATAGCCCTCCACTCATGCCACCTTCACATTCTCGACCATATTTCTGATCTATCTCGCTTCTAACAACAATCTCCTTGGGAAACTAGCTTTTTGGACCCCTCGTTTTAGGTGTGTTCTACCTTGGTAGTTTCTCTTCCATTTGGTAGGATATTGGGATATGGTCTTCTGTTTTGTAGGGTTTTATTTTGATATATTTGGTTTGAATTCTTGAATTAGGGTTTAATTGAGTTTGTTTGTTGTGTGGATTGGGTGTGATTGGTGTTTTGAACTAAATTTTTGATTTTCTACACCGAGTTATGTGGTTTTGTGTGAAAATATTATTTGATGAACTAATTTTTTTATTCAATTAATTTATCATGTTCATTAATGATTATTTTTTGTTATAATTGTGTTTATTTGAGTAATTATATTTCCTACTTAATTTATTTGGTGTGTTATATGATTAATTAATTTTGGTGGAAATTATTTTTTAAAGGAGTTTAGTTTTAATTTGATATTTTGTAGCATGTTTATGTGAAATAAGGTGTGTTTTTTAATAAAACCCATGTTTTTTTATCAAACAACTTTTCATTAATTGTGTAATTTATTTTTTAATGATGAAAGTGGTTTGTACTGTGTTTTCGTATGGTGTTGGTGTGAAAATAATTTAAAAAAGCAATTTAGAGTGGGTTTATTAATGTAAAACCCTGTGATACCCTTTTATAATATCTTTATAAATTATTTAAATTTTTTATTAAATTATAATAATGGTTTGAATCATGTTTGGATGATATTTTTTTAGTGAGTAAAATTTGAAAATGGAATTTGTGTGCCCAAATGGTTGTTTTGGTGTGTGTGTGTGTAGTGATTTTTTTGGTTTGTTTAAATGAATATTACATGGGATATGAACATGGAAATTGAATGAGAACTAATAAATGCTTGAGTAACTATGTGGGAGGACTAGGACTAGTGTGCGAGGGATTCGAGATGGCATCGCCTCGATATCAACTAGAAGGATTGTTTACTACAACAATAACTAAATATATGGATGATTATGGGAGACCACTGTGGTTATGGGGATGTTCCATACTAGTGGCCCATGCATGAGAACATGGGTAGTCGTGGTTCCAATACAACTTTTCAACGATATTTGAGGTTCTAGGTTCCCATCACAAGCTAGTACCTATAGGTCGTCTGCCATATTTGGTGCTCTTGGATTATTCTATTCTCACCATCAGCATATGATGTGACTTTTCTGTCACTTTAAATGAAAAAGTGTTTTTATTTAAAATTGTCAATCCTTTATTGTTGATTTCACTAAATCTTCTTTCTATTAAATTGTTCAAGCGTTTTAATTTTTTATTAGTCTTTCATTTTATTTTTCATATAATGTTTATGAACATAATCTTTTCTTGGGTGGAATATTTTTGGGTATTAGCTCATGCCCTACTTACACATTTTGTTGTCAATAGATTTGGCAATGTGTGATACAGATAAGGGGAGTGCCTTTGGAGATGGTGGTTCACGTTTCTAGATTTCCTTCTTGGTGCAGTGTTATAGAAATGTCTTGAAGGTGGTGTACTCTTTCTAGGTGGTGTTTTTTAGTCAGTTTTTTGGCACCCCACTTTCTGGTAGTCATTGGGTTTTGGTTTAAACATGTAACTCAAAATTTTTTTTGGGTAAATGCTTGTTTTTTTGTGACTATGAGCTTTGGTTCATTGTGAATTTTGGTTTGTTTTATAATTTTTTTTGGATAAATTGTTTCCCACATTTCGTCACTTATAACATGGAAATTGTGTTAGCCTGTGGAGATCGAGAACGCCATTCGGTCCTTACTGCGGACTGCTCTTGGAATCGGTTTCATTACGAACCGACACTGTTTGTGATATTTATAATCTATATAGAATAGATGGAGGGTGATGTGAGGAATAAATATTGTCTAAGGTTTGAGAGGGGGATTGAAAATTCAAAACAATGGATCCTATACCTTCAATTTATAGAAGAATTCCAAAATTCTTGTGGGGACTTCATTCAAAGTACAATTCGGTTTTTTGAGGCATTTGATTCATGCAGATTTCATGCCTTAAAAATCTAAATCAACCCATTTTAACCACCACCATGGAGAGGTGTATTAATCTATGTCATTTTACCCTTGTCATGATTGGCACTATCATTTAGAAAGCTTCACACTGTCCATTCCGACAACCGGACTCACCGAGCACTACAACTAACCCGCCTTCTCCAAAAATGGATCCCCAAGGAATTTCCCCATTATTATTTCTCACAAGTCGAACCCTTAGTTGAAAAACCCTTTAAAATAGCTATCTATGATTTTTTCTAATGTAGTTAACTCCAATAACAAATGACCAGCTTCACGACCATCATTGATGTGTGGTATTCCAAAACATTATGGCATGTGCTCAGGCCTCCAAGAAATCTTCAAAATGGCTTTCCCAACCCCTATCCCCATGTAATGATAACCCTAAAAAATCATAAGATTTATAATATAAACACCATTATTCCTATGAAATCCCTCACAACATCTCTGATCCATGGGAAAATAAAAATGTAAGAGAACTATAAATCATAAACCTTATATCAAATACCTCTCAAATGATTCTCATTCTTGAGAATTTAAAATAAGGCTCAGAAAAAAGAGAAAGGGGGTATAAACACAAACACATTATGTATGTCTAAATGATATAACTAAAATAGAGATACATCCAACACGACATGTGGAATGAGTCCATAAACATGAAACATTGCTAAATGAGGAAGAGAAACAAACTTATATATCAACAAAAGATTAAACACATCATTTCAAAAAAGGAAAAAAAACTAGACATCAAAAAAACTATGTGTATTTGGAATGAATATGAAAATATATATCCCAAGTTTGGTCTTCTATAAAACCATGTCATCATGTAACATAAACCAAATGTATAAAAAGCCCACACAAACCCCTTTCTTGATGGTCCTGAATCTCGGTCGACCACACCTCGATGGTTGCATCATCCATAATACAATATTCACCACAATCGATGAAATTACGATCATTATGATGTTATTTGTGATGTTTTGATACATAGAATACATCATGAATCTGTTTCATCTATAGGGGTAGTGTAAAATAAAAAATCAGGGCTCCAACCCACACAAGCACCTCGAAAGGCCCAATAATCATGGGTTAATGCTTACTCCGATGACTGGACCATCACTAACCATGATAAGGATACACATTTAATAACATGTGATATCCTACAGAAAACTCCTTAAAAATCCTCCAATGACCATTATAGTCAATGTTTTGGGAGTGTAACCGATGTGTGTTAGTCAATTCCTGATAAAAATATTCCATAAAATTCATCATATTTATATTCATATTATTATAGAAATGTGTTCCATGAATCCATGAAGACATGATCATTTTAGATGTAATTTATAATTAATTTATTATTTAATGAATTAGTTTTCATTGAATTATTTCTTCATTAATGAATCAGTCGACCAATCTTGACATATTGTCATGGTGTCAAAGGAATTACATGTAAATTCTAACAAGTGGTGATCCGCATATGCTTTGAGACCCTTAGATCCTCATTGTAGAATTATATGGGTGTTGGTATGGATGAATTGAATAATTTTGTTGATTACTGTTGATCCCAATTAAATCCTTAAAGGGAGAAGGTGTTTTCAATAGTGTAAGAGAAAAATTTCTCTTTTTTCTTCAATACATTCTAAGGGAAATCTCTATTAGTCTTGATAGAATTCTATTTATAACTCTTTGTTCTAAAAAAAAGAATGTGGATCTCACACATGCACATGGAAAATGTCAAAATAGATTCTATATATAGCTAGGGATAAATAATAATATATTTACAAGGGCCCTTATTATTTATTAATCCAAGGATAACCACATGTAAAATAATAATAGAATAATTATTATTCTCTTAAAAAAGTATTAAACTCACAAATAAAATAAATATTATCTTTTATTGAATATATAAGTAATATTTATTCAAATAATATTTAATATGAAATATATCATTGGAATGTTGAACTTGGTCTGCCAATCCTTATTAGTATATATGGGAACTTGAGTAATGATTACTTATTTAATTAAATAAATATCACTACATTAATAACAAATAAATACATAAATATTATATTCATTGTATTAGTGAAAAAATATTTTTTAAATATTCACATAACTAAATAAATAAATATTTTTTTACCGTGTTAATACACTATATTCATGTAATTAAATAAATAATTACCCGGTGATTAAAAGTTTATTAAATACTCAAAACACATATATTTGTTCTATTGAATAACTTGTGATTGAATATCTATGATCAACCAACATGAATAATTATTAAACATTATATTGGAATAATATTTATCCAACATATTATACACAAATAGAAATTAATTAAGGTTCTGAATACACTTTATATGTGACCCTTTAGGCCCATTTCGTGATGGAATTGGGATATACTACCTAAAGTCCGTGGTTATCATCTAAAATCTTTTCAATGCTCTCATAGAGAAATGTCAATTTTCAAAGTGATATGTAACATCTAATGAATTTACATTGTATAACATAATCTATTTATCTCGATATCTCAAATCAAGAATCTTTCATACTGATGACATCAACTTATGTACCTAATGTATCATTATTTTAATTTCTATAAATTAAAATAATAACAATACCACCATAATTGTGGACTTAATTAGGTATTTCAATTCCCAAGAAAAGTCCTGATATATCAAATTACATTAATGAAAATCATGGATAAGTTTTTCCTCTTATTATTCATTAATACAAAATCACTCAGGATTCACCTAACATATGTTACCTCATCAAAATCATAATTTTTCATGGTTTTAATCAATACTTAAAAGTATGTGACTCATGAAATGTATTAATAATAATATTAACATATAAGGATCATTAAACATGTCTGGTGATATGAATATCAAATAAGATATATAATTATAGATTTTGTATTGGAAGGCCATGTTCTCATAATCTCTTGAATAAAAGATTACAATTGGAATACATCATAATAAATTTTTTAAAAGTAATATTACTCTCAAACCCTTGAAATTGTATATCATTTGTGTCCTATAAAATGAGAGAATCAATCTATCTATCTTATATTTAAGATTACTATCTTGGTACTTATAGGTTCTCATCATAGCAGGGAACTGTTATGACCTTTACAAAGGAAAAATACCTTTCAAACATTTTCACATAATATTTCACATATAATATAATTAATGATATGGTATGAAATTTTACTAATGTTGAAATACTTGAATAAAATTAATCAAAAATAATTATAATTAGGTTTTATGGAAACAACTCTAACATAATCCCACTTTCACTAGAGTAATCTATTAATAACCTTCAGTCTAGTTGGTATTACATGATTTACATTATTAGAATAATATGAGGCTTAAATAATGGGTTCTACCATGTTTTATTCCACATAAACTCTACTCATAATGAGTTCAGTCTGTTCAGAAAAATTCTGTAAGATGTGATATTTGCGGAGTATGTGGCCTATCAGTTGATGTGACCATTTCTTCTCTGTAAGATAGCGCATTGTAGTATTATCATGGTATAATAATATATGTTATCTAGTTTAAGTAACCACATCACAATATTGGATAAATTTGTTAATCCAAGCAACTTATTTAACTGCATCATAATCTACTATATACAGGGACACCAATGTATAATCAGTGAAAATTTGATACATTAAACTCTTCCATCTCCCAACTCCTCTATTGAGTCTGAATACATATCCTGAATGAAACATTATATCATTATAATATTTTTTTAAGCTTACTTTTTTATAACCTTAAATGACTAGTTCACCATCTACTCTATCTACAGTGAACATATCCTCAATATGGCTTATATTCTTAAGGATATCTTTAACAGTAGAATAGTTTTTTCTCTTAGATTAGCTTGATATCTACCATCCATGCTTAAATAATTGTCTGCATCAGACCTAGTAAAACATGTAATACATCAGAGATCTTATTATAGATTCATATGAGATCTTAATCATTCTCTCTCTCTCCATATCATTCTGTGTCTGAGGAAACATATTCCTAGAGAGATGTATAACATGTGACACTATAATTAATTCCATCTTGGATTGATCCATAATAAATATATTTATTATTTTTTCAATGTATGTACTCTAACAGAGTCCAATCATCCTTTTTGATCTATCAAAAATGATCTTTATTATAATGTTATAAGATGCTTCACATAGTTCCTTTATAGAGAATCACTTGTTTAACTAGTCCTTAACAAACTATAATATTGGTATTTCATTTCTAATAAGTAACATGTCAACAATATATAGTACTGGTAATATGATTTATCTCCCACTAAACTACTTATTAAAAATGGCGCATATTTATTCTTTATGAATCTAAATTCTCCTATAGATACATTGAATAAATATTTTATGATCTAGATGACTGATTTTACCTATAAATGGATATCTAAAACTTACATGTCTTATTTGAATATAATCCAGTTATGAAATCTTCATGTAGTGTCACATGTATGTCTTTATTTGTACTAACATTACCTATCATGTCCAGTTTTCTATTGATTACACATTTTCACCCAATGGGATACACATCAAATGGTGGGTTAACCAGAACACAAACATGATTTTCATACATGTAATCCACCTCAAAAATCATGAATTATTCCCTTATAGAATCTTCTAAGCTCCCTTTTAAATCATTTATGAAATATGATGTTTTTTTCAACCAAAAATGATTCATGATCTTCCATGATTAGGAAACCATATATATATGGTTCTTGGTCCTCTATGGTTTTCCTACACAACACTTGTGTTTCAAAAAAACATCAATGGGGACCTGTGGAACATAGTCATGTACAAACACTTATGTATACTGAGAATCAACTACATTAAATTCAATATTAATCCCACTATATTTATTGAGTATGTAATACCTCTTAATAATAATGTCTTGTCATGTGAAAATCAACATCTTATATGGGGGGTTTCTATAGATAGCATCCTCTTATTTTCATGGGATACCCTGCAAAGTTACACTGCATACCACAAGGTTCTATTTTATTTCCAGAGTGGGCCTTAAAAACACCTCACAACACAATTCATTAGTTTATGTAAACATATATTTTTTTCCATACATTAACTCATATGGTATCCCATATTCCACCTTAGTTGTTACTCAGTTTAAGATATGGGTTTTAGTGTGTAATGAAAATCCCTAAAAGAAAATTTGAATAATGTCATAGATCATTATCAACCTTACCACATCATGTAAGGTATGTTCCTTATTTCACTCACACTATTCCACTATGGTGTAGAAAGAGGTGTTATTCTGGAGAGTATCTCACACTCACATAAAAATTTTATGAATTGTTAGTTAATTTATTCACCACCTCAATCACATTGATGATTTTTTATCTGCTTTTCCAAGATGATTCTTTACATCATTCATGAATAATTTTAATTTCTCAATAAATTATGACATATACCTCATTAAGGTAGAATGCCCATAACTAATTAAATTATTATTAAATGTAATGAAGTAAAAATACTCACATATATATATATTCTATTTTAAATCGTATGCACACATAATTGAATACGAATTGTAGAATCTTTATAACTATTTCACCATGTCTAATAAAATTTTGATTGCTTATTTTTCCTTGTAAACAATAATAACATATGTTAAGTGATTTTAGTTCAAAAAGGTCTAAGTAAACATCTTAGTAGAGCTTTTTCAAACACATCTTGTTTACATGACCAAGATGGTGACATCACATATAAGAGAAAAATAATTCATATGAACTTGAATCATCATCAATTTAAAATACATGGTTTTCCTAATTTAATACATATAATTTTTTATTTAAATGTGTCATACAATAACATATGTTTTTTATAAAACAAAATATATTTTATTTCCAAACATGAAAATAAAACCATATTTATTTTGGTAGGATACAAAAATTATTTTTTTATTAATAGTTGGTATATAATATAAATCCTTTAATAACATGACTACCCTAGTTGGATATTAAATTTGTAAGTCTCAAATGGATAGAACAATAATCCTCACTCCATTAATAGCCTATAAATCCACCTATCTTTATGTAATATTTTTAAATATACTGAGTTCATAAATTTTGATAAATATTTGATAAACACAAGTTATACCCAATACCCAATGAGTATAGATAGAAATATTTAACTAAATAACAAATACACCTAAATATTCCCATTAATTCATTAACTAGGATTAGTTATTCCTCCAGTGTCCCAGCTTTCCACAAATAATAAATATTTTATCCTTTTCCTTCATATATAATTGAATTTTTCTATTGTTTGAAGGATAGTGATTGGGATCCTTAAACATTGAATGAGACTCAGGATCCTTTTATGTGTTCTTCCTTTTATTATTCATCATAAAGAAAATAGTAAATTCACACCCTATATCTCTATCAACATGGAGAATAAAAGTAGGGAGTTTTGAAAAATTATTATCATTATTGTTAATACTATAATTAATAGAAAAACTAGATAATCTCTTAAGTAGTGAGTAAAGAATGAATTTTTTTCACAACTCATCAAGGATCTTAAATTCTATGATTTCCAAGAATTTATTTTAGATAATAATCATGAATACATGTGGCCCACATGGCTCCGACTCTCTATGATTCCACATGAATAGTGAATTAGATATCTCATGTCTTTATTCTCTCACATTCTCTTGATAGTTATCCTAAAGGTGATAAATGATGTTATACACATCCATATACTAATGTTTCTTCATGAGGTAATTTTACATGGATGATATCATAAAACATTGGATATATGTGGAATCATCTAAATGTTTCATATATAGATATTGTTCTTCATTACTAGCCTCTCTTCAATGAACCTAGATAATAGGGTTTTCTTAGACATATAATTTCTATTGATGGCATAGTATAACATGTAAAATCTTATATTATTCCTATAAATTTACACTTTTTATAAGGTTATAATTATCTAGAATAGATCACCATAAAATAGGTGATGTTATGTGGTTTTCCATTTCTATAATAAATAAGGGTATAATTTTAGAAAATTATCCTTGTTACTAATTTAGAAATTAAATTTTAAATTTATTAATCCCCCACTATTTTATCGATTCTAAATAATCCTCCCCATCAAACTCATATTATCCTATTGTGTGAGTAATCATGTGGAAAGGGTCTAAATGTACCTTATCATAACATAAAAATTTTTTATCAATCTACATAATGGTATTTAGGTTGGAATAACATACCAACTATGTTAAGTCATATCTCCTTAATATCTTGAGTGGAATCCCCAATCTAAAAATCCTAGATTAGGATTTCCTCGACACTTTGCTTACAATTTTCTATACATCTCATGGTAGTGATATACCATTAGTGCAAGATTGTTTATGTTGGCCCAAATCTAAATATAGAGATTCATCGAAAATTAAAAGAACCCCAATAGAGGTTGGTCGATCACTTTGAACTATGTTTTTGATTTATACCCATGTGGTGGAAGTCTATAGTGACTTAATATTTAATTTGAGGGGTTTTTATATTTATGTGTGAATATACCATTTTATCTTATTACATGGAAGTTAATATTATGTGGATTTTAATTATGTGATTATCCATGTTTAGATAAAGTTTACACATATTTTAATATTTATTTTACTTCCATATTACAAGGTTTTTTATTAAGTGGTTTAATGATGTAAGAATCCATAAACATTTAATCATTTAAATGATTGAAGTAAAATAAAAACAGTATAGTGAACATGAGCTTATATAATGATTGGTTTATCAAGAGGATGATAGAAAAATCCTTGACCCTATGGAATTAAATTCCATAACCATGCATGGATCAATACGATGAATTCCACATGGAATCATGTGTACCCCATAAATTGGTTTTTCATCAGTTCTAAACTTGAACCACCTCAAATATCTTGGAAGCACCATTTGTTACATAATTTCACTCACACATGGGTGAGGGGAACCAATGTATTTGTAAGGAATTTTTATATAAAATAAACCTTGGGCATGCCATTCTTTACATAAGGTGATGAGAGTAATGACTCATAAGCCATTAATTAATTATATAAATTATTAGAAAAAACATGAAATAAAGAATTAAATAAACCAATCACATACAAAATGTGGTCTAATATCATGGTAATCCACATTTAATAAAAAACTATTAGAAAACTATTAAAAAAATATGAAATTTAATTCATTCATTATTATTAAGATAAATGTTTAATAATTAAATTAATTAATTCATTAATTAATTCCCTTTATCATAATGACAATATAAAATCTGTTAGAGATGCCCATCATAAAGGTAATATATAAAATAAATGTTTGTACACGTAATTATGGATAATTTCATGGAATTAATAGATCGTTGATTAATTATCCAAACCATTGTTACATATCCAACAAATCAAATAACAATAATGTAATTAGGTTTTACTGACAACACCTAACTAATCATCATGAAATTTAATTATTTTCTTTGTTGGGTGACTACATATTGTATAATAATGAACAAAACATTTTGCTCCTCACTTTGTATGTATCCATGATAAATTCCTAGGAACACAATGTGTATCTCTATTGGGTTACATTTTGTGTTCTAATGAGCTACACACCTATTGTTCCACTATTTTTGTGTTTTTATAACTCGTATATAGACATAGTGTGTTCTCAAAGCATGGTAATTAATGAGTCACATGCCATGTACACCAACTACACACAATTTGACCCATTAATGACAGTGGTTTTATGCCTCATGCAGCATGATAATGCTAGGTGTGACATGTATCTCAGGACACATCTAGGTGTAGGGAACATAGGTACATAGCGCTTACTTTCGGTCACATTTCATGTATCGATGTCTACCGGCCAGAATCTACAACATGACCTAGTGTCATATCCAATCATTCGTAATTTTTTTCTTAATGTGTTTATGATGATATGAAACTTGAATTAAAATAATATATTAGAAATATGTGAAGTTAACTCTAGATTAATTATAAAATAAACTAGATGGGAAAAACTAACAATAATTGTGTATAATCGATTGATAGATAAAATATAATTATATATATTTATTAACAACTCTAGTACCATATGCATGTTATAGAACATAGAGGAATCATGTGGGGTGATACCCAATAAAATAATTCCCTTAAATTATTCGAATTTATCTTAAAAATAGAATGAAATGTGTTATGAGAATCCTTAGAGAGATTACATTTTCCAATTAATTTTCTTATTAATTTTTTAATTAAATTATTTCCTTTAATTTAATTTATTACTCATCGATGAATTGGTAGTCCATTCATAACATACCATTATTTTTTCATTGGAATCAAGTTTAGATTATCCCTAGTAGTGATACACACATGCTTCACAAACCTTTGATCATCACCATAGAATTATTTGGGTGTTGGTGCGGTGGAATCTAATTCTTGGATGATCGTTATTGATCACAACATATTCCGTTAAGAGAGAAGAGATTAAATATAGTGGAGGAGCATAATTTATTTACCTTCTTCAAATTATTCTAGGGGATATCTCTCTAGTTCTTGAGATAATACTCTCTAGAAGTCATTGTGAATAGTAAAATAATGTGGGTATCACATTCACACACTTATAGAAAATTTCACAACCATGTTTATATAGTGTTGTGGTTCGAAAAATAATAATTATGAAAGGGACCTTATTATTTTCTTCATATCTGGTAAACCTAATGCTTAATAATAATATAATAATTATTATATACTTGACATGTGATGAAATTCTTGATAAAATAATAATTATTTTTTCATGAACAAATAAATTAGAATTTATTAAATGAATATTTAAAATGGAATTTTTCACCGGACCATTAAGCATTGTCTAATAATCTTCTTTAATATTTATTTATCATTGAATAATGACTATTTATTTAATTAAATAAATACCTCATAATTATTTTTCAATTAATATATAAATATTTTATTCAAAAAATTAGTCAATAAATATTTATTAAATACTCATAGAACTAACTAAATATATATATTTTTCTTTTCTAATAAATGAAGATAAATAAATATTATATCTTCACATAATTAAATAAATAACTACCTGGTGAAAAAAATTATCAAACATTCAAATAACATATATATTCTCTTGAATTAATGTTGATTGAATATTTGTGATCCAATGAATGTGAATAATTATTAAACCATATATAGAAAAAATATTTATTTAATATGTTAAATTCATATGAAATTTAACTGAAGTTGCTAATTCAAAAAGTTTGTGACCCATTAAAACTCGTTCATAGTGGCATTAAGTTGCACTACAAAAAGTCCAAGGAAAACATCTAACAACACACCAATACTTCCATAGAGAAAAATTTTAATGTTAAAATGACATGTAACCTTCTATGAACATAAATTGAATAATTAAATCCTTTTTTTCTTAATATCTCTAATGAAGCTTGTTTCATACTTGTGTCATCAACCTATATATATAATGTCTATTTATTCGATGTTCTAAAAATGAACTTGCCGATAATATTTCCATGAAAACCAATTTAATCAAGTAGTTCAATTCCAATAAAATGCCATGAGATATCAATTTATATTAAATCATATTAGGGACGAATCCTTTCTCACATTAATAATAAATATAGTTTCACTTTTGATGCATCCAATGTATTCATCCTCGTTGCGATCATATGTTGGCCAAGTTTTCTCTAATACATAAAAGAACACAAAACATGAAATTTATATAGAAATAATTAACATTAAACATTTATGTATATAGAAATATACAATAACACATAAAAATGTATATTTCCTCTTGGTGGTTTAGGTTCTCAAAATCTCTTGTACTGAAGATTACCAAGGGTGCACACTCTGTGAATGTGTCTCAAAGACCTATGAGTATCAACCTAGGAGAGCCTATATCATTTTTTTTCAAATCAAATGATATCATATTTCTATACGAATTATATATAATAAAATTTTCATTCCACATCTATTTTCTCATCATAGTAGTGAACTACTATTACCTTTCCATAAAACAAGTACCTTTAGGAAATTATTTCATAATATGACACATAGAAGAATAGTCATGATGTAATAATTTTTTTATTAATAGTAAAATAAAATAAAATAAGTAATAATAATATACTTGGAAGATAGTTTTAGGTAACTTATTTCAACACAAAGAAATTTTAACCATCCTCCACCACCTTCATTTTCCAAAGGACCACTAATATGTTCTCTGTCATACCTGACGCCAATTATGGTCTAATAATATCTAAATCTCTATCCTTAGTCCAAAATAATTGAGACTGTAAAGGTATAATGTGGATAAAATCACAAATACCCTCCCAAACTGTTACCCAGCCCGAATTACCACATACCCACTGGGAAAAGCTTATCCCCAAGGGCTGTATCTAACTCCTAGGCATCAAAAACAAATATAGAAAATTATTCCTCTCAACACAAAGTAGACGGCATGGCATATATACACATGTATAGATATAAAAAATGAATGAATACATGGATATATATATATATGTGTGTGTGTGTGTGTTATAACAAAATGAGAATAATGGAAGCGATACAACTAAAATGGTAGAAAAATAATATCTAAGAAATAATTTCAACTGCAATGGATGAAAAAGCTAAGAGGCCCATCCAACATTCATTATATTATAGCATGGAAAAATTCAATCATCTCACCATCCATCTTCCCAAAACCCAACTGATAGAAAAATATCATTTCTTCACTACGAACCCTTGCCTTTCCCTAAATCCAAAGGCAGAACCATGTCTATCACCGCCAAAGGGATATAAAGGGTGTGAGATAACAGGTCCAGTATGGTCATGGTTAGGTGTGTCATATCAAGATTCTAGACAATAATCCATAAATGTTCATCTTTAAATATAATTATTCACTATATACAATTCTTCAATTTTATTTCAAAATCATGGTAAAACGATTTAATTTTCCATATTCACACATTTATAAATAATGTATGTAATAATTTTCAAAGAATATAATATACATATATCAAAAAAAATATTAAGTCAAACATGTAACACCACAAGCTTCAATGGTATGTTTTTCTTTGAATAATGCAATAGCTTGCGTTGTACGAAATATTGTGTTCTAGCACACCATGAATAATCAAACGAGCCGTTATGAATAGTAGTACCCAATTTTTAAAATTTTTAAAATTTTATTTATCAAAATGGACTTAATTTTTGGATTCAGAATATCGAAATTATCTTAGGATGATGTTTTGGTTTTTTTCTAATAAATTTAAATTTTCGGTGAATAGTGAAAAACACTACGTTATTATTTAAAACCTACTTTTTATTTAAATAATTATTTATTTTATATAAATTTATTTTAGGTCAAAATAGATACATAATACCTAAATAAGTTGAATTTAATTAATTTGATTCATTTTATAATAAAATTCGATGTATCAAATTATATTGAACAGTTTAACATCTTTTACCCACCTTCTAGGAACATTTTCACATTTGCATAAAATGTAATTTTATCGCTTTTTTGAATTGAACTTCAAAACTCTGAGAGAAATGGTTGATCACAGTATGTAAAATTTTGTTCAATAGGATAAAAATAATTTTTGGTGAATGGTAACTTTTGAATTTTTTTACCATAGATAAAAGTAAATAGGGTAATTAAAGTGGAAATGATATTATAATCACCCTAACACATGTACTAATTATTTTAGATACGTGTTTTAGACCAAATTAAACATTAGAGATGAAATATGGTCCTCTTTGATGCACTTGGATTAGGTTTGGAAATTTATTATTATTTTATTTATAGAAGAGTTAAAATTGTTAAATTCAAAGTTTAATAACTAAACCATTTTTAGAATAGGGATACACACAAGATAAATTCAACTATAAATATTCATTAGAAATATAAAAGTTTTTTCTACATAATATCATTTTATTTATAATTTTTAGACATTATATAATTAAATTTATTTATGAAAAAATGACGATGCAGTAAGTACCTTATTAATGACTGACTAAAATAATAGATAATATAAATATCCAAATAAATGTAAATTGAGACTTTTGATTAATTACACTAATTTTCTAGGTCAATATGACTTTTTATGATGGATTTAATTTATTTTTTTCTAAGTAAAAACGTTTTTTTGACATTCACAAAATCCAAATACTAAATAGTTTCAAAATTGACATAAATGAGTTTTTAAAACAAATACAATATTAATAATTGATATAATATTCATAAAAATATAAGGTTTAGAAAAAAGTACTTAGATAAGGTTAGATATGTTAATAATAAACCACTGCGGTTCTCTTGGATTTCTATAGTATGTTTATTAACCACTTATTATAATAATACAAGAATACATTGTAAAAGTTAAAATACTTAACTAAGAGTTAAATATAAACGATATGATTAATATTGTGACCTAAACATCCATAGAGAAATTGATGACCTCAATATAAGATAAGGTTAGATATGTTAATAATAAAACCTATTTGGGATATTGAAAATTATGGGAGAAGAACCGTATGTATGTTTTAAACGTTATGTTTGTTTCTCAAAAGTATGGTTC
Source organism: Viscum album (assembly GCA_963277665.1). Classification (NCBI taxonomy): domain Eukaryota; kingdom Viridiplantae; phylum Streptophyta; class Magnoliopsida; order Santalales; family Viscaceae; genus Viscum; species Viscum album. Next base: position 695,411,655 of record OY728164.1, read on the forward strand.
ATCAACTTTACTTTTGTGAACAACCTTACGTTTCATCGAAAGTATGGATCATGTACCATATGTTTGGAAGAATATAATTGTATGGATCATTTATCATTCATTTAAATTTTGAAAAGAAAAGTATGGATGATCAAGCTTATATTTGTATTCAACCATACGTTTGAAGGATGCGTCATATCATTACATTTGGGATCTACCTTATGTTCAAAAGGATAAATTTAAAAGTATCTTTTCATGCCAAATTTCAAGGTGGGTTACGACTGCTCTACTAATTCAGATGTTTGAATATTGCAAGTCAGAAGGCAATTTTTTTGGATCTAAATTTTCATAATAAGTGATCGTCGTTATTATATATATTTTAAATATATAGATTTGATATATATAGAGATTCTATATAAAAGAACAGCTGAAAAACAACGACAAATATAACGGATAAAAATAGAGACTATCAAGTTCTTCAGATCTGTTGATTACAAAGAGTGACAATTCTCTATTTATTGAAGAAGAAGAAACAAAATAGAAGATTCACTAATTAGACATTAAAGATATATTGTGAATCTACTACTGATGTTGCGAGTTATATTTCTATAAATATTGTGACCAGATTGACTCAGAATGACTCTTACATGACGTTCATTATTTCTTAAGACAATGATCTATCTAGTATTAGTTGCATTCTGTTGCAATTGTGAAGAACAACAAGAAATTGTTTTTAAAAAATCTGATTTTTTATCTTGCGTGACTAGCTTCTCATACTAAGCAGTGTAGGTTCTACGATTGAACCAGAAGGCTCTGTTTTTCCTTAGATTGTAAAGGTGTCATCTTCCTATACTCAGTTGTTGAATGTTCTGTTGATAAGAGGACCAGATAGTGAAAATCACCAATCTCGTGGATTAAAGCGTTGGTGGAGTGGGCTAGGGGCCTTCTGTTCAACGAACCACAATACATCATGGGTCTCTGCTATTTAAATTTCCGATGCATAAGTACATCTGAATAAAGATAAAGGTCAGAACATGATCTTGCGATGAATTTGTAAAAGATACAATTCACCCCCCTCTTGTGTATATTTGGTATAACCCGATCCAACAATTGGTATCAAAGGAAGAGCTTCTTGAAAAAGCCTTAACAAGATGAAAGTCATTATACATAGATCATGATGACTGATACATGAGAGGTAATGTATATGGTAAGAGAACCATACTTAAATGAAGAAAATTATGGATGTTGTAAGTTGTGAATGATAATTTATCTAAAAAACCTTCGATACATAGTATATTATAATATTCTTACTCCATATGAAATACCTGAAAAACCTGAGACATGGAATATAGCAACTGAAGTAGAATATGAAATGAAATTAAAGGAAATGAATGAAATTATATGTGGCCTAGGACCTGATGAATTCAACAGAGTATCTCAATGCCCAATAACATATGAGTTGTGGAAGACTATTGTTGTTGCTTATGAAGGAACTAATAATGTCAGACAAATGAGATATGCTACTACTAAGCTAAAATTTGATACATTTAGAATGTTTGAAGGTGAAAGAATTACTCAAATTAATGTAATATTGACAGAAATTGTCAACAATATAAATGCTTTGAGAGACCCGATCAAACAAACTAATCAAGCTTTGAAAGTACTGAGAGTAATACCTACTAAATGGAATGGAATCTCTGCTGCAATCAGACAATCAACACCTGTCAAAGACTAAACCATGAGAGTGATGATTGGAACACTTACGATGTATGAAACCGAAATGAAAGATGAAGCAACTAAGAATAATGTTATGATCAAGAGAGAAGACACCACCTTAAAAGTTTCGTCTCAAGGTAAAATAAAAAAATCTAAAGAAAAAATAAGTATCAGTGAAATCAAAAAGATGTGATTCATCAAATTATGATGTAGAACCAGATCAACAAGCCACATAGATTAGTAAATTATATAGAAAAAACAAAGGTTTCAAACAAATATTCAAAAACGATGAAAAGAAATTTAGATGTTAGAAGTGCAAGAAAATGGGGCACATCAGACCAGACTGTCCTCAGTTAATGGAAGACAAGAAGAAGAAGTTCTTAAAAAAGAATTATTATGAGGAAAAAAATAAAGAATTATAAGCTACATGGAGTGTTTCTAAAGACTCCAGTTGCCCTTCAGAATCAGACACATAAAAGGATGATGTGAACCTGAATGCTAATATGTTCTTCATGGCAGAAATAGATGAGGTACAATCATTCTATTCTTGTGATTATAATGAAGACTCTAGCTCTGAAACAAGATATTCTAATAAAAACCTATTAGCCTACTGCAACATTCTTGAAAAAAATATGATTCTATTTTTAAGAAACATAAGTATTTTAAGAAAATTTACAAGGCTGTTTCAGATTAATGAGATACAATACTAAAACAAATTAAGGAGTTAACTGATAATTATAATTCAATTAACACTAACTATATAGATTATGAATATAAGGTAAAAACTCTGAAAAATGAAGTAGAAAAATATTAAATTAAATCAATTATATTTTTAAAAGGAGAAATACCCTAAATGAGGTTTTGGGAAATAATGTGATTATAACGGGAAGATATGGAATGCACAGTAATGATGAAAAGCCTAAATTGTACAAAAATTACTTTTTGAGAAGTACTAGAAAGGTAATTTGTAACTATTGTAGTGAAAAAATGTCATCTGTCTAAGAATTGATACATAAGGAAACCCAAAATAAGTGGAATAAAGAAAGCCTTTGTCTCTAACAATATATCTGATTCGATTGTTTTTAGAAAAAAAAAAAGCAAGTCTGGATTCCCAAATCTTTGTTGGCTAACATAGCTGGACCAAATAGAATATGTGTACTAAAATAATCTGTTTAAATGCCTCTTGAGGAATCCGATCAATGAAGCAAAAAGGTCATATGGTGTATGGACAATGGATGCTCTAGGAAAAAGAGTGGAAACTCCTCAAATTTCAGAACACTAACTCAAAAATATTTTGGACTAATCACTTTTGGTGACAATTCCAAAGGCATGATAATTGGAATTGGAATAGTTGGAGAGCCATATGCGGTCTCAATCAATAAAGTACTTTAGGTACAAGGATTGAAACACCATCTGATAAGTATCTCTATACTCTGTGATGTTTGGTATGCTGTTGATTTCTCTAATAATTGTTGTTCTATTTTAAAAAATTAACTGCTTAAATTTACATCACCTAGAACTGATAATTTGTATTCCATGGACCTAAATTCCTTTTGTAAACAACCAGTAAAATGTTTAACTACTAAGAAAAATGAATCTTGGATCTCTTATAGAAGACTTGGAAATTTTAATATATATGATTTAAATAATTTATCTATGAAACAATTAGATTCTAATATTCCTAGTCTCATGTTTCAAAGCGATAGATTCTGTTATACATGTCAACTTGGCAAGAAGCACAAATCATCCTTCAAATCTGTTTCAAAATTTTCTACTTATATATGTCTAGAACTTTTCCATATGAATTTTTTTGGACCTTCAAGAGTAGAAATATTGGTTTTTAAATTGTATTTATATGTTTTGGTTGATGACTATCGTAGATTTACATTTATTTTCCTTTTAAAATTTAAAAATGATGCTTTTACATTATTTGAACATTTTTCTATAGCTGTTCAAAATGAAAACGGTTTTAAAATAATTTCATTAAGAAGTGGTCATGGTGGAGAATTTGAGAATCTAGATTTCAATTCCTTTTACTCATATATGGTTATTAAACACACCTTCCCTGAACCAAGAACACCTCAACAAAATAGAATTGTTGAAAGAAGAAATAAAACTATTAAAGAAATGTCTAGCACTATGCTAAATGAATACAGTCTTACTAACTATTTGTTGGAATAAGATGTAAGTAAAACCTACTATATAATGAATAGAGTTTTAATTAGACCAAATTTGAAAAAGAAATCCTATGAACTCTAGAATAAAAAAGAACATAAAGTAAATGAGTTCAATGTTTTTGGATGCAAGGTTTACACCATAAACACCCAGAACAATCTTGGTCTGTTTGATCCAACATCTGATGAAGGCATCTTCTTAGGATATTCTGCTACTTCCAAAGATTAAAGTGTTTTTAATTAAAAGTCATAGATTGTTGAAGAATCAATTTATGTGAAATTTGATGAATCTGATCCCTTTGAGAAAAGGCATATCAAATTGATGAATTTGACTCTAATGATAACATGAGACTTGAGAACCTGAAAGATGGTTTTGAAAAAGATATAAATAAAATTTCAGTCTAGTCCAGAATAACATGACACAGAAGAACCTATAAGTGTACTACCTAGACAGTCAAGGACACTAAAAGATAATCCTTTAGAAACGATAATTGGAGACTTAGAAATAAGAATAAAAAATAGAAGGAACATAGTATATCATGTGGAGTTTTCTGGTTTTCAATCCTAATTAGAACCCAAGCCTATAGAAGAAACTTTAGATGATGAATGTTGGATGATAGAAATTAAAGAAGAACAAAAGCAGTTCAAAAGAAATGAAGTCTAGAAATTAGTTGAAATACCCCAGAATTATCGAGTCAGCGGAATGAAATGGGTCTTTAGAAATAAACAAGATGATCAAGGAATAATAACTCGAAATAAAACAAGACTAGTAGCTAAATAATATAATCATGAAGAAGGAATAGATTATGATGAGACCTTTGCACCTATAGTGAGATTAAATGTCCTTAGAAACCTTTTAGAGTATGCATCTCATATGAACTTTAAATTTTTTCAGATCGATGTTTTGTTTGCCTTTTTATATGGATATTTAATGGACGAAGATTATGTTGATCCACCTCCTTGTTTTAAAAAATCACCAAAACCCAATTTTGTTTTTAAACTTACTAAATCTCTTTATGGCCTTAAGAAAGAACCTACAGCTTGGTATGAAAGATTGAACTCTTTTCTTTTGAAAAATGATTTTTCTCTTTGCATGGGATATCCAACAATATTGAAGAAAAAAATAAATTCTAATATTTTATTGGTTCAAATTTATGTTGATGATGTAATTTTTGGGTCAATAAATAAATCTCATTGCCATGAGTTTTGAAATTATAATGAAAAAATAATTTCAAATGATTGTGATGAGAGAATTAAATTTCTTTTTAGGACTACAAATTTTTCAAAAAGATTTTGAAAATGTTTCAAATCAAAGAAAATATATTACTGATTTACTAAAAAAATTTGATTTGAAAATAGCAAGACATATTTAAGTCTTAGGTGTACTAATATAAAACATGATTTGGATAAAACATGAAAATTAGTTGACAAAAAGTTATATAGAGATATGATTGGTAATTTATTATATCTTACTACTAGAAGACCAGATATAATGTATTCATTATGTCTTTGGGAAAGATTTCAATCAAAACCTAAATAATCCCATTTAAGTACTGTAAATAGAATTTTTAGATATTTAAAAGGAACTGTTTTTCAATCTCTTCATCATCCCAAAACGTCTGATTTTAATTTAATTTTATATTAAGATTCAGACTTTGGAATTTATAGATTATATAGAAAAAGAACCTTAGAAACTTGTCACATTTTAATAAAATCCTCATTGTCATGGTCAAGTAAGAAACAACACTCAGTTTCCCTGTCAACAGCCGAGGAAAAATATGTATCTACTAGGAGTTGTTGGGAACATATTTTGTGGATAAAAAACAAACATATGGGTTTTGGACTATGTTTTAATAGTATGCCTATTTTATGTGATAATACTAGTGCTCTAAATATTTCAAAAAATCTTATTAATCATTCTAGGACTAAGCATATGGATATCATATACTATTTTCTATTAGACCATGTTCTTAAAAAGGAAATATTTTTAGCTATTTTAAGTATTGAAATTCAATTAGCTGATATTTTTACAATACCACGAACCACTATTGGGTTTGATTTTATTAAGGGAGAGCTTGGTTTATTTAATTTTTAATAAATAATTATGTTATTCAAATGATTATGCTATTTATATTTATACTGATTAAAATAGCTTAGTTAATGGTTTTTCAAATAGAATATTTTATTTTATTAGATCTATTTTTAAATTGGTTAATTTTTTTGAAAATTTATATAATGATTATTGATGACACGAGAATCAGAGCTCTCATAAACCTATTGAATTCTAAATTGTTTTATTTTTACAAAAAAAACTTTTTGAACCCATGAAGCATTACCACTCATTATCAATCCAAACCTGAACCTCCAAAACCCTAATACTTTTTCAAACCTCCAAATATTCACAACAAAAATGGCCAAGACCAAGAGAACCAATGAAGCTGAGACCAGCACTGCCAAGAGGCAGTGCTTGGTAGGAAGGAAAATTTTAAAAGGAAAGGCCTTAGATATTAAATGGTTATATATGACGAACCTATTGCTGAAGCAAGCTCATTATTTTGAAATCCTTGAATAGAAATTTAATGCTGATCATAGAAAGTTTATATATGAGTGATAACTTCATTATTTCTTTACGTTAGTACAGTTTTGTCTTGGAACTGATGAGGATTCGATTGTTTCTAAGATTGAGGATTGAGATTTTTCAATCTGATCTGTAGAAATAGCTCAAATTCTTAACTGCCCTCATGATAGAGTTTTCCATTTTTGTTTAAAGAATATAGGTGATTCTGTGCATAAATCAGAAGATATTATATACTTTTTGGTTGGAACTGCATCTATAAAGAAAATGTTTGTGACGGATTTGGAACTGAATCTAAAAATTATGATTATGTTTGTGTAAACTGTTATTACACCTAGAATGACTGATATGGAAAAGATACTTTACCCAGTTATTTACATAATTCTTTTGTTGCTGAATGATATCAAATTTAACATTCCAAGATACATGGTAAGGTATCTAAATTACTGTTACCAACCAGAGGAAAGGATGAACTATTATCATTTTGGATGTTTCTTCCCAAAAATACCGTTTAAGATGGATACGATAAGATTAGTGGATGCTCGAGTGAAATTCCACCACAATAATATCTTCAATGCCGGTACATTGCAAAAATTTGGATTTTTCTGGATCCCTATTAAAGGAAAGATACTACTAGTTGGAGCTTAAGAGGATGACGAAAGTGCTCAGGCCCAACCAGAAAAATCAAAGGAAGGACAAGATGAATCAAGAATCAGTATTGTATCAAGAAAACATAGGTTTGAGGATATGGAAGTATCTGAATAAAGAAGTTAGGTAGGACTTTGGTTCAAAAAGGACCAGAGATCCTGATCCTCTTAAATAGCATGTTGTAACTTCACGTGTTTTAACATCTAGTGTGTTAGGCGGAGAAAGAAAGGAAGTGATGGCAAGAGGGGGGGGGGGTGAATTGCCTTTTAAAAATTAATTAACAAATTAAAATCAAAGTGAAAGTGCAGCGGAAATAAAGTAGGCAAGACACAAAATTGATAACGGAGTTCGGCCTAAAACCCGGCCTACGTCTCCGCTCCCAACTCAACCGTTGAGAGATTTACTACCGTTTGCTTTTTAATGGTTTTAGCAAGAAACCCACTAGACTTTAAGGTTAGTCTAGAACCTATTACAGCTTGCTTTTAAATGGTTTAGCAAGAACCCAATTGCTTTCAATGGTTGAGCAATAACCCACTAGCCTTCTTACAGGTGAAGGCTAGCTCACCTTTGATTCAAGCCTTTTGAAAGGTAAGGCTTGACTAACCTCTTCACACCTTAAAGGTGATGTGAAAACCCAAAAGAATGGAGGATGAGAGAAGTGGGAGTTTGTAGGCACAAACTCAACTTGATGCTCAAAATAAATAAAACAATGAAAAACCGTAATTGGAGAAGCCTTGGGCGCCAATGGATTGTTGGAGTTGAAGACGTGCACTCCCAAGCTTCTATGGTGGTGCTCCTTGGATGTGGAATTGAGTTGGAGCAAGATGGAGATCCTTGGAGGAAGTCCGCCGGAGGTTCGCCAAATGATCAAAAATGTGTCCGTTGGCTTCACAATAGTTCCGACAATGTTCTGGGGCTTCAAGGTCCTTTATTTATAGAGGGGGAACCCTCATATGGCCGTTGGAGGCCTTTGGAGCCGTTGGAGAGGCTTTCGGAGCCGTTGGAGGCCAAGTGGACAGGCTGGTCAAAAGCCCAACGGCTAGTTTGACTGGCTCCACCGGCTGACCGGTGCTTGGCCACCGGTTGGCCGGTGTGTGCAAAATGGAGATGGCTTCAGGCTCAGGTGCCACCGGCTGGCCGGTGCTGAGGCCACCGGTTGGCCAGTGCTGAGGCAGTAGCTTCCACTGTTTGGGATGGGTGCCACCGGCTGGCCGTTGGTGTGACACCGGTTGGCCGGTGGTCTGGACAGAAGGATGCCTTCTGTCCAGGCTCCATCGGCTGGCCGGTGGTCATCCATCGGTTGGCCGGTGGACTGAAATTCAGTCCACTTTTGGCTTCTTCTTGGCCTAAGTCCTTGGCAACCTTTTTCCTATCAACACAAACACTTAAAACAAGATTAGATAAAGAGGAGAGTGATTGTGATCATGAAAATTAAACCTCGAGGGGTATGAGAGGTACAACAATCTCCCCCTATTTTGATGATCACAATCGCCAAAATAAACAATGAAAAATACTGAAATGAAAGGCATTCTTTAAAGAATTATCCCCCAATCAATCAGGAATTTCTCCCCCTTTGTGATTATCAAAATAGCACGGGGCATAAAACTTGATTGAGGGAAAAGTTTGAAAAACAAGATAGAGATTTTAAATCAATTGAAATTTTTGAAAATTGAATTTGAAAGTTTTGAAATGAAAGATTGAATAACAGTTTGAATTGAAAGTTTTAAAATGAAAAATTGAATAACAGTTTGAATTGAAAGTTTTAAAATGAAAAATTGAAAGTTTGAAATGAAAAAATTGAATAACAATTTAGAATTAAAAATTTTGAAAATAAAGCAAAAGGCTTAAAAGACCCTAACTCCCCCTAAATAAAAACAACAAATCATTGGGGAGAGGTTTTTGAAACCGAAACAAATTTTGGTCCGGTGAGACTCGCTAAAAGGGATTTTTCAATCCAAACTTGTCTAGTGGCGGGTCTTCTACTATAAAATTCATCATTAAAGAAAATGGTTTTGGGCCTACCGTACCGGGCGTTTTTGCAATTGCACTCATAAATTAAGTGCCCGGGTTTTTTACAATAATTGCAAAATTTAAATTGTGAGCTCCCCCTTACAAAAATAGTTTGAGCATGGGAAGAGGAAGCTTGCTTGGAATAGCCAAGCCCTTCGGAGGTTCTAGAAATGCGTTGGGAACCAAGGAGGTTGGTCAAATTTTGTTCCCCTTGGGTAAATTTGGCAAGAGATTCCCTTATATCTCTGATGGTTGATTCCATGGAATCAACATCGGGAAGGTTTTGGATTTTAAGGGTCAACTCTTCCTTCTCTTTGAGAAGTTGTTCTTTTTCGGAAGAGAGTTTTTTGAAATTCTTTTTTAAAGAAACGAATTTGGAAGAGAGCTCGTGAAAGCCTTCCTCCAACTGATCTCTAGCATGTTGGAGATCCTCATATGATAAATGATTGAAAGAATTTGAATTTGAAGAACAAGAGGAGGAGGAGTCGGAAGATGTTACCTCATGGAATGCCATTAGGCATTTGTTACCGTTGTCACTCAAGGAGGAGGAGGAGGATGAGGACGTGGAGCTATCACTCCATGTGGCCTTGAATGCCTTCTTCTCCTTTTGCTTGGCCTCTTTCTTGTTGAGTGGGCAATCAGGCTTGTAATGGCCTTTCTCGCCACACCCGTAACATTTTACCTTGGGCTCGGATTTTTCTTTGGGTTGAGCCTTGCGGGATTTCTTCTTTTTGTGCTTCTTCATGAACTTGTGGATTTTGCGGGCAAGATTCTCCATTTCGGAATCGCCGCTTGAAGAGGAAGACGATGAGGAGGAGGAGCTATAATTTTCTTGAACTTTGAAGGCGATGTTCTTTGGAATTTTGATAGGTTTGCCTTCCTTTTCAGCTTGCCTCCTCATGGTGATCTCATAAGTCATGAGGGATCCGATGAGTTCTTCGACCGGCATATTCTTGATGTCTTTTGCTTCTTGGATTGTCGTGACTTTTGGAGCCCATGAGCTTGGTAGGATCCATAGGATCTTCTTGACCATTGTTTCTGCAGAAATATTATTTCCAAGAGATTTTCTTCCATTGCAAACGTCAGTAAAACGAGTAAACATATCAGAAATGTTTTCATGTGGGTGCATGGAAAAAGACTCAAAATCTTGACGGTACATATCTAATCGAGTATCCTTGACTTTGTTGGTCCCCTAATGGGTAACCTCCAAAAGTTTCCAGATTTCATGAGATGAGGTGCATGTGGAAACTCGATTAAATTCATTACGATCAAGGCCGCAATGAAGAGCGTTCATGGCTTTGCCATCAAGCTCGAAATTTTTAATGTTGGCTTGAGTCCATTTGGATTCATCGGGAGAGGAGAGAGAATAACCATGCATGACAATTTTAAAAATGGGATAACCTATGCTTCTAAGAAAAGCGGTCATGCAGGTTTTCCAATAAGTATAGTCGGTTCCATCAAAAAATGGAGCACGACCCAATGAAAAGCCTTCGGGGGCGAAAGAGGTTGAGGCCATCACAATGGATCTTAAATTTGAAACTGGTTAAGGTATTACTCAAACCTCCCTCTGATACCAATTGTTAGGCGGAAAAAGAAAGGAAGTGATGGCAAGAGGGGGGGTGAATTGCCTTTTAAAAATTAATTAACAAATTAAAATCAAAGTGAAAGTGCAGCGGAAATAAAGTAGGCAAGACACAAAATTGATAACGGAGTTCGGCCTAAAAACCGGCCTACGTCTCCGCTCCCAACTCAACCGTTGAGAGATTTACTACCGCTTGCTTTTTAATGGTTTTAGCAAGAAACCCACTAGACTTTAAGGTTAGTCTAGAATCTATTACAGCTTGCTTTTAAATGGTTTATCAAGAACCCAATTGCTTTCAATGGTTGAGCAATAACCCACTAGCCTTCTTAAAGGTGAAGGCTAGCTCACCTTTGATTCAAGCCTTTTGAAAGGTAAGGCTTGACTAACCTCTTCACACCTTAAAGGTGATGTGAAAACCCAAAAGAATGGAGGATGAGAGAAGTGGGAGTTTGTAGGCACAAACTCAACTTGATGCTCAAGATAAATAAAACAATGAAAAACCGTAATTGGAGAAGCCTTGGGCGCCAATGGATTGTTGGAGTTGAAGACGTGCACTCCAAAGCTTCTATGGTGGTGCTCCTTGGATGTGGAATTGAGTTGGAGCAAGATGGAGATCCTTGGAGGAAGTCCGCAGGAGGTTCGCCAAATGATCAAAAATGTGTCCGTTGGCTTCACAATAGTTCCGACAATGTTCCGGGGCTTCAAGGTCCTTTATTTATAGAGGGGGAACCCTCATATGACCGTTGGAGGCCTTTGGAGCCGTTGAAGAGGCTTTCGGAGCCGTTGGAGGCCAAGTGGACAGGCTGGTCAAAAGCCCAACGGCTAGTTTGACTGGCTCCACCGGCTGACCGGTGATTGGCCACCGGTTGGCCGGTGTGTGCAAAATGGAGATGCCTTCGGGCTCAGGTGCCACCGGCTGGCCGGTGCTGAGGCCACCGGTTGGACGGTGCTGAGGCAGTAGCTTCCACTGTTTGGGCTGGGTGCCACCGGCTGGCCGCTGGTGTGACACCAGTTGGCCGGTGGTCTGGACAGAAGGATGCCTTCTGTCCAGGCTCCATCGGCTGGCCGGTGGTCATCCATCGGTTGGCCGGTGGACTGAAATTCAGTCCACTTTTGGCTTCTTCTTGGCCTAAGTCCTTGGCAACCTTTTGCCTATCAACACAAACACTTAAAACAAGATTAGATAAAGAGGAGAGTGATTGTGATCATGAAAATTAAACCTCGAGGGGTACGAGAGGTACAACATAGTGATCTCTTAAGCTATACGTTTTTGAGAGAAACTACAGTTGAAGAAATACTACAGGGAGTAGTGGCTATAGATAAGATGACTTCTATCATATATCAAAAATATTTGGCTTAGAAAATGACAGATCAAGAATCTCAAACAAAAATTATAACTGAGAAAGTGCCTAGTGAAGGAGAAGCAGTGTCTTGAACTCCAATTGATCAAGTCTATGTTGATCATGAAAATATTGTTTTGGAGAATCCAGTGATAGAGGAAGAAAATGAAGATGATTCTCATGAGGAGAAACCTCTAGCACTTGACAACCAGAAATAGAATACTTCTGAGATTCATACTGAAGTACTGAATGAGAATTTTTTTCTGGATGAGTCTGGGAATGACTCGAAGGAAAATTTGTTGAAAACCCTACTCAGGAGGAAGTTAAGGAAAAATCTGATGTAGAGTCATTACCTATATTGTTTCTATATCATGAACAATATGAGGATGAGAATCAAGGTAAGGGAACCTCTGATTTATTGAATGGGTAAGTAGAAGAGATATGTAGAAAGCTCTCATGTTTTGAGTCTAGAAAATATTGCTTTGAAGAGAGCCATAGAGAAAGAATAGTTGAATTTTCAGGCACTGAAAGCAAGTCCTTTTTCTAGATTAGAATTTGAATTGATTAAGAAGGAAATGTTAAATGAAGTTACAAAGGTGAAATTAGAGATGGTTATGAAGACATATTTATTGGAATTTATATCTTTCATGGTGCAACAATTTGCATCTATCAAACCTAGTGTGGCCAGTACATTAGGTACTTCACCTGATTTAATCAAAATATTTTAGGATATTATAGTGGTCATGGAGAATATGAATGCAATATTATGGGACCTTAAATGAAATAGTGCCCCTTTGTATGTACTGTTAGATAATCAGAAGTTTCAAGTTGACCAGTTGACCTCAAGTGAACCAAGTATTAGATTTCTACTGACTCAATTCATAGAGAAGTTGATTCTGTTTATGGAGAAGTAAGAGAGGCTTTAGGAATTTTTTAGAGTAAAAATTATCGTATATATTTATATGACCCATGAAAATAGAGATCTTATTATCAAACATGGAGATGGAATTATGAGATGGCTGAGAGAGCAGTTGATAGAAATCAAGGGAGTAGTTTAGAAGAGATTGACCCTCTCTCATACCCTTATCACACCTTGATTCATGTGTTCATCAAAATTGTTTTTGTTACCCTATTTTTATAATGAAATCTTATTTCATTCTATATATGTGTGTTTTTATTTCTTTTAGTATCTTTGTATAGATATTCCAGTCATCCAGATTCACATATTGACAAATGGTTAATAATAGAATTTACTTATGTTCAGTGATACATTAAATATATTATATTCCATATTCTATAATTATTGTTGTTATCACAAAAGTAGAAGAAATTAGGATAAAAACAACATTTTATTTTCACTATTTAACATTGTACATTAAATGTTTTAATTTTTTTGTTTATTATACTCTTTATTTCAAGAGAAATTTGGATAAATATAATCTTTTTGAAATCATATTTTTATTTTTATTTTTCTTTATTGTAATCTTTATGAAGGGGGAGAAATATTAATCATTATCTAAATTTTTTAAGGGGGAGAAATTATGTTAAATCTAATATTTTATTTATCTTTTCAATATTCAAAACAATATGTAATTAAATTTGTATGTTGATTTCATTGGTTATTTGATGGGTTTTGGGATCATCAAAAAGGAGGAGATTGTTGAGAAAGTTTGATTTTCAACAATACATGATTATTTATTAATAAGGGGGAGATTGTTGAGAATAATACTCTATTTATTTATGATGACTTTAATGCTCAGAAAATACCCTTAATTGTTTTCTAATGTTTTAGTTTAAGTATATTTTGAGGAATAAATATTTTTTATATTCTTATTTTTGGAAATGTATTCAAGTATTTTTATAGTGTAACACATTTGATAAATAGTTCTGAAATCAATTTATCATGTTCTAGAACAATAGTTCATACCCTATATGGAGAAGCGTAGCGTAAGGATGGTATGTGGTGTATACTCTAAAAGGATGTTAGAAAAGTATAGTTAATCAACCATAGGTTATCAGAAAAGTATGAAAAAGGAACCCTACATTAGGAAGGAATCCTATGTTTGAGATATTGAAATGTAAGGGAGATGAACTGTACGTAAGTTTTAAACATTACATTTGTTTCTCAAAAGTATGGTTCATCAACCTTAATTTTGTGATCTACCTTATGTTTCATCAAAATTATTGATCATGTACCTTGCATTTTGAAGCTTATTAATGTATGGATCATTTATCCATTGTTTGAATGTTGAGATGAAAAGTATGGTTGATCAAAATTAAATTTTTATTCAACCTTACATTTGAAGGATGCGTCATCAACCTTACATTTGTGATCTACCCAACATTTAGAAGATGCATGTTATACAGTTCGACCATACATTTGGCGTCAAATAATTAAAGATGGTATTATTATGCAATGGCCTATAGGTGGATTATTTGGATGATTTTAAGCCATATTAAAATCTATTTTTAAAATGTGTCATTGACTGATTAAAATTTGTTTTATCTAAGATTCAATGGATCAATTTAAAAGTATATTTTCATGCCGAATTTCAAGGGGAGTTACAACTGCTCGGTTAATTCAGATGTTTGAATATCACGAGTTAGAAGGCAAATTTTTTGGATCTAAATTTGATGAAGAAGTGCTCATCATTATAATATATATTTTAAAAATATATATGTGATATATATAGAGATTCTATATACAAGAACTTTTGATCAACAAGGATGAATATATAGGAGTAAAACAGATACTATCAAGATCTTCAGATCAGCTGATTATGAAGAGCAACAAAGCTCTGTTTATTGAAGAAAAAGAAACATGAAAGATGACTCACCTATTCAACATCAAATATCTACTGTGAATATACTACTGAAGTTGAGAATTATATTTCAATAAGTACTACGACCGGATTGACTTAGAATGACTCTTACTTGAAGATCTTTATTCTTGAATACATCGATCCATCTACTATCAGTTGCATTCTGTTGCAATTATGACGAACAATGGGAAAGTATTTTCAATGAACCGATACTTCTTTTTTATCTTCAGTGACTGGATTCTCAAACTAAGCTATGTAGGTTCTGCAATTGAATCAGAAGGCTCTGTTTTTCCTTTGATTGTAAAGGTGTCAACTGCCTGTACTCAGTTGTGGAATGGTCTGCTGATAAGAGGACCAGATAGTGAAAATAACCATGCTCATGGATTAAAGTGTTGGTGGATTGGACTAGGGGTCATCTGTTCCATCAACCACTATACATCTTGTGTCCCTGCTATTTATATTTCTACTACATTAGTCCATCTGATTAATGTTAATGGGCAAAACATGATCTCATAAAGAATTTGTAAAAGACACACTTCACCCCCTATTGTGTATTTTTGGTATAACACAATCCATCATTTGGCTCATCCAACCCCTACTCAAATATCCTCTAAACTATTGTCACTTCAATTTAGAGGCATTACATTGATCAGAAATACAACATAAGGAGCTCTTTTGATCAAATCAAAAGAACACACTTGAATAAGAGAGAATAATTTCATCACCTCTTTCAAAGTTCTTTTCTTCTTCCACTTCCTATTTCTTTTTTGTTTCCAAACCAAAATAATAAATCTAGTACCTTATAAATATTTATTTGGTTATTATAAATATTCTACTACCATATTCATTATTTTATCAATCCAATTAATGAAAAAGTCACCATATGTGTGTATGTATGACTTACCATCTCCACATCGTGGTGTAGTTTGTTATTCAGCATGTCATTATTTGGATGTGTATAATAGTGACTACAATGGATGGAAATAATAAATATAACATATTAGTGATTATATATATATATATGATATAACATCTAATTAGACACTATTTAACCATAAATAGAATGATATTGTCACTCATGCATATATACAGATTTCTGTCTCCACGAACGCGATGAGAATCATTCCCTATAGTAACCATTCAAGAATAATTTTCATTTTATGATTAAAAAAACGTTTAAGAACATAATATAATTATGGATATGAATCAAATATATCCTATCCATAACAAAAGTGACTTATGTTTCCAAACATATAAAAGAAAATGAATCAGTTAACACTCAAAACAATGATATTAATGAAATATCTTTAACAATGATATATTAGAATATCATATATGAGATCATATTTTTGTATGTGGTGCTTGTATAATTTAATAACAATGACATAACTATTATACATGAGGTTAAATACCTTCGACTAAGTAAATTTTCAAGGTAAAGGTTAATTCTACAATCACTTCATTATCTAAGGTTTTTTCTACTTAAGAATCTACTGGGACCTCTTTATCATCCACATATTTGTTTCTTAAAAATGTATTTCAAAACATTTTTGATATTTACTAGACTATGGGTTAATTTCATTTATACCCTCATTTGAATTTTTATAAAATGTTTTGAATGTAATATTTCCATCTCTTTCCAAACAAGGTACTTTATGATGTTTTGGAAATATTAAGGCAAGAATATTTTTTTAACATATACGGAAGATGCATCTATTTTCCTCCATTATAACACATTTAAAGTTTCCCCTACAAGATGATACGAATATTTTCAAAATAATTTTTTTTATTTTATAATTATGTGACTTTTAAATTATTTCAAAAAAGAAAGAGATGTTTTCTCCCAAATGGATTTGATTTCATCTATGTCAACATCCTTTGATGGATTTTACACTTCTTTGAAGTGGATTTATTATGAGAAAATCTTCCATATTGTATTGAGAGTTCTATGATATGTTTGAATTTGGATGTGTCATTTTTATAAAATTCATAGTTTATTGTTAAATTATTATCATTTGATATGCTAGTTTTAATATGAATGTGTATGTTATATTTCAACCTTTTTCATATGAGAAATGCATTAGACTTAGTAAGTGATGGGTGGAACCCACTATAGCTCCCCGATGAATCAGTAGATATTATGAGGCAAAATAGTGTCTTGGCATAAGGCCTTGAAAAAAATCTTATTTTTTGTCATGACACAAGGCCATTACTATGTGGTTATGTTGTCCGGAATTATGCATTCCATCATTATGAAATTCGATATTGATATTACATGTTATTATTCGACTAGTAGAATATCCATGTGAATAATTAAATGGAATTATTTGATTCACCATTTCCATATTATGCAGAATTTCATATTTAAAATTATTTTGTTTTAGTCTTATACAATTATTTAAATGTTTATGCTTATTTATGATAGTTTCTGTTATATTTTTATCCTTACTGATCATCTGAGATCATCCTTTTCTATGTTTTATTTTTCCCATGATGCAAAGAAGTATATTATGATAAACCTATAGGAATAGGTTAATGGATATGAACGTGTTCAAAGGGGACATAATTTTGTTGTTTTTTTCATTTCATAATGTAATGTAAAACTTTTGTATGTATCTAGTAATTCCAAGGCTACTAAAATAATCAGTCTTTCGACACTTGATCACTTGTGATCATGCCAATGTTATGTAATAATGCACTGACTCTAGTTAACTACGGTCGGGGTGTTACAAAACCAAATCATGCATCACATTTCCTATAAAAACCATGGGAGTATAATAAAACTAGTATAATCCAAAATATCCCAAATCGTCCACAAGAACATGTAACATCACACCAAGTATCACACTAGGTAAGAATGTCTAGGACACTCATACCTAAACATAGACCATTTCTCATGTATCAATAATCTAGACGTATGCATCAAGTCTATAAAGAAGAAGAATACCCTACAATGTAAACTCCCCAATATGCCTAATAACTCCATAAAATAGTATTCCTAGGGAGTAGTGGAAATCCCCGTGAGAATAACCTATTATAGTGGACATGGCCTATTACTACACCTTCCACTTAATTACCTATGGATTCTCGTGTTCTCTATTTTCGAAAACATTTCATAATATCATGATTTGAAGCCCATTTTATAAATCTATTTCACAATGATTTTAAAACTCCTTTTAATTTATCAAAACTATGGGAAACCATATTTTATCAAAAAACCATTTCCAAACCGAAAAATAAAATTAGAAAATGATTCTATTTAATTTTAAAAAATATCAAAAAATATAGTAATTTAGTTCACCAACACAGGATATAGATGGAACCACCTACCTCAAAATATGGGTTTCACATTCCCACAACAGGATCCACCACAATAATGAACCCAAAAACAAAAATAGAGGCCCAATAATCAACCTTCACATCTTAGAATTGATTCAATTAATTAGACGGGTCTATAGAGAAGTAGAAATAACACATACCTCAAGAACATTCACCTGCCATACCACAACCAACAAAGGATCGACCCTGAATTACGATCGAAAAAAGGATAAATTAAGGAATCAAGTAAAATTACACCATGGATCAAGAAACAACTAGAGAAATGAAAAGGTGATACCATGGTCAAAGGAAATAAATAATCATGAAAGATAACTTACATATAGAGATTCAATGAAACTTAACTAATGATACAACATGGAACGAATCAATTCATAATGAATATAAGTCTCTAATATTTTTTGGATATGAGCCTTAGGTTGAGGGAAATGATTTTAGTTGGAGGATGAAATATGAATCAACTGATGCAATGATCTAAAATCTAAATCCATGACATTTATGTGGAATTATATACCTTTAAACTGTTTATAATACATGGGTTCCAAATTCACTAAAAAACTCATTGATGTTTTATTAAAAACTGTTATTTTATCATTATAAGGTTTTTAACCCAAACACGGTGTGTAATCTTTCATATTGTGTACTTAATCATGAATTGATCTTTGAAAACATTACATATTGTGCACTATTTATATGGTTTGAAAATTCCTAGTAGACAATAAAATATCAAATTCTTAAAAAAAACACAAGCCAACTCGAGTGTTCACTAAAAATAGAGAGAACCCTAAAAATCCATTACATATATATACTCGGACTCCATTAATTTTAACAAACATACATCACTAGAAATTACATCATTTTTCTTAGAAAATTTTATCTATCCTCAGGAGTCCAAATATGAACCCTAATTAATGAGTAAAAAATGTAAAGAGAAAGGAATTACCTAAAAAGGGTAACATGATTTTACAAACTCCCAACATGAAGACATTCAATCACTCAAAAGTCATGTGTAAGAATGAAGTCTGGTAAAGAGGTGAAGTAACTACTCCCTCATAAAAAACTCATGTACTCAAGTATGAAATGAATATATTCGATATTTCCATAAAACTCTGACCAATGAAATCAACTTTACATTTAATACTTTCACTTGAGAGTCAACAATCTCTACTGGATAGTCCGCAACATGGAACATCAGGCTCTAACTAAATATCTTCCTAACTCAAATTATATTGGGATCGAGATTTTATTTCAAGAGTTATGATATGTGGAAAACATCATGAATTCATATCACCTGAATTGGTAATGACAACTGTTACGCAACATCACAAAGCCTCTTAGTGACCTAAAATAGTTCAAAATATCTTAGAGAAAACTTTCCCGGTTTTCCAAAACAATTATGACCTACAAATGGTGAAAAATTCAAGAAAGACCAGTCACCTACAAAAACCTTAAAAATATGATGTTATCAATCCACATAATATTTCTATTGAATTTGGGCAGCAACCAAGCACTGACATATATCATGAATCCTCATAGAATTCTCCCGATCCAAACTTATTCCTACCAAAGAAGCTTCACCCACCTCTATCCACCAATGAGGTGACTTATATGGGAAACCATATAAAGACTCTAAAGGAGAAATTCTAATTGATGAATGATAACTACTATTATAACTGAATTCAACTTGTCATGATGGCTACCCCACAATCCAACAAAATCCATTACACAATCACAGAGAATATCCACCAGGATCTGAAAAGTAAACCCCATCTGACCGTCTATCAATGGATGGTAATTTATATTAAACCTATCCTAAGTACCCATATCCTCCTAGAAAATCCTCAAGAATAATGAAGTAAAGCTAGTATCCTATCTAAAACAATGACAGAAGGAATCCCATTTAACTTCAAAATTACCTACACAAACAACTTACCCAGATCTTCAAAATTTGTGATGTCCTTGGTTAGAATGAAATGAGCTAAAATTGTTAACCAATTAACCACCAACCAAATATAATTCATCCCTCATGGAGTATATGGTTCTCCCACAACAAAATCCATGGATAAATTGTACCATTTCCAAACTATCATAGGAAGAGGATGGATCAAACCAAAGGTTTAAAATTCTCTTCCTTTATCTATTGGTAGGTGTAATAGAGTGCCACATAATTAGTAATGTCATCCTTAATACCCACCCTCCTAAAATGTCATCTCATAATATAATACATATTTATAGTTCCTAGATGAAAATTCCATGAATAATCATTATAATCAAACAAAACTGAGCTCCTCATAATTATGGGGATGAAAAACTGATCCCTATAACTTAGAACATCATCTGAAGATAGAGACATCAACCGTAAATGGTATCCCCACCATATAATCTTTCTCAAATTCTTTTGAACTCTGAATCCTATTACTTAACCACTGGAATAAACTCAGGGAGAGATTATGATTACCGACCACTAGTAAGAAACATACGAAAAAATATTGTAGAGTATCCATATAAAATTGAACAAAATGACCCATAAGGATTCATTCTTACATTGATTTATGAAAATACTTTGATGTCACTTTCATAATGAGAACATTGGTAATTAAATTCTCCTTCACTGGGGTATAGGCGATGTTAAAGTCAAACATATGAATATATTACACCCACAACCTCTCTCTATGATTCAATACATTCAGGAAGAAGATAAATCTAAAAATATTATGGTCAGAAAAGACTATGAACATCTACCCAAAAAGATAGTTCTATAAACACTTAAGTGCATTAATGACTACAACAATCTCTAAATCATGATTGGTGTAATTCTTCCCATGAATTATAACCTGAAAACGGTTGTAAGCTATCACATAATCGTCCCACAAGATTACACATCCCAAACTAATGTCATAAGCCTTATATAAACCATATACCCCTCACCAGGCTTTGGTAAGATCAAAATATGATCCTATGTTAGAAGTATATTTAACTCATCCAAAAAAGACTAAATTTATTCATCCCATTTGAATTTCACCATTTACTAGTAGGAGCAGTAAAAAGTGATCCCTACATTGTGAAATATGTGATGAACCGTCGATAGTATCCAACAAGACAAAGGAATATATGAATCTAAAATAATTTTTTTGGTTTTTCCCAGGACAAGGAAGCCTTTACCTTTTAGATTCAACTAATAATCCATGATCATAAATCTTTTTCCCCAGGAACTTTACTTCTTGAATCAAAAAAATTTATTTTTAAAGCATTACATATAAATGGAGTATCCTTAGGATTTTTATAACCAAACCCAAATGGTGCTCGTACTCACACTCAAATATCAAATAAACCAAAATATCATCCAGAAACACTACCATAGAAGTGTCAAGATACTATTAGATTATAGGATACATTAAATCTGTAAAAACATTCGGAGTTTTAGTCAGACTAAAAAAATTACTAGTTATTCAAAATAGACATACCGAATCTTGAAATAAATATTCAGTATAGCACACTCCCAAAATCTATGGTGACGATAACATGACCAAATATCAATAATTGAAAACCCATTTTCCCAATTTAACTGATCAAACACATCATCCACATGAGGAAAATGTTACTTATTCTTAATTTATTTTCTATTAAACATCTGATAGTACATGAAAAATCTAAGTTAACCATCTTCCTTCATTCAATAGAGCACAAAGAACATCCCATGGAGAAACAATTGGGTGACCAAAACTATTCTCCATCTGATCATCCAATTGAATCTTTATCTACACCAACTCTACTCGTTCCATATGATAGAAAGGTATTAAAATCAACTACATACCTAGAATATGTTCAATTAGAAACTCTACCTCCCTCTCTTAAGGAATATCATAAAAATAAGCTAGGAAAATGTAAAGAAAATTCAAAACAGTATCAGGATAATCATCGATAGAAGAAATGTCATTAGGATCAACTGTTATAGAAAACAACAAACTTCTGAGCTCTATGAGGGAAGGTCCAACATGACCATACCTCAAATCCCACTGTACATGAAACACCCTCATCATCCTATCATCCATAATAAATGAGAAATAATGATTATAGAAATAAACCCTAGCTTGATAAGAAATAATAAAATACATCCCGATGATGATGTTAAATAGATACATATCATGTATGACAAAATCCTAGACTATCTATGCATTAGATATCTATAGTGCACAAGAATAATACTAAAAAACATACTTCTTTCTATTTCCAAGCGGATTCACTAATTCCATAACAATAGTCATGAGATTATTTGGAAGGTTATTCATATATAAAATGATATATATATATGTATATATAAATGAGTTTAAGGTTCCATTATCAAATTATGAAATTACTACGAAAGATGCAATAAATATGGTACCTCTCACTATCATCGTACATCCATCTACCTACACCAGAAAATCATCAACTACGTGGAATTTCTTCACTCCTGAGGCATGTGGCTATATTATTTTAGTCTTTTAATCATCTGACTACATCATAGTGGCCTTTATAGCCAATGATCCCGATCCATATCATCCTGTAGACATAGCCTAACAATAACACTATAGACAACCATAAAATTCAAAATCATTGCACATATTTGATGTTGAGGGGGATGAAAACTGATATTTTTCAACCTTACAAAAATGATATCAGTTATAGGAACACTAATAGCTTTTATTAGAGTTTCCAAAGAGGCATGCTACTATGAACCACCTCTAACACACCTTTAATGACCATTCTGCTTCCTATTTATTCCTTATCATGCAATTGAAGCCTCCATTTTGTGGAAGATAAGGGGTTTAATATCAAAAATTACCTACCATATTCATATCTAGAACCATATTACTATCCAATGTATCTGTATATGTTGAAATATTCAATATAAAACCTCAAATCGGATATATAGTCACAAAACCTATAAGTGTTTTTTAGATTTTTGCTGGTTATTCTTTACAACCTTTGCTGAAAAATGAATCATCTAAGAAAATCAATTGGTATAAGCCATGACCAAACGCTCTACCAACTGCAAAGAGAGGAACTCCAAATACATCTCCATAATCAGTGACTCTGGAAAAAACTACTATAAGAAGAGAGTCTTGAAAACATTCCAGTTCAATCCCATGCACTTATCCACCATTACCATGGAATTCCACCTTCACTTTTGAGCACACAAAATTTTAAATATCTATCCCCTAACCATGAAACTCTTAGGTGTGTCGAGTAAGCATAAAATAAGATCAATATGTTTAAGACAATCTTGTGACTCTTTTGGTCCATTTTTACCATTCAAGGATGGAGGTTTCCCATGCAAGAACTGTCGTGATCAATATCTACTCCTATAACATCTAGTCGTATCTCAATGACATTGTTATGGGAATAGGGTATATTTTAATCTATGGCACAAACTTCTCCCATATTATCCTTGAAAATGTTCTACTCCATGGAAGGATTCCCTTAAATAGAATAAACTGCACCCTTATAAAAAACTCATAGGACAATTATTGGAGTCATACTACTACACACTAAAACAAAAAAAGTATTTAATAATAGAATAATTTCATCTGAAGCAAGAAAACCATAAGAAAATAGTAATATTAAGGTCAAAAACTAAAAAATAGTAGACAAAAATCCCATTAACCCGTGGTAAATTGAGTCTCATTATAGAGAGATCTGCATGGGTACTCACCCCATCCTACCTCTCATGTTATAATAATCCTATCTCTCATCAACCAAACATCCCAAGACAAGCACTCTTGAGGATAGACTAGCCTTTGCTACCAAAATGTGATGCACTTGACCAGAATTCCATCTCAAAATGGTACCAAGCCCAAATATCCACCTACATGAAGGGAGTTCATGACCCCAATGGGTTGGCATCTAGCAACCAGGCATAAATATAAAATATAGAGAATGCTTTCACCAATCCTAAAGAAGATAACATGACATATATAGACATGTATAGAAACAAAATATGGGAGAAAACATGAATATATATATATAAGTCATATTTGAAAGAGAACAATGGAAACAATGCAATTAAAATGGTAGAAAAATAATCTCAAAGATACAATTCCCTATAAAAAGAATGACAATGAAAAGAATCTACTCAAATAGTTTCCTGGTGATATAATAAGAAAAATCCAACCATCTAGCTACCCAAAACCCATTGACTGAAAAACCTTATCACCCCACTATAGCTCATTTTCTATCCCTGTATCAAAAGATATAACAAAGTCTATACACAATCAAAGGGGTACGCAAGGTTTAAGCTAACAATCTTAGTAAGGTCTCACTTGGTTGTTTTGCATCAATTCGCTAAACAGTATTCCATGCATGCTTATTTTTAAATAAACCAATGCATGACATATAGTTTAGTTGTTTAATATCAAATTCATGGTAAAATAAATTAATTTATCTTTTTTTTTCAGATTTCTAAAAAAGTAGGTAATTGGTTTCAAATAAATTAATGTATATATATCAATGTGGATATATCAAATCAAACAAAATCATGTGTCATATATCATATCAATACCCTGGTCGTACAATCAAAATATTACAAGAAAAAGATATCCCAAATCATTTAAAATCATTGGTAACATCACGATAAGGATCACACTAGGTTATGATATCTTGGAAACTCGTACCTAAACATAGAAAAATGCATGTCCATCAAGCCACCAGACATATGAATATAGAAAGTGAGAAGAGGAACACAATATAAAGTGAAACCAATAACTCATCTAAGATATCTATAGAACAACATACATTGGGTACAGAAGAATTACCCATGAGAGAAACCTCGATAGTGGATGAGGCATATTACTACCCATTCCTTCTATGTACAAATGATTCCAACGTGCTCTATTTTCCAAACCATTTCATAAAAACATTATTTATTATCATTATTTTAAAATCATTTCATAAAATCATATTACAATGAATTAAATACTCTAATCTTCTATCAAAACCAGGGGAAACCCATATTATATAAAAAAACCCTTTCTAACACACACTAATCAAATAATTAAATCATTCAATTTCATTTAATAAAATAATTTATCAACTATCAGAGTAATGTAGTTTACCAAGACAATCTATAGATGGAAACACATACCTCAAAACACAGATCGCACAAACCATCAATAAAATACACTATAAGAAATAACACAAACAATATAAAAAGAGGCCTTAAAATCAATCTCTTCATTTCATAATTGATTCAATTAAATAGAAGGGTCAAAAGAGAAGTAGAAAAAACACATACCTAACAAATTCAAACGCATCACACCACAAAAAACAATGTATTAGCCCCTAGAATAGGATCACAAAAAGGATCATTAAATGAATTAGGATAAACAAAAAACTGAATAAATAGAAAAATTGCAATGCAATAATGCTATTGTGATCAAAGTTAATGAAGAAGAAGAAAGGATCTCTTTGCCAGAGAGATGAAACAGAACTTCCCTAATGATCCAACATCGAAAAAATTGATCTGGAATGAATTGATGTCTCAAAAATCCTTAGATAGGAACTTTAGGTCATGATAAGGTTTTACTTTTGAAGAATGAAATAATAATCAATTGATTTCATACCCTAAAATCTCTACCTCTAATATTTACGCAGTTTGTAATCCCATTACATGTCATGTAATCCATGGGTTCCAAATACACTGATAGAACTCGACTCCATTTTATTAAAAACTAGTATTTTAACATTTAATGGCATATATTACTTACATGACATGAAATATTTCATGCCGTGCACTCAAATAATGACCTGATCCTGGATAACATTACACATCGTGTACTCCTTACATGGTGTGTAACTTCCCAACGTATAGTGAAAATAGCAGGTTCATTAAAAAAACATCATCCCAACTTGGGTGTTCATCTAATGTGGGCAGAACACTAAAAATATATTACAACTTTATACCCAGACTCCATTAATTCAAAAGAAACACATCCCGAAAATTTTGGTTATTTTATCATAAAATTTTCTATGTCCTCAGGAGTTTAATGATGCATCCAATTAAAGATGAAAATAATAAAAGAAAAGGGAATTACCTAAAAGTGGGTAACAAGATGTTAGATTTACCATATAGAGATTTAAACAGTACAATTTCAATGGTAGTGTGTTAACTATTTTTTTAGTAAAACTATACAATGGGAAAGTGAATCTCCCACAAACCTCTAATATCCATAATGCATGCACACTATGTGTCCTCTAGTTTCTAGATAGTCCACTCTCTATGATCATCTATATATGTATTAAAAGTGGTTCTAAAATATAACTATGATTAAAAGAATTTTTAAGACCTCTCTAAGCCCTATGGGTAAATTTAGGGTCATGATCATAGATTATCA
Source organism: Viscum album (assembly GCA_963277665.1). Taxonomy (NCBI): domain Eukaryota; kingdom Viridiplantae; phylum Streptophyta; class Magnoliopsida; order Santalales; family Viscaceae; genus Viscum; species Viscum album. Next base: position 695,438,209 of record OY728164.1, read on the forward strand.
TATTCTTAACCCTATGAAGTCACATTATCTCTTCTAGATACTTCCTCGACACCAATACTAATAGGATCAACTCCTGGATTTCTAAGAAGTGATATAACCTTGTCATATGATCCATCATTACCCATATAACATCATAACCAGCCTGATATTAAGGTAAACTAGTCACTAATTCCATAGAAATGTCCTCCTACTTCAACTGGGGAATATTAAGCAGTGAAAGGAAACCACCAAGAACACAGTGCTTAGGATTCACCTTTTAGAAGACCAAACATCGAGATACAAACTCTGAAATTAACTTCATAACACTAGACTACCAATGTAACATCCCAAGTAAGTAATGAATAATAGATATTTTTATCTATGTCTATTAATGAATTATATAGTGTTTTAGAGGCTTAAAATGAGAATAAATCCAATCTTAAGCATGGAATACCCTAATATTTTTAAAAGATTGTTTTACTGCCTTTTGATGGAAAACCATTTTTAAATCATACTTTTGACAATATTATAATCAGTATTTTTCAAAATAACCTTATTCTTTAATATTGGGACATTGAAATTTATATTGTAAATTTTCTTGGTATTTTTCTGACAATGTTCATTTTTTTAATGAATAGTGAAAAATGTTGTATTTTAATTCAAAACCTCTTTTTAATCTAATTTATTTATATGACTAGATTATCTTTTGAATTGTTATTAAAGTTCAATTATAATATCTTTTTCCCATTTAATCCAATAGTGCTTTTTGTAATTAATTTCACTTTGAAATATGACTTAAACTAGTGTCAATCTTTTGATACTTATTATTTCATAAAAACACGCTATTTGCTCTGACAGCGGGAATTAATTATTAAATTAAATAATTTAAATTATATTTTTTGAAATTTCTAAAATAGTCATCATTTTTTAATTTGGAATATCAAATATAGATTAGGGTGAAGTTTTGGAATTTTTCTGAAAAACATTAATTTTTGATGAATAGTGAAACCATAAGTGGTACTTAAAAAACTGATTTTTCATTTAAATGAAATTTTACCTCCTATGTGTTTTGAATTTAAAAAATCCTACATAAATGGTTGTCATTAAGAAGTAAAATTTTGTACAATGGGATTAAAATATTTTTTTTGGTGAATAGTAACTTTTAAGTTTTTAATCGCGATTAGAGGTAATTAGTGTAATTTAAGGTAAGAATAATGTTTTAATAATATTAAATGAACATGAAACATGTCCTACCCTTATTTGATGTGTCATGGACGACCAATAAAATCCATGGGTCATCTTGGGGACCCCATGGAGCCACTTTGGTAGGAAAATGACATAAATAGCTTTTTATTTAATGTTAAAATTAAAATGTCACAAACATGAGTTGTTTTACTAAAACAAATTTTCAATGGGGTTATACAAGTCATATTTTTTTCTATAAATATTCATTAGAAATATAAAAAGATTTAATACATCATGATATTTGTTTTATAATTTTTAGACATTAAAAAATTAAATTATTTATGACATCACGATGATGCAGCGATTACCTCATTATTTAACAAATTAAATAAAATGAAAAGATAATATAAATTCTAAGATCTACACATGTCAAAAACCTATTGGATGAGTATATTTCAAACTCCTATCACCGTATCCTAGAAATATATAATTTTGGGACCTTATAAATCCGAAAAGAATTTAATGATAAAGTAACCTTTTATAACTTTCCAACAGTGCCCCTCCTCTCCTCTTATAAAAGGCCCCCACCTCTACCACCTTACCCACACTTCCAAAGCCATTGACTCGGCCAAACCCTGCCCGTTTTGTCTCTCCACATCCATATCTATCTCTTAGAATCCCCACATTGGGCAGATGTCTTCCCAAGGAAGCTTTTGAGCTCAAATCAATGAGAGTTACCTGATTTTAAGGTAATGCCTTCACTTGAGTTCTTTTGTTTTATTTTGCTTCTCCAACCCCCTAAACTCTTTTTATTCATTTCTTTTGTAACAAATAAAGTATCTTAAATATAATAGAATGTTTTTATAAGAATATTTCTAGCTACACATAAACACACCTACATCTAATGGTTACAGAACATACTGTTTCTGTGGATGGCGGATTTCTACCTCATGAAACGATGATTGTTCAACACTCATATAACACCATCAAAGGTGTCCATTAAGATGTCACTATATTTATATATGATATATAAAATGTTAATTTTTTACTTAAGCTTTTGTATTTTTTATTTATTTCATACCTTTATGGTTTCCATTATGGGTAAACACGATATCTGTATTTTAGGAAGTGCGGACTACAGCCCCCTCAAAGTGATTTGATTCAGTAATACCATATGTGGTACGTATAAAAGATAGATTTAATGATATTATATATGATATTATACTAGAATTATAATATACCTTTATATAATTATTATTTATTTCCATTAAAGTATGAGATAGAAATGAATGTAGCGTTCATGCGTACGTACGGCTTACCGTCTCCATGAACGGTGCATTTCATTTCTTATCCCCAAATGTAATGTACTATTATAAGTACATATATATAATGGATATATATGATGTATGTTACATATAAATGATGAATATAATTCTGTACTTAAAATATACATATCTCTCATTTAGTTTTAATTCCATTAATATGACATAGAAATGAATGTAACGTTCATGCGTACGTACGGCTTACCGTCTCCATGAACGGTGCATTTCATTTCTTACCTCTAAATGATTATGTAATATTATAAATGCATGTATATACTGGATATATTTGATATATATGGAATCTAAATCATGAATATCATTCTTGAGATAATGGATATTTGACTACTTGAAAAACTTGTAAATATAAGAAGTTTACTTTTGACTCAAGTACCAAATATCGACAAAATGACCGTTATTAACTTAAATGATTACATAATGTTAATAACATGGTAATAAGTGATATAAAAGGAATAATGAACTTTAAAAAGGTTCTTAAGAAATTATAAATTAAATCAAGTTTATTATTCAGGACATTAAAGAACGATCGAGTCAAGTCGGACTTGAGGTATGGGACTTTGTCTCAATCTCCTTTCATTAAGACATATTTTGTTTTATACAGAACCTTATTTTATACAGTGTATAAACCCCTTTGAATTTTAATTTTATCCAAAAGGAATATTTTTTTATACGAAGCGTTTTACTAAATGACAAAAGGTAATGTTTTTGTCGTATGTATGCAGTGATAATGACTTATCCACTGTCGTGACCATTATTTGAGTTTCAGCTTCCTCTACAAGCCATACCTTTTTTTAAAAGAAAAATAAATACCATCTTTTACTTTTCTTTTATTTTGGTTTGGAAAATGGTTTTTATAATGTTTTTATTATATCAATGTGTTGTATTGATATTTTCTGATTCAAATATGGAAATGTTATGTTTCCTTTATGCATGTTTATGTGATACGATTATGTTATGGTTCTTGGGCATTATTATGAAGACGGGTGGTTCTGTGATAAACTAACGGCGGGTGAGCCCGATATAGCTCTCCAATGCATTGGGTAACACGAAGGGGTGAAACATTAAGGTTTCTCTAGAGAGATTTAGGGAATACACTGTGATGGGTATTCCAAACGTAACTAAGAGGGTTACTCCCTATGTAAGAATGTTATGAATGCCTTAAGTTACCTTTATGTCTTATGATTTCCATGATTTATTCATGATTTGATGAGGTATATAAAGGATCTTATGTTTTATGGGTAACGTATGATTTCATTCTTATGTATATATGTACTCATGCTTTCTTTCCATATTTTTATAACCCTTACTGAGCTTTTTATGCTCATCCCATGTTTTTGAAATATTTTTGACAGGTCAAGGGAATAGTACATGATATGATGATAGTGTCAAGGATGTGTCAAGAAAGAATCGATGTTTTATTTTAAATATGTTTCCGTTGATGGGAAAAATGAATACTATCTTTTATGTAACCACTTTGTTTAAATGTGGAATGTAATGCATGTTTTATGATCTAATTCTCTAAAACTCTAAACCTGAAAAGATCCTCAATGTGTAATCTTATAATAACTCAAGATTAAATAATGTTTAAGGCTGGGGCCTTATAACAAAAAATATCCTCTTTAAGAATTTTATATCTTTTTCAAACTATTATTTAATACTATGGGATAACTATGGAAATCACACGGAACTACCTCACCCATCACTAAAGAGAAACAATTTTCCATTGTTACAACAATGATGTTGTCCAACCTCAAAAAAAACCCTATGAAGCATCTCCATAAATTTACCAATCACAAAAAACCATTATATAGGATCCACCAATTATGTATTCCTCGTTCTACTACACTAAATATGACTACACTGTCATTTGATAAAGAAAAAATTTTGCGTCTACTACTACCATATCAAGGTGCATCACAACAAACTCTTCCATCACTCTTCATGTGTCTCAAAACTCATGAATAATGCCACAAAATAAAAGTATTCTCAAGAAATATTCCACAAAATTCCCTTTACATAGAGAAAATTAACTCTCAAAATCATTTTATTGTATGAAATTTATCCCAATCACGTCCAAAAAATTAATTTGCGCTTGGAGAAGACATAGTCCATGATTTTTTAATCCATAAGGGAAAAAAATCAAAAATGAGATAGATCTACGACAGTATAATGTAAATCAATATATCATTAAGTTCTAGATTAAGGTTGGAATAGTTCCATTCATGCTATTGTAAATATCGATACACATAAGACACAATATTCCTTCTCTTTATCAATATGAAACCCAAAGAAAGATATCATGAATCATAGAAAATCTCAAACAAAATTCCCTACTCTAGTAGAAGAACAACTAGAGTAAAAACTATATTTTTCCTCAAATACTCAAAATAAACATGGAACTGGTCAGTTCATATTAACACTTTATCTTTCCAAGTCAATTTTATGATTGGAGTCATAATATAGAAGAAGTCAGGTGAAAACATCCTATAATATCCATAAAAATCATGGAAAAATCATTCCTCTGCAACATTATTGGGCGATACCCAAGAAACTACTATCTAAACCTTTGAAGTATCTATGTATAATCCATGTTGATACATTACATTCCCAAAGAAACATTCCTCGTAAGACTATAACTTGAACTTTGAAATCTTATTAACCATATAATGAAAGTGAAGAACTCCCAAAATGGCCCACATATTCTATACATTATCCCCGTATGACACTAAAAACATGAGTATTACATCGATAAAGATCACCATAATCCTATGAAAAAATCAGGGAACACTATATTCATTTACACAAGAAAACTTCCTAGAGAATTAATAACATCGAATGACATCATAACAAACTAATAATTCCCATGATGACATCTAAAAATAGTCTTCAAGATATCCCCATATTTTACTCACATATTATAATATATTGACTACAAGTCAAACATTTATACACATATATATCCTCTAACCAGTCGAATAAGTAATAAATCTATGGGAGTGACTAATAGTTTTTCATTATCACCTAACTTAAATGGGGATAATTTATGCACAACCACAAACTTTCATCTACATTCATTGAAAAAAATATCTAGAGCTCCCTAAGGTGACAAACAAGTTTAAATTAATCCTCATTTTAAAGGATCATAAACCTAAATCCATAGCTATAGAAACTTAGTAGGGGACATCCAATATGAATAAATTGATATTAGAGAAAATAATGGAGGAATTTCTATCCCAAACTCGATCTCTCATCGAGGTGGTGGGGCCACAACCACTTCAGGGAAGATATCAAGGTACTCTTCAAAAACCCTGTGAAGAAAAAACTGATGAACCTCTATAAAACCATCATCATCTCATCCATAGAGAAGATAGAGACTCAACACATCTACAACCCATATGATGATCTCACTAACTAACAAACACTTTCAGATCTCTATCATCTTCATATAATTTGACACACCAACTGAAGTAATCCATGATAGACTGTAAAAAATAAAACCAAATTATACATAGGATGATATCATCTGGTTGTATAAATAAATATTTGAACTCTCCCTAAGAGTGGTTCCACCCTACTACCAATTTATAGTCTCTGCACATATCAAAGAAACTAGATCTAACTTTAACTAGTGTCGTCAATGCTAAGGGAACTGGAGGCTTGTCCACCTCAAGCTATAAATCATATAATAATGAAGTTAAATGAAAGGACTATGTAGCTATAAAATAAAATAAGGCATAAAAAATGTAGAAAATTGGAAGATAGTACATTGTATGAAATCTAGCTCACCCATCGCATGTAATGCTAAAGAATACATTTAAGAACATCCTACTTTATTGTCTCTATAGCCTTGATGGGGACCAACTCCAAATCTATGCTATTAAATATTTCTCATAGGATAAGGGATATTCATAGGTTTTCCTCTTCCATCCCCATCCACCACTATTTCTTCATTCTCAACTCAAAATACTACAAATTATGAGCCTGAAATAAACCACCATCGATGAACTGACAGCTAAGGAAATTATATAACTCATTATTATGATAATCATGACCACTTTAATAGAAAAAAACTACTCATAGACACCGATAAGGTTTAAATAACTACTAGATATAGTGAAAAAAATGAAAAATGTTAAAAGTTATTCCACTACAGACTAAAACTTCTTCTAGCCAGACAACTATAAAATCCCAGTCACAACTCAGTTTCATGGATGGTCTTGGAGACACCAATACCATACTGACATGGTCCTAGAAAACATCATCTCAATGATAATTTCTATTTCTAGTACCTCAGTATACACCTTCATCATAAATGAGGTAACATGTCAATGGATATCTGAGTGTAAATAATCTATGAGATGCCTCTCCCTAGCCTCATTATTTGAAAAATGGTATGAATCATAATATCATAGGCTCTTTTAATAGATATTAAACTCTAAAAATCTAGAACACCCCTATCATATAGTAAGGATACCATTTTAATGAGCCACCTAAATATTCAATGATATAAACATGGCCTAAAATGGGTCCCTTAAAATTTTGAAAGATATAGTGGACTCCATGAGACCCTCGTGGAATATTATCTGCCACTATCAATATACACCATGATGTATAATCATATCTAAAGAAAAATAGTGTTCCTTCCAAGCATATATCTATATAAAATTTATCTCCTCCACCTTCATCTTATCCTCTATCTATTAATCCAAAATAGAACCCTCATACTTGTAAAAACATTAGTGCTAAAACTCTAACAGTTTCCTCTTATATGTTTCATCATTGTCAACCTCCACATTGTAGTAATCCACTAGAAAGATCCTATTGAACATCTTCTACACGAGCCAAAAAATTACATTGACCTGGTGTCATATATATAAAATAATAAAAGTAACTACTCATTAACCCAAGAAAAAAGAAAACTTTAAGGTTGAATAATTAATTAATTAATTAAATTTATCCTATTTCCTATTGTATAGCCTTCAATAATAGTGGTAGAACATCATGGTACATGATAGTTACCTAGTTCTTTACCCTAGAAGAAACATCGCATCAGTTAGCATGTTTTGTAAACTTAACGGTTATTTCATTTGATCACATAAGTCCATAAAATACTATTCCCTCATTGGCCACACTTATTTACATCATTTACTAAGAACAAACAATAATGTTTCCCCATATAATCATGCATCATAATGATTTAATAACACCAAAATTAATCTTATCACTTAAATTATACCTTTTGTAACACTCTATCATGAACCCCTCCCTCCAATGGTACCCCTCCTAGTATAGTAATGAATTGAGAGGGACAATGATACCCAAATCGCACTTCACATAAACAATGGGTTGGTGACTAATAATGAGGGTATATCATTCACACATATTAGAGGCATTACCCTATATAAGAGTATGAGATAATAATGATAAACTGCTAACAAACATCGTACATAAACAATAAGAAATTTAAATAAATGTAATTTCATGCATAAACTAAATGGAAAACATAATTTACCAAAAGTAAACCTATAAATCAACCACAAATTATGAAAAATCTCAATAGATTATTAAGAACTCTTCTAAGATAGTAACATCTATTTTAACTAGAAACCTACTCCTTATATCCTAAAAAATAGTTTATATGTCTATTGGTTGAGAATAACGTGTATACTCAGTTAGATACTCCCTGAAAAATCTCATGAAAAAATTGTGAAAGAATCATACTAAAGCTTAGGTAGTAAAAAATAAAACCCACTCATCACCTAAATAGGTAATACATGTTTTTAATTTTTTCAACGACTCTCTAAACATGTAATTCATCGTGGTAATACATTTTATATCAAAATTATATATATATATATATATATATAAAGGTGCCTTTATTAGAATTATCCACTCAATTGTTGCTCTCACACACCAATGGATATATTATGTGCTCAACCGTTCGATATATAAGTCATCCATTATGTGAATCAGTCATCATCCATACTTACCTCAATTCTGTATAGGGCCCAACATCTCATGCTGGAATCAATCCACGTATCTATCTCATCATCAACATCATCCCATTTGTAACCAAGTTTATGTAGGGAATCCACTTAAGAATATGTAAATTAATTATACCTCAAGCCATCATATCCCAAGAATGTACACACATTGGAAGCCAGATCTTTCATGGATAAATATTATTATATGCTATACGTCAATCCATTTGATTCCAAACATTAATGCATAGTAAAGCACAACAAATCAAATCCATTGTAGGAATAACCCATGTACCATAATCCATTATAATATAAAATATTTTTACACATCTACGTATAGAGGAAGAGTCTGTAAAGGGTGAATTCAATAATAACATTATCATCCTTGATATTGGAGAAAACACACCCCCAAAACATTTTGGTGTTAGTTTCCCTACTAACATGGGTTGGGTAACATATGAAATCTAAAAATTTATAATAATGTTACACACAACCACACTAATGGAAATGAATTAGCCTTATATTAATAAACATCTATCATCTCACAAGACCCCCGAATTCCACTACTAAGGTTTATATATCAAACAAGAATACAAGAAACATGTTAATTATAAATTATTTACTTAACTATTAATTAATTCATATCAATATTTTCCAAGATTGATATTTTGATATTATAATTCCAAAACTGATGGAAATATTAATTATCCTACTTATATTTTAAAGTATTTTATCATTATCTGTGAAAACCATTAATAATTGTCATTAATTTTTTATTTAAATTATAATTTCATGAATATTTCGAGTACTATGGGACTCATCCAAAGCTGTGTCTTTAAAAATGAAATTGTAGTGCCTAGAAACAAATTGTGACAAGCAGTTAAATAATGATCAAGTAAAAATCATAAATCTCTCTAGACACCGACTAAGAATCAATAATTTGTCTAGAAAGAATAAACATATCCATTATGAGGCCCAAATTGGAACTTTTCACATCCACTCGGTGTCCCACACCATTAGGCATATCATAAACTACCTCACTGTCATCAACATTAACCATCTTTATAGCTGATGGTCCCCACCCATCCATTATAAATTAGTCCAAAAAACACATCGCCATGGGCCTCTCTCCCATTACTCATCAAGGGTCCTAACCGTAATAAAGTAATCAATAAAACAATAAAGGCTATAAATCCGTATAGCACACATGCATTTTAAAATTATTTTCCGCACAGAGACGAATGAACTAAGGACATGGAATTGAGGCATTTAAGATTCCCATAATAAAGAATGAGATTTCCTAGCCACAAATATTTTTCTTAATAAAAAACCTTTTTAATTCTAATAATAAATAACTAGTTCATTATAAATAGTTTATTCTCCCAACGAAACCTAATAGAATTTGCAAACCAAAACAAAGAATAAATATACTTCAAATAATTAATTCATATAAAAATTATAATTTGAAAAGTAGAAAAAATACTCATTATGCATTCATTACTTATCATCATATGACTTTATAGTGTTATAGATTCAAGAAAATAACCATTCTATACAAATAATAAAAAAACATCCAAACATATATCACAGTATCTTAGTAAACATCATAAAAAACATAAAAACACAAAACACATGCGTTCACAATAACTAACCATTAATTTAATAATCAACATGATAAATTATTTATCTTTTACATGATATAATTATAATTTAAATTAATTAATTCAAAAATTATATAATATTATCATAAGATTACATAAAAAGGAAGATAACACAACATCATGTGATAATATATTTTTTATTTTTATTTCTATATTTAATAAATCATAACACATTATTATATGGTATGTGATTAACGTTATAATTAAATTCATTAATTAAGGACAATAACATTATTCCATATAATGTTATTAATTCCATAAAAATAATTAAACAAATTCATGCAACAACTCTTCTTCTCTTTCAAAATGTTCTAATTATTTAATTATATTTCAACATGTGATTCACTTTCTAAATTATTATATAATTTAAGACAATAACACCAATTTATACTTGTATTTAAATCATAATTAAATATCACATTCACATGAATAAATAAAAATTAAAAAACTATCATATCTTTACTAGAATTTCAACATTATTTAAGAAGGAATGAATAATTGAGAAACTACCACTACAAAAACCATTCTTCTCAAATTTATGAAATTCCATTGGGACCTACAAATGGAACCCACCATCAAGAATAGCTCAAAAAAATGACCCAAAATAGTGGAATATCACCAAAATCGATTTTCATAAAGAAGAAGAAGAGTGGAAATGAGGATGAATGGGTAAGAGGAAAGATACCTTGATCTAAGATTTTGATCAACCGATCTAATGATCGTAGACTCTAAACATACATGATGGAGGGTGATAAGAGTCATATGTCTATAAATGGATCAAATTAAGGAGTGAAAATCCATGACAAGGGAGTTGGGGCCTTCCATCTATAGATGATTCTTGAAATCTTTCATCGTGGCACGCTAAGCTCCCAAATGCCTATGGTGCCTTAGGTTAAAGTGTGATCTAGCTTTCAATGAATTTAAATCCCATCAATCATGTCCCATTTAAGCCTATGTCAATAAATTGTTATTTCCACCACATCATGGTGTAGAAACATCATCCATTTTACCATCCCCATGCAAAGTATTATAGCATGGAAAGCTCCATCATTTCCATTTCTAATAGTGAGACTCTACAAGTGAGACAACTAGAATTCCTTATCTAAAATAGATTCCCAAGAAAATTTCCCAATTTCTATTTCTCAAAAATTGAAAACCTATACTCAAATACCTTATAAAATGGAGAGAAATATTATTTTAATCGCCATTGATCAATCTAGAACCAAACAAACATCTCTACAATAAACTCTAAAATGATCCATACACAAACAGATATCCTCGCATTCAAGACTCCAATAAGTATTCAAAATATTCTATAAAACACCCACCACCATGGCGTTGTGACAGTAAAAAATTACAATAACTATTTTATAACCTTTATAAATACTTGGAACTCACTTGGGAGACCTTAAAACCTTGGAAAAACTCATATATAATATCATTAGAAATCTAGGACCATACGTAATTGGACAAATATCTTAAAGGATGAAGGTGGCCTAATAAATCCATTAGGATTGTGTATTTATTTTATAGAGTAAACCCCCATAATAATGTTACTAACTATTTTTATTTTTATTTTTATTATGTTAGTGATGTGATAGGGATATGATTATTAAGAGTGTTTCTATGGAAATTAAGACATTTGATCTATGATGTAATTTCTTTTGAAGCAATCTTAGTGATTATCCGAAACTCATCATTGAATTTGCATGGGAATTTATTATATTATAAAATTATAGTCCCAAAATATTATTAATAATAGGTAATATTAAAGGGATAGTGTAGGGTCAAACTCACCGAGATCATTGTTATGAAAGAAACCATTTGAACAAAACCTTTTAGAAGGATTCCTTGCGTTCACACATCATGTTTGGTTTTAACTAAATCTTGGTAGTCTGGATATATGAAATAAAAAAATAAGAGATTATGGTAAATTTAATTTCCCTTTACAGAAGATAATATTATATTTAACTTAGGATAGTCTTACAACTTCTGTTGTGAAGTGGTGAAAAATTCACCAATTGGTTTTAGTCAAACCAATTGGATCTACCTATGATTCAACTGTCCCTTGTTCAGGGTATTTCTAACAATCTATGTGCATTACACAAAGATTATATGTAGAAATCATCAAAAAATCATGATCATAGTCTTTCTCTACTCCATTTAGGTTAGTTTCTTTCAATTTCATATCCCATGAGAAATGTTTTCAAAAATACTATGATGAAAAATTATTAATAAACTAATTACTGTCCATATGGTTATCAATGTTCAATATATTAATTTAATAGAATTTGAAACGCCCTAATCTTGACCCCTAACCATAGATTGATTAGTTGTGCATGGAAGTGTTGATCAAAAGTGGAGAAATACTAAACAGTCTACGCATAATCATAAAACAATTGAGAAATAATAAATAAAGGATTCAAAAAATTTAAAATTAACATCAAATAATTAAAATATATTTAAATCCAATAAAAATTCTCTATTTATTAAGAAACATTGAAGTTTGGTCTAGGCATTGTGGAAGAATGGTGGGTGATGATGAAACGGACATCGAAAAGGCAAATATGATTCCCAACAACCAAACTGATGATGTAGATTAACCAATAAGGAAAAGGGTTTATTAAAATAGTCAAATGAATGATTTAATACTAATTTTGAACGAAAATAGATGAAAATTACATGATAAAATGAAATTATATGGATCTCCTATATGCACGGCCGATAGTAGAATATTAATAAGAATGAGAAGTACATGTTGTGTAAAAACTTCATGTTATGTAATTGCTTATTTATATTCTTTCCCAATATATTCACACCATTATACACATCATGCATACGAGATTATAAAATTGATTTATAATATTGGCTCTTATAGTTTACTAAGTGGATCCTAGAACCTGTCATACTGTGTGACCTCGACATGTTTTTTACTAGATTCACTTTATATAAGTTTTTTAACATGAAATTATCATGAAATATATTTCATATAAATATCGTGAAATAGCTTCTTATCATTTAATATCTTCATGGGTTCGTATGTATCCTATGGGAATGGTAGGAAAAAGGACTACACATTATATATGATTTAAATTAAATGTAAATATTATTTTTTTCATTTTTTAGAATTTCTTTCATTGAGTCCAAATTTTCCAATTTCTCTAAAAAAATCTAATCCTAATGAATTATCAAATAAATAATAAATAATATTTAATTAAATTTATCAAATATGTATAAATAAATTCATCTTAAAAAATTCCCCCAAACTTGAATAATTTCTTATCCTTAAGGAAAAAGAATCTCAACAAGAAATCAGAAAGAAAAAAAATAAATAAAAAACATGCATTATAACCAAGAAAATATAACTAATTATAAGAAAAAAAATTCCAGTAGAATCAATCCTACATAGAAAATCAGTCATGCCTCATAGTTCAATTATTTATCCATATTCATTATTCCTTTAATTACAATTTTCTACTAATTAATTAAATGTTGTACCCCTTTTTAAATTTACCTCACAATTAATTTTCTCTTGTTACTCAAGGTAAAATGTAACTGGAGTTATGATAATACCCTAAATAAATTTTCCTAGCCATAATCTTACATTAGTTCTAACATCTCCACCTCATAATAAAAAATACAAAATCAATCAGGTGGGCTTTAGAAATAGGGTTCAAATGAATCTGATGTTGAGGTAAGGTGGTAAAGGGATAAAAACCAGGCTCAATAGGAGGGTAATATCTAATTTATAATTCATGAATATCCTGAATTTTGTAATAAAGTAACTCTTATTGGATAAAATATTTATGTTCTCCACATCAAAAGGTGGGTCCATGAGTATGACAAGTAAGAATAAAAATATACCCTGTTAGTTTCTTTTTTAATTTTATTTTCTTTTTGAAAATAATTTTTAGGACTGTTCTCACATAATTCCCCTAACCACATATGATCTATCATATGATTCTTCAATCTAATAATGGTGATTATTTACAATCCTAATACATGATCCAAAAAAAATTCTATTTCATTAAATCTGTTTTTGAAGGAATAAGCTACGTGAAGAAAATAATAATTGTGATCATGGGACACATCATTTAAGTATAGTGAAAGTGTTACCATATACCTCCTTAATGATATCATCCCATTTTCATCAGTAATGAAAATTAACTCACACTTTTTTAAAGGATAATCATGAATCATACCAAGAGCAGCATATGAAGGGATAATCAGCTCGAAACAGATCCATCCTAATTATGTTTATTCATGAATAATATCAAATGAATAATAAAATATGTACATGTGGACTTCATGAAAAAATATCTCAAAAAATTTACATAATCATTTTAAAAGTTTATTTTTTCAACAATAGCCTCGATAATATCTCAATGAAATTTATGATAGGATTACACATACCAAGTATCTCTCAAAAATATGATCAAAATATAATATGATAATGTAATTATCAATTTTTCACATGAATGGTATTTAAAAAAATAACTATAAAACACTCGGGCTGTAAAATCCAGTAATAAGTCAATCAAATGATATTACAAGAATCTTGAATTTGAATTAATGTACTCAACCCATCAATCCTGATAAAAATTATAAATAGGAATAAAAATTTATTTCAACAACATATAGCCTAAATTGTTAATTTATATAGATGGGTTTAATGATATTTCATGTTTAATGCATGCGTTCAATTAAAAATTACACCTATATTAGTGAAAACCAGAAATAATCCAAGTGTATCAACAATAATTATCAAGAAAGACTCCCCACACATAAAATGAGATATTTTATTCATTGTTCGTAAAATCATTATTGGAGATACAAGAAACAATGGAAAAATGGAATGGAAATTTTAAAATGAAAGTATGGAATCAAGATCTCCCTCTAGTAAATTTAATTCCTTGGTAAACTTGTTGGATTTAGAGTGGATTTTGTGCAACCTAAAAATAAAATTAGAAAGAAAAAACCTACACTACATAAAAATTAGTTCATAGGGTTAAAACATGATGGAAGTATAAAAATATATGGTGAATATTGTTGTCAGTAAGAAAATTTTAGCTCAGTCAAATTCAGTAATGGGGTAAAATAATGTTCAGGACGACCCGAGAAAATTAACATCTAGAAAAGAAAATCCAAGATCATAAGTATATGACTCAAAATAAAGAAAACAAAAATATGTGTTTCTATCCATAAAGAACTAATAATAATGTTGAAACTCAGATGATTGGACAAGGGAATCAGTAAATGTCATATATCTTCTTAGTAGTCCGCTGCCTACTATGGGATTTGGTGGTTAGATCATCGAGTTCATGGGGAGTCTTGGAATGTTTTACCACCATAGTATCATAATGTGGATTAATCTAATTTGATAAGAAGAAAATTTTTTCTCATTGTCGTCAGATCCCTATTAATCATGTATCTTAACTGGAAGATCCTCAAGCTAGATCTTGATGCCATCTGGATGGAGAGACATCTAATAAAGGAGGAAACATAATGTCTTGACAGTTTCTTTAATCCACATAAGATATGAAGGGGAGCTAGAAATAGCTAAATTAATATAGTAATAAAATTTAAATGATCTAAAAAATAATAAATCCAAAACATTTGTCCCATTTATATTTAGATTAAATGATATATTAGTGTAAATGGAATACAACTTACACAAAAATAGGCATCTAAATATAGTAAAAAGGGGGATATAACTAGGTGGTAGACTCAAATTTATAGAGATACACATTAGATGTCCTCTTCGGAATAGTGTGTTCCTATAGCAATCCCAATTTATCAATATTAGTGATGGTGGATGGGAATGTGGGTTGATAGCTATGGAGGGTGTTGTGGTGATAGAAGCTATCATGGTTGAGTAAGGAGAAGGTGTGGTTCCAAACTATATGGTGGTTGTTTTTTAATAGCTGGATCTATAAAGGGAACCTCATATGAGGATGGAATGGATAGTCTCTTGATCCATCATGCCTAATCCTCAATACACTTCTTCTAGGTAGAAATGTCAGAGAGATAAAGTAGGAGGTAGAATAGGATGTTGTGTAGGTTGGGAATGAATAATGGGGAGAGTTCTGCAGAGGGAAGTGGTTGGATGGATGTAGAGGCTAATGGTGGAGTGGGGATGGTGATAATGGACAATGTCCTAACGTGAATACTTAGATCAAAGAACATCTAGCACTGGTTCTATAAAAGGAACTAAATATCAGGACATAAGTTGAATGTAATATGTGGAGGGGTATGTGCATAAATAGCAAGGCTAGTGGTGGTGGTGGTAGAAATAGGGGTAGACGGATTTGGTGGGGTTGGTGGGGTTGATAACATGGGTATAAGAGATGATGGAGCTGGTAGTATGGGTGCATGGTCATGGGAAGGAGAGTCCAGGTTAATTAGATGTTGGGATAGGGCCTCATCAGCATCCTCTAAAAATACTATCACTCACCATTATATTTTGTTTTCCTTTATTATTATTTTTAGCTTTTAGAGAATAATTAGGTTGTTGCTCTCTATATTGTTGTGGGAGGTGTGTGGTTGGGAAGCCTCGAATTCATTGAGATTCTTGGATATATGGGTAATGAATGAGACACTCATCAACTTAACATGAGACCTACTCACCAAGGTCCAGTAAAAATATTTGAACTGTTGATCCATGTTGATAGTTTGGCCTCCCATGGGTGATGTGAGGATGATCACTTCAATCATGTTGATTCTCTCATGAGAATATTCTATAGCTGACCAGGTATGACCGAATGCCCAATGGGGAATATGAAGAGCATCAACATATATCTTGGAGATCTTATTCATGTGTGGATCAAAGGGAATCCATGTATCTATATTGATCCTCACCCATATTTTGTAGCATTGTCCTTGTTAGGCTCAAGCTGCAGTGTTGGTAAAACTTGGGAGGTGATGAAATCGACGGATTAGTTTTCGAGGCTGATAGGAAAATTACCAATGGATATATCCCAAGGCCTTACAATATGTATAAACATGACATAGTCTATTTTCATCTCTAAGGTTTCCTATAACTTAAGTAAGAACTCCTTGAATATCACCTCATTCACCTAGGTGATGGGAAAGAGGTGGAATTGTTCTATGAGGTCAAGGACCTCCTGGCGGATCTGTATCCACTATCATGTACTAAAAGGTATAATGCATTGTTTGTACTAATCATAGTGGACTATAAATACACCACCAAAATTGGGTGCTCTTGTAAAGATAAGTGGAGACATGGTTAGAGAACCAGGCAAGCAGTGCACTACGACCTGCTGGAAGATGACTACGACCTGTCAGAACCTAAAGCAGAGGAAGATGTAGAAGAGCGGTTGAGTATGAGGAATATTTGGGTGGTAATGAAATTAAATCATTAATCCTCTTGGGTGGCAGAGGTTTATTATTATATCATTCCACCTTTTATTATATATCCTTTCATTGCATTTTACAAATAGGGGATCTTTTAATGTTTAGTGTCTTGAAAAAAGGTACATAATGCATGAAAACATAAAACATTAATTTAATTCACCTATAAGGATTCATAATAGGTTCATCTTAATTATAATTACTACATATCATTGCTTGTGGATATATATCAATGGAATGGGTGATCATAAGGCCTAGTAAGGGAAAACAAATGAAACAGTTTACATGTGAACTAGAGATACATCATTAGGAACATTAGGAAATACATAAAGGAATGAGAAATGGAAAAAGAGTAATATCATTATTGTAATAATAAATTTAATTGTAAATTTAAAATGAGGCCAAAACATTTAATCTACAAATTCATAATCATATCACGAAGGAACACCCCCAATATTTCATAAAAATTACCAAGGTTATTCAGCAAGGTATCATAAAATTTATGATCTCTAGATATTAATTTTTTAGCCAGTGTATTGGATACCTATCCAAGAATACCCTTAATATGTTATTATTTTAAATTTATCGACATAGATAATAATAAAACATTTCACTAATAATCCAATGATAATAGAATAAATGGTTTTTATTTCAAATTCAAGTTTTAAAAAGTGCTTAAAACATGATCATTATGTCATTTATAACCCATAGAATTCGAATGGGGGTTTTATGCATGTCAATTACAGAATAAAATAAATTATTTTCATATCTTGATGAATAAATTGGATATAAATTATTCTTGGGTATTCACATGAAAAAAATACAATAATTTCTTTTTAAAAATAGAGAGATTTCAGGACTAAAATTCTGTAGCAAAACAGGTATGAAACATGGTATTCTAAAACATTAAAATCAGATGGGAATGGGGTAACCAATTAATAAAAGACTCATAAAAAATAATAGGTATATAATAAAATGTAAACAAGAACATGGTATTGAAATATTAAATTCATACCACATAAAAGATAACTTGAAAGGAAACGAGAAGTTGATAATTCCCTTAACGTGAAGAGTAACTTCTAAAACTCAAATATCGGGACCATGGGAGCTTGAGAAAACATTTTGAGGACTCCTTGTGAAGGAATAATACCAAATAATAGTGTGGAATGATTTTTATTGAATATTAATTATGGAATGGGTGGGTATTTATAGGGAAAGAGAGTGTGTTTTTTATAATTTCTAGGGACACCTCAGTAGTGGTATTTGCAAAACCATTGGCTTTCTCATGGTATTCTCCCACAATATTTTGCCATACGGGACACCTCATATAATATTTTAAGTCACAGGAGACTAAAATATTCTTAAATTATATAATAAATCATTATGAAGTCCTTAGACACATTGAAAACTCAAAACTGCATTTTTTACTATTCACTGAAAAACAAAATATTTTATAAAATTCTTATAATTTCACCGTAACCTAATATCAACATTCTGAATTCAAAAATCGAATTTATTTTATCATAATATATATCTAAATATTATAAAATTAACTTTTAACTATAAAAATAAAAAAATTATAAAAATAATAGCGGATAGAAAATGTGTAGTAACATGCATAGTAAAATTTTTGACACTTGAAAAAAATAGAATTAATTTATCATTTTTCATTAAAAATTTGTTTTTTAGCAATATTTTATTATAATAAATATTTTTAATAAAACGTTAGTTTAATATAATAATATATATCTCTTTGAAAGGTATATATCAACCCGAAAAATCAATTTATCAAATTTCATCACAATTTTTAAGCAAAACTATTCTTAATATACAAATGATGGAATAAAAATTTTATTTAAACAAAGGTATTAAAAATTATGTGACTAAGTCCTTAAAACATAACCCCTTATAGCACCCACATATGTCTTATGGGTAAGGTGTGCGATGAGGATAGACTCTAGCGGTGGCTCGGATAACATCACATTAGTGGTAATCTACCCTAACTTGAACATCCCATATAGGTGATTCCCTTCAAGCTTAATGTGTTGAATCTTGGCTTGGGCTTGGTCAAGAGTGATGTCTAGGGACCCTATATCTTTTCCAATCTCCTATAAATGGGCTTTGTTTGTTAAGAGTCTACTAGATGAGGCCATCATATCTTTTTTCTACATTTCCTATCCATTATAAATTCTATTTATAAACAATAATTATAATGTCAAAATTTATTATTGTTTCATACGATCTTATTAACCAACAATTATATAATGTTCAAAACTAGAAGTTCACATTAATATATAATTACTTCATATATTTTCAGGAAATATAATATTTTTAAATTGTTCATGTGATTACATTCTTCCCCCCCCCCTCCCTTAAGAAATATCATCCCTGAAATTTTCTCTCGTACCCTTAGAAGAGAAAAGGTGTGGGTACTTTTACCTCTGATTCTCCTCTCTTTCTTAGGTGGCTTCTTAATATTTGTGGTTCATCCATAGCACATTAATAGGTTGGTTAGTATTTTTGTGTAGAAACTTGTCTCTACTATCAATTATCTCCATCGATTGCTCCTCATAAGAGAGGTCATGTTCCAGTTGTACCACCTCCGGATTCATTATATATGAAGGGTCAGGTATGTACTTCTTCAAGATAGATTCATGGAAAACATCATGAACATGTGAAACATTTGAATGAATTTCAAGTCAATAGGTTACTTCTCATATGCAATCAAGGATTTCATAGGGGCTAATGTACCTAGAAACGAGCTTTCCTTTCATTCCAAACTACATGAATCTCTTCCATGGAGAAATTAAAAGGAATAACTTGTCATCGAAATCAAACTCCATGTCCCTTCAATAGTGTTCAGTATATATCATTTTCATCTTTGAGAAACCTTAATGTGATGTTGGATGGAATGAGCCTTTTATGTCTACTATTACACAAGATCTATCCCAATAACCATTCCTTCTCCAGCTTCATCCCAGTAAGTATGAGTTCTACATCACTTCCCATATAAAGATTAATAGGGTTCTATTTGAATGCTTGAATGGGGTCTATTATTATAAAAGAACTCAAGTAATAGGATATGTTTATCCCATCCTCCTTTAAATTTCATTGATCATGTTCTCAACATATCCTCCAGTGTTTGAATAATTCATTCAGATTGGCCATCAGTCTGCAGGTGATAAGCCATACTAAAATTCAATTTAGTACTCAATGCAAGTTAAATAATTATCCAAAATTTTGATGTAAACCTCGGATAAAAATCTGAAAAGATAGAGAGTGGTACCCCATGATGCCATACCACTTCTCTCATATAAATCATAGCATATTGATAAAGAGGGAAATCTTCTTAAATATAGATAAAATGGATAGTGTTGGTGAGACAGTTCACTATAATCCATATCACATTGTTTCCTTTGGAAGTTCTCAGAAGACCAATGTAAAAGTATATAGTGATATTGTCCCATATCCATGGGGGAATGGGTAGTGCTTGTAATACCCCTTTAAAAAATTGTTGATCTTCTTTCACTTGCTGTCATACCAGGCACCTTGTATTGTATTCATTAATCTACCTTTTCATGTTATCTAACCAATAATGATAATGAAGGTCCCTATACATATTCATGATTCTGGGATGTAGAGATAATTTAGAGCTATGAGATTCATCCAACATTTTCATCCTTATTTAAGGAATATATGGAACAAAAATCCATTTATGAAATTTCAATACACATTCTTGATCAATATTACACTCAACAAACTTCCATCCCCTAAAAGCCTCAAACATCATCTATAACAAAGGATCACCTTTTTGAACTTTCTTGATCTTATCTAGTAATGATGATTGATAAATAATTTTGTATAAGGTTGCTGATCTACCTTCCCATACAAGTCCCATTTCCAGATTTACTTGGTCATTGATCAAGGGATCTTCTTGAATACTCATCATTTCCAGGATAGCATGGTCTACCTACTTAATAAATCACAAAATTGTTTGCTCTTACAGGGTGATAATGAATTGAAAAATTGAAGTCTTTAAAAAGTTCCAACCATCTCTTATATATCATTTTTAATTCATTTTGTGTACAAATATAATTTAATCTTTTATGGTCTATGTATATATCATACTTCTCCCCATAAAGATAGTGCCTCCATATCTTTATAGAAAAATTAACTGCAATGAGCTCCATATCATGCATATGATAATTATTTTTATGATGCTTTATCTGTCCATATTCATAATAAATCACCTTGTCATTATGCATGAGGAGGCACCCATTACCCTCTAGATATTCATCACTAAAAATAGAAAATCCTTCTCTGATTGAGGGAATAGTTAACATGGGTGCAGTGACCAATGTGTTCTTCATCTCTTAGAAACTTTCCACACACTCCTTTTCCAGATGAACATGACCCATTTTCTAGTTAACTTGGTTAATGGATTATAATAACATGATTTTTTTTCAAAAAGCACCTATTTTATCCTGTAAATCTAAGGAATCTTAAGATCTCAGTTACTATTGTTGGATGAGGGCACTCCACCACATACTTTTTCTTTACAGGGTCAATTGATATTCCATCATTGGTTAAAATGATCCCCAAGAAAGCAACTTGCTTTAACCAAAATTCACATTTACTAAACATTCCATAAATCCTCTCCTTCCATAGAGTTTTAAAAATATATCTTAGATGATCCTCATGCTCATCGAGACATTTGGAATATATCAAAAAACAATCAATGAAAATTAACACAGAGTTATCAAGGTATTCCATAAATACTCTACTCATAAAATCCATAGAAATTACAGATTATTCAGTAAAGACAAAGGGAATAACAACTATCTCATAATTCCCATATCTTGATCAGAAGGTGGTCTTTGGAATATGTTTTTTCTTTACCCTTAGTTAGTGATAACCAGATCTAAGATCAATCATGTAGATAAATTGAGCCCCAAAAATTTGATCAGATAAGTCATAATTTCTTAGAAGAGGTTATTTTTTCTTCACTGTGACTATATTCAATTATATTTAATTAATGCATAGTCGCATTGATCCATCCTTATTATTTTTAATAAGGTCTCCCCATGGCGACATGTTTAGATAAACCCCTTATCAAAAATATCTTGGAATTTTTTATTTATATCTCCTATCTCCACATTTTCCATTATATATGGGGTCTTTGATATTGAATTATATCCAGGTACATGTTCAATGGAGAACTATACCTCTCTATATGGTGGAGGTCCAGGTAAATCATTAGGAAATACGGTAATGTATTCCTAAATAGTGGGGAAATTATCTATCCTAATACTATCACTTCCTTCTTTTCATCTCTGATCAACTCCATTAAAAAATAAATAGGATGGGCTTATAGAAAAATATTAGGTCTAGTTATCTCTCCTTATAAGATAATCGTCAGTTTCCTATTCAAGACTATAGATATTTCCTTTCTTATTCATTTGACCTTAGTATTATACATTAATAGAAAGTCCATACATAGTATAATTGAAAATTCTAACATGGGAATGACTACATGATTTTTCATAATATTGTTCTTTATAAAGTAAGTACTATAGTTTCTAAACACTGTTATTTCATAGAAAATCCATCTTGACTAATGGTTCTACTTCTAGCAGTTCGGAGAATGATTCTATATTCATTGGAAACATGGAGGAAATAGAGGAATGTATAGAGAAAAAATCAAACAATGTACTTTCCATGAATTATATAACAACACAAGTATCTTACACCATATTATTTGGAGCTTCATCTTCATCCATTATGATAGAAAAAATCACAACCTTGCTCCCTTGACCAATGCTATGGTTGATGGTGATTATACTCCACTGACCTTGGATTTGGAAAATGATTAGAAAAGTGAACAAACAATCCACACATGAATCATTGGACTTTAGGTAGGGATTTTACCATCTTTCCGTTGTCATTAGTGTTGGGAAGTTGACACTTCACCTCACTATGACAGTATCGAGCAAAAAAGATGTCTCTTCCACACGTGTAACACTTCCCACTCCCAAGAAGGAAGTTTCCTAAATATTTCTTCCCACATTTGTTGGTTATGTAATGATACAACTTCATTCCTCGTCATCCTTGGTCAAATCTCCTCCAAAAGTCTAGCTCTAGTGATCTCTTCTTCTCATTCAATTTATGAGAGCATTGTTTTTCACTGAACTCTAGTTCAACCTTCATTGCACTCCATAAAATTTCCTCATTGTTTTCGTAGTCTCTTTTGGCTAAATTATTACATAGATGTGTTCTTAGTCCACCAAATAATATATCTACCTTCCCATTAGGATCCCTGACAAAGCTATGGGTATAATGAGAATGTCTTGTGATGTTTATCTCATAGTTGCCAAAAAATCCATTCTCTTTCTTCTTCAATTTTGGGGATTCCATCTCCATTTCCAGTCCTATCGAACAAGGGAAATACTTATTAATGAAGACACCCTTTAACTATTCCAACCCCATATCTTGAATATCTACTATTTCCATCATGTTTTTAATCAGCACCCACTTCTGATAAACATCTCCCTCTTAGTAGTAAACAACCAGGGTGAAGTTCTATTTTTGAGAACTACAAGGTACAAGAAATATTCATTCTATAAAGATTATCTATTGTTTCTCAATGAATAGGTTTAGTAGATCTATTGAACGATGGTGGTCATTGACGCATAAGAAACTCAGTGGAATGTTGATCCCTTCTTGGTGAAACTAGTCTCTGAGCATGATTCCTGGTATATCCCATAACTTGATTTAGTTTATTCATCATTCTCAAAAAGGTTTCCATTCTGGCTACCATCGGAAGGTCGTCAACTCCTGGTCCGTTGCGCTCACCAATTTAACAGTTCCTTCTATTTACCTCCATTTTATAAAATATGAAAACCTTAGTGAGAAACTTGTTTCATTTTTCAATATAATAACTCTAATGGGTTTTTATGTCTTAAAAATAATGATTAAACAAGTTATTCATTATATGAAATTGCAATTTTTTTAAATCCTTCATAATGGTAGATAAAAATCATTAGATTAAACAAACATATCCCCCAGGAGTGTCAATCTATGAGTACATAAAGGCCCATTATCATTCAACAATTCTTAATAGAGTCTATCTCAAAGTAGTGTTTTTGAGTTTTACCCCTAGATACATCTGTGTCATAGCTATATCCTATTTTTCATATCCATAGTGGGATTTCACTTTTTGGAAACCACTTAATTAATATTCAAACAAAAAACTAGGATTTTTCCTATGTTTAAAATTTTCCTTAGGTTTTATCTTAATGTTTTCAAATCCTAATATCCACAAATAACTAAACTATCTTTTGATACCAACTATAGCATCCCACCTTTTTATTAAATAACCTTTCATAAAATTTTTCAAACAGAGGATCTTTTAAAATTTAGTGTCTTGGAAAAATTTATATAATACATGAAAACATAAACCACTATTCTAATACACTTATAATGAATCATAATAGTTTGTAAAATTACCTCATCACATAACCTGGGGGAATTCACCAAAGGAAATGATGAGAAGAAGGCCCAGTAAGGGAAAATAGGGAAAATAATTTACATGTGAACTAGAGAGTCATCAATAATAAATTGAGGAAATACATAAAGGCATGATAAATGGAAGAAATAGGAATATAATTATAATAATAATTTTAATAATAACTTTAAAATTTGGCTACAACATTGAATTTAGACATTAATTAGTATATCACCAAGGTTCATCCCCAAGATGTTAAAAAATTTCTAAGGTTATTCACCAAGGTTTTGTAAAACATGTCATCTCTAGAGATTAATATCTTTTCCAAATGCATTGGAGGACTATCAGGGAATACCCATAATATGTATTTATTTTTATTTGGTCCACATATATCATAATAAAAAAATTCATCAATAATCCAAATAGAATATTAGAAATAGTTTCCATATCAAAATCATGGTCTTTTAAAAAGTGCTTAATAACATTATCATTATGTCATTTATAACCCATGGAAAGGGAATGACGGATTTATTTATATAAATCCCAGAATAAAGTAAATAATTTTTTGTATTAAATAATAACCTATAAATTAATGATTCTTGGTTATTCACATAAATAAAATTAAATAATTTGTTAGAAAAAGATAGATCTTTTGTGAATAAATTCTGCAGAATAACAAGTATGAAACATAGTTTTATAAAACATTAAAAAGATAGGGGAAAGGTATCACCCATTAATTAAAAAAAAAATAATATAGTATATTTATATAACAAAATCAAAATAAGAACACGGTATGGAAATCTTAACAGCATACCACATAGAAAAGAACATTAAAGGAAAAGAGTTGTTGAGAATTCTCTTACCTCGAAGAGTAACATCTAAAACTCTAAGACCGGGTCCATGGGGGCTTGAGTAAACCTTTTTAGGACTACTTGGGAGTTGATAATAACATATATTAGAGGAGTATTATTTTTAAATTAAATAAAACAATGGAATTGGTGGGTATTTATAGTAATGTAAAGGGAGGTTTTTATTAATTTGTAAGGACACATCATTAGTGATATTTGAAAAACCATAGGCATGAACATGGTATGTTCCCATGATATTTGGGGAAACAGGACAAAAAATATAATATTTTAATTCAAAAGTGTCTACCATAATTTTAAATGAAATAATATATCAATATTATGTCATTAAACACACTGAAAACTCACAACTGTATTATTACTATTCACCGAAACACAAATTATTTTATAAAATTATCATAAATTAACTTTAACCTAATATTGACATTATGAATTCAAAAATGGAACTTATTTTATCATAATAAATATATTAATATGATAAATTTATCTTTTAACTATAAAAATAGTTAATAATTAAAAATAATTGCGGACAGAAAATGCATTATATTATGCATAGTAATATTTTCAACACTTGAAATTTTTTTATCATTTATAATTAAAAAAAGTTTTTTATAATAATATTTATTTATAATAAAAATTATTAATAAAACCTTAGTTTAATATAATAATTTATATCTCTCTGAAAAATGAAATTTTTATCCGAAAAATCAAATTATCAAATTTCATCTTAATTTTTATGAAAAAATATTCTTAAAAAATGATGGAATAAAAATTTTATTTAAAAAAAGTGATTACACATTAATTAAATAAATCCTTAACACATAACCCCTTATAAAAACTTAATTTGACCTATGTTTAAGGTGTGCGATGGTGATAGGCACAAGGGGTGGCTCGGATAACATCATCTGAGTGGTAATCTCCACTAACTTGAACATCTCCCAATAGTGATTTAGTTCAAGATTAACATGTTGAAGCTCAGATTTGTCTTGGTCAAGAGTGAAGCCTAGTGATTCCACCTCCTTCTCAAGTTTTGAAAAATGGGATTCATACGGCAAGAGTCTATTGAATGGGGCCATCAATTATTCTTTCTTCAATAATTATCCAATATAAATTCAATTTATAAACAATAATTATTATGTTTGAAATTATTCATGTTTCAAATGGTTATATTAACCAACATTCATATAATGGTCAAAACCATATGTTTAAATTAAAATATACTTCACAGATTTTTAGGAAAAAAATATTATACAAAAGTTTGGGTTGTTACATTTATCATTCTCGAATGTGAATTTGGATGGAGAAGTGTGGATGGTATTTTTTCTGGACATGGTTGGGTGGTAGTACATCGAAAGAGGAATGAGATAGGTAGGATCAGTATCCTAATGAGGATATAAGAGGATTATTTGGGTAGGTATGGTCAAACAAAGAGGAAAGGAGAGGCATGGGGTGAGGAATGGTCACACATGGGATAGGGGAAGGGAGGAGGATCAATCATGAACATAGGGTTCACAGTATTTTAAACCTTCCCCAAAAGATAAATTTCATGTATACCATACACTATGTGTAAATAATTTATGTTTTTTATAAACTCAACATTTACACATAGTATAATTAATACATGATGTTCATTTGGAAATTTTTCTCTCTTCTTGGGCATGGTGCTACTTAAAATCATCCAAATATGCTTAACTTACCTTAAGACTCAACAAACATATTCTTTCCTATTAATCCAGCCTTGGGATTCCTCCTAGTAAATGATTTATATATTATATATATCATAACATGTTTCCCTTCAAATAATTTCAAAATTAAGGTTTTAATTCTTATAGAACAGTTCTTAAAAACAGATGGAATAAAATGTGGGAATACATTCCACATTAGAGGTGCAATGTAAATTGTGTTCTTCTAAGAAATATATCCCTTTTCAATACGAGGTGTTATTTTTTTCAATCCTTACTGGTTACCTATCCATATTACTTATTATTGATAAATATGCCTTCAAAATTCATTGACTCATCTATTTTGTTAAATTCCAACACAAAAATGAACATGACATGTTCTTCAACAACTCTTAATATCAATCATCCTTAGTTATTTTAAATCAGAACCTTTCTTGTGGTGATAAATGGTATTCTAATAATGAAATGAATATATCCTTTTTCGTCTATTCTAGTATGAGTAAATTAGTTTGTAAAATGAATTTAACAACTTTTACTATGACATCCTTAATTTTCTTTAAGGATGATTGACTGAGCAATCAGAAAGTTAGAGTTCCACCATTGTTGGTTTAAGTTTACTTAGTTTAAAATTCTTATAAATACTCATCGGAATTAGATTGATACTTGTAAATTTGTTGGATAATGAGTTTTCAAAATCTTATGTACCTATAGTGCATATCATTTAAAAACACTTGATGTATCTCATTTTCAAAGGAAACCACCGTTGGACAATTGTAAAGCATTCATCATTTAGTGAGATGACTCCAAATTCCACGATTTTATTTTTTCTATAATTTAATTCTTTATATAATCTCAAATAATGGGTTACTTTATCCATTACCTCTTCAAAGGGAATTTTTATATGCAATTATTTAAAAATTTCTAGAAACATTGAATAATGTTCTTCCTTTTTGGATTATTTCAAACATTAAAGAAAATGGAGAGGTTGATTTTATAATAGTGGTCCTATATAAACTTCTTCATGTTCATTCTATTCTTTTCTTTGGATATTTCTCAATTGGTTATACTTTTAATGTTTTCCCTTAATCGGATTCATCTAATTATTCAATCTTTTTTTTCTCACCTAAGAACGGCTGCTGAAAGTCCATCTTCTTTCTACTTTTATCAATTATAACTTTATCCCCCACCCTTAAGTTATATTAGGTATTAATAAGAATATTACATGGTATTCAATCAGATATAGTCATGTAGAAATACCATATTTGTTGCTTGAGGCTGCTTGGGGATACTCTGGTTTTGAATCCCAGTTTCAAAGGTTGTCATCCTTTGGTATTTTTTCTACATAAAGGAAGTGAGTAGGTTTTGAAGATTACTTTAGAGAGTTTGGTCTTATTTTAGTGGTCTTAGTGGAGCTTGTTGATACCATTACAACTAATTTGGTGGAAACTATTAAGATTTATGAAAATTTGGTTTGATTTTTTGTTGTGGTCAAGAAGATGGACTTTGAGATATGTTCCCAGGTGGTACTTAATTCTTTTTTGGTATATGTCCACTCCTCTACTAAAAATAACCTTGGTCTTGTTGTTTCAAAAATAAGATGGTCTTTATTGGAAAATATTGTTATTTATTTTACTTTTTTGGATATTATAATTATTTTACTTATTGATTTTAATTGATGTAATTATAATACAGGGTTTGGGTTCTTCCATTCCTACCCAATCATTTTGGAAATAATGCTCACATCTTCACATATAGTAATATTTAATCTCTATTATAGGAGTAGGAGACGGTGGTGGTGGTGTAGTATGTAATTGATATGACTGCAACATCTTTTTTATAGCTTCAACTTTATCTTTAAGGTGGGTACATGCCTCTCCCATATAGATTCTACACTAATGTATTATTATATCACTTAAGAACATATTGGAAATGTGGTCAAATTCATCCATAATGTCCTAGAAAACTTCTGTTATCTTGATCATTAATATTTTACTAGAGAGACTGTCTACCACAGTACAAAAAGTAGGCTCGAGTCTGTAGTGTAATGTTTCAAATTGTAGCCACACATCTAGTCTGTGTTGAGGGAACTAACTATTATGCTCTTTATATATTTTTCATGCCTCCTAGGATGATTCTATTAGGACAATGTTTTGTATTGGTTGTATTTTTTATTAGTCGATTAGTATGTTGATTAAAAAAGTATGTTGAGAAAGATGATGGATGGAAATCATATTTATCATTTTTTACAAAAGAAATAGACTCACACTTTCAAAAAAGTCATTATCACCATTGGTTTAGAATGAGAGAAGATCATAGTGAGGAAATAATCATATTCATATTCACACTGAGTCTATAATGAAAGGATTGGGTGCATTAAAAATTAATCTGGTTGTATGTAAATGGCCATCAGAATCAATTAGAATTAAATATGAAGAAATCAATGGTTTTGATGAAGAATCAGATTATATATGACTATGATTAATTAAATGTTTCAATTATTTGTTGATTTATAATTCTAAAAAATTATTTGTATGTTTTGAAACATATGATTATATCTTGATGAATTAAATAGGGAGTAACACAAATGTAGCCAATTGTTTTAAGATTAATTTGACCTCAAACGAAAGGAAAATATGTGTTCGTAATCGTACCCAGTTTTATCATATCTAGGTGGAAAATAAGAAGAAGGATGTTGAAAATCATACTCAGATAAATCATATCGAAGGAAATAACAATCAGAATGATCATTTTCAGAATGATCATTCATATAATGATCATTATCAGGAAGATCATATCCGAACCAATCATATTCAGAAAAGATCGTATTCAGGATGAAAAAAATGAAAGAAAATTCAATGAATGTGAAGTTATAATAATTTCCAATTGATGTACTATGAGGATGAATCAATTCTCAAATTATTTTAAAATCATAAAGGAATTAATGATACAGGCAAGGGTTTGTGATTGAAGGAAGCTGAAGAAGATGAGTTGAGGTCAATTTAATCGTAATGGAAAAAACTAATCGAAAATGTTGTCAACCATTTAAAAGATGTTGAATCAATTTGTTTACATTTATTTTGAATTTTCATGTTGGTTAAGAGAAAATTTGAATATTTAAAAGTGCTTTGATAGCAGAGATGAATGGTCTTTTCTGAATATGGTGTCAAGGGTGAGCATAAAATTCTAAAGAATAGTTGTATTAAATTGATATAGATAATAATATTCCGCAATTCTGAGTGGTATCAATTTATTCATACATTTACACTGAATAGATACATTTCATTTCTTTGAATAAATCAGAATTATATGAAGATGATATGATGTTTGAAGAAGATTCGAGAAGAATTGACAAGAATTGA
Source organism: Viscum album (assembly GCA_963277665.1). NCBI lineage: Eukaryota > Viridiplantae > Streptophyta > Magnoliopsida > Santalales > Viscaceae > Viscum > Viscum album. The sequence continues at coordinate 695,469,137 of OY728164.1, forward strand.
AAAAGTGATAAATACACCCAATATTTTAGGAGAAATTGTGATTTGGGTGATTTTGTTTTAGTGGGAATGGATGTGTGATTCCCTCAAAATCCACTTATGGGACACCTATGAAAGGTGAAATATACATCATACTTCATTTATGACTGAGGTACAGAAACATTGAGTTTTTATATAGAAGAATAAGTTTTTGTAATTATTTTTGTTTAAAATGTTTTCGAAGGATTGAAGTGAAAGAGGAAAGGCAAGATCAAAATTTTTTCATATGTTGCATGTTGTATTCAGTTATTATCATCTTCATTTGATTACCGTATTCTGATATTCAATTGTATTTGTCTTATCATCGTAACGGGATGGATTAATTGAATAGGGATTTCCGTATTTGGATTTATAGACTAAAGAAAAAGTTCTAAATTATCTCAATCATACTTGGCCATTACTATATATTTTCATATTGAGATTTTTGTACTAGAAAGAATCAAACTGGGATAACTAAAATAGTCAAAATCATATCAGGGAGAGTCATACTTGGAGGAATCAGACTTGAAAATTGTTCTGGAAAGAGTCATACTATGTATATCAAACTCAGGTTTTATAACAATGTCTATGATGTTCTTACCATCATCTAGGTATGAAACTGAATATTTCTTAAAAAAAATTCATTTTTGAAAAGGAAAATAAGCACGGGTAACTTTAATTGTTACACAAACATTGTGTTACCTTATTTGTGCTAAAAGGGTGCACACACACTTTTGGATTTTCATAAAAGTTTCACACAAGTGAAAGTGTATATACTACTTATTATTATCCAAGGATTGTTTTCTAAGGGATTGTGTTTTTGTTGGATTTTCTATAAGCCATAAAAAGGATGTATCATTTGTATTGAATAGTGATCCTTGTAATTTCAGGTGTTCTAATGGATGTGTGTTTGAATTGTTTTTAGTAGAGAATAAAATAATTAATAGGAGGTTAAGGTTGTTTCAACTTCATGGAAGCATAAAAGAAAAAGATCACTGATTCACCGCCTCCCCCTATTAGTGATACAATTATCCTAACTGGGCCCTTACAATTGGTATCATATTCAAAGGTTCCACTAGCATATTATTTTCAAAATAATTAAAGATAATATTATGTAGAATCTGAATTTTCCGAATATTATAGGTATTCCCATCTTAAATTATAGTTATTATCATATCTAGAATGGAATAATGATTCTTTTTCTTATGTCTCATTGGTATGATTTCTTAGGAGCTATTATATATATTTTACATAATCATATTGAGAATTATCCCCTATCTAATATTGACATATAAAATCTTGTGAATCATAGAAGAGCTGATAATTATTTACTCTCATCATAATATGAAAGTGAGTTTATAAGAGTAAAAGGAGTTTCCACTACCAATGTAATCTGGGGTAAGCAGTATAATATTTTTGATGGAAATATAAAAAGTGAGGAAAGAAATGTTTCAAATAGGGGATTGATGTACAAAGACCTCAGTATGGGTGAGCATGAATCTATTAATGAATTCTTTACTTTGCTTAGTGGAAGTGTGATCACTATCATATTTTTTTATTGAAAAATTAGAAGATTCTACTATTGTGGAAATGATCATAATAATTCTTTCTGACAAGTTTGATGTTGATGTTTCTTATTTGGAAGATATAAATCCAAAATCATTGTCTCTAGATGATTATCATAGTACTCTTATTACATTTCAAATGATAAGAGAGAATTATATGAAAGGAAAAACCAAATTATATCAAGAAATGTCTTTCAATGCTACCAAGTAAGAAAATAATACCCCTGGAGAAGAATAAGCTGTATATTCTGAATGCTGAAATTAGGTATATAAAAATCATAATGAAATTTTATCCTTATTTTCTAAAAATGAGAAAAGTGGTATAGAAAGGTTTAAAGGTAAAATTTCCTTAATTTTTTTGGATTTAAATCTGTTGGGAATTTTGTTAATAGTTGTCCTCAAAGAGGTAATTAAGAAGAAAGTTACGAATAACAATGTGAAGAAAAAAAAAGACCCAGAAAATCTTGGAAGAAAAAGGTTACTAAAGGAAAATTCTATTCCAACAGGGAAGATAATTAGGTCTCCAAATACAAATAAAGATGTTTGTTTTCTAAAGATGATAATAGTGAGAATAATAATGATTTTAAATAGAACACGTTTATTGAATTGGATAATGAAGCATGTCTGTCATAGGGATTGAATAAAAAGAAATTATATTTTTCCTAATGCAGTATAGTGTCTGACCAGGGTCATCTCTATTAAAGATCCTTTCAGTGTGGTTAACTTACTTATTCTATATAACCTAAACTATCAATTTTTTTGTATTTATTATCTAACAAAAAAATGACATAGTTTTTTGGTTTTTGATTATTTAAAATTATAAAATATCATGAAATGTAAAAAAAGTGATTTGATGATGACAAAACATGGTTTTGGAGTTTAGTATTTGGTTCAATCATAATTCCCCTTTATGGTTTTATTTCAGTTTGATAATCAAAACATTAAATCTTAGGTTTGAATAACTATTCTTCTGCAGAAAAGAAATAGTTTACTTTAGATGTCATTTGGGGACATCACCACATTAGGGACATTCACCATTCCCATGAATGATACTTAAAACTACCAAAAAATTAAAATAAACCTTAATGAAATAACATTAACTCCTTGACCACCCCTTGGTCCAAGCCTCAGGGTTTGTCTCTCATTTCTGAGAACAAGTGATCACAATAGTGGATGAATGGGAGGAGAAAGAGAGTGGGAAAGTGAGAGAGAGAGAGAGGATAAAGAGAGAGGGATAAGAAGAATAAATAATTTACAATTATTGATAAAATAATATAAATAGTATTATTAAATAATATTATTATTATTAAAATTAAGAAATTGTTTTTGAAAAATGAGAGAGGGAAAAAATAAAATAGATTTAAAATAAGAATGTGATAATTATACTAATGATAATGATAATAATATTATCATTATTATTAAAATTACTATCATTAGTAATAATAATGATAATAATACTTATAATTAAAATAATATAATTGAGAAAAACAATTGTGGGATGGATGGAGAAACACAAATAAATGGATTAATAAAACTAATATTTAAATTACAATTGAAAATAAATATAAAATAAAGAAAAGTTAAAAAATGAAAATAAAGAAAAAAGGTTGAGTATTGTGGCTGGTCTCCCTCAGTGGATATATCCTCATTGTTTCGTCAAATGAGATGGAGTGTAATGGAATAGAATGAGAGGGAATGGAATGCTTTGTGAGGTATGAGTTCCTATCCTTTTATAAGCAGAATATGTCCATTAAATATTTTTTCATTTTTTACTCCTTAATGGACGATTCATGCATGTCCCCCCTCAGAAAATTTGTTCCTCTTGATCTTTCATGTCTCTTATCAAATTTTCAGCTCATTTTTCCACTGTGTGTATGTTTTATGAATTTTTAATTGAGTGTTATTTTTTCTGGATGAAGTTTCCAGGAAGCTTCTTTCAAAAGTATAACATCCAATGACAAAATTAATGAGTTAAAAAACTCTATAAAATTAATTACGGAAATGAATCTATATGTTTTAGTTCTACACTCGGTGTCCTCATCTCCATTGGAGGTGTGTAGGCCATGATGTGCTTCCGTTATAGTGGTGGGGTCCACGATGTTTGCCCAGACAATTATGCAATATCATTGATTTTTAAAGACTTATAATCGAATCATACCCTGTTCTAGAAGACAATGCTAAATTAAATAAAATAAGTATTTAAAAAATTTAATCTCTCAATTTCGAATAATATTTTTAGATAAATTACTGAAATACCCTTGACGTAAAAATCTGTAAAAAATCTAGAATTAATAAATTTCCACAATTTAGTCCATTTTCAATATATAATCCAAAATACCCATTATTTTAATAAAACATTTAAATACAAGGGGTTTATCATTTAAAAACATCATTTGTTCCATATTATTTGATTAAAAATATGCCCATAAATTTTCTCTGTTATTTAATGAGGAATGTTCTTCAAGCAATGAAAGTAGCTACTCTGAAAAAAAAAGTAATGTTGAATCCGATAAATCTATTCAGTATGTGAGTAAAAATACTTTTATTGAAAGAATTAATTATTTATAATTCGGATGTAGCATCTGTGATGGATAAAAAACTCAACTTTAACTAAATTTGAAAGAAGAGTTGAAAGAATATTTGAGAAATATCAAAAGGATTGAAAAGTAAAACAAAAATTTGGATGATGAATGTTCCTCCACATGCAATCAAGAAATTTTTTATTATAAAAAGGTAAATCTAGAGAAATAAATTTATAATTTTAAGAAATCTCTTGATGAAAAGAAAAATCATAATGATCATCTATAATTGAAGAGGAAAACAAAAGAAGAGTTGGAAATTATTCAACTAAAACATTCTAAAGCTAAAGAGAAAGGTAAATGATTCAAAAAATCTAGTAATAAAGTTGGTGAATATTCCCATAAGAACAAATATAAGATGTTTCAAAAAATTTAAAGATTAAAGGATTAAAATAAATATGGAGTTTTATATTAAAAATAAAGCTAGGAATGTCATGTATATAGTCAAATCAAATGATATTAAAAAATTCAGAAATCTCAAAGATCCTTTAGTCTCAACTTTTAATATCTAAATCTAAAAAAGCTTCAAATTCATCTAGTTATCATAAAGAAAAATAGAAAAACAATACATTGATTGAAAATTGAAATAATGGTGGCTCGAAATAGAAAGTGAAGAAGGTGGATGAGAAACTATTTCACAATTATATCCAGTATGGATGTTTCAGAGGAAAATACTAATTTTATGGATATTGCTGGTGATGTGGTGGATTCGAACATAGAGAAAATATATTATGTTTTAACAAAAAACATAACTATTATACTATATGTTATTTAAATAAAAGTTTGAGGAAGAGACAATCTCCAAAAAGAATAAATTCGGAAAAGGTTCATTTGAAGAAACCAGACAGGATTGGTGTAAAAGAAAAAAATTGGTTCTAACCACTGAAATTTATTTTTTATAGATTTGAGAAACCTAGATATCTGGCTAAAGGATGTATTTTTTTACAAGCATAAAAAATTATTGTAAAAATTCTCAGAAGATGGATGATTTTAAAGTTAACAAAAAAGGATACACTAAGTCTGTAACACCAGAATATTTTATGATATATATTATTTTTTTAATTTATTTGATGTCTTATATTATACACTACACCATGATTAGCTTGTACTATACACAATACCGTTTTAACTTTTAGTTTATGCAACCGTATTCTTGGCTTGTTTTACACACAATTTCAAGTTCGTTTTGTGGAAATTATTTTACACAACATTAAGTAGAGATTTTGTTAAATATATAAATGAAATAAGTTTTGATTATGATATATGAAACATCAAATGGAGCTTTTACTACATGCATCCCAGACGTGGCTTGCACTACACACAATCAAGACCTTCTTCGATAGCATGTGTAGTACTCAATACCGAGTTTCACTAAACGGGATATTATTATAATATTATTATGAACTAGCCGTTATGAATTGTAATACCCACCTTTTTAAATTTTATAAATTTTATCTTTCAAAATAGACATCATTTTTTGATTCGGAATATCGAAATTATCCTAGGGTGAATTTTTGGTATTTTTCGGAAAACATTCAATTTTTAATGAATAGTGAAAACTCTAGGTTACTATTTAAAAAACTGAATTTTTATTTAAATAATAATTTATTTTATTTAAAATATTTTTGGTCCAAATTGATACATAATACCGATATAAGTTCAATATAATGAATTGGAGTCATATTATATTAATTGTAGATATATAAAGTTTTTTGAACTTCTCACGATCTTTTACCTACCTTCGAGGAGCTTTTTGAAAACTTACATAAAACATAATATTACCGCTTCTGTGAGTGAATTTTGAAAATACGATAGACACAGTTAATATCAAGGAATAAAATGTGGTTCAATAAGATCTAAATAGTTTTTTGTGAATAGTAACTTTTTACTTTTATTTATCACAGTTAAAAGTAAATATGGAAATTGAGGGTAAAAATGATATTATTATGACCCTAACACATGTCCTAATTCTATTAGATAAGTTTAATTCGACCAAAAACAACCTTAGGAATAAAATATTTCCCTTTATGTCTACTTAGATTAGATTAGGACATTTAATATTATTTTATTTAAAGAAGAGTTAAAATAGTTAAAATCAATGTTTAATAACTAAAACATTTTTAATATAGGGTAATAAATAAGATAGATTCCACTATAAATATTCATTATAAATAGAAAATGTTTTCCTACCTAATGGTATTTTATTTATAATTTTTAGACGTTAAATAATTTAATTTATTTATGACACAGTGGTGATGTTGTAATTACATAAATAATGAAATATTAAAATAATTGATATTATAAATACAAAAATAAATGTAATTTGAGACTTTTTAAAAATTTCACTAAATTTAAAGGTTAATATGACATGTTTTTATTGAGTTAATTAAGTTTTTTCTAACTAATCATGCTGATATTATTTTCATAAAAATCAGGTACCAAATAGTTTCAAAATTGACATAAAATAGTTTCTAAAAGAAGTATTTTATTATTAATTGTTATTTTATTACTAAAAATATAAGGTTAGGCCAAATGACTAAGATAAGGATATATATATATTAATAGTGAACCAATTTGGGTTCTTTTGGCTTTTTATACTATGTTTATTAACCATATAGTGTAACAAAATAAAAAGACACGGTCAAAGTGAAAATATTTAACATAGAGATAAATCTAAATGATATGGATAAAATAGTAACCCACACTTGTATAAAGACTATTGTTTGAGAGGATATCGACCCATCCCCACATTATATTATAAATAAATCAATTTGGAGCTATTATAAACCGAATAGGACTTTATTATAAAATAATATTTTACGTTTTTCCAAAGGTGCCCTTCTCCTCCCGTATAAAAAGGGCACCCCTTCCCTCTTCTCGTTACACCATTTTGAGACTTGAAGCTCAGACCCACCCTCCCAATTACTCTTCTAAACCTATCTAGTTATATCATAGAGGTTCTGTTCTTCTCAAAAGACAAACTCTAGTTCTCTAAGAAGAAGTTAAAAGGAGGTGTGTCGAAGAAGAGGGAATCTCTTTTACCGACTCTTTCTTGTTTCTTTCTTCTTCTTATTCCTCTTCATTAGTTGTTTAATTATAATGTAATATCATAATTATTACTTATATACTAATATGTTATTATAAATATGAAACAACCCTATTTCACCTTCTATCCATCCCATGGAAAATGAAATCACCGCGCGTGCGTGCGTACAGAATATTGTCTCCACACCATGGTGTAATCAGTTTTTCCACCACCGCCATACTTGGATGGGTATAATGGTGTAAGGAATAACTATATATGATTATTATAACATCATAGTAATTATAATATATTATATAATCCACTCCAATTCCATTCAATAAATATGGGAACGATATAATCGCTCGTGTGTACGTACGGATTACCATCTCCACAACACGATGAGATTCATTTTCCATATTAAAAATTCAAGAATGATTATAAAGTTTATATAATAATTAATAATGAAACATATGACATAATAATGCTACTGTATTTATGTATATATATATTTATGTCATATAATTATTTCCATTCAATCCAACAAGGAAACAAAAAACAACGTTCATGCGTACGTACGACCAACCATCTCCATGAACGGTGTATTTCTTTCCATTTATCGATCTATTATATATATATGTATATTCTGAATATATATTATATATAAATCATGTTTTATATGATGTAATTAAGTAATCATGATCAAAGTAATCATATTAATAACAACAAGTCCAATCCCGTACGATAAATAAAACGATTTTACCCAAAACACTGCTTTAACATGGAATTTAAAAAAGAACGGGTAATATAAAGTCATATGTGAACCATATATGATATCATAACAATGAATATGATTCTTTAATAAGTCAATGAGATTATTTAAATCATTATACTAGAGGTTTGGATATGTATGAATCATATCGGACTTAAAAAATAGATAATTATTCCAATCTCATTCTTATCCGAGATTGTTATTCGTAAGTATTTACTGGGGTTATTGTTATCATCCATCCATGTTTTCAAAAAATGTTTTCACGTATTTTCAATTTCCTCTTTACCCATTTTTTAAATTTACCACATTTTATGAAATGATTCTTATTTTTGTTTACCACACGGGGATGTTTTTGACTTTTCTGGAAAAAGTACAAGAAGAATGTTTTTTAACTTATACGACGTGAATGGATTTCAACGGTTTCATAATGACTTATTTCAATGATGTTACCTCTACAAAATTTTATTACTATTTTCAAAAAAATACTTTTATTTTAATATTTCATGGAAATTTTGGAACAGAAAATGATTTTGAATAAGAAAGGATATTTTCCTCAAGAATTAATTTCAAGTGTTTTATCAAAACCATTTTCCATCTATAATTAAATTATTTCATATGTGTATGTTTCAAGTATAATGTCTCTATTAATTACATGGTTTTACTTCTCTTATGATAAAATTATATCTATTTGTTTAATATAGATTATGTTATGATGGGATGATGTTTATGAAACCCATTTTATTTTTTTGGGTTATGATGAATGTTTTAAGTATATTTTATGGCAAAAGAAATAATGATTTCATTATGAGATGGATGGGAACTATATCTCCCTCCAATGCATTGGGTAATGATTTATATCTCATGATATAGGCATGACTGGAATGGTAAGTTAATCCGGTTCAGAGATACAGGACTGGAACAAGGAGTGAACTCGAATCAGAAAGGGACTTTGTCCATGAAGATGGTATTGGGAGCAATTCCTTCGCTACTATGGATATCATATCATGTGCTTAATGTTTTTCCAAAATTACATGTTTTGTTTCCAAGATATTTTATCATTATTGATGCTCCATTATGATCTATACCTTACGTACAACCATGTTTTATGTCATTGCTCACGATTTCGATATTTAAACATTATGGTAATGTTTTTATGTTCAAATGTATATGGTTTGTTTTTTTTTCTCCATGCTTACCCTTAATGAGCATTTGAGATCACCCTTTATATGTTTTCTTTTCCCCATGATATAAATAAAGGTTTTAGGTAAGAAAACAAAAGGGGAAGATCTTTAGGGGTGTTGTTGAAGATCTTTCACCATGATTAGAAGATTATATTCCATGATTCCAAAGACACTAAACTATTACGGTCCTTGGGTGTTTGTTTTTGTTATGTATTATGTATTCTGAAAAAGTAATGTAATGTCCCCGTATGTCATGCTTTGGGTCTCTAAAGTTGGTATCAAAGGTTAGGATTAGTTAAACATTGGAAAATAGGATGCAAGAACTTTAGGAAGATCCCTATAGACATTTCTATGGGATGTGTAGGGATGTCCCTAAGGTTAAGTATAAGTATAGGTTATAGTCTTAGAATTATGGAAACGATCTTATAATTAAACTTAATATGTTAGAAATTGAAGGTAATCCCCCTTGATTATGATTTTTGCCTCTCACACTATTCTTTTTGGGTTTTAGAAAATGGATGGAAACCAGAAGATTCACAATAATGAAGGATATAATGGACAATGGAATGATATTATTAATGAGCAACTAAATGAAATGGCATTTGGAAGTCCAAAAATCGTTGTTATGCATAATTAGCAATCTCATAATATGATCAATAATCTCAACTTTTCTTTGTATCCCAACTCATCTAATAAGAGAAAGATGGAATTTCATGATGATCATAGAGGAAAGAAAGTTCAATTTCTCTCATGTAAATCATGTGGGAAGAGGCATCAGGGAGATTGTTTCAAAGGAACTAGAAGATGCTTTGGGTGTGGAAAAGTAGGACACAAAGCCAGTACGTGCAATGTAAAAGGTTCAGTTAACACCATGGACAAGGATAATGGTATTGCTAAGACATCAACAATGATTAAATTTTTTCAATGTGGAATTAATGGGAATTATGCAAACCAATGCACTAAGGGAAAGTCCCAGGAAGATAATCAGCATGGTCATATGGGTAGTATTTATGTTGATGAGGATTAATAGTGTACAAATGATATTTGAAATGAAATAATTGGTTAAGCTTAGTCAATTGTTTAAGAAGGTAGTGGAATGATTTATGTTTATCAAGAGTTATGTTGTATAGGTAATATAATGGTTCTATGGAATAAATAAACATCTGTGGATTGTTATAATATTGTTTTTCCTAAAGTATTTAAAAGTATATATTGAATGGTATCGGTAACCATGAAAGGTTATTCAAATATTTTTGGAAAGCACCTAATATGCGCATACAGAAGGGATATGGAGATAATGAAATGTTTTACAGTATTAATGAGCTCATGTCTAATATAAGGAAAAAGTGATATCATGGTTTGAGTATATAGAATTTTTGGGATTTTGGAATATGGAATGAGTTACCTAGTGACAACATTCATGTTTTCACGATGGTTCAAGAGAATACATGATTAAGGTATTCACATGTTTGGAATGTTACCAAAAAGATATATCGTATGAAATATGTGGTATAAATGATGGTATTCACATGCTCGGTAGATGACATTTATAGTAATTTTTTTCTTTATATTATGTACTTGGAAAGAAGTATTTTGGATAAGCCAAAAGATTGGAAAGAATTAAGTTAGAAATAAGATATTATTGTTTAAGGATAGAACAATTTTCTATTTTATTGCAGGAATGTTATTATAATGAAGTTTTAGAAAAAAGTCAATCTGCAGGATTGGCGATAAACCATCATGTCGGGAAAGGCTGTGGGAATCAAACCCAGAACCGAAGTGCGACAGGCCTTTATTTCCTACCACTGGCCTACAGGATGTCCCTTGTCAGTAGAAACTAGTTTTATTAAGTAGTATGATAGATGATGTATAAGTCCAATTTTGGAATCATATACGATTAACCTCACCATATATGGTCTTATGTATATTTGATAACTTTTTCTAACCATTTTTTTGAGACATATGGAATGACCCATCATTCTATCACATGATCTCCTAACACTTCCTGAATTAAAAATTCAACTTCATTTCTTTAATAGATGAAGTGGAAATTGTTCAAGGAACGAACAATGGTGAGATTATACCAAAATAAAGTAAGCATTTCCTCTAATTCAAATTATTCAAAATTTCGGAAATGATCTTGAAAACAAAAAATGTTGTCATAGTGCCCTTATATCTGATGAATCAGATGATACCTTAAATCATAAAAAATTTATGGCTTTGTGATTTTTGGCTTTTTCATAGCCGTGTTCTCTTCCATACTCTATCAGAACATGGCAGTTAGATTTCTCTTCCATATCCATATTTTCACCTATATACTCCTATGTGGGAACCCAAGTGATGAATTTCTTTTGGGTATCCATTTTGTTTCTAAATTTCCTTTTTAAAATGATGATTTAGTATTCCTTTTTACGATTTGGGTTTTTTATGAATGAAACATTCAAGTTGTAAAGGATTTATAACCCCGAAAAATTTTGAGGGCGAAATTCATTTTAAGGGGGGTAGAATGTAACGCCCCGAGATTTTATGAGATATATTATTTTTTAATTTCCTTGATGTATTCTATTATAAACTAGACCAAGATTAGCTTTTACTATATGAAACACCATTTTTAATTGCATTATGGGCAACACCATCCGTGGCTCGTGTTACACACAATTTCATGTTCGTTTTGTGGAAATTATTTTACGCAACATTAAGTAGAAATTTTGATTAATATATAAATTAAATAAGTTTTTATTATGTTATACGCAACACAAAACCGAGCTTTCACTACGCGCATCCCTGACTTGGCTTGCATTACATACAATCAATACCTTCTTCGATAGCGTGTGTAGTACGCAATACTAAGTTTAACTAAACGAGATATTATTATAATATTTTTATGAACTATCCATTACAAATTGTAATACCTTATTTTTAAAATTTTATAAAATTTTTCATTAAAAATGGACATCATTTTTTGATTTGAAATATCTAAATTAGCCTAGGGTGAATTATTGGTATTTTTCTAAAAACATTCAATTTTTTATGAATTGTGAAAACACGTGGTTGCTATTTAAAAACCGAATTTTTATTTAAATATTAACTTATTTAATTTAATATATTTTAGGTCAAAATTGATATATAATACCTATAAAAGTTCAATGCAATTAATTGGATTCATTTAATAATAATTTTAGATATATAAATTTTTTTTGAACTTTTCACCGTCTTTTACCTAGCTCCAAGGAGCTTTTTGTAAACTTATATAAAACATAATTTTACCATTTCTATGAGAGGAATTTCAAAAATCTGAGAGAAACAATTAATATCAAGGAGTAATATGTGGTTCAATAAGATAAAAATATTTTTTGGTGAATAATAACTTTTTTACTTTTATTTACCATGGTTAAAAGTAAATTGGGTAATTAAGGGTAAAAATGATATTATTATTACCCTAACACATGTAATAATTCTATTAGATAGGTGTAAATCGACCAAAAACAGCCTTATGAATAAGATATTTCCATTTAGGTCCACATGGATTAGATTAGGACATTTATTATTATTTTATTTAAAGAAGAGTTTAAATTGTTAAAATCAAAGTTTAATAACTAAAACATTTTTAATATAAGGTTATACACAAGATAAATTCTACTATTAAAATTCATTAGAAAACTAAAAATATTTCCTACCTAATGGTATTTTATTTATAATTTTTAGACCTTAAATAATTTAATTTATTTATGACACAATGGTGATGTTGTAATTACCTAAATAATGAAATATTAAAATAATTGTTATTATAAACACCCAAATAAATGTAATTAATGACTTTTTATGAATTACAATAATTTTATAGTTTAATATAACATGTTATTATTGATTTAATTAATTTTTTTAGAATAAATCATGCTGATATGAGTTTCAAAAAAATCAAGTACCAAATAGTATCAAAATTGACATAAAATAGTTTTTAAAACATATATTATATTATTAATTGTTATTTTATTCATAAAAATCTATGGTTAGACAAAATGACTTATATAAGGATATATATTAATAATGAACCACTTTGGATTAGTTTTTCTTGTTATAGTATGTTTATTAACCATATAGTGTATGAAAACAAAAAAGACATGGTAAAAGTTAAATTATTTAAATTAGAGTTAAATCTAAATGATAAGGATAAAATAGTAACCTAAACATTTCTAAAGCATATTTTTTGTGAGGATTTAGACTCATACCCACTTTATCTTTTAAATAAATCATTTTGGAGCTATTATAAACCGAATATTACTTTATTATAAAATAATATTTTAAGTTTTTTCAAAGGTGACCCTCTCCTCCCTTATAAAAATGGCACCCCTTCCCTCTTCACTTCACACCCTTTTGAGACATTAAGCTCGTACAACCCCACCCAATTAATCTTCTAAACCTATCTAGTTATATCATAGAGGTTTTTTTCTTCTAAAAAATACAAACTCTAGTTCCCTAAGAAAAATTTTAAAGGAGGTGCGTCGAAGAAGAGGTAATCTCTTTTACCGACTCTTCCATGTTTCTTTCTTCTTCTACTTCCTCTTCATTAGTTGTTTCATTTTAAACTAATAACATATGTATTAATTATATACTTATATGTTATTATAAATATGAAACAACCCTATTTCACCTTCTATCCATCCTACGGAAAACGAAATCAACGCGCGTGCGTATGTACGTAATATCGTTTCCACGTCGTGGTGTAATCAGTTTTTCCACCACCAACTTACTTGGATGGGTATAATAGTGTAGGGAATAATAATATATGATTATTATAACATCATAATAATTATAGGATATTATTTAATCCACTACAATTCCATTCAATAAATATGGAAATGATATAATCACTCGTGCGTACGTACGGATTACTGTCTCCACAACGCGATGAGATTCATTTTCCATGTTAAAAATTCAAAAATTAATATAAAGAATATATAATAAGTAATAATGAAATATATGATGTAATAATTCTACTGGACTTATATATATATATATGTCATCTACTTAATTCCATTCAATCCAATAAGGAAACGAAAAACTGCGTTCATGCGTACGTATGGCCAAACGTCTCCCTGAACGGTATATTTCTTTCCATTTATCGATCTATTATATATATATATATATATTCTAAATATATATTATATATGAATCATGTTTTATATTTTGGAATTAAGTAATCATGATCTATGTAATTATATTAATAACAAGAAGTCCAATCACGTATGATAAATAAAACGATTTTACCCAAAACGCTTCTTTAAATGGAATTTACAAAAAACAGGTAATATAATGTGATAAGTGAACCATATATGATATCATAATAATGAATATGATTCTGTAATAAGTCAATGAAATTATTTAAATCATTATACAGGAGGTTCAGATACGTACGAAGAATATCATACTTAGGTAAGGGATAATTATTCCAATCTCGTTCTTATCCATGATTGTTATTCGTATGTATTTACTAGGGTTGTTCTTATCGTCCATGCCCATGTTTTCTAAAAAAGTTTTCTTGTATTTTCAAAGTCTTTTTTACACTTTTTTTAAATTTACCACATTTTATGAAAGGAATCTTATTTTTGTTTACCACACGGGGATCTTTTTGAATTTTCCGACAAAAGTACGAGAACAATGTTATTTTTAACTTATATGGACTGAATGGATTTTTATGGTTTCATAATAACTTATTTCAATGACATTTCCTGTACATCATTTATGACAATTTTCAACAAAATACTTTTCTTTTAAAATTTCATGGAATTTTTTGAAAAGAAAATGATTTTGAAGAAGAAAGGATATTTTCCTCAAGAATTCATTTCAAGTGTTTTATCAAAACCATTTTCCATCTATAATGACATTATTTCACATATGTATGTTTCACGTATAATGCCTCTATGATTTACATGGTTTTACTTCTCTTATGATGAAATTATATCCATTTGTTTTATATGGATTATGTTATGATTGGATGATGTTTTTGAAACCCATTTTATTCTTTGGGTTATAATTAATGTTTAATGTTTATTTTGTGGCACAAGTAAGAATGATTTAATTATGAGATGGGTGGGACCTATATCTCCATCTAATGCATTGGGTAAATATTTATATCTCATGAGATAGACATGTATGAAATGGTAAGTTAATCTAGTTCAGTGATACAGGACTGGAATGAGGAGTGAACTCGGTTCAGAAAGGGACTTTCTCCACTAATATGGTCTTGGAAACAATGCCTTGGCTACTATGGAAATCATATCATGTGATTAATGTTTTTCCAAAATTACATGTTTTATTTCCAAGATATTTTATCATTATTGATGTTCCATTATGATCTATTCCTTACGTTCTTCCATGTTTTATGTCGTTGCTCAATATTTCCATGTTTTAACATTATGTTCACGTTTTTATGTTCAAATTTATATGGTTTGTTTTATTTTCTCCATGTTTACCCTTACTGAGCATTTGAGCTCACCCTTTATATGTTTTATTTTCCATAGGATATACAGAAAGGTTTTAGGTATGAAAACAAAAGGGGAAGATATTTATGGATATGTTTAACATCTTTCACAATGATTAGAAGATTATATTCTATGTTTCCAAAGACACTAAACTATTATAGTTCTTTGGTTATTGATTTTGTTATGTATTATGTATTCTACAAAATTAATGTAATGTCCATGTACGTCATGCTTTGGGTCTCTACAGAGTCTGAAAAGAAAAAGTTCTTAGTTATCTAGACAGAACACATTGATATTGATATGAAACTAGAGGAATCCAATGAATTTGTGAAATAAGAGATGAATAAATTGACTGATAAATATATAACAAGTTTTTAGAAAGAGGAATCAATTTTTTTTTGGAAATGAGCAAGTTATGCATGATATCAAAATATGTTCAAGTATCTTTTTAAAATAAAATAAAAAATCGGAAAAATATTACTAACTCTCTATAACAAATTTGTTTCCGAAGAGGGGTAAATGTTTACATCCTCATAAGAAGATTTTTTAGATTAGAAGAAAGATGTTACAAAGCCTCAGAAGAATGAAGATAACGAATAAATCACATCCAATGAAAAATATAATAAAAATAAGAGGAATTCAAGAATGAGTGAGGACTATCCTTCTGATGGTAGTTTCTAAGGAAAAATCAAGGTTCCTCTTAATTCCAAAAATATTTTCATACTTATTGAAACATTCAGGGAATTAAAGAAGTGAAAATAAGGAAGGTGTAATTGATGATTACCATACTATTCTTTTAAAATAAATTATTGAGTTTTTGAAAAATATTTGACTTTAAAAAAGTTATTTTTTTACACCCCTGAACATTCGGATATGTTTGATTAGAGGGGTGAAGGTTAGTTTTATCTAAAAAAATTCATTCAAGGAATTCACCAATAAGAATAATGTCAAATGAATCATGAAAAGTATATTAAATGAATGTTTTGTTATAGACAACATTGAATTCCTTGATTATACACTTTTGTTTTCATCATTGTGTTCACCCACATATACTTAGATACTTTTATTTAATGGTTCTTTGGTAAGGAAATAATGTAATAGTTATGTTTAAAAAAAGATACAATCCCTGTAAATGATATAATTCATTGTAAACTTTTCTTGAGTTCCCCTTGGAATTGGTTGTCAATAATGGGGAGAGATAAGAGAAAGGGGGAGAGTTAAAATAAATACCATGACTAAGTAATAAATGGAGAGAATAAAAATTGAAAAAATGAAAAACAATACCACTTATTGTTTTATGTGGATGATGTGGTTGAAGTGTGTATCATAATAAATACAAAGTGGAAGATTGTTAGGCCCAAGAAGAGTTTTGGTGGTATTTTTTTTCAATCAATTCATATGTTGAAGAAATAAATTATGTTCAGAAATATGATGGATGAAAATCAAAATGATAATTGATTTCAAAAGAATCATACATCCTCTTTCAAAAGAATCAGAATCACCATGGGTCGAGAATGGGAGAATATCATAGTGATTAATTGATGTTAATCATATTCACACTCAGTTTAGAATAAAAGAATCAGTGGTATTAAAAATGTATCTTTTTGGAAGTAAATTACCATCAGATTCACTCTGAATTATATATGATGAAAGTTATGGTTCTGATGAATTATCAAAGTCTACATGACAATGAAAAATTAAATGTGTTGATTATTTGAAATTTTTTAACTCTCATAAATCATACATAAGTTGTGAAACTTATGATGAAATCAGAATGAAAGAAAGGGGGTGTAAAGAATATGCGTCCAATTTTTTTAAGATTGATTAGATATGGAAAGAAAGGAGAATATGTGTTCCCAATCGTACCCAGTTTAATCGTATTTAGGTGGAAAAGACAAACAAGGATATTGAATATCATACATAGATTACTCGTATCCATGAAAAGCTTAGTCTGAATGATCATACTTATGATGAACATAGTCAGAATGATCATTATAAGAATGATCATATCTAGGACAATGATATTCTGAAAATATCATACTCATTTTAAAAAGAAAATAAATTAGTTTTTATAAGTGGAAAGATACAATAATATACAGTTTATATCTGGCAATACTTAATCTGATCTCAAATTAATTTGAATTCAATAATAAATTCATGATACAGGAAAATTCTTATGAATGAAGGATATTGTTTAAGATGAGATGAGTCTAATGAAAATCATAATTAAAAAAAAACTAATCGAAAATATAGTTAACCATTCAAAAGGGTTTCAAATACTTTTTTTTCTTCTCAAGTCAATTTTTAAGTGGGTCAAGATAAAATATGAAGTAGTAAATGTTGTTTGAGGGTAGATATGAAAGGAGTTTACTAAATATGTTTTCAAGGGGGGCCATTAGATTCAAAATAATAATTGTATTCTATTGATATAGAATGTGGTATTCATCAAATTAGAGTGGTATCCATTTCTTCATACATTTAGAATAAATTGATATAGTGGTTTGTTTTGAATAAGTTGAATTTATATGAAGAAGAGATAAAGTTTGAATAAGATTAAAAAAGAATTGATAATTTTTGACGAATTCATAAATGCACCCATGATTTTAGGGGAAATTGAGATTTCGGTGAATTTGTTTGATTGGGAATGGTTTTGGGATTCTGGCCAACATATCATAGGGATACCCTATAAAAGGTGAAAAGTACATCATCTTTTTCTGTTGAATGAGGAACAATTCACAACAGAAGATAGAAAATCTCTGAGTTTTTAAAGTGAATAATATGTTTCTGTATTAATTTTTTTGGAAACGTAATGTTGGCTTGAAGTGAAAGAGAATGGAAAAGTTCAAAATGTTGTATTCATATTATAATCATATTCAATGATTATCATTATCAGTGGATTATCGAATTATGCTCTTCAATTATATTCAGTTGATCATCATATCAGGATAGATTAATCGGTTAGGGTAATTCCATATTGGGATTTCCAGACTGAGGAAAAAGATATAAATTGTCTCAATCATAATCATATGGTGCAATATGTTTTTGTATTTATATTTTTGTACTAAGAAAAATCGGACTGGGATAATCTTACTAGAAATAATCATATTAGGGAGAATAATACTTCGAGTAATTGGAATTAAAAATTGGACTAGGAAGAATTGTACAAGGAAAATTGGACTGAGTTTTTATAACATAGTCCAAGAAATTCATACCATCATCTTGAATTTTTTTTTTAAATAAATATATTTGTGAAATGGAAAAGGATCATAGATAATAGGAATTGTTACAAAAACATTATATTACCCTATTTTTCTAAAAGGGTGCACATTCACTTTTGTACTATCTTCAATGTGCTACATGAGAGAAAAGGTATATCCTACTCCTTGTAATCCAAGGTTTGTTTTATAGTGAATTTATAGGTAATTTATTTTCTCATAACCATACTAATGATGCATCTATTAATTTTGAATAATGAACCTTGTAAATTCTTGTGTTCTTATGGATGTCTTCATGAATTTTTTTAGAAGAGTATAAAATATTTAGCCGGAGTAAAATGATGTTTCAATTTAAAGGAAAAATAATAGAAAAAATATTACTGATTCACCCCCTCCTGCTCTCAGTGATAAAATTATCTTGACTGCGCACATAAAGATTCTCCATTCACCCAGGTGACGTTTTGAATGTCATTTTATAGCTTCCAAGTATATATCGAAGGGAATTATTTTTCTAGAAATTTTTTTCTAGTTCATCTCAAGTAATGATTGACTCAAGATCTTGACATGTTAGTAAATCCTTGGAATAATCATGCTTGGACAACAAGAAGACATGGAGTTGAATTGTTTCTGAAGATACGCCCTGATTTCTAAAGGTATCACAAACCACTTAGAAGTTGGAGATATTTTCATCAGGGTGTTCACTTTGAAGCCCACCAATTTAACCCACATTATGGATCTTTTCAATGAGTCCATGATTGATCTCAAAATTGTGTGCTAGAATTAGTGGGCGTACAATGATGGGTGCAACATTATTAACAAACAAATTGTTGTAGTCCATTATGTTGAATTCTTGGAGTATTGGTCTCTTTCCCTAATTATTAGGTCGTTCATAATGGTGGTCTTCATGGTTTGGTGGCCCAATATTTTTGCGCTCATCCGTTGTGAAGTGGCGGTGTGTGGAAATTGTTCTTCTGATCATGGGATTGAAAAGGATTAGTTCTTGTACATCCAGTATTCTTGAGTGTTTCAATTGTCAATATAATTTTCACTAGCCACGAAAATGAGAGAGGGAGAGAGTGAGGGGGAAAATGTAAAAGGAGAGGGGAAGAAAAAAGAATAATGGGGGAGGTGTGAGGTAATCCATGTTTTGATCTGAAGGCTATTGTGCCTAAGAAATAGTAATCCCCATCAACAGTTCCAAAATTTGATTCTCTCACATGAGTAGTTAAAATAGTGAAGTGTTTGATAAGATTAGAAATTTATAGTTCCATAAAACACTTACTAATAGGGAATTTTAAATAAAACGTTTGGATTTGAGCCCATAAATATCACTGGTATGCAAGAAACCATTTATACAAAACCCTTTAGAAGGGTTCCTCACAGTTACTCTTCAGGATTGGGTTTTACTATATCTAGTTTTTTTGAATTTGTAAAATATAAAAAGTATGGGATCAAAGTTTATTTTAGTGATATTTATAGAAGGTAATCCATGATTTTTCATGGGATAGTCCTACAGCTTTGCCTATGAAGCAGTAAAAAGGTTGTGAATTGGTTTTTCTAAACTAATTGAATAAACCTATGATGAAATTACCTTACAGTAAAGGTATATATATTAAAAACTAGGCTAATTATAATTATCTTATGTGCATAAAGTGTCATAGTCAAATGGTAATAGTCCTTCTCATGTCCAATTTGATTAGGTTTGTTCAATATAACTTCCAGTGGTCAATGTTGGGGAAAATAATGTGTTGAAAAATTATAATAAACCCAATTATTAGAAATATAACTACCAAGGTTAAATATATAAATTCATTGGGCTTAGAAACACCCCTAATCTTGATCCCTAATCCATGTTGGACTATTCATGCATGGTGGTGTTGAATAAAAGCAAAGAAAAACAAAACATGCGACACATAATCATGAAACAGTTGAGAAATAAACAATACCAGATTATATCAATTAAAAATCAATATAAATCAATTAAAATCAATGTAAATTAAATTAAAAAATAACAACATTTGATGAAAAATGAATAACAGTGTATGCATTGATAAAAAATGGTGGGTGATGATGAAACAAACATTAAAAATGGAAATGAATTTGAAAAAAATCAAATAATGGATATATATTAAACAAAAATGGAAAAGAATTAAACCAAATGAACAAATATTTTATTTAAAACTAATTTGGAAAGAAAATATATGAAAATTGGAGAAAAAAATTGGATAAAACGAAATTATTAAGAGTTTATATGTGTGTATGGAAGTAGAATATTAATAAAATCAAGATATAAACACCTTATAAATAATTTACATAATGTACTGTATTAAGTGGATTCTTTCCCAACATCATCATGAATTGTAATTATTCTTTACATCATGTTTTCATGATCCTCAATTTCCACTGATAATTTGATTTGTGTAGTTGATTCACTTTAAGTAGGATTCTGAACTTGAAATACTCATGATGTGTAATTCTTATACTCATCATGAAACAACATTTCATCATGTACTATCATAATGGGTTAGTAAATGTACTGAAATCATGTTTTGGAAAAGGACCACATCTGTTATATAATGTACACGACATGTAAAGGCTTTTACCCTATTTTCATCATTTCATAAATTGAGACCAAATTTATAATTCGTATGAAATAAAAAATCAAAACCCAGGGTTTTATCAAATAAAATATTAATAATATTTAATTAAATGTATAAAATGTGTATATATAAATTCATATTATGACATGGATATTAGAGAGGTATTAGATGGAAAATGATTCATTAACCCATATATGTTATGAAACTTTATAAATGGTTAATTCTTGTATCCATAGGAGAAGTGGTTGTTGGAAATGAAAGAGTTAATTAAGAAATCACCTTCTGATAAAGTGGATAATTGAAAATATCTTTCATAATTCATAGATTTTGTTATGGTATGAATCATGAATAAAGGTAAAATTTCTCATGTTGTAAAAAATAATGAAGAAATTTTATAAAGAATGGATTTGAGAAATTATTCCATTATAACATGGGCTGTGTTTCTAAAAGATGAGAATCCATGGAGGAAAAAAAATTGGTATGTTATATTTCTTTGACATGTTTTTTCTCAAATTGGAAGTACCCTTAAAAATTATATGGTTATTTTTATAGATTATCCTTATATATTAACAGAATAGAATGTATTAAGGGATTAGTTATATTTACCTCAGCCACAATTCTCTAAAAATTCAAGAATATGAATTCAACATTAATCACTTAGATATTAATTACTCTTATTGATTTATTTGGGTTTAGGTTTTTGGTATAACAGGATCATGTGCCATCCTAGATTCATTTACTATATTACCTCATCAGTTATAGTACTTATTAATTTAGATAAAGAAACTAAATTAACTAAGTATTTTAATTTTTATAGAGTTCCTAATGAGGTCTATCTACGTGAGGTGTTTTATAAATCAATCTTATAATCCATTCCTAATGATGAGATTATTATTTGAATTTAGTATCTAATGGTATACTTATTTTTATCTAGATAAAAATATAATATGCATATTTTTTTAATTAAAAAATTAAATTCTTTGATTCATTCCTTAATACAAGATCTGATTGGTTTTCATAAGATTAATATTGAGGATAAATCCCAAAGGTATAGCTCTTATGGTTATTTTAGAAACTAATGGATATTTTTCTTATAATATAAACCAATAATAAAATCATGATGAGGGGATAATTTCAAAATTATATGATGTGTTATAAAGGTTTAAAATCACTAAAGATAAAATATATATGGTTGTCTCTAATGATAATGGATCTGGATCTAGGAAACTATAACAATAATGAGTTCTTGATGAAGATCAAAATTATAAATGATAAGATAGTCGTTACACTACTGTAACATTAACTAATGTTTTTAAGTCTTAGGTTAAGAATAGTTACGGGGAACAACCCTAAGAACATAATCATTGTTTTATCGGTCAATGAGGCCTTAATAATGGGATAAGTAACTCTAAGATTATTTATAATTAGGAAGATACTTCTGACATAGAAGAATATATTTCCTCTCAATGGATTGAAACTGATAAATATGCAATGGTTAAAGGTGAGAAACTATAAAATAAGGAGGGATTCAACAATATCATAAAAAAATCCTATAATATAAAGGATTTATATATTTAGTAAAGGATAATGACTACCAAATCAATTGTTTTGACTAAAGATTATCAGGCTTTATATAATTTAAATTCTGATGAGGAAATTGGATGATATGAGTTTTTGTAACTGTCCCTAGATAAATTTTGAACATCTTGATTTGGATGAGAGGAATTATGATGATTTTATTTATTTTCATAGTTTGTTGAATTTATAAAAGCTTGGATTATTTGTTTATGATACTACTTGGATAAATAATAGAATATGGATTAAATTTTTATAATTTTAAAGCAAACAAAATTCATTGGAATTATTTCATCATAATTTAGGGGTTTGGTTTATCAGACATATAACAGTGGTAGAAGATATTTGAACTGAAATGAAGGACCACTCTGGTTGATGTTCTGATGAGTTCAATATATGTTTGAATAATAGTGGGATCGGGAATTCATGAGATGGTGACACACTAAATCTACTAAATCATTCTAGTCATTTTGAGGATTTCTACCAAAGATCTGGGGTCATCGTTGAAAATGGATGGTGTATAGTGAACGTAGGAAGTGGGTGCAACAGGATGACCGGAGAGGTTCCACTACAAATATTAGGAGGGAACACCTGATAATGGTAGCTACAAGTTTCAATAGGATTATTATTTCAGAGTACCATAAATGGATGTAAATTCATAGTTATAATTTGTGTACATATGGATGATAAATCATTGTTATATTCTCCCATAGACATTGGATCAAAATATTAATAAGGAGAAATATAGTATTGTTTATTTGTGATGATACATTACTTATGTTTCATTTGGTAGAATATGTGTGTGTGATTTAGGGTTTTTCTAAAATTTCCTAATATTTATAGCACTTAGTTAGGGAGGTTGGCATGTCTACTATTTTTGAAAGTTGGTGGAAGTAAACATTTACTGGATGAAACTTATTGATTCTGGTGGTTTAAATTATGGTGAATTAATGTTTTAAACCCAACTCCCTCTCAAAAAATGATATCAAATATTGGTTCATGAAAAAGGGACCACATGCATCACACTCAACAATCATCATTTTAGTTCCTCACTTAACATTATTAGATTTATAGGGAGTTACTACATCGGTATAATGAAAGGAAAAGTATGAAAGATCAGGGGTTATAAGTTTGAGAAAAGAGACATTAGTTTCTGAAGGATGCAAAAAATAGGATTATCTCATCCAAAATAACATATTTGTTTCATTAACAAAAATTAAATTAGATAATATGGAGAAAGAAGAATGGAAATGACTAGATCATAAGGAACATTGAATGATTAGAATATAATTAGTTAGAAGTTTCTATTAAAAAATATGAGAAAATAAAACAACTTTAGAGTTGATGGATTCCCTAACATACATGTATGAAAAATTGAAAGCCTTAAAAAATATGTTTATAATGTAAATGTCGTTTAGAATAATATTTTCTGAAGGAATAAAAGTTGCAGACTATGTTAATGATATGAACATGATCATAAGTCATATTGAGTCAGTAAAAGACACTTTCATGGATGATCTATAGGCATAACTATTATTGTATTCACTACTTGATATTTGGGATATAATTCCCTATAACATAAACAACCCTAATAACATGATTTATAATAAAGGTTTCACTTTATTACATTTCTAGGATCTTTTCAGTTTAGAGTTTTTAGGAATTAGATAAAACTATTATATGTCAACGCCTTATAATTCAAAGTGAAAACCTCCACTATAACCCATTGAAATTTTTGAATATATTTCTATTTAAATAAATCTACTTCTTCAATGGTTTTTGTTACATGGAACACCGAGTTTAAAAAAATTGTTATGCGATATTAAAATGTTATTATTTAAAGTGATAGTTATAACTTGGTTTCTGGATTGATGGGTATAAATAAGATAAAACATATAATTATATATATATATAAAGGTCATAATAAATACAAATTTATTTATTCATTATTTATAAATAAGCACTTAATTACTATTAATGTTATTTTATTCTTTGAAAATATGTTTTCTAAATAACTGATTTTAATTTATTTTTTTGAAAAAACTATTATAATTAAATTTTGGAACTACTAAAAAATCTATTTCATAAAATGACCTTAATTTTTAGAAAAATCATTCAAAAATTAGATTAGAGTGATTTTTAGTGTTTTTTCTGAAAAAAAATAATTTTCACTTGAATAGTGAGAAATGCTGATTTTCATTGAAAACTATACATTTATTTAAAGTATTCATAAGATTAATTTTTTATTCAAAAATATTTCAAAGTAAATTTTGTTATGTTATATTATTAATAACCTAATTAAATTCATCAGAATCAATTTTATTTTTTAATTCGGTATAAAAATATTTTTATACTTAAAAAGTCATTTTTATAAGAAACTATTATTTTGCCAACATTGTATTTTTTTATCTTAGTAAAAATAATAAATCACTATTTGTGAATGATTTTATTAAATATATAAATTATATGATTGTTTTATAAATTTATCTAGTATTTTTACTATGCATGAGTTAATAATTAATCCAGTTTTATGATTAAAAACAATATTTCCTTAAATCAGTTTCTTTCATGTTTTGTACAGTTATTTTAAAATTATTATTTACCATGTATATGAATTTAACATGATAAAAGGGATTCCCTATTGGTAATTTTTTTTGTTTGAAATGTTTTAATTAGAAATATTTTTTATTCAACCAACATGAATTGTAATCGTGTTATAATTTATAACATCATAAATGGGTAAATACGGTTAATCTGGTATAAAACAATGTGATAAAGAGAAACATTGTCATCATAATTGTTACTGGATTAAAGTAATTCCACCCTTATCACAATAGGCTCGAAAAGTTTTTATTTATATGAAACGTTTCTATGAAAATAACCTATATAATATTTAAAGAAAAGAAAGTTTCAAAGGGACACTCTCTTAGTTTTAAATATCTATTATGTGTTCACATAGGGGGAAAAGTTATAAAAAAATAAAAGTGTATATTTTTAGAATAATAAAAAATTATGGTTTAATTTTATTTATAAATTTTATTAATTATATAATTACATTAATTCTAATGAATCTCCAGTTCATCATTTTTTTAATTATTAGAAAAATAAAATAAATGATTTTAAACATATTTAAAGTAATAGAATTTGAGGGAGTTATAGTGTCAAAAAAAATTATAGATTATTATGAAATAATTTTTTAAAGGATTACATTATAATTCCAAATTTTTATTATTTTCATTAAAGTCAAATTGAGTGAATAGGGTTAAATTGATATTAATGATATTTCATCAAATTAATATTTTATTAAATTCTTTAAAATGATAAAAAAAGTATTGAAAGAAGATATTGTGGATAATATATTTTTTATAATTTCATATATTTTTATTTTATAAATTAATTTTCCCCTTATAAGTAAATTAATATCCTATTAAGAGATAAAAGGTTGTTACCACAATTACAATTAAAATAGGTTAACTAAGTGGTGAAACCAAAAGATAATGTTTAAAACATCACGTAAATCTATCCAAATTTTATTGTTTAATGGTATTTAAACACCATAGTATCTTATAGTTTAATTATATTTCATTTGGAATCATTTATATATATAATGAATTTCTGATATTTTAATATTTTAAGAAATCCCAACAGTTCCCCTCTCATCAATTACAAAAGGGAACCTATACATTCTATTTTTTATAGCACTTTTACTCTTCTATATTGACCATACCCTACAAAAATACCTTATAAACTTGTTTTTAGACATTATATTGTTTTTTAATCCAATAATACTTACACTAGGGTCCTTAAGTGGACATCTAGATGAGTTGTTTCAAAGAAGATGTAATCTCTCTAACAAATTACATTGATTTTAATTATTCATTTACATTCTACAAATAAATAATATTATTCATAAAATAATAAATCTAAGTTATTAAATATACTAAAATTTTGTTATAATTATGAAACCACATTTATTCACCCACTTTTATATTAAATGGAAAGTGGATGTATCGCTCGTGCGTACGTACGACTTACCGTATCCACATAGTTATACAATTCATTTTATATCAACATATCTTATGGATGAGTATTATGATGGGTATAATATTTATATATTATATTAATTACATAATTACTGTTCTATAATGATAATATCATATCTGAATTCTGACATTAAAATTTTTTGGAAAATGATAACGTCTCTCATGCATATATGTATACTAACACATCCACGAAGCGACGTGAATCATTGTTACTATCCACATTACATGGATTGTAATGAGGATGGTTTTATTGAATATATATTATTTATATGTTATTATGATTATGAAAATTTGTAATATTATTTTCTCGACTTTTTTCTCCTTTGTATAAAAGTAAAAGAAGTGGCCATGCTTACGTACGAGCTACTGTCTCCATGAATTGTTTAATTCACTTATATATATATATAACATGTATGGATGAATATGAATAAATATACAATGAATATATATGATATTATAATAATGATAAAAATTATATATATTATTTAAAAATTAGAAAAGTAAAAGTACCAGACTTCTGTGGTCCTTGTTTTGTGAACTATGGTTTTTCACTTTCCCTTAAAGTGGCTTAAGAAATATTTATATTTAGATGGATGATGTACCAGACTTATCAACTGAATCATGCATGAAAAACAAACTAGTTATCACCCAAAAGTGGAATTTTAAGAACAAATTATTAATTAAGGAGTGATAATATGACATAAGTAAATCATAAATGGTATAATATATATGAGTATGGTTCTAGAATAAATTTTTAAAAAATATATATTAAATATATATTATTTTAGAATGTGAATGAGGAGAGGAAATACATTATGTAATGAATTTTTGTCTCACTTTTATTTTTGTGTGACACATGTAATACTAACCACTTGTTTCATTTATGCGGTTTATATACTGCACATGAATTCCCTATATAGTTCTTCCTATTAAATTTATTAGGACTTACATAACAAAATAATTTTCATTCTTTGAATGGTCTTATGATTCAAATATTACCAAGGTGGTAAGGTTTTCATATTAAAATATAATAATATATTACGATAGTTTATGATTAAATGTATAATGAGGAATTTTTATTATCTAACTCTCAATAATCTCTTAAATTTTGTTCTCATATTGTTATTTCTTTTGAATATATGTTTTCATTGCATTTTCATATTCATAAGTACTCAAGATACTTAAAAAATTACATAAAATCATCCTTATTTATCTATTCTATATAAAAACCGTTTTTTCTATACTCATGTTTTCTAAAAATGATTTATATAAGGTCTTCAGTATTCTCAAATAATTTTTTTAACTATTTTTTTTTAATTTTTTGTTAAAATTATTCTATTCTATTTCCAAAGGATAT
Organism: Viscum album; assembly: GCA_963277665.1. Classification (NCBI taxonomy): domain Eukaryota; kingdom Viridiplantae; phylum Streptophyta; class Magnoliopsida; order Santalales; family Viscaceae; genus Viscum; species Viscum album. Next base: position 695,497,543 of record OY728164.1, read on the forward strand.
ATTTTATGACTTTTTCTACGAATTTGGGAAAGGAATGTTTCATTTTAACATATAAAAAATGAGTATAATTTCCCATCATCATGGATTCCCAATGATTTTAACCTTCCATAAAATATTGATAGGTTATTTTCAAATAAAAAGTTTCTTTAATCTTAGGGAAATTTATATGTTTTAAAAATAAATTTTCATAGTTAAAATGATAATTTCCTCAAGAGACTTTGTAGTGATCATTTGAAGGATTTTTTCATCTATGATAACATCCTATGATGTTACATATGCTTTATTAGATATATGATCCAATGAAACCATCCTTATTATTTCTACGGGTGGGTTTTAATTATGATGAATAGATTCTTTTTGGACCCAGTTATTTCCATGGGTAATGCTATGTTGAATTGATTAAATGTCTATGAAACCTATTTAATGTATATGGATTATGTTGTGATGATATGATGAATTTTATTATGATCATCTGGAACACATATTCAGGGATTTAATTATGTTATGGGGGCCCATAATTATATATCCCTCTAATTCATTTGTAAAATTATTATATATCATGAGATAATTAAGGAATAAAAATCTATGTGCTTGATCCACTATAGGAAACAAGTCAATTTTTTTGATCCATTATGGGAAAAAAGATGTTTTTCTTGATCCATTATGGAAAACAATTCCATGTGCCTGATCTATTATGGGAAAGAAGTGGGTGTGCTTGATCTATTATGAGAAATACTATGACGTTCTTGATCCATCATGGTAAAGAGGTGTTGTTGTTTTATATGTTGTGATTTTATGGTCTTGGTAGTTAACCTTGAAATTTGCAAATGTGTAACACCCCAAACTTCTACGGTACGATTCACATTGAATAATAGAATAACTTGTGTTGTACACAACATCAAGTTCTAACACACCATGACCAATCAAACTTGATTTTAGGAATAGTATTACCATATTTTTGAAATTTTTTAAATTATATTTTTCAAAATGGACGTCATTTTTGGATTCAGAATATCAAAATTATATTATGGTGAATTTTTTGTATTTTTCTGAAAACCTTCAATTTTTGATGAATAGTGAAAACAGTACATTATTGTTTAAAACCGACTTTTCTTTAAAAAATTATTATTATTATTTTAATTTATTTTAAATTCAAAATAGATAAATAATACATATTTTAGTATAATGTAATTCTTTGGAGTCATTTTAAAATAATATTTGATATATAACATTTTATTGAACTTTTTAACGTCTTTTACCCACCTTATAAGAACTTTTGCAAACTTGAATAAAACATAATTTTACCACTTCTATGAATTTAATTTCAAAAATCCAAGAGACACGGTTGATATTAGTCAGTAAAATGTGTTTCAATACGATGAAAATAGTTTTTGGAGAATAGTAACTTTTGAATTTTATTTACCACGACTAAAAGTAAATAGGGTAATTGAAGGTAAATAAGATATTATAATTACCCTAACACATTAACTAACTCTATTATATAAGATTATTTAGAGAAAAATAAACCTTAAGAATAAAATATTATCCTCTTTGATCCACATCGACTAGATTCAGACATTTATTATTATTTTATTTAAAGAATAGTTAAAAGTGTTAAATTCAAATTTTAATAACTAAAACATTTTTAATATATGGTTATACAGAAGATAAATTCAAATATAAATATTATTTAGAAATTTAAAAATATTTCCTACATCATTGTTTTTTATTTATATTTTTTATATATTAATAAATAAATTTATTTATGACACAATGATGGTGCCATAATTAACTTATTAATGAAAGACTAAAATAATTAACATTGTAAATATAAAAATAAATATAAATTGAGACTTTTGATGAATTAAACTAATTATATAGGTTAATTTGACATGTATGTATACATTTAATATATTTTTTTTGAAGTAATCATGTTTGTTGACTTTTACAAAAACATAATACTAAATAGTGTCAAAATTGACATAAATGAGTTTTTAAAACAAATACTATATTATTAATGATATAATATTTCTAAAAATATAATGTTCAGAAAAAAGACTTGTATAATAATATATATGTCATTAATAAACCACTTAGGGTTATCTTGTCATTTTTTGTTAAGTTTATTAACCATGTAATATAAAAATACAAAAAGACATTGTAAAAGTTAACTATTTATCTAAGAGTTAAATCTAAAAGATAAGGTTAATATGTTGACCTAAACTTGTATAAAACATATTAGTTGAATGTATTTCAACACATCTCCAACATCTTCTATAAATTAATCCATTTAAATCCATTATAAACTGAAAATTATTTTATAATAAAATAATATTTCAAGCTTTTCATATAGTGACCATCACCTTTCTTATAAAAGGGTACTTTCCATTCTCTTAATTTCACTCCTCAAAAGACATTATTCTTGGAAACACCCTGATCAAATATCTTCCCAACAACCCTTAATTCAAAATAGATTCCTTAATTTAATAATAAATCCAACATAAGGATCCATTTTGATCAAATCAAAAGGAAACACCCGAAGAAGAGGTAATAATTTCATCACCTCTTTCAAAGTTATTTTCTTCATTCAATTCCTCTTTATTTGTTGTTTCCATACCAAAATAATAAATCCAGTACATTATACATATTTTTATTTTATTATAAATATAGGACAACCATATTCATTATTTTATCCATCATATAAATGAAAAAGTCACCATACGTGTGTGCGTAAAGCTTACCGTCTCCACGTCTTGGTGATGTTTGTTATTCAACACATCATTATTTGGATGGGTATAATAGTGAGTATAATTGATTTAAATAATAAATGTAAGATTTTAATTATTATTTATATGTAATATACCATCCAATTACATATTATTTCACCCATTATTGAATTATATTATCGCTCGTGCATACGTACGGATTACCATCTTCACAAACACAATGAGATTCATTCCCCATCGTAACCATTCAAAAATAATTTTCAATTTATGATTAAATTTTTTAAAGAACATAATATAAATCTATATATGAATCAAATATATACTATCCATAATGAACATGACTTACATAACAAAACATTTAAGGAAAATGAATCAATTAACACCTGAAACAATGATACTATTGGAAATATTGTTAACAAAACAATATTAGAATATTATATATGATATCATATTTATGAATATGGTTCTTGTATAATTTAATAACAATTATTTAACTATTATACAAGAGGTTAACATACCATCGACCAAGTAAAAGTACAAGGTAAGGGTTAATTTTACAATCTTTTTATTTATATGAGGTTGTTTATACGTAAGTATCTAATGGAGATTATTTATCATCTACATCTATGATTCTTATAAATTTATTTCAAAAAAATTAAAATTTACTAGAATGTGGGTTAAATTCATTTATAAACTTTTTTTTTAATTTTTAATTTTTTTTGAAAAGAATTTGTCTGTCATTTTCCAAACAAGGTACTTTATGACCTTTTTGAAAAATTAAGGTAAGAATTTTTTTAACTTATATGGAGGGAGCGTCTATTTTCCACCATTGAAACACCTTTCAAGATTCCCTTAACATATAATAAGAATATTTAAAAAAAATCTTTTATGATTACATGACTTTTAAATGATTTCAAAATAGAAAGAGGTATTTCTCTCAACAAGTTCTGATTTCATCTTTGTCAACATCCTTTGATATATTTTATAGTTGTTTGAAGTAGATTTATTATGATACAATATTCCATATTTTATTGAAGGTTTTGTGATATTTTTGACTGTGGATGTGTTATTTTTAAACCATTCATGGTTTATAGTTAACATATTAACATTTTCTATGCTAGTTTTAATACGAATGTTTATCTCATGTTACATACTTTTCATATGAGGGATGCATTATACTTAGTAAGTGACGGGTGGAGCCCGCTATAGCTCCTAGATGCATCAGTTGGTCTCATGAGATAAACTAGTGTCTTATAACAATGCCTTGAAAAAATATTATTTGTAGTCTTGGCATGAGGCCCTGACTACATGGTTATGATGTCTGAAATTATGCATTCTATCATTATGAAATTATCTATTGATGTTACATGTGATTATTTGACTAATATAATATCCATGTGAATAAGTAAATTGTATTAATTGATTTATCTTTCCCATATTATACTGAAGTTTAATTTTAAAAGGCTTTTGTTTTAGTATTTTACATTGCCTTAAATGTTTGTACATATCTATAAAAGTTTCCAGTATATTGTTATCCTTTATGAGCATCTGAGCTCACCCCTTTCTATGTTTTATTTTTTCCAGGATGCGAAAAAGTATATTATCCCTGAATTGTAGGGATAAGCACAGGGATAAGATTATTTTCAAAGGAGACAAAATGTTTTTGTTTTTAATTTCATAATTTAATGTAAAATATATGTATGTATCTAGTACGTACAAGAATACTAAAATGATCAGTATTTCGGGATTTGATCCCTTTTGATGATGCCAATGTTATGTAATAATGTACTGACTCTGGGAAACTAGGTTTGGGGTGTTACAAAATGTTTCTATAGCTATTATGGTTCCACACGTCTATGACATGAACTAATATTTAATGATTGATTTATTATTATTTCAAACTCTTATGAATAATTTATTTTGAAATGATAAATCAGTATCCAATGAATTGAGTTTATGATCTTTAATAGATTATGTATGAAATATTTAGGTTTTAGTCATTATATCATGAATTTATTCCATTTTTATGCTTCTATAAGACCATCGATTGATATCTCTCATGTTTACCAATACTAATCATTTGATATCACACTTTATTATGTTTACTTTACCCATGTTATGAAGAATAGTTTTAATTAAGGTTTGACTAACAAGAGTACAAAATTGGATGTTCATTTTGGGATATTTTGAAAATCCTTTATAAGATAAAAAGATTGTGTATCTAGTATCGAAATACAATAAAAAGTTTTGGTCTTCATGTGAATGTTTGGGAAATATTTTTATCATTCATATAAAAAGCAGTAATATTTATGTATGAAAATCTTAGGATGCGATATCCACTAAATGTATATATTTTCTAGAAAGACAGGATTATTATATTTAAACTATTTTTTCTTTCAAAACATGATAACTTATTTTTATTATAATCCCAATAGAAAAAATAAATACCTTGATATAATTAATACTCTTCTTTATACCCTAAAAGAACATTTGAAAATGTGTCATGAGAAAAAAAAACATTATAAGGTATATAAATTTAAAGGAAACACTTTAATCCATTTGAAATTCATGAAAACCCATAAAAATATTGTTTTATTACATAATAAAAATATAGGCAAAAAATAATCATTTACCAAGTCGTGAAATAAATTTCAAAGAAAAATATCATGAATAAACATTTCTTATGAAATTATAAAAGAATAATAACAATTCACAAAAGAATTACTATGAAAATGAACTTCTCACATTTTTAGATCATAAACTTTCCTTTAAATTAGAAACTAATTATTTGACTTTTGAAATCAAAATATTTCCATAAAATACCATTTCAAAGTAGATATAAAACATGTTGGTAACTTGGGGAATCATATATTCATCATATAATATTCTAAAAGGATAATTCTAACATTCTCTTGTGAGTAACTTACATTAATTAACATTATCACCTCATAATTGTAATTAGCTTCATACATATTCTATTTAGAGTAAATTACATCAACTAACCCCATCACTACATATGAGTAATTATATCTATCCACATTATCTTAGGAGTAACATTCAATGGTTATCTTTTCCACTTTACCTAATTTATTAGAGCTAATTAATGGGCATGTTCATTATATAATGGATCCAGTCCCATAATGGTCCAGGTTCCACATTCATTATTAACACCAAAGTGTCATGATTTTAAATCAAAACACGTTATAATTTATAATTTCTATCATATATTGAAATAATTACATTTTATAAAATTCACTTTTCATTCTAAAAACTATAAATTGCTCATTTCATCTCATAAGAAAAAACATTTTTAGTTATCTAATAAAATTGCGATGAAATATCCTTTTCTTTTGAAAATATTTAAAAACATTAAATTCCTAGAAAAATTGGAAAATTAAATTATTTTAATTATCAAGGAAAATTTTAAATAAATAATTAATGAATAAAGGATATTATATTTGGAAAATCTTTTCATGTTTTATACATTAAAAACAAACTTTTTCGCTTTGGTAAAAAGAGATTAAAGTGACCCCTTTCAAAAACATTTAAAATATTCATTTTTAAAACCCTTATAAAAATTAATGGGTGGTTAAAATTTTATCATGGAAATGTTTTTCTGTAAAAATACTAACATTTGAAAAAAATAATGATCATGGATATGTAAGATAAAGATTACAAACAATGGACTTCAAAAATTGGTTTTAATGAAAATCTCTATCCACATTGGTAACTTTTGAGTCAAAAGGACAGTGAAGAATATAAATTTAAAAATACTTGTGAACTGCTTTAATTTAATTAAATAAAGTAAAAAATAAATCCATATTAAATTATATATACCAAAAAAGATAAAACATGAATTGAAATGGTATGTGTCTCAAAGAAAGTAAATTGAGAATATAAATCTCTTACTTTGAGTTTTAGTCACCACATACATTATTTGAATCCTGTAAAATAAAATATATTAATTATTTATAATATTAATAAAAAAATTATCAAGATTATTACCTGATCATAATCCCTTTGATTTCATTAACTATATTCTCTTATATAGTTACTATATAGATTATTTCATGTCGAACGTTTTGATTATGTTTGGATCAAAGCCCGGAAACGACTTTAGTAGGGTCAACAACATAAAAAGATTATGGTTAAAAAAATAGAATACTAAAAATAAAATAATTATTATTTTTATAAATTAAATTAAATTTTATAATCATAAATGAAATACAAACCTGAAAAATGAATCACATCACTTCATGGAGATTGGATTCCACACGTACGTGCGAACGACGTTATCATTTTCCATCTAATGGAAGGGGAAGAAGGTAAGTAGTATATTTTATGTACAGAATAATAATTTTTTCATAAATATAAGATATATTAATTAAATCCATAATAATATACAACCTTGTGGGACAGTATTGAAAAAAACACATCGCTTCGTGAGGGTGGTAGTCCAAACGTGCACATGAGATATGTTTTCATTTCGCATAAGATAAAAAAGAAGATTAAAAACATATTTATAATAAAAATAATAAAATATAAGTATATTTAATATATTAATGATATAATATATTTATTTTTATATAATATTTGTATGAGTTGGAAAAAAATAAACCTAAAAGTACTTGATTAAGTGTTATACCTTTTCTTTGGAAAACCACCTTTTTCCTATACTTTAAAACTTCTATGATAATCTTTTGGTGGAAATAAAACCACTATGAAAGGATTAGTATGTTTGGGGATGAATTATGGTAGATATTTTTCATGATAAATGGCTCAATAGGTGTGAGGAAGAGGGGAGATGATGTTATGTTTTTAGTGAGGTGGGTGGAAGAAATATAAATGCCAGAAATAACATGTGTATAAATTAGATAAAATATCACCAATGTGATATAAAATATAATATTAGGAGTATAAGGTCTACATAAATACAATAAAATATAATTTATACAAGGTGTAATCTATAACCTTATCTCTTAGTTTAACGCCTTGTTATCCCTTTTAACCATAACCATGGTAACAAATTTTTTAATATCTAACGGTCTGGAAAGAGAATTTTAAAATTCGAAGTGGAACATATATCAGAAACTATTGATATAATTTTTAACATTCTATTAAATTTAGTTATTATAATATTTTAATGATTTTATAATGAATTAAAAAATAATTTTTAAACATTAAATACCACGTAATTTCGTTTTTAGGATGATTCACAAAATTTGACTTAAAAAACATAAATATTGTAATGTACTCTGCATTTTAATATTTAAAACATTAAATACCCTTAATTTTTACAAATAAAAACTATTAAATACTCTAAATTATCCAAATGTCGTCATTTTATTATTTTTAAAACTATCTACTTTCATTTTTAACCCACTTACGCAAACATTGCATCAATGATATGTAAGGTTTCTAAGTAATTATAAAATCCTAAAAAATTAGAAATAAATTTATATCGTAATTATAATTTATTTATATTGAATTTTATAATATTTATTTTTTAATATATTATTTCTACCTATATCCTTATCATGATAATATAATAAGTGGGAGAGAGTGAAAATTTCGAAAATATAATATTATTAATATAAAAAGCAATGTCATATTCGTGGACAGTTTCTCCAAATTCAACCATGAGTGATGATAATGTAAAGTTATGTTTTTCATAACCTCATACACATATTTTAAGATGAATTTGTGTGATATTAAAATCTTTTAACCCTTGATTTAACAATTTTATCCTCTTTAATATATTATAGTGGTGATAAATTTGTACTGTGGATATTATTCATTAGGTACAAAAACATAAAATTCATTAGTAAATTTGTACCACCTAATTAAATATATTAAATAAATTTTTCAATATTCAATTTCCATAACAGATATAAAATACTTATATTATAAGTTCAATAATGCAATGACAACCAATTTTTAGAAAAATACATGTTTTAAGGATAAATATGATTTTATATAAAAAACATATACAATGTTGATTCCCGTATAATTTTTTGATTTTTTTTAAATAAATTAAAATATTTTTAAATTTTAAACATATCAAAACCCAAATGGGAAATTGAAATTAACATGATTAACATATAATAAATGACAGTTTTTGGAAAAATGTTATTCTCACTATTAACCCAAAAAATGAACGTTTTTCAAAAAAATCCCAAAGACTTATCTTAACATTATTTTGAAATGATGACATAAAAAATTATTTTTATTTTATAAAATAGTAATTCTGCAAGGGGTATAAAATAATTAAAATATGTGATCATAAAAGATAATAAAATATATTTTTTATGAAATTGTTTTTTAAAGTATAAAATGAATATATACTCATTAGTAATCTTGTAACCAACATTATAATAGTTTTATTAAATATATTATCAATAAATTTCATCAAATTTATCCATAAATGGTTATTAAATTAATTTAAATAGATAAAAATTCTTTACGGACAAAAAACTATTTTATAAAATAATACTCCATTAATATTATATGATGTTTTTTAAATTAATTTTTTATTACCAAGACAATAATCATAAAATTTATATTAATTAAAACCACCCTAAATATATTTTAAAATATATTTAATCAATTTCATACTCTCCAAACAAATGGATAGATTATAATGTTTATATTTAAATAAACATACTTTAATTATACATCACGGTTCGTTTTAATCTTGGTATTACATGTGGTACATGTTACCAGACATAGAGTTATTTTTAAACTAAAATATCTGGGTTTTAAATTCTCCCCTTCTTAAAATTTTTTTTCCTCACAATTTTAATTTCATTCAATGAAAATGAATTTATCATAACATGGAGATAAAATCAAAGATATATTATGTCATGAACATTATTTTCTTGTTCAAGATCAAGAAACTCATTATTTTTAAAAATAATGTACATCTATAAGACTTGTACATGAATATGATATTCTAAAATTATGTCTTAATATTTGAGTGTTAATCATCATAGAATAATTTAAATATTTGAGAATTTATTTTAGCTTCAATATAAATATTTTAATAAAATTTAAGAACTTAATTTCATTCGACTGCATAGGTGTAATTACATTAATCATTTCTTCATCAAACATTTTCAACTTATATTATATATATTACTCCAATAAATGAATATTTAAGATGAATTTGTCATTCTTAAAGTGGTAAACACAACTTATAATACATCACAATTTCCAAAAAAGGATGAAGATTTATTTATCCCATTTTTATCGATTTACTAGTACCAAAAATTATTATCACACGTTAATATAATATACTATATGAATAAACATTTATATGAAGAAATTATGCATTAATATCAAAATCCTCGAAAATAATAAACAAATTTCTACTTAAATCCTTAAATACAAAATTAACCTTATGACTCTAAAAAATATTCCCTTACTAAGTTCTAAACCAAAATATAAAAAAAATTGATCACATATTATTATAAAATAATACTAATATTTATCTCTGAACAACATTAATATCTCATAAAGTAAATTACCAAAAATATATATTCCATAATCATATATTCTCCAAAATATGACAATACTTTCAATATATGACCTAAATCATCATAATACCACATTGAAATCATATATGCTTCCCAATGATAAATGAATATTTATTCTTCAATTAATGTAAATAACGTTGACATAAAAATCTCATAATATCCCAAAATATCAATTTTACCTTTATTATTATAATGTTACTAAAATATAGTGAAAATATTCCAAAATAACTTTGACCAATTAGTCCCCAAATCACTTTTTAATCCCATGGTTACACATATGATCGATAAATTGTTCACAAATTGTGGTAAAAATTTTATCCAAATTAACTATAATTAACTCATCATTAACTAATTTATTAACCCTAAAGGAGATCTAAACTTTAAAACATATATATATATAATAAAAAATATTACTCGTCAAATAATCTTTTTACTACAACACAAGTAAAACATAAGGGTTACATATACCACCAAATTTTATTAAAACTCAATAAATGTATTCCAATGTACCCCCATCACATAAAACCAAAAGATGGGGTATCTATTCTTTTAAACATATGATAAAACATAGACTAATTAACCCATTATGGTATTTAAAACTCGTAAATTATACTTATTTAATATCTTTGTAACCTCTAAAATTATCTAATCCTTTCCTTTGATAAAAAATTTAATGCCCTGTAATATAGAAAACCCATAATTATATGATTTATAACATTTGTTTAAATTTATTACATTTCAAGGATATTTTTGGATTAGAGTTTTATAGAATTATTAATAACTCTTACATGTCAAAACCTTATAATAAAAATCTGACACTTACACTCAACGTATTTTTTCACAGAGGTGATCATTAAATTTAGCCCTCTATTTCATTTAAAATGTATTACATTTTTTATACAGATCTTTATAGTGGAAATATAGACCATGATCTAGTTCCAACTCAATATTATTTCTTTTGAAAAACAATTTAAAAAATGTAATGAGAAGAAAAATCCCAGTAATGTATATAAAATAAATGAAACTCGTTCAACCCTTTTAAATAAATAAAAACCCAAAAAAAATTTATTTTTTTTATAAAAAACTATTAAAATAATAATAATCATTTGACTACTCATGAAAAAAATTTAAAATCCTAAATTTTTCACAAATAATATCTATGAAATCATAAATGTAAAATAAAAATTCCAAAAATATTTTCCATGAAAACAAACCTTTCACATATAGAAGATCATAACCATTCCATTATACCAAAAATGAATTTTATTTATTTCTTAAAATTAAATGATTTTAATTTAAACCCATTTTAAAGAATAGATAAAACATATAAGAATCTTTAGGCATTATACATTCATCATGGAATCACCAAAAAAAGAAATTCCAACATTCTGTTTGGAGTAACATGCATTAGTTTATTATGTCACTTTATATGAGTAACTAACATTGTCCATATTCTCTTAATAGAAACATAAATTAGTTAAGTCCATAAATTTATAGGATTAATAATATCTGTCAAAATTCACTTATGAGTAACTTACATCAGTTCACATTATCTCTTTACCCAATGCATCAGAGGGCCTTAAAGGACCCAGTAATCATATAATGTACATAGTCCCATAATGTTCTGGGTCAAATTTCCATTCTCACTTTCAATAGTAACTCCCATGTATCCTGTTTTAAAATCACGAAATTTAATAACTTTTTCTTTTCATCGGGTATTAAAACCAAAATAAATTATTAATTTCACTTTTCATTATAAAATCCATAAAATATTCATTTTAACCTATAGGAAATGACAATTCTAGTTATTTAAAATAAATGATAAGAAATATCTTTTTCTTTATGAAATTATTCAAATACTAAAAATTTATAGAATAATAGGAAATGTATATTATTTAAAAATTCTAGGAAATTTGTTAATTAATATTAATGATAATGAAAGTACATGATTTTAGGATAATCTATTCATGATGTTTATGTTAAAAACTATTATTTTCAGCTTGTTATAAAAGTCAAACAATACATGTTCCTAAAACAATAAAAGGATTCAATTTTTAAAACCCTTTTAAAAATTAAAGTATATTTAAAAATGTCCTTTTAAATTATCTAAAGTGAAAATATGGAAATTCATAAACCATTTTAATGAAAATTTATATGGAAGTGATGTATTTTGATAAGAGAACATTGAAATAATGTTTTAAAGAAAATCTATTACCACTTAGGTAACATAAGAATCAAAAGGATAATGAATATTAGAAAGTTAAATTTTCTTTTAAACAAAATTAATTATATAAAAATAAATATAAAATACATACATATGGAATTATATACACCACACAAAATAAAACATGTGGAAAAATGGCATGAGTCACAATGAATGGAAGTTGAGATAAGAAATCTCTTACCTCAAGTTCGAATAACCATGTAAATTCTATAAATCATATATAATGATCATATATTAATTATCTAATATGTTTAAGACATTTTTTCAACTTTATTACCTTATCATAATTCCTTTTATTTAATTTATTTCCATGTCTTATATATTTCTTAAATTGACTATGTTTATGTCAGATGTTTTGAGGGTGTTCAGTTCATAACCACAAAATAACATGGGTAGGATTAACATGGTTAAATTGATAATGGATCAATAATATCAAGAATATTAATCCTTAAATTTTTGTTTTATATGTAAAATAAAATTTTATAATCATCCATGAAAGACGTATATTAAAAATAAATCACATCGCTTTATGGGATGGTAGTCCACATGCAGAGACGAACGACATTATCATTTTCAAATGGATAAAAGCATAAGAAGGTAAGTAATATATTATTTTTGAAAAATAATTTATATTTCATTAATATCATATATACCAATTAAAATCATCATAATAAACATCCTTGTGAGGTGGTGATGAAATAATAAACATATCACATCGTGAAGGTGGTAGTCTACACATACACACAAGTGATTTATTCATTTCCCATAGAATGAAAATGGAAAAAAATGGTTAAAGAATAAAGAAAAATAATATATAATTATATTTAATATAATAATTCTATCATAATATCATGGTGATATAATATTCAATGAGGTATAATAAAAAATAAACATGAAAATGTTTGGTTAAAAATAATACCTCTTCTTTGGAAAACCTCCTTTTTCTTTCACATCAATCCATATAGCTTGGTATTGTGGTGATAATAGAATCTATATTACATTTATATGAATTTTGGTAAGGTATTTTAGTAGATATTTGTTGAGATAATTAGATCAAGAGGTTTAATTAAGAGAGGAGAGGAGGTACACCTTTATAAGTGAGGTGGGCACTAAACTTATAATTACTTGAAATAATATGTGCCAATGTCATGTAAAATTGATAAAAAATTTCATATACTAAAATATAAGTTGTATAATGTATAAATAAATTCAACCAATAAAATTTAAAAATTATTATGTTTTATTTTTAAAATCATCTCTTAGTTTAACCCCATGTTAAACCTTTTAACATTAATTATGAAAACAAAATTTTCAAATTCTAAGTGTCATCAATGTAATTTAAAAAAGTAAAATAGGAACATTCATGGATAATTAATTATCTAATTTAAAATTTTCCATTAAATTAAATTAATATATTTATTTATTTATTTTCTAATGAATTAACAAAATAAACATTAAATATAATTTAAATTCATATTTGGGGTAATTGAAAAAAACTGACTTTAAAACATCATTATTAAAAAAGAGTTAATATTTTAGTATTTAAAACAATAATTCCAATTATTTTTATCTATAGAAATATGTCATGACTCTAACATATCCAAAAAAACAGCACTTTTAATATTTTTAAATCTATTTAATTTTATTTTTCACCCGCTTTCCAAAGCATTGTACCAGCAATGCATAAGCGTTCTACGTAATTATATCAGCACCAAAATTTTTTTAAAAAATATTTTTAAAAATATAGTTTAATATATATTCAATTTTATCATATATATTTTTTATTTTAGTTTTTCTATCTATATCTTAATCATGATAAAATAATAAGTGTGTGAGAGTGTTAATATTGGAAGTGTAATTTTATTAATAAAAAAGGCATTCAAATTCATGGAAATTGGATCCAAAATTTTCCATTAATGAATATAATATCAATTTGGATATATAATTACCTCATAATCCCATTTTAATAGTATTTATTTAAATTTTTTAAACTATTCATCCTAGATTCAACACTTTTACCCTATTTTAACCATTATTGTTGTGATAAAGTTATGCCATGGTTACTTTTCATTATGAGCAAACATAAAATTTTAAAAATTAATAAATTTGAACATCATAATTACATATATGAAATAAAATTTTCAATATTCAATTTATTAATGTCTCAGAAATTACTTTTAATTTATTTTTTCAAAACACAAAGAAAAATTACTTTTAAAAATGATTATTTTAAGTATAAAAATGTTTTTATTCCAAAATCATGTATATTGGTGATCATAATAGAATTAAATGAATTATTTATATTAAAATGAAACTTATTTAACTTTAAAATAAATACAATACCAAATATAACATTGAAATTGTTTTTTAAAAAGATAATAAATGATAATTTTTCCAAAATTTAGAATTTTTCACTATTCACACTAAAATCAACCTTTCATAAAAAATAGAATGAATTATCCTAATATTATTTTTACTGGATGATTTAAATTTTTTTTTTATTTTATCAAATATAATTTCTAGAAGGTGAATAAATTAGTCATAATATTTTCACATAAAAGGCAATAAAACCATCTTTTGATGATAATTGATTTTTGAAATATAAAATG
The DNA here is from genome assembly GCA_963277665.1 of Viscum album. NCBI lineage: Eukaryota > Viridiplantae > Streptophyta > Magnoliopsida > Santalales > Viscaceae > Viscum > Viscum album. The sequence goes on from OY728164.1 coordinate 695,512,637, forward strand.
AATTTATACTCATTACTCCTCTAGTAACCACAATTAGATAAATTTTATTAAATATATGATATTTAAATTTTCTTAAAATAATTCATCTATAGTTATTATGTTAATTAAATTTGATAAAAAATATTTATGTAAAAAAATAGTTTTTTGAAGAAGTAAACAAATCTTTATTAATATTATATGATATTTCTAAAAAAATGAGTTATTAGTTCCTTTGAATTAATCAGTAAATACAAATTAAAAAAATTTCATGAATGTCCTTCATAATGTTATTACTCATAATCATACCTTTCTAACAAATGGCTAGTTAAAGTGGTTATATTTTAATAATAAAATATTAATAGTGTATCACAATTTCTATTATGACTGGTATTGCATGTGGTATACACAATCAGACATAGTATTAGTTTTAAAAAAATATTTGGGTATTATATGGGAATAAATGGAAACCCTTTTAGGTAATTATATTAAATATAAAATATAGTTTTAAATATGTCAATAAAATATTCTTTAATGATGAAATTTTGTAGAGTGAAGCCCGAGAACCTACTGGATATAAATTCAATGTAGAATATATTGGATAGTCACCCATATGGAATATGAGTATAGAAAAAGAAAATAAGACCATAGGTAAGATTAGAGATAATTATAATGGAACCATACCTGCTTTCTCGCACTAGGGTAAGAGGGGAAACTTGAGAAGGATTGCAAGGATTTGAAGGAAAATAGTGGAAATTCCATTCCTGGAAGATCTAGTATTTAAATTCTATAAAAAAGTTATTTTTTATTAATTGTTCATGATATAGTGGAGTCATGTTTAGGTGAATCTAGAGTGTAATTTCATTCCACATCAATGTAAGGGTGTATGGAGAATTATGTATCTAGAAGATCCGATGAGGAACAATTGGCATATGGTTAGTCTCTTGAAGTTTTTTGAACAGCTAAGGTAAATATATCTATGTCAAATAGATTCATGTTGGGGGAAAAATATTATTTCCAATGTATAGTTGGATGAGGAAGGATATGAAACTATTATTTCTAATGTTTTATGAAAACCAATTATAAAATCAATGGTTATGGAAAGAGGATTTAAGGATAGGTCTCTATATCTGAAAATAAATTCAGATGGAATTTTTGCGGTATCCTTCCCCCATTTCATTTTCTTGAGAAGGCAGTGGGAGGTTACTTGCCCTTAAGAAACATCCCATGATGATAAAGGTTGTCCATAAATGTTTAAGGGTTTCAATACATGTGGGGGACAATTTACCCATTAATAATAAAACCACTAACCAATTAATCCATAAACAAACAACCACTATATGATGCATGAAAACATTGAAAGACAAATCAACATTTCATTATGAAAATTATACTAAAACAATTATCACAATAGATGACTAAAAAATAAAAGTAAACAGTGGAAGAAAAAATAACAACACACAAAGATAACTAAAAGACTACATGATCTACAAGCCCCATTCTCAAACATCAGCAAACCTCCCATGTATCACAAAGTGGTGCTAAAGATGCTTAATAATTTACCGTTTCCCATGTCCTGGTAAATGATATCTACAAAAAAACCAAAGTGTCAAATCATTGGTGAGTACTAAAACATAGTATGTTTCCCCAATGATTACCGTACTCACGCCAATAGGATAAAACATGTTAGCAACATTTTTATAGAAAACATATAATACAGTTTTTAACAAAATATAAAAAAACCCATTGTGAAAACTTTTCCATGTAAAACACATAACAATTCATTAAGTTATTTAACATACCATTTCTGAAAAACTCTTTCTTTTCCACACAACCTAACATCGAAACATTCATGAAAACCATGGACCTCCCTATAATGATGAGTGGTGAGTTATCCTTCCACTAAGCCATCACATAGTCAACCAATTGAATAGGGGAACTTCACACCCATCTCTATCCGAACATTTTGATGTGGTTACATCACACCCTTATCCATCCCCATTCATATGAACACATATCACATGACCATTTAAACTCATAAAAAATCCAACTGTGTTCAAACCATTTAATAAAGCATCATTATTTTTATTGAGTAACATTTTTTTCTACCATTTAAAAAAACCAGAAAATATTTTAAAATCAATATTTAAAATCATGTTATCAAACACTTTCCAATAACACAAAAATTTCCACAACTTCCACAAACCATCAGTTAATAGGGGTTTGAAAATTATTTCACAACAAATAGAAAATCAATATAAAATTAAGACTTCAAATTATATTATACAAAAATTTTGATTGAAGCTGTGTATCTCAATATTTTTGGTGAAAAGGATAAAATACACATAAGAATTTCACAAAAACAGGTTCAATATCCATGAACCCACCTTATATCTTTTCCCCTATAAATAAAATACAAAAAAATAAACATATTTTGTATCAAAAGCCTTAGATCATCCGAAAACAAGAACATATCTAAGAAAACTAGATAAATAGGGAAGTATATCAAAGAAAACTCTTCAAGAAAATGAAGAATGATGACTTACCGTGATAATCGAGCATCAACACACCAAGGAAAGGCTCTAAATATCTTGGGAGAGGTTCTCCAACCTTTATAAGACAAAAATCGGGAGTAAGCCTTATTTTGGTGTAGAAACGAATAGATTAATGGAAAATGTGTTAGATCTACCTTTTATGTTGGTGGTTTTTGTCCCACACACGGTTTAGTCGCACGGTTAGAGAGACCATGAGCTAATAATGTGTTAGACACTGCCTTGAGGATGAACCTCATACAGTCTCTTAATTGTGAACAAATCCTGATGAATCCATTACCTCAAACTGTCCAAATCACTTTTTAAAAGTGAATGGTTCTCCTAGGATTCTGCACGGATTGGAAAAACCATGAAAAGCTACACACATCACCTTTAGCTCCAATATCATAATTCATAGTTTCCTACAAGTGTTGAATGATTTTCACAAATAGTTCACCTATAGGAAATCCCCAAAAAAATTCAATAATCTCCCCAAACTTTCCCATACATAGCCCATATACATTACATAAAAAAATACACAACTAAGTGGTTGCATTATGAAAATAGGGCGTGTTTAATTCTCCCCACCAATGTACTTTTCTTCCATAATTAGTAGAAGCCCACCATATCCCTAAATGTGTTTCGGCCATTTCCCTTTAAATTCCTTGTCGTATTCCCAAATCTCTTCTTGAATCTGACCATGATTCCACAAAACATGCACTAGGCCGATTATTTTTCCATGCAAGTCTTTATCTTTCCAATCAACAATCTGCACTGGGATATGTACTAATTGAGCATCCAGATCTAGGTCAATGTAATCCCATCTGATCACATGGTTAGGATCATTCTGATACTTTTTCAACTGAGATACATGGAACCCATTATATTCCAAACTAAATCTTGGTGGCAATTCCAATTGATATGCCACCCATCCCACTCATTCCATTATATAAAAAGGGACTATGTATATAGGATATTTCTTTACCAGATTTCCAAAATGTCAAAGTGCAAGCTATGTAGAAATCATCAAGAACACATGATCACTGAATTTGAATAAAAACTATCTTTGACGATGATCTGCATACGATTTCTGATGGCTATGAGCTGTCTCCATCTATTTTTAGAACAACCGAATCCTCTATATTGTTTCTTAGAAAATTCTCAATCCAACTATGAAAGTCTCACCTATTTCCACTTAATAATGGAAATCAGTAAGGATGCATATACAATACCTCAAATGAATCCATTTGTATTTAGGCCTGACTGTTGTCATTATAAGATAACTCCACCAATGCCATTTTCACTTCCCATGAACCACCAAAATCTCATACACAATCTTTCAACATGTTTTCTAATGTCTATATCATCTATTAAGATTTGATTTATATCTGAGGATAATATATCATACTCATAGTCAACTGAGTCCCAAGGTATTTCTAAAAGGATTTCAAAAAATGAGATGTGATCCTCGGATCTCTGTCTAATACGATCGAAATTGATATTCCATATTTCTTTACCAATTCTCAGATATATATTCTAGACACATCCACCACCGTATGAGTGTCATGAATAGGGGTGAAATGGGCCGACTTAAGGAGCCGATCCACAATCACCCATATGGCAGTGTGTTTCCAAAACATTCTTGGTATACCTATTACAACATCCATAGTTATCTTCTCCCATTTCCAAACTAGGATATGTAATGACCGTAACACACCTGTTGGTTATTTATGCTCTTCCTTGACATTCTGAAATGTTCATCATTTAGAAACTAACTCATTCACCTTTCTTTTCATACCAATTCACTAAAACTAAACCTTCAACACCTTATATATCTTATATATTCTGAGATGTAACACTCATCTCAAATGTCAGTAATAATGAATAAGTTTATCATGAGAAGTCATAGGTACAACCATCCGTTCTTGAAACCACAAAACTAAACACTAATCCATCCTCTATCTATCAATGGTCTACTCACTATTGAGTTTTTAACTCATTACAACACATTCACCATCAATTTTTTTTGCCACTTTGACAATATTTTTCAAATCATGAACAAGAGAAACATGAAACAAAACCACAACATCACACCCGTATTCACATTCCATATGTATGTCAGCTAAGAATTACATCAGCTACCACTCATCTGAAGCTTCTTTTTCCGACCGAGTATATGAGTTTTTTCTTAATTCAATAAACATTGAGTTTCCTTATACCAATGTATAAATTAATTCATTGTCAAACATTTGAATATATTACAACGATATTATTTTCCTTAGATTGAAATCCTATTATGAGAAGATATTTTTCAATATCTTATGATCAGTGAACACTGTAAATTTCCCACTAAAGATATAATGACGCCAAGTCTTCAAATAATATATGACTTCATCTAACATCAAATTTTGTGTTGGGTATTTTTTCTCATGATCAATGAATTTCCTTGATCCATAAGAGAAAACATGGTCTCCGTTCATGATAACATAACCAAACCCAGATTTTGAAGCATCACAGTACAACACAGAACCTTGTCCTGACTCAAGAAAAAACAAGATCAGTGTGGATGTTTGGAGAATCATTAACTCATGAAATATTTCTAGAATTCCTCACTCTATTGTAGTGGAACATTATTATTTTTAAAAGATATCATTGGAAATAATTTCAATGAAATTTCATGTACAAAGTTCCATTAATAAATAGTGATACCAAGAAAACATTATATCTTAAAAAATCCATTCATGGTTGCTAAGATATAACAACTTTTATCTTTTCATGATCTAGTTAAACACCTATTTTGAAAATTATATGGCTTAGAAAGTGTAATTATTGTATAAGAAAATCACATTTTTATAAATTATCATACAAATGTTGATCTCTTAAGATTACCAACACTATCTCCATGATTTTCTCATACTCCAACCTAGTCCTTGAATACACCAAAATGACATCCATAAACCCCACAACAAAAGAATCTAGACTTCCATGAAATATCTAATTCATCAATGTCAAAAATACTGTTGGTGAATTCGTAAGATCGGAAATAATTACCACTCTTTCATAATAGACATATCTTCTGTTGAATGATGCTTTTGGAATATACTCCTTTTGAAATCAAAATTGGTGATATCCTAATCGCAAGTCAATTTTAGAGAACCACTGAGCTCACTTCAATTGATATAACAGATCATCAATACATGGAAGTGGATACCTATTATTTATTGTAAATTGTTTATACATATAATAATCCACACATATCCTTCGATTTTCATTATCATTCTTCCTGAACAGAACTAGTGCTTCTCACGGAGAAAATCTGGCCAAATAAAACCTTAGTTTTCTAGTTGTACCCACATCCCTTTCAGCTATATTAATTTTTTTGGTGTTATATAATGAGTCGGATGTGAAACAGGATTGGTCCCTAAGATGAGATCAATCATAAACTCCACTTTTCTTACAAATGGTAACTGAGATAAATTTTTGGGAACACATCTATAAACTAATACACCACTACAGGAAAACATCTATTCTCAATTTCTTCCATCGATGCTGAATCAAAATCCACCTTTTGGTAGGATATCGTTCCAACTATTGGTGCCAACAATCCCGTTACACATGCCATTACATCCCTTTCTCTTTTTAATAGATTCTCGACACCATCCCCTGTCTCAAAACAAACTATTACGATATATCAGTCGATGTGAGCCTTGAACATTGTCAACCAATCCATACCCTGGATTACATCATTAAAATTCATCATTAGTACTAAAATGTCCCATTTAAACTCAAATCAATTAATATTTATAAAACATGCCCTATATTGAAAGGGCTAACATTTTCTTTCCATAAGAGGAGTTTAGAGTTTTATCCTCTAAAGAATCATCTAACGTTTTAAATTTAAAAAATAAATAGCATAAGAAGAAATAAAGGAATGCGATGAACCATTTTCAAATATCATGTGCATTAGGGTAGAATTAAAATGAATCAAACCTCTAGCCATATATGTTCATGATTGATAATCCATAATCAACTTCCGAATTTTATATAATTTCTTCATTTCTATACTTTGTTCTTTGTTACATTATAATGATTTCCCTGCCTGAGAGTCATGGTATTCCTAGAATCAATAGGAATATCTTTTTTCTTCTGAAGAGATGGGTTCTACTATCCTCATCCCATCAAAGTATACAATTTCTATGACACTCGAGAAGTGTCCTGAGCACCTGACCTTCGAGCATTGTGATAATAGCTCTGAAGATGCCCCCTACTAGTTGCAGTTGTGACATGATATAGGTTGTTCGACACACTCTCACATTAGGTGGTCAAGTAAACCATGTTGGAAATAGCTTTTATTTCTCTTGGGTTGTGGAGGAAGGTTTATTGATCCAACCGTATCATTTTGATTCACACTCTCACCATGGATGTATTTGTACCTCTTCCATTTTCTCTCAACATTAGTGTTCCCACCATTTCCAATGGGTATCAATATACTACCTACTCCCATATCCCATAAGATTTCTCTTTTAGTCTCTATATATCTATTCACCATCTCTGTATAATCAGCAATGCATAGCACACCTACCTTTGATTAAATCTCATTCTTATCCTCAATTCAAAGATTCATGCCTTCAAGGAAGAACTAGCCAAAAACTCAGGTGGAAAGCATTCCAAATTGATGAATTCAGCTGCATACTTGGTGAGAAATAAATTTTCATGCTTCAGGTTAATTTTTTTCATTCTATTAATCATGAATGTTTGAGGATAGAATTTTTTTTAGAACAATTGCTCAAAATCAACTAAACTGATTCCTTAGTCTTCTTTAGCTTGCATCGCAGGATCACACCACTAGCATGAAATTTCCTTGATTATATACTCCACCAGTTTGACATTCAATTACACTAGTGTACCCATGAAATTAAAGACCCAATTCATCCAGTTCAGCCATACCTCTACCATTTATGGTTCAGAATCACCCTAAAGGATGGGTGGATTATACTTCTAGAACTGGAATGAATGATCAACATTCCTTAGCTCATTCCTCTAATTCCCTATGTCCACAACTTGAAATTATTGGACGATACTCTGAACCAACTCTTGGTTCACCTATGGTTTATGTGTAACCACATTCTCCGTAGCTTCATTCGGTTGGTGTCTATGAATCCAACTAGGTTCAATTTTATAAATGAACAACAAACCCCATAAGTCTCCTTCCCATGTAACGAAATTCTTAACCATTCAAAATTATACCGCATCAACTATCACAACATCTTTATCAAAAATCAATAACCATAAAACATTTTTGAAAACAATAACTTTCTTATTGAAAATCAAACCGTTTCCACAATACCATAACCATACTATTTTTCAAAATCATTTATTATAAAACATTTAAATAATATTCAAAAATAAAACCTTTTTTACAAGATCATAAATCCTTACTCAAATAATTTATGGAATAATATTGGAAATTCATTCCTCTAATGTGTGTTATGCTCTTCTCATTTGGTAAACCCATGATAACGTGATTTCAAAATCATATAAGTGCCTCCAAAACAATTATGGTCTCGAATCCTTGGTAAATTGATGTTTAGCCTAAAAATGTTAGCTACTTATTTTTATGATCTACCATTCATGTATTAAAAATCCTACTCCTTTCTCCCAACCCGACCGAACAAATATACCCAAATGACTATCAATTCCAAGACCAAAATAACTAAAGACCACTTGTTCTATAATAGAAGGACCAAGCTGATGTTATTTCGCTCAACAGACTCTTTCGACTGAACAAAAATTTTTCCATTTTTCTGAAACATGCTATTAGACCAAACAAAACTAATACCATTTGTAACATCCAACCTTATAATCATTGGCCTGAGAAGGTAGTGGGATGTTATGTGTCTTAACGCGATATCTGCATGATGCCAACAGATAAAAATAAATGTTGAAGGGTTTCAATACATGTGGGGCATGATTTACCATTTATTGAAAAACCACAAAACAAATAATACATAACCAAACAAACACTATATGATATAATAAAACATTAAAACACAACCTAAAATTTCATTTATCATGATCATAATAAAACAAATATCATCAGGGATGATTGAAAAATCCATATAAATAGTGGAATGAAAACTAAAACCACTCCAAGATAACCACACGACTTCATGCTCCACAATCTCTATGCTCCAACATCACTAAAAATCCCATGTATCACAAAGTGGTGCTAAAGACATATGATAGTTTACCTTTTCCTAGGTCCCGGTAAATGATATCTACAAAATCACCAATGTGCCAAAGCAGGGTTGAGTACAAAAACATGGTAGGATTTCTCCAATTACCTCCCTACTCACGCAATTAGGATAAAACTTGTTAGAAACATTTATATAAAATGATTTATATAGAACAAATTCGAAATCCATTTATCAAAAAAATAAAATATGTCCATTATGATTTGTTTTCCAAGGAAAGAAAAAAACAATTCATTAAATTATTTAACATGCCATTTTTGAATAACACCTTCCTTTCCCCAAAATCAATCATCCAAACATGCATTAAAACCATGTACCTCCTTATAATCACAAGTGGTGAGTTATCCTTCCACTAATTTGTCACATAGTGGACGGCTTTGATGGGGTTACTTCACACCCATATATGTCTCAACCATTTAATGGGGGTAATTCAAGCCAATATCCATCCCAATGCATATTAACACATGAAACACAACCACTAAAACTCATAATAACTAAAATTTTGTTCAAATAATTCAATAAAAAATCATTTTTTTAATGCTATTTTTTTCATCCATGTAGCAAAACCAAAAAATAATTTAAAATCAATATTTAAAAATCTTTTTATCAAACACTTTCCAATAACACACCAATTTCCCTAATTTCTAAAACCCGTCACTCAATAAGGTTTTAATAATTATTTCATAGAAAATAAACAATCAATTTTAAATAACTCTTTCTAGTTCTAAAAGAGAGGATTGCTGATTGAAGCCACCAAACTCAAGATTTTTGTAAAATGATAAATGTCACAAAAAAATGTCACAAAAATAGGTTGAATCTCCCCGAAAACACCTTAGATATCATCAACTATAAAAAACACCCCAAACTATACTTATTTTGAATCTAAAAACATAGATCTTCCCAAAGAGGGTGTATATCTAAGAAAACTATAAGATGTGTGATGTAGATCAAGGAAAATGAATCAACAATGATAGATAAGAATGACTTACCATGAGAATCAGGTGTCCACGCACTATGTAAATTATTTGGATCGATTCCAAATTACTTGGGAGCGGTTATCCAACCATTGAGAGACGAAAATCCCAAGTTAGGGCTATTATTGGAGAAAATGAATAGGTTAATGTCAAAAAGGTGTTAGATCCAATTTTTAAAGAGGTTTTTTGACAAGAAAATCATTTAGTCACATATTTATGCAAACAATGCACTAATCATGTGTCAGACACTACCTTGATGATGACCCTCTCATGGTCTATTCACATTGTCTCAAATCCATTTGCTAACCATACCAAAACCACTACCTCAAAATGACCAAATCCCTTTTTATAAGAACATGATTTCTCCTTGGATTCACCATGGTTTTGATAAATCATGTCCAGCCCATGTGTATACCCTTTAGCTCATGTATCACTGTGCACGGTATCCTACAAGTGTTTCCCAATTTCCACAGATAGTGCACCACCCGTGCACTTGTAAGAAAACCCCAAAACATTCCAAAATGTCCCAAAACCATCCCAAACATAACCCATATACATTAAATACATAAATAAGGGGTTACATACTAGAAAACAAGGGGTATTAAAATTTTTATAGTTAAAACTACAAAAACAAGAAGTCTGGAGTTATGGAATAATCAACTAGGTCATATTATTGAGAAGAATATTAAATTTCTTGCATCAAAACGTGTTCCGAAATTCGATCATAATGAAATTAGAACATATGAGAATTACATAATTGGAAAAAAAAGGAATTTTTCATTTAGTCGGAAAAAAATAATCCCTCAGAGCTGTAAATTTAAAATTATTCATTCTGATGTATAGGGATCAGCCCAAGTAGGATCTCATGGAGTTTCTATATATTTTTTCAAATTTTTTTATGATTATAATGACCCAAAATCTAGTAACATAGGGCTATGAGATAATTTACTACATTGGTATAAATACAATGTGTAAAATCCCGAAAGACCAATCAGTTTAGCAGTTTTGGAGTATTAGATACACACATGAAACACATTTTATATAGAGAAAAAAAACAAATTTTTGTAATGGAAAACATTTGGAATCCATTAACTCATTATAAACATTATTCATCATACCAAGGTGAATGTAAAATAAATATGGGTGAGATGAAATACTCAGTTAGTGTTATATATAAAAGAATGCATCATGAAATAATAAAGCGAAATCAATATGGAAAGGTAAATAATCGAACACACATTTCTCTTAATCAATAACTTGAATATAATAATTGGATAAAAAATAATCAATATTGAAAGGTAAATAATTGAACCCACATTTCATTTAATTAATAAACTAAGAATGAAATACATCCAAAGATAATATCATAGTGAAAATATTGCGTATAATAGTAAAAACGGAATTCTCAAGGAATTAAATGATTATTTATTGGACATCATGATCTCAAGTGTCATGATACACATAAATTTATATAAATTCTTGAGATAGTTTAAAACTACTAAGTAATAACCCATCATATTTGGCCAAACATATTTTTCTCATGATACCTGTCAATAGATTATGAGGATATCTATAATTATGCCACACCCGAAACATCATTTCCAATGAATTTCTCATATATCAAATAATATATTTAATTAATTACTCAAAATTCATTATCATCAAATATTTATATTGAGTATTGGATATGAATTTATAAATATTTACCTAGCTAATCAAATAAAATTCAAAGTAAAAACTCATATTAAAAATTAGTATAAACATTAAACAATAATCATATCCCTGATAAAAATAATATGAATATTTAATAGAAATGTAATTTTTAACGAATAAATATCATATGATAGATATTGTTTCAGAGAAAATTTAACAATCATAGAAGAAATTGAGAATGTAAAATAATTAATACATATTTGGTGACTTTTATATTTTTACCCCTTGATGAATTAACATAAAACAAAACATTAATAATCATTAATGAATATGAATTTATGTAAAAAATTTAAAATGTGTATTATATACACTAGATAAAAATTAATAGGTTCGTATTAACAAATATGTCTCAATAAAATTAAAATTTAGATGAAATCTGTTGCCACTTAGCAACTTTTAAGTAAAATACCATTGGATGAAATAATTAAAGTTGATACTTAAAATTAAATTAATTAAAAATTAATTATGATATAATATGTAAAATTGGATTTGTGTATACTATATAAAATAAATTAGGTTCTCAATAATAACATATTACTCAATAATGGGAAATTGAGATGAAATCACTTACCTCATGCTTCCTTTTAGATGAACACGATTTAACCTCATGTATAATGGATTTAATAATTTTATTAAATTATAAAAGAACCATATTAATATTTATAATATCACATATTATCCCCATATAACATTTTACCACCCATTTTTTAATAATATTTCATTATTTTCATTGTTTATGAAGTTAATTGGCTTCTTTTCACATTGGTGTTTCATCATAAAATTTAAAATTATTTCAAATTTTATGTAGTTATATAAAATAAATAATTATATTAATTTTATAAATATCATATTTAATCATTATATACATTTTTAGAAACATTATTCAACTTCAGACATGGAAAAATGAATTGCAACGCATCGTGGAGACGGTATGTCAAACGTACACACAAGTGAATCTATCATTCCATTAACGAGTGAAGGGGTAAGGGGTCATATGAAATATTAATATTAAATATTTTCAATAATTTAATATATATAAAATATATTCATTAAATTTATCCTTATTAACTTCCATGTAAAGTGTAATTGAAAAATGAATCACACCGCTTTGTGAGTTGTAGTCTGTTGTACACACGAGCGACGTTATCATATTTTCAATGGAATGTAATGTAAGAAATTATATGTGATATTATAATTCAATAAGTATAATAATAACATAAATTTAATAAAAAAATTTCAAATCCATCATTATATATATTCATTAATGGAGGCGATGAAAAACTAATTATATCGGTTCGTGAGGCGGTAGTCAGCTATACACATGATCGATGGTTTTATTTCCCATTTGATTGAAGAGGAGATGGGAATTGGTTATATAATTAATATAAAAATATAAAAATATATTTAGGATAATTTTTTATTATATTATCAGTATTAAATAATATTTTATGAAGGTGGAAGAATAAATAAAATGAGAATTCTCATTTTAGGAACGTCGCCTCTTCTTTGGGGAACTTGTTTTGGTTTTCACCAAAGTCATTCAAATGATAGAATTATGATACAAAAATTAAAATAATATTTTTATTGAGGGAAATTAATTTTTTTTAGGTAATTTTCAATGCAAATGGATTTTGGATTTTTGAAAAGGTGATGAGAAGGGGTACCCTTTTATAAGTGGGGGAGAGGACACACATGGAATATTTTTCGAGAATCTATTACACCAACACTTGTATCATGTCTCAAACCTAAAGAATGCGTAATTATAAATACTTATAGGTTATAAGGTAGAAATATGACCATATAATGGGTGTTGAACTTGATTCCAGGTAGTTTATAACCCTTATCTTCTTAATTCAACACCTTAGTAAATTAGTTTTTACATTAACCACATTAATTAATTTTTAATATTTTTAATATTCCAAATGGTAATAAAATTATGTAGACATTATTATATAATATAAATAATTATTATTATGAAAATGTAATCTAATTTTCTAAATTAAATTCATAGAATTGGTAAAATCTGAAATAATATTATAATCATAGATGTGATGAAAAAGAAGGGTTTCAAAGAGAAAATTCTCATAAGTATGGATGGTTAAAATATCAAAATTCAATAATAAATTGATTTAAATGAAATATATTGTATTTATAATAATATAATTTAACTAATTTATCTTCAAAAATAATTTAAAATATAATTTATCTTCGTAAATAATTCAAATGAAAAGGGGTTTTCCACAAAAAATATATTTTTCACTATTCATCAAAAAATGAATGTTTTTAGAAAAATACCAAATCATCACACTTAGATAATTTTTATATTTTTATTTAAAAAATTAATTTTGATTTATCAAATACATTTTCTAAATTTTTTAAAACAAATTAAATTATTTATGTAAAATGTGATGAAACCACCATTTCTGAAAAATACATTTTTCGAAAAACATTATTTCTTTAAAATGATTAATATATTATTTATAATAAATATATATCCATTTAATTTGTTTTATACACGTTTAATCCATATAATTTTCATAATTTATTCATTATTATTCATACCACATCAACATAACATCTATGTTATCATAGTCATTTTTAAATGGAATTTTAAAAGAATATTTTCATTTAAACCCAGTGTTACGTGAATCAAAATTTATTAAAGGGATTCGATTTAATTAAAAATAAATAAATAATAAATTTTATTGTTGTTTCATTATTCCCTCCTAAAAAAATTTCATCCTCAATTTTTTTGGCTATTACCTATTAATTAGATGATGAATGTTCTTCTACTTAACATCTATGGTTCCCATATTACTTCCTCAATTTTGTGTTTTCTCCAATTTACATTAACCAATATAGTCCTTTAGTTATTCAATATTTTCACTCTAGTATCCAGAATAAATATTGGTTCTAAACGTTAGATAGAATAAGTTATATCAAGACCCAATTCTATTTTATCAAATCTGAGCACATGCATTGTGTCTGGAATGTACTTCCTTAACAATGATATATGAAACACCTCATGTACTTTAGAGATACTTGGTGTAATCTTCATGAGTTATGACATGAATCTAATCCTTTCCATAATTTTATAGGGTCTGATGTACATGGGGATTGGTTTTCATTTCTTACCAAACCTCATGACACCATTTATTAGATATAATCTCTTGAAAACGTGATCTCTCATATGGAATTGAAAATATTTCCTCTTCTTGTCAGTGTAACACCCCAATAATATAAAAATAGATTTAATATAAATTTAATGAAACACAAAATCTCTACAAAACACCAGTTTTTTATAACATATCTAGTAAAAATAATTTTCTTTCCTTTGTGATTTGAATTTTGAAAATCTGAAATACACAGTTGCATTTAGTAAGATATTTAGAGTCTGATAAGAAAATTTTAATCTTTGGTGAATATTAACATACCCTTATGAATATTAACATACAATTATGAATAGTAAAATGACCAATGGATTTGTAACCTCTCCCAATAAAGTATAAATAAATTTGTTTTCCATCATTTCTGTTTTGAGTTTAGTATTTTCTTAAAAATATAACAAATTTAATAAATTGATTTTTTAAATAAAAATTGTATCTTTCAAGGATAATTAAATTATTATATAAAAATAAGGTTTTATTAATGTTTATAATAGTTAAATATTAATACAAAATAATATTATTTAATTAAAAATGGTAAAATAATTTTATTTTTTTAAGTGTCAACAATTTTACTTTTTATTTTATGTACACTATTATTTTTATGAAATAAGTATTTTGATAGATAAAAGTTAAAATTTTTATATTTAGAAAATTATTAAGAAAAAATTAAATTTAATTTTTGAATATATAATTTCAATATTAGGTTACGTGGAATTTCTGAGAATTTTATGAAATACATTATTTTTTCATGAATAGTAAAAATACGGTTTTGTGTTTCTAGTATGTTTAATAATATCATTAATGATTTAAACATTATTTAATAATTATTTTTGACTCATGAGTAATAAAATATGATATTAATTTTCCCAATTGGCCAAATCTAGGGGCATATACCATGGGAGATCCCATGGGTTTTCAAATAACATGGGCAAGCCCATGGTTTTTCAAATACCACTAATGTGGTGTCATTGGAGATTAATAAAAAACTCTTTCTTTTACTATAAATACCCACTCATTCCTTTTATTTCATTCATTCCGGATGATATTAATATTTTCAATAATTATTATATAACCCATTTAATGATTTTATATGAAATGTTCTTAATTTGTGTGAAATATTAATATTTTAATAGAAAATATAATTTTTGAGCATTTTTAGAAGTAGTCCAATTGAGTCAATTTCATATTTTATTTATACCTCTCACCATACTTATACAATTTATATGGTTTTTTGTTTTTTATGATTCCTTATTAGATTTTACACATATCATTGGAATTAATCATTTTCCAATTCTATCATATGAAGGGCCATGTGGATCACAGTAGAAGGCCCACAAAATCTGTGAAGAAACCGACCCAACCATGAAGATTGAATTACTAGGATCAATACAGAAGTGAAAATTCATTCATTCTCATGAAACGTTTGGGGGACAATGTAATGCGTCTTTGATAAAAATTTCAAGTCCCAAATTCAAATAAAGGGGCCCAACTGATTCAATTAATCTCAGCCCACCATTCTGGCTGGGAAATAAAATCAGTACAGTATTCATGACATATCTCATGATGTAATCAAAAAATCAAGGTGAAAATTTTCACTGTGAAATGGGAGATATAGGAGTACAAATGTTTTTAATAATGTGTTCATATTTGAAGGCATCTTCTTTTTGATAAACTCATTCACATTTCGACCTTCTAAAAAGTATGGATTGAAATAGACAGTTTAACTTTGTTTAATCAAACTGCCATAACTATGGTTATATAAGTACAAATGACTCAAAATATTGAGGGAAGTCGGACAATATTATTGTCTAAAACCATGAATAATATAATATCTCTAGATTCAGATGTCTGAATAGAAAAATTGGTGATGAAAAAGGATAGATAGATTGGGAATTCAAACAGTCCACTTCTATGGGATATAAATACATCCGCCTCCTCTAATTCAAATGAGTTTCCATTTTAGAGAAAAGGAGGTTGGTTTTTCACGACCAAGTCTATGAAAAAGGCTTGGGGGGGGATCTCCCATACTCATGTTATTACTTGAGAAACCATTACTTATTGATTACGTTAATTTACTTTAGTGTTGTTCTTCGTTTGTAATTGTGTAAGTATTTGTGTTTTTTAATTCTGTTTTAATGAAACTTTCTTCTTAAATATTTATTATTATAATCCACCTTATGTAGTTTAATATTAATGTTCTTAAAATATTTTAAATAATGTAATAACCCTTTTCCTTTTTTTGCTTCCTCATTCAATCAATTTTTTTTAACTCTCTTCAACGATTGTGTGTGTTCGATGCACTACTCTTTTTTATCCCATTCTTTTTGTCCTATTTATAATTGATCACCATAATCATATATTACCAGATTAATAACAATATTAATGGCTGAGTAAATATTCCATTAGGGTGAGTCATTATTTAGAGATGTTATGTGATTGAGAGTTTTTTCTCGATGAGTATTATTTTATTTAACATTATGTATTTTGGAATTAACATTTCATGGATTAATGAATTCTTTTGTTTAACGTGTGGTTTCCATGGATTATTGAAACCATAAATACACTACCATAAACAAGCTATGATTTAGATTATAACCCTAAGTTATGTTAAGTCTTAGATTAAAGCCTTAACACTTAGGAATTTCAATCAATGTTATATAGTGAAGTGAGTATTAATTTAAATTCAATATAAAGCAAATCTCAAGGATATCACAAGCTTAACACCCTAAAAATAAACACAACCGAATAATTATAAAATTGTTAAAAGAAATACCAATAATTAATCACATCATTTAATCTCTACAAAGATACCCCCAATCAAAATACAATCAACTAACAACAATCGACTATTAACAAGTATAATCACCAATGATTCAACCCAAGTGCTGCTATACACATTAGTAGAGCACCTGTTCTATGACCGGTTTAAAGGTGACAATCAGCCACACTTTCAAATGGAATTTTTTCTGGGGATGCTGCCTTATGTAGTCATTAGTTTCTTGTTAGTATAAAATATCCAAAAAAACAAAATTAAAAGAAATTAGAAAAACACACAATGAAAAACCAGCATTCTCATAAAAATGATAAAGTGAAAAAACACAAAGAAAAGCCTATCTTCATCTTTCTTCCAGCATCTCTTTGAATTCCCTGTATCCTCCCAAAATATCCTTTGGGTTTGTTTGACCCTGAAATTGAGCGAACACTTTTCCAACTTAGGAGGAACATAAGAGATAATCAAATAATTCAAGAACCAGTCCATGTCCAACCATTTAAATTAGAAATAGACAATCCTAGGGAAAAACACTAAATTAATTGCTTCCCATGATATGAATTACCAACCTATTGAAATTAAATATCCAAACATAAAGGCTGACTTTGAACTCAAATTGGGTTTGATTCATCTTCTACCTCATTCCCATGGGCTAGCCGATGAGGATCCACATCTCCACCTTAAAGAGTTCCAAGTGGTGTGATCTACCATGAATCATAAAGGGGTTTATAAAGAACAAATAAAACTCTGAGAATAACCTTTCTCCCTAGCTAACTCTGCCAAGTCATAGATTTTCTACCTCCCTTCTGGTTCCATATCCACATGGAATGACATGAAGTGACTCTTCTTAGAGAAATTTTTCCTGCTTCTCGTATTGCTTCTCTCCGAAAAGAAATAAGTGGTATCTATAAATTCCCAAATTAATCACTCTATGAATACTGGGTGATGTTCAAAAAGATTGTTGAAACCTTCCCACACCACCAAATCATTGACCAACTATTGATCTTATACTTCTATGAGGGTTTACTGGATATAAAGAGAGCTCTCATAGATGCTGCAAGTGGCAGTGCTCTTGTTGATAAAACCCCTTCAACTGCAAGATATCTCCTAAGTAACATGGCTACTAACACACAACAATTCCATACTCGAGCACATTCTTAAGTCAAACAATCCCAAGATAGTCAATCGATAGAGCCCAACAAGATGACCGAGTGGACGAGTGAACTTACAGGTCTTGTGAGAAAACTAGTCATGGCTTACAAAACCCCAACCTCAAATTCTTGAAAATAAATATTTCCTGGACCTATCGAAAACTCTGGAATCTGTAACTCACCAGTTCATCCAATAGAAACCTATCCGAAACTTCAAGATGAACCATCTGATTCATCTGGACCAATGGAGCTTAATGTAGCATATGCTCAGAGGAACCCCAATCCTCAACAATCAGGTCAGTCTGTTAGAAACTTAAACCAACCCCACTCTAGGCCCTCATCTTCTACCTATAACATTAACTTGAGATATGGGAATCCCATTTCTTATCCCCCTCAATACCCTCATCAAAATCCAAACTAGTTCCAATATGGTAGATTTGTTGTTAACTTCCAACAACTTTACCCTTTTGTTCCTCAACCTCAAAGGATCAATCCTCCTCTTCCTCCTTGAGGCTTCCACTATCCTTATGAGTCATCCCAATTCCCAAAAAATACAAATTTTCCCCAAGAACCAAAATCATGGAAATCTCAATTCGGGACAACCCTCTTCGTCCATGAAACCATCGGAAAGTGCAGTGGATGATCTTACCTCCTTCACCCGTTCTAGCCTCAAAAAAATTGATACTTAAATTGGTCAATGTGCATCCAACCTATGCCAGCAACAATAATCAAATTCTTCTCAACATCTAACTCAACCAATACCTAACCCAAAGGGTAATTTAAGTGAAATTGCACTTAGATCGGGGATGAAAATTTCTAATACTCAAGATGATTCCTCCAACCACCCTTTAAATGATGACATAGAAAATGAAGAGAAAAAGAAACATGAAACAAAATTTGATGCCATTCCCTCACATCTTCCATTCCACTTAAAAAAACAATTCCTTTTCCTTTAGCCGCTTCTAAGACAAAGAAGTCCTTTGAACTTGATCCTAAAATGCTCAACATGTTTATACGTGTTAATGTGAACATTACCCTATTATATTTCATTAAAAAATCACTACGTATGCCAGGATTCTCAAAGAGTTGTGTACCTATAAGAGGCATCTTAGGACCTTTGAAAATGTTTCCACCCAACAATATATTCCCATAAATTGCAATGATCCAGGGACCTTTACAGTTCCATGCCAAATTGGAAGTTCTAACATTGATGATGCACTAATATACCTAGGATCCTCAACTAATGTCATTCAAAAATCCATCTTCTCAAACATTGTTTAAGGTCCCTTGCACTCAACAAGTGTTTTAATTTATATATCCAATCGAAACACAACCAGTTTTGAGGGTATAAACAAGGATGTCCTTATTCGTGTTAATGATCTTATATTCCCAGCTGATTTCTATGTCCATGACATAGAAGGTGGGACAAACTCTTCTCGATCACCCTTAATTATAGGAAGACCATTTCTAATGTCAGAGAGAACCAAGATTGATGTCCATTCTGGCATATTATCCATGAAATTTTTTGACCAATAGGTCTAGTTCCACATTTTCCATGTCATGCGATACCCTTCTGAGGATCACTCTGCATTCTCAATCCTTGCTTTTGAGAATACTTCTTTGACTGAATTGAGCACCAATCTATCATGTTCTTCATGTTCTAATGACAAAGAATCTTGTGAAATCTACACCATGATTAACTAAGTTATAAATAGTGATGTTTTTGTTGACCTCTCATTCATAGACTCCAGAAATCTAGAGGATCATGAAAACGCTCTTAAATCCTACATCCACATTGATCTCTACTGCTCTACCTTGGACAGTATTAAGGAAAATTAATATGAAGCAACTAAAGTTCCTTCCTCCATTCTTGAGTTGTCTAACCCACAAATTAAAGATGATACTGATCTAAAACAACTTCTTAATCACTTTAAATATACATTCCTTTTCCATGATCACACATATCCTGTCACATTCACTTCTTCCCTTACCAAAACTGAGGAGTCCATACTTGTTCAAGTATTAGAGGAAAACAAAAAGGCCCTATGTAAGACCCTATATGACATAACAAGAATCAACCATGGTCTTTTCATGAATCACATCCATCTTGAGGAATCACCCAACCCAATTAGACAGCCACAAAAAAAACTCAATCCACTCGTACTTGAGGAGGTTATGGAAGAGATCACCAAGCTTCTTCAAGATGGTATTATCTACCCAATTTCTGGTAGTGAATGGGTTAGTCCAATTCAAGTTGTACCTAATAAAGGTGGGATAACTGTTGTCAGAAATGAACATAGAGAAGTAATCAAAACTAGAGGGAAGAAAAATGGTGTGTGTGCATTGATTTCAGAAAATTGAATGTTAGAACACGAAAATATCACTACCCTATTCCATTCGTTAAACAAATGCTAAAACGATTAGACATAAAGTCACACTATTTCTTTCTTAATGGATACATCAGCTACTTCCAAATGCGAATCTCACCTTAGGACCATGAGAAGACTACTTTTACATGCCCCTATAGAACATATGCATATAGAAGAATACCTTTTGGCCTTTCCAGTTAGCCTGCAACATTCTCGGGGTGTATTATGAGTATCTTTTCTAAATTTATTGAACACTACATGGATGTCTTCATAGATTAATTTACCATTTATGGTGAGTCAATTGAATCATTCTTTCATTCACTCGCTCTAGTCCTTAAAAGTGTGTAAAGTGTATGATTTTGTTAAATTTTGAAAAATGTCACTTCATGGTTACAAATGTGATTGTTCTAGGGAACAGAGTTTCAAAATATTTTATTGAGGTAAATATTTTCAAAATTGAAGTTATACAATCACTTCATAAGCCTACTTCTATTCGATACATCCATTCATTCCTTGGTCACGCTGGTTTATATCAGCTATTCATCCATAACTTCAGTAGGATTTCCCTCCCACTCACATGGTTTCTCCAAAATTATGTCACTTTACATTTCGATGTGGTTTTCAAGAGAGACTTCATTGAAATCAAAATATCTCTTATATATGACCAGATAATCCAACCCCTAGATTGGTCCTTACCCTTTGAATTAATGTGTGATGCTTCTGATAGAGCCATTGAGGGTGTTCTTGGTCAAAGAAGAGAAACAATTCCTCATGTCATCTATTATGCCTCAAAAACATTGGATGAAACTCTATATCTCTACACTATGACTAAAAAGGATCTTTTAGTAGAGGTTTTTTCCTTAGTTAGATTCCAGCCCTATCTATTTGGTGCCAAAATCATGATCTTTAGAAACCATTCTACTATAAATTTCTTACTCAAGAATAGTGATTCTAAATTGAGGCTAATAAAATAGATCCTAATGCTCCAAGAGTTTGGCCTTGAAATCAATGATAGACCAGGAATAGAAAACCCACCGGCTGATCACTTGAGTAGAATTTGTAATTCTATTTATTCTAAAATCATTGATCTTGAATTCCCCACTAATCACCTTTCACCTTTTACTCCAAAAAATTACATGGTATGCACCAATTGTAAATTACATGGTTTCAAGTGTTTTTCCTGAAATTTTTTCAAAAGAACAAAAAAGGAAGTTTAAAAGCTATTCAAAATACTATTTTGGGGAATATAAAAATCTTTAAAAAACTAGGGCGAACATGGAAATTAAGATACGTGTTGATGAAAATGAACATTTTTCCATTTTAGAATTCTATCACTCAATGCCTGGTGGTGGTTACTTTGAACCAAAAATGACTTCCCGAATGGTCCTAGACTTTGGATTCTTCTGGACTTGACTATTCAAGGACTCACATGAGTTCTTTCAATCATATCCCACTTGCCAAAAGTTTGGCACAATTTCAATGATAAATAAAATTCCCCAAAAGCCTGTAATTTTCTATGAAATATTTGATGTTTGGGGCATCAATTTCATCAGACCATTCCCCATTTCCAATAGATTCTCACAAATTCTTCTTACGATTGATTATGTTTCTATGTTGGTCAAGGACAAACCCACTAGAAAGGATAATTCAAAAAGTGTTAGTGGTTTCCTAAAGACACACATCTTCCCCGGATTTGGCACACCACGTGCCTTGATAATTGACTTACGAACCCATTTTTGTAATAGAACCATGCAATCACATTTGAAAAATAATGGTGTTGTACATAAAACATCAACTGCATATCAACCCCAAACAAATTGCATGGATGAACCTTCGATTAGAGAAGGAAAAAGAGTGTTTAAGAGAATTGTAAAACCCACCAGAAAAGATAGGCTTGAAAGACTTGGTGAGGAACTTTGGAATTATTGGAATTTCTATAAAACACCCTTTGGGATGTATCCTTTTAGGCTAGTTTTCGGTAAAGCATGTCATTTACCTGTTGAAATCCAACATAAGACTATATGGGCTATAAAAACCTGTAATTTTTTTGTGAGAAATATGGTGAAGAAAGATTGTTGCAATTGGCTGAACTGGAGGATCTTTGACTTAAATCCCACCAGAATTCCAGTCTGTACAAAGAAAAGGCCAAGGTACTCCATGACAAACATATCCTAAGAAAGGTTTTCCATGAAGGAGAAAAGGTATTTCTTTTCAACATTCGATTTTTTCTTCACCCAGTTAATCTTAATTCTCGTTGGGAAGGTCCTTTTATTATTACTAATGTTTACACATTTTTTGTAGTGAAAGTCCAAGACCCCTCTTCAAAAAGGACATTCATAGTTAATGGACATCGATTAAAGCATCACAATGAGATGACACACAATCCTGAACAACATTAACTTCCATCAGATCCCCATTAGACCCACCACTGGATAGAGATGGTGACCCGCCAAATCCAAACCAGGGGGTACCTCTTTCCCTTTAACTCCTCTTCTCTCTCTCCCTCTCCTTCTCTCTCTTCTTCTTCCTCCCTCATTCTAATTTTTTTATAAATTTCGTCGTCATATTTTTTAATTTACTCTTTCTCTTTTATATGGGAGTGTCTCTATAAAAAAACTAAAAAACTAAAAAACTAAAAAAACTAAAAAAATCACTTAAAGAATATATGAAAAATCACGATTCATGCTTACTCACCTTCCACTTTTCAAAATTTGTCCAACCCTTTTGGGGAGTCAAAATAAACTATTTCATCTCAAATTTTATGTATTTTCATCATGATCTTGGTTAAATAATATTGTGCCAAATCCAAAAAATTTTGATTTCTCAAATTTTGGATTTGGAAAATTATTTTCCCCACATTTGATTTCATGCTAAGGCAACCTATGGCCATCGCTTCAAAATGTGTGTTTTTCACCCCCATTTGTGATTCTTGGGTATGCAGGACTTCGAGCTGAATTTCCCACTTTATTGTGCATTAATATGATAGAGGAATTGTATGAACCCCATGATAATTATAATATCTACATAGCCTCCCATTTCCCTTACATGAATCCTCCTTTTGATAGCCCCTTAGAGCCTATAAAAACATTATATTTGACATCCACATTACAATCCCAAAACCTTATCCCACCCAATATCAACAAGCATTTTCATTGCATAATTTTTTCAAATTTAGGTGTGGGGGGAATGAATTTCATTTTTTGGGTTGCCTTCTATTGATTTTCAATGAGTTATCATATGATTGAGGGAAAGCATCCATTTTATTTTGGGGGAGAGGTTTCCATTCAGTGTGTTTTAGGGAATTTGGTGTACCTTTATTTATGAAATTTTGTAAATGTTGTTGACAAGTGTTCAAGAAAATCATAAAAAAAGAACAAAAAATGGGCTGTGTCTTGGGATGGTCAAAAATCACTCTTCCTCTACTTTTGATCTTATTATAACTATTACAATTGGTGTCATGAGGATATCAATCATGGGGTAGGATATTAGTGTGAGATCTTTTTGAAGATCAAATTTCGAAAAATGCCAAAAAAAGAATAAGAAAATAAATGCAAAAAAATGAACACTTATGTCATTGGGAGATGTTTTGTGTTTTGTAAATATTTAATTTTCTCATTCCATTCAAATATTCTTCCTCGCATGTGTCTTTCTCCACACAATAATCCCATTATAAATATGTGTTTCCATTTCCTTTCATAACTCATTTAAAAAAACATGAATTTCTTTTTCCATGTTAGTGTTTTACCCCATTTTTCTTATCCTTTGGATATCATACTCCTTCCATCCCATAGCCACAGAAAAACCCCTTGAGGACCTCTAGATTTTTGAGCACTTTAGGATAGGGAGTGGAATCTGAGAGCTCTTACAAACTCTATGATTATCCATTTTGGTTTCTGAATGTTTGAATCTCCATAAATTAATTTTATCATCTAGAGAGGAGTATGTTTTGTGTGCCATAATTTTCTATATCAAAATTTGAAAATGTAAAAATTAATTGTTTTTGGAACATTGTTTCTGTATCAAATTGTGGTTTAATACAATATGGATGAGTCAAATTGTCTAAACCTACCCTGATTGGGGAAAAATAATTAATATTTGTTGGTGAGGGAAAATAATTTTGTTATGTTTTTATATTTGATGCATATGAAGATATGCAAAAGACAATGTGTGGGGAAGATAATGTTATTAATATTTTAATGACTTATTATATACTCCCTATACAAATATAATATGAAATGTGCATAATTTGTGTGAAATATTAATGTTTTAAAACTAAGTATAATTATTGAGAATTTGTAGAAGTAGTCAAATTGAGTCAGTTTACTATTGTATTTATAAATATCCCATGATGATCCAAATTGTTTGGTTATGAACCATTATTCAATTTTCCCCATATCATTAGAATGAATTATTTGTAAATTATTCCATTTGAAGGGCCATATGGATCACACAAGAAGGCCCACAAAATATGTGAAGAAACTGTCCCAACTACAAATAATAAATTACTGGGATCACTCTAGAAGTAAAAATTCTTTCATTATCCTCAAACGTTCAGGGGATAATGTAAGGAGTCTTGGATAAAAATTTAAAAGCCCAAATTTAATGAAAATGGGCCTAAATAATTCATTTAAACTAACTCCACCATTCTGTCTGGGAAATAAAATCAGTACAGTATTCATGACTTATCTCATGATGTAATCATCAAATAAAGCTGATATTTTTTAGTGTGAAATAGGAGATATATGAGGCATACTTTATTGAAAAATGTTTTTGGATTTGAAGGATTTTTCATATTGATAAACCCGTTTACATTTCATCCTTCTAAAAAGAATGTATTGAAATGGATAGTATAACTTTGTTTAATCAATCCACCATAAATTTGGCTCCATAAGTCAAAATACCACCAAATTTTGAGAAAATGTGGAAAAAATTATTTTCTACAACCATTAAGAATATACAATCTCGATATTCGGAATTCTGAATAGACAAATTTGAGATGCAATTGGAGGGAAATATTGGGAATGCAAACAGTCCACCTCCTTGGGCTATAAATACATCCTCCTTTTGTCCTCAAAGAAGATGGAATTTTAGAGCAAAGAATGATAGGTTTTCATGACTAAGGCTATTAAAAAGTCATAGGAGGATCTTCCATACTCATGTTTGTACTTGAGAAACCATTCATAATTTCTTCATTTCATTTACTTTGTGTTGTTCTTCATTTGTAATCGTGGAAGTGTTTGGGTTTTGTAATTCTTTTTTAATGAATATTTCTTCTTTAATATCTTTTATTCTAATTAGCCTTATGTAGTTTAATATTAATGTTCTTAAAATATTTTAAATCAAGTTGAAACACTTTCCCCTATTTTTCTTCCTCATTCAATTGAATGTTTTTTAACTCTCTTCAACGATCTTGTGTGTTCAATACACTACTCTTTTCTTATCATGTTCTTTTTGTTCTTTTTATAATTCATCACCATAATTATGTATTACCAGATTAATAACCATATTAATGGAAGATTAAATGTACCATTGGGGTGAGTAATTATTTATATATGTTATTAGATTGAGAGCTTTTTCTCTTTTATTATTCTTTAATTTAACATTTTTTGTGTTGGACTTAACATGTCATGGATTAATGACTTGTTTTGTTTAACTTGTGGTTTCCATGGACTATTGGAACCATAAATACAGTACCATTGAAAATATATTATTTATATTAGATCTCTATGTTATGTTAAGGCCTATATTATATCCTTGACACTTAGTAATTCTAATCAATTATATCTTGTGAAGTGGGTGTTAATTTAAATTCAATATAAAGCAAATCACAAGGATATCACATGTTTAACTCCCTAAATATGAAATCACCCCAGTCTTTATCAAATTGTTAAATCAAACAACAGTAGTTAATCATTTCATTTAATCTCTTCAAGCAAACCCCCAATCAAAATACAATCAACTAAAAACAATTGACTATTAAAAAGTATCATCGCTAAGGATTCGACCCGAGTGCTGCTATATACATTAGTAGAGCACCGGAACCTTGACAGGTCGATAATAGACAATCAACGACATGTTAAATTTGGAATCCATTATCCTATAATTTCTGGTCATTTTACCTCCCTTTAAGACCTCCCAAGGATTCCTCAATCCCCCAAGGTTCCGACCTTAATGTTTTAGGAGTTACTCTGCAAGGTAAAAGAATAATCAACTTCTCATTTCCATTAAAGTTATCTTTTATGTTATATGTCTTTATAGTTTATATACCATGTTATTATTTAAATTTTATTGTGTATCTATACTATATTATGATTGTTTTAGGAATGGGTTACCCCTTTCCACACTCATTTAAATAATTTCTAAAACCATGAGGCATATCTGTTATGCTGCTGAATTTTCATCTTTAAATCTCTCCCTTTTTCTAGAAATATTATTATGTTATTCTATTTTAATATCAATTGAATTATGTTGGTATATATCATTAAATATCCCCCTTAAAGTCCATATTATTTAATAATTATTATAGAAACATTTTTCTCTCATCAAAATATTTTATGATTTTTTATGTGACTCTGTTAGGCTGTGAAATTTTCTTAATGGATTTCTCAACTTTTCTTTTATTTCAAGTTCCTTTACTTTTTTTATCATTTCTCACATCCTTTCATCAAAATGTTATGATAACTATAGTTCCATAAATTTACTTTAATTTTGTGTTGATAATGTAATAATTTATCATCATTATCTCCTTTCCCCATTTTTTATACTAGAAATGAAAACCCAATCCGAGATGTGTTAATTTGTCACAATCAAGGATGACCAGTTTTCAATTTCTATTATTGTCTTCAATTATGGTTATGAAATCATTGTAAAGACTGAACCATATTATAAAAAATATATTTTAACTTATATAATGATCTTGAATCTTTTTCCCACATTTTATTAATTTATTAATTAAAATGAGTTCATTGTCATAAAAACCCGCCAATTTACCCAAACAATTATCATTAAAGTTTTATATAATTATTCATATTATCTCCCAATAACCAAATGAATTTTATAGACATGTAATATTATAGATGTTAAAAAATAAAATAAAACTTCTATTCTTGAAAACCATTATCATATTATTTTTTTATCCATACATGTATATAAGTAAATCGGTCATGCATACCAAGGAAGAAACAATTCTCGAACAATAAAATTGAACCTCTTAAACCCATCATGAAGTCCATGAATGAACTTAATATTCATATAATAAATCAATTAAATAAATAATTGGATATGAAAATATTAATTAATGAATTTACGTTGGTTATCCTGGATGCTAGGATCATTTGAAGACCACCATTAGACTTAAGGTAAGGGTTTCCTCATCTCACTTACATTTTTGTGAGATATTCTTTATCCACCACTATTTATTATGTATGATGTATGTATACTTCTCTTTGATTTACCATATCATGAGTCAATTTATTTTCACGGTATTATATATATCATTTTATGATTATTAGTTTTGGGTTATATGATTTGATTGATTGTAAAGTGGTAAGGGTTTTCTACCCAAACATCCATTTTCAGTCGGATTACTCATATTGTTTACTAAACTCAATGAAATATTTATATATTATTATGTACTCCTAATAAATTATGTGTGAGTGTTCTATATATTTTTACCAATGATCATACTTCTTTATTTTATGGGGATCTACACATTTTAAAAGATACATTCAAAAAATTCGAAATACAAGCCTGATTCAAGGGAATTTATCAAATTCTTACCTATTTTCAAGAAATATCTATAATATGTTTTTAAAAAACAAATATCATACTAAAATCAATAATTTTATTATGAAAATAATATCTTAAATCATATATGGTTTTATTAAAAGACTTTTCCAAAAGAACTCTTCTTTTCAAAGTAAAAGAGTATTTATCTGATGAATTACTCGATTATTTTATAAGTGTATCTTCATCTATTTCAATACTATTATTAATTGTTATATATGATATCATCTACCATATTTAATAGAATATTTTA
This sequence comes from Viscum album, assembly GCA_963277665.1. Classification (NCBI taxonomy): domain Eukaryota; kingdom Viridiplantae; phylum Streptophyta; class Magnoliopsida; order Santalales; family Viscaceae; genus Viscum; species Viscum album. The sequence goes on from OY728164.1 coordinate 695,541,580, forward strand.
TCATTATCCTAACTATGTATGTATTATCTTAAAACCATTCACCAATTTTTTCTGAATTGTTAGTGTTTGTGCTTAAGGATTATAAAAAGTTATTTGTTAGATTGAAAATAAAAGACTGTGTTGTTTATGTTCATCCTCATTTATATGAGGAATGAGTTGGACATAATAATTTATGGTTTGTGATTGTTATGTTCCCTTGATGAATCAATAGTTCTCATGAGGGAAATAGATATAGACTTTTGTGATGCATTGTTTATTTTTAGATATAGTTTTGGCCGATGCCTAAATCATTTTTAGATATATTGGTTGAGGCCTTGAAGGTATGTTTCAGAATATCCATAATATGCATTTACCCATTTATGAAGCTATAAATTCATAGTTCATGAGTTTATTCTAATATTAGAACACCTACTCCTATGTTTTATTATGGAATTATTTACTCAGCTTATATTCTTGTCCTAATGTGTTCATGTTTATTATTTAAAAAAGCATGTGTTTTTAATTATTCACCATGCTTAATATTTATGATTATGATATCTTCTGATGTATTGATTACCCTTATTAATCATCTCATCACACCTCTTCTTATGTTTCATTTTTTCCAGGATAAGAAGATGTATATTTTGATTGACTTGCATAGATAATCTTAGAGTGGTGGATATTCCCAATGGAACTATTATGTTATTTTTTATTTCAAGTTGTAATGGTGAAATTATGTATGTACCATGTTTCCTAATATATTAAACAACTTGGTCATTGGGATTTATATTTCTTATTTATATTCAAATTTAATAAAATATGGCACTGACTCTGGGAAAATGGGGTTGAGTCTTTACAGTTGGTATCAAAGAAGGAACAAAAAAAAACGTGGAAGATAGATTTAGAAAATTTAGATTAGGGAATAAAACATTAAGATAGACTTGATGATACACATCCAATAACATCCTATAATTGTGGTAATGAATATATTATTTGGATCTTCATAGAAAATAAATCCATGTCTAGATATTATATGTGGACATGGTTCTTGTAAAAATGTACATAAGAGTAACAACTCTAACTAAGTGTTTCATGTTTGACCCAGGGTAACCTGGTATATGAAAACTTGCCTTACTATGCACTTGTTTTGACACTCCATGGGGGATATTCTTAGGATAATTCACATTTTTTTTCTAACATTCCATTATGAAGTATTTATTCATTTAAATTATTAAAAGTATATGGTTCTAGAAATTATGTTGCATAAAATTATGATATGTTCTATACCATGATTAGATTTATATAAAGTTCAAAATTTTATAATCTAATATTTCATAAGGAATTGATTAGAAATGACACCTAGCAAAAGGAATGAGAACTTCACCAAAGCACGTGATGGAAATAGTATGAAGGATCATATATCTCATAGTCTTAAGTTGTCATTTCAAAGGAAGATCATCTCCCATGTGTCCTTTTCATATGAAAAAATAGTATCATGTGTTAACAAGGTATGTAAATAATTATTGGATTCTTATGGCTTTGAATGGAAGTAAAAGTAGATGAGGGTGATAGAAAAAAATATGGACAAAGGGAATAAGAGAAAGAAGGGTTTTCCCACATGTGATAACTTTGGAAAGAATCACCCTGGTAAATGCATGAAGGGAATGGGTGTTTGTTGTAAGTCTGGAGAAAAAAGACACCAATTTCATGATTAGAAGGGTAAGAAAAAGTAAACTGATATGCAATGACTCACCTAAAAGGAGATGGGACATTATGAGAATTAATGTCCCAAGAATCAAAAGAATATGCTCAAAATTATGTTACTGGATAATGATCAAGTCATGATATTTCTGAAAATGAAGTGAAAGGATTAATATTCTTCATTAAGAATCATTTCATTCGAATATTTTATCAACAATGTATTAGTTATATAAATTATGGTATATTTGATGATTGTACTTCAGTACTATTTCATTAAGTATTTGAGGTCATATGACGAATTGTTCCAAAGATAAGTTACTCAATAGAAATTTAATATCTTGGGAAAGTATATGGTTACAGGATATAAAACACTTAATATATTTGTAATGATGAAGACAATGATGATGAAATTATTCATTTTGATAAGTACAGACTTCCTCAAAAATGATTTTTTACTTTTTTTACAATTGGTCTATGCTATCATTGATGGAGTTTACAATATATTTGGATATTTGGAATGTATCGAATAGCATGTGTAAATATGAATTCATGTTTCCAATAATGTTTTTTGGAATATTGAGTTATTACCATATTTTAGGAGAAAAAAAATACTTACATGTTAGGAATGTGAAAATTTATGGTTGCTTCATGTTGATTAAAAGAAAAATAAGGTTGCAGATGCAATGAGAAGGATAGATCATGGAGTTCTAATAAAAATCAGAATTTCCAAGGACCCCGTGAACATGGAGATAGAAAGAATTGATATGAGAATGATTCTAAAGTATTTTATCATGATATTTTGGAATGTTAAACTATTTGAGAAATGTTTTATGTTGATCATTGTATGATGTTTTAGAGATTAATGTCACTACATGATGGTGTGATTATTCTTCCATGACCACTTTTTCCTATTGGAATGCATTTTGTTTTAGTAACTTATGCATTTCCCTTTACTCTTATTAAGATGATAGATTAACCGTATTCTATATGTGGGTTTCCCACATGGGAAATTTCACGTATCAACCATTAACTTTTGAAGTTCAATTTGAAATTTCGAGAACAAAATTTTTGTGAGGGGAGAATATACCACCCCAACAATTTAAAAATTGATTCAATATAGGAAGCATAAAATAATTATTCTCTACAAATAATTAATTCATTATAACCTCACCAATAAATATATTTTTTCCACCTCTATTATTTGAATTTCAAAAAATTGACATACATGGTTGCGTTCAGTAAGATATGTAGAGTCCGATAAGACAAATATAATTTTTCGTGAATAATAACTTACCATTATTAATAGTAACTTACACTTATGAATATTAATATGACTAATGAAGTGATAAACTCACCTATGAATGTATAAATAAATTTTTTGTTTTGTCATTTCGATTTTAAGTTTACTTTTTTTCTTAAAAATATGACGAATTTCAGAAATTAATTTTTCTGGTCAATATTTTAAATTTCAAGGAGATTTAACTTATTATATAAATATAAGGTTTTATTGATGTTTATAATAATTAAATAGACTAATAAAAAAACTATTCTTTACTTACAAATGGTAAAATAATTTTATTTTTATTAAGTGTCGAAAATTTTACTACGCATTTTATGTCCACTATTGCTTTTAATAAATACAAATTTGTATAGATAAAAGTTAATATTTTAATATTTATAGTTTTATTATGATAAAATAGATATCATTTTTTAATTCATAATTTTGATATTCTGTTACACTAAATTTTTGAGAATTTTATAAAACACTTTATTTTCTCATGAATAGTAAAAATATAGTTTTGAGTTGTTGGTATGTTTAATAATATGATTAATGATGTAATCATGATGTAATAATTAATATGGAATATTTAGTAATACAATATGATATGAGGTGTCCTACGTGGCCAATACCATGGGTAAATTTCATGGGAAACCCATGGTTTTGAAAATACCATTAATGACGTATCATTGGGAATGAATAAAAAACTATCTATCTTTTACTATAAATACCCACTCATTCCTTCATTTTATTTCATTTATAAATCATCATCCTACATTTTTTGTTCATTTTACCTCCCTATAAGTTCTACCAAGGTTTCCTCAAGCCCTCAAGGTTCCAACCCTCGCATTTTAAGAGTTACTCTACAGGGTAAAGGAATTCTCAACTTCTTTTTCCATTCATGTTCTTTTTTATGTGGTATGTATTTCATTTTTCTATACCATGTTTTTACTTCTATTTTATTCTATGCCTCTACTATATTATCATTATTTTATTAATGTGTGACCCTTGTCTACTCACTTTGTAATGTTTTCTAAAACCATGTTGCATAGATATTATGTTGTAGAATTTGCATCTCAAAATCTATTTTTTTCAACCACTCTTATTATGTTATTATCTTTTAATTTCAATTAGATTATGTTTGGATATGTCATTATTTATCCCTATTACATTAAATATTATTTCATAATTATTAGATATCCTTTTTTTCTCATCAAAATATTTTATGAATTTTTAATTGACGTTGTTAGGCTGCCAAATTTTCTTAAAGGATTTATCAAATTTTCTATTTATTTCGAGTTCCTTATTTTATTTTTCTTTCATAACCACCATTCATAAAAAATTTATGATAACTCCATTACCATATATGTACTGTAATTTTATTTGATAATTGAATAATTCATCATAATCTATATTTTCCCCATCTTTTATAGTAGAAATGAAAACCCCATCTGAGATGTGTTAATTTATCATATTCAAGGATGACAGGTTTTCAATTTCTATTACCTTAATAAATTAAATTCATGAAACCATTTTTATGGTTGAACCAGACAATAATATACATTCTTTAACTTATTTAAATATCTAGATTCTTTTTGAACACATGATATTAATTTATAAATTAAAATGAGTTTGTTGTGATAAAAAACCGCCAATTAACCCAAAAAATTGTCATTAATGTTTTGTTTTATGATTCATCTTCACTCCAAATAACCAAATGAATTTTATAAAAATGTAATATTATGGAAGTTAATAAGTAAAATAAAATATCTATTCTGGATAACCATTCTCATATTATATTTTTATCCTTACATATATATAAGTAAACTGGTCATGAATACCAAGGAAGAAAACACCCAAAAACAATAAAATTGAACCTCATGAACCCATCAAGAAGGACATGAATGTACATAATAAGGCTATAATAAATCAATTATATGAATAATTCGTTCTGGAAAAATTAAATAATGAATTTAATTTGGTTATTCATGTCACTAAGATCATGTGAAGATAATCATTTGACTTAAGGTAAGGGTTTTCTCATCTCACTGTCGTTTTTTGTGTGATATTCCTTATCCATCTCTATTTATTATGTATGGTGTATGAATACATACCATTTATGTACCATATCTTGAATAAATTTATTTTCATGGTATTTAATGTATCATGTTATGATTATTAATTTTGGGTCATTTGATTAGATTGATTACAAAGTGGAAAGGATTTTCTACCCGAACCACTATTTTCATTCGGGTTACTCTTATTTTCTACATACCTAAATGAAATTGTTATTTATTATTATGTACTCCTCATAAATTCTGTTTGAGTGTTCTATATATTTTTACCAATCTTAATCATTCTTTATTTTATGTGAGCTGCACTTTTTAAAAAGAACAATCGAAATTCTTTTCAAAATAAAATCCCGATTCATGTGAATTTCTCAAATTATTACCTATTTTGAAGGGAAATATATAATATATTTTTAGAAACCATTATATTACTATAATAACTCATTTTATTATGAATATAATAACTTAATTTACTTATGGTTTTATATAATGACTTCTCTAAAGGAACTCTTCTTATCAAAGTAAAAGAGTATTTATCTCATGAATCACTCGATGATTTTATAAAAGTATCTTCATCTATTTTAAAAATCTTATTTATTCTTATGTATGATATCATATACACAATTTCATTTAATGTTTTATGATTAATTTTACAATGGATGTAAACTCTTAAAACCATTCACCAATTTTCTTTGAATGGTTAGTGTTTATGGTTAATGTTTGAGGAAAATTATTTGTTAGATTCAATATGAATGTATATGTTATTTATATTTATCCCCATTCATATAAGGAATTAATTTAACTTAATAAGTGATGGGTGGGGACTACTATATCCTCTCAATTAATTTATAGGTCTCATGAGACAAATAGATATGGACTTGGCCAAGGCCTTTCCCATTTTTAGATATGGTTTTGGCCGAGGCCTTAATCAGTTTCAGGTGTCTTGGCTGACGCCTTGACGGTATGTTTTAGAATGTTCAACATATACATTTACCTCTTTAAGAAGCTATAAATTCAAATTTCATGTGGTTATTCAACTAGTATAATACACATGATTATGTTTTATTATGGTATTATTTACTCATCTCATATTCCTTCTATAATCTGTTCAAGTTTATTATTTGTAAAGGTATGTGTTTTCAATTTGTCACCATGTCTAATGTTTATGTTTATGATATATTCCACTATATTTCATACCCTTACTAAATATTTGTGCTCCCCCTTCAAAATGTATCATTTTTTCCAGGGCAATAAGATGTATATTATGATGGACTTATAAGGATAATCTTAGATTGGTTGATATTCCCAATGACACTTTTATGTTGGTTTTCATTAAATGTTTTAATGTTAAACTTATGTATGTATCATGTTTCAAAATATAATAAATTAAAATGGACATTTGGGATGAATATTCCTTATTTATACACCAATGTAACAAAATAAGGAACTAGATCTAGGTCGCTATGATTGGATCTTTACAGTCAGCATAAATCTTTTTCCTACTTTGAGATATTTTAATGTGATCTTGAATAGCCTTTACTTTTATTATTGTTTCTTTAAAAATTATGGGCCTATAAGTTTCCTTTCACCAACTTCATCCAAACATGTTAGATTACAACATATCATTCTATATAATGCATTATATAGTGCCATTTGAATTCTTGAATGTAAATGATTGTGATAGAAATCTTCTACAAAAGGAAAATGCTGATCCAACATACCTTGAAGGTCATGTGAGCCTGAAATAAAAATGTCTTCCATTGTTTGAGTAATCCTATTAAAATATCCATCAATTTCATTTTTGTATGGTGTGCTCAAATGAAGCTCTATCCTTTTGAATAATCTTCCAATTTTTTTTGTAATGTGGGGATCATGATCATAAACTATCAAAAGAGGTGCAACATGAAGTATTACAACTTCATTAATATAGATCCTTGTGTGTTTTTCAATATGTAAATCTTCACTTATATTAAATAAATGTGAAATTTTTGTTAGGTGATCAATGATAACCCATATTGAATCATTATTTCTTGGAGTCTTTGGTAGTCCTATGACAAATTTCATAGTAACGGCTTCCCATTTATACACAAGAATAGGAAGAGGTTCCATGAATCCTATAGGATGTTGTCTCACAACTTTTACTTGTTTCCAAACTAAACATCTAGTCATATATTCGCTTATTTCTAGTTTCATGTTATCCCACCAAAAATGTTCTCTCAAATCCCAAAACATCTTTGTGGTACAATTTCATGTAGAAAATTTTGAGCTATGAGAATCATCTAATAGTTAGATTTTTGTATTATGTATAGATAGATCACATAATCTCTTTCCAAATTTAAGGACACCATCTTCCCAAACAAATTCTACTAATTTCCCATCATTCAAAACATTATTTTTCTTCTAAAAGTTTTCATATTTATATTGATTACATTTTATATTTTCTAATAAAGATGGATTCACAATAATTTGAGAAAAGGGTGATGTATCTCATTCCAAAATAATTCCCATATTTATCTTCACTAGATCCATGAATATAAGACCCCTCTCAATCCTTGTTTGGTTCATAAATCCATGATCTTTCTTAATCAATACATATAATATATTATTTATCTTCCTTATGTGTTACTTTATCAACCAATCATAATATTTTATTAGATCGTGCCGTTAACATTGTCTCATGTTGACCTCTTTCTTTGAAAATATGTATTTTAGGCTTTTAGGATCCATATATATCTTACATCTTTCACAGTTGAGATAATGTATCAAAATATTTAAAAAAATTATAACTTTCAACTCAAGATAATGGGTTGGATAGTTTTGATCACGAGTATTCATTTTCCTTGATGCATATGTAATAAATTTTTCATTCATCGTTAGGAAAAAACCAAGTTCATTTTTTGATGTAGGACTATATATCAAGAACCCATCATTTCAAGATGATAGATTCAAAATCAGATGACTGAACAACCACCTGTTTAGTTCATAAAAACATTTTTCCCAATTTTTCTGTAAACAAACTTAACCCCATTTTGTGTATGTTTGGATAACAGGTTATCCAATCAGAAAGAATTATGAATGAATCACCGATAGTAACCTATCAAGACAATGAAACTACATACCTCAATTATATTTTTTTAACTATAGTTAATTATTTGATTTCCTTTTTCTATTAAGGATCAACATATATTCTATCCTTAAAGACAATACGACCATGAAAATAATCTTCTTGAATCCATAAATCGCACTTACTAAATTTCCCATATAAATATTAATTTATAAGAGTCTGATGAATTATATAAAATTGACATTAATGTAATCATAAATTTTAGAATACACCAATATATAATCAATGAATACCCCCCAAAAATAATTAATATATTCCTTGAATACTCTGTAGATTGGGTAAAAAAACAAAGGATGGATTAGTTATTCCAAATGGAAATAATTTAAACTTGTAATTTTTAGGTATTTCAGAAAGCTATATTTGGAATGTCTTCATTATTTACTCCTAATTTATGATACATGAAAAAAATTGATCTTTGAAAAATATTGGGATTCAAAAAGTTGAATGAGTAAATCATCAATATGGAAAAAATTATGTAGAGGGCCCTTTTTTCTATGAAATAATTTGGAATATTTCTAGGAATATTTATGAAGGTAGGATCTGACTCAGTGTGGAATTTTGGGACCCATAGAGCCTCGGTGTAGTGATGTGAAATATATTAAATATATTTTATCATGAATGCATAGTTCTAGAGGAATTATAGAATAACTCCCAAGTGGAAACATAGATTGAAAATTTGAGAGAGTGGTTGAGTTCAGTATACTGGGTTTTCCATGGGAACAACATAATGTTTTTCGACATCGATTGTCCGGTCAAGGCAGATTGTTTTGGCTTGTTATTTGTTGGCAGATTCATTTCATATAATTAAATGAATGACCCCATGCCCCTTTGTGTTTCATGCATCGAATAAAGGAGATGATGGTTTCTTACCTTGGAAATGGATGACCCACGGATGATCCAAGGCCATGAGTTGCCACCAGATCCCAAGCTTTTGATGTCAATCATCAATAAATAGAGGATTAGCACATTCTGGGAATTCCATTGGTCCCCAAGATTTGGATATTCACCCCAAGGTAGAAATTTTTATCAGATTTATGTTTTAACCACCATTTTTATGTGTTTTTTAAGGTTTTAGATCCCTCAGAGGACAGATAAAGACCACTTGGGGGTTAATATGTGGTTTTTCAGGTGAAAATAGAGGGTATTGGGTGGCTCATAGGGAATTACCATCAATAATTTCTGATCACACATCATGTTTTATTCCTATTTGTGGATGAAAATATTTTGGTACTACATGTCGTGTAGTGATCCAGGTCATGTGGATGAGGCACATGGATAGTATTTCTTACTCAAAGGCCTTGGCCATATGAATGTACATAGTCATTCACACGAGCACTAATTGAGTTACATGATCATGGATAGGTAAATAGGAAGAGGCATGGTCAAGGGGGACACACTTTGTATTGAGGGTACATGTTGTGTGTGGGCACATGGCCAGCGAGGACCTGTATGAGAAATGATATTTCTAGAGTTCTAGATGAGGTCACAAACCATGTGAAATGGGTTACATGCCATATTTTTTCTTTTTATACATGTTGAGTACCATTTGGGGACACGTTCAGGGGTCAGTGTTGAGAGACACATCGTGTGCTATATGTACATATTGTGTATGTTTGTTGGAGTCTTTTCTCCCTCGCACATCTCCTTCTTATAGAATCAAACACAGGCCCATGTGTATCCTATCTTGAGTAATTTTATACATAGAAAGTGATGGTGGAAACATTTTGGGCCTTATAGATGTGATGCAAGGTGATGTTATGGGTTACTTCGGCTAGTGACTTTTTGACCATTGGCATGGGTGTGTCCCCTTAGTCTTTTTCTATGAGGTATTTTTGTATCATGTTCTCATTATAAGATCATGACCCCTCTTTGGTAACCTGCTGCTTCTGTATTGTGGGTGTCGTCCCATATTTTGTAGTGATTTTCCTCATTCATCATCTACTACATACACAACGACTTGGAGCATGTAACCCTCCAAGAGGTCCAGAGAAATATTAACATCCTTTTATGATTCCCTCAGTACCGTTTGTGGAATCTAAGTGACCAATAATTACACGGGCATCAATCCAATACCAATAAGCATGTTTCTAGTATGAGATAGATCCCCTGTGGTCCCAAGGCATAGACCCTCCATTTATGTATTGTGATCTAAATTTTTTGATGTGGTTGTAGTTAGATGGAGTGTGTATCTTGAATGAATCACCATGATTTACTTTAGAGTTGTAGAATAATCCTTACCTAGGTGGATTTTGGATTCATCATGTCTAACTCTACATGGGTTTTGATCCCCTTATTAGTGAGTTTTTATAGATTATGGTTATTGTGCAATACACTTTTCTAAGTGATGTGTTCTTGTAAGGGTTTATAGTTTTCCCTGGCTATCCTAGGAGGGATCCGTTACCGATGTTTTGGAGATCTATTGGGTCACAGGGTGACATTATCCATAGATATGTCTAACTATAATTCCCTCTCGTATAGGTACCACTATGTATGTTAGGGTTATACAATTAGTTTATAAATACCAAATGATTGGTTGGAGGAATGTCCTCATGAATGAAAGAGGCCTACCCGATGGAGTGATATCTCTCGGGTGATTTCTATTTAGGTATGTGAGGGTGTGACATCGGATTTGATATTTTGGATGTGTGAAATCTATCACATTCAATTCAATTTAGATGGACAGGCTCATGGAGTGAGTACTTCTAGACTATAATATATTGGAACCTCGAGTCGGTAAATGTGGATGATCAATGGTTCAGACCATGAGACATGGGAGTCTATTATGAGTATACTTGGGATTATTTTGGGAAGCCTTGTGGTAGGTGCTGTCTTGTTTGACATGCTAGGGGTGAGGAGATGACTATTCTTTCATAGATGAGGAATGTAAAAAATAGAGTTTCTCTCCCACTTTGGTTTCTCCTCTGATTTTTGTGTAGAGATAACTTACACCTAGTAGTAACTCCATTTTAGGATTGGATTTTGGGGGTTCCTACTCAGTATTTTTACTCACCCCTATATGGGATATACCTATACATGTTATGTCGTGTGTAGACCATAGGTTTTTTGGATCTTTACTAGGTGGTTGGGATTGGATAGAGTATAGATATGGTCTAGAAAACCAAGGGGTGCGTGAGTTCTACTTTTAGAAGTAATACCCACCTTCTAAGCTGGTAAAAATATTCTATAATTTTCTTTTTGGTTGGTTTTATTTTTTTATTTTTTACTACTTTCCAGTATTATCGTATAATGTTTATGGGATATGGATGTACGCATGCATTTTTTTAGTCATTTTACTCTTATATCTGCACCATTTCATAGTGATGTATGTTGGTGTGTGCATACATTTAACATATTCTAAAGAATATCATGTGTGTGTTATCCCTGGTTAGCACTAGACAGCAGCCCCTAGCCTGTTCGTGGAAGGCTTGGAGTAGTGGTGGATTAGCCTTCTGCTAGCCAGGCGATCCACAGTGGGTCGGGTCATTGGAATGTGGTATTAGAATGGGTTCTATTTTGGGATCGTAGTGTATAACTTGTTTAGATGTGAGCATGGTTGGTATTTAGGGAAACAATTTGGTAGTGCTTAGAATTCATATTTTAGCCTAGGAAATCCAGTGTTAGTGCAGCGACCATCATATCCATTCATCAACACACTGATAACATTCTTTTCAACTCAGAACATTGATACAATAGTTTCAAGGAAAATTTTAGTACATGTATTATATAGGATTCAGTCGTTGTTTCTTTTTTCTTCTTGAGTCAGCTCCTTAGATAAACTCTTTGATTATGAGACATATTTTCCTTTTTTCAGGATGTTTCTATGATGGTAGCCTTTAGGGTTTCTATATCTGGATCAAGGGTATGACTTCATGAGTGATGAAGTCACTTGGCAGGGGCCTGGTCATGAGGCATGTTTTAATCTATGTGGACAGTTATTACAGATTTAACCCATTGAGAAGCATGTAGACCTACCTCCGAGAGTTATTATAGATGTGACTTGTAAAATGATCCATGGATGACTCTAATAGTGTTATAAAATGATACACTAGAATCAATCATCTATTTTGAGCTTCAGAAGTAGGGTTTTTAATGAGGTCCAGGTTGATCCCGACCCATAAACAACAAGATTGTGATTCATGAGGCACCATCATTCTCGGAGGCCTCTAGTGGGGCTCGGTACACTAGGGATAAGGTGTTTTTATTCCTTTTTGGGGTATGTACATCACATATGGGAGAGAGAATAAATTCAGGATAGGTGCTTCTTCTGTGACATGATGAGAATTTAGTGATATAATCATCATTAGTTGATAGGATGAGAAGGAATACATTGGACATGTAATGCTTCTCTGACACTTTATGATAATTACTTGGTCGTTATTGATAATTCCAAAACACAGGATCCCAATTCATGCTTCCCCTCTTGTTTTCTGCATAGAGCATTACTCACATATACTTACAGTGTTGGCTGAGTTGATTCTTGCATTTTTTGGTTAACATGTGGATGGTGCTCTATTGAATTTATTTAGTGATTTCCCAAAAACCAAAAGGAGGAGATTGTTGGAACCATGGGTTTTCTATGCATGAGGAGTATGGTTTGTGATTGTTGTTAATCGGCAGTGGAAGCTTAGAATGTGTGCTATTAATGTGATCATATAGTTCACGAAGACAAATTTTTTGAAGGTGGTGTTGTTCTCTAGTGTTTGCTAGATTTTTGGACATGAAAATCGAAAATGAAGGAATGGGTTTCTAGAAAAAGGAGTTGCATGCAAAGAGAAAGTGCTGCGAGAAATAGGTGATGTGTGCGTGAAAAACAGCAGGGTGCACGGAAAAATAGTAGGTTGCACAAAAAACAGCATGGTTCATGAAAAATAGTGGGGTGTGTGAAAAATGACGAGGTGCACAAAATAATGGATTAAGGTTTTTCGCAGAATTGGTGTTTTAGAATCAGAATGTCGAGAAATGAAAAAGGCGTGGGTTGCACGAAAAACATGATGATGTTCTTGAAAAATGATTCCTACACGAAAAGTATTGCATGCTGAATGAGAGGTTTTTTGCGCCAAGATGGGTTTTTCACGCGGGGCTCGACAACGCCTATAAATAAGCGGTGAACCCCTTAATTCCATACGGATGAAACAATAGATAAAATTACAGTGTTGAAATGCATAAAAAGTTCAAGTAGAGGTAGTTTCACACAAAATTATGGGTTGCGCAAAAAATTACAAGTTTCTCGAAAAAAGAGAGGATGCGCGTAAATAATTGAAGGTGCGTGAATAAAGTAGATGGTGCGTGTAAAGCTGCCCATAAAAGGTGTTGTTACACAAAAAAGGAGGCCACACATAAAATTTTAGGCTTCACGTAAAAGAGTTTGTTGCATTGAATATTTTCCATGTGAAAATCATGTATTGCGGGCAAAAGTGGGATATTTCGCGCAAAGGGTAGGTGTTGTGTGAAATCATCAGGGTTACCTATTTGCGCGTTCCAAATATGTGTTTTAGTGTTTCAATGCTTTCAAGTGCATATTTTGGACTTAGATGCATGTAGAGTCTCGTGGTGAACAAAGGCTAAGACTTTAATGCATATCTATTGAAGAGACCCTCACGTCTATAAACTGAGTGGGACTACACCAAGGACAGTGAGCCAAGGGGAGTCAACGAGAGTGACCTGAGGGTCGAAGTGAGCTATCCTTGAACCTTTCTAAAGGTTGTGTGCCTATAACAGTGTGATTGTGACCAAATCATGTAATCTATTAACTAGTGAAGATTAATGGATTTTGGTATAATGGAAACACTGTCGGCGTATGCTCCTTGGACGTAGCCCTTTGTGGTAAACAAAGTAAAAGTGTCATGTCAACTTTCTACTTTCATTTGTTTGACAGATATAACAAGTTTCTAACAACTTGGTAATGAGATCCCCATCATTAGAAAGAAAAACCTTATTCACCCCACCCCTCTCATGGTGTTTCAGGGTCCATAAAGTGGTATCAGAGGGAGGTTGACTGGTGATTGATCAATCATTTACCATTATGGAAAATTACGCTAATGTCAGGGGAGTCCCTCTCTTTGATGGATGTAATTTCCAGATCTCTAAGAATAGAATGAGATATCATCTAAGATCTCTTGGAATTAATGTCCTTTTTTATATAGTGTAATGAATACAAGCCACTAATCCAACAAGCCTGGATATGATTGACGTAGACATGAAAAGTTTTGATACAGAAGCTAAAGAATAAAATGCACTCACCACAGCCCTTTATGATCAGATCTATCTATAGATGATGAGTTTCACCTCAGAAAAATTCATGTGAGATAAGCTTTAAAATATTTATGAAAGAGACATCAAAGTGAAGGACGTGAAACTATAAGTCCTACACAAAAGGTTTTAGGATATGAATATCTATCAAGATGAGAATGCAATCTCATTATTCAATCGAATTACTGAATCGGTTGGATAAATTCATGGTCTAGGTGATGAAATCAAAGTCATTGATATTGTAAATAAAATATTAAGAAGACTTACACCCATTTATAATGTAAAGGTGTCAACCCTTTAGGAAAGTGATCTTTCAAAACATTATCTAGATTATCTACCGAGTAGTTTAGTGGCCTTTGATATGAGAGTCAAACCAGAAGATACTACGAATCGAGTAAGAAAGGAAATAGAGTTCAAGGACATGGAAAAACTGAAAATTTAAAATGAATGTAGTGGTGAAGATGATGAGAAAAGAAATTATTTCTCTCATTGTATTGAATTTCTAGATGGGAAAAAGGAAATTCAAAGGGAAGTTACCTATTTCTTGATTCTGTTATGGAAAAGATGGACACATTTCCTCTCAGTGCTTAAGAATGATCAATGATGAAGATAGTGAAGATGAAAACATTGAGAGGCCTCAGAAAAGGTTTTTCAAAAAGGGGT
The DNA here is from genome assembly GCA_963277665.1 of Viscum album. Taxonomy (NCBI): domain Eukaryota; kingdom Viridiplantae; phylum Streptophyta; class Magnoliopsida; order Santalales; family Viscaceae; genus Viscum; species Viscum album. Next base: position 695,556,644 of record OY728164.1, read on the forward strand.
ACTTCAAATCTAAATATAATGCTCCGAATAAGATTTTTGTCTGTGAAGAAGAAGATAATGATAATGAATTTTGTGAAGAAGGAGAACTAGAATTTAAAACAGGAAACCATTCTTCCATGATGGACACTATTGAAAAATTAGAACCATCAAAAGATAATGGTCGAGATAATTAGTTGAAAACAGATTCCAATCTCGAGCTATAACTTAATGAATATATTAGTAATATTAAGATCAAATGTAAGAGTTAAAATAAGTGGAAATCAGTTATAGAAGAATCATCTGAGTATAATGATCACCTCAAAACTAAAATTGAATGGCTGGAAGAATTTTTGAAAGTACAGTATAAAATTCTTGAAAGCACTGAAGATGTAGTGGATCTGACACTGAGAATTGAATATCCAGAAAAGATCATCAATGACCTCACCACTATACTAATAGAAAAGACCAAGATCATTGAATGTATTGAAGAGGAATATGTTACTCTAAGAATAAAACTTGAGAGTGAATCAATTTCAAAAGAATCAAGGTCGAAAATATAGTTTGGAAGGTTCTTAGATGCAGACTATTAGAGAGATTAAAACATGGTTTTAATAGAGTTGTAATGATTTTAAATGATCAAAGACCTGGTTGCATTTGAAATAGTAGAATCGGTTATGAGGCATAGTCATCAAATGTTGCAAATAAAGGTGACCAAAATAAAGGAAATTTGAAAGAGGGTGATATGGAAAAGTCATCTGATGTGTTGAAATAGAAACCCCCAATTCAATCTAAAATAAGAAAATAAGGTTATCCTCAATACTCCTATAGAAAGGATCCCTCAAACTATTTTCCCACATAAGAAATAATGAGTATTAAAAAAAGTGAGATGGCATTTCCTCTCTTGAAGTGTCAATTCTGTGGATATTTGGCCTATTCTAAGTCTTATTGCGAAGAGGCAAAAAGATATCTGAATGGAGAAGATATGGGAGTTCAACCCGGGAGAAAAAATTCATATCCTAATTATTTTAGAAGAAACATTTTCTATGGATATTTTTTTTGTTTTAAATGTGGTTTTAAGGCTGTTAATTACAGGAGAGGAGGGACATGGACACGTCCTACCAGAGTTCAAGACAAGTCAAATCTCGTCAACAATACAGTGTTGTTCTTAAAAAAGTTTGTTTCCTCTTGAAGAAGATTTCGACTATGAAGAACCAATGTACATGGAAGAGAGAATTGAAATTCCATCAGTGTTTTGTACTCAATCCTATTTATTATGGAAAGATAATAAGAAAATTGAAAAATACAACCTTGTAGAGGTAGCCCCCAAAGAAAATAAAACAACAATACATAGATTCTGTATAGTAGTTCTTTGTCTTATATGACAGGTAATGTAGGTCTTCTAACAAATATCAAAAGAAGGGTTGATGGAATAGTACGTTTTAGTAATGACGGAGCCTTGAAAATCAAAGGCAGTGTAAGTACTGAATTAACTAATGGTGATCTAAAGAAAACTGATGTCCTTTATATAGATGGCCTACATTATAATCTCCTCAGTGTGAGTTAACACTATGACTCGAGACTTGTAGTTACTTTTAATAAAAAATGGTGCACTATCAAGGGAAAGATAAGCAATTCACATATGAAGAGATGTAGAATAGAAGGCAACCTGTATCAGGTTGATAGTAAAGAAAACGTTTGTTACATGACTGTTGGAGAAGAAAACAATTTGTGGCATCAGAGACTAGGGGACATCAATCAACAAGACATGGAGAAAATATGAAGATTGAGGATTGTCATGGACAATCCCAAACTAAAGCATGAACATGAAATGTCTTGTGATGCTTGCATTCGTGGGAAGCTCATCTGAATTCATATCATGCAAAGAAGAAAAGGGAATAACATATTCTGTATCTTATTCATACAGTCGTATGTGGCCCGAAAAATATTTCTGGAACTCATGGAGAAATTTAATTTGTCCTTTTCATAGATGATTATAGTAGAATGTCATGTGTAATAGTTACACATAGTAAATGACAAGTACTTGACTGCATGAAAAAATATCGTCGAATCTCTGAGAATGGTACTGGAGGAACAGTCAAAGTGTTGCGATTAATAAATATAGGGGAATACCCATCTGTTGAATTTGAAAACTACCTAGAGAATCATGGGATACAATATGAGGTAGGTTTCATGGGGACTCCACTGCAAAATGGAGTGCTTGAGCGTAGAAATCGATAGGTGAAGAACATGGAAATAACTATGCTGATTGAGAGTCATATTCCACAACATTACTGGAAAGAGGTTGTTCAAGCTGTAATGTATATTCAAAATTGAATAGTACTTTTTATGGGAAAGAAAAAGACACCTTATGAATTGTGTCATAGAAGGAAGACCTCTATGAAATACATTCATTCATTTGGATGTTAGTGCTTCATAAAAAACAATGAATAATATTATGGGAAATATAGAGACATTGTAGATGATGGAATTTTCCTTGTATACTCAATGAACAACAAATCTTACACGTGTTTCAACAAGCGATTGGGAAGGATTTAGGGAAGAAGTGATGTTAAGAACATTGAAGAGAAAACTACAAATGATTCAAGGATTTCATATGCTGATATGATAGGAAGTGGGGAAGAAAGTGAACATGGAGTAAATACAAATTCAGAAATTTAGGATGGTGTACAAACCACTCAGCAGTCACATAATGATGTTGACTCAGAAGAAGTATATTAAGACGAAACCTTGGTTGGAGAAAATATGACCGAACTTCATAGAAAAAATGAAGAGCTGAGATTGATCCATCTAACATAATTGGGGACAAGAGTGAACCAACACAAACAAGAATAATGAGTAATAACATACAATATGCATTTCTATCAGTTGTGGAGCCATCCTCATTTGAAGAAGCTACAAATGATGAATCTTGGGTGAAATCCATGAATGAAGAGTTAGATTAGATTTACAAGAACCATACATGGGATCTAGTCAAAAGCCTTGATGGTCACAATGTGATTGGTAAAAAATGGATCTTTACGAACATGTTTGATGAGCATGGAAGTGTTATTAGAAACAACTCACAACTGGTATGTAAAAGATATTCCCAGATTAATGGTTTTGATGTTGAATAAACCATTGCACCAGTGGCTAGACTGGAGTCAATCAGGCTTTTCCATGCCATGAAACTCCAAAGAAGATATAATTTATTCTAATGGATTTCAAGACAACATTATTGAATGGTGTACTCGAAGAATATGTCCACATAGAACAAACAGTGGGTTTTATTATTAGTACTGATGAAATAATTGATTGAAAACTAAATAAAGCACTCTATGGATTGAAATAGGCACCACGAGTGTGGTATTCCTGGTTGGACTCTTATCTCAGGAAACAAGAATTCACACGAATAGGAGTAGATCACAATCTCTATGTGAAGAATTCCCCGAATGATCAGTTCATGGATCTAGATAACAATGATAAAATCATATTTGGTGGCAGTAGGAAGAAATCAGTGGATGAATTTTCCAATCACATAAAATCAGAATTTGAAATATCAATGATTTTGGAGCTCACATATTGTTTAGGGCTACTGGTGACTCAAAATAATGATTAAACTTTCTTCTCTCAGGAAAATTATGCAATATAGTTGCTGAAGAAATTTAACACGTATGACTCCAAACCAATTTGAAATTCAATTGTAGTTGGAACCACACTTGGAAATCATGAGAATTGAACCTCTATAGATTCCACCATGTATAGGAGGATCATTGATAGCCTACTATACCAGATAGTGACATGATAAGATATTGTCTTTGCAACATGTCTAGCGGCTCACTTTCAGAGTAATACAAAATAGGAACATATGGTGGAAGTTAAAAGAATCATGAAATACATTCAAGGAACTCATAAAATTGGGTTATACATTGCTGTAGGAAGGGACAATGAATTATCTGTGTTTTCTGATGCTGACTGGGCCGGTGATGTAGGGGAACAAAATTCCACCAATGATGGAGCATTCTACATTGGGAATAAATGTGTTGGATGGTTTAGAAAGAAACAATAAAGTACTTCTATTAGTACTGCTAAAGTTGAGTATATCTCCGCCAAAAAGGCATGCACTCAATTTCTATGGATGAAGCAACAACTAACAGATATTGGTGATGAGAAAAAGATACCAATGGTGATTTACTATGATAACAAGAGCGCAATTGATCTTACAAAGAATCTTGTTCAACATTATCATACAAAACATAATGACATCAGGTATTATTTTATCAAAGAAAAATATGAGCAAGGCGTGATTAGAATGGATCATGTGAGAACTGATGAGAAAATGGCAGATATCCTAACCAAGCCACTGTCAGCGGTTGTGTTTGAGAAACATCGGTTGAATCTCAGTGTTCAGCCACCTCCCAGTGCATAAATAGGTTACAAAATACCCCTCTCCCAGCTATATTTACTTGTTTTACTCTATTTATGGATGTGATGCAAGTTTGTGGGGGAGATACTATCTAGGGGGACAGTGTTTTGAGCTGAACAATGAACAATTCCCAGTTTTGGGTTTATTATCAATGGGGGAGAAGGAATTAATTTTTGACATGTGATGCTTCTGTGACATAATTAGAACTCGGTGAAATAATCATAATTCAATGATAGGATGAGAAGGAATACATTGGCTATGTAATGATTCTGTGACACTTTAAGAGAATTTCTTGGGAGTCATTGAGAATTCCAAAACATGGGATCCTAATTCATGCTTCCCCTCTTGTTTTCTACACAAAGCATTTCTCACGTAGACTTAGAGTGTTGGATGAGTTGATTATTGTGTTTTTGGTTAACATGTGGCTAGTGCTCTATTGAATTTATATACTGATTTCCAACAAACCAAAAGGGGGAGATTTTTGGAACCATGGTTGTTCTATAGATGAGGAGTATGGTTTGTTTTTGATGTCAATCCTCAGTGTATGTTCAGAATGTGTCCTAGTAAAGTGAACATATAGTTCCAGAAGACAACATTATTGAAGGTGGTGTTGTTTTCTAGTGTTTTCAAAATTTTTTGGAAATGAAAATAAGAAAATTAAGGCATGGGTTTTTGGCAAAAACAGGTGCACACAAAGTGGAAGTGGTGCACGAAATAAGTGAGATGTGCACGAAAAACTGCGGGGTGCATGGAAAAACAGCGTGGTGCGCGAAAAAAAATACGGTGCATGAAAAACTGTGGGGTACATGAAATAATGGAGCGAGGTTTTTTTGCAATAAGTATTTTAGAATCAGAACGTTGAAAATTGGCAAAGGCATGGGCTACATGAAAAACATGAAGATGTGCACGAAAAATGATTCATTTGTGAAATGTATTGTGCGCTGAATGAGATGTTTTTCGCGCCAAGATAGGTTTTTCACATGGGGGTAGACATTTCATATAAATAAGAGGTTATCCACTTCATTCCGTATGGCTTAATACTTAGAGAATATTCGAGTTCCGATGCATGTAAAAGGATTGTATAATGGCAGTTGCAGGAAAAATTATAGGTTGTGTGAAAAATTATGAGTTGCACGAAAAAAGGAGAGGATGTGTGTAAAAAATTGAAGGTGCACAAAAAAGTGGTTGAGGCACATAAAGCTGCACGTAAAAGATGATGTGGCATAAAAAAGGCGGCCGCACATAAAAGTTGAGGCTGCACATAAAAGAGTTTGTTGTGCGAAATATTTTCCAGATGAAAATCTAATATTGCACGCAAGAATGATATATTTCTATAAAAGGGCATGTGTTTGGAAAAATCAACAGGGTAACCCGTTTACGAATTCCAAATATGTGGTTCAGTGTTTCAGTTCTTCCAAGTGAATCTTTTTAGACTTTCATGCAAGCATAGTCTCGTGCTGAATAGAGGCAAAGACTTCAATGCGTATATATTGAAGAGTCTTTCACGTCTATAAACTGAGTGGGACTTCACCAAAGGCAGTGAGCTAGGGGGAGTCAACAAGAGTGACCCGAGGGATGCAGTGAGATATCCTTGAACCACTGTAAAGGTTGTGTGCCTAGCACAGTGTGATTATAACCATATCATGTACTCCATAAACTAGTGAGGATTAGTGAATTTGGGTACGACCGACACATTGTTGGCATATGAACCTTGGATATAGCCCTTTTTGGTGATCCAAGTAAAAGTGATGTCTCAAATTCATATTTTCATTTGTTTGATAGATATAACATGTTCCTACCAACTTGGGAACAATATCATCTACATTAGAAAGAAAAATTTGTCACCCTGATTCACCCATCCCCTCTCAGGGTGTTCCGGGGTCCTTCAAAAGGGTAAAGGATAATATGATATATTAATTTTAAATAATTGATATAATTATATATATATATATATATAATATTTATTAAATTTATCTCTATTAACTTCCATGTAAATCATAAATGAAAATTGAATCACATTTCTTTCCTAGGTGGTAGTCTGCCGTACACACAAGCAATATCATTGTATTTTAAACAGAAATGAAAGGAAGAATGTTTTTGTGATATTATAATTTAAAAAGTATAATAATATAATATATATCATATTCATGTGTCAAATCCATATTTATATCCTTCCTTGAAAAGTGGTGATGGAAAATAGATTATATCAGTGTACGTGGCGATAATCTTCTGTACACACGATCGATTGTTTCATATCCCATTTAATGGAAAGGGATATTGAAATACTTTTTTAAATTAATATTACAAAATATTTTTATATTTTAGATACTAGTTTGATTATATCATCTAGAATAAATAATATTTTAGGGAGTTATAAGAAGAAACAAAATAAAAACCCTCATAATAAGTATGTTACCTCTTTTTCAACAAACTAATTTTGGTTTACACCAAAAGCCTTTTAAGGATAAATTTATGATTAAAAAAGGGAAATAAGATTTTTTATTGTATTCAATATGTTATTTTTTGTAGGTATTTTTCTTTAAAATGGCTTTGGAAGTGTGAATATGGGAGTATATGGGGTGGCCTTTGATAATTAAGGGAGAGGACACAGATGGAATTTTTGAAAAGAATCAACTAAAACATTATTTTTATCTTACCGAAAGCCTCCAAAGTGGGTAATTACTAACCCTTAAGGGTCATTTTCTACCTTTAAGGGGTGACCTTTAAATATTTTTGGGTCATGTTAAACCCATATCCTTTTTTTATGCCCCCTGTAAATCTGTTTTTACCTTATCCCGAATAATTTATTTTTACTATTTTTACAATTCAAAGTACTAAAAAATTAAGTTGAAGGTATTATAGAATATAAATCATGCTGATTAAAAATATATAATTCATTATTTCAAAACCAATTCATAGAAGTTTAATCATACAATTTAATGTTATACATGTGTATGCAATGAGAGATTGGGTTTTCAAAAATAAAAAAATCCTGAGTATAGAAGGTTTTAATATAAAAATTCAATTTGAAATTGATTAAAATTAGTTAAATTGTATTTAATATTATAAAATTTAATTAATTTTACTTTGAAAATATCTTAAAATATAATCTATCTTATAAATATTTCAAATGAAATGGCAATTTTCCATAAATAAAAGTATTTTTCACTATTCATCAAAAAACTAAACTTTTCAGAAAAAAAATCACCCCAATTTGTTTTGGTATGATTATTTCAAAAGATAAGGTCATTTTATCAAAAAAAGATTCTAAAATTGGTAAAAATTATTTTAAAATTATTTTCAAAATGTGTGACTAAATTTCATTTTAGAATAATACAAAATTTTCAAAATATATTTATTTTTATTTCAAATCATTAATATTTAATTTATAATAAATATATATATATATTAAATATAAAATATATATGTATAAACTATATAATTTTCATAATTTTATTAGTAGTATTCATACCCTCCTACTTAATGGGTTGGTTATAATGGTCATGGTTAAATAATATATTAATAGAGTGATTTCTTTTAAACCCGGTGATATATGAATTAAAAGCTATCAAAGATGTAAAATATAGTTGAAATGAAATAAATAATAAAGTCTCATATTGGTACAATGATTCTACAAGTAAAGTGTGAATATATTTCCTAAATAACAAGTCTATTTTTTTTGGAATTTTCTACATATAGAAATCTAATGTTAAAAGGGAAACTGAATGATGGATAAAATACCTTAGGTTATATAATGGTGGTGAATAAAAAAAGAGAATATGAGACTTTTATCTAGAATAATGGAATCAGACATGGGAAAATCGTTCCTGGTATACTAGAATAAAATTTTATAGATGAATGGGTGAACATAATATTAACTTAGAAATCGTGAAGAATGAGGTTTAATTCTGGTATGCTGAATGAAATTAACTGAAATCACTAAATTATGTTTTATACAAAGTAAACCATAGACTATTATCACTATTATGGAAATAAATTAATACATAGATATAGTCCAATAAACCAATTTAAATTCATCATTTAAACGTTTTTAGAAGATTAGGTTTCATTAACATAGATGCTAAAGAGATGGACAAGCTCGAGGCTATGTCTCAAATTTTATAATTTTTGTTTTGTGGGGTTGGGAAATTTTGATATTGAATCTATAATGGGAATAATCATAATATCATTGGAGTATATAATTTTCTATTTTATGAGAATATCATGTACAAAGACATGAATTTGGAAGAGGTAAATGGTAAGGTTAAATATTGAATAGGTTGGACAAAGAATGATCTAGAGAGGAGAACCAGAAGTTTTACAGTTCAAGATAGAACAAATTATGGTTTATATAGTCTAGAAAATATTTCAATGAAAGATATACCTAAATGATTAAGATATATAGGGTCACAGATTTAAAAAAATATAATTTTATTCATTGGAGGATTAAGAATCAAAAAATATAGAATTAGAAGAAGAAGAATAACATATTGAATTAAAAACTATTTTAATGTAAAAAAACTATATAAACATATGGCCATGACTTGAATTAATAACTTCTAATATATAGATGATGTCTTATGATATTGGATGATGCAGTTTCCCTCATTGATTTTGATAAGTGGAAGTTTTCTATAGGGGAAGAAATGTATTATTTACATTCCATATAGACTTGAGAGATAATGAAAATTACATGAGGAAAGAATGAAGAGGAGAATAAATAGATCTTACATTTTAAATAGTATGTATGTATAAGATATAAAGTATGTCTGGTAGTAATATTATTTCAATAGAAACATGGAGTGCACTTCTTTTCTGGATTTTCAGTAGTAGTAGAACATACTTCCATCTGTATGGTATTAAGAATCGTTTTTTAACAATGATTTATCTTTAGAATAAATGGATGTAGAGATCGAATTACTAAATAGAGATTTGGAGAAATATATTTACATGAAGAAACCAAGTGGTTTGAAAGTTATTCAGAAGAATAACCTAGATTACAAGCTTAATTATATTTTATATAGCCTGAAATAAGAACCACATAAACAGAACTATAAATTTGATGCTTTTATGATTGAAAATAATTTCATTGGAAGAAAATTGATACATTTTTTTATAAAATGGTATTGAAGGATGGTTTATTTATCATCATTATATTTTATACTGATGATATTATTATGGTTGTACTATGTATTCAAAAAATCTAGGAATTGATGTTTGAGTTGTCTAAAACTTTTTTAATGAAGGATCTCAATGTTACAAACAAGATTAATAGAATGAGGCTTAAAAGATATAGAGGAATTGAGAGTTTATTGTTTTCTTAAAAAGAATAATTTCATATGGTCATCAAGATTCTTACAATAACCAAATGTAAATCATCTTCAACTCCACTGGTCAGAAACATTAGATTGTAAAATGGGAAACCACCTCAAATAGAAGATGGGCCATGATACATGTCCAATGTTTATTTTTATTTGATAATTAGATGATTAATATACAAAATGGTTTTAACTCAACCAAAAATTTCATTTTTAGTGGTATTTGTCTGTCGATGTTTATTAAATTCAAGAAACAAACGTTAAAAAGTCATGAAATAGATCATAAAATATATCATATCAATTGAAGATATTACCTTATGTTTCAATTTTCTTGAACGATTTAAAGGGTATGTAGATTCATATTTTACGGGTGATTGTGATACTTGTAAAAGTATAGTGGTATTTCTGTTTATATTTGGTAGAATAAAAAACTTATAGATGTTATGATTACAATAAATAGACACACTATTTACAACTGATACTGAATATGTTGTCTTAATGAATGTATATAATGAAATGGTTTATTTGAAGAATCTTTTATCAGAACATTGAAAAGTCCAATACAGTGGATTACTATGATGTGGTAGTTAGAGTGTGATTCACTTGGAATGAATTGTGTGTTTTATTTGAGGACTAAACAAATCAACCTGAAGTATCATTTCATTATACATTTTCTTAAAAAATGGTATTTAGAACTCTAGATGATTGATGAGAATAAAAATACGATTGGAATATGTACTAATGTTCTGATCCAGTGAGGTCTGAGGGAGTTTTTATGTCTTAATGAGAATGGTCAAATGGTAAATACGGGTGAATTAACCTATTCAAATAATTTTAACGACTTATAAAAGTTATGTCAATGTAGCAGAAATATATATAGAAATTAACACATTATTTTTTATAGTATTTAGGGTATAATTATCCTAATTTACTCTTAACCTATATCATGAACTGATAGATATATCACCCACTATAATGAGTTATCAAAAATTTTAAGGGATATTAAAAGACGTTCATAAATTCATTTTTAACACCTCAAGGCACAACCCAAAACAACATCCTTTTTCTCTCCAAGTGCCTGAACCCAATAACCATATAATTTTTCAAAACTAGAGTCACATTCCAAAAGATACATTTTCAAGTGGTGGTGTAGATAAATCCAATATTTTACCTGGTCCATGAAAAAACTGAATACCCATCCTTTTTATGGTTATTGTATATCCTAATTCATGGATTTTGTATGAGATTTACAACCCACTATAGATTATTTGAATGGGTAGTATAACCTGATGGAATAAAACAAAAAATATAGTAATAGATAGAATTATAACCAATAATTAAAAGAGTTATTTTAGGATTTCATTGTCGAGGCAGTAATGTTCTCTCCAGCAATAAAGGATCAAATTGTTGTAATTTAGTTGAGAGTAATATTTTATCACCAATGTATGTAGAAATTTTATAGTTTCAAGAATATACTTGACCTTCTATTTTGATATAGATCTATTGAAATCCTTATATTGATTTATTTTATGAACAATAAATTAAAATATGAAGTCGGTTTCTCTTCATCCTTCACAAACTACTACATGATATCTTCATTGAGTGTTCATGAAAAAGATACCCATATGGGTCAATTCGATTATAAAACATAATGAAATCATTTTTTATAGTGATAACACATTATAATAATTAATATAGTAACAATGAAGAATAATAATCAATATTAATGTCCCTAGGAACACTTCTATGAATAATTCGAGATAAACTGTCCAAATATCAATCACTTTAAATTTGAAACATGAATTTTCCTAAGAAACCAACAAGAGTCATAAACCCATGTGATGATCAATAAATACTATATATAATTCTTTCAAATAAAATTCTGTTGTATTCAAATAATTATTAAGTACTTAATGAGTTATTAAATGAAAATAATCATGTGAAACAAATATAGAGTTATTTATGAATATAGAAGTGTAAATAAAATAAAGCTTATTTTGAACTAAAATATAATAAAGTAATTAAGTTACAGTTGTTCATATGTTTTGTTTATCACTTTTCCAAATTCCAATATAATAATGTAAGTTCAAAACATTTTTTGTTAATTATATTTTGTTCATACGGTCATTTCATTTTTTTGATGAGGTCACTTCATTTTTCTTCATAAGGTAACACAATTTTTCTTTATATGGTCACTTCACAAGGTCAATTCTCACATTCACTTATCATAGTCACTTATCATGGTCAGTTCTTATGGTCAAATTTCATAGTTACTTATCAAAATCACTTCTCAAGGTTACCTTACATGGTCACTTGAAGGTCAATTGATAGGGTCACTTTATAGAGTCACATGATAGGGTCACTAGACAAGTTCACATCTCAATGTCCCTTCCCATGGTAACATCAAAAATGTAAAACAAATCTTAAAATGTTTGATAATTTATTGTTATTTTAAATATTTAAAATTACAATAAATAATGTTGATCAAAGAGCTAATCCATCACTCTCCATTTTTTATAATTTCAAAAATAAATTTAAATTCCCAAGTTTCTCCACCTTTTTTTAATTTATTTAAAATATGTAATAGATGTTTCAATGAATTTATGTGCCAATAATTTATGTTTAAAATCAATCCCCCTAAAATTGAACATGTAAATAACTCACTAAATGATTAATCAGAAAGAAATTAACCCTTCTGTTGTTAATATTTAACATATAACTAGGCTTCCCATGAATTAATACATTTTCAAACAGTATATGGAGACATGAATATATACTTTTTTATAACTGTATAAATTTCCTTGGAATGATGATTTATAATCCTTAAGGATCCATTAAAGAATTTCACGATTTTCAGTGAATCAGTTAATTATTTAAAAGGAATTAAATAATATCCACCGAAATAAGTATATTCGATTTACAAAAAATATAATTAATGAAATTGCTACATTTAAAAAATAGACTAGAATTAATGTCTTAGCTCCAAACATGAGTAAAAATCCTCATAAATATAAGTTTTATGATTAAATTATCATCATTCCAAGATCAAAGTTGATTCTATAAAATTTATCTAGGTCAATGGGATTAGTAAAAAGATCAGCTAATTGTTTTTTAAAGAATCATATTCCAAAATAATATTCAAATTTTGAATATTTTCTCTAATGATGTGATATTTAAAATCTAGTTTTTTATTCATAAAGTGTTTTAATGTGTTTTTATAGATAGATGTTTTGTAATTATTTTGATTGTAAAATAGAATCCTTTCAAAATTAAAACCAAAATATAAAAGAGTTTCATTAATCCATAAAGATTTTTAACAAAAATAATCCTTAGAAACATATTCACTTTCAATAGTTGTTAACGAAACAAAATTTTTTCTCTTAGAACTCTAAGAAACCAAAAAATTACCACGAAAATAACACATTTCTCTTTATTTCTTTTTATATCCATTTTTTTACCAGCAAAATAAGAATTAGAAAAACTAGTTATCTCAAATGAAGTATGTGAATGATAAAATAACATCAGATTAAAAAATTATTTAACATAACTAATTAATATATGAACATAAATTAAATGAATTTCATTAGGATTTTATTATAATCTTGCACACACACATATATTCTATAAACATCAAATATAGTCTACATGTTTTAAAATAAATCAAACTAACAATCATATCTCTAAAAATCTTGTTATCATCAGATTTTCTATCTTTATAAAAATCTAACTTACAAGTGTTACTCAGTGGCATATTTTATCTTTTACAATTATCAAGATCGAACCTCTTAATTAATTATTTTTCATATTTTGATTGATTATGAATTATATCATATTTACCATGAAATATTTACAAACCCAAAAATAAATTATATTTTTCTGCAAGGATTATGTCAAATTCTGAAGATATTAGCCTTAAAAATTCATTAAACTGTATATCACTTGAAGAACTAAATATAATATCATCAACATATATTCAAACAATCAGAATATATTTTCAATCAATTTAGATGAACAACATGGACCAAATTTTATGTTTTCAAAACCATTATTCAAAATAAATAAATGCATCCTATCAAACCCAGATCATTGAGCTTGTTTTTGACAATAGCGATATTTTTTCAGAGTTTCAAAACAATATTAAATTTAAATTCATTCTCAAAACTGGGATGCTAATTTTCATAAACATTTTCATAATTATATACAAAAAAAAATTTACTTTTGACATCCATTTAAAATGATTAATTCTAAAATGAGATGAATATTCCAGAAGAATTATTATAGATTCTAATTGACAAACTAGGGATAACGATTATTCAAAATCAATACCTTTATTTCAATTGTAACCATGAGATACTATCCTGGATTTGTTTCTAATTATTATAACAGTATAATCTAACATTTTTATAAAGATCCATTTAAATAAAATAATATTTTGATCATCAGGGTGATCAATTATCTCCCAAACATTATTACTATCAAATTTATTTAATTCTTTATGAATTTCCATTATTTAGTTTTAATTTGGAAAATATTTATTTGTATTTTGAGGCACAAAATAAGAAATAAAGTATTCATAACCATAAAATTTTCTTATTAAATTTATGGATTTAAAACCTGTAGATATATCACCAATTTCCTCATCCACTAGATGATATTTATGAACATTTAAATATTTTTTAGGGGAAGTAATATCCACCTAAATAGATTTATCTATCCTTAAATGTTCTATTTAACCAATGATAAAATTTATAAATTCTTCCTTAACATATTATAAATCATATATTATTTATTTTTAAATATTTTCATCTAATTTAACATTGATATATTCTTTAACTAAATATTTTGTTTTTTAAAACCATTATATGACTTAATCAAATTATAATAACTAATAAAATAATTTTATTTGATTTTGAATCAATTTTTTCTAAAGAAACTTTTGTATTAAGAATGTGAATATTGCATAAAAATAATTTGAAATACCTTATTCTAGGTGTCCTCTACAAATTTCATAATGTGTCTTCATTGAAAATGGACTAGACAAAATTTGATTAGAAACATGAAAATCAGAGTTAATATCTATTGAATGGAAATATTTTGGTAAAGAGAAATCATTTAACATTATCATGGTCAGTTCTTATGAATTTCCATTTTAAATTTCTTCCAAATATTATTTATGGAGTCATAGGGATGAAAAATTATGACTATACCCATTATCATCATAGAATTTATCAAATTCCATATTTTAAAACTCATATCCTTTATCACTTGTAGTTGATAAAATTAGACATACATCTTCATTTTAAACCAATTAAAAATATGAAATGATTTTAGACAATGAATCTAATTTATATGAAAGAAAATAGTTATAGGTAGATCAACAATAGTCATCATTAATAACAAACACATAGCCTCTACCTCCAAGACTATCAATTTTCATTGAGCCAAATAAGTCCAGATGTAGAAATTGATGTAGTCTATAAGTTTTTACCTCTTAAACAGACTCAAATGACTCTTAATGTTTCTTACCTTTTAAATATGAATCACATATATATGTGTTCTCTGTTTTTAAATTGGATAGATCCAAAACCTTTTAACTTTCATAAATCTTGTGTGAAAACCTGAAACTTGCATAGATTGATCTTTTATGCCAGAAAACATTTTCAGATTTCATATCATTTAAATATTATACAATATATTATGTTAAAATAGTAAAATTAATTGAGCTAATACTATATATTCTTTTTTCATAAAATAAGATAAATTCATCTAAAAAATAATTAATTTTTCATTTTCAAATTTTAAATTCATATTATCATCGCAAAGCTGTGAGATAATTATTAAATTATGTATTAAACATTTTATATATAAAACCATTCAAATAACAACTGAATTGAAATTCCATATTCTATAAACCCCTTTACCTTTCCATTTGAATTATTCCTAAGTGTATAACGACCACCACCAAACCTATTAAAGGATATAACATTAGAAATATTGTAGGTTGAATATATGAGATAAAATGGAAAAAGGGGGTGAATTTTTCTTTAAAAAACGTAAAGAAATATAATCCAATTTATAATGAAATAAATGAATTAAAAGACCTATAATATAATGATATATAAAAGAAAGGAGAATAATAAACAATGAGAGATTTGAGAATAAATTAATTAAGTTTATTGAATAATTAAAAAAATTATGAAATGATCAATGGAGCTTTATAAATATATTAAATTGTGTAAAGTAAATAGGATATAATATTTGGTAAGGTATCTTGTAAATTGTTTCATAATTTACCCCTATTTCTACTACTTTAATCCCATAATGATTGAATATATCATTCCCTGGTATTTAATGGTAGACAAGATACCAAAAATTTCCCTTCTTTTTTCATTATAGAAAGAAACTATATACAAAGACTTTAGCTTTGTAACAGTGAATCTAGAAACCTCAATAAAATACTCCCTTTCCTTATAAAAGAAAAAATAAAGTGAACATTAGTCCCTCATTTTAAAGGTAGTAAGAAATAATAAAAATAAATAATTGGGATAAATTGTTTTAGCATAGTCTCAATTCTCCAAAGGAATATGACGAAGACAAGGGAAGAATAAGAGTAAAAGTAGAGAGTGATTTGGATATTAAATTTTTTTCACATACTTGAAGGTGAGGAGAATAATTATAAATTAAAGAACATTGAAAGAAATTGATCACAATGGAAATTGAAGAATTATTATTTTGAAATATCGATGACATTTTTGGATTTCTAAGGGCTCAAAAGGTCCCAATTTATAAACTTGTCATCCTTCAATAATTTTTTAAAATCCAACAAGATATTAATTTTAATTAAGTCTAGGTTTGATGAATATTCACATTCATGTGGTCAAGTCTCCCAACCACTTTAATATAAAATTAACTCAACAAGAGAAATATTATTATTATGAAATTTAAAAAATTATATTATTTTTATTATTCCCAATTTATTAAAGAGAGAATAATATTATCAAAAATAATATTTGTTAAATTAAAAACAATTAAAAAATTCAATCATATTAAAAAACATACTATGAAGTTTACAATATTTCTAATATAATTGGTATATTTAATAGCCCAATTTTTATATAGATTAAATTTATTACATTTAAATTTAAAATTTATACATTTTTTGAAATTTTAACATGTGATAATATAGAACATTAAATATAAAATATTAAAAAAATTCAAACAAATCATCATGTATTTTTTGAATGTTATTTTATCTCAAAGCCTTGTTGATGTATTCAGGTGTTCTTTGACATGAGATTGATCTGGGAGGGATGTGTGGAGTATCTCATGAACTCCCTCAAAAAATATAATTATATTTCATGGGTTCATAGAATACATCTAAGAGTTGCATCCTCTACTATTGTATACACTTGAACAAATAAAAATGTAGTAGTTTTCTGAAATCAAATAACCTATATTCGTGATGTAATTTTTTCCATTCATAGAGATTTATTTTCATCCTCTATAATCTAAATGGGTTTAATGAATTTTTTTTCTAAACTCAATAAACATTATATTCTTTTTGTTCATGGTAGGTAACTAAGACCAATTAATAATAAATTTTTTATTTTGGATTTCTCTAATTAGTTTGTGGATTAATGTGAACGTTGATGGTGAGACATTTGGCATACCTAGGTCATCAGGGTGCAGTGGTGCTTTTTCTACTCATTTTGGTTTCATAAAATGATTTTTCACACATTATATTGGCATTGGAACTACTTATAAAGATAAATTGTGGGACTTGATTTATGTTTTCAAACATGAAGCATATCATAATTGGAACTATGTATGGATTGAATCTGACTCTAAGTTGGTTTTCAATGCCCTCATGAAAGGTACAATAGATGTTCTATGGGGAGTTATTCACCATCTGACTGATTTCATTTAGGATTCTAGTCACATTAATTGGAGGGTCTCACATGCATATAGGGAGTCCAATTCTGTTTCAGATTATATTTTATATAAGGAAATCAGGGAGATGAGCACGACGTGTTCCTTAAGAATTTCTAATCATTGTTCTTATGTGATTGATATAAACATGCATGGTGTAATTCATTGTCGTAGTTGTAAATACCCTTGTAATGATTGACTCTTTTATTTTTATTTAATATATTATATTTTAGGACATGCTTTGTCTGAATCCTCTGATTTTTCAGTAATGTAGTAAAAAAATTATAAATATAAATAATAGTATCACAAATTAATAAAAAAATAAATTATCAAATTAATTGGAATATAATAATTAGAAAATAGAATATTTAAAATTTTAAAAATAATGAATTTTATTGATTATTAGAATCAATTAATGGTGAGATGCATGAAAATATTCCACTTTTTGATGAACATAAATACTAGAATAATAATTAAATTTAAAAAGGGAATAAAATTTATAAAAATCAGAATAACATATATATAATAAAATCATAGAATCATATATATATATATATATATATATCTAAAGATCAAATATTTATCCCTCTTTGATAATATCAAAAAGGAATGAAACAGAGGTTTATGAAAAAAATATAAAACATTACCTCAATGTTTATCATCATTAAGTATCATTCACCAGAGAAAAAATTTTATTTTTTTAAATATACATTGAAATAATAAAATATTTTAATAGAAATATTTTCAAAAATATTATTTTTAAAATACTGTTTAAAAGTTAAAATAAAATTCTGAAAAAATAAGTTATGTTAAAAATCTAAAAAAAATACCATTTTGAAATGAAAAATAAATTATTTTTTAAACATATTTATTTAAAAAATAATCTTCTATGATAATTTCAATATTAACAGTATTATATCCCTCTCAATTAATGCTTTATGAGAGTTTAAATGGATCATTTTCATGAAACAAAAAATTATTATGTAAAATTCCTAGTAAAAAAATTGAAAATTCATTTTCATTATTAAGTATAAAATTCGATTGTATTAATAATGAATATACAATTATCTGAAATTATCAAATTTGTTGTGATGTAAAGGTATTATCACCATGCTCAGGATGGAGAAATAGTGAAAAACCCCAATAACTGTTTTTCAGGATAAATCATTAGGATCATGTCCACATAAACATAATCCACTTGTTTAAATACAAGCATGAATGCTTTGCATAGAGTATTATACTCCCTTCACTTTTCAAAAAATTTTAAAATTATTTGAAATTTTATTTAATAAAATAAATTTGAAATTTATCTTGGAAGGAAATTTGGAAAAATAGAATTTGAAAAATATATAATATATTTAAAAAAACGAGAATAAATAAATAGCCAGGAAATGAAATTTTTCAAATAGATAAAAAAATTTCTATTAGATATGAAAACAATATATTGAAATAAATAAGAAAATAAACATTTAAATTTGATAAAAATAAGAAATTTAAAATTCATAAGAAAATATTTTTTAAAAATATATATGAAAAAAAATTAAAAATATATAAGCTATGAATAACATAAAATATATAAGAATAGAAAAACATAAAATAAAAATAAAAAAATTTAAAAATAAATTTTCAAAAATAAATTAAAAATTATATTACAAATAAATATAAAAGGAAATTAAAAAAATAAGAAAAAAAAAACTAAAAGCTAAACATATAAAACTTTTTTAGATTTACTCATAAATATTCATCGACAATGTTTAGAGAACAAAATTTTGATAATTAAAAAAACCCAAATATATTAAACAACTAAAAAATTTAAAATAAATTATAAAAATAATGGATTTTATTTTTCTTCTCAACTCTGTTGATTTATAAATTAAAAAAACTACATAATATTTGGATCATCTATTTCCATTATTGTATATCAAGTAAAAAATATTTCAATGAGGATTAGTGGAATCACCCAACAAGATATCAAAAGATATTTCCTTTTAGTACCCATAGTTTGGGTCTCATAATGTGAAATAATAATAATTAAGATGAAGAAATAAATTTTTGTATGATAAGATTGGATAATACGGATTTTACAACCCATATTTTTTAGAATGAAAATTTTGGATAGAAAATTGATAACAATGATAAATTATTTTAGGTCTACTATATCTAAAATATTTAAAATTTTCATTCATAAACTAGATGACCGAATTTGTTTAAATAATTATAAATTTTATTTTGAGAAATTACCTTAAAAAAATTAGTCCTTATTAAGTGATTAGGAAAAATGTGTTATTTTAAAAAACAAAAAACATACTTATTTTTAATAGTTTTTTGATAACCCCAAATTTAATTTAAATTTTCTTCTCCTTGGGTAAAATAATAAAGAGCATTTTTAAGATATGTAATTTTAGATTCCGAATTTTCAATATTTGGTTGATCTTTTAATTTTAAATGAAAAACATATTTTTGTTCTAAAATATGATCTTTCTCAAAAACAAAAATTTTGTTTTTCTTTTTAAAATATTTTAATTTAAAATTAATATCAAAAAAACCATTTTATGCTCACTTTTTGAATTAAAAAGATCATGAGATGATAAAGAATTGGTATGCGAAGTTGACGAATGAGAAGAGAATTGAGAAGCAGAAAGATAAATTTTTAAACTAACCTCAATTCTATCCATAAAATTTGTCATGTGACACTTGGGACATTCTTCACTTCATTAATATATAGAAATAGAGTCCTCAATAGCTCTCCAATTTGATACCTTTAAATATTTATTTCCTTGCTTCTTGTCCATTGAATTATTCTTATTTAAGGGACAATATGGCTTGATGTAGCCCCTATTTTTTGCAACCAAAACAACTTACCCAAAATTTTTTATTTTTATTTTTGAATTGTATAGTTGGTCTCTTATTTTACTTGAACTTTTCTACTATATTTGTAATGTCATTAATTCTTGAGTCACATTCGAATGATCTATTATTGTTTTCCTTGATGGAAATTGTTATTTTAGTTTCCTTGGCCTCCTTGTCCACTTTTTTATCTTATATCTTCATTGTTATCTCATACGTCATTATAGGAACTATGAGTTCCTCTATAAGCATGTTTTTACATCCTTGGAATCCTGCATCATTATGACTTTTGGTTCGAAACTACATGGTAAAACACAAAGGGTTTTCTTGAACATCAATTCTATAGAAAGAGTTTCACCAATATATTTTCAGCCATTAAAAAATTTAGTAAATCATATAAACATACCAGTAATATATGCATTATTACACATAAGGAAACTCTCAAAATATATCTTATACATATCGAGCCATGTATCTTTAACATTATTTATACCATCACGTGTAACTTCTAATAATTTAAGAATTTTTTTTACAATTATATATGAAGAATATCTATTAATCTCATTAAAATTTAAACCAAAATTTAATGAATTATTATTTTTACCAATTAATTAAAAAGCTGAAAATTTATAAGTTTTCTATTTAACTTTTTTATCAATTGAAAAATAATAGTCAATGATTACAATTTTATAAACATGATAAAAATTTGATATAAGAAAATTATATATTCCAGATTTCTAATATACATAAATATACCATCAAAAAATAGAGCATGACTTAGTGATTGTCCTTATGGGACACCATGGGTGTTTGGATAAACCATTTTTTAAATTTATCTTTATTTTAAGAACCATTTAAATATTATTAAAATAAAATATTTGAAATAATTTAAAAATAAAAGAATTTAAAAGGAAAATCAAAACCAATATGATAAAAACTGTTGGTCAAATATTGGAGATAAAATGGAAATTTGGAGGATGATTTTTCATTTAAAGAAATTAAAAGGAAAAAAAATCCAATTTATAAAATAATAAAATAATTAAATAATTAAAAGTGAGACAATATAATAACTTGTAATAAAAATAAAATAATAAAAAAGATTTATTTGTGAATAAGTCAATTTATCATGTTGAAGAACTAAAAAAATTATGAAATAATTGATTGAAAGTAATAAAAAAAATAAATTTCAAAAAGTAAATAGGTCACAATATATTGTAATGATATTCAGAAAAAGTTCCCTAAGGTACCCCTATGTCTACCACCTCAATATCTTGATTGTTTAATGAATCATTCCTTTGGTTTTATTGGTTTCCAAAATAAGAAAATGTTCCTTTAATTTCTTTGTTGTAATGACAAAACAGATACAAATACTCTAACTCTTTAAAGGGGAAGCTAGAACCCTAAAATAAATATTAACTTGTATTTTTAAGGGAAAAAAGACTAGTAATCCTTAGTCCCTAAGATTAAAGGCAGTGATAACCAATAAGAAGAAAGAGGAGGAAGATAATATTTTTTATCTTAGTCTCAATTCACTAAAGGAATATGATTTACATAAGGGGGTGGGAATAAAAGAGGGTAGTGATTTGGATATTACAATTTTTTCACACTCTTGGCAGAGAAGAGAAGAAACAAAATTAAATCAATTTGAGAGTAATTGGGTATGAGGGAAATTAGAAAATGCTCATCAACTAATATTTTTGTCTTCTATTGATTAAAAAGGCCTATAAATGTATCTATTTGTATAATTATCATATGTTGGTGATGATTTAGAATCCATCAAGATCTTTAAGTCATTAAAGTTTATTTTTGATGAATCTTGACCATAATTTTATCAAGACATCCAATCCATTTAATATGTAATTGACTCCAAAAAACCAAGATAATTATTAGTAAATTCAAATCATTATAACATTATTATTATTGAAAAATTATCAATGAATGTAGTATATTATAAAAAATAACATTGTTTGATTTAAAACCCATTTAAACAATTGAATCCCATTCAAAAAGACTCGTTATGAAGTTTAAAATAATTCCCATAAAATAGGTAAAAGTAATCACACAATTTTCCCATAAATTCAATTTAGAATATTTAAATTTTAAATTTAAACTTTTTTCTAAATTTGAACATATGATAATATAGAACATTAAATATAAATTTTTAAAAAATAAAAAAATATGGAATAAAATCATTCGGAATAAACATGATTTTAAAAATAATAATGGAAAAAATAATAACACAAAATAATAAAACTGAAATATTTGAGTTTCATGCTGAAAATGAATGTGTTAATGAAGCACAAATTTTATATCTACAATAAATTATATTATAACATTCCATGAAATAATTTGACTAGAACATAGACTTTTAAAAAATATTCCATAATTGAAAATTAATATTTTAGTTTAAAATAAGGTTTCATAATAACATTCTTCATGAAATATATATTCATAAAAAACATAATTAAACATTGGCTTCAAATAATAAATATAGTAACATATTAAAAATAAAACTGAAATTGATAGAAACATCATAACTCTAGGTTCAATCCAATAGTAGATATTTTAAATATAATTTTTAGTCATAGTTCTAGTTGAAAAATATATAGATCATTTCATTATATTTCCAACTCATCAAAATAATCTCAATATAAATTTATTAGCAAAAAATATTAATAAAAATTATTAAAAAATGAATATGAAAAAACATTAAAAAAAATGACGAATCATTGGAATGAAATTAGAATAAAAAAATTACTGGATTACGATTATATGTATTTAAATGAAATGTAGATAATTTCCTTAGATATCCATCATAATAAGAATTGCTCAATTCAGAGTTTAGTATCTTGGGTTATAATTATAATATTGAAATAATCTTATTTTGAAAAACTAACACATCATTCCTTAAAAAACTAATGCATGAAATTAAAAACAAGTTTTGTTTAAAAATAAATAAAAATAATATAACATATTATATAATATTATATTATATAATATTATATTATATAAATTTAATATAAAATTAATATAAAATAAATATTTATAAAAATATATATATTAATAATTGTCTACAAAAATTTATGAAATAAATTGTTATCTTACTTTAAAAACATAGAACAATTAAAATAATAAAATGGAAAGAATAATAATAATCATTAAAATTAAAGAATAGTGATAATCAAAAAAACAATTACCTATTATATTCCATGAAAATCTACTATCCAAGTATGAAACATCCTTTTTTTTGGCTTCCCAGACAAGTTTCATTCAAAAACAAATTTAAGAAGTCTTTGGTATCCATAGAAATTTATGTCAAATTTGTTTAGAAAAAAGAATTATCAGGAACCCAAACTGATTTCATGAATGAGATTACATGAAACCTTGAAGATAATGATTTTGAAATAAAATACTTAGTATGAACAAGAGATTTTGTAAATCTTAAAGAACACTCATTTGCTTACTGGCCCTTCCTGTGACATCTAATGTATATAAAAATAGAAATATTTTCAATTGATCATTTAACAATGATGTTCTTATGAATTTTGGGTAACTATTTATCATAACCAAGATCCTACTTTGATTTATTCTATTTTATCATTCTTACAATATTTTCATAACATTCCCTTACTTGAACCAATCTAGGCAAATATGTATTAAACATTTCATGTTTATTTCTAAGCCTATCATTTTCTTCTAAAATTGATTCAATAATAATTCATTGATCTTTTTCACATATGGAATCAAAATATTTTATTTTTATATTTTCAAGATGAATATTTTTTAAATATGAAAAAAAAATCATTTGAACTTGAAGGAATTTTATTCAATTTTCCATTATCAGCAAGAATGACATTATATTTAATCTTAATGAATTGTAGAGATATATTAATCTCGTTATTGATATTATTGAGTCTATAAATCTATTCATACAACTCATATTTAGAATAAAAAACACAATTCCAAGAGAAAGAGAAATCATATTCAATTACTTGCTATGTAGAAGCCATTTAACAATGGTTTTTTTGTCCCATTTTCAAAACTAGATTCATTACAATAATGAGAGTCATATATGTAAATATAACTAGTTTCCATTGATTTCCTTTTTTGTATTATTATTTATTTATCTAGTCACTCTTGAGTCTTGGGTAGTAAGCCTTTATGTTCCAACTTTTTTCATTCATAAAAAATAAATTCTTCATCATCATTATCCCTTTTTCATTCCTTTATTTAATAGATAATTCTATTAGTTCCTTCTTATGTAGAATATATTTATTATTCCTTGGAAAACCCATAAAAATTGGTATCATTCTGTTATTTACAATAAAATATCAAAAGGGTGAGTGGATGCAAGAACTTTTTATTTAAAATCATACCGATCCTTTTTGAATTATTCTATTTAGTAACATTTTTAATTACAATTCATATGTTAGAAAAGATTCAATAAAGTCATAAAAATTATATTTCTTATCCCAATTTGAATTCATGATACTCATCTCTTAATATTCCATGTATAATTAATAAAATATTATCAAAAAATAGATGAGTAACTTATAGTATTTTCGAAAGTTCATGTACTATTATTCATATATAAATATTAACATACAAATTTATATTAATTGAATAATATAGAATATTCATCACCTTATAATTTGGAATATACTTTTTTCAACACTACAAAATAATGTTTCAGGAATATCTTTAGGAATATAGTATCATTTCAACATGATAGTATAACTATAAATTCATAGGTTTTTAATAAAATCCTTTATGATATACTGTTAGTACCCATAATCAGTTTCATCAAATGTAGCAGTATTTTAGGTGTCCATCCATTATTCACATTAATTATTTCCATCTCAAAATAGATCTTTTCTCCTTGACTGTTTAATTCCATTTTTTATTAGTAAAAATAATATAAATTATGCTAAATCAAGGAATCCCCTATAATACTAACTGTTATTCCATAATTAGAATGGATTAATGGTTAGTAGGGAGTGGATTGACCTTTTTAAAATAATTTTATCCACTTTGCAATGGTAAGTTAATACAGTGGAAATATATAGATAAATGAAAATAGTGATTTTTATTGTATTTTAGATCTAAATGATTCTAATATAATATTCATCCTTCTCGTGAATTGAGATTTTTCACCCACTACTCTAGACTCTAACAATTTGGAATGGAGAAAACATCACCTTTACAATTTCATTTTTAACACCCAACGAAACAACCCAAAATGAAAAACATTTTCACACCTGTTGTGTTTACCCAATCAATATACCTTTTTAAAACATGGATGCACACCTTGGTAGATACCTTATAATGTTTTATTAGAAACCAATCCTGACTTTTAACTTGTCTTAGGATCAATCGAATCCTCATCCTATCATAGTTATAAAAGAACATAATTCATGTCATTTTTTTGGGAGTCACATCCCACTATTCTACCTTTAAATGGGTAGTATAACCCAGAAAAATTACACATAAATAAAATAATATAATTAATTAAAACAATAAAAATTGATAGAACATTTAGGATCAAATCATTCGGGAATCAACTACTACAAAAAAGAGGTCTTGGTGGTAATTCTAGAAACTGTCGCTAAAAAAAGCATATAATTTATTATTTAAAATGTAATGATGGTTTGGAATAACCAAGATTTTATTTTTTATATTTTTCAATTTATAATTTTTTAGTTAAAACATCAATTAAAAATATTATAAAAACCAAAATCAGTTAACCCCCACTCCCAATCCCCATGCCCACAACCCCCCTGCTCTCATCAACGTCAACCACAATGCCCCCCCCAACCAACCATCTCCCATGATAGAGACCCCTAAAAATGGAACCTATTCCACTTTTATTAATTAATTAAAACCCAAATGATGAAACTATACCTACCCCATCCCTAAAACCCTATCCTCCTCTACACTCCACCTCAACGTGATTTTTCCTACCCCTATCCATCTATGAGTCAGACATCACTAGCCTTGTCTCTCAAACCTCCATATAATATGTTTCCATATCCTAAACTCAATGACCATTTTCTATGAAATATAATAATTTTATTATGAGGATTAATATTTATTTATTTATTTTCTTTATTTTTTTCATGCCATGTTAAAAAAATGCGTTGAATTTTAGTTCTGTCAAATCAGGAACCTACCCTAGTCAATTTAATGGTTGGGAGATGTTAAAAAAAGATTGTAGTTATTTGAATAAGCATTTATATCTTTACATTTAAATGTATACGGAGAAAAGTGTTAATAAAACACCCATGGATAACATTTTAATTAATTTACTTCAATACACACCTTCTCATTCCAAGGGTTTGAAATAATTTTAAGATTTTGAAATTACAAACTTATAATTGGATGGTAGAATAAAATCATTTTGTCTAAATTGAATATTTACGTAATTGTTGAAAAAAAAAATGAAATATATGAGAACATAAAATTCTGGCAGTTTCTTTCTTGATATTTATGTTGGATTGGTCATAGTGAATCAAATATTATTGAAATTCAAATAAATTAATATCATGTCACTGAAACACAATGTTTCCCATCAAGGGATAATTTAGATCAATACATGATTAAAAACAATAATTTCATGATGGGTGTGCTTATTTTTAATGTTTTATTGTCTACTTATGTTTTGTCATATCAAGTGTCTTTTATGATTATGTTTGGGATTGTCTTTTGATGGTTTTAATAGTTTTGTTACATTAAACAACAATTATAGAAAATAGCCAGTTGATTGGATCTCCTATTATATACCTCTATGGATATGTATGAAAAATAAATATTTTATTAATTTTATTATTAATACTAGAATGAAAATTCCCCAAAATGAAATTTATGTATACCTTAAAACTCTAATAAATGAATTGTGATAATTATCTGATGATAGAATTGAAACATATGAAGATCCAATTTTAAAACTATTAAAAATGTATTCTACATTAATTTGGAAATGTAGTAACTTTATTGAACCCTAAAACTTATCTGATTAGAACACTCATACTGGTTTGGATTCTCCAATTTGTAATTTTGATTTTGAACCATGATAATTATCTCACGGTTGAAAATATTGTTTTATGATTCATCATCAATTTCATAATTATACTAAAAAATTAATTTTAAATAATATAGAATTCAATATGGATATTGAATTGATAAATTAACCAAAGTTGTTATCTAATTTTTAGATCATTGGACAATCAATGAATTTCACTGTAGAGTTTAAAAAATTTAATCTCTTTAAAAATGGGAAAAAGGGTATTAGGTACAATATCTGAAGAAACTGGAACTCAATAGTGCAACAAAATGAGTATGTTGTTTAAAAATCCTTGTTGGGAGTTTAATTTGATTCATCATAGTCTTGACAAAATGCATATTGATAATAACATATGTGAAAATGAAACTTTTACATTTCTTTATAACCAGGGTAAATAAAACGATCACCTTAATGCTCATAAGGATTTGTAATCAATGAATATATAATCTGTTTTGTGGAAAATTTAGAATGGAAAGTTTATATTGGCTATGTAAACAATGAGAAATATTAATAAATATTTATTAATTCAAACGTTAAATAATGTATAATTAAAATATGGGTATTCAAGAAACATTTCGTTGTATATTTCTGAAGGTTATATAGCCAGTGATTTCTTGAACTTATGTTCTAGGTATTTTGATGGTATTGAGACTAGATTCAATCATTCTTGACATGTTAAAGACCTGCCCACTAGTTATAATTTTTAAAACTAGCCATATTTATTTGCAACTACTTGACGACCAATTGGAAATATGTCAAATTTTACACTAAATGAGTTGGACTTACTAAAATAACATTGATATGTTCTAATCAATAGTCTTATTGGAGATTCATTTATTAAATAATTGAGATAAAAAAATATATGACTAAAGGGTCAAACTCCAAATGATATGGAATTAACTATAGTTGATAATAATGATATTTTCAAATGGGTTTCTTGTCATGTAAGAATAAAACCATTTACATATTATTGAGGTGTAGTCATTTTTTCAATGTTAAAAGTAACAACTTATATATTCTTTTCTAGTAAATGAATGTAAGAAATCAATTTTTATATAATGTAAATATCCATTAATTTCTACTCTAAATATTTGGTATGGACCAAATTTAGATTTCTAGTGAGTATAGGTATGAAACGAGGCTGTTCAGGGCTTTTTCAGATCTTGGGACCCTGACTAGTGGAGGAAAGCACAAGTATGCACCGTTAATAGAAACCATTCCACCCATCCCACACAATTTCTCCTAATTGTGCAGGGAATTTCATAAGGGAAATCATGGAACAGAGGTTTTCTTACCCCTGAACCCAAGTCCACACAATCATGTTAAATTTTATTAGTTTTTATCAAAGCATAATGCCATGGTTTCTCAAACTGTGAGGCCTAACCATGTGGGTTCCTTCCATGGATAGTGACCTAAGAATGAGTGGCACACAATTTTTTCAACTACGTGACCAAACTATGTGATCAATTTAAATACATTTTTCTTTACCATTTCCCCCTAATTTTCTTATAATCTTACCATTCCTTCTATTTTCTTCCTATGTGCATAGGGGGATCCCATTTTCTTTTCTACAAATCTCTTAAGATTGGTTCATTGATATCTTTGATATTTGGTCTCAGAATCAAGAGTAGATCATTTAGTTGGATTCCTCCATGTAATATATTCAATAATTTTGATAAATTAATCATTTGTTCCCTTGATGACACTACTTTGATGCATGATTATATTCTCTATGTATAGGGTATTGATCCATCGTTCAGTTTTTTTCAATCTAGACCAAACCATGGGTCAATACTGGATGAGTTCTCCACTACTGGCATAATTTTCGTTTTCTAGTATTTATATCTAAATGTTGATATTAATTATAATAAGTTACATTTTTCTACATATTAGTTTCATCGTTATTTTTCCCTAAATTGAATCTATATTAAATTGGTTTCCATATTCTACAACCTAATTAATTTTTTAGATCCCAAGGAAAGTTTTAGGTGTTCAAGCTCAATGTATACCACCCCTTTGGGTGTTTCCTTTTTATGCCTAATTGTATTTCATGGTCATTTATCCAAAACAACTATTGGTGTAGTTGTTTTTACTTATAAATGGTGATATCATAATTGACAATGGATAAATGTAGTGGTATATCATGGATAATACACTTATCAAATGCAGATGAATTGAACAGTGCTGAGTAGTACAACCATGCCACCTAATTAAATGGATCAATGGTTATGAAAATGATATTATTTAATTTAAATGAGTTAGAAATAAATTATAGGCTATGATTAAATACATTGACTTGTTTTAGTGGATATAAACAAGAATTAAGACACTTCTATTATTATTTTGGTATGGTGACCCCTATACATTATAAATGGGAATGGAATCCCATTTTAATTGTTATGTATGTTCATGGAATCCCTTCTACCATTTTATGATTCGATCACGAAATCCCTATATTGAGATATAGGCCTGGAAACCATGTATTATGATATAGGTATGGCATCCATATACATTGATATAGACATGTTGTCCCTATACTACGGCACAGGCATGGAAACCCTATATGATGACACATGGGAGACCATATTATTATTTTTTCATGATGAACCTTATTGTAATATATAGTCATGATTACCATGAAGGTTATATACATGAATGATGGCCATTCATGATATGATACTGAGCATGGAGACCCTAATATTGTGATACTAGACATGGCATCCCCTATTGATGTTATATTGGGAATGGCGTCCCTTGTTACTTGTGCGACTTATGCTACAACTTATGGATGACAGAGTTATACCCCAGGTCCAGGCTAGTATTAGTATCCATATATATGGTTGTAGATGTCATCACATATACAATTATTATATTTGTATATATATGTTCACTTGTTCAGATATTATTCATATTTGGCCAAAGTAGGTACTTTCATCCTGGTGTCCTATTGAACCATAGCCAATCCCTATATAGTTTTATTCACAGTATAACATTATTATCTACACACTTCCATATTATATGCACTTGATGGATATTTATAGATACCAATGGTGGTGAACTATAGATTTTATCCCACACCATATTTGTGTCATCGATGGTACCTGGTATGTTTATGTAGATACAGGTAGGGATTGGGGCAAGCACCCAGTTATTGATGCTTGATTTGGTTATTGTATTAGAGTTAGGAATACTAAGGATGATTTATAGGTCAGGATGCTATTTAAGATAGATTTTTTTCATTTATCCTTTCGATAAATGTATTGTATATAATGATTTCACGTTTATTTTGTTAGACATATGACATATCATCATTTTTCATATTATACTGGTTATTATTGAATTTAATTTTTTTATTATTGTTGTATTCTTTACCTTATTTTTTCATTTATTCTCTATGATTTTTCTATTTTTATATCTATTTAATCATTGTCATACTCTAAACAAGAAGGTATAATATTACTAAAAAACCACCTCATACCCTTGATGTTAGTCAACACCCTCTTGTGCATGGGGAGGTGGGCTTGAGCCCATGTGGCCCATCGGCTTGGGACACTATTCAGTGGCATCCATGTCAGGACATTAAAAAGTCATATCAGAGAATCTTTTATTTTTAATTATCTAATCATTTGGGAATATTATATAGTATACTAATAATTTATTAAATTTGGGTAATGATCTCTTTTTGAGAGTAGTTAACCCACATACATAGAAAGATCAAATTACCTGGGAATGAGACTTGATGTTCTAGTTTTTCATTATTAAAATTAATTTGATTCCACCATTGGGTTATTCACTTGATATGTGATGTTATTATTTTTATGATAATGAATTATATTTTACTCATGGCCCAATACAACAAGAAATCATTATCATTCATCATTTTAGGCACCTTAAAGGAATTATATGGCATGCATTATTCCATTCCATGTTTATATTACCATGTCCATCACTGGCATCATGATTTAGTGATTTATTTCTATGTCTTTGAATTATAATAACATGACATCAAGTGATGTTATAAGTGAATGGTTATGATTTAATATTTTCCACGTTTCAATTTATAAGGTTTATGGGACCAATAAATTAGAAGTGGTAATCCATAAAGATCAACCTTTTTAAGAAAATTTCTATATTATTGAGGATCAAATTAAATGAAATTGAAATATATAATGAAATTGTCAATGTTAAATGGGTATGTCAATTTACATTTAAAGGGTGGTTTCCTCTACAAATTTCAATTGAAACTATGTATACTGGGTCTCATATAGAAAAACAAAGCTTGACCTATACCTAACCTTATTAGTGGGAAGTAGACAACATCTATTTTTTTCTATATAAGTGTTTCAATAATCCAAATCTAGATCATTGTCCAGGCCGAGGTGTGTAACTATTACATAAGAAGGGTCATACATATTATATTCATGAATTTTATTTATATTTAATATGGTCTAACCTATATAATTCATGTGCTATAAATATATGGAGCTCTGCCACCATGATGTCCCCATGTTTCATGCCAAAATGGTAGTGAAGACTAGTATCTAAAGGTAGAGGGCCCTGAGCCACCTATGATACCACTAGTAGTGCCACTTGTGGCACCTCCTGTTATCCCAGATGCATGTGATGATGTCTATTTTTTTGGGGAGTTTCTAAAGTATCTTATTAACTTTTGACATATTGTTTTTAAACCATGTTGTGGTTTTTTTTGTTATCTAGGTAGGACTGATTGGTAATTAAGAAGATATCAAAAATGGGGAAGTTAAATATTTATTGGATTTTTAGTATAAAACTTATTAGTTCTATAGAATTCTGGGGATTTACATGCCATGTAATATGGTTACAAGATGTGTAAATTATAAATTAATAATAAATCTATTTTTAACAAAAGGCGTTGTGATTTTCATTATTTTGGGATTTATCAATTACATGATGTATAATTTGGTTAAACATTGTGTAAAGACGCGAGTGTTGTTTTTAAATAAAAATCTTGGATGAAAATTCTATTTCATCATTTTCATTCCTAATTTTTCTCAAACAAAGGGCCATCCTCAGGTGAATTTGGATCCCTCAAACACTTCTGGTTTATTTCCTTCGACAAATTAACATTATGCGATCATGGTGTGACTTTCCGGGTAATCATTTTCATTGAATCTTCATCTCTTTCTCTTTATCTTGTTAGAGTTTGATAGATAATCTTGGGATTTATGGATCTAAATCCCCTGACATTGGATACTGTTTCTAGGTTTAGTTACTAGATCTTTTGCACATTCATTCTTGTTGACGGGTTCTATTGTGGGCTTTGTGTTTTTGTGAGAAATGTAGGTTGTTTTGTTATGATTAAAAAATTTGATTAACCCAAAATTGATTGATTTAAATTAAATATTTTGATTTAAAATTAATTACATAAAACTTCTTTCAATTGGACTATTTAAAAACCCAACTCCATTTAATAGGGGGATTTGATTTTGAAATTGTATTTTTAAATGAGATCAGGAAAATCCACCAATTCCATCGAATCAATGTGTGTTTTGAAAGTGGATGCAAATTGTTCAAATTAAATTGTGGAATTAAATTAAAAAAATAAATTTTTAAATTTAATATTTTGAAATTTATTTGGTTAAATAGATTTCTAATTTGTATTTTGAGACTAATGAATTAATATGTATTTGATAGAAACTGAGTCGTTTTTTCTTAGAAAAGGCATATTTTGATTAAAAACTCATTTTGGTTATTAAATGGAAAATGGGCACTTATAAAAATGGAGAATGGGATGAATTTTATTTTAAAAAATGTAAAAATAAATTTCCCATAATTGAATTTATTATAGAACATGAAATTCAAGGGAGTTAGTGTGTTATTAGGATAACAGTCTTTTGACACATTAAATCTGAAACAAAATATAGTGTTGTAGTTAAAATTCCTGATTGGATGGTGATGAGTAACAATTGGAAAGTGTTTGAGGGATGTTTTATACATATATTTATTTTATCACCTTTATGTGATTGAAAATCCTACAGCCTAGAACTATCGTACCTTTTGGAAGATAACCATGTTGATCGCTTATTTATTTTTGATATATAAATGTATACCAATTTAGTGAACTATTTTACATGAATTATTAATTCAAATGAACTATTTTATATAAAAATGTTTATTAATCCATTTTTTAGTGTATTATCATCATTTGAAATGTAAATCATGAATCATTTTAATTATTCTCTGAACTTCCATGCCTATTAATTTGAACATGAATGATTTAATTCGTTAATTAAATATTTGAATGTTATTCTGGAATCCTGGGTGGGAACCTACTAGTATTTTATCTCACACCCTACCTATACCTTTGGGTGTTTATATATCATCCTCTTCTAGGTTTGAGGAAGGGTAAGGTGCCACTTGGAGGTGGTAGTAGTTGTTGATATTTGGGTTTGGGGAGTTACATCCATTGGGACATGGATTTTTATCCTATTTTTTAGTACCTTATTGTAGTACATTAGGGATGTTTATTCAATTAAATTCTGATACACTACTCTATAATGAGTTTTTCATGTACGCATACTAACTTATTAATCTTCCTCTTCCATGTTTGTGGAAAAATCATTATTACTTTCATATTGTACATTGCCAGATGGTAGTTTCCAACCCATGGGGATTGAGAATGACCTTTAGTCTGTGTCAATATTAGTTCGGTTATCTTGATACAATGGAACCATATATAGATCATGAAAAAGTGTTAAAGTGTAGGTTTTTCATCTTTTTATCATGATAGTATGCAGTTCTGTGATATTTTTCAGGATTTAAAAGGTAGTTGTGATTTTTTACCTGTCCATCTCTCAGTGAAAAAAGCCTTATGTCACCAAGGGTGGTTTTGGGAAAGAGTTCTTAAGAATTTGTTTGATTCATATCGGTAAATTTTATTTGGATGTATTTAAATCCAAGTCTTTTGTTCATATCTGTTGGGATTAATTCTACATTGTTTCTCTCTTTGAGTGTTAAATCTGATGTCTTCTTATATGTCTTCTAATTTTGTATAGAATCATGCCTCTGAGAAGGCATGAGAATTAGATCCACAAGGAATATTTTTCTAAACCAAAATAACAAAATCCTTTTATTGAACCAAGTATGGTCAAGGTGATTTTTCATACTATCCATACTCCAGAATATGCACATGTAACAGTTCTTCTTTAGCTCCAACTATGGAACCTCAGAGCGATGTTATCTAGAATTTTTCTCAAGAGTTCATTCACTAGAAGCCAACAGTTTTTAATTGATCTAATGATCCTTAACATGATGTGGAGTGTTTGAGCATGATAGAGCATTTGTTTGAATTATTGGAGACACCTAAGGAGATCACGGTGAAGTGTTCCACATTCATGCTCGAGGGACTGAGTAGGAGATGGTGGGACATGATGGTTAGAACAAATAAAAATAATGTCTTTTAGTGGAATTACATCACAACAATTTTTTACCAAACAATTATATCCAATGTTGATGTCACTAGAAAAATATTTTCAGTTAAGAAAAACTTGATCAAGTTGAAAGAACCGTGATAGATTATGTGAAACATTTTGTTGAGATAATATAGTTTTTACCTGAGGTTATGTCAAATGAGAAGATGAAGACTCGATAGATCACTTTGGGACATAATGATAATGTTCACTCTCATGTTTTTTTGATAAATTTTTCATCATATGTTGATGTGTGGGATATAACATTGAAGGTTGAAATGGACTTACCTGGAAAGTCAATTTTTTCGAGAGTTCCTTTTTTCTCTCAATGGTAGTGTGAATTCTTCAGTATGTCATAAGAATCATTATGATTCTAATTGTGTATCATGAAGGTAATTTTTTTAAACCTCCGGTAGTACCTTGCTGAGGTCCTTTAATTTTAAACTAGTTTAGAAAACTAGGGACTTCGAAGACATTTTTCACCGTGGTGCCAAAGATCTGTGGCTTATGAAGATTCTCGGTTCACTTGAAGAAGTTATTCCTTGTCTATTAAACTCTGTATAGTGTCACATGATCATTTGTTCCTATTAAAATTGAGGTGTAATCAGATGATTCATGAGCAAAGGGGTTACAACTAGAGCTATCCAGAATGATGCTTCTTCACATAGTGGAAGAGTATCTAGAGTAAGATAATACTTGTCCAGCAACTGTGGTAGGTACCATCACTATAGATACATCATTAGTGATTAATTTATTTGATCTCAGTGCATCTTATCCATTTATTTCAACCCATATTATGAATATAATAAATCGTCATACAGATCTTTTATCTTGTGTAATGGATATTTCTATTCCCCTATGAAAAAAGAGAGAGTAGGGGATCTGTAGTCCCTATTGTTAATTCTCTCTATCAGATGTCCAGTTTTATTAGAGTTTTAAAGTTCTCAAAATGAATCCTCTTGACATTATATTTTGGATTGGCTGGAACAATTCTAATAAATCCCATATTAATTCTATCATCGATAGGTGTCCTTTACTATATCTGATGGTGTATGTCACATCATTCATTGATAATTGGAACCAAGGTCAAGTATAGCCGTACCATATTATTTGGAGTTGGGGAAGTGATATTTGTGTTCATCATTTCTATAGAGCAATAATATTTTTGTGGTGATCTCCCTTTGATTTTTTTCTAGTTTCCCAATGTGTTATCTTATAACATCTATATTCTATCACTAGAAAGGGAGGTAGAGTTTTCTATAAATTTAGTACCTTATACTGAACCAATGTCTATTACTTCTTACCACATGACACCAGCTAAAATTATAGTGTTGAAGATTCATTATGATGATCATCTAGGGAAAGGATTTATAAACCCGAGCATGTTACCTTGGGTGGTGTGGCTTCTATATGATATGAAATTTGATGTTTCACTTCACCTTTGTGTTGATTACCGAAAACTCAACAGAGTCATATTAATGAACATGTATCTATTTCCACAAATTGATGACCTTTTTGATAATTTGAAAGGGGTAATGTTGTTCTCAAAGCATGATCTTTGTTCTGGTTACCATTAGTTGAGGATAAAATAATATGGCATTCATAAAACCTACTTTAAGGGATGGTACAACCATTATGAGTACCTTGTCATGAATTTTGGTCTAAAAAATGCTAATTCGGTCTTTATGGATTTATATAATAGGATTTACCATGAGTTTCTTAATACCTTTGGGGAATCTTTGTGTATGACATCCTTATTTACTCTATGTCTGAGGAGGATCATGTGAGTCATCTGATAGTGGTTTTATAATTTTTTAGAAATCAGTATCTCTATGCAAATATTTATAAATGTTATTTATGGATTTGAGATTTGAAATTTTGGGCACATTTGGTGTTATAATATGGTATTTTAGTTGATCCTAGAAAGGTAAAAGATGTTACGACATTAGAACAACCTTGAAATGTTTTTTAGATTTGGAGCTTCTTAGTTCTAGTTGGGTGTTATCATTGGTTCATTAATGACTTCTCAAAGTTGGATTGTTTGATGAATACTCTAAATCAGAATGGTGTAATGTTTTCTTGGGTTAAAAAATGTCATAATTAATATTTTTTGTTGAAATGACTATTGACTATTGCATCTGTATTGACTCTTACAGAGGTTAGGTGAAGATATTTGGTTTTCCCTGATGCATCAGGATCATGTTTGGGTTGTGTTCTTATGTAGGATGATATTTTTGATACTTATTGATCTCTACAGCTAAAGACACATGAGAACAATTATCAAACCCATGACCTCAAACATTCAACTATGATGCACGTGCTTAAGATTTGGTGGAGTTAACTTTATTGAGAAAGGTTTACATTATTTTCAAACCACAAGATATTGAGTTATATCATTTCTCAAAAATATTTTAATCTCCTACAAATATATTGGTTTTAATATATACAATATTTTGTTTTCAACATCACTTGTACTTCAGAGAAAGAGAGTATCATTGTATATTCTTTGAGCAAGAAACCTCTAACCCATGATCTGAATGAATCTTCAAAAGAGTGGAACTTGATGGTTCATATTTCATAGTTTAATATTGTAATTTTAGAAAAAGGGGTTTATATTTCATTAGAAAGTGCTTAATTCACTTCCTCTCTTCTCAAGATTATTCATCAGGAACAACAGCTTGATGAAAAGGTACATAGCATTATAGAAACTGTTTATAGTTGGGAGACTGTTCCGCACTAATCATTCTCCACCAAGGGAATTATCTGATACTCAGATCCCTTTTTTTCCGTTAGTATGGAAATATGTTATAGGGTATTTCCATAAATCTTAGTGGTATGTACACCTAAGAACCATGAAGATATTATATGAAATGTGGTGATGATTCTGGTGGCCAGGTATGAGATGGGGCATTGCGTAATTTTTCATTTATTATTATATGTGCCAATAGGTCAAGGACGAGGACCAAAAACCTTTAGGACTTTTTCAGACACATCCAGTGGCAACTTTGAATTGGGATGATATCTCTATAGACTTTTTTTGGTTTCTACATACCTAGGGGAAGAAGAATATGATATGGGTTGTGATCGATTGACTAAAAAAATCTACTCACATTGTACCCATTAATTATACAAACAAAGATAAGGAGTTCGGAAATATCTATGTGAAAGAGACTATTAATTTTCATATAGTTACATCTACTATTGTATCTGATGGGGATCCATGGCTAACTTATTACTTTCAGAGAGGCCTTCAGGAGGCACTGGGATCTCAAGTCCATTAGAGTACAACATACTATTCATAGTTGGATGGACAGACAAAAAGTGATAAAAAATTCATGACGATATGATCTGCACTTGTGTTATTAACTTTGGTATGGCATGGGATGACCATCTAGGGATTGTTATGTTTTTTATTATAATTGTAACTATTCTAGGATCAGAATGGATCCTTTTGTGGCCTTTTATGGATGACTCTAAAAATCTATGTTGTGTTCATTAGAGATTGGGGGAAGTTCCTTGGTTCCAGAGATGACATAAAACATTTAATTGGTTCATTAGATAATTTTGATGAAATAGAGACAGTATAAGACTTATTCTAATATTCATCACTTACTTTATAAATTATTAATTTCTGACCAGGTGTTCTTGAGATTTTCACCTTGATTGGGTCATCAACAGTTTGGGAGGAAAAGGAAGCATGCTTCTCAATTTTTCGGTAATTTTAAGGTTATTGAGTAGGTGGGAAAATTTTCTTACCATTTATAACATCCACCATAGGTGATGATGATACATTATGTGTTCCAGGTATCTCATCTACGAATGCTTCTATCTACTCTATCTCATGTTCTAAGATGGTGTGATCTTGAGGTTGAACCTAATTTAGCTACAGCTGAATGAACAATTGAGATAGTTGATTCGGATACCAAGTTACAAAATGGGATGAAAATATCTTTTGTTCATGTGATATAGAAACACAGTTCTTATTCTCATGTGACATGGGAGAATGACGTATTGATGAGAGATTAGTGGCCTCCCCTTTTCAATATGGAATATTCTTAATAAGATTTCTAGAGATACAATGGTTTTATTGTGGGGAGGTGCAACATCCTGTTACCTTTCTAATAGGTATGTTTTAAACATTTTCATGGTTTTTTAAAACACATAAATCAATGTATTTTATTAAAATCATTAAGGGAGGGTACACAAACCTTCATGGGAGTTTAACATAATGAAGTCCAAGGGAATCACCTATAATAATGCTAACACATCCTGGGCGAAGATAACCAAGAGTGTCGAATTCCATAATATGGGATTATGAGGAAGCCTACAAGTACAAGAAGTCTGCAACATGATTACCATCCCTCCATGTGTGGAGAAGTTCTAAATTAGTAAAAAAGTAGGCATTGATCCTGTGAATGATTTTAGTAATCTACCAAGGGGTAGTTGATAAATCCGTAAATGGGACCAAATGATCTTCGAATCGATTTCCATAATAGATAGGGGGGTATGGTGGGAGTGAAAAAGTTTAATCCCATTAATCATTCCCTTTAGATACACTTTTAGAGGGTCATTAGGTCTATAATAGGTGTGAAATGAATACACCATTGAACAAGTAGAGTCACTAATCACGCCTTCCCCATACATCAACCCCAGTTTGTACGCACTGTCATGGTTTAGTTTAAGACCCTAGGAGGGGTGACCAGATCACCCATAATCCCCTCACCATTGGTTTGGACACCCTAGAGATTCTGGAAGCAGAACATCTGAGGGAGGGGCCATATCTTGGTGATATAGTAGGCTCTCAAGATCTGACACCATGCAGTGGAACCTCATAGCCAAGTCCATTCTATATAGAGGATGTTCATTGTACTGAGCTTGGTTTTGGGCATTCCAGATGGACCAGAAGCAAGCCATAGAAAGAATTACATGCAAATACTCATCTTGATTATTCTTATTTTCTCCCTCGAACCAGACCTACAATAAATTCTCTACAGACTCCACCTCGCTAGAATGAGTTGAAAAAATCCCCATGCCACCTAAGGTCCTACTAGCCCACTCACCATGAAACAATAGATGCAACATGATATATTTTTTAGGTCATAAAAAATTGGAGAACATAGAGGCTAGGTTGATACCTTTTTTTCATCACAATGTCTTGTAGGATTTCATAATTCCGAACATCCAAAAAGAAATTTATACATAGTTGGGATTTCCATACACCACAGTCTTCTACCCCAGGGTTTAGAACATGGATCCCATTGTAGAATCATTTTGAAATTCTTGGATTTGAATCTTCCTGAAGGTGATCCTGCCAAGATTCCCTGATAAGGGCTGTACTCCCACATGATTTCTTCAATGGATTTCATTATGTGGAATGGTATGAGAAGTAATTAAGGTGATAACTATAGTGGTTATGTTAAAAATTTGTAGTATTTTCAGCATTAAAACTATTGGTCCTATATTTTTTCTCTATTTATGTGTCTTTTAATTTGGTTACATGATATGTAAATTATAAAATAATAATAAATACTTTTTTATCTAAAGTCAGTAGGTTTTTTGTGATTTTCTATTTTTCAATTACACGGTGTGTAATTCGGTTAAACATCATGCAAAGTCCAAACTATTATTTTAAGCTAGCATCTTGACTAAAAATTATATTTACTCTTCATAATTCGTTACTCTTGACCCAGGGTCCATCTTCAGGTGTCATTGGATTCCTCAATCCATTCTGGGTTGTTTCATTCAACAATTGAATTTTCATGTGATTGTGGTGTGCCATTTCGAGTAAGTGTTATTCTTATCACTTCATCTCTATCTCCTTCCCTTCATACTGTTTGATAAATCATATTG
The DNA here is from genome assembly GCA_963277665.1 of Viscum album. Classification (NCBI taxonomy): domain Eukaryota; kingdom Viridiplantae; phylum Streptophyta; class Magnoliopsida; order Santalales; family Viscaceae; genus Viscum; species Viscum album. The sequence continues at coordinate 695,597,498 of OY728164.1, forward strand.
GAACTGATGAGTCTAAACCTTGCATTATTGAATCTTAGTTCGAGTTTGAGTTAGTAGATCTTCTATGCCTTCGTTCTTGATGGGGGGTTCAATTGCAGGATTTGTGTTTCTGTGAGAAAGGTTGGTGGCTCTATTATGATGGACAAATTTTATTAACCCTGAACTGCTTGATTTTAAATTTTTTGAATTAAAATAAATTAAATGAAACTACATTCAATTGGTTTATTTAAAAAACTAATTCCATCAAATTTGGGGATTTTAATGTGACATTGGGTTTTTGGCTTGATATCAGGAAAAAAACCCCAATTCTATTGAATCAGGCTATGTTGGGAAATTTGGTGGAAATTTTTCAAATTAAATTTTGGAATTTTAATTCGTAAATTGATTTGATGAAATTTATTTTAATTTTTAATTTGGGAAGAATGACTTTAAATGGTTTTGACAGAAACCCGGTGAGTTTATCTTTGAAAAAATCATATTTTGATTAAAAACTAGTATTACCTTTTATTTGGAAAATTTTCACTTTTGAAAAGGTATAATGGAATTAATTGTATTTTAAAATTTTTTAAGATAAATTTCCCATAAATGATTCTATTAGAGAACATTAGAGCCTATGTAATTTGTCTTTTATTGGGATATCACACTTTTGATAGTTTATAACTAAAACAAGAGATAGTGCAACATGTCACATCCCTGATTGGATGGTTATGAGTCTCCTTTATCCAGGGTTATAGGGACATGTCTATACACATATTTTTTTGATCACCTTCAAGTATGTGAGGATCCCATTGCCTAGAACTATCATACCTTTTGTAGATGGACATGTGGCTCGATTGTTTTTATTTGAGATATAAATGTGTTCTAATGTTTGTAAACTATTTTACATGCCTTTTAAATTTATATATATTATTTTATATAAAAAATATTATTAAGACATTTTTTAAAGTATTTCCATCATTTGAAATGTAAATAATGAATTGTTTTAATTATATTCTGAACTTCCATACCAGTTTATTTGAACATAAAATTATTTAATTGGTTAATTAAATGTTGGCATCTTATTATGGAATCCTTTGTGAGACCCTACTAGTATTTTATCTCACACTCTTCTTGTGCGTTATATTGTTTTTAGATTATCTTATTGCTAGTCCGACCAAGGGTAAGGCACCCCGTCGAGGTGGTAGTAGCTATTAAACATCGGGATTAGAGAGTTGTGTCCATTGGGGCATGGGTTTTTATCTTGTTTTATGGTACTTTTTTGTAGTAATTTGGGTTTTTTTTACCCTTTTTAATTCAAGTACACTACTCCATGTGGATTTTTTCTTACATGCATACTTTCTTTTTTATCTGCATCCAAAATGTTTGTTGAAAAAACATTCCCACATTCATGACGTATGATGCCATACGCTATTCCCCAACCCATGAGGATAGGTAACACCCTTTAGTCTATGTTGGGATCAGTTTGGTTTTGGAGTTACTAGGGTACCCAAGATAGGTTATGATAGTTCATGCGGCTTATGCAGTAGATACAGGGAGCACTGTGACCTATAAATTCTATGGGAGAGCTTATGTGGGAGTTCTAGTAGCAACATTCACCTACATTTTCAAGGGATGGTGGGCCTCATTCTATAGAGTTATGGTTGGAGAAATTCTTATCTATCTTCAAAAATCTTGAGCCACCTCTTTAGAGGAGAGAGAATGTTATTATTTATATTTTTCATGGATATGCGAAATGATGGTTGGATATACTAAACCATAAAGGTTAGTATTGGGAAGTTATTTTGAGGGATTTATGGTAAATATATAATAACTTTTTATTCCCCGATACCTTGAGGGATAGTCATTATAGGGATTCCATGAACCCACAATAATGTTCTATGAAATTTATGGACTATTAAGGTCGTTTTAGAGACGTAAAGCTCTTTGTTTCTATCTATACTGCTGAAGAGCCAGAGAGGGTGAGATTATTGGAGGATGGACTTAAGAATCCTATTTGTTCCCAGGTAATTTTTTTTCCAGTTGACTACTTTATCTACAATAGTAAAATAGGATCTCATCAACGAGCAGAACCTAAGGGAAGAAGACAGTGTAAACTATACTGGTTTATAACTGATATAGATAGGTATTTCAACTAGAGGTTGAATGTGATTCTTTGAGACTATGTGTGTGACTATAAGTAGAAAAATGACACCCTCTAATAGTTATTAGTTTTTTTTCAAGTGTGGTAATCCTAGGTATAAGAATCCTCGGTGTCCTAGAGACCCATTCGAGTATATAGGCTACAGTTGATTATGGAATCTTCAGTGTTTTTGTAACCTTCACATATATAATGAGTGATTGAGGATATTTATCAGTTCTGCCTCCAGGTGTTAGATCAGTATAACCTCACCAAGAAGGTATCTAGGGTACTATTAGCTGTACAGGTAGAGGATAAGGTCATGGAAGGGGTATCTAGGCTTCAGATACATGATACTAGTAATGAAGACCCGCTACATGTATTTATGTTGCCACACAAGGCCATGGATTAGGAAATATTTATTTATTTTATCCTTTACAAGAGGATAAGGGTGTTGGGCCATCTACTATTTGAGGTACTATTCTAGTAGCATATAATATTGCGACTTCCTTATTTTACATGGTTTCATCACCCTTATTATACCTATGTATAATGTGGATAGCCATGTGCTTCATGTTGAGTACTCATGTTTCATGATGATGCTTGATGAACCTTTGGGTATATGTTCAAAGAGTGAAATGAGTGTATAAAATGTCCCTTGATGTAGGAAGCCATTGTTTCTTATGGGAACTCTCTGTTCTCCAGATGACCAGCTTTGACATCATTATCGGTATGGAATGGTTGGTTCCCTATCATGCATGTGTGGATTTCAATCATCAAAGTGTTCTATTCACATCACTAGAGGGTAGTAATTATATTCAAGAGGGTGAGTGAGTTGTTCAGGCATGTAGATATAGACCATATAATCTTGGTCTAGGTGTGTTGACCACCGATTGTATTGTATTTTTATGAAGGAAGTGAGATGACATCAGACTTAATTCCCTCCTGTAGTTGATCGATATTGGGATTTATTCCCCAATGAATTTTCAAAACTACCTCTTATTAGAGATGTAGAGTTTACTATCAAAATAGTTCATAAAGATTCACTCATATCCATTCCTCCTTACATGACGGCTACTACTGAGTTTTAGGAGCTCAATATGCGGCTAGAGTATTTAGTGGACAAGGGTTTTATATAGACCAATACTTTTCCATGAGCTTCATCTGTCTTGTTCGCATAGAAGGTTGTTGGAACCCTTAGTTTATATGTGGATTACAAAAATTTGAATTAGATAAATATGGTGAACCTGTATCTCTTACCTCATATTGTTGATCTCTATGACTAGATCATAGGAGTGGGTGTTTTTTCAAACCATTATATGAGATTAGGTTATCATCAGGTCAATTTTTGACATATAGATATACCATGCACAAATTTCGTTAATTTTTACAGTTTGTATGAGTCTATTTTATGACATTCGGTCTTTAAAACATGACTTACATATTTATGGCTATGATTAATACTGTTTCACAACCATATATACATTACATTATCATGGTCTTGATGGATTACATCTTTATGTATTTTCACACTCAAAGAAACTATGCCAGACATTTTGGTATAATTTTGAATACCCTGATAGAGCACCAAATGTATGCTAAGATCATTAAATGTAACTTTTTTCTTGATAAGGTACATTTCATGGTTCATATTATCATAGAGGAAGGGTTTTTAGTTGACCTAGATAAGGGGAGTGTTGTAGTTACCTAGAATATCCCAAGAATTTTATTGATATATGGAGCTTCTTGTGTATAACTGGATATTATAGTAACCTCATACATGACATCTCACACATATCATCACATCTTACAGGTTTGAATAATAAGTGAGTGAATTTTATATGTTTAGAATCCTATGAGACATCCTTTCAGGTGTTGAAAGGGAGATTGACTTCAGTGATAATCATTATTTTTAAAGAGCTATGGATATGTTTTACTATGCATTGTAACACATCATGTATTAGGCTTGGAGTATTGCTGATCTATAAAGATTTATTCTTCGCATTCAGGTCTCGATAGATGAGGATTCAAGAACTGAATTATCTAATGTATGATATCTAATTGGAAAACATGACATGAGTTGTTGGAGGCATTATATTCTACAACATCACTTCTAGTGTTTGTATACTACACAAGCCTCAAGTATATTTTTACACAGTGTGAATTGAATCTTAGTTAGTGAATATGGGTTGAATACCTAAATTATATATTTTCTCCTAGCCTATAAGAATGTGAATGTAAATATCGTTGTCGATGCTTTGAGTAGGAGGAATCAGACTCTGATGATTTAGTAGGCTATTAGTATGTGGAAACAAATGGATTTTTTTTCTGAGATGCACCTAGAGGTTCAGGACTATCATGTATAGTATGTTATTACATCATTATTAGTGACCTATTTACTTATAAAAAATGTTTATATGAGGTAGTTTTCATATCCTAAAGTATTAATCCTATAAGATAGTATTTCTAGTGAGGAACCACCTTTGAATTGGTTTATTGATGATAATTTCATCCAATGTATACATGGGTGTATCTAGGTTCCCAGAGATATGTGATAGGATTTTATTCAAGGGTCACATGATTCTTAGTGATTAGTTCAACAAGGTATATCTAAGATTCATCATGATAGATACCGATGGTATTGGTGGCTAGGGGTGAAATGATAGATTTCATTTTTTATCAATAGGTGTCCCAACTTTTAGTAGGTGAAGGCGGAACACTAGTGGACTACTAGCTTGCCTCATCCATTAATATTCCATGAATGGAAATGAGAGGATGTTGTGATGGATTTTATAGTCATATGACTATGTTCGCCTTGGGGTAGAGATGTGGTTTTGGTATTCATGGATTGATCGATAAAAGTAGGCCACTTTTTTCATATCTGAGAGACTTCTATTGTTGATGATATGGGAATATTGTATATCCATGGGATTATATGACTACATAGGTCCCTCTTGCTATCATTTCAAATACTTATGATCATTTCACAACATGGTTATGGCATTGTTTATAGAGAGATATTGGTACACAAGTGGTTTTATTCGTATATTTTCTCCCCCTATACCAAGGTACAGTCAGAATGGACTATACAAGATTTGGTGTACATGTTATGAGTATTCATCCTTTATTTTAGAAGTTCTTTGGAAAACATTTTCCCTCTAACATAGTTAAACTATAATAGTATCTATTAGGAAATAATATAGATGGATCCTTATGAGGCCCTATATAGTAGGTCATTTTGTTCACCCATATAGTGGTTATAGGTAAGAGAGATAGTGCGGCTGGGTCTCCATATCATTCAGGGTACTTTAGAGTAGGTTCAGCTGACCAGGAAGTGGATTTCTACCACTCAGTCTAGACAGATATTATATAAAAATTACCACTGATGACCTATAGAGTTCGATGATGGGGATCGTGTTTTCCTGTGGGTATCACCCACACTTGAGAATATATAGATACATAGGTAATTGAAGCAATCACCTCATTATGTTGATCCATTTAATATCATGGAGAGACTCAGACCAGTATCCTATAAGTTTCTATTGCCTCATAGGTATCACAATAGGCATGATGTCTTTCACTTTTCATATCTTCACTGTTATCACGTTGATCTTTGTCAATCCTTTAATGCAGATGATGTTGAACATTATGTTGATGCTTCTTTTGAAGAGTATCTTATACACATCATTGATCATGGCATGCAGTCTCTCCAAAGCTAGTCTATCCCTTTAGCATGTGTGCTATTCGATCAAGATTGTAGTTAAAATTATACATGGCAGAGTGAGGATTATATACGTGATTAGTGGATAGAGTTCTCAAAAGATGTTGCATTACCCTTGGAAGGGAAACTAGAAGGGAAAGATCCTTTAAAGAGGAAATACTATAAAAACATAGTTTATATATAAGGCACGAATCCTTTAATTTTTTATTTAAATATCCTTTTGACCCAATATGGATTCCTAGTGAGGCTATACTGGAAACATGGGTATCTGGGGCTTGTTTAGATTCTAGAACCGCAACAATTGGAACACATTATTGGGCCGCAAGGTTAGTAGAAACAATGTTTCCTATCCCACATAATTTCTCCTAGCCATGTGGAAATTTTAACAGGTAAATTAGGTAACAATTTATTCCCTAACTATGTGCCCAGGTTCACTCTATCATGAAAAATGTCTGTAGTTTTTAGTAGAGCTAAATGATAAGGTTATCAAATGGTTTTTCAAACTATCTGGCCTAATCATTCAGGTTCCCTCAATGGACAATATACTAATAATTTTTGATACATATTCTATCCAATTATGTGGCCAAACCATGCCACCCCTTTAACGATATTTTACTTTACCATTTCCCTTAATTTGTTTATAAGTTTACCCCTCATTCTCTTTTACTTATATCCATAAAGGGATCTCCCTTTTTCCTCTATGGAAAACTCCAAAACTAGGTTTGTTGATTACATTGGCATCCCAACATAGAATCAAGATTCAATCATCTCATTGGATTCCTCTTGGTAAACTCTTTAGTCTTTTGGATCAGTTGATTGTTTTCCATTTCCATAATGAAAATTTTTTTATGCAAGCTCATATGCCCAGTTTTTAGGGAATTGATCCATTCTTCAATTTTCTATATATCTAGAGCTAAAAAATTGTCTGATATTAGATGAGTGATCCTCTAGAGGAATAAGGTAGTACTGATAGAATTTATCCCTAATATATGATATGATTTGTATTATGTTTCATTGTCTTGTATGCTAATTTCACTGTGAGTTTGCCCTAAATTGAATCTCTATTAAATTGGTTACCCTATTCTGGAACCTAATGACCTTATTAGATCCCAAGACTCATTTGAGGTTATAAACCTCAATGTATTCCACACATTTTGGTTTTACCTTTATAAAAAAAATTTATTTCATGGTCATATAGCCAAATATATTTATTGGTGTGTTTAGATTTACATCATAATATTGATATCATAATTAATAATGGTTGAATGTAGTGGTGTTTCATGGAAAACACATTTATCAGTTGTAGATGAATTGAATGGAGGTGGGTCGTATGACCACATCACCTAATTAAATAGAACAATGGTTACACCCTTATTGTTATTGAATGTTAATGAGTTATAAATAAATTTTTGGCCTTGATTAAAGTCTTTGACTAGCTGTAGTTCATATAAATGATCATGGAGACCCTTATAGTATAATTTGGTTATAATTACCTCAATTCTTTATAAATGGTCATGGAAACCCTTTTAAATTATTTTGTACGGGCCTGGAATCCCTTATACCGTGTTTTGATATGGGCATGGCATCCCTATATTGTGATATGGGAATAGTGTCCCTATATTATGATATGGGCAAGATATATGTATATTGTGATATGTGCATAACATCTCTATACTATGATATATTTTTGGTGACCCTATATGACGAGACATAGTCATGGGGACCCTATTATTATTCGGGTATGATGAACCTTAGAGTGATATATGGCCATGATGACATCAACTGATATATATAGTAATGAAAACTTTTCTTAATATGATACTCGACATGGAGACCCTAATAGTATGATACTAGGCATGGTGACCCTATTCATGTAATTTTGGGAATAACGTCCCTTGGTACTCATGAGACTTAAGCTACAGCTTATGGACGCCAGAGTTATGCCCCGAGTCCAGGGTGGTAGTATTCGTTATATATAAGGTTGTAGATGTCATTATGTATACAACCCATATATGCATATACATATGGGTCGAGATGACATAAAAAATGTTTTGAATCGAGATGAAATATCAAATTATTTGATGTTTTTAGCTCGAGGTCTGCTTTGAAAATATAAGAGATTCTATTCCTATAATATCCATAGCTTCATGTTTTATATAATTTATTCTGAAGAAGTCTTGAAAACTCATAATAGTGGTGTATTTACACATATATAAGTGAAATAATATGAAAATATGATGCAATTAATCAAATTAAAATATCATGGTCAATTTTTAGTTGTCTTATTGAAATAAAAGTGGATTTACATTAATATCGGTGAAATAAATGATTTGTGACAATTTACTACCATTACTTTCTCTTTCTTGATCTACACTGGTGAGAATGTAGAGAACGATCCATTTATCATAGCTTCACAAGTGAGTATTGATTATTAGAAGACCACATACAAAAATCTCACCTCTAAGCATTGTATCGCACTGTCGGCATAAGTGCATAACCTCTGAGTCACCACTTGTCAATGTCTCCAACCACAAGGGTCAATCCAAAGGCTCAACTAAAATCTCTACGTCTCAAATTAGAGATGAGGAAAAGAAGGAATGGCCTGCACCCATATCTATCAATATTATAGATAATGTATAAAAAACGTATATTATACCTCATATCATCCATGGAGTCTATTGTTCATAGGCCTCCATAACTTTCAGTGGGTCTAATCCTTTTCCACTAGCTCCCTGATCCTAGCATGTACCACTTGAGGGTAGTGGTGGTAATAGATAGAACCTTAAACCAACTCCTACTACCCTTACGGCCCGTCTTCCACATCCTCCACCCTTCAAACTAACCTCATCTTTCTTGTGCCTCTATTTCAGTAGTCCCTCGACCATCGCATAATAATCTTCATGACTGGTCAGATCATCACAAGCCATATGTCCCAAACCGTCGTAGGATAAACACTGTCTCTACCTTAGTCATTTCTAGGAACCATGAGAACCCTTCACAACTATCCCTATGTACTTGGATCACCTCCTAATGCATCTATAATTCTTGTATCCCTATAAATGACACTGGATACCTGTTGCTGAGGTCTCAGCTACATGGGGTCCATTTCTAGCTTCCATTAGTAGTGTCTGCTTTTCCAGAAATTCCAACAACAACACAGCTCAGTCAAGCTCCCCAACATAGGTATGAATTAAATGGGATATTATTAAAGACTTGATGTCCCAAAACAGTCCCTACTCAAAGGTTTATGATTTGAAGAACTGACCCCACACCATATCTATATAGTAACATGAGAGATCAATAAATCTTTCTATGTACTCTGCAAATGTCATAATCCCTTACTACAGATGCAAAATCTATTGTATGTGAACCTATCATAATGTGGTTGGATAGAACTCCTCTCTAAAGAGACACTCAATATCTGACTTTGAGATAGATGTCTCATACTGTGATTGTGTCCCCAACCTACACTATTGTTTTGAAGAGCCTTGTAAAAGGTACACTGCAAGGACTTCCATCTAGTTAACAAGAATCCTCAATAGTTGGAAAAAAGAGTGACAAACTCTAGCCAATCCTAAATTTCCTAGGGATCTAGATCACCCTGAAACATAGAATATCACTATCTCTAAAACTTATGCAATACACTCAACCTTCATACATACTCATATGGTAGTTTAATCTCTAGATGCTGCTCAACAAGTGGTTGTACAACTGGTAAACCACCCAGAGGTGTTGTCTCTAGTGCATGACCCTACACTGATGCCTTGTCATAAGGTGGATCAGTCCCGTGATCATGTAGTGGAATCCGGTATGGCAGTCTGTTTGGAGGCATCCTAAAATTAAAACACGATGTTCTATGGACAAAAGAGTATATATAAGGATCTGAATCATTAAGGATATGGAAAACAAAAAAATTCTTATATGATGTATGTACTAAAAATTTTCCCTACAACCAATGTTTACATGTACCAAGTCAAAAGGCTGTTGATCAGAGTCCTATTCTATGATTACGTCAACTACCACACCAACACTAGGATTCATTTCCTAAAAGTTTAACTCAAAACACTAAACCCTCTTTTCCAAAACTAACTCACCGAATCTGGTCCTATGGTTTAACCAAATCATTTAATACCACAATGTCACGACTCAACCCACAGATGTCCGACCATTGAATACCCCTAGCCCACCTTTAATAGGACATGGGCTAGTGACTAACACTAAGCAGGCATGTCCAACTAATGGGAGGTATTATCCTAAAATGAATGTATATGCACAATCATCTAAAATCTCACACAATGAAGAAATGAAAAACAATTTAAACAATTCATACCTACATATAAGATCCCATAATAGATTATGATAGTAAAAGTACTGAAAATAGAAAAAGGGGCCAAATACAAGCCCCACCAAAAATTTTTAACGAGTCTAACATACTCCAAGGTAAAGGTCTAATTCCAATGCTATATATCGGTAAAAGACCTTGGTTTTTCAAGCTCTATATATGTTCCACCTGCTCCCTATCCTCTCATAACACCGTTAAAGGGGTCTTCATCTGTATAAGGCATGACACATATGGAAAAATCCCATATAGGGGTAATTATAACAATATTTACTACAACACTCCAAAAATATTAAACAATAAGCACCATGTATAGTAATATTAGTATAAGATATAAAAAACAATATATACCAGAAAAACCAATATATACATAGGAAAGACACCACACCACCTGATATTCATATCTTAATACCAACCATAGGATTCATTTTGAAGTAATGCTCATGTCGGGAGAATCCAGTTCACAAGCCATGCTATAACAGAAGAAACTCGACAAATAGGTCTAGCTCATTAGGCCCTACCCACAGAAAGGTCATTGATCTAATAATAATATGATACACAAATAGGAGGTCACACCCAGAACCATTGGGGGAAACCATGAACCCAACCTAGATTAACCAGCTATAGAGGGGATCATATTCCAATGATTCGACAATCACTAAAAATATGGCATGCTAGATAGAGGATCAAAACCCTTCTTAGGGAGGTCCATCGATTCCACAAACTATACTTAGGGAACAAATGGGACTAGAGGATCACAATCAAATCTCACGAAGGGACACCACAAATCTATTAGAGACATGGCCTCTAGAGGGGGTAAAAATTCTATTATGTGGATGTAATGTCGCACTGTACCCTTGATGGAATAGACTAAAGGAACCTTCTCAGCCTAAAATGGTCCAAACCAGCTAAATAAAGATCCACAAGAACTCTTGAAGAGGTTACACAATTTTTTTATCTATCCCCATGACTTTCCATGCATAAGATCCTCACATGACATGTAGCATCCAAATTCAAGATGTGTAGAATAATTATACAGCATGTAGGGACTCATGGTATCCTACTCGTGTGGCCTAGTCTGGTCAATTTACCAAGGTTGTGTCCATGTACAAGTTTGTGTATGCAATAATTATCTGTGTAAAAGTACACAACATGCCATTTGGCTATGTATTTTATCGCATGTCTGTGTACACTCATAAGTACACACCAAGCCACATAGTAGGGGTCCCATGCAGTGTAACATGGGTCACATGTAGTGTGGCAAGGGTCACATGTCATTTGATCCATAAATATGGTCCAAACTGTATCGCCACAACCAGGGGGGGCCCACATGGAATGTAACATGAGGTTTACACCATGTTTCTTGGGGTATTTCAGATCTATTAGGATCTATTCCTCATCACTGTATCCAATTCCCTAATTTTAACTTGTATATCGTGATTGGTTCGACCTATTACAACCCTGATTAATGGATAACCAGAGCCGAATTTCCTCAAATATCAAATTGTCGAGCCGTTTGTCCTCATGCATCAAAAAATGGGAGAAACGGAACCCACAAATAAGATCCAATCCACCATTGACCATATACCACCATCATCACACCTCGATCACACCACTGGTCATGAATCAAACCTATGGTACTAATCCTTTTTACTGAATTAGGTTCATAAAATGATCAAATACCATGTATTCATCGAACAATGGGGCAAAAGAAAACACCCATGATTAATGTGAAAAGGGAAGATAATGATATCTATGATCCATAAAAGTGATGAAGGAGACTCATCCATTGTCCATTTGGACTTGATTATTCATCATAGAAAGGATGAATGAATATAGATAAATCAGTGAACAATTAGAAAATATCTATCAAATTAATTCTATTAGTGATGCATGAATCAATTATATTGTTGGAATAGATTATCATTCACCCAGGATTGAAGAACGAGATGAAAAATCACAAATCACAATATCACAACTAGAGTTTTGATCAATTTTTCATGAAGAATGGTTGTGCTTCTATCATTGATGAGATCCAAAGACTTTGTTTGAGTGACGATACATGATCTGATCTGGATCCATCATCATCCACTAATAAAGTATCTCCAATGGTTTGTATGAATCACAAGGGTTTCAGTGGACAACCCTGATGAAATTCTATAACTATCCATTTAAAAGAGAAACAATCACCGTGTCAAAAAATAAATAGTATAGATCAATTATTTAATTAATTTCAAATAATTATGACCCTAAAGACATTTTAACAAATGGACTTTTCTGAAAAATATTATGTCTCACCTAGGGTAAAACCCACATTTTGAACTCAAAGATGCCCTCTGATTTCTGATCCGGACCACTTTGAGGAGTTTTTCCAATAATTTTGAGGAGAATTGTGAACATGTTCCATTTAATATATTTAATATATTTAAAACATTTATTTAAGGCACATCGGAACATGGAATTTCATCTTTACTCAACTCCTACTCTTCAAAATAACCCACAGAATTTTCAAAAAATAGTACATGGAAAATCTGAGATATTACCTGGTAATTTCTATATTTTTTCTATATGTTCTAGCGGGAACCCAATGTGGGGTACGAGGTACCCAATTTATTGAGTATGGGTTGGGATTCATGGGAAAGTCCCTCGTGTATCTGAAGGCCATGTACTAGGTACACAAAAGAGTGGATGATATTTTTTAAAAAATATAGGAAATTTTCATCATTATTTTAATTTCATTTGAGTATGAATCTAACATTAAACCCTTCTATGGGATAATTTGAAAAAATTTACTCACCCTAATCTCTCCTGCTTAAAATACTAAAAGACACACCTTTAATAGTTCTATAATAGGTCTTTATCAGCATAAGAAAAGTACTGACTACCTTAGTGTGGTGAAAAGGCCAATGTTTTTATCAGTAATTTTAAAAGTGTTTGTAAGACAAACCATTTATTAGATATTTTATTTAGTGCAGATAAAGAGTCAATTTATCAGTTCTTTTAGAATCATGGATAAGAATTGCTTTATTGGATCTTTTAAAATTGTTGAAAATGACTAAATTTATCAATTAATTTAGTAGAATTGAAAAAGTTGTAAACTATAGTATGATGCTGCATCACACTACATCACTAGAAACGTCTAAAATGTGCTCTAACAACCCACTACATCACCATAAATAGTAAAAAAATGAATAAAATAAGATAAAAATACTAAATTTAAATGAAATAAAATTTCTAACACAAATACAAGAAAAAATCACTATTATAGAGTATGTTAGTTGTTTTTTAGTAAAATTAATGTAAATTTTGAATAAAAAGGCACATTTGGAGTCATATCGATCACACTAGGAGTAAAATTATGCTATGAATAAGTCCAACACATCAAAAAATTATTTTTTATTGTTTTCCAAAATAACTAAAACAATCAGAGTGAATTGTCTCAGTTTTGAGTATTTCAGTTGTTGTTTTTTTATTAAAATTAATGTTAGTTTTGAATAATAAGATGCACATAGAGTCATACCTATCACATCATGCATCAGATAAGAGGAATCTGATTTATAATCATAAAAAATGACATATGGATCATTTTTATAAGGAACCAAATCAATTTAAATGTGTTATCTAGGTTTTTAGTATGTCAGTTTTTTAGTAGAATTAATGTCAATTTTGAAAAAAATATGCACTTAGAGTCATACCAGTCACACCATGTGTCATATTGAGGGGCCGATAATTTATACACATCCCAAATGACTAATGGATCATTTTTATAAAGTATCAAAACAATAATAATGTTCATATCCTATTTTGAGTATGCCACTTGTTTTTTTACTAAAATGTCATTTTAAACTCAAAACACACACTTTGAGCCATATAGGTGGCATCATGTGTTGGTTTGTCACAACCATAATTTATAAATGTCACAAATGAAAAATTAATCATTTTCCAAAATTATGAATACAATCCGAGTTTGTTTTCTTGGTTTTTAGTGAGTGACACTTTTTTTATTAAAATGTTAATTTTAAACTCAAAACGGATTCTTGGAGTTCTACCGGTCAGACCGTGCATTAGATTGTGGTGAAGTTGATTAATACACATCAAAAATTACTTATGGATAATTTTACTAAATTACCAAAACAATATTAATGCGTTTTTTCAGTTTAGATTATGTCATTTATTTTATGCCCTAAAATTAATGTCAATTATGAATAAAAAGACGTACCTGGAGTCATACTGGTCACACCGTTCATCATATTGATGTGTATCTAATTTCTACATGTCCCTAGTGTCTCATGAATAATTGAAATAAATTATGAAAACAAAAAAAATTGGTTTTCATTATTTTGATTACACCACTTGTGTTTTTTACTAAAATGGAATTGTAAACAATAAATGCATACTTTGATCCATACAGGTAGCCTTGTGTTTGGGTTTGATAAAATATTTATTCATAAAAATTGAAAATTAATTATTAATCTTTATCCCAAATTATCAATACAATCAGAGTGTGTTTCCTCTCTTTTCAGTGAGTGAAACCATTTTGTTTTAAAATTTCAATTTTAAACTGATAAAAGACACTTGAATTCATACTGGTCGTACCATGTGTCAAATTGAGGTGTGGATGATTACTATAAATCAAAGATGTCATTTGGATTATTTTACTAATGTATCAATTTAATTCGAATGAATTTTCTCTATTTCGAGTATGTTAGTTGTTTTTTTCACAAAAATTAATGTTAATTTTGAATAAAAATATGCACTTTGAGTTATATCAGTCACATCGTGCATTAGATTGGGTTGTGGCAAATTTTTAAATGTCTGAAATGACTCATTTATAATTTTACTAAAGTATAAAAATAATAATAATGTTTGGCTATATTTTTAGTATGCGACTTTTTTTAATAAAATGTCATTTTAAATTGGAAACACACACTTTGATCCATATAGGTGGCATCGTATGAGGGTTTGACATGAGACTAATTCATACACAACATTAATGAATTATAAATCGTTTTAAAAAAATTTCAAAAAAAATGATAATGTTTTCTTATTTTTTAGTGATTGATACTTTTTTGTTTTATAATACCAATTTTAGAAAGATAACAGACACTTGGAGTCAAATTGATCACACCATGTGTCAGATTGATGTGTGGCTGATTGCTACACATAAAAAATGATGGTTGGATCATTTTACAAAATTATTATAACTATAAAAATGTTTATTATTTTTTTTGAGTAAGTCAGCTATTTTTTCAATAAAATTAATGTCAATTTTGAATAAAAATAGACACTTAGATTGATACTAGTAACATTGTGCAATAGATTGAGGTGCGACTGATTTTCACACATCCATAATGACTCACACTACTAAAAAACAAGAGTTTA
Organism: Viscum album; assembly: GCA_963277665.1. Taxonomy (NCBI): domain Eukaryota; kingdom Viridiplantae; phylum Streptophyta; class Magnoliopsida; order Santalales; family Viscaceae; genus Viscum; species Viscum album. The sequence continues at coordinate 695,613,056 of OY728164.1, forward strand.
AAAGTGATTTTACTTATCTACAATATAATTAATTGATGATAAATTGAATATTTATCATCGTTAAGGAAAGCACTGATAAATTTAAACTTTCATCGGTGCTTTATTTTTGGGGTCGTTAAATGGTAACTTTTATCAGCGTTTTATTTTTTCGCTGATAAATATTTATTTCATCAACACTTATTTAGCCCTAATAAAAGTTCATATAAGTAAAATGAAATAATTAAATTATAAAAATTAATTTTGTTAAAAAATTTTTAAATATTTTGTTAATTAAATAATTATTGACAAAAATGAATAAATTGATTATACATTTTTAAGTATTAAACATTTTATTAATTAAATAATTTTGATATTAAATGGTATTAAATTGTATATATTAAATATATAGATATATATTAATGTATACAAATAAGAATTATATATTACAAAATGTTTATGCACTTTACATGAAATAGTCATATATTTATTGAATAATGTTTTGTAATTAAATATTAATTTGAATTAAAAATATTAACTAACTGCATAATACTTGACATATAAATGAATTTCGTTTTATTTTTAAATTTAACTGAGATCAAATGTGTTTTATATTGATTTCACATATACACAATTAATTCATTTTATATATAATGCCCACATATTAATCCTACCCATTTTTTCAATGATGTCAATGAATACTTATTCTTCATTTATTCAAATTCACTCATTTTTAACATATATGCATGGATTTAATATTAGATATTAATTAATAATGTTAAAAAAATATTTTTTTAAAAATATTTATAAATAAAAATATTTATAAATGTACATTTATTATATTTATACAATTACCTATTTATAATTATAAATAAATAAATAGTTTTTTTAAAGTATTTATATAATTATAAATAAAGAATAATATATAATTAAATAATTATAAAATTAATTATAAATTCACAGAAATAATGAATATATTTACTATATATATATATATATATTAAATATATATTTATATAATGATTGAAATATATATAATGACATATATATATATATTAATTTTTAAAAATTGTTCTATAATTATAATGAAATAATTATAAAATTTTAATAAATATTTTTAGAAAATAATATATTTACTTTATTTATATTTATATTTATATATATATTATGTATATATAAATATTTAAATTTTGTTTTTATAATTAAAATTATTAATACTTTAACAGTGCTTAAGTAATAAGAACTGATAAAAGCATCTTTATCAATGCTTTTTTCACGTTGATAAAGCCTATCTTTATCTGTGCTATATAAGGCACTAATAAAATGAAAATTTATCAGAATTTTAGTTTTAGTGTTGATAAAGATTGGTATTATCAATACTTTTTTACAATTGAAAAAGACCTACATGTATTTGCACTAAAAAAGCAATGATAAAAGTGTCCCAATATAATTAAAAAATGGTATCCATTTGTGAACCCATCATGAAATTAGAATCATTCTGCATAAGCTGCCTGATGTTGGACCTACTCTTCAGTGAATTGAAGATCGAATCCCACCACTCCAGTTCCTCATGTTTCTTGAACATCTCACCTAACATTAGGTGTTCTATTACAGGCATGGTTTCTGGAGAGGGTCTCAAATTTTCATTAAACTAGGGAGGTAGTCCTTTAGATTTTATTTGTGTATTTTTTGTTTCATTTTTTATTTCTTCTTCAGTGATGTCATTTTTTGTGGACTCATGATTGTATTCTCCTGAGGTAGGCCTTAGAATTGTTTTAGTTTCCAATTTACATTCAACTCTTGATCACTTATAAATATTGAATTGTTTCTGGACTCAATAGGGACACTTGGAGCACATGAAGTTTAGTTTTTTTTGGTTTATTTTGTTTATATATACCAAAAAGATTACCCAATGTTATCATACATATTGTTTATTGATTATTTTATCAATGTATTCTATATATGTAAAATTTTATATATTTAAAAAAGGGATTCTTTGTGTGAGTGAGTTGAAAGTTGGTTAAGAGAATTATTTGATATTATGCATCTTCATATATTCGTTTTTCTACTTATCTGGGTTGGTGCAGTAATCTAATGTACATACGCATCATGGATGTATTTATTAAAATTTTATTTTTACTAGTTTTATTTTTTTGGGCCAAATCATTATTATTGTGTTGTTTTTAATGCCCTGGTTCTTGTTTCTAGCCCAAGGAGGATCAAAAATGTCCCTTGGAAATAGTCATGGGACATATCAAGTTATTGAAATATGTTTGTCTTGGGTATGTTTGTTTGATGTAATTTCTATTTTTGTAATCCCTTTGTAAATGATAATTTTACATCCAGTTGGAGTACCTTTAATTTCTTTATGATGGGTCAGTGTGGTGATATGAGATCCCAAGATTATTGAGATGTTTTAAAATATTTATATACCATTAATTTTAAATGTAATAATACATTAGTTTTCTACATCACTTATTACAATACATTTTCATATCTTCTAGTTGATTGAATGGGATTTTATTATTCTTTTTTATCATATTTTAGTTTTTTTAACTCATTAATTTTCTATATTATATTTTCATTTATTTATGTTATTTAAGAATGATTTTATGTTGAGTAATTATTTTCATAAATTCAATTACCCATTTTCCTCAATATACTAAAATTCTTTGAAACAATCAAATGTTGAGTTTCCCTTATTAGTATTGACTATAACATTTACTTTTCAAAATGAATATCTTCTATGTGTTTATTTATATGTTGAATAAAATTTATATTTTATGAACCCAAAAGGATGTATATTGACTGAAAATGGATTCACACTAATCATTTGACAAATTAAAATTAAAATGGAGTTAAAGAGTTCATTATATTTGCAAAAGATCATGTAGAGAACCCTACTAAAATCCAATATCCATGTTTACATTATTATTATTCAAGACATATTAGTCTGGATGAATTGGAATAAAATTGTTGTCTATATATATATATATTGATCAATAGATCAAAAAAAGTATTTATTGTTCCTTACTCTAAAAGATAAAAAAATATGGATTCTATGTGCACTTCACTACTATTGGTTAACAGCTGCTTAACATATAATCTGACCTAAAATTCCTTACCAATATCCCCATGATTCTCTCATCCCACAAATAGAGAGAGAAAAAAACTAATAAGATTATTGAACATTGATATAATATCTTTATAACAATACAATTCATTAGAAAATGGTTTTGTGGTAAACACATATGATTGAAGAAGCAACATTAGAATCAAAAAATGCTATGATGGGAAAATATTCTAATTTTTTTAAATAATGTAAAATTTTTTCAGGAAGTAAAGAAAAAGTGAATGCTGAATAGTTATATAGTAGAGAAAGAGGTGCCCATGTCTCGAATGAGATAATCATGGGGACATTGGGAATGAAGTTCAGCTTATATGCTATGCTAAGCAGTAGTTAACCAATAGAAGTGAAGTTCATTAGGAATCCTTAGTTTTGTTGTTAAATTTGTGAGTTATGAAAAATTAATCCTTGTTTTGGTCCATGATAAAAAGATCCAAATAAACATCAAAATCATTAATCTTCTCGTGGTTTCTTAACATCCTAATTTTCTTCTAAATTATAATGATGTTCACAAAGAATCCTTATTTTTCTTATCATCTTATATATGGGGCAAATAAACCCTTTAGAAATATGTAAAGCTACTGTTTTGATATACTTTTTCTATTTATCCAAAAAATTATATAATGAAACATTGAATTAATTTTATTTATTCCAAGTAGAGTTTTATTATTTAAGAATATATCTATCCATGTTTCATGCCTTTGTAGGAAGAGGAATGATGCTATCTCTGCTCAATAGTAGATGTAATCTTGATGTTTGGACGATAAATTCATTTTCTATAGAATTAATGAATAATTTCATTCATTTATTCATTTATTTAATTTTAGTGTTACTCACCTAATAATTTTGTTCTTATACAATTGGATTCTTTTGTTTGAGTTGGGGTTCTATGTCCATCAATCATTCCATTCAACACTGAATATTTCACAAACATCTTCTCCCTCAAAACCTTTTCACACCTGTAGTGTTGCATTTATCAGTTTATTTTATTTTCTCTCTAATGCCTTTGTAGGAAGAGAAATGATGATACCTTTTCACGATTGAAGAGGTAATAATGATGTTTTTGTAGTAAAATCATTATGCATAGAATTAATTTTTTGTTCCATATTTATGATTAATTTAATTATTTTTATTATTACTCTCAATTTAATGGTTTCTTATATATTTGGACTCCTTTTTTCAATTTGGAGTGATCTATACAACTTTCATGCTTCTTCTCCCTTAAAACCTTTTCACCCCTGCAGGGTTTCAATTGTCACTTTATTTTTAGTTCTACCCACTGCCTTTTATAGGAAGTGAAACATTGTTACCTCTGCCCAATTATAAAGGCAATCTTGATGTTTTAACTGTTAAATAAATGTCCGTACAATTAATGAATTGTTTCATTTTTATGTTTAACATATTTCTATTTAGTATTACTCACTTAAGAATTTATTTCTTATATGGGTGGATTCTTTTTTCAAGTTAGGGTGATCATTCCATCATTCATCCCTTTCTTATATCCACTACACAATTATAGAAATATTCTTAATATTCTCATATTAAAATCATTATCCATATATTTAATGTTTTATTTCATATTTATTTTTAATTTATTTATTTTTTGTATTTCTCATAATAATTTTTTTCTTATACAGGTGGATTCTTTTTTTGAGTAGATGTGGTTTTTTCAAAGCTTCTCATGCACTATTGGTAGTTCCAAAAAAAGTTAATTGAAATCATGGTAACATTAACAGTTAGGATTGTTTTGAGACTTTGGATTGTGTAGGAATCAATAGAACCATAATTTGACACACGATGTGACCGCTATGACTCAAAGTACTTATTTTTATTTAAAATTGACATAAATTATTATGAAAAGGTATATAACTCAATGTGTTTATTTTTAGTTTAAAATCAACATTTCACCTTAAAAGGTTTCACTCACTAAAAACTCAGCAAACACACTTTTATTTTGTTTACAATTTAGGGAATCAATTCATAAATCATTTTTGATATGTAGGAATCATTCTCACATAAAATTGATAGACGATGTGATTTGTGTGAGTCAAAGTTTGTGTTTCATGTTTAATACGACATTTTAGTAATATAGAAAATTGACATACTCAAAACTAATAAAACACATACATATTGTTTTGATAAATTGGGAAATTAATAAATATGTGATTTTTAATGTGTAAGAATCATCTTAACCTCAATTCAATGCATGGTGTGACTGGTATTACTCTAAGTGCATCTTTATTTCAAATTCATATCTATTTTAGTACAAAAAACTAACCTACTCAAAAATGAATAAACACATTCAATTTGTTTTTATAAATTGAAAAATGAAACATAAGTGATTTGAGATGTGAATGAATCATAAAAACCTCAATCCAATCCATGGTGTGACAAATATGACATCAAGTACAAGTTTTTATTTAAAATTGACATAAATTTTAGTAAAAAGGCCAAATCACCTATTCAAAACTTTGGAAAATCATTCAAATTATTTAAATACATTAGGAAAAAAATCTATAAGTCATTTTTAATGTGTAAGAAGTAGCCTATATTTTATTAGATACACAATGTGATCAATACGATTCAATGTGCGTGATTCAATTTTAAAATGACATGTTTGTAAAAAAGATAATTATACTCAAAACCAATAAAAAAGGTTAATTTTTTTTGATAATTTATGAAAATGATCCATAAGTCATTTCTAATGTGTATAAATCATCCAAATCTCAATCTGATGCCTGGTGTGACCGGTATGACTCAAAGTGTGTGTTTTTATTTATAATTGTCATCAATTCTAGTAAAATTGACAGTTGTCCTACTCAAAATGGAGAAGAAACATTCTTATTATTTTTATAACTTTCAAAAATAATCCATAAGTCATTTTTTATGTGTAGGAATAATTTTACCTTAATATGATACATTATGTGCCAATTATAACTTAATGTTTCCATTATCAGTTTAAAAAAACATTTAGTTCCAAAATATTTACTCACTGAAAACTGATGAAACACACTCTTATTTTCTTCATTATTTAAAAGAATGATTCATAAGTCATTATTTACATGTAGGAATCCATTTCACCTAAAATTATACACAATGTGATCAAAATGAGTCAAAAGTGCATGCTTCGAGTTTAAAATGTCATTTTAGTTAAATATACAACTGAAGTACTCAAAAATAAGAAAAAACATTCAAGTTGTTTTGATAACTTAGAAAAATGATCCATGAGCCATTTGAGATGTGTTGGAATTATCCAATCTTCAATCCTACGCATGGTGTGACAGGTATGACTCCATGTGTGTCATATGATTTAAAATTGACATCAATTTTATTAAATTTAACACCTTTTATTAATTTAATTCTTTATATTATTACTAATATAAGAATTTTTTTCTTATATAAGTGTATTATTTTTCTCGAGCATGGGTGGTTTGTTTGTAAATAGAATATGTTAGGTCTGGATTAAAATATAAAGTAACATTGATGTTTTTGATTGTATGTAATAATTTTTATTTATGTAATTGTATGAACCAATGTATTAAATGTCTATATTATAGTTTTTTTATTTTGATTTTTGTAAATTCCATACCAATATATCTTATATAAGGAATTGTTTGATTGATATATGGAGTGTTTCTGGAGATACAGTGTGCTGGAATAGTACATTTTAGTGTGGTCAGTTATTAGTGCTTTTAAAAGCACAAATAAAGGCCACATTTATCACCACCTTGAAAAAAACTGATAATGGTATACATTATCTGTGCTCAAAGAAGCACTGATAAAGGTTTATTTTATTAGTGATAAAAACATAATGATAAATGATTCCATTAGTAGTGCTAAATTAAAGCCCTGATAAATAACCCATTTATTAGTACTTTTTTTAGCACCGATAAAGGAGCCCTTTATCATCACTTTTTAGGGATGATAAATGACATGGTCTTTTAACCTCAGTCATGTAGTCAGTGATATTATATCACTAATAGAGGCCATTTGTAGTGTTTTTAATGGCCGGTTTTGTAGTAGTTTCATGGATCATTGGCCTAAAGTATCAAAAAAAATCAGAATTTATTTCCTTTGTTTTAAGTATTCCACTTAGGTTTTTTTTTCTAAAATGTCATTTTAAGAAAGAAACATGAAAATTCATCCATACAGTGCATATCATGTGTGGGATTGACTTGAGACTGATTCATACACCTCAAAAATGAATTATGAATCATTTGTTTGAAATTATGATGACGATTGGTGAAAAAATAACTATATGGCAGATGAAAGTCTGTTATCTACCCAGGTTAAAATATATCTTAAATAAAATTTTAATTACGGATTACCACAAATTACAAGACAAAAATGAATTAATATACATTAAAATCTACATGAATTAAACTCATAGTCGTTTACTTCCACTCAGAAAAATTTATTGATTATAACTTCCTCTGAAATGATTCTTTTTTTGTTGGTCTTAGTGGAGACACAAACATGTGGTGTTATTGATGTGAGGCATTTGGGAGAGCATGAAAAATGACCACTTCTCCAATATTCTAAAAAAAATTATCCTAAATATGAAACTGAAAATATGTTTTTGGATCTCTTCTCAATATCGGTGGAATAACTTCGAGATTCAGATTAAAAGAGTCATTGTAGTAGTATTCTCATCCAAGTATGCTTAAATGTAGAATTCTAATAAGATCCAATGTGACCGAACTCAAAATAAAAGTAATTTTTTATTATTCATTTTCAGAATTAACAAAGTGAGTCATATAAGAAAATGCATATTAAGAAACCAAAAAAATTCAATCATTATGTTTTGATTAATTTTTCAGTGTTGTTTTTTTATTCCCAAAAAATAGTAAATGATGAAGTTGAAAGGATGAATTATTTGAAGAATGAGTTGGTATATGTGGTATTCAAATCCATGGTAGTGTCTTTAAGGAATATTAATAAGTGAAATTAGAGCAGGAGGTATGTCATAAAGGAATATTTTAACCACAATGATGGGAGGAAGGATAGTTTGAAAGATAGAGTTCAATCCATCATCAAGAGATGGAAGGAAATAAAGTGTCTTAGAATGGATTGAATAAATGCTGTCAAGGTTATTTGTAATATAATAATTATTTATTATATCTCTTTTCAAGACAGTATCAATTTTCATGAAAAATTCATACAATTGTGTACTTTTATGCATTGAGTGTATTTTATTGTATATCTATCTTACCTAAATGAATCCTTATTTACAAAAACTTATTTGTGAAACCCATGGTCCTTTTTTATGAAAATTTATTTATGTTTCTTTTGACTATTATATGTTTTATGATTCTTTCACAACAATGGATGGAGATGTAGTTTTTAGTGGTCTCATATAATGACGGAATGAGTTTATAATGTAGGGGTGGCCTTGTGTAGGTATAATTAAGGGAGACGGAGAGAGATAAGATACCCATAAATAAAATTGACACTAACTGATCTTTTTCCATATTTTTAATTATATATAAAATTGATGTTAATAAAATTATGAATAAGTTCTAATCTCATTCACATATGAAATATAAGATAGTCATAAATAAATAATAGGAAGCTTTTGTTTCCTAATTCCATATACACGAGTATAATATACTTGGACTATACCTATCATTATAGAAAACTCTGACATAGCATCATCCATATCCTAATAAAACAACAAAAATCTACCAACCAATATGAAATAAATTTTCTTAGAAAGAATATCTTAAAAGCACCATTATTGGATCTTAAACTAACCACATTGATAGAAATGTTTCACAATAAGGAGAAAATAAGGATTAAATTTCCCTATGAACCAATAATGATGGAATTAATAAAAAAGTATCCTAAATTGAAGAGGAATTGGAATACCTCCACTATAATGATCTCAAAGAAATGAATCTTACCCAACTTACATTCAACATCACTTTTTTTACTCAAGGATTCCTCACATTCTAGTTTTGGATATTTTTATTATCCACCATAATATCCCTCTAAAAACATGCATCCCTTTAAAGGGTGAATTTTTCAACATATACTCAGATTGATATGGAATTTTTTTACTCATATAAATGAAATGAATATATTTGATGCAATCCTAAAATTATTATTATGATATATTACCATAAAATCATAGGGGAACTATAGATAGCATATGTTCGCATCATTGAACATTATACGACATAGCTTGAAGAAGATCAATAATTTCCTATAGGACCTGAGGATTATTATAAGTTCTATTATAGAGAGTATGTTCATTGGATCCTTACTATAGAGATCTAAGGGTTAGATTGGTGACATATTATATATTAAGTTATAGATTCAAATTATTTTCCCCTTCCAAAAAACAATACTCTTATAGAAATATGCAAAAAATAATCTATATTAAATTCGAACCCTCTTCCCCTCTCTCCCATTAATTTCATTTTTAATAAGACTTTTCATACATTAAAAAAATTTAAATGATATTATAAGTAATCTACTAAATATAATTATGAATCAACTAACTAATACTATTGATGATGGGGGTTACTAAAAAACTCAATGAATTAATAAGTTATATAAAGGTAATCATTACTAATAAGAAACTTAGAGTATGTTATTTATTTATTATCTATGTTTCTATTAATTTAATTTTATAATTTATTCTAGAAAAAAAACATAACAACATGACATTTCATATATTCTTACCGATTCATATACTTATCACCTCTTAAATAAGACGCATGAGGCTCGAGAATATAGGTCAGGGAAAAAATAAACAAAAATACCTAGTCTTTATATGGAAACTCAAGTATCCAACATAATTATGCTATAGAAACATATTTATGGATTACTTCTTATGTCTAGAAAGTTTTTTATTTTGGGTATAAAAAATAAAAATATCCATCGCTTCACTCTGATTCCATTTTGTATCATTTTGGACCTAGTATACCAAAATAGTTCCCAAATCATGTCAGCACATCACCTCAGACACACTTCTTGACCACTAATGTCATGTGTCAATGTAAAGAGATATAGATAACATTAACTTTGTAGTTTCATGTGGTGAAAAATCTATTTTATTTATCCATATAGGCCCATTCACATATGTTTAATGAACATACCAAATGAAAACATCCATATCATTCTTCAAAACCATTTTCTATGGAGGAAAAATATGAAATATAACCACTTGTTGTATTTTAGTAGCATGGAGATGATATGTAGGTTTCTTCAAGGTTGAAAACATATCAAAAATGAAAAACCCATAACCCAAAAAATCAAAAAATGATAGGGGAAAAGTATAGCATAACATACATTGGATTATAGATATGATTCGTCTGAGGGAACATTGAGGAGTCAGTGACAGCAGTAGAGGAATTCCACAAGAGCTTGAGAATCACGAGTGACTGAATTCGGGTTAAGGTTATTTTAAATAGACCAGAGATACTTTTAAGAATACTATCCTAAAAGCACTGATAAAGACCCCATTTATCAGTGCTAAAATTATAAGCACCGATAAAATCGATATTTATCAACACTTTTGTGGCGGTGATAATGATATAGATTTAACAGTGCTAAAAAAGCGAAGATAAAAGACATCTATATCAGTGCTAAAAAAGCACTGATAAATATTCCTTTTATTAAAACTAAAATTTTATCGATGATAAAGGACTTGTAATTATAAATATTTAAATAAATTTATTATAAATTTATAATTATTTAAATATATATAATTATTTATTTATAATTATATATATATATATTAATTTAAATGTAATAATTATTTATTTATAATAATTAAAATTTATAAATTTATAAATATATTTATTTATAAATATTTATTTAAAAATATATTTTTAACATTATTGGTTGATATATAATCTTAAATAATTTCATTTTAAAAATTAGTTAAATTGAATAATTCAAAATGAGTACACATTAAAAATATTCAAAAAATGAATAAATTTTATTTATTAAATTTAAATTATTAAAAAAGTATGAATACATATATATATATATATTGAAAACACTAAATCATAGTAAATAAATAAATATAAATAAACAATATAAATCTGCAAATTCAAAAATAAAATAAAAAATAAAAGAATATTAAAAATGAATACCCTAACTTTATTAATATTAAAAATAAATAAATAAAATTCTCTGATTACAAAAAAAATATATTAGGTTATAATGATATTTCTAAAATACATTAAAATTTGAATAAATTAAGTAAATATTAGGTGTATGCCTTTATATATATTTCATAAATATATTTGTGTGACTGTTTGTATATAAAAACAAATTAATTACTTATAAATATGTGAAATCAATGTAAAACACGACGTTTGATATATGCTAAATTGAAAAAACAAACAACATTAAAAATTAATAATCCTTTAATATGTTTTTAATTAGCATTTTATAATATATATATATATATAATATTATTTATTACTGTTTAAAATTAATATATATATATATTATACAGATTTTTATTTATTAATAATTATTTTATTAATAAAATTTTATATAAATTTTCAATTTATCCACTTTTAATTTTTTGTTTTATTATTTCAATATATTCATTTTATATATCTATATTTAATATATACAATTTATTAATATTTATAATCTATATCTATGTATATTAAGTGTATTCATTTTTATAAATAATTATTTAATTAATAATATGTTTCATATTTTTCATAATTTAACCATTTTAAATTTTTATTATTTTATTATTTTATTTTATTCGTTTTACATATCTACATATTTAATATATACTATTTATTAATTTTTAAAATTTATAAATAGGTATATTCAATTTATTCATTTCTAAAAATAAATAATTAGTTAATGAAATTGTTAATTTTTTTTAATTTTATTTGTTTAGTTATTTCATTTTATTATGGGCCATTATTAGTGAAAAAATGAAGCTCTAAGAATGGTTCCATTTTTTCAATGATAAAAATATACTGATAAAGGGTTCCCTTTATCAGCATTTTTTAGCACTGATAATAGACTCCCTTTATCAGTTCCTATTTTAACACTGATAAATATGTACTTTATCAGGGCATTATTCTAGTGCTGGTAAATGTCAGCATAATTAAAGACCTGTTTTGTAGTAGTGTTACTCTGTAACATCAAGTAGGGATTTTACCTTTGATTTTAGTTAGAATCAAAATCATTCAATGAAATTTGATTAGACTTGGTAAGAGATTTATTAAATATATTATTCTATGTGATTAAAATGAGGTTTAGTCACTTTCACATTCCAACTATCTCTTTTTTCTTTTAGTTCAATGATTTTGATATTTATATGGGTTTAATGTGGAGAGGATCCTCTGTTCCTTGTGCATATTTCTCATTGTGTGTGAACTATGTAAACTTTTTCTTCCATTTATGTTTTAACAAGTGATTTTAAATGAGTTGTGTTATTTCATATGTGATTTAAAAATTCAGGAGAGTTGTTTGACATGAAAAATTATTTCTAATAGTGTAATATAATTATTTACGAATTCTTATGCATTGTACATATTTTAAAATTATGTTTTAATGATGAAATTGTGTTATTTAATTTTTTTATTGATCATTCAAAGTGAAATATGATTATAAAAATTGAAATATTAATGTAAAAATCAATGGAGGATTTAATATTTACGAAAACGAGGTATGAAATTGATGACTTTTAGTTAGTTAGATGAGTTTAAGTGCCATTCACTACTATATAAATTCATGTATTGCATATATAAATGTCAATATGTTAATGAGATAAATTAGATGATGTAATGAGTGATGTAATTTATTTTTTATAAAATATGTAACTTTTCATGAAAAAATATAGGATTTAAATGGATAACAATACTTAATATACTAGAGAAGATAATTTAATGTTTGGGTTATGCATGGTACAGTTCTTTCACAGTGAAAAGTTATGTATTATTATTGATATTAATGTTTCAATGAGGTAATATGAAGATAAATAGGAGAAATAGGTGTCTAACATTAATTTGTATTAAAATAACGCAATAGATACAAAAAATATGGATTTCTGTATGAGTTTCTTATTTTAGAATAAATGTATTAATATAATTAAGTGTAAAATAAATTAAGAGAAATTTAATTTATTTTTTCACTATTAATAGGATTATAATGTTGGATGACATGGGGATGAATTTGTGATATGTTATTGTGAAATAAACTAATTTTGGGGTATTTTACCTTAACTTTTATATTTTGAAAGTTCTATGAAGTTAGATACTAGCAGGGATCCTTAAGCTAGGTAGTGAAATGAAAAAAGTTGGAATCTGAACCATATGTCTGGATAAGAACTTATTCATTAATTGTATATAGAAAAAGATGATGTTAAATAAATTAAATCTTAAAAATATTTACATATATTATCACATTTAAACTCGAAGGGTGTTCTAGGGTTGAATTGGTTTCTACTAAAGATTTATTCACACTTTATACACATAAAATTCACCTGTGCATATAGACTGTATGCCTAATGTTTCAGATAAAGGAGTGAAGCCTAACTAGTATGAGTGACTATGTTTGTATATATGTTGGATATGAGAACATTTTCATTTTCTGATTTATATATGGTTTTCTACACATTGATTATTATTTAAATTTCGTTTTATTGTTCATACTATAATACCTAAGTTATAATTTATAGTCTTTCTTGTGTTTATGACACATATAAGAATTTGTGGAATATTACTATGAAACATTTCGCTTATTTACATTGTTATTATAACTTATTAATATTTTTATTTCTATTTTGGTTTCTTATTTTGATTGACTATTTGATGGAAAATCAATCCCCAAGCTATATCTTTAAACTGTCAGTGTTAGTTACTAGGATATGGTGATTAGGGTGAGGTGTTTTAGAGGGGATAAAATTTATCCAAACATAGTGAATAATATAAAACTATACCAATGAATCACATGATATCTCCATTAGTTTGAATTAAAATAAATAAAGAAATAATGTAGAACATTATACTACATTGATCTGATATCTCCAAGCTCCACCACAAAATCTTGATATCTATCAGCAAGAAACAACAATTGATCTCATTTTTCATAGAATATCCATGGGATGGATGAATGTCTGAATTATTGGTAATTACCATCTTCAAGACAAAATATTCTATAATCTTTTCTATAAAGGATTGTATAAATTAATTACTAAACAAATTTAATCTTGAGGAGCTTTTATGACCAAATTAGCAACCCTACATAAACATTTATACTATTTATATATAATTAATGGGATATATTTTTCACTCAAATTTTTTTTCTATATTCATGGAACATTTATTCAACATTAAAGAATTAAAAGTCCCTATACTGTATAGTGAAATTGTCATAAAGATAATTTAATTAATAAATGATCATTATAGAAATTTAATCTCCTCAATCCATCATCACATTATGAAATAACCATGTATGATATCTTATAGATAGAGGAAGAATGTTAGATGCATGTTAATGTATTATAAGTAATACTTCAACATACAACAACATGAAATAGTATCCCTTACTATTTTGGGGTTTATACAAGCACATACCCCGATGTGGTCTAATCCACCAATTCATGGTAATGCCTTTAGTGTAAATTTAAAACATTATCCAACTTAAAAAAATCCTTATAGGCTTATATCACTTTAACTTTATTTCACATCATATTTAATAACTCGTGAAACCATATCCAAAACTATCTTTGGATATATTCACGAAATACTTTTGTAAAATCTATTATAAAATTTTTACCTCATGCTACATCATATGAAAAAAACTATATAAATAAATATAAAATTATTTTGTACACCACCTAAATTTTTTTGGGTACCTCACATTGTTTTATATAAAAATTTTGTATCAAAACATAATCCAATTTAACATAACCTAAAATTATTAATGTCACTACCTGACCAACCCAGAACCATGAACTTGTTCAACTGACCCCATGGGTCTCTAATAATACCTTGGTTTCTTTCGTAGCACAACACATGATATTACCCATTAGGGTCACTTATCAGACTAATGAATTTCCCCACATGTCAACTCATGTTTTTTAGTGTTATTTTTTCTCACTCACACACACCCTAAAAGGGGGTTATCAAAAAATCAAAAAAATGAATAAAGGTATACCTTTTGGCATAGTTAGTATCACTTAGTATATTATGTCTCACTATTCTAGGGGTGTTACACTCCTATAATTTAATGAAAAATACCCTCACCGTGTAACCCACACCACAAACATTTGAATAACCTCTATACATCATGTTGGGTGTTGGATATGATACCATTTTTCATGACACAACCTTCTATGGGTTATGAACCTTGTAAACGACACCATGGGTATCCAATAATTCTCTAATTACCATCAAAACACACCACATGCTATTAACCATTTTGGTCACTTATCCAGACTAATAAATATCCCCATAAGACAACACTTGCTATTTTAGTGTGTTTTTCACCACTCACCCAAACCTTGACAAACAACCCAGGAGGTTACCCATACCAACACTACTCCTAGACAAGCCACACTTAACTATGGAGTTCTAATCCAGTAGGCTTTTGAAAAGAAATTTTCACCTTGTTGACATGGGTAGTACCAATCAGTCTTATAAGGTTCACTTTTTTCAGGTGTGTTACATTGACTATATCATCCTTTTCGGTATTGAAAAAAAATTATGAATTATTTAATCCTCAATTTTAATCAAAGAGAAGCCACTATAATATCATTAATTATACTCAATATATAAATAGACTTTGTGTGATAATTATCAAATACATGTATCTCCATACCTATATCCAATGGATTTATCATATACAAGTACACATAATGATATAATCTATTTTTAAATAAAATAAAGTGATAATGTTATACAAAGAATATAATTACCATATATCATACTAAAAAATTATCAATTATTTTACAGTAGGTTGACCAAAATCATGATTAAATATCATGTCATTTAATATGGTGGATGAGAAAATCACATACCCCTCATAAAAATCAAATATCATGTCACATGTACTTTGTCTTGGTATGGCTATACACATACTCATTTTATATCAATCAAGGGACCATAAATCATACCCATTATATGAGATGCAAAATCACATCTTGGTTGATACTAAACCAATGACATGATTAGAAACATACCCAGTTACCCATGATTAGATCAAACTCAATGTTGTTATAATAAAAATATCAATTTATAATGGTTCTCATGATATGTATATTTCTAACCTCAGGAAAGGGAATTAAATATGAAAGATATACCATTAAAAAAACAATAGGATAATGTGTGAAACTGTTTGTGGTATATTTGTAGGGTCATGTAAAACACAAAAATCCTTTTGTGTCTCATGAGAATATTCAATATCTCTATACAAATCCATACCAAAGGTAACGTAATATTTTCATTAAAAAATTTAATATTCCATAATGAAAATTGATTAGGAATAACTAAATGGTGTACCTCAACATATGAATTATCATTACACTCCACATAATATGTATAAACAACATAATGTTGTACATGTGTGTGTGCACATATTTTGTAATCCCCTCAATATAATTAAAATTATCATTATTATCATTTCTTCTATTGTTTTTTTGTTATTTTTTGTTATTTTTGTGTTAGTGTTTTAATATTTAAGTGAATTAAATGATGGAAACTTTCCACTCCCCTAACATCTCACCCCTTGCTTGTGCAACCAATGAAGTCACATTTGCCTATCAATTTTTTATTCATTTAACTTAAATGAGATATCCCATTTATCTTATGATAGATTATTTTGGGATGGAATTAAATCTTCTAATTCAATTTTCCCTTCCTATTAACCTCCCTTAATTATTGAGATATTAATAGATTTTTATTTCTATGTATTTTGGGATTTGGAGAAATTATAGTAATGTAACCTACCTGACTTTTTTAAAAATGATTTAATTTCATTGGGTCTTTATAAATTTATTTCAATTTATTTTAATTTGGTTCTTAGGGATTAGGTTGAAGATTGTGGAGGATAAGTGTGTTAATTATAGATTTTTTCCAATAGGTGTTAGTAGGTACCCGGTGTGGGGTAGTGGGTACACAATTGAGCCAACATGGGTTAGGGTTCCTAGATAAAGCCATTGGCTACTCAAAGGCCATAGACTGGGTACCTAGTAGAGTTCATGTTTGGTTTTTAAAAAAGTGGTCATTTTTATCATTATGTTTATGTGATTTTAGTTTGAATAAAATTTTATACAATTATATTGTATAATTTGAAATATTTTACGCACCATAAACTCGCTGTTTTAATTCATATCTTTGAGTGGAGATTTTTTAACGACTCGAACGAAAAACCCCTAAATGGGGCCCCAAGTCGGTGGTGAACATGGCCTCAAGTGCATCTCTCCATACACCATAGGCTTCTGACTAGCAACGAGGGCCTCTGGATTTCCCATTAGGAGACTATTACCATATGTCATAGTATATAACAGTGTTAATAATCATAATAAAAAATAGCTTAAGAAAATATATAACTGAATAACAGAATGAAGATAAATATCTAGAAGATTGTAGCAATAATTTACCTGTCCAAAAGAAGTGTCATATATAATATGATGAACATTTAATGTATTTATACAAAATGTATTTATGTATAGGTAAATAAGAAAATTATAAAATACATGTGTCATATGTACAAGAATTCCAAAAATGAACTATCTCCATCTAGCAACATGAGAATAACATGGTATGGTTCTCCCTCACTCCTATGAATACCCAGTAAAGAATCATAAAGTTAGAACATTCCATGATTTATACTTGCATCGATGAAGTCTATATGGTACCCAATGACAACACAAATAGGGTGATATATAACACTCAGTTGGCCACCACAATTTATTTTTTTCAAATTTTTGTCCATGTATAAACAATGAAGAAGTTTGATGTATATCACAGGTATAATAGAAATATAAGTAAAGTCTCAAATGTTGATGTGATCCTGTCTTGACAAATATAGATCCTTGTGAGCTATAATCAAGCACCCATAAAGAATGGATAATTGTAAAGCATAAATAAGTAGGTGTTTTACTCTCTAATCTAACAACTAAAATCAAATACCCATACCAGGGCCATGTATAAAGAATTGAAAAATGCATACAATGTCCATGTCATGTAATCAAGTGTATAACATCCATAATGTCCTATACAATGTAATCTCGAGTTTGACCACAATGGGCCAGTTCCATTGTATAAAAGACCAAGACATCCTTATCAAGTCCATGGAGCATCTTGATGGAAACATGACAATGACTTGGGTGGAGTCCAAGGAGCATGTCCACGGAGCATGTCCAATGTGATTCCAAGAAAGTTAGATCCCAAGGGCTACAATAACATTAGAATCCTATGGAATCAAAATCCAATTAGTATAAATTTCCTCTACAACCACTTCTATAATCAATATGAATCCATGAAGTAGTATTGTCCATGGAATCTAATGGAATTAGGATCCAAGGTGACTGCCCAAGGAATCCAATACTATTACCAATACATTAATCAATTCATAACCATTCACAGTCCATTAGTTCATCCAAACCATTCAAAAAGTTCCATATAATCCATTTAATCATTTAAAACATAAGTTATCACATGTAAAAGTGGCATAACCCTTCTCTTATCATTAATTAAATTCTCATTCAATTGATTAAGTCTCATAAAAAAATTGGTGAGCTATCACACACCCATCGAGGTGTATACCATAGGGAAAACACAATGTCATTCCCCATGGGTGAACTAAGATGATTATAACACCCTCTAACTATGAAATGGTACTCAAGAGAAACCTAAAAGGTTCTAAAAAATTATATCAAGGTGTTCATTTAATTTTATGGTAAATAATGAAAAGAACAGTGTGCAACATAATGGCAACAAGCAATATAAAACACAAGACATTAAAGAAGAGTTATAGACCACCAACAATGTACATGTTGTAGAACACTCATCTAGTATCGACCTTTGATTTTTTCTAGATTGAGAGAAAAAGGAAGAACAAATAAAAAACCTAGAAATAGGGCATACCTATTTTCACTAAAATTACTCCTCCAATTCAGAGAAAAACAAATAACGACACAATATAACAAAGAACATAATAACATAGATCCAATGAGATGAACAGTCTTCGATTATGAGTTTGAATGGTGAATTCGTGCCAAATCCTATATCAATGATTGGAGATAGCTCCCAAATTCCAAGGGGATATATATACGAAATACTATGAAAAAAGAAATCGGTTTATGAAATTTTTAAATGAAAATTGGTATTTTCACCCAAAAACACTAGGTCACATGGTTTGGCCACACGGTTGGCCAACTGTGCACCAACCATGATCCCCTCACTACCTTCTCATGGAACCCACATAGTTCATGTGTATATATTGGGAAACCATTCACGAACTATGATTTTAGATGTTGTTGAAATTCTATAGATTTTATGGTTGTGTAGCCATGGTTGCCTAGTTTCCTCAAACCGTGTATCTTCTTGCTTCCCTATAAAATGGACATCATGTTTAGTAGTAACCTTGTTGCCTGAGCTATAGTATTTCTACTAACCGTGTATCCCAACTGATTTTTTCCAAAAAGCGGGATCCGAGCACCAAAATGGCCCTAGAATCCCCAATATATTTTTTGACCTCATAAGGCACCCACACTCGGCCCAAAAAAAGAATTTAATTAAATTTAAAAAGATATATAACTCCATAAAAACTATATATTTTACATTCTTTTCCTTCTAAGAAATTTATCCCTTAATTACACTTCTAAGGGTTGTCAAGAAGTAAAAGATAATTACTCCGACTACCCAGCATGTACATCAGCCTCTCACTCCCAATTCTCATCTTGTAAATGGTTGTGCTACCACCTCACACATTCTATAGGATCTAATTGTCCTAATAGAGTCTTTGTGCTCTTATAAATAATATGAATAGGATGTTCCATGAAAGATGCATATACACGCACCTCAACTTCATTCGGTTGAAGAGTATGATATAGTTGTGAGTGATAATAGTGAAACTGCGAAATGTGGGAAATGTGGTGCATGGCTTGGTACCTCTAAGGTAATAGAAATTGATAGGCTGACAACTCTACTCTCTCCATATTCTCAAATTTACCCACATATCATGGTGAAATATTACCCTATCTCCAAATATTCTTGTGTCCTAAACTAAGTGAGACACACCCAAATACTCAATACCCACCCTCTAACTCTAAATGTGGTCAACAGGGATCATTGAATGATTTTTTTTGGAATGTGTAGTATCCATCCACATCCTGATCAATTGGACCAACTCTGAAGTCTCAAGTATGAGATGCAGTCTGAGCACCACTACCACTATCTCCTCTTTCCATCACATAGGTGATTGAAATGACCTAATGTATAAATCCTTATAATGTTCCATATGTATAGTTTCATGATAGATATTATTTCAGTAAAATTAAACTAGGGGTATATGCCTCTTCTAAGATCCCTTGAAATTAAGGGCAAATCCCTAAGCATATCCTCAAGCACCAGAATCATGTACTCTTACAACCCATTAGTCTGAGGATGGTATTCCATGATCAGGATCAACTATGTGCCCAACACCCACTATAATATCTTCCAGAATTTATATGTTAACTAGAAATCTCTATCTGATACCACAATATGAGGAACCCATAAAAAGAACACTACCTTACAAATATGAAATCTCTCAAGATCATCTATTGAGAAGGTATCCCTAATTGGTACGAAATCGATGACCTTCACGAGTTTTTTTCCCAACAACCCTTTCTATATCACTACCTCAGGGTGAAATCAAAAACCCAGTCACCAAATCCTTCAACAAATCACCCCATTTCCACTCTGTGATGGGTAGTTACTATAAAATTATAGTTGTTCAGTAGGCTTCTGCCTTCACCAGTTGATAAGTGGAGCACCTCGTGAAAAAACTTGTTATCTATCATTTCATCATCATCCCTCAATATTGATAGTGAAAGTTAATATACATCTTGAAAATTCTAGGATTATCTTCTCATGATGAAGCATGGAATTCCCACATCAACTCCTCGCGTTTGTCTACTAGAACCAAAACATGGCCTTGTATATTAAGAATTTCATCCCTGCTAACAACCCAACAAGGAGGTGGGTATCCAACTACTATGCTCTATTATACGATTAGGATCTATGAATCTAACAACTATCTCAACATCTCTATATAGAAAAGACTAGAAGTCACTACTATGGGTGAGATAAAATTCTTCTCATGAATATCCCACACCTCCTTGTGTATCCCATATAACATGTCATAAAGCTAACACTCACTACTGGACTCCTGAATTACATGTATCTATGTACTTTTTTAGTGAATTAGTAACATCATTACGCTTTTTGGCTGTGTAAGAAAGCTTTAATTCAAAGTAATAATGTTATTCCACACACTTTTTTTTCTTAAGATTCATGTTAAAATCTAAAAATTTGTACTTGAGTATTTTTTGGTCTGTATACATCAAAAAATTCTCTCCTAATAAATAATGCATCCAACGGTGTAAGGCATGTACAATGATGACTAGATTGAGATTTTACATTAAGTAATTCCTCTATTGAGGCCTCAAATAAAGATACCTATATAACACAAATATATCCCCCTACATTATAACGTCTCCTAGACTGATACCTGATGTATCAGAATAAAAAATATAGCATATTATCGTCTATAGAAGAATCATGATCGATGTTCAAGTAAGTCTTCCATTAGGAAACTAAAAGGATGTATCATATATATCTGACCATAAAAACATCATAACCTTCTTATTTAATTCTATGAGAGGTTATTCTAAGCTTGATAATTCATATATAGAACACCTTTTATATCCATCTATCCCCAAGAATCTCCTTACATCAAAAACTTTCTTGGTCTTGTCCTAGGAAACTACAACTCTCACATTCTCTAGGTCAACTAATACTCATATTTTCAATATTATATGACCCAATAAGTGAATATTATCCTTTAAAAAGATGTAAATTTTTATCTTAGAATATAATTGACTATCTCCTCTTATATCCAAAATGATCTGAAGATGATTGGAATATTTGTGTTATTTAAGAGAATACACCAAGTTATCATCCATGAATACCACCATAAATGAATCCAAATATATATGTAAAACATGGTTCATCAGTTCCATGAAAACTGGTGGCGTGTTCATGAGATCGAACGACATAAATAGATACTTATATCAACCATACCTACTACAAAATGTTGTATGAGGCATGTCTGAAGGTCAAACATGTACATGGTGATAACCCGACCTCAAGTCAATCTTAAAGATAATCCAAGATCTTCGGAGTTATATGAAAATATCATCTATCCATGGAAAAAGTTACTAGTTATTAACTTTCAACATGTTCAATTTCCGGTAATCCACACATATCCTTAGGGTCCCTTCTACCTTATTCATTAAATGATTGATGAATCCCATAGAAAAGTATTGGGTCATGTAAAACCCTTTCACTCTAATTCCTATATAATTCACCTGAGCTCCTGCACCTCATTAGTATCCATTCTATATTGAAGAATAGATAGTAGTGCAAGTCCTAGAACTTGATCAATATAGAACTCAAACTCTCACATAGGAGGAAAACTAGAAAAGTCATTCAGGATAACATCCTTGAAATGATCAACAATTGAAATTAATTTATCCTATCACATTTTTGACCATCTATAAATAAACTAGAAATTTGGGATTTCATCCCACTTATCATAAGATGCTCTAGTCCAACTCTACATTCCTAGAAATCCCATTCACCCTTGTGAATAAAACCATTCCTTCTAGTGAAATGAAAGTCACCGTATGAAGATATCATTCATCATGGGAATGACAAGAAAATATCCATTCCAAATCAAGTATGGAATCAAACCATGTCATCCTAAGGGAAAAAAGATATCATATAAAGTGACACTATCAAATATTAAGGAGCCTCTCCCCACCCTAGCGTACGTCCTTCATTATGATTCCCAATGAATAATTGAGCATCGTAGCTTCATTAGAAAATTGAAAAATGAGCCAGAGGATCTCCAAAAAATATATATATATAAAGCTATGAGAAGAAACTATATTGAAAAGAGAAGATAGAATAGTAGAAGATTCTAATATCCTATCTCTAACCATAGATGTCCTGACACAGTAATCATTGGGTGTAGGTTGTAAAGAATATATATGGCCTGAAATGTGACCATGATAATTATCCTCACTACTTGTAGAAGGCCAAATCTGTTTTCATGTTACAACTAGTGACTCTCAACACTGAAAATGACCAACACCTCAGCCTGAATGACCGGTACTACTCTAGATCTTAGCCTAATGGAGAGCTGTGAATCACACTCCTATGTCTAGTGCCACAGTCAATCCCCTTCCACTGATTGCTGGAGGGAAGGTCTAATATAAACATTGAACATGGCGTATCCAGCCAAATGCTTGACACTCGACTATATCTCTATCACACTGATTCCTCATATATACTAATATCCCACACTGATGACAGAATACAACACTACCGGAACGAACAGCTTTTGACTGGTACTCGCCTCATGAGAAGCTTCAAAGTGTTGCTTTCTACAATCTGCTTTTAAACCCATGGGTTGGGAGGTTGTACTACCAGAATCTGTACCCCCATCTTCCCTCAAGTTATATTAAGTAATAATCATATTATTCAATATACCTATAATATTAGTCATCTAAAACATGTTTACATGTGATCAAATGAAGTTCCTATCACCTTCCTCAAATCATTCCTCCCTCGATGGTTCATCATTATGGTAAATTGGTGAAAAATGCTGAAGCTCTGTAATGGGGGATGGATACTCTATAGCAGTCATCGCACCCTGATCTGGATTCATAAAATCATTGGAACTTTTAGCTCTCAGGTTCTTAAGAAATTGGTAATAATAATACTTGGATTGAAAATTCCATCAACCTATATTATGAAGCATATCAGACTTGTTCAAAACATCCCACCTTTTAGTAGCTACTCCCCAAAGCCTATATGTCAAGATATTAACTCTCATCTTAGTATGTGTCTCGAGATTCCAAAAAATAAATATATTATTATTATTCCACATCTCAACAACCTATGATGTTTCATCTGCCAAAAACAAGAGAGGATGATGCTATTGGAACACACATGTCAACTGTTCCATAGCCGTGGAAGGCTATGGGGCTCCCAAAAAAGTCTGAATAAAGCATATGATACCCTCTCAGAACTAGGAATCAATGCATGTATCCAGTAAAACCACTGATGCCGCAACTAGAACTATAAGAGGATCTACTGGTATCATAAGAACATGTACTTATGGAGCATGGTCATATACACTATCAAGGTGTATGACTGGATGTTTTCATGGTACTATGTCTCTACTATACCAATAACAGGCCTCTGAAAAGATCGATATCAACAATATCACATATAAATGCATAGTATTTGTTAAATTATTCTTGTAAAAAAGTATCACCCCTCTTGATCATATAAAATCTATGACTTCGTAATAGGAAATACAATATAAAGCACCTGAGGAATAGTCTAATTCCCACTCTAAGTTGGTTTAAGGTCATGATCCCTATTTTCACAAATTCAATTTCATTTAAATTCTTATCTATTTTAAAATTATCTTTGAATTTATATAAAAAATGGGTCACCAGTACCAATAAATAAGGTATTATACAACTCATGAACTGAATTGTGGCCTCTTCTTAATAAAAACCATAACAAGTTTTAGTCACTTCAACCAATGACCCATGACTCTATGTGCCATAATTGATTGCTTATGGTTTTTTCATCAACCAATAATAAAAAACACTATTTAGGGTATGGAAATCACTTTAATTTCCAATCATGCTTTCAATTACCATAACAAATCATTTTTTAAACAATAGGTATATTACTGAAGGCACATATAATAAATATTTTGCAATCAAACAATGCTTCCTAAATGCCAGGACATATGCATGGAATATAAATTTTAATAGGAGCCTCAATTGATGAATGCGATCTAATTCCTACATATTATTAGGACAAGAATAAAAATACATAATCAAAATAAATATAAACCTCAAGTGAATAACCTAATAGTGTAATATACTCAACTATAATAGGAAAAATCTATTTAACAACAATTTTTATTCTAGGTAATTTTGATTTTTCTTGTACATGGGTTAGATACTCCTATGAAAAAGTAACTATCAAATTAGAAATCTATCATAATATTTCATATATTTTTTAAAAGTAGTAAATACAAAAAATAAATTTCTCTGATACGACTTTGAAATATCCCGACTAGGAAGCCACTTAATGATTCCTCGATCTAGTGGGTTAAATAGTCTCAAGCCCACCTCCTCATATGACCAAGGCCATCGATTAGAAGTGAGGGCCTAGGGTGTATTTATGGGAAGAATATACCCTCATGTTAGAGTTCATCACAATGAATATAATCATAAAATTCAAATATCATAAGAAAGAAAATAACTAAGCTCCATACAATAAATAAACATCTAGAAGATATTAGAAATAAATAACCAAGACAAAAGCAGGGTCCTAAAAAATATGATGAACATGTCATGTATCTATATAAAATGGTCGGTAGTACATGGAAATTGGAAACCAATATAATTAATGTTTTAGAAATAGAAAAATTCAAAAAATGAACTATCTCTAGCTAGCATCATGAGTATAGCTCAGTCCCACACTCCCCTGCTCCTATGAAAAACCAATAAAGCATCATAAAGTTGGAACTTTCCTTGATCCCTACATTCATCCGTGATGTCCATTTGGGTATCCAATTGTTTCTTAGATAATGTGTAATATTACACTTAGTAATCCACCACTAATGATATTTTTAAGAAGTCTAGTCTTTGTATAAACAATAATAAAGTGTGTAGTATATCACAGGTATAAAAAAAATAAAAGTAAAGTATCAAATATTTATGTGATTCCTGTCTAGAAAAACATGGATCTATGTAAAATATAATTAAAAAACCATAAGAAAAGGATAATTATAAATCACAAATAAATAGGTTTGATACTATCCAATTTGACAAATATACTCAAATAAATTTATCAGGTCCATCTATAGATCTTATAAAAATGTCCACAATAGACATGCCATGTAATAAAGTGTATAACATCAACATCGGCCCATGTCTTGTAACAAAAAATGAGACTATGAAGGGATACATTCAATGTATAAAAGAAAAGGGAATCCTCATAAAGTCCATTGATAATCTCAATAGAAACCCAGTAACGAATTGGGTGGATTCCATAGAGAAACTCTATAGAGCATGTCCAATGCGATTCCAGGAAAGCTGGATCCAAGGGGTGATAATGCCCTTATCATAATATGGAATCAGAATCCATGGAGTAGAAATGTCATAAAAATATACTACCATAGTCAATATGGACCCATGGGGTAGAAATTTCCATGGCATCCAATAGAATCAAGATCCAATGAGCTCATCCAAGGCATCCCTTACCATTACCAATACATCAATCAATTCCACAATCAATTCAAAATAATTCAAAGTACACATGTTCATC
The DNA here is from genome assembly GCA_963277665.1 of Viscum album. Taxonomy (NCBI): domain Eukaryota; kingdom Viridiplantae; phylum Streptophyta; class Magnoliopsida; order Santalales; family Viscaceae; genus Viscum; species Viscum album. Next base: position 695,639,780 of record OY728164.1, read on the forward strand.
CAAACCATTAAAAAATTTACATATAATCAATTTAACTATTTAAAACAAATATCATCACATAAAAAGAAGGCATAAACCTTATCCATTCATTTAATAAATTCTCATTTAATTTATTAAGGCTCAAAAAAACATGTGGTGAGTTCACACAAACTCATAAGGGTAGTATAAAATAGGGAAAATAAAAATGCACACACCATGGGTTTCCTAGGTTGAGGATAATGCCCTTAAACTATAAAAGTATAGTCAAGGTAAACATACAAAGTTACAAAAAATTATATCAAGATGATCATTTAATTATAGGATTAATTCGAGAAAGTAAAAAGTCTGACACAATGAAAACATGACATATAAAACAAAAAAAATTAGTTAAAGTTATAGACCACCTAACATATACACTTGGTAGAATAATCACCCAATATTGACCTCTGATTGAGTTTAGATCGATAATGAATGGAAGAATAGATGAAATCCCTGAAAATTGAGCATATCAGCCTGCACTAAAATAACTCCACCAATATGAAGATAAATGAGGAACAAAACATGATGAAATTATAAATTTCTGATAAAAATACAACAATATGAACCATGTTTGATTTTGAGTCCTTATGATGAATTGATTTTGAATCATATCTCAAGGTTTGAAGAGTTATCCAAAATGAAAAGGTGATATCTTCTTGAATGAATATGAAAAAAGAACCAGATTTTGATGTTTTTAAGGGAAATAAGCTATTTTCAATGAAAAACATAGGGTCTCAAGGTTTTTCTACACAGTTTTCCATATCGTGTACCAACTGTCCACCCCTAACTATATTAACATGGAACCTTCCCATTTTATGTGCACAATTTATAAATCAGGCACAAACATTCATTTTAGCCTTTATTAAAAGCCTATAGTTTTGTTTCATGGGTATGCATCCATGGATGGATGGTTTCCACAAATTGTGTGACCCGACATTTTTTTAAAAAAATATTGGGATCTGAGCCCCGAACTAGACCCAAATACCACCAAAATTTCTGTCAACTCATAGATCACTCCCAGTTGGCCAAAAGAAGGCATTAAAATAAAATTCTGAAAATCATTACCTATAAAAAAACCTATGATCTTGCAGATTTCACCTTTGATTTTATTCAGAATCATGAATTTTTAATTAAATTATCTTAGCCTCAGTAATATATTTAAAAAATTTATATATTTATTAATATTAAAATAATGATTAATCACCATCAAAATATAATTATCTCTCTTTTATCCTAGTTCTATGATTTTAATATTTCTTTGTGTTCTATGTGGATTTGAGCTTCCATTCCTTGAGTAAATTTCTCATCAACTGTGAGTTATGTAACCTATTTCTTCAACTAATGTTTTAACAAGTGATTTTATTTGATTTTTATATTTATTATGTGATTTAATATTTTTAAAAGTCATTATATGTGAAATTTTAGTTCTAATATTGAGAATAATTATTTATAAATTATTATGCATTGTGTATATTTTACAATTATGTTTTCATGCTAAAATTATGGTATTGAATTTATAAATTCATCATTCAAAGATGAATATGATTATAAATTTTTAAATATTAATGTATAATTAATGGTGGATTCAATTTTATTCTTATAAGGGGTGAAATATATATCTTTTCATTAATTGGATGTTCGTAAGAGTCATCCACTAGTATATAAATTTATGTAGTATGTATATAAATTTTAATAAGTTAATGAGATAGTATAGATGTTGTAATGAGTGATTTAATTTATTTTTTATACAATATAAATTCATTCATTAGAAAATATATGATTTTAAGGTGTAATCACACTTAATAATATAGACGAATTTCTCTTTTGATTGGATGATGTCTGTTTTGGTTTATTCATAGTGAAAAGTGATATAATATAATTGAATTTTTTGTTTTAATGGGGTAATGTGAAGATAAAAAGGGGAAATGGGGTTTTAACATTTATTTGAATGAAAATATTAATAATAGACATTATATTTTGATTCTTTTGTGAAATAATTTTTTTATAATCAATCTATTAAACTACTAAAACGTAAAAGAAATAAAGTGAAATTGCCTGTGTTTTTTCACTATTAATGGGATGATAATTTTTGTTGACTTGGGGAATAATTTGTGATATCATATAGTGAAATAAAGTAATTTTGTTAAATTTTAAGTATACTTTTATTTTTTTAATGTTCCATGAATTTAGACACTAATAGGGATCCATTAGCTTGGTTGAGAAAAGATAAAAGTTAACATGTGAGACATATGTAGGGCTAAGGCTTGTATTAATCTAGTAATTATATGAGATTCCATGTGTTTCGAATAAAATATGACTTAATATATGTGTTTGGACTCCTTATTCCACTCATGACATAAGAAGGTATACCTACATTGTACAAAGTAGGTATGAAGTTATTTTTGTGTATTAGATAACAAAATATACATTATTTGTATATAGAAAATGTTGATATTAAATAATTTAAAGATTTAAAATATTTTGATATATTATAACTTTTAAACTCCAATGGTTTTTAGGGTCGTAGTTGTTTTTACTGAGGATTTATTCTCACTCCCTACACATATAATTCACATGTGCATATAAAATATAGGAAGGATGTATCAAGTAAAGGAAATAAACCTCAGTTTCATGAGAGATTATGTATAAGGACATATTGGAGGAGAGAAAATTTTCATATATTGATTTATAGAGGGGTTTTTATAATATTTTATTTTTTAAATTTAGATTTATTGTTCATACTCTAGTACCTATGTTGTACATTAGTTTTGTTATTGGGTGTAAGAATTACAATGGAATTTATATGATATTATTATGACACATTTCGTTAATTTACATTGATTTTTATAACATATTAATAATAATATTTTTTATTTTTACTTCTCATTTTAATGGGACATTTGTGGTTAAATCAGTCTCCAGTCTATATCTTTAAACCCCCAGTGCTTGTTATCGACCCTTGGTGATTGGGGTGAGGTGTTTTGGAAGGGATTAAACTTATGCAAAAATATTGAAAAAGTGAAAACAAGACCAATAAATCACACAACCTCTCTGTCAGTATGAACTGAAATAAATAATTAAAGAATGAATAACCGTATTATCTAATGATACATCCTATCAAAATCAACCACAAAAACATTATTTCAATCACTAGGAAACAGAAAATGGAATCCTTTTTACTAGAGTATCCATGGGATGTATTAATCTCCCAATTATTGGAATATAACTCCTTCAAGAAACAATCTTCTATAACCTTATATATATGGTTATAGAAATAAATAGATAAAAAATTTTACTCGAAAAGTTTTTCTGACCAAATTGACACCCCTACATAGCTATTGAACCTATTCATATAGCCTTAAAAGGAGAACATTTTCATTCCAAACATTGTGGAAATATTTATTGAACATTTTTTAAAAATTAAATAATTAATGAAATATATATATTAATTATCATAAATATCATAATATGAATAACTCAACATTCTAGACATTTAAACTTCTCAATACATCATCGCATTATTAAATAACCATGTGTTATAACTTCAATCTAGAGAATGATGTTGAGAAACTTTTCATTTTATAACATGTAAAACTTTAGTGCACAAAACCATGAAATGATGCCCCTCACTATTTTGGAATTTATTCCATCACATACCATGATGTGGTCTAAGACACCATTCCTGGTGGTGATTCTAGTGTATATTTCAAACATTAACTCTCTATTACTAAATCCTCAAAAACATTGTTCACTATCACCTTATGTTACATTATATGTAACAACTTGTAAAACCATATCCAAAACTATTTTTGGATATATTAAAAAACACTATTTAGAAAATTTATCATATATTTTCATTTCACGTGACAACCTATGAATTAAATTCAATAAATCCATCAAAAAAATATTTTTTACATCCTCTAAAACAATTTTGGGGTACCTCACAATGTTTTATGAAAAAACATTGTATCAAAACAAAATCATATTTCATAGAACCACAATGTTTGAATGTATCTACCCAACCTTACCTGAGCCATGAACATGGTCAAATAACCCAACGGGTGCCTAGTAACACCATGGTTTCCTTACCTTCACACCACATGATATTACCCATATGTTTCAATTATGATAATAATGATTGTCCCCACATGCCAACACCTGTTCTTTTGGTGTGATTTTTCCTCAGTCAGACACACCCTGAGAAAATTCTAAGAGGTCACTTATCCTGAAACTACTCCAAGATAAGCCTCACTAAACTACGGAGTTTTAATTAACAAAAGTTCAAAAAAATAAAGGTGTCCCTTATTGGCATAGTTAGTATTTCTTAGTCTTTTTTGTCTCACTTTTTTGGGGTGTTACACTCCCCCAATTTAAATCAAAATTCCCTCACTAGGGAACTCACATCATAGACCCATGAAGGGCCTCTGCACTTCCAATAGGGTATTAAACCTAATACCATTTATCATGGTTCTAACATCTACAATATATGAACTTGGTAATGTAATCCCAGGGGTCTCCAATAATACCCCAGTTTCATTACCATCATAGAAAAATCTATTACCCACTGAGGTTACTTATCATACTAATCATTGTCCCCATAGGCCAACAAATTTTATTTTAGTGTGCTTTTTCCTCACTCGCACACACCATGAAAAACATACTAGGAGGCCACCCATCCTAACAATACTCTAGGCCAATACACACATAACTATATTTTTCTAATCAGGTAGGCTTCTAAAAAAAGGTGCATGTTGTTGACATGGTTAGCACCAATCATTCATTTAACCCCACAATCCTTTTTGTTTTTGAGAAAAATTATGAGTTATCTAATCCATAATTCTATGAAAATATAATCCTAAAAAATATAATTATATCCACTTGAGATATAAAAGGATTTGGTTTGATCTTTATCAAATACATGAATCTCCATACTTGTGTCCGCTCGATGTATCATATACGAGTACACATAATTATATAAATTATTTTTTACACGACATCAAGTGATTAGGGTATATGGAGAATGTAAATCCCATATAGCATTCTTATACATTCCCAATTATTTTATGATAGATTTTACAAATAAATGATAACATAACATGTCATTAACCCTAGTGTATGAGCAGATCACATAACCCTCAAAAAATAGATTATCACATCAAATGTAATTATTATTGGTATAGATATAATCATTCTTATTTTATATCATTAGAGGGACCATAAATCATACTCATTATATGAGAGGAAAAATTCAATATTGGTTAAGCCTCAACCAATTACATGATTGAAAACATACCCATCTGTGCCAGATTAACTTAACCTTACATTTCATATAATAAAGTAATAAAATTTTAAAGCTTATTAAGATATGTATCCTTCCCAAATTGGGTATATGGATTTAATATGGAACATATATTCTTAAGATACCAAAGTCATAGAGTGTGGAACTCTATGTAGTAAAGTTGGATGGTCATCCTATACATGATACTCCTTTTATTTCCTATGAGAATATTATATATATCCATAAAATATAATACCCCTGATATCTTTAATATTTCATAAAAATATATAATATTTCATGATGGAAATTTATTACGGATAACTAAACGTTTTACATGGAGAGATAAATTACCATCACAATTCACATAATATGAAACAATATATAATAATTAAAATTTGAAGACTTCCTTCTATATAAAATGACACATTTTATATTGATAAACCCTTTTAATAACACTAAAAAAAGCATACATAAAAAATTCTCTACTCATATCCCATATGATTAACCACTAGAATGGTTTTATTTTTACTTCAATTTATGGATTTGTAAAAATCATTACATTGTTATGTAATTATTTATATATATATATATATTTTTGATCATATTATAATACCTCACTCTAAACTTATTTTATTTAGTAACATATATGAAGAATGTTTTTTTGAATAATGGTAACAATTATGAACAATAATATCAATTTTAACATATTTAAACATAATATTCAGACTTTTTTACATCAAGAAATCAGATATTATGTTGTTTATAACCACTATTATCTATTTATATCTATTTCTATGTCTATCATGATCACCATAATCATCTTTAAACCATTCAATTAAAATTATTTATTGATATAATTTTGGTAATAAAATGAATCTATTTACATTAATATTTTTACCAATACATTTTGAACTCTTTTAGTATATAAACTTACTTTCAATTCTTATTTTACTAGTTAAATATTTCATTTTTCACCCTTTGAACATCTATAGTTTGAAATATGTTACCACTAGTATCTTAGAATCTATATTTTTTTCAAAACATCATGATAAGATAGAAAAACTAGTTTATGATTTGGAAAATAACAATTGGTTTCATTATTTTGAATATTTAATTAATAAACTGTTGTATCCATATTATATATATATTATTCTATATATATAGATTAATTTTTTTAAAAAAAAATTTATTCCTTTACATACTAAATTCGTTGGTGGTGGGAACACTTTCCCCTATATGTTATTAAACATCTTGGATCAAATATTATATCCAAGATAAATTTGTTCATCTACTTTTAAAATATGTTATAGAATCTTATGAATCCTAAACCATTTGTCCTAAAATCATCATTTATTATTGTTCAAAACAACTATTTATTAACAAACTATTTATATTATCATATAAGATAAATATGATAAAAAACATCCTTTTTTTACATCATCTATGATTGATATATAAATTTTCACCTAACTCATGGATTTTACAGCCCTTTTCTCAATTACATGAATGAAAATAAAAAGATTCCTCAAATATACCTTGATTTTGAACACTTTGACATTTACAATAGTTTTGAAGTTTATAATAGGGTTAATATACCTTTCAAAATCAAAGAATAGATTTCAGTAATTTTAATACATATCCTATATTATAAAAAAAGTTTCCCAACACCATTTTGGTATTCTGGATATTTCTATGCAATGGAAATACTACCCATTTTTTTTCCAAATCCTTTAGTAGGTTCCAATTATAAAAGAAAATAATTTTACCATTCATTATCCTCCTTCTAGATTAAATTTTTTACCCATTTACTCTATCAATGTTTCAATAGTTCCTGGATATCCCACGTACAGCTATGTTATCCTCAAAAATTTGAAGATACTGGGTAATACTTTCTGGAACTTATTTATAAATTCAAAAACATTACAATAATAATTTTTGAATGAATTCCACAGCCTGATCAAGCCTTAAAGGATACTTCCAGTCTCTCATGGTCACAATCTTACTCGACCATAATGTGTATATGAGAAGATAATGATGTTAATTTATTCACATCATATCCAATTCATCTGAAACCTCAATATAAGGATTATATATTGATAGTAATAATCTTGTATTTCAAAATTTCAAAATTTAATAGTTAGATTCTCAGAATGGGTTTATTTAAAAACATATAATTTTCATTCTATCTTAAGGAAAATTCATATGTTTCTATACCAGTCTAGAAAAAATCATATATCCAGATTATTATTTTATAATATTAATCTCAAAGGTATTTTAAATTAAGATTAATAAATTTTATGTATACTATAGAAATTTATCAGGGGAGTGTTTTGTTTTACACTCATTTAATAAGGTATTTTAAAAAATGCAGTCGTACGAAATTAATGAATCCTTTTAAATTAAATAAAATATATTAATGCAAAAATATCTATATTTTACAAAGATTTTGGTTATTTTTTAGAATGTCTCCGATCACTTCTATATTTTGGTAGGTCATCATGCCAATAATATTAGATTTGACTCTTGGATATTCAAGTTGGAAACTCATTTCCAAATTATTCTTACGGATAAACTCAAATCTATTAATTTGGTATTATAATATTTAAAGAATATCATCAAAGTGTGACATAAATAATAAACCAAATATGAACACCTATTCATATTATGGTCACTCATAAATTTATTTCCTTATAGAAAATAATTCATAGGAACCTAGTTTTTTCTTGACCTATCCGAATGGATAATCAAGGTCTTGTAAAGTATTACATTATATGGAATATAAAATATAGTTTTTTAAATGGGGTTCAAAAATATCACACTCTTATCACATATATTCCACTTATATTTATTCATTTTTCTAATGATTTTTTGAGTATATATTCTCTCAACTAAACTTATATTATCAAACTCTTTTGATATAAAACTCTTTACACATCTCATAGTTTTCCTTTTTAACACAAATTAGAATTTAAATATATTTATAAATATACAAATGCAATACATTCATTAGTTATATAAAAAAATTAATTTAAGATATTATAATCATATAATTATAATATTCATAGAGTAATAGGTAACCAACTAGAACTTTTCTAGGAAAATTGCAAGTTCCTAGGATAACAATAAATTCAATCCAATTCCCCTCCCACCTTGTTTCTTTAATAAATTGAAACATTAATTCAATAGTAATTATAACATTTAATATGAATAAGTTACAATAAACTTTCTCATTAAAGCTAATAAGCTTGTGTTAGAAAATGTCAATTTAGATGAAAAATAATTCAATTATCATATGTAGAATTAAACTCCTTAAATTCATGAAGCATAATTTAAAGAAGTAGTTTATACACATTTAAAATAATGCACACATAAATTTATAGTATAAAAATTTAAATTTCTGAATAAATTAGATAATTAACTAAATAAATGAATATTATATAAATTTATACATGATATGATCATTTAGAAACAATTCATAAATAATGAAAATTAGAAACACTTTATAATTTAATCATGTACTTTTGGAAAATACATAAATAAATTAATATGACCATTTCATAATTATTTTAATAATAATTTCTTCATATTATTAATTTACCTGAGATTTTATATGAAATCATTCATATTTCAAAATATGTGATATTAATGAAAAAATTTATATTCATATAATCATTCTTAATTTCATGTAAACACAATACAAAAAATAAATATCAAACATCTAATATCATTTAACACATTTACAAATATATATAAAATTTTATTTTATATTGTTTAGAAAATTTTTTCAATGTACATATATTTAACATAAATATTTTGTAATATAATTTATTCCCAATTAATAAATCAATATAAAATATATTATATTGTTACTTATTTTATAATTTATAGAAACTTTATAAAGAATTAAATCATTAAAATTCCACTCTAAACCTAGATCATATCCATGGAAATATTTTTTGGTTTGGTTTAAATACCACCTTATATTTATCATAAGATTAGAATGATGGTAATAATTTTAGAGAAGATATAAATTTCTTCAAAAATGTTTTCAACATACCTATTTTAGTTCTAAACATAGTGTGGTATTACTCTAGATGAAAACTCTCTCTAGAGGATACAAATATCCATTTCCCTGAGGTGAAGCAGTTTTGGTTTATTAGTCATACCCTATAACACAACCATTTTGGAATCCATTTTTGACTATAATATGGTGTGGTTTAATCAACTATACATTAGTGAACTTATGGAATCATATTCCATAGAAAAATGACTTTACCCCCAAAGAAAATACTTTTTATAAAAAAAACTTTAACATCCTCCTCATTTTGGTCTATCCTTATGATGTGAATCACCGCAACATAGTGATAAATTTACCATATTGTTGTGATGTTAAAGAACATTTCAATATTTTACTTCAATGAATATTTTTCCTAGAACACACACTACTTTTCTGAATTTTATAAAATCTTGTCTATTTTTCATAATATTTTTCCATGGTTCCACAAAATTTGAGAACTATACAAATTTTAAAATTAATACATTATATTATTTAGAATTGTAATTTTCAAAAGTTCTTAATTAATTCATATAATAAATTAAAAATATATGGAATTAGATTTCATAAAACATGAAGGTTTTTAGGGGATAATAGTTTACTAATTATAGTGGAAAACATCAACCAAAACCTAAAAGTGACAAGATATCTCAACTTTTTGGACTAAAAGTAATAAATGATTATTAATATAACATGTTATATAATGATTTGATTTATATAAGTTCCACTAAATGATATTTATATTTATTAATATGAATTTTACGATGGTATCCTTCATCCTAGGGAATCCACAATATGTGAAGATATCATAATGCTTGGAGAGGACCTACTTGAATCCATTGCCTATTATAACCTTTGGTATAATGTCTTGCAGAAATAAATAGTTAAATAGAATTTTATTTATATGAGTTTATATGACCAAATAAACAACCATTATATAGAATTAAACCTATTTATATAGCCTTCCATGAAGACCCTTTGGATTCCAAATTTATAACTATATTGATGGAATGATTCCCAGACATTCAAACATTATAAATCATTGTAACATATAAGTAAATTTATTTAATTATTGTTTAAAATTAAATGATAATTATAGATATTAAATATCCTTAACAAATCATTACATAATAAAATTATGGAGTATGATATCTTGGAGTATAAGTAGAAGGATCGACCATGTGTTATCATATAATACAAAAGAATACCATGACTACACCGTGGCATAATAACCATAAATATGTCATTATTTATAGTAGTATATACCATGGAATACTCTAATACACTAAATCATGGTACTTTTGGTGCTCATTTTCTTCATGGGAAGTGCACTTCAGACCATGTTACATTTATCCACAGTAGAATGGTCAAAGAAGAGTATAATTTCACAAAATTGTATTTTATAAGTTTCTTTTACGAGGAATTTATATATGGTAATTTGTGTAAAAACCCATGATTTTATGTATAGGTGACTATTAAGAGGGATTATATTTCCACTAATATAGTGTATGGGTGATTTTTTTTATTCAAGTCGAAGGGTGAAAATTGTGGGCTTCTTTTATGTTAATTGTGTATGTTTTCTAGGTGAAAGATGACGTCATAAATTTATGGAGATAAATTCATGGTGATTTTTAGTGAAGGAATAAAATTGCCATATAACATAGGGGGGTTATTTTATGAGTGAGTGTGTTTCTCCAGAATTGTAATGAATCACATCATGAACTCTCTATTTAAGATTATATATTGAATCTCGAGGATGGGTCAGTCCATAATGTGGAAAGTTGTGTTGTGATTCCCTCGATCACACCAAAATTGGCTTCTATAAACATTTATTACAATTTTGGATTTGGGGATTTTATCACGATTCTCATGTTCATGTTAAAGTGTGACCCTATATAGTTTTCAAGATATCTTGAGAATGGGTGTTGTATAGTGATGTTGATGGTCATGTCTTAATGAGTCCTTATTTGTTTTTTAATGTTTAAAATTTAGTACCTCTTGGGATTTTTATTTGTGTTAGATAAATATAATTGGGATCTACCCATTAGACCCCCTCTTCCATTATAGTTTCTTTATTTAAAATTAGTACATTAGGATCATTTCCTTACACTGATTCAAGGATAAGTCCCCTCTCTCTTCTTCCGCCTTACCTTCACCTATCTACTAATTTTGGTGGTTTTGGTTAGGGTTTTAACATGATATTACATTAGATCATTGTGTAATGACATTTAAATTAATGGGGACATCATGTGTAATGTATATGGGTGGCTCAAGAATAATTAATTATCATCGTTAAACTCCATTTTTTTGAATTATGTAATTAATTGGGTTATTTTGGGTTTTTTATGAAATACAGTTGAATTTATTACTAATGTGGCACTGTTAATTGGGACTTCTACATGTATTAGGTTCAAGGGTGATTCATTAGTGGACATCTCCCCTTGTTTCATGGTTTCAACAATATTACAATTCTTGATAAGTTTAATGCCTGTTTTGAAAAAATAAGGATTTGATTTTAAATGATTTAATGAGTGATGTATAGATGTTTATGATTAATATTGGTTCTCATAGGATATTTTATAGTCATTATAAGAATTTGATAATTGAATGGATCATTTTTTGTGATATTTGTCCTTTATATTACTAAGCCTCTCGATTTTTCAAATTATTTCATATTTGTTTAATCATTATTACCCATGCAGATATATTGTATGTCGTTATGTGATATTACCTAATAAATTGGGATGAGATAAAAAACCTAATATTCATAAATAATCACACATATTTATAAAAGAATAATTGGTGGAACCATTTTAATAAAAAACTAATATCCCTCTTTAAGGATTATGTGGTGTCTTGAGTGTTTTTGACTGAGTTATTCAAAGGAAATGTTTTTTAAATTTAAAATTATGGTTTAAAAGAAATTATTTTTATATATTATTTCAAAACCAAGTGTTTTCTTAAATGGTTTTTTTTCACTAGAATTTAATTAAGATCATAGTTTGAGAAAATTCGACATGAGGATCCTTTTTTGAGGAATATTTGAAATTGATTTAGTTTTGCAATTTAAAGGAAAAAGGTGTGGTTGAATTGGGTTTCTATGTAAAGTATGAAAGCCTTATTTTTATATTTTTTGGTCTATTTGACCTTGAGAATGTTATTCCATATTTTCTAAATATCATATTCTTGATTATTTTTTTATTGTTTATGGTTTTTTGACATGTTATCTATGATTTCATGATTATGAATGATATATCACAAAGGATAATTCATCCCTTGTGTGATGAGTTGGTTAAACATGGATGATATTCTATTTTGGTTTCATTTTATCACATCTCTATAGTAACCTTAGGATACCCTTGAATTGGGTATATATATTTGTGATAGATTAAGTGATGGGTGAGTTGGTCACCATTAAACTTCAAAAATTATTAATATTCTTGATGAATATTATAGCCTCATTATTAATTTGAAGGATATATTTTATTTTAATCATAGTTCTTGTAGTGAGAATTTGTCATTGTGTTCATTTATTTATAGCTCAGCCTAAGTCATTGTATCATGGTCTTTGTGATATGATGATCTTGGGTATGAATCTAGGGATAATATAGGGGATGTGAGATACCTCTTTGTGTGGTTGGGATGATTATGGTGGGTTTCTATCTTTGATGATGATAGATTATGTTATTTTTAAGATAAAGTTATTTGGCACGAAGTATTAGTGGTAGTGTGGCTTGTGTGATAGACCCCTAAGTGGAGTACTGATACCTATGGGAGGTAATATATAGGACGGCCTTCATGATCGATTTTATTCATGATAATCCTATATACAATTTTTTATGGTCATGTTGATGTTTGAATTTAGCAATTGAGATATGAATCTATATAGATAAGATATTCCCCATGGGTGTTTCGATAAGGATTAAATTTTGATAAGGCACTAAGAAATATGGTGGCCGACCCTTGAATTTTTTTGGAAGACTATATAAGATATAGCTGGCCCTAATCTTTCCAAGGCCCCATATGAGGTAAGATTATATCCATGATACAAACACACAAAATCACACACACTTGTTTTAATTTTTGTTTTGAGGTAACATTAGAGTGATTATGGTCAAATTGGATAATTGTACCTCTATATAGTGGGATCCATCCCTTATTATCAATATTTATACATATGATTAATCCAATAATTCTCCATGTGTACTCTATATATTATCTCTAGAGAAGAAAAACAATATGATATAGGAAAAAATAAAGCTATGGGTAATGATATTTTATTTGGTTGGATCCCCTTCATTAGTGAGCCGATTTATTTTATCTTGGGGTTTATTATTTTTTATTATTTTATGTATGAGACCAATTTGATTTCTCCTATTGGTTTTCATGTTGTTTGATGATTGAAGTTAATGGTTGGGATCTATTTGATTTCCCAATTTTTTATTTCTTGATACCAGCCTTATTAATTATGATTTTTTCACTTATGCTAAGTAAGATAAATAATGGGTTAGGTTAGACTCTATTGAATATGATTTAATTATTATATTCATCCTTTTAGATGATGATATTTGAAAACATGAGAGTGTAAATGTGGTATAACTCATTATGTCATGTTCATATACAAATCCTTGATTTTAGATAAGTGGTCCATGTTTGAATGGTTGGGTATTTTTTGTATACTTCTTCAGGGTGTATGTGTCTTTTATAAACATGGAACATGTAATATTTTTTTGTGCATCATGGGTTATGTTTTTCAGTGGGTGAGTTTCACCAATAATAACTTGCACTATATTATTATTTTCATGTAAATCATTTTTATCACATACACTATGTTTATCAATTTGATTATATGAATCCTAATGGGTTGTTGGAATAACATCCCCCTCTCAATACTGAAATCAGTTTTGATGTATGTGGGTTGATATTCATTTTTTCCTTTTGGTATAGGTATGATCTGTGAGTAGGATGCATGGATCAATATGAGAATAACATTAGGTATTGAGGATTTAGAGAGAGTTGATCATGTGAGTTGGGATAATGGATATTTTACATTAAATTTATTATTACTATTATATATATATATATATTAGTTTGTGTGAAAATTATTTTCTTTTATTCATTTTATTTCATATTATAGAATGTTGTTTATTTTTTACCAGTCTCACTCTATTATATTGTGACCATTCATGTAAATTATCTTGATGATTTTATATTTTTGACCATGGGATACCATCATGATTCCAATATTTATTATTATTGTTTTTGGGGTTTTTCACCACAAAATGGGTTATGTTGAATTTTTAGTGGAGTTGGGAAGGACCCTTTTAGTTTTTTTATTGAGGTCAGAGTATCCACATGACTTATTCTAGGTCTCACTATCTGTCAAAAAATTATTGAATATTGGGAGGCACAAATGAGGCTACATAGTGAACCTCGAGCGATCATCATTAAGGTAGTCTAGGATATGGTGTTAGAAAATTATATCAAAGCATTTTTTATGGAGATAATGTCAGTTATAGATGGAAATGGGATGCAATATCTTGATTACTATACTAGATAATTCATGACATGAATGACTTTGTTCAAGCCCCATGTTACCAATGGATGTACAGTGTTCAAGTCTAGAAAATGAAGGTATAAGTGAGATGTTGGATCAAGAAACGAAATGTGGGATGGATGATCCTTTCCATGAGTTATTAGGATTATCTAGGTTCTAATAAGTTGTATTTGATTCATGATAATAGCACGTTCATTGCATGATAAATCCACCTATGGGTGGTGTTGGTTGAAAACATTCCATATTAAAATCCATTATTAATTAAATAAAATTATAATCCATTTTACGGTTTCCAAAATATATTATAAAGAGTGAATATATTAATATATATCCAATGTGATTGTTGAATGTTTTTTTATTATGTATTTTTACTACCATTGGATAATGGTTTTTAAGGGTTTCAAATTTTACTGATAATAATGTTTTGAAAAAAAAAACTCATGTGGTGGAACAGGCTTTAGTAAAAAAATTGTGATTTTTAAAATTTGATAAATCTGAGGGAAATTGTTTTTAAAATGAATTTCAAAATGGGTTTTTAAAATTGAATTAGTTTTAAAGAAAAAATAGTAGTTATGTGTAGGATTTTAGTTTTGATTTTAGTGAAAATCCTTATATTCTAGATGTATTTTGAGAATATTTTGATGAGTTTGGTGTGTGTAAAATGACATTAGTTGGTATTTAAAAATAAGAAAACAAATTCTATGTAAAATGAATATAATTTATGTTTCATTCGGACTATGAGTAAACCAGTGTTTGTTTTGGAAGTTTTTTATTGTATATCATGGTTTTCAGAGGGAGTTTTGTGTCATAGAATCTATTTGATGATGTTTAGTATGTGGATGAAGTATGCAAATGTGAGATTGATGATTCTAATGGGGGAGAAAACCATTAATCAAAATTTTTTGTTTTTAATTGTTTTTTCTGATTGTGAATTACTAAATTATATTTGTGGATATTTTATTTCAATTTCAGTGTTTTGGGAATGATGGGGTTTTTTGCATCAATATAGTTTTTAGTTATGATTAAAAGCAAGGTGTGTGGGTGAGTTGAAATATATTTATACAGGATCAATGGATATATTAAATAAAAATGACTCTGTTAGAATTATTTTAATCATGAAAATATTTTATCACATATTAGTTATTGGATAATGTTTCTTTTGATGAATATGTGGGATTAGATATGGTAGTCATGTATTAGATTTTTGATTGGTTTTTGGCTGTAGAATGTGGTGAGTAAGTAATAGATTGATGATTTTAATAGGTTGATTTTTTTAGTCAAAGAATCACCATGTATTCTTGATGATGAGAAGTGTTATGGCAGAGATTTTGAAATGAATCATAAATGTAAGTGTCTATTTTCTAGAGGAGGGATCAGATATCATCCAATTTGGTTGGTGAGGGAATTTGGATTTTTTGATTCAAATGAAAGGGAGATATTTTTTTTCTTGCAAAAGGACTAAAGAACAATATGAAGTGATTTTGGGTTTAGGAATAGAACAATACTATAATAGAGGGAGGTTCTCCCATGTAGGAGAGGTATGTGATGTGATGGTAAATGATCACACTATATTCTCTCTATATAAAATTAAGTTTTTGATCTCAAGGACATGTCATTCTATAATATTGTTTGTTATTACATGAAACCATCAATCATACTCTGACATGTGTACATGAAAATTTAGTGTTTCTTGGGATTAGGGTGTCAAACATTTATGCTCATGGTCAAAAAATAACCATAACTTATATAGTTTTCAAGATTCCATAGGAAGGGGTGTTGCACCATGACTCAAGGGGAACCAATTCAATAATCTCATTTTCTATTTTTTTTAAAATGATTTAAATTGATAACCATTCATTTTTTATTATTATAGATGAAAAATGATATGGTAGGATACCCCCTTGGTCCCCCACTTCCCACATATTTTATTCCTTTAACCAAGTACATTAAGATAATTTTATCACATCGATTCACGATTAGATCCTATTATTATTCATCCTCCCTACTTATCTTATATATCTATTTTCTGTTTTAGTTGGAGTTTATCTTTGAAAATTTATTTAATCATTGTGTAATTAATTTAATGCCTATTAGATTTCATTTTTTGAAAATACAAAATTCTCAAGAATGAGAGGTTATCACCATTGTGTACTTTTTGGATGTAATTATGCCACTAATTTGGTTGTGTAGGAAATTAAGAGAAAATGAGTGGAATTTAACATTTATTTGGCACTATTAATTCATACATTTTTGTGTTTTTGGTCTAGGGATTCATTGATATTTAATCACTCCCTCTAAATCATGGTTCAAACATTATTATAAGACTCAATGAGTTATACCCCTATTATTTTGAATTATGGATTTGGACTTGATTGATTTGATGATTAATGATTGTATGTATAGATATTTAAAATTAAGATAAGAGGTAGAGGGATAATAAATAGTCAATAAAATCTTCAAATAAATTAATCGATCATCATTTTAGGTATGTATACTTTATATTACTAGGTATCTTGATTATTTGGATTATTTTATGTATTTGTGATCAATATTACTTATGTTGGCCTATTGTATGATGTCACATGATCTCACTAAATAAATTAGGATGGGATAATGTTATCTAAATATTTATAAAATATCATATAGATTATTAAATGATTTTTGGGGGTTCCTTGGTCTAATTATCATCGATGACCCTTTTTCTAGATTGTTTGGTTAAATGAGTATTTATGACAATGTTTTTGTGTAGAATTTATTCTTTTAAAATTGAATTGAAAAATGATTTTTTAATGTGACTTAAAAAAAGATTTTTAATGGGGATATGGTACCAATTTTTTTCAAAGGGCCTAGTGTAACACCTCAAGATTTTATAATATATTTAATTTTAAATATATTTATTTTTCTTGATATCTTTCGATACAAAAAAAATTGTGTATAAATGAATTGTAATTTAGTATATCATTATAACATAGATATTAATTTTAATATATGAATAGGTATAACAAAATTTTTAAATTATGTATAAATGTTTTAGATAAATAAAATATATTGATAATTATGTAATCAGTTTTTAGTAATGTCCTTATATTCATAAAAAATAAATCATTCCAAAAAAATGTGATTTATTGATATTTGGGGAAAAATAATATAAATATTGTTTAAAAAAATTTTGAAAATTTATTTTAAATATTTATAATCATTTTTGAAATTATTATTTTAAAATTATCATAGAAGAAAATATTTATATTTTTATGAAAATATTGAATTTTTAATGAATTTTGAAAAATAATAATTTTTTCTAAAAAATGCTATTTTGTTTAATGCATTTACAAAGATTCATTTTTTACAAAATTAAATAAAAGTAAAATTAGTTCTTTTATATTATTAGTATTTCAATTATGTTCATTTTAATCAATTTGATGATGAATTTTGGTATAAATTCTTTTTATACTTAAGAAAAAAATGTTTATGGAAAAATGATTTTCATCACATTTTGTGGGTTTAATTTTAAATTAAAATATACCAATTATGTGAATTCAATTTAATAAAATTTTTTAGGTATTATTAATTATCATTATTAATATTATATAATATTTTTCACTTAATTTTTTTTATGTAAATGAATACAAAAAACAATGAAAATTAATTACCGTTGTTATGGTTAAAACATGTTTTATAGGGATAAACTAAGAGATAAGGGTGAGTTTAACAATTAAAAATATTTAATTCATATAATATTCCAATAATTGTACATAATAAAATCCAAAAATTTAATACATATCCCTTTGGAAGCATTTTTATTCAGTATGAACATATTATATTTTAATCAGTTAAAAAATTCCAAGATAACCCCCCCCCCCACTTAAAGTGAATCCATCCTTTCTCTTATTTACACTACATTAATACATATAGATAGATCTAATCCTAAAATATTTCTTTAAAAAATCAGAAATCCTCTAATTATAAGTTATGTTCATCCAGAAAATCTATTCTAATGGTCTTTACGAAGGGATTTGAAGGAGGCCTACTGTAGAAGATTTAATAATCATACACTAAATATTTCAATTTATTTCTTCATCTAACTATTAAAATATTTTATATTCATAATAAAATATCTACATAATTATAAAAAATATTATAAAATGTTATTATTATTATGTAACAAACTTTTTCACCCTCTTTTCAGTCAAATGGGAAGTAAATGTATCACTCGTGCGGTTGTGTGGCCTACCGCCTCCACGTAGTGATACAATTTATATTACATCACTATATTTATTGGTTGGTTATTATAATGGGTTTAGTTATTATATACCATATTTGATTCATAATTATTATTTTTTAATTATAATATCATATCTTCCTTCTTACCTTTTAATACTTTGGAAAATGACAGTGTCTCTCCTGCATACATGTGGACTACAACATCCATGAAATGATGTGATTTATTTTTCATTGATATTTTACATAGATTTTAATTAGTATAATATTTATTTATATGTATTATATTTATGATAAAATTATGGTTATTTAATTATATAATAAAATATATCTTTCTTTTCTTCTTTTTTTCAGATAAAAAAACAATGTCCATGCATACATATGGCATACTATCTCCATGAATGTTGAAAATAATTTTTCTATATATACCTTTAATGTATTATTATAGAAATATATATTATTTATATATATAGTATTTAAATCATTAATAATTTTTTTATAATGGAACCATGATCAAGGTACAAGGACCAAAACATTCAAATAGAAACATCCATGAAAAACAAAAAAAAAATAACACCTAGAAACAATTATTTTAAAATGTAATTCTTGATAAATGTTTGTTAAAATTCAATAAATGGAACATATATGATAATATAAATATGAAAATTATTTTTGTGTCTAATTTTAACAAAATTAATTTTATAATACGTGAGATTATATCACTTTCAATGAAAGTTGGTCTTCAGGTATTATTTTTATACTACAATCTCATTGTTTACCATGATTGCTTGTGAATAAGTTTTCCATGATGAAATTTCATGATCTATCTCCCAATGAACTAAAAAAAATTATTCAATACTTCATATTCATAAAATTTTCAAGTAATAAGTCTATTTTCCTCTTTTTTAGTTTAAATTATTGAGAATTTTTTTGAATAAAAGTAGAAATTAATTTCTCTTTGTTTAGGAATATTGTTCTTTAAATGTCCATTTTTTCATTAAAACATTTTCAACATTGTTTATAATATTCTCTAATTATTTATTAAATTAATTTATACACATATTTTACTTATTAAAGTATGGTTTAAATGTAATATTATTATTTTTTAGATAACAAGGTACTTTTGACTTTTTACTAAAAACTGTGAAAGGAATCTTCATTTCAACACACATGGCATAAACGAAATCTCCTTCCATCATGAACACTCTATGAATTAATGATTTATTTTCTTTATGACCTAGAATCTCCAAAGTCTATTATTCATTGTAAATATCGTGAACCGTTATTAAAACATCTGATTTCAATACTTGTGAAGGATCATGTATGTTATTCTTTGTGCGAGACACACGGAACACATCATAGACATGAGACATATACAGTTTGAGCACTAAGTGATTTCCAACCATCCTTATTAAATCTATAATATTGAAAGCGTTAATATACCTATGGATCAAATTTTATTTCAACCCAAATATCATAATATTATTTGATGGATAAATTCATAGAAAAACATTTTCATCAATATCAATCTCCTGACCACGCTAAAAATTTTCAGCATAACTTTTCTATTGACTTTGAGATGCCTTGATGTGTTGCTAAATGGATTAAAATTTATATGTCATTTTCCATTCTCTCTCAGGAACCAATAGTTTTATTTCTCTAACATAATACTAGAATGTTGGTGTTCTACACTTCTTTCAATACATGGCTTTATAAGGATCCATCAGAATTATTTAGTGAAATCAATTATTGTAAGAAAAATCAAGTTGAAGAAGGTGCTAATCCAAAAAACCTTTGAAATCCATTAAAAAATATCTCAACATAAATTATAGTTTTTAATTGTTCTATAAAACTGACCATTTGTCTGAGGATAATATGGATTGATGATAATCAAGTTTTTATCCATATCCCACTAAATAATTTTTGAAAACATCAAGGTAATCCTTACACCCTGAGATGATACTATAGAATATGGTACTCCATGAAACCTTATCATTTAATTAATTTTATTATCTAGGGATAGTTATTCTATAATAGAGATGATGTGTGATGAATTCATAAGGTGGTCGAATGAAAAACTTATATCATTATTTCCTTATGATTTTTTGGGTAGTCTAATGAAGAAATCCGTAGTGATATATCCCCATTTCCATTTTGGTATATATAATTATTGTAATATCGCCTTAGAATTTTTTCTCTCATTCTTAACTTGTTTGAATAAGAAGAACCAAGTTACAAAGTCTCTAATATCTCTCTTCATGTATACCCAAAAAAATTACTATTTCAAATCTCTCAATATCTTTTTACATTCAAAATAAATTGGGAAAGAATAATTATGAGCATCCTCTAATAAAAATTTCATCAAATTTGGTATGGATAGAGCACATAAAATACTCTTGTGCCTCATAATTTCATCATAATCAATGTTAAAATAAGTAAAAAATTTCACCTTCTTCTATATCTCAATATATTCCTTATGCACCAATTTAATCATCACTAGTATAGATAACTAGATACTCATTTGAGAAAGATAGAAATTCCCACATTCCATAAAGATTTATTGATCCATCCTTTATGAATCCATAAATATTTGACCTTTTTTTGTCTTGATGATCTATAAAATTTCATAATCATTTCAGATCAAAGCATCATCTACATTTTTTACTTTATTGGGGTGGTAAATTATTGACTAGTCATAATAATTAACCATCTCCAACCATATTCTCTAGTGGATATTCAAATCCTTCTATGTAAATATATAATTTAAACACTTATGAATAGTATATATATAACACCTTTAACCATAAATATAATTCCTCCATATCATCAATTGATTTTTTTTAATTAACATCAAATAATCATTTTCATGTTTTTTCAAATAAAATTTCAATTTTCATGGGGCATATTCTATAATCATGTCTTTCTCTATGAGAGAACATCCCAATCCCTTCTTCGATTTGTCACTATAGATTTCAAACCCTTATTCATTTATAAGGTAACATAAGAATAGGAGTGCAGGATAAACTTCACTTCAGTTCCTTAAATATTTCTTCACATTAATAAAGCTAGTGTATTTTGGCTATCTTTGGAGTTAGCATATTGAGTGGATTGGATAACCTTGAAAAATTATTCACAAATTATAGAAAATATCAATCGAGACAAATAAAATTTCAGATCTCCATCATAGTGGTTAGTCAATGCCAACATTTAATGACTCCAATCTCTTATAAATCCACAAATATACCCATTCTAGATAATATATAAGCCAATAATGTAACTTTTGCAGACAAAATTCACTTTTTGGAAATTTTTCATACAATTACTCCTTCCTAAGGGTCTTCAGTACAATTCTAGAAAGATCTTATAGCTCTTCCTTTTTCATTGAATTTATTAGAATATATTGTATAAAGTCTAACACAAACTGATCAACTAAATATATTTAGACAATATTAATTAAATCTAGAATATATCATGGGAATTAATACTAGTGAATGGAATTATGATATTCTCATAGTGTCCATACTTTGTATGAAATGCTATGTTGGGTATATCCTCTTTCCTGACCTTCAATTGACGATATCCGGAATGATGTTCATTATTGGACCATGTAGTTAATCAAACAAGACATCAATATGGGATATAGGATACTAGTTATTTATGGTGATATTGTTCATATCCTGATAATCAATGAAGATTTTCACCGATGCATCATTATTATTAACAAAAAGAACAGGTGACCTCCAAGATTACACACATAACTGAATGAATCCCTTGTTAATAATCACTTAGTGTTTCTTCTTAAATTCACTCAACTCAATTGGATTCCTTCTATAGAGATTTTTTATAATTGGTGTGGTACTAGGTATGAGTTTAATTGAGAACTTAACATCATTTTTTGGTGAAAGACTAGAAAAGTCATCTAGAAATATCACAAAAAACTTATAAAAAATATGTATATCATTGAAGGTTTATTAAATACAAAAACATCTATGCTAAAAACCCCGTATTAGTAAGAATCCAAACCCATAAAATGGATGTTATTTCCATTATAAGTTCATATTTATCATTACATTGATATAAAGTAATAGGTTGGTTAGAAATATCAAATGTAACTTCCCTTACATGGAAATTTATGTGGTATTTTTATTGATAAATCCAATAGATTCCTAATATAGCATAAAATTTAACTAGTGGAAGAATATTGATCTTTTTATGAAGCACATTCTCACAAAATTCAACTAGAGTTGAATCATAGGTTTGAGATTCCATCATTATACCATTAGGGGTTTTCATTGATAATTCAACAATTAATCATCGGGGATAGGAATTAACATTCTTAGATACTTTTCATGGCATTAGGTAATTTATATAACTAAGATAAAATAATACACATCAATATTTATGAATACATAACTCCACCCTAACTTCATTTTTCTATATTCAATACCATAGTAGAACAGAAATCATTTTTATAACCATCGCGTATCATTTATCAGAGTGATTAATCATGAAAAATACTCCATAGGATGTCTTAATTTTGACAATCCATCCCTCAAAAAGCCCTTGGGAAAAGAGATATTATTCGCGCAATGCTCACACATGAGAGTTACCAATGATTGAATTACTTCATTTTATTTATTAACTATAGAAAATCATACTTTTCATACATAGATATTATATCTTAATAGATAAATATTCATTATAGAACATAAAAACTCATGTCAAAATCATTTAGGTCTAGTGAATTTATAAACTTGGATATATAAAATACAGGTTTATCAGTTAGCTATATCATCTATCTATTTGTTCTTAATAATTATCACCCTTCTTATACACAACATGCATAATAACATTCTTCATAACCTGATCAAATGGAACTGTAAAAAAGGGAGATCTTAGATGCTTAGTAATGGTAAACTAGGGAAATATCAACATAACAAGAGCATAAGGGTATGAAAACATGAGAATAACATTTTAAAACCATACCCCACATATAATATATTATAAACATTAGTTACGGAACAAATCATGGTAGTTCAAAAGACATGAATCATAATATTATCAAAGAACATGAACCATGAGTCCATATCATTGGCATAAAACATATATTTGTGGAATACACATAAGAATATAAAAAAATTAGTTACATTTAAAAGATCATTTACAAAACTATAATATTGAAACAGGTTAACTCTAAAAAATAGCATAGTAGTCAAGTTTCACCCCCAATACTATTATATTGGAAAACTTCCTTTACTGAACTTGGTTAACTCCTCATTTATTCGTGTTTATCTAATGAGATACTAATATTTATCCAATACATTTGAGGGAGATATAGGTTCCACCAATCATATTACTTTTAATCCATTTTGTAAAAATTAAAACATGTATAAGTTCATTTGAACAATTATTGGATATTATTAAAAACTTTTATTTTTTATAGAAAACATAAAAATACAAGAAAAATAATTTTCGACCAAAAAGAGAAATAATGTTGATTTCCATAAAAAAACTATTTTGGTAAATTTTATACATAAATATGGAAAAATGAAGGTAAGACATGAATTTTTATGAAATAACTATAGGATAATAAAATTTATGATTTTATCGAGAGATATATCATAATATTTTATCATCACAAGAAATCATGAATAATCCAGATAAACAATGATATTTTACATTAATAACATACCAATTTGATAGATTTTCAATAATAATATCCATGAAAGAAATATAATTATATGGAAATAAAAATACACATAAATTTCATAATGATATTCATAAAAAATTATAAGTATATAAATTATAAAAAATAAATAGGTGGTGATTATAGAACATGTCTAACAGAAATTAATGTGAGATAAAAACCCCTTACCAATTTATAATCATTTAAATCGTAAGACCCATTAGAGAATAAAATAAAATAAAATATTAATATTAATTAAATTAATTTTATTCATGATATAAAATTTAAATGTAATATTATATACACCACACAAAGTAAATGAGCGGATAATATGGAATATTTTACCTTGTAATATAAAGGAGACAAATAATCCCATACATCAAGTCTCAGCTGTGTTTATACACATTTTAACCTCTTGAGTAAAAAATATATGTTGATTATAAATATATTATAAAACTATAATTATATATATAATACCATATATTATTTATTTTTGACCTTTTATTACCCGTTGAATTAGAATTTCCTTGTTAAAATCACATTTCGTGTATGAACTTCTTCATTTTTCATAGATGTTTGGTTTGCTATTTTTGGCCATTTTACCTTGATCATGGTTACAAAATATTCATAATTTAAATAATTATATAAAAAATATATGTATTCATTTTATATTAATTTATTATAATTCATTGAAGCAATAGATAGAAAATCTTTTACACTGTTCGTGGAGATGATAAATCGTACGTATGAATGAATGATGATTCAATTTTCACGAAGGATAGTACAAAAGAAAGGTAAATTTTATTTCAAATTTAATAAATAATTTAATATATGATATATATGATATAAATTATTTTAATCTTTCTTTATTAACATCCATGACAAAAATAAAAAAACGTGTCACATCGCTTTGTGCAGGCAGTAGTGCACATGTACGCATGAGAGTTGTTATCATTTTCCAATGAATTGGAAGGTAAGAAGGTATATGTGATGTTATAATTAAATAATTACAATTAAATCATATAATTTATATATATATATATATATATATATATAAAATTTAAATACATAATTATATCCATCCATAAGTGGAAGTGACCGAAAAAGAATTAAATCACTTCATGATGTGGTAGTTTGTCATACAGAGTATTGATAGTTTCCTCCAATGTCCCGAAGACCTTCAATGTTTTATTAATTTTGATAATCCACCTTTCAAGGGGTGATGTGGAACCATTACAAGGCCCATATGTGTAATTATTACATGGCCCGTAGGCCTTAGAGGAATTAATTTCTCGTAGGCTTCAAACATTACAAACAACCTAGACTAATTAATTGTAATTTCTCATCCCCAACAACTTTTTCATGAAATCAGATCTCTACCATTTAATGGGTGTTAAACGAGGATTTACCATGCATGCACCGCCTTTCCCCTATGGAAGGTTCCATACCCTTTAATTCTTGCAATCTGTTTAGCTTATACAATGGTAAACACCGCTTTCTCATCCTTCTTCAAAAACTCGTTCCTTGTAGGTTTTCTGGTTTGCATCTGCACTTAAGGTGGACCAAAGGCCTAAAGGATGCCTGAAGGAATTAAGGTTGCTCGATGTCTTTGAGGTGGCCCTAAGGCCTTACCGACTCAAAGGCCTCGGTGGTCTGAAATCCTTAATGGACTCTGGGGCCAAATCCGAGGCCCGAAGGCCCAAACGGGGGAATATTCCCAGCTACTATGGTGCTTGCTACACTACATGCTACAACACTGCAACAATACATGCTATAGTACATGATATAGTACTACTATAGTGCTGTTATAGTATTTCTATAGTGCAACCCGAAAAATATGCCTCTGCATGGATTTGATCTCGGGTCACCTGGATGCACATAAGGGGTCCCCACCAACTTAGTTGCGGCTCACATGCACACTATTGATGGTTTCATTTTCCATTTAATGAGAGAGGAGATGTTTATGGACAATTAAATTAAAATAATAACATATCATTATATAAGAGTTATTTTTTATTATATCACCATATTTTAAGAATATTTTAATGATCTAGAAGAATAAATAAAAACAAACACATCTTCTTCAGAGAACCTATTTAGGTTTACACCTAAATCATTATTAGAAGGTTTTCATAATCAAAATACGTTCTATTGGATTTTTTATGGATGTAATGAAGGTATAATTTATGCTATTAGACGAATAAAAAGGCTTTGGGTATGTGAATAGGATAAAAAAGGGGGTGACCATTTATAAGTGGGGGAGAGGATACACTTGGAAATTTTTAAAAGAAAAAGGTATAACCACATTTTAAAGATTTCAAAAGTATTAAAAATTTAGCAATATTGAAACATATTTGAGATACATTCAAAATATATACATTAATCAAGACTTTTATATGTTTTTTCCATTTTAACCCTTATCTTTTTAGTTTAATCCCCAAATAAACTTTTTTTAACCTTAACTGTTGTATTTGATTTTTACTATTTTTACTATTAATAATGAAAAAAATGTAATATGAACTTGTTATATGATATTAATAATTATGATTCCAAATATTTATCCCATTTTTCAAAATTTAATTCACATAATTGTAATAGTTTATTATAAAATTAAACCCACAGACGAGATGAAAAAATGGTTTTTTAATGAAAAAGTTTTAGTAAGTGTTAAAAGGTATAATATAAAAATTCAATTTTAAATGAATTAAAATCAAAAAAATTGTATTAGTTATGATATTATTTATCTAATGATACTTTTAAACCCGTATTAATAAAATATTGAACTATTAAATGATATAAACAAAATGATAATTTTTAATACAAATCAACACTTTTTACTATTCATTAAAAAATTAAAATTTTTATAAAGATACTAAAAATTCACCCTACGATAATTTTTATAGATTTAATAAAAAATTTCAGTTCATTTTTTAAATAAATTATATATATGGAAAAAACGTAATTTTATTATATGTTCCCAAAAGGTAATAAAAAAAATTTTATTTGAGAAAAATGTATTTCTAAAGCCTAGAAAGCCTTAGTAAAAAGTAAGTATAAATTTATAAATCTATTTTATTTATATAAAAACCTTTTATACATAATTTTAAAAATATAATTATTTATATTTGTACAACCATGTTTAACGACTATGTTATAATGGTTATTT
The DNA here is from genome assembly GCA_963277665.1 of Viscum album. NCBI lineage: Eukaryota > Viridiplantae > Streptophyta > Magnoliopsida > Santalales > Viscaceae > Viscum > Viscum album. The sequence continues at coordinate 695,667,757 of OY728164.1, forward strand.
CTAAGTCATATTTTTTACAGTATATCACAATTTGTTAAAACATAGGGTTTCATGTAAGGAAATCTATCAAATAATTTAAATTTATTGGAAAATATATATTTACTAAAATCACGGGACATTACATGCGTTGAATCTAGTGGTGGTATTATTGGAGCATGACCTATCATATGAGGAGTATATGAGGATGATCTTGGCCCATTGAGATAATGTTATATACAAAAAAACAACTCTCCTAGTAAAAGTATTATTGGAAAACCATAAATATGAAGAGGTGAAATGGGAATAGAATGAAAAAATGAAACAAATGTACCTTCATATATTATCAACCAAAAAATATGAGTTGAAATTTTAGGGGAGAAATTTCTAGGTGGGAGAATGTAATGACCCAGAGTTTAAAATTGAAATTTCCTTCCAAAATAATTGTATATTATATTATATTTTATAGTATTATATACAGAAATCATATAGATGAACTAATAACATTTATTTTAATTATATATATATTTATATTCTTTAGAAACTAAACCCATTAAAATTTCAAACTTTATAATGGGTAAAAAATAGAAAATATCAAAATTAGAATGCGAAAATTTGGATCATCCAAATTTCAAAGAATCATCAGCCCAACAAACAACAAAATATAAAGTAACGATAAAATTTATAAACCGGTAAAAAATGTTTGAAAATAAGAATATGTATCCTTTCGATGAATTTTTTTTAATAGTTTATAAAGGAATAAAGCTCTATTTATAAGAGGAAATATCATAGTTCAGATAGTAACATGACCATTGGAATAGTAACCTGACCATTGTAAATAGTAACAAGGTGATTAGAATGTAAATTTTTCCTCAAAATAAAAAAATCTAATATAATAAATTTTCATCCTGAGTTATTTAATAAAATATAATTATTATAATTACAAAAATTATATATCAATATTTAAAACTCAAATAAAAAATAAGCACATTTTTAATAAACAATATTTTAATGTATTTCACAAAAAGAATACAATTTATTTTAACAGATAAAATTGCATTTCATAGAAAATTATTTCGATAAAATTATTTTCATTTTTAAAATCATCACATTGAAATTTTATAAGAATGTTTTTGGTAGTTTTCTGAAATGATTTAATTTTTAATTGAATAGTATAAATATATGTTTTAATGAAAATTTCATTTCAAATTTCATTTTTTATGATATAATAACAACTAACTATATTATATAAATTTTGGATTGAATAATTATATTTTATTTGATATGTTAGTCATTGAAATAAAATAAACATGTATTCTAATCCTAAAAATTATTTTCCAATGTCTAGAGTCTGAATTAATCCATTAAAATAATATTTTTGTCATTTTTCTACCATTCATTTTGATTAAAAATATAAATATATATTATAAGGTGTTTTAAATTAATAAAATTATGTTATTTAATTAAATATTTTTTTAATGTAAAACATATTACAATTGAAATGTTTACTTTTCATTTAATAATTTATTCAATTAAAATAAACCTATCATAAATTATAAATAACCCCTCACCCCTCCTTTGAACAGATACTCCTCCATCATTCACTAAACCAAAAACAATCTTAATATGTTATGATTCATCCCCTAGGGCCCATGTTGTGACTACCCCAAGGTTGCCTTCCATAGGTGAGGGGCTGGAGACTAGCACTGAATAGGCATATCTCAAAAAGGGAACACATTTTACTTTGAACCTATACACACACACTATTCTCAAACTATGGAAAGGTAAAAACTATATAAACCCCAACTGTCAGAGGACAACTACTATCAGAACAATATGAACTGAAATTACATTCTCTAGAATAAAAACCAACTAATGAAAAACTAAAAAAGGGAGTACAAGATAGAAGATAATTCTTATGTTGTAAACCCCACCTGATTGGTATGTGTAGAGTAGCTTCTGGAAGCCATAAAAGTATGCCCCGTCTGCCTGATCTCACTAAGATCATCATAGTCCTAGGCCACTGAATCCTCTGTCAAGGCTGCAGTCATCTGCATAAGAGACAACACGTCAAGTGATGCCCATGCAGGGGTGAGTAACATAATACTCAGTAAGGTCCCCAATCCACAAAGGAAATACCACAAAGAATAACCAAAAATAAAAACCACAAAGCATGATTACAATGCAAGACAAGTCACACTTAGTATAACTAAAGTATATGAAGTAGAATTATCAGTCGTAAACCTAAAAATTAGTATTATTTAGGGATTCATCATCTACGACAACTCATCACCTAGTCTAGAAGAATCACTGAGACCCACTTGTCTCTTGGGACAACTGGATCACTTAGACTCAATCCTCTTTTGGCCAGCTAGATCACATAGAACTGCTCGAATCTAGGAAAACTATATCAATAAGCCCTAATCATCATTTGGCCAACTAGATCACTAATTCCCAATCATCTCTAGGCGAGATGAATCACTAACACGTGCTTGTCTCTGGTCCAGTTGGGTCCTTAAGACCCGGCTGTCTCTGGGCTGGTTAATTACTACGACCCGCATGACAAATCCTTTTCATCACATCCATCCATAGGATTTTTATTCGTGGCACACTTGATTTCGAGATAATCTAATCCTCATGACATCGGTCGTATCTCAACTTCCACAAAATCTCACTTAGAGTATTACCAAAGGACCTTCTCGTCGTAAGGGTCCTAACATCATAGATGACACATAAATCAAACACTCGGTCAGAAAGATATTGGAGTTTTAGTAAACATGGGTTGGTTGTGTCTGGCCCCAATCAGACTTGATCAGACCAACACAAAAAACCTGAACCGTGGGGTCATGCATGACCCAACGCGGTTCAGCTATCCTAACCCGACCTGGTTGGGTATGGGTTGTCCCTGTCTGGCTTGGCCACTAGGCCAGCCAATTGGGCTTTGCGGGACCCAACCCCATTCAGTCATTGGTCCATCCCGCCTAGTCAATGGGTGACCTAGTTTCATCCATCCCAACCCTCAATTGATAGGCTGGTTCTTTTCTAGCTCGAGCTACCTAGTTTCTTGGTTCGTGCCACCAAACTGACCCATATGGCGGATCAGTCCTCCCTATTCCCAGATGCCCACTAAGCATCCTATGTTCACTGCATGTGGTCCCATGGGGACCACAAGCCAGCCGCCAGTTGTATCTCACAAACATGAGCCGCTCCTCCAACATGACCTCTAAACGGTGCCTCCCTTATGCACTGGTCCTCTCACATTGACCGATTCCCCCCTGTGGCATGTGGCTTTTCCGTGGGTCCAGATCACCACTACAGTCTACAGACTGCGACTCTACACCACGTGTGCCATTGATGCAGCTGGGGGGCCATGTCCTCTTGCCTTTGGCCTCTATTCCAGCATCTACAATCACAGCCGGGGTGTGCTGCTAGTATGCCGCCTTTCGCTGTGGCTAAGTGAGGTCGCTGCGACCTTGTGTTGTGGTCTCTCACTGGTGTTGTGGCCTACCTAGACCCTAACCTTCTACCTGGTGCTTCTATAGCCAATGCACCACCATCATTTATGCCATAAAGAACAAAGATATAGAGATGGAGGTGATCACAAAGAACACCAAAATGAACAACGAGACATTTTTCTATTGGTCTGGAACTGTTCATGTTAGCAAAATGATGACATATAAATTATAAATCACTAAGATTTAGTCTTGATATCAACCGAAAAATATATTTCCCAACCCCGAAAGGAAAATTCATCCACATATCAACAAGTTAAATATTTGATCTGCATTCTTAATTTAGATAGGGGGAACGGTGTAAAACAATTAACTAATAATTTAAACCCCTACTTAGAGAGAAAGATTGATTGAATGGTGGGTTTTTTCCTAATGAATATATATCTGTGGAATCACTCAATCTGATGTTGAAGGTATGATTTCCTGAAGATAATTTAGGGTCCTCGAAGTTGGTAGTGATCATTGTTCATCATTCATCAATGATGATCCCCTAGAGATTTAGAGTGTTTCGCCAGATCCAAATCTAATCTCCCACTCCCATTATCCCATTAAATGGGAAAAACGTGTTACAACATTTCTATTTTACTGAGTCACTACCATCACACTATTTAATTTATGAAACATTGTTTCTGTTACTTTATATTGTAGTGTCATTACATGGCTTCATTTATAGAATAAACAGTTGGATCGTCACTGCATTGCAGCAGAACCATTTTGAATAAAATAAACTATTTAATTTTATTTTATTTTTCTTAAAAAGTCCAAAAATTAACATTCACCCTCAACTTATTCCAGTCAAGGTTAAGCTCTAGATACGATAAATAAGAAGTCATAAGCTCAACAGTACTCTCGTATTTCAATTCTGAGTTACTGTTTAGGATTTATAAAGATTTAGAAATAAAATAATTATTAATTAATTATTTTAATTTATCACTAAAAACAAATATCCACTATTGGCCTACTCCAGACAATGTTATGCCCTTTCTAAGAGAATCCCAACACTCTGAGTTCAAATATGCCCTCATATTTTTGATATGGGAACTATTTTAATAGTTCTAAAAATCCGCTCGCATGTTTATTTAATGAATCTTACAAATAGTTTTAAAATACATTCAAGCAACTACGGGCCTCAAAATTACATGTTATTTCATAGCCTAGTCTTGAAATAATCCCATTTAATTTTTAAAAAAAATATTAATGGAATTTTATAGTATTACAAAATACAGTCTCTAAAACCTATTATCATCCTTAGGGGTGTTATAGAGTTATCAAAATCTATGATTTCCAAAATTTATGGACTATAGAAAAGGAATAAATTCAAGAAAGATTTAATGTCCTTTCATCCTTCAATTTTGTTTTCCTTTTCTAATTACATATCTCACATTGAATTTATAGTCCAAAAATTCATAAAATATTGAAATATTATGTAAAAGTATCTTTATAGTGTTGATATACTATTAAAATGTTATTTTTAATATAATAACATATTTTATATCTCACACAATCTCTTTGGACAATGTCTCATTAATAGACCATTAACAGCAAATGAGGATGTTTCTAATTAATTTATTATCACTAACCTTATTGATTATTGTAATAAATTATTTATAATATAGGAATGTATAAATATATGAAATTATAATCTTATTGAATAAATCATAAAAAATTTTATTAACATTAAATAAATATCCTTTAATCAGAGTAAGACAAGATATTTTGAGGAAAATATAATATCATAACGTTTTGAGATATAACAATGGGAATTAAGGAATATAATAAAATGATTATAACTGATAAATATTAAAAAAATGAACATAATTCAGTTATATTTCCATGTTTTAATAAAACTAATTTTATTATCCATGATGCAGAAATGTTATAAAATAATATAGAATTTAATGTATGGGAATTCTCAAAATTAACTCCTTATTTTGGGTTATCTCTTATTTAACATTTCTATAAGTATGTATATTCTTCTAATATATATATATTTTCATTTCAATATTATTTACATTTCATTTTGTGTTTTATACATGTTTTCACCTTATCAAAATTATTTCTATGCCAAATAAAAATATTTTTAGAAGATACATTATTATTTGAAACATCTCATTGACTCCTCTTGAGCTATTTCTCCTCCAGTAAAGAACGATGACATTTTATTCAAAAATATGATATCATGAACTTATTTCACAACCCATGATTTATTCATGAAACTATTCTTTTGATATCATTTATGATATCTAGTCCTTTCCATTGGATTATTTCAGGACTACGATAGTTCTCTTTCCTTGAAACATACATGATTATGAGAATTTTATGATATGATGGGTGGAACTAGAAATATACAGACCTCAAATTCATTTTGTAATGTGATATATTACATGTGAATATATATATTCATTATATACAAGATTCTATGTATGTTCACAAGTTTGATGTAATGATATATTTACATATTTATTTCATTTACATAATGCATTCTTTTTTACAAATATGTATGATATTTGACCACTATATTGTGATGTTTCATTATTATTCATATTCTATATACCATGAATTTACTAAATTTTACCCTCATGATTATTATGATTTTATATGGTTATGATATGATTATATCGATTATGCTCACCCAGGTTTTTTTATTCATTTCACTTATCCCTCCCATGATATTCCTCCACTTTCTGGTATTTTAGCTCACCAACGTATTTTTTTATATTTTTAGGAAATTACATGGTTTAAAGAGAACATGAGAGATTTTACAAGGATAATGAATAAAAATTTAAATAAATTTTTTATTTTATTTACTACAAGTGATTCATGAGCGCAATTTTCATAAGATACTTAACCTTTATATCTTGTATTATATCACTATTATACTATTTATTTTAAAAATGATGAAATAATCATGTAATAAAAATTTATCTTACTATATTTTATATGATGAATGTTTTATCATCTTGTGAAACACATATGAATGGATAAATATTATGTTATGGGTTGGACTGGAATTATATTGCCCTCTGATGTGTTGGTAATGTTTTATTTCTCATGAGATAATAATGATTAGAAAAAGGATTATACCCAGTTCAGTAAGAGACTATGTCCAATATGATAATATTTAGAGTGAACTTTGGTTGAGGATATGATAAAATGTTGAGTGAATAAAATCCACTATAATCATCTTGTAAATTAGTATTCACTAAGAAATGATTTTATATGCTTATTGGTATGCCACAAAATTATGTCTCATGCCAATGTAATGCTCTGATGGATCATGTTATTTTATTTCATTAGGATTCTTGTATTATAAAATGCTAATATTTTTTCCATGGTTCGAGATTATGATCTATAGCATAATAGTTATGGATGTTCAAATGATAAGATCGTGTTCTCACACCCTTATGCTCATGTTATACTTAAGTGATCATTGATGTCTTCCTCATTTACCCTTATTAAAAAATCCTAGATAATCCTTTATTATGTTTCCTATCCCCATTTCATGAATAATGTTTTTTATGTAAGGTATATCTAATAATAATATTACTTTGTGAGATATTTGTGGGATATGTTTAATATGTTTCATAAAATAATAATATTGTGTATCCACTATCAAAATACACTTAACAATTATGGTCCTTAGTTGTGTATTTATAAAATATATTCAATATTCTACAATTAGGACATAATATCTATGTTTAAAATGTATGGGTCTCTATATATAGTTTGAGAAAATCAGGAACCTAGCTCCTTTAAAAAAAATGTAATAATGTTTAGGATTGAGTTTTAATGAAATCCAAAGAAGGTTTTATTTATTTTTTAAAGGAATGATTGAAGAGATTTTTTATAGACAGTCTTTCGTCCATTTGAACTTGAGTGGGATATGTCCTATTTTACAAAGATTATATGCTCTTTAATGTCATTATTTTTTATTATTTTTTATATTTTTATATATTATTATATGATTGAATATGATCTATATTATAAAGAATAATTTAGGTGATAGGTTGGCTAGATTGGATGAGATTTTTGTTAATATTTCTTTTGGCATGGGTCAATAAGAACCTTGAGATACCCCAAGAATGGGTATAGGTCATTGGGGATGATATATTTATGGGTTAGTTTTTAACTATTATCCATTGGAAAATATTTTACATTATTAATGTGTTTTATGACATAATTAGTCTCATATTAGAGATCCATAAGTTTTACCATAGTGGTTGTGGTGGGTGTTAGTCCTAATGATCTTTGATTTAAGGCCTAGGTTATTTAATTGTATTATTTTCATAGTGATATGATAATCCATGGTATGGATTCTAGGACCTAATAAGGGATGTGAGATTAATATTTTTGTGGTTTTTAGTTTTTTAGTGATTTTCCCTCCTAACATATATTAGATTATTCTATTTGTGATACATAGTGATTAGGGACAAAGTTTGATAGGTAGTGTGGCTTCTGTGATGAACTTTTTGGTTGAGTATTTATACCCATAGGATGTGTTGTTTTGGATGACCTATTAGATTGATTATTTACACAAGGTCCATGTGTATATTTTTATGAGGTCGCATCGATGATTGTATTTCATAGTTGGGATATTAATCACTCTATCTATGCCCTTCTCTATAGGCAGTAGAACATAGAGAAAAGGCTAATTACACACTAAATGGTATTATGGATGACCCTTGGGAGGTTTTGGGGAGATGCATGTGATATATTTGACCCATATACTTCTATGTACCCACCAAATGATAGAACATGCCCATGGAAAACATAAATATTTATTTTTATAGTTTTGATGTACAATATGAATGATTAGAGTGAATCCAAGATACTATATAGTCTTGAAATGACAGTTAGACCCTATAATAACATATGATATTTTATAAAAAATCCAATAGTACTCTATGTGTATTTTGGATCATAGTTTATTGATAACGGATGAGAAGAGATGGGGCAGGGTGTGAAATATGGGTTATTCCATTTCATGTGGTTGGTCCCCATTTTTTATTCAGGGTGTTTATTTTATTATGCGATTACTGCCTACTTATTATTTGATCTGTGTTCCCTATTTTGTTGGTTGTTTTGGTTTCCATTTTTACTTAATGTTTAAAATTAATGGTTGAGACCACTTTGATATCTTATTGTTTTATTTATTAGTAACTATATTATTTACCATGATTTTTCAGGGTTTTTTTCACTTACAGGTAGTGAAATAACTGATGGGTTAGGTATGAATTTTTTGAGGGATTTTTGGGGATGATAACGAGACATCAGATTGATTAATTATAATGAAATGAGAGTGAATGTGTAATATTAATTATGGGGTCAGGGGGATATATAGGTCTTATATTATATATATATGTGGTTCTATCTAGATGGTTGGGTAGTTTCCGTTTGATTCTTTTGGGTGCATGTGTCTTCTAGCTTCCAAGATATAGGTATCTTTTTCTTATGTATATTAATCTTTTTCTTATGCATATTATGTAATTTTTATTTTTGGGGAAGTACACTATGAACTATTTTCTCTCTCCCAATATTTTAATGTAGATCATTTTTATCCCTTGTACTCAGTGTGTTTAGGTGATTGGGTTAATCCAAATAGACCATTGGAATCACACCTACCAATGTAAATAGCATGGGTTTCAAAGAATGTGGGTAAATATTTACTTTTTCATTTTATTAAAAGTATTGAATTGGAGATTGAAACCTAGATTAGGATGATTAAAGTATTATAATATAATCAATTGTTAGGATTATATCATGGGAGTTAGGTTTGAGTCTAGTGTACATTTACTTTTTGTTACATTAATATATATATATATATATATACCAATCAATATGTCAAATAATTTTTATTATGTATTTTATTATATGTTGATGCTTGTTGTGGATTTATATACTTAGGAAAATATGATATATTTTGATGCATAATTTATACAATATTACTAATTATATATTTTTTTACTATGATATGACCTCTTACCTCTCATGTTTATGTCTTAGGGTTTTGGTTTTTTTCACCACACAGACCAGACATAATAAATTTAGTATAAAATCAGGCATAAATACTTCATTTTTTTAATGAATAGACTTCCCAAATCTTCTTCAATCCCCCACCACCAGTTGTAGGCATATAGAGTACAAATATTCATTCATAATGTCACTTGTAGATCCGATATTTTTTGTTTTTCTAGCATTCCAGTCCCAGGAATTGAAATTTCTACGTCATAGATTATGAGCAAGGACATACTATTCAAGTTGTGTGTGTGCCTAGACAGCGTGACCATAGTAGAATTCTATGTTACATTAGATGTATGGGATTGTATTTATTGATTTTATTAGTGTATTTTTCATATATTATGATAACTTGATTAAAAGTGAGTAGAAGTTTTATTCTTGAATCATATTTTTTGTAGGAGTATTACATATGTGTGTAATAATTTTTTTGTGATTTAATGGGGTTATAAAATTTAGTATTAAAATTTGAATATTAATAAATTAACCAGTGTTTACTTGTATAGGTCAATTATAATGGATTACAAAGATGAAATATTTGGAATAAAATTGGTGATGTTATTTGATTACTATTTATGAATAAATACTCTGTGATTATGTGTTAGAGGTAATGTATGATTCTTTATATTGTTTATTTCAAATTGTGGTGCTAATTTCAAACTAGTGTGTCCGTTTTTTTAAAATTATAGATCTTAATAAGTCAGTTAATGAGAATAAAGAGAAGGTAGTTGATCAAAATTATTTTGATAAGTGATATATGAAAGAGTAAAGTGAGAATTTTCTATCAGTGGGTGGTCTTGAGAGTTATGTAAATAGTAATAAATTTAAATGTGTGTTAATTTTCATTCAAAATATGTAGGGGATACCACCTCAGGTGGCTATAGTGATGTCTTGAGTATAGAATCCTCTTTTATTTGAAGGTGATATTGGGCATTGAGGAATTCAATAATGGATATATGTGATATAAAATATCATTAAGTTGACCTATTCTCATCAAGTGAGGAAAGTGGATCGTTACATTTTTATGATTGGGGGAACAACTCAATATTGGTTTCATGTCATGATCTGGGAAAAAATTACCACGTGGTTTCGATGTAAATCATTTCAAGCACACATATTTGAGTAGTTATACCTATAAAAATTGAGGATGGATAAAGGCCCATTATTTAGGGATTTGATGTAATATAATAGGGTTGTTATTGATTGTTCTTTTATATTTATGGACTTGCTCTATTTTTTATTTAAATGTGGGAGGTGATGATACTTATACAGAATACAGAATTTAGAATGGGTTGAATTTATTAGTTTTGAAAAAGTTTTGTATATTATGTTTAATCACTTTTACATAGGTATGGAATAAGTATCTCATGTATGAGGTCCTTAGTGAAAATAATAAGGCCTTAGTGGGAGAAGGTGGATCTAGTATTAGAAAGAAGATGAAGGTAGACGATTATCATAGAGATATAGAGTATTCAAGTGGCTAGGGGAATTATTTTTATTCACCTTCATCTATTGTAAGGGTGTTCTTGGAGTACTATTACTCTATCAAAAAAATACATACTTAATTTATTTTTTATATTGATCCAAAGGAGTTTCACTCTTATAGTAAAAAGAGATAACATCCTAATTTTTGTTGGATGGGATATAAATGGGGTTGAGGTTGTGATTTAGTTTCACATAGTAATATTGTGTATATGCTGCTTGAGTAAAATTGAAAATTATCCATATTTCATTTGGGTGGTTTAGTCATGAGGCAAACAATGGTTCTTAGGAAAAAATTTAGTAGGGAGTTATTATAAAAGGTAGTTATGGAATATATGTGATAGGTTGAGGAATATGAAATGGTTTTTTGAGTACGTTCAAAAGGATATTGTTGGTGGTTCATCCAAGGTTAGAGGTAAAATTATAATTACCTCTTCTTTATTCAGTGTTTTTTTGGATTCTAGTGCTTCTCATTTATTTGTATCTACTTGTTTGTTGGATAACATGGGTTTTCCTGTTGAGTTTTTTTCTATGATTTAAACTAAGAATAAAACATTGAGAAGAATAGAGGATATTAATAGAATATTCTCAACATATTCCATTGATATATCCAAATATGTACATCATTATTTTTTTTTGTTTGGAGATAAATAAATTTTATGTGATTATTGGGATAGATTGGTTAAAAAATTTCTGTACACATATTGATTTCTACTAGAAAAGAGTTACATTAATTATACCCTGTGGAGAATTATATGATTTATAAGAGAATAAAAATATGAAAACAATAATGTTATTCATTATTTGGGGAAGATGAGGAGGATTACATGTCAGATATCAAGAATGTTTCTTGGATCCGTCAAATTTGTATGTTGTGTTATCTTATTTAATAAAATTTATCAATATTAGGATGTATTTCCTAAAGACCTTTCCAGATATCCACAAAATAATTTTGTAGAAATCATGATTTATTAGGTACCAGGTACTGAGACTATCTATATACGTCATTATTACTTTGCTCAAACAAATATCAAGGAGTTAAAGGTTAAGTTAAAATAGAATAAATTCAATGTATTCCTTTTAAAAATGTGTCTCTATGGGGTGATCCTATAATTATTTCCAAAAATTTATATGAGAGTTTATGATTATATGTTGGCCGTCACAGGATAAATCGGTATATCATTAAAAATTAATGTCATTTTCCATGAATTTATAATATATTAAATCAGTTGATGTGATCCCATTGGTTTTTAAAAATTGACCTCTAATTGGATTTTCATAAATTTATATTTTGATCTGAATATATTACTAAAAACGATTTTTAGAAACATTATATCCATTTTTATTTTTTATTGACATTATTCTTGGGGATTAATACACCATCAATGTATATATCATGGTGAAAATTTGGTTATAGTCTTGGATATATTGAGTTCCCATTGGTTGTATAGCAATATTTTTATATGATAATTATAAATTAAAGAGGTGAAAATTCATGGACATGTTCTCTAAGATTATCAGATATCTATGGATCCTAAAAAGGTAGAAACTATAAGGTATTAGAATATTCCAAACAATTAATTTTGTATTAATGTTTCTTGGTACTTATAGGTGATTAGTATCATTTTATTTAGTAATACTCTTTAATAGATACATTATTTATGGAATTTAATTTTAAAAGGAATAATGTTTATATGGGATTCTAAGTGTGAAAATAAAAATCAGTATTTTACGTAAAGTTTTACATAAAAACATATTGTTGTTTTACTAAATACAAAGAAGTTATAGGAGTTATATTATGTATTTTCTAGTGTGGGTATACAATTTTTTTCTATATTAGAAGAAACTATAGTGGAATTGGTTCTATATAGATTAAGAAACAAGATAAAAATTACCCCACTCCTGATCTCTAGTTGGTCGATGTCATCTATGTAGTTAAAAGTTGATGGTGCTATTTGTTTATTGAGAATCATATGTTGTTCAATGACTATAAGAGTATGAATTATAAATTTTATTAATGGATTTAAATATATTATAGATGTGGGGGTTTGAATATATTTATTAGTTTTGTTTTGAAATTATATATACTACAAAAAAGGGAATACATTTGTTGATTCTTTTAGAAGGAAGTCCCAAGTTGATTTAGTTCAGGAGTTGAAGGATGAATGAAAACTTATGTCACATTATCAAAGTTGAATATTGATGTATTTGAGGAGGAAATACATGTCTTTATATATCCATTATTTATCAATTAATCATTTATGTAACAAGTGATATAAGGTTATAGTTTAGATTTTGATTGTGAGGTTATAAAGAAAGAATCTACGGTGGGGTGCATATTCATAAATGGTCTCCCAATGAGGATTTTGTCTTTTTTCACATATGAATTTAAGATATAATGGATTAAGATGATTAAATTGTAAATTATTTTAATATTTGATGATTTAAATTCCATCCAAGATTTATCAGGATGCATCACGATGTTAATTATTTTTGGCTATGTATGAAAATAAACATGAATTAATTTCTTTTGATATAATTCACATATCAGTAAGTGAAACCTTAATCAATGAACTATAAATAATAATATATAATTAAAAATTATATAATGGAAACTTGATTACATAAAAATTAATTTTTTGATCAGTGAACTATGATTATATAAAAGGAAGGATGTAGTTTGTGTCATCATTCATTGGTTGACTAATACATGACTATACTATATAAATACTAGATGTTATTATATATGAATTTATTATTGACTTTATAGATGAATGTGAAGACCATGTATCCTATTAAGAGTATGTTTATAATAATAGTTACCAATAAATATATTCAAATGGATATATTTGATACTTTGTATAGTAGTTTGATTCATTCTCTTATAAGTTATATGTAAATTAGTGATACATCTTTCATTTAAAGAAGTATAGTGAAAGAGACATCTAATCATGTGTAGATGATAAATAAGATGTTCCTTCGAATTTAAATTTTTATTAGAGGGATCACTTTGAGGTAAACTGATAAAAAAAAAATAATACATTCCATACTCATGTCTAACCTCATTATAGGTTAACGAGATGTACAAAAAAAATTTAATGTTTTGAATTGAACACCCTATATAATCTCAATGAGATTGTTGTTACCTTTGTATCTGGGTTTTCTTTGATGAGATCCTCAACGTGGTCAGCCATCCTATTACAAGTATGAATGTATTCATCTGGGTTTATTTTCTTCCCATTAATTCCATGAGCCAAAATCTGGTCTTGCTTTCCGATCCTCTCAGCTTGCTATTCATTAAGGTCAATTTTCAATGATCAGGTGTACGTTATATATGATTCTGACTTTGAAACATTGTTAGTAAAATTATTATCCTCTATTTATACCTTATAATGTAGGAGAAGATTCAGGTCCATGTTCTCGTTTTTTTCCTTCTTCTGGACATCATCTAATTCCACCATATCCATCGACTAGTTAGAATCCTCAAGCATGACACATTTAGACTCTAGGACATTTTCACAGAAGAATGGTTGGTCAGGATACCTAAAATATCTACCCTTTATAGCTAATCAGGTAGTCATTGGTCTTAGAAGGTATGAGTAATCTCTCTGAGTATTCGTCTCCCTCCTAGTATAAACTGAATATTCCCCATAATAAATGATATTTATCTTCTCTTTTTTACATCCTATCATGTGAGAGCCTCTTGAGTTTATCATCCTTTTCAGACTCCAGGGGAGTCTGCAGGGTCTTATCTAAAGGTGCTTCTTTACCTGAAGGCTAATAAACATGGGATGGAATCTTATTCTTGGCCTTCCTGTGAGTAACCTTGGTCTACACCCTTTATCAACAGCCCCATCCAAACCATGAGTTGGAAAATGGTTGGATGGAAACAATAGAGAGCTTCCACCAGGCCTTAGAGAAATTGATCTAAAAACTTCTAGATTAGACCCTAAGGGTCCATTCACTCATTCCGGGGATGAGATGGTGTGGCAACCATTAGCACCATCTGTATCCAAACTACTACTCAAGGGGGGAGAAAATACAGCCACATAGACAGTATGAGTTATCTTTTGACCATATAGATCTTCCACTTCATTTTGATGCTCGAGTATATTTCTCTCTCTATGTTTCAACTTTATTAGGACATCTGAGAATTGGAAAAAATTGGATGTTTGTTCAATTAATTATTGGTCCCTTTATGTTATTGGTTAATAATGGGTTGGTTTTTTATCACTTGTTACTACATCTAATGTATAGTTCAATAAATTATATCTTTAAGGTATCTTATATAAGGAAGTATGAACTAGACCTGTCTCATTTATTTCAGTGTCATGATATAGAGTTATAGTTGGATGAAACATTTAGAGGAATATTGGTCCATATTATTGATCCTAGTGAGAATGGTATTCATGGTAAAGTCGTTCAATTTATTAATGTTATATAGTAGTATAGATATGCACAACAAGATACATGAGAATAAGAAATAAAGATGAGTTCCCAACATCCAAATTTATTCACTAGCTAATCTTAATGACACTTTTCGGGGAAAAGAATCCCTATGATGGGTAGTTTTTAACATCCCAATGTTCTTAGGTATGTTTTAATTTTGTTTTAATTTTTTTTGGAATTTATTTTGATTTATTTTGGGGGTTCTAAGTGATTTTTAACTAAAAGAAGGATATGGTAAGATGCTTAAGTGATGGTCATTACTTCATACTTACTAGAAGGTTCCATTGTGTACCAAATTTTAGGTATCATGTACCAAGTAGAGTTAACAATGGTGGGGGTGACCTAGATAGACCATTTGGTATCCAATGGTCATGGAAAATGCATCCGGTAGAGTGATGGAACGTTTTTTTATATAGGAATTTCTATAATTATATTATCATGTTATATGAGTTCAAATTAAATTTCAATTAATTTTTGGGGATCATTTAATGAAATTTTTTCATCATAAATCCTCCTTTCCCCTAATCCTATTTTTTATATTTCAAATAGGTACCTTTTTGGTTAATTGGTAATAATGTACATGAAGAACTCTAGAAGGCACAATATATAAAAAAATCTAAAATAATTTATAGAAATATCTAAAAAACTAAGTGGTAAAAAATATGTAAGGTGATGCAGCCATATTTTCATAACATTTTGAGGCGTTTCATTAGGTAAAAAAATAGTTACTATTAGATTTTTTTTCACTATATGGTCAAATATGTCATTTCTTTCTTCATTATATTATTTTATACCTAAATTAAAATTTTGAAAATATTTTAGATAAAAACACAAAACTAGACATCTTTTACCTATAATGTACACTCCATATACTCCATAAATGGACAATAAATCCCGATTAAATTACCATGATCGGTTGGTGGTTAAATATGATACTACACGCTTGTGAATGGTTTTACATGACATAGTGTATCTCCACCTTCCAATTTTTGGCCAACTATGATTGGATGGATGTAGTTGATTAATAAATTTTAATGCATCTAAATGGAAAACATTTAAAATTGACTACATGCTGTATAGTTTATATAATATATAAAAATATGCCTCAGATAATGTTTTTCTATGTTTATACAAGTAAGTAAGGTTCTTTTCATTTTCACGTTTCATTTGAAATTTTTACTTCTTAATTATCATTATAAAATTGTATGTCTATTATAATTTATTCAGTTGAATTCCAATAGTTTTGTACTTTCAATTTCATCCTTCTTCATGTTGTTTGATTTTATATTCTACATCATTTTCATTATTTTATTTTATTTATTTTAATTCATTATTACCTCATTCTATTATGTCATAATGATGAATTTGTAAATCTACCTCCTGAGGTAGTTTAGAGATTAGCGATACACAAATATCAGAGATAACAATATTTATTTTATTATTTTAATAACTTTGTGCGTTGTATGTATCATATGTCATTGGTTATTGGGATATGCATTGGAATATAGAGGAGCCATGGATTATTGGAAACCCTATACATATAATGGTCTATGAGTTATTATTATTTAAATATTTGATAATGGGTCTGGGATAAAATCATTGGTCTAGACTTAGATTATAGTCAATGTCCTGGAAGAAATTCAAAATAACTTATATAGTTAAGAAGAAGTTTTTTTAACATGAAAAACTGTTTTTCTCATAAAAATAAAATAAAGATTATTTTTTTTATTAATTTTACCATGATTTAAAAATCCATTTTTAAATCCATTGTATTTTCCTCTAACCACATTAAAAATCCAAAAATTAAAATAAATAGAAAATCAACCGCCCCTCTATTACTTTACATACATTTTCTACTTTAAAAACAAAAACATTTAACACCTATACACAACATTCCTTTAGTGATGATATAGGGTTTCTAATTTACTATAATATTTCTAGTTTCAAATTATATAATCAATTTAGCATGTGATGAAAAATTCTGTCAATTTTTGTATCAATTCCAAGGACTACACTGAGTGTAATTACAATGTATTTTTTTGAGTTTATTTTAAACTCTATAAATATTTTTATTTTGTTTTCAAATTATTTTTTATACAAAATATTTGTAATAATATCTTGTTTTATGAAGGGTGTACTAGTATAGATATATATGGGAACCTAATATGAAGCTAAAAAGTATGCCTTAAACCATATTTATATATATCTTCTTTCTCTTCCTACCAATCTATAACTTTTTTTCTTTTCTAAACATGTTATTTAATTAAAATTAAATTTAATTTTCTACTAGTATTTAAAAAGTGAAATAAATTTTTATTAATTAATTTTTTTTAATACAAATTGAATATTAAATGGAAATTAATGATTCTGATAAACTTATAAAAGATAAATACTCTTCCGATGATGAATCCATAGAGTATATAAATGATTATATGACCTCTATCTTTCATTTATTCTCCCATTATTCAAAAAAACATCTCATAAGGGTGTAAATATTTCCCCTCTTTTTATTGTTACTTCATTCTGGTTAAAGAAATACATTGGATTTAATGAGCATGATCAAGAGTGTGAATAATCACTAAGCTTTGAACTTGTTTATATTTTACATATTCACCCAAATAAATATATAATATTTCCATAAAACATATATGATATTTGAGAGAGTTGAAAACCCCTACTCAAGAAAATTATATTCCATGTATTAATTATAGTAAATTTAGTAAATTAAAAATTGATCTTCATAAAATATAGAAATACAAGATGTATAGTTCTATATATTTATTGGTATATATAATTCATGTATTATTTATAATAATAATTTAATGTTATTACATATAGCTACATATAAAACCATTTTCTAGAAAAATAAAATGTAAAAAATATATTTAATTAAACATTATGTCAATAATTACATATATATTAATGTTGAATGAATATAAATTAGTAATTAAATTTTTATCTAGGGATATAACTCTATATAGTAATTGATTGGTCAGATATTTGAATCCCTTCCATAAGCGTCGATGAAATATTCATTCTTTTTTTTACATTTGTTTTTTTACATGTCATGTGTTTTTCTGTACATCATTTGAAAAAATTTCAAAAATGAAAAAATAAGATATTTTAAGGTAATTAATGGTGTTCCATTTTTTGATGTTCTTTATAGAAACAAACCAATTATTGGTTTCAACCCTACCCCAACCATGAGACTCACATTATTTCTATTTATAGAAATTAATTCTCTATATGACGTGTAGGGTGTGAATAAGTATTTATTATTTATAGTACATGAGATGTGATATTATCACACATATTAATTATTATAAAAAAACAAATATTTGGATTGAATATAGTGTTGGGGTAATGGTATGAGTAATAACACGAGGTCTAAAATACCAGTGTTCAAACCTTTCAAATCTCACTAACTTTATCCTTATTCAAAAATAAAACCACAAATTGTGTTTCATCACATACATCACAAATCATGTATGATATAATTTTCATAAATATTAAAATAATATGAATGTAAATATAAAATCCATTAAGTGGTTGTCTTGGTTGGCAGGGTTGTAATATAGGGTCTAAAAGACCAGGGTTCGAGTCCTTCATGTGGACTCAATTATGTCCATCTCTAAAAAATAAAACAAAAAATCAAAAATGATCTTGGATTTAATATAGTTTGATCATATGTTTTAAAATAATCTAATATATAAAAATAATAATAACATGTTAGTATAATAAACTTCTCCCTAGTGGTTGTGGTTAACACATGGGATTTACCACTTGTCGGATAGAGTCCTACCCTGACTACTATGGGAAAATATTATTATAATGCATTTCATTTTATTGTTTATAGATCTTGTATTTCTATTTTCCACCCCATTAATATTTAAATTTCATAAATTTATAAAAAATAAAGAAATATTATCAAATTTAAAAAATTAAAAAAAAAATTAAAAATAACATATTTTTCAAAAAAATTATTTCAATTTATATACATAAAAAATACTATAATAAAATATTACACATCATTTACATATACAATACCAATTGTGTAATCTTATTTATACCCCAAAACACCCATTTTGTCTCCCAATTCTCTCATGTTCTCTCCCTGTCTGATATTGTCATGAACCAACCCGGATTACCCAACATTGTATAACATGAACTTGTCATGACATATCCTGATATGAGTTACCAATACCCATGGGCTATAAATAAGTTCCAGAGATTCACGAAAAACCATTAGGAACAATTTTTCCGCAAGAACCTACAATAAGGTGATAGTAGATAAAAATTATATCGGTATTCCAAAAAAAATATGACATAGGAAAGATTGATGCATTAGAAAAAACAAGTACCAAGGTACAATAAATATTTAATGTAATCAAAAACTACTAAAACCTTACTCAATTTTACATGATTCCAAATTTAAACTACCGAAACCTATTAATGAACAAAATCATCTCCTCCTTGTGACATCTTTCCCTTACCTACATTAGGAAAAACAATATCTACATACACTCAATGATATATTTAGAGTGTGAGAAAATGATCCTAATTTGATCCCACTAAGTGTTTCATATGAATATTCTATAAAAAATATGCACAATTAAAATATAAATATGTCATGATATACCATTCCACATATTTTGATAAAAACCCTACATATATTACCACTTTAAAAATTATACAACTTACTAATAATCAATTTTCTAAATAATTTCATTGAACAACCCCATCAAATTTTTAAATGATAATCAATTTAGATAACAAGCCCATGATATCAATAGTTTCAATTGAATGAGGATCCTCATTCAATTATAATGATTAATATTACACCATGTATAAAGATTACCCTAGCAGAACTTGTCTATGGGATAAGACAACACACATTTGAGTGGACACTTGGTATAATATTGGAAACCGGGTGCACACATTACCCTAACAGAAAAGGACTAGGGGGAAAGAGTTAATACCTAAGGATGACTACCTATCTCATCAAAAATCACATTCATCTTACAAAATTATAATCATATGAAGGTATGGATATATTTAAAACTACACTAAACATGATTGTAATCAATTTCTATTATAATTAAATGGATAAATACATTTTCACAAGCATTTTCCAATCAAACACATTTTGTCAAAAAACTTCTCATGAACTTTTAGAACCATTTCAAAAAAAATTCATGATAAAATCCATCATTTTAAATTTATAACCATTTTAGAATTACAATTCAAAGATCAAGAAAGCAATGTTTGAAGAATGAACCTAAATAACGAATCCACCTACTAAAAAACACATATAATTATAATACTCACACAATATCTATAGGAAAAGAGAGACCAATGGTTTATGAAAATAGAGAATAAACATAATCCATAGATTATTTCATAAAGAAATCCAATATATCTTATCTAGAACTACGGAAGAGGTAAATGGATTACTAGAACGATTTTTTATGAATGCACAATGACCAATGAATGTCCAGAAAAAAACACAATTCCATAATGAATCTATATAAAACTCAGGTATATCGTGATAAAATCCTTATATCTAGAATCAAAATCAATGATCTATGGTTTTTTTTATGATATAATTGCATATCAAGAGGATCAATGAATAATGACATATAAAGGTAACAAACTGTTGAAAATCTAGATCAAACACCCAAAGATCTATCTAAAAAGATAACTAGGAGTAATGGAATATCCAAAATTTTCAAGTGGAGTCTACTTCGTCAAAATAATTGTCTTATAGATGAGAAATTATCCAAAATATGTTTTTTTCTTGAAAATAAAATTAAGTTCAATTAATTTTCATCACATTGTTTGGATTTATGGTTTTTCAAACCATGTTCCCCATTATGGTCTATTGAACGTGACACACAGTTTGGAAACAAGATTTGAAAAATCATGTTTCATGTATCCCACAAGATACTGTCCAAGATCAAATGGATAGAAAGAAAGGACACATTTTCTTGACTAACTATGTTCCCTTGTATGAGAAACCAACTCATGGTTCATGGTTTCATGGGAAGACTCTCCCAGTTTTCTATAATCATGCACTAATCATTCATAGGCCTAGAAATGAAAAAACACATCGACATTTATCCCAAAAAACCTAAGTGAATAAAAAAACAGTATATGATAAAAAATAATGGGAGTACTTGAAATCAACATTAATATGTGACAATTATCCCCACCATATTACTTTCTAATCCCAGAAATCTATGTCGAAGATGGTTAGCCTCCAAAGAGTTAAGGACACCACTCCATCATCCAAGAATCCTACTCCCATATTTACTAGGATCCAGAACAATGATTATATAGAACATAAACCAATGTTATAGACCTTCCATGTATATAATTTAATTTATAATCAATAACTCAAAATGATTACTTTGTCACATACATATCAACTTTTATGTCATGGTCTTACTGATTTATAACATGCGATGGTGTAGGATGATACCTTTTTGAGTTGAGACACATGGATGAAATTGTGGATAAAGGACATAAATGGTGACATATCCATGAGATACACCACCTTTATAAGTTGTTCAATGATCTCAAATGGTCCCACATACCCAAGGACATGCTTCCATTTATTTTAGAGCGATCGATGACCCAACTAGTGAGAAAAGTTTATAAAAACCAGATCACTACCCAAAAACTATAAAGGAAGAAAATATCAATACATATTATAATATTATTAGATCTGTCCCATCACTAAATACTGAAAAACCAATTGTATTATTATTATTATCTCTTGAACAAAACTCAATCTAATTATGGAATCTCCTTCATCATCAACCAAAAAAAAATAGTTCTGCATATATGGCTACACAAAACATCAAAAGGTACCAATATGAAGGTTGAATAGTAACTATTATTATAAGAAAATTGAGATAGAAATAAATGGGTATCCCCAGATCCTCTGATTTCAATGAATCATGTGTGATGCATATCTTCCATAATCTTGTTATCCCTTTCTATCATCTCAACTGTATGAGAATGATATGTTGTGTTTAACCTGAATGAGGTTCCCATTACCTCTTATAATACTTTCTAAAACTATGAGGTAAAATTAGGGTCCCTATCTGGAACAATTTACCTAATAATATGATATATACATAAAATCAATTTCATATAAAACATTCTTAGGTCATCCACTTTAATGATGTCATGATTCTATATGAAATGAGTTGATTTGGATAACTAATCAATCCGAAATGACATGAAATTATTACCACGTATATTTAAAGGTAAAACAACAATTAAATCTATCAAAAATTATTTCCACTTCCTTTTTTAAAGGGAAGTGGATAAAAAACCTAATATATTTTGGTACTCATCCTTGATATGTTGAAATGTATTTCAATAAGAGACAAATTCAGCTATGTATTGTTTCATACTATGTCACCAAAATTACTTATTCATGTTATAAAAAATATTTTCTGTTCTAGTGTATACATCAAATAAATATTGATGAAAATATATCAAAACAATCGTTCTCATAGATTAATGGACAACATATTGTCTCTTCAAAAAATAATGCTCTCTATGGAAAGATACCACTCACTGATGGTCTCGCCACTATATAAATAATCCATAATACTATGAAACTAAAAAAAATTTCTCTTGGTGAATAATATCAATGAGAGTTGATATTATAATCCCACTATCCTAAAAATAATCATACACCTCTTCCCTAAATCCCATGTACATTTAAAAAATGAGTCACATCTTGTTCCATTCCGCTTTTTCATCCATCATAGCATGATAAGGTATCTTTCTTCTAATAGGATTGAAAAAAAATTATCTTTTCCTGAGTGTATGAAATTTTAAAGTATATTGACTTAGTCATTAAACCCAATATCTCTACCATAAATTCAAATATTTTTGAGAAAATATGTTACCTAATATTTTTTTGTATGTGTAATCGGTATACTTTTCCAAAAAAATAGTGATCCCACCTTTTTAGGGCATGGAAAATAATTAAATGTACAAAATAATGATGAAATCATCCCTCGTATGTGTTCAAATAAAATGGGATCCATAATTGACTACATGGTATGCCTATATAAGGATGCATCTTAAAGATGAACCTAAAGAATCACAATAAAAAAATAGCTTTAACCAACCTCTATTAAAGTCATAATCTGTGTTATGTTTTAAAAACACTTTAAATTGTTTAAGGGTTTCAGAAACATTGAATCCCTTATGAACTTCAATATATTCAACACGAGGGATATCAAAGGAGTCATAGGATTTGAGAAATACATTATAAACCATCAATAATATCTTACCAATCTCAATAATCAAGGTATCCCAAAAATGTTCCATAATTATTCCAAATATATGAAAGATTTTACCTTTACTGTATCCCATGAGATACCATGTTTAGATTTCACAAGTCCCAAGAACATAACTCCTCATGTCCAAAATTGGAACATTGATAATTTAGTTTAAATACAGAGATCCATTTGAATTCATAAAACATTACATAACTGACAAACATGATCTTATTTATTTTTAGAATATAGAATGATTCCATCCAATAACACGATAAAAATGAGTCAAAATAATGGGTGGAAATTCTTCATCAATTCCATAAATATATTTGTTGTATTAGTTTCACCAAATGGAATCACAATGTATTTGAAAAGGCTAAAAATACTTCTAAAGGAAGCAATTGTAGTATCAATCTCCTTGATTCTGATTTAGTTATACCCATATTGAATATCAATTTTAGAAAACCACATTCCCACTTTAACTATTAAAAAATCATCAATTCAAGGTAATGGATTTTTGTTCTTGACCATTACTTGATTGAAATTTCAATAATAAACACATAAGTGAAGTGTTCCATTAGAATTATTATATAAAAGAATGGGATATTCCCAAGATTACATACTCAGGTGTATAAATCCCTTGGCTCCCAAATCATCCAACTAAATTTTCATCTATTTCAATTAAGATGGATCCTTATGGTAAGATGATTTTGATATCAGTTGAGTTCCAGGAAATAAGTCCACCGAGAACTCCACCTCTTTCTCAAGAGGGAATCCAATGAAATAATTTAGAAACATTTTTTTTGGAAAATAAGTGACTACCAGAGGAAGCCCACAACTACTAAATTCCTATTCATTTCTCAGATATTGGAAAAAATTAACTTTCTATGATCTAGATAATATTTCCTTTCTTGGCTTGGCATTTGATGCCATTCTTATTAAATACATGAAAGCTCAAACCATAAGTGATGATGACCACCCACTGATGATAAAAATTTATTCAAGAATTTTTATTGAACAAAAAAATACATCCCAATAATCACATGAAAATGGTCCAAGTTGACACATAATAAATCCAAAACTAGCTATATATCACACATAACAATAGGTAAAGAGGTACATTAGAAACCCTACAACCTTTTCATTATTAGAGGAATAAAACATTTCAAAATGAATGCAATCATATTTTTTGGAAGTTATGGAATATCCAACACATGAGTTGATACATGTAAGTGGGAGATATATATATCAAATAAAGTAGTCACTTAGTAAGAAACAATATAAATGATACCTCTTATGGTAATAAGATCCATATCAACATCAATATGAAACTCCCCAACAGTGTGTAAATGATTCATTCTAGATGTCAATGGTTGAACCCTATAGTCAATGAATAATGGATAAACCAAAAATCATCTAGGTGTTGATGAGGTCATAAAGGAGAAAAAAACTATAGATTGAAAAAAAAACTACCAGTTTCCTCGACCACAACATGAGTTGCAAAACATTGGTGGCATGGGGAAAGTAAAATTATGTGTCCTGTATGAACTCACTAAAAACATTTTAAGACACAAACTGATAACAAAGTTGTAGTATGAGAACTATGAGAAGAAACAACACAATTTCCCCAATTAAAGTCACTTTTATTCCTCTTTCCATTATAAGAACCACTTGAACAACCACCAATAGAAAAAAAATCCATTCAATCCTAACATAACAGTAATGTCATGATTATCAATCAATTCCATATCCACCACCTCAACATTAGGGGTTATCACTAACATGAAGACCAAAGTTTATATTTCATATCAAAGGCCTATTTAAAATATATAATCCTACATCTTATAATTAGACAAAAAATTAGAATAAAATATCGTTTTTGAAATGATTAGAATTTTTATCACTAACATATTCCATTGATAAATTTTGAGAACCTCCATGGATTTAACATTGGTCATAGATTTAGGGTATAACATATTAGAAAATATGGCCTTGAAGTCATTTCACTTCAACCCCAAATGATTCTTATCTATGACAAATGAGTCCCATAGCCATCTACTCAAACCATCATGCTTGGAGATTGTGAACCTCACGTTGACAGAGTCTACAAAATCAAATAACATTAATATGCACTAGATATTTTCCAACCTATCCCCCACCTCATGAGGATCATTATTCCCAATGAAATATGGTGGGTTCTTAGAAATAATTTATTGGGCTTGATTCATATTCTCATCCCTTCACAGTTCTACCTCCCTATCTTAAACAAGGGTAGGTGACACCCCTTCTTCCAATGCTTGGACTATGTACACAACCAATTTAATTAGATTCAGATCAATTAAATGGGTTTCCTTCATTGGTTCATTAGAATCACCCTTCTAAGGAATCAATGGAAGTCTTCTAGGGGGCATGACACTACACCTACATTTATAATGAGACAAAATAACAAGATATAAAAATAAATTATAGTTTAGAATAGCATAAAAAATAATTATCAAGAGATATACACAATAAAATACTGGGATTATAATTATTCAAATCACAAAATACACATTTCTGAATAACCTGTGGTAAAATAAGGATCATCCAAATGAGATGGAAGTGCACTATATCTTAACCTACCTTTCATGTTACCCCATTACTATATCATATATACCATGATATCCCAAATTAGATATCAAAAATGGAAATAGAAAAACTTCCTTATGATACAAATTCTTCGTGAACCAGTATGGATTACCAAACTAATTGTAACCTGAATAAGTTCTAGCATAGAACAATGAGAATTTACGAACCCCATAGGATTGGTAAAATTATCTAGACATCATGAAAAATTATTTAGGAATTTATATTCTATGAAAACCAACAATATGGTTCTCAGAGATACACAAAATGTTTGGTATTCCAAAATAAAAACAATAATGGAAAGATATAAGCTTCAAGAAGAAATTTTTCCATGTTACAAAGAGCAAGAAATGTTCTAAAAAACATCTAAAACCCAAGTTTATGTTATATAATGTCACATCTAGACTCCCACACCCTAGTAAAAAGAAACAACCCTGCCTCCCTATCATGTATTTCCCTTACAAACATTAGATAAAACAAGATCTACATTGACCTAAAGAATTATGTAGGGTGTGAGAAAAAGAGCCTAGTGAGATACCGCCAAGTGATTCATAATAATAAATTATAAAATAATAAAATTATTTTGAAGTAAAATAGAAATATGGAATGAGATAAAATTCAACATATTATGATTCAAATGAAAAAAAATCCCCCCCTTATAAAAATTATAGAACATACCAATAAACAGGCTACCAATGTATTTTGTTGAAAAAATCAATAAAACATTTCAAATATAATCACATTAGAAATAAATCACATGATATCAGTATATATAGGAAAATAATGATCCACATTCCATTTTCATGATCAGTAGGCAACCTGGTATGCACATTACCTTAGAAGAATAGGTCTATGAGGCAATACTACACTCTTGTGAGTGACTCATTTCCACAATGTAGGAAACATGATCTACACATTACACTAGAAGAACTAGTCTAGAGAGAAATTCTTCTTAAATGAGGATTTAACCCTACCACATTATCGATCACATGTAGGTTATGAAATTAAAATAACAAAAAGGTATTTTCATATTTGAAACCACAACTAACATGTTTTGAAGCCATTTTAATTATCAATCGTAAGGGAGGAATCCATTACCAGAAATGCTACCAAAGACGACACATTTTACAAAAATACTTAACATTCCCTTAAAAAAATTTCCATGATAAATTCATAATTAATACCTTCCACCCATTTTTGAAACCAAATTCAAATGTGAAAAAAGAATGTTTTGAAGAATAATTTTTAATCATGAAATCACATACCTCAACAAAAATGGAATTCCAACACTCGTATGGGATTCTAAAGACAAGTTAAAACAACAGAATGAGAAGAAAATGAAGAAACTTAATACAAAAAATTTCACATAAGAAATCTAATTAATGGAATTTAGAACAAGTATAGAGAGAGGGAGAGATAAATCACTTACCAAAAGGATTTTCACAAGACGCACAATGACTGATTAGGATCTGAACATAAAAACCCAATTTTATGAAGGATCTATAAGAAAATCAATTAAATCATGATACAATCTTTAAAAAGTGAATCAAAACCCCCTATATAAGGTTATATTTTAGGATATAAGAGAAAATTTATAATAAAAAATAAGAACAAAAAAAAGAATGTGCATACATTATTGAAAAAATATATCTAACACCCAAATAACTATAAAAAATAATCATCATGATGAAGGGAATATATTAAATATCTAATAGGCATATCATTTATTAAAATATAATTCATATAGAATAGAAAGGATAAAAAATAAATTAGTTTATAATCTTCAATAGAAAAGATAGATTTATATACTTATGTTGCATGGTTTGGACACACATTTTTTCAAACAGTGCGCTCACAACACACCCATTTCTGAGCTACCAAGAGAGAAATGTGGTTTGAAACACTATTCACCTACTATGAAACATGAAACTATCCTAGTTCACATGACTATAAGGTAATGAAATATTTTTTTGGATAACTATGTTCCCAACTGTGTTCCCTCTTTTATGATTACAACTCAAGGTTAACAGTTTTGTGGGAAGACCCAAACAATTTTACCTAATCATGACCCAACTATGTAAATTCCCAAAAATCAATAAAATATTATAAATTTCACCCAAAAAAATTAAATATGATGCAAAAAAATGATAAAAAGGTATGTGTGTACTTAAAAGAACCTCTAGGGTGTGACACATGTTGTGTAGTGGAAGGATTGTATTACCTTTTTTCTAATCCACTATTTCATGGAGATGTTTCACTTATAACAGATTTTATTAGGTTCTTTGATCTAGGTAAATTATTTCAAAACCATATTTTTAGGTATTTTATCACTTAATAGTGTTTTTGGATATTTGGGTTCATTTTGATCAGAATATAGTAGCATGTGGGAAATCATTGGACAACACACACAATCTCATCTTGTACATAGGCAGACAGACCACATTCCCATGATGGATGTGGAACACATTGTGAAGGACTATGGACCCACCTTCCCACACATCCCATGTGAATTAAGTACATGGTCATGTAACCTACAATGTACTAACACAGATAAGCTGAGGTGTGTTATAGAGTACATAAGAGGGATAATCATAAGAAATAAACATTTGATAATCTATAAAATGCATTATATGTAGTTTTTTAAAAAATATCTTTAATCATTTTATTTTTATTTTTTTATTTGTTTTATTTTTATAAGGATTATGTCAGACCAGTACCATCATTCCACAAAAGAGAAGCAACCACAATGTCTCCAGGAGAGTAGCATCCACCACCATGTTGAGAGCATGCTTTGATCAAGGGGGACTAGCCATCTGTGGATGAACCTATTTCTTATCCACATGTACATGTAATTATTTATCATATAATAGGATAATTAGTTATTACTTTATCATCAACTGCCATGCACCCACCTAATACATCATATCTAGTAGCTTCCACATCATCAACCATATTTATATATATATTTGAAGCATGATCAAGACTATCAAATGTAAGGCTACCTCCACATCCCCGCCCTTTTATTATCATTGGTACTAATAGATCTAACATTGATAATCTATTGTAATTTTCATGAACCACTATTCAGCTGAGTAGTCGACCCCTAGATACATCTATTTTAAAGAGGATTGGATGCCTATATTAGATATATGAGGTCTTTGGTCACTCTCACCTAATAGTAATTATTCAGGCCAATGATCATATATTTAGAGATTTATATTTATAGTTTTTTGTCACATTTTAGTATAATGAACCATCATATCGAGAAAATAAAATAACACATTTAACCTGGTTCTACCTCAGAAGTAGGAATTTTTCATTGATGGTAGTATATTTTAGCAGTGGGTGTGGAATTTATCCCCATGCCACAAACCAAAACCTTTTTTTACAATCAACTACATCATGTTACTAGAACTAAAATCTATGTGGATAGAGTTTTATTGAACTTCTATCTAGTATAATAGTACCTTACATAAGAGCATTTTGAACATCCATCATTCCTTCCACATTCTTCACCTTTCAAATAGTATGATCTTATTTCAATGACATGAGGATGGATGAGTAAAGTCCATGTGGGATATGGAGCTCCTCACATATATCTACCATCATGACTACCCAAACATTTTTTTAAACACTTCATACTTTGGAACCCTATTCATTGGCAGTTAGTGTTACCTAAATGAGCAATTTTATACAACGTGTTTTGAATCCACCTAGAAGTATTTCAGACTTCTACCCCACATGATCTCCTAGGACCCCCTTAGTAGATGGATTTATTCATTCTCATACATAAGTGGATGGTGCAGAAGATAGGGAATAAATATGTCCTTGTATACGGGTGCCCCGTATGTGTGATAGCTAATGTTCATGAGAATCATAGGGGTGATACTGATCAATTACCTCGTATTATTGATATAATTCCTCCAATTTTTACCCTTTATTATGAAAATACATTCTCTTCTACCCATATCAAAATCCCTACCATGGCTCATAACTTTGACCAAATCTATGGTCCACTCTCACATGGATACTTTGGATCACCCTAGGATCGCATATAGGGACACATGGAGGGTATCATGTATGAGATTACATGGTAGTTAAAACATATTTATACTTGTTTTTGAATATTTCTATAGTATATGGGACATACTATTCCACCCACTATAATTTATTAGTTTTTATCCACATAGGACACTACTTCAATAACTACAATTGTTGAAGTCACTTTTAAATTTAAGGAGTTGAGTACTGAAATGGACTCTTATAATTCAACCCCTACTATATCTTATCATTATCTTAATCTTATAGTAAAATATTCCACTAATATAATTACACCTGAACATACCCCACCACCACATTAAACCATTGAACAATTTATGGCATTTTATTTTATTATATAAATATTTTATTTCTCAATGTTATGCTTAACTTACAAGAAGATTTAATTTCCATAGCATCAATAATAACATATTAATACCCGCCTCTCACCTATATATTAATTATGGAATATATACCATGAAGAAACTATTATTTATATTAAAATTTTCGATTTATTTCTATATTTTATTCATTCATTTCTTCCATGGTATCATTTTTGAAATATTGAATTCTTTTTCTACTTTGTCAGTAGTTTTAAAACTATTTCTAATATAGTTTTAATTACTTTTTTTTATTATTGGAAGCTTTTATTTATTACACAGATTCATTTTACTCGTGTTATGACATGATTTAATTTTTTTTGTGTCATAATAGGTACTCTAAACCAAAATTTTAATATACTTTCTAGTACCCACCATTATTGAGTGAAATAAAATTGTTTTTTTCATTATGAACATTGTTTCATCCTCTATCAATGATTTTAATAACAATGAAATATGCTTGTATGGTTGAAGTGTTTTTTTCCATAGCCCTTTGTGACCCACTTTGGAGAACTATCTTACAAAATCCCTTATTAAGCCCATAATATCTATAAATGTTCATATATTTAGCCACATTTCTACCATATTTCCCCACCTACCCCCAATCTTGATTTTATTGGCTGATTATAGTTTATTGTGAGTGTAGGGGAATCAGGTTATTTCATGGGTTATAATAGAGATGGGTAATATTATATATGAATTTTTAGATTGGTTTTCGTTTTAGGGAAGGTCTACATGTTATTTTTCATTGTAATTAATCTAACTCCTTTTTTTAAAAAATAAAAAAAAATTAAATTAAAAAAATTAAATTATAAAAAGTTAAAAGTTAGAAAAATAATAGGGTTAATCTTTTATTGTACTTTTATTTGATTTAACATACGGTAATTTCATTGAAATGGTGAATAGTTTTTGGGTAATCACTTTTGGGAACTTTGAGTATTGAATATTCTGTATTCATGAATGATTAATCATGCATTGAATTTAATGAGAAAAAACCATACTCTTTGAATCCTTTATTTTTAAACGTAAACCCACTAACAATAATCCTCAATGAAAATCCCTGAAAAACATCATAATTGGTACACTCTTATTTATCTCTTTTTATAGAGAATTATATTTTTTCCAAGCATATGTTATGCACTTTATAATTTTGATATAATAATAAATTTACATTTATTTCATACTTGATCGATGGGTGAAATTTATTCCAGGTGTGGTAAATCATATATGGCTTGAGTAATAATAAAAATATGAAAAATGTGAAAGAATGAATGAGAATTTCTTGAACTGAAGTTGTATATGAGATATGATGGGAATAATCAAACCTGAAAATTTTTTTATGTTCTAAAAAATTTTAGTTATAAATATGTGTTTATAAGATTAATTAATTAAATAGTTCCCTTTCTATGATATGGATTCTTTTTAACATCACATTGATGTGTTTATTTATGTGTTCGGGAGTAGAAACACACATTTTGTGCCTGCTATTTTTAGGTTCTTCATTAAGTAAAAATATAAATAATGTAATATATTCATCAATAACAGGTTAAATATGTCATTTAACTATTCATGGAAACATTTTAGGACTTTATATATAAATAAAAACATTGGTAATGTTTTGGAGAGAAAATTAAAAATACACACTGTGTACTTCTAAACTGTATTCCTTGTACTCCATGCGTTGAGTAAAACCCATATATGGATTCCTAGTATTAGTTTGTGGATAAAATGAAACAATAAACCAATTCATGGTGATTTGAATTACCATATATCTCTACTCACTAATGGGTGACCAACTCTAATTGTCTAGACGAAGGTGACAAATAACATTCAAGGTAGCATGTGTAGAAAACATAAAAAAAGTGACTACACACCATGTACATTCATAATGCAAGTGTAGTTTCTAGAATTTATAAAAACTGGTTTCAGCTGGAGTTTTTATATGTTTATACAAGGGGTTTGGTTATTACTTCATGTTGGTCTGAGTGGATACTCAAGAGGGGGTGAATTGAGTTCCAATAAAAATTTCTATTAAAAATATTTCTCTTAAAATCCGCCAATTTAAAAACAAAGTTAAACTGTAGTGAATATATACAGATTGTAAGTGTTCAATCAGTTTCTCAAAGAATGATTAGGTCTCAGTTGACATAATCTGAAGATTAAATTAACTTTTGAAGCTAACATACTGGTTTAAAATAAGTACAAACACTTTCTAATTTAACTATCAAAGTAGGTTTAAAATAGTTTTTTATTTCAATGTAATAGTAGAGGATTATGAAGTAAATATATATAGTATGCTTATAACATAAACTAGAAAGCACAATAGAGACAACCAAGAGGTGCAGTCTCAAGCCGAGACTTAGTCCTCTCCACAATTTATATAAATTTATCCACAGCCTGGATTGGGGGTAAACAACAGTACACTACTGCCCAAGTCCAAAGACCTCTACCAAAGTTCTACGTGGGAAACACAAGAAATAGCACACAGGCTATCCAGGTCTTACTCGACCTCTACAACTATCCACGGTGGGAAACAAAGTGTTATGAAGTTTCAGTGAGGATTTAAGAACCCACCAGTTTAGCTTAGGAGATAGTGTGTGTGTAAAATAAACAGGGTACACACATTGCTCGAAATGTAAAGATAGAATCACTAAAGAAAGTAAGAAAGAGTTTAGAAAAGCTTTAGTGATTGGCAGTGCAGCTCTTGACTCGTTTGTTTGGTTAGAAAAACATCTGAGTCTTGTCTGGTTTCAGCTCAGAAAATAGAGTGCCGTTTTTTTCTTTGAATCTTGGTCCAGCTTGTCAGCTTGATTACATGAAGTGTTATTGGTAGTTCATCATTCAAGGTGTATCTTGTGTTCTCCTTAAAAATTAGTAGCTTCGTGTATGTCCAGTGTTATTGATGTATGGATGTAGCCTTTCACGATTTCACCATGTTTTAATGATGTTCAACCCTTTTCTTTTTCACCCGTGTACCTTCTTAGTTCCTTGATGCTTGTCGTATGCACACCCAGTGTTCTCTACTTCACATATGCTATTCAGCTTGGTCTTTATCTTCCGTTTTATAGCTTTCAGCTCCGAAAAATGGAAATGATTACCTTTTGTATTGGTACTAGGTACGATTCCCAGACATGGAAATAGAGATCATTATATAACATTAACTACATGAAAAACATCCCATATAACAGTTAGCTTAATAAATAAATAGTATTTAGAGTATAGAGTTTTACTGGTTGGTCAATCATTAGTAGCTCATATTGGTAAATGTATACGGTGGTCTTTTGAATAGCAGAACCTTCTATCAGTAGCTTTTTGAACTTGTATCGGTAGCTTGTTGGTATCGGTAGCTCTAGGTATCGATAACTCCTTCTATTAGTAGACTTTTTCTATCGGTAGCTCAGTAGACTGGTTCTATCAGTAGATCTATACATGTATCGGTAGACTGTGTCAGTCGTTTCATATCAGTCTCCAGTCTGTGTATCGGTAGGCCGATCGGTAGCTCGTATTGGTAGCTCTTAGTGTTCTGTAATGGTAGACTAAATCTATCAGTAGACTTGCTTACTGGTAGCTCTGTAGCTATAGTCTATTCTATCGGTAGACTTGGTGTCTGTCGGTAGCTCTTGTACAAATCAGTGACCTTTGTGTATTGGTGACTCTATCTATTGGTATACTATGTCTATCGGTAGACTGATTACCGGTAGCTCTATATCAGTAGCTATAGCCAGATCAATGACATAACAGTTCTTTGTTTTATGCAAAGCATATCCGAATGGGTTAGAAGAACATCAAGAACTCAAATAAACATAGATAGACATGTATTAACATATCTCAGGGATAATTTTAATATTACTATCATCTTGATCCCAGATTGAAAGAATTAATATATAGAAAAACATTATATTGAAATTATCAAAGTATATGAGAGCATAATTGGGATTATCAAAATAGGTGAGATCAACAATCTCCCCCTTTTTGATAATCACAACATATGATATTATCATTTTAAAATATTGAGTAGTTGTATCAGAGGATATATCATTAAATGCAATTATCTCAGAGAAACAGTATGTTATAGAACATAATGGATCAAAGGAGGAAGAAAATGTGATAGTATCAGAGATAAAATTAAATACAATGATATAAAAAGTAAGATTTAGTGGCATCATAGAGTTAGAGAAAATGTTATCAGAGAATGAAATGGAACTGTATCATAGGGGAAAATCAAGATCGCTCTTCCTCAGATAAAAATTTCTCCCCCTTTGATACTTTCTCCCCATTATTGATTCTTCCTTTAATACTTCTCCCCTTTTTAAAAGCTTGGTAAAATATTTCTCCCCCTTGGTGATAATAAAAAAGTGGGGAACCAAAGAGAAGAGGAATAAAATTAAAAAATAGAAAAGATTTA
This sequence comes from Viscum album, assembly GCA_963277665.1. Lineage (NCBI taxonomy): Eukaryota > Viridiplantae > Streptophyta > Magnoliopsida > Santalales > Viscaceae > Viscum > Viscum album. The sequence goes on from OY728164.1 coordinate 695,702,942, forward strand.
AAAATCAGTTTCATTTCATGTTCCAGATAAGGTAAAAAGAAATAAACAAAATACAATGGATACCTATCAAACAATCTAGACACTTGTTTAATCCACATCATCATTGTCAGATTTTCCCATGGGAGTAGAAGAAGATTCAGGTGAAGTGGTTGGAGGTGAGGGCTTAGGAATCCCAGAAATGATCATTAGAGGATGAGAAACAGAAACTATTTCTAGTCTATACTGAGGAGTCCTTTGTGTGGTCATAGGTGTGAGGCTTCGAAAAGATTGATCTTGAGTCATCTGAACTAGAGAAGTAGTAGAGGTAGAGGCCGGTAAGGCTAGAGGTATAATCACTGGCCTAACATCAACATGTAGAAAAGGCAGCAACAAATTTCTGAAATCCATAATTATTCATCCTCCTCTCTCCATAGAAGATATGAAGTCATCCTTGTTCTCCATAAATCTGTCCAATGCTGGAGTCAATTCCCTTAGCTTGCTATCATGTTCTCTGAAATCTTTATTGACAGGAGTCAACATCATATTTTCCAAAAGAAGTTTGAAGTGATTGTTGAGTTGATGCTTGGTGAAAATTTTAGAGAAATGGGAGTCCACCTTATCATTCTCTTCTTTCTGAGATGTAGAAGCTTCTATCATGTAGTCTTGTAATATCTTAATTATTTCTCTAGGTGAATCTTGAGCAGCAAGCACAAATTTGCTCAGCTCGGATGAGTCCACAGAGCTACCGGTTGAAGCTTGACCAAGCTCCTCCTTCATCACAGCTCAAATTTGATTCATATCCACTGAGGGTTTGGATGAAATAGAACCAATAGAGAAGGTTACTATTTCATTGAAGTTATTTTTCAACACACTGATAAGAATTTGAACTTGAGAGTCCTGGGTTTTAACATGATCTTTCATGGAAGTTTTAAAACATCCGAACACTAAAACCATCTGGATTACCACACTCTTGACATAGGCTAAGTCCTTGTCTTCTTGGGATTTTGAGCTCATTTAAGAGTCTAATGAAACAACCGATTCCTTTAGAGCTTCAAGATCTTCTTCATGTCTAGAAACTTGACCCTGGATGTCTTTAACTTCTTCCACTTTTTGTTCCATGAAGGTTGACAAATTACAACCTAGAGAGAGTTCAAAATATCTTTCCAACGTCCTCATCTCTTCAGCTAAACAAATATTTATATCAATAACTGGTACATTAAAAGATCATTTCAGCTCATCCTTCCAGGATTCCAGATCAGCCCTGGTGATCATATCAGTAGGTGCAACTTTAGTGGGTACTCTTTCAGATGCTAAACTGACCACTAAGTTAGTCAGGATCGATTGAACTGAAGAGACCAGAGAAACTTCAATCTTCTTTACCTCTTCCACAAAACTGTTCTTAAAATTTTTCATTAAAGTATCCAGGTCATGCATTCTGACCACATCTTTATGTAATAACTCTGTCTCAACATCATAAGTAATTTTAGGTCTATTGATATATGCTTCATTTTCAGAATCAGGATAGTCTAAACCACAGACTACCAAACCTGGGTCTTCTGCCCAATCTTCAATTCCAGTATCCACTATAACACTTCCAACATTGGTTTGATGCTCCCCCTCAATTGGTGCATCCTCAAGTAAAACAACAGCATTCTCATCATTTTCATCAGGACTTCCTTTCTCAGGAGAATCTTACTCTATCAATTATTTCCCTGTAATTGCTGATGGGTCTTTCAAACTAGGCAAGTGTATGTAAACTTTATTTTCATTCGTAGCAGGAACTAAAGATTGTCCAATCACTGGACTCAAGCTCAAATCAGCTAACAGAGATGCTTCACTTTCATGAACATCTTCTTAATTCTCTATAACATCTTATCCTTGTCTGATTTATGTTGATCATCAGTTTCAGGAGTTGGGCTAAATGGTATTTTAGGGTCTCCTCCTTTATCAGCAGAGGAATCTTCCTCTTCTGAATCATCACTGTATTCTGGATCTGCTTCATCAGGTCATATTCCTATATCCCTCACATCCTTTGGTCTTGAATGATAATCCATAGGATTGAATTTGTCATATACTTTCTGTTCAGCATTGACCCATTCTCCACTCCAAGGGTTCCAATTTGTCCTTATGTATTTGCACACTAAAGATGTGATACAAAAGTTATTCTTTACTACCACTATCTCATCTTGAGAAACAACTTCCCTTTTTTACATTAATCATCACAGAGATCAATTTAGCATAGAATAGGGCATTTGTCTTTGATTTTGTCCTTGTCATGTCTTCCATTTGGATCATCAGCAATCTGCACAGATTAACTTTTACACAATGTCTTAAGAGTTGCAGGAGATAGATATCCTAATATCTCAAATTGCCAAAGTCTCATGTCCTCAGTATCAAGACATATTGAACAAATTTGAACAGCAATCTGTTCTCTCCATCCATTTCTATAGCAACTACTTGTCTTTGACTTCCATCACCAGTCAGCTCTTCCAAAGTAGTCTCATAGTCGAAAATATCACTGGTAGGTTGAATGGCTCTCGAGATATATCCAGATACCCCTTCATGTGGAACTTTTAAGCACTCAGCCCATTCAACAGATGAAAATGATATCTTTTTTTCCATTCACAAATGAAGTCACTTGGTTTTTATTCTCATATTTCTCAAAAGTTACAAACTCGTAAAACTATTTCACTATCATTGGAAAGTAGGTACCATTGTTCTTCAAATAACACTCAACACATTTTTGATCTTCAAGCACATCGAGTACTAATGACTTTCTAGGAAGCAGCCATTCTACACACATCTCCTTTTCAATCACAATAACTTGATTTTTCAGATGAGTATTTACTGGTCGTCTTCTTGATCTTGTCCTCCTAGAACTGCCAATTGATTTTGGAACAGACTTTTTCTTCTTTTTTTTTGGATCATCAGCAACATCTTTAACAGAAGGGAGTTCGGTTTTTTCAATCTCTGATTAGAGGGATTTAGGGTTCTCTAAGGATTCGGGAGATAATTTTTTAGGGTAAAGGTTTGAGTCTTTGTGGATTTAGAAGTATCTCGGACATTGGTTTTATCATTTAGGAATCATGAAATTAATAAATAAAATGAAATAATGAAAAAACGATTTAGATTCTGGCAGCAGACAGAAGTTTAAAAAAGCACATTCATCAGTAGGGTCTATCAGTGAGAATTCCTATATGTGAGTTTACATCGGTGAGGATTCACAAGGGTGAGAGTTTAACATCGGTGAGAATTTCACATCGGTGAGAATTTCACATCGGTGAGAATTTTACATTTGTGAGAATTTCACATCAGTGAGAATTTCACATCGGGGAGAGTTTCCCATCGGTGAGAATTTTACATTAGTGAGATTAGCTACCGATCAAGGTTAAACATACCTAACTCATGGATAATGTTACTTAACCTCTCCGAACACAAAGGTTTAGTGAAAATATCAGCTAATTGATGTTAAGTACCTATAAATGCAAGAGTAATATCACCCATTTGAGAATGATCTCTCAAGAAATAGTGTCGTACATCAATGTGTTTGGTCCTAGAGTGAGACAAAGGGTTCGTAAAGATGTTTATTACACTAGTGTTGTCACAGTTTATAGAAACATGATTAATGTCATATCCATTGTCTACAAGAGTGTGTCTCATCCACATAATTTTTGCACAGCAACTACCAGCAGCTATGTACTCTGCTTCGGCAGTGGACAATGCTACAGAATTATGCTTTTTTACTACACCAAGATATTAAGGATTTTCCCAATAGATGACATGTTCCGGATGTGCTTTTTCTATCCAACTTGGAACCCGCAAAGTCAGCATCTGAATAACTCATTTACTCAAAGGGTTGTCCTTTTGGGTAAAACAAACCTATTTTCACAGTATGTTTAAGATACATAAAAATTATTTTAACAGTAATTAAATGAGATTCTTTTGGACTAGCTTGAAATCTTTCACACATACACACACTAAACATAATATCTGGTCAACTAGCAGTAAGGTAAAGTAAGCTTCCAATCATACCTCTATAATTGGATTGATCCACTGGTTACCCAGTTTCATCTGCATCCAATTTACAAATAGTAGTCATAGGATTATCACATTCCTTAATACTATCCAATCCAAAACATTTTAAAAGATCCTTTGTATATTTACTTTAATTCAAAATAATACCATTTTCATTTTGGAAAACTTGAAATCCAAGAAAATATTTTAGTTCTCCCATTAAACTCATTTAAAATTAATTTTGCATACTCTATGAAAAATCAGTACATAAAGAGTGTTTAGAAGATCCAAAAAATAATATCATCAACATAGATTTGAAATATTAAAACATCTTTAGAAATTATTTTAATAAAAATAGTTGGATCAGCAATCCATTTAGTAAAACTTTTTGAAATATGAAAATTACTAATTCTATCATACCAAGCTCTTGGAGCTTTTTTTAAACCATATAGAGCTTCAGAAAGTTTAAAACCCGGATTTGGAAAATGAGGACTAGTAAATCCAGGTTTTTGTTCAACAAAAACATCTTTGACAATAAAACCCTTTAGAAAAGAACTTTTAACATCCATTTGATATAACGTTAAATTCAGATGGGCATCATAGGAAAGTAAGATCCTAATAGCTTCTAATCTGGATATAGGTTCAAAGATTTCCACATAATATATACCATCCTCTTGACTATATCCTTATGCAACTAGCCTAGCTTTGTTTCAAACTATCTTTCCAGATTCATATACTTTATTTCTGAAAACCCATTTAGTGCCTATTGTTAAAGTGTCCTTAGGTCTATCAACTAATTCCCAGATATTGTTTCTTTCAAATTGATTTAACTCTTCATGCATAGCCATTACCCAATATTCATCATTGATAGCCTTATTGACATTTTTAGGTTATATTTTTTAAAGAAAGGCTTGATGTTCAACCTGGTTTCTTAGAGAAGCTCTAGTCTGTGTGCCTCTATCAAGATTACCAACAAAAGCATCCAAAGGATGATTCTTTAGAATCCTTGTTGATCTAGTAAAGGTAGTACTAGAAATTTCAGGTTCATCTCCACATTCGGGATCAACAGACGCAGATTCTGAAATATGTCCAAAACTGGATATCTTCACAGTAGGTTCTTTAGATTTATCATTAGGGTCCAGAGCACTCAAATCTTCTTCAAGATTTCAAGAGAGGTTTTAGGCTCATGTGGATCTGTTTCATCAAACTTGATGTGAACAGATTCTTCCACACATTTAGTTCTTTTATTAAAGACTCTATAAGATTTTCTAGCTAAATAATAACCAATAAAAATTCCTTCATCACTTTTATTAGCAAACTTGTCCAGATTATCCATTGTATTAAAAAAAAAACTTTTCATCCAAAGACTCTAAAGTAACTAACATTAGGTTTTCTATTATTCCACAGTTCATATGGGGTCTTCTTGAGAACATGTCTAATTAAGTCTCTATTAATAATATAACAGGATGTATTCACAGCTTCATCACAAAAGTTAATGGTAGAACTTACTCATTAAGCACGGTTCTAGCTATTTCTTGAAGGGTTCTATTCCTTATTTCTACTACACCATTCTGCTGAGGTGTCCTAAGAGCAGAAAAGTTGTTACTATAACCATTGTGTGAGCAATAAGATTCAAACTCTTGATTTTCAAACTCACCACCATGATCACTTCTCAGGGTTTTAATCTTTAGTCCACTATGGTTTTATACAGTTTTGGAGTATTTAAAAATGTAAGAACAAGATTCACTTTTCTGAGCTATGAAGTATACCCAAGTATATCTAGAAAAGTCATCTACCAAGACATAGACATAGTTCATCCCATTTAAACTAGAAACTCTTGAAGGTCCAAACAAGTCCATGTGAACCAACTCGAGAGTTTGAGAAGATGAAAACTATTTCTTTGATTTAAAAGAAACTTTATGTGGCTTTCCCTTTTGACAGGGATTACAAACTTTTTCATTTGGAAATTCAGGATTAGGAAGGTTTTTAACCAAGTTTTTCCTAGTATGCTTTCTAAGTGAATTGATGTTGTAGTGTCCAAATCTTCTATTCCACATCCAAGATTCTCTATGAAAAGCATTTAAACAAATAAAATTTTGTTTAGATAAAGAATTTAAATCAATAGCATAAACATTTTCATTTCTTAAAGCATAAAATTATAAAACATTCCTAGAATTAAAAATGTTACAGAAATCATTTTCAAATTCTAAATTAAATCCATCATCACATAACTGAGAAACACATAACATGTTATATTTAAGTCCATCAACAAATAAAACTTTAGAAATTAAAACTGAATCAGTGTTACCAATCTGGCCTAGGCAGATGATTTTTCCTTTAAAATTATCACCAAAGGTGACATGGCCTCCATCAACCTTTATTAAGCTTTGAAGAATGAATAATCTCCAGACATGTGTCTTGAACATCCACTTCCCTTGTACCATACCTTCTTCTGAGAACTCTTCAAACATGTTTCCTATAAAATAGGTTTAGATAGGAAATTATTTTGGTACCCAGATCTTCATGGGTCCAGATAGGTTATCAATCAAAGCTTTAGGTACCCATATTTTTCTTATGGGTCTCATTTAAATTACAAAATCAATAGATTTTTAAAGATAAACTTTATTTGATTTGTTACCATATGAATAACTTCTTGAAGCATACTCTTTTCCAGTACTGGAATAAGCATAATTTTTTCCAGACATAGGAATAAATCTGGTTTTAGTGAACTGTCTTTTTCCATGTTCGTAACCTAAACCAGTATTATATTTAGGTGCAACTTTCATTCCTATAATTTTTGTAAGTGTATATTTTCCATTTGTGAACATTTCTAAGTCATTTCTAAGTTGCTCATTAGACATTTTTGATTCATTATTTTCCTTTAATAGTTGAGCATTATTTTATTTTTCTATAACAAAGGTAGATTTAGTAGTGACAGTGAGAGCATGTTGTTTCTTTAATGACTTATATTTGTCTTTAAGTTCACTACATGTATCTTCCAGCATATTGCAGTATTCAAACATTTCAGCCGTAGACATATTTCCATCATTGTCTAAATCACTGTTATTTCCATAATAATAATTATTTAGAATAGGGGAAGCAGGTACCTCAGATGTGTTGGTCATGAAGCACATGTTCACACGATTCTTCTCAGAATCATAAAGTTTAGATTCACTTGTGATGTCCTTTGAATCACTCGAAGTAGATTTCATAGATTTCTTGTACTTTATGTCATTATAATCATATTTCTTTTTAAATTTCAGTTTTGGACAGTCAGCCCTTATGTGTCCTTTCCTTTTTCACGCGTAGCAGACTATATCATCCTCATTGTCAATCTTTTTACAATACTTTTTCCAGTGTCTCTTATTATCGTACATTCATTTGTAGTTAGATTTTATGAAGAGTTTCTTCTTCCTATGTAACTTCTTGAATCTCCTGGATATTTGAGCCATTTCAGCATCACTATCTGAATTGGAATCTTCACTGGTCGAAATCTCAGTAGGTACATGTATTTTCTCTTTGTCTTTTCTCTTTGAAGCAGTAGTCTTAAAATATATAGATTTTCTTTTGGGTTCATCATCTTCCTCCTTGTTCACCTTGAGTTATTCTTCATACATCATTAATTAACCAATAAGCACTTTTACAGGTAGTGCTCCAATGTCACATGACTCTCTGATTGAAACAGAAGTGCCTCTCCATCATTCTGATAGACATCTCAAAATTCTATTGATTTTTTCCTCAGCTAGAACATCTTTTCCAAGTGAACTCATTGTATTGACTATCTTATTAAACCTGAGATACATATCAAAAATAGGTTAATCAGTTTTCATTTTAAAATTTACATATTTAATAGTATATGTATTTCGTTGAATTTCTATAACATTGGTTGTTACTTCATGAGAAATAGACAAAGTATCCCATATTTCATAAGTAGTTTTGCAAGCATATATTCTATTAATCTCTTCATATACTAAAGCACATTATCGGGCATTCATAGCTTTACAATTATTATTGTAAGAAGACTTTGTAGGTTCATCCCAAGTTGTTATTTCAGTTTCTAATATTTTATATTGAGACTCTATAGTAGTCAAGATATCAAAACCCATACTTTCTAAATGAATTTTCATCTTAGGTTTCCACTAGGCATAGTTGGGGACATTGAAGAAAGGTGTCCGGTTAGTAGCAGCACCCTCAAATCTATTATCCAAAGGTAGATTTTAGAAAATAGTGTTAAAGAGATAAAATATAGAACTAACAGAAATTTATGTTCTTTAAAGATGCAACTAAAATCACAGTTGAAAAACAGAGTATGTAAAATATCCATTAACAAAAAAAATCCTCAGATACCAAATTTTGGTCGGAGTGGATAATCAAGAGGGGGTAAATTGAGTTCCAATAAAAATTTCTGTTAAAAATATTTCTCTTAAAATCATCCAATTTAAAAACAAAGTTAAACTGTAGTGAATATATATAGAGTGTAAATGTTCAATCAGTTTCTCAAAGATTGATTAGGTCTCAGTTGACTCAATCTAAAGATTAAATTAACATTTGAAACTAACTTACTGGTTTACAATAAGTATAAACACTTTCTAATTTAACTATGAAAGTAGTTTTAAAATAGTTTTGTAATTCAATGTAATAGCAATGGATAAACAACAGTACACTATTGTACAGGTCCAAAGACCTCTCCCACAATTCTACGTGGGAAACACAGACAATAAGAACACAGGCTATCAAGGTCTTACTCAACCTCTACCACTATCCATAGTGGGAAACAAAGGGTTATGATGTTTGAGTGAGGATTTAAGAATCCTCCAGTTTAGCTTAGGAGACAATGTGTGTGTAAAATAAACAGGATACACAAACTTCTCAAAATTTAAAGATAGAATCACTAAAGAAAGTGAGAAAGAGTGTAGAAAAGATTTAGTGATTGGTAGTGCAGCTCTGGACTCGGTTTGTTGGTCAGAAAAACAAATGAGTCCTTCTCTGGTTTCTGCTCAGAAAACAGAGTGTCATTTTTTTCTTTAACTCTAGGTCCAGCTTGTCATCTTGAGTGCAGGAAGTGTTTTTGATAGTTCATCACTCTAGGTGCAGCTTGTGTTCTCTATGAAAATGAGTAGATTTGTTCATGTATAGTGTTCTTGAAGTATGGATGTATCCTTTCACGAATGCACCATGTTTGAATGATGTTTAACCCTTTTCTTTTTCACTAGTGAGCCTTCTTAGTTCCTTGATGCTTATCGTATGCACACCCAGTGTTCTCTACTTCACATATTCTGTTCAACTGGGTCGTTATATTCCCTTTTATAGCTTTTAGCTCTGGAAAATGGGAATGATTACCTTTTTCATGGGTACTAGTTACGGTTCCCTGACATGGAAACAAATATCATTAAATAACATTAACTGCATTAAAAACATCTCATGTACCTGTTAGCTTAATAAATAAATAGTATTGAGAGTATGAAGTTTTACTTGTTGGTCAATAATTAGTAGCTCGTGTTGGTAAATGTGTACGATGGACATTTATGTAGCAGAACCTTCCTTCAGTAGCTCTTTGAACATGCATCAATATCTTGTTGGTATCGTTAGCTCTATGTATCCGAAACTCCTTCTATCGGTAGACTTGTTCTATCGGTAGCTTGGTAGACTGGTTCTATTAGTAGCTCAATACTCGTATCGGTATACTATTTTAGTCAGTTCATATCAGTCGCCAGACTGTGTATTAGTAGGGCGGTCGGTAGCTCGTATTGGTAGCTCTTAGTGTTCTGTATCGGTAGACTGAATCTATCAGTATACTTGCTTACCGGTATCTCGGCAGCTCTATTCTGTTTTATCGGTGGACTTGGTGTCTATCCGTAGTTGTTGTACATATCAGTGACCTTTGTTTATCAGTGACTCTATCTATCGGTAGACTATGTCTATCGGTAGACTGAGTACCGGTAGCTCTATATCAGTAGCTATACCCAGATCAGTGACTTAACACTTGTCTGTTTTATGCAAAGCATATCCAAGTGGGTTAGAATAACTTCAGAACTAATATAAATATAGATAGATAGGTATTAACATATCACATGTATTATTTTAATATTATTATCGTCTTGATCACAGATTGAAAGAATATATATATTGAAAAAAATTATATTGAGATTATCAATGTATATGAGCGCATAATTGGGATTATCAAAACAGGTGAGGTGAACACTTCTTTTCATGTTCTGTTTAGAGATTTATAATTATCTTTAAAACTATCATCTTTTTATTTAATTTGAATAAATTTTATTATACTTTCAATAATTTATAATAAATTGTTTTTTAATTTCAATTTCATTCTTCTTTATGTCTTATAATTGTTTCTCTTCTATCATATTCATTGTTTTTTTGTTTTGTCTTTAATTATTCTAAAATTTTATTTTTTAATAATGATGTCCATGTAAATCCACCTCTTGGGGTGGTGTTGAGATTAAGGATAGATCAATGATAGAGAGATAGTTATTTATATAATTAGTTTATTGATGTTATGTAAATAATTTATTTCATTTCATGTTTATTGGAAAAAAATGGGATTGAGGGGATACATCGATTGTTAGAAACCCTATATATATAATAGTCCATGGGTTATTGAAAAATGAATTTACTATAATATTTCATCGATAAAATACTAGGTCAATCCTTGGTTATATTTATATCCTCAATTGAAATTCAAACCAACCTATATAGTTAATCAATTTTATATTTGACATCAAAATACTTTTTTGTTGATGAAATCCATTAAACATTATATTTTCTTTATTTGTATCCCAAGTCATAAAACCATTTTAAAATTTATTTTATATTACTCTAATCACATAAAAAAATCAAATCCATTCAATCTCCCTACCAATTTTTACATAACACACTTAATAAACATATAAAAACATGCACCTTTAATCTTCCACATAGAATTCCTTAGAAGATTACCTCGGGTTGATGATTTACTATTTTATTTATAGTCAAAAATAGTAATTAATTGATTTTTTGATGATAGTCCATATCACCTTACCAAACTGGCCAAGGCCCAAACTAACCCTATAGACAACATGGGTCATGAGATCCTTTGCGGAGAACCACCAATACCTTGAGCACTATTCATGATAGCTCATGAGACACATCAATATATATACTTCATTGAATATCACCACATTCTTACTAACCATTTCAATCATTATAGCTCACTGTCACAAACATAACTGACTCCCTACTAGAGACTATAATTCCATTAGAACCACTAATGAACAAAATCCCTATTTTGAGGAAATAATCACTAAAAATAAAAGAAAAGACACCAAGAAAGTCACAACACCACCAATTTCAAGAATCAGTCCTCTTAAAACATAGACTTTGACTATTATATCTTCACAGTAACTTTCTATCCCATTAACACCTTCATAAACCCTTACCTCATCCTAAGTTCTAACTGTGTTAAATGCACTACATCCACCAAGAAAAAATCCTTATATACCATATCTCACAGCTTCTCTAAATGTATATTGGGAAGATATAAAATCAAAAAAATATGAGGAATAATAAAGAATAAAAAGATTCGATGTCCAGTAACACTGAGAGATCAGAAAGCGAGCCAAGACATAATAAGAGGAAACATAGACACTATGGGTGACCAAACCACTGGAGTAAAATGAAGCAACAACCCTTAAACACATCCCCCATCACAGTCCACTGAAATTTTAAATGCAATCACTCTTGATCAAAATGGGGTCTATCATGATGGGTTGGGAAGAAATGGAACATGAGGAGTGTGAATGAGGCTTTTAGAAAGTACATTGAGAACACCAACATGAAACCAACACTAAATGAGTAATCACAACATATAATTAGGGAGGAAAAGAATCTCTATGTCTAAAATAAGACAATATGAAAGGAAACTATCCCAAAAAACTCTCATTATCATAGTACTAAATCATCATAACAACATTGAGTTTGAATAGAGATTGAGAATATCAACAATAGGTCCATTAATAAGGGAGACAGTAGAATGTGAACAAGGCCCTCGACACTGAAAACTATAACACATAGAAAATCCACCAAAATTAGAGAAATATGAGATCTTTAAACTACAAGAGATAACCTATACAAGAGGAAAATTATTATTAAAAAATGGAAAATATAAAAATTAATAATAATGTAGAGGATAAACATATGGGGAAGGGATGTTAAAATAACCTGTTATTCCCCATTTTCTTATTACAAATTATCCTTTGATTTAGTCCAGAAAACTAATTTATCATTGGAGTTGGATTTACTATAGGAAGAACATAAAAGAAACCATTGTTTTGGAATAATCTGATGAGGTTTAGTCACTTTTATAATAGGATTATATTTATTTACTTCTAGTTTGTCGATATTGATATTTCATTGTCTTATAGGGGTACATGAGCCTAAATTCCATGTGTTCTATACTACTTCAAAGTGAGGTAGATGAACTATTTCTTTCAATTTTTTTATCATTTTATTTTATTTGTTTGTGTTTCACTTATTCTGTGATTTCATAATTATTAAAAAAAATTGACATGAGAATTAAGTTCTAATATTATATAATAATTATTTATGATTTTTACTCTATTTGGATAAATTACATTTTATATTTGATAAAGAAATTATGGAATATCCAACATAAAGTGGAATTTAAAAGATGTATATGATTATAAAAGTTATTAAATTTATGTAAAAATTAGTGGTGTATTTAATTTTATGTGTGTAAGAGATAAAGCGAATGTTTTTGTGTTAGTACAATGTAACACCCCGACCCCAGTTACCTAGAGTCTGTGCATTATTTCATAACATTGACATGATCACAAAAGAACATGTCTCAAAAGACCGTTTAGTTTAGTAGCCTTGGAAACACTAGATACATTAATTAGTCTTACATTATATCATAAAGTAAAACAAAACTAAAAAACATCCTATCTTCATATCCCCTCATACTATCCCCGTAGGTCATTCATAATATACTTCATCACATCCTGGAAAAATTAAAACATTGAAAGGGGTGAGCTCAGATGCTCAGTAAGGATAACAATACAGTGGAAACTTTTATAAATAAACATAAACATTTAAGGGAATTTATAACTAAAACAAAAGCCTTTTAAACATGATCATAAGCATAATATGAAAAAAATAAAATTAAATAAAGTCATTTACTTATTCACATGGATATTCTACTAGTCGAATAATCACATGTAAAAATCAATAACCACTTTCATAATGATGGAATGCATAATGTCAGACTATCATAACCTTGTAGCCAAGGCCTCATGCTAAGACTACAAATATGATTTTGTCAAGGCCTCGTGCCAAGACACTAGCTTGTCTCAAGAGACCTACCGATGCATCGAGGAGCTATAGCGGGCTCCACCTGTCACTTATTAAGTCCAATGCATTCCTTATATGAAAAGGTTTAAACATATCATAAACCATAACATAAACGTATCACATAAACATGAAAAAAGGAAACATAATATTTCCACATTTCAATCACAAGATATTGATAAAACACATTGATAAAATAAAAACATTATCAAATCCATTTTCAATACCAAAATAAAAGAAAAGTAAAACATGGAATTTTTTTTCATTTAAAAAATGTTATGGCGTGTAGAGGAAGCTGAAACTCAAATAATGGTCATGGCGGTGGAGAAGTCATTGTCACCGCATACGTACAACAAAATACATTCCTTTTTGTCATTTAGTAAAACAGTTCATATAAAAATATTCCTTTTGAATAAACGTAAATGTCAAAGGGGTTTATACACTGTATAAAAGAAAGTTGTGTATAAAACAAAATATGCCTCAATGAAAGGGAATTGAGAAGAAGTCCCTTACCTCGTGTCCGACTTGACTTGACTGTTCTTTAACCTCCTAGATAATAAACTATAGTAAATTTATAATTTCTTTAGAAACTTTTTCAAGTTTATAATTTATTTTATATCACTTATTTCCATGTTATGAACATTTTGTAATTATTTATGTAAATAACGGTCGTTTTGTCGATCTTTGGTACTTGAGTCAAAAATAAACTTCCTATAATTACAAGTTGTTCATATGGTAAAATATCCATTTTATCCAGAATTATATTCATGATGTATATATCATATATATCATATATATCTAGTATATACATTCATTCATAATATTAAATAACATTTAGAGGTAAGTAATGAAATGCACCGTTCATGGAGACGGTAAGTCGTACGTACGCATGAACGCTACTTTCATTTCTATTTCGTATTTAATGGAATGTAATAATAATGATATAAAGGTGTATTATAATTCCAATATAATATCATATATAAAATCATTACTCCATCCTTTTTACGTCCCATATATGGCATTAATGATTCAAATCACTTTGAGGGGACGATAGTCCGCACTTCCTAAAATGAAATTATCGCCTTTACCCATAATGGAAATCATAAAGGTATGCCATAAATGAGAAATACAGAAGCATAAGGAAAACATAAATAATATATATATATATATCATATATGAAAATTGTGTCATCATATTGGCCACCATGAGAGGTGTTAAAAGAAGATCGAACAATCATCGTTTCGTGAGGCAGTAATTCGCCACCCACAAAAATAGTATGTTCATTAACCATTAGATGAAGGTTTGTGTAAGTCGAAATTAAATAATTCTAATAAAAACATTCTAGTATATTGAATATACTGGTGTTGTTACAAAATAAATGAATAAAAAGAGTTTAATGGGTTGGAGAAGCAAAATAAAACAAAAGAACATAAGAGAAGACATTACCTTAAAATCGGGTAACTCTTTTTGATTTGAGCCAAAGGCTTCATTGGGAAGACTTCTGCTCAATGTGAGGCTTCTAAGAGTAATATATGGAAGTTGAGAGAGTATTTGGTAAGAGGTTGGCCAAGACAAATAGCTTTGATCGTTTGAATAAGGTGGTAGAGGTAGGGGCCTTTTATAAGAGGAGATGAGGGGCACTCTTGGAATGTCATGAAATGTTACATTATTATGAAATGTTTTTCGGATTTCAAAGGTCCAAAAATTATATATTTCTAAGATAAGGTGATATGGTTTCAAAATATACTCATCCAATGGGTTTTTGAAATGTGTATGTCTTAGATTTTACATTATCTATTCATTTTATTTAAATCGTTAATTAACGAGGTAATCGCTGCATCATCATGGTGTGATAAATAAATTTATTTATTTATTGTCTAAAAATTATTTAAAAAAATACCATGATGTATTAAATCTTTTTATATTTCCAATGAATATTTATAGTTGAAAAGTTAACTTATATAAACTCATTTAATAATTGTTTTAGTAAAACAACACATGTTTGTGACAATTTTATTTTTACTTTAAATAAAAAGTTATTAATGTCATTTTCTTACCCAAGTGGATCTATGGGGTCCCCAAGTTGATCCATGGATTTTCTTGGTCGACCACGAATCATCCAATATGGTTCGGACAAGTGTCAAGATATTTTCATATTTTTATAATATCATTTTTACCTTAAATTTCACTAATTACCTTTAATCGCGATTAATAAAATTTAAAAGTAACTATTCACCAAAAAATTGTTTGAATCCCATTTAACCAAATATTTCTTAATAATGACAACCTTGTATGTTTTATTTTTGAAAATAAAACCACAGAAGTGTTAATGTTTCATTTCCATAAAAAATTAGTTTTTAAACTACCACTGAGTGGATTCACTATTAATCAAAAATTGAAATTTTTCAGAAAAATACCAAAAACTCACCCTAAGATATAATTGATATTCTGAATTTAAAAATAGATTCTATTCTACAAAATTCTATACATATAAGTTGAATTACATAATTTTATAATTAATTCCCATTGTCAAAACAAATAGTGTTTTTTATGAAACAATATCAATCAAAAGATTGACAATTGTTTATGTCCAATTTCAAAGTGAAATTAATTCTAATGACCACCATTGGATAAAATGGTAAAATTATATTCTAATTATAATTTAAAACCACTAAATATTATAATTTATCACTAATAATTATTTTCATTAAAAAAAAATTTTTTAAATTAAAATTTAGTAATTTTCACTATTCTTCAAAATATAAAAGTTATCTGAAAAGTTCTAGAATTTCACCCTAAACTTAATTTGATATTCTGAATCCAAAAATGAAGTACATTTTGAAAGATAAAATTTATAAAATTTAAAAAATTGGGTATTACTATTCATAACAGCTACTTTGATTGGTTGTGGTGTGTGTTAGAACTCGAAGTTTCTTACAACACACGCTTCTGTATTATTCAAAGAGAAGCGTACCGTGGAAGCATGGGGTGTTACATTCTCCCCTCCTTGAAATAATATCATCCTCGAAATTTCATATAATATCAATGTATAAAAAGACTAGGGTGATTCTTCATCATATGTTCCTTAGGTTCCCACATTGCCTCCTCCATCTTATGGTTTCTCCATATAACGTTTACCAGACGTGTCGTTCAGTTTCTCAGCAGTTGTTCTCTTGTAGCAGGAATCCTGACGGGCTCTTCGCAATAAGACAGATCAAGTTCTAGTTCTAATTACTCATAGGTGAGTACATGCGTTGGTTCAGGCATGTATTTTCTCAATAGTGATATATGGAATACATCGTAAACTTTGGAAAGACTTGGCAGCATTACCAAATGGTAAGCTACAACCCCAATTAGTTCTAGAATTTATAAGGGTCCGATGTACCTGGGACTCAATTTACCCTTATTATAGAAACGTATAACTCCCCTCAATGGAGATAACTTCAGGAAAAAATGATCTCCTACCTGAAATTCCAAATCCTTCCTTTAGTTTTCAGAAAATCTCTTCTGCCTACATTGAGCTGCATTGATGTGGTTTTGGATTACTTTCACCTTTTCCATCATTTCATCCACAAGTTCTGGGCCTATAAGTTTTCTTTCACCAACGTCATCCCAACAGGTTGGTGTGGGAAATCTCTTTCCATATAATCCTTTATATGCTTCCATCCGAATATTGAATGGAATCTATTGTTATAGGAATATTCTACCAGATGTAAATATTTATCCCACATACCCTGAAAGTAAAGTGAGCATGATCTCAACATGTCTTCTAAGGTTTGAATAGTCATTCTGATTGTCCATCTATTTGAGGGTGGTAAGCAGTGCTCAAACGAAGTTCAGTATCCAAGGCCTTCTGAAGACTTTTTTAGAATCTTGATGTAAAACGGGGATCACGATCTAAGACAATCAACAGGGGTACTCCATTAAGTCTCACAACATCATTAATATATATTATTTCTAGATGTTTAAGTGGTAGATCTTCTATTATAGAAAGAAAATGTGTTGACTTCTTGAGAATATCAAAAATGACCCATATTGTGTCATTCCTTCTAGGAGTCTTTGGTAGTCCCATGACAAAGTCCATCGTAATATTATCCCATTTCCACTCAGGTGTGGGAAGAGGTTGCAAAACTCCACCAGGCAGTTGCCTTCCATCTTTCACTTTTTGACAAACTATACATCTGGACAAAAAATCAGCAATCTCCCTCTTCATGTTGTCCCACCAAAAATGTCCCTTTAAATCTCTATACATTTTGGTGCTCCCAGGATATATAGAGAAATTGGAACTATGAGAATCATCCAACAATTCCCTCCTGAAATCAGTTATATCGGGAACACAAAGTCTCCTCACAAATTTCAAAATTCCATCTTCATACACAAGGTCGGTCAATCGCCTATCATTCATAGCTTTAATCTTCTTTTTCAACTCTTTATCATCGGACTGAGAAAACATTATCCATTCAAATAAAGATGGTTTGGAATCCATTTGAAAATGTTTTGATGTTTCACCCTCCATGGTAATTCCCATATCCATCTTTACTAGATCCATGAAAATAGGATCCCTTTCCACTCTCATCATGTTCAAAACTCCATGATCTTTTCTACTCAGAGCATCTTCAACCGTATTTTCCTTCCCCGGGTGGTAGTCTATCGTGCAATCATAGTCCTTGAGTAGTTCAAGCCATCACCTTTCCCTCATGTTGAGTTATTTTTGTGAGAAAACATATTTCAAACTCTTATGATCGATATATATCTCACATTTTTCACCATAGAGAAAATGTCTCCATATCTTCAAGGAAAAGATTAAAGTAGCTAACCTGAGATCATGAGAAGGATAGTTATTCTCATGAATTTTTAGTTGTCATGATGCATAGGTAAAAACCCTATCATTATGCATAAGGACACAACCAAGTCCATCCATTGATGTATCACTATAAATACCAAACCCATCATCCCCTGATGATAGAGTCAATATAGGAGAATTGAATAATCTTCTCTTCAGTTCTTTAAAACATTTATCACACTCTTTTTTCCATACAAATTTAACCCCTTTATGTGTGAGCTTCATTAATGGGTTAGCCAATCAGGCCAAATTCTGGACAAAACGTCGATAATAACATTCCAAACCAATAAAGTTGCGTACCTCAGTTATACTCATCGGTGCTGGCCTTTCTTGGATTGCCTTGGTCTTAGAAAGATCAACGGAAATTCCATCCTTAGAGAAAATATGGATATTAAAGGAAATCTCGTGAATCCAGAATTCACACTTTCTAAACTTCTGATATAATTCATGACTTCTAAGAGTCTTCAAGATAATGCACCAGTGATTTTCATGATCTTCATAGCTTTTGGGGTATACCAAGATATCGTCAATAAATACCACCAAAAACCATCAAGATATTCCTTGAAAACTCTATTCATTAGATCCATGAATTCAGAGGGTGCATTAGTCAATCCAAAAGGCATTACTGTAAACTCATAATGCTCGTACCTTGTTCAAAATGTTGTCTTCAGAATTTCTTCCTTCTTCACACACAACTGATGGTATCCAGCTCGAAGGTCAATCTTTGAAAAGTATTGAGCTCCATGCAGTTGGTCAAATAAATCATCAATGCGAGGTACAAGATACTTGTTCTTTATTGTTATAGCATTGATCTTCCTGTAGTCAACGCACAACCTAATATATCCATATCTCTTCTTAACGAAAAAGACAGGGGCTCCCCATGGAGAAACACTAGGGCGAATAAATCCCTTATTACTCAATTCCTCTAGTTGTTTCTTTAGTTCAACTAATTCCACAGTGGCCATTATCTAAGGGGTATTTGATATAGGCCTTGATCCAGGAATTAAATCAATGGAAAAATCAACTTCTCGTTCAAGAGGATGTCCAGGTAAATCTTCCGGAAACACATCTACATTTTGTTTCACAATAGGTACATCCTCTATTTGAACATTCCTTTCCTCTCCCTCAGTCATTTCATTCTCTTCCTCCCCAATAATTGAATTTAGTTGATCTACTAGGGGTGGATCCAAATAAGAATTAGGTGGTGATGATTCTACTCTAAAGATAAGGTGTTCCTTATCATCATCATCAAAAATCGTAACCTCCTTCTTCTTACAAAAAATCCTTGCATCATAGTCTGAAAGCCAATCCATACCGATGATTATATCAAACTCAATCATAGGTATGAAAATGAGATCAGTAGATAATGAACATTTATGGGCTCTAATGGGGACTGATTTGCAAAACATTGTGGCAATGATACATCCCTTAGGAGTTTTGACTGACAATTCTCTTGTTAAATCAAATTAGAAATATCTAATTTTCTTAGAAAACTGGGAAGATATGAAACAATGTGATGATCCAAAATCAAATAATTCATTTCCTAAACATGAGGAAACCATTAAACTACATGCCACCAAATCTTTCGGAGCTTCAACCTCAGCAGTAGTGATAACATAATCTTGGCCTTGATTCCTTCGCCTCTTCTGAGGTAAGTTCCCCTAACGCTTAATAAATTCATTTGCATAATGTCCCATCTATCTACAATTATAGAATTCCACATTGACATCAACTCTCTTTCCCTTGAAATCATGAGCATAGTGGTCTTTTTTCACCACACTTGTAACAGACTCCAATTCCCTTCAAGAAAGTACCGGTGCATTTCTTCCCACATTTACTGCAGTACTGATATTCAAATTTTCCCTTCTTCCCCTTATTTCCATTTACAAATTCATCAGAAGTTCGCTTCTTCTCCTTCTTTTCTTTAAAGTCATAAGACTTAGAGAATTCCTTTTATTTCTTGATAGAATAAGAGACAATATCTTCATACGATTAGAAGGTTTGTGAGACTGACGCTCAACGTAGAAATGGTTATAACCCATCAAAGAAATGTTCAATCATACTTCATGGGTTATGTATATAATCTGGTGCATGACTTGCTAACTTGGTAGAGTTAGCTTCATACTTTGTGACATTCTCATCCTCCTTCTGCCTCAGACTCAGAAATTGCCTTTCTATATCTGCTCTATGGTCATGTGGAAAGTATTTTTCTAAGAAAATATCTTTAAACTCCCTCCATTCCATAATTGATACTTCTTCATCTTCCTTTGTGTTTTGAATCAGCGACCACCATTGATCGGCATCTCCAGTGAGGCGGTAAACAGCCATGACAACCTTCTTTTTTTTGCTACTCCCCAAGGCTTGGAATATTTTCTCTAAGAAGTTTTCCATTGCTCAGATACTAATGGATTTATACCCCCATTAAATGTTGGCAGTTCTTGCCTCATGAAGTGTTATAACATTGATCATCCACGTTGCGGATCAGGGTGCTTCATCTGAGTAAGGTTATTATTCATAACCTGAGTGAGTTTTCCCAGTATGATGATAAGT
Organism: Viscum album; assembly: GCA_963277665.1. Taxonomy (NCBI): domain Eukaryota; kingdom Viridiplantae; phylum Streptophyta; class Magnoliopsida; order Santalales; family Viscaceae; genus Viscum; species Viscum album. Next base: position 695,723,691 of record OY728164.1, read on the forward strand.
TGATCAGCACCAGTTGTATCTCCAGCTCCACTATAATTATCTGGAGTAGGAGAAAAATCCCTACATGGAGTGAAAGCATTGATATGATTTCCATTCCTCCCACTAGGATCCATTTCTAAATAATGGCATAAACTAGATTAGTTTATGAATCAAAATACATAATTCCATAATTGTAAAACAATTAACATAAATTGAACTATACTCATAAAAATATTATCTTTGAGGAAGTATATACTCATAAACCCTTCATAATGGTTTGTAAAGAAAATGAGAATTATCCTAAGCATATCCCCCGGGAATGTCGTAACTAAGAGTGCAGCATGGCTTGTTGTCGTGCAGCAGTTCCCGTTCGAGTTTAGCTCAAATCGGTGTTTTTGGGTTTTACCCCTAGGTATATCTGCGCCAGAGCCGCCTCTACCTACTCGTATCCAGACAGGTATGTATTGCTTAGAAAACTCATAAAATCTCTATAATACCAAAATTCTACAATGTTCTTCTATACTAATCCTCAAAATCTATCTTTGGGCTATGTGCTATAATCAAATTTTATCTAAATCTAGATTCCAAGCTTAGTACTTAACTACCTCTGATACCAACTGTAACGCCCTGACCCCGGTTACCCAGAGTCGGTGCATTATTGCGTAACATTGGCATGATCACAAAAGATGAAGTCTCGAAAGACCGTTTAGTTTAGTAGACTTGGAAACACTAGATACATTCATATGTCTTACATTACATCATAAAGTAAAACAAAACTAAAAAATATATACTGTCTTCATATTCCCTCATACTATCAATACAGGTCATTCATTATATACTTCATCACATCCTGGATAAATTAAAACATTGAAAGGGGTGAGTTCAGATGCTCAGTATGGATAACAATAAAGCAGAAACTTTCATAAATAAATATAAACATTTAAGGAAATGTATAACTAAAACAAAAGCCTTTTAAACATGAACTTCAGCATAATATGGAAAAAATAAAATGAAATAATGCCCTTTACTTATTCACATGGATATTCTACTGGTAGAATAATCACATGCAATATCAATAACCACTTTCATAATGATGGAATGCATAATACCATACTATCATAACCACGTAGCCAAGGCCTTGTGCCAAGACTACAAATAAAATTTTTTCAAGGCCTCTTGACAAGACACTAGTTTGTCTCAAGAGATATACGGATGCATCGAGGAGCTATAGTGGGCTCCACCCGTCACTTATTATGTCCAATGCATTCCTTATATGAAAAGGTTTAAATATATCATAAACCATAACATAAACGTATCACATAAAACATGCATAAAGGAAACATAAAATTTCCACATTACAATCACATGATATCAATACAACACATTGATATAATAAAACATTATCAAACCCATTTTCAATACCAAAATAAAATAAAAGTAAAACATGGAATTTATTTTTCATTTAAAAAAGGTATGTCTTGTAGAGGAAACTTAAACTAAAATAATGGTCACGGCGGCGGAGGATTCGTTGTCGCCGCATACGTACGACAAAAAAAATTCCTTATTGTCATTTAGTACAACACTTTGTATAAAAAAATTCCTTTTGAATAAACATAATATTCAAAGGGGTTTATACACTATATAAAAGATTGTTGTGTATAAAACAAAATATGCCTCAATGAAAGGGGATTGAGACGAAGTCCCTTACCTCCTGTCCGACTTGACTCAACCTTTATTTAACCTCCTTAATATTAAACTAGAGTAAATTTAAAATTTCTTAGGAATCTTTTTAAAGTTTATTATTCCTTTTATATCACTTTTTACCATGTTAGGAACATTATGTAATCATTTATGTTAATAACGGTCATTTTTTCGATCTTTGGTACTTGTGTTAAAAATAAACATCTTATAATTACAAGTTGTTTATGTGGTAAAATATCCATTATATACAGAATTATATTAATGATGTAGATATCATATATATAATATTTATCAATTATATACTTTCATTCATAATATTACATAACATTTAGAGGTAAGAAATGAAATGCACCGTTCATAGAGACGATAAGCTGTACGTACGCATGAACGCTACTTTCATTTCTAGTTCATATTTAATGGAATGAAATCATAATGAAATAAAGGTGTATTATAATTCCATTATAATATCATATATAATATCATTTACTTCATCCTTTATACGTCCCATATATGGAATTAACGATTCCAATCACTTTGAGGGGGCGGTAGTCTGCACTTTCTAAAATTAAATTATCGCGTTTACCCATAATAGAAATCATGAAGGTATGCCATAAATGAGAAATACAGAAACATAATGAAAACATAAACATAATTTTTATATCATATATGAAAATAGTTTCATCATAATGGCCACCCAGAGAGGTGTTAAAAGAATATTGAACAATCATCATTTCGTGAGGTAGTAATTCACCACCCACAGAAACCGTATGTTCTTTAACCATTAGACGAAGGTGTGTGTAGGTGTAAAAAAAATACTAAACATAAAAAAATCCTATTATATTTAAGATACAGGTGTTGTTACAAAATAAAGGAATAAAAAGAGTTTAAGGGGTTGGAGAAGCAAAATAAAGCGATAGAACATAAGAGAAGAAATTACCTTAAAATCAGGTAACTCATTTGGATTTGAGGCAAAGGCTTCCTTTGGAAGATTTCTGCCCAAAGTGAGGCTTCTAGAAGTAATAGAGGGAAGTTTAGAGAGTATTTTGGCAGAGGTTGGCCGAGAAAAATGGCTTTGATGGTGTGAATAAGGTGGTAAAGGTGGGGGCCTTTTATAAGAGAAGAGGAGGGACACTCTTGGAAAGCCATGAGATGTTACATTATTATGAAATGCTTTTCAGATTTCCAAGGTCCCAAAATTATATATTTTCAATATAAGGTGATAAGGGTTCGAAATATACTCATAAAATGAGTTTTTTAAAATTTTATGTCCTAGAATTTACATTATCTTTTCATTTTTTTAAATCTTTAATTAATGAGGTAATTGATGCATCATCATGGTGTGATAAATAAATTTATTTATTTAATGTCTAAAACTTATAAAAAAATTAAAATGATGTAGTAAAAAATTTTATCTTTCCAATGAATACTTATAGTCGAAATTTTAACTTATATAACCCCATGTAATAATTGATTTAGTAAAACAACACATGTTTGTGACAATTTTATTTTTACTTTAAATAAAAAGTTATTAATGTCATTTTCTTACCCAAGTGGCTCCATGGGGTCCCCAAGTTGACGCATGGATTGTATTGGTCGTCCATGACTCATCCAATAAGTGTAGGAAAAGTTTCAAGATATCTTCATATTTTTATAATATCATTTTTACCTTTAATTTCACTAATTACCTTTAATCACGATTAATAAAACTTAAAAGTTACTATTCACCAAAAAATTATTTTAATCCCATTGAACAACATTTTTCTTCCTAATGAAAACCATGTATGTTGGATTTTAGAATATCAAATCACTGAAGTGGTAATGTTTCATTTACATGAAAAATTTGTTTTTAAACTACCACTTAGTGGTTTCACTATTCATCAAAAATTGATTTTTTTTTCAGAAAAATACAAAAAATTCACCCTATTATAATTGATATTCTGAATTAAAAAATGGTGTCTATTTTTAGAATTTAAAAACATATAAGTTTCATTAATTATTTTTATAATTAATTCCTCTTGCCAAAACAAATAGTGTGTTTTTAAGAAACAATACCAATCAAAAGATTGACAATTGTTTATGTCCAAGTTCAAAGTGAAATTAATTCTAATGACCACCATTTGATAAAATGGTAAAATTATATTCTAATTATACTTTAAAACCTCTAAATAGTATAATTTATCACTATTAATTTTTTTTAAAGTTGTTTTTAATTAAAATTTTTTAATTTTCATGATTCATCAAAATATTTAAGTTATCCGAAAAGTTCCAAAATTTCACCCTTTGCTAAATTCGATATTCCGATTCCAAAAATGAAGTCCATTTTGAATGATAAAATTTATAAAATTTCAAAAAGTATGTATTACTATTCATAACGGCTACTTTGATTGGTTGTGGTGTGTGTTAGAACTCGAATTTGCGTACAACGCACACTACTGTATTATTCAAAGATAAACGTATTGTGGAAGCTTGGGGTGTTACATACAATATGCTTAAGTATAGTTCACTGCTATATATATTCAATTATTTTGTATTTTTTTTATTATAATGATGAGACAAATTAGATGCTTTTAAGAGTGATTTTTGTTGTTGATTAGTATATTAATATGATTTCTCTTGAAAAAATAATGTTTTAAAAGAGCTAAAAAACATTACAAACTAAAGTATTCAGTCTAGTGTTTTGATCATGTTTTCTAGGGTTTTGTTGTAGTGAAAATTGATATTTTATTATTGTAATATATGATGTAATGTTGTAAAGTGAATATAAAAATTTGTAATGGATGTGTAATAATTATTTGTTTAAAATTTACTTTTGAGAGGCCTAAAATAAGTATTTTGGGGTGAATTACATTTTCATTAATTAATTTATTAAATAGTTACTGTGTAAAATAAATAAAGGGTATTTTTATTTATTGTTGAAATATTAATAGGATGATTATGTTGTTTTTCATTAGGCTATGTTTGTGATACGTTATACTAAAATAAAATGATATTTAGATTATTTTACCTTAAATTTTATATTGTGAAGTTCCCATGTAGCCGAACACTAATAGGGAGCCTTAGTGAGGATAATAAATAATAAAATTGGAGATGTGATCCATGTGCTTGGCTATGAATTAAGTCATGTTATGAATTACATAATATCCATTGCGTTTTTTATATGAGATGAATCAGGACATTTATTTGACTAGATTGTTCCATACATAATGTTTGAAGGTATACCAACATTTGATAAATAATGTATGTCATTATTATGGTATGACATGTGTATCGAAACACATGTAATTCTCAATATTTATTAACCAACCAACAATTGTACAAGTAGAAAGTAGGGTCGAACCATAGAGAGAAGGTGGGTAGACACTATGAATATCCTCCTGGTTGAATATTCTGGTAGATGACCATTAATTTTGATTAATAACTAAATATTATAAAGGTTAAACAACTAATTAAAATGATTATTTAAATTGATTAAAAATATCAATGTAAACTAAATTGAACTATGGAAGAAACTTCTGGAGATGGAAGTTTCACAGTCGTGACGTCCGTTCAGGTGCATGAAATTCAAAATATTTAATTCTCACATCTGAATATATATATTTATTCAATTACTAACTATTCTAAATTTAATCAAAATAAAATCTAGTATCATTCTTTGATGTTAGATGATATTTTAATTTTCATAGAAATTATCTATCATTTCATTATCTTTCCTGACGAATAAATTTCATGTCATTATAGCACTGAATCACTTAGTGAGATACAATGACTCGTTTCGGACAAATTCAATGTGTTTACCTAAGTTATCTTTGTTCGCATGAGATTATTTATTAATTATCACCCATGAACTTTTTGAGGAGATAGCACACAAAATATCAACTTTTTGATTAATATATTTATTTATAAAATAATTTTCTCACACGTGTGATCGAATACCAGATAAATAAATTCTTTCATAAACATCCACCCATGATTACTTATTAGGTATCACATGAATGAGAACCAAGTAATGCATGTAGAACCCAAAAGAACAATTAATTAAAATAAAAATATAATTAACTAAATAAAGATCAAAATTAAAACTAATTACAATGGAAATAAAATATGAAAATATATTAAGACATGAAATTACCATCACTTTTGTCACAACCCAGACACCAATAAAGTTAGACAAACATCATGTAAACATGACATGAAAAATAAATTAATGAGTCACCATGTCTGTATCGACATTAGGACTACCACAAGACACTCTAGATTTTCTCAAAATAAAAATCACCACTCTGCTGATCACCACAACCTCAAACCAAACCATCCCACAACTAAAAAAATGAATGAATCTTCACTCACTCTTGTTATGCACTGTCAATATCCAACTGAAAAAAAATAATCATGTGTTCACATCACCGATGTGTGTGAAGCACCATCAATCACCAAAACACCTATATCTATCCACTACAAGAATGAGAAGAGGGTTGAAACTTTATGAGGCTGAGGGTTGTCTGGTGTCAAAATGAGACTTTGCAACGGATTTAGTCATCTTTTTTTGATGTGTGATATATGGAGACGAATGGGTGGGGTGGAAGGATAGGCAGTAGAGGGGAAGGGAGAGTGGGTGAAGTGAATAGGAGGGAAGGGGGTGGGTGAGTAGCTGAGAGGGGGTAAAGGGGAGTAGGGTGGATGATTGGAAAGTGGTAGGGGGTGTGGTTTCAGATGAGGGAAGGGGGATGAATGATTGGAGAGAGGGATAGGTGCTATGTAGTTAGGGGAGAGGGTGTTGGAAAGACTCAAGTGGGATGGGGATTGGATGATATGATAAATTAAAGAAATTAAAAAAACTAATATTGATATAAAATTAACTAAAAAATATAAAAACAAAAAAAATATTAAAAAACTACAAAAAGAACCTAAAAATACAAGAAGAGATTAAAAAATTAATTAAAAATAATTAAAAAATATATAAAAAAATGTTTGTGAAATTCATGTAAATTAGTGTTTTAATTACGAAAAAACATTATTTTCTTATTGAAAATGATGTTTCTAAATCATTTAATTCGTTACATGATTCTTCTTTTATCACATTTAAAGGGATTCATGGTTATTTAGTGGTTTCTACGAAGGATTTATTCTCACTCCTTGTACGTATTAACCTCAAATGAATAGATACTACATGTATGAATTTTTAGGGAAATGATAGAATCCCCAATAACGTAGAAGTCTATAGATACACATAATTTTCATACATAGATATTACATCGTAATAGATGGATATTCATTACAAAACATTTTGATGCTTTCCAGAATCATTTAAGTCAGGTATCATTAGAAACATGGGACCATAAAAACTTGGTTCATAAAATATATACATCATCTCCCACTTATTTATTTATAACTAGAACCATTCTTTGACATATAATACCTAATAAGATTATATATAACCTGTGGAAAGGAAACATAATAAAAGGGTGGTATTTGATGCTCATTAAGGATAAAAAAGGGAGATCTGAATTGTAACATGAGCATAACATGAGAATAATAGTATAATAACTTGTTCATAAAATTTTAAAATCATATCCAACATATCAAATATCAACATCATAATCCAAAGAATAAATATAGGTATTTTATAAGACATGAATCATATGTGAATTAAAGAACTTTAACAATGAAAGATCAATATTGGCCTAAGACATAGAATTATGGTATACACACATAATATTATAAAATTATTCCATTATTAGTCAAATAAAATTTATAAAACTATCATTGTGAAATGGTTTTACTCTCCAAAACCATCATAGATTTCAATTTTCACTCTCAAGTCTATTATAGTGGACAATGTCCCTTACTAAACTAATTTCACTCCCCAATACAATTTTATATATCTCAGAAGATATGAATATTTAGCTATTGAATTTGAGGGAGATATATGTCCCACAAATCAAATAATGATAATCATTCATATGTGTTACAAAATATCATAATTCATTCATCATATCAAAACCCATGAAAAAATGTGTTCCACAATCATTTCATCATTTAATCATAGAAGAACCTTTGAAAAAAAACAAGTTTCATAAACACTATTTCAAAATATTCATAAACTATATAGATAAATGATAATGGTGCTATATTTAGATCATATAACTATAAAATAATAAGTGAAATAATGGGTTTTTTCATTGATGACAAAAAATAATATTAATATATAATTAAGAAAATATTTATGAAAATAAAATTTCTATTTTTGATTTTCTAATGAATTAAAACAGTTTAATTATGAAGGAAAACATTTTTAAAAAAATAAACTTGTAAACATGTAAAGTAATCTTCAATTAGAAAATTAGTCATCATAGAAGGAAAAAATCTTCATGCCTTATAAGTTAAAAACAATTCCTTATATACTTTTTTTTGAAAAACTGACAAAGTATTTTGTATGAATAATGAGAAACTTATTCCTTTCAAATCATTTTCTAAAAAGTTAATCTTGGGTGAAAATTATTTTAAACAATCATAGGATAATATTAAAAATATTCTAAATAAATTTATAGAAAACATGTATATATAAGAAAAAGGATTTTGAACCAAAGGGATAAATGAAGCCAATTTTCCCAAAAAACTAATTTTTAGTATCTTGAGTAAAAAAGATGGGTAAGATGCAATAAAAACATTAACTTTAATGAAATAATCTAAGGATAGAAAACTTCATGGATATCTTGAGTGGTTGATCCAAATATTTCTCCATCAAAACATATTCATAAACAATCACGATAAACAATGAGATTGTAAAATAAAACCACTAACCTCAAGTTCCCCATGAATATAAATCACTCAAACTATAACAACCTGATATTTTTATGAAATATTTCTCATTAAATCATTTTATTTCTTTTGTGTCTTGTGTTACATGCAACACCAATTTTAAACGAACCTTGCTATACAATTAAAACATTATTATTTTAAAAAATAATTATCACCGTGCCATTAGATGTATGGGTATGAATAATATAAAAAAAAATTATTAATAATTAATTGTTATATATGTTTAAAATTAATTAATTGTTTATTAATTTATTATAAATGAAAAAAATATCATTTTAATGAAAAAGATATATTTTTCTAAAAAGCAGTTTTCATGCGTGAAATGCATTTATATATTAATAAATTACATAAATCCCTATAGGGGAATAAATTTAGTCAATTGAAAATATTATTTATATAATATTATATTTTAAACATTTAAAATTTTTTTTACATGCATAGAAAAATAAAATAATCATTTTTAAAAATAATTTTTTTTTCTTCAAAAAAGTTGTTTTTATCTCTTTTTGAAAAATTAATTTAAAATTATTTTCATCAATTTATATGTATATAATTAGATAAAATTAATTGAATATTTAGAATTTGGAGATAAATTCTGGTAAATATACTTCTTTTATTCTTTGTCAATATGAATAAAAATCATGGTAAAATATATCACATTGATAAAAAGTAAATCAGGTTAATATAGATTAAAAGTAGGTGATAAGGCCATAATTTTCATTATAATTCTTATTATATGATGGGGATTTAATCCTTATCATCTTAGGAGTAAAATTAACGTGTTTAATGAACAATTTTTCATGGAAATTATTTATATATTATTTAGATCAAGGAATAGAAAACACCACTATATTTTAAATATGTCTTATATAGGCACATAAAGACAAAAGTATTTTACGAATAATATAAGTGTTTATTTTGATATTAAAAAAATTATTTTTATTCTATTAATTTATTTTTTATTTTCGGTAGTGAACTTAAATTCTTATTCAACATTGATGCATTATTTATCTATTAAAAAAATATTGTAAATAATTTTTGAAATTATTATATGTGATATTATTTGAATGAGTTAATAAGAAAAATTAATTTTATATTTTTATAGGGCATATTTGGGAGGTTTTAAATCATTATATTTAAATTATGTATTTTTGTTGATTTATTTAAGTTTAACATAAATGAATAGTGTCGAAATTGATAATAATGATATTTTATCAAAATAATATTTCATTAAATTATTTAAATATCATAAAAATATTGAAATAAGAAACGGTGGATATTATATGGTGAAAAATATCATATATATGCCATTTATGGTCTAATTTTATTTTTATAATTATAAATTAAAACCCATTAATAATGAACATATTGTTATCATACTTAAGATTAAAATTGGATAACCATGTGATAAACAAAATTATAAGGTTTGAAATTACACCAAAACCTATATAAATTATATTTTTCATATAATTTCAACCTTATATTACATTATTTTTTAATAGATGTACATTTTGAGGAATATGAATTGAGAGTGAATTTATTATAATTTAAATTTCTTGAGATATTTCAAAAGTTCCACTCACCTAATTTATAATAGGGAACATACTATCACACTTGTTAACCCCACTTTGTGCCTTATTGTTCAAAATAAATCTACCAATTTTCCTTATAAACTTACCTTTTCGCATTATATAGGTTATTTTATTCCCAAAATACCAACCATGGAGCTCTTTAGAGGAGATCTAAAGGAGTTATATCAAAGAAGAGGTAATATCCCTAATCAATCACATTCTTTTCTAATATTATTTACCAATTATAAATATATAGTATTTATCGTAAAATATTAAATTAATTATCCTAAAAAATTTCAAATTTTATTATGATTATGAAAAATCCATTATACACACTATTTCCCATTAAATGAGAAGTGAATGTATCTCTCATGCGTACATACAACTTACCATCACCACATAACGATATGATTCATTTTTCATCACAATATTTTATATATGGGTATTATGAATGGATAAATATTTGAATATGATATTTATGACATAATTAAACTTATTTAATGATAATTACTTGTCTACCTTCATACCATCAAATCTTTTCAGAAACAATAATGTTGATTTTGCGTGCATGTGGACTACCACCTCTATTAAGCGATGCGATTCATTTTTCATTTCTATTTCACTTGGATGGAAATGGGGATGAATTTAATGGATATATATGATATATATTATATAATGATGGTATTTTAATGGCGAATTAAAATTTTCTTTTATTTATTTCCATCTAATTAAAAATTAAAACAACGTTCATGCGTACGTACGACATACCTTCTCCATAAACAATATAATTAAATTTTAAATATCCATTTTTTGGAAGACTATAAATATGTATATGATTAATATATATTATATCTATATCATTATTAAAATTCTGGTGATTATTTAATTATGATAAATGTATAAGTAATGAGAAAACTGAACTAAAATACTTAAGATAAATGAAACAATCAACACCTAGAAATCACAATTTTAATAAGGAATTTTTTTATAAATGGAGGTGTTTAAATGTTATGGAGGGATAATATTTGATATTTCAAGTACTAAAATAAATATAATATATAGTTATAAAAAATTTAAATCTATTATATTGTAGGATAGAGTGTTTGGAAAGAAAATAGAACACGATGTAAGGGTTTTATGTTACAATCTAATTGTTTTAAAGATATTCGACATCATTTCCCTCTTCGATTAAAAAACCTTTTTATTCCATAACCATGATTTCAAAAGAATGTTTTAAAAAATGTTTTTAATATTATAACATGACTTTATAAATTCTTTTTTCCCATGTGTAACTTTTATAAAAATTGTTTGAAATAAATATTTTTATAATTTTCCAAATGAGGCACTTCATGAATTTTCTAAAAAAAATATGGAAGGACTGTTTTGTAACATATATGACCTGAAAAAAAATTCCTTACACCATGAAAAATTTTATATTTGAATCTTATTTTAAAATTTCACATTGTTATTTTTAATGAAAATTTTTTTCTTTAAATTTACTCATTTTTTAATAAGTGATTTCAATGTGAAAATGTTATTTTCTACAATAAAATATTAATGGTATATTAATGGTATTTATATTCATCTAATACAAAAAACCAATAATTTTACATGTCCATTATTCGGTAGATGGTACAAGGATACTATACTTATTATTTCTCTAGATTTGTTATCAATAAAATGAGAATATGTTCATGGAACCCATTTATTTTCTATGGGTTTTGGTGTGATGAAATGATGAAATGTTTATGAAACACTTTTCCATTCCACAGGTTTCTGTTATGATAAAATGATTATGGAAAAAATTTATTTAAATGGGTTATAATATGATGAATTATTTATGATATTGTGTTATATATATTTATTGTTTTTATTATGTGACTGGTGAGACCAATATCTCTCTTTAGTGCCTTCATAAAATATTTATATCTTTCGAGATAAACAAGACTAGAATGTAGAGTGAACCAAGATCAGTAAGGGAATATTTCCACTATGATAATCATGGGGGTAAAATGTGACTACAATGATGGTTTGGGTAGGGAACCCATTTCATTATTATAGCCTTGAAAGTGATCCTTGACTACTAATGAAATGTTTTTATTTGATTATGTGTGTGTGAAAAATAATTGTCATATGCCTATGTTAAGAATTAATGGTTCATGTTACGTGATTATGTTATGATTAATGTCTTATAAGCTACCACGATTTATTACATAATTTAATATTATGATCATTGATATGTTGTGTATGGTCTTCAAACATTAAAATCATATTATTATACCCTTAAGCTCATGTTATACTTACGTGATCATTAATATCTCCCTTGTTTACACCAAATATTTTTCTGATCTCACATTTTCTATGTTTCCATTACCCATGTTATGAATAAAGCTATTAATTATGATATTTATAATAAGGGTTATAGTAATAAATAAATAAGTGGGATATGACGTATATAATATTTGAACTAGTAGGTTTTGTTTCAAATTTTCAAAAAACACCTGACCTAAATAATTCAGGCATGGATCAAAATGATATGTAATGTATATTTAAATTTTAAGATGTAATATATATTTACGAAAACTATGGGTCACTATAGTTGGTATTATAGTATGTTTTAGTTAAAATTTGGAAACTAGGATGAGAAATCTATAGTAACAACCCTACAGATAAGTCTAAGTATAAGATAAAATCCTATAGATTTGGTAATGATCTTTGTTACCTAGGTTAAACCTATGGTGTAATAGAATAACATGTCCTGATTTAAGAATCCTATAAATAATTTTTCATTATTCTATGGTTTCCCACCATGAATATTGTTTCTCACAATATATTTTTCGTTTTTAGTCAATAGATGTAACTTGAAAGAATGAAGTTAATATTTAATGTAGTGGAAAATTAAATGATTTTTATTCTACGAAACATAATTTTATGAGAGATGGAATGAAAAAAATGTTTTTTATTAAAAAAATTCTCAATATATAAGTCCCACTAAGATTATGAATGAGTAAAAGTGGGAAAAACATTTTTTCGACTCATCCATGAGTCCGCATCCTAATTTTTTTAGTGGGTAAATTGATCCACCAGTCGTCAATCAATAGATTAGTACAATTGAAAATATATTTTCCACCATTTACTGTTCGAGACTTGAGAACTCTATTTTTACTATTAATCATTTGTAAGAAAAAAAAATTAGTGAAGGAGTCTTATAAAGAATAATTGAAAAAAAGAAGATATTTTATTGATGGTGTGGGATGATTTTAAAACCCTATTTATAAATAATTAATTTCATCACATTATTCATACAAAAATAAATATATAATTAGCAGAGTTAAATAATAATGATGATGAATCTATTAGTACTAATGAGTAAAATTTCACAAGAACTGTGGTGTATGTCTCTGGTATTATCAACCAAACTGAAATTAAAGAAGATTTTTTTTATAATGGATTAAATCCAATTATATGATTTGAATTAACCACAAGGGACTTTTCTATCTTAGAATAATTTTTTTAATGTTATCTCAAGGCGGATATGAATATTTTAAATACCAATGAACCTCATTATTTTTATAAGAAAAGAAAAATAAAACGAAAAAAATGGAATCCAAAGAGAGAAGATGATGATTCTTTTTTTATGGTCAATGTGTGAAAGGAAACATAGAGGAAATTATGTAAAAGGAATTTGTAAATTATTAAATTCGGGAAAGTATGGTCATCAAGAAACCTAATACAGAATTGATGAGAAGAAGCTAGCTACTGATTCTAATAGAGATTAAACTATGTATAGTGCACCATCCATAGTCCATTGTTTTGAATGAATATATTTTGGGAATAATGAAATATTATGCCCAATATAGAGGTTAATGACATTGATTGAAATAAGAAACCTCATAATCCCATTGAAAAAGGGAAATATCATGCGATCACTATTTCTAATGAGGGTTATGATAATTACATGGGGAAAGGTAGACTTACCATCCACTCTTAATCTTCTAATGTCATATTTGATTCTTGATCTACCCACACTATTATATCTAAATTCTTTTCTAATGGTATAACAATGTCACCTCATAAATTATATGTTTATTTATTATTAAAAACACCTAATGATATAATAATTTCATCCCATGTCTTTTCTTATTGTTAGTTTTATGTTTTTTGGAATGCATTTCTTAAAAATCAATTAATTTTTATTCTAGTTGAATTCAATTATATTTGGGGCATGGATGTGATTTATTTATATAAATTCAACATTCATTAATGAAGAAGGGAAGTTACATTTTAAATTTCAAACCAACCTATAATCAATTATCATTGTGGTGAACAAAATGAACTTCTAATGGAAATTCAGTCAATTATATGGTTCATGATTCGTATTAAAAATATGTGTTTATATCAGATGGTTGGGGATAACCTTGACAACAAATATATTCTTATTGTGTGGTAGTTTATTTATTTTCTTCCTAAATAGTTTCTTGGACTTTCACCAAATCATGATGTTGAGTCTTCAACAGAACTCATACATGGTACTACACCTATTTATAGAACTCTATATAGAGTTCCTTTGATTGTGTTGTAAGAAATAAAAAAAACAACTCCATGATAATCATGATAAGGGATTCATTCGGACAAGCACATCACCTTTTGGTGAGACTATTTTGTTTTCAAATAAGAAATATGGATTATTGACAGTCTATATTTATTATCAAGAAAAAGTAACCTCAAACCCATATTGATGAATTCATTAATCAATTTGATTGTGATTGATACTTTTACAAGATTGATCTTCATTCTAGATATTATAAATTGAGGGTCAAGAAGGGGGATGTGCCTAAAAACATTCCATTCAAGGTATGGACACTATGAATTTATATCTATACTATTTGGTCTAACTAATTACCTTGTTATCTTCATATATTTAATAAATAGAGTCTATAGATATTACTTTTATTAGTTTTTTGTAGACTTTATAGATGATATTCTTATTTATTGAGATGAAAATTAAGAGTATTAATATCACCTGAGGATTGCACTAAATACACTTAGTAAGAAAAACATTTATGGAAAATGTATCATGTGTGAAGTTTGAATTTGGAAATTTTCATTCTTAGGTCAAATAATCTCAAGTGAGAATACATAAATAGACCCTTACAAGATAGAAGTTATTCAACATTTCCTAGAATAACCACTGTGACATAGATCTATACATTTCATGGTTTGTATATATATTATCTAAGCATTATATAGAATTTCTCATGTCTATCGAATCCATTCACATTATTATTTGAAAGGGATATATGTTTTTTATTTGGATAAATGTGAGGAATATATTAAAGAATTTATGAGATGGAATGTTAACAGACATAATATTAAACTTCCCTATTATAAAGAATGATTTTTAATATATAGTGATTCTTCGAATAAGGGACTGGGATGTTTCGTCTTGCATAATGATATGGTTATATCTTATGCCTCATGAAATTTGTAGGTCCATGTGTAAAATTACCCAAATACTTATTTGGAGTTAAGTGCCATTATTTTTTTCATTAAAGAAATAGATTTATTATCTATATAGAGAAAGGTATGACATATATACTAATAAAAAATCTAAAATTATATATTAACAAAAAAAGAGATGAATATGTGCCATTTGATATGGTTGGAACTAATTGAAGATTATGATTTATCAATACATTACCACCCTCGGAAAGAGAACAATGTGGAATATGCTCTATGCTTAAAAGACCATGATACCTTAACTATTATGAGGATCAGAAAAGATCCACTAATTTTTGGACTTATGAAGTATGGATCTTGAAATATTGGAGGATGGGTAGAAATCTTGTCATTCTCAAATGAGGGTTCAACCACCTATCCAAGTAATGATTAAAGAGTCACAAAATAAAGATGTAGATCTGTAAAAGAAAGTCAGAAATGTTCCAAAGTTCAACCATGATTATATTGGAATAATTATTATTTGGAACCATATATGTGTCCCTAGAGTACCTAATTTGAATAAGGATTTTATTGATGAAATTTATATTTCTTCATTCGTTATTCATCCTAAAAGTAAGATCATTTATAGTGATTTAGATGAGTATTTTTGATGGGATGAAATGATGAGAGACATTTTAAAGTATGTTCTCAGTAATTAATATATTAACAAGTTATTACTGAGTGAAATACGTCTATGTGTGTTTTATAACCATCACCTATAATAGAATAGAAATGGGAAAACATCAGCCTGTGTTTAGTCATCAAACTCCCAACAAAATCAAAAATAAATAATTCTATTTGGGTTATAGTTAATCAACTAATAACTTTAGAACACTTTATTTCTATTTGACAGGATTTATCTATTAATAATCTTTCTCAGATATAAATCAATGAATAGTTAATATTTCATGTTGTAACACTAACTGTTTTATCTTATCAGGATCTGTAGTTTACCTCAATGTTTTGGATAAGTCTTCAGTAGGAACAATATATAGTGTTATGTTTCATCAGTTCTTATCATCCTCAGACAAACAGTTAGTCCAATAAGACCATTAAAAATTTTGAATACATCTTGAGAACCTTCTCTGTGGATTTCAAATGTGGTTGGGATAAACAACTTCCCTTGGTGTAATTTATTACTATAATAGATTTCAATCTATTAATCAAAAGTCTCCTTCTGAATTCCTCTATGGTTGGAAGTGTAGAACTCCAATATGATAGAATGATGTTAGATAAAGAATGATATGAGGACTTGACCAGGATGAGGTTATGATATTGAAGGTTAGATCCAATAAACATCACATAAGAGGATCTTATAATCAACAAAAAAGTTATGATGATAATAGTTGGAAAGATCAAGTGTTTGATGTTGGTGACAAGGTATTCATACAAATATCTCATTGGATGAGTGTGATGGGATTTGGAAAAAAGGGATATCTAAAACCTAGGTATAATAGTCCTTTTTAAATTCTTCATAATATTGGTATGATTTCTTATCTATTGTCACTTCCATCATATCTCTCTCAGGTTCATGATGTGTTCCATGTATCTCTCCTGGGGATGTAAAAAACTGATCAGTCACATCTACTGAACTCAGAGGTTGTACCACTAGAGAATGATCATTCTTATTAAGAAAAATTTGAAGAGATTAGGGATCATAGGTGAAATAAGACAACCTACCTGATCAATGTTTTGAGAAAAAATACCAATTTGAGGAAGTTATGTGGGAACCTGAGGTTGTATTGAGGCTAGAGTGTCTTTATCTATTTGTTTTAGATTGATGAATTTTGAGGGATTTTTTTTAAGGGGGTATAATGTAACAACATTATTTTTTAAGAAATATTACTCTTTAAATAATTTTTTTATCTCATATCTTATGTTATATGCAGCACTTATTTTAAATGAACCAAATTATACTATTAAAATATTATAATTTAAAATTACTGTTATCACCAAGACATTAGACTGATATGTTAGAATTAGAATAAATAAATTAGGAAAAATGTTATATTTATATCTGTTCAGAATTAATTTAATGGTTATCACTTGATTATGAATGAAAATAAATATCATTTGCAGGGAAAAAAATATTTTTCCAAAAAAACAAATTTTTTGCATGCAACGCCTTTTTATATTAATAAATTTAATTAATCCCTATTTGTTAATAGTTATTATGAAAATGATATATAATATACGTGATGATTTTTTTTTTAAATTTCAACAATGAATTTTCTATGCATTGGATAAGAATATGTATAGCTTAATACATAAATATGTATTTTGTCAAAGAAAATATTTTTCCCATTTTAATGTGCTTAATTTAAAATTAATTTTATCAATAAAAGTTATTTATTTGATAAAATTAAGTACATATTTTTAATTAGGAGGTTAAAATTTAGTAAATAAACACCTTTTATTTTTGGTTAGTATGAATGGAAAAATGGTAACATTTATCACCATATTAAAGAGTATATTGGGTTAATTGAAATTAAAAACAAGTGATTAGAAATTTTTTTAATTATAATTATTGTTCGATAAATTCAATTCAACCATCATCATTTAAGCCAGTAAATTAATTATTTTAATGAAAAAATTTCCAGGAAAATAATTTATATATTATTTAATCAAATTAGGTTACAAAATGTCCCTCTCTTAGTTTTTTTGTCTTATGTCTCTAAATAAAGGCAAATGTAACTTATAAATGAATGTAAATTTTTATTATTATCTTAATAATTTTTTTTCATGAAATATTTTAAGAATTTTATTTATTAATGACCTTAATTGATTATGCAATACAGATAAAATATTTCCCTATTTAATAACAAAAATATAATAAATTATATTAAAATTATTATAAGTGATATAATTTGAATGAGTTAATGTGACCCCTGAATTCTATAGATCTATAAATAATTTTATGAATTTTTAATATATTATATTTTAATTCCCTATTTTTTGATTTATTTAATTTCTAATTAAATTAATAGTTTCAAAATTTATAATAATAATATTTTATAAAAATATTATTTTACTAAATTATTTAAAAATAAAAAAAATTGAAATAAGAAAAGGTGGATATGATATGGTAAAAAATTTCATAAATTGTCCCATTTTTATCCAATTTTTACATTATGAATAAAATTTCAAACCCTTTAATATAAAAAATGTTGTTATTGTAGTTAAAATTTAATTTGGTATAAAATGGGACAATCAATATGATGAGGTTTAAAATTACACAAAAACATGTCTAAATTATATTTCTAATGTTATTATATCCTTATATTACATTATACTATAATCCATGGACATTTTGTGGCATATATATTGAGAATTAATTTTTTATAATTTAATCTTTTGAGAATATCTAAAAGTGTCCCTCACATCAATTGTAAATGGGTACCTCCTCTATAACTTTTATAAACCAAATTTAGCCTTATACTTCAATGAAACTCTGAAAATTTCTATTATAAACTTATACATCTACATTCTTGATGTTCTTACCTAACCAAAAAACCGGCCCTAAATCCCTTTAGAAGAGACCTAAAGTATTTGTTTCAAAGATGAGCTAATCGCCTTGACCAATCACTTTAGCTTATAATATTATTTAACATCAATAAATCTATGGTATTTATCATAAAATAATAAAATAAGTATCTTAAATAATCAGAAATATTATAATCGTAATAAAAATAAAATTATAAGCCCTATTTCCCATCAAATGAGATGTGAAAATATTGCTCGTGCTAGTGTATGTCTTATCATCTCTATGTAGCGATGCAATTAATTTTTCATCAACATATTTTCAGGATGGGTGTTATGATAGTTTTAATATTTATATATAATATTTATGAAACAAGTGTACATTTTTAATGATAATATTAAATTTACATTCGTACTGTCAAATCCGTTGGGAAACAATGTTGTCGGTCATATATATGTGTGGACTACCACATCTACAAAAAGATGTGATTTTTTATATATTATATTTTACGTGGATGGTAATTAATATGAATTTTATGAATACATATGATATATATGAAATAATAATAATCCTTTAAAGGTTAATTAAAATTTACCTTTTCTTATTTCCATCCAGAAAAAAATGAAAACAATATTCATACATATATATGACTTACCGTCTCCATGAATGGTGTAATTAATTTTTATATCTCAAACTTTTGTGGATGAATATAAATATTTATATATTGAATATATATGATATTTATATCATGATTAATATTCTATAGATGATGTAACTAAGATAAATTTATGAGGACTTTAACTACTAAACTAAAATACACTTGGTAGATGAAATAGTTAACACCTGAAAATAAAATTTTTAATAACGAATCATTGATAGAAGGGGGTGTTAAAATGGTATAACGGAATATATATGATATTATAAGTATAAAAATTAATCTAATATAAAATTATAGTAAATTTTAATATTTTATATAAGTGGATAGAGTGCTTTTGAAGTAATATGAACTTGACATAATGGTTTTATGTTACAATCACATTGTTTATTGTAATTATTAATGATTAAGTTCATATGATGAAACATTTTGAGAAACCTCTCAATATACTAACAGAATTTGTTAGCATATGTTTATTTCTCAAAAATATATGTTTTGATTTTATTTTCACACCTTTTATACTCAATATAACAATTATATGTTCTTAATGAAATTGATTTCATTTTTCTCTTCGGTCAAACTTTTTCTTTCTTCAATAACCATGTTTTCAAAAAAAAATTTAAATAATATTTTTGATAATATACTAGGATTTTTTAAATTTATATATTCCCTTGTTTTAATTATTATAAAATGGGTTAAAAGGAATATTTTTTTTCTTTTTCCAAACAATGTACTTTGTTGTATTTTGGAAAAAATATTGGATGGAATGTTTTTTTAACATTTACAACATTAACAACAATTTGCACCATAAATTGTAATTTTTCTTTTAGGATTAAATTAAAAGTTTATATTTTTATTTTTTTTAAAAATCATCTAAACAATTTAGTTTTTTTAATAATATAATTCAAAATGAAAATTTCATTTTTCTCATTATTGTTTTAATGATTGTTTATTGGCATTTCTGTTCATTTAAGGAAACAACCCTTGATTTCAAAAAGTCCTTATTGGAAATATGATCCAAGAATAACATCCTTATTATTTACATGGATATTTTATGAATATGATGATATAACGTTTATAAAACCCATTTTTTTCCCTAGGTTATGTTGCGATGAAATGATGATATGTTTTTGGAAACCAATCCTTATCTAAGAGTTATTTTATGATCAAATGATTATAAAACCCATCTATTTTCATGGGTTATGATATGATGAATTATATATTACATCATGTAATATAAATTTATGGTTTTAATTTTCTTATTTATGGTACCTATATTTCCATCCAAGGAATTGGAAAAATATTAATATCTCATGAGATAAATATGAATGGAATGTGGAGTGACCCCAGTTCAGTAAGGGGATATGTCCACTAGGATATTATTTTGAATGGACCATAATTACTATGATGGTTTGGGGATTGAACAGATTCCACTATTATTTCCAGGTAACTGATCCTTTACTTCTATGTAAATGATTTTATATGCTTATTTTTATGAAAATTATCATTATCTTATGCCTAAGTTGAGCATTCATAGTTTATGTTATATTATTCTTTTGTGATCCATGTCTTATTAAATGAAATGATTTATTACATGAATTATTATTATGATTGTTGATATTAAGGTTTTGGTTTTAAACCATTAAAATCATGATCTTATACCCTTATAGTCTTGTTCTGGTTATGTGTACATTTATATCTCCCTTGTTTTCCCTCGTTAAGCATATGAGCTGACCCTTTTCTTATGTTTCCTTTCCTAAGTATATATAGAAAGGTATTAAGTATGATATGTCTAATAAGGGTTATAATTGTGAATAAAAAAGTGGGAGGTGATTTATATATTTTATAAAATAATTGTATAAGATTACATGTTTCCAAATATACTAGACCTAAATGATTTTTTTGTGGATAAAAATGTTATGTAAAGAATTTCTATTTATTAAGAAGTAATATATATGTATGAAAATTTGGGTTTCTAAACTACCCACTTGAATAATAAATTTAATTTTATTATAATTTTCCACCATAATCATTTTCATATATAAAACATAATATATATTTCCTATATAATATTTCAACACTCCCTTTTATCAATAATTCATTATTAAAATTGGCATTTTTGGTTGTGAACATTTTTTTATAATGGGTATTTTAGTTAGTTAGTAAAGGTACTTTTTCATTTTTCTTGGTTAAATCACCCAAATAAATTTAACTATTATATAAATATCAGATATATTCATTATATATATATATATACTTTTGGAGTAATCCATAAAAATCATACATAGAAAAATGAATCACATTGTTCATAGAGATGGTAGGTCATACGCACACACAAACGATGTTTTCATTTTTTGGCAGATAGAAAAAAAATAAAGATAAATATTAATTAAAATTTTACGTATCCTTATTAAACCATATATATCATATATTTTCATTAAATTCTTCCACATTACACTCAATTTAAAATGTAAATGAAAAATTAATCACATCGTTTCATGGAGGTGGTAGTCCACAAGTATGCAAGAAAAACATTACCATTTCTAAAAGGATTTGATGGTAAGTAGGTAGACGTGATATTTTAATTTATGAAATATAATTGTTTCCTACATATCATATATAAATATTAAAAATGTTGTAATACACATCCAAAAAATATGCGGATGAAAAATGAATTGTGTCACTAAGTCGTACATATATACTAGCGATGCTTTCACTTCTCATTTGATGGGAAAGAGAGTGTATAGTGGTGCTTTAATAAGAATAATAACATTTAGTAATATTTAGGATACATTATTTATTAATTTATAATAAATAACATAGATTTATAGTAGGTATATAAGAGTATAAAAAGAATGTTATCATTTAAAGCCATTCCATATTTTTTTGAAATAATTCCATTAGATCTCCTCTAAAGTGCTCTAGGGTTTCTATTTAGAGAATAAATCCACCTCTAATATGTAGATATGAATATTTTAAATATTATTTTTTAGAGGCTAGTTGAGCTATAAGGCTCAATGTGATGTAAACAATTAAGGGAGGATGTTCCCTTATATAATTGAGGTGATAAACACTTTCATAATTTCCCAAAATAATAAATTATAATAAATTTATTCTTAAGAAAAATGCCTCAAAATGAAAAGATATTTAAATATAAGTTATTATAGGCTTATAATCCCATAATCCTATATAATATTGAAAAGTGTTGGTGTCATTTTAAACAATATAATTTTCGTTAACCAATTTTAATTTTAACTACGTTGATAACTATTTCAATATAAAAGGGTTGTAATTTTTTAATTATAAGGAGAAAATTGACCCATAAATGAAATAATTATTACATTATATACCATTTATTATCCCCCTTTTTTTATTGAAATATTATTATGACTTTAAAATTATTTAGTAAAATATTATTTTTATAAAATATCATTATTTTCAATTTTTAAACTATTCATTTAATTTGACCTAAAAGATATAAACTCAATGTTTTAATTAAAATATAATATATTAACACAACACTAATATATCATATTTTCCTACTAAATTAATTAAAAAACGTAGCATACTCAAATTATATAACTTTTAATATTAGAAAAATGATTTTTTTCATTAATTGATTAAATACAATTTTTGTGATGTGTAATCATTTAAAGTAATTATATAATACATAAAAATTAAAGTAAATTTACCTTATTAATTTGATTTAATTATAAAAAATTACATTTTAATATTCATTCATAACTAGCTTTTTTCCCAAAATGGACATATAAATGATATTTAAAATTAAGAGAGTGATATTTTGCAACTTTCCTTATTTTAAAAAATATATAAGTCATTTCAATGGAAAGTGTCCATTAAACTAATAAAAATCATGAATAATGTGATAAGAGTAAAATTAAATTCATTTTTATGAAATAAGATGAAATTTGTTTGCCTTATCCTCTATTTTTAATCTATATTAACATGATTTACCCATTATCATGGAGATAAATTTTACCATGGTTAATATTAATATTGACTGAAAATAAAGGAAATTATTTAAAAAATTGAGCTTCCTAATTCTAAATATGTAATTAATTTTATCTAATTCAATATATATAAATTATATAAATTAATTTTATTGGAATTAAAATTTTCTTTTTATAAGAAATACATTTTTAAGCATAAAAATGAATTTATTCTTATCTTAAGCCTAAAAAATATTTTTGAATTATTGAAACATATGATCATGTAAAAATTATATGCACTGCATTAAAATTATTCACCAATAAAGATTAATTTAATTTAATAATATAAAAATACATTTATCACCTAAAAATGTTTTTAGAAAAATATTTCTTTTTCATTCAAATGATTTTTATTTTCATTTAAAATCAATTGATATACAATGAGTTAATTTAATAAATATATTACAAAATGTTTTTCATAATTTATATAGACATATTTATACCCACCAATCCAATGGGTAGGAAATTACCTTTGTTTTAAATAATAATATTTTAATTGTATATTTTGGTCATTTAAACTCAGTGTTGCATGTAAAATGATCTATAAAAGAAATAAAATCATTTAAAGAGAAATATTTCAAAAAAATATCTAGATGTTACATTCTACTCCCCTTAAAATTAATTTTTTTCTTGAAATAAATCATTATTATATAAATATATGGGGATAATTTTTCCTCATCACATTCTTAGGTTCCCATATAGCTTCCTCAAATTGTTGTTTTTTCCACAAAACATTTACTAGTTGAGTGGAATTAATTACTAGAAATTTCTATATATGATCGAAAGTAACTACTGGTTATTCATCATTAAAAAATATCTTTCTTCAGAAAAATTACTAATAAGTTTATTAAATCTGAAGGATTAGGTATATAGTACCTCAAAAGTGATATATGAAGCATATCATAAACTTTAGAGAGATTCGATGCAAGAAAAAATCGATAAAATACCAAGCCAATACAATAATTTTTTCAAAAAGTCTTCAAATATCATGGTATTAGCTTTCCCTTCATTCATAATATCCTCACCCTATTCCTCGAAGATATTAGTTAGAATAATTTATCACTAAATTAAAATTATCTACCTATTCTATGATTTTCATTATAAGTTTTTTCCCAGATCTGAGCTGCTCTTATTTGTTGTTGAATGACTCAAAATATATCTACCATTTACATAGTTTTATCAGGTCCCAATATCTTTAGTTCCCCATCTTTATTCAATCACATTGTATTTATTCATTTCTTACAATAACTTTCTTTTTTAGGGAGTCATTTGTATACTAGAGTGAAAGCAATTGTTATAAAATTCCACCAAAGGAAGGTGTTGATGCCAACCACATTTAAAATATATAGATAAATCTCTCAACAATGCTTCCAGAGTATTAATATTTATCCCATACTAACCATCATCCTGAGGATGATAATCAGTATTTATACTTAACTATGTTTACAAATCCTGCTGAATTATTTTTTAAAACATTGGGCTAAACCTTGGATCCTGATTAGATACAATTGAAAGTGGAACACCATGAAATATTAACAGTTTATAACTGTAAAAATGATTAGATTAATTAAGATATAAAATTACCAATTGGAAATTAAATGTGTGGAGTTCATGAGGTGATCAACTAAAACCCAAATATCATTATTCCCTTTATATGTTTTGTGGATTCCGATGAAAAAATATATGGTAATGTTTTCCCTTTTTTATTGTTGTATGGGTAATGGTTGTAACATCCTTTTATTGTAAAAACCCAAAATTTTATCAACAAAAATTCTTCATGATCTAATTAAATGTATTATTATGTAAAATTTTAATATAATGTATGAACTACTTCATATTTATGATTTAGGATTTTAAAATACCATTAATAATTGTTACAATTCCTAATATAGCTATTGAACAGTGTTCACGTGATTAGTATAAATATAGGGATATAAAAAATCAAATTTACTTAGAAAAAGGAAGCGATAGCCTCATCCACTAGACCTTCTCCGTACGAAACCCATTTTTTGGAGCTCAGAAAGGAGGTGTCATCACTGGGATTCACTATTGACCAAGCTCAATCTGAGCATCAACATGTAATGTTCTAATAGAACCACCAACCAGAGAAGTGGAAGTTGATAGAGATTACCACCCGAGCGATTTTATCTGAGACACCCCAAGAGTCAGTTACCATCACACACCTTACCCTTCTGTCTTATATGTGTGTTATAAGGGGTTATATAACAAGACCTTAGCACTGTGATTATGTGCATTATTTTTGTATATAATAAATAATATACATTGATTTTATTATTGTTACTTCGTAAATTGTTTTTAAAGGACAAATAGTTTTGTATTTAATATTCAACTAAGGAATCTATTTTAGTAAATTAATGGATTTTTTAATTAATTAATAATTTAATGAAATATTATTTATATTAATAAAATTGTAATTTTTTTATGGTTTGAAATATTTTTGTGTTAAAAACCCTGAATTTTTTATAAATGGCATTTTTTATTTTAAATGTGAAAATTTACATATTTAGAAAGTTATTTTACTAAAATGAATATGATTTTTGGTATCAAGATGTTGAAATTATCTAATGTTGAATATTGCATATTTTTCTGAGACAATTGAATTTTTGGGTAAAAATTAAATACCGTTTAAATATATAAGGTGTTTTATGACATCATAATGACCCAAAAGTGTTGTAATAAAATAATATAAATGATATTTTCGGCCAATATATGTTTAATGATTAAAATAATGTTATTTTATATTTTTTTGGTTTATTTTACGAAGACTTAGTAAACCCTCTAAGGCTTATAAAACATTATATCTTTTTTAATTGTTTGACCAGTGAGTGTGATTCACATTCACATAGCCAAGCCTAATATTATAAAAAGTTTGGCCATTGACCTTATTTTTTTTTCAACCCCTTTTGGAAAAAATCATGGGTTGGTTGGTGGTTTTGATTAGTTTAACGTGTGGGTTCCCAAACCTAAATAATAAAGAATTCCCTCTCATTTCCTATATAAACTCACCCAAGCTCCCACTTCCTATTCACTCAATTCCTTTAGAGTTTTTCCAACCTCTTCCCTCCGCTCTCAATAATCCTCCCAAGGTTTCCCAAGCTCCCAAGAAGCATCTATGAAGCACCTCCCAAGCCTTTATGATCACACATCCAAGAAAGGGATTCCTTCCTTTCACATTTTATCCTGGTTTATTATTATTGTTATTTCCTATTATTTTAAATTATAAATGTTGGGGTTTGATTTAACACATCTTACATAATACCCTATTTATGTTTGAATAATGAGACACCCCTTTCTCTCTCATTAATGACTCCCATGTACACCCGTTACCATGCCAAAATTCTGTAAGTAATTTTTCTCTCATCATTTACATTCAAGCAATTGTTTTTTATTATGAATCTATAATTCCATTACTCATATTGGAAAATGTATCTATATAACCCATTTATGACCATTTCATGTAAATATAATTAGAAACCCCATTCTCTATCATAAACCATTTTAATAAATTCTTATGTTAGGCTCTTATGCTGCCAAAATTGCACCGTGATTTTCCGAGCCAAATTCATTGTGTAGTGAATACCATGCCCATTTATCTATCAATGATATTCACCTTTATGCACATTTAGTTATTTTTTAAATAGTATAATGTATTTATTCCACATTCACTTATTGTGTAATAAATGATTATGTTGAATGATTTCATGTTGTATGATCTATATGGAACACTTATGCATGGAATGAAATGTTTAGGAAGGGTGAACCCTAATAGCACTCCAATGCATTGGCTAAAGATGAGTATCATGATAAATCAAGCGTAATGATGAACTAATAATGATAATTCGGGAGCTATGAGGATTTAATCATGCTAATTCATATGCAATGAGGGTTTACTAATGCTCCATGTGCAGTGATCTTTGGATCATGGTAATACCATGTTAAGTGTTGTTGCCACATTCCCACATTATGATAATCATGATATATCATGCCTTTATGTTCATGTTTTTAATATGCTCCATTGATATTCCTATTTCCTAACATGTATTTTATTATTCATTTTATTCCTTGTTTACTCGATTACTAGTCTTTATATCTCACCATTTTATTATGCATGTCCTCAGGTTATCCCATGCAATGCTAAGTATGAAGGACTGTAGTGGACTTGTAAAGGATTGTTTAAATAAAGATGTTGTGTTTCAGGTTTTAAGTCTTTCTGTAATGTTCCTAATCAACAAATACACTAGACCTACCGATCATCCATTTTGTATAAAGTGATTTTTTATATAATTAATCATGTTTAAGTGTGTAATAATGAT
Organism: Viscum album; assembly: GCA_963277665.1. Lineage (NCBI taxonomy): Eukaryota > Viridiplantae > Streptophyta > Magnoliopsida > Santalales > Viscaceae > Viscum > Viscum album. The sequence goes on from OY728164.1 coordinate 695,751,740, forward strand.
CAGTGTTGTTATAGTTGGTATCAAAGGATTGGTTTAGTTATTTTTGGGATTAGGATTTAAAAACCACAGTGAAAGCCATAGGGATAAGAATAAGAATAAAAAAACATCCATATGTTTGGTGAGTATTTAGTAAGTGGTTTATCAATAAAATGCATCCCTATATTGATACAAACAGGTAGAGGTAGATTTAGAACATATGCACCTTGGATTGAAAACTCTGACAAGGAGTTTCGGGATTAACCTCAGGTATCCTGGTACACAACAATAGGCCTTTCTGCACTCTTAGTTACAACACTCATGGGGGATATGATTTGGTAAATTCACAACCTTAATATGAACCACTATTAATGGAATAAAAGAATTCCTCAAATAATATATGTTATAAAGTATATCATGGATAACATATATTGAAGCTTATATATTCATAAGTTATGGAAATAGATGTAGTTTAAAAGTCATCCATTTTTTCCATTGGTTTTCCCATTATGTTCATAACTTTTTAGGATACTCATCCCAATCTTTATATTGGATAGAGTAGAACCAGAATCAAAATGGGAATGGTGTGGTTATCTTACCAAGTTCTATGCATTCTATTGTTTCTCGAATGTTTTGTAGAACAATCCCAACACCACAAAAAATCATGGAGGTAAAGATGTCAGTGATTATGAAAAATGGTAAAATCATTGCATACCATGAATATAAATCCTCTCCTATAGAAATAGATGGATTGAACTTCCCAGAGATCTTTATTATACTCCCTCTAGTAGAATTTAAAGCAATTCTTGGCATGGATTGGATTTCCTTATATAGATCCAACATAAATTACCGTGAGAGGGAAATCACTATATATATAGTGAATCGACTCCTGATTCTGTACAAGTGTGAAGTGGAAGATGAATCTTCTTTTACGCCATGATATTATGCGTGGTTATTAGTGCCCTATGAGCACACGTATCTGGCTCAGATACATTAGTCTATGGAAGAAACCGTCCTTTAAGACATGCCTATTGTGAGGGAATTCACAGAAGTGTTTCCCGAGGAATTGTCTAGTCTTCCTCATAGAAGAGATGTTGAATTCTTAATTGATATTATACATCGGGCATTGCCAATATACAAGACTCTATATAGAATGGATTTTGTGGAGCTTTAGGAGTAGAAAAAACAACTACAAGAGAATATGGATAATGGGTTTATATGGCCAAGTGCTTCACCATGGGGTGCACCAGTTCTTTTAATCAAGAAGAAGGATGGATCAATGCGCCTTTTCATTGATTATTGTGAGAATATGAAAATCACGATAATGAACAAGTATCCTCTTTCAAAAATTGATGAATTTTTCGATTACCAATATAGAGCACAATACTTATCTAGGGGGTATTTTCAGTTTGGATATTATTAGGTAAGAGTGAAGAACGAAGATATCCCCAAGACTATTATTCGTACAAGATATAGGCATTATGAATTCATAGTAATGCCTTTCAGACGCACCAATACTCCAGAAATTATCATGGAATTGATGAATAGAGTCATTAGAGATTACCAGAAGAAATTTTTGGTATTATTTATAGATTATATTCTTATATATCACAAAATACATGAGGATCATTAGGAGAATCTAAGAACTCTAAAAGAGAAATTGAAAAAGGATAAGCTCTATGTGAAGTACAACAAGTATGAGTTTGGGTTGAATTAGGTCTCATTCTTAAGTCATATCATCACAAGCAATTGGATTTATGTGGACCCATCTAAGAAAACAACTATAGAGGGATAGCTGAGGCCATCATCGGTAATAGATTTCCATAACTTCTTGGGGTTAGCTGGATATTATTTCTGATTTGTGAGAAATTTTTCACAATTTTAAAACCCTCTTACCAAGCTAACATGGAAGGGAGTCATGTTTTCTTGGATTGATGAATACGAAGAGAGGATCAAGGTCTTAAAAAGGAGTATTATCACTACAGCCATCCTCACATTACCCACAAGTGGAGATCTTTTTGTGGTATTCAGTGATGCATTGAATAAGGTCATGGGCTGTGTGTTTATGAAAAATGAAAAATCCATTGCCTATGCTTCAAGGAAATTGAATGTTCATGAGGAAAAATATCCAACACATGATCTGGATTTAGATACAGATATATTCGCTTTATGAATTTGGCGGAAATATCTCTTTTGGGATAGGTGTGAAATATATACGGGCCACAAAATCCTCAAGTATAATTTCACCCAGAAAGAGTTAGACATTAACCAATGATGATGGTTAGATCTAATCAAATGTAATGAATTGTTAATCCATTACCACCCTGGGATAGCGAACTAGGTGGAGGATGCTCTAAGTATAAAGGAACCAATGCTTATAACATTGATGAGAATTTAAAAGGATCCAATCCTTTAAGGTTTTAGGAAGATGGACATGGAAATAATAAATAAGGGATCATGATCAATCCTTTCACAAATGATTTCTCAACCATATCTTTTGGAAAAGTTAAAGGATGCTCAAAATAAATATGTGGGAATTTAGAAGAAAGTGAAAGCTACCAGAAAAGAGATATCTATAGAGTTTAATGATAATGAAGAAGGAATTGGGAGATTTGGTAGAAGACTATGTGTTCCATCATGTTTGGAGATGAAGAAGGAACTTTTGGATGATGCACATAGTTATATTTTCTCTATTCACCAAAGAAACGAGAAAGATGTATCAAGATATCCAATAGAATTTTTTGTGGCATAACATGAAGATGGAGATCACTGAGTATACATCAAAGTGCCTTGTGTGTCAGCAAGTGAATGCTGAGAGGCAGAAGTCTAAGGGTATGATGCAACCATTAACCATACCATCATGGAAATTGGAGAACATCACCATGGACATTGTCACAGAACTTATGAAGACATCCAAATAAAACAATGATATCTGGGTTGTTGTGGATTATCTTACAATGACTGCATACTTCATTGATATTCAGGAGGATTTCTCAATGGAACAACTCAAATGAATATATATTAGAGAAGTGGTAAGGCTCCATGGAGTACCACTATCTATTTTATCCGATCGAGATCCTAGATTGACCTCTATATTTTGGAAGAGTGTTGAACATGCTCTGGATACTAAGCTGAACTTCAGTAGGGATTATCATCCTCAAAATGATGTCCAATATGAGTAGACTCTCCAAACACATGAGGAATTGTTGAGAGCAGGTTAATGAACTTCAAAAGAGAATGGTATTAACACCTTTCTATTATTGAGTTCTCATATAATAACAGTTTCCACTCAATTATCTAAATGGAACTTCTTTCAGCCATTTACAAGAAAATGTGTAGAACACCGACTTGTTGGGATGAATTTGGTGAGAGTAAGCTTCTAGGACCTGAAATGATTGAAGAAATAGTGGAGAAGGTGAAAACCATTCAATAGCATATGAAGGCATCCCAGAATTGACAGAAGAGTTATGTAGATAATTGACGACGAGACATTGAGTTCATAGTTGGAGACATTGTATTTCTATGAATATCATTGGGGAATAAGTTCATGAGGTATAGAATGAAATATAAGTTAAGTCCTAGGTACATCAACCCCTTCCAGATTCTTGATTGTGTCAGGGTTGTGGCACATCAACTAGAACTTCCACCCACCATCGCTAGAGTACATGATGTCTTTCATGTATCCCTCTTAAAAAATTAATACCACAACCTCCACATGTACTCTCTTAAGAGGTAGTATAGTTTGAGGATGATCTTTCTTACAAGGAGAAACCAGTGATGATCTTAGATCGTAGAGAAAAAGTTCTACGAAATAAGGCAATGCCCTTCGTCAAGGTGTTCTCATGAAACCACATGTTTTAAGAAGCCAAATGGGAATCAGATCAAGTGATTAAGCAGAGTTACCCGCGTATTTTTTAGTTTGGGGAAACAAATTTTCAAGGGTGGAATTTCAAAAGGAGGTAATATTGTAATAACCAAGTCTTTTATCAATGAAAATTCATCATGATCTAATTAAATGTATTATTATGTAAAATAGTTTTATAACATATTCACTTATTTGGATTTATGATTTTGGATTTTAATATACCGTTATGAATTGTGACCATTGATAATATAGTCATGGAAGAGTGATCACTTGATTAGTATCAATATGGGACATTAACAAATCCAATTTACTTAGACAAAGGAAGCGATATCCTCATCTAGTAGACTATCCCCATAAAAATCCCATTTTTCAGAGCTTGTAAAAGAGGAGGAATAATTGGGATAATCTCTTTATCAAGATCAAGATATGCTTCAACATGTTAATCTTGAATGTAACAACCTACGAGAGAAGTGTAAAATTATAGAGATTACCACCCAAGAGATGTTATCTGAGCCACCCCAAGAGTTTGTCACCATCGCACACCTTACCATTCGACCTTATGCGGGTGTTATAGGGGTTATGTAACAAGACCTTATCACTATGATTATGTGCATTATTTTTAAATATAATAGAGAATATAAATTCATTTTATTATTATTACTTTGTAAATAGTTTATAAATCACAAATAATATTTTTAGTTAATATTCAACCAATGAATCTATCTTGAAAAATTAATGAATTTTTGAATTAAAAAATATTATATGATAATATTATTAAATTATTTTTTATTAATTATAAATTATCAAATAATTTTTATGAATAAAATTGAAATCTTTATTATGGTTGGAAAGTTGTTTTTTTCAAAACCCATAAATCTTTGATAAATGTCAGTTGTTAGTTTAATAGTGATATTTCAAAAATTTAGAAAATTATTTAAATAAAATGAATACTATTTTTGGAATCAGGATGTTGAAATTATCTAATGGTGAATTTTTCACAATTTTCAGAGATAATTGAATTTTTGTGTAAAAATTAAATATCGTTTAAATATATAATGTGTTTTATGACATCATAATGACCCAATAGTGATGTAATAAAATACTATAAATGATACATTCGTCTAATATTTGTTTTATCCTGATAATAATGTGATTTTATGTTTATTTTATTTATTTTACAAAGCCTTAGTTGACCCTCCAAGACATATAAAACATTTTATCTTTTTAAATTGTTTTAGTTGAGAGTGTGAATCACCTCCACATAAGATAGCCTAATATTTTAAGAATCTCTTCCATTTAACTTATATAATATTATTTTACACTCCCCTTTAGCAAAAAAAGGGAAAAACCATGGTATGGTTTGTGGTTTTGATTAGTTTAATGTGTGGTGTCTCAAACCTAAATAATAAATAATTCTCTCTCATTTCCTATATAAACCCACCCAAGATCAAAATTCCTCTATACTCAAAGCCTTTGGATTTCGTCCAACCACTGCACTCCTCTTTCTAGAATACTCCCAAGGCATCTCAAATTCTCAAGACTCCTCTCTCAAGACCCTCCCAAGCATTTGGGATCACACTTCCAAGTAAGGGATTCACTCCTTTCTCATTTTATCCAAGTTTCTTAATATTGTTATGTCCTTTTATTTTCAATTATAAATGTTGGGGTATTATTTATCACCTTCCCCATGATATTCACATTATGTTTTAATGATTATAGACCCATTTCTCTCTCATGTATACCTCTTATGTACACCTGTTACCATGCCAAAATTCCGTAAGTAATTTCTCTCTCCTCATTTACATTCAAGCAATTTTTTTATTAGGAATGTAAAATTTCATTACTCACATTGGGATATGTTTCTATATTACCCCTTACTATCCATTTCATGTATATGTGATAAGACACCTCATTCTATCTCATCAACCATTATTATGAAGTCTTATATCACACTGTTATGCTGCCAAAATTACACCACGATTTTCCAAGACAAAGTCATTATGTAGTGAATACCATGCCCATTTCCCTATCAAGGGTATTCAACGTTACACACTTCTAAATATTGTTTAAGAGTTCCATGTAAGTATTCCACATTTCTTTATCTTGGAACAAATGATGACATTGACTGATTCCATGTTGTATGATATATGTGGCACACTTATGCATGAAATGAAATGTTTAAGAAGGGTGTGCCTTGATAGCACTTCAATGCATTGGGAAAAGATTAGTGTCATGATATGTCATGTGAAATGGGGATTTACCCATTAAAATTCATGTTCAATGAGTGTTTAATCATGCTAATTCCTAGGAAATTAGGTTTTAATCATCCTCCATGTGCAATGAGCCTTGACTAAAGATAATACCATGTTATGTGTTGTTACCACATTTCCATGTTACGATAATCTTGATATATCATGACTATATATTCTTGTTTCCCTTATGATCCATTGATATTCATATTTACTAACATGTATTGTATTATTCATTTTATTCCTTGTTTACTCCCTTACTGGGATTTTTATCTTGCCCTTTTCTTATGCATGTCCTCATGTTATCCTATGCAATGTTAAGTACGAGGGAATGCAGTTGTCATGTCATTGATGTTTTGAATAAAGATGTTATGTTTCATGTATTAATTCATTATGTAATGTTTCTAATCCCCAAATACAATATACAAGTTAATCTTCCATGTTGTATAAAGTGAAGAGTTTATGTAATAAATCATGTATAACTGTGTAATAAAGAGCTGTGTTGTTTTATTTATAATTATGACTCTTAGCCTTAACTTTATGAAATACCAAGAACCGATAAACATACTTAGAAATATCTATCTTTATTATATCCCACAAAATATAATATTTCAAAACATTATACATCTTTGTACTACCAAGGTGAAAAAACAATGAGGAACTATGAGCAACATAAAGTAGATCCTTCATCAAATATGATAATGAAGGGACACATATATAGTTACTGGACGTTATTATTCTATCACAATAAAGGTTGAACTCGGGAAAATTTCTCACCATCTTTTTTATCTCTATATCATCCTTCTGTTCCTATTTAATATTTACTTGGATAGATATTTGAACACTCATTTAAGATATATAATATTTTTTCCCATTATAATATTTTGGTATGTCCTTTTAAAGTAAATAAATATATGATCTTTTATGACCCTCATCATAGATAAGCTTGCAAGATCCTTTCGATTTAGATAATATTCTACAATATTCGATTTCCCAGGATGATAATGTATTGAAAAGTCATAATATTTAATCATCACTAACCATATTCGTTGGAACATGTACATATATTTTTTTGTTAAAATAGAATTTAATTTTTTGATTAGTACATATGGAACACATTTCTACATAGAGATAATTTTTTATATCTTTAATGAAAAAATTACCGCAACTTACTCCAAATAATAAGTTATGTAATTTTTTCATGGAAATTAAATTTTATTGAGGAATAAGCTATAACCATAACATTTTACCTGAGGAAACATTCTGGTACCTTTCTTGATGCATCATTAATGATTACAAACCCTTCTCCACTATAGGGAAGTATAGGAACAATTGAATTGACTAACCTTCTATTTAGATCCTTAAAACTTTCGTAACATTCATCCACCCAAATGAACTTTTGTCCCTTATTTTTTAACATGGTGTGTGGATTATATAGGCATGAAAAATTAACCACAAAGTTTCTATAATATCCTTCCAAATTAAGAAACAATGGATACTTATCACAGTGGTTGGTATGGTCCAATGTTCAATTACTTCAATTTCCAAGGATCTACTGATATTACCACACATTAGAATATATTACCCAAGAATGAACCTTTCTGAAGCCAATTTTCAATAACTTCTTTCTTCATTCTCTTTTTTAATATTTGAATAAATAATAATATCCCTGATAAAGACTACCAAAACCAGATTAATGTATCCTCTAAGTACTATATTCATTAAATCCATGAATATAGTAGGGACATTAGTGTAATGATCGAAAATTTTACTTATGAAATTTTCCTTTATTATAATTATGTCATGCATATTAAAACACATACATCACATAGAGACCCCAATAAAATAATAAAATTCATTAAATAATATTGATATATTAGTCTGTAAATAAATAAATAATAATTCCAAATATTATAGTAGTTAAATAAATAAAAAACAAGGTAACCAGAAATATAAAATTTTAATATGCTCGGTCCACTAGAATGACCAAACTAACTAACAAAGATATAGAAATAAAAAATATTATATAAAATAAAATAAAAATATAATATATAAACTTTTGAGAATTTTAGTGACCAATTAATTGAATAAGTTATATTTATAATAAGTAGTAAACACTTACGACTGTTGGAAATATGATAATTTGAATAGTAACCTGACAGTTGGAATAGTAATGTGACCATTAGGAATATTAATCTAGATGATAGAATAGTAACCTCACCAATGAAAGTATAAATAAAATTTTGGTATCCTATAAATGAAAATATGATATATTTATATGATGGTTTATGTAAATAATTTGTTTAAAAAATGATAATTTATGTATTTGTAATTTTATAAACATAAATTTTTATTTACAATTTTATAATTAAAAAAAATATTTAAAAAAAATTAAATATCAAAAAATATTTTCACTAATTAAAATTTTGTATTGTTATAATTATTAAATTATTTTACAAGACCCTTATTAGTTTTTCCAGGTTTCATAAAATCGATTATGATATTATAATCATAATTTTCTGAATAAATGCTGATATTATTTAAAGATTTAATTTCTCAAACTTAAAAATTTAATTTCATCAAATGAATTCAACTTTTGAAATTTACACATCAAAAAGGGATAAAGATAATTTTTTGTATTTTTCTAAAATATTTGATATTTTATTGAATAGTGAAATACAATAATTTATGGTATTTAACAAATAGCTCAATTATTAAGCCATATATAATGTATAGATGTCATAAGAAACCATTGGTTCAGACTCTCATAAAACATTTATTATATTTATTCAGACCAACAAACATTATTGAAAGTTTTGAGCCTAAAAAATCAAAAAAATGTATAAAATAATTAAAAACACCCCTTTCATCCCCTATAACCACCCTTCTCCTCACACCTCTATGTCCTTGTAGATTTTAGAAATTATACCCAATTACTTCCCAAATACTATTCCCCACATCGAAGATATTTTTCTCTCAACAAAATATCAAACCCAATTTCTGTAAGGAGTTTCTCACGGGGGAGGTTTTCAAGAGGTAAAATCCTCCTTTATCTTTTTAATTCTTTCTTTCTTATACCATATCCTAACCTCCCCTATCCAAAACAACATGATAACTATAATATCTTAAATATAGTGAAATTTTATTTTTTTAACAAATTATAAATTATAAAATAACAAATATTCTCATTCTATTTTAGAAAATGAAATTATTGTCTGTGATATGTTAATTCACCGACTTCGTGGATAATGATTTTTCATTTTTCATTAGAACCTTCATGGGTGGTCATAAAATAATTAAAAAGGTTAGGAAAAACTATAATATTTATATTATAACTTTTTTTATGTTTTAGAACTAATATATATACATAATATTAAATAACTAAAAACATTTTTGTGATTATCGAAAAACCACCAAAATAATCTAAACATTTATCATTAATTTTTTATCAACTTAAACATCGTCGTGTAAAAAAATAAATTGATACATGTTACCATTTTTTTAAATTTAAATAATATCACATAATTTCACTTCTATAGAACTATTGAAATTTGATAATAACTCTCAAAATTATATATAAGGGAACGAATAATGAAACCACGAAAAGAATTCTCTCAGAACAACAAAATTAAACTCTCTAACTTATCTAAATAGCCTTAAATGTACTTTATAAAACTATAATAAATAAATATATGTATAATATGATATTAATTAATTAATTAGTGGATCTAATTTTATTATCCAGTATTTTAAGTGAAAGTACATAATACATTCCAACATAAGGTAAGGGATTTCTTAGAACCTAATAATTTACAATTGTGTTACATTTTCTATTTCCCTAAACCAATGGATTTATTCCATATTATTTTAAAATTATTCTTTATTCTATGTATATGTTAAAAGATTATTTACCCATGTCAATTCATCATTATTTGATGAGGGAATACATTTTTAAAAAGGTTCTGTTATCAATTATTTTCGATAAGAATGTTCGATTAAAGGGAACTTCTCTATTTCTTACACATTTTCAAGTACACTCTATAAAATATTTTAAGTCCCAAATATTCTTATAAAATAAATCATTTTATCATGGATAACAATTTATTTTCATTTATAGTTTTATAAAAAAATTATACCTTTTTCCTCTTTAAAGAATCTATAATATTCTTTATTAAATTGTACTGAAGTGGCTCATCTCTAAAGATTCATAAACACTTTTTTTCAGGTTTTCACTTCATTTGGACATAATTTATGATGATCTATGCCTATTTTCATTTATTAATGTGAAATTATGATTTAAATCCGATATTTCATGGACACCACTATGTTATTTTCTTTAGTTATTCCTTTTGACAAGATTACAATACCCATTTATTTCCGTGGGCAATTCTTATGTGTATTCCTTATATTTGATTCGTCATATGGAACACATATACATGAACATGTTGTTATTGGTGTGAAGATATATAAATATAATGTATTGAGTATTTTTTGTCTCTTAATATGTTATGTATGATATTAGGGAGTAAACCAAAACTGTTTTGGGAGTTTGTCCAACATGTGAGATAGTCTTGATAGTTTTCCTTGAATCATGTCTATGTCATGTTATTTGTTACATATGCATTCTTATATTTACATTATCACATTATCTCATGTTTTATATGTTATTATTTCATATATATACTCATTTCCACTGATTTTGTATGTCATCATTTTATTCCTACTAACACATATACTATGCTTTATTCCTATGTTGATTCCCTTACTAGTCCTTTTGGATCACCCCTTTTGTCCTTGAATTCCCTAGGTTACCAATTGTAGATGTAGGAGGTCAAAGGATGTTAGGATATAATTGTGTAATATTAATATAATTTTGTTAATTATAATTTCGTGTATTTAGTTTTATCTACCCATTCATCCAAATACACTAGAATTTTTTATCCTTTGTTTTTATTTGATGGTTAAATATTCAAAAAATCATGTAAAAATTTGTTTTAAATGATAGGGTTTATATATTCGGTATTAGTGGAATGGTCTATTTATTTTCTGAGTGTATTACTAGAAAATTATATTAGGAAAACTAGAAATATTTCTATCGTCATGGATAACCAAGATTGAAGCATAGGAAATCACTTGTTATGATATAATTTTCATTTAACTTTTTATCATTCAATATTAAATGTTTAATTTTTTATATGATTATTATCAATACATTAAATCCCCTAAAGTTTAGTTTAAACTTTTCAATCAATGACTTGAATTAGTATAACCCATTCCAATAATCAACATGATAAGAAATGTGATGATTTCCCTAACAAAATTCAAAATCTGATGGGAATGAGAGGTCAGAATTTAATGATTGTATTGGCTCAATTGGATAAAGTTATGAATAATAACATGAATCATATGAAGTGACCTACTTTTAATAAAAAAAATATAAAATTTTTATAAAATCCTTTATTTAATAAAGAGTTCATATCTTTAGTGGATCCTCTAATCCCCTTATCCTAGAAAAATGGATTAACTCGATTGGGAAGATATTCATTATCCTTCAATGATTAAAATAAGAGATAGTCATGTTGTAAATTTATAGTTTTTTAGGGAAGATGATCAGTGATGGACATTGATACAAAAACAATGTCTATGGATGAAATTGATTCCTGGGATTGGGATGGATTCAAGAAAAAAAATTCAATAAATATTTTCCACAAACTCTCTATCATAATATAGTGAGGGAGTTCCTAAAACTAAACCAAAACGAAGAAGATTATATCAAGGATCATGAAGAAAACATTACAATACTTGCACGATATGCATTCGACATTGTCGTGGACACTAAAATAAATTTTTATTTCTTTATTGGTGGACGAATGATGAGTCTATAAAAAGGCTTAGTTATTTTACACCTTGATATCTGTGATGAGATTTTTTTATTATTCCCTTAAGGTTGAAATCTAGATCAGAGACTCTCAGTGGTCTCATGTGCCCAAAGATAAAAAGAGTAAAATGAAGCTTACTATGGGAGGATTAATAGACAAATTATATGAAGGAATGAAACCCAACATCTCATGAGTCAATAGTGTGGGAATATGAATCTAGGGAACTATCTAATGGAAACCCGGAGATGATTCAAATTTGGAAGATAGGGTCATATGGATAATTTTTTCCGAAGGGATTTGATGAATCCCACCACCAACCCACTAATTTGGAGCTCTCGTTCTAGGGTTTTCTCTCGCCGCAACCAGCTCCTTCGCGGCGGACAGCGCGACGCTACCTTCTCGCGCTCGGTGGGTTGGTGGTGGTTCTCCACCATTGTGGCGTCTGAGTGGTCTTCTCTCCAGCTATGGAGATGCTCCTCGGGCCTCTGTGATTGCTGGCTCAGATCCGCGGGTGTAGGACCGGTCTTGTTGATGGCATACTCTTCGGAGCGCTGCTGGCTCTGATCTTGGCAGCCCACTGTTTTCCGGGGGTGCATTCGCGTTGGAGGGTCACACTCATGTGCCGGTGGTTTGTTGGGTTCTACCTCCTCTCAGGTGAGTTTGCTAGGGTTTTGTTGTGCCGGATGCGGTTGGTTTGTCTGGTGGCGGCAGGATTTTCTGTTCTGTGGTTTTGTTTTTCTTCTGTGGCGTGGTGAATCTGTTGACGCGGGTTGAAGGTGGTGTCGTGATGGAGCGAAAACGATGGTGTTTTTCTTCTGTCTTTGTTCTTTTGCGGGGTTTTGAACCGCAGTGATTTGTTTAAGGTTGAATCTATTCCTCCATGGTTCGAGGATGATGTTTTGAGTGCGTGGATGGTCTTGCGTCTACGGTGATGGTTTTGTTTTGCATCGATGATGCTCTTCCTTTCCGGTGTATGGTTCGAAGATAGTTGTGATCTGTTGTTTTCCGGCGACGTCGATGTGAAGTGAAGATGACCGATGTGTTCCGCCTGCATCTCCGACGACATCTCCGCCATCTTTCCGGTGAATGGTGGCGCGTGGAGCTCCGGTTTTTTCGCCGGTGTTCTGATGGGAGGCGTCGGTGGTTTTCGCGCTGACTCGAGGTGTGCGGCTCAAGGTGGACACGTGGATCAGCTGTTTTGAAATTTGAATTGATGAAGCGGTTTTTGAATTTTCAGTTTGAATTGTGAAGTGGTTCCTGGTTTCTTCTATATGGGTACCGGCAACCCAAAATCCGGCTTTATAAAATGAAAAAAAAGGATTAAAAAAAACATGGGAATTATGCAAGCCAGTTCCATACACCATGTTTTGTCAGAGGAAATCAACATCAACCACCTATAAGGAAGCTTGGAAGTGAATATTCTATCACTACCACTATGGTGGATCCTAACAATGGTGTGGAGGTTGGTACACTGATTATTCATTCAGGAATACAGAAAATAATTTTGAATTTTTTTTCTACATTCGTTCTAATCTTGTATTTTTAGTAGGACTATCGAAACACCACCAGAGAATTTGAAGGATGTGTTATCTGTGAGAACAATGAAAAGGAAAATTACTACATCTGATGTATAGAAATCCTTCCCAAATATTTTTTTGTCAACTGAAACTCCAAAAAAATATCATCTTACATTCTTTAGTAGAGTTTGAAACTATATTATACCTAAACTGGATAACTATAAACAATTAAAACATCCACTATTTTGAAAGGGAGATCACAGTTCACATTCCAAGTAATCCTTTAATTCTATACAAATGTATGGATGATGATGAATTGCCTTCTGAATTATAATCTCAATTTTCGATATTATTTCATTATGAGTGAAAAATATATAGATAAAATTACTGAGAAAACATAGAGGACCAGTCTCGAAGACAGGCTCATTTTGAGTAACTACATTGATGTTTTCCCTACAGAATTGGATGGCCTTCCTCATGATAGAGAGGTTGAGTATTCAATTGATCTTATATTTGGATCACTGTCCATATCAAATAAACTTTATAGAATGGACAAAATTGAGTTATAAGAACTTAAGATGATGTTACAAGAGATTCTAGAAAAGGGTTTATATGCATGGGTGCTTCACCACGGGGTGCACAAGTCTTCTTTGTCAAAAATATGGATGGATCATTGTTCCCCTGCATTTATTATCATGATATAAAAAATCATGATAAAGAACATATATCCCCTACCAATAATAAATTTCATGTTTGATTAGCTATTTTGGGCCATGTATTTTAGTAAGTTGGACCATCTGATGGGATATCACCAATTAAAAGTGAGGAATTAATATATTCCCAAAAACAACTTTCAAATGAGGCATGGACACTATGAGTTCATATTGATTCCTTTCAGACTCACAAATTCTTAAGAAATATTTTTAGTCATAATTAATAATTTCTTTAGATATTACCTCAACAAATTTATGGTAGTCTTTACAGATGATATCCTGATATACTCTATGATCAAGGATGATGTATCATTATTTGGGAATGATATCACCAGAAATGGAATATATATGGTATTTTCCAAGACAAATTCAATCAAAGAGTGACCCACTACAACAAATGTAATAGGGGTTTGTAGTTTCCTTGGTCTAGTTGGTTATTATCAATGATTTTTGAAGAAATTATCATGATTGTCAAACCCACTAACCAATCTGACTCGTAAGGGATTAATGTTTTTCAGGACCAGCGAATATGGAGAATAATTTAAATAGTTGAAAAACAGGGTAAACACTACACCAATACATAAACTACAGTCATGTGGGGAACTCTTTGTGTTATACAATAAAGAATCAGAGAACTGATTTGGCTATGTACTGATGAAAACTGATAAAGCAATAGCCTACGGCTCAAGTAATATTAAATTTTATGATGAAAAATATTCCACAAATTATCTTGAGTTGGAAGATATGATCTTGAAATTGAATATCATGTGGAATTATCTCTATGGGGAGAAGTTTTAGATATATACTGATCACATGATCCTAAAACATATATTCACACAAGAGGATATTAATATGTTCTAGGGAAGATGGTTAGACATCATCAATGATTATGACTACTCAATCCAGTACCATCTTGGTAAAGAAAAAAATGTGGCTGATTCTCTTTGTAAGAAGGATCCTGCAACATAATCGACGATGAGAATTGATAAGGATATAATCTTTTTAGACAAGAAAAGGATGGACATGGGAGTCATAAACGAAGATACATCATCATTCCTTTCAAAAATTATTGATCAACCATACCTTATAAATGAAAAAAATTATTCTTAAAGAAGTGATATGGAAACTCAAAAAAATGGAAACTATAAGAAAGGGGAAATAATTAGTGATTAAAATTGACGAGTAAGGATTCTCAAAATTTGTTTCATCACTATGTGAACCATCCAATATGGATATAAAGAAAGTACTTTATAATGATGCACATAGCTCAACCTTTTTTTTAACTCAAGGAGCACAAAGATGTATCGATATTTCTAAGAGAACCATTAATGGGACAATATAAAGAATGAAATTTTATAATATACATAAAAGATTCTATTATTTAAGCAAATGAGGGATTAAAGAAAAAAGTCTAAGGGGATGATGCAATCATTACCCATACCAACATGGAAATAGGAAAAATGACCATGAAATTTATCATCGAACATACAATGATATCTAGAGGAAATAATGTTATATGTATTTTTCTAGATCGTATCATAAATATAGATCACATTATCACATTTTGAGAGGACCTCTTAGTCAAACATATTACATGGATATACATCAAAAAAGTTGCGAGACTTCATGGAGTACCATTATTGATTATATCTTATCGAGATCCAATATTTACTTCCAAGTCTTGAAAATGACTACAACATGATATAAAAACTGAGCTAAAATTTATTAAGGAATATCATTCGAAACTAATTTTCCAATATTATTGGACTATTTAGACACAGTAAGGATTTTTGAGAGCATGGTATGTGGACTTCAAAATAGGATGTGACCAAAATATACCACTAGTCGACTTATCTTACAATAATAATCTCCACTAAAACATCCATATGGACCCATATTAAGATTTTTATGTTAAAATATGTATAAACCCATACTACTAGGATTAATTCAATGAATACAAACTATTTGGACCTGAAATGGTCAATGAAATGTTGGAAAAGTTGAAAACCATTCAGCAAGACATCAAGGAAGCCCAAATCATACAAAAGAGCTATAAAGATAACCATCATTGAGACATTTAATTTAATGTTATTGATAAATTATTTCTCTTAATATCTACATGTAATAGGGTCAATACATTTGTGAATAAAGGAATGTTATGTCCTAGGTACATCAGCCCCATTGAGTTTATTGATCACATCAGAGCTGTAGCTTTTTTACTAGCGCTTCCACCAACCATGTCTTATAAACATTATGTATTCCGCGTATCTCTTCTGAGGAATTAAATAATTGATCTATCACATGTACTTAATTATGAGGTTATAGAGATTTAAAATGACCTCTATTATATGGAGAAGCATGTGAATATCTTAGACCACAAAGATAATGTTCTACGCAAAAAGACTACTCACTTGGTCAATGTAATATGGAAAAAATATAAGTATGAAGAAGAAACATGGGTACCATTATAAACAATGAAGGAAAAGTAACCTCGCATGTTTTCACCTTAGTATGTAAAACAAAATTTCAAGGGTGATATTTCATAATGGGTGAAGAATGTAACAACCTATAATTTTATCAATGAAATTTTACCTTCTTATTATTATGTCATGTAGTATAAATAACATACATCACAAAGATAACCCAATAAAACCATCATTATCATTAATTAATAATGATACAGTATTCATAAAATAAACCAATAATAATTATAAATATTACAGTGTTCTAATAAAATTAAAATAAGATTATAATAGTAGAAAAATTTGGATTTTCTTGATTCACTAAAATGACCGTACTCATGAAAAAATTGATATAAATAAAACCTAATGTTAAAAATGAAATGATAATTTGAATTATGAAAGATTATATAACCTTGGGGAAATATAATTAACTAGTTAATGGAATAAAATGTATTTATATGAAGTAGTAAAACCTTATGACCATTATATATCTAACTATTTAATAAGAACTTGAATGTTGGAATAGTAATATGTAAATTAGGAATAATAATCTAGATGTTAGAATAATAAACTCACATACTAAATTATAAATAAAATGTAGGTATCCTATGAATGAAAGTATGATATATTTATATCATGGTATAAGAAAATAAATGTTTTAAAATAGATCAATTAACTGTTTTTATTTTTGTGAAATGTAAATGTTTATTTAAACTTTTATAATTAATATATTGATTTAAAAAACAATTTATTTTCCTAAAATATATTTAAAAATTAATATTTTATTTATTATATTTATAATACAATTTTATGAGATCATAATTAATCATTCAAACTGTTAAAAAATGGATTATAACATTAAAATCAGTATTTTTTGAATAAATGATGAATTTACATAAAAATAAAAAATTATCATATTTATAAAATAATTTTAATAAAATGGATTAAATTTTTGAAATATAGATTTTGAAACTTTATTAGGGAGAATTTTTTGTTTTTTTCTAAAATAATTGAAATTTTGTGAATAGTGAAATACAGTAATTTACGGTATTTACCAAATAAATGATTTATTGAATTCTGGATGATGTATGGATGAAGTAATAATCAATTGTTTCTAAATATCAAAAACTATTTACTATAGTTTGTCATTTAAGTAAATAATATTGATAGTCTTGATCCCAAATAATAAACAAATGAATAAAATAATCAAAAAAACCCACTACACCAATAAATACCACCCCATCACCACCCCTTCCCCTCACACCTCTAAAGCCTTTTAAATTGTAAAAATTATTCTCAATTACCTCCCCAAGATTCTTCCACATGCCAATGATCTACTATTATTAAAAAACCAAATCCAAGAGCCTTAAGAAGGTAGTCAATGGGGCAATATTCAAGAGGTAAAATCCTCATTCTTTATCTTAAATTATTTCCCTCTTCCAGATTATCCTCAAACCCCCTATCAAAAATATATTGATAAAAAAGTATCGAAAATTTAAATTAATTTTAATGTTTATATTTTAATATCCATAATCTAATCTTTTCTCTATACTTTTGTATCTTAAAAACATAATCATCGTCTGTGATATGTCCATTCACCACCTTCGAGAGTAACAGTTTTTTATTTTTCATTACCGACTTCATGGCTTGTCATAAAACCATTATAATGGTTAAATTCTTTTTAAAATTTATATTATGACTTGTTTTATGTCATACAACTAATATATATACATAATATTAAACAATAAAACAAAAAAAATTCGTGATAATCGAAAACTGCTGAAATAATCTAAACATTTTTCACTAAAATTTTATCAATTAAATCAAACTCATGTCAAAATATAAAGTGACACATGGGACCATTTAAATTTATAAAATTGGAATAATATAATATAATTTAAATTATATAGAATTATTCCAATTTGATAAGATCTCTCATTATTATACTCATGGGAAACGACCATGAAACCATGAAACAAATGCTCTTGGAAAGATACAATTAAACTCTATAACTCCTCAAAATATCCATAAATGAACATAATAAAATTATTATAAATCTAAAATATATATAATAGGTTAGGAATTATTTAATTATTGGATCTATTTTTATTATCCATGAAATTAATTTCAAGTGAAAAATATATTTCGACATAAGTTAAGGGGTCTCTCAGAACCTCTTAATTTATCACTGGGTTATGATTTTAATTTATTTACACCAAAGAATTTATTAATTATTAATTTAAAATTATTCTGAATTTTATGTATATTTAAAAAATATATTTATCTAGATCAATTGATCCTTATTTTATGGGTAAATACATGTTTAAAAAGGTTCCCTTCTCTATTCCTTTTGATAAGTAAGCCCGATTAAACGTAACATCTCTATTTCTTACCCATTTTCATGTATACTACATAAAATATCATAAGTCAAAAATATTTTTCTAAAATATCAAATTTGTAACTAAAAAAATTTTAGTTAATTTTTGGTTTTATACAAACAATTATTCCTTTTTCCTCTTTAATGACTCTTTAATATTTCCCCTTAAATAGATCTAATGTGGCTCATTTATAATGTTTCTTATCAACTCATTTTAATTTTTTCAATTAATTTAAACATAATTTATCATGATCTATGCCTATTTATTCTTATGAATATTGAATTATTATTTAAATATATTCATTCATGGACCAAACTATTATACCCCCTTTGGTTATGCTTTCTGACATTATTACGATGCCCATTTTTTCCGTGGGTAACCCTTTTGTGTATTACTTATGTTGGATTATCTATGTGGAACAAATATTAATGAAGATGTTATTATAGGTGTTCCTATATAGAGCTCGAATCCATTTGCTAATGTTTAGTCTCATGATATTTCATTTATGGGATTGGGGAGTAAAACTAATCCATTATGGGAGTTTTTCTTCCATCTAATATAGTCGTGGATGTTATCCATGACTCATGTTTGTATTATGTCATTTCTCAATTCCACCTTCCTATGTTGAAAGGATCACTAGATTCCATGTTTTTTATGTTATTCCTCCATATTTTTAATCTTATTAAATTCTTTTTATATCATCTTTTTATACCTCCTAACTCATGTTCTATGATTTATTCCTATTCTTATTCCCCTATTGGGTTTTTTAGATCATCCCTTTTTTCTATCCATTCCTTAGGTTATCCTATGAATACATAGGATCTAAAATTAAGTTAGAAGATAATTATGGAATATTAATAAAGATATGTTTTATTATTTTTCTATGTTTTCAATTTTATGCACCTAATAATCCAAAGACACCAGAATTTACAATCCGTGGATTGAATTTATGGTTAATTATGCTTAAAATCATGTAATAATATCTATAAAAGGATAGGGTCACTATAATAAGTAATACCAAATGTAATAACTATAAATAAATATTGTACATACCTTTGATGGAATGATAAATTTTGTATATCCTTTTTTTTACCATCAATTGATTATACCGTAAGGAAGATTGATCTTGGAAATATATTTAGCTCTATAGAATAGGTCAGAAAATTCATCAAAAAGGGTAGAGAATACATGTTCATGATAGTGGTCTAGATAAATCATTCATAATCATTTTAGAGTCTCATTGATCCATATTTCTTCTTATCAAATAGAGTAGATGCATCTCAAGGGGACACACATCGATGAATGAATCCATTATAAATATTCTCTTTGAGTTTCTTTATAAATTTTGACAACTCAACAGGGGCAATTTTATATGGATTATTGAAAATAGTTGTATCACAATGAATGATTTCTATTGAAAACTCAACTTCACGATTCTATAGAATACTAGAGAACTCTTTCAAAAATAAATCACTATGTTCCTGCACAATTGGAATATCTTTATTGTTAAGTCCCCCCCCCCATGAATCTAAGATAAACGCCCCATTTTAATAGGAATCATAACACCAAATATGGATTCCATTTATATTCGAAGATTATTTGTTTCATCACACTGATTATAGATCATAGGTTGGTTTATAATATTAAATGAATCTTCTCTTCCTCTAAAATTGATGTGGGATTTATGTAAAGAAATCAAATCCATTTCCAAAATAACATCAAATTAAACTAGAGAAAGAATTATATTATTTTCAGTGACCAAATTCCCACAATCTTTAGCTGGTGAATAATTATAAACATGGTATGTGATCATATTACCATTAGTATCTTTATTTCTAAATCAACATCTAATTTTTGAGGTGGAACATTAATACCATTAAATCATTCTTTAGATATAAAATAGTTGCTAGATCCATAATAAAATAATACATTAGCAATTCTAAAGTGGATGATAAGTGTACCTTTCACTATTTTTTTATTATACCTATCATTAAAACTAGTGATGACAAAAGATTTTTATTTTCTTATATTTTCAATAGGTTTTTGACATTGATCATATCCATTAGCCTTTGGATTTGGGCACTGGTTAGCATAATACCCATACTCCTTGCACTAAAAAAAGTGTGGGTGGTGTATTATTTTGAGATTTCTCTCTTTTGGAATCATTAGCTACATTTTCACCATCACTTCAACATTTGATTTTCCGATGTCCTTCTCTTCCACACTTAAACCATTTAATAGTTCCCTCATTAAAAAAAATAGGGTGATTAGAAGGGGTTTTTTATTTATAAGTGGTTTTAACCACCTATAAACACATTAGGGGTGGTTAACTATAACTGCCGATAATGAGCCTACCTACTCTGATTAGGGGAGGTTTGAAGTTAACACTGGTAAACTGATCCGGAATTTAGAGGCGGTTAGATTATAGTGGTTTTTAACCCATATAATTTCACCATATATCAATAGATTGGAGGTAGTTTTATCTTCCCATAAATTAATGTTTCAATTAGGGATGGTTATAACCACCCCAAATTGAGTTCCAAATTTCCATTTTTAGGGGATATTATGCTATAACCACCTCTTAATGGACACCCTTGGGTAGGCGCACAAACCCCATGACACCCCCAGACCCCATGTGACACCTCAAAAACCCCAGAAAAACTCACAGTCCCTCCTCCCCCATGACACCCCCAAATCCCACTGGCAACCCCATGTGTCACCCATGATATCTGCCATAGACACCCCCCAACAGACCCCATGACACCCCCACATACCCCTTAACACCCCCATATACCCAATGTGACACTTCAGACACCCCCAACATACCCCATTACACCCTAAACACTCCATGTGACATCTCAGACACACCCCCACATACCCAATATAGACCCCATGACACCCCAAGAGACCCACAGACACCCCCATGTGACACCCCATGACAACCACCGCAGGCACCGTCAAATAGACCCCATCACACCACATGATGGACCCCCACAGACCCATAAACGCCCCTAAACAGCCACTCATGGAAACCCCCCCCCCCCCAAGCGCGCCGCAAGACTACCTGCGCCCCCCGTTGACTATCCCGCAAGATGGAGACTTGTCTGTCATGGGCCCCAACCTGCATAGTGTGATTGTCACTAAACGTCAAGGGATTTAAAAAAATCTCCAGTTGCTGGGATTTGAAGACACATCCCATCAGAATAAACCCTAAACCCAAACCACTTAGCCAGATTGACATTACATTTTTATAGACAATATAATATACTTATTTACAAAGTTAAAATTTAAATTATAAATATATATATATATATATATATTTCTATAAAAATTTAAGTAGTATTATACATTTGTATTTTTGTATAATTTGTAAAATATTTGGGTGTAATATATATATATATATATATATTACATTTTTTATAAATAATATATATAAATAATTATATTTACATATATAAATATGTATTTATATGTATATTTTTAAATACAGTTATATTTCTGTGTGTGTGTCTATATATATTTATGTATTTATATAATATTTATAGATATAATATAATTAAAAAATATATATATATTTAAATTTATATCAATGTTTTTTTATACTTATATATATGTATGTGAGTGTAACAATAATATTATTAATTAATAATAATAATAATTATTATTATATCTTTTTTAACTACAAATTATCTATTAGTATTAGAAATATTGTGAATTTATATGTTTTATGATTTATATTATAAATATATTACATTAAATACATTTATATTATATATATACATATGTAATTATATATATTTATATTATATCTTTTACACGCACACACAAACACAGATATATAAATACAAGAAATTAAATACATTCATATAATTGGAATTATATCATATAATTAAATGATATATACATACTTACTAAATTAATTTATAATTAATATGGAATACAAAAATATATATAAAATAATAATAATATATTTATATTTATATAATAAAATATTTTATAATATAATATATATAATATATATATATATATATATATATCTATATTACATATATTTGTATACATAATCTATTTTAAACATATTTATACATAATATATAATAAATTTTTTTAATATAATATATGTTTAATATAAATGATAATAAAAATGTACATTATTTTTTAAAAACATTTATAAATATTATATATTTAGATAAATATATTTATAATCACATTTAAATTATGTATTCTAATATTTATATTTTTATATATTTTTATTTTTATGTATGAGTATTTATTTAAAGTATTTATATAATGTATATATACATATGTTTATAATGAATTTAAATACATTTATATAACCTATTTATGTAATAATTGATTACACACAAGTGAAAACACACATATATATTATATAAATTGCATTTATATGAGAATTATTTTAAAAAATAAATTATAATTTAAAGGGGTTTAAAACCCCTCTAATCAAAGGGACTAACAACGATTGATGAACCCCTTCTGATTTCATGAATTATATTAGTTTTAAAACCCTATCTGATGAAATAAATTAAATGGGGCTCACAACCTCCTCTAATATAAAAAATTGGAAGTGGTTTAAAACCTCCTCTAATGTCATAAATTAGAAGTGGTTTAAAACCCCCTTTAAGGTCATATATGAGAGGGGTTCAACATGCCCTTTAATTTCTAAAATTAGAGGGGATTCCAAACCACTTATAGTCTAAGTTATTAACAATAATTCATGAACCACCACTAATATATTAAATTAGTGAGGGTTCAACCCCTCTCTAATGTTATTCTTTAGAGGGGGTTCCCAAACCCCTCTAATTTTAGAGATTATAGGGGTTTGTAAACCCCCACTATTTCCATTCTAAAAAAATACATTATATATAAATATTAAATCTTACATACAGATTAGTTATATATATATATATAACAACTCTAAAATACAACCGAACATATAGTGACACTAATTATTAAATTTTTTTGGTTATGACATAATCATCCCTAATATCCAACCACATATTAAAAAAATGCTAAAAATGTTAAAGGGAATTGTGAACCCCCACTAAATTCGATGATTATAAGGGGTTGTGTAAAACCTAATCTAAATTAAATATAGATGGGTGTGTTTATAAACCACTCTATATTAAATTTATTGGGGGTTCTGTATAAACCCTTATAATTTTTTTTTACTAATCAGCTATTTTTTGGAGTGCATTAAGAGAATTTACTGGATGTTTTCATCCACATGTTGAGAATAATGGGAAGATAATCAAAAAATCTATATGGTTATTAGAATTTCAATTAAATTTTCATTTTCATTTTTTGTAAAAACTATGATATTTATGGATAAATACAATATCCATATCCACCTTGATATCACATCATACAATTTCTTCATAACCACTAAATTCCCTTATGTGTAATGTCATTTAGATACTTTGTTTTAAGACACTAAAGAATTAATTAACCTTAATTTGATGTTGGGTGGTAACACCAAAACTATACCTCTCAAGAATTGTGAATTTTTACTCATAAATACCAACAGCTTCATTATCTATTAACATTAACTAAATTAACTATTTCACCTTTTTCCCACGAAGAATATGACTAAAATACTTGTTGGAAAAATGATTTTAAATTTGTCACACTACATATATTAAATTTATTCTTATTATCTTTTGTTCTTGATAAGAGTCCACCATTTATTTACAAAACTTTACAAATAATAAAAAAATCAGAATGAATTTCTCATGTTCTGAACACTAAAGAATAGATTTTTTTTTAAAAAATTGTATTGATCAATTTCTCAGGGAATAGTGGACTAGTAGACCCTTTAAAAGAATGTGGATTTTTCTTCATGATGGAATCAACATAACATTGTTACCTCCATTTGTCATTTATGATTTTAGTATGATTTATATCCTGAGTAAGTTGTGTGAGTATAGAAATATGACTTTTCATTATATCTCTCATAAATTTAGGTTTCTTAGGACAATAATCATTGCATTTTCCATCACTTTTAGCCTTATAAGGGTCACTTCATGTTCCAACTATTGAATAAAACCAAAAATCATAGTGTAAAAACAATAAACCAAGTGTGAAACCATGTAATGATGAAAATTTATTTATAGGATGTCACAATTGTGACACATTCTTATATGAAATATTAGGTTTAACCTAGTTCATTAATGATCAGTATAAATCCTTTAGTATTTTATCCGATAAATAGACTTATCCTAAGGGTTCATACTGATGTTTTGTTATCCTAATTTACATAGGTTGCATAAAAGTTTTTTTTGATACCAACTACATTGACTGATAGTTTAGAAACAAAGATATTACATCTTAATTATTCAATATTCATTACATAAAATTTCAATCCATGCTAGAATAATTTATGTCTACTATATTTGTAGACTTGGAAGCATAAATAATTGGGTCATAAAATATCTACATCGTCTCCCAATATTTTCTAATAACTGTAATCCTTCTTAGACATATCATAATGAATACGTTTCATCATAATCTAAGAAAATAAAACATAATAAAATGTTGATTACAGATTTTGAGTAAGGGTAAGCATGGTAGATATCAATTATCACATAAGCCTAAAACAGTAATAAGGGTATATGACTATGATCTTAATATTTGAAAATGATAACCTAAATTTAAAATATCATAAAATGAAGTCATTTAATAATTATTGGTAGTTTATAAGACATTAATCATATGAGAAGAAAAGAATTTGAAACATAAAATCATAATATTGGTATAATAAATGGAATTATGACTCATACATAAGCATAAAAATTCATTTACATACTATTTAAGGCTCATTGTTGAGGCTTTAATTGTGGAATGGGTTCACTACCCAGACCATCATAGTATTCATGTTTATGTCCCAAGACTATAGTAGTGGATAAATTCCTGTAATGGAATTGGTATACTAATCATTCTAAACCCATTCATATCACAATATATCAATATTTTCCCAATTTAATAGAGGGAGATATAGGTCCCATATGTCATATATTAAAAATCAATCATATATGTTATATATGATCATAAATAATTCATCATATTATGACCCATGAAAATTAGTGGGATTCATAAGCATTTCATCATTTCATCATAGCCTATCATATAGAAAAGAAACTAGTTTTATAAACATTTTGTCATCATATTCACAAACCATATAGATAAATAATAAGGATGATATACTTGGATCATATCGCTGGTAAATAATATGTGGAATCAAATGTTATTTCATTGATAACTATAATAATAATTATAATATTATGAAAACATTCATGAGGAAAATAATCTTTCCATTTTGAAATTAGTTATCTTAAAAAACTGCTCAATTATATAGGAAAATATTTTCATTGAAAAGGCCCTTGTTAACATGTAAAAGAATAAAAAAATAAAAAAACTGGTCTTAATTTCATAAAAAATATTCAATTCCATATAATTTAAAAAATCATTCCCTTCATACTTTTGTTGAAAAAGTCACAATGTATGTCATTTGGAAGATAACAAAAAGATTACATTCAAACATTTTTGTGAACAGTTATACATGGGTAAAAATTATCATAAATAAATATATGATAATATTAAAAACTATCATTAGAACATGGTTTGAAAAAATACATATGGAATAAATTTTTTTGATCGAATATATAAAAGAATTCAAATTTCCTTAAAAATATATTTTTGGTCTCTTGAGTACAAAAAAATAAAGAAAAATAAAAGAAAAACGTGAATTTTAAATAAATAACCATAGTAGAGTAAAATTCATCAATATATTTAGTCTCTGATAATAAAATTTCATCATTAGATCTTAATCATAAACTATCCCAATAAACAATGAAATTGTAACATAAATCCCCTTACCTAGAGTTCTCCATTCATTGAAAGCATTATAACCTCTTGTATAATAAATTTAAATTTATTATACTGATAATATATATTTATATATACATGTTGGATAAATTTATTAAGCGAATAATCATGATTTATTAGATAATAAACTCAGTTTTTATGTGTTTTAATAAGAATCTGGAATTTAATACTCATAGGATGAATTCTAGGAAAATGGAAAAACTCAACATTACACATCATGAATTTGAAGCACATGACATGTAATTCTCGAGTAGACCAAATTTATTCTAAAATAAATTATGTGAATCCAAATTACAAAGCACTAACCATGTACACAACAAGAATAAATATTAAAAATCATGAAATACTCAACTTTCAATCCTAATAAGATAAAAATTGTGAGCTCATTACATGACATTAAAATCTCAAATTATGAATCCTACAAAAGAAACTTTCCATGAAATCATTGAGATAAAAAAGAATCAATGACCTTTGAGAATATTAAGTACATGAATTTAACTCCACTTAAAATCCATGAATGTGTCTATGGATAATCCACTTAAAAGAGTTTCAGGATGTGAAACATATGCACATCATTTAACATTTGGATCTATAAATATGAGAGTACCTCTAACGGACAGAGGAGTTGGGATACATAATCTTCATTCCTCATTTATTATTTATTTTTTGTCCATTTTATTATGAATTAATTATTTTTTTAACAATTTTAACCATTTCATTGTTAACTATTTCCATTTAAAGAATCACTTTCGATTTCTTATTGTTTTAGTGTTATGATTTCAATAAAAGTTTCATTATACGTCAATGACTACTAAATTATTTATTTTTACATCATTATAGTTAGTTTTTAATTGATTTTATGTTTTTTTAGTTTTGTTTTTCATTATTTTTAATTATTTATTTATAGTTTCAATAATGTTTCCATTTGGTTCCCTACTTTTATTTAATACTATTATGTGTGACTAATCTGCATAGGTTTAGGGGTTGAGAGTTGGGGTATGTTTCATTGTAATGAATCTATAAATCAAAACATTGTTATATTGTGGATAATAATAATAGAAAATAGAAATTTTAATCTCATTATTTTTCATATACCCTGAGCAATGAATGTTGTAATCGAAAGACCCTGACCTAGTTGGAGTTGATCAAGATAGAACCAATAGCATGTGATACTTACTTCCATGAAGCCTTGATTCTTTCACTAAGGATGTTGAATATATATTAAAAAATGAGTAGTTTCAAACTTTGGTAGATCCAATTGGTTTGACAAAAAGCAATATTTTACCTTTTTACTGCATATCATCTTAATACATTGGTTTATTCCAAGCTAGATTTTGGATGATCTTTCATCAAAGACCAAAAATTTACCCTAAACCCTTATTTGCATATGAATTAAAACCCAAGATACAAAGTTATTATGAAATAATAACCAAATATAATTCATGAGAACTATTACCACAAGGTTCTTGATTCAAGGATTTCAACCTACCAATGGTCCCTATCAGTTCGACCTCGAACTACCGTTGTGCTATGTCTTAGTAGGTGAGTGTATTTTGGGAAATATAATTTATAATATTATAAACTCCCATGTGTAATAAATGATTCCATGGGTCCAGACATATAAATCAATAAAAAATTTATTCTCATATTTATAATATATATATGATCCCTTTATATCATTTCCACTCCACCTTTTATCAATAAATCATTATTAAAATTGTTATTTCTGGGTATTAACTATTTCCTTTATCATGAGTATTTTAGTTTAGTAGTTTCAATCCATTTAATTTTAGCTTTTTTATATAAATTCTATAAAATTAATCAATATATTAATATCAAATATATTCATTGTAAGCATTTTTATAGTCATATATAAAATTTATAGATAGGAAAATAAATTACATCATTCATGGAGATGGTAAGTTGTATGTACGCATTAACTCTATTTTAATTTTTAGAAGGATGGAATAAAAGAAAGTTAATTATGAATAAAAATTTATAGGATCATTATTATATAATATTTATCATATATATTAATTAAATTCGCATTCATTACCATCCAAGTAACATATAAATGAAAAAAAATCTCATCACTTCATAGAGGTGGTTGTCCACACATATGCCGGAATGATGTTATTGTTTTCCAATGTAATGGATGGTAAGTAGTTAGATATGAAATTATAACATAAGAAATAAAAATATTTCATAAATATTATATATAAATATTAAACTAATCATAATAACCATCCATAAAATATTGCTTGCAAAAATTAATTGTATCACTTCATAGATACGACAAGTCTTACATATTCACGAGAGATACTTCAACTTTCATTTGAAGAGAAATAGGGTGTATAATTCTGTTTAAATAATAATAATAAAATTTACTAACATTTATGATACTTATGTTCTTATTTTATGAGAAATACCATATATATAGAGTATGTAATGAATATTAGAAAAGAAAGTGATTGGTTATGGAGATTACCTCTTATTCAAAATGAGTTTGCTAGATTTTTTATAAAGGTATCTAGGGTTGGTATTTCATAATAAAAAAACCTATAGGATGTGTATAGAAAATTTTATCATATAATTAGTTACATATTGGTCGATATAGAGGACTCAATGTGGTGTAAATAAGTTAGGGAGGAGGTTCCCTTTTATAATTGAGGTGAGGGTCAACACATAATTTTCTCAAAAGATTAAATTATAATATATTCATTATAAAGAAAAAAATCCTACAAATTTATTGGTATTATAATATTTGATAGAATATTTTTTTAATTCCATCGACCAAGTGAATTTATAAATGTTTTGGTTTCATTTTAATCCTTTTCATTTTGATTAACCAAATTTAATTTTAACTATGACAATAACGTTTTCAATATTATTTGGTTGAAATTTTGACTTATAAGGCTAAAACATGGAGATAAATAGAAAATATATGACATTTTAGACTATATAATTTCTTAATGGTATTATTTCAAGATTTAAATAATTTCATAAATATTTATTGATATACTATTTTGATAAAACATCATTATTTTCATATTTGAAACTAATCAGTTAGTTTAACTTAAAACACATAAATAAAAAGCTGTAATATGAATAAAATATTTTTAACACAACAATAATATGTCATATTAACCTCTAAAATTAATATAAAACTATATATTACTTAAATTATATCACTTTTAATATTATAAAAATCATTTCTTTTATTTTTCCATTAATTGAATATATATTATTTTTGCATTGTGTAATAATTTATGCAAATTAAATAATACTTAAAAATTATAAATAATGTATCATCATGAATATAATTTCATTATTCCCAATATTAAAATTAATAATCATTCATAAATATTTTTCCCTATGTGAACACATGAATGATATTCAAATCTAATAGGGTGACATATGGTAACATTGTTTTATCTATCTATTATATAATTCATTTTCAAAGAAAAGTGTCCATAAAATTAATAAAATTTGATCCTAGGATGCTAAAGGTATAATCTAAATCAAAAAATAATTATTATTATGAAAAATTATGGCCTTATCACTTATTTTTAATCTATATTAACCCGATTTACCCTTTATTCAGGTTTTAAATTTATCACAGTTACTATTCATAAATAGAAAAATTTATTATTTACCAAATTTTAAATATATTATTATAAATATTTAATTAATATTATCTAATTCCACACATATTAATAGAATAAATTAATTTTAAATTAATTGCACAAAATGCGACAAAAACTACTTTTTTAGATAAACAAATACTTTTAAAGAATAATTTTTTTTATTATTACACTATGACTAAAAAAAATATATTTTGAATGTTTAAAAAATTTTAGCAAGTAAATAATATATTAATTTCATTAAAATAATTCAAAAAAAGTTTTTAAAATAAATTTTTTAACATATAAATGCATTGTGCGTATGAAAACTGTATTTCAAAAAAAATCTCTTTTTCTTTAAAAGGATTGTTATTTTCATTTATAATGTATTGATCACCAATTAATAAATTTTATAAATATACAAAAATATTTTTTTCAAAATATATTTAGATTTATTCATACCATTTAATCCAATGGTTAAATGATAACTATAATTTTAAATAATAATATTTTAATAGTATAACTTGGTTCGTTTAAAATTTGTGTTTTGTGTAATGCTACCTATCAAAAAAATAAAATTATTTAATGATAAATATTTCAAATAAAATTAATGGTTTTATAGATACAATTTTAATATTCATCTTAAATATGATTACATTTTCATTTGGAGTTGTGTGGAGGGATGCGTACACTTTTCTTATTTTTTTCATTTCACTTATATTTTCCATACTCTAGAACTTGAGTTCTACTTTTGAGACTTGTTTAGATGTATGAAATACATAAAAATTTGTAGAATATTGTTATGAATTATTGAGATCATTTATATTGGTTATCATTACTTATTATTATCGTGATGTTTATTTTATTATCTCATTACGATGGATCATAATAGTGTAAACCACTCCCACAAGTGATATTTTTAAAATACGAGGTGTAACAACAAGCCTCTGGGGATCAAAGAGTGCACTCAAGGACACATAAAATTTCACATTAGTGAAACACTCATGATAGAGAGTATTGTTATTCAAACATGGTATAACCATTAGTATATGAGGATATTTGGAAAGGATTTTTCAAAGATTGTATTTTTAATTGAATTAACCACATTTAAAGGTTGATTAACACCATATAGTTGTTTGTAAAAATTTTATTAACTCAAGGGAAATCGTTATCTTTTAAATAGGTGTTTAATTTATTAAATTATGTGTTATTTTCTGATTAAATATTGGTGAAATAATTTACTAATGAGATGAATAGTGATTTATTTTTTATTTGTAATTAAATATAGCTAGTTCCACTTGATTCCCCTTATTATACAATAATCATTATTTCTTGGAAAAATGATTTGTTAAAATATTTTAATTCTCTTAGTAATTTAGAAATTTTTATCTAGTCATGTTATAATTATAAAAATCGTTGGTTTAATTATCTTCCAATGTACAAATGTGTTTTTTATATTATTTCTACTTTTAAAGGAGGTTGTTTGGGTGTCTTGATTTAAAAATGGTTCTTTGAAATCTTTTATGATTTTAAGAAGGATTAGTTAGTTACACTTTATGATATAAATATTTAATTTTAGTGGTTTTAATTATAAAATTATGTTAATGGATTGGATAATGTAGAGTTATTTTAAGAAGTTGAGTTATAAATATGGAAAAATATTTTGGTGTTAACTGATAATTTATTTTTAATGTGAGAATAAAATCGATCTTAATGGTCTAACTAATTTTTTATGGTAACTTCACTGATACGATTGGGAGACTTGGTTTTATAATTCTTAAAAAATGAAGATACAAAGATGGGTTTATTATATTTTATATGACTCGTTAGGGTTTTAAAAAGTCCTAAAATGTGATATATTTCTATTTTCTCCTTCTAGTAAAAGTTTTTAAAGGTGTTGTTTCAAGGTAAAAAACTTGATTTAGTGAGGAAAGATTATTTTTTAAATTTTCATGCGGTAGAAAGATGTATTTTCAAAACACTATAATAGTCTCTCATAATTTTTATAAGCATGGAAACCATTTACATATGCTTTTGGAAAATATAGCAAGTATGCTAATTTACTCACCCCATTCATGTGGAATTCTGGGCACAAGTGTATGTTTATTATTCTTGAGTTTTATAAAAGATAAATTAAATTTTATGTTTTCGAGTGTGAACATTTCCAACATTATTATGATAATGTTTTACCCTATGATTAAAAAATTAAATTTAACCTAAAAATGAACTTAAAATTATTTTCTAATGGTTTCATTGATCTTATAATGAGTTTTATATTATTATTTAGGGTGTATGTTTGGAATGAACAAGATGATATTTTTTTATCAATTTAATTAATACATATACCTATTCAATTAGTGTTACATTCATCCGGTTTTTCTATTTGTAGAGAAAAGCTATGATGTATTGAGAAATTAATCTCAAATTGATAATCCTATTGTTTAGTAATTCTCTAGACACTCTATATTATTTAATGCCAATATAAATTCTTATAAGGTGAAATTATTGATTTGATCCTATCCTAGGAGGTTATTTTTGTCTTCAAATATTTAATTATACATCTAAAATATTTGTATCATGCAAATTAAGGAACTTGAAAAAAAAATTATTTCTAAAATAAAAGAGTAATGATCATCCCTTGGGGTAGGGTTCCATCAAACCTCCCAGTTAATTTCTAATTACATTCCACTAGTCTATAATATGGAAATAAATTTGTAAAATGATTTCTTTATTGAATTTCTTATTTTTTCTTATAATTAATTTGATATAAAATACATAATATTAATTTTTTATTAGGTGAATTTTATTTAACAAAAATAGTACTCAATTAGCCCAATATCGATATACCGTCAATACCCCCACCCACAGGGTCTCATGGTGGCTTCTTCTAACATCACATATATAAGGTCTCGACTTCATCATAGAGGGATTGTAGACAAAAATTAGTTTGGTGTTATGAATAATAGTGAGATAGTGAACTATCAAAATATATTATTTTAAGTGTAGGGGTAGTATTTCCTATATGATGGAGGGGATCTAGCATTAATGAATACTTGGTTTGAGAAACCTTGGGTGTTTTTGTTTTAGTTTATTAAGGTTACATAATGATTTAGTGAAGGTAGGTGGATGGTTAGTGTCAAAATACAATGTTTGAAGGTGTGATAGTTGCAGTAGGGATATATCGAGGTTTCATAGTTTGATTTTTGAGGTGATGAGGTTATAAAATTTTAAGGTCAATCAGGCCATTTTGGGATTATAATATATGGTTGAATGGAGAGATATGTAATGTTAATAAGAAAATGAGAATAGAGGAAGCGTGGGAGGTGATTAGTGTTTTTTAAAATTATTTACTGTATGTAGGAGGAGGATATTCCATACAATTTTTTGAAGAAGAATATAAGTGATCACTTTGTTATTCTATTTTACATTCAAAATTAAAAGAAAATTTATAATATGTAATAAGATAAAAATGTGTGTGTGGGTGCTTCAATTATCATTTTAATGATTTTGATGCACGAATAGTCTCTAAGGTGACCTAGAGACGTGAACATAATTATTTAGATTTAATGGGAATATTTTTATGAAACCATATGAGTATTGATGTTTTTCTATATTACAATACTACATTTTTTACCTTGTTCTATAAAGGATATTGTTTATGAATAAATTTTTTGATAATTAATATAGGGTATACTATAAATGCTGATATATGATAGTGATGGAATGACCAACATGAGGATGAAATGTGTTGACATGTCATTGATTAGAGGCAGATCCAATTAGAATGACATAACATGATCTATAAACCAGGTTTCTTATCTCAAATATCAATGTAATGATGATGTAATGGTAAATAAAATGATGGTAAGAAGATGAATATGATAAGGACTTGATGATGATTTTGTTTATTATTTTTATGATAACAACAATGAATATTGTGGGGATTGTTTCATAGATGATTGGGATGATAAGATTGGTGTGATGGTTATCAATGTATTAAAATACCTTCTATAGAATGTGTTGTATATATTAAACTATTCCCCTATATATTTTATCTTGGGATATGTTAGATAGATGCAGTATCTCTAAATGGGTTTCCATGGTGGAGTATAGTGTGACTGCTTGTGAGTTATTATGATTCAATTTATTTGAACAATGTAATAAACACACTATTGGGTGTTGAGTATGGGTATTAATTCCATGATATGGAAGTAAAATACACAGTACTGGTGAGAGTGGAAATATCTATTTAATAATTAAATATAATTATGACCTTTATAACATTTTATAATGTTAGAGTACCACACATAATGTAAGTGGGAGTTCCATTTAGGGTTCACACAATCCATGGGTATATTAATTCTTCTAGATTCTCTAATGTGTGAGTACTGTATGATATTCCAAGGGAAGTACCCTAATGTGAGTTTTTGACTAAGAAGAAATATATTTGAGTGATAATTTTTATATTTTATCTCACACAAGAGAAGTTTTGATCAAAATAGTACCCCAACATGATATTTTTCACTAGGATTTGACCCAAAAATTGGTTAGGGAATAAATGAATGAGATTGAAAACTTATTATAACATCTCTCAATCCACTATTTGTCAATATATGGATGGATTCTTAATATTATTTATATGGATTCTTGTAGTATGCACACTTTCACCCCAATGATTGGTTTGTATTTGGTAGTACATTCGATGTTATTGATGTGTATACTTGTCCTATTTTCTTCTTCACACTACTGATTGATTTGGATTTATTAATGAAAGAACATAAAAATTTAATTTTTTTCTATTTAATTCAATTATTTAATACACAAAATTTTTATAGTAAAAGTGGAGTTCTGACATATTTATTTTTTAGGTGTGCTATGAAATTTAATATATAAACAAACTAATTCTATGATTTCATTTATTTTAGTACAATTTTTGTTTTATTTACATGGAAGATATTTTTTTGGGTATGTTTTGATGCTATGAGGGTGAAAGAAGACCAGCTAGGCTATGAATACCAATAAACAATGTTTTACACTAGTTTTATAAGAATAATTCTGTATTTGGATTGGGTATATAAGGAGTTTTAGTTTTTAATAATTCTTAATATATAGACCATGAAGGAAGTTACTTTTTCATAAGAGTATGGGAATTCATATTTTAAATATAACATTCTGAACTATTTTGAAAAAATTAAAATAGTCATGTTGTAAGATAATATAAAATCAAAAACTTCATGGTCTTAATGTTAATATAGAAACGTTTCATAAGAATAAACTATTAACTTTTGAATATAAAATTTGATCAACATAATATTAAATATAATAAAAACGTATATGCCTAATCAATATTCCTCTTTCTCTAGGGAGTTTCTCTTCTCATATAATAACATCTAGAGTGATATACATAATACATAATAATAGCTAACACTTACATAATATAAAACATTAGTTTCTATATGATATATACAAATGAACTATTTTTCTATCCGAATTAAATGATTTTTTAATAGGAAACATGAGATTCATTATATCTCACATTATATTACTATCTTTTTCAAAAACATATGATTAATGATAATGGAATAACAATTGATAAGATTAAACTATGATCATAAATATTATCTCTGGTATATGTGGATGCTATGCACCTCAGGGGGATCATTCAATGGATTAGTACAACTAAAATGGTATTTATATTTCTTAGGTGTTTTAAAAAAGAAAAAATTATTTAGAATGTCTATTTTTTGAAATTTAAATCATATCGATGGTTGAAGATTATTAATAACATGAGATGATGAGAATAAATTCGATCCGAGATGTAGGATTATTTTATAATATTGTCTTCCAAAAATTTATTTCCTAGTATTCTTTATATAAAAATGGATAAGGAATTATTTGGGATAATTTATAAGAATGAAAAATCCATTAGTACCTATGAGTAAAATTTTATAATAATATTGTGGTATGCTTATAGTATTATCATCCAACCTAAACTTGAGATTAATCAATTCATATGTTGCTTAAAACCAAATCTCTAAAGAGATTTATCCATTAGACACATCAGTAACTATGAATAAATCTATCAATGTGATTATAAGGTATAAATTGAGATTGGAGTTTCCCATAAATATCATGGTTCTGATAAGAAAATAATGTGTAATTTGATAAAAATTATAATAATAAAAACCGTAGAGAGAAGAATAAGATCTTTCCTTCACGATCAATGTGTGAAAAGAAATACAGAGGAAATTATCTTAAGCGGATTGGTATATGTATAATTTTTTTAAAACAAGTTCATCGTGAAAAATAATGGTGATGTGATGTCAAGAGACCAGTCAATCAAAGGAATAATAAAAAATCACAACATAATGTACCACCCACACCCTAATGTATTAAATTCAATAATTATGTTCATGATGACAATCGATGCTCAAATCACGATGTTAATGATGATGATCAGTGTTAGTAACCACTTAATCCTTGAGAAAAGTATAAATATCATGTGATCATTATTGATGATGTGGGGCACAATAAAGATGTTATGAAAGTTATATAGACCAAAAACTATATAACTTCTAATATCTTATTTGATATCAGATATTCCTACTCTTTTATATTTTAATATTTTTTATGGGTACCACAATACCTCATCAATGATTAGATATTGAATTACTTGTAAAAACACTTAATGGTGGGATGATAGTATCTCATGTCTATGATTATTTTTTGATTGAAGTTTTTGGTGATGTTATTCCAAAAAATATATTTATTATCCCATAAGTGAATATTGATTTTAAATTTGGCATGTATTTTCTTTCATTATATAAATAATACAAAAATTTATATAGAAGGGAATTAATGTATGATATTCTGAATCAACCTATGATCATCTATTGATGTGAGGGTAAATATGATCTTCCAATGAAAATTATATCCATTATATGGGTATTGATTCATATTATATAAAGGTATTTATCAAACACCATAATGGATAAACTGAATATTAATGTTATGTATATTTTAAGAAAAGTTTTGTTGTTTTTCTTGAATATTTTCCTAGTCTTTCTCCAAATAATAATGTTTATTTTTTAATAGAACCCATGACAGGTGCTACACCTATTTCATAGACTCTATATAGAGTTAACTAGATTGAGTCATAGTAGTTGAATTAGTATCTACCATATAATTATGATATGATAATTAAATACCCTTCTAAATCACTATAGGGTGCACCCATTCTTTTTGTTAAGAAGAAACGTGGGTCAATGGATCTTTTCATTGATTTTCAATAATTTAAAAATATCACTATCAAGAAAAATACCATTAACCCTATACTGATTACTTGATTGATCAAATATATTGAGATCAATACATTTCCATGATTTCCCTTCATTGGAGAAATACTAAAATGGAGGTTAAGATGGAGGATTTATCCAATTGTAGCCTTTTGTATAAGGTATATACATTATGAATTAATAGTTATGTCATTTGGTCTTACTAATTCCCCCACTATATTCATGGATTTATAAAATAATGTATTTAGATATTACCTTGATCAGTATGTGGTGTAATTTATAGATTATATTTTTAAATATTTCAAGAGAAAGTAAGAGCAAGATGATCTATTGAGAATTTAACTAAATAATATAAGGAAGGTGATTCTATATGAAAAATTTAACAAGGGTGAATTTTGGATACATAAAGCTTCAATTATGGGTCATATATTCTCAATTGTATATTGGTGGATCCATAAAAGATGAAGGTTATTGAATGTTGTTCTAGACCAACCATTGTGATTGAGATTATTAGTTTTCTTGGTTTGGATATATATTATCAATGATTTATGGAGAATTTATCAATTATATATATTCCACTCAAAATGTTAACCCAATAGTGAGTCACATTTATTTGGATATATTAATGTGAGGAAAATATTGAGCTACTGAAGAGAAGGTTAGTCAGTGCACATGTAATTACACTACATTAGAGTGGATAAGGATATGTGATCATTATCTATGCATTAAATAATAAAATATTACATGTCCTCATGTAGAATGATATGGTGGTATCTTATACCTCCTGAAAATTAAATGTTCCTAAGAAAAATTACTCAACTCATGATTTAGAATTAATTGTGGTAATTTTTTGAATTAAAGATCTAGAGGTAATATATTTATAATGAAATTTGGGACATATAATCTAATAATAAAAATTATAGTATATATTCTCATAGAAATTTCTGAATATATTCCAGATAATATGGTTATAGTTGATTAAATATTATGACTACTAAATAAATTACCACCCTAGGAAGGATATCATGGTGGAATATTCTCTGAGTCAAAACGGACGTACTAGTTTATCTATAATGAGGAAAAAAAGGATCTAATGTTTCATGATTTAAAAAGGAAAGACCATTAATTCTTGAAGGAATAAGAGAAATATTATATTTCCCATATGTGTGTTTGACCATCCATCCATGTGAAAATTGAAGAGGTGCAAAGAAATATGTAGAGCTACAACGTAAGAAGAAAAATTTTCACGAGATATTCCTTGATTATTATGTAATTATAAGGATTAATAACCTTTTATGGGTCCCATATATAATAAATTTTAAAAAGGGTTTATTGGATGAAGCTCATATTTTATCGTTATATATTCATATGAGATGTTTGAAGATATATAGAGATCTAAAATAGTATTTACAATGCTAAAACATGAAGTGAGATATTATAGAGCATGTATTTTGGTTCTAGGTATGTTAGGAAATTAATTTTGAGATATAAAAGTCTAAGGGTATTTTATAACCATTACCCCTACTGTAATAAAAATGAGTAAACATTACTATAGATTTTGTCTTCATACTTTTAAAAACATATCATGTTCGCAAATTTATCTGGGTCTTAGTAATTCTCATTATTAATTCAAAAAAAACTCAATTATATAATATAATATTCCTATTTTGTTCAAATTTTCAGAAGAAACATTATATATGTGTTAAGGATTTATATAAAACCACATTCTTTTATATCTAATCAAGATCTGAAGTTTAGCTCAATGTTTTGGTGATGTAGTC
Organism: Viscum album; assembly: GCA_963277665.1. Classification (NCBI taxonomy): domain Eukaryota; kingdom Viridiplantae; phylum Streptophyta; class Magnoliopsida; order Santalales; family Viscaceae; genus Viscum; species Viscum album. Next base: position 695,791,379 of record OY728164.1, read on the forward strand.
AGCATTTTCAAGAATTAGTGTTCTGTTTTTGTAAAACTAATCGTCCTAATATATATGGTCAGTCATAGAGGACCATTCAAAATTATGAGGATATGTATATATTTTATTCTATGGATTTCTATGTTGGTTGGGATCTACACAATCCTCTTATTTAATTTCATTAAAATAATAAATTTCACTAAAGAATTTAGAGGATTCATATGAATCCATTTATAGACAAATTTTAGAACTCTAATGTGATGGGATGAATTTTGTGAAACAAATCCATTGAAACTTTAGTTATCTTAGGTTATGGAATATAAATTTAGATCCATTTATTATTACATCAGGGTTGTTTAAAGTCGAAATAAATTTTATCTTGAAAAGTTTCTATTTAATTTGGAATTATAAGTTGGTTAGAAGGCATTGATATGAATTTATACTCAAAATAAGGTTATGATATTTGAAAATAAGGTATATTTGATCCCCTGGTATATTAGATCATTAAGGATTATTGATCGAGACTAGATAGTGGCTTATTGGTTGATGCTTCCACCGAACCTCTCTAAAGATCATGATATCTTCCGCGTATCTCTCTTAATAAAGAATATATCTAATCTGTCACATGTAATGATATAATAGGTTATACCAATGGAGAATGTTCCTTAATTAGAATAATAACTGGTATAAATCATGGATCATATATATATAGTGTCACAGAAGAATTCTACTCACATGGCTAAAGTTCTCTAGAGGAATCAGAAAATTTAAAAACTACTTGGGAACTCAAGGATGTGATAAAATAGAGATATGCTCATTTTTTGTATCATAGTTAAGAAATTAAAAGGATGATATTAAAATTAACAGTGTTATAATGTATCACGTAGTTATTATTTATCTTTAAATAAATGCAATTTTAGCAATTTCTTATGAAACACCTGACCTAGAGTATAAATTAAGAAATATATCGAATATTTTTACAACATTTCCATTAAATTGGAAATTTGAAATAGAATAAACACATTTTTTAAAGAAAATATATATAATGTTTCCATATAAATAATATATATTTATAAATAAGTACTCATTTCTTACTAAAGTCGTTATATGCTTCAAACATATAATTTTTTCACCAAAATGAATTTTATTACCATTTGTGAAAAAATAATATAATTTATTTTCTATAATTATAGAAAAATATTTTAAATAATTAAATTCATTTTTTAAATCAACATTTCAAAATTAACTTAAAGTGAATTTTTTATAATTTTATGAAAAGATTGATTTTTCGATGAATAGTGAAAATATTGATTTTCATTGAAACATTCATTTTTGTTTCCAGAATTTAAATAGTTCATTTTTTATACTAATTATGGTAAAATTAGTTTATTTATATTATTAATGATCCAATAAAGGTAATTGGAATCAATTTTTTTCTTGATTTTGGAAAAAACTGTATACTTATAAAATCATTTTTTTCTATAAAATCTCTTTTCATTATGTTTTATGTGATAAATTTTAAATTAAATTATTTGAAATATGTGAATTGAATTTTATAAAATTGATTCAATATTTTTAATTTTTATAATGAATATTATGAAATAAGTTCAACTTAATATTTCGATATTGAATATTAAAAACAGTAAAAATTTATTTCCATGGTTAAGGTTAAAATGGGTTTACTAGGGGATTAAACCAAGAGATAGTGGTATTATTACCAATTAAAAATGTATGAATTTTGTTTTCCAAAAATATATAAAACCTATAATATCCATCAATATAATAACTTTAAATTTTGAAGAATTCCCCTTTAATACGATATTAATACATTTTAATCGTTTAAAAAATTCAAAGTGTGTCCTCTCACCCACTTATAAAAGGACACGCATCCACTCTCTTAATTAAAACAAATTTAGCCATGTATTTCAAATAAAATCCATAAAAATTATTTTAAAAAATTCTATTTATATGAATTTTAGGTGATTTTGTTCTTAAAAAATGATTTCAATGGCCATTAATGAATCATCTAATGATTTTTTTTGAAGAAGTGGTAATCATCCAACTGAACCTCTTTTATTTTAATTTATTATAATATCTACTCAAAATATAGGGTATTCATTATAAAATAATAAATTCAGTTTAATAAATATACTAAAATATAATTATAATTATTTACCCACCATTATCCATCCATTATTTAATCAGATGGGATGTGAAAATATCGCATGAGTTTATGTGTGGACGACCACCACCATATAGAGATATAATTCAAATTACATCACCACTATTAATGGTTGATTATTATTTTGGGTATACTATTTATATATTATATCTATGATATTAATATTATTTTAAAATTATAATATTATATATTTCCTCTTACTATCCAATCTATTGGAAAACCATAATGTCGCCAATGCATATGTGTGGACTACAACCTCCACGAAACAGTATGATTAGTTTTTTATTTATGATTTACATAGATGGTAATAAGAATATATTTAATGTATAAATATATATATTATTATATAATTATTGTTCTATATTTTTAAAATAATATTTATCATTGTTTACATTATTTTTTTAGAAAATGAAAGCAACGTTCTTGCATACGTACGACGTACCGTCTATATGAATAATGTAAATGATTTTTCTATCTCTTCATTTTATGGATTATTAAAAATATTTATATACTGAATATATATTATATATATCATTATTACCATTATTTATATTATGGAACCATTATCACTTTACAGAAACCAGAACTTGCAAAATGAGTCTTTAATAAAAAATGAACTAATTAACACATGAAAAAAATGATTTTAATAAGAAATAATTAATAAATATTAATTGAAATGTTATAACTATATCATATATGATATTATAATTATGTTAATGATTATTTTATAGAAATATATTATATTTAAATATATTAAACCTACGGTTAGGGAACCTTCTAATCAATTTGATCTAAAGTAAGGAGGATTCATTGTGTCACTTTTACTTTTAGAATACATAATACATATTATCTACTCATTTCTATTTGTGATGTATATACTACCAATGAATTAATTTAATAATTCTTCTCATTAAAATTACGTGTATTTATAAATCCATATAATTTTATATCGTTAAATATGTTTTGATTCAGATATTATCGAAGTGGTAGGGTTTTTTTGTTTCAATATCATTATAATCAGGATTTATTTATGCTTGAAATTACATGAAACTAAAATATATTATCATTTCATGATTAACCCATTTAATATCTTTCTCTTAAATTTATTCATGTAATTTTCAATTAATATAACAATTTTTCATCTCTTTGGTACTTAAAATGGTCAGGAAAATGTTTTTATGGAAAATAACTTTTATTTCCTATTTGGTCATGAATCATTTTAATCCATGTTTATCTTTTATTTAAAATATTTTCAAGAATGTTTTAACATTATCCTATAATAATTTAAATTCATTTTATCCCATGTTTTAATTTCTATAAAAAAATTCAAATTTATCTTTATTTATTTTTTTAAACAAGTTACTTTTGAATTTTTATCAAAAATGTAAAACGAATCATTGTTTTTACCTAATATGCATGAAATTAACTTTCAATCATCATGACTGCCCAATTATTTGAAAATTAATTTAAAACATTCCATGGTTATTTTAAAAGATAATATTTTCTTTCAAATTTTGAATGTATTTTTATTTTAAATAAGTGATTCCAAATTTATGCAGGTATTTTTCTAAAAAATATTCTAGAGATATTTTATTGAAACTTTTCATATATGATAACTTCCTTTTGTGTTAATTATAATTTACAATGTATATCATAAAATAATTCCATACTTATTCATTATTTAAATTTTTTATTATAATTATTATGTGATGTTTATGAAACCTGTTTATTTTTTCGGGGTTATACTTTGATTAACTATTGAAATGTTTTTGAAACTTATTTTCTGTCATGGGTTATGATATATTGATGTGATGAAAGATTTAAGGTGTTTTAGAACACATAAAAATGTATTATGATAATGTGACTGTGTAGACCATTAATATACATCCCTTCATTTTATTGGGTAAATATTTATATCTCATGTGATAATTAGAAATTGAATGGGGAATAAATCCAATTCAGTAAGAGGATTTTTCCACTATGATAGTCATGGGAGTGAACATTAACAAAGGATTTGATAGAATGGGGAGTGAAAAAATCCACTATGATAATCTTCAAAATAATCATGGAATAAATAAATGTTTTTCTATAAATATTTTTATTCTAAAATCTAATGAATTGTTCCAATGATATTCTCACATGGATCATGTTCTTTAATTTCTTTAAGATTCATATATTATTAACAACCAAGAATTGTACCTTGAATCATTATTATGATATGTGATTCGATGTGTATGGTTTTAAAATATTAATATCATTTTATCATACCCTTATTGGCATTTTATTCTTAAGTGATAATTTATATCTCTCTTTTTTATCCTTACTACGTATCTAATCTCACCCATTATTATCCAATATATGGAGAATGTTTGTAAGTATGATATGTCTAAGAAGGGAGAATTTTATAAATAATTAAGTGGTATATTATTTACATCACTTATTTATAGCTTTTTTATTCATATATGTTTTAAAATACACTAAAAATTTATGGTTCTGGAAAATATTTTATTGTTATGTAATGAATATTAATATAATAAGATAGAATATATATGTATGAAGAGTATGGGTTGCTATAGTTTCTTTTTGACATTACCGTTAACAAATGATTTTATAATAATTTTCACCCTAATACAATCATCCTAATATAATCAATTGATTCATGCATCCATCTCTTCCATCTTTCATTCATTCAGAGCCACATTATTTGTGGCTTCCTTTGAATCAATAATGAGGTCCATCGACAATTATGCTATATTATCAATATGAAGATAAGAGATATATGTTTATAATTCAACTTATATAAAATTTGAGTGAATTTAATTTAATGATTTATAAACTCTCTCATTTATGTAATCTTGAAACCAATACTAATTATAAAAAACTCATATAAAACTAATCATGGTGGTTAGAGATAGTGGTTCTTCAATTTACTCATCAAAGTATAACCCATCCATTTTTGTTGCATATTCATCATCCCAAAGAGAAATTAAATGTTTTTTAATTTATTTTTATAATTATGAAGGATCATTTTTCAACATCATTAAATGATATAATAACCAATATTCATCTAAATACTCCTAAAACTCATCATATTCTCCTGAAATTATTTCTTTTTCTTCATAATAATCACATCTTTCTTATGTAAAATCAATTTTATCTAGTCGTGGAGGTAATTAAATATTCTTCCCATCCTAATTTATGACTTCAAAAAATATATCAGCCATTTTTTCTTTTTTCTATTCACTCAAATCCACTCCAATATTAAATTCTAAAAATTATTATGATAAATATATTATTTCTTTTTTTCTAGATCTTCCAAACAATGGCTCTCAACAACTTCCCTAAATTCATGGATCACATTCTAAAAAATTTTATCACCAAACCATGATTTTCACAACCATGTAACTTGTCTAGAAAATAATGAAATTTAATCACTGATAGATAGGACGAGTTATTTATTCCATATTCTTTTTTAGAAAGGAAAAATAAAAAAAATGATGAATTCAATGAAAAAACACATCTAATTCCACAATAATGGTGCTAGATTTTGATGCAATCTATGAGATAAGGTTTATAAAATAGAACTTATAACACTCTATGAATGTTTTATAATGAAAACAAGGGTAATCTCCCAACATGGACAGTTTTGTTACTGAATGAATATTTTTTATTTTTTCTTTTTTAAAATATTTTTTAAAAATATATTGAAATCATGAAACGGTGGGTGGTTTTTTGTGATATGTAATGAAATATATGTTGATAAATGAAGTTCTATAAAATAATGGTCTTCAATCCATAGGATATTTCACAAAAAATCATCCATTAATTTTTAATCTTATGTATTTTTTTCATGTTTTTTTATCATTCAATATAAAGTATTAATATCATTCACCTCACTACATCTCAATATTTATTTAATATGTAGAACTAGGTAATTACCACCACACATGAAATTTGCCTTATATGTTGATAATACCAATAATAGGATACATCCCTCAATCAAGTAAATGAACCAAAATCTTTTGTGTCTATCTGTTGAATGAATGAAGACAACCCCATTGAACAAGTCCAGTGATCACCAAATAATTCCCTTCAAACCCATGTAACATTATAATACGAATGATAACTATAGAAGGGGAATAATTTATTTTACTATAGAGGAAAAGGAATAACTAATGTAAAGAATAGGGGAAACAATTATTTTTTTATTCAATCCTCTCACTCAATGCATAAGAATTTATTGATATAATATCCGACAAGGACAAAAAATATCTTAAAAACTCAAAAAATAGTATTTTGTTCAATCCACTTAGGAATATTAAAATAATAAATATTTTTAATATTTATAAATTGAATAATTACCTTAAATTCTTATGCAACATTGACATAATATATATTCAATTAATAGAAAACAAATATAGATGATTTTAAATGTATATAAAGTAATATAATTTTGGTGGATTATTTAATTACATTAATTTTATATGTTTATAAAACATATTAGAGTTATGTTAAAGGTTTATATTCTAAATTCTACTCTCTATTTAATTTTAATTCAAATTAAATAAATAGTTTCAAAAATGGCATTAATGAAATTTTAGGGAAAAAATTAATTTATTATTTAAAATCATTAATAAATATTTAAAGATGATTGTTTGGATAATATATGGTTTAAAATTTCATATCTTGTCAATTTTTTATCAAAATTATCACTTTATAAGTAAGATCACGATTCTTTAATATTGAAATAGTCATTACTCCGATTGAGGTTAAAATAGGTTAATCAAGGAGTTAATCAACTATAAAATGTTAAATATGAGACCAATACATAAATAAATTTAATTTTAGATGATATTTTGAAATTATCTTATTATTAAAATAATAAATGTTCATTTGGAAGTATTTTTTTATAGAATGTATTTATTAAATTTTAATCTTTTTGGTAATTTTAGGTGTGCCCCTTCCCTCAATTATAAATGAGAACATATTATTCCCTATTATTCACACTCTTTAAGCCTTATATCTCGACCAAGATATATCATAATACCATTTTATATTCCATCACAACATCCTAGTCCTTTTTTTCATTCAAAAAAAACTATCCCTTTAAGAATTAAGGTGTAATCCAAAAGAGTGTACACAATGAAGGTGTATAACTCTTAATCAAGTGTTTTCAATTTTATTTCATTTTAAAAATATTATATATACGTGAATTAAATTATAATGTAATGAATTAAGTATCTTTAATATACCATATTTTTTTATTATTATGAAACAACCATTATCCACCTTCATTTCTTCGTATGGTAAAAAAATCAATCATGTGTATGAATAACTTACCATCTCCACATAGAAGTGTAATTATTTATTAATCAAAAATTCATTTGGATGGATATAAATATAGATTTGATAAATACATGTTTTATTTATGATATAATTATGATTATATAAATGTCAATTATTATTTATCTTTATTTCATTCCATCTATTAAAAAAATGAAAACATCATTCATTCATACGTACGACCTACAACCTCTATAAACGGTGAATTTAATTATTACATCTCAATAATTTATGGATGATTATAAATATTTATATAAAGAAATATATGATTAAAATTATTTACGTTATATAACCATGATCAATTCAGAAGGATCAAAATTACCTAACAAAATTTTGCATGAAAAATGAAGCAGTTATCAACTATAACATTGATTTTAAGAAATAATTATTAATTAACTAGTGATAACATGTTATAAGTAAATAATATATAGTATTATATGTATAAATATGAATATTTAATGTATTTATAATTAATATTCATTTATTATAAATTATATTTTAATGCGTATGAAGTAACCTTATACTTGAGATAATAGATTTTTATTTCAATGTCATTTTAATCATGATTTTCTATACATAAGTTTCCATTGAAGAAATAATTTAATAATTATATGATAATACCAATTAATATTTCACCTAATATTTTAATTTCAATAATTTCTATTTTTTAATATCATTTTACTCTCATTGGAAGGCAAAAAATTGAAGAATTATTATTAGGAAAAGTTGGCTTAATTTCTCCACTTTTGGTCATAAAACCTTTGTATTCTCTATCCATGTTCTATGAAAAAATTTAAAGAATTTTTTTCAATATTACTTAATAATTTTAAATAATTTTATATATTTTTTACTTTTTATAAAATGGTTTAATGTAATCTTCATATAATTTTATGAACGATGTACTTTTTTCTGAAGGTGTAAACATAATGTTTTTAATGATTTTGACATGAATGGAATTTACCACCACACTGATCATGTAGTGTTTTGAATATTGTTATAAAAATTTCATTGTTTATTTTAAAATAAATTATTTTATTTAAATTTTTGGAAATATTTTTATTATAAATATGTAATTTTAAAATGAAATAGTATTTTTTTCATGAATTATTATAGAGACCCTTTTAATTAATAATATAAATAATATAAAATACTTTATATTTATTTATATTTATTAGGGATATGATTCAATTATAGAATCCTTATTATTTCTATAGATGGCCTATGATTTTTATGATTAGATTTTTATGAAACCTGTTTATTTTTCATAGGTTTTTTATGATGATATGATGAATGTTTTGTGATCCTTTGAAAACTATATGACTGAATTGTGATTATGTGATGGTTGGGTTATTTATATCCCTCAAATGTATTGGAAAAATTTATATTTATATCTCATTATATGATGATGATAAGTGCGGACAAGAATTTAAATAGATTTCTTCACATAATGATGTATGATAATTATTTTTTCTAACTGTTCTGAAATTAAACTTTTTGAACTAGATTATAAATAGATTTGTTCAAATTTTTATGTGTGAGTATAATTGATTTATAGATACACATACAATATTTTGCGTGGACATGATTGTGTTTATCTATGTTCAAAATATTATGAATTCTTATACTTATGATACCACATTCTTATATTATGACTATTGGATTTTGATTACTACTTTGGTAGCCTTATTTATCATGTTTCTATATATGGATTGATTTTGGAGATTATGTCCTATAAATGTTTTGGGTTTAAATATTTTACATTTAAAACATACACTACAATATGTTATCATACCCTTTTGATCATGTTATCATCTAATGATTGAGATCTCCCATGTTTACTGTCATTGAGAACCTAATCTCACTCTTTCTTATGTTTACTTTCTCTAGGTTTTGAAAAAAGGTTATAAGTTGGGTATGTATGAGAATATTAATATGTGGTAAGATTGTTGTGTGAGATATTGAATATATTTCATGAAATAAGAAGATTAATTATCTTGTCTCTAAATACAATAAACCTTAAAATCCTCAATCGTATATTATTAATAAATGTATTTTATAATCATTTAAACCTATGAAATATTTATTTATAATGTCCAAGAGTTTGTTCTATTGGTATCAAAGAATATTTTTATTAATCATTAATTATTAGGGTTAGAAATATTTACTAAAAAACTACTAGATATAAGATATTGAATTCATTAATAAAAATAATGGGCATATGTTTAAGTAGAAGATAATGTCTTTAAACTTATTTAAGGAAGTGATTTTTTTTTCATAGGAATACATCCATAACTTGATAATTAAAGTTAATGTGGTTTTGAGATAGATGAATCAAAGGTAAATAACCCGAGAAATTTTCATATGAGTTGTAAAGAACCTTTATTTCAAGGAATTTTTTTTCTAAATACTATGGAATTTTACGAGTATGTTGTCTCTAACGGCACCTGATTCCGAGGCCTGGTATGCCCGGAATAATTTTCTAAAGATTAGCTCAGGTACGTTCAGTAAACGAACGACCGAGTTTTTCTATCTTTCGAACCAGTGCTCGTAATTGAAATCCAAGGGCACTGATGAACTTACCGCGGCGATATTTACTTAAGGGGACCTTTACCGCAATTGCATTTATTGCGGGTTGCAAGTTAATTTTTTGGGTTTCTTCCTAAAATTCAATAAGATTTTGTGGTATAGAAATATTATTTTGTGAGGTGGGGGCCACAGAAGTCCAACCTTCAAATCCCCATTTATTTCCCTGTTGTTTCCTTGACAATTTCTATTTAATACCCCTTATTTAGTTACATTTAAAACTCCACATATTGATTATGATAGAGCCTTACTACCTCCTCATCCATCTAAACATACCAACCAATTAATTTAATGTCTGCGTTAAATTAATTTGCATGACTTTAAATTAATATGAATTTCCCAAAAAATCTATTAATTGGAGAGCCTCTTCTTCTTTTTTTTGGCAAATCTATTTGGAAAAATAACTCTGGAGGATTAAATGGAGAAGATCTGTTCTTCAACGAAGAACACCCCCAGCGAAGAATGCAATGAACTTCTTCCTTAGATGCACCTCGACGTCAAGAGCCTACCTCGACTATGACAGTGACCCTTCCTCCATCATTGACTGAATGACATCGTTCTTCCGCGACGCTCGTCTACCACAACACTCATCTTCTACGGATCAACGATGTACGACAACAACTTCAAGGTAGGGGGATTTTTATTTATCATATTTCTATTTTATACTCTCGAACATGGTGTTTAATTGATGGGTGATGTTTTGAACCACTAACACGGTGGGTACGAACTAATGAACAATTCTGGACACACAACTATTTTGTTCTTGATGCGCGGAGTGTTTGGCGATGATGAAACGAGACTGCAATGGCGATTGGGGCCTTCGCAGAGAAGTATGGATCCTAAGACGACCGCAGGCATAGTTAGAAGCCAAAACGGACCACCAGAATGACTACGGTGGCCCGCAGAAGACCTCAGCGATGCAGGGTGCCGGCGCAGTGGCACTGGAGGCCGGAGGTAGCACCCAGCACCGGCCGACCACATGAAGGCGGTGGCAGAAGCCCGCCACGGCATCGGCCACAACAACGAGGGGAGGATCCCACGGCCGCGTGGGATCTGGCGAAGACAGAGGTGCTAGCCAGGCGCTGCATCCGCGGAACAGGGGGCCACACCCCCCCGCTTTCCCCCCCCCCACCCCCACCCCCCAGTCGGGTCGGGTCGTTCCCCGCCGGGCCGGACCCGGACTCGGGTTTGGTCGACCCAGTTTTGGCTGACCAAGGGGGGTTGGGTCGGGTCGGACCGGGCCCAGACCCCCACTTCGTACCGTTTTTCGTTCTTTTTCCTATAACATGAGATACATACCTCCCATAGATGCACCATCAGTTGTTTAGGAATACCTGTATCGAGATGGTCAATTTGGTATATTACACTCGAGGTTTCGGTGTAGTTTGGGTACGGCCGGGTTGGTTCGAACCCAGAACCAACCGGGCCCTTGGAGCGGAAACACTTATAACTTAAGGACAGGATGTATGATTGATGTGCCATCAACTATGTTTAATTCTTTTTATTGTTAATGTTCTTTTACAATAATCCAGTTGAGGATTTTACATAGCTAGATTATGGTTGGGTTGGTTTTACCTTAAGAATCAACCGTGCCCCTGGAACAGTAAAGCCAATAACTCTCAGATCAAGCGTCCATTTGACGCACCTTATGTCGCGTTGGGTTTCTTTTTACAAGATGGAACTTTGGGATACATCAACTCTAGACATCATGATAGTTTACGTATCAACCGCCTTGGATCGAGGAGTGGACCCTCCCAGAATCGAGCGTGCTATGTGCAGGAACCCTAGAGCAAGATGCGACTGTGACGACGGAGACTACACTTGGTTCCTTCATGGGTTCGGCAGTGAGGACTACTGTACTTGGATCCTCTGTGGGTTCGGCAGTGATAACGACTGTACTAGAATCCTCTGTGGGTTCGACAATAATGACTATTGTTCTTGTATCCTACGTGGGTCCAGCAGTATTGACGTATGTACTTGTATCCTGAGTGGGTCTGGTAGAGTAGTTAGTCTTGTATCCTATGTGGGTCTGACGACTTAGCTGGTCTTGTATCCTATGTGGGTATGACAGATTAGAAGAAACAGTGGCTACATTTGATCATCTCTATCACTATAAGAAGTTGTATACCTATGTGACCTGAGTCTTGATTTCAATCTTTATCATTGATGTGGTTGACTTTTTTTCTATGTGGACTTGGTTGTGCTTTCCTGTGTGGACGGGGTTGTGTTTTCCAGTGTGGAATGGGTCATGCTTGGTCTCAAGATTTGGAGCCGAATTTTAATTGATGACTTAGATGTATGTATGGGCATATACCTAGGTAGAGTCGGTTGATACTTCATGATAGAATCTTTCCTTTCTGGTTTATCCTTTGTGATTCTGAGAGACCTTCAGGGGTCTTGGGGTCCCTATTGAGTATTGTATACTCACCCCTACATGGGCTATACCTACTCTACGTTGTGTTAGATATAGAGTACGAACATTAGTGATCGAGGTAGAGGCTTATGGAGGTGGATGGTATTCGTAGGTGGACCACATTGCGGGACGTACATAGAGTAGACGACCGGACACGAGAAGTTGAGGAGACTATCTGTACCCACCCTTCATGTGGGATTTCTGGAGGATGACTCGATGTTTCTATTTTCCTTTACTACTACTGTATTTTCTTTTCAGTTGTACTGAAATTTTATTTGTGTTTTTATACTGGCCCATTTAATTTTCAGCACTTACTTTTGTACTCAGTTTTACTTAATGCTTACTTTACATTTGTACTGTAACGACCCAAAGTTTCATTAATGGAAAATCCCTCTTGATCCAGTTAAATGTTTCTTTATGAAAAATGTTTTTATAAGATGTCAACTTCTATTGTTTTACGTTAATATTTGTGACCATTACTTTTTAACCGTTGAGTAGTGATCATCTGAGTAGTATAAATATAAGGATTTAACAAACCCATTTATACTCAGACAAAGGAAGCGATGGCCTCATCCAGTAGAATTTCCCCTTAAGAAGCCCATTTTTCAGAGCTCAGAAAAGAGGTGGCGTCTTTGGGCTTTTCCCTTGACCAAGCCCAAGCTGAGCTTAATTAAGTCAAGCTCGAACGTGATCGTCTACGGGAAAAGTGGAAGTTGATTGAAATTACCACTCGAGCGATGTTATCCGAGCCGCCCCAAGAGTCTGTCACCATCGTGCACCTTACCCTTAGGTCTTATGCGACTATTTTAAGGGGTTATGTAACAAATAAGTAGCACCATGTTCATGTACATTATTTTTGTATATAATAATGAATATAATTTCTAGTCATTTTTGATACATTGTAATTAGTTTTTAAAGTACAAATGGTGTTTTTAGTTATAATTTAATTAAGAATTATATTTTATTAAATTAAAGGATTTTTGAATTAAATAATATTTTAATAAAATATTATTATTAATATTAAATTAATTATTTATTAAGTATAAATGGTCTTATAATTTTATGAATGCAATTAAAATTTTTATTAAGGTTTGAAAGCCATTTCTGTCAAAACCGGTGAATTTTTTTTATAAATGTCGGTTTTTATTTTAAAAGTGAAAATTCACATATATAGAAAATTATTTAGATAAAATAAATATTATTTTTGGAATCAGGACGTCGAAATTATCCAATGGTGAATTTTTCATAATTTTCTGAGACAGTCAAATTTTTGGGTAAAAATTAAATACCATTTAAATATATAATGTGTTTTATGACATCATAATGACCCAATGGTGATGTAATAAAATAACATAATCTTTATGTTCTGCCAATTTTTGTTTTATCATTAAAATAATGATGCTTTGGGTTTGTTTTACTTTTCAAAGCATTAATGGAGCCCTCAAGACTTATTCAACACTTTGCCTTTTTAAATTAATTCCCATGGGAGTGTGACTCACCTCCACATAAGAAACACTAATTTTTTTAATAAGTTCGGACCTTGGCCTTTTAAAATATTGTTTTCCTCTTTCCGTTTCCAGAAACCATGGGCAAATACCATGAAATGTTTTGTGGTTTGGATTATTTTAATATAAGGGGTCCAAAACCTAAATAATAAAGAATTCTCTCACCTTTCCTATATAAACCCACCAAAGCTCCCACTTCCTCCTAACTAAAATCCCTTGGAGTTCGTCCAACCTCTGCCCTACTATCTCTATAATCCTCCCAAGGTGCCCCAAGCTCCCAAGAAGCCTCTCACAAGCCTCTCTCTAGCCTTTGGAAGCACACTTCCAAGTAAGGGTTTTTTCTTCCTTTCTCATTTTTGTCAATTTTCTTTAAGTTGTATTGCCCGTTTAATTTCAATTATGAATGTTGGGGTATGGTTTCTCACCTCCCCCATACTGCCCTATTATTTTTTGAATGATGGGAGAACCCTTTCCCTCTCATTAAATGCCTCCCATGTACACCCGTTACTATGCCGAAATTCTGAAAGGAACTTCTCTCTCTTCTTTTACATTCAAGCAATACTTTTGTATCATGAATTTAAATTCCATTTAAATTGTTGGGACATGTATATATATGACATCCTTACTGTCCATTACATGTAAATATGATGAGGAACCCCTTTCTCTCTCATCAAAATTTTTTATGAATTCTTATGTCACGTCGTTACGCTGCCGAAATCGCACCGATTTTCTAAGCCAATGTCATTGTGTAGTGAATACCATGCCCATTTCTCCATCAAGGGTATTCACCTTTATGAAAATTTTCTTATTTCTTGTAAAGTTTCATTGTGAATTCCACATTCCTTTATCGTGGAATAAATGATTATGTTTTATTAATCCATGTTTTATGATCCATGTGGCACACATATGCATGAAATTAAATGTTTAAGAAGGGTGCACCCTGATAGCGCTCCAATGCATTGGGTAAAGTATAGTATCATGATACGTCATGTGCAACGAGTGTTGACTCATGCTAATTCAAGTGCAACAAGGGTTTGCTCGTGCTTCAAGTGCAATGAGGGTTTACTCATGCTCCATGTGCAATGAGCCTTAGCTCATGCTAATTCAATGTTAAGTGTTGTTGCCACATTTCCATGTTATGGTTATCATGATTTATCATGACTTTATGTTCATGTTACTCTAATTCTCTATTGATGTTCCTATTTCCTAACATTTATTTTACTCCTCATTTTATTCATTGTGTACTCCCTTACTGGGCTTCATAGCTCACCCTTTTCTTATGCATGTCCTCAGGTTATCCCATGCAATGCTAAGTACGAAGGGATGTAGTGGTCATGTAAAGGAAGTTTTAAATAAAGATGTTGTATTTCAAGTTTAAAGTTTTTATGTAATGATCCTAAGCCCCAAAGAAACTAAACCTCTCGATCTTCTTTGTTGTATCAAGTGAAGTTTTATGTAATAAAGCATGCTTAAGTTGTATTAAAAAGCAGGGTTGTCATAGTTGGTATCAAAGGATAGGTTTAGTTATTTTTGGGATTAGGAGACCCTAGTAAATCCTTAGATACAAGACTAAGCATAATAAAAACATCCCTAAGTTTTGGTAAATACTAAGTAAGTGGTTTATCATACAAATACATCTCTGTCTGGATACGAGCAGGTAGAGGCGGCTATGGACACAAATGTATCCTAGGGGTAAAACCCAAAACACCGCTTTGAGCTAGACTCGAACGGGAACTGGTGCACGACAACGGGCCTTGCTGCACTCATGGTTACGACACTCTCGGGGATATGTTTGATAAATTCACATCTTAGTATGAACCCTTATTAAGGGAAAAATGCCCCTAAGAATATATGTTAGAAGGGAAGATCATGAAAATCCTAGATTGAATCTTATAGACTCATGAGTTAAATAGATTAAAGTTTATTTATGAGTCATAAACTTTTGTCTTTGGATTACCTTTATGTGTTACCCCTAACTTTCCTTTTATACCATCCAATGGCTTTTAATAGGAGAACTTGGTCTGACAACCATTGTGAAGATCTGTGTGATGATTGTACTTATGAGATGCCCAATCCAATGGGAGCGGGAATCGCGAACTTTGTCACGCTTCTCTCTTAGCTAACTCAAGTTTTGAATAGAAAAACTGGTCAAGAGTAACGTTCAACCCCCCCCCCCCCCTAAGAAAGAACAATTCGCTATTGAAAGCTTCATGAGACAAAGGCCTCCTACTTTTAGTGGATCATCTGATCCCACGATCGCTGAACAATGGATCAACTCCATTGAAAAGATATTCTCCATCCTCCAATGATCTAAAAAACAGAAGGTTCTCCTGGCGGATTATCGTATGGAGGGTGAAGCTGATCAATGGTGGACGTTGATCAAAAATACGAAGCCTGAGGAGGAGATCGAGGCTTTGGAATGGAAGGAATTCTGGAATATGTTTTTCGATAAATATTTTCCACGCACCCTCCGTCTTAAGATGGAAAGGGACTTCCTTTACCTCAAACAGAAAGCTGAAGAATCTATGGGAGCATACGAGGAAAACTTCACAAGGCTTGCACGATACGCTTCCGGCTTTGTCGTTACCCCCGAATGCAAGGTTGACCGCTTATTTGGTGGGCTGAATCCTAGCTTGCGGAAAGCATTAGCGATCCGTGACTTCGACAGCTATGAGGAAATTGTCCGATGTGCCCTTAAGGTTGAAATGGAGATCGGAGAATCACAGGGGTATCATGGGGAGAAGAAGCATAAGGTGGACTTCAATGCTGGTGGTCCGATGGATAAATCCAACGGTGCTAAGAAATTCTAGCACCCCACTTGCCAAAAGTGTGGAAAGTCGCACCCTGGAAATTCCCTTAGGGGGACAAGAAAATGCTTCAAGTGTGGAAGAGAAGGGCACCTAGCTGTTAACTGTCAGCAAGAAGAACCCGCGGCTGCAACATAGGAGAGGAACGATCCGTTCGAACCTCAACGCATAGTTCAATGCTACAAATGCAAAGAACCGGGTCATTTTTCAAATCAGTGCCCTAATCCAAGGGTTATCAGAGGCAACCAGCAACCTCCAAGACAGCAAGGAAGAACTTTTGCCATTAATTCTACCGAAGTGAACCCTGACAACGAAGTGGTGACAGGTACGCTAGTTATTCATTCAAGAATAGCGAACGTACTTTTTGATTCAGGTTCTACGCATTCTTTTATATCTCAAAAGTTTAGTAGAACAATCCATGCACCACCACAAATCATGGAAGTAAAGAGGTCGGTGAGTATGGAAAATGGGGAAATCATTGCATCCCATGAGTATAAGTCCTCCCCGGTTATAATCTATGGACTGAATTTCTCGGAGAACCTCGTCATACTCCCTTTGGTGGAATTTGATTCAATTCTTGGCATTGATTGGGTTTCCTTATATAGAGCCAACATAAATTATCGGGAGAGGGAAATCACACTCCATATGGATAATCGACCCCTGATTCTTTACAAGTGTCAGGAGGAAGATGAATCTCCTTTAGCTCCATCATCTCAAGCATGGATATTACTGCCTTATGAGCATGCATATCTGGCCCAGATGATTGAGTCCAAGGAAGAAACCACCCTTGAATGAATGCCTATTGTGAGGGAATTCGCTGAAGTATTTCCTGAGGAACTTCCTGGTCTTCCTCCAAGAAGAGATGTTGAGTTCTCAATTGAACTTATACCTGGGGCGCTAACAATATCCAAGACTCCTTATAGAATGGCTATTGTTGAGCTTGAAGAGCTGAAGAAACAACTACAGGAGAATCTGGATAAAGGGTTTATACGCCCAAGTGCATCACCATGGGGTGCACCAGTCCTCTTCGTCAAGAAGAAGGATGGGTCAATGCGGCTTTGCATCGATTATCATGAACTTAACAAAATCATGATAAAGAACAAATATCCTCTCACAAGAATCGATGACTTGTTTGATCAGCTGCGTGGAGCACAATACTTCTCCAAGGTGGACTTGCGGTCGGGATATTATCAAGTAAGGGTGAAGAAGGAAGATATCCCCAAGACTGCTTTTCGTACAAGGTAAGGGCACTATGAATTCATAGTAATGCCTTTCGGACTCACCAATGCTCCAGCAATATTCATGGACTTGATGAATAGAGTCTTTAGAGATTACCTAGACAAATTTGTGGTTGTCTTTATAGAATATATTCTTATATACTCTAAAACCAAGGAGGACCTTGAGGAGCATTTAAAAACTGTACTGGAGACTTTACGCAAGGAGAAGCTCTATGCCTAGTACAGCAAGTGTGAGTTCTGGTTGAAAGAGGTCTCATTCTTGGGCCATATCATCACAAGCAATGGGATATCTGTGGACCCCTCCAAAACAGATGCAATTGAGGGATGGCCGAGGCCAACATCGGTAACGGATATCCGTAGCTTCTTGAGGTTAGCTGGATATTATCGACGATTTGTGAGAAATTTCTCACGATTGTCCAACCCACTTACCAAGCTAACTCTAAAGGGAGTAAAATTTTATTGGGGTGATGAATGTGAAGAAAGCTTCAAGGAGTTGAAAAGGAGGCTTATCACTGCACCCATGCTCACTTTACCCACAAGTGGGGAGCTTTTTGTGGTATTCAGTGATTCTTCAAAGAAGGGCTTAGGATGTGTGCTGATGCAAAATGATAAAGTGATATCCTATGCTTCAAGGAAGTTGAAAATCCATGAGCGAATCTATCCAACGCATGATCTGGAGTTGGCGGCGGTGATCTTTGCCTTGAAGATCTAGGGGCATTATCTCCATGGAGAGAAATGTGAGATATATACTGACCAAAAGATTCTTAAATATATATTCACATAGAATGAGCTTAATATGCGCTAGAGAAGATGGATAGAGCTCATCAAGGACTATGACTATTCAATACATTACCACCCTGGGAAAGCGAACAAGGTGGTGGATGCCCTAAGTAGAAAGGATCCAGCTATTCTATCAATGATGAGAATTGAGAAGGATCCACTCTTCTTAGAGTTGATGAAGATGGATGTGGGAATCATAAAGAAGGGAACATCATAAATCCTTTCACAAATGATTTATCAACCATCTCTTTTGGAAAGGATAAAGGATGCTCAAAAGGATGATGCCGGAATACAAGAAAAAGTGGAACCTATCAAAAAGGGAAAATCCTCAGAGCATAATGTTAATGAAGAAGGAATTGTGCGGTTTGGGAAAAGACTATGTGTTCCATCATGTTCGGAGCTGAACAAGGGACTTTTGGATGATGTACATAGTTCAAATTTCTCTATTCACCCAGGGATCACAAAGATGTATCGAGATCTTCGAGAAAACTTTTGGTGGGATAATATGAAAAAGAGATCGCTGAATATACATCAAAGTGCCTGGTGTGTTAGCAAGTGAAGGTAGAGAGGCAGAAGTCTAAGGGGATGATGCAACCATTGCCCATACCAGAATGGAAATGGGAGAACATCACCATGGACTTCGTCACTGGACTTCCAAGGACATCCAATGGCAAAAATGAAATCTGGGTTGTTGTGGATCGTCTTACAAAGACTGTACACTTCATTGCTATTCGAGAGGATTTCTCTTTGGATCAACTGGCACAAATATATATCAGGGAAGTGGTACGGTTTCATGGAGTACCACTATCTATTGTGTCTAACCGAGATCCAAGATTTACCTCTATGTTTTGGAAGAGTCTTCAACATGCTCTGAATACTGAACTGAACTTCAGTACGACCTATCATCCTCAAAATGATGGCCAATCCGAGCGGACTATCCAAACACTTGAGGATATGTTGAGAGCGTGCTCAATGGACTTTAAAGAAGGATGGGATCAACATCTTCCTCTAGTTGAGTTCTCTTATAATAATAGTTTCCACTCGAGCATCCAAATGGCACCATATGAAGCCCTGTATGGGAAAAGGTGTAAAACACCGGAATGTTGGGATGAGGTCAGTGAACGTAATCTACTTGGACCAGAAATGGTCGAAGAAATTTTGGAGAAGGTGAAAACCATTTAGTAGTATATCAAGGCAGCCCAAAGTCGACAGAAGAGTTATGCAGATAATCGTCGATGAGACCTTGAGTTTAAAGTCGGAGACATGGTGTTTTTACGCATATCTCCGTGGAAGAAGGTCATGAGGTTTGGAAAGAAAGGGAAGTTACGTCCAAGGTACATCAACCCCTTCGAGATTCTTGATCGTTTTGGGGTTGTGTCCTATCGACTAGCACTTCAACCTACTATGGCCAAGGTGCATGATGTCTTCCATGTATCCCTCTTAATGAAGTACATACCAGACCCTTAACATGTACTCTCTTCCGAGGTGGTACAATTAGAAGATGATCTTTCTTATGAGGAGAAACCAGTGAAGATCTTAGATCGTAGAGAAAAAGTTCTATGAAATAAGACAATGCCCCTCATCAAGGTGTTGTGGAGAAACCACAAGTTTGAAGAAGAAACCTGGGAGTCGAAGGATATGATGAAGCTAAGTTACCCACATTTGTTTTAGTGTGGGAAAAGGAAAATTTCGAGGGAGAAATTTCTTAAGGGGGGAATGTTGTAATGACCCAAAGTTTCATTAATGGAAAATCCCTCTTGATCCAGTTAAATTTTTCTTTATGAAAAATGTTTTTATATGATGTCAAATTCTTTAGTTTTACGTTAAGATTTGTGACCATTACTTTTTAGCCGTTGAGCATTGATCATCTGAGTAGTATAAATATAAGGCTTTAACAAACCCATTTCTACTCAGACAAAGGAAGCGATGGCCTCATCCAGTAGAATTGCCCCTTACGAAGCCCATTTGTTAGAGCTCGGAAAAGATGTGGCATCTTTGGGCTTTTCCCTTAACCAAGCCCAACCTGAGCTTCATCAAGTCAAGCTCGAACGTGATCGTCTACGGGAAAAGTGGAAGTTGATTGAAATTACCACTCGAGTGATGTTATCCGAGCCGCCCCAACAGTCTGTCACCATCGCGCACCTTACCCTTAGGTCTTATGTGGCTATTTTAAGGGGTTATGTATGAAATAAGTAGCACCATGTTCATGTACATTATTTTTGTATATAATAATGAATATAATTTCTAGTCATTTTTGATACATTGTAATGAGTATTTAAAGTACAAATGGTTTTTTTAGTTATTATTTAATTAAGAATTATATTTTATTAAATTAAAGGATTTTTGAATTAAATAATATTTTAATAAAATATTATTATTAATATTAAATTAATTTTTTATTAAGTATAAATGATTTTATAATTTTATGAATGCAATTAAAATTTTTATTAAGGTTTGAAAGCCATTTCTGTCAAAACCCATGAATTTTTTTATAAATGTCGGTTTTTATTTTAAAAGTTAAAATTCACATATTTAGAAAATAATTTAGATAAAATAAATATTATTTTTGGAATCAGGATGTCGAAATTATCCAACGGTTAATTTTTCATAATTTTCTGAGACAGTCAAATTTTTGGGTAAAAATAAAATACCATTTAAATATATAATGTGTTTTATGACATCATAATGACCCAATGGTGATGTAATAAAATAACATAATCCTTATTATTGGCCAATTTATGTTTTATCATTAAAATAATGAGGCTTTGGGTTTGTTTGACTTACTTTTCCAAGCATTAATGGAGCCCTCAAGACTTATTCAACACTTTGCCTTTTTAAATTAATTCCCATGGGAGTGTGACTCACCTCCACATAAGCAACCCTAATTTTTTTAACAAGTTCGGACCTTGGCCTTGTAAAATATTTTTTTCCTCTTTCCTTTTCCAGAAACCATGGGCAAATACCATGGGATGGTTTGTGGTTTGGATTATTTTAATATAAGGGGTCCCAAACCTATATAATAAAGAATTCTCTCACCTTTCCTATATAAACCCACCAAAGCTCCCACTTCCTCCTCACTAAAATCCCTTGGAGTTTGTCCAACCTCTGCCCTAATCTCTCTATAATCTTCCCAAGGTGCCCCAAGCTCCCAAGAAGCCTCTCACAAGCCTCTCTCTAGCCTTTGGAAGCACACTTCCAAGTAAGGGTTTTTTCTTCCTTTCTCATTTTTTTCAATTTTATTTAAGTTGTATTTCCCTTTTAATTTCAATTATGAATGTTGGGGTATTGTATAGAACCTCCCCCATACTGCCCTCTTATTGTTTGAATGATGGTAGAACCCTTTCCCTCTCATTAAATTCCTCCCATGTACACCCGTTACTATGCCGAAATTCCGAAAGGAACTTCTCTCTCTTCTTTTACATTCAAGCAATACTTTTGTATCATGAATTTAAATTCCATTTCAATTGTTGGGACATGTATATATATGACATCCTTACTGTCCATTACATGTAAATTTGATGAGGAAACCCTTTCTCTCTCATCGAAATTTTTAATGAATTCTTATGTCACGTCGTTACGCTGCCGAAATCGCACCGATTTTCTAAGACAATGTCCTTGTGTAGTGAATACCATTCCCATTTATCCATCAAGGGTATTCACCTTTATGCACATTTACTTATTGATTGTAAAGATTCATGTGTGAATTCAACATTCCTTTATCATGGAATAAATGATTATGTTTTATGAATCCATGTTTTATGATCCATGTGGCACACTTATGCATGAAATGAAATGTTTAAGAAGGGTGCACCCTGATAGTGCTCCAATGCATTGGGTAAAGTATAGTATCATGATACATCATGTGCAATGAGTGTTGACTCATGCTAATTCAAGTGCAATGAGGGTTTACTCGCGCTTCAAGTGCAATGAGGGTTTACTCATGCTCCATGTGCAATGAGCATTGGCTCATGCTAATTCAATGTTAAGTGTTGTTGCCACATTTCCATGTTATGGTTATCATGCTTTATCATGACTTTATGTTCATGTTACTCTAATGCTCTATTGATGTTCCTATTACCTAACATGTATTGTACTCCTCATGTTATTCATTGTGTACTACCTTACTGGGCTTTATAGATCACCCTTTTCTTATGCATGTCCTCAGGTTATCCCATTCAATGCTAAGTACGAAGGGATGTAGTGGTCATGTAAAGGAAGTTTTCAATAAAGATATTGTATTTCAATTTTAAAGTTTTTATGTAATGATCCTAAGCCCCAAAGACACTAAACCTCTCGATCTTCTTTGTTGTATCAAGTGAAGTTTTATGTAATAAAGCATGCTTAAGTTGTATTAAAAAGCAGGGTTGTCATATGTACTCTGTTGTGTTTGTTTACATTATAAAGGCAATGCCTTCCCTTTTTTGTGATTTACGCCATTGGTGCTAGTTTCCAGCCCCTGGCCTATGGAAGGCAGGCTTGGGGTAGTCACGGCACTGGCTCCGAGGACGGGTCGTGACAAGGGTATATCTCATCCATCATTATTTTACACGATGAGTGTTCCATTTGTGAGTTCCAAGTTTTATATTACAAGGTGATATGATTTGATAACGAATTTATTTTATAAACTGTTATGATGGATTTAAATAGATTATAACCATGTATTAAATAGTTTAAACATAAGTTTTCATAGTTTGGAAAAATTGTGCCATAATATTTGACTTGTCAGAAGTTTATTTCATGAATATATGTTTTCTCTCTCTGGTTATCATATACTGATGCTTACAAATTGTTTTTGGTTTTTTAAATTGCTGAAAATATAAGAAATGACATGAAAAATGAATGTTATTATCAATGAACCAACCATCTTAAATTGAAATCAAATGTCAAGGGAGATGGGATGTAATAATTTTTGACTATGCTCACTCAATTGTATCATGATATGAATGGTAATACAGAACCTGTTGAGATTCTAAATTCTCCATGGGGGGGGGGGGGGAGAAACATGCATTTTATTGTTTTATATGAAAAAATCCAACCTCCATTTATGGTCCCTCTAATCGAATATTTTCTGAGAAATAGATCTATGTGATGGAAAATGAAGTATTTTTATTCAGTTATTAGACCATGATAATGTTTATTTATTAATCTATCAATTAAAAGTAAATTTTGATAAGTGGATAAAACTTTTAAAGATAGAAAAAAATAGGAATAAATAAAATATATGTAATAGGAGTGGTGTTTGTCAATAAATAAATTCCAAAAACTCTTTATACAATGATAGAAAGGGAATTTCTGGAGATGATGCAAAATATTAATGAATCCATTATTACCTTCGAAGAAAACATTAAAAGAATTTCAAGATATGATTCTTTTTTTATTATCCACCCTTTGAGAAAAATTGAGTGATTATTTATTATCTAGAAACTAAGTCTTCAAAAAATATTATCTATAATAGAATTTAGTTTCTATGTTGAAATTTATGAATTTCAATAGAGGTTGGAAAATGTAATTATTCATCATTTTTTTGATAAAACAAGATAAAAATAGTGATTTATGGAAACTCGAATGGTAAATATTAAGGAAGAAAAAATTCCAACAACCTACATGAAGAAAATGTGGCAGAAATCATTGAAGAGATTTTCTGAAAGGAACTAAGAAATTTTTGAATTGGGGAAATCCTGAAGATCAATCTAGTAATTATTAACGGGGGATGAAATGTACATAAAATAAAATAAAGTTGAAAAAGTATCAAATAACGAAGATTAATGATTCTAATATAGGGAAATTGGATTTTATGAAGATCAGTGCCCTAATACAAGAACTAGTGTGGTTGGTGAACCTCAACAAACCACTAAGAAAAATGATAAATGAAAATACTTTTCTTTCAAAATTGAAGAGGTTCAAGATATTGAAATAGATAAAGGTATACTTACCATCCAATATAGAACTCAAAATAAATTATTTTATTCTCGATCTACTCTCTCATTTATTTCTGAAGAAATTTTTAAGAGTATCACATCACCACCTCACTAATTAGAAATTGAGTTCGAAACAATCTCATAATATAACAATGATAACATATAATTATTATATATTCTCTCCTAACGATGTTAATGTGAAATATACTTCATGTCAATCATGTGACCCCCCCCCCTCTAGTTGAATATTATGTCATTTTGGTAATGTATTGGATCTCTCTGTGTAAATAACACATAATTATCGAGTATGGGAAGTCTCATTTCATATTCTGAATGGACATATAATCATTTATCAACAGGAATTAATTGTTTTCTAGAACTGGTATTTATCTCATATGTTTAGTGAAAAACTCAACATTAAGGATATGACAATTTTATGGGACATTTTTGACATTTTTATTGAATAATTTATTGGTTTTCCTCCAAATCATGATGATGAGTTTTCAAAAGAACTCATACTTGGGGTTACACCTATTTTGAAGACTCTTTATAAAATTTCACCAATTTATCTATAAGAATTTAATAAAAGCTCTAGAAGAATCTGGATAAGTTATTTATTCAGCCATGAGCATCACCTTGTGGTCAATATATTATTTTTTTAATAATGGTTGATCAATGTGACCCTACATTGATTATCAAAACTAAGAAATATCACTATCAAGAACAAGTACTATATGCCTTGTATTCGTGACATGTTTTTTTTACATAATGGAGCTTCTTAATTTTCTATGATTGAACTTTATTTTGGATATCATTAATTGAGGATCAATAATGTACCATCTCTACCTGGATGCCACAAAATAGTTCCCCAAGCTAGTGGGTAACATGGTCTCAATCATGTCTACTCGAATTCCAGACGTTTCCAACTAGAAGTGAGGGACTAGTTTTTTCCCATGGGGAGACAATGCCCTCATATCATAGTATAGCATAGTTATTTTAAATACATCAGTCAATAGAGGGAGTAGATAAAAAACTGGAAATAGATAAATATCTAGAATATTGTAATAATAATTAACCAAACACAGTCATATATAATATGCTAATTATACCACGTATCTTCAAAGAAGGAAAATAGGTATAAAATAATCCATAACAATACATGTATCAAAAGGTACAAAATACCAAAAATAACTTTCCCATTTGACATTAAGAGTAACGATCGGTACTTTTCTATCATACTCCTAAGAGATGATCAAATTATGCATTATACAATGGGTGACTTCCCTAGTCAATACCTGCATCCATGAAGTATATGAAGTTACCCAATTATATCCTGAATATGATGTGGGATCACTCAGTATTCCACAAACAATGATGTCAATAATAAATCCAGTCAATGTATAAAAAGATAACCACTGTGAAATAAATACATCATTTATAAAAGTAATGAAATTTAAGTTCCCATGGCATATATGATAAATGTCAAATGATACTATCCAATATGTCAGTAATAATAAAGTTCCCATAAGAAGATTCAACTGTAAATAATACCATCGTGAGGATGAGCTAAATGTAAAGAAAAAGTAAACCACGCCAATAATTTCATGTAATCAAGAAACTAAATGAATCCACAATAGAAGACCAAGACATTCATTTCAAGTCCCTAGATCATCTCAACAGAAACTCAGTAAAAGCTTTGTTGAATTCCAAGTAGCGTGTCATCTAATGATTTCTAATAAAAAGGTATGCATGTAGGATTTAGTGGGAATTTATTCACTAGGAATCCTTCAGATTTAATATCTACATAGTAAATGGGTCTATGGAATCCACTTCTATAATCAAGACCTAATGAGTAGAAATGTCCATGGATTCCTATGGAATCAATATTAACTGAATACCGACCAAGGAATCTACTACTATGATCAACACATCATCTCATTCATTCATCATTTCACAATTACACACATTCCATGAGTTCATCAACCCATAAAATAATTACCATATATATCCTTTGAATAAAAAGTGAACAATAATCCATCACATGAAAATGAGGCATCAATTCTCTCCTACATCTCAATTATATTATCATTTAGTTTAAAAAGGATCCCTCTAGCAATGAGAGATCACATTCACCCAACATAGTGGTATAACTTGAGTCATATACAGGGAAAAACTCCTTGCGTTTCCTTGGTTGTGGCTAAATGAACTCGAACTATATAATAGAACACAAGGGGAAACCACAAAGGTTCCTATTTATTCAATTCAATCATACTAGTAATTTTAAGGGTGACTCCAGAATGTCTGACGTGCAACACAATGGAATGTGGCTTTATAAAACACAAAACTATTGGCAAAAGGTATAGACCACCTACCATAGGTCTATAGTAGTTTATTTTTCCATCATCAACAACTAATTTGGTCTAGATAGGAAAAAAATGAAGAAAAGACAAAAAACAAGAAAAAGGGCATATTAGCTTGCACATAAAAAATACATCGATATGAATCCAAATGAATAATGAAATCTGACTAATGAATAGATCCCCATCCTGGATCCAATGAGATAAACAGTTCACATATTCGAGTACAAATGAATTATTGGTATAAAAACCTATGGAAGAGGACTTTGGGATCACAAATGGGAGAAAGGACCCCCCCCCCCCTCTGTCTGCTAGAAACAAGAAACAATAAAATGGGTTTAAAAATTTTAAAAACATTGAGAAAAATGGTTATTTATCCCATAACATTTGTTCACATGATTTGAATACACAGTTGGTCAAACTGTGGACCAACCATGCACCCTTCACTATCTCAATAGGGACCTCACATAGTTTACGTGAACATTTTTTGAAACCGTGTGAAAACCATGCTGCTTGCCTCAGCTAAATACAATAGAGCAATTGCAAGGTGGTTCCCCCTATCCATACAGTTTCCTCAAACCATGCGACATCATGCTTCCATCTATCTATGGCCACATGGTGTCTATAAACCATAAAACTAGGGTTTCATGGTTTCTACTAACTGTGTGGCCTATGTACCATTTCTAAAAACTCGGGCTCCAGTGTTCGAGCATGCCCTAGAAACCCCTAAAACGTACATGATCTCATTAGTCACTTAGATTAGGTCAAAAACTAAGAATTAAACTGAAAAATATATCTATACCTCACAGGAATACCTGATATCTTTCAAAAAATTACGGTATAACTAAGACAACAATCCATAAATATTATGCGTACTATGAATTTATAGTGAAGACATTTTTTTAATAACCCTGCTATCTTTATGGATTAAATGAATAAAGTATTTTGATATTAAATTGATCTATTTGTGTTTGTATTTGAATATGATATTCTTATATATTCAAAGAGTTTAGAAGAGCATGATGTCCACATGAGGTTTTTACTAAAGACCCAAATGATGAAGAAATTGTATACATAATGTTCCTAGTGTATTTTTTGTGAAGAAAGTTTCATTTTTTGGACATATAATCTCAATATGGGGTATATCAATGGA
Organism: Viscum album; assembly: GCA_963277665.1. Lineage (NCBI taxonomy): Eukaryota > Viridiplantae > Streptophyta > Magnoliopsida > Santalales > Viscaceae > Viscum > Viscum album. Next base: position 695,819,637 of record OY728164.1, read on the forward strand.
TCCATCAAATATGAAAGTTATTTAAAGCTGGTCTAGACAAACTATTGTGACTATCAAATATTCTTTTTGTAGTTTGGATATATATTAATAACACTTTTGGGATAATTTCTCTTGGTTTTATAATCCAATCACTAAGTTAACTCAATAGGGATCCAAGTTCCATTGGATAAGGTAATTTGAATAAAATTTCAAGGAAATGGAGAGAAGGTTATTTAGTACACATGTTATTACACTACCCATCAGTGGAAAAGGGTTTGTGATATTTTCTTACATATAAAAGAAGAAACTATGATGATTCCTCATGAAAAATGATATGGTTGTAACTTGTACAACACATTAATTATAGGTCCATGAGAAATATTTCCCAACTCATGATTTAGAGTTATTTGTTGTAATTTTTTTATTAAATTTATAGAGGAATTATATTTAAGAATCTTGGTGTTGAATATATATTGTTCATAATTTTTTTTAAAAAATATATTCACTCAGAAAGAGTTTAATATTTTATATAGATGATGGTTAGAGTTGATTAATGATTATGAATTATCAATAAATTAGCGCAAAGTGATATAGAATATGGTGATGATTTTTTGATTTAAAAGGACCCTGACTGTTTTTCCATGATAAGGATAAAAAAATATCCAAAATTTCTGAATTTTCAAATGATGGATCTAGAAATATTTAAGGAAGGGGAGAAATATTATCTTTCACAAATGAATTTTCAACCATATTTCTATATTATGATTAATGATCCATAGACTGATGATATTTAACTATTAAATAAGGCTAAAATTATATTTGAGTTTTACCATGATTTTTTTGGAATGATAAGGTTTAGAAACCATGTATGTGTTCTATATATACAATATTTGAAGAATGTGATGTTGGAGGAAGACCATAGTTCATTATTCATTAATAATTCTAGAATTATGAATATGTATATAGATATGAAAGTGTATTTATAGTGGGACAACATGAAAAAGGGATATTTTAGAGTAAGTGTAATGATTTCTATTATGTTAAAATGGTAAGGCCGGGATGAATAAATATAATTGGATGTTACAAAAATTAACCATACCTAAATTGAAATGAGAAAACATTACCATCGATTTTATAGTTAGACTCCCCAAAACATGTTGAAGGAACAATACTATTTGGGTTATAGTTGATCACTATATAGGGTTATAACACATCATTTATATCAAATAATAATTCTACCTTGATCATCTGTCCAATTTATACACTATGTAACCTATAATATTTTATGGATTATCACATTCGATGGCATAAAATTTGGATTTTAGGTTTAACTCAATGATCTGGGGATGCCTTAAATAAGCTATAGATTAAGAGTTGAGTCTTAGTATTTCCTATAAAACTCAGATAGAAGTTCATTAAAAGAGAACCATTGAATACCTAGAAGATATGATGAGATATTTATATATGGATTTTAAATGTGGTTTTGATCAAAACCTTCCTCTGGTTTATTTGTTCCACGCTTATATCATTCAATAGAGTATTTAGATGGCTGTATATGAAGCCCTTTGTATAATGTTAGAATTTCGTATTGATGGGATGCTAATAGAGAAATAAATCTATTGGGATCTGAGCTAGCTGATAAAATGGTAGAGAAATTTAATCCATTAAATATTACATCATATTAGATCAATGTTGATAGAATATTTATGATGAAAATCATTGGTGAAATATAGAATTCAATGTTGGGAAGAAGGTATTTCTATGATTTTTCTATGGAATAATTTTATGTGATTAAAAAAGAATGGAAAGATCATTCCTAGGTACATTAGCTCCTTAAATATTCTTTATCAAGTATATATGGTACCTTATCACTTAACACTTCCAATAAACCTCTCTCTAGTTCATGATGGGTTCCATGTATCTCTCTGGAGGAAGTACGTACTTAATCCATCACATATAGTAAACTCATAGGCGATAGTAGAGGATAATGATATTTACTATGAAGAAAAACCTATAGAAATAATGTATCATATAGACAAAGTATTATGGAATAATACTACTCACATGGTTAATGTTCTCTAGAGGAATTAGATATTTGAAGAAGCTACTTGGGAACCCGAGGATGTGGTGAAACATATATATCTTCATTTTTTGTATCATAGTGACAAAATATAATGGGAGAAATTCATTTTAATTGGGGTTGAATATATCACCCTAAGATATTATTATATATTTCTTTTCAAATAAATTTAATCTCTTTGACATATTGTGTTAAATGCAACACCATGTTTAAACAAACTGCAACATACTATTGATGAAGTATTTGTAAATGAGATAGTTAATGCCTCGACAATGGATTAGATATTTTTAATAGGATTAAATTAATTTTGAGAAATTTTAAATTTACACATTTAAAAAACTGAAATAATTAGTTATCAAATGATTAAAAATGAAAATAAAAATTATTTAATATTAAAAGATTAGTTTTTCTAGAAAAACTATTTTTATGAAAACAATTTGATTCTATCTTAATAAATTTAATTTATAACTATTGGTGAAATATTTTAATGAAATTTATATATTATATATTAAATAAAATTAATTAACATTAAGCCAATTTTTTTCCTAGGCTTGGGATAAAAATATGTCAATTTTTATGCATTAAAATGTATTTTTTTGAAAAAAAAAATTCAACAATTTTTTCAAACTTATTTTAAAATGAATTTCATCAACTTATAGAAATTAAATCTTGAATATTTGATTATATACTTGGAATCAGGAGGATTAAAATTTTAAATTATTCTTTTCTATTTTGGCCAATATTTATAGTAACTATTGTAAATTTTTGTCACCCTAGTCAGGATAAATGCATAAAATAGGGTTAAAAATTTAACAATATTGGTCTAAAATTTCATTAGAACAATCATTTATCTTATTTTATGAGTGGTTTATGGATATTTACATTAAATTTTTGAAAGGTTAAATATTTCCTTGATTTTGATGTTTATATTAATTTATGAAAAGAATATATAGAAAATGTCACCCTCTTGGATTTAATATCTTCATTTTTTATGTAAGTATAAATAGTGAAAAAGTTTGGATTTAAATTTTTATTGGAAATATAAATTAATAATTTTAATCAAAGTAATTTAATTTTTGTAATTAAATAATTAAATTTAATCCTTACACAACATCAATATGATATTTATTCAATTAATCGAAAAATAAAATAAATTATTTTTTAAATTATTAAAAGTAATTCAACTTCGATAACGTATTGTGTTTTATGAATTTTATAGATTATTATAAAATATTCTAGTTTTTTAAAGGTTTAAATTTTAATTCAATTTTTTTCTTATTGCCTTGAAATTCAAATTAAATGAATAGTGTCAAAATGGTATTAATGATATTTTATAAAAATATTATTTTGTCAAATTATTTCCAAATCCTAAAAATATTTCAATATGATAAGGTGGATAATATATGGTTGAATATGAAATTCATTGGCCATTCATGGAATTTTTTCTACCTTATAAGTAAAAATATAACTCTTTAATACTGAAAAAGTATTTAATGTAGTTAAGTTTAAAATTTGCTAATCAAGAGGTTAATTAAAATGGTAAGGATTAAAATATATTAAAATGATCAAAAAAGGAAAAAAATGGTTAATTTTTAAGATGAAACAAAAACCTATCTAAATTTCATTCATTGATTATATTTCAAATTGACCCTTTTTTCATTGAATCTATATCCATTTGGAAGCATTTGAATTCTGAAAGCTGAATTAAATTTTAGTTTTTTTGTAATTCCGAGAGTGCCCACCCCTAACTAATAAAAGAGAACCTATTATCCTATATACCTCACCCATTTCCCCCTTATAACTCATCCCATAGCTAGAATAATACATTCTTATCTTCCTTCAACACATCATAGATATTCCATACATTCCAAAAGACTATCCCTTCAAATATTAAGGTGTAAGAGAAAAGTGGGTTCTCAGCGAAGAGGTATAACTCTTAATGAAGAATTTTATATTTTATTTACTATTAAACTTATTTTAAAACCCTAAAATACAATATAAAATAATATCTTCAGTATCGTAAACATAATTAATTGTTATTATGATTATGGAAGAACCATTATCCACCTTATTTCCATCCTACAGATAACAAAAACAACGTGTGTGCCTATAGACAACATGTGGTCCTCACATAGCATTGAAATTATTTTTTCATCACCAGTTTACTTGGATGGTTATAATGATTTATTTAAAAAATAATTATTTTATTAATGATTTTATTATAATTATGTAATGGTGAATTATTAATCACTTTTATTTTATTTCATATATCAAAAAATAGAATCAGCATTCATGCAAACGTACTACCTACCATATCCATTAATAGTGTAACTCATTTTTCACCAAAATATTTAATAGATGATCTAAATATTTATATAATGAATATATAATATTAACATTATGGGTATTAATGATTGATGATTTATTTAAAAGGGCTGAATCTGAAAAATTGAAAATTCTTTGAAAAAGGAAGTAATATTCACTAGGAATAGTAATTTCAATATAGAATTATTAATACATGGGTGATTATATGTTATAATAAATAATATATGGTGTGATATATATGATTAAGATTATTAAATATATTTATAATAAATCTATTTTTAATATACATCATAATTTAATTCTTACAAAGTAAGAGGAGACTTGTGGTAAGTGATTTAGGTTTTAATCCTATTTTAATTTGAATTTTTTATACTTGAATTTATAGTGAAAAAATTATATTATACTATCTAATAAAACTATTTAATTTTCCTCTGACATTTTTTTGTAATCTTCAAGTTTTATTTCAATATTTTTCTCTTTTGTACACAAAAAATCATATTTTTTAAGGAAAAGACAACTTTATTTCACCTCATTTAGTCATAATTATTTTATTCCATGACAATGTATTCTAAAATGTATTTCAATTTTGTTTCTACTATTCGTAAATAAATTTTTAAAGAAATTTTTTCAACAATTTATTTTATATGAGATTATTTTAAATGAATCATCTTGTAATTATCTAGACAATGTACATTTTATCGAAGGTGTTAACAGAATATTTTGTTTAACAATTACAACATGAATGGAGTTTTTAGTAATCATGGCCCAAAAATGATTTTAAGATTAATTTAAATATTTCTATGGTTATTTTCACATAAATTATTTACCATAATATTTTTTATATATTTTTATTTTAAATAAGTAATTTCAAAATAAAAGGGTAAGTTCCATAATAATTATTCGATAAATATTTTTGAAGAAACTTTTCATATATGAAAATAACCTTAATATTAATTTATCATTATTGTAGATATGATCCAATGAGAATATCCTTATTATTTCATTTCATATTCAACAATTTTGGTGATTTTATTTTTATAAAACCTATTTATTTTTCATGGTTTTTGATATGGTGATATATTGAATATTTTATAATCTTGAGAATATTTTATGAATGAATTATGATTATATGGTGGTTGGGTCAATTATACACCACTAATATATTAGTTAAATTGATATTAATATATCATGAGATGATAATAATAATATGGAAATGATTTCAAATATATTTGTTCACATGTTGATGTGATATTTTAATCATGTCTAGATATACTCAAATGAAAATTCATTGACATGATAATGCATATATTTTTTCAAATATTTATGAATTTGTTTGATTTATTTCTAGCTATTATCACAATATTATGTGTGTAAATGATTTAATTTTAATATTTTTAAAAGATGATGATTTGTATAGATATGATGACACATTAAAATATTATAATTCTTAGATGTTTATTAATAGTTTGATATCTTTATTGAAATTTTTTATAGAGTGAATTTAATTTGGAGCTTCTGATAAAAAACAATTATGTGTTTGAAATTTTTTATATTGATAACATGAACATGATTACATTATCATACCCTTATAATCATATTATCTTCTACTGATTGATATCTCTCATGTATACCCTTAGGTAGCATCTAATCTCGTACATTCATGTGTTTCTTTTCTATAGGACATGAAGAATGGTTCTAAGTAGGGATTGTTTGAAAAGAGTATTCTGATAGAAGATATTTGTTGTAGATATTGTATATATTTCAAACAATAAGATGATTATGTATCATATCTCAAATGAAACTAATCCTTACATTCCTCAGACATGTATTATTGGTAATTTTATTAAATATACATAAAAATGATAAAATATTTATATATTTTGTGCATGGGATAAATTATATTTCCTTACAATAGAATATGATTTTCTATAATACATTGGATTATCACAGGGGTTTTCACTTCAATTTTTCATCCTAGTTTTCAAAAGTAACTAAACCTTGATCTAATACAAATCATAGTGACCCAAAATTTTCACACATAGATATTACATCTTATTAGATGCATATTTATTACATAACATTATGATCTATTCCAGGACAATAAACCTTTAGTGTCTTTGGAAATATAGATACATAAACAACTATAACATAAAAGATCTACATCTTCTCCCGCATATTTCTTCACAACTAGAAATATTCTTAGACATGTCATACTTGCAACCTTTCACTATATCATAGGGAAAATGAAACATAAAAATTGGTGAGCTCAAACACACATTAAGGGTAAATAGGGAGATACAAATGATCATTTGAGAATAAAATTTGAATAATCAATGAGAACATGAGGTGAACATTTTAAAACCATACCCAAGATATTTTATATTTTATTCAAGAGACATGAAATAAATCTTGGTAGTTCATAAAACATAAATCATAAAGGAATAAAATAACATAATCCCAAAGAGAATAACAATGTATTAATACATACAATTATGGAATACAAATTTTAATAGAAAATATTTCCTTATTAATATATCAATTCCAATATAATCATAGTGGATTTTTTTTACTCCCCATTAAATAATATCCTTAGTCAATTTTCACTCCCAATACTATGATAGGGGATAGAGTCCCTTAGTGAACTGGGTTCACTCCAAATTTTAGTTTACATTATATCATGATATATCAATCATTACCCAATGCAATGGAGGAATATTTAATTATGGGACCGCCCAACATATAATCTTAATTAATTCATATGTGTTCCTCAAGATCATAACACACTATTATATAAACATATAAAAACCCAAGGATAAGAAAGAGATTACATAAAAGTTTTAAAAAATCAACATAAATCAACATTTAAAAAAATTAACATAGCATAACCCATAGAAAATAAATGGGTTTCATAAAAAATTACATCATAATAATAAAAAAAATATAGATAATTAATAAGGATTGTATCGTGGGATTATATAACCATTAAATTTTAATTAACATAATATGACGTTAACATATATGAGAAATATCATTAAAATATATCTTGATTATTTCTTAAATAAAATACAATTTTCAATTTAGAATCACATAATTTAAATAAACATATTGCCAAAATATTAATGAAAAACTTTTCTTTGAAAATAAATAAGGAAGAAAGAAATTTAATCTTGAAATAATTGAGGATTCATGATGGTAGGAAATTCAGTTCATGTCGAGTACATTAAAATAAGTATTCCTTTCACATTTTTAATAAATAGCTAAAAGTACCTCATCCCTAAATTGATAAGAGTATTTTACTAAAAAAATTATTTAATATAAAATGTGGGTAAAAATTAAATTAAATAATAATATGATAATATTAAAAACATTCATGAGGAAATTTAAAAGAAAAAATGGACATGAAAGAAAAATATTATTAAGAAAAGTACAAATAAAGTTTGTTTTTATAAAAAAATCCTAGTCATTTTAAGAAACATTGAAATTAAAATTGAAATATTAAATTAAAATTATATGAAAAAACATAGGATAATAAACATAAATTCTTTTATTATAAAATTATCAGTTAATTTCAGAAAATAAAATTTCAAGCCTAAAAACTCTTGATTAAAATGACATTGAAACATAAATAACTTATTTCTTTAGTAATATCTAAATAAAATCCCCATGAAATTGATAAGCATATATGGATTTCTAAATCACAATAATTTTCATTATGTGAATCATAAAATACATTTATGGTCAATATATACACCAAACAAAATAAATGAGTTGGGAATATGGCTTATGTCTCTTAAAAATAAAAGTGAAATTAGAAATCCCCTTACCTCTAGTTTGACTTGTTTCAAACAATCTCTAAACTCATGTATAGTAAAATTATGTTTAATATAATTATATAAAATAAAAATTGAAATACTAATAATAAAATATATAGTCCAATTATAACATTTAAAAAAACCTTATTAATAATTCCTTTTTAAAATGATTGTTTCTGGGGGTTAACATATTCATTTTTCATGGAAGTTTCTATTCAGTAGTTACGGTCCTTATACATTGATCATGGTTTCATAATATATAGAATATTTATAATGATATATATATTATTAATTATATAAATTATTAGAATCATCCATGAAATTTATATAAATAAAAATGATATATATTGTTCATGGAGTCGATAGGTCATACATATACTTGAACACTGTTTTCATATATCTAAAAATAATAAGGAAAGGAAGTAAAATTTTATTTTATAATTATATAACCATAATTATATCATAAATTAAATATATATAAATTATATATATCCTTATTAAAATTCAATCAAAACATAAATTAAAAATATTTCATATTGCTTCATGGATTCAGTAGTCCACACGTACACAAGAGCGACATTATTATTTTCCAATAGATTAGAAGGTAATAATTAATATATGATATTATAATTATATATGAATATTTATATAATAATAATCATATATAATTATGAAAATCATCTTAATAATCAACAATGAATTATGGGGATTGGAAATGAATTATATCTTTTTATAGAGGTGATTGTCGACAAGTACACATAGACAATACTTTCAATTCTCATTAGATAGAATAGAGGGTGGATATTAGAGGTTAAATATTCATAATAATATATAATTATATTTTTTAAATGAAAGTTATTATTTTATTATGAATCCCCTACATTTATATGAGGACAAATAAAAAGAAAGAGGTTGGGAAGAACGATTACAACATCTTTGGTGTACCTCATTTAGACCGTTTATTAAATATCCATTGAATATTTATTTAAGAATTCCATCACCTATAATTAATGGATATTGAAATGTGGAATATAATTGGGTAGTTATTTGGGTGATATTGGTTTCTAGATGTTTTTTAAATAAAATTGGGTAGGGATGTCTTTTAATAATTAGGTGAGAAAACACACTTGGAATTTGTTAAAAAAATTTAAATATATTAATGTATTACTCAATCCAAATTCCTCCAAATGGTGAATAATTTAAAGTTAGGATAATATGGGGTTTTATTATTGCTATAAAATTAAATTTATTCATGTTTAATTGGAAATATAACCCTTATCTCTTGGTTTAGCCCCTATGGTAAACTTGTTTTAACATTGATCGTGATAATAAATTTATTTATTTTTACTGTTAATTTTTACAAAAAAAGAAGCTTAAATTATTAAATTAAATTTATTATTATAATTCAAAAAATATGGAATTAGTAATCTCAAATTATTTTTGTAGAATTGGAATAATTTAATTTCTAATTAAATCATCAAAATATAATGAAAAGTGGTTTTCCAGAATAATGATTTCTCATGTATAACTAGTTTTTATACAAGAATTCATTATAAAATTGACTTAAATAAACTTAATTGAATTATTAATAAAATAATATAACTAATTTTTCTTTTAAACCATTTTAAAACAAAATGGATCTTTTTAAATTATTGATATGAAAAATTAAATTTTTATTAAAAATTGCTATTTTTCATTATTAATCGATAAATGTGACTTTTCATAAAATGCCCAAAATTATATCAAAGAAATTTTTTCCATGATGACTTCAAAAATAAATTTATTTTTGTAAAATAAACCTTCTAAAAATAGAATTTTTGTTTATATTATTTAATCACAACAATAATAAAAACCATTTTTGAACTAAAGATGCATTTTTGAAGCATATAATGAATTTACCAAAAATTGAGTAATTATATATCTATATAGTTGCTTTATATAAGGATTTTGTATGTTTTTATTTTTAAAAAATTTCTTTTTACAATACATACCACCAATTTATTGGGTAATTATTGAAGATATACTGCATTATGCTTCATTTAGACTTGAGGTTTTCATATATCGCACTCTATCAATGAAATTAAATTTATTTAAAGATAAATATACAATAAAATATCAAGTTTTTATAAAAAAATATTCAAAAGAATACAAGGTAAATATATATTAAAATATACCACTCATTAAATCAAATTTGATCAGGAATAATTCCACTTTATCCTCTTCCCATACCCTTTACGTCATGAGTTTTCCTTGACACAATGTATATATAAAAGAAATATTTAACAATGGGACCTATAAATGATTAAGTCAATAAAAATTTGTGGAAGGAACAATATGTAGTGGTTCATACCATTAGATAATCATCCTTTTAATAATTGGGGATAATCACAGGGTTTTATATCTACAGATGATAAGATTGGGTCCACTATGACCCATCCTGCGTGGTGGTATGCTGATTGTGTCTCCCCAATCCCACGTCCAACTTCCTAGGGGCTAGTGACTAGCATTGAGTTAGTATATCACAAATAATGGGATTCCCTATCCTAATGCAGTTATACACAAAACAATCCTCTACACATGATATAATAATTTAATAGAATAAAAGTAACAAATTATAATGTATAAATAAAACTAGTTTTGATAACAAAATAGATACAAAAAATATTAACAAAGCATAATCCATAATGAAAAAGGGTAAAATATAAACCTAAAAATCTATTATGGAAAAATATTTGAATATTTGGGACATGGGAGATCCCAATAACAAAAATATCAAGGTCAGATCAAAAGTTTATACAATTACCTCAATGTATTGTTAAGTTTCAAAAATGTTGGATCCCTCAAGATCACTACTAAACTACCTATAATTTTCATAATACATGGCGCATGTGGGAAAATATTCCCATGTATGTGTGACTACATACATACTTAGTATGGTGAGATGGAAACCAAAAAGAAAATAAATGATAAATTTCAACTCAAATCAAAAAATTTAGGAATGAAATAATAACTCTTATAAATCCAAATATTCATTAAAAGATAGTGGAAACCTATAAAATATAAGGATGTCCTTATATGTATAGCCCAACCATATGAGAGTGATCAATCATCAATGTTAATCCAAAATACCCAAAAATAACCCCACCATCACTCTAAAATCATAAAGGAGAACCCATTCCTCATTCGTAACACCTCCATGTTTTAATTTCTATTTACTTTTAAGTAAGTAATTGTGTTTAATATATTACCCCACATGCATTACCAAACAAAAACAAAACTGTGATATATTTAGATAAAATATAAATACTTAAGTACAACCATTTAAACATTTTTTTTCAATTAATAGAAATGAATAAAATTATTTATGAAATATTTAATGAAATAAAATAAACTCTTCTTTAAATATGAATGAAATTAAATTTGTATTGTTAAAAAGACAAATTATATTTTTTAGGTTTAGAATTGTATTTTTTCAAAAACATTCTTCTATGTTTCATGTTTTGTTATAAACAAATTATGAATAATTTATAGTAATATATATACTAATAATAATACTTGGTTGACACTAGTTTGTAATTGATGTAAAATAATAATAATAATATATTCCTTTACGAAGAGTCATTTTCACTATAAAAAGAGTTTTTAATTTTATTTTATAACTTAATTTAAAAGTAAATTTTCTTAATTTTAGAATTTTTTATGTAAAAAAGATTTTTTTGTATTCACCTTAGTAATAATTTCTTAATATTAATGTTTGTGATTTTTTCTAATAATATTGATTTTAGGATAAATATTACAACATATTCTTTTTACAAATACCGTGATTTAATGAAATTATTGGTATATAATTATGTCATAGAGATTTGTGAATTTTTTTCTAAAAACTATATATTTTATATGTACCAGTATAAATATATAAATATTAAATCTAATTTGAAAACATATTTTTTTTATCATATATAATATTTTTCTCAAAAAATTACTTTTGATGCATTATGATTTTATTATTTAAAAAATAATTTTTATAACATTAAGAATTTGAATTAAATAAATTTTATTTTAAATTTGTAATAAATAGGACGAAATAATTTAATAAAAACAATTTAAGTTTTATACATAAAGGAAAAATTACTTAGGTAAAAACTAGTTACCATGTTAAGAGTAAATTATGGTTAAAATGATTTTTACAAGTGAAAAAGGATAAAACATGTTAAAAAAATATATGATAATTTGTGTTTGTGAAATATATCAACCTTGTATATTCTTAAATATATTATTTATCATTTTATTATATGGTATTTTATAATCATCTTTGGTAAAATGAATTTTTAATAAAATCAATGTTTTATTACACTTTTTACAATTTCATGATTTTATAAGGTATTTTCAAACTACTAAAAAGGTTAGTCTCCTTTTATTATCAAATGATTAATCTTTGGCTTCACATTTCAAATTTAATTTTTTTTTTAATTTAAATGATCCATCTTTGAGATTCTTTTTAAAATTAAATTATTTTAAAATATTTCACTTCACCATTTCAAAATTTTCTTTTGAAAGTGAAATGTATGTTTTTATTTCTCACCAATGTTAATTTTTTTTCTAATAGCTCTTTTAAGTTTTCACCTCTAATTTACTTTTCATATACAAAAGGGTTTACACTAATGGAATTTATGTTACAAAATTTATTCTCTAGTAAAGAAATATATATTTATAATTTGAGGGATAACAATTAAATTTACCATTGATCCCTTCTCAAGTGATATAGTTTGATGAATACATTTATAAGATTTGTTTTCACCTATGTCTAAAACCTTTTTAATTCTATTTTTTATAATGAGGATATGTTTTTCAAAAACCATTTAAATTCTTTCTATTGATGTATTATGTTGTATTCTTCTCTATCCAATATATAATCCATCACTGCCTTGGTCTTTCTAAACCATCATCTGTGAAGAGGGATAAATTTTATTCAACCCCTTTAATTTTTAAATGCCTTGTTTTCAATTTATTTGATTAAGAATGTTCAATTAGATTCCATACATTGATTCATTTAGGGAAATTTCAAACATAACCATATAACCCTTACTCTACATAGTTTTTTCGGGATTCTTATAAAGGAATCTACTCTATTTTTTATTAGAGAACTACATAAAATCTATATTTTTTTTATTTTTAAAAGGATATTAATTCATTACTTAATAATGTTGACAATATATTATTTAACCATCCACCATTTTTCTGTGGTTGAGTTATGATCATGTTATTACTTTTATTGACATGAGGAAAAGTATTGTCTTTATGTATGATGTTATTACAATATAGATGATTATTGGAAAAGATGATTATTTAATTTTTACTAATTTGATTATATGATTAATTCATTGGACTTAAAAAAGTGATGGGTTATGCCCAACATTATATATCCCATTTATGAATTAGAGGGTCCCGTTAGATAATTTTTTGTTAGTATTTGGTGTATTTTTTCCCTATTTAGAATGAATTATTAATATTGATCTTGGTGATAACAATGAAGTTCTAGATAATAAAATTATGGAAATAATGATGTATTGTTTATGTATTTGATTGTTAGATCATTATTTACAACTTTATGTATTCCTTCTTTTTCATGAACCAACTCTGGTCAACCCTGAATCGATCACCCGATTCAGCTCGAGGAGAGGCCTGAAGGGCGTTCTTGATCCCCCCAGGCCGAAAAATTGTGTCGAACATCAGAATTATATAGGTGATAATGATTTGGACCATAAATAATAGAAAAAAATAAATAGAAATATAAATATAAAAAATGAAAACTCGCAGTGGAAAAAAATAAAATCGCACATACCTCCATGTGACCCTGCGGGTCACCACCAAACTCTAGCCAACATCACACTATGGATACTGAATTAAAGAAATATACAACACTTGAAGCTAAAAATAATTAAAAAACTATAGACGTGAGTATTAAAACATATTAGGTGTTCCCAAACAATCTATTCTTATTGGAAAATCCATTAAATAAAGTATCCATCAATTTCCAGTTTGAAATAGAATGTATAAAACTTTGTTTTTACACATTTTCGTATTTAAAAAAAATAATGGTACATTACCCCATTTTCATTGAAAACATGGTTCTTCTTAAAAAAAAGATACATTATCATTTTAAATAGAAATAAGGTTTAATATCACTTAAAAAGGAATATATAACTTGAAAAACTTTTTTAAATTAATCTCCATAAACATTTTCAAACCAACCCATCAATTTCTAAAAAATATTACACCAAACAATGATGTAGGAGCCATAATAACACAACAAGGGATATATAAAGTAGATCACATATATAATTATACTAACAAGGCACCCAAATAATCCTTAGTAGAGAACTAACTGAAAAAATACCTAGGAGAACCTAGGAACTCTTGAATAATATAGAGCGTACTATACATGTTACTTATCCCAAAGTAATTCCATACCTGATTACATCACAATTCCCAAACACGGAGTTATTATCCTACCAGTTCTGACCAAGGGTCATAATCCCATATCAATAATAACAATATATCTCCCTCCCATGGGAAACTATCTAGTGCATAAACAAAACAACTATAACAATCACTTATAGAAAATTCACTCGTTGTGCTAGGTTACTATAAGGACCCGACTTTAAACATTACTTATTATTGAATTAAATGAATAATTCACATTGAGGATCTTTTCAGGTTTATTGTTATATAGAATTAGGTTAAAACAATTTCATCTCAATGATTACAAAGTAGACACATCTACTCAACTTCCATTTTTTCACAAAAAAAACTCCTAAAGAAAAGAGTCATGTCTAGTTCCTTGTTTTAGACAGCCTGACATTTCCTTGATCCCATCCTTGACCCTATTCAACTTTATGTCCTCTGAAAACATTTCAAAAACGTGGGATGAGCATAAAAAGTTCAATAAAGGTTATAACAGTACTGAAAGAAAACATCAGTCCATGTATACATAAGAAACAATGAAATCATACATTAATCTTAAAACATAATCAAATTAACATACCTCATGAAATCATAAGATTTATGCACAACTCAATAGAAATCATAAGGCATAAAAGTAACTTGAGGCATTCATAACATTCTTACGTAGGGAGTAACCATCATGGTCACGTTTTGAATACCCATCACAGTATATTCCCTAAATCTCTTCGGAGAAACCTTATCGTTTAACCCCTTCACGTTACCGAATGCATTGGAGAGCTATATCGGGCTTACCCGCCCTTAGTTTATCACAGAACCACCCGTCTTCATAAACAATGCCAAGAACATTAACATAATCATAGCACATAACTTAAGCATAAAGGAAAGATAACATTCTCACATTGCAATAACAATATAACATTTTATGATATTGAAATAATGAATCCACTCTAAAAGCCATTTTCAAAACCATTTAAAACATTTAATAAGGAGATTTTTGAATCAAAGTGTACCGTACCACTTTGAAGATTTTAAAATTTTAAACCATTAATATCCATATAAATAAATCTTTAAAAACATTTTGAAAGCATGGATATTAATGAGAAATAATTATTATAATAAATCATTAAAACATTTAAAACAATATTTCAGTTAAAGGGTTTTTAACAAAATGAGAGACACTTGAATACAATAATTGAAGAATAACATTTAATCAGAACTTTATAATATCATGAAAATAAAGGTATTCATGATATAATATTCCAATGTACTGTATATACACCATATATGAGTGAATTAGTGCATAATAACAATTAAGTCTCAATAGAAATGTAAAATGAGATGAAATCCCCTATAAAGAAGGTATCCTTAAATTAAGGATAAATCAATCTCCTAATTATCCGTGACAAGTATAAATACACAAAATATAAGTGGATATTAAGTGTAAAACAATAAAAGGTCATTAAAACATATTAAAAGGATGACATATTCAATAAATACATGTTGAACTCAATGAAATCTATATTGTGTTAAGAAGTTCCATTGTAAACTTTCGACAGCCTAACAGCATCATATTAAAATTCATAAAATGAGTTGATGAGGAAAAAAGGGTATCTCATCACTTGGAAATAAATATTAAATAAAAAAGGATATATAAGAACATATCCCAACATAAAAATATCTAATTTAAAATAGAAAACCATAATAAGCCTTTTTAAAAGAGGAGTGTGAAAGGTTCCCTTACCGATTTGGGCAACTTTCGAAACATACACCCCTTGAAAGAAGGGTCATACAATGAAGATGTAAATACCCATAAATGAGAGGATATTATAAAAATAGTAAAATAATGGGCATTAAATACACCACAAAAAATAAATAGTGGCAAATGTAGCATGAATATCACGGGAATAACAAGTGAGATGAAAATCCCCTTATTAAAATTCAGCAGCCTAACAGCGCCGCATAAAACATCCAAAAATGGATTGATGAGATGATATAGGGTCTCTAATCATATTAAAATAAAATTTACATCAATCGGAATATAAAATAACATCCCCTAACATAATAAATATGAGTTTAATGTAAGTTACATAAAAAAAGAGTACTTAAAAAGAAAGAGAGAGGTATGATCCCTTACCTCAAGTCCGACTTGTCTTATTCATTTATTTATATTCCTGAATAATAAAAATTGGACAATTTATAATTTCTTAAGGTCCTCCTTTAAACATTATTATTCAGTTCATATAACATATTATAATGTTATAATAATTGGTTAATAATGTGAGTTCATATGAGACGTTTTTGTCGATTTTTGGTACATTAGTAAAAAATGAACTTGTTTGAAAATGATTGTCCATGTAGTTATAAGTAAATCATCTCCCAAATAGTATTAATGATTTAAATATCATATATATCCAGTAAATATTCATTTTATACTATTCCAAAACATTTGAAGATAAAAAAAATGAAATGAATCATTCATGGAGATGGTAGGTCGTATGTACGCAAAAATGCTACTTTCATTTCATTGACATATTAATGGAATTAAAAATAATTGAGAGATGTATATATTATAATTACAGTATAATATATATGTTTTATAGGTCACATAAGTTCATTAATTTCATTCTTTATACATTCCATGTATTCCATGAACGAGTCACATCACTTTAGGGGGCGGTAGTCCACACTTCCTCGAATGAAATTATCGCATTTGCACAACATGCAATGCATAAAGGTATGTTTTAAATGTAAAATATAGAAGCATATTAAAAACATAAATACTATATATATCATATATAAAATACAGTGACATCATAATGGCCACCATGAAAGGTTTTAAGAGAATATTGAACAATCATCGTTTCGTGAGGCAGTAATTCTCCATCCACAGAAACAGTATGTTCATTAACCATTAGACGGAGGTGTGTGTAAGTGTAGCTAGAATAACTCACATAAAAACATCCTAGTATATTGAAGATACCGTTTTTGTTACAAAATAAAAGAATCAAAATATTTTATGGGTTTGGAGAAGCAAAATAAAACAAAAGAACACAAGTGAAGACATTACCTTTTAATCGGGTAACTCCTCTTGGTTTGAACCAAAAGGGTTTCTTGAAGAGAATTATGCCAAAGGTGAAGCTTAAATGATGAAGAGAGGGATTTGGAGAGATTAAATGGGAAGGGTTTGGCTGAGCCAAATGCTTGAGAGGTGTGGGTAAGGTGGTAGAGGTGGGGGCCTATTATAAGAGAAGAGGAGGGGAACTCTTGGAAAGTTATAAAATATTACTTTATTATAAAATTCTTTCCAGAATTTAAAGGTCCCAAAAGTATATATTTATAGGATAAGGTGATAATGTTTCTAAATCCACCCATCCTATAGGGTTGTGACAAGTTTAAGACTTATATTTCACCCTATATTTTCATTTTATTTAAATAGTTCATTTATGAGGTAATCACTACATCATCACGGTGTCATAAATAAAATAATTTATTTAATTTCTAAAAATTATAAAACAAGTATCATGATGTAGAAAATATTATTATCTTTCCAATGAATATTTATAGTCTAAGAGATCATTTATGTAGAAAAAATTAAAATTATTTTACTTAGGTGTAACATACTTTGGTTACATTTTCCTTTCTTTAAAAAAAATATGATAAAAGGTCATTATCACACTAAAGTGATTCCATGGGGTACCAAGGTTGGCACAATGCAACCAATGGTCGTCCATGACACCAAAAATAGCATTAGGACACATTTTGGGGTCATATTATATTTTTATGATATTATTTTCTTACCCTTAATTACCCGATTACTAATTAAACACGATAATTAAAGATAATTACCATCGTTACTATTCATATTGTCCAAAAACAAAAGAGTCTTAATTGAATAATTTAGACATTCTAATTCCAAATATGGATTCCATTTCATCAAATTAAAAACACATAAATTGTATTAAATAATTTAAATGTAAATTTCGTTGTCAAAACAAAAGAACGGTTTTTAAGAAGTAAAATTTATCAAAAGATTGACTTGTTTTTACATCCAATTGAAACATTAAATTACTTCCAATGAACAACATTGTATTAAGTGATAAAAACATAATTCAATTATACTTTAAAAAAATTAAAATGACAATCTAAATATATAAATAAATTGGATGAAAAGGTAGTTTTGATTTAAAAACTATATTTTTCACTATTCATTACAAAAAAGCATTATCAGAAAAATACCAAAAATTAACCCTATGATATATTCGATATTTCAAATTCAGAAATTATGTCCATTTTACCAAATTAAATACATAGAAGTTTCATTAATAAATCATATCGTTAATTCCCGCTGTCAAAACAAATAGCTTGTTTTTTTGGAAGCAATATCTATGAAAAGCTTGGCACTTGTTCATGTCCATTTTGAAAGTGAAATTAATTATAATGACCACCATTGAATTAAATTGTATTAATGTATTCTAATTAAACATTAAAACCAATTAAAAAGATAATATAACCATATATTTAACCAAATTAAATTTCAATATCCCAGTCATAAAGAATAAGTTTATTTTGACAAATATAGCATATAAAATTTTCAAAAGTTATATTTAAAAAAGGTTTTCCATCAAAAGGCGGTAAAACAATCTTTTAAAAATATTAGAGTATTTATTCTTAAAATTAGATTCATTTGGATTTTAAGCCTCTAACATTTATTGGATAAATGTAAAAATATTTGACAAACATATGTAATCATTTTTTAGTTATTTCTGTTCATTCCCTCCATTACAACGGCTAGGCGTTGACTATTATTATATTATTATATTATTAGTTTGTAATGTATGATTTCAAATAAATGCATTGTTGCTTATTGGGTACGCCATCGAGCATATAATTCCCTTTAAAGTAGTATTAAATTTTTATTCACAAATATTGATAAACATTAAAATTTAATGTTATTTATTTACCTGGGATGTTACATACTTCCCCCCTTTTGAGAATTGCGTCCTCTCAATTTCAAAATTGGTCTTGGAAACTTCATTGAATGTCCCACATCAGAACAAGAGTCAGTAAAACTATCACATTAAAAGAAAGGGAGAGAAGTACAAATGTAACCCGAGTAAACCCATACTAGGATTCCAATTATGAAAATAAGGATATGGAGGAGAAAACAAGGGATCATGTTCTGATGGAGAGTGATAGTAAACTTGACTAGGAGAAAGTTAACCACAAGAAAATCACAAACTTGTGATGGGTTAAATGGTATTTGATTCCCCAGTAAGAAAAGATAACATACAACATTTTTGTTTTAAGTTACACTTCATTGAGGAATTTATTTTTGAGCTTAACTAAATCATAATGAAACATACATACTTGTCACGTAGACTTTCAACATAACTAGATTCTATAATCAAACTCATATTTCCTCCAAAAGAGGAGTATTTAGGAAGACTTGTTCACATTAAGAGTACTATAATAAACTTCTTGAGAACCACCTAATCCACAAAATAGAACTATATATATCCCATTTCATTAGACCTCAACCAAAACCAAACCAAAAAATTTAGTACAAGATAAGATAATACCCAAAAAGTTTAATTTTTTTAAAAAAATTAAAAACTACTCCTAATCTCCAAAATTTTTCAAACAAAACCAAAAGTTCAACAAGGACCATTCAATAAACATCTACCCATAAAATTCTTAAACGTAAACCCAACTAATATTGAAACCAAAATATTTGAAGGATTTAATCACACAGTCTCCCATGGTACAAAATAACATTTATCTCCAAATAACATCAGTTTCTCTTAAAGTCTCATACTGAAAGGTAATTAACCTAATCACATATCCTCCATGATCGGTTAATAATTTCCATAGATAACCCAAAATCAACTTACTCTTGATTCATAAAATCATCCAACTAAAAAAATTAAAAAAAATTAGTCAAACTAACCAGGGACATAATGTAGTCCAATGGTATGCGATAAATACCATTCGCACATTGGTTGTGGGTTCGATCCCGTAGCTTTGTCCGACGCGACGATTTGTCACACGGTCTACGTGTTTCCTTTTTGAAAAACTATATAATTCTTAAAACATTCCCCAAAACGAGATAAAATCTTCAAAAATTACCATAAAATAATTTAACCTCAAGTTTATCTAATGTATTTCACATTCCATCAAAATGTATAGTAACCCATAATTACCTCAAAAGCAAGGATCATATAAATCCTAATGGTTACCTTTATAATTATTACCTGAACATCCATGTCGAGTTGGTTCTCTTGTACTTGATGCATTAGAGAACTCACCATGGTTCAAGTGGTTGATCATGACACCTGATAGTTGGTTTAGAATAACCACGAGATTTCTCATTGAATCCCCCATTTCATCCAGTCTCTTAATCAGAGAACCACCACAGTTTCCTTCAAACCCATTGTCACTTTGGTGCCTGTTAGAACCATCCATTTACTAAAACCAGAAATTTCAGTGTGAGTATATCAACAAAATCATTATGTACTAAATAGGAATATAAACACTAAGATATACTTATCCAAGTTATCTCAAACTTCACTTAACACTCTAACCTCTAAAGTTATCTAAACCATCCTCTGATACTAACTATAAGGACTCGGCCTTAAACATTACTTATTATTGAATTAAATGAATAATTCACATTGAGGATCTTTTCAAGTTTATAGTTTTAGAGAATTATGACATAAATATTACATCTCGAAGATTACAAAGTAGATGCATTTACTCAGCTTCCATTTTTTTCACAAAAATAAAAACTCTTGAACAAAAGAGTCATGTCTTGTTCCTTGTTTTAGAAATCCTGACATTTCCTTGATCCCATCCTTGACCCTATTCAACTTTATGTCCTGTGAAAACATTTCAAAAACATGGGATGATCATAAAAACCTCAGTAAGGGTTATAACAATATAGAAAGAAAACATCAGTCCATGTATTCATAAGAATCAATGAAATCATACTTTACTCATAAAACATAATCAAATTAACATACCTCATGAAATCAAAATATTTATGCATAACTCAATATAAATCCTAAGGCATAAAAGTAACATGAGGCATTCATAACATTCTTACGTAGGGAGTAACCCTCGTGGTTATGTTTGGAATACCCATCACAGCATATTCCCTAAATCTCTTCAGAGAAACCTTAGCATTTAACCCATTCTCGTAACCTAATTCATTGGAGAGCTATATCCGGCTCACGTGCCCTTAGTTTATCATGGAACCACTCGTCTTCATAAAAGATTCCCATGAACCATAACATAATCATAGCACATAACATAAGCATAAATGTAAGATAACATTCCCACATTGAAATAACAATATGAAATTTTAAGATATTGAAATAATGAATCCACTCTAAAATCCATTTTCAAAACCATTTTAAACATTTAATAAAGAAAATATTGAATCAAAGTGTCCCATACCACTTTGAAGATTTTAACATTTTAAACCATTAATATCCATATAAATAAATCCTTAAAACCATTTTGAAAACATGGATATTAATGAGAAATATTTATAATAAGAAATCATTAAAACATTTAAAACGATATTTTAGTTAAAGGGTTTTTATAAAAATGAGAGACACTTGAATACAATAATTGAGGAATAACATTTAATCATAACGTTATAATATCATGAGAATAAAGTAATTCATGATATAATATTCCAAAGGAGAGTATATACACCATATAAGAGTGAATTTGTGAATAACAACAATGAAGTCTCAATAGAAATGTAAAATGAGATGAAATCCCATATAAAGAATGTATCCTTAAATTAAGGATAAATCAATCTCATAATTATGTGTGACAAGTATAGATAAAAAAAATATAAGTTGATATTAAGTGTAAAACAACCAAGTTCATTCACACATATTCAAAGGATGACATACTCAATAACTACATGTTGAACCCAAAGAAATCGAAATTGGGTTAAGAAGTTCCCTTGTAATCTTTCGACAGCCTAACAACGTCACCTTAAAATTCAGAAAATGAGTTGATGAGACAAAAAGCGTATCTCAACACTTGGAAATAAATTCTAAATCAAAAAGTATATATAAAAACATATCCCAACATAAGAGGAAGTAATTTAAAAGACAAAACCAAAATAAGTTATTTTAAAAGAGGAGTGTGAAAGGTTCCCTTACCGATTTGGGAAACTTTCGAAACATACACCCCATGAAAGAAGGGTCATACAATGAAGAGGTAAATACCCATAAATGAGAGTATATTATACAAATAGTAAAATAATGGGCAGTACATACACCACAAAAAATAAATAGTGGAAAATGTATCATGAATCTCACGGGAATACCAAGTGAGATGAAAATCCCCTTATTAAAATTTGGCAGCCTAACAGCGCCGCATAAAACATCCAAAATGGATTGATGAGATCAAATAGGGTCTCTAATCATATTAAAATAAAATTTATAGCATGTTTAATATAAAATAACATCCACCAACATAAGAAATAGTAGCTTAATGTATGTTACATAAAAAAGAGTACTTAAAAAAAGAGAGAGGTATGATCCCTTACCTTAAGTCCGACTTGTCCTGTTCATTTCTTTATATTCCTGAATAATATACTTTGGTCAATTTATAATTTCTTGAGGTACTACTTTAAATATTATTATTCAGTTCATATCAGATATTATAATGTTATAATAATTGGTTAGTAATGGGAGTTCATATCAGACGTTTTTTTCGATGTTTGGTACATGTGTAAAAAATGAACATGTTTAAAAATGATTGCCCATGTAATTATAAATAAATCATCTCCAGAATAGTATTAATGATTTAAATATCATATATATCTAGTACATATTCATTTTATACTATTCCATAACATTTGGAGATAAAAAGAAATGAATTGCACCGTTCACGGAGACGGTAGATCGTACGTGTGCATGAACGCTACTTTCATTTCTTTGAAATATTAATGGAATTAAAAATAATTGATATATATATATATCTATAAATTATAATTCCATTATAATATATATGTTTTATAGGTCACAGAAGTTAATTAATTTCACTCTTTATATATTCTATTTATTGTAGGAACGAGTCACATCACTTGAGGGGGCGGTAGTCCACACTTCCTCGTATGAAATTATCGCATTTTCACAACATGCAATGCATAAACGTATGTTTTAAATATAAAATACAAAAGTGTAAGAAAAACATAAATACCATATATATCATATATAAAATATAGTGAAATCATAATGTCCACCAAGAAAGGTGTTAATAGAAAATTGAACAATCATCGTTTTGTGAGGCAGTAATTCGCCATCCACAGAAACATTATGTACTTTAACAATTAGACGGAGGTGTGTGTAAGTGTATCTCGACTCCTTCACATAACAACATCCTAGTATATTTAGGATACTGGTTTTGTAACAAAATATAGTAATAAAAAGATTTTAGGGGTTTGGAGAAGCAAAATAAAACAAAAGAACACAAGTGAAGACATTACCTTTAAATCATGTAACTCCTCTTGGTTTGAATCAAAAGGGTTTATTGAAGAGAATTCTGTCAAAGGTGAGGCTTCAATGATGAAGAGAGGGATGTGGAGAGATGGAATGGTCAGGTTTTGGCCGAGCCAAAGGCCTGAGAGGTGTGGGTAAGGTGGTAGAGGTGGGGCATTTTATAAGAGAAGGGGAGGGGCACTCTTGGAAATTTATAAAATATTACTTTATTATAAAATGATTTTCGAATTTTAAAGGTACCAAAAAAATATATTTCGAGGCTAAGGTGATAATTATTTGAAATCCACCCGTACAATAGGTTTGTGACAAGTGTAAGACTTATATTTCACCCTATCTTCTCATTTTACTTAAATCGTTCATTTATGAGGTAATCACTACATCATCACGGTGTCATAAATAAATTAATTTATTTAATGTCTAAAAATTATAAAAAAATATCATGATATAGGAAATATTTTTAGATTTAAAATGAATATTTATAGTCTAAATGATAATTTATTTAGAAAAAATTAATATTATTTTACGTAGGTGTTACATACTTTGGTTACATTTTCCTTTCTTTAAAAAAATATGATAAAAGGTCACTATCACACTAAAGTGATTCCATGGGGCCCCAAGGATGGCACAAGGAATCCCATGGTCTGCCAAGACACCACCAATATAATTAGGGCACATGGTGGGGTCATTTTATATATTTATGATATTATTTTCTTACCCTTAATTACCCGATTACTAATTAAACACAATAATTAAAGATAATTACCATCGTTACTATTCATAATGTCCAAAAAACAAGAGTCTTAATTACATAATTTTAACCTTCTGATACCAAATATGGAATCCATTTCATCAAATTCAAAACACATAAATTTTAGTAATTTATTTAAATGTAAATTTCGTTGTCAAAACAAAAGATGGTTTTTTTAAGAAGTAAAATTTATCAAAATATTGACATGGTTTTACATCCAATTGAAAAGTGGAATTACATCCAATGAAAAAAAATTTATTAATTGATAAAAAAATAATTCAATTATACTTTTAAAAATTTTAAAATTACAATCTAAATATATAAATATGTTGGATGAAAAGGCAGTTTTGAATTAAAAACTGTATTTTTTACTATTCATTAAAAAAAGCATTATCAGAAAAATACCGAAAATTAACCCTAGGATATATTTGATATTTCAAATTCAGAAATTATTTCTATTTTACCAAATTCAAAACATATAAGTTTTATTAATAAATCATATACTTAATTCCCTCTGTCAAAACAAATAGCGGGTTTTTTGGAAGCAATATCTATGAAAAGTTTGGCAATTGTTTATGTCCATTTTCAAAGTGAAATTAATTCTTATGGCCACCATTGAATTAAATTGTAAAAATATATTCTAATTAAACGTTAAAAACAATTAAAAAGATAATCTAACCATATATTTAAGTTAGATGACAAAGCAGTTTTGATGTAAAATGCAATATTTTTCACTATTCATTAAAAAGAATGAACATTGTCAGAAACATACCAAAAATTTAACTAATTTAAATTTCAATATCCCAATCATAAAGAATATGTTTATATTTACAAATAGAGATTATAAAATTTTCAAAAGTTATATTTAAAAAATGGTCTCTATCAAAAGGCGGTAAAACAATCTTTTAAAAATATTAGAGTATTTATTCTTAAAATTAGATTCATTTGGATTTTAAGACTCTAACATTTATTTGATAAATTTAAAAATATTTGACAAATATATGTAATCAATTTTTAGTTATTTCTGTTCATTCCCTCCATTACAATGTCTAGGCGTTAACTATTATTATATTATTATATTACTAGTGTGCAATGTAAGATTTCAAAGAAACTCGTTGTTGCGTATTGGGTACGCCATCGAGCATAACATTCCCTTTAAAGTAGTATTAACATTTTATTCAAAAAATATTGATAAACATTAGAATGTAATGTTATTTATTCACATAGGATGTTACAGTTACCATGTTGAGACTAAAAACAGGGTGACCCACAATGTCAAACAAGAAAACCATCATATATACACACCTCACACACAAGTAACACACACAACATTCACCCCCCAAATAACTCCATGGTATTTTAACCCTATTTCCATGAACCCTAAACACATGAGAGAAGTCCCATCTGAGGAAAACCCATTTCTATCAATATCCATCAAGGCAACAGTTTCATCATAAAGAGATTTTTCAAAGTAACTCATTTTATAAATATACCAAACAGACTCTAACAAACAAGTTGACCAAACCCATTTTCAAAAGAAAAAAGACAATATACTTTTAAAATAAAAAACCAAATATAAACCCTTTTAAGAAACACTAGTCACTATATTAAATCAAAAAAAATTATAAAGGCCAATGGGGTATTTTATCAAGAAATTAATGTGAAAATGTAATCAAACCATTTATTGTAATACATCACAAGAAATAAACCACTCAAATTCAAGAAAAGACAATTTTTTATAGTAAAAATACTATATAAATTATTAATTTAAAAACATGGTGAAAAATAAAAGAAATAAATTATTCTTAAATTTTATTGTTAATGCAGATAGATCATACCTCAAACATTACGTTTTTTATGATGACCACTCAAACCGACCATTTACACTTACACACACATGAATTCACACACACACACACACAAACACACACATAAATACCATAGATATATTTAACATATTTCCAGTTCCATGAGTGAATATGTAACAACATGATATATATATATATATATACATACATACATTCCTTACCCTATGCATGAAAATGTAGGAACTCTCAACACCCGTAGCCCAAAATCTCCACAGTGAGGTCCAACACAGTATGTAAACAGAACTGGAAACTCAAATATCACAAAAACCCTAAAATAAAATTAATCCAAAACAAATGAACTAATGACCATTTGAGAATCCATGGTTTAGGAAGACGTCACTTTTAAGTTCCATATTCACTTGAGTGTAAATCAATGTGTGCCCCCTACGTACCCATTGGTGTGCCATTATACAATAAAACTCACTAAATATCTATGAACACACCCCAAATCCATTTTGAGACCACCATTTAAAGTTATAACAAAACCCTGAGATTCCAAAAAAAATTTATGGGCATAAATACCTTTCTTTGGAAACCATAAGAAACCTTTTTGAAATAATTTTCAAAAATACCATTTTCATTCTTAAACAGCACCACCCCAATTCTCAAGTTTTAAAAACAAACCAAATCCCACATACTAAAATGTCTATGCACTGAATCAAATTTACCAATAATGAAAATATATAAATGTCACAACAATTCTCAATTTCACTTTTAAAGAAAACATAAAATTTTAACAAATGAAATGTGTGCACAAATACATTTTCATAAACAATTAGTCATTTCAAATACTATTTTTGACAATTTCTATCAATGAAAAAACACCATAAAAAATTAACTACATACTTTATGATGGTTTGAATCATAACTAGATATTAATTTAAATGACTCAAGCATCAATTAATTTCATAAAAATGGAAAAGGGACGGAAACATCTACCTTAGAGGCATGAGAAATCATTTAATCCTCAAAGGGAGGAAGAACAATTACACATGGACCACCCAAACACATTAAAATCAAAAAGAAATTTCATCATACCCAAACCTTACACATTAGGTTTTGACCAAATCCTTCACATTTGGGTTTGACCAAACCCTACGGACCCCATAATATAAATGTAACCTTCAAAATAAGGGAAGTGGATACTCATTGGGGGGCAGCCAGCCGTGTGATGGAGTAGCCATAGTTGGAGGAGGGGCGGCTACCGACAGAGTGGGAGGTGGCACACCAGAAGGCCTTGGATGAGGTAGGGGTTGTATGTATGGATGTCCATCAAGGGAGGGGCATCGTGCAAGTGTTTTTCAAAGGGAGGTGTGGTCATCGGATAGAGCGTGGACTGGAGGGAAGGGTGGTGATGATAGGGAGAGAGATAGGAGGAGATGTGATGGGGGGGTCACGAACAGGGAGAGGGGATGGGGGAGGGGATGAAATGCGATGAAATGTCAACCCCTTAGAGTTTCACAAAAGAAAATAAAAAACTAAATATTACTAAATATAATAATAGTAATACCCTTAATAATAATAATAATAACTATAATATTATCATTATTATTATTATTAATCATTTTTTTATTTTTTATTTTCCATTTTATTTTCATTAAAATTATTTATTTTAAACATCGGTCAACTGCACGGTTACCTCGCACGGCTCATGTTGTCATGTGCAAACCTTGCGGTAGCATCTACCCATTCCAAAAGTGGCTGCAAGGGTACCAAGGCTGGCCGCACGATTTTTGCTAACTGTGTGGTGCCCACACACCAACCTAAAATCCATCCAAATCTCCCAATCCTACAAAATTTAAACTGGGAACCAGACCGGATATTTTACCAAAATATTCAACACTGTTAAATAATTAAAAATAAAAAAAATCATGGTTAGGGTGTGATAATTTTCTCCACAAAAAATAATTTCTTCCCCTAGAAATTCACCCATCTGAAAGATAACCAAAAATCATATGCATGCCTTCTCCACATTGAAGGAAACCGAGAACCTCGGGGTGACCTTTTACACCAAAAGTCACACCCAACCGATCTAGATGAAACTATCTCGTAATAGTTAGGGGATGAAATGATGAGTTTTACCCCATAAGAACTAAGATAACATGAGGACATGAATCCCAAAAACTCCACCCATGGGAGGGGCCAATATGAGAACTCCCGACTGATACAAATAAAATTACACAACAAGGGTGAAATAACTTCACCGCTATAACTAAAATATTTTCACACACCAAACAAACCCCTGATATTATGTAAAAACTCATGAAAAGAAACTCCAACTAAAAAGGACTATAAAAACCATTCACCAACATCACAAAACCCATAAATCTCCAATATAGCCTAACAAAACTGAAACCACCACATACAAGGGCTAAACACACTTTAAGATAGGCAAACGATTCAGAAAACCATATATAGAATATATTTGATTTCTTGTGTTATGATAGAGTTAATTTATCACAATATTACAAAAAGAGATGAAATTTAAATAGTAGGAGAACACAAATAACAAAAACATAAATGTCCCTGTTTCAAAAATGAAGATAAAGACCCGGGATAAGGTCTCGCATACCCCTGGAAACCATAACTATACACGAGATTCACCCCGATACATATGGTTGGGGATTTGATGGATCAATCATCTCCTACCTCACAATTTGGTATGAGAATCCCTCAGTCATAACCCCTCCTTTGAGAAACAGTTCATGGAGAACTTCTCCAGGTGACCTGTATAACCTCAATGATGGATGGTCTTAAGAGGTATGTTACAAGATGGATTTGAGTGCCTCCAGTGGCCACACAGATGGAACACTTGAAAGCAGTCTCTCAAACTAGAAGTCAAGACCGATGAGGATTAATCCTTAATAAAATGTTCCTCTAGAATATGCTCCTCACCATAGGGGGGGACCTTCACTAACGATGAGATGCACCAGATTACGAACCGTCTATGATCCAAGAACCAACGCAGTGAGGAATTATTCATCCACCAGATTTTAAAAAAAGGTTCCTTAGAAGAGAGAACCCACTCTTTGATCTCTGGATAAAGACCAACAAGGAATAGATAAACCATCATTTGATCCTCAAACTCTACCTCTAGATTAAAGGAAACCACTTCCTTAAAGTGGTCAATATAGGCCTTCATCAATCACAGGCCTTGTTGAATACCCACAATATCTCCATTTTCATCATATTCAACTCCTCATGTATAAGAAATCATATTAATATAGTCTTGAAAAATTCCCACATCATCCCATATTACAATGATGGTGGGGAAAACATGTCCCATTCATCCAAAGTTTGACCTTAAAACAGACCTAAAACAACTCAAATCCTAACAACCTCAGGATTTCTTAACTCCTTGAATAAATTATCTACCTCTTCAAGCCACATAACTACCTCTAACAGACCTAGATCACAATGAAGATCATTCAATGTATGAGAATGAAAAAAACCGGGCACAACTCATTGGAAACATTTGAGACCTTTTTGGGCGGCATTCTCAGAATGAAACGAAAGTAAAAACAAAAACAAATGTCAAACCAGAACAATATCAAAGGATACACCCTGATCCAAGAACAACCGGCTCAAAATCTACACCAATAAAAATATAATAAAGAATAACCCTTTTTAAAACCCTCATTTTCATTTAAATTTCAAAACATTCTAATTAAAAGAGAAATCCAATTCTCCAAAACAAAACCCACAAACTTTCCACACACATAACCTCACCTGTGAAAACATCCATAATGAGTACTGAGGGTTGCTCCAAACCCATTTTCATAGAAAGTCCAAACATTTATGAAATTCTCAAACAAAAACAATATAAATTTTTAAAACCAATCGTACTAATTTAAATCCATTTTAACGAAATAATTTCCATTTCTAAAACCCTTTTCATTTTCGAAAACACACTTACACAAACCAGAACCAATGAGAATGAAAATTTGCACCAAACATTCGGATTGAGGAATTAGTACTCATGTTGAACCCGATGACATGGTACTGACCCATTCCCCAAGTACTCATCAGAAACTAAGAGGAGCATAAAACATGTACTCAGAATCCACATGGGTCACTACTCCATGTGAAATCAAAACATAGCCCTGAAATGACTATATTCTAGTCCCTCAATCCAAAACGAAGACAAAAGACTGAATTCTCGGACTAGCTCTGGTAACTCAGGTCTCGTTATGAGCGATGGTGATCAGTCACCAACCCTTAACCTACATCCTAAGTCCTGACAGTCCAAATCTACATCTACTAGACGCCTCAAATCACAAGGGCCTCCTCTGATACAATTTTTTCATGAACCAACCTGAGTCAACCTTGTACTAGTCACCCATGTTGGCCCACGGTAATGCCGGAAGGGTGTCCAAGATCCCCTTGGACTGGATGCTAGTTCTAGGATTAAAAATTAAATTTATGGGGACCATTTTTTCCCAAAATAATATAAAAATAAATATATAAAATATAAAATATAAAAAAACTTGCAACGGAAATAAAAAAACTACGCATACCTCCATGTGACCCCACGGGTCACCATCGACCTCAAACCAACATCACACTACGGTGACTGAATCCAGGAAAGACACATAACCCAAAGCTAAAATAAATATTGAACTATAGTTGTTAGTATTATAATTTATTAGGTGTTCCCAAAAAATCTATTATCATTTTAATTTCCTTAAAATAAAAGATCCATAAATTTTAATTTAGAAATAAAATGTACAAAACTTGGTTTTCACCTATTTTCTCTAGAATATAAATCACACTCATTTTCCATTTTTACTTTTAAAACTAGATTCTTCTAAAAAATATATACATTAAAATTTTAGAGAGAAAGAATTTTTTATTTCACTTAAAAAGAAATAATGAAATTGAAAAAAATTAAAAATTATTTTCCATAATCATTTTAAAACCAACCGATAACTTTATTAAAGTTGTTACACTAATCACAGAAGCGGGAACAAAAACCATACAACAATGGAAATGGAAAGTATAGAACATTAATAACTATCCAATAAAGGCACCAAAATCATCCACTGCAGACAACTAAGTGTCAAAATACATGGGAGAACCTAAAAATTCATTAATAATCTATAACGTATTATAAGTGTGACTCATCTTGAAGGCATTCCCTACTTGATGATATCATAATTTCCAAATGACTGGTCATAGCCATACATAGCCTGACCACAGGCCCCAATCCCATAGTAATAAAAATAAATTTTCTCCCTAATTTGGGCCATTAGCTAGTGCGTGAACTAAACTGGTTAAGAAATCATTCAACGAGAATTCACTCGCTATGCTAGGTTTCCATGTCCAGACTAAAAAGGCGGTGATACCCAATTTCAATCAAGAAATACATCACATATGCATGCATCACAGACAAGTAACACACACAAAAATCAACCCCAAATCACTCCATGGTATTTTCCCCTCTTCCCTTCAACCAAAAATACACAAGGGAATTCCAATCCAAGGGCCACCCATTCCCATCAACATCCAACAAGGAAAAAGGTGCATCTTAAAGTGAGTATTCAAAGTAACTCATTTTATAAAATTACCAAACAGGCTTCAACCAACCATTCAACACTAACCTAATTTCAAAATAACCAACAAAAAACAATTCAAAATTAATAAATCCACTTAATATACCTATTTAAGTAACCCAATTCACCATTTTAAATTTAAAACACAATTTTGAAGGCCAATGTCAATTTCATCAAGCAATTTATGTGAAAAATGACAATCAAACCATTATATATCAATACATTACAAGAAAAAAACCACTCTAATTCAAGAAAAGACATATAATTTAAATAAAAAATATATATAAATAATTAATATAAAAAATACCTATGAAATTAAAGCAATAAATGATTCTTAAATTTAGTACTCAATGTATAGATATCTTACCTCAAAAATGCATTTTTTATGAGGACCACTCGAACCTACCTTTTACACTTACACACACATGAATTTATACACACACACACACACACACACATATATATATATAAATACCCGTAGATTCATTTCACATATTGTCCACACCATGAGGGTTTGTGTAAAAATTAAAAAATATATATATATTTCTTACCATATTAATGCACATATAGGCACTCTCAACACCCATAGCCAAAAATCACTGCAGTGATGTCCAGCGCACTTTGTAAACATTACCAAAAACTCAAAAATCACAAATCCATTAAAATAAAATTAATACAAATAGGAACCAATGAACATATGTGAAACTAGGGTTCATGAAAACATCACTTTGTTGTGTTATCTTCACGTGAGTGTACATCAATGTGTGCAGCTTAAGCACCCATTGATGTGTTGTCATCCAATGACACTCTCTAAATCTATATAAAAACAACCCAATAACATTTTTAAACAACCAATTGACAATAGAAACAAAACCAACCAATTTAAAATACTGTAAGTGAATAATAACCTCATTTTGAAACCATAAGAACCCTTTTAGAAATCATTTTCAAAAAACACCATTTTCTTTCAAAAATAACACCTCCCCAACTATCAAGCCATAATAGAAAACCAAATAACACATCATTCATAGTTTGTACACTAAATAAAATTTACCCAAAATGAAACAATGAAAAAATGTCACAATAATTATTAATTTCTCTATTAAAGAACACATAACATTTTATCAAATTAAATGGGTGCACAAATACATAGGCATAATCAAAGAATCATTTCAAAGTTTATTTTTAACAATATCTATCAATGTGAAAATAAAAATAAAAATTACTACATACTCTATGATGGTTCTAATCATGTTTAATAATTAATTGAAGTAACTCAAAATTCAATAAATTCCATTAGAAAAGAAAAGGTATGGAAACACCTACCTCAAAGGCGTGTGAAAGCAAGGAATTTTCCAAGAGACGAAGAAAAATATCTGACAAAAAACCAAGACACCCAAAAATAAAAAGGAAGTCATATCACCCCTACATCCTATCCATTAGGGTTTGAAAAAACACTATGCACCCCAAAAAACCATGGTAAACCACAAAATAATAGAAAGAAATACTCACTGGAGGGGAGCTGGCTGCACAAAGGAGGAGCTGCCATTGGAGGAGGGGAGACCACTAGAAGGGAGGGAGGTGGCATGATAAAAGGCATCTATCAAGGTAGAGGGTGGGTTACAAGCCGTGAGGCCATGAAAGGGAGGGTGAGGTTCACAATTGTGAGTTGGAGGAAGGTGCAGCCACTAGATGGAGTGCAGGTCGAAGTAAACGGCCATGCTGATAAGGAGAGCAGTCAGAGGAGGTGCACTAGTGGGGGATTGGGTCTTAAACCGGATGAGGGGACAAGGGAGGGGGTTGCTACAGGAGGGAATGGTAACCTCCTTAGGGTTTCCCAAAAATATAAAAACTAAATAATACTAAATATAATAATATCATTATTAATAGTATTATTATTTAAAATTGTTATAATAATAATTATGATAATTTTATCATCAATATTATTATTTATAAACATTATTTTATATTTTTACATTTTATATTCATTAAATTTATTTATTTTAAAGATCAGGAAACCATGATGTTACCCTGCAAGGCTCAAGAAACCTTACACGAGCCATGTGGTAGCATCTACCCATTCTAGAAGTATCCACACAGGTACCTGGGTAAGCCGCATAGTTTCTTTAAACTATGCGATGCTCATGATCTAGCCTAAAACACACCAAAAACTCCCTATCATCAAAAATTTATGTCGGGACCCAAACCCAAGCTTCAAGAAAATGATCTGATATTGAAAAATAATTAAAAATAAATGAAACATGTGGTATGTGTGTGACAATTCTCCACGAATTTAGCTATTTTTATCCATATGACCATTTTATTTTCATTTCTATTCATGGATATATTATTCTCCTAGTTCCATTTGATTATGGAATTATTATGATTTATTATTCCTATAGTAATATTTATTCTGTGTTTATGACGTGATTTCCTTATTTAATCATTTTCCATTATTAGTAGTTTGAGTTTACCAATTTTCATATTTACATTTCCCTTTGTTATAAAGAAGTTTGTAGTAAATTATTTTTCTAATAGAGTAAGTTTTATGAATACTTTTTAGGATATGTTGATGAATTGACTTCTTTAAAAAATTCATATTATCATGGGAGAAAATGTCCATTTGAATAGCTTTATTTTTTAGTGATGTGTCTACGCTCTCTAAATTTCTAAATCTAAAAAGATATTTCGGATATGATAGATGAAAAATGCCATGACCCATCCCCCAGGGCCCATGCTGTGACTACCCCAAACCTGCATTCCATAGGCTGTGGGTTGGTGACTATCACCGAATCCATATTCCCTAAAACTGGGAAGGCATTGCCTTTATAACCTGTAAGCACACGCAACCAAACACACAACAAGATACGAACTCATGTAAACTAAATAGTAAACTGAGTGAGTACAGTTTGAAAAGGGGGATAGAATACAAGACCAACTAAAAGTACAATAAACTGAAAGTACAAGTAAACTAGAACAACTCCTATGAACACCTGCCAAGGATCCTACCTAAAGGGTAGGTACAACTCTCGATCATTCATCTCTACGGTACGTCTCCTCTAAGGTCCACCTCTAACATACCTCCAGTCCTGATACTCTCGTCCTCAGTTAGCGTTGTCCATCGTCTGAACCAAACACAATGAAGTGCGGGTATATCCCACGCAGGGGTGATTATAATGATACTCATTAGAGAACCTGAGACCCTCACGGTCTCACAAAATCCACAACGGATAGACCACAAAGAAAGGAAACAACTGATAAAACTACTTATGTATATTCCCCTACATATACTAAAGT
This sequence comes from Viscum album, assembly GCA_963277665.1. Classification (NCBI taxonomy): domain Eukaryota; kingdom Viridiplantae; phylum Streptophyta; class Magnoliopsida; order Santalales; family Viscaceae; genus Viscum; species Viscum album. The sequence continues at coordinate 695,855,287 of OY728164.1, forward strand.
TATCATGTAAACCCATCTCAATCATGAGGAAACACAGAGTCCAACCCAAAAGCCCAAAGATCAACTGTTCCTCAAAGGAAGGAAAACCACAATGGTATGTACCTAATAGGTACACCACACTGAAGAATACCACCAAGGTATTACCATGAAGAAAAGTACCACATAGGTATAAAATCGGCACACACCAATTATAACTTCAGTACAATAGTAGAGATTATTATATGTAACTACTCAATCATCTTACATGGTTAAGAGGCTCTGCTGCTGACCCACACAAGATCGCTCAGTGTTGACCCACACAAGATCACTCGCTGGTGACCCACACAGGATCACTCAGTGTTGTCCCACAAAGGATCGCTAGGTGATGACCCACACAAGATCGCTTGGTGCAGGCCCACACATGATCACTAGGTGCTGACCCACACAGGACCGCTCAGTGCTGACCCACACAGGATTTCTCGGTGTTGACCCACAAAAGATCGCTAGGTGTTGACCAACATATTATGACTCAGTGCTGACCCACACAGGATTTCTCCATACATCTTCAGACCCACACAGGATCCTAGTACATCTATAGTACGTTGTCAGACCCACAAAAGATACTAGTACATCTCCAATACGTCTTCAGACCCACACAAGATCCTAGTACATCTCCAGTCCATCGCCATACCCACACATGATCCTTGTACATATTCACGTCACAACCAGCTACTGGGTTCCTGTACTATGCTCTCTTGTCTCTGAGTTGGTCCGCTCCACAAGCCACTGGACGATACTCCAACTTCCACGAAGTCCCATGTAGAAGTATCTCAAAGGACCATCATGTCATAGCGGTCTCCAGGCAACAGATGGTGTATCAATCAGATGCCCGGTCTGTAAGTTATTTGGCCTTTTGTCATGAGGGCCCTATTGGATTCGTGTTCGATCCAACCTGATCATACTCTAACATTACCCAAATCTCCAATGGGGTATAATCAAAAGGATTGTCTCTCACCAATGTTTCTATCATAACTGAAAGTTCGTCAAATGAACATTTGGTGCCACATTTATGGCTAATAGAGCGTAAATAGGTCTTAGATCGTCCGGGTCTGGTCCAACCTGGTCGGACCTACCCGACCCAACCCAACCCGAACCGCTGGGTCTCGCCTGACCCGACCCACTGAGTCTGGCCTGGCGGGGCGGGGTTGGGAGGAGGCCATGAAGGCCTCAAGGGACGCATGGGACGCGAGGGTCGTGGGGGGGATAGGATGACACATGTGTTGCGGGGTGGTGTGAGGCCGCCGGTGCCACGGGGCAGCACGAGGCCATGGGTGTTGTGGGGATGTACGGCCCGCGGGATCCGCGGGGCGGCACGGTGATGCAGCGGGCGGCGCAGCCACAGACGGTAGTGGCCATGGGAGGCGACGCCGCGGGGTAGCGGAGGCTGCAGGGGGGGAAATGGCCATGGACGGCAGAGGCTGCGGGGTGGCAGAGAACTATAGAGTTATGGGGCATTGTGCCTTCGTTATAATCCATCTTGATTGGCCTCCCTTCGTTCGTTGTAGTTCTCGAGTTCCACCATTGCCAACCGCTATCACCGGTCACCGTCACCATCTCTAAGAACACACGAGAGAACCAATATTTTCGGAGAGGATGGGCCATGTTTTTATACCTCACTATCCGAGTTAGGGTGGTAACAAGAAGATATAAATTTGCCCCTGATTCATGAAGTATTGTCAAGAATGGGAAGGGGACGAATTCAAAATTCACCCAACTCGATGATTCGGTTGAAGATTGTCCGTGGTTTAGAAGGTTTGGCATTTGTCGATCCTGCAACAAGTCTCCTTCAACAACATCGGTGAGGCAAGGAAAAGATGAAGTCGGTGACAACGAAATTTCCTCGATTGTTGTCCCATTCATCATTGGAGATACTACAATAGAATTTGGAGAAAGGTTCATCGAAGGATACGAGTTCTTCATTGGCGTTCTTCATTAGAGGATGTGTTCCTCAACGTTCTCTCAAGATCCCTCCTTTTCCAACGATTAATTTTCCCCAACCCACCTAAAACAAAAGGTAGTGAATATAATGATATTTGTTTGCATAATTTTAAATTTGAATAATTAATTAGTTGACATGGTGTATTAATTAAAAGGGGGTGGAATAATTAATCCAGGGTAAGTTCAAGAGACATCCCCTCATTTATGTGGGAGGTTCAAAGGTGTTCTAAATCTCGGGTGGACGCCACCACCATAACCTCTCTTAGGAGGTTTTAGGTTCGGTGGTCCCCACATCCATAAAATCAATGGGAGGTTTAATTCTGGTGGTCCCCACCTTTCAACATCCACATGGGAGTTCCAAAGAAAATAAAATGTTGCACAATTTTATTTTATTTTATTCTTTCATGAAAACCTAAAATAAAGATCAAAAAATCATTCCGAGCACTCCAGGCCTCAGAATCATGTAACGTCAATTTTCGTGGAATCGAAAAATTCCAATATATTAAATAATTGAATTGAAATTCTACATATTAACATTCTCACCACCTCAGGGCTTTAAATCCTTGTAATCCACAACTCAAAACTAGGAAAACATGTGAGGGTACTGAGCATGAATCTGAGCCTCCCACTCCCATTTTCTCTTCAGGAGGATCTCGTACTGCCATTAAACGCACACCAGAGGTATCGAACACCCACGAATGGCCCACTCTTGTTGATCCTCAATCTCAACTGAAACCTCTGTAAAAGTGTCCTCATCCTTGACGTCCAACTCTCTGTGGTCGATGACGTGGGATGGGTCGTGCACATATATTCTCAGCTAGGATACATGGAAGATTATGTACACTCAATGTATCTTAGGAGAAAGTGCTAAGCAGTAATCCACCTTTCCAACTCTACTAAGGACCTGATAGGGTCCGATTGACCTCAGAGATAACTTGTTGCCTCGGCCAAATCACTGCAAACCTCGTTGAGGTGAGACCCGTAGAAAGACATGGTCGCCATCTTTGAACTCTATAGGTCTCCATCTCCGATTGGAATCTGACCTCTACCTGCTCTATGAAATCTCCATCCACTATTGGATGATCTAAACCTTTTTTGTGGTAGCATGTACCATCTATGGTCCCACTAGTGCTGACACCCCTAGGACATTCCATCACAAATGTGATTTTCAAGGACGCTCCTACAATGCCTCAAAAGGTGTCATCATAATTGTGGAATGATAGATGTTGTTGTATGAAAACTCCACCAAAGGAAATTGATCCTCGTGTATGTGATTGAAGTCAAGGATGCAAGCTCGCAACATGTCCTCGAGGGTCTGAATGGTCCTCTTAGTCTGACCATCTGTCTGAGGATGGAAGGCGGTGCTCCAACAAAGTTGTGTCTCAAAAGCCTCTTGCAACCCCTTCCATAGCTGGGAAGTAAAATGTGAATCACGATCAGAGACAATCGTCACGGGTAAACTATGTAGAAACAAAATCTCTAGCACATAGAGGTGTCCTAATATCTTTACTAAACCCTTCTCTCTAATCAGTAGGATGTGGGACAACTTGGTGAGTCGGTTGACGATCAACTAGATAGAATAGCGACCTCTGGATGTACGTGGATGTCCTATCACGAAGTCTATGGATTTTCCATCCCACATCCACACCGGTACCTCTAAAGATAGAACCAAGCCTGCTGGTACCTAATGCTTTGCCTTTACTTGCGGACAAGTGAGGCAACGAGAAACAAAATATACTAATGCTTTCTTTATTTCTGGTCACCATTACTATCATTGGGCATCCTGGTACATCTTTTCCACTCCTGGATGTACTTCTTGTGGGGATGTGTAGAACTCCCTCAACACTTCCTCCTGATGTGACACTGTTACCATGGTATATACTCAAAATAGGATGATGTGCTCCCCACCTTCAGAAAACCTATCACTTGCCTACCCTTTGGATATCTGAGCACTTTGTTAATCACTGAAGATGTGGGGAGTGAATGTAAGAGACTAAATAAAAGCTTCTCCATCACGATCCAAAAAGGATATCTACAAGCAGAGAGCTTCTCTATCGCCTCACCTAGTAGTTATATAACAGATCTCCGGCTAAGTGAATCTGCTAAAATATTACCTTTCCCAGGACTATAGATTATCTCGAAGTCATTGTCCTCGAGGAACTCAAGCAAATGTCGCTATCTCAGGTTCGGGTCTTTCTGAGAGAAGATATACCTGAGACTTTTGTGATCAGAGTACACTATAAAATGCCCTCCCATCGAGTAATGTCACCACATCTTCAAGGGGAAGACCACTGCTGCTAACTCCATGTCATGGGTAGTGTAGTTCTTCTAATGTTGTTTCTGCTGTCGATAACCATATGCAATCACTGCTTGCTCCTACATCAGGACACATCTGTGCCGGGTACCCGATGCATCGTAGTAGACTATGTTTCCTACACCCTCCTCTGGTAGCCTCAAGATGGGAGCACTAGTCAGCCTCTACCTCTGCTCTTGAAAACTATGATGGAATCTATCAAACCACACAAAGGGTTTCCCCTTCTTCATCAATTATGACAAAGGTGATGCAAATCTAGAGAAGTCGGGTAAAAACCATTGGTAGTATCTAGAAAAACCTAGATATCAATGTACCTCTGTCACACTTCTGGGTGTCTCCCATGAAAGTACTACATCAATCATCACTGGATCTACTGCAACTCTAGCCACTGATATGTCATTCCCCAGAAAGTGAACCTCTTGGATCCAAAACTGGAACTTCGAGAGCTTACCATGAAGCGGGTCCTCTCAGAGTGTGTCTAGTAATACCCGCAAATGATAAGCATGATCCTCCTCAGTAGTCAGGTAGATCAGAATTTCATCGATGAAGACTACTACATAGTGATCAAGGTATGGCTGAAAGATCTTGTTAATGAGTCCCATGAACACTATTAGAGTGATGGTTACACATAATGACATAAACAAGAACTCAAATTGGTCGTAACAACATCTGAAAGTTGTCTTCTATACATCCTAATATCATACTCTTAGCTGGTGATAGCCTGATCTGAGGTCTATCTTTGAGAACCACTATTCTCCATTCAGCTGATCAAATAGGTCGTCAATCCTAGGGAGTGGGTACTTTCACTTTACAGTCACATGATTCTGGAGCCAATAATCAACACAAAGCCTCAAGCTCCCATCCACCTTCTTGGAGAAAAAAATTAGGCCTGCCAAAGGTAAAACACTGGGCCTAATGAATCCCTTCCCCTATAATTCCTCTAGTTGTACCTGTATCTCACAAAACATTGCAGGAGCCATCTGATATGATAGTGTAGATATCGGTTCCATCTTGGGGTACTAATCAATTTAAAAGTCCACCTATCAATGATGTGGTAGACTATGAACATCATCATGGAAGACATTCTTGTATTGGTCCACCACTAAATGATAACTCATACTCTTCACATCGACTGCTCCGAGGGAAATGCAAGCCAACAGATGAGTGATCGACTGCACTCTTATCCAGGTAAGTACATCCTGTGATGCAAAGGATCCTTTATCATGGGTGATGGAAGACCTAGACCCATCCGTGTGGACACACCATACTTTGTGCCTAAGAGAGTCAATATGAGCATGGACTGTAGATAACAAGTCCATACCCAAGATGAAGACGTAAGGCCTCGATTCCACTACTAGGAGATCCCCGGCGAAGCTCTCAGCTCTTAGAATAAGCTCACACTGCTAGCACCAGTGCATAATCATCGAATCTACTCCCGTAGGGGTCTCTAGCCATAAGGATCGAGCCAAGAACTCTGTCGGAATCTCCGAGCTCCGAAATAGTTTAGTGGTAACAAAAGAATGACTATCACCTATGTCTATATGTATTGTAGCTGAGGTAGAGTAGACACATATCGTAAATCATATAATCTTCATAGAGCAGTGATCATAGGCCTCAGCTGCTTGGAGATGAGGTCTCCCCTATCCACCTGCTCTATGTAGTCCGGGTGGACCTCCTGGTGGTGTTGGTGGTAATATTTCGAATCGTCATCCACCTCAAGCTGCACGACCAACTCCTCTTCCACATCATCCAACTCCCTATGGACCTCCTTGGTTGAATCCTTGTCTCTTCCTGGGTGGTCCTTCGACCGTTTGCAGATCATCCATACAGCTGTTTAGATAGTCACGAGCCATGTGACCCTACCCGCCGCATGTGTAACACTGCCTGCTCCTAGCATGACTGGCTCTGTCTTGGGTTCCCCGCAAAACCGACCATGATTCATGCGGTCGGCCACCTATAGGTTTGGTCCCCTTGGACCTCTGTGACATCTGTCTACTACTAGCTACAGAAGACTCTTCTACATGAAGTCCAGTAGTGGGTCTCGCTGCTGGTGAATGCTATGCATGAAAACTCTCTACTAAGAGGGCTCTCTCTAACACCCTCGCCTGTGTCGAGATTCTGAGTGAAATCATCGAATCCATGATCTCCCACCTGATTCCCTTCTCAAAGGTCTGGGCCACGAAGAATTGTTCCTACACCATATATGTGGAGTAGCATGAGTGGTCAATGAAACTCACTGTGTACTGAGCCACAGTCATGCTTCCCTCCTGCAGACGAAGCAACTCATGTATCCGTACTTCCCAACGAGACGTTGTAAAAAACTCTGTCCAAAACAGGCTCTCGATGTCTGCCCAGAAAAGAATCACCTCATCATGAACCTATAGCATCATGATCCACCATCTGCCAGCTGTTTCCTGTAGAAGACTGGTCCAAAGATCACCATGAGAATGGTCGGTGCCCCTACCAATCGGAAGACTATCACCAAGGACTCCAGCCAATCCTTGGCCGCATGTGGGTCCATATCTACCATTAACCTGGGTGTCCTCTAGCGCTGGAACTCGTGAAACACGCTCAAGTGGTGTTCACTCTATGCTACGGGGGATGGTGGCATCGGTGGCCCAACGGGTAATGGTACTGCTGGTGCCTCCACTGGTGCCTCTACTAGAAGAAGGCGCTGCACAGCAGCCTCATCGCTAGGTGGTATATCAGTGCGTATAACTCTCGAAACCATAGCCGGTTTTCTTCATGGAGGCATCATGAAATGAAAAAGGTGCGCGATGGTAAAAAAAATATAACTGGTGAGCTGACTCAAAGAGATCACAATGAAAACTCTTCAAAAAAACACATTCGATCAGTGTTTTCGTTCACTGAGTTGGAAATCAGATGTCAGGGTCCTGGTGTATGGATATGTCTGCCACCGCACCAACACTAGTTCCTGAAACTAATAACCACACTCACTACACTTAACACTATTTTCATTAATTAAATGATCATAGTCCTATGTTTTACGGTAGAACCAACTCCTCTTATACCAATTTTCCATGACCCGTCCCCTGGGGCCCGTGTAGTGCCTACCCCCAGCCCACCTTCTATAGGACAAGGGATGGCGACTAGCACTGAAAGAATATTCCTGAAAACTAGGAAGGTATTTCCTTTATAACTTGTATGGACAAGCAAACAAGAACACAGAAAGATAAAAACTCAAGTAAATTGAATTGTAAACAATGTGAGTACAATAATAAAAAGGGGCCGGAATACATGCCCAATTGGAAAGTATAAGCAACTTAAAGTACAGGTAAATTTGAAAAGATCATGTGAACACCGACAAAGGATCCTACCTGATGGGTAGATACACCTCTGGCTCGGTCGTCTCTGCGGTACGCCTCATCTCAAGTCCACCTTCGAGCTACCTCCAGTGCAAGTACACTCATCCTCAGTCATCATTGTCCGTCGTCTACACCAAACACAATGATGTTCAGGCATAACCCATGTAGGGGTGAGTGTAACAATACTCAATAGGGAACCCGAGACCCTCATGGTCTCACAAAATCCACAGAGGATAAACCACAAAGAAAATAAACAACTGATAACCCTACATAGGTATATGCCCATACATATACATAAGTTATCAAATAAACTGATCTCAATCATAAGGAAACACATAGTCCAACCCAAAATCCCAAATCTCATATGTTCCAAAAAGGAAGGAAAACCACAAAGGTAAGTACCTCACAGGTATGCCACAGTAAATAATACCACCAAGGTATTACCACGAATGAAAGTAAAACACAGGTACGAACTCAGCTCACACAAAGTATAACTTCAGTACAGTAGTAGAGATGATTAGATGTAACTAATGTAATAATCATACTCTATTAAGAGGCTCTACTACTGAACCACACAAGATCGCTCAGTGTTGAATCACACATGATCGCTTTGTGCTGACCCATATAGGATCACTCGTTGCTGACCCACACATGATCGCTAGGTGTTGACCCACACATAATCTCTTGGTGCTTACCCACACAAGATTGCTAGGTGATGACCCACATAGGATCGCTCGGTGCTTACCCACAAAGGATTACTTTGTGATGACCCACACAGGATTTATAGGTGTTGACCCACACAAGATCGCTCGGTGTTGTCCCGCATAGGATCTCTCGATACATCGTCAATCCTAAACAGGATTCTAGTACATGTCTAGTAAGTCTTCAGACCCACACAGGATTCTATTACATCTCAAGTACATCATTAGATCCACATAGGATCCTAGTATATTACCATTACGTCGTCAGACCCACACATGATCCTAGTACATCGTCATGTCACAACCTGCTACTGGGTTCCACACTATGCTCGCTTCTCTTTGGGAGGGTCCGATCCATAAGCCATTGGTAGATACTCCAAATTCCACGAAGTCCAATAAATAATTATCTCAAAGGATCACAACATAATAGAGTTATCAACACAATATACAACACGTGAATCGGACACCCGGTCTGTAAGTTATTAGCCTTTTTATCCCGAGGGCCCGGTGGGAATCGTGTTCGATCCAACCTGACTTTACTCCAACTTTTCCCAAATATCTAGTGGGGTATAATCAAAGGGACAATCTCACTCCAAGGTTTCCATCACCACTAATGGTTCGTCAAATGGACGTCTGGTGCCAAAGTTATGTCCAAAAGTGCGTAAACAGGTCGAAGTGGGACAAGGTCCGGTCTGACCTGGCCCACTGGGCGACCCGACCTGGCAACACAGAGGCCACGAAGGTTGAGAGGGCCACGTGGGGCCATGGGGCGTTGGTAGGCCATGGGTGTCAAGGGTCGGTGTGAGGCCGTGGGTGTATCGGGGTGGCGTGAGGCCATGGGTGCCATGGGTCGGTGCGAGGTCGCTGGTGCCGCAGGGCGGTTCAGGGGCGCGGGTTCCATGGGAATGTGCGAGGCGATGGGTGTTGTGGGGCGGCGCGCGTCCTAGGTACTTGTGGGGCGGTGCGAGGCTGCAGGTTCCACAGGGCGGTGCGAAGCCGCGGGGAGATGTGAGGCCGTGGGGCGATGCGGCAAGGACGCGGGCAGTGAGGCCGCAGACAGCGGAGGCTGTGGGGTGGGGGAGACCGCGGGGCGGCGGAGGCCGTGGGAAGTGGTGGCCGCGGACGGTGGAGGCCGCGGGGCGGCGGAGCCCCGTGGGGCATCGGGGAGCCATACATTCATTGGTGGTTGGCTTGACTGGACAACCTTTTTTCTTCGCCTTCGTTGCGGTTCTCGAGTTCCACTGGCGCCAACTGCCGACACCAGTCGTCTTCACCATTGCGAAGAACAAATAAGAGAACCACAATTTGTAGAATGGATGGGCCATGTTTGTTTGGCATGCACTCTCCACGTTAGGGCGGTAGGAAGAGGCTATAGATTCATCCTTGATTCACGAAGTATTGTCAATAATAGGAATATGAGAAACTCAACATCCACCTTACCTCAATGATTCAGTTGAAGATTGTCTATATTTGAGACAGTTTGGCATTTGTTGATCCCACAACTAGTCTCCTTCAACAATGTTTGTGAGGAGAGGAAAAGATGAAGTCGGGGACATCGATGTTTCCTCGATCATTGGTTCGTTCGTCGTTGGAGATCCTTTGGCAGAGTTTGGAGAAAGGTTCATCAAAGGAGAATATTTCTTCTTTGGCATTCTTCATTGGAGGATCTGTTCCTCCATGTTCTCCTAAGATACCTCCTTTGCCAATGATTAATTTCCCCCAACTCACCAAAAAAAGGTAGCCAGTTTAATAAAATCTGTTGGCATAATTTTAAATTAGATTAATTAATTAATTGAATTGGTGTATAAATTAAAAGGGGGGGCATAATTAATCAATTGGAAGTTCACAATACTTCCCCTCATTTATGTGGGATGTTCGGAGGGGTTTTTAATCTCGGGTGGTCCTCACCATCATAACCTTTCATGGTAGGTTTTAGGTTCAGTGGTCCCCACCTCTATAACCTCAAAGGGAGGTTTTATTATTGTGGCCCCCATACTTCAACATCCACATGGGAGTTCCAAAGAAAATAAAATGCTACAAAATTTTATTTTATTATTTCATTTAAACCCAAAATACCGTTCAAAAATTCATTCCGGGCACTCCGGTCCTCGGAATCACACGCCGTCAATTTTTGTGGACTCATAAAATTCCCATATATTAAATAAATTACTACAAAATTCCGAATCATTACATAATATTAATTATTGTTTTTGTAATTAATTATGGTTATATCTGGGATTTTACAGTTAGTATCAAGGCAAATATGTAAAGTTCATTTTTATGGCATTAGTTCTAGGAGTGTGGGTCTGAGGTGCCATAGTTGGTATCAGAGTAGAGTTTAGATAACTTTGGAGGATAAGATATTGGTTTAGGATAACATAAGGGTTGATATTCCAAGATTTATCGTAATTTATAATATATATTAAACCTTAGGTTATTTGAGTTAATATTTAATATTTTGTGAATAAGGATGTAATAACATTAGTAAAACACATAGGTTTATGTATAATTTTATGATAACATCCTAAAATTTTGGTATTTTTTGAGTATTTTTTTTACTAGAAATGATGTAACTATCTTGATACTTCATGTGGATCTAAGATCTATATCATATTTATATTAGGGTAATAACCCCTTAAATGGTGCATTGGGTACTAACATTTTCATCACCTGGTACACAACAGAGAGACCTAACCACACACTGAGATTAACACTCGTGGGGGATATTATTTGGTTCATAGTTTACTTATTACCAACCACAATAATGGATAGATTCCCAAGTTATATTAAAATATTAGGTTAATAAGTATTAAATTCTAAACATTAAGTAACTTTGGTTGAATAGGAAAAAAATATAGGTTGAACTAAGAGTAATATTTGTTGCACTAAAAGGTCCATAATATTATCTGTTGTTATCATAAAATATGTCATATGATCGTAAAAGTTCCCATGTCTATTTATGACAACTATATTATAAAATAAATTTTTATTAACTCATGTTAAGACCATTTGGTTTTAGTATTGGTAGGAACTAGAAAGAACAATGGATGTGGGAGAAAATAATAATACTTCCTTAACAAATGACCCATTAGAATTAGAGTTCTACGGAGAAACCATTTGATTATTCTCAACTAATTTTAGAAAAATATGATTAACGATGTGAACATAAAGTCCCAAACACAAAAATTAATAGTAGGAAGGAGTCTCATGGATGTTGATATTAAAAAAATTAATATGTGAAAGAAGATTTAGTTCCCTAAATTTCAGAAATGATGAAAAAATACTGATAGAAATTTCCTTAAAGGGATACATAGATGCTATAAGTGTTGAGAAGAAGTCCATCAGACCCACTGATGTAAGGGAAAAATATATTCAAGAAAATTTTATTTCTATAATTGTAATTTAGTTTTTTATTATATAACACAATGTCCCAATCCAAGGGAAAATGAAAAAAATAGTCATCAATAACAATGAAAAAAAAGTATATACAACGAAAATACTAATAATATAGTGGATAGTGAGTATTCTATCATGATATGTTGATATATTATTTCATGGATATTTCCACCAACTATTGGATATTTAGGGAAAAAGAAAAATAGTGGTTTGATTACTATTAAATCATTTTCAAATTTTAGGTAGTTTTTCATTATTGATCTAGATCATCATCCCATAATTGAATTATATGTGAAACTATTAATGTGTTCAATCCCTTTATATTTTTATTACAAGAAATTTTCATATAGTTAAATCTCACTCTACATTGAAAACATACCATTGACCATCGAGTGGTGTATGGTTAATTACTGGTTCTCTATATAAATTACTTTAAAATTATGAGTCAATTAATTTGAATTAAATTTATTTTGGGGGTGGGGGATATTTTATAACCCCAAGTTATTAATATATTATTACAATTAAATATGTCAATATGTTTTATATCTTTCTCTACATGCAAACCAATCTTAAACAAACATGCAATATATTTAGATAAAATAAATATAATTTAAGTATAACTATTAAAACATTGACATTGAATTTGAGGGAATTAATATGAGTAACCTAATTATGAAATATTTTTAGAATTATTACAAATGACACTTTTAGTATGAATAATAATTAATTGGTATAACTAATATGAGTAATAATATAATTTTAAGCTTAGATTTTATTTTTCAGAAAAAAACATATTTTACCTGATATGATTGTTTATCACTAGAATATTGTGATTAATAGATGGAAATAAATATTTTCATGAATAATTGGCTAAAATTAATTATAAAATTACAAAAAATAAGAATAAAAATACATTGTGTTTTAAAGATCCATTTCCCATTTAGAAAGAGTTTTCATTATATTTTATAAATTTAAATAAAAATTTAATTTTTATGTTTTAGAATTTAATTTGAAAAAAAAATGAACATTATTTTTTGATTAATCATTTTAATAATTTTCATAATATTAATTTTTTATATTGTTTTATGAAAAATCTAATTTTAAGGTAAATATTGAAATATACCATTTTTACAAATACCATGACATAATGACATTATTAGTATTTAAGTATAAAATAGAGATTTATGAAATATTTTATGATATTTTTATAAGGAATTTTAAATAAAAAATATCTATTATATTTTAAACCACTATATATGGAATTTTATAACATAGGTAATATTTTTCTAATGATTCATTTAACAAATTATATATTTTTTTTATATAATTTTTTTATTTTATAAATTTGATAAAATAAAATTTACTTCAAATTTGGAATCATTAGGTCCAAATTATGTAATGAGAACCATTTTTTTCATAAATGACAATTTACTTAGTTTAAAACTAGTTACTACAATAAGAGTTAATTGAGGTTAAATGTGTTTAACCTATTGAAAAACGCTAAAAATATGTTAAAAACATGTCTAGTACTGTGTGATTCAGGCCTTTATCAAGCTTGAATCATCTTCCATACAATATTTCTAAATTTTGGAGCCACTATATTTGGGAGTGACTTCCCATTTTTAACATTTTAATGGTATTTATAAAAATGACATCCCTTCTCAATTATAAATGGGGCATATCACCACCCTTTCAAAACCACACTTAAAATTAGATTTCAATTGAAAAAAATTACATTTTAATTTAAATTTGTATCCCTGATTTATTCCATTGGCTTTTGGTAATATGATTTTTTCTGAAAACCCCCATATTTGAGGGATCCTTTAAGGAAATCACTATGTGCTTTACATGAGTAAACATTTTTACTTAACTTATTTTCGTTCTTTCTTAAATATACAATTATGATTTTATCATCAATATATAAAGACATTTGTATTGGTTATATACGAATTTATTTTTCTATGAAATTTTTATTAACAACATATTACCCATTTCTTCATGAAAATAAAATACATGATTCATGTATATGTGTGGACTAGAACCTCCATGAAATATCATGTTCTATTTTATTTCACTACATTACAAGAATACTTAAAAATTGGAATATAGTAATTAATTATGATATATATTTACTTTTTATGATTCCAATATATAAAACCATGATACTTATTATGAAAACAAATGTCTTTAATAGACCTCAATTCATGATTTATTATATAAAGAGACACATAATACAATCCTAAAAGATTGAAAGGCTTGGTGTATTTGGTAAATTAGATGCATAACAAATTTACATGGAATATGGTTATAAAAAAATTATTTGAAAATCCCAAAACATTCCTTCGAATTCATTTGATCTTCTAAAACTGTACGGGATATCCTTGGGATGTACATTAGAAAGTAGAGAGCTATAGATATCAGTAAGGGAATAATCACATAATAACATGATTAAAATAATACATGTTAGTCAAAAGAAATATCATGGTGACTCAAAATGTATGATAATCATAATCATGAACATTGAATAATGATATAATATGATAATATCAAGGAATGATAAGTATGGGGTAGGAATATAAAACATGAAATCATAAGCATAACTTTAGGATAACGGTAAATTCATGATAACATTATGTTCTTAGGATAATATCTATTTAACCATACATGGAATTTAATGAGATAAAATTACTACCCAATAAATTAGAGGGATATATAACTCTAGGAACACCCGTTATATACATATCATGTAATTTCATTTGTGAGCCACATAGATCATACAACATAAGAGTATACTTAATCCATTTAAATTTTATTATTAAGGTGTTTCTATTACATACATGTAATTCTAAAATAAATGTTGTAATATCCCATCATTTTCCAAGAATACCCCTCTTTGAGTTTTTCATTGAAATTATTTTTTTGGTGTTTTAATTCTTCTTTTAACCTTGGTGGTTGAGTTACTTTGATTATGGAGAGTTTTGATAGCGAAAATGGCCTAATGTTTAAAAATTTATATTATTTTTAATATATAGTGTTTTGGTTCTATCCATTAAAATGGGATTAAAATGGCATTCCATGAGTTTTGAAGGCATCATAGGTGGTTTAGGTTTTTCAAAAAAATTTGGTCTAAGAGTCTTTTTCTAGAAATTTACGCACCATGAACCTGTTACATGACATGTAAATGTTTATAAGATGACATCATGAACTAGTTTAATACATGAACTGGTTCCCTACCATGAACCTATTATATTATCTGTAAAATTTAGTATACAATCATCAAGAGCTAGTTTATGATGTGATCTAGTTAAATGCCATGAAAATATTACGTGATTTGTAATGTTCATGTTGGGTTATTTTAAACTTAGGCAATGCATTGTTTTCCATAACTCATTAATAAAGAATTGCATGCTGTGTAAATGTTACATGTTGTGTATTTTCAGGAGAAATGGTTATAATTCATGTCTTAAAAATTTTTTATTTCTTCAACCATGTGCATCCATCCTCTCTTGAGCCCTAGGTGATTTCCGAGCGATTTGGTAGTGCCTTCTTCCCTTTTAAATGTCCTAAAGAAGTGATCAATATACAACTAGTTGTTTCTATTTGGTTTTACCCTCTCCCTCTTATTATTTCTCATTATCACGGGGTAATATTTTTTATACTATGAAAAAAAGTGTTGATATTGATTGTGTGTGACATAGTTATTCTTGTGATCTTTTGTGCCTTATTTCTAATTGGAATTATCGGTTGGAAGTGTTGTCATGATCACTAGATAAAGGTAGGAGTTAGAAAATGAAACCCTATCAACTATATAATGGCATAAGAAAGTAAAATATTTTTCTATTTCACCTAAGTAATGTGATATTTGATCACGTCAATTAATGGAAATGATAACCATGTAACTGGATTTTACCTTAGATCCCTTTGGATCTAATGGTGTTGTGACCTCGCTTGTGGTTACCTATTGGTTGAGAGAACCGTCGAAAAATATTGAATTGGCTAAGGGAATAAAGTATGTGTTAGCATTAAATGGGGACTCAAGTGATTATATGATATATAAACACTTTGGTAGTATATTAATATTTATTGACATTACTGGTCATAATTTGATATAAAAATGAATTTTTAATTGAATGACAAATGGTAATTTGAGGAATTAACCATTGAGAATTAATATTTGATATTGTGATATCCATGATGTTATGAATTGTTATATGATTCTTTCTATAAATATTATATAGTAATATTTTCCTAGTTTCATGCAGTACTTCTTATGTACCGGGATTCCCCTAGTTTCATTCTATAATGCTTATATACCCAGATTATCCCAGTTTAATGCTTAAATTCTTATATAGCGGTATTTCCATGGATGCTGAAATAAAAATATAGAGGGATTGGACCAGTTTTCTGAATTTATTGTATAGATTTATTTTATTGGTTATTTTATTATACCAGGGACTTGTGGTTATGGTTTCAATGGATCTTCTACATAGTCAGAGATATTCTAGAATGGTGCTTAAGTAAGTGGTTTGTTCAATAATTTGAAGTTGATTAATTATTACACATGTTTATCACTTAATTTCATTACATTATTATCAGATTTGGTTTGTTTAGATGTGGTGGTGCCGACATACTGAGTTTTACTCACTCCCTATTTGGTCTACTGTTTGGCACCCAAGAAGATCACATGGATGTAGATTTGAATAAGAGAAAAAGTCTTTTTTTATTGTTTATTTTTTGATGAGTTAGATATTGAATATGGGACCTATGTAGAGTTTGAGACTATGGTATTTTTATTTTATTATTCTGTATTATTACTTTATTTTTTTTACTTCCAGTTTTAAATAAAGATACATTACATCCGTTCAGTACATGGTTCACTAATTTTTACTTATTAGTCCTTTATTTACATTCCATCTTCATGTTTTATTGTTTCCACTATTTCCTATACTTTTATATTTATTATTATTTTTTAATTACAATATATTGTAACTTTGTGCTATGGGTATAGTCTCATCAATATATTCTTTACACCCCTTCTACTAGTTGTCATCCTCTGGCATATGGGGAGGTGTGCTTCAGGTTTAGTAACCAGCCTAATTTGGCCATGTGAGAGAGTGATAGATCAAGGGATATTATAAAATTGTATATGAGGAACATTTTTTTTCTATCATTTTACTATTAGAGAAATGCATAATGGGTATTGGGATGTGTCAGGACTTGGTATTGACCTAGTTTTTGGGTGTATCTAACACATGTATGTGGGAAAATCTGAGTCTTCATGGATGAGATTATAGTTCACAATGTTCATTTATTATCGTTGATATTACTTCACCATGATTGATTCACATATTGTATGATGTTATGGTTTCTTTTAATTTTTTCTCATGGACCAGTATGGCACTATATGAGTATGAATGAATCATGATTATCACATCGGGATATATGTTGACAAGCATTGTTCATGTTAGGGACATATTTATTGCATGTAATATCAATTCCCTTATAAAATGTGAAATGATATACCATTTTTATCTGATAAATGGAAATGGATGAACTTTTATTCAATGATAATTTACTTGTAATCCATCCTTAGAGAGACCATGAGCCAACAGTTCTCTCTTGATGTCACCTTTTGAGGTTAACCTTGTTTTTATACAATATTCTAAGAAGTGTGTTTTCATGTAGAGAAAATGACTCATAATTTTCATTGAATTGGGTGTCAAGTGAGTGGAATATTCTTATAACAGTGTTACCAGATCATCCTCTAGCTCTTGAGAATCATATGGATGTTCAGCTTCATGAAAGCCTCTTTAGAGTCTTGCGATCTATGGAAAGGGAGACTGTTCACAACATTCCTTTAATTTTTGTGATTAAAAGAGTGTTTGAAATATATAATCCACCTGTATTCACTGGGGAGGTAGGCCCTAGGTATTTGAGTTTTGGATTGAGTTAATAGAGACAATCTTTAAGTACCTCAAGACACATACTTATAGAGGGGTGAACTATTTTGACACAAGATTTGTGGAACTGCCATGTGTAGGTGGGATATTTTAGAGAAATATAGGCCTCAAGTGTTCTTATCCTAGAAAGAATTTTTTGATATGTTTCTAAGAAATTTATATCATGAGACATTGAGGGATGAAAAGGATCACATGTTTTTGCACCTAATGTATGAGGGCATGTCTCTTATGGACTATGTTGGATGATTCACTGACTTGCAGTGAGTAACACCATATTTCTCTACTAATGAGGTCTCTAGGTAGAGAGGTTTTTATATGGGATTTGATATGCGATCATGTCATTGGTGAATGTATTTCACTTTAATATATTTTTTGAAGTGATTAATCATGCAGTCATCATGAAATGTAATATGAGAGAGGCGCTGAGTAGTAACCAGACAATTTTAGTACAATCAAATGGGAATTATTCTTCTAGTGTAAAGAAGTGCTACTATGATAGTTATCACTAAGGAAATAGTGGGAAGACAAGTCAGGGTAGTGGGAATCCATAAAAGGACCATGTTCTATTGTAGTGCTATTAGTGTGGCATGTTTAACCAGAAGTGGCCTCATCGGCTATACCCTGCTTTGGAATTTGATGTGTGTGGTATTTGGGTCACCATTAAGTGTTTTTTAGGCAATTACAATAGTAGAGTACTGACTGGGGTCAATATAGGAAATAGATTCTAGGAAGAAGACACTTACCCCTCAACAGACTGTTAGCTGGAGTTTCAGTTGACATTCAGGTGGAGATAAATGATTTGGTATCCCAGTGCAGGAGTAGTAGTACCAAGTAGAGGGATTAGCATAAGGGAGTCATACTGAACCTTATGATAGAGGTGAAATTTAGTTGTATGCCATGAAGTCAACTCTGGCTAGTGTGGATACTAGACCTCATACTGAAAAAGTTACGATTCTTTTATCATTTACATTTTCTTTCATTTTTTTATAATAATGGATTACATTCCATTATATCTACTTAATTTCTAAATGGGTTGAAATTTGTTTTGGAAATCTTTGATGATTTTTTAACCATCGACAAACCATTGAGAATGCATTCAGGGAATATAAAAAATTGCAAGAAATGTTCTCTATAAATTGGTTATGACTTTTTCTGTTGGAATATATTAGTGATTGAAATGATAGTTTTAAATTTGATTCTTGGTATTTATGGGATAGTTATATACCAATATAAATTTGATTGTTACTAGAGAAGAGTTACCTTTATATCTCCAAAAAGAGACAACTATTTTCACCAAGGTGTGTGGGATCTTTTGGATAGTCTTATAAGACTGATTCATTACAAATTTAACTATATTATGTTATATATTGTTGGTATCATAGAATATAATGGTGTAATGAAACATTATACTTTTCCATCAATGGTATATTGTTTTCACAAAGTTTGACCAAACAAGTTCTATTGATTATTTACCAAGACGGAGATCATATTCATGATCGAGTTGGTGTCAAGAGTAGAGCTAGTTTCTATTACACCTTACTGGATGGCACTAGAAACTATTCAATATTTGAAAGTGTAGTTGGAATATCTAGATGGTAAAGGTATCATATAGCCTAATACATCTCCATGGTACTCTCAATTTTTTTCTATATAGCCCGATTAGACATAGTTATTATGTGTGTATTATGAGATATTGAACAAGATAATGGTCAAGAACTTGTATATACAACCACACATTGATTATATATTTGATCACCTGAGATCAGATAAGATCTCCCCCAACATTGATTTTATATTAGGATACCAATAGTTCAGGGTGAGACCATCAAATAACCCTCAAAATACTTTTATGATAATTTATGGCTTGTATGAGTTTATAGTGATATCACTAGGTCTAAAGAATGTATTGTGGTTATTCACTGTCCTAATGACATATATCATTAATAATTTTATCTACCATTTTATGGTGATTTTTAATGATATCATAGTGTAATCCTAGCCAACATAAGATCATGTACAACATCTCGACATCATCATGATTACATAGAGAGCTCACTGACTTTACACCAAGATAACAAAATGTTGTTTCTGGATTGATAATGTTCATTTCCTAGGAAATGTCATCTTAGGGGCATGAATTTTAGTGGAACCATAGAATTTTTTAATTGTGATATCCTGGGAGTAACCCAAGAATATATTAGAGTTTTGGAGCTTTATGGGGTTAGAAAAGTTATTTCCAACACATCATTTAGTACTTCTCCCACCTTGCATCACCGATGTCCAAAATGACCAAGAAAGGGGTGAAGTTTGTTTGATCAAATTCTTATGAGAGTGATCTTTAGGAGAAGAAGAGAAGGCTGACCTCATAACCTATGTTTGTTAAGGAAGATATCATGTACTATGGGGCATCAAGAGTTAGAATTGGAGATATTGTGATGAAGGAGGATTGAGTGGTTCATTTTTTCTATAGATAGTTGTGACCGCATGAGAGGAACTATATTACTCATGATAAGGAGTTAGCTATGGTGGTAATTGACATGATATGTTAGAGACACTATCATTTGGGAGAGAGATTTCTAGTGTACACAAACCACAAGAGTCTCAGGTATATATTTTCTCAGCGAGACCTGATCCTTCGATAGAAGAGGTGGGTCGAGTACTTGTAGTATTTAAAATTTGTGTTGAAGTATACACAAGATAAAGTAAATATTTTTTTCAATTACTTGAGCAGAAATATGAAGACATAGGTAGTGTGGGAGTCATACAATGAGTGGTGGATGAGGGTTCTCTTTCCCGACATGCATCTAAATGTTCTAGAGTCTTTGAGATGACTAACTATAACATTGACATCTATTATACCTATGATTATTAGATGGATCAAGACATACCAGTTATCTAATCAATATGGATTAGATCTGAGGTATAGCTTATATAGGGGAGTTTCACCCTTAGGATGGTCTCTTAGAGGTGAAAATTCTCTTCTTTTATGTGGTCGAGTATGAGTTCCTATGATTCTTTTTGAGGATATGATGAGATAGTTTCATGAATCTAGATGGGAGGTACATACTAGTTTGAAAAATATGTATTTTGATATCTGTAGCTTGTACTGGTGGCCAAGAATGAATTATGTGGCAACGGGTTTCATAGAAATCTTTTTCTTATTTCAATAGTTGAAAGATGAGAATCAGAGGCCTGTAAGGGTTTTTTAGTCTCTATTCATTCCATAATATAAATAAGATGATTTCTCTATGAATTTTTTAATATGATTACCAAATAAAACAAAAAATAATGATGTTATATGGGTGAAAATTGATCGACTAATGAAGGTATCCCACTTATTTCTTATCAAGGATATCATTAATGTTTACAATATGGGTACACTTTAAGTGTGTGAAATGGTTCATTTCTATGGTGTTATAGGGAGTATCATTTATAATTGATATGCTTAGTTCATTTCTCGGTTATGGAAGGGTCTTAAGATAGATCTAGGGTCACATGTTCTAATTTGTACAACATATCATCAATTGAATAATGGCCAACCTTAGTAGACTTTTCAGTATCGGGAGGATATGTTATGAGCCTATGTTTTTCATTTTAGTGGTTCATGGGAGAATAATTCAACACTCATAGAGTTCTGATATAATAAAATATTTCCGGAATCGATCTAAATAGACCCTTTCAAGGATCTATATGGAAGGTCTTGTTTTTAACCTTTTTTTCTGAGGAAATCAAGTTAGTTCTTTTTTGAACTATTATTATATAAGAGACGTCTGAGAAGGTTTAATTTACCCTGATGTAGTTGGTGAGCATGAAATGTAGGAATATATATTATTCTAACCTGTAGAGATGGCCTCTAGAGTTCAAGTTTCATCGTCCTATTTTATTTTGGGTGTTTTAGAGGTTCGGGAAATTCTGTATCAATAAATAGGGAAAGCTATAAAATAGGTTTTTGATCCATTTGAGATTATAGAATGGTTAGTTCCAACGGAATATCAATTTTTCCTTCCATTGTGCTAGAATTTCATGAATGATGTCTTTCAAATTTTGTATCACTAAATACATTATCCAAACCCTTCCCATTTTGTTGAAATTGATGACGTCAATATTTTTACAGATGATTCCTTTGAGGATAATCCAAAATAGTTTATAGACAATAGTGAGTAGTATATCTAGGGAAAGACCATTCTTTTAGTTTGAGTGCAGTGGTAGCATGGTTGTGTTTAAAAGGAGACATAGGAGAGGTAATCTAATATGTGGTCATAGTGGTTGGTTTGGATTAGTGAGACCCTGTAATGGTGCTTGGGTTAGCTCAAGTGTGGGATTCTATATAGTGGGGAGGTGGTAAGAAACCATATTTTTAAAGGTACACCCCTCTTTGAGTTTTGAGCTAAACCTATTTTTCATGGGGTATCCAAATTCATTAAACCTTAATGGTTGAGTTAATTTGAGGATGTAGAGAGTTGTTTGAGAAAATGACCTAATGTTTGGGGATGTATATATTTTTTGAATTAATGGAGCCCGAGTTTTAAATATGCTAAAGGGGGTTACAGGGGTACTTTGTGAGTTTGGAAGGCTTCAAGGGTTGTCTGAGATTTTAATAAAAAACTCATGGAAAATAAATTATTCTATAAATTTACATTCTATGTAACTATTATAAGACATGTTAATGTATCTGAGAAGACATCATGAACTTGTTCAAGATGTGAACCGGTTATACAATATGGACATATTGAATGATGTGTAAATGTGTTCAGATATAGGACGTGAACTAGTTCATGATGTGAAAGAGTTACACAACGTGGACCTTTTACATGATGTGTGATTTTCATGTTGGGTTATTTTAATAAGAGGTGAAAAGGAGTCTATCAAGCCTACCCATTTTTGAGATCTGTGTTTATGTTAATGTAACTGAGAATCTACCTTCTCAAATATGGATTCAGAATGGATAGATAAGATTATTTCTAGAGATTTTTTACGAGAGACTACCCGAATACTGTCATTTATGACTCAATATAGGACACACACCAAAGGATTTTGAACATAATAATGTTTTCCCTAAGGCCAAGAAAGCTATTTGGGATGAAAAGTACATGAAATACGCGATTACGTCTAGACATATGGTTAATGCCGGCCAACCTATGCTACCACCTAATAGAAGAACTCATGTGCGGAAGGTGGTAAATTTTGATAACCCTTCTGAATATAAGGTAATTCCAGGTTTAGTTAATCCATTACTCACTTCATGAGAAAACACTAACCCACCTACATTGTTAAAGGAGCAGGGAAAAAAATTGGAATCACAAGATGAATGAGTTAATGAGAAAGGTTAACTCTATGATTCTAGTGAGTACTCACATGTAAATGATAATCGTCCCAATCAAATTGAGTAAATATATTTAAATTCAATGGACAAGAAATGTAGAAAACCTATTGTGGATCCCGATGGATCCATTACTCCAAATCTTATAAAAACAATAAAACCCAGTGATTATTATCACCTTGAATGAACAATTGTCACATGATCCTTTGATGCCTCTAAGAAGGAAATAACTGGACCCTTTAAATAACAAAAAATTATGAATCAATCTACTAATGGGGATACATTACAGTATAATGAGAAGGTGAATAAAGATTTAGAATCTGTAATGAAAGAATGAGATGAAATATCTTACCAAATACTCAGAAATGGGGAAGTTATGTAGAGTCATACATTGATATCATACCCAAAATGTTTAACAAGAGGTTGGTACACGAGTTTAAAAAAACTGCTTGATTTTATATTATTAGTCTGATTTGTTTTTTAAGTATGATTTCATAGTGTTTCTTGATGATTTTATAATTTTTTTCTCCAAATGATATAAATGGAGAAGTTGAACATTGATCAATGCCTAGTGCTATTTATTTTCTGATACTATCTTCTTGTTACTTCATGCACATGACCCTTTATTTCGAAGTGCTGAAGATTAGGCTAGCTTTGATGGGTCTTTTTCTCTAGTATTCTTAATTTTAATATATGATGGAGAATTATGTATGAATTATGGATATGAGTAAGCCTATTTTTTCGGTTCTTTAGTAAACATGGTTTTCTCGTAGTTGTATTCTTGTGCCATTTCATATGATTATGTTGGAAGATGATTTTGTAATGCCGGTTGACAACCCAAATAGCATTTAGATCCAAAATTTTTCTTTTTTTCTCATCTAAATGTTTGTTTAATTGTATCATGTATTTTATCATTTTTCATAATAGACTTTCATTTACAAACACAATTGAATAGAAGTGTGAGGTAAAAGGCTCTTGTTGATAAAGAAGCAATGTTCTGCAGGTTGGATGATATACACATGGTTGAATCTATTTTTTCTATCTGTTTTCTATGGATTTAAGTCTAAATAATTCAATCTCAAAGACATAGAGTTGATCTATTTATATTAATTTCTTCATGATATGATGATAATTTATATTTTGTTAAGAATCTTGGATGTACTAATCTATATAGATTCGGGATGAGCTTTCAGTTCGACACCTTTCTATTTGTTCGATGTTTTTAAGGGTCCAGATTTAAAGATATGATGTCCAGTGAAGTGGAGGTGTTGGATTCACTTTATACTGGATATATTGGTGTAGTCCCCTTGGAGAGTACATCCCTTTTTAGGAGATAATCGAATAGCTAATAATAGGTTGTTTTGATCATTTTTTTCTTCTCATGATTTTGCTTGATTTTCCTTAGTGTTCCATGCTTTGTAATTCTCTCAATCTCATCTGGTGTAAGTTCATTTCATTTCATGTTTGTACTACAACTTTTTTTAATAAATTCTTTTGGGTAGTAAATTGGTTTACCAATTCATGTCACCTCTTTTATTAAAAAAATACGAGGTGATGAATTTTTCATTGTAACTCATAAATCGAGAATTACACACAATGTATTTCTTAGGTTCAAGGATTGTAAGCCATGTCAGGCATATGTTTTATTTTTCATCCATGTAGAGATCTAATTTATTTATCCCTAGGTTATTTCAAAGCTATTTTTTATCACCTTATCCTATTACAGATTTCCTAATCAACAGATCAATCTCTGATTAGTTTTTTCACAGTTTTTTCTTTCTATTACACTTATTTCTCATTATCATAACGTATTATTTTGAATGTTTTTTAAATAGGTGTTGATCTTTGTCTTTTGTGATGTGGATATTCTTTCAATATTTTATGACTTCATTATCATTAGCATTACTAGTTGAAAGTGTTTTCTTTATTAATAGATAAATTAAGGTGGTCTAAAAAGAAACCCTTCCATTTTTTATGGAATAAGTTTTTGATATATTATGTAATTCTGCCGACATATCATGCACTTTGATTAACCAAATTATTTATAATGATAACCATGTGATAGGATTTTTTTTGAAAGATCCCTTTGGATCCAATCTTGTTGTGATCTGGACTATGCTTACCTATTGGGTGAGAGAACCCTAGAATAAACATAAATTGGTTAATGGATTAAAGTATGTATTATCCTGACATAAAACCTCAGCTGAATTATTGATATAGAGTCACTTTGGTAATAGATTATTATTTATTTAAATTATTTGGGATAATTTGTTATAAAAATGAATGTGTTATTGAAATAAAAACAGTAGTTTTCAGAATCAACCATTGTGACATATGATATAATATTGTGATATCCTTGATGATATAAATTGTGTTGTGATTAATGTTTTAATGCTTATATAGTGGTCTTGGACCAATTTCATGCAAAAATGATTATATCGTAGTATAGGCCAAATTTCATGATATAATGGTTACATATTAGTCTTAGAAAAGTTTCATTGTTAAGTTATTATATAGAGGGATTGGCCCAGTTACTAAAATTCTTATATAGAGGGCTTAGCCCAGAATGATGAAATGATTATACAGAGGTATTTTCCTAGTTTTGTGGTTACACCATGGGCTTGTTGTTATGGTTGGAATGATATTGGTACATGCTCAAATATGTTTCTATACGGTGCCAAAGAAGGTTGTTTATTGTATTATATAAATTTTACTAATTAATACACATTTTTATAATATTAATTCATGAAATTTGAGTCATACTCGTTTTTTTATGAAATTAAGGTTTCATTATACTATGTTTTACTCACACGCTATTCAGGATGTCATTAGGTACCGTGGAAGATTACATGGATACATGTTTGGACAAGTGAAAAGGAACTTTATATTGATTGTTTCTTACCAGATGGTTTAGAACATGTATGTGGGATTGAAAGTGGTTCATGACCGGTGTGTTATGAGTTTATTATGTCAACTTATTCTATTATTTTTATTACATTCTATTTTATATTTAGATAAATTCCATTCATTCATTATATGGTTCACTATTATTTGATTTATTAGTTATTCTTTGTATTTTTATTTGTATGTTGTACTATTCTATATATGTTCATTACTCTAATATTTCTTTATTATTACTTATTTCCACCGTATTAAAACTATGTACTAGGAGGTATAGTATACCACAATATTCATTACACATCTACTACCAGTATGTAGCCTATAGCGTATAAAGAGGCATGCTTGAAGTTCAGTAACCAACCTGATTTTTTTTATGTAAGACACTTATAAATTAGAGGATGTTACAAATGAATTATAGATTTATCTATGTGAATGTTCTTGATTGGAAATGGTAATGGGTATAAACACAAAAATGTTTGGCGTGGAAAATCATTGGATAATTTTGATAGCATTGTATGTGTAACTAAAGTTTTTATGGAAGCATTTGATGAGATAAAGTTGTGGTTTCTAGTTACTTGT
The DNA here is from genome assembly GCA_963277665.1 of Viscum album. Classification (NCBI taxonomy): domain Eukaryota; kingdom Viridiplantae; phylum Streptophyta; class Magnoliopsida; order Santalales; family Viscaceae; genus Viscum; species Viscum album. The sequence goes on from OY728164.1 coordinate 695,881,761, forward strand.
AAATAATAGGGATAGTAAAGTGATTTTTAAAAACATATTCCAATGTGAACAATAGAGAATCAAAAGGCATAACTCAATGAATGTGATTGAATAAAGAGAAGGAAGTGTGATTCCCCTTACCCTGGGACGACACATTTAAAATAATTCGATGATATTATTTAGAGATTTGAAACACCTTGGAATGTATTTAAGGAAAATTAAGAGATTAAATTGATGATAAAAGGGTATTTAGTGAATATTAAATTTACTTTTTTATGTACTTATTGAAAAAGATAGGGGAATTCTTTCTAAATTTCTAAAATTATGTTCTGGAATCTAGGTGATAAAATAATAAAAATGACAAACCTACCCATGTTTTTTCCATGGTTTCAACAAAAGAGAAGTGGTTCCAAATATTCAATTAGTTTAAGATCCGATCATATTAAAATAATAGCATTGGTGATGTTTAATTGAGTCATGTTAAAAAATAATTGATTATAAATCCAAAAAATATAGAATAGGTTTTAGAGGATTAAATAAATTATTATAAAATTAATTAAATCCCAAAAAAAATTATTTTAAAGGGGAAACCTATACATATTCTTGAATTATATTTATCACATTTATTACATAATTATTGGGTTATTATGATATAATAATACATACCATTTATTTATAAAACTTTTAATTTTTACCCAAATATTCCGCTTTCTCAATTTTTTTGAAAAATATCCATTAACTAATTTTTTCTTGTTGATTTAAAAAATAATATCTATTGTATGAAGATAATTTACTAATTTTGATAATGTTCATTTTTACACAAACATCCTTAATTATTGAGAAGTACTATGTTTTTTGGATACTGGAATCATTATAACCCCTATAAAAATGACATTGAACTTTATTAAAATATAATAATTAAAATTTTAATAAATATTATTTAATAAGAGTATTTTATTAAAATTTAATTAAATTAAATTTTTTTAAAATTATCACTTTTTTTTAATTGAGAGTACATATTTCCCAAAAAAAATTGATTTCTTCATATCAAAATATTATTTTTATCAAAATCATTATATAATAATTTATAATGTAATAGTAAAAAGGGATAAATATACTCACTAATTAAATTAAAATAAAATATAGAAATTTTAATTTACTTGGATCTAGATAAAAATCCACTTATTACACTATAGAACATCCTAAAGGTAATTTGTGAAACGGTGGTTCTTTCTTGGGTGATTTTGAAAACATGGTATGGGACATGATCTCGATAGGCATGAATTTATTCCATCCACTATTACATTCATGTTTAAGTTATTGAATTTCATTTTTTAACTAATCTAATGTAGAGACCAGTGACTCTATCTCCCTCATAATCTTTGGTAAATGGGATTTATAGGGTACAATCTTATCAGTCGAGCACATCACTTATTTTGTTTTTTTAAATTGGATTTTATCATAACCCTTAATATAGTAGTCTTAATGGTAGTTGTATGAGATATATATTATCATTGGTTAATATTCTTATTAGGATTTTAAATTTAACATGCTATATTTTATAATTGGTCCAAAATAACAATGTTCATTCTTGTGTTTTACATAACTATATTACTTAGTAAGTCATTTATTCTTGTAAAAGGGGATTTCATTTATAAAAGTTTAGGTCATTAAATTCTTACCACATTTTGAAATTTCACCCTCATAATTTCATTTCAGTCCCTAAAATACATAAGGGTAATTTTTTATCACCTTTTATTGTTCCCAAGTTTCTTCCTTTGGATATTTGTTCTGCCATAATACTTTTACCAATTTAGTTTTCTTCCTTCATTGAAATTTGACTCTATGATTTTAGATCTTTTTCAGTATCTCCTCATATCAAGGACCATTCTCCAAGGGTAACACATATTGATTTAGTATATCTGATGGGTCTCATATGTTCTTCCTCTAGAGAGATAATTGCAACACATCGTGTATTTGGGATATTTTATCTGGGAGTTATAGCTAATAGGCCACAAATCTGATGTGATTAAGGATATCAAAGGGACCAAAGTATTTCTGACTAATACTTCCCTTATTCCAAAATCTCTAGACATTATTCCATTAGTGTGTGAGAAATAACACCTTATCTATGACGTCAAATTTAGGTTTTATCGAAGATTGTTTGCATATATTTCATATCAAATTTATTTAGATTTCATATTAGGTTGAATGGTTTAAACCTTATCAGTCATATATTTAATAATATTAAGTCCCATAAGCTTCTTCTATCCAAATTCATCTCATACTATTGTATTCAAACACCCTATCATATAAAAATCCTCATAATTAAGCCACCATTTTAATGTTAGAATGATCACTTTTTTATATGAGAACTCCAATAGGGGAAGGTAATGATCCCAAAATCCTTGAAAACCAATTAAATGCTAAAATATTTTATATAGTTTCATTTTTAACACCCTTATATTTATAAATAGGTTCATTATGCTCAAAACACACTGAGCTTAAATAAACCACAAAATTTTATTATATAAATATGGTTGTTATAACCTATCCATTGGATTGGAGAGTAAGAATATAATTAATAAAATTATAAAATATATATAATTATCTTAATCAATACAAATTCATTTATTAATAATCACGTATTATGAACTCAATTTTTAGAAAATACTTTTTATTCTTGAAAAATACAGTTTTTTTAAAATTGGTATTTATTGTTTTTTTAGTGAATTTTATAATTAAATTCTAAAACAAGTTGAAGTTTTAGTTGATAAAAAAATAATTTTTTGTTGAAATAATCATATCAAAATTATCCTATGATGCGGTTTTATGTTTTTTTTAAGTTTTATTTTTCAATGAATAGTGAAAAATACTGATTATTATTGAAAACAATATTTTATTTTAAATTATTTATAAATTAAAATTCGGTTTTACATTATTTTTACAATTTTAATAGTTTAATTTTATTAAAATTAATAAAATTATAGACTTTTTAATGAATTTTATACTTTAATTTACTATAAAAATATTTTTCTATATAAAAATATTGTTTTCTAAAAAACTGGTTTGGAAGCATTTATCATAGTTATTTTAAGATTATTTTCTAATTTTTTTTATTTGATAAAATTTGTTCCATATTTTAAATCATGAATATAATTTTTTTTAAATAGGTCCCCTTTAATATATTATATATTATTAGTAACTGTGGTAAAATTTGTCACCTTAGAAAAGGGTAAATCGGGTTAAACTAGTTTAAAACTATGTGATAATGATATAATTTTTTATATTATTTATTATTAGATGATGATAAATCTACTATTATTATCCTAGGCTCAAAATTTATTTTTTTAAAGGGAATATATTCGAAGAACTGTCATTTATAATTTTTAAAGAAAATAACATTACTAAATGTAAATCTCTTAGTTATAAATATCTTTTAGGTGTTCACATAGGGATAAAAGAAAACTATGAATGAATATAAATGTATACCTATTAAAGAATAAAATTATATTACTGATGGTAATTTATTTCTAAATCTATTTGATTTAATTATTATCATAAATGCTTGCATAAGGCTAATATAGTATTTATTCAACTAATATAAAAATAAAATTAATGATTTTAAAAATATTTAAAGTAATATAATTTGATAGATTTATTTTTTTACACAAAATTTTTTAGATAAATATAAAATATTATTTATATTTAATAGGATTTTTTTTTAGTTCAAACTTTTTATTTATGTATTTTAAGTCAAATTAAATGAATAGTGTCAAAATTGACATTAATGATGTTTTATTAAATTATTTAAAAATAATAAAATTATTGAAATAGGGTAAGGTGATTAAGATATTCTATCTAATTTTATCCTCTAGATATTTGTGAACTAATTTTTACCTTATATGTAAATATATAACCATTTACGTGTATAAAAATATGTTACTACGATTAAGGTTAAAATTGGTTAACTAAGCGGTTAATAAAACATATTCCGCAAAAATTTGCAAACAAAATCTATAAAAATTTTATTTTATGATATTATTTTAACCCTTTAAAGTCATATATTCTAATAAATATCAATTATAAATCAATTTACTATAGAGTTATGTTATTATATTTTAATATTTTATGAAATCTTTTGAGTGCCCCTCCCCACAATTATAAAAGAGAACCCTCTTTTCTTTTCTTCACATAACTATGAGACATATAGATAAATAATTACCTCAAAAAACCTCTTTAATGTTCTTTAACACATTATAGAGGTGTTTTTATTTCAAAAATACTAACCGTAGGATCCTTAAGAGGATATCCAAATGAGTTCTTTAAAAGAAGTTGTAGTAACCTTAACTGATCAATTTCTTTTTATTTACACTTTTAAATCACTTATATATGTTACATTATTTGTCAAATATTAACTTAATTATCCTAAATGTTACTAAATTTTATAATTATTATTAAATAACCTTTATTTATGTTGTTTCCTAGTAAATGATTAGTTAAAGTATTGCCTGTGTGTATGTACGACTTAACATCTCCACATGGAGATGCAATTCATTTTCCACCACCACATTTGATGGATGGTTATTATGATGTGATTAATTTTTATATATTATAATTAGTACATAATTATACTATTATAAATATAATATCACATCTCTATTATTAGATTCTAATATTTTCGAGAATGATAACGTCGGTCGTGCGTAAGTGTGGACTACCGCCTCCCCGAAGTGATGTGATTCATTTTTTATTTACACTTTATTTGGATGGTAATAAGGATATATATAATGAATATATATGATATTTATATAATTTCTAATATTTTCTTTATTATAGAACCAAGTTAAATATAAAATAAAAAAACTATTGGCCCTAAATATACCTGAAAAATGAAATATTTATTACCAGAAATATTGATTTTAATAATGAATTGTCAATAAATGAGAGATAAAAGGTTATAATTAAATAATATATGGATTGATATATATTATTATGGATATATAATATTTTTAAAATAAATACATAATTATTATACATTAGGTTTGAAAGTGTACAATGGAAGATGTACCTAAGGTAAGGGATTTTATCTCGCTTTTATTTATGTGAGACAGATGCCATATTCAAAATTTATTTATTTTATGTGGTGTATATAATTCCCAAGTATTTATTTTATAATTTTTATTATGAAATTTATTGGGATTTAAATATACATATATGGTTATTTATTTTTTATGTCTTACGATTCAAATCATTCCAAAAAGGTAAGGGTTTTTCCATCCAATGGCCCAAACGCCATAATTTTTTTCTTAAAAGCAACCCCCTTTTAAGGAATGAAGTGGGGAAAACCCTAAAGACATCATCGACCTAAAACAAATCATGACCTAAAGGTTAATAGTGACCAAAAAAACTGACAACATGAAGCAAGCCCCCCCCCCACCCCAGTAAATGAACGTGACAATGCTCTTCACTAATGCAATGCAAAATGGAAAGAAAGTGTCCTGTGTCAAAGCACAGGCTGGATCCGATAGAAATCACCAAACCCTCTCAAACATCCAAATGCATAAAGCTCTGAAACGATGAAAAGAAATATCTAAAACCTCCTCTAGGGCATGATCCATGTAGTCGAGTCCGATTGCATAACCATACCAGCAGACCTCACAAAACCTTTCACCATTTTGAGAGAACACAAACAAAATCCTTCATTAAGAGTCATCCTAGACCAACCTAGATGACCTCCTCAGACCCTCGGCACCGCATCCACATAAACCCGGAAGACAATCCAAATTACATGAGTTCAAGCCATCCTCACCTAGGACTGGATGACCCAACCCATGCCGAGGGCCTGACACCAATGAGGAAATCTAGATCATCTTAAAACAGAAATGCCATTCTGGCATTGATCTGTATCAAATCCGAAACCACAGATACACCCTCATTAGATTCCGGCCAAGCCTCACGGTGAGAAAATAATGAGATGGACCATCATGGCAAACCAGGACAACAAAACCAAAACTAACCAGTCGAATAGAATCAAAACTCAAAAAGTAACGCCTGCAAAAAAAACAAAGAATCTGAACCAAGAAAACCTCCCACCTCCGTAGCATTGCAGATCAGCCCCTGAACAGCATCATAGAATTACTGGATGCAGACCCTCTATTCGGACTCGCCAAACAAAATGAACTCACCAATCGGGGCCACCTCCGGCCTCGACTCCATCACATAATGAAGACCACGCTGGGCCAACCGCCAAAACAACACCAAGACGTGGAGATGCCGACCCACGTAGAGATACACGCCGAGCAGACCATAAAGCTCCTCTGAGGGCGATGCCATAACACAACCATCACCACACCAAGGCGAACCCAAGCCGAGCCACCAGAAAAGATCCACTGAGATGTGACACCGATGCACGAGCCGAGCCAACCACCAATTCTCCACCTAGAGGTGACGTTGCCACGTCAAGCCAAGTCAAACCCAATCCGAGCCCATATAGATGCGACGCCACCACCGAAGCTGAGACAAATCCACAACCGTCGCGATCAGATCCCGACCTGAAGGGGGAAGGAAGGAAGAGCAAGGATAAACAATAGTTCCGCGAGGGGGAGGATACCACACCGCCCCAAGGAAAGTTTTTCAAGAAAAAACTAATTTATCATCCAATAGGGAAAGATCCCCCAGGGTTTTATGTCACAATATAATTTTTTATCTCGATAGTTTATGATTAAGGTTTCGATAATGAAATATTATGATATAGCTCTCAATATATTACTGAATTTTCATTATAATATGATTATATATTTAAATTACATGTTCAATATTCATTTTACCCTCTTTATGTACTCAAGAAATTGAAACAATGTTGTTGATAAAAAACCGAATTCACTTCTCTCTTCTGTCGAAAATCATTTTCTTCCATATCCATGTCATATAAAAACGATTTCATGAATATTTTTACAATTCTTAACTGATTTTTTAAAATACATTGTCTCCCATGTTTTATTTTAAAAAATGAATTAAAATGAATAATATTTTGATTTTCTGAAAAAGTTACATTTTGACTATTTTATAACAGTTTGAATGTAATTTTTTCTTTTAATATATACAACATGAAATAAATTATCTACCATTATGACCACTCATTTATTGGATTATTGATTAAAATGTTTTTAACGTTATTTTAAAATAAAAAAATTTATAATATTTGGGAAATATTTATATTTTAAATATTTAATTTTAAAATTAAAAGGTATTTTCATCAAAAAATGATCAAGTGATCATTAAAACACATTTTCATCTATGATGGAATATTTTTATGTTACTTAAGATTTACTAGGGAGATGATCCAGTGATACAATAATTATTCTCTATGTGGATTTTTTATTTTTATGAAAACAATATGTTTATGAAACCCATTGCTTTTCCATGGGTTATGCAATTATAAATTGATGAAATGTTTATGTAAATTGTTTCCCTTGAAATAGGTTACACTATGATGAAATGCTTATGAAACCTATTTATGGTTCATAAGTTATGATATTAAGAATGTTTTATGATTTTTTGGAACACATGTGAATGTTTTTTATTATATTATGGGAGGGACTAGATTTTATATACCCCTCTAATGTATTGGATTAATATTATCATCTCATCTGGTAATGAGTACTTGAATGGTGATTGAACCTATTTTAGTAATAGAATATTTCCACTATGATAGTATTAGGAGTGAAACAAGATTATAATTATGATTTGGGTAGTGAACCTAATAAAATATAATAGTTTTGGTAGTGATCCTTTATTACTAAGGATATTAATTTCTATTCTTTTGTGTATGCCATAAAATTATGACTTATGCCATTTTTTCTCTTGTGATTCATGTTATTTTATTCTTATATGATTACTATCTTTATAAGTTCCTATATTTATTCCATGAATCATGTTTATTATCTATTATATGAATCATATGTTATTAATTTTTTATGACTATGTTCTCATATCCTTTGGTTCATGTTATTCTCTAGTGATCATTAATATCTCTTTTATTTACCCTTAATTTCCATCTGATCTCACCTTTCTTATGTTTCATCTTCCCCAGACTATGAAGAAAGATAATAAGTGTGATATTTATAATAAGGGTTCTATTTTTGAAGATATTAGTGGGATATGATACGTTTCACTAATAAACTACATGTTTATGTATCCATGTTTATAAGGATACTATACCTATATGATTATGGAATGTATCTTTGTGTTATGTTATGAATATTCATATAAAATGTTTTAATATATATATATATGGAAATATTATGTCACTATATTTATTATTAGAGAACATTTTAGTCAACCTTTGGAAACAAGGATTTGAAAACTTTATTAAGAACTCCTAGAAAATTATATGTATATGCCAACATTCTAATTTTTTATAATGATCATGGATTACCAAGGATAAACATATAGTGCCATAGATTGAAAGTGTGGTTTCAGGATTTAGTCACCCTATAAATGATTTTTCATGATTTGTCACAATGAATATTATTTCTCACTATATAATATTTGTTTAGTTAATTGATAGATTAAGGAGGATTATTGTTAACACTGAAAAACAATAGAATAAGTTTTCTACTGAGAAAAAAAATGAATTAGGAGTAGGAAAGTGAGACAATATGATTATTAATAATTTTATATCCCATTATATCATTAAATAACTATACATGGGTGAGTTTTTTCACACAACTAAAAAGATAAAATGGAGTATCAGGAGGACTATAGAGGAAAAAAGATTCAACTTCTTATATGTTGAGAATGTTGGAAGAAACTATAAAAGGAATGTATCAAAGGAATGATAATTTGTTTTCTAGGTGTAAATAAAGGGAATATAATAAGTATTTTTTGAGTAGATGTGAATAGTTCTATAGAGAAAAATTAAGTCGATCATATGGTACTATTTATATTTTAATTTCTCATGTGTGTGGAATATGGGAATTAACCGACCCAATGCCCTAATACAACGGTTTAATCCAAGACCAAGGAAGGACATATGTTATTACACATTTTCAAGAGAAATTGTTGAAGTTTTTATTTATTACGATTCAATATTTATACCAACTATATTTTGGATATAAGAATTATGAAACATCTGGGGATTATTTGACAATATTTTTCTTTAATTAATATAAAACAATTATTGAATGGTTTCAGTAAAAAATAAAAGTTATTTAGTTGTATGAATATAATGTTTATTTGGAATAACGAGATTATTTAAATTAATGGGATAATATTTTTGGCCTATAAATTTGGTAATAGTTTGATTAAAAAGTGATTTAGGTCATTTTTTATGATGTTTATTGATTTTTTGGATTCATTGAATATATTCAATAGTCTGTGATGTTATTTGGGGAATATGGATTTTTTTAACTATAGATGTATATATGATTTCAAGTCAGGATAACTTATGTGTTATGGATACCATCATGATTTTATAGGTTTAAGGTAATTGAGAACCAATTTAAGATATTATGTTATGGTAATGTGAGGTAACTTGAGACATTTAATAATTTTAATAAGAATACTCTTTTAAGGTATAAATAACCCTTTGGGATATTATATTATCTGATGTTATGTAAATTATGGTTTATTAGAAATTGGGAAATGGATAATTTTTTTGGTTGAGAATTAATTCCTTGATAAGGAAATATATTCAATGATATTTATGTTCATGATAAGGATTAACTATAAGGTTATCATTTAAAATTGATTTATGATATTTTTGTGAATTTCACTACATTATATGACTTATCATAGTGATTAATAATATTTTGGGATATTTTTCCTTTGGTTGAGGTATAAGTAATTCATAGGTTTAACATGTGATTTAATGTGAAAGATTATTTGGGGAGAATAAAATTAAATTTTGGGGGATTTAAGATGAAAGGTGTGAGATCACCTATTAGGTTTAAACATTCTTTAAAATTGTGGTTATTGTGGTTATTTAGGATGTAGGGTTATTTATAAAATAATCTTATTAGAACCACTATTGTTATTGTGGAAATTTTGGAGTTAAATATGATAGTTTTTACACTTAGAATATTATCTTAAATTGTGATAACCATTTGGTAATATTTAATATTTAATGATAGGAATAATAGATAAATATTCTTTTATGGATTGTGAAGTTTATTTTAGTTCTTTAGGCATAAAAAAATTATCTTGAATTATTATCATTTGGATAAAGCTATGAGTTTATAATATAGAATGTTTAAATTATGAGTTTATACTTGTAATGTAACTATATTTCAGTATCATTTTCACCTAGATGGTGTGATAGAATTAAATAAATCTAGGAAAATTTTTTGGAAACAAAAATGATTTCCCATTTCCTTCATTTCTGATGAATCATTGTCTTTTCACCCGTCTTAAATTTATGTTTTTGTGGTTTTTAAAATTCTATTGAACATGTTTTATATCACTCTCAATTTGACCTTAGGTTTTAATTTTCTCCTATATGTCTATAATTTCACTTTTCACTAATTTTCAAATATTTATAAACCTAGTTTTGTGTTTTTTATGATGACCATATTTTTTTTATTTCCTTCTTTTCATTGAAAATTTGTATTAACCATTTTTATGGCGTGGGTTTTCTTCAAAATAAATTTTCAAATATCAAACCCTTAAGTACCAAACACAACATAAAATTATAAGGAGAAATTTTTTTAAATGTAGGGGAGAATGTAACACTGTTATATTTTTAAATAATGACACTATGTTTATGAAACACTAAACAAACCACAGAATATTACTATTTAAATATTATCATTATAACCTAAATATTGAATTGGAGGGTATGAATATGATTATTCACTTTATAATATATATATATATATATAATACTAAAAATCAGTAAAAATATATTGATTAGTTATTAGTAATTAAGCCCCCATTAATTTAATAGGACATTTTATTCTCCAAAAATATTGTTTCTTCAAAAATATATTTATTTTTTTTGTGAGTAAATATTATATTTAATTTATGAAACTATTAGAAATTTCATTTGATAAAAATGATATAAATTTTTAAATCATATTGTAAAACTTATCTTATTGTGTAGTTTTGATGATATTCTAATAATTTTGATTTTTTAATGAATAGTTCTAAATAAAACTTTTTAATGAAAAAATACATTTTTTTAAATTATTTATAATATTAAATTATATTTTAGATTAGTTTTATTATTATATTTTTTAGTTTTGGGTAAATATAATCCATTTATATTATTTGTAATTAATATTAAACTTGTATTTAGTATAAAAACGTTTTTGTATATAAAAAGGATTTTTTCTACAAGCATTTTTTGTCATGTTTTCACACTTATATTAAAATTAAATTTTGGAAATTATAGGTATTTAATTTGATAAAATAGATTATTTATTTTTAATTATGAGGTTCAAATTTGGTAAATATTACTTTTTAATTTTTTTGTCAATAAGAACTGTAACCATGGTAAAATTTATGACCTCGGTAAGGGGTTAATCTAGTTCATATTGTGTAAAACTAAATGATATGACCAAAATTTTTCTTCTTAATTATTATTGGATAAATGTATTTATAACATTATATTCTTAGTATTTATTTATTTCAATTTAATATTTTCAAAAAAAATGACTTATATAATATTTAAAGAAAAAATAGTACTAAAATGTTACACTCTTAGTTTTAAATAAATTTTTATAGTCGACATAAGGAATAAAAATATTATAAAGGAATATAAATATATATTATTTATTTTAATGGAAATATATTAAATATAGTAATTTATTTCTAAATTTTAATGACTAAATAATTACCATTAATTCTTATGAAAAGTTAATATAATATTTATTTGATTTATAGAAAATGAAAATACATAATTTTAGAAATATTTAATGTAATATCATTTGACTGATTTACCATGTTCCAATAATTTTTTAGAAAAATATATAATAATATTTATGTGTATGGATATTATATTCTAATGAAAACATTTTATTTATGTATTTTATGTCAAACGAGATGAATAGAGTAAAAATTGTAAGTAATGGTCGTTTATAAAATTATTATTTTATTAAATTATTTAAAAATAATACATATTATGAAAGATGGAAAATTAGATAAGATATCGTATAAAATTTCCCCTCATGTAAATTTATGCAATAATTTTCACCATATAAGTAATGTTATAACCCTTTAAAATTAAAAAACATTATCATAGTTAAGGTTAAAATTGGTTAACCAAGTGGTGAATCCAAAAGATAAGGATTCAATGGATCCAAAACATTTAAAAATTATATTTATTTCTGATATTTTATCCCCATAATTCCTTAAATTGTAATCCCCATCAATTTAAATGTATTTGGATAATTAATGACTTTATTATATTTTAATCTTTAAGGATATGTCAAGAGTTCCCCAGCCCTCAATTTTAAAAGGGCACCCCACCTTTATCTTATTCAAACACCATTAATACATCCATCCATACCATTAAATACAAAAAATACCTTTTAAAATTTCTTATTCATGTTATAGAGGATATAGTTTTCCCAAAATACCATCTTTGGGATCATTAGGAGGAGGTCTAAATTAGTCCTTTCAAAGAAGTAGTAATTGGCTTAACCGATCAATTTATTTTTAATTCATCATTTACCTCATCTAAATCTATTATATTATTAACAAAATAATAATTTCATTATTATAAATATAAAAAAATTTATTATGATCTTGTAATCACCATTATACACCCTAATTCCCATTAAATGGGATGAAAAAATATCACTCATGTATATGTACATCTTACCATCTCCACATAGTGATACAATTAATTTCCCACCATTGTATTTCATAGAAGGTCATTATGATGGGTTTAATGTTTATATATTATAATTACAAAATAATTATACTCATTAATTAAAATATAACAACTACTATTTTCCTTCTAATCTGTTTGAAAATGATAACATCGCTCATGCGTTTGTGTGGACTACTACTTCCATGAAATGATGTGATTAATTTTTTATTTCCATTTTACATGGATTGTAATAAGGATAAATATAATGAATATATATGATATTTATATCATTATTAAAATTATATATATTATTTAACTATTGTTAATATACAAGGACCATAAATATTGAAGAAAAACATACTTTGAAAATGTAGTAGATATCAACCAGAACAAGGATTTTAATTAATAATTGTTATTAAATTGTTCATAAAATGATATAAGTAAATATTATATGGTAAAATATATATTATTATGTTTATTTAATTGATTTATAATAAATATATATTTATTATATATGATGATCTAATGCGTATGAATGAATCTGAACCTAAGGTAAGGGATTTCCATCACAATTTCATTTCTGTGAAACAAATGCCATATTAATCACTTATTTATTTTATGTGGTGCATATAATACCTATGAATTATTTAATAGATATTATTATGAAAGTTATTTGGGCTTAAATATCCATCTAATTTCATTTATTTCATGAGTCCTAAATGTCAAATGATACCAATGTGATGCGGGTTTTAAGTCACAATCTCATTGTTTGTCAGGATTAGTTATGATTATGTTTATGATGATGAAATATTATTATATACCTCTCAATAAAGTCATTAATTTTATTCTCATAGGGTTATTTATTTAAAATAATTGTTTAATTTTTCTTTTACCTCACTTTAAGTACTCAAGATACTAGAACAAATGTTTTAATAGAAAACCCACATTATTTCTCTCTTTGGTTGAAAATGTTTTGTATTTCATATCCATGTTTCCTAAAAAAATTCAAGAATATTTTTAATGTTATTAAATTATTTTTTTAATGTAAGTTTTATGCCTTTTTTAATTTTTAAAACATTTCTTAAAAGGAATCTTCTTATTATTTTTTGAACGAGGTACTTTATTTGTTTTTATAATAATATGAAAGAAATGTATTATTTTTAACATAGATGGCATGAATGTAATTTTTCACCACCATGACCAATTAATATTTTGAAGCATACTTTCTATGTTTAAAATTTTATTTTCAAAGAAATTCTTTTCCTTAATATTTTAAAAATATTTAGTCTTTAAATAAGATATATTAAAATAAAAAGTGTATTTTCTACAAGAAATCATCAAAGGTATTTTTTTAGTGAATTTTCATTTATAATGACATCCTTTGATGTTAATTTATTTATACTAAGGATATGTTCCAATGATATCATAATTATTATTTCTCTGGATGTTTTATGATTATGATGATATTTTTTTACGGATATTGTTCCTTTTCCATAGGTTATGTTACGATTATTGATGAAATGATTATAGAGATTAGCTTCTATTTAAATAGTTTTCAAGAAATTGAAATATTTAAGGAAACCATTTTTTTCCAAAGGTCATGATATGATTAATGTTTTATGGTTATTTAGAACACATATGTATGATTTACATTATGTTAAGGCTGGTCCTGGACTTATATATCCTTCCCACAAATTGCATATAGATTGATATCTCAGGAGATAAACTAGACTAGAATGGGGAGTGAACCCAGTTTAGTAAGGGGATATGTCCATTATTATAGACTTGGGAGTGAAACTTAATAACTATGATGTTTGAGGGAGTGAGCCCAATCCACTATGTTAGTCTTGGTAGTGATCCTTACTAAGGAAATTATTTTCTAAGATTATGTGTTTTCCACAAACTCATGCCTTATACCAATGTTATGCTCACATGACTAATGTTCATTGATTCATATATGATATATTTCTTATAAACTTCTATGATAAATTCCATGACTCTAAATTATTATTTATGTATTTCAGGGTGTGATTATAAAATTTCATTATCATGTTCGCATACACTTATGCTCATGTTAGGCTCAAGTAATAATTGATATCTCCCCCATTTACCTTTATTAGGCATCCAAGATCACCCTTTAATATGTTTTATTTTCCCTCGGTTATAAAAAAAGGTACTGAATATGTTATATCTATTAAAGGCTCTAGTCATGAAGATTTAAGTAGGATAAAATGTATTTCATTTATAAACAAGTTGTTTATATATCCATGTTTACAAAGATACAAGACCTACACAATTCTAGCATGGATCATTGTTATTTTAATTAGTATTCATTTAAAAAGATGTAATATCTATATATAAAAATATATAGTCACTATATGAATGGTCCTCTAAAATATATCATCTATTTAGGGGTGATAAAAAGTATTAAAACATAGCTTTGTATCATGTTATTGTTGAATTATTCTGTAAAACCTCTTGGTAAAATTCAAATATCTATCAAATACAATAGACAGTGGTACAAAATAAACACTTACAACATCCCTTGTATATATCTTAACGAGATAGTAAGTTGATAAACCTTCTTAGATAGAAATTAAATGCGTCAAATTTTTAAGTCTATTGACTACCACCCAGATGTAGTTATTAACTATATATATCTAGGGGAGTCCTATGAAAAAAATGGTAATGTTTTCCCATATCCATTCTGGTATGGGTAATGGTTGTATCATACCCTTTGAATTTTATATTTCATCCATTAATTTTTTTAATATAAATCATTTAGATACTAATTTACATTCTCCCACTTTATATTATCAACTAGATGTTTTACATCGTATCTGTATAAATCATAGTTCTTCCATAATGAATAGAGAAGGATTATATATGAAAAACATCGAGAAGATACATATTTAGCTTTTCATTATATGAGACATATATCTAGGTTCCGAGCCTTATAGATCCATATTTATAAAAATTTAACTCTAGAATATTCACAAGAGTATTATGTAGATCCTTATTATCATTTTGGGGATCCTCTATCCTTTTGAGAATGGATGGTTGAGCAGTTTTTTTTGAAAGGTAAGATAACGAAGCTTTTATTATTCCCATTTCAGTACTTTTCATGTCTATTTAGATCTTATCCCTTTTAATACTCATCATATATATGGTTGTAGTATATTTTTTTTACTCAGATCATCTATCACTTTCTTCGCCATCCCATAATAGTAAAGGGTTCAACAATCATAACCATATGTCAACTCTAACCACCTTCATTATTTCATGTTGAGTTTATTTTGAGAGAATATATAATCGAGTCTTTTATTATCCATATATATATATCACACTTTTCCCCATATAGATAATGTCACTAAATATTGAATGTAAATATCACTACATCCAATTCAAGATCATGTGTTGGGTTATTCTACTCATGGATATTTAATTGGTAGGAAGAACGATGTATTAATTTTTCATCTTTCCTTATTATAAAACCCAATCCCATTTTGGATGCATCTACATATATAAAAAATTCATTCCCAGTAGTGGGTAATGTGAGAAAAGGGTTGGTGATTATTCATTTCATTTACTCTTTAAATTTATTATAACTTTCATAAGTCTATAAAAACATTAATCATGTTCAAGTCATCTTGGTTAGTAGGCTTTAAAACATTTGTAGGTTTCTCTAAAATTGATGATAGTACCCAACTAATCAAAGAAAGCTATGAATATCCATCACTAATGTTGGTTTAGGCCATCCTTAAATTGACTCTTTTTTGAAGGATCCATATATATTCCATTGTTGTTAATAACATTACATTAGAATGTTAATTTCTATATCTAAAACATTTATTTACTATAATTCACATACAATGTTTCCTTTGGCATGTTCTTCTTTATAACATTCAACTGATCCTCATGTTCCTCCTTTCCACTAGATTATATAGGAATATTTTCTATAAATTCTAAAAATAATTGTCTATTCAATCACTAAATACACTATTTTTAAGTCCTATATGATAGTTAGAACATTATTGAGTCAAAATGGCTTCACTATGAACTCATAGTGCTCACATATTCTACAGAAAGAAATCTTGAGGATATCATGATTCATGATTACTTGAAAATATCCCAACTAAATATCTATCTTAAATAAGTAATGTGAAATACATACCTTATTGAACAAATAAAAAATACATGATATAGGATACTTATTCTTTATCGTGTTCTTTTTGAGTTCATAACAATCAATGAATAGGTTTATTAGCCCTTCCTTATTCATAACGAAAGTAATCGGCGCACCCCGTGGTGAAGCACTTGGGAATGTAAACAAGTTTTCTTATTATCCTATAGTTTATTCTTTAGATATTAAATTTCAAAAGTGGTCATTATATATATATATATCCTTATATATTATAAAATATTCGGGTATCATCTTGATTGAGAACTCAAGCTCCCAACTAGGAGGAAGAAAAAAAAATATTCAGGAAAAACATCAGCATATTCTGTTATAGTGGGAATGTCATCATTGATGATGTTTTCCTTAGTATCAATAATTTTAGCTGGATGAACTTACACATAAGGAAATTAAATATTTTCATCATATTATGATACTAGAAGAGATTCCTCCCCCTCCTTGCACATAAATAAATCATAGGGTGGTTATGGATATAAATAGTGATTTCCTTTTATAAAAAATTTATGTTGGCTTATAAAGAAATCAAAACAATACCCATAATTTCATCTAGTTACTCTAAAGGGATTTTTATGATGTTTACTGGGAGGTTTATCACAAAAATATGTATAGTATATAATTCATATAGTTGGTATGACATAATTTCATCATTTTACATTTTCACCAATAGCACTACTTTCAGGTTTTGAGGTGGTGTTATAATAGTTATAATATACTTGAATTCTAATGTCCCGGACCTCTATGGTCCATTCCATTTTAAAAATGTGGTGTTGGAGGTGTTCCGGGAGGTCAAGAGGACTTGGGGGTGCGTTTGGGTGTACATTTAAGGAAATCTAAAGGGTTATGTCCTTCGCACAGGAGGTGCACGGTATGCCTAAACGGTGCGGCAAAACTGTGCAAGGCTGGTCTTGAGGGCAGTGGCTAATGCAAAGTTAGCACACGGGTTTCCTAACTCTGTGGAATAACCATGCGAGGAGGGGTTGTCGAGGTAGAAGCTAACACACGGTTAGCGCACGGTTTGTTAAACCGTGCAGACTAACCGTGTGGGCACATAAAGTTAGATCCTAAAATTGTGGATCTATCTTTTTTTGCCTTTAATCACCTCGTTTAAGCCCCTAATCGGCCATAACTCAGGATTACCCTTCCTTAGACATGGAAGAACCTCTCCCAAGCATTTTGGAAGTGATCTGGAGGCTTCTCTTTGCGAATCGAAGCCAGTTTCTCATGGTATGTGATCCTTTTGTTTGGTTGCTTAGATCTGCGTAGATCTACTGTTGGGCGGAGAAAGAAAGGAGTGATGGCAAGAGGGGGGGTGAATTGCCTTTTAAAAATTAATTGACAAATTAAAAATCAAAGTGAAAGTGCAGCGGAAATAAAAGAGGCAAAACACACAACTTGATAACGGAGTTCGGCTTAAACCCAAGCCTACGTCTCCGCTCCCAACTCAACCGTTGAGAGATTTACTACCGCTTGCTTTTCAATGGTTTTAGCAAGAAACCCACTAGACTTTAAGGTTAGTCTAGAACCTATTACAGATTGCTTTAAATGGTTATGCAAGAACCCAATTGCTTTCAATGGTTGAGCAATAACCCACTAGCCTTCTTACAGGTGAAGGCTAGCTCACCTATGTCTCAAGCCTTTTAAAGGAAAGGCTTGACCAACCTCTTCACACTTTGAAGGTGGTGTGAGAACCAAAAAGAGGAGATGAGAGAAAGAGATGGGGGTTTGTAGGCACAAACCCAATTTGATGCTCAAAACAAATAAAACAATAAAAACCGTAATTGGGGAGAAGCCTTGGGCGCCAATGGATGATTGGAGTTGAAGACGTGCACTCCCAAGCTTCTATGGTGGTGCTCCTTGGATGTGGAATTGGATTGGAGCAGTTGGGGTTCCTTGGAGCAATCCGCCGGAGGTTTGCCAAATGATGGAAAAATGTTCCCATGGGCTTCCGTGGCTTGGTAATGGTTCTACAATGAATCCTTGGACTTCCGGGGCTTCCTAGTCCTTTATTTATAGAGGGGGAACCCTCAAATGGCCGTTCAGGGTCTTCGGAGCCGTTGGAAAGGCTTCGGAGCCATTGGGAGCAGGCTAGTCAAAGCCCAACGGCTAGTTTGACTGGCTCCACCGGCTGACCGGTACAGAGCCACCGGTTGGCCGGTGCTTGCAAAATGGAGGAGGGGTTCTGTCCAGGCGCCACCGGCTGGCCGGTGAGGAGGCCACCGGTTGGCCGGTGGTGAGATAGTAGGTCTCACTATTCTGGCTGGGTCCACCGGCTGGCCGCTGGTGAGGCACCGGTTGGCCGGTGGTCTGGACAGAAGGATGCCTTCTGTCCAGGCCTCCATCGGCTGGCCGGTGGTCTTCCACCGGTTGGCCGGTGGACTGAATTTCAGTCCATTGTTGGCTTTTTGCCTTCTTGGCCTTCTTGGCCCAATTCCTTGGCAACCTGAAATTATGCCTATCATCCAAAAACACTTAAAACAATATTAGATAAATAAGTGAGTGATTGTGATCATGAAAATCAAACCACGAGGGGTACGAGAGGTACAACAATCTCCCCCTATTTTGATGATCACAATCATCAAAACAAACAATGTAAAATACTGAAATGAAAGGCATGCTTTAAAGAATAAGGCAAAGTAAAGTAAAGCATGAAAGAATGATTTCTCCCCCAATCAACCAAGAATTTCTCCCCCTTTGTGATTATCAAAATAGCACGCGGCATAAAACTTGATTGAGGGGAAACGTTGAAAAACAAGATAGAGTTTTTAAAACCAATTGAAATTTTTGAAATTGAATTGAAAGTTTTGAATTGAAAATTTTAATTGAAGATTTTGAAATCGAAAGTTTTGAATTGAAATTGAATGTTTTGAATTGAAATTTTTAAATTGAAAGTTTAGAATTGAAATTTTTAAATTGAAAGTTTTGAATTGAAAGTTTGAAATGAGAGTTTTGAATTGAATGTTTTGAATTGAAAAACAGTTTGAATGGAAAGTTTGAAAATTTTGAATTGAAAATTTGAAATGAAAAACAGTTTGAATAGAATGTTTGAAAATTTTGAATTGAAAATTTTGAATTGAAAAACTCAAAAAGGTTTAAACGATCCTAACTCCCCCTAAATAAAAACAACTAATCACTGGGGAGTGGTTTTTGAAACCGAGACAAATTTTGGCCCGGTGAGACTCGCTAAAAGGGATTTTTCAGTCCATACTTTTCTAGTTGCGGGTCTTCTCCTATGAAATTCATCATTGAAGAAAATGTTTTTAGGCCTACCATATCGGGCATTTTTGCAATCGCACTCATAAATTAAGTGCCCGGGTTTTTTACAATAATTGCAAAATTTAAATTGGGAGCTCCCCCTTACAAAAATAGTTGGAGCATGGGAAGAGGAAGCTTGCTTGGAATAGCCAAGCCCTTGGGTGGTTCTAGATATGCATTGGGAACCAAGGAGTGTCGAAAGGTTATGTTCACCTTCGGTGAACATAGAAAGGGATTCCCTTAAATCTTTAATGGTTAATTCCATAGACTCAACATCGGGAAGGTTTTGGACTTTAAGGGTCAACTCTTCCTTCTCTTTGAGAAGTTGTTCCTTTTCGGAAGAGAGTTTTTTGAAATTATTTTTTAAAGCAACAAATTTGGAAGAAAGTTCATGAAAACCTTCCTCCAATTGATCTCTAGCATGTTGGAGATCCTCATAAGACATGTGATTGAAAGAATTTGAATTTGAAGAACAAGAGGATGAGGAGTCAGAAGAAGTTACCTCATGAAATGCCATTAGGCATTTGTTACCGTTGTCGCTCGAGGAGGAGGAGGAGGAGGATGTGGATCTATCACTCCATGTGGCCTTGAATGCCTTCTTCTTCTCCTTTTGCTTGGCCTTTTTCTTGTTGAGTGGACAATCGGGCTTGTCATCGCCTTTAGTACCTTCATGGGTTACTTCTAAAAGTTTCCAAATTTCATAAGAAGATGAGCAAGAAGAAATACGATTGAACTCATTACGATCAAGGCTGCATTGTAGAGCGTTCATGGCTTTGCCATCAAGCTCGAAATTTTTAATATCGGCTTGGGTCCATTTGGATTCATCGGGAGAAGAAAGAGAATAACCATGCATGACAATTTTATAAATAGGATAACCTATGCTTCTAAGAAAAGTGGTCATGCGGGTTTTCCAATATGTATAGTCGGTTCCATCAAAAAATGGAGCACGACCCAAGGAATAGCCTTCGGGGGCGAAAGAAGTTGAAGCCATAAAAAAAGGATCTTGAATTTGAAACCGGTTAAGGTATTACTCAAATTTTGCCTCTGATAACAATTTTTGGGCGGAGAAAGAAAGGAGTGATGGCAAGAGGGGGGGTGAATTGCCTTTTAAAAATTAATTGACAAATTAAAAATCAAAGTGAAAGTGCAGCGGAAATAAAAGAGGCAAAACACACAACTTGATAACGGAGTTCAGCTTAAACCCAAGCCTACATCTCCGCTCCCAACTCAACCGTTGAGAGATTTACTACCGCTTGATTTTCAATGGTTTTAGCAAGAAACCCACTAGACTTTAAGGTTAGTCTAGAACCTATTACATCTTTCTTTTAATTGTTATGCAAGAACCCAATTGCTTTCAATGGTTGAGCAATAACCCACTAGCCTTCTTACAGGTGAAGGCTAGCTCACCTATGTCTCAAGCCTTTTAAAGGAAAGGCTTGACCAACCTCTTCAAACCTTGAAGGTGGTGTGAGAACCCAAAAGAGGAGATGAGAGAAAGAGATGGGGGTTTGTAGGCACAAACCCAATTTGATGCTCAAAACATATAAAACAATAAAAACCGTAATTGGGGAAAAGCCTTGGGCGCCAATGGATGATTGGAGTTGAAGACGTGCACTCCCAAGCTTCTATGGTGGTGCTCCTTGGATGTGGAATTGGATTGGAGCAGTTGGGGTTCCTTGGAGCAATCCGCCGGAGGTTTGCCAAATGATGGAAAAATGTTCCTGTGGGCTTCCATGGCTTGGTAATGGTTCTACAATGAATCCTTGGACTTCCGGGGCTTCCAAGTCCTTTATTTATAGAGGGGGAACCCTCAAATGGCCGTTCGAGGTCTTCGGAGCCGTTGGAAAAGGCTTCGGAGCCGTTGGGAGTAGGCTGGTCAAAGCCCAACGGCTAGTTTGACTGGCTCCACCGGCTGACCGGTACAGAGCCACTGGTCGGCCGGTGCTTGCAAAATGGAGGAGGGGTTCGGTCCAGGCGCCACCGGCTGGCCGGTGAGGAGGCCACCGGTTGGCCGGTGGTGAGACAGTAGGTCTCACTATTCTGGCTGGGTCCACCGGCTGGCCGCTGGTGAGGCACCGGTTGGCCGGTGGTCTGGACAGAAGGATGCCTTCTGTCCAGGCCTCCATCGGCTGGCCGGTGGTCTTCTACCGGTTGGCCGGTGGACTGAAATTCAGTCCATTGTTGGCTTTTTGCCTTCTTGGCCTTCTTGGCCCAATTCCGTGGCAACCTGAAATTATTCCTATCATCCAAAAACACTTAAAACAAAATTAGATAAATAAGTGAGTGATTGTGATCATGAAAATCAAACCACGAGGGGTACAAGAGGTACAACATCTACTCCCCCTTTTCTCTTAGGATCATAGATCTACACCCGTTATGGGTAGATCAAAGTGTGTGGATGGAATTTGTGATGATATTTGGTCCTGGTTGTGTTAGGAGATGAGATCTAGGGAGGATTCGTGGAGAATCTACCCAGTTTCTTGGGCGTTCATCGACCGTTGTGGTTTTCCTCGAAAACTTTTGAGGTAGGGGATTCATGGTTTCTATAATTGTTTATGTGCAATCATAGATTTATCATGATTTAGACCTTTGGATCACAATTTAGTTGACCTAATTAAAGACTTGAACCGTATTAAAAGAATTTGTTTCGTCGCATGTTGTTGCTTTGTACCGTGATAACGGTTTGCCTCTTGATTTGCTAGATAAGTGTGATATATATGCCTTTCTTATTAGCATGTTGTTCTTGATGGAAATTGATAAATAACATAAATATGGAATCAATTGATAATTAATTGGATAATGATAAAGAGGCATGTAAATGAATCCTATTTTACCATTGTTGTAGTTGTTCTAATTTGATGTTGATAGAATTTGGCATAGTAAGAATCTTTAATCTTCAGTGATAGATTACTGAATTGGATCATGATGTTGGAACCAAATAATTGAAATTTGTTAATTCAAGATAGATTAAATAACATAATTGAGTTCCATTAAGGGTTAGGAGTTACCCTCTAATTGTGAATTAGGGATAAAAGTCCATTTGATGTTATTGTTGGTGTTTGTAGTTTGAAGGTCGGATGCCTTGTTAAAGGGCCAGGAGCCCATTTATTGTAATGATTTTTTTCCAGATTCTTGTGTTGTGCTGTGACCCTGGAAGGGGTGCTGTGATATCTTTTGTTGTGATGTGACCCTAGAGGGGTCTTGATATATGTGGAGTAAGGGAGGCCTTGTGTTTGTGGCAGCGGATGATGCCTAGAGTGGTGAGATGCCTCAGTTTATGCATGTGGGTGTTTGGGAGGACACTGGGGATGATGGAATTGGATGGTTGTGATTGTTGGATGTTGTTGATCCTTGGTTGTTTATCTGCTTTACTTTTCCCCACTACTCAAGGAACCTGGTATTTCTTACCCTTCTTCCGAAGGAGGTGAAGACACGCGGGGTATGCCACATGCTTTATGTGTTTAGCCTCTAAATAGAGAATGGGTCTACGCTCTTTCTATAGGGAGCAAAGACTCGACGAGTAGTACGTCTAATCACCATGTTGATCCCCCCTTGTGTTTAGTAGCATAGGTTTCTTTTCATAAATTCTTGGGAATATAGGAAAGTAATTCTATATTGAATGTTTGAATAAATTATTTTAACCCCTGGGTTTGGAGTTTCTTGGAACTTAATGATGAGATTAAAAACTTTTGAAGGGACAGTGGTTTTTGAATGTGATGCCAGGAAAGTTAATGTGGGTTGTTCATGGTTAATTAATGATGGAAGAATTAATTAACGTACAGTGGTATTGATAAAAAAGGGAAGGAAGTAATCTAATAAATCCCTTTAATTGGTTGTGTGCTTATAGGATACCTAGTCTTAGAAGTGGCAGCCCAGACTCTGAGAGACGTTAGGTGCAGATGTGTCGAAGACTAGGTTATTCACATAGTGTGGTTCTGAGTTATATATATATTATAATTTTGGTGTTTCTATATGCTACTCCACCCTATCGGTATGGAAACTGATCCCCCGTGGATTCTGAGCCCTGGGGGGGTGTTTTCCCCAACATTCTGATGGGAGGGTGAATGGTTGACTACCCCCTTTGACCCCACTCTCTTCTCATGGAAGATACTAGTACCCTTGTTATAGCGGTTAGTTTTCCCCATATATGTGTGTAGAGTGTTTTAATGGCTTGTGGTTATTTAACACACATATATTCTTGATATAGTGTTCTATGGACTACTATAGGTGTAATGTGTATGGGTTGTGATGGCTTGAGGATCCTTACTTGATGTATGGGCTGTAATGGCTTGAGGTATAATACCCGACATATAATACATGTTATGCGAGCTGTGGTGGATCGCGAAAACTACCTGATTACTTTTGGTTGTGATGATGGTGTAGAGCTTATCCCAGGTGTCTGCGGGCAAGCCATTGTGGGGAACATGGAGTAGATTGTAGAGCTTAGACCATGTTTATACGGGCAAGCCTTTAGAGAGAGATGCACATGACGTATATCGTTGGGGAAAATTGGCAAACCAGTGGGGAAGTAGTAGCGGGGTACCCATTATATTCTTTATTAAATGATATATTCTTTTATGTTTTACATGGTAAGAGTAGCCATGGTGTGGTTGGGAACATAATATACATGCTTAAGGGATGAGTTCGTTCCACTGTTGTTCACTGTTCTTTAGCATGCTTTCCTTACTTTTACACCCAATGATTCGGGGAAGATCCTACTGAGTATACTGTTATACTCACCCAACGTACATATAAACAGTTTTTCAGGTCACTTGGAGCAGGTTGGAGATCAGGCTAGTTACTACTATATTGCGGTTGCATGAGATATTCGGGCTTGTGATTGCTGTTGTTTTACTTTATTTTGGGTACTTGTAGTTTTTCCTTTTCAGTGGTTGTACTTTTCAATGGCATTTCATATATTTACATGGGTTTCTTTTATATTTCAGTTCTGAGTTGGAGTTGGTTGGTGTATGTCTTATCTATCTCTTCCGTATGTGTTCTCTTAGAGGAAAATGCCTCCCATTTGTGTGTTTACTATAGCCTCGGTGCTTGTTGCCAAACCAGGGCCTACTGAAGGTGGGACTCGGGGGCCATTATCAACCTTCTCATACTGCTGGCCCAGGATGCGTAGAATTTGTGGGGAGGGGGTCGTAACAGAGTGGTATCTGAGACAGTTTGAGGGATAGGATGGAGTTCAGAGCTAGGCACATGTGAGGATACATGGTTTGGTAGGGCAATAGTGTCACTCATGTTTAGCAAGTGTGGTAAACACAGAAGACCGGTAGAGACATAGCTGTTTAGGTCCCCATATGATCTGTTGCATGGACTATTATGTTTACAATGGCTACTAAACAAGGGGATACTGTTTGTAGTGTAGAGACCTAGTAAAGGATCATGCATCATTCTTCTTTTTGCCTGTGGTTGAATGGGTAGACATTGGGATAGGTTAACCTAAAATGAATGAAAGAAAAAAAAAATTAATTAATATTGAGTCTTCCATATTCCAGACTTATGAGCTTTAACAGTTTGTTATTTTACCAGTATGGCTCCAGGTCGACGTCCTCATCAGGTTTGCGTAGAAGATGTCCACCATGCTGTCCTAGAAAATTGTCGCTGGGTGGAGGTCGACGACGACAACACTTGGAGGAAGACACTCCAACAGTTTCAGCTCTAGAGTCTGCAGAAGTATGCGGGCTCTATTTTAGATGCATTCCCGGAAGACTAGTTATAGGAGGTCGAGATAGGAATCAGTTCGATTCGTGCTCAGAAAGAGCACTGGGTGTCCTTGGTTGTGACGATGCTGCGTGGAGCAGTGAGGTAGTGGTGGCTCTTGTTCCTCGGGGATCGTGACAAGTCAGCGATCACATGGGAGGAGTTCTGAGACAAGTTTAGAGTTGAGTTCCTTTCTTCGACTGCGAAGGCATCCAGTCTTCATGAGATTCTTACCCTTCGGCAGGGGAGATCCAGTATTTGAGAGTTTGGAATCCGTTTTAGGAACATTCTAAGATATTTTTCAGACCTGTTACCCGATGAGGAGACCAGGGAGAGGCATTTCGAGGAGGCATTGTGTCCAGAGATCATGCGCCAGGTCACCCCATTTATGCTAAAACATATCTTGAGGTGCTGGTGAGGGCATAGGTTGTTGAGATTACTTTGTCTAGGACCAGATCATCATGAGAGGGGAATCGTCATGATTCCCCATGAAGCAGAGCTGTGGTCCGGGGTTCCTAGTTTCCAGGGCAGAAGAGTTTCTGTTCACTTGGGGGTACGTCCCAACCCTTTCCATAGAGTTTATCTGGAGAAAGCAACTCTCAGGAATATTCCAATGGATCAGGTTCTTGTTTTTCTTATGGTGGTCATGGTCATTAGTAGCGGGAGTGCCCGACCTTTCAGAGCAGTCATCGTGCACAGGGCGCTCCACTCCAGGTTCCTCCGTTGAGGCAGTTCCAGCCGAGGCAGAAGCAACCAGTTTCACCAGCTTTCGATCAGCATAGGGTAAATGGGGTAGGCAAGGACAGCCCCATGACACTCCTCTTCTTCAAAGGGCAGAGCGCGGTCGTGGTGGAGGTCGTCATCAGGGTCAGAGAGGATGTGGAGGAGGCTGTGGTCAGCTTCATGCTCTAGCGTTGCCATCTCCAGATGTGCCAGATGTCGTTCGAGGTACCCTTTGTTTGTTTTATACCTTGGTGTATGCCTTGTTTGATTTAGGAGAGACACACTCTTTCATATCACCTACCCTTTTCCATGCTTTGGGACATGAGGTAGAGAGGCTTCCAGTGCCCTTGGCGTTGATTAAGCAAGTTGGAGGTTGAGTTGCCTTATTTGAAGTATGTAGAGACAGTGAGCTAGTGTTGGGGAAACACCTCTCTTGTGGATATTTTCTATGTTTACGAATACAACCATATGATGTCATCCTCAGCATAGATTGGTTGTATTTAGTGCAGGCTATTGTGGATTGCTCCAGGATGAAGGTCATTTTCCTTGGTGTTGATGGAGAGAAGGTGGTGTTTCTTAGTGAGCGAGATCCTCGTATGGGTCCCAGGGGAGTTCCATCTTTATCAACCATGGTGGCTGAAATGATGCTGAGTTCTTCATAGGATCGGCAGTTGGCGTTTCCTAGGGTCATAGAGAAGTACCGTGATGTTTTTCCAGAAGAGTTTGTAGCCTAAACCCCACAAAGAGAGGTCGAGTTTGGAATCGAGCTATAGCTAGGATAATCTCCTATATCTATGTATCCATATAGGATGTCCCCTTATAATTTACGAGAGCTACGTATACAGCTTGATGGTCTGTTGTAGTACATTTTTGTTCGGCCAAGTGTGTCACCATGGGGTGCACTAGTCTTCTTTGTGAAGAAGGATGACAACATTTTGTGGTTGTGTGTCGATTATCATCACTTAAACAAAGTGGAAATAATGAATCGTTATACTCTTCCACATATTGATGACTTATTCGATCAACTGAAGGGTGCAAGTTGGTTCTCAAAGATCAACTTACAGTCCGGATATAATCAGATGCGTGTGAACGATGTGGATTACCCGAAGACTACTTTCCATTGTTGTCATGGGCATTATGAGATTGTTGTAATGCCGTTTGGTGTGACGAATTCTCTAGCTGTGTTCACAGGTCTCATGAATATTGTGTTCTGTGAGTTCCTTGAAAAGTTCGTGGTAGTTTTCATCGATGACATCGTTGTGTACTCCATATCTGAAGAGGAGCATGTAGAGCATCTTTGAGTTGTCTTGGGAGTTATTAGTCAACATCAGCTGTTTGGGAAGTTGTCAAAGTGTGATTTTTGGGCTCGAGAAGTCCATTTCGTAGGGCATGTCGTGTCCTAATAGGGAGTAACTATAAATCCATCGATGATAGAATCAGTGGTGTCTTGGGCCTCCCCCAAGATAGTATCATAGGTACAAAGTTTCCTTGGTCTTGCAGGCTATTACAGGAGGTTCGTAGCCAATTTCTCATGGGTTGCAACTCCAATAACAGCTCTGACTAGGAAGGATCAGGCCTTCGAATGGACTAATAATTTCCAGGTAGCCTTAGAGTATCTAAAGGAGAGGTTAGTAAGTGCTCTCATTCTTTGTCTTCCAGCTGATGGAGTCCATTTTGATGTTTTCTGCGACGCTTCGCATCTGGGGTTAGGTTGTGTTCTCATGCAGCGGAGGTTAGTTTTTTTATGGGTCTTGGTAGTTGTGTTCCCATGAACGCAACTATTCTAGCCACGATCTTGAGTTGGCAGCCGTGGTGTTTGCTCTGATATTGTGGTGACATTACCTCATTGGTGAGCGCTTTTTGGTCTTCACCGACCATAAAAGTTTGAAGTATTTTTTGTCCCAGTGTGACTTGAACTTGCGGCAGAGTCGGTGGATGGAGTTCTTGTAGGAATATGCCTTCAAAATATCATTTACACCTGGAAAGGGGAATATTTTAGCTGATGCACTGAACTGAAAGTCATGTAGTGATGTTGTGAATGAATCTAGTTATTCTTGGAGAGTAATGGTGCAACGGTCAGCTTTGCATCTTGACATGGGAGAAGATGGGGGAAGAGGTTGTCTTTCCCAGATGATGGTATAATCATCCCTGATGCAGAGGGTGGAAGAGTCCCAGTTGGGGTATCTGGAGGAGGAGGTCTGGAGAGACCGAGTTATTTGTGGTGAGGACCCGGATGGTTGGTATGAGGATGAACAACATAGAGTGTTGTATCAAGGAAGGATTTTTGTTCCCTTGACGATGTACGAGTCGGTTCTTAGAGATTTACATAGTTCACCTCTAGCATTACATCCCGGCATGAAAAATATATAAGGATCTTTGAGGAGTCAGTTTTGGTAGCCTGGGCTGAAGCATGTGGTTGCAAGGTTTGTCTCTTGATGTTTAGTCTGCTAGAAGGTGAAGGTAAAACACCATGTTCCTGGTGGACTTCTCTAGCCATTAGAGATTCCTCAGTTGAAGTGGGAGGACATCTTAATGGACTTCGTTACTATCTTACCTCGAGCTCCGGTAGGATATGATGCTATTTGGGTGGTAGTGGATCGTTTAACGAAATCAGTCCACTTTATAGCAATCAAAGAGTATATCTTAGTGGATTTTTTGTCGAGGCAGTATCTGGAGGAGGTGGTGAGACTTCATGGAGTCCCAAGGAAGATCATTTATGATCGAGATCCTCATTTTACCTCCAGGGTGTGGAGGGGTCTCCAACATGATTTCGGTTCTCAACTATGCCTTAACACTGCTTTTTACCCTTAAACAGATGGTCAGACAGAGCGAACCATCCAGACTCTTGATGACATGTTACACTCTAGTGTTTTTGATTTTAGAGGTTCGTGGATGAGTCACTTACCCTTGGTGGATTTATCTTAAAATTATACTTTTCACCCCACCATCGGTATGGCGCTATTTGACTCCTTGTATGGCTGGCCTTGTCGTTCTCCATTGTGCTTGATTGGGGTCGGGGAGTTAGCAATTCTCAGACCGGAACTAGTGCAGAATACCAAAGAGATGGTTCAAGTGATTCGTGAGAGGATGAAGGCAGCACAAGATCTTCTGAAATCACATGTAAATTAGAGAATTATACCCTTAGAGTTTAATGTTGGGGATAATATGTTTTTGAATGTTACTCCCTATCGTGGGAAGTGAAGGTTTGGTCATGGGAGTAAGCTTTCTCCCCACTTTGTTGGGTCGTTTGAGGTGTTAGCTGATGTTGGAGTTGTGGTGTATCGAGTAGCACTTCAGCCATAGATGAGTCAAATACATGATGTTTTCAATGTATCGCAGCTAAGTCGTTATCTTCAGGATGACTCTCACATCATCGATTGGGGAGAGATTGATGTTGATGATGATTCCACCTTTGAGGAGCGACCTGTGGAGATCCAAGACCGCAAGGAGAAAGTGTTGCGCGGATGTTCCATCCCCTTAGTTCATTTCTTGTGGCAACACGGTGGCATGGAGGAGAGTACCAGGGAACAAGAGTAACAGATACTCGCTCAGTACCCACAATTGTCTGATGTTTAACTCTTTTTATGTATCATTGTAACTTTTTTGGTTGTGGTACTTATATTTTTATGATATGGTATCCTTTTTTTCATTGGTTGCTTGATCTATTTTGAAAGTTATCTTGAGGGGTGGTGGTTCAGACCCTCTTTCGTTTTTCTCTATAGGTGGGTTTTGGATTCTCGAGGATGAGAATGTTTTGAGAGGTATCTAATGTAAAGGAACAGACCTCTCTGGTCCATTCCTTTGGGAAAATGTGGTTCTGGAGGTGTTTCGGGAGGTCAAGGTGAGTTGGGGTTGCGTTTGGGTGGACATTAAAGGAAATATAAATGGTTATGGCCTTCGTACAGGAGGTGCACGGTTTTCCTATACCCTGCGGCCAAACCGTGCAAGGCTGGTCTTGAAGTCAGTGGCTAACACATGGTTTGTGCACGGTTTGCCTAACCGTGCGGACTAACCATGCGAGGAGGGGTTGTCGAGGTAGAAGCTAACACATGGTTAGCACACTGTTTGTTAATCCGTGAGGACTAACCATGCGGGCACTTAATTTTAGATCCAAAAATATTGGGTCTAACTTGTTTTGACTTTAATCACCTCTTCTAAGCCCATAATTTCCCATAACTCAAGATTACCCATCCTTGGAGGTGGAAGGACCCCTACCAAAAATTTTGTAGGCGATCTGGAGGCTTCTCTTCGCAAATTGAAGCTGGTTTCTCGAGGTATGTGATCCTTTTGTTAGGTTTATTATATCTACGTAGATCTACTACTCCTTTTCACTTGGGACCATAGATCTACACCTGTTATGGGTAGATCTATGTGTGTGGTTGACGTTTGTGATGAGATTTTGTCTTGGTTGTGTTAGGATAGGATATATAAGGATGATTCATGGAGAATCGACCTGGTTTCTTGGGCGTTCATCGACGGTTGTGGTTTTCCTCGAAAAACCCTTGAGGTAGGGGATTCATGGTTTCTCTAATTATTTATGTCAAATAATAGAGTTAGCATGATTTCACCCTTTGGATCACAATAGAATTGACCTAATTAAATACTTGAACCGGATTAAAATAATTGGTTTGGTCACATGTTGTTTCTTTGTAGAGTGATAACGGTTTTCCTCTTGATTTGATAGATAAGTGTGATATATATTCCATTCTTGTTAGCATATTGTTCTTGATGGAAATTGATAAAGAATGTAAAGCTAGAATTAATTGATAATTAATTGGCTAATTATAATGAGGTATGTAAATGAATCTGGTTGCAACCGTTGTTGTAGTTGTTCTAAATTTATGTTGATCAAATTTGGCATATTAAGCATGTTTAATCATCGGTGATAGCTTACTGAATTGGTTCATGATGTTGGAACCAGCGAATTGAAATTTTTTATATCAAGATGGATTAAATAACATAATTGAGTACCATGAAGGGTTCGAAGTTACCCTATTGTTATGAATTATGTCTAAAATCCCATTTGATGTGATTGTTGGTGTTTTTTGTTTGAAGGTCGGATGCCTTGTTAATGGGCCAAGAGCCCATTTGTTGTAATGATTTTCTTCCTGCTGCTTGTGTTGTGCTGTGACCCTGGAAGGGGTGCTATGATATCTCGTGTTGTGATGTGACCCTGGAGGGGTCTTGTGATATGTGGAGACAGGGAGGCCTTGTGGTTGGGGCAGCGGATGACGCCTAGAGTGGCGAGATGCATCGGTTTATGCATGTCGGTGTCAGGGAGGACACCGGGGATGATGGAATGGAATGGTTGTGATTGTTGGATATTATTGATCATTGGTTCTTTATATGCTTTACTTTTCCCCACTGCTCAAGTTATTTTGTCTCGCTTACCCTTTTTCTGAAGGAGGCGAAGACACGCGGGGTATGCCACGTTCTTTCCGTGTTTAGCCTCTCAAGGGAGAATGAGTCTACGCTCTTGCTATAGGCGGAAATGACTTGACGGGTAGTATGTCTACTCACTGTGTGGAGCCCCCTTGTGTTTAGTAGCATAGGTTGCTTTTCTAGAATTCCTAGTAATATGGGAAAGTAATTCTGTAATTAATGTTTGAATAAATGATGTTAACCCATGTATTTGGAGTTTTTTGGAACTTAATTATGGGATTGAAAACTTTTTAAGGGACAATGGTTTTTTAATGCGATGCCAATAAAGTTAATGTGGGTTGTTCGTGGTTAATTAATGATGGATGAATTAATTAATGTATAGTGGAATTAATTAATGTACAGTGGAATTAATAAAAAGGGAAGGAAGTAATATAATAAATCCCTTTAATTGGTTGTGTGCTAATAGGATACCTAGTCTTAGAAGTGGTAGCCCAGAGTCCGAGAGATGATAGTTTCAGTTGTGTCTAAGACTAGGTTATGCCCATAGTGCGGTTGTGAGTTATATATATATTCTGTAAATTTTGTGTTTCTATATGCTACTCCACCCTGTCGGTAAGGGAAACTGACACCTCGGGGATTCTGAGGCCTGGGGGGTGTTTTCCCCAACATTCTGATGGGAGGGTGAATGGCTGACTACCCCATTTGACCCCGCTCTCTTATCTTGGTAGATACTAGTGTCATTGGCACAACGGTTAGTTTTCTCCATATATGTGTGTTGAGGGCTGTAATGGCTTGTGGTTATTTCACACACATATATTCTGGATATGGTTTCCTATGGACTACTATAGGTGTAACATGTATGGGATGTGATGGATTGAGGATCGTTACTCAAGGTGTATGTGCTGTAATGGCTTGAGGTATAATACCCGACGTATGATACATGTTAGGCGAGCTGTGGTGGCTCCCGGAAACTACCTGGTTACTTTTGGTTGTGTGGATGGTGTGGAGCTTAGAACAAGTGTCTGCGGGTAGGCCTTTATGGTGCACGTGGTGCAGATTGTGGAGCTTAGCAAAAGTTTTTACAGGCAAGCCTTTGGAGAGAGATGCACAGGATGTATTTCGTTGGGGAAAAGTGGAAAACTAGTGGGAAAGTTGTACCGGGGTACCCTTGATATTCTTTATTAAATGATATATTCATGTATTCGTTACTTGGTGAGAGTAGCCATGGTGAGGTTGGGAACCTATTATACCTACTTAGGGGACGAGTTAGTTCCAATTTTGTTCAATGTGCGTTATCATTCTTTCATTAATTTTTCATGAGAGGCTTCAGGGAGGATCCTAATGAGTATACTATTATACTCACCCTAGGTATATATAATCTTTTTTTCTGGTCACCTGGAGCAGGTTGGAGATCAGGATGGTTACTACTATCTTGTGGTTGTAGGAGCTCTTCGAGCTTGTAATCCCTGTTGTTTTACATTCTTTTGGGTAATTTTAGTTTTCCCATTTCAATTGTTGTACTTTTTCATGGCATTTAATATATATACATGGGTTTATTTTATATTTCAGTTATGAGTTTGAGTTAGTTGGTGTCTGTCTTATCTCTCTCTTCCGCATGTCTTCTCTTAGAGGGTAATGCCTCCCATTTGTGTGTTTACTATACCCTCGGTGCTCGTCTCCAACCTGGGGCCAACTAGAGGTGGCACTCGGGGGGTCCTTATCTCCCTTCTCACACTGTCGGCCCCGAAGGGGTACACTTTGTGGGGAGGGGGTCGTTACATGCATTATATGAAATAATGCATAGAATCATAGTCACCTAGGATGTGTGATGTTCATGAATGGACAATAATAATACATTTCACTATTTTATTCTAGTTCTAATAATTTAGTTAATCCAAAATTGACTTAGGGATGTGAATTATCAAACTATAAAACACATAATGGAGAAATTTTGTAAATAAAAGTTGTAAATAAAAAATGAAATTAATTAATTAACTAATAAATTTATAGGTTCCCATCTATGTTTTACCTAGTCTATTTTCTAACATAATATTATATGGTCAATTTTGTTTTCTTTATGAGGTTTCATAAGGAGATTATTAATTTAAGAAATCATATCCCCTGGGCATGTCAAAATAGGTTTGCAGTATGGTTTCTTTTTTATGAACTAGTTGATGATTGATTCAATTAACAATGTTTTCTTTTTAGTGTCATTACCCCTAGGTACAACTGTTCATGATATGCATCCCCTTGCAGTATCCAGATAGTGTTTTTGTTGATTGGAGACCACATGATCTATTATTTACCATTATTTAGGGATTTTCCTATATTTATTATGTTTGTTATGTCTTTATCAAAGTTTTATAATAAAAACCCACAAAAATAATTTGACCTTACTCTGATACCAACTATGATAGCCCATATCATTAATACACCTTAATTCATTACTTATTATATGAATACACACATTATTAAATCCCAAAATATTGAATGTCCTACTATATTTGGCTAACTAGATATATAACACCATATAAATTAATATTTATACAATAATATTATTTAAAAATCCAATAACATTCCCATAAATTCCTTCGATCTTCTAACATTACAGATGATAACTTGTGGATGTACATAAGTAAGGAATGAGCAATAAACTCTGGTAAGATAATAATCAAACCAAAACATGATGAATTAAATACATTTTATTCAAGAATCGTATCAATGGGACATAAAATTGATGATAATAATGGACATGAACATATAATCATGATATAAAATGATAATATCAGAGTAACATATAAATTTGAAAGCAATATAACACATGAAATAATAAGCTTTAGTCAAGGGAAACCACTGATACATCATAACATAATGTTATTCAGATAACCTCTTATCCATCACTTATGGAATACAATGAGAAACAATTATTACCCAATGCATTGGAGGACTATATAATTCTGATCCCACCCATTACATTAAAACCATGTTTATGCATATGTGTGCCACATAGATCACACAAAAGAAGAACACCATTCATTAATTTTAATCACATTATTATAGATTATGGGTTACATATATGGGTGTCTATATTCAATGAATGATAGGATTATCTAGGCAAACACCCTTGAGTGGAAATAGGGATGGGTATACAAAACAATAAAATTTGGCATTGAAAATCAAGGGATAATGATTGCAGCCTAATGGGTGTAACTATTGTTTATGGAAGGGTTTAATGAGAGAAAATTGGGTTCAATAATTACTTTTTCATCATAAAGATATTAAATGTATGTGTAAAAACATATCAAAACATGATAAATTGGAAGAAAAATGGAACAACCAAAAGAAAGTGCTCGAAAAAAGAGGAGGAACATAGAATCCCCTTACCTTGAGAGGGAACTTCTTAATTCATTATGCAAGATTATTAAGAGCATGTGAACACCTTGGGAGGATTCAGAGAGTTATATAGAGAGTAATTTAATGATAAGTGAGTTTCTATTGAATATTATTTTTATTTTGGGTAGGTATTTATTTAAAAAGAGAAGGTAGTTCTTTAATAATTTTTTAATTTATGTTTTGGATTCTATATGATAAAATAATAAAACCAAAAACCTTCCCTTGGGTTTTCCCATGTTTTTTTACGATGGGTACTAGTTTATAATATAATAAATGTCCAAGAACTCAAAATATAATAATAATACCATTGGTGATGTGGAAGTTAGTATTTTTCCTAATGAATTGATTTTATAACCTTAAAATATAATATAGGTTTTTGATGATTCCTTAAATGATTAAAAAGTAATTTAATTAACATTAAAAAAAATTATTTTAAATGGGAAACCTATATATAAAAAACTAAAAATGTTGAATTTAACATCATTGGCCTTTATCAATGCTAGAAAAATGTATTAATAAAGTTTCCCTTTATGAGAGATTAAACCAGCACTGATAAAGGGTTCCTTTTATCTGTGCGTTTTTATAGAACTGGTAAAAGGCACTCTTTATCAGCACTTTTTTTATCACTTATTAAAGGTACCGTTTATCATTACTTTATTTTTAGTGTCGATAAAGGGTAACCTTTATCACTGGTTTAATTTTACAGCTGATAAAGGGTTCCATTTATCAGAGCTTTTTCGAAGACAAATTAAGGGATCCTTTATCAGTTCTTTTTTATAAATCATAAAGGTTTGAATTAAAATAAATAATGAAATAAATAAAAATGAAAATATAGTTTTCCAAAAAAAATTGTTAATTATTTTAATATTGATACAAACGAATAAATTTATTATACTTCATATTAATTATAAATACTAATATATAATATATATTAAATTTAATGACTCGAACTGTTATAAGTGAAATTTCCCTTTTGATTTAATTAAATGTCTTATTTTGCAATTAGATATAGAAAACATATAGACTCTATTTATTTTTTAAATCGAATTGGATTTAAATGAACTTAAATATCATAACATTGATAATATAGTCATTGAATGGTGATCCCATGACTTCTATAAATATAACATTTTTACAAATCCTTTCGACATAGAAAAAAGGTGGTAATGGACTAAACCAATATGATTGTTCCCAATGAAGCCCATTTATGGAAGTTTAGGAGGGATATAAAATGTTTTGGATTTTATCTAGACAAATCCCAAGATGATATCCAACAACTTAAGAATGAGAAAAACTGTTTATGAGATAAGTTCAAGATCATAGAAATCATGAACCAAACCATGATCATAGAAGGACCACATGAAAGCCCTGTCATCACGCACCTTACTCTTAGGGCATATAATGGTGTAATAATGGATTATTTATGAATTACCTAGAATTACATTTATGTACATTATTTTTGTACAAAATATTAAATACACATTCATTTTGTTATAGTTTTTTATAGCACAAATAATATCTTTGGTTAATATTTAATTTTAATTAAGAAATATATTGTGGTGAATTAATATATTTTTGAAGAAAATAATATTTTTATAAACTATTATCATTAAATTACTTTTAAAAAATATAAACGATTATATAATTTTTATGAATTAAAATGTTATCTTTATTAAGGTTTAAAACTATTTTTTCAAAAACCCATAAATTTTCAATGAATGCTGATTTTCAATTTAAAAGTTAAAATTCACATATTTATAAAAATATTTATATAAAATAAATATTATTTTTTGAGTCACGACATCAATATTATCCAACGGTTAATTTTTCATATTTTTCTAAGACAAATGAATTTTTGGTTAAAAATAAAAAACCATATAAATATATAATGTGTTTTATGACAACATAATGGAAAAATAGTGATGTAATAAACACTATAAAAGGGTTAGTATTCCAATTATAGGATTTAAATTTAAAATAATTTGATTTTATATTTGATTGAATTATTTTATAAATCCCCAGTGAATCTTCAAAAATGAATTATATATTTTTTGATTTTAAGTTAATTTATTTAATTATGTCAATCGCCTTTACATAATAAAGGATAATATCATAATAAATTCATCCCATTGCCTTATAAAATATAATTTTCCACTTATATTTATCAAAAACTGTTGGAAACCCATTGTAAGTTTGTTTGTTTTGAATATTAAATTATTTAGATTCCAAAACCTATGTATGAATAATATTAATGAATTCCCCTCTAATTTCATATATAAACCCAACATAGATCCATATTATATTAACTATAAATAAATGGAGAACGTCCATAATCTTTTCTATCGTCTCTTTAATCCTCTAAAGGTTCCCCAAACTCTCAATAATCCCCTCTTTAAGCTTTTCAAGTCACAGACTCAAGTAATGGTTTCCTTCCTTCCTCATTTTTATCCAAGCTCACTTATACTGTTAAACACGTTTATTTTTAATTAAAAATGATGGGTTGTGTTTTATAACCTCCCCCAAAATTCCCTTAATTTGATTCAATTATGATGTACCCTTTCTCTCCCATTAATCTCTCTCATGTACACCTGTTACCATGCTGAAATTTCGTAAGAGTAGATTCATTCCTCATCTTTCTTCAAGTTTCATAATTAATTTATTCCTTCTATTTTACAAATTAATTATGATGGTAAATGTATTTATATTAACCTATTACTTTATAATTTATGTATATATATGTGTATATAGCTCTTTCTCCCTCATCAACCCTTTTTATGAATTTTTATGCCACACTATTATGCTGCCAAAATTGCATTGTGATTTACCATGCCAAAATCATCCTGTAGTGAATACCATACTAATTCCTCTATAAATATTATTCACCTTTAATCACATTTAAATTTTTATTGAGGAAATATATGTATTTATTCTAGACTCCTTAATCATAGAAGGAAATATGATGAAGAATTAATCTGTGTTTTATGATTTTGTGGAACAGATAAACTTGAGAATGAAATAAAAGTGATGGGTGTGCCTAGAATTATTTAGCATTCCAATGCATTGGTTAATGTTTAGTATCATGATATTTCATGTTGGGATAATGTTTTACTTGATTCCTTAATGGAACTTCATCTCCAATGATGTCTTGGAATTTTATCTTGACCTATGATGCAATGTCATCAGTTGTTTCCACATTTCCATGTTATGATTATCATGCTATATCATGCCTCTATGATCATGTTTATTTTATCCTCCATTGATATTCCTATTGTTTAACATGTAATTTCTTTATCATGTTATTCCATATTTAATCCCTTACTGGTCTTTATATCTCACACCTTTCCTATGTATGTCCTTATTTTATCCCATGCAATGTTAATTACAAGGAAATGTTGTAGTCATGTAAAGGATGTTTCCAACAGTGATATTGTATTTCATGTTTTATGTAGTTATGTAATGTTCATAATTTACCATGAAACTAGAATTATCATTATTTTTGGGTGTATTAAGTTTATTATTATATCATTAAATCATGAATAAATGTAATAAAAATAATATTGTTGTTATAGTTGCTATCAGAGAAAGTTTAGTTATTTTTAATATTTGGAATAGAAAACAACAGTGAAATCCTTATAAATCAGATTAAGTATAATGAAAACATCCCTAAATATTGGTGAGTATAGAGTAAGTGTTTTATCATGAAAATAAAATCTTGTCTGGATATAAACAAGTTTATCTGGATCTGACAGATGTATCTAGTGGTAAAACCCAAAAACACCACTTTGAGATAGACTCGAATTTGAACTAGTGCACAATAACAGGCCTTTTTAAACTCATGGTTTTACACACCTAGAAAATAATATTTGATAAATTAATAATATTAGTATGAACCCTTATTAAGGGAACAAAAATATCCTATAAATATATATGTTAGGAAATATATCGTAGATAACTTAGATTTAAGCCTAGAAATTCATAATTTAATGAATTATATGTAATTTATAAGTTATCCCATCAATTTCATTTGATTCTAATTTATGTATTTAATAATTTAAAATAATTACCCTTAATTTTTATTTTTATTTTATCTAATAGCTGGTAATAGGAGGAATTGGGCTAACAACTGATGAAAAAATAAATGTAATGAACGCCCTAGTGAGATTCCCAAACCAATGGGAGCGGGAATCATAATAATTTCCATGATACTCCCTCAGTTATCTCATGTTTTCAATAGAAACATTTATCAATAGGAATTTCTAACCCTTCCTATGAAAGAATAAGTTGCAATCAAGAGCATCATGAGACAAAGACCTCCTACTTTTAATGGATCATTTGATCTCTCAATCACCGAACAATGGATCAACTCCATTAAAAAATCTTCTCAATATTTCAATGCTCTGAACAATAGAAGGTTCTTCTAGTTTCTTATCTCATGGAGGGTACATCTATTCAATGGTTGACATTGATCAAAAATAATAATCCGAATGAAGAGATCAAGGTAATGGGATGGATGGATATTTGAAAAAAATCGATAATTATTTTCCTTATAGCCTCCGACTGAAGATGGAAAGGGAATTCCTTTCCCTCAAGTAAAAAATGTCGAATCCATCAGAGCATACATGGGAAACATCATAAAGATTTCATGATACACCTTTATATTTTTCATTACCCACGAATTCAAGGTTGACCACTTCTTTGGTAGGCTAAAACCTAGCATAAGAAATCTATAGTGATTCGTGACTTTGATAACTATAAAGAAATTTTCTGATGTGCCCTCAAAGTAGAAATGTAGGTCAGAAAAATCATAGGGTTATCATGAGGATATTAAGTGAATGTTTGATTTAAATTATGGAGATCCAATAGATATATTTAATTGTGCTAAGAAACTTCAACACCTCACTTGCTAAATGTGCCAAACGAAGCACCTTGGATATTTTCTGAAGGGGATGAGTAAATGTTTTAGGTGCTGGAAGGGATGGAACCTATCTAGCGATTCCCAACAAGAAAAACCCACTATATCGATGGATGAATGGAATTACCTAGTATAACCTTAGTTTCTGTTTCATTGTTAAAAATGCAAGGAACCCAAACATTTCTAAAACCAATGCACTAAGAAAATTGTTTTTCGAGGAAACCAATAACCATCAAGGCATCAAGGGATAGTTTTCGCCTTCAAACTATCGAAGTTAATTTTGAAAGAAAATTGGTGACATGTAAACAAGTTATTCATTCAATAATATTGAATATACTTTTGGATTCTGGTTCTACACATTCTTTTATATCCTGATTGTTTAGTATAACAATCCAAACACCATCACAATGCATGGATGTGAAGATATCAGTGAAAAATGAAAGTGGAGCAGTTATAGAATCCAATGTATATAACTCTTCACCTATCAAAATTTGTGGATTTAAATTCCTAGAAAACTATATCATACATCCCTTGGTGTAATTTTAGGCAATTATTTTCATGGATTGGATATCCCTAAATATATCCAACTTAAATTTCTATGAGATGGAAATCACTATTCATTGAGAAAATCAACCCCCAATTCTATATAAGTGAAAGGAGGTGGATGAATCATCTTTAGCACCATCATCCAAAGAATGGATATTACTATCATACGAGCATTCTTATCTTTATAAATTTATTTAGTCTAATGAAGGAAACATCCTTGAAGACATTCCTATTATGAGGGAATTCACTGATGTGTTTCCCAATAAATTGCTTGGTATTTCCCATATTAGGGATATAGAATTATCGATTGATCTCAAACCTAGGGAATTTCAAATATCCAAGACTCTATATAGAATGGTTGTGTTGGAAATTGAGGTGAAAAGAAAATAACTACATTAGAATATTGATAAAGGGTTTATATGCCCAAGTGCTTCACAATGGGGTGCACCAGACATCTTCATTAAGAAGAAGGATGTGTCAATGTGTCTTTTCGTTGATTATTATGTGCTCAACAAAATCCTGATAAATAACGAGTATCATTTTACATGAATTGATTACTTGTTTTATCAACTATGTGGAGGACATTAATTCTCCTAGGTGGATCTTCGGTTAGGATATTACCAAACAATGGTAAAGAAAGAGGATATCCCCATGACTGTTTTTCATACAAGATATGGAAACTATTAATTCATAGTAATGACATTCAGACTCACTAATTCTCCATCAATCTTCATCGACTTAATGAATATAGTCTTAAAATATTACCTCAAAAAAATGTGCAACCTTTATTAATGATTTTCTAATATAATCCAAAATTAATAAAGACCATGAGGATCATTTATGTACTATGCTAAAGAACTGGCGAAATAAAAATATTTATGCCATGTACAAAAAATGTTAGTTCTAGTTAATGGAAATATCATTATTAGGGCATATCATCACAATAAATATGATATATATAGACCCTTCAAAGAATAAATCAATTTAAGAATGGTTGAGGCCAACATCTGTGACAGATATCTATTGTTTCCATGGATTATCTAGGTATTATCATTGATTTGTGAGAAGGTGTTCACGATTTTGGAACCCTCAAACCAAGATAACTCATAAGGGAGTAAAGTTTTCATGGAATAATGGATTCAAAGATTGATTCATGGAGTTGAAAATGAGGCTTATCACTACAATCGTTCTAACACTACCCACAAATAGAGTGCTTTTCACAGTATTCAATGATGCTTCGAAGAAGGTCTTGGTCTTTGTATTTATGGAAAATGATAAATTCATTACCTATGATTCAAGGCAGTTGAATGTTCATGAGTATAACTATCCAAAACATGATCTAGAGCTAGATACAATGATAATCGCATTGAAAATTTGGTGACATTACCTATTATGTTAGAAGTGTGAAATATATACATATCAAAAAAGCCTCAAGTATATATTCACACAATGTGTGTTAGATATGCACCAAAGAATATAGTTATAGCTGATTGAAGACAATTAACTCGCAATTCACTACCATTTGGGGAAAGCGAATAAAGTGGTAGATTCTCTAAGAAAAATGGATCCAAAAAATCATTCATTGATGTGAATTGAGAAGAATCTGATCATCTTTGACATGAAGAGTATGGACATTGGAATCCTAATGGAAGGAAAATTATCAATCCTTTCTCAAATGATTAATCAAAAGTATCTTCTGAAAATATTCAAGGGTGCTCAAATAGATGATGTGTGAATTTAAAAAAAATGCAAACTATTTGAAAAGATAAATCGTCAGAGTTCAGTGTTAATAAAGAAGGTGTTGTAATATTTGGGTCAAGACTGTGTTTTCCATCAAATTTTGAATTAATGAAGGATCTGTTGAAAGATGCACATAACTGAACCTTCTCTATCCATCCTGGAAGCACAATGATTCGTCAAGATCCTTGATAACACTATTTGTGAGACAATATGGTGAATGATAGTGTAGAATATACATTAAGATGTCTTGTGTGTCAGAAATTGAAGGCGAAGGAAAAAATATGTGCAGAACATGCAACCATTACCCATACCTACATGTAACTGGAAAAACATCACCATGTACTTTGTTACCAGGATTTCTAAGACATAATGGGGAAAAATTCTACTTAGGTTTTTGTGGATCATCTTATAGAGACTTCACAATTCATTTATATTCATAAGGATTTCTCATTGGATCAACTTGCATGGATATAGATCGGACAAGTAAGCAGCAAAGTCTCTCCTGCTGAGAGCGTTTTCTCCTAGGTTCCGAACATCCGCCGATTATCCTCTCGGCGCTAGAGCTTCACAAGTTTCCCATTTCAGTGGGTGTATCATCAGTGTTTTCTCCATCATCAAATCGGCGTTCTATTCCTTCCTCACTTGGTCCGCTTCTACAACACCCCCTCTCAGATCTGAAACGGATCTTCTCTTTTCTGAGATTATGATGAAGGTCACCCCTTCCTGGATTTCCCAGGTTTTCGGTTCCCCTTTCCGATCTTCAGAGCTACGCTAGCCAACTGGAGGGATCCCAGTTCTTCCAGATCTGCTTTTGTTTTGATCCAGATCTTCTTCAAAGGAATCGAGTTTCCGGATCATGCTACCGGACAACTGAGACCCTGGAATTGATCGGGTTTTGGATTGCTGCTTGGTCGGTGGGTATCGCAGAATGGCGGAGACCTCACTGTGGTGGGTATCACGGAATGGTGGAGGCCTCATTGCGAAGTCAACCATCCTGCTTTGCAATTGACTCGCGACGACATGCAAGTCACGAAAATCCTGTCACAAAGCTCCAGACACGAAGCCGTGATCGCGTTGATCCGGTCGTGAAGGCACGATCGCAAAGCAGCGGTTGCATTGCACCTGGCACAAATAATTGGTCGCATTTCACTGGTCGCTAAGGCATGGTTGCAAAGATCCCGTGGCAAAGCTCCTGGCACAAAGCTGTGGTCGCATTGCACCAGTCGCGAAGGCACAATCGCGAAGATCCCGTGGAAAAGCTCCTGGCGCAAAGCAGCGGCCACATTGCACCGGTCGCGAAGCCCTAGTGTTAAGAACAGGATTGCAATTCTCGTGTTGGGCCAGAAGCCCCCCTTGGGTCGGGGACCCCTATTGGGCCGGATGCCCCCTAGAGGCCGAAGATAGTTTTTTGGAGACGACCCCTCCTATGCCACGCGAGGAAGAACTTTGAGGACCTGATCCTTTGAGGACCTATTTCTTTAAGGGAGCTTGGGAAATATCTGGACATAACTTTGAGGTCCTGTTTCTTTTTTAGATTTCGTGGCGTTCACCATGGAAGCAGACTTGTTGAACCAATGGAAGAACCTTGAATTGACAGATAAAGAAAAAGCTCCAATTGAAACCCAGAGAAATGAAGATACAACTTTGACAAAACGTTTGGAACTACTGGTTATCGGAAGATTTGTGACCAAGGTATCGATTAACCAAAAGGCCCTTAGGAACACCCTGCAAAATCTATGGAAATTGTAAGCTAGAGTGGCTATTCGAGAAGTTGAGAACAATCTCCTAGTTTTTGAATTCTTCTGTGAAAAAGACAAAGACAATGTCCTCAATGGACGACCCTAGTCCATTGATAATCAGCTCATCTTGATGGAAGAATTTAAAGGGGGAGATGAGATACATAAGTGTAAACTTACCCGATCCCCTTTCTGGGTAAGAATTAAAGGAATACCCTTACATGGGAGAACAACACGTGTGATGATAGAAATTAGAGACCGGATTGGTCACTTCTT
Source organism: Viscum album (assembly GCA_963277665.1). Classification (NCBI taxonomy): domain Eukaryota; kingdom Viridiplantae; phylum Streptophyta; class Magnoliopsida; order Santalales; family Viscaceae; genus Viscum; species Viscum album. The sequence continues at coordinate 695,926,427 of OY728164.1, forward strand.
AGAGTGGGACTGCTCAGACCCAATCCAATGGGACCCCATAGTTCAGAAAAAAGCTGAGGTCGATGTGTCAGAACCCCTGATGAGAGGCATGTTCCTGAAAATTGATGACTCCAACATCTGGATCTCATTTGAGTTCGAGAAACTCCCAATCTTCTGCTTCTATTTCAGACGCATTGGCCACTTTGAGAAAGCGTGTGATTCAAAGACTGTGAATAACACAGGAAATATTATCTTAAAATACGGTCCATGGCTCCAGGCCAAAGCGCTAAGAGAGGCCTTAATCCTGGAGGCGGAGAGACAAATGGATCGTGACCGCCTCACGATAGCCCATCAAAGGCGGCCGAAATCTAGAAAACCAACGATTATAATGTTGGGTCCACCAGATTTCCCTAAAAAGTACCCAGCTGATCTTAGGGGAGCTGGAAGCGCCTCCTAGGATATTATCACCAAACGTAATGATGGGATTTGGCAGGAAAGTTGCTCGATTCGGGGTTACACTAACTCGGACATTGACTCCACGCCACCGGCTTTCATGATCTTCACTGCAATAGAGCCGTTACCTAAACCAAAAGAACCACCGGAGAAAAGTCTGAGGCCGAAACATGTGTCCTATGAACCGCCTGATGCTGAGTAGACGTCAAATATGGTCACAACTGAAGACCTTCTACAAACTGATTCTGGGATGATAGACGCCACATCTTCAGGTCCTGTTACTCGTCGAACGTGGAAAAGGACACACGGTGTTGATAGATGCAGATTTTCGGTGAATCCTAATACAGGGGAATTGAAATGACGAATTGAGTCCAGTATTTCGTTTACAAACTCCCCCAAAAGAAGGAAAGCATCAGGTACTTTAACGACCCCAGATGAATCAAAGGCGGCGACGGGGACGGCCCAACCCCGCCTAGAGTTATGATTGCGTTATGCTGGAATTGTCGTAGGCTTGGAAAACCACATACGGTTCGTATGCTTCAGCGCCATTGCTCTCAAATTTGACCAGATATGGTTTTCCTTTCCGAAACCATATTGGAAAACAAGGGCACCACAAGTCTTGCTCCGAAATGTGGTTTCTAGGGATGTCTCTCGGTTCCCCGACGGGGTCACTCAGGGGGTGTATGTCTCCATTGGAAGAAAAATGTTGATGTTAGAATCTTATCCTTCTCCCAGAGACACGTGGCTACAGCCATTCATGATTCCCACAACCCCCCCTAGACTTTTGTGGGCTTTTATGGTTGGTCTTCCCAGACTGAAAAGTGGAAATCGTGGGACCTTCTCTGTAAGATCCGTCGTGACCTACCAAGCCCTATTATTTTTGGAGGGGATTTTAACGAGATCCTATTTAAGAAGGAGAAATGAGGAGGAGCTGTACAATCCTCCACTTCAATGTCATATTTTAAAGAAGCAATTCTTAAGGCGGATCTGGTGGATCTGGGATTCGCAGGTAATCCCTTCACATGGTTCTGAGGCAATTCAGATGAGACCCGTATCGCCGAACGTCTTGATAGATTCCTTGGCTCAACAGACTGGATGAACCTTTTCAAAATGTACCACATCAGACACCTCTTGCTCAACTGCTCGGATCGCTACCCGATTTCCATTAATTTCACCCATGACGAGCGCACTACTAAAATCCGGAAACCATTCAGGATTGAAAGCTTCTGGTCAAAAGATCGCGAATGCGAAGAGGTTATCCGATCAGGCTAGAAGAGTGGGCATGCTGACTTTGGAACAAACATTTACCAAGTGGCATCTGATCTGAATATATGGAGCTCCTCCAAATTCTGTCACCCTGATCAGCAATGCAATTTTCTTGAAAGGAAACTATGCTCTCTTCTCAGCAAACCCCCAACTAGAAGTATACTCTCCAAAATCAGCGAAACACAACGAGATATGGATGCTCCCCTGCGCATCAAGGAAGGTTTCTGGGCTTTACGAGCACGAGATACCCATATTGCAGAAGGGGACGCTAATACCCGGTATTTCCACCAAAAAGCTTCAGCTAGGCGCCGAAAAAAATTTATCTTTTGTATCTTACACCCAGACGGGAGTAAAGTATTAGATGTAGAGAGAATCCAAGAAGTTTTCATGAGATACATTCTGGATCTCTTCTCCGTGGGACACTCCAACATTTCTGCTGAGGTAGAGGATTGCATTACACCTTTGATTTCTGATGAGATTAATATACAGCTTTCCAAAGATGTGATGGATGATGAGACCCTCGAGGCATTGAAGAAAATCCACCCTACTAAGGCCCAGGGTCTGGACGGTTTTCACACCCTCTTCTTCAAAAATTACTGGAACAATATTGGCCTAGACATCTGAAATCTAATGAGGAATATTTGGGCGGGGAAAATGGACATGTCTGTTATTAATGAAACAGTCCTTACCCAAATTCCCATGAAGAAAAAACCGCTTGTGGTCTCGGACTTTCGACCTATCAGTCTGTGCAATGTATCGTACAAGATCTTCTCAAAGATCCTTGCTAATCGACTGCATCCGTGGTTACCCGATATCATCTCGGAGAATCAATGTGATTTTGTGGAAAAGAGATTAATCACTGATAATTCCATTATTGCACATGATGTTTTTCATTCCATGAAAACACGCTCACAAGGAAACAGAGGTATCATGGCTTGGAAATTGGATATGGCTAAGGTCTATGATAAAGTCGAGTGAAACTTCCTCAGATTCGTGATGCTTAAGATGGGTTTCTGCACCAAATGGATTGACATGATCAAACATTGCGTCTCGTCTGTGTCTTTCCGTATTAATGTCAACGGGGTGCTCACCTGAGGCTTCTCCCCATCATGGGGCCTTCACCAGGGAGACCCTCATTCACCCTTCCTTTTTATTTTGGTGGCTAGAGTTTTCTCTAAACTCTTTTCCAGGGCAGCCTCCTCTCACAGAATTCATGGGGAGAAAGTGTGCCGCACTAGTCCTCCAGTCTCCCACCTCTTCTTCGCCGATGATTGCCTTCTCCTTTCCAGAGCTACCCACAACGAGTGTACCCCCATATGCTAGGTGATTCAACAGTGTGAGCGGGCTTCAGGACAAACGATCAACCAGGGAAAATCTAAGATTTAATTCAGCTCAAGAGTCCCTCAGCACAAAAGAGGAGAACTCTATTCTATAGCAGGCATCCCTATGGTTGAAAAGAATCAGAAGTATCTTGGGCTCCCGACAGTGATTGGTCGATCCAAGAATGAAATTTGTACAGCTATTGTGGATCGAATTGAGAAAATAGTCCAAGGATGGAATCCTAAAAGAATATCCAAAACCGGAAAGGAAACTATCATTAATGAGGCTCTTCAATCTGTTCCCACCTATTTTATGTCTATATTTAAGCTTACTTCCGTGGGGATTTCCCAGAGTAACTCTACCACAACCAATTTCTGGCAGGCATGAGGGCATTATCTCTTATCCATCCAAGATCTGAGTATGCCACAGTCCAATGCCTTTTTGCTGAACAGGGGATGAGGTGGTGCTTAGAAAAACTCTACTCTTGGTTCAATGAGAGGTACAGAAGGATTATACTATGTATCCCCTGTGTTCTGGATGTAGGCCCAGACCATCTCTACTGGACCAATGACAACTCGGGAGCTTACATGGTGAAATCCGGTTACTGGCTTGCTCTCGGTGCTCAGACAACTGTAGGGGTTGTGAGGCCCTGGAAATTAATTTGGAATCTCAATGTTCCCCATAAAATCCGCTATTTCTGGAGGCAGGTTTGCACTGGTATCCTCCCTACTAAGAGCCTCATAGACTTCCGACACTTTTCAAATGACAACTCATGCCCCTTCAGCCCATCTGTCCCTGAATCCCCTCTTCATGCCCTCATCCAATGCCTAGGGGCCCAGGAGGTCTGGAATTTCTAGGGATCTTCCAAGGATCATTACCTGGACGCTGCCTTGGATCTTACATCTATTATGATGCGATGGTGTTCCTCCTTTTCACCGGATAAAGTTGGATCCCTATGCATTTTGGCCTGGATTATCTGGTACCAGCGTAACGAAGCCTTTTTTAATCTTCTTCTTAGGCCACCCAGATTTTGGGTTGATCGGGCATCATCCTGGATTGTTGGTTGGAAGCACCACACTGAGCATCAAATATCATTTACCCCCTCTCCTCACATCCAACATTGGCACCCCCCACCGGAAGGGACTATAAAGATTAATGTGGATGCCTCTCTCCCTAAGGACGGACCTGTTGGACTTGGTTTGCTGGCCCGGGACAACCGTGGACATATTATTGCAGCCAAACACGAAAAACGCCATGCACTTTGGGAGCCCTCAGTTGCGGAAGCCACCGCCATCCTCGCTGGGCTAAATTTTGCAAAAGAACGTGGATGAGACTCAACTCAAATTGAATTAGATAGTCTTACCATCAACAATGCAATTAATCTCAATGATGGCGAGCTACTATCTTTTGGATCCATCACTCGGATTATTCAATCTCTCAGGTAAAGCTTCACATCCTGCATTTTTACATTCGTCAAAAGGGAAGGGAATGAGGCCGCTCACTAGCTGGCAGTCGTTGGACCTCCTTACGATGATCTTCTCTGGCTTGATCACTTCCCTCCTTGGTTATGTACTTGTACTTCTACTGATCTTCGTCTTTAATGGATTAATATTTGGTCAAAATAAAGATCATACAAGTGGTGAGTATGCATTGTGTACCACTATCTATTGTATCTGATCAAGATCTAAGATTCACCTCTAATTTCTAGAAGAGTCTCCAATATGCTTTGAATACTGAGTTAAACTTATGCATAACCTATCACCCTCAAACTGATGTCTAATCTATGATACAATTCAGAAACATGAAGACATGTTGAGATAATTATCAATTTACTTCAAAGGAGGATGTGACAGACATATTTCTCTGGTTGAGTTCTCTTACAACAACAGTTTCCACCCAAGTATCCAAATTTCTCCCTATGAATCCCTTAATGGGAAGAGGTAAAGAACACCTACATGATTGGATGTTGTTGAGGAATGAAAACTATCAGGTCCTAAAATGGTTAATGAAATGGTAGATAAGGATAAAACCATTCAGCAGAACATCAAGGTTACTCAGAGTCGACAAAAAATCTATGCAAACAATCATCGACAAGAACTAGAGTGTGATATTGGAGACATGATATTCCTCCATAGAACTCCAAGAAAGAGAGTAATGATATTTTGGAAGAAGGTAAATCCTATTACTAGTTATATAGACCCTTTTGAGCTCCCTGATCACATCAGAGTAGTGGCCTACGGACTACTAGTCCCACATAACATATCTCAAGTACATGACGTATTATGTGTATCCCTCTTGAGAAACTACATTCCAGAACCCTCTCATTTACTCATTCTAGAGGTGGTACCATTGTAAAATGACCTCTCTCATAAGGATAAAAAAATGAATATATTAGATCATAAAGGCAAATTTCTACATAATAAGATAATGAACCTGGTATAAGTTTTGTATAGAAATTAAAAGTTTTAAGAAGCAACATGGGAACCATAGGAGGAGATATAATAGAGTTACCATCATCAATTTTAATGTGGGAAATAAAAATTTTGAGGGTGATATTTCATAAGGAAGGAAGAATGTAATGTCCCAAACTGTTATAAGTAAAATGTCTCATTTAATTAGATTAAAGTTCATATTTTTTAAAATGGATATAGAAAACATAGGCACTCTGTTTGTTTTATTATATGGACTCGGCCTCAAACATTAAACAATCTATCTATTTCAACGAGAGTTAAATTCTTTAAAATCCCAAAGAACTTTTTGATTTCCATGTTTATTAATCTTAAGAAAAAAATCCTAAATTTTAACCCACTACTATAGAAAGTGGGTACCCTTAAAATAGAATCCATTCATATAAAGAATAAATTTTTTAACAAAAAACAATAACATGATTTCTTTGAAAACAATTTATAACATTTTTCATGAATTCCTTATTTCACATACACATCATTATAACCTATGAAAAACATTTAAAACATGGTATGAGGATAAAAATATTCATAAGGGATATGAAAATAATGAAAGAAACCATTATTCAAAAAAACCATATAAACATCTGAAATCATTTTCACAAAGACATAACTCTAACCCATATATTCTTACTTTGTGAAACATGATATTTTAAAAAAATATTATAGAAAATATATAAAACTATAAAGTTAAATTTGGTCATTAAATTATTATATTGTAACCCTCTTGGTTTCCATTGTAGTTCTAAACCTCATGCCTACCGTACAATGTAACCCTCATGGCTACCTTAGAGTGTAACTATCAATGTGACACCTAGAGTAACCATACTACTGAACTCGAACTTACACATACCTAATGAATTGTAGGTAGATAAAGGTCCCACCATTCATCCTAAAAATTTACGAAGACCCATAATCTAATCATAAAACTAGAATAATTTTGTGAAAACATTTCTTTTGAATTTTGTAAAATAGAATTTTAAAAGTGTATTTTTAAAGGAAACTCCCTTTAAAATATCATGTAATTGAAGTGAGTATTAATAGAGTGTAAAGAATATTTCTATAAACTGTAAATAAATATAAATCAATATATTTTAAAAAAAATCATCACAAAAGTAATTTTAATACCATATAATTAATGAAGTGGAAGGTTAAACTAATGAACATAAATTGGGTAAAGAATTACCACACCTCATATTCGTCTTACATTCTTTTTTTTAAACACTGGTATAATGGTTAAAATGGTATTATTAAAATTTTACAGAAAAATTCCCATTTTTATAACACTATGTATGATCATTTTTTTACATTATTTTACCCATTTCTAAATATTATTTAGTTATTTATATGGTTTTGGGTGTGTTCTTCACATGATTTTCGTGGTTGGTTCGTAAGAGATTTTCTTATCAAATGGAAGAGAAAATAAAAAAGTGGAAAAATTGGTGATAATAATTTTCCAAAATATTAAATTATTCCCTAAATAAATTTGGTTATATGGTATGAGAATGAATCATTAGATAAATCATTAGTGATATCCATTAAGATCATTTTGGCAGTTCTTCAACTATCACAAACTTGTTTTATATTATGCCTTTAATATTATAAATATAAGTTAATTAAAAAACATAAGAGAGGTCATAAGATAAAATTTAAAAACATTTTTAGCCATTAAAATGGTTTTACAACTATATTTCGAAGATGTTAATAATTTTTAATACACATAATCCACGATGTGGGTAAATACACGCATCACGGGTGGAGTTTTTATTTTTAGAATTAGGGGAATAAGATAAAAAGAATGATGAAGATTTTTTCCATAAACTAGATAAAAATACAAAATATATATAATAATGGAAATTTCACTACTCTTGGAGAAGGGTAGGATAATAGAGTATAAAAAAATAAAATAATTAAAAACAAAACACAAGAAAAATAAAGATTATATTTACCTCTTGATATCTTCTTCCTAAGATCCTCCTTAAATCCTTTAGTTTTGTCCTTTTTGTAATACCAATAGTCCTTGGATGTAGGTAAGAGCCTTGGAATGTGGATTGGGCATAATATATACAATTATAAAATCTTGAGAGGTGTGAGAGGAAGAGGGTGGTGAGGGTGGTATTTATAGTGGAGGGGAGGAGGTGTTTTCCCATATTTTAATCTATAGATTAATAATTTTTCTCACAAATATAAAAATTATTGATTCATGTGACAAAAAATAGTAAATAGATACTGTGTGTTAGAACCAATTGCAATTTACATCATCCATGACTCAAGCACAATAGAGAAATTATTTTATTTAGCATATTTTGTAAATTACCGTATTTCGGTATTAACAAAAAATTCATGTATTTTAGAAAAATCCCAAAAATTCACTATAAAAATTTTTCAATGTGTAGAATTAAAATATGAACTCCATTTTTATAAACTAGTTATCTAAGTATTATTTATGTAATTTTTAAATCAAATCATAATTCATTCGAAAAATAACAATTTTAAAACTATAACTCATTTTATATCACCATGAAAAATCAATAAATATCTCATTATCTTATAACCTTAAGAAAACAAAATAATAACATGATTTATTATTCATAAGGGTCATACTACAAATTACATTACTATTCATAAGGGTTTGTTACTATTCACCATAAATTTCGGTTCTATCAAACTCCAAATAACATACTGATCACAACTATAGATGTCTGTTTTTTGAAAATCAAATCATAGAAGTGGAAAAATTATTTTTAATGGGTAGTTTATAAATATCTCATTAAAACAGATTTCATTAGGTAGAGATTCACTATTTAATTCATTCCAATTTATTTTTAAAACCACGGGGTCTTACATTCTCCCCACTTTCTAGAAATCACATCTTCATAATTTTATTTACTTCTTAAGGAAGTGAGGCTACCTTTACCTCATTGCATTTTAATATTCCCATGTTTCTTCTTCAATCACACCGTTTCTCCAAAAAACCTTTACCCGATGGATTACTATATTCTACAATACGTGTTCTCTTCGATCAATAATCTGAACAGGTTTCTCTTCATAAGAAAGGTTCTCTTCCAATGGAACTACTTCTAGCCTCAAGACATGAGAAGAATCTGGCACATACTATCTCAACATCAAAATCATGAAAAAAATGATGTACCTGAGATAAAGTTGGAGGAAAATTTACATGATAGGCAATCAGTCCAACTTTATCCAAGAATTTATAAGGTCTAATTAACTATGGACTATCCTTTCATTTCTTACCAAAATTCATAACAGTTTTCCATGGTGAGATTCAAAGAAAAACATGATCACCTACTCAAAAGAAAAGTCTTTCCTTATATTATCTTCATTACTGTTCTACCTTCTATGAGCTCTCCACATGTTTTGTGGGATCATCTTTACATTATCAACCACTTCCTCTACTAATTATATTTCTATAAACATTTTTTCGCCAACTTCATCCCAAAATAATGGAGTTCGACACTGCTTCCCATACAATTCCTCAAAAGTTTCAATCTGTATACTTGAACGAAAACTGTTATTATAATAAAATTAATCTAAATAAAAATGTTTATCCCAACCTCCCTGGTAATCAATTGAACATGATCTAAGTGTATCCTCTATGTTCTATATCATCCATTCTGACTACTCATATACATTAGGATGAAAAGCTTTAATAAAATTTAATTATGTTCATGATGAATTTTGATGGCCTTTCCAAAAGTTTGAAGTGAACCTGGGAGCATGGCCAGAAACAATAGAAATAAGAACTCCATGAAACCTTATATTTACTTTGAGGTATAATTGAGAATGTTTATCCAAATACATAGTATCTTTAATTAAAAGGAAATGACAATATTAATTAAGTCTATCATCAATAACTCATATTGCATTGTTACCTCGAGAAGGATCTCACTACAAATTTCCAAATAATTATTAGATATTTTTCATTGTCTTATTTACTTATAGAATATACAATAATTTCATAAAAATGACAAAAAACTTATCCAAGAACTCATGAAATATTCTATTCATAATATCCATGAATATAGTAGCTTCATTAGTTATCCCAAACAGCATAAAAACACATTCATAATGACCATATCTAGTTCAAAAATTTGTTTTTGGAATGTTATCCTCTTTCACCTTCAGTTTATGGTACCTGGATCTCATGTCAATCTTATAAAAATACTAAGCTCTATAGAGCTGATCAATCATGTATTTGATGTGAGTCAAAGGATAATTATTCTTAGTAATGTTATTCAAAGATCTATAATCAATGAAAAGTCTCATGGAACTGTATTTCTTTTTAATGAATAAAATAAGATCTCCCTGGGGTGAAATGATAGGATGAATGAATCCTTTATCAAAAAACTCTTTCAACTGATTTTTCATTTAATGAAGTTCCATTTCAGCCACTAGATAAGGGGGTTTGAAATTCTCATACCATCCAGAACTATGTAAATTGCGAATTAAACTTTTTAATCAGCTGTAACATTAGGTAACTCATCAGAAAAATGATTGAGGTATTCATTTATAATAGGAACATCATTAATCTAAGCAGTTCCCTTGTTGTAAAAAATATGAGAAATATAACTTTTACTTCCATCATTCAACAGTTTCTTAGCTTCGGGACATGTTATGAATTGTATGGGTTCGTTGTTGTATACAAACTAAAACTCGCTGTGAAAACCAAATTATTTAGTTATATAATCAATCTTAGCATGATAAACAAAAAGCCAATCCATATGAAGAATTACATCCAAATCTAGTAACAGAAAAACAAAAAGGTTTATATGTATTTTATTTCCATAGATAGAAATAGTATGATTTCTAAAATCACTTTTTGAAATAAAATTTCCCCCTAGTGTTTTAACTATATTTTCTGATCTCATTTGATGAGGTGATATTTCCAGTTTTGTAGAAAATTTATTAGAAATAAAGGAATGTGTAAACCATATATCAAACAAGAAATAAGAAAAATCTATGTCAAAAAACAAAATACTTGATACCACGTCATTGGATGGCCCAATATCTATTAGCGTAGTGATAAAGGATCTCACTACACATTCATACGTATAGTCCAGTTTCTTTCCATCACTCAGGCCTTTCCTTGGGACAAAATTTTCATAATGACACATCTCACCACATTTAGACAACTTTAAAAATTTATTATCAATATTAATCTTAGGATCAATTTCATTATAATCTCAATCCATATATTCAAACAAAAAAGATATAAAACCCTTCCCTTCTTTTTCACACATTCTCCCTGGTGCTTTTTACCAGACATTTCACAAATTGGAAACTAGAATATCTTACCTTCTGATTTCCTTGATTTATTCTTTCCCATCACTTTCCATCTGGACCTCTTCTTCTATTTGTTCTCAAAGTACACCTAATCATCATAAAACGCCATTTCTACCCTCTCAGTATGTCATAAATGTTTCTCATAACATTTGAATTATCAGGAGGAAAATTCCCATTGATATCTTGGCTTCAATCCCGAGTAAAAATGGTGGATTTATCTATAAATATCCAGAATAATATTTTGAGCATATCTTGCCAGTTAGGTTGAGTTTTTTTATACTTGATCATATTGTTAAAAAAGGTAACTATTCAAATTAATGATGTGCCAGTGGTAAATGAATACCTTGATGTTTTTCCTAATTAGTTACCGGGTTCCATACCTAATCGAGATGTCAAATTCACAATTGACATAGTTTTTTATGCTAAGACAATTTCAAAACCCCATAATCGTATGGCTCCAATAGAACTTCTTGAATTGAAAAATCAATTTGCAGGATTTTCATGAAAAAGGATTCATTCATCCTTGCACTTCACTATGGGGATCCTCTATTTTGTTTGATAAAAAAAAAGATGGTTCCATGAGACTTTTCATTGATTATAGATATTTGAATAACATCACTATTAAAAACAGGTATCCTTTGCTTCATATAGATGACTTGTTTGATCAGCTCTAGGGATCTCATTACGTTTCCATGATTGACTTGAGATCCGGATACCATCAACTGAAGGTGAAAGAGGATGACATCCAGAAAACAGCCTTTCATACTTGATATGGGCATTATGACTTTTTTGTTATGCCGTTTGGATTAACTAATTCACCTGATTTATTCATGAATCTTATGAATAGAGTATTTCATGAGTTATTGGATAGGTTTGTGGTTATATTTATTGATGACATTCTATTATAATATAAAAATAAACAGGAGCATGAAAAAAATCTAAGGGTTATTTTACAAACCTTAAAAAAAGAAATTGTATGTAATGTTCAGCTATTATGATTTTTGGTAGAAACATATTTTTTTTGTGGGAACATTGTAAATAAGGATGGAATAACAATTGATCCTACCAAAAAAAGTATTTTATGAATGGCCAAGACCCAAAAATGTTACAGAGATTTTTAGTTTTCATGGGTTAACAGGTTATTACCATCGGTTTGTTAAAAACATTCTTCGGTTATCTATCCCGATAACTAAGATAACATGGAAAGAGGTTAAATTTGTTTGGATAGAGGAATGTGATGTTTTTTTTTCAGGAACTAAAGAAGAGATTGGTGAATGCTCTAGTTTCGGCCTCACCTTCCTAAAATGGTGAGTTTTTCATGTACATGGATGCTTATTTGAAGGGACTTGGTTGTGTTTTGATGCAGAATGATCAGGTAATTGCCTAGGGTTTGAGTCAACTTAAACCTCATGAGATAAATTATCCCACACATGATTTGGAATTGGCTGTTACAGTTTTTGCATTGAAAATATTGAGGCGTCATTTATATGGAATCAAATGTAAAATATATATTGACCATAAATGTCTAAAGTATATATTCACTCAGAAGGAACTATACATGAGGTAGAGAAGATGGATAAAACTGATAAAGGATTATGACTACATGATCAATTACCATCCTGGAAAAGAAAACAAAGTGGCAGATTTTTTAAGTTTGAAACATCATGCATCATTAAACATGTTATGTTTTGAACATTTTCTTTTGATTAATGATTTGATGAATTTTGGCATAGAAGTTGTTGGTGCAGGGAATACCTCAGTTTTGCTTCAGGTTTCAGTGCAGTCTTATTTGTTAGAAGGAATTAAACTATCGAAGAAGGAAGATCGTGAGCTACAGAAAAAAGTAGAGTTATTTAAAATGGGTAAGTTTCCAAAATTTAACCTTGACAAAGATTGTGTATTAAGATTTGGAAAATGGTTGTGTGTGCCTAGTGATTCTCTGTTGAAGAAATATTTTTTGTACGAAGCTCATAGATCTCCATTTTCTGTTTATCATGGAAGTACTAATATGTAAAGTGACCATTGGGATTATTATTAGTGGGATGGAATGAAAAGAGATATTGCTAATTTTACTATGAAATGTTTGACAAGTCAAAAGGATAATGCAGAGCGGAAGTTACCGAAGGGGATGCTTCACCCTTTTCCAGTGCCAGAGTGGAAATGGGAGAATGTATCCATGGACTTTGTTGTGAGACTATGAAAGGATTCTCTATGTAACAATGCGATTTGTGTTATTGTTGATTTGCTAACAAAGTCTGCACATTTTCTTTCTATTTGAGATACAAAGACATTGGATCAGCATTCTCGATTGTACCTCAAGGAGACTGTCAGGTTATATGTAGTTTCTCTTTCTATTGTATCTGATTGAGATCCTAGGTTCACTTCTAACTTTTGGAAGGGACTTCAGAAGTGTATGGGAACATAGTTAAATTTCAGTACATTTTTTCATCCTCAATCAGATGGGTAGTCAGAACGAACGATTCAAACATTCGAGGATATTCTTTGAGCTTGTTCAATAGAATATCAGGGAAGTTGGGATCAACATCTTTATTAAGTTGGGTTTTTTTATAAAAATAGTTTTCATTCCATTATTCGGATGGATCCTTTTGCGTCCTTGTATGGGAACTGGTGTCGAACTCCAGCATTTTGGGATGAAGTCAGTGAAAGAATGTTGATGGGGAAATAATTAGTTGAAGAAGTGGCTAAAAAGGGAGGATGATCCAGCAGCACATGAGGACAGATCAGAGTAGGCAGAAAAGTTATTCATATAACAAATGGAAAGGCTTCTCTTTTGAGGTATGTGACCATGTTTTCCTTAAAATATCCCCTTGGAAAACTGTGATGCGTTTCGTTAAGAAAGGGAAGCAAAGTCCATGATTCATCGGTCCTTTTGAAATCTTGGAGAAAGTTGGAACAGTTTCATACCATGTAGCTTTTCCTCTGAGCTTGTTTCATGTATACAATGTTTTTCTTGTTTTGATGTTGAGAAAGTATATGCTGGATTCATAACATGTCCTGATCCCAGAAGCGGTTCAGCTAGAAGAGAACCTTTCTTATAATGATAAACCAGTTTAGATTTTTGATCAAAGGGAAAAAGTCTTTTGGAATAAGATAATCCACCAGGTTAAGGTTTTTGTGGAGAAACCACATGGTTGAAGAAGCAACATGGGAGTATAAAAATGCAATGAGGGAAAATTACCCTCACTAGTTTAATAAGTAAATAAAATTATGAGGACAGAATTTCCAGAAGCTGGGGATAATGTAACACCCCATGTTTTTCAAAACATAAATTGAAATTCATTGAAATTTGTTTTAAGTATATATTTATAACTAGCCTTTAAACATAATATTTCCACTTCTTTGTTTTGAATTTCAAGAAACTGTTATGTACAATTGTGTTCAGTATGTTATTTAAAGTCTACTGAAACCAACTTGTTTTTTTGGTGAATAGGAACATACCCTTATGAATAGTAATATGAACCTAATGAATAGTAAATTTTATTATTATTTTACTCTATTATGATTTTAGTATAATAGAATCTAGGTTAATTTTTCATTTTGAAATATAAGTATTTATAGAATTAGAATTGTTAATTTTTGAATTAAGTATGATTTTATTTAAAAATTAAATTAATGATATTTAGAAAACTATTTTCAAAAAACAGACTTCATTTTTGAATTCTAAACATCGAAAAAATGGTTAGTGTAATTTTTTTGGGTTTTTTATGAAACAATTGATTTTTCAGTAAATAGTAAAAAAAATACAGTTTTTAGTATCGGTGTGTTAATGACATCATTAATGAAATAATAATGATGTCACAAATCTGGTAGACTTGTGTATAGATAAATAAGATGTGATGTGTCCCATGTGGCTTATACCATGGTCAAATACCATGGGAAATCTCATGTTTTGGCAAATACCACCTCTAAGGTGTCCCTTGGAAATTATTAAAATATTCCTTACTTTTCTTATAAATACCAACCCATTCCTTCATTAACATCATTCCCAATTCCCCATTATGAATTTCAGGCCTCCTTAAATTCATAGTAATACTCCCACGGTTTTTCCAAGCCCCCAAGATCCCAACCATCATGTTCTATGAGTTACTCTACAGCGTAAGAAAATCCTCAATTTTCTTCTTTTTCCATTCAAGTTCTCTTTTATATGATACAACTTTCAAGTTTCCATACCATTTTCTTATTTCCTTCTCATAATTTATCTACTGTATATTATGATTCATTTCTAGATGGGTGACCCATGTACCCTCTCTTTTTACTATTTTCTAAACCCATGTTGCGTAGCCATCCGACTGCCAAATTTTTGTAAGGGATTTCTCAATTATTATTTTATTTTGAGTTCCATTATTTTCTTATTCATTATTCATCTATTCGTAAACAATAGGCATTGAATAAACATAAATAATTTATATTTTGGATGTTCTCATGTTCATGGAAAATTCACCATCCTTATTTTTCTTCTCTTCCACTTATTCGCGGAATAAAAACATAGTCTGTGATGTGTCGAACTACCGTCATCATGGATGATGTTATTTTAATTTTTATTAACTCTTGTAGGTATGGTTATGAAACAATTTTTATGGTTGAAACAAGTTATAATATATATATTATGACTCACCCATGGTTATGTAATTATTTTATAGTAATGGTTTTAATTTATAAGACAAAATGAGGTTGTTATTATCAAAGAACCACTAAAATGATCTAAACAAACATCATTAATGTTTTAACTTATGAATAATCCTCATATTATACATCAAAATGATAAATGGAATAAATTATGGTACATGAAATATTTAAATACCTATCCATTCCAATTCTAGAATTTCACTTCCAATCGACTAGAACATCTACCATGAACCAATCATGGAAATAATGTTAAGAACTCACCCAAAAACAGTGCAAGGAGAAAAATAATAACAAATAAAGGGTGAACTTAAGTTATGAAATGATAATATATGATGTTATAAACATGAATATATTTATTTAAACTACTAATAACAGTTTATTAACCATTATACAAGATTTTTAAACATGTTTGATGTATCACAAACCCGAGGTAATGGGATTCTTAACCTGATTTCCATTCTTTAGGATAACCTTCTTATTATACACTATTTAAAGTGATTTTGTGATGGGTTATGTTTATATTTTATTTTATTTTGTGTATTTACAGTATATATACATACTCCATACACTCTATTAAGTCTCTCTTCAATTTTATGATATTTATAAGGGGATTTTCAATAAAAAATCCTCTTTTTAAATTCGGTTTTACAAATTTCTAAAGTAATGTTTTTATGGAATTATTCATGTTGTATTATTATGTTTTGGTTCTTGGGAATTATTTATTATTAAGGGAGAGACCTATATCTCCCTCCAACGCATTGGGTATTAGTATGTTAGAGGTCGACCATATGGTAACTCCAATTGAAACTGTGATTGTTACACAAAGTAAGGTAGTTGTGAGGCCAACAAATTATAAGGTAGCCAAGAATGGTTACAAGATTATGTAAGTAATTCCCCAAGATAATGTTATGATTATATTTATGTTATCATGTTTTGTGTGGATCTTGTGTAAATATCATGTTACACAAAGTAAGTTTATATGGGTGACAATAATGTCTTTTGAAAATTCTTTCATACGTTATGAGTATTCATGGACTAATGTGATCTTTCCTTCTTTTCCATCCCTTACTGAGATTTTTTGATCATTCCATGTTTTTATATGATTTTAACAGTTTAATGGATGTATAAGACAAGGAATTATGCCATGTTAAGTTATTATTATTTATCAAAGTGTCTTGTTTTAAGTTGTAATAATTTATATTTAAAAAATCAATACTTTTTGTATGGTATCCACTCTGTATTAATGTGTAATGTTATGAATGTATTGTCATAATTATCTAAATCTCTAAAATTGAGATGATAATCAATGTAATAGAAAGTGTGTTCTTGAATAAATTCAAGATTATGTATGTAATAAGGCCGGGTCCTTATAGAATAAATACTTTTGGTGTATAGAGTATTACTCACAGTACATTGTCCATCATGTTAGTAAATTTTAACATTACACCATGGTTATACAAAATCACAAATAAGTCATGTTTTATCTTCTTATATCAAGACCAAATAAACCTATAAATGATATTGATGTCGATTTAGATTCATTTATTAACGATCTCAAATTCCCGTGGAATAAAAGTGTTATAATGTATTATACTCATAAAAATGAATAATTAAATTTGAGGATAATGTTTTATGGGGAAATAAATAACATCCCCAATTATGGAAATTTACCAGGCTATAACATTAATGGAATGTTGGGGTGTCCCATTTATGAAAAATAAAAAAACTAAGTTCATTTGATACATTCCCCAAAGGCTTTTTTAGGACATCAGAAACTTTTACCTTCAAAACATAAAAACCTATCATAGATGAGAACCTCTGATTGGAATAGATAACAAAGTATAAAACCATCTACATAGTGGGTGATAAACTATTCAATAATGTTGAATATTTTAAAACTATTTTCTGTAAACCATCTTTAAACACCGTAGAAAATCATGTTGGTAGAAGATGACAATTTGATTTGGATTACTATATTAGATTTTTTTTCCAAGAATTTTCTTGATGTCATAAATATTGAGAAAATGTATTTTATAGTGTTATTGGAACTTCACAAAATGTTCCATGAAAAATGAAATATGTATTCAAGGATATGTTGGACATGATTGACTTGGGGATAAGTGAAGAGTTGGCACTAGTGAAGGGTAACATGTAGACTTTTCTTCCTCCAGTAGCTGACACTATGTCTAGATAGAAAAAATTTTAATTTAATATTTTCCTTAATAGTGTAAATGTTATAGAGGGGAATTTATCAAATTTGAAAAATGTCATTTCAATGACTAATTTGAATTTACAATTACAAAAATCACATGAATTTCATGACTTGATACAATATTTTAAGGTTGATACTTTCTTTTTCATTCAACCTAAATATTTATATCCTATATTTACCTATCTTTACTTGTTTTCAAAGCCATATGCAGTAAAGTTATAGAACTGATGATGTTTCTAATCATGAATGAGGAGGTTTTGGTCATATTATATGAATTAGAGATTTTCTTCCAATAATAATTCATTAGTATAATGGTGCCTGATGGCTCAATTGGTTAGAGAGGTTCAACTATGTAGTCATATCCCTTATAAATGGATTTACCCCTTGGAACAATTTGTGAATATTTTGATTGGGTATGTCAAAAAAAAACATCGTCCAAAAGTTTTATTGTAGAATGATATATTGTTGAAAAACTATTTATTTATTTAACTATTATGTATTTGATGTTGAAAACATCATTCTCCCAATGTCTTGTCACAACTGACTCTTTATGGGTGAAGAGATTTTTGGAATATTTTTTTTACATTTACCTTGATAGAGTGGGAGAAAGAACACCTCTATATTTTACGTAATAGTGATGATGTTGATCCATACATTGAATCCCATAATAAAATTATCAGAGTTTTGAATCCATCAAGGGCCGAAGGATAGATATCAAATACGCACAATCAATAGTATATAGGATGTTTAAGAGGTCAAATTTATAAGTCATTTGAAAATATTAATTCAATTGGAAAATGACTTCACTGGTTAGATAAGGAAGCGAATAAAAATTTTATATCTTAGACTATTTTTTTAATATGTGGATATATTCTCTATATAAAATAACACAATAAATACAATATGATGAAAAATTATGGTGTTACGATTATGGTGGATGTGATGCACATATATGGATCTAATGATAAAAATCCAATTTATGAAAATATATCATATTTTTTCATTATCGAGGAGATATATGATTTGGATTATACAATATTTCATGTGAAGATTTTACATTACAAGTTGGTTGAAAATATGAGCATAATGAAAGTTGATGAAATGGGCTTCATGAAGGTAAATTTCAGTATAGAAGGAGAAAAAGATGAGCCATTCATAATAGAATCACAAGTAGTGAATGTATTTTTTTGTCTTAGATCCTGAAGAATGAATTTTTTATTGTCCTAGTGCAGACTAAAACAAATGCCAAGTTAGATAAAAATCCAATCAAGGATGTCCCTTTCATTGGAATATTATAATCAGTTCATGATGGTCCCAATGTAGACAATGTCTTGTATGTTATAGGTCACCAAAAAGGAGGGACTTTGATTCTTCATAGAGGAAGAAAATCCATAAACCATTTAAAAAACATAGTTCAATGAGAAGGTAAAATTGTTTTTTAGTATAGTATGTTTTCCCTCGTAATATTATTTATTCTCTACTACATTCACATAATCTAAACTAAATATTCGACTACTCATGTAGACAATGTCTTCTGCACATTATGATTCTAATTACCTGTAATAAAAACAAACTATTATAAATGAAACCCTTTGGGAAGATGTAGATGTAATGTTATGATATATTTTATCTATTTTACTAAGAAATTATATAATGAAATATTGATTTAATTTTCATTATTCCATATAGAGTTAATTTATTTTTGAATATTTCTACCCATATTTCCTGCATTTACACACTATAAAATTCATATAATTATTCTCCCTAAAAACCTTTGTACCCCTACTGGGATTCATTTATCACTTTCCTTCATGTTCCTCTTGTTTCCTTTATAGGAAGTGCATTGATGCTGCCTCTACTCAATCAGAAAGGTAATATTGATGTTTTCATAGTAAAATAAATTTCCATAGATGTAAAAGACCAGGAATTCAGTGGAATTATTTTTAAATACATTGGATTTTACGAGTCCATAGTTTCTGACGGCGCTTGATTCTGAGGCCTGGTGTGCCCGGAATCAATTTCTAATGTTTTGTTTGTTACGTTCAGTAAACGTATGTACATGATTTTATATCATTCGAAGCAGTGCTCGGAATTGAAATCTGAGGGAACTGTTGAACTCACAGCACCGGTATTCACTTAAGGAGACCTTTATCGCAGTTTCATTTTATTAATATTTGGAGTTAATTATTTGGGTTTCTAGATAAGAATTAAATAAAAATATGTGTGGCATATTGTTATTTGGAAGGATGTTAAAACCTCCAAAAGGGAGGTCGGAGGTGGGACGCACCACACACTAACCAACCATGGGAGGGTGTTTTAGGGTGGGGCCCACCCGAACCATTTAACTCCTCTAAAACCCCCTTTAAACCCCTTGAGATTGTAATGCCCCGACCCCAGTTCCCTAGAGTCGGTGCATTATTACATAACATTGGCATGATTACAAGGAATCAAGTCCTGAAGGACCGATCGGTTTAGCAGTTTTGGAAAATAGATTATATACATGAATGTTACATTACACATCATAACATACAAAACAACATAAATAATCCTTCACGAATGCCATTATTCCCTTGGCTTAACCCTACATATCAATCACAATACACTTCTTAGAATCCTGGGAAAAATAAAACATAGAAAGGGGTGAGGTGAGATGCTCAGCAATGATAACAATAAAGCAGAAAGTTTCATAAATAAGCATAAACATTTAAAGCAATGCCTATCTAAAACAAAATCCTTTTAAACATGAACTTCAACATAATATGTGAAAAATAAAATGAAGTAATTTCATTTGCTTATTCACATGGATATTCTACTAGTCGAATAATCACATGCAATATCACTACCCACTTTAATAATGATGGAATGCATAATGTCAAACATTAATTTCGGTGTCAAGGCCTCGTTCCAAGACCTAAGGGATAACGGTAACCAGAACCCATCCTAGAGAGCCTTTTTAATCGGACTCCAACCCGAAGTTCCTCTAATAACTGGACACCAACCCGGAGTGCCTCTAATAACCGGACACCAACCCGGAGTTCCTCTAACAACCGGACACCAACACGGAGTGCCTCTAATAACCGAACACCAACCAGGAGGGTCTACTGTACTCGGACGCCAACCCAGAACATACTAGTCCAACACATTCATCCAAAGAAGAGGATGAAATATAACATAAAATTTCATATTAAAACAAGAATATGAATTGTCAAATCATTAATCATAAGCCATTAATGGCATAAAAATGACTCGTCCATAGTCAAACATATCACAAAACCATAAATACAATATGGAAGATTTTTATCATAATAAATCGACTTCAAACAACTGTAAAATTTATTAAAGGATGTTTACATAGGTGAAATCCAAACTATTTGAGAGAAATATCTCTTTATTTAAATCATTTAAAAATCAGACAATTTTTAAAAGAATTAATTTAATGAAATATTTGAATCAAAGTATCCCATACCACTTTAAAACTTTTGAAAGAAATTAACATTTTAAAAACATTCATGTCCATATAAATAAATCCTTAAAAACCATTTTAAAGACATGATAATTAATGAGAAAGATTTAGAAGAATAAATATTTAAAACATCTAAAATGATTATTTAGTAAAAATTCCCTTAAAATAATCCCTTTAAAAACTCTTTCATATAACATGGAAATTCTTAATAAATATGTCCCAGTAGATACTTATGTAAAAACGACCTCGAATAATAAAAATATTGTGAAATTAACCCTTACCAATTTGGTAACTTACGAAACATACACCCCATGAAAGAGGTATCATAAAATGAATATGTAAATACACATAAATTAAAGTTTATTACATATAGAATAAAATTATGGTCAGTACATACACCACAAAAAAGGTAATAGTGGCAATATGGCATGAATCTCACAGGAATAAGGAGTGAGATAAAAAACCCCTAACCTTGCACTTTCCATTAGTCGAGGGTACGTTTAGACTCATATATGAAGACAATAGTATTTAATTAAATTATATAAGATCATTATTAATATTTATGATATCATACATTATTCATTTATGACATTATACAACCTATTTAATAATAATTTTCATTTATATTAATATTTCGGGTGATAATCGTTTTCTTTATCGTATGTGTTTTAACTTGTTACTCTTGATTGTATCACATAGATCCTGATTTAAATACTTCCATAATATAAAAAATGATTTATTTATTATATATATTTATAATAATAAAAATTTATAATAGATGTATATATGAAATGGAAAACACCGTTTATGGAAATTGTAGTCTGTACGTATGCATAAACGTTGTTTCCATTTTCATATAGTATTGACCGAAAGTAAGTGAATAAGATATATGTAAGAACGTATATACTTATATATATGAAAATATATATCTCCAGTAACATTATTATGTCATATATTACATACTTATAAGTAATATATATTTTTATAATCGTCGATGAATGGTGAACTTGGAAATGAATCTCATCGCGTCATGGAGACGGTAATCCGTACGTACGCACGAGCAAAAATGTCATTATTTTGATATTAATATAATATATAATTGGATTCTATATAATATATAAAAAATCCTTATCATGTTATATTTATTATTTAAATCAAATACACATCATTATTATACCCATCCAAATAATAATGTATTGAATAACAATTACACCATGACGTGGAGACGGTAAGCCGTACGTAGGCACGTATAGTGACATGTCATTAAAAGGGTGGATAGAATAATTAATTTTGTTGTACCATAATTATATAAAAATCACAATATATATAATATACTAGAGTTAATATATTATAATGGAAACAAAAAAGTAAAATGAATTGGAAGAAGACAGGAACTTGAAAAAGGATGGTGAAATAATTACCTCTTGTTCGGGTTCTTCATTTTGATTTGATCAAAAGTGCTCCATAGGTTGGCTTTATGATAAAAATATTCCCTCTAGGATAAAGGGAGGATATTTTAATGTGTATTTGTGCAGGGTTTGGACGAGCCAAATGTCTTAGAAGTTGTGAATTAGAGAGAAGGGGGAGTGCCCTTTTATAAGAGCGGTGGGAGCACCTTAGGAAAAACTTAAAATACTATTTTATAATAAATTCATATTCAGTTTATAATGGTTAAAAAGATTAATATTTAAAGTCTAAGGTGGGTGTAGGTCAAAAAAAACTCAACCAATAGGTTTTAGACAAGTTTAGGTTACCATTTTAACCTTATCATATAGATTTAACTCTATGTTAAATAATTTAACTTTTACTGTGTCTTCTTGTATTCTTACACAATATGGTTAATAAACATACTATATACTGAAAATAGAACCCAAATTGGTTCATTAATGTCATATATATTATTATTTAAGTGTTTTTTCCGAACCTTATATTTTTAGGACCATTATATCAATTAATAATATAATATTTCTTTTAAAAACAATTTTATGTCAATTTTGACACTATTTGTTATTTGTTTTTTTGATAAAATAATAAAAACAATATTACTTCAAACAAAAGACATTGAATCAATACTAACATGGCATATTCACCATGAAAATTTGTGTATGTCATAAAAACTTTTAAATTATATTTATTTTAATATTTATAATACCATTTATTTGATTCATTCACAAATAATGTAATTACTACATCATCATTGTGTCATAAATAGATTTATTTATTTAATATCTACAAATTAAAAATAAAATACCATGGTGTAGGAAATATTTTATTCTTTCTAATGAATATTTATAATTGAATTTATCTTTTGTAAAACCCCATTTTAAAAATGTTTTAGTTATTAAATTTTGATTTTAACTGTTTTAACTCTTCTTGGAATTAAATAATAATAAATATCCTAATCTAATCAATGTGAACCTAAATGATAATATTTTATTCCTATGGATGTTTTTGGTCGAGATACATTTGTCCAATAGAATTAGGACATGTGTTAGATAATATTAATATCATTTTTACCTTTAATTACCCTATTTAATTTTAACCTTGGTAAATAAAAGTAAAAATGTACTATTCACCAAATATTATTTATTTCTTATTGAACCACATTTTACTCCGTGATATTAAATTTTTATCTCATATTTTTGAAATTCCACTCAAAGAAGCGGTAAAATTATGTTTTTTGTGAATTTCTAAATTCTCCGAGAAGGTGGGTAAAAGATGGTAAATAGTTCAAAAAAAACTTTATATATATAAAATTATTATAAACATATTCCAATGAATTACAGTAATATTATATAATTTTTATGTATTTATTTTGATATAAATTAATTTAAATAAAATAAATAATTATTTAAATAAAAAAATCGGGTTTAACCTAATAACTAAGTGTTTTTCACTATTCATGAAAAATTGATGTTTCTCATAAAAATACCAAAAATTCGGCTGAAGCTATATTTGATATTATGAATTAAAAAATTATTTCTATTTTACCAAATTCAAAACATATACGATTCATTAATTAATTTAAATTAATTCCCGTTGTGAAAACAAATAGCGTGTTTTTAAGAACTAATAACTATCAAAAGATTAACACTTTCTTATGTCCATTTTAAATGTGAAATTATGTCCAATGGCCAAAATTGTGTTAAATGGTAAAAATATATTCTAAATATACATTAAAACCACTCAAATTTATAATTTTTCACTTTTAATTATTTTGAATAAAAATTTTGTTTTTAATTAAAATTTAGTAATTTTCACTATTCATCAAAATATGAATGTTATCCGAAAAGTACCAAAATTTCATCCTAAGAAAATTTCAATATTCGGAATCTAAAAATGATGTTCATTTTGAATGATAAAATGTATAAAATTTCAGAAAGTGGGTATTACTATTCTTAACGGTTAGTATGATTGGTTGTGGTGTGTTAGAACTCGATGTTGCGTATAACACACGTTATTTTATTATTCAAAGTGAAGCGTACCATGAAATCTTGGGGTGTTACAGAGCTCCCCATTAATAGGATAAATTCTTGGTCTTCCATTTAATGGTGCCAACACAAATTAATTAATGACTTAATCAATTAATTTGAGTGATTTGAATTTTTTTGAATTCATTATGTCAACATTAAAAATAGGGAAGATAATATTTTATTTTGGGTTGGCATAATCCTTTGATAGATTTGTAGAACTCTTGGAAGAACATCATCCTCTCGATGAATAACGCTCGTCATCTCTTAAGAATGACAGTACTGTCTTCAGTCTTCATCCAAGCCACTAGATAAGGATTCATCGTGCGGAATGTTGACGACGCTTCATCCTCGAACGTTTCCTAAAGTCAACAAATCTATGTCTACCCTCATTCCACGACTTTGAAGGCATACTTCAAATCGAGGTAGGGGGAAATTGGATTATTTTTATGTATGAGTTATACTTTCCTTTCCACGTCGTGTGTTATTCTCTTGATGCCGAAAGTTTACAACGTTATGAGGAGGGCTCGGACCGCACAAACATGGTCCATCCCTCCCCCTCTTTATTGTTCTTCTCATTTTGTTAATAATGGAGGCAGATCATGGAAAAGGATGGCAGTGCATGGGCAGCCATCGCACCTTGCAATGAAAAGCCACGGTCAAGCGGGTCACAGCGGTGCCGGATGGGCATGGTGTCGCCGCACCACACCAGAGAAGGGTCGTGGTTAGGGTAGGCCACAGCGGAGGAAGCACATCGTCATTGCACCATGCTGGCAATGCAGATCTGCAGCCGGGCCGGGTCGCAGCGGTGGACGCGGCGCCGTCGCTCCATGCCGGTGCCGGGGAGCGGCCGTCCCGAATGGCCAGTTGGGAGGTGCGGGACCCCATTAGGTCCTGCTTGGGTTGGACAGGCACCACCGGGTTCCAGTTGGGTTCTACTCGAATGGGTAAGCTGTTCGATAGCCAGGGGGCATGTGCCTCCCCCTGGCGCAGCTAGGCCGGGCTGCCTTCGACCGGGCTTCCATGCGTCGGGCCACCTCCAAGCCGGGCAGCCCTCGGCCGGGCCGCCCACGGCTGGGAGGTCTCTTCGGCCCGGTCTGTCCCATCATCTCGTGTCGCTACTTCAGACTGGGTAGGAACCATAGTCTGGGTTGAACCCCGGTTCAGACCGGGTCGGGCCGAGTCAGTCTGACTGGGTGATACCAGACCACGACCTGCTTTGGCTATTTACACCTTTTATCCCGCGTCTAGGACTACGGGTGTCCGATTGATGTACCTCCTACAACGATGGAAATCTTGGAGCGAGTAGATACTTTTTTCATTCCCCACTTGAGTTTTGGATGCAGTCGGGGTACGGTGGGGTTGGTTGGGGTTTAAAAACCAACAAGGCCTCTAGAATAGAAATGCCAATAACTTAAAGACGGGGCGTCCGATTGACGTGATGTCTGTCATGTTGGGTTCCTTTTCATGAGATGGAACCACGTGATACATCAAATCGGGTCTTCGTGAGTGTTGATGTATCAAAACATGGCTCAAGTAGTGGACCCTCCCGGAATCGAGTGAGCTGTGTGCGGGAACCCTAGGGCTGGCTGTGATGATTCTATACCGGAATCCTCCGTGTGTTTGACATCGATGACAACTGTACCGGGATCCTCCGTGGGTATGGAAGTATGGACATCTATTCATGTATCATGTATGGGTCCGACAAAATAGCTAGTCCTATATCTTGTGTGGGTCTGATAGCTGAGCTGGTCCTGTATCCTGTGTGGGTCTGACAGCTTAGATGAATAGTCGTTGGTCATGTATCCAGTGTGGGTCCGACAACATTGCTGGTCCTGTATCCTATGTGGGTTCGATGGATTAGATGAATCAGTGACTACATCTAATCATCTCTATTACACTACAAAAGATGTATACCTGTGTGAGCTGAGTCATGGCATTCATTCGATATCGTCGAGATGATTGACTTTAATTCCTTCGTGGAATGGGTTGTGCTTCGGCTCGAGAGTTGGAGCCCGATGTCAATCGAACGAGTTGCTGCTCGGAGCTGGACTAGACAGGACGTACCGCAGGGATGAGTTGTTCGAGTTCTATACCTACCCTTCTGGTAAGAATCCTTGGTGGATGATCTAGGAGCTGTTTTTTCCTTTGTACTTATACTTGTACTTGTTGTTCATTTGGGTTTGTATACTGGCCCACTTACTTTTAGGACACTATACTTTTCTATTTTAGTACTTTTTGCCTCAACTACTTATGTTCAGACAATGTTTGTTTGAGGTTTAAAGGCAATGACTTCCCTTTTTATCTGGGAATCACCTTTGTTGCTATTTGCCAGCCCCTAGCCTATAGAAGGCAGGCTTGGGGTAGTCACGGCACGGGCCCCGAGGACAGGTCGTGACAAATTGGTAGCAGAGGAGTCGGTACTACCGCAGAACTTAGTACTATGACATTTCTTTCTGTGAAGAAATAGTGTAAATAGTATTGAGTGTGGTTTTCAATCCCGGGAGTCTAGTGTAGGTGTGTTGGCCGATGTATCCATACACTAGGACCCTGACCTCTGGTATCCTACTCAGTACACGAAAACATTGATTGTGTGTGTGTTACCTTTGAAAATGTTTTCTTTATGATTACTTTGTGTCATCTCAATAGGTATACTGTTTTAATCATGGATTACCTATTTCTTTTTAGGATGTCCCCACGATGGCAGCCAGCTTGGGTTGTGCATTACGTACAAGATGGTAGCCCACCAAGCGATGAGGCCTCGGAGCAGGGCCCCATCACAGCGGAGGTACCAACGGTACCACTACCCACTGGGCCACCGATACCACTAGATCCATCAGCAGATAGTGCACACCGTCGGAGTACGTTGCACGAGTTCCAGCACTAGAGGCCACCCAGGTTCTAAGGAGAGATGGACCCACAGGAAGCTGAGGATTGGCTGGAGGATATCATGAGAGTTTTCAAATTGGTAGGGACACCAGCCGACCAAATAGTGATCCTTGCCGAAAGTCTACTGCATGCAGTAGCAGGCAGATGGTGGAGGCTGATGCTCCAGGTGCATGACTAGGCATCATTACTATAGAAAGACTTCGAGAGTATCATCATCTTAGAGTTTGTTCTAGCCACCCTTCCTGCGGTGCCAATTCAAGAAATAATTCATCTGTAGTAGTGCATCATGACAATATCTCAGTACTCAGTGAGGTTCACCGATCTCTAACACTACACCACAGATATGGTACGAGACCCATTCTTTAGGGACTGAATCTTTGAGCAGGAACCCAGGAATGAGATTAGGGCTTTGATGATCCCCCTCAACATTGTGACTCAGGTGAGGGTGATTGAGAGAGCCCTTCTAGTGGAGATTTTTCTCGCTTAGCAGTCTCCAGCAGTGAGACCCACCACAGGGCGACACGTAGTGGATTCTTCTACAGCTGGTAGTAGACAGATGTTGTAGAGGTCCAAGAGGACCAATCCATCAGGTGCAGAAGCCCATGATACTGGTTCAGTTGTGCGGGGCACACGAGACAGAACCAGATATACGAGGAACATGCAGTGATATGCATACAGCAAGCATGGTCACAGGGCTAGAGACTGCCTGACCCGCCACGAAGATGAGCAGCAGACAGTTGAGGGACCTCCCAGGCAGAGGCAGAGGTTCGATCGTGGTGGTCTTCTAGGAGTAGGCGGATGTGGAGAGGGTCTGGATGAGCAGTAGCTAGTGGACGACGTTTTGAGGCTCTACCACCACCACCACCACCAGGAGGTCCACCCCGACCATAAGGAGCTGGCGTTAAGAGGTGAACCCAGCACTAGGAAGTCGAGTCCTATGACCACAGCACACTTGAGATGATTCGAGGTACTATCTGTGTCTACTCCTCCCTTACTGTAGTACTTATAGACACAGGTGTGAGTCATTAATTTATTTCCACTTCCCTCGTTCGGATCTCATAGATTCTGACGGAGCCGTTGGCTCGATCATTACAACTAGAGACTCCTACGGGAGCATACTCGATGAATACACACTAATGTCGGCTGTGTGATCTTACTCTTTGAGGAAAGATCTTCGACTGGGATCTTCTCATAGTGGTGTCGAGGCCTTACGACGTCATCTTGGTTATGGACTAGTTATCCATAGTTCATGCTCAGAATGACTGTATTAGGTGCAATATGCAGTGTATCCGCACCGAGGGGACTAGGTACACCTTCACCGGTAAAAAGGTAGCCTTTGTAGCATAGGATGGACTTACACAGAGAATGGGGCAGCAGATCACACATCAGTTGGCTAATCTCATCCTCAGATCAGTTGATGTGCAGAGTCTGATTTTTCCTGTTGTGGTGGATCAGAATGTGGATATTTTTCCTGAAGATGTTCTTGAACTACATCCTCACAGAGAGGTAGAATTCTACATTGAACTATACCCCGGGATGACACCAATATCTACACCAGCATATCAGATGGCTCCCACCGAGCTTCATGAGCTATGGGTACAACTAGAAGAAATTCTGGGGAAGAGATTTATACGACACAGTTTTTCAACCTGGGCATCCCTGATTTTGTTCACCAAAAAGGCGGATGGGTGAATTCCATTGTGTGTTGACTGTCGTCGCCTGAACCAGGTGACTTTGATGAATAAGTACCCACTCCTGGGGATTGATGACCTCATTGATTAGCTCAAGGGAGCACGATCGTTATCTGAAGTTAGACCATAGGTCAGGCTATCACTAGCTCAGAAATAGATATGAGGATGTGAAAAAGACGGCCTTCATGTGTCAGTTTGGCCACTACTTGTTCTTTGTTATGCCCTTTGGCATAACCAATGCACCATCAGTGATTATGAGTCTCATGAACAAGATCTTCCAAACATAATTCAATCTCTTTGTCATAGTCTTCATCAATGACATAATGATCTACCTGAATACTGAGGAGGAGCATGCCTACCCTTTGAGGGTAGTACTGGACACACTCTGAGAGCACCCGATTTATGGTAAGATCTCGAAGTGCCAGTTTTGGATTCGAGAGGTTCACTTATTGGGACATGTCATCTCAAAGGCTGGAATTGTAGTAGATCCAGTGAAGATCAAGGCACTTCTTTCTTAGGATCCACCCAAAAGTGTGACAGAGGTACGATGTTTTCTGGGATTCCATGGGTATTATTGGAGATTTTTTCCAGATTTCTCCAGAGTTTCAGCACCTCTTTCAGCATTGATGAAGAAGGGGAAAAAATTCACGTGTTTAGAAAGATTCCATCAGATATTTTAAAAGCAGAGGCATAGGATGACTAGTGCACCCCTATTGAGGCTACAGGAGGAGGGAGTTGGATAAGTAGTTTACTACGATGCATCAGGTACTGGACTCAGGTGTGTCCTAATGCAGGAGTGAGCAGTGATCGCATATGGTTCTCGGAAGTCGATACAACATGATCATAACTATGCTACCAGAACTAGAGTTAACAGCCTTGTTCTTTGCCTTGAATATGTTGCGGCACTATCTGATGAGTGAGCATTTTACAGTCTACTCTGATCACCAGAGTCTCTGGTACATCTTCTCGTAGAAGGACCTGAACCTAAGACAACAGTGATAGCTCAAGTTCATCGAGAACTATGACTTTGAGATAGTCTATACTTCTGGGAAGGGAAACGTTGTATTAGCTGCTCTCAGCAGGAAATCAGGCATTCAGATGTTTGGAGAGGCGATAGAGAAGCTGGTCGCGATGCATATATCCTTTGTGGATAGAGATAGAGCAGCCTTTCTATAGTCTCTCATATTCACTACCTCACTTATTCAGCGAGTCCGGGCGGCACAGTGTGAGGACGTTGACAGTGAGACCCAATGTGCTCATTTATCCTCGGTGCAGGAACCTGATGGATTTTCTGAATTTGGGTAGCACATCATTCTCTTTAGAGGACGAACCATGGTACCAGTTTCACTTCAGGAGGAAATGTTGAGGGAGTTCCACAATTACTCTCTGGTGATACATCCATAAGTAGAGAAGATGTATCAAGACCTTCACTAACAGCACTGGTGGCAAGGTATGAAGAAGGAAGTAGTATAGTTTGTCTCATGATGCCTCACTTTTCAGCAAGTGAAGGTGGAGCATCAGGTTCCAGCAGGTTTGGTTCAGCCCTTAGAGGTCCCAGAGATGAAGTGGGATGGGATTTCCATGGATTTAGTGACGGGACTTCCCTGTACATCCATAGGATAGAACTCTATCTGGGTGATTGTCAACCGAATCACCATGTCGTCCCACTTCCTACCGATCAGAGAGTAGGGTTCAGTGGAGATCCTGGGATGCCTCTATGTATAGGAGATCACACAACATCATGGTGTTCCATTAACGATCATCTCCGATCGAGATGCCTATTTCACTTCTCGGCTATGGAAGGGGTTTCATGAGACTTTAGGGATGCAGCTTCACTTGAGCACCGCCTTCCATCCTCAAATGGATGGCCAGACTGAGAGGACCATTCAGACTCTCAAGAACATGTTCCGTGCATGCATCCTCGACTTCAGTCGCAGCTGGGAGGATCACTTAACCTTTGTAGAGTTTGCGTATAAAAACAACTATCACACCACCATCGGGATGGCACCTTATGAGGAATTTTATGGCCGACCTTGCATATCACCTATGTACTGGACTGACCAAGGGGAGTCAGCACTTATAGGACCAGAGATGGTGGAGGCTATGATGGAGAAGGTGCAGATCATCCAGGAGCGAATGAAGACTGCACAGATCAGGACGTAGTCCTATGCTGATAAGAGATGGAGACCACTGGAGTTTGAGGATGGTGACCACGTCTTCCTAAAAGTCTCACCTCGATGAGGTCTATGAAGATTTGGCCGAGAGATAATGTTATCTCCACGATTCATGGGACTGTTTCAGGTCCTCAACAGAGTAGGCAAGGTGTCTTACCGCCTGGCTCTTCCACCTCAGTTGCACCGGGTGCACGACGTCTTCCATGTATCACAGCTGAGAAGATACATGCACGACCCTTCCCACAACATCGACCACTGAGATCTAGGAATCAATGATGGTGCGAAATTCATGGAGGTTCCAATGGAGATTGAGGATCAACAGTAGCGGGTCCTACGTGGATGGTTGATTCCTCTGGTGCAAGTTCTCTAGCAGCAAGAAAACCTCCAAGAGAGCACATGAGAGCGGGAGGCTCATATGCATGCTCAGTATCCCCATTTGTTACCTTAGTGAGTGTTGTAGCTTACAGGGATGTAAAGCCCTGAGGTAGGGAGAATGTAAAGACTGATAAATTCTGTGGAATTTTTTTAAATACATGGGATTTTTACAAGTCTCTAGTTTCTGAAGGCGCTTGATTCCGAGCCCCTGTGTGCCCGGAATCAATTTCTGATCTTTAGATCATTATGTTAAGTAAAAATACGTGTGAGGTTTTATATCTTTTGAAGAAGTGCTCCGAATGGAAATTTGAGGGCACCATTGAACTCACATCACTGGTATTCCCTTAAAGATACTTTTACCGTAGTTGCTTTTTATCGATATTGGGAGTTAATTATTGGGGTATCTAAATAAAAATTAAATAAAAATATGTGTGACATATTTTTCATTGAAAGATTGTTGAACCTCAAAAGGGAGGTTAGAGATGGGACCCACCACACCCTAACCACCATTGGGAGGATGTTTTATAGTGGGGCCCACCCTAACCCTTTAACTCCTTTATACCCCCTTCAAACCCATTAAGCTCCCCATTAACAGCGGAAACTCTTGGTCTTCCCCTTAATGGTGCCATAAAAAATTAATTAATGACTTAATTAATTAATTTGAGTGATTTTAATTATTTTGAATTTATTATGTCAACATTAAAATAAGAGATGATAATCTTTTATTTTGGGTTGGCATAATCCTTTGAGAGCTTTTTAGAACACCTGGAAGAAGATCATCCTCTTGATGAAGAACGCTCCTAATCTTTGAAGAATGGGGGTATTGCCTTCGATCTTTGTCCAAGCCATAAGGGAAGGAGCCGCTGCGAGGAACGTTGACGACGCTTCATCCTCGGACATTTCCCGACGTCCACGAATCGGTGTCTGCCCTTTTTGCATGACTTCGACAACGTACTTCGAATCGAGGTAGGGGGAAATTGGATTATTTTATGTATGAGGTATACTCTCCTTTCCTCATCCTGTGTTGAGCTCTTCATGTCGAATGTTAACAACATAACGGGGAGGGCTCAGACCGCATGAACACGGTCTGACCCTCCCCCCTATTGGTGATTCCATTGTGTTGAATATAGAGGCAGATCACAGAAGAGATCGGAGGTGCGAGGGCCGCCATCGCACCACATAAAGAAAAGTCACGTCCAAGAGGGCTACGACGGAGCCGGGAGGGCGCCGTGTCAACGCACCACGCCAAAGAAGGGCCGCAGCGGAGGAAGAACGATGATCTCGTGTCGTGCCGGTGATGCGGAATCACGGCCGGGTCGGGCTGCGGCGCCGTCGCGCCGTGCCGGTGACGGGGAGAGGCTGGCCTGAGTGTCCAGCCGGGAGGTGCGGGCCCCCGTCGGGTCCCACGTGGGTTAGACTGGTGCTCCCGAGTGCCGGTTCAGTTCTACATGAATGGATAAGCCGTTCATTTTCCCGAGGGCACGAGCCTCCCCCTGGCATGGCCAGGCCGGGCCGCCTTTGGCCGGTCCACCCTCGGTCGGGCAACCCTCGGCCGGGCCACCACATGTCGGGCCGCCCATGACTGGGCCACCCCTGAGCCGGGCCACCTTCAGTCGGGTTGCCGTCAGTCGGGCCGCCCTTGGCCCAACCGCCCCAGGACGGGCCGCCCTCTAGCCGGGCCCCCCCCGTCGGGTTGGGTCGTCTCTTTGGGTGGGGTCGTCCCCTCGTCTCAGGTCGCTCCACAAACCGGGTTGGGTCGGGTCAGTCAGAATGGGTCGGACTAGACCCAGACCCACTTTGGCCATTTACACCTTTTAGCCCGCATCTAGGGTTACAGGTGTCCGATTGATGTACCGCCTGCGGCGATGGAATTTTTGGTGCGATACAATACTTTTGGCATCCCTCGCATGGGGTTTGGATGCATTCGGAATAAGTTTGGGTTGGTTTAAGCCTAAAAATCAACCGGGCCCCTGGAACAAAAATGCCGATAACTCACCGATCGGGCGTCCGATTTACTTCGTGATGGTTGATTTATCGAAACATGGTTTGTGGAGTGGACCCTCACGGAGTCGAGAAAGATGTGTGCAGGAACCCTAGAAAAGGCTACGATGATTCTATACCTGAATCCTTCGTGGGTTCGACAGTGATGACTACTCTACCGGGATCCTCCATAGGTCCAACAGTTCTGAATTCTGTTCCTGTATCTTGTGTGGGTCCGACAGAACAGCTGGTCTTGTATACTATGTGGGTCTGATAGATTAGCTGGTCCTGTATCCTGTGTGGGTCCGACAGGTTATATGAATCAGTGACTACATATGATCATCTCTATCACTCTATAAAAGATGTATACCAGTGTGAGTTGAGTCTTGACATTCAGTCGATATCATCAAGATGATTGACTTTACTTCCTTCGTGGAATGGGTTGTACTTGGGCTCGAGAGTTAGAGCCGGACTGTGATTGGTATAATAGGTATATGCATGGGAATATACCTAAGTAAGCTTGAAAGATACTTCGTGATTGTATCTTTCTTCTGTGGTTTATCTATAGTGGATTTTGGGAGATCTTTGGAGGTATCGGGGTCCCCTACTGAGTATTGTTACACTCACATCTGCACGGGCTACACCCGCACCTTGTTGTGTTCTATGCAGAAGAAAGACAGCAGTGATTGAGGCCGAGGGTGACAGACGAGAGGTCGTTCGGAGTTGGACTAGATGGTACGTACCCTAGGGACGAGTTGTTCGAGTTCTGTACCTACCCTTCTAGTTGGAATCCCCAGTGGATGATCCAGAAGTTGTTTTCTCTTTTTACTTGTACTTGTAAATGTTGTTCAGTTGGGTTTGTATACCGGCCCACATAATTTCAAGACACTTTACTTTTCTGTTTTAGTAATTTTTGCCTCTATTTCGTTTGTTCAGACTGTGTGTGTTACTGGTTTAAAGGAAATCCCTTCCCTTTTTATCCGGGAATCGCCTTTGGTGCTAGTCGCCAGCCGCTAGCCTATGGAAGGCATGTTTGGGGTAGTTAAGGAATGAGCCCCGAGGACGAGTCATGATAATAGAATTAATGTATTTTTTCATATTTATGATTTATTTATTTATTTTTAGTATAACTCAGATAATAATTTTTTTCTTATATAGGTGGATTATTTTGTTCATGTTGGGGTGTTCTGTCCATATTTTATACATTTCTACACCAAAACATCAATAAACATATTCTCTCTCAAAACTGTTTCACCCCAGCTATATTGGAATTTAGCTCATACCTTCAATTTCTCTATAATGATCAATCATAGATATAATATTTATGTTTTCACATTAAAATAATTGTTCATGAAATTAATGTATTATTTCATATTGTTATATTTTGTTCTTTTTAGTATTGCTCATATAATAATTATTTTCTTATATAGGTGGATTATTTTAGTCAAATTGGGGTGGATTGTTTGAAACTACTCATGCTTAAGAGTGATTGGATTTCGAGCCTACAACTTATATAATGACAATAATGAAATGCGTCAAGAATGCATACCACCCTCATGAAATGTTGAATTCCTACTAATTATTTAAATAATTTTTTTAAATAATTTTATCTACTATTTCTAGGTTAATTTTCTTTATCCTTTTTATCTACTAAATAGTCAAAATATTTCACATATATTTCGAGAAGTCATATTTTTCATTCAACTATCTTCAACGAGCCACAAATGAGATAAAATGTTCATTTTTAACAATGTTACCATGATTTACATTTCCTATATTTATCAAACTACTAACATTGTATATTGAGTCGAAGTTCTTAGCCAAAAAACTTTTCTAATTTTTTAAATCCTGAAAAGTATAGGAATATCATGTTCTTGTTGTGGAGATTTCTTGGGATATAAAGGGCACATGAGATTCTTATACTCTTCATGATATCAACAATGAAAAAGGTTTTTTTTTGGCTAAAAAAACTGTGTCAATATGTAGTGTTGATAGTTCGATAAACAAAGGAAATGAAAATCATGTAAACATTGGATGTTAGGATTTTCTTGAGAGTTTGGGATGTGTTAAAATAAGACACACCTAAATCTGACACACGATGTGATCGGTATGACTCCAAGTCACTATATTTTTTTAAAAATGATAATAATTTTAGTAAAAATGAAAACGAGCATACTCAAAATTGATAAAACATATTCATATTTTTTTTACTCTAAGAAAATAGTTAATATGTCATTTGTGATGAAAAGGAATCAGCCACACCTCAATATGATATACGATGTTCTTAGTATGACACAAAGTGTCCGCTATCACTTTAAAATCATCATTTTAGTTCAAATAGTGTCACTATAGGAAAAATAGCATTTTTGTGACATGCTATTTGCGACGGGAATTAATCTCGTCGCAAATAGTCCATCTTAGAGATTATTTGCGACAGGGGATTCTCCCCATCGCAAAATAATTGGTTATTTGCGACGGGATTTGGGGTCCCTTCGCAAAAAGTTTGGCACGGTTTGCGCGGCAAACCGCGGTAAGGATTTTTGTGACGGTGGGATTCCCCCATCGCAAATAGTGCATCGCTTAGAGTGTATTTGCGATGGGACCCGTCGCAAATACCTGGAGATGGTAAATAGGTTTTTGCGATGAGATGTTCTCCATTCGCAAAATGTGTGTTCGGATGTTACTTTTGCGACGAGATCCGTCGCAACAAATACTATCTGTGACGGGCTTCCTGTCGCAAATAGTTCCGCTGCAACTAATCCAACTTATGTATACCCCCATTCATTTTTTCATATCTTCCTCTCAATTCTCACTCACTCTCTCTCTTAACTTTATTTTCAATGTGAAAATTTGTGTGAGTTAGTTTTTTTCAAGAAAATTTGTGAAGCCGTCTACATCAATAGGAGAACATGTTTAAAGGTATTTATATTATATTTAATTTAGTATTTATTTCATTTTTTGATTTTAATTCTAATTATTTTTTATTAGTTGTAATTAAATTAGTTTTAAATTGTTTTGTTATCAGTATTTATTTGTAATAATAAATTAAAATTATTAGTACTAATTTTTAATAATAAATAATAAATAGGAATAATT
The DNA here is from genome assembly GCA_963277665.1 of Viscum album. Taxonomy (NCBI): domain Eukaryota; kingdom Viridiplantae; phylum Streptophyta; class Magnoliopsida; order Santalales; family Viscaceae; genus Viscum; species Viscum album. The sequence continues at coordinate 695,963,211 of OY728164.1, forward strand.
CCTAATAAATTGATATAATTAGTAATAAATCGTAATAATTAGTAATAAATAAGAATATTTTGAAACCAATAGTAATAAATAGTAATAAATAGTAATAAATAGTAATAAATAGGAATAATAAGCAATAAATAGTAATAAATAGCAATAAATAGGAATAAGTAGAAATAATTAGAAATAAATAGCAATAATTGGAAATAAATAGTACAAAATATGAATAATTAGTAATAAATAGGAATAAATAGGAATAATTAGTTATAAATTGTAATATTTAGTAATAAATAAGAATAATTAGTAAAAATAAGAATAATTAGTAATAAATTGGAATAATTAGTAATAAATGGGAATAATTAGGAATAATTTAGAAGAATTAGTAATAAATAAGAATAATTGGGAATAATTAGTAATAAATAAGAATAAATAAAAACAATTAGGAATAATTACAAATAATTTGGAATAATTATGAATAATTAGTAATAATTGGTAATAAATAGAAATTATTAGTAATAAATAGAAATATTTATGAATAATTATCCATAATTAGTTATAATTAGCAATAATTAAGAAGAATTAGTAATAATTTGTATTAATTAGCAATAATTAGTAATAATTAGCAATAATTAGTAATAAATGGCCATAATTAGTAATAAATTGGAATAATTCTTAGTAAATAGTAATAAATAGAAATAATTAGTAATAAATAGGAATAATTACAAATAAATAGTAATAATTATTAATAATTAGAAATAATTAGTAATAAATACGAATAATTAGTAACAATTAGTAATAATTAGCAATAAATAAGAATAATTAAAAATAAATAAAATAATTAGCAATAAATAGGAATAATTAGAAATAATTAGAGATAAATAACAATAATTGGGAATAAATGACTATAATTACCAAATAAATAGAAATAATTAAAAATAACTAGAATTAATTAGAAATGAATATGAATAATTAGAAATAAATAGGAATAATTAGAAATAAATAGAAATAAATATGAATAAATAGTAATAAATAAGAATAAATAGGAATAAATATGAATAATTAGTAATAAATAGTAATAATTAGTAATAATTAGTAATAATTATGAATAATAACAGAAATAATTAGCTATAAATAGTAATAATTAGCAATAAATAGCAAAAATTATGAATAAAAAGAAATAATTGAGAATAATTAGATATAATTACAAATAATTAGCAATAATTACGAATAATTAGCAATAATTAGTAATAATTAGAAATAATTAATAATAATTAGTAATAATTATTAATAATTAGTAATAATTAGTAATAATTAGTAATAATTAATAATAATTACCAATAATAACCAATAATTAGCAATAATTGGAAATAAATTGCAATAATTAGCAATAATTATCAATAATTATCAATAATTAGCAATAATTAGAAATATTTAGGAATAATTATGATTAATTAAGAATATTTAGGAATAAATAAGAATAATTATCAATAATTAGGAATTATTAAGAATAATTAAGAATAATTAGGAATAAATTAGAATAAATAAGAATAAATAGTAATAAATACGAATAAATAGGAATAAATAAGAATATATTTGAATAATTAGGGATAATTAAGAATAAATAAATATAATTAGGAATAATTAGGAATAATTAGGAATAATTAAGAATAATTATGAATAATTATGAATAATTAGGATTAATTGGGATTAATTAGTAATAATTAGTAATAATTAAGAATAATTATGAATTATTTGGAATAATTATCAATAATTAGTATTAATTACTTATAATTACTAATAATCATGAATAATTTGTAATAATTAGAAATAATTAGTAATAACTAGTAATAATTGGTAATAATTTGCTATAATTAACAATAATTATCAATAAATATCAATAATTATCAATAATTAGCGATAATTAGTAATAATTAAGAATAATTAGCAATAATTAGAAATAATTAAAAATAATTAAGAATAAATAAAAATAAATAGGAATAAATAGGAATAAATATGAATAAATAGGAATTTTTAAGAATAAGTAGGAATAACAAGGAATAAATAGAAATAAATAGGTATAAATAGATATAAATTAGAATAAATAGTAATAAATAGAATTAAATAGGATTAAATAAGAATAATTATTAATATCTAAGAATAATGAGAAATAATTATTAATAATTAGTAATAATTTGTAAAAATTAGTAAAAATTAGTAAAAATTAGTAAAAATTAGTAAAAATTAATAAAAATTAGTATTAATTTGGACTAATTAGTAATAATTAGTAATATTTACTGATAATTAGTAATAATTAGTTATAATTAGTTATAATTAATAATAATTAGTAATACAATCAATTGTAATGAATTGTAATAACTTTTAATAACTTCGCTCAATTTCCAGTGGATTGGTGACACTCCTTTTGCTCGATGACTCTACTTCATTCAACTTTCACTTACTCCAAACATTATGAAAATTATGCCTCTAAGTATGAATATCCAATCATGTATTCATGAGTTTAAATATGCATTCATAAGACCAAATTTTTCATTATGATTTTAGGAGGTAATAGTTGCAAGAAGATGATTCATCGACGAAAAGGGGTCTCTTTTGTCCGAGAGCTCATTTTCTTGCATCTTTATCACACCGAAATCGCAAGGAAGATTCTATTAAGAGGTAAGCTTATAAATTATTGTATGTATGAGTATGAATATACATACCTCCATGAAGATTCATCATTGTTATTTTAGTGAGAGAAATCTGCAGGTAAATCAGTTTTCAGACAAAAGTGTAGTCGTCAATACACTTGAAATTGTGTCGCTCAAAATTAATGGTAATTATTAAGAAGTAGTTGTAATTATTTATCTTCTTTTTTCATATCGTGTTTTTATAATTTCAAATTATTCAAAAATAATGATGATGTTATATTTTGTAGATAAATATGTAATAAGGACATCGACATCAGTCATTATTAGATGATCGCACTTGGATAAATCAGCACAAAAATCTAAATGATTCTGGTTTAAATCCTATATATACTGAGGATGTTGAAGATTACTTGTCATTTGTATCATAAAAACTATAATATGATTCAAGAGGAACAATTAAGTGTCCTTGTAAAAAATGTGCTCTGAGAATGTTTGACACATTTGACAAGGTTGGATGACATCTCTTGCGGTCTGGTTTTGAAACATATTATGCTTTTTGGTTTCAACATGGTGAAAAGAGTTCCATAAAAGATAATGATAAATTGATTCTAGATCCATCATGGTTTTAAAATTTAGTACATGATTTTGTAGGTCAATGTGTTCAACAAACTGAAACTCAAGATGACATAGATTTAACTCTAGAGATGGCACCATCTAAATTTTATGAGTTATTGAGGTCATCCGGGGATGTATTATAAACTGGTTGCAAGATAAAAAAATATATGTTGTTGAAAATTTTACAGCTGTTAAATCAAATAATGAAATGTCAAAAAACTATTTTGATCAGATATTTTATTTGCTTAAAACTCTGTTACCTGAATGAAATGTGTTTCCTGCAAATTAATATGAGAGAAAGAGGTTGGTTTGTAATCTGGGCCTTAGTTATCAGAATATTCCTCCATGTGAAAATTATTTCATCTTATAATTTCGTGAAAATGAGTAATTGGATAGTTTTCCCACATGTGGAAAATCAAGGTATAAAGAAGTTCAACCAGGGTTGTCTTGATCGATTCTGGTAAAAAAGTTGAGATATTTTCTTCTTACACCTAGGCTGCAACATTTATTTATGTCTCAGAACATAGCATCAATGATGTCATGGCACTAAATCAATATTTCAACCGATGAAAGACGGAATCATTCATCTGATGGTGATTCATGGAAACATTTTGACCATCTGAATCGATCTTTCTCTTTAGAATACTGAAACATGAGATTGTGTCTTTTTACTAATGGTTACCCTCTAATTGGTTCTTATGGTAGTCGGTATTCATGTTGGCATGTCTTTATAACTCCATAAAATTTACCTCCATGTATGTTGATGAAGGAGCCCTATATCTTTTTGCCCATATTAATCCCAAGACATCCGAAAAAGAATATTGATGTTTATTTCAATAAATTAATTGATGAGTTAAATGAATTATGTAGTAATAGTGTTAGTACATATGATGTTGTTGAGAAACAAAATTTATATTAAAAGGTGCATTGATGTGGACGATTAGTGAGTTTACAATATATGACATTTTATCTGGCTAGAGTAAACATGGTCTAAAATCATCTCCTTACTGTATGAAAGACAATAAAGACATTATGCTCATCAATGGAAAAAACCTTTCTATTTTGACTGTCATCGTAGATTTCTTCCAACTGATCATCCTTTTCGAAGGAATAAATCTAGTTTCAGAAAAGGCACAATTTAAAGGGATGAACCTTTAAAAATGATCTCAGGTACAGAGTTAAAATCAGTTTTATTTTCATTACTTCCCATCACATGTGGGCCAATAGTAAACCAACAGAAAATTTATGGCTTTGGAAAAGAACATAATTAGATAAAACTGCACATTTTTTGGGATCTTCCATATTGGTATGATTTGTTGGTCCACCACATATTGGATGTCATGCATATTGAGAAGAACTATTTTGATAATTTATTCCATACAGTTTTGGATATACCAGGAAAGAACAAAGATACTATAAAAGCACGATTTGATCTTACCCAAATTTACAGGTGACCAAAACATGAACTATTTGAAAATGTCAGATAAAAAAGGTTAATGAAGCAAAAATCAGCATATCCACTTTCCAAAGATAGTTTCATATTATTATTTTTATTGAATTGCAAATTTGAGACTTCTCGATGGCTATGATTCCAAATTGGGAAGATGTGTTAAGAATGGTCATATTACCGGATAAAAAATTCCTAATTGTCATGTTATAATGAAAAGGCTTATGTTTATTGGATTTAGATATTTGTTGAATTCTATGATTTGGGATTCGATAACAAACATATCATGTTTTTTTCGAGACATGTGTGCAGTGACAAAAGAATATGATGCGCTAAGAAAACTGGAAGAAGATGTTTCTATAATTATATGTAAATTGGAAAAAAAATCTTTCCACCTTCTTTCTATGACTCAATAGAACATCTGATATTAAATTTGTCACATGATGCTAAATTTGAAGGCCCATTATAGTTTCGATAGATGTACCCATTTAAGAGATTCATGCAGTAATTGAAGAAGAAAGTAGGCAAAAAGTCATCAGTCGAAGGCTCAATTGGTGAAGCTTATTTCCTAGAGGAAATTTATTTTTTCTACTCTGCCTATTTTGAATCTGAATATCCCTCAAATCACATCAGGATGGGATGGATTGAGTGAAATGTTACTTATGAAATGGAAAAATAATTATCAGTTTTTAATCAGCTCAAACGTTGAATGTCATAGAGTTCATACATATATTCTGTTCATTTGTGAATAAATGAAATCATTTGTATTTTGAGTGATTCTATCACTTATTCTATGATTTATGTTACATTATATAAAGTTATTTTATTTCTAGGTTATATGATAATCATATCAAGAAAAAACGTCCACAAATTGTATTTGCTGCTCTTGAAGAACGCATACAAAACAAATTTATCAATGGTTTCAAAAATAGGTAACATAAATTATTGATGGTTTAATATCAATTCAGTTTACTATTTATTATATTGATAATTTTTTTACAAATTTTTAGGAGTATCATCATGAAGATAAAATTGATAAGTGACTGTGTATATTAAGTAACCCACCATACAAAATTGTTAAATCATATGATGCATATGTGGTGAAGGGTTTTCAATTACATAAACATGCATATGGTGAATAAAAAAATGAACAGTTGAGTTTGATTGAGAGGATTGCATCATTGAGAAACTAAATTTTAATTTTCGGGCATTCTGGATGAAATTATTTAGTTGTGTTATCTAGGATAGAATTATATAACGATGCTTAAATGTTGGTGGTTGTATACTGGGAAAGTCTTGCATGTTCATCCGACTCATAGAATCATCGATATTATATATAAAATTATTCTTTTAGTAAATGAACCATTTTTACTGGCTGAATAGGCACATAAAATTTATTACGCAAAATAATGTGCTACTTTAAGAGACCTGAGTGATTGGTGGAGCATAATAAAAATCAAATCTTAGCAAAATCAGTTCACTCAAACTGAATGTGGTATAACCAAAGTAGAAGGAATTGAAATTTTTCAAGGGACTACTAAAAATCCATCTTTTTCAAAAAGAGACATGAATATCCATGATGGAACCCCACAATTAAGGGTCGAAGGTGACGAAGATGTTAATGATGTTACAAATGAATTTGAAATGATAAGATATGATGAAACTGAAACTCAAATAGATATTGATGATGCCGAAGAGTAATATGAAGACATTGAAATCTTCAGATATGAAGATGATGATGAAGGTTAACATTGACATAGTAAAATATTGGTTATAATCATAACTAATATATATCTATATATAATAGTTATTTTCAACTATCATCTAACAACAATCATTTTGTTTTCCAGATGGACCCTTATATATTTCATTAGTTAGAGGAGGATGAGATACCATTGGATGAGGGGGATTTTAGATCATTGACCCTCACCTTACTAGCAGTTCGGGGGGTATGCAGAGGTGGCGTAGTCTTGCGTGACTGATATTCCTAACTCTATACCTGAGCGGCGTCCACGTCTTGGCTTCGATCCATGCACACTGAGGTAAGGTAACCTTTATATTTTAGTTAACTTTCATTAATTTATTTATATATATACTAATTGTTTGATTATTTATTCTTTTTTATAGTTTTTCATATGTAGCTGTTGGATAGGGGAGCAATATCTTGCACAATTATTTTTCATAGCCATGGATCACATGGGAACAGATTCCTGTTGATGTGCAGCTTGACATGTTTAATCATTGGCTTCTACATAAATAAATAATATTTATTTTGAAACTTTTTTATTAATAACTTGATATTATAAATTATTTGTAGGGTTTATGCTATCCCATCAATGTTAGTATGCATGGCGTTATCCATGCTGCATGGGAGACGTCTATGTGTGACTGTTTCCATTAGTTTTTGTGCAATTTGAGATGGATGACCATTAATAAAGAAGGAGTGACATATTATGATGAGTTGTGTAGAGCCCACCGACAAGAGTACATTTCATCTCACATTTGGGATTGTTTATATTTACACTGGTTGGGTGGTGGATTTCAAAGGAGGTCTTCAGTGGGTCAGTAGAACCAGGGGAAACTTGAGGTGACACATTGAGCTGGTAGCCGTACATTCAGTACACAAGGAGAGAATATGGTAAGTATCTTTTTTAAATGTTTTATATAACTTTTAATATAAATAGTTCATTTTATTTCTTTATAAGTAGTAAAGTGTCCTAATATTATGGAGTACGACGTTTATCGGAGAATGTACAGTGGTCTAGCCACATGAGAGATTAGAGGTGATCACCACTATCGTATTGTGTTTAGTATTATTTTTTTGGTTTTACAATTAACTATATATAATATTTTCACAATTTCAATTTCAAATTGAAACTGAAGGATTCATATGAGGCTACGACCTCTCAGGAACAGGCTGAGAGTTAGGACGAGGCGACTGATGAGACCACTGCCCACCATTTTTTTGAGGCGACATGGATGTAGGTGACTCAGTATGGATTTCAGAAGGGCCGTGTAACACCGCATGATTTTATGAAAAATGTTCTTTTAATTTCATTGATGTCTTGTGTTGTACACTACACAAAAATGAGCTTTCACTACACACATCCTTGAACTGGCTTGCAATACACGTAATCACAATCTTCCACGATAGCGTATGTTATAAGCAATACAGAGTTTCACTAAACAATGATATGTTATATAAACTAGCCGTTATGAATAGTAATATCCACATTTTGAAAATATTATTTTTGAAAATGGACTTCACTTTTGGATTCAGAATATCAAAATTAGCCTAGGGTGAATTTTTTTTATTTTTCTGAAAACATTCAATTTTTGATGAATAGTGAAAACCCTAGGTTACTATTTAAAAACCGACTTTTTATATAAATAATAATTTATTTTATTTTAATTTATTTTAGGTCAAAATTGATACATAATACCTATATAAGTTCAATTTAATTCCTTGGAGTCATTTTATAATAATTTCAGACATATAAAAAATTTATTGAACTTTTCACCGTCTTTTACCCATCTCTTATGAGTGTTTGAAAATTTACGTAAAACATAATTTTACTGCTTCTGTGAGTGGAAGTTCAAAAATATGAGAGAAACGGTTAATATCAAGGAGTAAAATGTGGTTCAATAAGATAAAAATAATTTTTGGTGAATAGTAATTTTTTAATTTTATTTACCACGGTTAAAAGTAAATATTGTAATTAAGGGTAAAAATGATATTATTATTACCATAACACATGTCCTAATTCTATTGGATAAGTGTAGTTCAACCAAAAACAACCATAAGAATAAAATATTACCCATTAGGTCCACTTGGATTAGATTAGGAAATTTATTATTATTTTATTTAAAGAAGAATTAAAATAGTTAAAATCAAAGATTAATAACTAAAACTTTTTTAATATAGGGTTATACATAATATAATCTCATCTATAAATATTCATTAGAAAGCTAAAAATATTTCCTACATAATTGTATTTTATTTATAATTTTTATGCATTAAATAATTTATGTTATTTTTGACACAATGATGATGCAGTAATTACCTTATTAATAAAATATTAACATAATTGATGTTATAAATACACAAATAAAAGTAATTGGAGACTTTTAATGAATTTCAAAAAATTTCTAGGTTATTATGGCTTGATTAAATTTACCTAATTAATTATTTTAGAACTAATAATGTTTTTATGATTTTCACAAAAATCATGTACTAAATAGTGTCAAAAGAGATATAAAATAGTTTTTTTAAAATAATATATTATTAATTGATATTTTATTGTTAAATATCTATGGTCTATCCAAATGACTTATGTAAGGATATATATATTAATAATTATCCACTTGGGGTCCGTTTGGCTTGTTATAGTATGTTTATTATCAATATAGTGTAAGAAAACAAAAAGACACAGTAAAAGTTAAATTATTTATCATAGAGTTAAATCTAAAGTATAAGGATAAACTAGTAACTTAAACTTGTCTAAAACCTATTGGTTGATATTATTTCTACCCATCCCCACATTATCTTCGATATAAATCAATTTGGGGCTATTATAAATTGAATATGACTTTATTATAAAATAATATTTTACGTTTTTCCAAAGATGCCCCTCTCCTCCCTTATAAAAAGGGCACCCATTACCTCTTCTCTTAACACCCTTTTGATCCTTGAAGCTCATCCAAACCCTGCCAATTACTCTTCTAAACTTCACTAGACAGATTATAGAGGTTCTGGTCTCCCCAAAAGACCAACTCTAGTGCCTTAAGAGGAGGTTAAGAAGAGGCGCGTCAAAGAAGAGGTAATATCCTTTACTGATTCTTTCCAATTTATATCTTCTTCTACTTATTTTTATTTATTTGTTCCATCATAAATTAATAAAATCAGTTTAACTCATATAATTATTTGTTATAATAAATACGAAACAACCCTATTTCATCTTCTATCCATCCTACGGAAAAAGAAATCATCGCGTGTGCGTACGTACAGAATACCGTCTTCATGCTGTGGTGTAATATGTTTCCCACCACCACCTTACATGAATGGGAATATTTGTGTAAATAATTAACTATATATGGTTATAATAAAGTGATATTGATTATGAAATATTAAATGTACACTTAAATACAATTCCACGATCATGAGAATGATATAATCGCTCGTGTGTATGTACGGACTACCGTCTCCACGAACACAATGAGATTCATTTTCCATGATTAACCATTCAAGAATGATTATAAAGTATATATAATGAATAATAATGAAATATATGACATAATGAAGCTACTAGATTTATATATACATATATACATATATATATATATATATTTCAACTACTTACTTCCATTCAAGTCAATAAGGAAAAGAAAACAGTGTTCATGCATACGTACGACCTACCGTCTCCATGAATGGTGTATTTCATTGATTTATCTATCTATTATATATATATATACTGAATATATATGATATATAAATCTTGATTTAAATTTTGGAAGTAATTAAATCATGATATAAGTAGTAATAATATCACGAACAACAAGTTCAAACACGTACGATAAATAAAACGTTTTACCCAAAATGCTGCTTTAACATGAAATTTACAAAAGAACGGATAATATAATGTCATAAGTGAACCATATATGATATCATAACAATGAATATTATTATGTAATAAGACAATGACATTTTTTAAATCATTATACAGGATATTTGGATACGTATGAAGCATATCGGACCTAAGGTAAGGAATAGTTTTTCCAATCTCATTTTTATCCGAGATTGTTTATTCGTAAGTATTTACTATGGTTATATTTATCATCCATGTCCATGTTTTCTCAAAATGTTTTCATAAAATTATTACTATTCTTACATATATGTTTGAAGACATTTTTACCCATTTTTTACTTTTACTATGATGAGTGGAAGGAATCTTTCTTTTGTTTACTATACGATGTACTTTTTGACTTTTCTGAAAAAAGTACAAGGAGAACATGAATGGTTTTTTACGGTTTTCATAACGCCTTATATTCATGAAGATTACTCTTCAATATTTCATGACTATTTTCAACAAAATCATTTTCTTTTAAAATTTTCATGGTATTTTGTGAAATTAAAATGATTTTGAAGAAGAAGAGATATTTTCCTCAAGAATTAATTTAATGTGTTTTATCAAAACCATTTTCCATATAAGATGGAATAATTTCATATGTGTATGTTTCAAGTATAATTTATCTATGATTTACATGGTTTCAATTTTCTTATGATGAAATGATATCCATTTTTTTTGCATGGATTATGTTATGATGGGATGATATTTATGAAACCGATTTTATACTTTGGTTAATGATGAATTATTTATGATCAAGTTGTGCACAAGTAAGAATGATTTCATTGTGAGATGGGTGAGACCTATATCTCCCTCCAATGCATTGGGTAAATATTTATATCTCATGATATAGACATGGCTAGAATGATATGTTATCCCGTTTCAGTAATACATGACTGGAATGAGGAGTAAACTTGATTCAGAAAGGGACATTGTCCACTAAGATGGTCATGGTAGCAATGCCTTGGCGACTATGGAAATCATATCACGTGCTTAATGTTTTTCCACAATTACAAGTTTTATTTCCAGGCTATTTTATCATGTTTTATGTTTCGTTATGATCTATTCCATATGTACTGCCATGTTTTATGTCAATGCTTAAGATTTCGATGTTTAAACATTATGTTCATGTTTTGATGTTCAAATGTATATGGTTTGTTTTATTTTCTCCATGATTACCCTTACTGAGAATTTGAGCTCACCATTTATATTTTTTAATTTCCCCAGGATATAAAGAAAGGTTTTAGGTAAGAAAAAAATGTGAAGATCTTTATGGGAGATGTTGAAAATTTTTCACCACGATTAGAAGATTGTGTTACGAGTTTCCAAAGACACTAAACTATTACAGTTCTTCGGTGTTTGTTTTTGTTATGTATTAATTATTTCGAAAAAGTAATGTAATATCCATGTACGTCAAGATTTGTGTCCCTAAAGTTGGTATCAGTGGTTTGGTTTAGTCATCCTTTAGAAACTAGGATGCGAGAACTTTAGTGATATCCCTATGGATATTTCTATGGTTTGTATAGGGATGTCCCAAAGGATAATTATAAGTATAGGTTATAGTCCAAAAATTGCGGTAATGATATTAGAATTAAACAAAAGATGTTAAATATTGATGTTACTCCCCCTTGATTATGATTTTGGCCTCTCACACTATTTTTTTGGGTTTTAGAAAATGGGTGGAAATAGGAAGATTCACGATAATGGAGGATACGATGGACAATGGAATGTTATTCATCATTAGAAACCAAATGAAATTGGATCTGGATGTCGACATATCGTTATTATGCCTAATCAGCAATCTCATAATATGATCAATAATCACAACTTTGGTAAGTTCCCCAACTCAGCTAATAAGAGAAAGATGGAGTTTCATGATAATAATAGAGGAAAAAAGATCAATTTCCCTCATGTAAATCTTGTGGGAAGAGGCATTAGGGAGAATGTTTCAAAGGAATTGGAAGATGCTTTGGGTGTGGGAAAGAAGGACACAAATCTAGTAATTGTAATGGAAAAGACTCTATTAACACCATGGACAAAGATAATGGTATTTCTAAGACAACAACAATGATTATGTGTTTTAAATGTGGAATGTACGGGCATTATGCAAACCAATACCCTAAGGGAAAATCTCATAAAGAGAATCAGCATGGTCATATGGGTAGTATTTATGTGGATGATGATGAAGATACTACAAATGATATATGAGGTGAAAGAAATGATGAAGATCAGTCATTGGTTTAAGAAGGTAGTGTAATGATTGTATGTTTATCAAGAATAATGTATTGTACTATGGAATGAAGAAAAATATAAGGATTGTTACACTGTTTCCTTTGCTTGAGTTTTGAAAGTATATGTTGAATGGTACCGGTAACCATGAAAGGGTATTCTGATATTTTTGGAAGGCACCTAATATGTGCATAAAGAAGGGATAAGGATATAATGAGATATATGATAGTATTAATGAACTTGTGACTGGTATAAGGACAATGTGATATCATGGTTTGAGTATATAGAATTTTTTGGATTTTGGTATGTGGAAAGAGTTAACTTATAACTGCATTCATGTTTTCACTAAGGATCAATGGGTATTCATTTTTCAAGAGAATACATGATTAAGTTATTCACATGTTTTCAATTTGACCAACAAGAAATATCATAGAATATATGGGGGATAAATGATGTTATTCACATGCACAACAGATAACATTTCTAGTAATTGGTTTCTTTATACTATTTGGATAGAAGTATTTTGGATAAGCCTAAAGATTGGAATGGATTATGTTGGACACAAGTTAGTATTGTTTAAGTCTATAAATTTTTTCGATATTATTTAGGGAATGTTATAATAGTATAGTTTCAGAAAATGGAAAACCCATAGGACGGGCGACAACCCGTCATGTCGGACAAGGTTGTGGGAATAAAACCCACAACTGAAGTGCGACATGCCTTTATCGCATACCACTGGCCTACAGGAAGTCCTTGGTTTGTAGAAATTAGTATTATTAAGTAGTATGATAGATGAAGTATAAGTCCATTTTTGGAATCATATACGATTAACCTCACTATAGATGAACTTGTGTATATTTGATAAATTTTTCTAACCATTTGTTTGAGACATTTGGAATGACCCATCATTCTATCACATGATCTGTTAACGCTTCACGAATGAAAAATTCAACGTCATTTATTTATGAGATGAATTGGAAATTGTTCAAGGCATGAACAATGGTGAGATTATACCGAAATAAAGTAAGTATTTCTTCTAATTCAAATTCATCAACTTTAGGGAAATCATCTTGAAAACCAACAATGTTTTCCTAGTGCCCATATATCCGATGAATCAGATGGTACCTTAGATAATCACAAATTTATGGTTTTGTGACTGTTGGCTTTTTCATAGCCATGTTATCTATCACTCTCCATCAGTACTTGATGGTTAGATTTCTCTTCCATATCCATATTTTCACCTATGTTCTCCTATGTGAAAACCCATTGATTATTTAATTTGGGTAATCGTTATGTTTCATACTTTAGTTTTTAAAGATATGTTTTTCTATTTCTTTTTATGATGTATGTTTCTATTAAAACTTTCGAGTAGTAAACCATTTATAAACCTAACGAATTTTGAGGGCGAAATTCATTTTATGGGGGGTAGAATGTAACACCCCGAGATTTTATGAAAAATTTTATTTTTAATTTCATTGATGTCTTGTGTTGTACATTACACCAAAAGGATCTTTCACTACACGCATCCCTGACCTGGCTTGCATTACACGCAATTGCATCCTTCCATGATAGCGTATGTTGTAAGCAATACCGAGTTTCACTAAATAATGATATGTTATATAAACTAGCCGTTATGAATAGTAATACCCACTTTTTGAAAATATTAATTTTCAAAATGGACTTCATTTTTGGAATTGGAATATCGAAATTAGCCTAGGGTGATTTTTTTGTATTTTTCTGAAAAATATCAATTTTTGATCTATAGTGAAAACAGTGGGTTACTATTTAAAACCCGACTTTTTATATAAATATTAAAATATTTTATCTAATTTTATTTTAGGTAAAAATTGATACATAATACCTATATTAGTTCTATGTAATACATTTGAGTCATTTTATAATAATTTTAGACATATTATAATTTTATTGAACTTTTCGCTGTCTTTTACCCTACTCCTAATACAGTTTGAAAATTTACATAAAACTTAATTTTACCGCTTCTATGAGTGGAATTTATAAAATCTTATAGACACGGTTAATATCAAGGACTAAAATTTTATTCAATAAGATAAAAATAATTTTTGGTGAATAGTAACTTTTTACTTTTACTTACCACCATTAAAATTAAATTGGGTAATTAAGGGTAAAAATGATAGTATTATTACCCTAAAACATGTCCTAATTATATTTTATAAGTTTAGTTCGACAAAAACCACCTTAGTGAAAAAATTTTCCCTTTAGGTCCACTTGGATAAGATTAGGACATTTATTATTATTTTGTTTAATGAAGAATTAAAATAGTTAAAATCAATGTTTAATAACTAAAACATTTTTAATATTGTGTTATACAAAAGAAAAATTCAACTATAAATATTTATTTGAAAGATAAAAATATTTATTACATAATTTTATTTTATTTATAATTTTTAGACATTAAATAATTTAATTTATTTTTGACACAATGATGATGCAGTAATTGCCTTATTAATGAAATATTAACATAATTGATTTTATAAATACCAAATTAAATGTAATTTGATAATTTTTATGAATTTAAATAATATTATAGGTTAATATGACATGTTATTATTGATTCAATAAACTTTTGTCAAACTAATAATGTTTTTATGATTTTCACAAAAATCAAGTACCAAATAGTGTCAAAATTGACATAAAATAGTTTTTAAAAAAAATATTATAATATTAATTGTTATTTTATTCATAAATATATAAGTATTGTCCAAATGACTTATATAATGGTATATATATTAATAATGAACCAATTGGTGTCCGTTTGGCATTTTATAGTAAGTTTATTAACCATATAGTGTAAGAAAACAAAAAGACATGGTAAAAGTTAAATTATTTTACTTAGACTTAAATCTAAATGATAAGGATAAAATATTATCCTAAACATGTATAAAACCTATTGTTTGATAGAATTTTGACCCATACCCACTTTATCTTAATAATAAATTAATTTTGAGATGTTATAAACCGAATATGACTTTATTATAAAATAATAATTTACATTTTCCAAAGGTACCCCTCTCCTCCCTTATAAAAAGGGCACCCCTTCCCTTTTCTATTCACACCCTTTTGATCCTTGATGCTTGGAAAACCCCTACCAATAACTCTTCCCTACTTCTCTAGAAACATTATATAGGTTTGGGTCTCCTCAAAATACCAACTCTAGTGCCTTAAGAGGAGGTTAATAAGAGGCCCGTCAAAGAAGAGGTAATATCCTTTACCAATTCTTTCCAATTTATTTCTTCTTATTCTTATTTTTCTTTATTTGATTCAACATAAATTAATAAAATCAGTATAAATCATATACTGATTTGTTATTATAAATATTAGACAACCCTCCTTCATCTTATATCCATCCTAAGGAAAACGAAATCACTGTGCGTGCGTACGTACGGAATACTGTCTCCACGCTGTGGTGTAATATGTTTTCCACCACCACCATACATGGATTGGTAAAATGGTGTAAATAAATAACAATATATGGTTACTATAAAGTGATATTTAATCTAAAATATTATACTTACACTTAAATACAATTCCACGATCATGGTAATGATATCATCACTCGTGCGTACGTACGGACTACCGTCTCCACCAATGCGATGAGATTCATTTTCCATGATTAACCATGAAAGAATGATTATAAAGTATATATAATGAATAATATTGAAATATATCACATACTGAAGCTACTGGATTTAGGTATATATATATATATATTTCATCCACTTACTTCCATTCAAGTCAATAAGGAAAAGAAAATAGCATTCATGCGTACGTACGACCTACCGTCTCCATGAACGGTGTATTTCATTTCATTTATCAATCTGTAATATATATATAATGAATATATATGATATATAAATCATGATTTAAATTCTGGAAGTAATTAAATCATGATATAAGTAGTTATAATATCAAGAACAACTAGTCCAAATACGTATGATAAATAAAACATTTTACCCAAAACGCTGCTTTAACATGAAATTTACAAAAGAATGGGTAATATAAAGTCAAAAGTGAACCATATATGATATAATAACAATGAATATGATTCTGTAATAAGTAAATGACATTATTTAAATCATAATATAGGAGGATTGGATACGTATGAAGCATATCGGACCTAAGGTAAAGGATAATTATTCCAATCTCATTCTTATCCGAGATTATTTATTCGTAAGTATTTACTAGGGTTATATTTATTATCCATGTCCATGTTTTCTCAAAATTATTTCATAAAATGTTTAATATTCATACATATATGTTTAATTTCATTTTTACCCCTTTTTTACTTTTACTACGATAAATGGAAGGAATCTTTCTTTTGTTTACCATACCATGTACTTTTTGACTTTTCTGACAAAAGTACGAGAAGAACATGAATAGATTTTAACGGTTTTAATAATGAATTATTTTCATGAAGATTACTCTACCAAATTTCATGACTATTTTCAACAAAATCCTTTTCTTTTAAAATTTTAATGGCATTTTGTGCATAGAAAATTATTTTGAAGATGAAATGATATTTTCTTCAAAAATTCATTTCAAGTGTTTTATCAAAACAATTTTGCATATAAGATGTAATTATTTCATATATGTATGTTTCAAGTATAAATTCTCTACGATTTACATGGTTTTACATTTCTTATGATGAAATGATATCCAGTTTTTTTATTGATTATGTTATGATGGGAGGAAGTTTATGAAACCCATTTTATACTTTGGGTAATGATGAATGATTTATGATCATGTTGTGGCACAAGTAAGAATGATTTACTTAAGAGATGGGTGGGACCTATTTCTACCTCAAATTCAATGGGTAAAGATTTATATCTCAGGATATAGACATGGCTGGAAAGTTAAGTTAATTAGGTTTAGTAATACAGGACTGGAATGAGGAGTGAACTCGATTCAGAAAGGGACTTTTCCACTAAGATGGTCTTGGCAGCAATTTCTTGGCGACTATGTAAATCATATCACATTCTTAATGTTTTTCTACAATTTCAAGTTCTATTTCCAAGCTATTTTATAATGATTGATGTTTCATTATGATCTATGCCTTACGTACTGCCAGGTTTTATGTCATTGCTCAAGATTTCGATGTTTAAACATTATGTTCATGTTTTTATGTTCAAATGTATGTGGTTTGTTTTATTTTCTCTATGATTACCCTTACTAAGCATTTTAGATAACCCTTTATATTTTTTCTTTTCCATAGGATATAAAGAAAGGTTTTAGGTAAGAAAACAAAAGGGGAATATCTTTACGGGAGATGTTTAAGATCATTCAACATGATTAGAAGATTATGTTCTGAGTTACTAAAGACTCTAGACTATTACGTTCCTTCGGTGTCTATTTTTGTTATGTATTAATTATTGAGAAAATATAATGTAATGTCCATGTACGTCATGATTTGGGTCTCTATAGGCCGAGTAGTTGGTATCGGCTCTCATGTAACTCATGGTACACATTATTGTACTTCTACGACGTCAGCATCCAACGCGAGAGGAGCTCTTGGAGAGGCATAATCTTCTTCCTCACAGTATCAGTAGCAGTTTCGAACTCAGTTTGAGCTTAAAGAGAGTTTAAAGAAATAGAATGAAGAGATGTTTCATCAGCAGTAATTGTAGCAGCATCATCATAATGAGGAGATGCATCTCTGGAAGCAGCAACATCATGAGTAGTTGGAGTACATGCGACGTCTAACTCGTAGTTTAGGGATGGGTTTTCCTCCACTGTCCCCTATAGCTCCTCCACATCCTCCATAAGATGACCCCCTAGTGATTTTTTATGTTAAAAAAAATTGAATTCAAGATTTGTTGTAATATGAACTATTTTTAGTTTCTGTTTTTTATATTGGTGAAAATATTATATAATTTAATTTTTTTTCTTTTTAATATTTTATTATTTATTATTACTATTATATTTTTTAATGTT
This sequence comes from Viscum album, assembly GCA_963277665.1. Classification (NCBI taxonomy): domain Eukaryota; kingdom Viridiplantae; phylum Streptophyta; class Magnoliopsida; order Santalales; family Viscaceae; genus Viscum; species Viscum album. Next base: position 695,981,732 of record OY728164.1, read on the forward strand.
TGTTTATTTTACTAATAATAATAATAATAATATTTTATGAGTTTGTTATGTTTTTTTGTGAATATTTAGAATTTTAATTTTTTTTATTATTTTAATAATATTAAAATTATTTTTTCATTAATAATAATTTTTTTAAACACATTTTTTCACATTATATTTTTTAATGATTGTTTATTTTAATAATATTTATAATTATAATAATATTTTATGAATTTTTTATATTTTTTGAGAATATTGAGGATTTTAATATTTCTTATTTTTTTATTATTTATATAATATTAATATTAATTTTTCGTTAATTATAATTTTATTAAATATATATTTTTTATTAGGGTAATTATTTTAGATGGGACATGTTTCAAAGGGATCCCTTCACAAAAAGTTTAAATATATATTTTTAAGTACTATTTGTGATGGAACCAAGGGCCCGTCGCAAAAAGTTTATTTATATATAATGCATATAATCAGAGAGTTATTTGTGATGGGGAGCTTCCCCGTCATAAAAAAACTTTTTTTCCATGGCCCCATTGTAAAAAATGGTATTTCCTATGATGTTTTCTAGAACATGCTATTTGTGATGGGATCCTGTCTCAAATAGCTCGTTACAAATAGAACAAATTCTAGAAGTGTGTCACTCATTGAAAACTAAGAAAACAAGCCCAAATTATTTTGGTACATTTGGAAAATGATTCATATGTTATTTTCGACATGTTGGAATTATCCACACTTCAATATAATGCACGGTGTGACTGGTATGACTCAAATTGCATCATTTTTATTAAATATTGACATAAATTTTAGTAAAAATGAAAATTGTCGAACTCAATACTGAGAAAATGCATTCAGATTGCTTGGAGACTTTAGGAAAATGATACATAATTAATTTTTGATTTGTAGGAATCAACTGAATATCAATATGATACATGATGTTACCACTAGGACTCAATATGTTAATTATCAGTTTAAAATCAAATTTTTTGTTCAAAAATAGTCACTCATTGAATACGGAGAAAATAAACTTTCATTGTATTAATAATTTTTGATAATGAATCATTATTCATCACTTACATGTAGGAATCTATATCACATATAATCGATACACGATGAGACTATTAGAAGTCAAAGTGTGTGCTTTCAGTTTAAAATGATATTTTTGTAAAAAAGAAATAACACAAACTCAATACTGATAAAAGAAATTTGAATTCTATTTATACTTCTTTAAAATGATCAATACGTCATTTGAGACATTTTAGAATCATCTGGAATTAAATATGACGCATGGTGTGGCCCATATGACTCCAAGTGCATCCTTTTATTTAAAATTGACATTATTATTTTGTTAAAAAGAAAATTGACCAAATGAAATCCAAGAAAATGCATTGGTATTAATTTTATACTTTGAAAAAAGGATCCATAAGTCAATTTTAATTAACAGGAACTATCCTCTCCTAAATCTGATACATTATGTGCCTGATATGACTCAATGTCTCCAAAATTAGTTTAAAATCGAAATTTTAGTTGAAAAAGATTCACTCACTAGAAACAAATAAAATGCACTAGTATTTTCTTCATAACTTAGTAAAATTATTTATAAGTCATTTTTGATGTGTACAAAACTGTATCATGTCAAACTGACATATGATGTGACCAGTATGAGTCAAAGTGTTTGTTTAGAGATTAAAATTTCATTTTTGTAAAAAAAAGTGACATATTAAAAACCAAGAAAAAACATTAGGATGGTTCTATACATTATGAAAACAAACCATAAGTCATTTGAGATTTTTTGGAACCATCTTCACCTCAATTTAATACATTGTGTGACCAATGTGACTCTAAGTGTGTTTTTTATTTAAAATCGACATCAATTTTAATAAAAAGAACAATTAGGCTACTCGAAATTGATAAAAACACATTCATATTGTTTGTTTATAATTTATAAAAATAATTCTTAAGTTATTTTTTCTTTAAAGGAATTATCCTCATATCAATCTTATCCACAATGTGCCTGGTATAACTCAATGAATCCATTATTAGTTTAAAATCGACATTTTAGTTCAAAAATTATAACTCACTAAAGACCCAGAAAACATGGTAATATTTTATTGATAATTTAGGATAATTATTCATATGTCATCTATGATATTCAAGAATCCATATCACATCAAACTGAAACACTATGTGACCACTATGAGTTAAAGAGTTTGTTTCCAGTTTAAAATGAACTTTTAGTAAAAAAGAAAAGTGAAAAACTCAAAACTATGAAAAAAATCGGAATATTTTTAACATCTATTAAAATTATACATAAGACATTTTAGATGTTTTGGATTCATAGGAACCTCAATACGACACACAATGTGATTTGTATGAATCCAAGTTTTTATTTTTATTCAAAATTCACATCAATTTTAGTTAAAATCACAATAGACCTACTCAAAATTGGGAAAATGCGTTAAAATTGTTTTAATAATTTAGTAAAACAATACATAAGTCTTTTTTTAAAAATAGAAATCATACAAACCTCAATATGATACACAATGTTCTGGGTATTACTTAATGTGTCCATTATCAGTTTAAAATTTACATTTTAGTTCAAAAAGTGTCACTCACTGAAAATTAAGAAAACATGATCATATTTTCTTGATAATTTATAATAACGATTCATAATTCCTTTTTTTATGTGTAGGAATATTTCTCACATAATACATACACACTAGGTGACTATTATGTGTCAAAGTGCATGTTTCTCTTTTCAAATGACAATTAAGTAAATAATGACAAGTGACTCGATCAAAACTGATCAAAATAATTCATATTATTTTTCTAATTTATGAAAATTATCCATAAATTATTTGATATGTGTTATAATTAGCTGAACCTTTATCTGATGTAAGGTATGATCGGTATATCTTCAAATGTGCCTTTTTATTTAAAATAGACATCAAATTTTAGTAAAAAGGACAACTAACCTACTCAAAACCTATCTAATGAATTCAGATTATTTTTATACATTAGTAAAATGATTCATAAATAGTTTTTTATGTGTATGAATTAGCCACACCTCAAAATGATACATGATGTTCCTGGTATGACTCAATGTGTCCGTTATCAATTTAACATCGACATTTAAGTTCAAAAAGTGTCATTCACTGCAAACCAAGAAATCATACTCATAATCTTTTGATAGTTTAGGAAAAGGATTCCTAAGTCATTTATGATGTGTAGCAATCCATATCTGATCAAGATGATATATTATGTGACTGGTATGCATCAAATTACATGTTTCTAATTTAAAATGATATTTTAGCAAAAAACACAAGTGGCATAATCAAAATCGATCAAGAACATTTATATGGTTTTAACACATTAATAAAATGATCCATATGTTATTTTAGACATTTTATAATTTTATACCACTTAATCCAACAGATGGTGCTATCAGTATGACTCAAAGTGCATATTTTCAATATATAAGTGTCCTTTTAGTTTATAATGTTAATCACATTGCAAAAAATGAGAAAACAATCCAATATTATCTTCTAATTATTTTATATTATATTACATAATTGATTTACTTTATTATTATTTTTCTTATTCTTATTTATATTACATCAGTTAGGGGAGGGGGGAAATAAATGAAAACCTACCTAAATATACACTAGGAGGCTCGAAACCAGGACCTCCCAAACACCACCATAAGACGCAACCACTAGGTCTCCCCTGTTGGGATTTATCTTATAATTATTTAATTAATTTTGATATATATAATGCTTGAAAATGAAAAATAAGTGGTGTGGTATATAATAATAAAATAAAACACAATCTGATACATATTGTTCCTAGCATGACACAAAGTTTAGTTTAAAATGAATACTTTATGTTAATTTATTTATTTATATTATTACTAACATAGGAATTGTTTTCTTATATGGGTGCTTTATTTTTCTCAATTAAAGGTGGTTCTTTAGGAAATAACATGATTCAGGTTCTGGATATAAGGAAAAAAGAACATTGATGTTTTTTAATGTTTCTGATAATTTGTATTTATGTAATTGTATAAACAAATGTTTGAAATGTCTATAATATAGTATTTTTTCATTAATTTTTATTGTAAATTTCAATTCATTTTAATTATTTATTGGTACAAGATTTTTTTATTATCTGGTGATGTTTATAGTGTCGTGGTGTGCTGTTATAGTACATTGCCCCGATGCTTCAGTGTACTATTACAACACACGGCAATATGCCCCTTTATGAGCACTTTTGATAGTACTAATAAATGGTCCCATTACCAGTTCCTTTAAAAGTGTTGATAAATGAGTCCTTTATCATAACCCTTAAAAGTACTGATAAATGTGTTCTTTAATATCCCTTTCACAAATTATGATAAAGGTACCCTTTATTAGTGTTTTACAAACACTAATAAATATAACACCTCAGGAATTTTATGAGATAGATTTTTTTATATTTTAATTATTTATATATGTTTTTTTAAGTTCATTTATGTCTTGTGCTGTATGGTACACCAAGAAAACCTTGAGATATATGAATGACTTTAATAACTTGTGCTATACAAAACACTCTTCTTATCTTTTGGTGCACAAAATTTTGCCTTCTTTTAATAGAGTTTGTTTCACAAAAGAAAGAGTTTAAGAGAAAAAATAAATATTATTTTGTAACCTTATAACTTTGTCATTATAATGGTGGGTATGAACAATATTAACAGAATTATGAAAAAAATTACACACGATTATATAATTAATTCTTTGTTAGTAAATTAAATATAATTGAAAATAGAACCCTTTTAAATAAATGGTACTGTTTTTCTCTAAGATTATTTAAATTTAGATAAGTGATTTTATAATATAATAAAATCACTCTTGATGGATTTTATAAATGATATATATATTTAATATATATTGAATATAATTTATAGAATTCATCATATTTTTTTTCTAGACATGATATAAGAACTAATTCAATTTTTTAAATAAACTAATCATTATTCAAAAAAGGGTGTTTTACTGCATTTGGATTGGGAATGCATTTTAAATTATTTTTTAACATATTTTTGTATTAAATTTGAAAAAATAAATTTCTTATTTGTAATCTAGATATAAAAGTATATTTTGTATGATTTTTTTATATTTTTATGAAAAGCATAAAGTTTTGATGAATAGTAAAAATGAAATGAATTTTAATTGAAATACAAATAATTGGAATAATTAATATGGCTAAGTTATATTATCTTAATGTTTTAATGTATAAATATTTTCTATTATTATCATTTGATATCATGTAGGTAATTGGAATTAAATTTCAATTAAATCCAAATGTAAAAATATTTCAATCTATTGTACTGTTTTATCTTTTAAAACATGTTTTCTCATTCCGACAACGAAATTTATTTGAAATTAATTAATAAAAATTCTATGATTTGAATTTTTAAAAAATTATCCCATATATTTAATTATAAGGTACAAATTATTTAAATAGGTTGGATTTTTTAGGGGTATTATGAATAGTATCTTCAGTAATTTTTATTAATATAGTAAATGGGTAAATCAGGTTATTAAGTGTAAAAATAATATGATAAAATTACCATAAAACAAGTATTAATATAATTTTATCTGTGTGTTTTGAAAAAATCATACTTGGGTAAAAATGGTATTATTTAGAAACCAATTTTCTTAGATTAGAACATTTAAATTATTTTATTTATTGAAAAGTTAAATATGTCTTACTCAAATTTTAATAATTATATCATTTTTTATTTAATTTTATAAAGAATATATATTAAACTAAAAATAATTATATGAAATATAATTTTTTTATTTATCTTGTTAATTTATATTTAATTCTATGTAAATAAAAAATCACATTAAGGGATTACACATTGATGATGCTGAAATTATTTAATTGAAAAAAAATCAAGAAAATAAGTGTTATTAAATTGATAATAACCATTAAAATACTAAAACACTTGACCAAATTTTATTGGTAGATATTTTCTAAAACATAACCATCCTAGTGTCTAGTCATTGGCCATTTGGAGCCATATGGAAGATATTTTGAGACATATAATATTTATATTTAAAGTGAGGTTAATGTTTTCACATTCATGTTTTAATATATGTGACATTTTTAATGTAGAATTTTTAGAAGAAATATTACACTAAGTATAATTATTAAAGATAAAATAATTTCCTTATTTATGTTATTATATTTTTAATTTTACCCAAAAATAATTATATTAAATAATTACACAAAACTGATGTAGTAATTGTTTTATTAAAGATAATATGAAATTAATTTTATTAAAAACATGAAAATAAATATAATTTTGGATAATTAATATATTCTCCTAATTTGATATATGAACATGACCACATTAAGATATAATAAAGTAATTTTTTGATGATATCATATTATATTGATATTTTAAAAAATAAATAAATTTAATAGTGTCAAAATTGACAAAATTGATTATTTATCAAAATAATGTATTTTTAAATTATTTAAAAATCATATTTTTAATAAAATATATAATAATTATTATATAGTGAAAATTGTTCTAATTTATAAATTTACGGTCTACTTGAAATAAAATAATTAAATATTTGAAGCTTTTAATATTGAATAATTTGTTATATTTGTTAAAAAGTAAATAGAATAAAAAAGTGTTAATTAAAATTATATGGTATAAAATTACTGAAATATTTATAAAATTTTCTATTTTAAGATATTAAAACCTTATATCATTTAATATTTGAAACTAAGAAATTTTTTATGTTTTTGGGTGTGTTTCGATTTTAATATAAATTAATATTTTTGGAGATTCCAAATGTGACCCACACCTTAATTATATAAGGGAACATCCTCCCTCACAACTTCACTTAACTTTGAGAGTTCAAGCTCGGTCATACCTCACCCATTTACCTTCTCAAAATAGTTTAATTTTAGAGGTTCTAGTCTTCTCAAAAAGCCAACTCTAGTACCTTTTAGAGGAGATCTAGAGAAAGCTCATCAAAAAAGATGTAATATCCTCTATCAATTATTTCAAAATTAGTTATTATTATAATTCCACCTCATGAGTTGTATCCATTATCAATTAATAACTATTAAATAACCTATATTTTATTATGTACTTATTATTTTCTAACAACCATATTCCACCTTCTATCTGTCCTATAAGAAACAAAATCACCACATGTACATACATACGGCTTACTGTCTCCACGCCACAGTTTAATATATTTTTCACCACCATATTACATGAATGGGTAAAATGATGTAAATAATAACTATATATGATTATTAAAACAAAATATTTATTCTGGAACAATATATATACCATTTACTTCCACACCATTCCACATTTAAGAGAATGATATTGTCACATGTACGTACATAAGACCTACCATCTCCACGATGCGATTTGATTCATTCTAAATGATCTTAATTAAATAATAATTATATATATGGTTATAATTAATAAATATGATATATATTATATTAATATAATTCTTTTAATGATATAAGTGTAACCTATATTGAAGAAAATTAACATATATGAAAAAACTTGCGTAATAAAATAAAGCATTTAATACTCGAAGGACGAGTAATATTGTTATTAACAAAAAAGTAATAATATGATCACATAGGATATAATAAAAATGAATAAGAAAATATAATGAGTTAATTACATTATTTAAACCCTTATATGGGTGATTTATATAAGAATGAAGAAACCCATACCCGTGGTAAAGGATAGTTTTGCAATCTCATTCTCATTTGAGATTTTTTTATGTATGTATTTACATGGGTATATTTATTATCCAAGTCGATGTTTCCTAAATAAGTATTAAAAATATACAATATATTATTATACAATTTTTTAAAGTCAAACATACCCATTTATGATATTTTATTCCATAGTATGAAAGGAATATTTTGTCATGTTCGATACGAGGTACCTTTTGACTTTCAAATGAAAGTAAGAGAGGAATGTTTTATTTAAACGTATATGACTAGTCTGATTTTTTATGTTTTTATAAATCCTTGTTTCCATGAATCTTCAATTAAAATATTTAATGTTTTTTTTCAAGAAAATTATTATCTTTTAAAATTTTGTGGCATATTGAGAAAACAAAATTTTTTTGAAGAATAAAGGATATTTTCCTCAAGAATTAATTTAAAGTGTTCTATAAAAATTATTTTGTATCCAAGATGAAATTATTTAATAGGGTTATGTTTCAGGTATACTTTCCCAATTGTTTAAATGGTTTTATTATGTTTAATATGGAAGTATATTTATTAAATACATTTATTCTATATTGATTATGATGAAGTTTTGAGAAAACCTTTTTATTACATGGGTTATGATGAATGATTTATGATTTTGTGGCACACATAAGAACAATTTATTTATGATATGGGTGGGACCTATATCTATCCTCAATGCATTGGGTAATGATGGATAACTCATGAGGTATATATTTTATTCATGAACATGATATCATGTTTACAATTCTATGCATGGACATGGTTTTCATGACCATGATTTTATGTGTGGACTAGTGTTCTTGTCTATATGTTTAAGTAAGGGCCTAATTTTCTGTCATCAATTTAATGAGTAAACCTGTTACTATTTTTAGATGTTCACAAAGATAAAATATATATGTGTATTCGACAATTTCCTTTAATATGTTAATGTTATGATCTTAGGGATTATGTTCTTTGATTCCCTTATGATTCATTGCTTTTTAAATGTCAGAATTTATTCTATGATTTTTTATTTGTAGGGTATGATCTGTTATCTTTTTGATCAAGTTATCATACCATTATTATCATTATATTTTGATATAATTCCTTTTTATACCCATATCGATCATCTAAGACCACCTTTTCATATGTTTTCATTTCCATTGGTTATAAAGAAAAGTTTTAGGAAGGGGTATTAAAGAGGATGATCTTTGAGGGAGTTGTTGAAGAACTTTCTCCAAATTATAAGAATGTGTTCTATGTTTCTGAAGGAGTTAAACTAACACAGTCATTGGGTATCTATTTATATAATGTATATAGTATATTGTAAATGTAATATAATATTTATGCATGTCAATATTAAGTCGTTAGAGTTGGTATCAGAGTAATGTTTTCATTAAGATTTTTAATCTAGGATGAAAAAAATTAAAGAAATTCCTACAGATATTTATATAGATATGTCTAGGGATTCCATTAAATATAAGTCTATGAATAAGCTACAGACCTAGAATTTATTAATGATCTTGGATTAACTGGGATTAAATCTAAGATTTGTTCTTTGGTTCTGTGGTTTTACAGTTTATTAGTGTTGTTCACACTATTATTTTTCGTTTTAGACAATGGATATAACCCAAAGGAACTGTGGTAATGATGAATGTAATGGGAAATTCAATGATTTTCCTTATGAGAAACAAAATGTTTTTGGAGATGCAATGTAATTTTTTTTCTATTCTCACAAAATTTATAAATCATGATAGACTTTTAATTGAGAAGGGGAGGGAACAAATTTATATTGATTACATTAGGTGGAATTTTCCACCTTTTGTCAATGGGTCTTCTGATCCACATGTTTCTAAATAATGGATTGGTACTAATGAAAAGATATTTTCTCTCCTTCAGTGTTCTGTACATGAAAAACTTGATTTGTTAATTTATTATATGGAAGGTGAATCAGATCAGTGGTGGACTCTTATTATGTACTTCAGGGATCAATAAGAAATTGAATCTATGGAATGTGAAGATTTTAAAGTGATATTTTTCATTAATTAATTCCCCTGTATTATATTACTAAATATGGAAAATAAATTCCTTGAGCTAAATAAATAGGATGATGAATCTATTGGTACCTATAAAGGTAAGTTTACAAGACTTTCATGGTATGCTTCTGGGTTAATCATCATCTTTAAAAGTATAATTGACTGATTCTTTTATGGCCTAAAACCATGTCTCTAAAAGGGATTAGCCATGTAAGATAAGAATAATTCATTTTTTGTGCACTAAATGTGGAAATGTATGTTGGTAACTATCAAGGTTTTGGAGATAGGAAATATAATATGGAGCTTAAGTGAAACTCTTGGGGTTTTCTATAATGAGAGAAGAAAAATTCTGAACCTCTTACTTTATAAAAATTTTGAAATGAGAACTTATGGTAACAACATAAAGGATCAAAAAGATTCTTCAAGTGTGGGAAGCCTGACCATTTAGAAAAGACTGCCAGAGTGATGTAAATAGGTCATTAAATGGAGTGAAATCACATGAAGATACACCACCCACACTCAAATGATACATGTGCAAGGAAATGGGGCATTATGCTAACCAATGACCTAACTGAGGTGTTATAGATGACGATTTAGTGTTTATGTAATTAGATTGCAGAATAATGTTGTAGAATCACATTGATGGTATTATGGAATAATTGGTCTATTTGGTTTTTCTATATGTATTTAAGTGTATATGTTGAATAGTAATAGTAACCATGAAAAGTGATTCTGAAAATTTTAGAAAACACATGATTAAGGGATGGATAATACTTCATATGTTCAAAATATTGGGATAAGTAAATAAATAGATGTTTGATATTACTAATGACCTTGGGACTAATATGATTACCTCATTGATTAAGATAGAATTTTTGGATTTATGGTATGTGGAAATAATATACCTGATGAAGGAATTCACAGGTTTGAAATGTTACTAACATGAGATTCCTTATGAGGTATGGGAGATAAATGTCAATATGATTTAATTCATATCTTTCTAAAGTTTTTTATTTCAAATTTAGGGAAGGATTTTAGGGTTATACAATTATGGAACGTATATGTTAAACTTCATATGAATATTTTTATATTAAATTTTTATATAAATATTGGTGGATTTATGAATATTTGATAACTTGTGCTTGCCTTTTTTCATGAAAAAGAATGTTGGAATGACCTTTCATTGTATTTTGGGATCTCATGATATGCTAATGATTAAGGAATGCAAAATTCACCTTCATTTCTTAGAATAATTGACAAAGTGGAAATTAATCAAGGCACAACGAAAGGATGAGATTATGCATAATAAATTAATTATTTCTTCTCATTATTCAACAATATATAAAAGGTATTGAAAGCAAAAAATTTATCATATTACCTTGATTTTTTATAAATCAGATAGTCCCTTAGATCATCACAGATTTATTTCTTTTTATTGTTAACATTCTCTAAATGATGTTCTCTATCACTCTACAACTGAACATGAGAGTTTGATTTCTCTTCAATATCCAGGTTTTCACATTGAACCCATGTTCTTCTATGTGGAAACCCAGTTATGAGCGACTTTGGGTAACTGTTATGCTTCTCACATTCTTTGTTAAAATGAAGTTTTATTTTTCCTTTTTCTGATGTGTGTTTCTATAAAAAACTATTCATGTATTAATCCTTTTATTACCCAAAATAATTTTGGGGGAAAATTTAATTTTAAGGGGTGTCGAATATAACACTCTGAGATTTTTATGAGATATATTTATTTTATTTTATTTTATTTTATTTCATTTATTAATTCATGTTTATTTTTGTATTATTTTATGTCTTATGGTTTATGCTACACTAATATAACCTTTTGCAACATTCAACACCGTATAATTTTTTGGTATATAGAAAACTACTATTTGCTTTTTTACACACAATTTCATGTTTTTTTGAAAGAGTTCATTTCCACAAGACCGAGTATAAGTGAACAACTAAATATTATTATGTTACCTTATAACCAAATGATTATAACCGTGGGTATGAATAATATTAACTAAAATATGAAAATATTATTTACACATGATTTTTTAATCAATTATATGGTTATCAAATAATTATAAATGAATATAAATCCCTTTTTAAATAAATGGAAATGTTTTTTTTGAAAGACTATTTAAATTCAAATAAGTGTGTTTATAAAATAATAAAATCACTGTTGATGGGATTTCTTAATGAAATATATGTATAAAATATATTCAATCTAATTTTTAATATTCGTATTATTTTATTTCTATACATGATATAAGATTAAATTCAAAATTTTAGATAAAAGAATAATTTTTCCAAATATATAGTTTTTCCACATTTTGATTGAGAACCCATTTTAAATAAAGGTTCTTAAATATTTTTATATTATATTTGAAAAAATAAACTTATTATTTGTAAGAAAGGCCTTAATATTTACATTGGATGATTTTTTATACTTTTCTGATAAGTTTATGTTATGATGAATAGTAAAAATATATTAAATCTTAATTGAAAATTAATTTTTTTCATCAAAATAATATATATGGTTAGGTTATATTATTTAATGTTTTAAAAGAATAAATATATTACCTGTTTATCATTTAATATCATGTAGGTCATTAGAAATAATTTTACATTAAATTCAGATGTAAAAACATTTTAATCATTTGCAATGTTTTAACTATTACAACTCTTTTTCACATTCCAAAAAAGAGATTTATTTGAAATTATTTACTATCAATTTCGTTTTTTGAATTATGAAATAATTATTCCATATTTTTAATTATTAGGTCCAAATTATGTAAATATATTTCTCTTATTATTTGGCTTTATGAATAGCAACCGAAGTAATTTTTATTAAGATGTTAAAAGGGTAAACTAGGAAATTAAGGGTAAAATAATAAGATAAAATTAACTTAAAACTTCTCTTAATATCATTGGATGTGTTTTTGTAGACTTAAATAATCCTTGTGTGGAAATGGTATTCTTTAGAATCCAATTGGATAACATTTGGGTTTTAAATTGAGCTAGGGTTTCGCAATTATCCCATAAGGGGCTCTATAGTGCTAGGTTTCCCACCTGCCGCCGTCTTCTTCTCCCCCATTGGAGGAACTTCCCTTGGCTCTCAGATCGGCGCGTTTTCGATTTCGCCACTCGTTGCGCGGGCTCATCAAACATCCTAGGGGTCTTCCATCATTACTTTCTCCTCGCTCTATCTTCGGATCTGGATAGTTTTTTCGGAGGCATGATGATGGTCCAAGGTTCAAGTTATTGGTGCTTTGATTTGGGGTTTCCGTTGAGTTATGAGTCAGATGTTCGGGTTTTGGGTAGATCTAGTCTTCGGGTGCAGTTCTGAAGGCGGTGATGGGTTTTTCTCCAATTCTCTATTGTCTTGTGTTGGTTGTGCTGTTGAATCCATTCAAGATTTTCGTAATGTTTTAGTGTTTCTTTTGGAGGTGGTGATCTTGGTGATGGTTTAGACCAGATCTCGTTGATGGGGGTTTTTAGACGAGGATTGGTTACAATTGATTATTTTGGGGTTTTGAATATCATGTTTTTGTGGTTTCTCATTATCTATTTTTCTCGATGGGTGTTCGTCCTTTTGTTTCTTGTAGTGTGCCGGTGATGATTATGTGATGTGCTGAGGGTTTCTACCCCATTAACATTAATGAAGTAGGTGTTGGTCTAATGTTGATGGGATGTCAGACTATTTTCTGGTGACAGGTCTCGCTGGCGATCAGGTTTGGTAGGGTTGTAGGTTTGGAGGCGATGCATCAGCGTTTTGTGGTTTTGGCTGTGGCAGCGAGGGCCGGTGGTTGATTTCCTGTGATTCAGACGTATATGCAGTGGTACCGGGGGTGTGGATCAAGGTAGTTCCCTGACCGAGACACCTCGACCATCGTGTCTGTGATGATGGGTTTGGTTTTTGATTTTGAAATTTGAATCTGCTGTTGTTGTGATATGTTTTCTAGTTGGTAGGTTCCACAACCGCTGTTTTATGTTGGTTCAGTGTCTATATTGTTACCAATAACCCATAAATCGTCTTTGAGAAAATGAGAAAATGGATTACAGCTAATTGGATAACATTTTGACATTTAATTTATTTTATTTAATGAAATGTTGTATATGTATCACTGAACTATAAATAATTATGTTATTTTAAATATATGGTTATATAGTAGATAAATTCAACTGTAAATACTCCTTTGATAAAAAATATTATTTTATTTATCATGGTACTTTATTTTTAGTTTTTAGTAAAAAATAATTACTTTAAAGGAATAAACATTGATGATTGAGAAATTATTTAATTGAGGAACAATAATTTAAATATTTATTATTTAAATGATAATAACCATTAAAAGACTAAAAAACATTAAAAAAATTTGGTCGAGCATATATCAACAAAAATCGTCCATGTGTCTAGTTATATACTATTTAGATCCATATGGGAAATATTATGGCACCTGTAAAATTTTATTTAAAGTGACGTTAAAGTTGTCAAATTAATGTTTTAATACATGTAACTTTAATAATGTAGTATTTTTTAGAATAAATATTCCAGTATAAGTATTATTGTTAAATCTAGAACAATTTTATTATATATGGTATTTTATTTTTAATTTTCACCCAACAAATTATCATATAAAATAATTATACTAATCTGATGTAGTAAATATTTTATTAATGAAAATTTCAAATTAATGTTAATAAAAATATTAAAATAAATTTAATTTGGGATAATTAAAATATCCAACAAATTTTATAGATTACCTTGACCACATAGAGATATAATAAAATATTATTTTATATGATAACATCTTATATTGATATTTTTAAAAATCAAAAAATTTAATAGTGTCAATATTGACAATATTGATTGTTTATCAAAATAATGTATTAATACAATTTTTAAAAATCAGAAAACATTTTTAAAAAAATATATATATATATATTATTATATGGTGTAAAATGATATAAATTAATCATTTATGGTGTAGTTTAAATCAAATAAGTAAGTATTTTACCATTTTAATATTGAAATATTTGTAACCTTAGATAAAAATTGAATAGAAAAACTAAATGTTAATTAAAAGGATAAGGTTTAAATTGATAATAAAACTTTTCTAAAATTAATTTTTTGATGATATTAAAAACAGATATCATATAATATTTGAAAATAAATTTTTTTTAGGGTTTTTACAGGTTTGGAGTTTATTTTGAATTAATATTTGTGGAGATTTCAAATGTGACCCTTACTTCAATTATAAAAGGTAACATCCTCACTCAAAAATACACTTCACTTTGAACCACCAAAATAATATGTACCCTTCCCATTTTCCTTAAAAACATCCTTAGTTTCATTTTATAGGTTTTATTCTTCTAAAAAGACCAACTCTAGTTCCTTTAAATGAATATCTAGAGTAAGCTCATCGAAAAGAGGTAATCTCCTCTACAGATTCTTCTATACTTATTTCTTATTATAATTACTCTTCATGTGTCTTATCCATTAAATAGTAATAAATACAGTATAAGAGACATTTTTATCTATTGTTATTATTATTATTTAATTACCATATTCTATCTTTTATTTATCCTGCAAAAAATGAAATCAACATGCGTGCGTACGTACAGATTGTCGTCTCTACGCCGTGGTGTAATTTGTCTTTCACCACCACCTTACATGAATGGGTATAATGATGGAAATAATAACTATATTTGATTATTATAACAATATTTTGATTTTAAAACAAAAAATATGACATCCACTTCCATTCCATTCCAAAATTAATGGAATGATATCGTCACTCGTGTGTACATACGGTGTACCGTCTCCATGATGCGATGTGATTCATTCTACACGATCTCAATTAAATAATGATCATATGAATTTTTAGAATGAATAAATATGATAAATATTATACTAATATCATTAGGTAAATTATATAACTATAACCTAATAAGAGTAACATGACCTTATCTAACAAAACAACTATAAGAAAATAAAGCAGGTAATACCCGAAGGATGAGTAATAATGTTATTGGAAAATAGGTCATCATATGATCACTTATGATATCATAAAAATGATTATGAATATAGAATAATTTAATGAAATTATTGAAACCATTATACAAGAGGTTTAGACACGTATTAAGGAACCCAAACCTAAGTTAAGGGATAATTTTCCAAGCTCATTATTATCTAAAATTATTTATATGTAAGTATTTACAGGGGTATATTTATTATCAATGTCTATGATTCCTAAATATTTATCCAAAAATATACTTTTTATCCTTCTTAAATTTAAAAATTTCAAATTTATCCATTGATGAATTTTTATTAAATATTATGAAATTATTCATTAATCATTTTTGTTACGAAGTGCTTTTTCACATTTCCAAGAGATGTATAAGAAGATTGTTTTCTTTTAAGTTATACAGCATGAAATGATTTTTATATATTTAAAATGCCTTTTTTCCATGAAACTTCATTTATAATATTTCAATTTTATTTTCGAAGAAAAATTTTTTATTTAAAATTGAACAAAATTTTGAGAAAACAAAACGATTCTAAAAAAGAAAGGATATTTCCTAAATAATTAATTTCAAGCATTTTATCAAAATAATTTTCCATCCAAGATGGAATTCTATAATAGGTTATGTTTCAAGTATTTTATCCATACTTTTCCTATGGTTTTATTATGTTTATAAGAGAATTGTATTTATTAAATCCATTTGTTTTACATGGACTATGATGATTTTTAGAGAAAACCATTTTATTCTTTCTGTTGTGATGAATTATTTATGTTTTGTAGAAAACATAATAATGTTTTCATTGTGAGATTGGTGGAAACTATATCTTCCTCCAATGCATTAGGTAAATTTGGATAACGCATCATGTATATATGTTATGCTTGGACCTGATATAATGATCACAATCAAATGCGTAGACCTCGTTTTCATGTCCATAATTTTATCCATGGCCAGGTTTTCATGTCCATATATTTGTGTAGGGGCATGAGATCATTCCCTTATTTTAATGATCACCCCCATTCCAATTTATACATGTTTAAAATGTTACAATTTTAGGTGTATTTTATTATTTTATGGATTATGTTCTTTGATTTCCTTATGATTTGTAAATTATAAGCTGTCAAAAAACTTTTCCATGATTTTAAATATACCGAGTACGATCTTATATTTTCATGTTCATGTTCTGATACCCATATTCTCATGATATGCCTACATATTTAATTTTTAAAACCTTAATGTGCATATGATATCACCTCTTAATATGTTTTCTTTCCTCAGTCTATAAAGACAAGTTATATGTAAGGGTACTAAAGATGAATATCATTATGGGATATGTTGAAGATATTTCTTGAAACTAGAAGATTATGTTCCCTATTCCCAAATAAACTAAACTTATATAGAATTTAGGAATCTTTATGTATAATGTATTATGTATTCTTAAAAAGCAATGTAATATTCAAGTAATTCAATCTTATGTAATTATAATAAAGTTACCCTTTACCAATTCTTTTACAACCACTACTAAAGGTACACTTTATCAGTTCTCCGATAAGCACCAATAAAGGTCCCCTTAATTATAGATTCTATACGCGTCTATTAATATCCTATTTATTATTTCTAAATAAAATAATCAACAAATTTTTTCCTTTGTTTGGGCTTTTAAAAGCACTGATAATGGTCCCCTCTATTAGTTATTTTTTAGCACTAATAAAAAACTATGGATTTTGATCATGCTTTAGTAGTCAATGCTTCTTTGTCATTGATAAATTCAATTTTTAAGGATGTAAAAGGTCTATTTTGTAGTAGTGTTGGTTGGAGATTCTACTTATATCATTTATTATATCACTCATAGGTTATTATTATGTGAGAATAATGACCATATTTTTAAACCGTAATTAATTTTTATCATAAAATAAGATTGCCTCAAAAAATTATAAAAAAACACCATTATCTAACATAAACATTATGATTTCAAAAATAATATTTTTTTTATCAAAATAAATTTCAAAATATGATAATTTTTAATTTTAACTAAAATTATTTTTAATTGAAAAATAATATTCTATAAGATATTTCCAAGTCAATGAAACTTATAAAAATTACATTGGACTTTATTAAATATTATTTTGAATTATATTTAAATAAATTATTATTTTATAAGTATATTTTAATAATATAATATTTATTTAAATAAACATTGAAATTATTAAAAAAGTCTCTTATTTTAGAGTATATGTTTCCCAAAAATATAATTTTGATTTCTTCACATTAAAATTTAATTTTTACAAAAATAATTAAAAACTCATTTATAGATTAAAAATATAAAGGGATTTATATACTCATTATTTCATTAAAAAGAAAATATAGAAATTAATATTAATAGTGTCTAGATGCATAACCCTTTATTAAACCAACGTATGACCAAAGGTTAAGGTGTAAATTGATGGTTATTTCTTGGGGTGGTTATGCCAACATGGTTGGTATTGTGATCACGATAAGTATGAACATCTCCTTTATGTGGTTTCTTTTTTTTTGTTATTTAATTTCAGGTTGGGATTGGTAAAGAGAAAATCCTATTGATTCTATATACCTTGAATGGTTTGATAAACAGGCTCAATAGGGTATATTTCTACTATTTGAGGACATAACTTTTTTTATATTTCAATTAGACTTTATCATAACACTTAATATACTAAAATTAATGGTCTCTATAAAATAGAATTACCATCAATAGTTGATATGTTTAACGATATTTTGAATCCAAAAATATATATTGTATAATTTTTCAAAAATAACAAAAATGGTTCATGTTTTTTTCATTAATATATTACTTAATAAGTAATTTAATCACTAAAAAAGGAATTCCATTTATAAAATTTTGGTTTGTTAAAATCCAATATTCATTTCTATGGAAAATTAAATCATCATCCATGCGTACATGCAATTACCCCCTCTATAGAATGGTGTATTCTATTTTTTAGCTTCCTTTCTTGGATATAATTAGTAATGGTTTTAATGAATAAATATTATTTTTTTATTATTAAGGTTCTATTAAAATAATTGAATTAACTATAATAGATATAAATAATAAATAATTATTTTAAAATTAACTATTTTAAACAAGTACACTAAGAGGAAAATATGTTGTCTCATAATATTTATTATTTTCATATCTATTACATATTATTATAATCATTATAAATTATAATATATCACAATAATAAACACTAGATACAATCATTATTATTATGTTATAATTATATTACAACTAAACCACCACATAATCAGCCATGAATCATAACATGATCATGTTTGGATCAATTTAACTACATACCTAACAATGATAATTATTTATATCATTGATGAATATGAGGACATAATTAATTGTATAATATTATATAGATATGTAAAAAATATGTTTTTAATTCCAAAATGGTAACATTATTATTAAACATATTAATTAAGATAACGCCTTTCATTTGTAAATAATCACATAAATTTGATCATCATCAATTTTACCTTAAATGATTACGACCAAAAATATGGAATGAAACTATATAATTATAAATTTAATGGTACAAAAATTATATTTCTTTTAATTATATTTTATAGATGATATTTTTAATAGTAATTAATACCAATATCATTTTTAGGAAACTAGTTTAAAAAATCTAAATTGTTTGTACCAGATATTAAAAAAAGGTAATAAAATTCTAGAGTTCATATTGAGAATGATAATAAATAAAAATTATAAATGGAAATGATATTATTATGTTTATGATGTAATTTATTAAGATATATGTGTTTTTATATCGTAGGTCATAGGGAATTCGTGAAATCCACGATAAAAGGTAATGGTTTTATGTGACTTAGTTTTGATTCATTAAGATAGAATACATTTTGTGCACCATATTTTCTTATTTATGATGTATTTAATACCCATGGATGAATTTTTATCATAATATTATATATATAATATATAAAATCATATTACCTTCTTCAAATGGATATTGATTCAATTGTTACCTTGGTTGTAATGAGTTTTGGTAACCCAAATTTCGTTTAAAGAGTTATTAAATTTCTATTAAAGACATTTCATTTATCATGGGAGTATTATAACAATAATTTTATAGTTTAGTATTATATAATTTTTTTGGATTTACTTTCCAACCATATAAATCTTTTTGTAATAATTATTACCTTATAAAGAATGTTTCCCCTAAGAGATACTGATAACTAAAATCTATTTTCTTTGCATTATATTGTTTTATATTAAACATTTTCTTCCTTGATTGGGTTATTCCACCCTAATATTATATTATATGGTATTTTATAATTCTCTTTGAGTAAATAAAATTTTAATAAAATATGGTTTTTTTACACTTTTTACAATTTTCATTTTCAACAAAAGTAGTTTTAAAGTATTAAAAAGGCTCCTTCCCTTTCATGATAAAATGTTTTATCTTTAGATATGAATTTTCTATTGAAAAATTATTTAATTTTCAATGAATTATTTTTATAGATACTTTTTAAAAGAAAATATTTTCACAAAATCTACTCTTTACCTTTTCAAAACATACTTTTGAAAGCTATTTGTATGTTTTTTTACATCAAGGATAAAAATATTTTTTAAAATATCTTTTTAATTTTCAAATAATTTTTAAATTTCATATTAAAAAAACATACAATCATATGATTTACGGTATAGGATTAATTATATATATATAATATATATATACATAATTCGGGGGATTTAACACACAACATCCATTAATTTAATTCTTGATCACTTCTTGAGTGATTTCGTTCAAATCATTAATTAAAAAGATGTTATTCATCAATGTCAACATCATTTTTATTTAATTTTCTTACAATGGGGATATGATCCCTTAAAACCATTCAGATTATAACTATATATGGTCTTTTAATATTATTCTCTTTCAAATATTTTATTTATTACTACGTTTGTGTTTCCAAAGCATCCATCGTGAATAGAAATATCTATTCATTTAATACCTTTACTTTGTGAGTAACCTTTTTTATTTATTCACTTAAAAGGTTTTTAACTATATTCCATACATCAATTGATTGGGTAAATTATTTACTTAACAATATTCCACTTTCTCACTATGGTTTCATTTTTGTAGATTTTCTCAAAGGAAGCTCTTATTTTCATTGATTGACAAACTATTGTAAATAGGTGTATTTTTTATTTCAATGTAGATGTTTATTAATTATTCAAGAAGGTTTTCTATGAATTTTTGCACTATATACATTCTTATATAGATGATTTATGATCATGTTATCCCTTTTATTGACATGGGTTAAAGTATTGGTGTTTCATATATTTTTATTTCAATACAGATGATTTTTGGAATTGTTTTATTTGTATTGTTTACCAATTATCTCATAGGATGAAATAATTAGACTTAATAAATTGATGGGTGGGGAATGAAATTTTATATCCCCTCGATGAATCAATAATTCTCATCAACCAAATTTGTTAGGGAATTTGGTGCATGACAAAAAAATAACCAATATATAATAATTGAGGTATTGATTAAATGAATGATGTATTCACTATGGCCTTAGTAAAAATACTAATGTATTAAATAATACTATGATGTTAAGGACAATATTTTTCTAATTATGTATTTATTCACAATGAATTCAGTTATTGTTATCCAAGTGATATTTTAATTTTCTTTTATATTAGTGGGTATAATATGCTATCAATTTCAGTAGATTGTGGTATATAATGAATACGTATTCCTACCATATTATGTATTCCTTCTTCATTCCATTATTAACTCAATTGTATGTTTTACCTTACTAATATTTTGAACTCATTCCTTTATCAGATTCTATTTTCACAGGTTATGAATAAATATATTATAAATAAAATGTCTTACAAGATACCTTCTGTGAAGATATATTTGGTGGTGTTGCAGAAATAGAATGTATTATCATTTCCTTAGTGTTGTAGTGGAATAATTTACAATTTATTGGATTTATTAGTTAATTTGGTTTCTTAAATATCTAAATATCTAAACCTAAAAAAATATTTCTGATATATGAGATGTAATAAACATTATTGATTTTATAATTATGGTTGGTTATATCTAAGATTTTACATTTTCTATCAAAGGAAGTATGTTAAGTATGAATTAATGGAAGTAGGCACGAGAGTGCGGGTCTAGGGAACTACATAAGTAGATTTCACATAACAGAAATGTGTAGAACACAATAATTATATTTATCACAAAAGAGATAAAATCGTCAAACAACACAAGAAATAGGTACTAGACACATTGATGCTTCAATTTTCATGCTCGAACCCCATTTTCCGACCTATAGTTCTAAATCCTAATTTTACTTACCTATCCTATAAAGAATCCTCATATTTATGAATAGAAAAGGCTGTACTGATCCTTATTAAAAAATATGTAGGATAAGTGATTTATTTTTCATAAAAAACTCATAGTGGAAAAGTTACAAGGGTATAACATTTAGGTAATGTGGGAGATTAATGGTGGGTCATGCGTGTTTCATGGAATTTTTGTGTATATGTTGCATAACTTTGGGGCATGGGAAGGCTGTAGCAAATCCTAGTGATGCATGTGATCTTAGGTCATGTCGAGAGGACCCAAACCAAGCCCGCTAGACCCGCTTCATGGGTGGGCAGGTCAACCTGCCACATGGACTACAAGAAACCATATGATCCCAAGGAGATCAGATAGATGGTGGGAATGAGCTATATACCCCTACCACATTTTGTTACACCATGATGACCAATGTGTCCACAACCTCTAGAACCAATTTTCTATATATGTAGTTGAACACTTCACCACCACAATCATTCATTGCTATGGTTAATATAAATCTCATCACTCTTCCTTGGTAGAGCCACTTCACATTCTCCATCATCCACCTCCAAAAATTAAGATTCTACCTCTTGAAATCCGCCAACCACCTCAAGTTCTCTGGTAGATACCATGTACACTGAATCAATACTCTCCATCATTATCTCTAACAAACCACCCCACACTCTACCTCTTTTTATTCCATTATATGACCTGTAGAGACAGAAAACCCTAATCCATGATAAGGAGGTACACAACTTAATCCATTCCATAAGGATAAAAAATATAGGAAAAATAAAAATCATAAATAAAATAAATTATTTACATAATAAAAATCCAAAATGAAATTAATAGGCCCTACCTTAAGTGGGATCACTCATTGATGAAGATAATGTCTTGGTTGATCACCATTGATGCCTCCTCTATGTCGATGATACACCATGTCTCTGAAACTCTCTCTCCGGAACAGTTTTTAATTCATTGTTTTATGTTTTATAACACTATAATTACATTAAATGGTGTTTAATTACAACATAAACGTGATTTTTTGGTGTTTAATTAAGTCATCTAACATTGTGGCCAATAATAAGAACTACCAAAGAAAATATAATAATTTTCACTCCTGGGAAACAAAATTTGTTTTATATGAAACTATAATCGGGTATTTCCCATTTTAGGATTTATTTTTGTGAAAAATAACTTCTTCCAATAATACACACAATTAGGTTAACAATAATTTATTATGATTAATATATTAATATCGGTGCTTTTCATTTTCCACACCATCACATTGTCTCAGAAACTAATCCAAAAATATTGATTAAAATATTTTAATTATTAAATTAAGAAAAATAGAGTCTCCAAATCTCCCACCCATTTAATAATATTCACACAAAAATATCAACAAACTAAAATAAGTGGGGTTATTCGGCATTCACCTAGGTCTCACACTCCTATAAACTCTCTTAATGGTTCCTATGATGCTAAAAGAACTAACTAGCACAGTAACTCATCCATGAAGAGTTCTCCTTTTTACTTTCTCGAAATCCACTCGATAATATAATAAAATTTATTTTTCAATGATGTCCATCTCACCCCAATCAATTTAGTATGATATATCATAAATGTATCACCTCATCTATGACTAGTGGAAGACTCTGTGTAGCCGATACAAATGTGGGGTAAAATCCAGGTTGTATGAAACCACAACAACCCAGTACAATATTTTGAATGGACAGATGAATCTTAGTGATATCTTAACAAATTAATAAAATATCTAAAAAATATTTCATTCATCAGATTTGAAGAATATAATATCTTCATATTTTAACACCAAAAGCCTATATTATCGGTCCATATAGGACATTTATGAGAATTGAGTGGTCTTCATCCTCTCTTGGATCCCCATAACCTTATCTATAATCACCCATAGTAACTTTGGTCCCATTAGGGATGTCTCCCAGATCTATATATTGAAAAGGGGTAACTTTTTGGGTCTCTTGTATAGGTACTCTAATGGCGCCATTTCATTATTTGTGTGTTGGATATTATTACTAGAAAACTATATAAGTGATCCTCCTAAATTTTTAAAAAATATAACATTAACTTCCTCATAATTTCCTCAAGAATCATAATGGTTCACTCCATTTTTCCATCCATCTGTGGTATGAATGATGTAATTCTCCACAATTGAGTTCTTAATGCCTCCTAAAATCTATTCTATAATTGAGATATAAATTGATAATCTCATTCAAAAATGGTTATGAAATGATCCTTATACAAATGGATGATGTTCTCCATGTATATGTTTCCCGAGATATACACAAAAATAGACTCTCAGAAAGTAATTAATCGAATTAACACAGTCAATCGATAATTAATCACCTAGATAGAGGAATTAACTCTCATTAATCATCGAATCCTTATAAAAAATTCCTAGATATTCTATCTCAATTTCGTTCTAGAACCTCAATGGTTGATTTAAAAATTTTATGGCCAGATTCCCCACCTTCACTTACCGACAGGTGAGACATCAGAAGATAAACTCAAAAACACTAAGCATTATTCCCACCCACAAATAATGGAATTGAAGGTCTTAGTACAAATTCTACACTCTATGATACTCCACTGATAGTGAAATATGGAACTCCATCATCACCACATAATTTTTCCTTATTGTCACCATTTTACATCTATAAAAGAGAATGAGTTCTCTTCCAATTTGGAATATCCTTATGGTGTATCTCCTGAGAACATATGATCATAAAAATCTAACTATTGGTGTATCCTAGCTAAGGCAGCCACACCTACTAAAGAGAATATGGGTCACCACTATAAATAAAAGATGTGAAACTTATCTTTCATTCACTATGGATAACTACAAGGAGGAAAAATTATAAGACTCATCTTATAGTATAAAAAATGTGATTTTTTTCTCTGGGCATCTTCCACCACAACAACCTTTCTAAAATTATAGACTATCTCAAATTCACAATCCTATATAAACTCAAGATAGAACAAATGTCAGAGGTTAATATATCATTGACAAAAGATAAACCTAAGCCTATTATTGTTCATATATACCATGAATCACTTTGTATAATGATAAATAAACTATGTATTTATGGTGAACTCTACTTGCATTGAACCGGCCTATGATACTCTCAAAAACATGTACATGGCCTGATCCACAACATACCTAAAGGGTGTTTCTGATCCCCAGAAGAAGGAGACTATAAATCAGGCATTACATAAGATCTAGTGGAAATGATTTAACCTAACATGAAATAATTTACATGTCATATATACACAGTATTAGGAAAAAACAAAAAAAATGCCATAACCAAAGAGATATAGTGGCATCAATACAATTCAAAAGATAAGACAAACAATGGTAAAATTCTAAAAAAAGAAGGAAAAATGAAGCCAACAGCTACTACTCCATGTGATATGTGGAAGAATCACCCATCATCTTACCCCTAGCTACCCATATGCTACTAACATAAACCTTACCACCTCAATATAGAGCCTTTCATTTTCCTACATCAAAAGACAATACCGAGTCTATAGACCATTAAAGGGGTGTGTATGGTGTGAGCATAATCGGAATAGTATGACCCTACCTAGGTGTTCTATATAAAGTCTTTATATAACAATAATAATGAATTTTTTTTAAAAAAAATAGGCCATGGTATGTTGTAAAATGTCTTATATCAAAAGAATCATAACCAGTTCAACTTTTTCACAGAGTTTCAAATAAGGTTACATAACGAAATTTGAAAGAATAATTTCCATAATTAAGTTAAATTGAAAAAAAACTAGTTTATATCGTAGATAGATTAATAAAATATTTATGAATGATGGTAAAATATACGAAGTATAATATACGGTTAGGTTACCTTGGAAAATCATACATCAATATGACTAGTGAACACTAAAAGTCCCTAGAACCCATGCATAATTGTCCTAGGAACAACATAATTCTCTAAAAAGTAAACTCTTCTCCAGTGTCAATAAATTACTAGAGCTAAATTCATCTAAATTTAGGAATAGAATAACACCATAGAAAGTAAAATCCATTAAAATATTAGATTTCAATTCCCAATTCTACTCATTCCACCTATATACCTAAGGATTCCATGTGATATATATATATAAAATCAATTGAAAAGGATTTTAAACATTTCAAAAACCATAAACAAACATTTCATTACTTCAATAAATTATTTGGATACCAGATCACAATTTATTTCACATTGTAATGTAAAATACCTTCTTTTATACCAGAATAATAGGAAATCCCCTATTTTCTTAAATATAATTTTCACAAACAATAATTAATCATGAAAATTATTTTATATAATAATTTATAAAACTAAGAAAAATAAATTTTCATCCAACATAGGCTACAGAAGAATCAAACTACCTCAATCTCAGGTTTTAAACCACCCATGTAACACCCCAAGCTTACACGGTACGCTTCTGTTTGAATAATACAATAGCATGTGTTGTACGCAACTTCGAGTTCTAACACACACCAAAACCAATCAAACTAGCACTTTCGAATAGAAATACCCAATTTTAGATATTTTATAAATTTTATCTTTCAAAATGTACTTCATTTTTGGATTAGGTATATTGAAATTAGCCTAGGGTGAATTTTTGGTATTTTTTTGAAAACTGTTAATTTTTGATGAATAGTGAAAAAACACTAAGTTATAGTATAAAATCAAATTATTATTTAAATAATTATTTATTTTATTTAAATTTAATTATGGTAAAAATAGATACATAATACCTATATAAGTTCAATGTAATTAATTTGTGTTAGTTTAGAATAATTTTAGATATATGAACTTTTTATTGAACTTTTCATCGTCTTTTAGCCACCTTGTAGGAGAATTTGGAAATTCACATAAAACATAATTTTACCGCTTCTGTGAGTGAAATTTAGAAAATCCAAGATACATAGATAATATCAAAGAGTAAAAAAAATTTCAATGAGATGAAAATAACTTTTGGTCAATAGTAACTTTTTACTTTTATTTACCACGGTTAAAAATAAATAGGGTAATTAAGGGTAAAAATGATATTAATATTACCCTAAGACATGTAATAATTCTATTGGACAAGTTTATATTGACCAAAAACAACCTTAGGAATAAAATATTATCATTTAGGTCCACTTGGATTAGATTAGGACATTTTTTATAATTTAATTCAAAGAAGAGTTTAAAGAGTTAAAATCATAGTTTAATTACTAAAATCATATTAATATAGGGTTATATATTTGATAAATTAGATAATAAATATTCCTAAGAAATATAAAAATAATATCCTACATAATGGTATTGTATTTATAATTTTTATACATTTAATAATTAGGTTTATATATGACACAATAATGATGCAGTATTTTCCTTATTAAAGAAAGAATCAAATAATTGGTATTATAAAAGTTAAATTAAATATAATTTGAATGTTGTTATGCCATAAGAGAATTTTATTGGTTTATATTACATGTTATAATTCATTAAATTCATTTTATTCTAATTAATAATGTTGTTAAGACTTTAACAAAAATCAATATTGAATAGTGTCAAACTCGACATAAATGAGTTTTTAAAACAAATATTATATTATTAATTGATATTCTATTCCTAAAATATAATGTTCGTACAAAAGGAATATATCATGATCTTTTTATCATTAAGGGACCTCTTGGGGGTCTCTTGGATATATATAGTAAGTTTATTAACTATATAATATAAAAACACAAAGGGGCATGGTAAATGTCAAACTATTTAACTAAGAGTTAAATATAAATGATAAAGTTAATATAATGACCCAAAACTATCTAAAATCCATTGGTTGAACGTATTTCAACCCATACCCACTATAAAATTTAAATAATCCACTTTATAGAAATTATAAACCGAATATGAATTTATTATAAAATAATATTTTTAGCTTTTCTAAAGAGCCCCTCCTCCACCTTATAAAAGGACACCACTTCTAACCAATTATTTACACCTTTATAGCCTTTTGTTTCGGCCAGAACCTACCCAATTATTCTCTCAACATTCAAAACATTAACCTAGAGGCATTATTTTTATCATAAATCCAGCATAAGGATTCCTTTTTATCTACTCAAAAGGAAAACCCCAAAGAAAAGGTAATGTTTTCACCACCCTCTTTCAAGTTCCTTTTATCTTCAACATCTTGTTTATTTTTATTTCCATTCTAAAATAATAACTCTACTAACTTATATATATTGTGATGTTATTATAAACATGGTACAACAATATTCATTATTCTATCCATCCTTTGAATGACATGTCACCATACGTGCCTACGTACGACCTAGCGTCTCCACGTTGTGGTGTAATTGTTATTCAATAAATTATTATTTGGATGGATAAAATAATGATGTGTAATTCATGTAAATAATAAATATAAAATTATAATGATTATGTATATATGATATACCATCCAATTATATATTATTTTAATATCAAAAGAATGATATTATCGCTCGTGCGTACATACAGACTATCGTCTCCACGAACGTGATGGGATTCATTCTCCATCATATCCATTCAAGCCTAATATTCATTTGATGATTAAAAATAATATTTAAGGACTTGATATAATTCTGGATATTAATATGATAAAACCTATTCATAACAAAACATGGCTTATGTAACAAAACATATAAAAGAAAATGAGTAAGTTAACACCCAAAACGATCATAATACTAAGATATTATTAACAAATCAATGATAAAAGATCTTATATGATATCATATTAAAGTATATGATTTTTGAATAATTTAATAAAAATTATTTCACCATTATACAGGAGGTTAACCTACACCTAGCCAAGGAAATGTACAAGGTAAGGGTTTATTTCACAATCTCTTTGTTATCAGAGGTTGTTTATATTTAATTATCTACTGGGACCTCTCTATCATACACATCCATGTTTCTTAAAAATGTATTTAAAAACATTCATACAATTTTATAGAATATAGGATAAAGTCAATTATAACCTTGTTTGACTTTTTATAAGAAGTTTATAAAGGAATGTTTACGTTATTTTCCAAACAGGGACCTTTTAAACCCTTTTGACAAATTAAGGTAAGAATGCTTTTTTTAACTCATATGGCGGGTGCGGCTATTTTCACCCATTGTAAAATCTTCAAAGCTTCCCTTACAATATTATAAGAATATATTCCAATTAAATATTTTATTTTATAATTATGATACTATCAAATGATTTAAAAAAATAGATATTTCTCTCATATTGTTTTGATTTCATCTATGTCAGCATCCTTTGATGTATTTTAGGCTTATTTGAAGTTGATTTATTATGATAAAAAACTTCTATTTTGTATTGATGGTTTTTTGATATGTTTGACTTTGGATGTGTTATTTTTATACCATTCATGGTTTATGTAGAAATTATTTACATTTCGTATGCTAGTTTTAATACTAATGATTATGTTATGTTTAAACCTGTTCATATGATGAATTCATTAGACATAGTAAGTGACGAGTGGAGCTTGCTATAGCTCCTCGATGCATCAGTGGGTCTCATGAGACAAACTTGTTTCTTGGCACGTGGCCTTGACAAAATCTTATTTTTAATCCTGGAATGATGCCTCGGATACTTGGTTATGATAGTCTGGCATTATGCATTCCATCATTATGAAAGTGGTTATTGATAATGCATGTGATTATTCGACTAGTAGAATATCCATGTCAACAAGTAAATGGAATTTATTCATTTTATCTTTGCCATATTATGATGAAGTTCATGTTTAAATTTCTTTTTAGAAATACATTTCCTTAAATGTTTGTGCTTATTTATGAAACTTTCCGCTATATTTTCATCCTTACTGAGAATCTGAGCTCACCCCATTCAATGTTTTATTTTTTACAGTATGCAAAGAAGTAATTTATGAATGACATACATGGATAGTATGAGGGGATATGAAGACAAGATGTTGTTGTAATTGTTTTAAATTATGATGTAATGTAAGACTTATGAATATATCTAGTGTTTCCAAGACTATTAAACTAATCGGTCTTTCGAGACTTGATATTGATCATGCAAATGTTATGTAATAATGCACCGACTTTGGGTAACTAGGGTCGGGGCATTACAACCCAAATGGGATCCTCACACCAAAAGTGAAAGGATGGAAACATATATCAAGAAATGAATCTAATATTAAATTAATAATCATAATATTAATATTAATAAACCCAAAAATATAGCCAAACACTACTTCTAAAATAAATAAAAATGAAGAATAAGAATGTACACACTCACTAGAAGTGAAGCAGTGCAACCAAACCAGAGATCAAGCATCGAATGGAAGAACATAGAAGAGTGCATATAAAAAAATTACATATATGTATACCTATTGTTTGAGGAAGGGAAAAACTGAATGAGAGGATATTCACACATATACAAATATAAAACCCATTGGTCATGATTAGTTTATGTTGTAAATTACATTTATATGATTCAAACATCCCATAGCTTATTTATTCCAAAATAGCATATCACGTCTAGTTAATTTATCTTTAGTGACACATTTATGATGTAAAAATGGATTTATAACATTAATGGATTTATGAAGGAAACTGTTTTCCTTGATTTTTCCACATGACAAGTTTACACTAAAAATTAAACATTTTCAATATAAATGTACCCTATAGTATGTGCCCTATCCAGGTCCATCAAACACTCCCAAAATACCCCAACAGTCATCAAAATCCAAAAATGAACTATTAAACATACAATAGAAAATAATTTTTAACCAAGATATTACAATATTCCTTTTATTTTACTATTCATACCCAATAAGTCATGTAGAAGAAGAATTTTCAAGAAAGGGATGAGGCCATAAATCTCTCACCTACGATTTGTGATAACAAGCCTCATGAGAATCAGATTTGGGTCACCACACCACTTTAACCAAAATAAAGGATTTTCAAATAAATACTTTCATTTGAGAATCAGGGATCTCCACTAGTTTCTTTAAAATAAAGCCATCTTTCTCTAATTAAAACTATTCATAATTCAAATCATGAAAATAATTAGGATGATACTTTCCCGGTTGAGATATCTAGAAAGCATAATGGACACATATCAACAATACTAGAAACATAGAATAATAAGAAACCTTCCATAATTTCGGTGTCCTAAAATGGATTAAAATATCTCAGAGATAAATTTTTTTATCTCCAATGCAGATAGTGACCCAACTAATTTGAAACATTCAAGAAAACATGATCACAAATGAAAATCTCTAAAGGATGACATAGATGATTGTTATATGTTTCTTTTTTCAACATTGTCAATAATTAAGTGCCAATGTATTCCCCTAATACTTTATGATGACGTTTTAATAAGACTTGATCCCATGAGAGAGGTGCCACCCACCTGTACCAAATAAATAGGTGACTTGAATGGGTGACCATACAAAGCCTTGAAGGTTGCCACTCTAATCGATGACTGGTAACTATTATTGTAAGAAAAATCGACCAGCCTGATATGGCTATCACAAAATCCACCTAAATCTTTGAAGTATGCATGGAACTTATCCTCTAGGATTTGAATATCATGCTCCATATAACCATCAGTCTATAGATGATAATCCATGATCAACATTACATGAGTCCAAATCACCTACTAAATACTATTCCAGAATATCGAAGTAATCATGGGATCCCCATAAGTGACAATGGAAAAGAGAGCCCCATGTAACCTCACAATAAAATCCACATACATATTACCCAGATCTTCAACTTCAGTGGTTTTCCTAATCGAAATGAAATGAGTATATTTATTCAACTGATGAACAACCACAAATATATAATTCTTCCCCTGGGTGACTATTGAAGAACTAGAAACTATTCCATGAAAACCTCATCCCATTTCCAAATAGTAACAAAACAACTAGAGTTGACTAGAAAGTTTCAGATTCTCTACCTTTATCTACAAGAATTTGTAACCATGGGACACAGAATTAGTGATGTCATGCTTTATAAATAGCCCCTAAAAAGACTATCTAAGAAACAATACATCTTCATAGAGCTTGGATGGACAACCCCTAAATTTCTATGATAGACATAAAATCTTTAATTCCTATTGGATAATGGGATGAAAAACTAATTATGGAAGATAAGAATAATATTATAATAGAGAGGCCAACCAGGAACAGTATCTTCACTATTGAAGGTTTCCCTAATTTCTCTAAACACATCATCCTACTAATAAACTTACATAACAGACTGACATAGAGATGAAAATAAATTAAAACTATTCAGAACCATTTTAAAATCATCCCCTTGAGAATAATGTTGAAATTGAGAAAATTTTCCCATAATGTTTAACTCTTTGATTCCAAGGTATCCTATGTCAGAAATTTCACACTAAGAGTTTCAATGTATAAATTCCCCTTCCCTGAGGTGTGATTGATTTTAAAGTTAAAATATTTTGTGGTATTGAAACCAAAATCGTAGTATTTAATTAATTTACTTCAAATAAAATATATATCTCACAATTTTATGATTA
Source organism: Viscum album (assembly GCA_963277665.1). NCBI lineage: Eukaryota > Viridiplantae > Streptophyta > Magnoliopsida > Santalales > Viscaceae > Viscum > Viscum album. The sequence goes on from OY728164.1 coordinate 696,014,517, forward strand.
TAAATGACCATGAGACCCTCTATAAAAAAGAAAGTTTTGTTAATATTATAGTGCGTGCATAAATGTCGAAATCTATAAATCACGAGTGGGGTGATTTTTATAGTTTGTCCAAATCTATTGAAACACATAGGCTATAAAGTGACCATCGTACAATAGTGCACAATATAGACCAAAACAAGATGCATCACAATATACCAGATACCCATTACTAGGATCCAGTAAGATTAGTGTAGGAGCCAACATAAAAATCCATTTCAACTCATCAAAATAACACGAACGTTTAGAATTATTTATGAACATGAAATCTTTACTACTAAGAGAAGTCATTGGAGATTCTAATTTTTAAAAATCCTTGATGAATCACTAATAGTATCTCGAAATACCTAGGAATATCTACATATAAAATATGTTATGTAGATCCTACCCTGAAAAACAAATCATAAAATTATTAGGATCGACTAATAAGACATGCTGAGAAATCACATGTCCCAAAAAAAATACTTCTCGGATCCAAAAAATACATTTTGAAATCTTCCCATACAGTAAGTTTCTTCCCAATATTTTTAACACAATATTCAGATATTGTGTATGAAAACACTTAGATCATGTATAGATCAATATTTATTCTATGAGAACTATTAAAAAACAATCGAGATACCGATAGAATATCAGGTTCCTCAAAGAAATAAGAACTATAGGATCATTAGTTAAACCAACAAGCATCACATGATATTCATAATGGTTATACATTCTCTTGAAATTGGTATTCAAACTATATGACCCATGAAACTGGAGTCTATGACAACATGACTAAAGTTCAATTTTAGAAAACCACTTTCCACCTATATCTGATTAGACATGTCATCCACACAAGGAAATGTGCACTTATTGTCAACAGTTACCTGTATAAAATTCTAATAAAATATACACAAATGAATAGAACAATCAACCATCATGGAAAATAGATTTTAGGAAACCCATATAAAAATACAAGAGAGGCCAAAACCATTCTCCATCATATCATCCGAATAGATATTGTGTTCATTCAGCTCTATATGTTCCATTCGATATGAGACTATTGAGATCGCCTAGATACCTAACACCAGATAAATTGTAAAACCTGCCTAAATTTGTGGAGGAATACTAGATACATCATTTTGGATGACATTATGAAATTTATTAATATCCATTGTAATATTATTAAGAGTGAAAAAATCACAATGAATCACTGAAATGAGAGATAAAACCCTCCTGAGATTTGGGAGGGAAGATCCAACATAATAAGGCCTTAGATCCCACTCTCGCTGAAGTACCAGAAATATCTAATTGGATAAAATGAAAAAGATAATCTAATGATAACATTAAATCATAGAATGATGATAAACTAGAAAATTCATCTTGATGATGAAATCAAATAGGTCTAATTCAAGAACCAGGAAGTTATAGAATTACTCCACACTAGCTATCAATAATGAAAAATATGGACATCAAAACCACTAATCTTTCCTCTTTATAGGTGATTTCATTAGCTCCATAATGAAGGACGTAAAATCTGTTGTTTATTTTATAAAATCATGAAAACATTAAAATATAAATGACGGAGAGGTATCTATATCAAACATGGAAATTGTTATAGAATATGCAACAAAATGGGTACTTCAAAATATTATTGGGACCACATTAATCTCTAATAGAATGTCATTTATTATTTGAAGGTACTTCACTCCTGTGACATGTGGATGGAGCCTTGTAGAATTTCAAACAGATGCCTCTTCTATATTTTCCTTTAGAGAAGAATATTTGTGATCATAATTGTAACACCCCAAGCTTCCACGTTACGCTTCTCTTTAAATAATACAGTAGTGTGTGTTGTTCGCAACTTCGAGTTCTAACACACACCACAACCAATCAAACTACCCGTTATGAATAGTAATACCCACTTTTAGAAATTTCATACATTTTATCCTTCAAAATGGACTTCATTTTTGGATTTGGAATATCAAAATTATCCTAGGGTGAATTTTTTGTATTTTTCTGAGAACATTCAATTTTTGATGTATAGTTAAAAAACACTGAGTTATAGTTTAAAACCGAATTTTTGTTTAAATAATTATTTATTTTATTTAAATTTGAATAAGGTCAAAATGGATACAAAATACCTATATAAGTTCAATCTAATTCTTAGGAGTTATTTTAGAATAATTTTAGATATATAAAAGTTTTTTGGAACTTTTCACCGTCTTTTACCTACATTCTTGGTGAATTTGGAAATTCACATAAAACATAATTTTACCGCTTCTATGAGTGTAATTTCAATAATCCAAGAGACATGGTTAACATCAAGGAGTAAAATTTGGTTCAATAAGATAAAACTAATTTTTGTTGAATAGTAACTTTTTACTTTTATTTTCCATGGTTAAAAGTAAATTGGGTAATTAAGGGTAGAAATGATATTAATATTACCCTAACACAAGTCCTAATTCTATTGGACAAGTGTATCTCAAAAAAAAACAACCTTAGGAATAAAATATTATCATTTAGGTCCACTTGAATTAGATTAGGACATTTATTATTATTTAAATCAAAGAAGAGTTAAAAGTGTTAAAATCAAAGTTTACTAGCCTTTGAAGAACTAGATACATTCATAAGGATTACATTACATCATAAAATGAAAACTATAAAAAAACAGTCTCCATAGTACACACTCATATCCCCTCGTACTATCCCTGCAAGTCATTCATAAAATACTTCTTCACATCCTGGGAAAAATAAAACATAGAAATGGGTGAGCTCAAATGCCCAGTAAGGATAACAATATAGCGGAAACTTTCATAAATACACATAAACATTTAAGAAAATATATAACAAAAAAAGCCATTTAAACATAAAATTTAGCATAATAATGCAGAAATAAAATGAAATTATTCCATTTAATTATTCTAATGGATATTCTACTAATCGAATAATCACATGCAATATCAATAACCACTTTCATAATGGTGGAATTGATAATGCTAGACTATCATAACCACATAGTCAATTCTTTGTTCCAATACAACAAATAAGATTTTGTCAAGGCCTTATTTAAAGACACTATTTTGTCTCATGAGACCTACCGATGCATCAAGGAGCTATAGGGGGCTCCACCCATCACTTACTAAGTCCAATGCATTCCTCATATGAACAGGTTTAAACATAACATAAACATTCGTAATAAAACTAGCATACAAAATGTCAATACTATCTCCATAAACCATTAATGGTATAAAAATAACACATCCAGAGTCAAACATATCACAAAACCTTAAATATAATATGGAAGTTTTGTGTCATAATAAATAAACTTCAAATAATCTTAAAATCCATCAAATGATGTTGACATAGATGACATCAAATCTATTTGAGAGAAATATATCTTTTTTTGAAATCATTTATAAGTCACATAATTATAAAAGAAAACATTTACATTGAAAATATTATTATAATCTTGTAAGGGAAGATTCAACGATTTTATAATGGCATGAAATATCCGCACACGCCGTATAAGTTAAAAAATACATTATTACCTTAATTCTGTCGAATAGGTCAAAAAGATCCTTGTTTGGAAAATGACAGAAATATTCCATTATAAAATTCTTATAAAATGAAAAAAGGGTATAAATGACATTAACCCATAGTCTATAAAATAGTAAGAATTATTTGAAATACATTTTTAATGAAACATGGATGTGGATGATAACAAGCTCCCAGTAGATAATTACGTATAAACAACCTTAGATAATGAAGAGATTGTGAAAAAACCCTTACCTTGTACTTTTACTTGGTTGAGGGTTGGTTAACCTCCTGTATAATGGTGAAATAATTGTTATTAAATTATACAAGAATCATAAGAATTAATATGATATCATATATGATCTTTTAACATTTCTTTGTTAATAATATCATTGTATTATAGTCGTTTCGGGTGTTAACTTACTCGTTTTATTTTATATATTTAGTTACATAAGCCATGTTTGTTATGGATAGGTTGTATATTATTCATATCCATAATGATATCAAGTCCTTAATAATTATTTTTAATCATTAAATGAGAATTAGTCTTGAATGGATACGATGAGGAATGAATCTCATCACGTTCGTGGAGACAATAGTTCGTACATACGCACGAGCGACAATGTCGTTCTTTTGATATTAAAATAATATATAATTGGATGGTATATAATATATAAAGATTCATTATCATGTTATATTTATTATTTATAGTAATTACACATCATTATTATACCCATCGAATAATAATTCTTTGAATAACAATTACACAACGATGTGGAGACGGTAAGCCGTACGTACGCACACATGTTGACATGTCATACAAAGGTTGGATAGAATAATGAATATGGTTATAACATATTTAAAATAACATCACTATATATAGAAGATACTAGATTTATTATTTTATAATGGGAATAACAAATAATGATTTAGTTGAAGAAGAAAGGAACTTGAAAGTGGGTGGCGAAAACATTACCTTTTAACTGGGTTCTTCCATTTGACTTGCTCAAACGGAATCTTTAGGTTGGGTTTCTGATCAAACTAAGGACTCTAGGTAGAAGTGATGGAAGTTAGGAGAATATTTGGGTAGGTTTTGGCCGATCCAAAAGGCTTTGAATGTGTAAATTAGTGAGTAGGGGGAGTGCCCTTTTAGAAGAGGGGTGAGTGCCACCTTTGGAAAATGTAGAAATATTATTTTATAACTAATTAATATTATATTTATAATGGCGCAAAAGTGGATTATTTATAGGTTAAGTTGGGGATGGGTTCAAATCATTTCAACTAATATATTTTATACAGGTTTGTGTCACTATATTAACCTTGTCATTTATATTTAACTCTTAGTTAAATAGTTTTATTTTACCATGTCTCTTTGTATTTTAATATTATATAGTTAGTAAACATACTATATAGATTAAAGAGACTTCAAATTGGTCCATTAATAACACACCTATCATTATATAAGTCCTTTGTCCGAACCATAAATTTTAAGGAATATATTATCAATTAATAATATAATATTTCTTTTAAAAACTATTTTATGTCAATTTTGACACAATTGGGTATTTTGTTTTTTATAATTTCATAAAAGAATTATTAATTCTAAAAACCATTATATAACCAATCCTAATAAGTAATATTAACCTATAAAATTAGTGTAATTCATTAAAAGTCTCAAATTATATTTATTTTTATATTTATAATATCAATTATTTTAATATTTCATTAATTGGGTAATTAATACATCACCATTATGTCATAAAAAATTAAATTATTTATTTTCTAAAAATTATAAATAAAATAAAATTATGTAGGAAATGTTTTTAGATTTCTAATTAATATTTAAAATCGAATTTATCTTATATATAACGCTATATTAAAAATGTTTTAGTAATTGAACATTGATTTTAACTCTTTTAACTCTTATTTGAATTCAATAATAATAAATGTCCTAATCTAATACAAGTGGACCTAAATTATAAAAGTTTATTCCTAAGGTAATTTTTGGTCGAGATAAACTTTTCCAATAGAATTAGGACATGTGTTAGGGTAACATTAATATCATTATTACCCTTAATTACCCTATATACTTTTAACTGTGGTAAATAAAAGTAAAAAGTTATTAATCCCCCATAATTATTTTTATCTTATTGAACCAAATTTTACACCTTGATATTAACCATGTCTCTCGGATTTTTAGAGTTCCACTCATAGGGGTGGTAAAATTAAGTATTATGTAAATTTCCAATTTCTCCAAGGAGGTGTGTAAAAGGCGGTGAAAAGTTCAATAAAATTTTTATATATCTATAATTATTCTAAACTAAATACAATGAATTACATTGAATTTATATAGGTATTATGTATCCATTTTGACCTTAATTAAATTTAAATAAAATAAATAATTATTTATATAAAAATTCGGTTTTAAAATATAACTCAGTGTTTTTTCACTATTAATCAAAAATTGAATGTTATCAGAAAAATACCAAAAATTCACCCTAGGATAATTTCGATATTCAGAATACAAAAATTCAGTCCATTTTGAATGATAAAATGTATAAAATTTTAAAAAGTGGGTATTACTATTCATAACGTCTAGTTTGATTGGTTGTGGTGTGTGACAGAACTTGAAATTGCGTACAACACACGCTACTATATTATTCAAAGGGAAGCATACCATGGAAGCTCAGGGTGTTACATTTATAAGTTCAATGTAATTCATTGGAGTAAGTTTAGAATAATTTTAGATATATAAAAATTTTATGGAACTTTTCACCTTCTTTTACCCACATCCTAGGAGAATTTGGAAACTCACATAAAACATAATTTTACCACTCATGTGAGTGGAATTTAGAAAATATGAGAGACACGGTTAATATCAAGTAGTAAAATGTGGTTCAATAAGATAAAAATATTTTTTTGTGAATAGTAACTTTTTTACTTTTATTTACCATGGTTAAAAGTAAATAGGTTAATTAATGGTCAAAATGATATTAATATTACCCTAAGACATGTCCTAATTCTATTGGACAAGTGTATCTCGACCAAAAACAACCTTAGGAATAAAATATTATCATTTAGGTCCACTTGGATTAGATTAGGAAATTTATTATTATTTAATTCAAAGAATAGTTATAAGAGTTAAAATCAATGTTTAATTACTAAAACATTTTTAATACAGGGTTATACATCAGATAAATTCGATTTTAAATATTAATTATAAAGCTAAATTTTTTTTATACATAATGGTATTTTATTTATAATTTTTTGACATTAAATATTTTAATTTATTTATGAAACAATGGTGATGCAGTAAGTACCTAATTAATGAAATATTAAAATAATTGATATTATAAATATCAAATAAAATGTAATATGAGACTTTTTATGAATTAAACTAAATTTATAGGTTTTAATTACATATTAGGATTGGTTATATAATGTTTTTAGAACTAATAATGTAGTTATGAAATTATCAAAAACAAAATACCCAATAGTGTCAAACTTTGCATAAAAGAGTTTTTATAACAAATATTATATTATTAATTTATATTCTCTTCCTAAAAATCTATGGTAAGGCCAAAGGACTTATATAATGATAGATGAATTATTAATGGAAAACTTGGAGGTTTATTGGATTTATATAGTATGTTTATTAACTATATAATATAAAAATACAAAGAGATATGGTAAATGTCAAATTATTTAACAAAGAGTTAAATATAAATGATAAGGTTAATATAGTGACCCAAACCTATCTAAAATCTATTATTTGAAATGATTTAGACCCATACACACCTTAACCATTATATAATCCACTTTGGAGTCCATAAAAATCGAATATTAATTTATTATAAAATAATATTTCTAGCTTTTCCTAAGGTGCCCCTCACCACTCTTATAAAAGGGCACTCCCCCTTATCTCTAATTTACACCATCAAAGCCTTTTGGATCGGACAAAATCTGCCCAAATACTCTCTCAACATCCCTCAATTATACATAGAGGCCTTCTTTTGATCATAAATCCAACCTATGGAGCACTTTTGATCAAACCAAAAGGAAGAACCCGATAAAGAGGTAAATTTTTCACCACCCTATTTCAAGTTCCTTTCTTCTTCAACATCTTCTTTCTCTGTTATTAACAATATAAAATAATAAATCCATTATCTTTTATATAAATTGATGTTATTAAAGATATGGTACAAAAATATTCATTATTCTATCCATCCTTTGAATGACATGTCACCATACGTGCGTACGTACGGCTTACCGTCTCCATGTCGTGGTGTAATTGTTATTCAATAAATTATTATTTGGATGGTTATAATAATGATGTGTCAATCATGTAAATTATAAATATAACATGTTAATTATTCTTTATATATGATATAACATCCAATTATATATTATTTTAATGTCAAAATAATGATATTGTCACTCGTAAGTATGTACAGACTACAGTCTCAACAAACGTGATGAGATTCATTCCCCAACATATCCATTCAAGATTAGTTCTCATTTAATGATTAAAAATAATGTTTAAGGACTTGATAACATTCTGGATATGAATAAGATACAACCTATCTATAACAATCATGGCTTATAAAACAAAACATATAATAGAAAACGAGTATGTTAACACCTAAAATGACGATAATACTAAGATATTGTCAAAAAAGAAATGTTAAAAGAGCAAATATGATATCATATTAATGTATATGATTCTTGTATAATTTAATAACAATTATTTCACCATTATACAAGAGTTTAACCTAACCTCAACCAAAGAAAAGTACAAGGTCAGGGTTTATTTCACAATCTCTTCATTATCTGATCTTGTTTATACCTAATTATCTACCAGGACCTCTTTATCATCCACATGCATTTTTCTTAAAAAATGTATTTCAAATCATTATTGATATTTTACAGAATATGTGTTAAAGTCATTTATTCCCTTTCTGACTTTCTATAAGATGTTTTTAATGGAATCATTCTGTCATTTTCCAAACCCATTCCTTTTTAACCTTTTTGACAGAATTAAGGTAAGAATGTCCTTTTTAACTTATACGGTGGGTGCAGCAATTTTCTGCCGTTATAAAATTGTCGAAGATTCTCTTATAATATTATAAGATTATTTTATAGGTAAATGTTTTCTTTTATAATTATGTAAATTTTAAATGTTTTCAAAAAAGGAGATATTTCTCACAAATAGTTTTGATTTCATCTATTTCAACATCCTTTGATGAATTTTAAGCTTATTCAAAGTTTATTTATTATGATACAAAACATCCATATTGTATTGATGGTTTTGTGATATTTTTTATTATGGATGTGATATTTTTATATCATTCATGGTTTATGGAGAAAGTATTGACATTTCATATGCTAGTTTTAATATGAATGTTTATGTTATGTTTAAACCTGTTCATATGAGGAATGCATTGGACTTAGTGAGTGACGAGTGGAGCCCGCTATAGATCCTCGATACATCGGTAGGTCTCATGATACAAGATAGTGTCTTGGAACAAGGCCTTGACAAAATCTTATTTTTAGTATTGTCACAAGGCCTTGACTATGTTGTTATGATAGTCTGGCATTATGCATTCCATCATTATGAAAGTGGTTATTGATATTGCATTGATTATTCGACTAGTAGAATTTCTATGTGAATAAGTAAATAGAATTATTTAATTTTATTTCTTCCATATTATTCTGAATTTCATGTTTAAATGGATTTTATTTTAGTTATACATTTCATTAAATTTTTATGCTAATTTATGAAAGTTTCCGCTATATTTTTATCCTTACTGGGAATTTGAGCTCAGCCATTTCTATGTTTTATTTTTCCCAGAATGTGAAGAAGTATTTTATGAATGACCTGCAGGGATAGTATGACGGTATATGTGTGTGGACTATGGAGACTGTGTCATTGTATTTTTTATTTTATGATGTAATGTAAACTTTATGATTGTATCTAGTTCTTCCAAGGAAACTAAACTAATCGGGTTTTCGAGACATGATATTTTGTGATCATGCTAATGTTATGTAGTAATGCACCGACTCTGGGTAACTAGGGTCGTGGCATTATAATAATGAAGCATAAACATACATAAATAGAACTACTATAGATGGAATTGGTAGCCACATGCACTGAAAATATTCATGGGCACGATAAAAGTACAAATGAGGTATGGTTCCTTACTACATTAATATAAATTTAAAGGTAAACTATTCATTTCACCTAGTGAAGCATAGAGGGTCCCACTACTGAGAACCACTTTTTCTTCTCCTATGATTATCATTCCAATTCATCTTCTTTATTAGTGCATCACTAAAACAATTTATAGGAGGAAGAGAAGTACCATAAGATCTAGTTTTTTATACATAATCATCTATTCCATAACATCCGTTTATTTCATGTTAATATAGGTATTGATAATAAAATTATATACAAATGATTTGATATCTGGTCACATCCCCTTGAGGTATTTTTGAGATCTCATCTGATCATTCATCATGACCTTTGGAGAAATATAAACTAGCACTGTAATATAATGGGATTATTCTGACACAAAATGATTTCATTAATACAAAGAGAGGAACTCCAGATACTTTTTAATCAATATAGAATCTGGGAAGAACTTCTAAAAGGATTTTGTTGTCAAACCCATCTAATACAAACCCACAAACTAAGTTACTAGCACCATGGAATATCACCATCGCTTGTAGATACCCTTATGTCTGAAAATTTCACTATTCACTATGATTTCCCTAGGGGTATCCAAGAAGTTGAGTACCTAATCGATATTTTCAATCTAGTCATCCACATCTTGAGGTTTATTCATACCTATAAAGAAGAGATTCTTCTCATGTATGATCTCTCGATATCACTCATTTTCTCTTTTATGTTTGGATTATGCCTCAATAGTTGGGTTTTTCACTCAGTACATTTTTTCCCATGAAATTAATTACCTACATGATAACCTCTACAACATTTGATCCAAATGATGGTTTTCTTGAGGATTATATACTACAACCACTTATAAAACTCATAGAAGATGTCTTAGAGGCATGTTAATATACACATGAAATAGAATAAAATGATAAAAAATGTGATAATATTAGTTTAAAACAGATAACCATAGGAAGAAATTGAAATTAAAATCCAAAACCCCAATGAAAGAGACACACATCCTAACTTCCAATTGTAACTTGAGGCATGTCAGGGAAAGAGTTAACCAGAAAATCACTACAACCTACCTATCATGTTTATAAATCATATCTGTATTCTAACAGACATCACAAAAATAGGGAACTTGAGGAAAAACTAGCTCTAATACCAATTTTTATTAAAATGACTCCAAATTAATTAAAGAACTAGCACCCAACATGATCTTCCACACACCAGAAAGGAATTCCTGATCCCCATGGGTTGAGGAATAGAATTAGATCATTACACAAGAAACGGAGGGGATGATTTTTCCTAACATCAAGTAAGAAACATGTATACATAGTGGAATGAAAAACTAGAAGGAAAATATTCCATAACCATAGATAAATTATAGCATTGATACAAATCAAAAGTAAAAAACAGTGAAAGGTATAGATCTATCTAAACTAGAATGAAAAAACCAATAAATACTACTCAAAGTGATATGTGTGAAAATATATTACTATCTCACCACCATATACTGTATCAAGGTGACATAAACCTCACCATCTCACTAGGAACCCTTCCTTTTCATGCATTAAAAGAAAATACCAAGTTTAAACACCTCATAAGGGGTGTGATCTAAATATGATCAATGGTATCCCACCTAGGTGTTATATATCATTTCTTTGTATAATAATCCAAATTCTCAATTTTAAATAAAATATGGAATGATAATCCAGAAAATTGTTTTATATCAAAAAAATGGAAAATCATTCCTTTTTTTCCTACAGTTCCAAAAACAAGTTAGGAAAGTTATTTTCAAATAATTATTACAATAATTTAATTAAATTTAAAATAAACATGTTTATATAAAATTAAAAGAAATATAAAAGCCACAATATAATTTTAAAACACACCGAAGATAATATACAAGTAGGTGAGAAAGTACAATCATCCATCGATATGAGTAGTACACACTAAAATTCCATATAAACCAGGCATCAAGGTCTATAGAGTAGTGGAACAACCCAAAAAATTGAACCCTCCTACTATTTTAATAAATTCCTATAACTAAATTCATTTCGGTCATGGAATGAATGAATACCCTAGAATGTGAACTCCATTATAGTATCATAAGATGATCCCCAATACTAAACCATACACCAATATACCCATGTATCTCGATTGATGAATTCATTAAATCATTTTCAAATGGTTTTAAATAATTAAAAAACCAAAAAATATATTTCTTTATATGAAAACATTCATTGGAAACCAATTCACTATGTATTTAAAAATTATTTAAAAACACATTCCATGATACCAAAAAATGGGAATACTAGGTTTTCTTAAAAACACTTTTCACACACATAAATGAATCATTCCAATTATTTTATAAAACAATTTATTAAACTGAGAGAAATTAGGGTTTATTTAATATAATCTATAGATGGAACCACCTACCTCAAACTCATGTTGCACACCACATAAAAGGGATTCTCATGCAAAAAACTGAAAGGAAAGGAACACATATCAAAAAATGGATCTAAGAGTAAAAAATAATTATCATCATAATATTAAAAAATCCCCAAGGTTTCCCAACTTTTCTACAACAAGTAATATAAATAAGAAAGAATAAAGGCTGTAACCACTATAAGGGAAGAAAAATAAACAACTTGATGATCAAGCATTGAACAGAGGATCTCCAAAGATAGGAGACAACCTAAAATCACCTGAAAAGATACCTTATTCATTCAGTAGGGAATAGAAAACTAAATCAGTCGATGGTTACTTGTAGGAAATGATAAATCCCACTAGGCTTGATTTATTTCCATCCTAAATTTCACACTCAAGACATAATCTTACCTTAACTGAATTACACTGAAAAATATGTCATTTTAGGAAAATTTATCTTGAAAAACTCATTTAAAATGTAAAAATTTATTTATAACAAAAATGTAGTTAATCCATAAACTATTTTAAGTTGTAATTATTTATAAAAAATCACACCATAAATTAGAAATTTACAACGTAAATGTTCCCCGCAGACAGTGCCTAGCTTAGGTCTTAAAAAGTCTCCCGAAAGGTTCTACAACTCATGAAAAGACAATGTACTACTCTTAAATATAATATACAATATAACTTTTAAACAAGACATTAAAAAACTACTATTATCTTCAAATCAAGGTTCATGTAGTTCTTTTCATGATGTGTTAATTTTTTATTCTCATTAGAAATCACTTTATACATCTAGATCAATATATAACCAAACCCATATTTAGAGGCATAAAGTAACACTACATACATGGATCCCTCTTTGTAAAAACATAAGACATTATAACTCTTTAATCTCAACTTTATCTTCTAAAAAACCCTCTCGTATGGATCATACCAAAATAATTTCCACCCTTTTTGGGTTAGAGAAGACATTGGTCCTAAAAACCTAAAGAATTCACAAAAAATATATGATAATACCCAGCCAACCCAAGAAAACTCTTCACATAACCACATTATTTGTTGTCTCACAAGCTAAAACTGCCTTAACATTCATGTGTTACATAGACACATCTCTCTATGATATGTCACATCAAATGAAGTGAACCTGTACAATCCAAAACTTACAATTCATGATATTTTCAATCAATTAGTTCTCCTAAAGTAAGTTCAAGAAATATACTTAGATTCCCTACATGCTCATGACCTAATATTGAGAAGGTGCGAATGTAATCATTAAATAAAAACATGAAGCATTCCAATAAATTAGATAATATATTTTTTATAATTCCTACAATCATATTTAATAAAATTTTCATGCCAAAGAGACTAAAAAAATGATAATTGTTATAGTGGAATCAGAGTATTTTCCTCTGGATATCCTATTCACAGACCCAACAATAGTGATAACCAGACATGACATTATTCATTAAAAACAAATTTAAACACTTTTTCTGGACAAAAAGGTCATTAATCCTTGGTAGGTTAATCTTATTCTTGATCAAAACCTTATTCATGAAGAAATAGTCAATAAAAATATTAAAAATCTCATCAATCTTCTAAGAGAAAAAAATTGGGGATTTCTAGATAGACACACTAAGACTGATAAAAAATTTATCTATATAGTCCAAAAAATGAACTTGCATATACCTATGTTTATATGGGTCTATCTAATAACATGTGAAATATATCAGAGTGTTCCTATGGTGTAGATCGATGGAGATGATGAACTACCTACAAGGGGATAATCATGGAACATATTTAGGGAATACATTTATATAATCCACCTCCATTATATGAAACTGACCACCCAAGGTGTCTATTATATAATGATCCAAATTCAGAAACAATTTTGTGATCAGTTATGACATCCTATAAAAATTCACAACTTATCTTGTTTGAATGCAACCCATTCCCAAGAAGGTGTCTATCGATCCATCACTTCAAAATAACCCCACTTTGTGACATTATTAATTTATCTTGGCATGTTATTGACGTTAGTTAGTCAATACCAAGGATGATTTTATATGAATTCATCATAATTATAATAATTTCATATGAAAACCTATATCCACTAGGTGTAATCTTACATTAATAAAAGATATGAGAGGGAATGGTATTAATCTAGGTATGAGTCTATAACAACATGGGGTAGGCTAGGGGGCACACCTAAAAATATTTCTCTCAAACTAGATATATAGTAATAAAATAATGAATCATGTTTGTGTCAATGAATATTGGATATAGTGTAGAGAAGACCTAGATCATATATTATATCATTTCAAGAGACTCATGCGTGTAACCCTCCATCATTTCTAGTTGGATACATCCCTAACTGTTAGATATCAATGTCTGGTGTAGACTACCCTATTGTGGTGATGGTGGAAGAATATCATGGATTCATCCTCCTACACCTCCTTCTCTAACTAAATATCTAGTTCATATTGTAGAAATTCCTCCTGGAGGACCACCCTAAGACTTCTAGGATGTCTTTAGTCATGTCACTTCCTTGGAAAGAGAGGTCCATCAATTCCTTAACCTCCCTCCTCAACATGATGAGCCATAAAATCTGACACTCTATGTATATATACACTATATGAATAAATATTATATCTCCTGGATGAATAGATTCTATACGTGAACCATGAAATGTTAATCTATAGGTCTAACATAGATCACACATAGACCTCCAATGTCATGAAATTTATCCCTATCATTGGATGGTTGAAGCTGATATCTCCACATCGGGATAATCACCACTCAAACCAACTATTTACAATCTATATGCCATGAAACACTCTATGAAAGATGCCCACTCTAGAAATCCATAATTGGAAGGGACATAGAGGGGATACTTCCTACTAATATATCTCTATGTAGTCCATTTTAAAACTTCGATGACCAAAATAATCCATTGAGGATCATACAATGGGATTACTGTATAGAAACATTGAATATTAAAACATACTCAAAAATTGACATACTACACAGTTGCAACTGTCATGACCCGTCCCTCGGTGCCTATATCATGACTACCCCAAGCCCACCTTCTATAGGCCAAGGGCTGACAACTAGCTCCAAAGGCGTAAATCTAAAAACTGGGAAGGCATTGCCTATATAAACTGAAACACACACAATAGATTATGTTCTGGAAGTAAAACACTAAACAAAGCTATATACAAAATAGTTCTTAAAATTAAAGGGGGCGGAAATACCAACCCAACAGGAAAGTACAAGTACAACTGAAATGCAAGTAAAACCGATGAAAAGTAAAGCACCTACTAGGTTGTCCTCTAGGGTTTCTACCTAATGGGTTGGTACAGATGGCCTCCTTAGCACTCCACGTCCGTCTGTCCACTTCGTTTACCGTCACACCGAGTGGTCCAGCTTCAGGACCCGTCCAGTCCTGCTACACTCTACCTCAATAATCATTGTCCATCATCTACAACCAACACAACAAGGTGCGGGAATAGCCCGTGTAGGGGTGAGTATAACGATACTCAATAGGCACCGTGAGACCCTCAAGGTCTCACAAATTCCAACAAGGATAGACCAAAAATTATGAAGACAATAGATAACCATTACTTAGATATATGCCCATACATATACCTATGTTATCTAGTAACCCATCTCAAACATGAGGAATACACAATGATACAGACTCAGCTCAATCCAAGATATTATTCTAGGGGTAGTATCAAGTAACAACTCCAGTCACACTATCAAAACCTCGGATGATGATGTACTACACCTCAATCAAGTATAGTTGGGGTGCCACGTCACAGAGAGGCACTTACCACTATCTTGGACTTCTTTGGTACTCCTCTTGTTGAGTACCGTGGATCTGTTGTGCTCACACAGAGGCACTCCTCAATGTGGGTCTGCCGCGCTCACATAGAGGCACTCTCCCTCGTATCCTGTGGAGGCACTCATCCAGTCGAGTACAGTGGGTCAGCTGCGTCACACATAGGCGCTCCCCACTAAGGTTCTGCCGTGTCACACAGATGTGGTTTCCACTTGGCTAGTCGAAACACTCCGAGTCGAAAGGTCAGTAGTCGTCAGGTCTCATACAGCTACTAGGTCTCCGTACTCCGCTCGCTCATCTCTGGTAGGATCCGCTCCATGAACTACTGGTCAATTCTCCAACTATCACAAACTCCCAAGTAGAAGTATTTTAAAGGTATACCTTGTCATAAGGTACTCAACGCAAAAGACGACACGTCAGTCGGACGCCCGGTCTGTGAGTTATTGGCATTTCCATTCCCAGGGCCCGGTTGGATTTTAGGTTCAAAGCAATCCGAACATAAACCAATTGTGTCCAAACCTCATGTGGGGTATTCCAAAAGAATAGTCTCGCTCTAAGCTTCACATCGCCGCAGACGGTTCATCGATCGAACACCATTAGCCCAAGATATGGGCAAAACGTTGTATTTAGGTCAAACGGGTTCGGACTGGTGTCTGATCCGATCCACGGGTCCGACCCGGTCCGCGGTTCTGACCTAGCCCATGGGGGTAGCCCAGGCCGATGGGGCGTCCTGACCCATGCTGGGTCCGGCCTGGCTGCCTAGCTGCCAGCGGGGGGGTCCGCCTCAGCCGCGTCCAGGGTGGAAACCGCAGGCCCCCTATTTCCCAAATGGAAAAGCCGTTCGGGTTTGAGCTAAAACCAGCCACAGGTGGTGTTGGTCCAGAACACGGGGACCCCACTCTTCTCGGCTGGCCGAGCGGCGACCCGCTCCATCTCTTCTGTCATAGCCCGCCCTGGTCGCGGCTCCCTTGCACTACGCGGCGTGACGTCGCCGCACTGCTCCATCCGACTGACATGACCATCCTGGCTGCGTCCTTGCTACCCATGCGGCGTGACGGCACAACACCCCTTCGACGGCATGGCAGGCCGCCTTGCTGCACCGTAGCCTGTGCTAGCTGCGTCCCGGTTCTCCACGCGGTGCAACGGCGTCACGCCCCTCTGGCGACCCGTCGACCTTGGCAGCACAGGTTTACATCCCGGCCGGCCCATCACCAGCCATTGTTGCTCCGATATGGATCTATATTATGAAGGCACCATTGCGCCGCTGCCATCGTCAACTAGCGAAGAAAAAATTGATGGTTGTCAGGCCGTGTTTGTTCGGCCCACTCCATCGTTGTTAGGGTGTTAACAACTGGCCTCAAAGAGCACAACAAATGACAAAGAACAGAGTGTAAAACTCATACATAAAACAACCCCTACCTTGTTTTTCAATCATTGATAGTGGAAGGAGAGTTCAGAGAAGACGAAGTCGAAGACGACATCAGCATTCTTCATTGGCATCATTTTCCTTTCTTGCCCCGGTTGAAGTTCATTCTTCGTTGGAGAAAGAGGCTTTCTTCATGGGAGATGATTTTGCGTTGGAGAGTTCTTCTCCTCCACAAGATCCACATAAATGATAAGCCAAAAATAATAAAGTAATTGTCTATTATTTGTTGGCACAACAACAGAAATAGTTTGATTAATTAAATGAGACAACTCATTTAATTAATGGTGTGGAATTGATTCAAATTCAAAATTAGGGGAGGTGGATAGTTATAATTAAATGAAGAGAGGTGTTCAAATAATTAATGGGAAGTTAATGGGTGGGGGGGTTTAATGACCGTGTGGTCCTCACCTCATTGACTGACAAGAGGTGCTTAAACCTCGATTGGTCCCCACCACCATAATCTTTCATGGGAGGTTATGGTGTGGTGGGCCCCACCTCCAACCACCTCTTAAGGGTTTTAACGACCGAAAAAATAAAAATAAGCTAACACTTATTTTTAATTAACTTTTTCCTAAAAAATTCCAAAACTAACTTTCATTGTCGACCGACTATCAACGAGGAGAAAGCCTTCTTAAATGAATACTAGAGCTGTGAGTTTAACTATGCCCTTGATTTTCAGTTCTAAGCACCGGTTCAAAAGTTATAAAATCTCGCTCGCACGTTTACTGAATGTACCCGAACAAAACATCAAAAATGGTTTTTGGGAACACTGGGTTTCAGAATCAAGTGCCGTAAATTTTCACGAACTCATAAAATTCCAATGTATTTTAAAAAAAATTCCATGGAAATTCCAGGTCTTTACATTCTCCACACCTCAAGGCTTTACATCCCTATAAGATACAACTCGAACTAAGGAAATAAGTGATGGTACTGAGCACGCATATGAGCCTCCCACATCCATGTGCTCTCTTGGAGGTTCTCGTGCTTCCAGCAAATGCACACCAGAGGTATCGGCCATCCATATAGGACTCGATCCTGTCGATCCTCAATCTATACTGGAACCTCCTAAAAATTCACCATGTCCTCGATGTCTAGATCCCAGTGGTTGATGATGTGGGATGGGTCGTGCACGTATCACCTTAGCTATGATACATGGAATACATCGTGCACCCGGTGAAACTGAGGTGGAAGAGCTAAGCGGTAAGCCACCTCGCCTACTCTATTGAGGACCTAGAAAGGTCTGATGAATCACGGAGGCAACTTGCTGCCTCGAACAAATCTACCTAGACCTCATCGAGGTGAGACCCATATAATGATGTGGTCGGCATCCTCAAACTCCAAAGGCCTCAATCTCCTATCAGCATATGACTTCTTCCTGCTCTTTGCAGTCTTCATCTACTCCTAGATGATCTACACCTTCTCTGTGGTAGCTTGTACCATCTCTAGTCCCACTAGTGCTGACTCCCCTGGTTCTGTCCATCATTGTGACGATCTGCAAGGTCGAATATACAAGGACTCAAAGGGTGACATACCGATGGTGGAGTGATAGCTATTGTTGTAGGAAAACTCTACTTAAGGTAAGTGATCATCCCATCTACGACCAAAGTCGATGACACATGCATGGAGCATATCCTCGAGGGTCTAGATGGTCCGCTCGATCTGGCCATCTATCTGAGGATGGAAGGTGGTGCTCAAACGTAGCTGCATCCCAAAAGCCTCCTGCAACCCTTTCCACATCCAGGAAGTAAACCGTGTGTCATGGTCGGAGACAATAGAAGATGGTACTCCATGAAAACGCACAATGTCTTATACATATAGGCATCCCATGATATTAACTGATCCCTACTCTCTGATTGGTATGAAGTGGGAAGACTTGGTGGGTCGGTCAATAATCACCCAAATCGAGTTGTGACTCCGGGATGTACGTGGATGACATGTCACTAAGTCCATGGATATCCCATTCCACTTCCACTATGGGACCTCTAATGGTTGTACCAAGCCTGCTGGTACCTGGTTCTCCGCCTTCACTTTCTGACAAGTGAGGCATCATGAGACAAACTCAGTTACTTACTTCTTCATTCCTAGCCTCCAGTGCTATCGTCGAAGGTCCTAGTACATCTTTTCCCATCCTGGATGAACCACTAGTGGGGAAGTGTGGAACTCCCTCAAAAATTCATCCTAAAGAGATACTAGTACCATATTACGTCCTCTATAGAGGATGAAGTGCTCCCCACATTCTGAAAATCCATCATGTGCCTGGCCTGTGGATATCTGAGCACATCGCGTCTCACAGTCAACATCTCCATGCTGCACCTCCCTGACTCGCTGAAGTAGTGGTGGAGTGACTGTATGATACTATAGATAGGCTGCTTCATCTCTATCCACGAAGGATATCTGCAAAGTGGCCAGTTGCTCCATCGCCTCTCCTAGCAGATGTATACCAGTCATCCTTCTAAGAGCATCTGCTACAACATTCCCCTTCCTAGGATTATAGACTATCTCAAAGTCATAGTCCTGGTATAACTCGATCCATCTCTTCTGTCTCAGGTTTATGTCATTCTAAGAGAAGATATACATGATAATCTTGTGATCAAATTACATGGTAAAACATTCACCCATAAGATAGTGTCCCCACATCTTCAAGGCAAAGGCCACTACTACTAACTCCAGGTCATGGGTAGCATAGTTCTACTCATGTTGTATCAGCTGTCGAGAACCAAACGCGATCACATCTCTCTCCGGCATCAGGATACACCCATGTCTGGTCCCTAATGCATTACAATAAACTATATACCCTACACCCTCCTATGGAAGTCTCAAGATGGGGGAAATAGTCAACCTCTACCTCAACTCCTGAATGCTCTTATGGAATTTCTCCGACCACATGAAGGGTTTCCCCTTCTTCGTCAGAGCTGATAGTGGTGCTGCAACTCTAGGGAAGTCTGGAAAAAATATCTGGTAGTATGCATCCAAGCCCAGAAAACTCCATACCTCCGTCACACTCCTAGGTGGCTCCCAAGAAAGTACCACCTCAATCTTCACTAGAACCACTAAAACTCCAGCCTCCAAGATGATGTGTCCCTAGAAGTTAACCTCTCAAATCCAAAACTGGCACTTCGAGAGCTTACCATAAATCCGGTGCTCTCTGACTGTGTCCAGTACTACCTGAAAATGGTAGGAATGCTTTTCCTCTGTAGTCGAGTAGGTCAGGATGTCGTCGATGAAGACTATAACTAACCAATGGATGTATGGCTAGAAGATCCTATTCATGAGACTCATGAACACTCATGTAGTGCTGGTTACGCCAAAGGGAATAACAAAGACCTTGTAATGGCCATACCAACACCTGAAGGGCATCTTTTTCACATCCTTATTTTGAACATTGAGCTGGCGATAGCCTGATCTGAGATCTATATTTGAGAACCACCGTGATCCCTTTGGCTGATCAAAGGGATCGTCAATTCTGGGAGTGGGTACTTATTCTTTACAGTCACCTAGCTTAGGATATGTTAGTAAAAAAATCCTCATGCACTGATATGCCTTCTTGGCCAACACAATCAAGGCTGCCCAAGGAGAAACACTAGGCCAGATGAATCCCTTTCCCTGCAAGTCCTCAATATGTACCTGAAGCTCGCGAAACTCAGTGGGTGCCATCTGATATCCAAGAATAAATATTGGTGATATCCCGTGGTACAGGTCAATGTAGAATTCCACCACTATTCGAGGAGGTAGTCATGGATCATTGTCAAGGAAAACATCTACGTACTGGTCCACCACTGCATGATATGTCAGACTCTCTACATCAACTGCTCCGAAGGTAAGGCAAGACAACTGGTGAGTGATCAGATGTACCCTCCTTCGAGTAAGTCTGTCATGTGCTACAAAGGTTCCCTTCTCACCATTGATGGTGAACCTGGTCCCATCCATGTGGACACACCACACTTTTCACCTAATACAGTCAATCTAAGCATGAACTGCAGATAACTAGTCCATACCCAAGATGACGTCGTAAGACCTCAATGAAGTTATGAAGAGATCCCAGCCGAAGCTCCTACCTCCTAGAGTAAGCTCACACTGCCGGAACCAGTGTGTATTCGTCGAGTCTACACTTGTAGGAGTCTCTAGCCATAAATATCATGTCAATGGATCCGTCAGAATCTATGAGTTCCGAACAAGGGCAGTCCCCATGAAAGAGTGATTGACACCTATGTCTATAAGAACACCAGCTAAGGTGATATAGTCACAGATCAAACCTCTAATCATATTAAAAGCACCATGGCTATATGCCTCAGCTTCCTGAAGCATTGCTCTCCCCTATCCACCTGATCCCTGCGGTTGGGGTGGTACTCCTGGTGGTGGTGGCAGTAGCACCTCGTAACGTCATCCACTGCCAGCTGCTCGACCTGCTCCTCTACCACATCCGCCTGTGCCCGGAGGACCTCCTCAATTGACTCTCTACCTCTACCTGGGAGGTCCCTCAA
The DNA here is from genome assembly GCA_963277665.1 of Viscum album. NCBI lineage: Eukaryota > Viridiplantae > Streptophyta > Magnoliopsida > Santalales > Viscaceae > Viscum > Viscum album. The sequence continues at coordinate 696,036,428 of OY728164.1, forward strand.
CTGTCTGCTGATCATCTAAATAGCGGGTCAGACAGTCATGAGCCATGTGACCCAACCTACCTTATGCGTAACACTACCTACTCCCAGCAGGTAATTCACTGCCTCAGGTTCCCTGCACATCTGATCCTGAGTCATGCGGTCGTCCACCCATGGGTCTGGTCCTCTTGGACTTCTGCATCTTCTATTTACCGCCGGTTGCAGAAGACTCTGTTGCATGTTGACTAGAAGCGGGTCTTGCTGCTGGTGATTTCTCATCCAGGAAATTTTCTTTAAGGAGGGCTCTCTCTAACAACCCTACATGCATCGGGATGCTGAGAAAGATCATCAATTTCCTATTCTATCTCTTGATCCCCTGTTAGAAGTTCTAGGCCCTAATTAATGGGTCTCATACCATACCTGTGGAGTAGCACGAGAGGTCGGTGGACCTCGCTGAGTACGGCGCCACCATCATGCTACCCTGTTGTAGATGCCGTAGCACCTGTGTCTGCACCACACGAAGGGTGGCTGGGAAAAAATCCATACAGAACATGATCTTGATGTCTGTCTAGATTAGTGTTGCCTCGTCATGGACCTGTAGCATCATGCTCTACCATATGTCTTCTGATTTCTGAAGGAGGCTGGCAAAAAGGATCAACATAAAGTCTGCTAGTGTCCCTACTAGCCTGAAGACTCTCACCATAGCCTCCAGCCAATCCTCAACCACCTGTGGGTCTGTCTCTCCCCTGATCCAGGGTGGCCACTAGCACTGGAACCCGTACGATGCACTCAAGCAGCATGCATCATCTTATACTGGGGTTTGTGGCATCGGTGGCCCAATGGGAAGTAGTACCACTAGTGCCTCCACTTGTAAGGTGCCATGCACCGAGGCCTCATCACTCGGTGGTTTGTCTAAGAATACGACTCTTAGGGCTCTAACTGGTCATCCATGAGGAGGCATTCTGAAAGAAACATATGTGACACGGTCAAAAGATTTTACCTGGGGAGATGACCACATTGAACTAACTTATGAAAACTTTTAAAGACACGCACAGAATCATTGTTTTTGTGCACTAAGTCAGAAATCAGTAGTCAGGGTCCTGGTGTAAGGATACGTCGGCCACCCACACCAACACTGGAATCCTTTACTTGAAAACCACACTTAGTACGCTTAACAATGTTTCCTCACAAAAAATAATGATCAGCGTCCTAAATTTTATGGTAGAATTGACTCCTCTAATACCAATTTGTCACGACCCGTCGCTCGGGTCCTGTATCGTGACTACCCCAAGCCCACCTTACATAGGCTATGGGCTAGCGACGAGCACCAAAGGCCTAAATACCTAATCTGGGAAGGTATTTCCTTTATCAACTGAAACACACACAATAGAGTATGTTCTGGAAGTAAAACACTAAACAAAGATGTATACAAAAGAGTGCTGAAAAGTAAAGGGTCCGGAAATACAAACCCAACAAGAAAGTAAAAGTACAATTGAAATGCATGTACCACTAAAGAAAATTAAAGCATCTACTAGGTCATCCTCCGGGGTTCCTACCTAAATTGTAGGTATAGATGGCCTCCTCAGCACTCCACGTCCATTCATCTTCTCCGTGTACCATCACGCAAAGTGGTCCACCGATGGGTACCATCTAGTCTTGCTACTCTCTACCTCAATCAGCATTGTCTGTCGTCTACAACCAACATAATGAGGTGCGGGCGAAGCCCGTGCAGGGGTGAGTATAACGATACTCAGTAGGGACCCTTTGACCCTCATGGTCTCACAAAATCCAGCAAGGATAAAACACAATGTATGAAGCTAACCGATAACCATTACTTAGGTATATTCTAATACATATGCCTATGTTATCTAGTAACCCATATCAAACATGAGGAATACAAAAAGTTACTGACTCAGCTCAAACCGGGATTTTATTATAAGGGTAGCATCAAGTAACAACCCCAGTCACACTGTCAGAACATCGACTGATGGTGTAATCCTCCTATATTGAGTACAATGGGCCTGTCGTGTCACACAGAGGTGCTTCCCAATATCCTGGACTGCTGTGGGACTCCTCCTATTGAGTACTATGGATCTGCTGGGCTCATACAGAGGCGCTCCCCACTGTGCGTCTTCTGCGCTCACACAAAGGCGCTCCCCCTCGTAGCCTGCTGAGGTAAACCACTTGTTGAGTACCATGGGTCTACAGTGTCACACTAATGTGCTCCCCACTGTGGGTTTGCAGCATCACACAGAGGCGCTTCTCACTGGGCTAGTTCAAACACTCCGATTCGAAAGGTCATCGGTCGTCAAGTCTCAGCTAGCTACAAGGTCTTCGTACTTCGCTCGCTCATCTATAGGAGGATCCACTCCACAAATTACAGGTAGATTATCCAACTGTCAGGAATTCCAAATTAGAAGTATCTCAAAGGTCTTCCTCGTGAAAATGGTCTCAATGCAACAGACGGCGCGTCAATCAGACGCCCGGTCTGTGAGTTATTGACATTTCTGTTTAGGGGCCCAGTTGGATTTTAGGTTCAAACCAACCCGAACATACCCCATATATGTCCAAACCAAATGTGGGGTATTAGAAAAGAACCGACTTTCTCTAAGCTTCTGGTCGCCATAGACAGTTCGTCAATCGGACACCCATAGCCCATGATATGGGCAAAAGGTGTATTCGGGTCAAACGGGTTCAGACTGGTGTATGACCTAGCCCGAGGGTCCCACCTGACCCATGGGGGCGGCCTGGACTGAGGGAGGCCCGACCTGATGGGGAAGCCCGGACCGAGGTTGGATCGGCGCACCCTGGCCGCGAATCCCTTTCTCCGTGCGGCGCGACGGTGCCACGCTGCTCCGTCCGACCGCCATGGCCCACACGGCCGCGACCCATCCACCTGCGTGGCAAGATGGCGTCGCACCCCTACAGCAGCCCGACATGCCACCTTCCTCTGCTATGACATGCGCTGACCATGGCCTGGTTCTTCGTGCAGCTCAACGGCGCCGCTTCCCTTCGGTGACCAGATAGCCTTTGCGCCGCTGGTTTACATCACAGTTGGAACTTCATCGGCCGACATTGTTCCGCAATAGTCCTCTCTTCTGGCGGCGTCTTTGCGCTGTCGTCGTAATCTACAAGTGATGAAATAATGGAGGGCAGTCAGTCCGGGTTTTTTCAGCCCACGACATCCATGTTAGGGTGGTAACAATCGGCCGAAAATATAAAAACAGACAACCAAGAACGGAGGGTAAAACACATACACAAACAAACCCTACCTTGTTTGTCGACCGTTGATGGTGGATGGAGAGTTCAGAGAATATGAAGTCAAAAACGACATCAGTGTTCTTTGTGGGCGTCGCTTCCCTATCATTCCCCAGTTTAAGATCGTTCATTTTTTGCGGAATAGGTATTCTTCATGGGTTACGGTTCTTAGTTGGAGAGTTCTTCTCCTCCCCAAGCTCCACCAAAATGCTAAGCCAAAAATAATATATGAATTGTGTATTATTTGTTGGCACTACAACACAAATAGTTGTGTTTAATTAAATGAGAAAACTAATTTAATTAAAGGGGGGGGGTAATTAATTAAAATTCAAAATTATGGGAGGTGGAGAGTTATAATTAAATGAAGAGAGGTGTTTAAATAATTTATGTGGTGTAAAAAAGGGGGTTTAAAGCCCATGTGGTCCCCACCTCTTTGATTGAAAAGAGGTGTTTAAACCTCATGTGGGCTCCACCACCATAATCTCCCATGGGAGGTTATGGTGTGATGGGTCCCACCACTAACCACCTCTTATAGGTTTCAACCACTGAAAAAATAAAAATAAGCTAACACTTACTTTTATATAACTTTTTCCTTAAAAACTCAAAAACTAACCTTCATTATCGACTGACTATCATTGAGGTGATATTATTCTTGAGTGAATATTGGCGCTGCGAGTTTAACAGTGGCCTCAGATTTCAATTCTGAGCACCGGTTCAAAAGTTATAAAATCTCGCTCGCACGTTTACTGATCGTACCTGAACTAAGCTTCAAGAATTTGTTCTGGGCACACTGGGCCTCAGAATAAAGCATCGTAAATTTTCATGGACTCATAAAATTGCCATGTATTTATGATAAAAATATCCACAGAAATTACGGGTCTTAAAAGAAACTCCCCTAGCTCTTAGATGCCCATAAATCTCAATATATTTGATTTTTATTCCTCAAAAAAGAGAATCTAAAAATATATACAGGAATGTTTCATCACATTATGAATTTGAATTATGAAATATTGTAATTGGATCATTATACCATAGGGGAGACTTGTTGAAGTACTACTATCTGATCAATGGGTTTCCAAAAAATATTTAATACTTGAACTCCTGTCACTATCCACTCCTATGCAATTTAAGGGTCAGACAAGGCCTGAATCCTAAGTGTTAATATTATTGTAAAAATCCTAAAACATCCTCAAAATACATGGATCATCATCCTTTCTCATAGAAAAAAAAGTATACTCAATATAGAGATAAATGTCCACTAGAAATGTTGATGTTGGGTCTACATTATATACAATATTCTAGGTACTACTTTCCATATTCCTAATGGAAACACCTCATTAACAAACTCCTAGATAGAATCCTCTTTTATCAACTACTTGGTAAAAACAATATCAATACTTTTCACAATAATTTTATAACCCTTCATCAAATCCCTAAATATATGTGTATATAGTATTATATTGCAATTAGAAAAGGTGGACTATTGTTAATAAATCATATTTTGGGAGATGACTCAAGAAAGACGTTGAAATCTATGGCATGAACCTATATGATGAATATATAATTATTTACCCTCTACAATAAGTGCCTAATTGTACCAAATAGGAAAGAATGTTATCAGAGTCTAGGTGAATGAATATATCAAATTTTTCTCCAACACTAGATCCCTGGACTAAAATCCAAACTCAAGACTACTTTAGCATTTTTTTCCAAATTTCCCAAACCAATACTCACCATAAATTAAACTCAAAAACTTATCCCTATGAAAAAAAAATTATAATAACACTATGACATGATCAGACCCACTTGGACCCCTCCTGTATAGTGGTAAGCCAAGTGTTCAACCCCATGTCAGACTCATAATAGTCCATTGATAGGTGACTAGCACCAAGTAGTCCTATCCCACATAATGGGAGACAATATCCCAATTGACCTATAAATATTTTAAACATCCACACATGAAATTAAAATCTATCTTATAAAAAGGAACTAACTAAAATATACAAATTAAAATTCATACGAAGACCCATATGGATTACAAAGGTCTACATAACATAATCTATAATGAAGTAGAAAAAAATGAATTCCCAAATACCAATATGGAAAACCAATTTAGTGAATGGGATGAAGAAGGTCTCTACAAAGAATAACTCTATATATGATCACAAACTACCATGACCACCACCAGTTACCTCTAATATCAACCAATGCCTATTCCACCAAGGTCAACCAAAATTACTTGTCATCAACACACTAAAAAATATGTGTTAGAAAAGATTCTCATGTTGGGATGAGTATATATATACCTAGTAGGATAACCATAATGCTGAATAGGATAGATAAGATAAAAGTTATTTTAAAGGAGAAAATGTGTAAAGGAAATAATAATACATATAAAACTAGATTTTCTTTAAAAGACATGGCAACTGGATACAGAGGAGGAAGTACTACTCTACACATCACATCTATTTGCTAATTAACATACAAAACCCAATACTCCAAACTATCTAATAAAAATACCCATCAACTCCCTAGAGATGCAAAGGTGAACCTTTGTCTTAGTACATAGAACACAATAGATATGGGTAGCATACAATAGTCATGTGTAGTAAACAATAGATGAGAATAGCATATAAGATATGTGAGAGAGGTATCAGAGCCTTATATGCTCTAATAATCACACCTAAACCCCTTTGTTGGACCTATAAAGAAAAATCCAATAGATAATGATATATTCTTAGAGATTTCCTCATATAAAAAAATATACCAAAAATTTCGATCATTTTAGTAAAAATACTCATGTTCGAATATTTATTTGTCCAAAAAAGAAACCTAGGGGAGAAGCCATAAAAATATGAAACATTGATGAACGGTGGCCCATGGGATAGCCTTTTGGTCCATTGCATGGCACGCTGAGGTAGGGGAGATCCCCCATCATGCACATGTAACACATGAATTCACATAATATAAATGTGTATTCACTAATGTGAGCCACAACATGCCTATCTGGATGGATTTGGATTGACTCGATTAAGGAAACCCTACCCGAACCATTTTTTACACAGGCTAGTCCACCTGGACTCTTGAGGGGTTGGATCAGATGTCCACACCACACTACCCAAATTAGAGGTGTCACGACCCGTCCTCGGGGCCCGTGCCGTGACCAACCCAAGCCCGTATTCCATAGGCCAGGGGCTGGCGACTAGAACCAATGCGCAATTTCCGGTAAAAAGGAAAGTCATTGCCTTTGTAATGTAAACAAACACCACAGAGAATGAATGTAGAAGTAAACACTAAGTAAAAAACTAGGTACAACAGTAAGTGTATAAAAGTAAGTGGGTCAGAATACAAACCCAAACTGAAAGTAAAGTACAACTGAAAAAGGGAAAACAGCAACTGAAAAGTAAAGCCGTAGCCTCGAGCCGTCCACTAAAAGTCCCACCTGAAGGGTGGGTACAGATAGCCTCCACAGATTCTCGGGTCCATCCGTCCGCTCCATTTACGTCCCGCCCAGTGGTCTACCTCCAGGTACCGTCCTGCTCCGCAAGACTCAACCCACGATCAACGTTGTCCATCGTCTGCAACTAACACAACGTAGTGCGGGCATAGCCCATGTAGGGATGATTATAAGCTACTACGTAGGGACCCCAAGACCCCGGTAGGTCTCCCAGAATCCACAAAGGATAATCCACAAAGTAAATATACAATCACGAAGTAACATCTGACTCTACTTAGGTATATGCCCATACATATACCTAAGTCATCAATTCTCGTTTGGCTCCCACATCCAAGCTCAAGTAAAACCCAGTCCATATAGGAACGCACAACCCAATCCACACAGGAAAGAAAAACGTAATCCACACAGGATATCAAGTAAAACATATCAAAGATAAGGATTGAATGATAAGATTCCTCTCACACAGGTATACTTTTTCGTAAGATGATAGAGATGATCAGATGTAGTTACTGATTCATTTAAGCCTTCGGACCCACACAAGATCAATAGGTACTAACCCCCACAATGACCCACAAAGGATCGATAGGTAACTAACCCCCGCAATGACCCACACAGGATCGGACCCACACAAGATCGGTAGCACTGATCCACGTAGGATCGCTGAGTGCTATAGTCGTCGTTGTCGAATCCACGGAAGATTTCTGTACTGTCATCGTCGTCGTCACAGTTGCAACCAGCTCTAGGGTTCCTGCACAAAGCAAGTTCGTTCAGGAGGGTCCGCTCCACGAGCCGAAGGGCTGATACATCAACTGACACATATTCTGGAGTTGTTGTATCCAAATGTTCTGTATGGTCAACAGGAACTCAACGTCACAGTTGGCCCGTCAATCGGACGACCGGTCTGATAGTTATTGGCTTTTTCGTCCCAGGGGGCGGGTTTGTTTTAAGTCAAATCCAACCCGACCATACTCCAACTACGTACAAACCTCGAGCGGAGTAAGCGAAAAGGCCTGTCTCACTTAGAAGAATCCAACAAAGTCGACGGCACGTCAATCAGACGTCCAGAGCTCAAGTTATAAGTGTTTCCGCTCCGAGGGCCCGGTTGGTTTTGTGTACGAACCAACCCGGCCGAACCCAAAGTACTCCTAATCCTTGAGTGTAATACATCGAAACGAACGTCTCATTCCAATGATCGCATCGCAGCTGATGGTGCGTCGATCGGAGGTTCGCATCCCATGTTATGGGAAAACGACCGTGAGGGGTCCGGTATTAGGGGGTTTGGGCCCGGTCCGACCCAGCCCGAGACCCTCTGGGTGGGTCCGAACTGGGTTGAACCGTCCCAGGTCTGGGTCCAGCCTGCTCAGGGCACTCCCGGACCGGCCGGCACAGCCGGGGTGCAGCCCGGCGCGCTGGCCAGGTGGCTCGGCAGAATGGCCGAGCCGTTCGGGATGCGGGGGGGGGGGGGGGGGGGGGGGGCTGCCTCCCACTTATTGTAACCACGGCCCCATAATGGGGTCCGCTCACATCCGGCCAGGTGGGGGTTTCGAACCGCCAGCTCTTACACTGTCCGGCTGGCCATCTCCGACTTGCCGGTCGCTGCCGACTCGGGACTGGCAAGGGCCGGCTCCGCTGCTCCGATGCCGGCGGCCCGGAATCGGCCGCCGGTTCCCCTACACCGCCGCCGCCTTGGACCGTCCGGCATGGCGCGATGGCACCGTGTCAGTCCACCAAGGCCCCACTCCGGCCTCTGTGTTCTTCGGGGTTCTCCGGCACGGCGCGACGGCACCGCGTTCTTGTTTAATTCAAAGGCATGTCGCGACGGCGCCGCACATACCTTGCTGCATGACCCCGCGCGATGTGATGGCACCACGCCATCCTCGTTCCATTCCTCCAAAAGGAAGACAATTAGGGGAGGAGGGTCGGCCGGGTTTGTGCGGTTCGACCCCCTCCCGTTAACTGGTAATATGTGGTCCAAAAGTACGAGGAATGATGATGGATGAAAACATGAAAATCATCAACAATAAAAGAATTCCCTACCTCGAGCGTAGCTTGAACGGAGGTTCGTCGCAGAAATAACCATCTTGGAAGGAGGCATCTTGAAAGGAGAATCTTCGCAGAAGAAGGAATCGTTGGCGTCGTTGTACACAGCGTCGCGTAGTCGATCTCCGAGGATTTGGCGTTCTTCGTCAGAGATTGGTGCGTTCATCACGTTCTTCGTGTTCTTTGACGAAGAAGATGAAGATCTTCAAGCCTCCCTTAGATTTTCTCCCAAACCTCTCAAGAAACAAGTCCCTAACCAAAATAGAATAAGTACCTCACTTATTTTATTAACACAACATAAGTTGGAAATTCAAAAGTTGAATTAATCCACAAAATTAATTAACTCAAGCTGTCAAATTAAATCAAGGGTTATGGAAGGTTAGGGAAGATGAAGGGGTGGGGTTCGTGTGGGCCCCACCACACTAATGACCTCTAATGGGAAGTTGGGTGGTTTCCCCCAACTTCCACCCAATGCTTTAAACCACTTAGTGAAAAATAAAATTGATGCCCAATTTTATTTTACCTTCCCTAAATTTTTAACAACTTCTCTCGTGTAAACGCAACTCCGGAAAAGGTGTTCCTAAGCAATTACCGGTGCTGCGAATCCATCAGTGCCATCAGAATTCGATTCTGAGCATCGGTTCAAAAGATAGAAAAACTCGCTCGTTCATTCACTGAACGTACCTGAGCTAAACTTCGGATAGAAATTTCGGGTACACCGGGCATCAAAATCAAGTGCCGTCAGAAATCGCATTCTTGTAAAATCCCAAAAAAAATTAAGAAAATATTTCCCTTTAAATTTATGGGTCTTTAAATTACTCCCTCCTCAGAGCTTTACGTCCACATAAAGATACATTAAAATCTAGAGAAACAAATGTGGGTACTGTGCACACATCAGAGCCTCCCCCTCCCAAGTGCTCTCCTTGTGGTTCCCGTGTTTCCATCTGATACACACAAGAGGAATAGACCGTCCACATAGGACCCGCTCCTGTAGATCCTTGATCTCCACCGGGACCTCCGCAAAAGTCGCTCCATCATCAATGTCCAACTCCCCATGGTCAATTATATGTGTCGGGTCATGCACGTATCTCCTCAACTGAGATACGTGAAAGACGTCGTGCACCCGGTGCAACTGAGGTGGTAGAGCCAGGCGATAAGCCACCTCGCCAATCCTGCTGAGGACCTGGAACGGTCCGATGAAGCATGGGGACAACTTGCTGCCTTGACCAAATCTTCATAATCCACGTCTAGGTGAGACACTCAAAAAGACGTTGTCACCATCTTCGAACTCTAGTGGCCTCCGCTTCCTGTCAGCATAAGACTTCTACCAGCTCTGAGCTGTCCTCATCTGCTCCTGGATGACCTGGACCTTCTCCATCATGGCCTGAACCATCTCCGGTCCCATAAGTTCTGACTCCATAGGTTCTGTCCAACACAGAGGAGATATGAAAGGTCGGTCGTACAATGCCTCGTATGGTTCCATCCCGATGGTGGAGTGGTAGCTGTTGTTGTACGCGAATTCCATCAAGGGTAGGTGGTCCTCCCAGCTGTGACCAAAGTCTAAGAAACATGCACGGAGCATGTCCTTGAGAGTCTGTATGGTCTTCTCCATCTGACTATCTGTCTGAGGGTTAAAGATGGTGCTCAGACGTATCTGCGTTCCTAATGCCTCCTACAACCTCTTCCAAAGCCAGGAAGTAATGTGAGCATCTAGATCGGAGACGATAGAAGATGGCACACCATGAAGCCATATAATCTCTTGAACGTAGAGACGTTCCAAGATCTACACTGATCCATGCTCTCTGATGGGTAAGAAGTGAGCCGACATGGTGAGTCGGTCAACTATCACCCAAATGGAGTCGTGACCTATGGAAGTGCATAGAAGTCCAGTCACGAAGTCCATAGATATCCCGTACCACTTCCACTCCAGGACCTCCAAGGGCTGTACGAAGCCTGTTGGTACCTGGTGCTCTGCCTTCACCTGCTGGCAGGTGAGGCATCAAGATACGAACTCTACCACATCCTTCTTCATGCCTGGACACCAGTGTTGTGGTCTGAGATTCTGGTACATCTTCTCCACTCCAGGATGTACCACCAAAGGGGAAGTGTGAAACTCTCTCAACACCTCCTCCCGTAAAGAAACTGGTGCCAAGGTACGTCCTCTGAAAAGGACTTCGTGCTCTCCTCCTACAGAGAAACCATCAAGTGCATGTCCAAAGGATATCTGCGCACGCCACATCTCATTGTCAGCGTCCCCACGCTTTGCCTCTCTGACCCGCTGCAGTAGTGGAGGAGTGACTGTGAGTGACTGAAGAAAGGCTACTCCATCTCTATCTATAAAGGATATCTGCAAAGCAGCTAGCTGCTCTATCGCCTCCCCAAGTAGCTAAATGCCCGTCCTCTTGCTGAGAGCATTAGCTACTACGTTCCCCTTCCCAGAAGTATAGAATATCTCAAAGTCATAGTCCTGGAGGAACTCGAGCCATCACCGCTGTCTCAGGTTTAAGTCCTTCGGAGAGAAGATGTACCTGAGACTCTGATGGTCATAATTGACTCTAAAATGCTCGCCCATCAGATAGTGTCGCCACATATTCAGAGCGGAGACCACTGCTGCTAACTACAGGTCATGGGATGCATAGTTCTACTCATGCTTCCTCAACTAACATTATCCATAGGTGATCACGTCCCGCTCCTGCATCAGGACACATTCGAGTCCAGTCCCTTATGCATCGCAGTAAACTACGTACCCAACTCCCTCCTCTGGTAGCCTCAAGATGGGGGTGCTGGTCAATCTCTGTCTCAGCTCCTAGAAGCTCTACTGACATTTGTCTGACCAAAAAAAGGGTTTCCATTTCTTCTTAAATGCTGAGAGTGGTGCCGAAACTCTGGAGAAGTCTGACACAAATATCTGGTAGTATCCAGCTAGTCCCAAGAAACTCTGCACCTCTATCACACTCCTGGGTGGCTCCCAAGCTAGAACTGCCTCAATCTTCACAGGATCCACCGCAACTCCCGCCTCAGAGATGACGTGTCCCAAGAAGTGGACCTCTCGTATCAAGAACTGACACTTAGAGAGCTTTCCATAAAGATGGTTCTCTCAGAGTGTGTCTAGTACAACCCGCAAGTGGTAGGCGTGCTCCCCCTCAGTCGTCGAGTATATCAAAATGTCATCGATGAAGACCATGACAAATCGATCAAGGTATGGCTGAAAGATCCTGTTCATGAGGGCCATGAACACTAATGGAGCATTGGTTACGCTGAATGGCATGACCAAGAACTCATAGTGGCCATACCGACATCTGAAGGTCGTCTTCTGCACATCCTTGTCCCGAACTCTGAGCTGATGATAGCCTGAATTGAGGTCTATCTTCGAAAACCATCGTGCTCCCTTGAGATGATCGAATATGTCATCAATCCTCGGTAGCGGATACTTTTTCCTCATGGTCACCTAGTTCAGGCGACGATAGTCGACACAAATTAGCAAGCTCTCGTCCGTCTTCTTGGCGAACAATATCGGGGAAGCCCAGGGTAAAACACTTGGTTGAATGAATCCCTTGCCCTGCAAGTCCTCCAACTGTACATGTAGCTCTCAAAGCTCAGCGGGGGCCATCCGATATACTGGAGTGGATATCGGAGCTGTCCCAGGGTATAGATCAATATAAAAGTCTACCTCTCTACGACGAGGTAGTCCTGGAACGTCGTCGAGAAAAACGTCCACATACTAATCCACCACTGCAGGAAAACCAGGACTCCGCATGTCAACTGCTCCTAGGATGAGGCTAGCCAACTGATGAGTGATGGGTTGTCCTCTCCTATGAGAGAGTCCATCCTATGCTGCAAAGGATCCCTTCTCACCGGTGAAGGTGAACCTGCTCCCATCGGTGCATAAACATCGCACCTTGCACCTAATACATTCAATCTGAGCATGGACTGTAGATAACCAATCCATACCAAAGATGACGTCGTAAGGCCTCAACTCAAATACAAGAATCTCCCAGCCGAATCTCTTTCCTCTTAGAGTAAGCTCACACTGCCGGCACCAGTGTGTAATCATCGAGTCTGCTCATGTAGTAGTATCTATCCGTAAGGATCGAGCCAACGACTCTGTCAAAATCTATGAGCTCCGAACAAGGGCAGTGGCTATGAATGAATGACTCAATCATGTGTTTATAAGAACTACAGCAAGGGTGGAATAGACACAGATAGTACCTTGAATCATCTCGGGTGCGCCGTGGTCATAGGCCTCCGCTGCCTGAAGCTGTGCCTATCTCTGCCCGCCAGCTCCCTATGGTCGGGGTGGACCTCTTGGAGGTGGTGGTGGTAGAGCCTCAAAGCGTCGCCCTCCACCTACTACTTGGCCAGCTCCTCTACCTGGCCCACCTGCTCCCTGAAGACCGCCACGGTCGACCCTATACCTCTACCTGGGTGGTCCCTCAACTGTCTTCTGCTCCTATGCATGGCGGGTCGGGCAGTCACGAACCATGTGGCCCTACCCGCCGCATGCGTAGCACTGTCTGCCTCTCGAAAGACTAGCTCCACACTGAGTGCCCCAAACCTCTAAGCCAGTGTCCTGAGGTCATCTGCCTGAGGGTCTGGTCTTCTTGGACCCATGAGTCATCCGTCGACTACCTACTGCAGAAGACTCTGCTACGTTCCACCTTGTGGTTGGTCTCACTACGGATATATGCTCAGCAAGGAAGATCTCGATGAGAAGGGCTCGTTCCAGTACTCCTATCTATGTCAGAATACTGGGGGAGATCAGCGACGCCTTGATTTCATGCCTCAATCCATGATCAAAGGTCCGGTCCTAGATGAATGGGTCTCGTACCTTGTCCGTCGAATAGCGCGAGAGATCGGTAAATCTCACCGAGTACCGGGAGACCGTCAAGCTACCCTGCCACAGCTATAGAAGCTCCTGGATGCGCACCGCACGTAGGGTGGCTGGGACGAACTCTGAGTGGAAGAGGATCTCAAAGTCCGTCCAAAGGAGAGATGCCTCGTCATGAAACTGGAGCGTCAAGCTCCACCATCTGCCTACTGCCGCGGGCAGTAGGCTCGCTGCGAGGATCACCATGAGGTCCGCTGGTGTCCTCACTAACTTGAAAACCAGTACAACTGCCTCCAACCAATATTCGACTGCCTGAGGGTCCGTCTCCCCGTGGAACCTGGGCGGTCGCTGACGCTGAAACTCATGCAGTGCACTATGGTGACGTGCATTGTCAGCAGCTGGGGCTGGTAGCATCGGTGGCTCGGTGGGTAGAGGTACCGCCGGTGCCTCTCCTGTCAAAGGGCCCTGTACCGAGGCCTCATCGCTCGGTGGGCTGTCATCACGCACAACTCTCGGAACCCTAGCTAGCTGCCGTCATGGGGCCATCCGAAAAAGAGAAAGGTGCGCCACATTCAGAACAATATACTTGGTGAGCTGACAAAAATTAATCACAATGAAAACATAAAACACACATGCAATCAATGTTTTCGTGCATTAAGTTGGAAATCAGAAGTCAGTGTCCTAGTGTACGGATACGTCAGCCGCCGCACCAACACTGGTCTCCCTAGACTGATAACCACACTCAATACTCTTAACACTATTTCTTCACATAGAAAAAAGATCAGCGTCCTGAGTTCTGCGGTAGAATCAAACTCCTCTGATACCAATTTGACACGTCCCATCCTCGGGGCCTGTGCCGTGACCACCCCAAGCCCGCCTTCCATAGGCCAGGGGCTAGTGACTAGCACCAAGGCATAATTTCTGGAAAAATGGGAAGGCATTGCCTTTTTAAAGTAACCAAACACCACAGAGCAAGCATGCAGAAGTAAACAGTAAGAAAAAAACTGGGTACAACAGTTAGTGCAAAAAAGTATGTGGGCCAGAATACAAACCCAAACTAAAAGTAAAGTACAACTGAAAAAGGGAAAAAACAACTGAAAATTAAAGTCGCATCCTCGAGCCGTACACTGGAAGTCCAACCTGAAGGGCGAGTACAGATATCCTCCACAGCTCCTCGGGTCCAGCCGTCTGCTCTGTGTACGTCCTGCCCAGTGGTCTACCTCCGGGAACCGTCCTGCTCCACAAGCCTCAACCCACGATCAGCACTATCCATCGTCTGCAACCAACACAACGTAGTGCGGGCATAGCCCGTGTAGGGGGGAGTATAAGCTACTCACTAGGGACCCCGAGACCCCCGTAGGTCTCCAAGAATCCAAAAAAGATAATCCACAACGGAAAGATACAATCACGAAGTAACATCCGACTCTACTTAGGTATATGCCCATACATATACCTAATTCATCAATTTTCATTCGGCTCCAACATCCGAGCTCAAGTACAACCCAGTCCACACAGGAAAAAACAACCCAATCCACATAGGAAAGAAAAATGTTATCCACACAGGATATCAAGTCAAACTTATCGAAGATAAGGATTGAAAGATAAGATTCATCTCACATAGGTATACTTCTTCGTAAGATGATAGAGTTGATGAGATGTAGTTACTCATTCATCTAAGTCATCGGACCCATACATGATTGATAGGTACTAACCCCCACAATGACCCACAAAGGATCGATAGGTAACTAACCCCCGCAATGACCCACACAGGATCGGACCCACACAGGATCTGTAAGTGATGGCGCACACAAGACCACTGAGCGCTGACACACACTTGATCGGACACACACAGGATCGGTAGCACTGATCCACGTAGGATCGCTGAGTGCTGTAGTTGTTGATGTCGAATCCATAGAGGATTTCTGTACTGTCGTCGTCATCGTCGCAGTCGCAGCCAGCTCTATGGTTCCCACACACAGCAAGCTCGTTCAGGAGAGTCCGCTCCACGAGCCGAAGTGATGATACATCAACTAACACATAGTCCGGAGTTGATGTATCCAAAAGTTCCGTATCGTCAACAGTAACTCAACGTCATAGACGGCGCGTCAATCGGACACCCGGTCTGAGAGTTATTGCCTTTTTCGTCCCAGGGGCCGGTTGGTTTTAAGTCAAAACCAACCCGACCGTACTCCAACTGCGTCCAAACCTTGAGCGGAGTATGCCAAAAGGTCCGTCTCACATCGAGGAATCCAACAAAGGGGACGACACATCAATCGGACATCCAGAGCTCAAGTTATAAACATTTCCGCTCCGAGGGCCCGGTTGGTTTCGTGTACGATCCAACCTGGCCGAACCAAAAGTACTCCGAATCCTTGAGTGTAATATACTGAAACGACCGTCTGATTCCAAGGATCGCATCACAGATGATGGTGCATCGATCGGAGTTCCGCAGCCCATGTTATGGGAAAAAGACTGTGAGGGGTATGGTATTAGGGGGTTCGGGCCCAGGGGGGATGCCCCCCGCTTATTGTAACCGCGACCCTATAATGGGGGCCGCTCACATCCGGCTAGCCGGGGGTTTCGATCCCCCGGCTCTTCCACTATCCGGACGGCCGCTGCCGACTCGAGACAGGCAAGGGCCTCTCCCTCTTATCTGATGCCGGCGGCCCAGAATGGGTCACCGGTTCCCTGCTCCGCCGCGGCTTTTTCCATGGCCTTGGACCATCCGGCGGGGCACGACGGCGCCGCACCCCTCTGCCACGGCCCCGCTCTGACCGCGGTGTTTTTTGAGGTTCTCCAGCGCAGCGCGACGGCGCCGCGTTCTTGTTCGATTCAAAGGGGAGGCGTGACGGTGCCGCGCATACCTTGCCGCATTACTCTGCACGGTGCGACGAAACCGCGCCATCCTCGTTCCATTCCACCACAAGGAAGACAATAAGTGGAGGAGGGTCAGCCGTGTTTGTCCGGTCCGGCCCCCTCCCTTTAACTGGTAACAGGTGGTTCAAAATTATGAGGTATGATGACGAATGAAAACACGAAAATCATCAATAATAAAAGAATTACCTACCTCGAGCGTAGCTTGAAGGGAGGTTCATCACGGAAATAACCATCACGGAAGGAGGCGTCGCGAAAGGAGAATCGTCGCGGAAGAAGGAATCGTTGGCATCACGGTACACGGCGTCGCGTATTCGATCTCCGAGGATTCAGCATTCTTAGTCGGAGATCGGTGCATTCTTCGCGTTCTTCGTGTTCTTCGACGAAGAAGATGATGATCTTCAAGCCCCCCTTAGCTTTTCTCCCAAACCTCTCAAGCAACAAGTCCCCAACCAAAATAAAATAAGTACCTCACATATTTTATTAACACAACTTAAGTTTGATATTCAAAAGTTGAATTAATCCACACAATTAATTAACTCAAGTTGTCAAATTAAATGAAGGGTTATGGAAGGTTAGGAAGATGAAGGGGTGGGGTTCGTGTGGGCCCCACCACCCTCATAACCTCCAATGGGAAGTTGGGTGGTTTCCCCCAACTTACACCCAAATCTTTAAACCACTTAGTGAAAAATAAAATTGATGCTCAATTTTATTTTACCTTCCACAAATTTTTAACAACTTCTCTCGTGTAAATGAAACTCCAGAAAAGGTGTTCCTAAGAAATTACCAGTGCTTCGAATCCGTCGGTGCCCTCGGAATTCAATACCAAGCACTGGTTCAAAAGTTAGAAAAATCCACTCATTCGGTCACTAAACGTACCCGAGCTAATCTTCGGATTGAAATTCCTGGCACACCGGGCCTCGGTATCAAGTACCGTCAGAAACCGCGTTCTTGTAAAATCCCAAAGAAAATTAAGAAAAAATTTCCATTGAATTTTATGGGTCTTTACACGAGGGACTCATCTGATTGGTTTTCCCACCTTTTAAATGTCATGAAATCGTCATTTTGATCCCAGTGCATGGTAAATTAATTATTCACTGTAAAATATTTTATGGGTTTAATAGTTAACACCATAGTCGCTATAGTAGAAATAAAAAATGTATCACCCACATTTGGGTTTATCCAATATTTTAATCTCTTCCCTTTTTTTTCATTAAAATATATTAATATAGTTATTCATACATCTTATTATAACTTTATAAAAATTTGTATAGTTTTTCTTTTATTTCTCTTTTTTTAATTTATAGGTTATATAACAATGTATTTAGTAGCCTAACTCAAGCACCTAAACACATAATAATCAGGTTGTATTCCTCATTCCATGTTTTTTTATTCATCCCCTACATTTGATATGCATGATTAATGTTCTTTAATTCAAATAATTGGGTTTATTTAAATGTCAGGGAGTGTTAACTAGCTTTTATGAAATTATTTGTGTTATTTTCATTATTTTTTAATTTATTTTTATTTTATATGTTTTTAGGAAATTTGGGATTAAACGAATTCCCATTAAAATTTATTATGATTGCTATTATTTTTTGAGATTTACCTTGATTTTTAAAGTAATTAATGTTTCAATGATTTTTGATATTTATGTTTTTATTTTCCATTTTTAAAACATTTTCATGAGTTTCACCTATTTTTGAATGCCATGTCCCTAAAGTCTAACCCAATGTACATTTCTCAACCTGATAGGTATTATAAAACTTTTTGAATCCATATAAATAATACCCTTACTTTAATGATATAAAATTTAATTTTTTATGAAAAAAACACTTATAATAACATTTTTTTTAAAAAAATTGTTCATGAAATATTTTTAACAAGATTAACACACTTCCTCAGTTATCCCATGTTTTTTATTTGAGGAATAATATATATAAACTATTTTTATTCTCTTAGAAATTCGTGATTGTATTATAGGTTCAATATACAGTTAATGATGGTTATACCTTACATACCTTCAGTATTAATATAATTTCATGACTATTTCATGTTTGAGTGGAAGGGATGTACATTTCAAGTGTTTTCTATGGGACGTAGTTCAATTTTGCGTGAGTGTGTGATTTGAGTAGTCATTTTAGGTATTTGGAAAAGATGTACATAATTCACAATCATTATTTTTTTTTTATCATATTCTCTTTCAAATATATATATATACATATATATATGAAAAATTGTAAATAAAAATACATGATAAAAAGAAAAAATGTATACATATAAAAGTAAAACAACACACACACATATATATAATATTGTAATGAGGATTGAAATATTTTAATATATTAATTTTTGACTCAAGAATTACAAGAATAAATTGTATACAAGTTATATTTAATAAGTGGTATTGAGTGAATAATTTTTCATAGAGTTACATTAATATTCACTAATTCTATTTTTGATTAAAATCTCATCTTTTTAAGTACTATTCAATTCATATTCTTTTCCAGCTAATCCATATCCAACCAAAACATAATGAAAAAAATCAGGATTAAATAAATTTTCATTATCTAATAGTATATAAGAAATCAAATTTTTATAAGATATTGGGGAAGAGTGAAATTCAATAATATATAAGGTAAGATGTTATTAGATCATGGATGGATTTATGAAGTTTAGAAAATTCTAATGTAATATTAAAATTGAAAACAAAATAAATTTCACAAATGATACATATTAAACTCTATTTTTAAATGGTCTTGGAGAGTTATCTCATTATTAATTACTGTATTGATTTGATATAGATATATGGTTTTTCCTAGGATTGAAATTTTTATGTGTGGGCATGTGATGAAAAAAAAATTATTTTTCCAACTTTTTAATTTAATTATTTCATCACCAAATATTTCTTAATAGAAAAGAAATTACAACATATTTATTTATTACATGTGTTTTAGTTATTAATATTAAAATGGACTAATTATATAATTTTATTAGTATTTTGTATTTTATTTTCATGTTCAAACATTGATTTAGTTGAGTTTTTTTCTAAGAATGTGGTGGAAGAATATTTGGGTTGTGTGATAGAATAAATTATGTATTAATGTGGGTATATAATAATAACTCAAAATTCAACCAAACTACATTCTTCGTTTTAATAATTCTGAATGTGCATCCCTTTAAGGATGTTACTCATTTAAGAGTATGGGAAAGCTTAATTTTAATTTGAAAATTTTGAATGTTTTGTAGGAGTAACTCGGGTTTGGAAGAACCAATGTATGTGTAAATCATAAATTTATTGGGTTGTATATGAATAAATTGAAATTGTATACCAATAAATCAATAAGTTTGGATGATTAAATTTTGTCTACATAAGATTAACTCTTTTGAAACCTTGTATATGTATGAAATGTTCCTCTTTTTCTAAATATTTTTGCAGCTCATATAAGAAAAACCTGGGTAATTTGAAGGATATTTATGTATAACCAACACTAATGTATGATTAAATTGGAGTTTATAAAATATATATAATAATAGCCTAATATTGTAAAATATAAAAATGAGTTTTTATTAGGCTATATGAGATTCATTATTGCTGATATAATATTCATAAATTTTTCAAAAATCCAAGATGGATTATAAAACAATAATAGATGAGAAGTTGAATCTATGGCCATGAAAATAATCCCCAATATGAGTTGATAAGATATAGACTGATCGAAAAATAAAATTATTCTAAGTATAATTTTCCAAATAAAATCAAAAAATTCAATAAAAAATATCTATAAGGATGCTGGTCTCAAAGAGTGAGGTAGATATATGAGGAGAAGGTTTTTTCATTGGTACCCCTACATGCCTGAGACTTTATAATTAAGGAAATCAAATATCACTACCCATGTAAAGGAATCATCTTAAAGTTCATATGAACATGGAATGATCCTTGGTCCCGAAGAATATTTTTGAGAAAATATTTATTGGAAATAACCTAGGATATTTGTTTGTTAGATATCATTAATTTTCACGACCATTTTTCTTGCATTCATTATGTAGATTCAATTCTTATTTCACTTTGTGACCTCAAATTACATTCATGTAGTAGTGAATATTCATGTTAATCCATAGTTGTAAAAATGATAATATTTTTTTGATTTTTTATTATATTTATGTTCTTTTTTATTGTTATGATGAAAAATTATAGTGATTTAAGTGGGAGGTTTGAGTTGGTAATAATCATTATTTCCCCAATTCATTACAGTACATTTTATTTTCCCACTATAGTTTAATAAATTATTCCGATTAATTTTTTACAAAGAATACACTGTATCTATTTGGGTATAGAGGGAATGTTTTGGAGATATATATACATTTTTAATCAGGTTAAATCCATTCATTTGGTAGAATAGATGAGGAATCCAAGAGTTTATTTAATCGACTATAGGGTATCTTATACAATTGGACTTATAAAGAAACATGTCCTAATGAACAGAGAATATTAATACAAAGGTTAATTAGATTTGATAAATAGAAAAATTTAGTCCGGTGAATTATATTTATCCATTCTATTGAATGATTGATAATCATGGAACAAAAATTGAGATAAATAATTAATGAACACTTTTTGGGGAAATATCTCAAGTATTGATCTCTATGATTACCTATGATTCCATTAATAATTAAATTTTTCATTAAAACTCACATAAAATCGCCATTATTCCATAATTATAATTAATTTTAGAAATATTAAAAGAAAAAAATAATGATGATTTTTTTCATCCAATTGAGAAATGATGCTTGTATTGAAATTTTTCATCGAATGAAGTTATCTTGTAATTATTATCAACAATGGATTGAATCCAACTAAATAATGTTCATAATATATTTTTTTCAACCAAATAGACAATAAAGATTAATATAATGATATGAATCTAGAGATTTATTTTTCAATGGAAAAAATCATATTTAGTAAGAATTTTCCACATGAAATTTTGTTTCTTATGGAAAGGTTAATAACTTGATGGTTGAAAAACCATCTCATTTTTATGGTTTTTTTATTTTAAGAGTGATAAATAATTAATTAAGTGAATTTTGTTTTTTATTATTTAATATGGATAATAGTGAATTTTTGAAGAGGTTAGAAGAATGGTGGAATGAAATCAGTAAGAAATATGGAATTATATAAGATTTTAAAAAAATTATTATAACTACAAATGAACAACTAAATTTTTTAGAATATATGTAAGGTTAAAGAAATTTTTTAATGGATACATAATATTGAATAGGTTAAAGGTGTAAATGATTAGTAATAAAAATGTGATACATGAGATTAACACATACTTATAGTAGTTAAATGAGATTAGCATCGTATCTCATACACTCATGTAAGAATAAAACCACCCAAGTGAAGAATACACATCATTGGACTAACTTGATGTTAGAAATTTCTATGTAAGAATTTATCATGTGTTACTATGTCTATATAAGTTTAGTTTAAGAGTTCAAGAGATCATGTGTGATTAGATAAAACCCATATCAGGTTATTTTGGTTTTTAATAGTTTCATAAGAATTAATAGATTCTCGTGTGAGATTAAAATTTAAATCCCCTGGTTCATCTATGGTTAATAAATATTATAGGAAAATATTTGGGGGAGTAATCATCTGACTAAATTAATATTTTATTAACTATTTACAAAGATAAAATCATTTTGATTTGGTAATGAATTTTACTTCTGACATATAGAATATATATTTCCATATTTATGGTATTCATGGACTAAGATTTGTAGATATTGTTTTAAACCAATATCACACTACAATAATAGGTCTCATGCCACAATATCAGTATATAAATATAATTAATAATCCTTATATTATGTTGGTAATATGAATAATTATTTATATTATGATGATGGATTAAATTATGGTAACCTGATTTTTTATTTTTGAGGAAAAAATAGTTTTATTTCATAAAGGAATAATTGCACTATAGAATACTATTTAAAGAAGGAGCCTTATTTTTTCACGACACTGTGAATATATTAGTTTTTACATAATTTTTAGAATGAGGTGTTCTTTATTCCACAATATAAGGATTCACTCTAGAGTGATATTTGAATTAAAAAATTCCTGAATTCATATTTCCAATGATGAATAAAGGTTTTGATGGAATTATAAAAGTTAGGCCATGATAATAATAAGTAAATAAAATTCTATACATAACTTTCTTAATATAAATACAAAATTTAAATGTGATATTTTATCTCAAATTTTAATTGTATTGTTTTGATAAATTGACACAAAACAATAATCAATGGAAGAAAAAAACCTAATAAGGGAAACATTGATAATTTCATTAAAATTGTTAAAAAATGATTTTATTAATCTTGATTTATAGATATGTGACTTATATATATAATATGTGAAGTTTTATTTGGTGTAAAGTTACCTAACCCATGAAATATTAAAAGGTTAAGAATAGAAAATTCTAGTGAGTAATAAGATTGAAGGAAACATTGAACACATTAAAGATATTTTAAAAAAAGGAAGGTGTAGTTTTCATAATGACTCGTTGATGGTGATCCAACTATCTTGGTGTTGTTCAAAACAATCTTGTGATGGAGGAGTAGAAATTGGAGATCAAAGAACACATATCTACACTTAATTAATTAATAATTACAATGGTGATACATTTATTGTATTGGATTGCATTTCAAATATACCATCCTTTCTTGATGTAATGAGTGAAAATAGTGGAGTGTGGGAGTGACTCTAGTAAGGTGAGTGGCCCTTATCTTGGATTTATCTATCTTAAAATGGCCACAAAAAGTTCTTTAATATATTAATTTACTTTAGAACACTACTGTTTATGATACTTGTATTATCTTAGTGTGGGCGAACCAGTTTAAATTATTGTGTCTTGTATGCATGCTTTATTTAAATTCTTCTAGAAATAAATCAGTTTTTGTGGGATAAGTAATCACGGAAAATTTTAGATTAAGGAATATATAAGTGAAATAAAAATAAAATAATCATTGAAATAGTAAAATAATAGTTACCCTACTAACAAAGAGGTAATTCTTATTTAGGGTAGTGAGAGTTTAAGGGTTGGGTGATAGAATAGGAATAAGCTTCCTACCCCAATCACCACCTCCCAGGGTGTCTCTTAACAAATAACATCGTATAGCTAAAAAGTGGTATCATAACACATGTTTTTTATTTATTTATTTTTCTTCTGAACCAATCTTATTATTTCTTCTAGTATTTTTCCAACCTATATAATATTTTAGTGACATGTAAAAGGGAAATAATTTAGAGAATAAGTATATAAAAAAGTGAATTATATATAATGGAAATTTTATTGGTTACTAAGTGATTCAGATGAAAGTAACTAGTATATTTAAATAACCTTGATTTTGAATTTAGTGTTTTAATCAATAATTCTGCAGGGTTTTTAAATGAGATAGATTTCCAAATTGATGTTGGATAAGATGCTAATGATAAGATATCATGAAATAAAATGGTGGTAGTTATTCACATATCAAAGGATATATAAATTTTACTAAAAGAGGATATAATAAATATAAATAACAATAATCACGTAGATGAGATAATTTTTTTGGAATAATGATTGAGATAGAAAAGATGAAAACATTAAATAAAATGTTGGTTGATGGTGCAACTGATCTCTAAATAAAGAATAAATCCCAAGACATGTATTTTAGGGAGATGAACTCAAAATTGTAGAATCATAAATCTAGATCCCAGGAGAACGTACTAGTTTGAAAACAATTGAAGGCCAAGTAGGATGGACTTTAAATATAAATAGAAATATACTTTTAGTAGAATCAAAGATACTGGAGATAAAATCTGGGTGGATACATTTTTTGGGTTAGTGTAGCAGTACTGTAGTAGGCACTATAGCAGTACTATATCATGTATTGTTCGGTACTGTATCAGACATAACTCTTCATCTATCTAGGCCTCTAGGCCACCTGTTTAGTCCTTAGGTCCTGCGAGGCTTTCAGGCCACCCAAGGGCTTCAGGACAGTTTTATCTTAAGGCCTTCAGTCCACCACAATACTTTTGAGACTCTCCAAGGCCTTCGGGCTACATGAATAAGTAGATGTACCAGTCAGACTACAAGGGACAAGGATACAGATGAGGATTTATAGTAGGCACATTCAACAGAGACGATCCTACTATAATTGTAAGAATGAGATGGTATGTCATTGCCATAAGTATCAGGACTGTGCAGCTCTGCACATGACAGCTAGCCGACCAGCCCTGTGAAGGTGGAGTATTGATATCATGACATGTGTTTGGGAGGAGAAGTTCTATGTTGTCTTGTCTGGGTGATTCCCTCTATGACCTACAGGGTCATCTAATTCTCTCTTAAGCCTCCGGGCCTTATAAGTGTTCCTCCTCACCCACTAAGAGGTGTATTATCAATAATAAAAAAATGAAGGCCATTTCTCTAATTAATACCAATATAAAAGATTAAACTAAAACATTGGATAATATTTACCATACATTATAGGTTTATATGCCTAAAGATAATATTCTCAATAATTATATTAAAACTCAACTTGAACTAGGTACTAAAACATATATAGAAACATAAAGTGGAATATATCTTGGTCAAAATGATTATGAAATAACAAAAAGTGGAGGGAATAATATTCTATGATATGATTGGCATTTTTTATTTTATTATCCCTTGGTAGGTGATAATGATATGAAAATAAAGTATGAAAAATTCATGGAATATTATCATAAAACTGTGATTATAGAAATTTCATGTTCCATAAGAAACCTGACATTGTTTATGATAGATCTCCATTAAAGATTAAGATGAAGAAAACTATGGTCATTACAAATAAATGGTAACAATATGGATATAATGAAAAAAATAAAAAGGTTCCCAATATATTTCATGGAAAAATGATGAGTTCCGGGGAAGATATGAAGACACATGTTTTTAATATAGAATTCATTGAAATCATTTTATCGGGGTACATATCAAATAATTATGGGATATGGATTTAAAAAATTTCATCATTATATAAAAATTGTTATGTCGTATCCATTTATGTTACACCTTGATACTTTATAATATATTTCTTTTTAAATTAATTTAATCACTTTGATATTTTTTTCTACACACAACCCTGAATCTAAAAGAACTGTGAAATAGTATACCATTGTAACCTAACCGTGAAATTAGAAGGATATAATTAGACTAAATAAAATATGGAAAATATATTATATATAGATTAAAATATAAATTTTATTGGTTATTAATATTTTATAAATAAGAATCAAATAATCATTAGAAAATTAGAAAATGTATTTATAAAAAACTATTTTTTTCTAAAATATTTTTCGCTGTGTTTTGAATATTTTGTTAAAATTCATGTTCTATAGTTTTTTAAAATTATATGAAAAAATAAATATAGTTTTTTTAATAAAATTGTAAAATTTATCTTAAAATTATTATTTTTGATAATATTATGAAAATATTGTTTTTTATGAACATTGAAAAATGCTTATTTTTATTGAAAACTGCCTTTTTGTATAAATAATTGACCAACTAGATTTTATTTTATAAATATTTTAAAATAAAATTAGTTAAATTATATTATAATTATTCCAATTTAGGCTATAGGAATAAATTATATGTTCTATTTTGATATAGAAACATTTTATAATTTTGGAAAAAAAATTCTTTTGGAAACCCGCTTTTTTGTCGTGTCTCCAAGTTTAGTTTAAAGTTAAATTAGGTCTCTTATATAAATTGAGTTTTCTAAGGTGGATTAAATATTTTATTCATAATAATTAGTATTATATAAAAAGATTAATTTAATTTTTTTCTTTATTAATATTAAAAATAGTAAAAATTAATTACCACGGTTAATGTTAAAATTTGTTTATTGGGGGTTAACCTAGGAAGAAAAGGATTTAAATGACATAAATAATTGTCTAATTCAAATCTTATGGTTATATTTAGACCTTATATATAATAAAACATTATAATGTGTTATTTTTTAGCATTGTGTAATATGAATAATTTGGGTATAATTTATCATTACAACGGTTTCATGTGTTTCTTCTCCCCCTTATATAAAAGGGAACCCACTCTACTTTCATATTGAAACTTCCAAATCCATTTTATTAATTTTTTACCTCAAAAAATAAAATCTGTAAATACTTACTAATTAGATAGAGTCCCTTTTTGAACATTAAAAAATTATAGAAAGGCATTTGGTATAGACCTAAAGAGGTTCTTGAAAGTTGA
Source organism: Viscum album (assembly GCA_963277665.1). Classification (NCBI taxonomy): domain Eukaryota; kingdom Viridiplantae; phylum Streptophyta; class Magnoliopsida; order Santalales; family Viscaceae; genus Viscum; species Viscum album. The sequence continues at coordinate 696,063,153 of OY728164.1, forward strand.
GTTATAGTTCTTAATCATGTGTTTTTATTTAATTGCATTCTATATCCCATTCAAGTATTCTCAAACTATTATAATATAATAAAACTTGTATATTAAATAAAACTAAACCTTATTATATTAATGCAATAACCTAAATCTATCTTCTCTTTCAGCAAATGGGAAATAAAACCAGTGATTGTGAGTGCAGTGGACTACTACCTCACAAACCAATGTAATTCATTTTCCATCACTATCTCTAAAAGATAAATATAATTATTGATGTAATGTTTATAAATTATAAATATTAAATAATTGTAATTCTATAATTATAATATCACATAATCCTTCTAACCTTATAATCTTTTATAAAACAATAATGATGCCCGTGCATACGTGTTGACTACTACCTCCACGTAGCAATGTGATACGTTTTTAATTTTATTTTTAAGAAGATGTTAATAATTATATATTTAATGAATATATATGATATATATAACATAATAATTATAATGTAATGGGTTATTATAACATACGTTTCATTTGTTTCTTACCTTTTCAAAAATGAAAACAACAAACATGTGTACATATGACCTACTGTCTCTATGAATGGTGTAATTCATTTTAATATCGCTAAATTATATTGACCATTATAAATATTAATATAATTAATATATATGATATTTTTATATTTTTTTAACATTATGGAGGCTTTGAATCCATGATAACATTACAATGACCTAAACTACCAAACCATAACTTATATGAAAAAATTATTTATTACACAGAATAGTGATTTTAACAAGGAATTAGTGATTACATGATATAAGTAAATATTACATGATATGATATGTAGGAGTATAGTACTTTAATATATGTATAATAAATATATATTTATTATACAATATTTTTAGACACATATGGAGTAAATCCTACTTGCGGTAAGGGTTTATAGTCTTACTTTTACATCCTTGATACATATGTCATACTCACCACTAATTTATTTTTGATGTGTATATTAAACCTCTTTGATATTTTATAAAATGAATTTATTTATCTTCATGGTATTTAAATCATAATTTTATATAATTTTATTTATAGTGATTATGATTCAAAATTTACCAAAGTAGTAAGGGTTTATTTCACAATCACAACATTATTTAAAATTGTATATGTTTATTCCTCCCTTGAGGGTGTTGTTTTATATTTATATATTATTGAGAATATATTTCCTTCTATATTTATTCAATATATTTTCATGTAATATCACCATTTTCTTCTGTTTCTTGCGTAAAATTATTGAGAAATATTTTCAAGAAAAGTTGACTATATTTTTCTCTTTAGATAAAAATTATTTTTCTTCCGTATCTATGTTTTCTAGAAAATGTTTTAAAAAATATTAATAAAATCTTATAAATGATTTATTAAATAATTTGTTCCCATGTTTTAAATTTTTTAAAAAAAATTAAGGGGATATTATTTTCATTTTTTGAATGACGTACTTTTTAAACTTTTTACAAAAATGTGAAAATAATGAGTTTTTAACTTATTTAGAATTCACGAAATTACCCACCACTATGAAAAATAATTTTTTGAACACTACTTTTCAATTTTAATTTTGTTATTTTTGAGTAAAATATCTTCCCTAATATTTTGTAATTTGATAGTCTTTAAGAGTAATTTTCAAGTGAAAAATGTATTTTCATCAAGAGTTTAATGACATTTTTATAGTATTTCTATTAATCAATGAAATAAATCATTATTTTAATTATGATCAATTGGGTATATCTTGTAATTATACCACACATATTATTTATCTAGATGGTTTATGATCATTTTTACTTGGGTTGTAGTATTTTAAAACCACTGACCATATAACTCTAGATTGTTTATGATTATGTTTTTTGATTGGGGGGAATTGTTATCATTTATTATAATTGTTTTTAATATGGATGTTTATGTTGATTGGTTTCTCCAATTTAATATGTAGAATTAATCGAACTTAGTAAGTGATTTGAAGGGATTATTATAACCCCTCGATGCATCGGTAGTTCACATAAAACAAACTAGCCTGGATATTTTAGTGAGGCCTTGATGGTATATTTAAGGGGTTTGACATTATTCATTCCCTCGTTCTGATATTAGTTATTGATTTCCATGTGACTATTTTAATAGTTTTGATATCCCTAAATAATCTTCAATAATATGTGATTACCTATATGTAATTATTTAATAGACATTTATTCCTACCATATTATTTTTCATGGCCATGTTATTTATTAATTAGAATGTGTTTTCATTAATTTAACTTTCCATATTGATTATTCCTTATGAATTAATAATAGCTTCTATTGTATGGATACCCTTACTAAATATCTGATATTTCCCATTTCTTATTATTCCTTTACATGGTATTTCATGGAGTATTTTATTATGGATATATAGGGACATGATAAAGAGAATAAGGTATTTCTCAAATAAAATATTATATTGTGTTTTGTGTTTTCAATTGTAATGTGATATAAATCTATATAAATAGTATTACAACACTAATAAAAAATTAATTCATTTTGTTTGTGATTGCATGTACATAAAATTAATATAATAAATTACCCACAACATCTAGGAAACTTTGGTAATGTTCATTACCATTGGTATTAGTGGAAGTTTAGTTTAAACTTTGGTAAGTAGATTTTGGAAAAAATAGATTAGATAATGTAACCCTATGAATAATTTTCAGGAAAGACTGTTTATAAGATAACATTATAATGTTTTGTTAAGGTAGATATTATGTGGATTTATTAGAAATTCATCATAATTTGGATAATATATGTGTATACAAATCTAGAATAGTTATACATTGTGTAAATAACACTTAAAAGGGTGTATTGGGCATTAAATTCATCATCACCTGGTGTATGATAATGGGATTTACTGCACACATGGTTATCACTCATGGGGATATACTTGGGCAAATTAAAATATTATTTTCAAACCATTATGAATGAATAGAAAACATTTTTTGTTTAAAAACATTCCCAAATAAACCCTGTTTATGAATTTGGGATTAGATAAACATAAATTTTCTAATTGAGGTTTTCCACTAGTTTTTGGATTATAAGTTATGTTTCATAAATTTATTATCTATTATATTATATTCTATTGTTTTTAAATGTATCTTGTTAAAAGAAATAAGAACCATATAAATATATGTAATACATGTTGGGGGTTTAACTCCTAGGCTAGATAATGAAGGTATAGTTTGAGATGCATCTGGAATTGATTAAATTATAACTATATTGGTGGAAATGACTCAAGTTATGATTGATAACCTTGTCCTCATGGAGTAGCCTACTGATCCACAACATGATTTAATAATGTTAGACCACTTTATACATCTACAACCTCCATCATTTAAAGAGACTACAAATCCATTTATACCTGAGCAATGGATAAGTTCCATAGAGAATGTATTTATCACTCAGGAAATTAATGAAAGGTAGAAGTTTGTCCTGGTATTTTATCATCTCTCAGGAGAACTAGATCAATTGTGGTCACTGATACAAACTTCCAAAGAAGAAGAAGAAATATGAAACATGGAGTGGAAGGATTTTATGTAACTCTTTCTAGAAAAACATTTTACTCACGAGAAATGTGAAGATATGGAGAAGAAATTAATGAGTCTAATACAAGTGAAAGATGAAAATGTTGATAATTATGAATCCATCCTTACATGGATAGAAATTCATGATTTATACTATGTATGTAATCCAAATATCAATATTAATCATTTATTAATATTGGATTAATCCAATCTTATAAAGGGAACTAGTATCCCCAAACCTTATCATCATACAAAGACATAGTATCATTTTTTATAAGATAGAGAAATAATTTTGTATGTATTTTCGATTCATAGGGAAGGAATATAAGAAAATGGAGTCTAGGCACTTTGGAAAAGGAAATACTCAAAAAGGAAAAATGTTAGGAGTTTAATTTCATACTTTTCATAAATATGGAAATAAATATTACGGAGAATGATTGCTAGGAATAATAATTTTCTACAAGTTTGGAGTTAAAAGACACCATGTTCACAATTTAAAGGACATTAAATAAGATTCCATTATGAAAATATTAAATTATATGTGCATCGAAAACGTTTTGAATGATTGTACCATTTTGTATGGGAATTTTACCTTGAAAATCCAAGGGAGAAAGGCTAATATTATATGATTAGAACAAATGAGGATGAATTCCTTAATTATGTGGTAGTTGGTACTTTTAATCATATACTCAAATCTAGAAAATGATTTTTTATTTAGAATCTTCACACACTTTTTTATATTCTATGTTTCCTAATAAAATTAGATATTTCCCTATAACCTTAAGAATGAAGTTATTAATCAATAAACCTAGTAAAATTATTACCACAATAAGGATATTTCAATCTTTTCCTATCATGAAATAAAAAATTCACTATTTTGTTACTTCAATATTATATCAATGTTTTATTTTGATGCAATACTTGTTATAGAATGAATTTGAAAATAATGTGCCAAATTTTATTGAAAATAAAAAAATAAATTATTATCCCGGAAGAAGATATGGAATTATTTATCATAAGAGGGGAGATTTAATCGTATTATTTAGGTCTTGATCCATACCCATTAGCACTTCTCAATGAAATTATTATGGGATAATATTTGAAAGTATATATGGATTAAAATTTTAATCATAAAAGTGGTTATATACATATATTCTAGAAACACATTGATCTATTTTTTAATGAATTACGTGGGCATCCACCAAATCATGAAGTTGAGTTTTCCATTAATCTAATACTTAATCGATGAACAATATCAAATACTCCATATATATTGGACACTATGGAATTAATGGAGTTAAAGAAACAACTAGAGGATTTCTGTGATAACTAATTTATACACCCTAGTGTTTCACATAGAGGGCCCCCTATTCATTTTGTAGCAAACAAAAATAGATCTATGTGGATATGAATTTATAATAGGAATTTCATTGACATTATGATGAATATTAAATGTATTCTAACTCACATTGATGACTTATTTTATCTACATCAAAGAACTAAATATTTTTTAAATGATAACATTGATTGTGGGAATCCTAAATTGTGAATAAATAAGGAAGATATTATAAATAAAACATTTCAAACAAGATATTGACATTATTTGTTCATAATAATTCCATTTAGATTAACTAATGTGCCCTTGTTACTTAGGAATCTAATGAAAAAATTATTTAAGGAATACATTGAAATTTTTTTATGGTATTTATTGATGACATATTGGTGTATTGCCGGAGTTACAATTAAGTTGAAAATCAGCTAAGGATCATTCTTGAAGCTCTGAAAATAAAATAGTTTCATGGAAAATTTATCAAGTGTTAATTTTGTCAACATAATGTTTATTTTATTATACATATGTTCTCTATGGATGGAATCTCAGTTGGTCTTATAAAGACAAAGGCAATAAAAAAATAAAAAACACCAACAAACATAACTGAGGTATGCAGTTTAATTGGTTTGGAAGTTTACATTTATTTTTTGTTCAAAAAAATTCCTTATTAAAGAACCCATTAATCAATATCAATCAAAAAGGGGTTATGTTCACGTGGAAAAAGAAATGTGACGATTGTTTTGAATAATTTAATAAGAGATTGTTAAATTCTCCTATTTTGAATCTAATAACAGGAAATGATGGGTTTGTAATATATATTTATGCATTGAAGAAGAGTATTTTTTTCTTATGTACAATGATAAAATTATTTCCTTTAAATTTAGTTAGTTAATGATTCACGAAAAAAAGTAATCAATGACTATAATTTCTCAATATACTACCATCCAGGAATGAATATTAAATTAGAAGATACATTGAACAAGAATGATCATCAATTATTAATCAAAATGTGGATTGAAAATGAAATATTGTTCATGTGTTTAGTATTTATGGATTTGGTAATTATTAACAAAGTGGAGAAATCACCCATTTTTCAAATTTTTAACAATAAATATAATTTGTAAAAGAAAAAAATTTCTCAACCTGATGATTATTAACCTCACACGAAAATTAATGTCTTAAATGAAGTGAAATTAATAGACTTCGTATATGAAGATGGAGTTCTAAAATTTTGAAATATAATATTTTTTCCATCTACAACTGAACTAAAAAGGGAATTTATGGATGATTATGATAGCTTTAATTTATCTCCAAGCCGTGGCAGCACCAATATGAATTGAAATTTGAAGGAACCATTTTTTAGTATAATATAAAGTGGGAAACTACTAATTATGTGTAAAGATATTTGGATTTAAAATATTGAAGGATTAGAGGATTATTCCTAGAATAATCATGAAACCCCGATATATTCCTTTTTGTAAGTGGGATGACATCCCAAAATACATTGTCACTAGATTACTAAAGTCTCCTAGAAATAGTGATTCAATAATGGTTATTGTTAACTTACATACAAAATATAAACATATACTGATGATAACAGAATATGTACATATTAAGAACATTGTGAGAGATATATTAATAAAGTTATAAGACTTAATTAAACAGAACTTTTTATTGTGTCTGATCACGATCCGTGATTTGAATTTAATTTTTGGACATGACTTTATAACAATCTTGATACTGAACATAATTTGAGAACTATATATCAAATTCAATTTGATAGAAAGTTCAAAAGAACTATTAAAACATTATAAGACAAGTTAATATCATGATATATTTACTTTTAAGGTATGTGGGATTGGTATTTAACCTTTTTAGAGTTCCCCTTTGATAACATCTTATATTCAAGTATACAAATGTCACTTTATAATGTATTATATGTTAAGATATTTAATACTCTAACTTGTTGGGATAAAGTTTGTGAAAGGAAGGTTTTACAAATTGAAATTGTGTTTGAAGCATTGGAAATGTTAAATATTATTCAAAATTATATCAATAAATCTCAAATAAGGAAAAAATTCTATGTCGATAACCAAAATAAATATTTTGAATTTCAAGAGGGTGATAAAAATTCTTAAAAGTATCACTATGGATTGGTGTTACAATGTTAAGTGAGAAAGGGAAATTTGTCCCAAGATACATTGAACAGCTTAAAATTTTATAAATAATTGGAGTTGTGTCTTACCATTTGAAAAATCCACAATATCCTCTCTAAATTACGTGATGTGTTCCATATATCATTACTAAAGAAGTATATTCCAGGACCAACACATGTAATCACCTCTGAAGAAATAGAATTTGAACCAATTTTATCTTAGTGTGAATATTATATCTATATTTTGGAAACTGGAGAGCAAGTGTTGAGGAATTGGTGTCAAATGGTAATGGTACATTGGATAAATCCTAAGATAGAAGTAGCTATGTGGGAACCAAAGAAGTTATGATGAAGAATAAACCAAATAATTCTATGAGATGTAATTATAGAGATTTAAAGGTCAAATTTTTTTAAATTGTTAATAATATATCACAAAACTAATTCAAAAAATATTAATAGATTTAAATAAATTTAATTTTTTCGATAGCTTAAAATACACATAACCTTGAGTCTAAAAGAACCGTAAAATATTACATTGTTATAACCTAACTGTTTAATTGGTGGGTCTGAATAGTAAAAATCTAAATGAAGAGAAATAAATTGTTTAAAAATTTAAAAAAACAATTATTAGGTTATCAATTGATTATAAATAAAAATAAAACAAATCATTTTAAAGAGAAGGAAATTTTTTTCAAAAAAAATGTATTTTTTCAAAAAAGCAACTTCATTACCTTTTGCACACTTATATCAAAATTTATTTTTAAAAATTTTATAAAATTTATTTTAAACAATTAATAAAATTTTTGAAATCATTATTTCAAAGTAACTTAATAATTAATTTTTTATAATATTTTAACAATATTATTTTTGGATGAATTGTGAAAAATACTCATTTTTATTGAAAATTGACATTATATTTAAAGAATTTAAAAGTTATAGTTAAAAAAAATTAAAAGAATAATTTGTTGAATTATAATATAATTAATCAAATATGATGTCATTTTAATCAATTATATATTCAATTTTGTAATAATTAGTTTTTATAGTTTGGAAAAATTTTCCTTTGGAGAATAATTCTTTCATCATATATGCCAGGTTAAATTTAAATGAAATTATAATAATCATATGAATTGAGTTTCATAAAATGGATTAAATATTTTTAATAATAATTAATATTATATAATTATTTCAACTAAAATTTATTCCCACAATGAATAATACAAACATTTAAAATTAATTATCATGGTTATGGTCAAAACAAGTTTACTTGAGGGTTAAACAAAGAAGAGAAGGGTTAACATGAGATAAAAAACTGTATAATTTATATTTTAAAGATATATTTCAACATTATATCATTTAAATTTCTATAATTATCAATTTTATATCCTTATTTAATTTGAAAAATGTTTTCATAATTTATCTTTTTAAGAATTTCCATGTGTGTCCTCTCTCCCGTTTATAAGAGTGTACCAACTCTACTCTCATATACACACATTAAAAGTCCATTTTTCTGAAAATAAGAAGGAAAATAATTTTATTAAATATTTAAAATTACATAGATTCAATTTATATATCAAAAAATACTTCTAAAATAGTTTTAGGTATAAACCGAAAGAGGTTCTTTGAGAAAGAGGTATAATTATTATCCATGCTTCTTAATTTTATTTACTCGAATATCCCGTATCGATATTTTAAAACTATTTTAAATTAATAACAAGCTTATATTTAATATAATTATAGTTTATTATGTGAATTTCATAACATATATCCATTTCCATTACCATCAAATGGGAAACAAAACGGTCGATCTTGTGTACGGAGGACTGCCACCTCACGATATGATGTAATTCATTTTCCATCACTGTATATCATGGCTGAAAATAAAGATAGATGTAATATATATATATATATATATTATTTATAATACATATTTATAATTATATAATTATAATAGAAAATATACCTTCTTTCCTATCTATCCTTTGAAAAATTATAATATTTCTCTTGTGTATATGCGGACTACCACCTCCATGTAGCGATGTGATATATTTTTCATTTTATTTTTCCATGGATGCTAATAAGGATATATTTAATTAATATATATTATATATATATGATATAATAATTATTATTTAATGTGAATTATGAATTTTCTTTTCTTTCTTTCCATCTGTCTGAAAAATGAAAACAACATTCATGGGTACACATAACCTACAATCTCCATGAACGATGTAACTTTTTCCACTATATCTAACATTTATGAACTAATATAAATAATTATATAATGAATATATATGATATATATATATATATATACATATATATTTTTTAACATTATGGAGATAATGTGACCTTGATAATAGTACAAGGACCGAAACTACCAAACCAAAACATTTATAAAGAAACAAATAAGTTACAACCTAGAACAATGATTTTCACAAGGAATTATTAATAAAAAGGTGATAAAATGTAACGAGTAATTAATATATAGTATGATATATATTTTTATTGGTTTTAATAGATTTATAATAAATGTATATTTATTATACAATAGGTTCATAAATTTTTGATGGAAATCAAACTTGAGGAATGGATTTCCTGTCTCACTTTTACTCAAGTGAGACATATTCCAAATTCAATAATTATTTATTTTGTGTGGTGTATATACAAACAATATGATATTTTATAAAATTAATATCTTTAACATAATGGTATTTAAAGTTTCATTTGAAATTATTTCTTTCATGCGACATATGATTCAAAAATTACCGAAGTGGTAAGTGTTTATTTCACCATCTCATCATTATTAAGGAATGTTTATATTTTATCCTACCTTGGGGGAATTTTTTGATATTTATATCCTAACCCCAATATATATTATTCTAATATTTTTATTAATGAAATTTTTAAGTATGTATCACCCCAAGCTTCCATGGTACGCTTCTCTTTGAATAATAAAGTATCAAGTGTTGTACGAAACTTCGAGTTCTAACACACACCGCAACCAATCACACTAGCCATTATGAATAGTAATACCAACTTTTTGAAATTTTATAAATATTATCTTTAAAAATGTACTTCATTTTTGGATTTGGAATATAGAAATTAGCCTAGGGTGAGTTTTTTGTATTTTATTAATAATTTTTAGACATTTAATAATTAAAATTATTTATGACACAATAATGATGCAGTATTTTCCTTATTAATGAAAGAATCAAATAATTGGAATTATATAAGTCAAAATAAATATAATTTGAAAGTTTTGATGCCAACCACGAATTTACTTGGTTAATATTAAATGTTAGGATTGCTTAAATTAATTATATTCAAATTAATAAAGTTGTTACGACTTTAACAAAAATCAATTATTGAATAGTGTCAACATTGACATAAATGAGTTTTAAAACCAAATATTATATTATTAATTGATATTCTATTCTTAAAAATATATGGTTCGGCCAAAGGACATATTTCATGATAGGTGTATCATTAATGGACCACTTGGGGGTCTCTTGGATGTATATAGTATGTTTATTAACTGTAAAATATAAAAATACAAAGTGACATGGTAAATGTCAAACTATTTAACTAAGAGTCAAATATAAATGATAAGGTTAATATAATGACCCAGACCTGTATAAAATCTATTGGTTCAAAGGATTTAGAACCATCCCCACATTAATCTTTAAATAATCTACATTATATCCTTTAGAAACCAAATATTAATTTATTATAAAATAATACTTCACGTTTTTTCTAAAGAGCCCCTCCTCCCCCTTAAAAAAGGACACCACTTATATCCAATTATTCACACCTTAAAAGACTTTTGGTTCAGCCAACCCCTACCCAATTATTCTCCCAGCTTCTCTCACTTAAACCTAGAGGCCTTAGTTTGAACCGAAATCCAACCTAAGGATTCCTTTTGATCAAATCAAAAGGAAGAATCTGAAGAAGAGGTAATGTTTTCACCACCCTCTTTCAAGTTCCTTTCTTCTTAAACTTCTTCTTTATTTGTTATTTCCATTATAAAATAATAAATACAGTATCTTCTATATACTATGATGTTATTATAAATATGGTACAACTATATTCAGTATTCTATCCATCCTTTTAATGACATGTCACCATACGTGCGTACGTAGGACCTACCGTCTCCACATTGTGGTGTAGTTGTTATTCAATGAATTATTATTTAGATGGGTATAATAATGATGTGTAATTCAAGTAAATATTAAATATAGCATTATAATTATTCTATATATATGATATACTATAACATTATATATTATTTTAATATCAAAATAATGATATTATCACTCGTGTGTATGTACATACTACCGTCTCCACGAACGCGATGAGATTCATTCTCCATCGTATCCATTAAAGTCAAATTCTCATTTTATGATTAAAAATATTGTTTAAGGACTTGATATCATTATAGATAAGAATTAGATTCAACTTATTCATAAAAAACATGACTTATGTAGCAAAACATATAAAATAAAACATGTAAGTTAACACCCGAAATGAAGATAATACTAAGATATTATTAACAAAGCAATGTTAAAAGATCATATATGATATCATATTAATTTATAAGATTTCTGAATAATTTAATAACAATTATTTCACCATTATAAAAGAGTTTAACCTACCCCCAACCAAGGAAAAGTACAAGGTAAGGGTTTATTTCAAAATCTCTTCATTATCCGAGGTTGTTTATACGTAATTATCTACTGGGACCTCTTTATCATCCACATCCATGTTTCATAAAAATGTATTTCAAAAAATTCATACATTTTATTTAATATGGGTTAAATACATTTATACCCTTTTTTTACTTTTTATAAGATGTTTATGAAGTAATATTTCTATCGTTTTCCAAACAAGGTCCTTTTTATCCTTTTTGACAGAGTAAAGGAAAGAATGACTTTTTTAACTTATACGATGGATGTAGATATTTTCTGCCATTATAAACTATTTCAAGCTTCCCTTAAAATCTTATAAGGATATTTTCAAAGTAAATGTTTTATTTTATAATTATGTGTCTTTTAAATGATTTCAAAAATATATATATTTCTCTCAAATAGTTTTGATTTCATATATGTCAACATCCTTGTATTGATTTTAATTTTATTTGAAGTAGATTTATTATGATGCAAAACATCCATTTTGTATTGTAGGTTTTGTGATATATTTTACCATGGATGTGTTATTTTTATACCATTCATGGTTTATGGATAAAGTATTGACATTTCTCATGCTATTTTTAATACGAATGTTTATGTTATGTTTAAACCTATTCATATGAGGAATGCATTGGACTTAATAAGTGATGGGTGGAGCCCTCTATAGCACCTTGATTCATCAGTAGGTCTAATGATACAAACTAGTGTCTTGGCACATGGCCTTGACCAAATCTTATTTGTAGTATTGGCATGAGGCCTAGGCTATGTGGTTATGATAGTCTGGCATTATGCATTTCAGCATTATGAAAGTGGTTATTGATATTACATGTGATTATTCGACTAGTAGAATATCCATGTGAATAAGTAAATGGAATTATTTCATTTTATCTTTTCCATATTATGTATAAGTTCAAGTTTAAAAGTCTTTTGTTTTATTTACACATTTCTTTAAATGTTTATACTTATTTATGAATGTTTCCACTATATTATTATCCTTACTGAGCATCTGATCTCACACCTTTCAATGTTTTATTTTTTCCAAGATGTGAAGAAGTATTTTATGAATGACCTGAAAGGATAGTATAAGGGGATATGATTATGGAGTCCAGATTTTGTTGTAGTTTTCACTTTATTATTTAATGTAAACTTTATGAATGTATCTAGTGTTTCCAATGCTACTAAACTAATCGGTCTTTAAAGATTTTATCTTTTGTGATCATACCAATGGTATGTAATAATGCACCGACTCTGGGTAATTGGGGTCGTGGAATTACAAAACACCGCTTTGAGATAGACTCGAGCGGGAACTGGTACACGATAATAGGCCTTGCTGCACTCATGGTTATGACGCTCCCAGGTGATATGCTTAGGATAATTCTCATTTTCTTTACAAACCATTATGAAGGGTTGATGAGTATATAATTCCTCAAAGAAAATATTTTCTTATGATTAAGGATTATATACACCAATAGTTCAATTTATGTTAAGTGTTTTACATGTATGGAATTATGTATTTTGATACATAAACTGATCTAGTTTATGAAATATTTTAGAAATGGGGCGTAGTGGAAGGAATGGAAGTTGTATCAATGCACGCACTCCATGTAGGGATTTCCCTCCTGCTCAAAATAATTATAGTGGAGCTGGTGATGCAACTGGTGCTGACCAGCTAATCACCATACTGGGACAACTCACTCAGGTTATGAATAATATCATTACCTGTATGGAGGACCTTGATCCATAGCATGGAGGATCAATGTTAGATCTGTCACGACCCATCCTCGGGGCCCGTGCCGTGACTACCCCAAGCCCGCCTTCCATAGGCCAGGGGCTGGCGACTATCACCAAAGGCATAAATCCCGATAACCGGCAAGGCATTGAATTTATAAAGTAAACAAAACACCACATAGTATAAGCAGAATAAATACACTAAGTATAAAAGAAAGTGATGAAAAGTAAAAAGGGCCCGAATACAAACCCAACTGAAAAGTACAGCTACAACTGAAAGGAAGTACAATAGAAAAGAAAACAGCTGGAAGAATAGAAATAGCTCCTGGGTCGTCCACCTCGGATCCTACCTGAAGGGTAGGTACAAATAGCATCCACAATACTCTCACCCGTTAACCTCCTCCAAGTATCGTCTCGTCGTGACGTCCACCACCGGGTGCCGTCCAATCCTCGAACACTCGGCCTCCGTCAGCGCTGCCCGTCGTCTGCAACCAACACAATGAGGTGCGGGCATAGCCTATGCAGGGGTGAGTATATGATACTCAGTAGGGACCCCAAGACCCTCAAGGTCTCACTAAATCCAACAAGGATAACCATAAATAAGGATCTCAACATATAACCCTTACTTAGGTATAATCCCATACTTATACCTAAGTTATCAAGTAACCCATCTCAATCATGAGGAAACACAAAGGCTATGAAATCAACAGATAACCACTACCTAGGTATATGACCATACATATAACTAAGTTATCAAGTGACTCATCTCAATCATGAGGTAAACACAAAAGTCATAGACTCAGATCAAACAAGAATTTTCATTATCGAAACCGTAACTATTGAAGTGCCCCGTCTCTGACGAGTAGAGTGATCATGTCACGACTCCAAGGTACTTAGAACTAACCTAAGACTGCTGAGGTACTCCTCTTGTTAAGTACCGCTGGTCAGCCACCCAAACACATTACTGGTTCCCGCCGGGGTCTGCCACCCAAACACAGTAGTGCACCCCCCCCCCTAATAACCTGCAGAGGTACTCCTTCTGTTGAGTACCGTGGGTCTGCACCCAAACACAGTAGTGCTCGATCCGCCATGGGTCTGCACCCAAACATAGTAGTGCTCCGTTCACTGTGCTAGTCGACTCACTCCAAGTCGAGTCGGTCAAACAGTCATCAGGTCTCAGCCAGCTAGACGGTCTCCGTACTTCGTACGCTCATCCCTGGGAGGGTCCACTCCACGGTCTATAGTTCGATATTCTACTTATCACAAGTCCCATGAAGAAGTATCTCAATGGACCACCTCGTCATAGGGGTCTTAACGCAACAGATGGCACGTCAATCAGACCCCCGGTCTGTAAGTTATTAGCCTTTTCATTCCAGGAGTCCGGTTGGTTTCGTGTGCGAACCAACCTGTCCGTATCTCAACTGTACCTGAACTCTCATAGGGTATACTCATAGGGACCTTTTCTCAACGTGATCACCAACTCCGCTGACGGTTCGTCAAATGGACATCTGGTCTGAAGGTTATCAGCTTCTCCGTTCCTGGGGCCTGGTTGGATTTTGGGTTCAATCCAACCCGGCCACTATCCAACTGCGTCCAGTCCTTAGGTGATGTATACCGAAAGTTCCGTCTCATCAATAGGAATCCAACAAAGTTGATGGCATGTCAATCGGACGTCCGGAGATCAATTTATAAGCGTTTCCACTCTGAGGGCCCGGTTGGTTTTGGGTTCGAACCAACCTGGTCGTACCCAAAGTTCTCCAAAACCTTGAGTGTAGTATATGAAAATGACCGTCTCAATCCAAGGATTGCATCACAACTGACGGTACGTCGATCGGAGGTCCGTAGCAGACGTTATGTAAATTTGAAAGGATTTGTCCGAAATTAGGGGGTCCGGGCCCGACCCGATACCCACCCACCGGGTCGGCCAAAACTGGCCCGACCAGACCCGAATCCGGGTCCGTCCCAATAGGGCGCGGCCCGGCGCGGCCCGCCTGGCGCTGGCGCTGCGACCGTGTGGCCAGTGGGTGCGGGGGGGGGGGGGGGGGGGGTTACAACCCCATGTGGTTGACGAACCGGTGCGACATAAGTCATGGCGCCCCAATCCAGAATGGCCAAAGCCATTCCGGTTCTTCACCCACCGTCGCGGCTCAGCCGCGACGGTTTGCTCTAGCGGCGTGCCGCCACCACCTTCTACGGACCACCGGACGAGCTCCGGTGGTCCGTTTCGCCTACCGTCATCGCCAACGCTCTTCCCGGGACCCGATCTTCAATGATAAGGGATTGAAATGCCATTGTGGCCCGCTTCATCATCGCCCGTTGATCCACATGTAAAATAAACAAACAGCAGCCTCTTTGTGGTTTTCCGACGCGGCGTGACGGCACCGCGACTTTGTTCAACCTCAACGGCATGGCGCGATGGCGCCATGCTTTTTTATCGTGTTCCTGTTTGTTTCTACACGGTGTCGTTGCATCACGCTGCCTTCGTTTGAGCTGCAACATAATCAATAACAAGGGGGATGAGGGTTTGCCATGTTCGGGCGGTCCGACCACCTCCCATTACAAAGATAACAAGTATCCCAAAAAAAGACAAAGAACGAAAAAGGACATTTCATGAACAAAAAGTAATCAACCCCTACCTGGATATTTGACGTCGCACGTCAGGTGTCATGGAGAACGGCGTCGTGGGGGTCGGATATAGATTCCATGGACGTCGGGGTGCGTCTGAGGAGGAAATGATGTCTCCTCACTTGTTGTGGCGATGAAGAAGAAAGGTACTTTGTTTTTGGCGATGATCACCAAGGTCGGTGACCTCTCCCTTGTCATGGAGGAAGAAGATGGAAGAATCTAGGTCGCTGAGTCGTTCTAAGTTGAGGGTTCGATGTTCTTCTTCGGAGAAGAACTGTTCTTCATGGATAGGATGATGTTATTCCACCCAAGAAGAACTTCCTCCTTCTTTTACACAAGAGCTCTATCCCTTTTCTCCCCACCCAAAACGTGTCAAAGTAAAATAATAGGTTCATGCTATTACTTTATTAACACAAGTATTTTCAAAATTCAAACCACATATTTAATTAATTGAATAGGTTCAATTAATTAATTAAAAATGTGTTGGCAATAGTTAAGGGAGAGAGAGAGAGGAAATGGATGGTTACTCAATTTAAGATTAGTTACAAAATTAAAGATGGGGGTTTTATGGAGTTTTGGGGAAAGTGAAAAGGTGGGGGCTCATGTGGTCCCCACCACACCATTAATCCTATAATGGGTAGTTAGGGGATTGTGGGTCCCACCGTAACTACCCCATGTTGGATATAACCACTAGGATAATGAATTAATAAAAAATTGTTCCACAATTTTTTTTTATTCAATTTTTTATTAATCCACAAATTTTTAACAAATCCTCCCGAGAAAATGCATCTTCAGTAATGGTCATCTTAAGTAATTTCCGATGCTATGGTTTCCTCGGTGCGCTAAAATTTCGATTTCGAGTACCGGTTCAAAAGTTAGGAAAACCCACTCTTTCGTCCACTGAACGTACCCGATCTAAACTTCAGAAAATGATTCCGGGAAGACCAGGCCTCAGAATCAGGCACCGTAAGAAACTACGTAATCATAAAATTCCAAAGAAATTAAGAAAAAAATTTCCTTGAAATTTCTGGGTCATTACATTACTCCCACCTCAGGGATTTATGTCCCCATAAAGCTTTAACACAAACTACGGATACAAAAGTGGTACTTAGCATGCATCTGAGCCTTCCGCTCCCATGTGCTCTCCTAGAAGTTCTCGTGCTGCCAATGAAAGTGCACAAGAGGTATCGAACGTCCTCGTAGGACCCACTTCTCTCGATCCTCAACCTTTACTGGAACCCCTCAAAAGTCACACCATCGCCAATGTCCATCTCCCCATGGTCGATGATATGCATCGGGTCAAGCACGTATCTCCCCAACCGAGATACGTGGGATTCTTCGTGCACCTGGTGCAACTGAGGTGGAAAGGTTGAGCGGTAAACCACCTCGCTACCCTACTCAGGACCTGAAAGGTCCGTTGAACCTCAGAGAAAACATGTCACCTTTTCCACATCTCTATAAACCTCATTGAGGTGAGACCCGTTTAAGGACACGATCACCATCCTCAAACTCTAGAGGCCTCCACTTCCTGATTAGAATTGAAACTCAAAACTCCTACTACCACGAGGGTGAGGTTGGTCGACCTAAGAGTGACTGGCCAAACCCACCTATGAATGAGTTCATCCTATGCTACCTGGGGTTTCCTTTTCACTGACCAAGGAAAACCCATCCCAACGTTGTAGTTAGACCACAACCTTTTTTCCTAATACAGTCGATCTGAGCATGAACTGTGAATCCAATCCATACCGAGACCAAATTCGTAAGGCCTCGATGTTTCCACCAAGAGATTTAAACCGAAACTCTCGCCTCGTGGGTTAGACCACACTTTCAGCATAAGTGTGATTATCGAGTCTCCTCACAAGGTAACTCCTGAAGTGAGGGTCAAGTCTACGGCTTACCGGAAACTCTAGGTTTGGGACAAGATTCGTGGAAGGAATGAATGATTCATAACAATGTCTATTACTACGACAGATGGTAGTGGACATAGACTGTCCCTTGAATCATTTTTTGAGCAATTGGGTCACATTCCTTGACCTCATGCAGCCGCACTCTTCCCCTGCCCTCCAGCTCCCTCAGCCTGGTGGGGACAACTAAGGTGAGTGGTCGTAGCCTGTTGAAATGTACACCACCTCATTCTGCTCTCCTAGCTCTGCCTCCATTTCTGCTGCTTCACAGACACATATTTCCTTAGTGATTCCTATTATTGAAACATTTAACAGGCCTGAGTCTCTAAGAATGGTGCCAGTTTCTTGTTTCTTACTGCATTGTGCATTCATCATCCGCTCCTGGATGACCTACACCTTCTTTGCCTACGATATGGAAGAGCTACTAAGATTTCTACTTTACCGACAAGAGAAACTCTGTCTCATCCCATGGATGAACCACGCCCATTGCCTAATACAGTCAATCCTTACATGAATGATGAATTCAAGCCATGGATGACATCGTAAGGCCTCAACGCTACAACCAAGAGATCCATCCATCACTCTCGCTTCCAAGGGTCGAGTCACGCTGTCGGCATCAGTGTGAGGTTACTAGGTCTCCTCCAATATAAATCTCAATGGTGAGGGTCAAGTAAACAGTTTTAACCGAGACCTCTCAGTATCGACCAAAAAAATGGACAAGAAAGTAAACATTACGAAGATAAGTATCTTTTATTATAGCAGCTCATAGTACAAAGACACAAATACAAAAGAAATATGGAACTAGAAGTACCACAAACAAAAAGATATCCACTAGTTATGCTCCTGTCCACCTGCTTCTGGAGCTCTACTGCCTTGTCCACTGCTCGACTGTAGCTCAAGCACCCGCCGCTGCTTCTGCCTCGGTGGCTCCTCCAAAGCATGCGGATCAACTGTGCGATGTGTCGGACAGTCACGTGCCAGGTGACCCTTCATGCCGCATTCATAACACTTCATGCTCCTCATATAACTGGCTCTATTCCTATTGGACCTCTGCATCATCTGTCTACTGCCCACAGATGACTCGGGTACTGGTCGAAAATCTTGTGGCAAAGGCAGCAGATCCTGAACACGCTCGGGGTGTATATCCACTGGTACAAACTGCACCCTGAAAGAGGTCCTGAAGTCTCCCCATGTGAAGGTCATCTCATCGCAAAAATGGGGCATCCGGCTCCACTATCTGCCTACTGCTGCCTGATGGAGACTGGCAGGAAAGATCACCATGAAGTCTGCTGGTGTACCCACTATCCTGAAAACTCCCACCACCGCCTCCATCCAATCCTCATCCTCCTGTGGGTCCGTATCTCCCCAGAACCTGGGTGGCCTTTGGCGCTGGAACTCCTACAGCATGCTCAATTGATGTGTACTCTCTGATGTTAGGGATGGTGGCATCGGTGGCCCATGGTGTGGTAGTACGACTGGTGCCTCCGATGGTGCCTCAACTGAAATAGGGCCCTATACCGAAGCCTCGTCGCTCGGCAGACTGTCAGTACGTACATCCCTCTGGGCTCTAGATGGTTGTCCGTGGAAAGTCATCCTGTAAGAAACATACGTGACACGGTCAAACAATTTAAACCTAGTGAGCTGACCTGGTTTGAGCTGACTTAACGAAATCCTTTGCAACACACAGACAATCAGTGTTTTCATTCACAAAGTCGGAAATCAGTAGTCAGGGTCCTGGTCTATGGATACGTCGGCCGCCCGCACCAACATTGGACTCCGTAAACTGAAAACCACACTTAGTACCCTTAACACTATTTCTTCATAGAAAGAAAATATCAGAGTCCTAAGTTATGCGGTCGAACCAAATCATCTGATATCAATTTTTCATGACCTTTCCTCATGGCCCATGCCGTGACTACCCCAAGCCCCCCTTCCATAGGCCATGGGTTGGTGACTAGCACTAATGGCATAAATCCTGATAACTGTGAAGGAATTACCTTTATAAAGTAAAAAAACACCATAGAGTGCAAGAGGAAGTAATACACTAAGTACAAAAGAAAGTGCTGAAAAGTAAAAAGGGCCAGAATACAAACCCAACTGAAAACTAAAGCTACAACTGAAAGGAAGTAAAATAGAAAATACAATAGCTGGAAGAATAGAAGCAGCTCCTCGGTCGTCCACCTCAGATTCTACCTGAAGGGTAGGTACAAATATCCTCCACAACTCTCTCGCCCGTCAACCTCCTCCGAGTATCGTATCGTCATGAAGTCCACCACCGGGTACCATCCGGTCCTCGAACACTCGGCCTCCGTCAGCACTTCCCGTTGTCTGCAACCAACACAACGAGGTGCAGGCATAACCTGTGCAGGGGTGAGTATACGATACTCAGTAGGGACCCCGAGACCCTCAAGGTCTCTCTAAATCAAACAAGGATAACCACAAATAAGGATCTCAACAGATAACCCTTACTTAGTTATAAGCCTATACTTATACCTAAGTTATCAAGTAACCCATCTCAATCATGAGGAAACACAAAGGTGATGAAATCAACGGATAAACACTACCTAGGTATATGACCATACATATACCTAATTTATGAAGTGACCCATCTCAATCCTGAGGTAAACAAAAAGGTTATAGACTCATCTCAATCCAAGATTTTCATTATCGAAACCATAATTGCTGAAGAGCCCCATCTCTGATGAGTATAGTGATCCTGTCATGACTCTGAGGTATTGCTCACTAACCTAAGACTGCTGAGGTACTCCTCCTGTTGAGTACCATGGGTCTGCCACCCAAACACAGTAGTGCTTCCCGCCGAGGTCTACCACCCAAACACAGAAGTGCACCCCCCCTAATAGCCTACAGAGGTACACCTTCTGCTGAGTACCGTGGGTATGCACCCAAACACATTAGTGCTCCATCTGACATGGGTTTTCACCCAAACATAGTAGTGCTTCATCCACTGGGCTAGTCGACTCACTCCATGTCAAGTCGGTCAAGAAGTTGTCAGGTCTCAGCCAGCTACACGGTCTCCGTACTCCGTATGCTCATCCTTGGGAGGGTCCTCTCCACAAGATACAGGTCGATACTCCAAGTATCACAAGTCCCAAGAAGATGTATCTCAAAGTAAGGACTCATCATAGGGGTCTCAACGAGACAGACGACACGCCAATTAGACGCCAGGTCTGTGAGTTATTACCCTTTTCGTCCTAGTGGCCCGGTTGGTTTTGTGTGCGAACCAACCCGGCCGTATCTCAAATGTACCCCGAACTCTCATAGGGTATACTCATAGTGACCGTTTCTCAATGTGATCACCAACGCTGCTGACGGTTCATCAAACGGACGTTCGGTCTGAAAGTTATCAGCTTTTCCGTTCTAGGGGCCCAGTTGGATTTCAGGTTCAATCCAACCCAGCCACTATCCAACTGCATCCAATCCACAGGAGAATTATGCCGAAAGATCCATATCATCAAGAGGAATCCAACAAAGTCGATGGCACGTCAATCAGACATCTGGAGCTTAAGTTATAAGTGTTTCTGCTCCAAGGTCCCTATCGGTTTCAGGTTCGAACCAACCCGGTCATACACCAAGTTCTCCGAAACCTTGAGTGTAGTATATCGAAATGACCGAATCAATCCAAGGATCACATCACAACTAACGGTACTTAGATCAGAGGTCTGTAACCCATGTTATTGACGTTTGAATGGATCTGCACGAAATTAGGGGGTTTGGGCCCGGCCCGACCCGACCCGATACCCCCTGGGTCGGCCTGAACCAGGTCAACCCGACCCGTGTCCGGGTCCAGCACAATAGGGCACGACCCGGCCAGCCTGGCGCTAGCGCGGTACCTACATGGCCAGGGGGTGTGGGGGAGGGGGGGAGGGTTACAACCCCCCATGGTTGACGAACTGGAACGACATAATCGGCGCCGCCCCAATCTGGAACAGCTGAAGCCATTCTAGTTCGTCCCCCACCGCAGCGGCTGAGCCGTGGCGGTTTGCTCCGACGGCGCCCTGCCACCGCCTTCTAAAGACCACTAGACGCGCTCCGGTGGTCTGTTTCGCCTGTCGTCTTTTCCAACGGTCCTCCCGCGACCCGATCTTCACTGGGAAGGGATTCAAACACCATTGTGGCTCGCTTCATCGTCGCTCGTCGATCCGCACGTCAAATAAACAAACCATGACCTCTTTGTGGTTTCCCAGCGCGGTGCGACGGCGCCGCGGCATCGTTCGACCTCAACGGCATGGCGCGACGTCACCACGCTTCTTCATCGTGTTCCACTTTGTTTCCGCGCGGTGCCATTGCAGCGCGCTGCCATCGTTCGAGATGCAACATAATCAAGAACAAGAGGGAGGAGGGTCGGCCGTGTTCGGGTGGTCCGAACTCCTCCTGTTACAATGATAACAAGCGGCCCAAAAAAAGACGAAGAACGACAAAGTACATTTCACGAACAAAAAGTAATCAACCCCTACCTAGATATTTGATGTCACATGTCGGGTGTCACAGAGAACGAAGTCGTGGGGGTCGGACGTAGATTCTATGGACGTCGGGGTGCGTCAGAAGAGGAAACGATGTCTCCTCACATGTTTTGGTGATGATGAATGAAGGTACGTCATCATTGGCGATGATCACCGCGGTCGGAAACTCTTCCCTTGTCATGGTGGAAGAAGAAGATGGAAGAATCTGGGTCGCCTAGTCGTTCTAAGTTGAGGGGTTGATGTTCTTCGTCGGAGAAAACTATTCTTCACGGAGAGTATGATGTTCTTCCACCCAAGAGGAACTTCCTCCTTCTTTTACACAAGATCTATATCCATTTTTTCCCCACAGAAAATGTGTCATAGTAAAATAATCGGTTCACGCTATTATTTTATTAACACAAGTATTTTCAAAATTCAAAACACTTAATTAATTAATTGAATAGGTTCAATTAATTAATTAAGGTATGTGTTAGCGAGAGTTAAGGGAGAGAGAGATGAAATGGATGGTTACTCAATTTAAATGAGTTACAAAATTAAAGAGGGGGGTTTTAAAAAGTTTTGGGGAAGGTGAAAAGGTGGGGGCTCGTGTGGGCCCCACCTCACCATTAATCCTCTCATGGGTAGTTTGGGGCTTGTTGGTCCCACCCTAACTACCCCATGTTGGATATAACCACTAGGATAAATAATTAATAAATAATTGTTCCACAATTTTTTTTTCAATTCTTTATTAATCCACAAATTTTTAACAACTCCTCCCGTGCAAACACATCTTTAGTAATGGTCCTCTTAAACAATTTTTGGTGCTGCGGTTTTATCGGTGCCCTCAAATTTCAATTCCGAGTACCGGTTCAAAAGTTAGGAAAACCCGCTCATTCGTCCACTGAAAGAACCCGAGCTAATCTTTGGAAAATGATTCCAGGCACACCGAGCCTCGGAATCATGCACCGTTAGAAACTGCGTAGTCGTAAAATTCCAAAGAAATTAAGAAAAAAATTTCCTTGAAATTTCCAGGTACTTACAAGATCTTTTTATGAGGAAACTCCCACTGAAATTCAATGGGAGTCAAAATCCCTATGTAGCTGAGAAATGGATAAATTCCTTAGAGAAAATATTCCATGCCATAGGGAGTAGTGAAAGGGAAAAAGTTATCATGGCAGTTTACCGCCTCACTGGAGATACTGATCGATGGTGGTCATTGATTCAAAACATGATGGAAGATGATGAATTATCAAATATGGAATGGACTGAGTTCAAAGGAATTTTCTTAGACAAATACTTTCCTCATGACCATTGAGCAGATATGGAAAGGCAATTTCTGAGTCTGAGATAAAAGGTGGATGAGAATGTCGCAAAGTATGATGCTAACATTACAAGGTTAGTGAGGTATGCTTTAGACTTAATACGTAACCCAAGAAGTAAGATTTATTGTTTCATTGATGGGTTAATACCGTTTCTCCGTCAATCATTAGTCTCACAAACCTTCTCATTGTACGAAGATATTGTCTCATGGGCTATTGAGACAGAAAAAGATTTCTCTAGGTCTTACGACTCTAAAGAAAAGAAGGAGAAGAAGAGATCATCTGATCACTATGGAAATGGAAATAAGGGGATGAAGGGAAAAGTTGAATATCCATCCTGCAGTCAATGTGGGAAGAAACACCCCGGTACTTTCTTGAATGGAATGGGAGTCTGTTACAAGTGTGCTGAAGAAGGCCACCAAGCTCGTGATTGTAAGGGGAAGACAGAAGCTACTGATGTTCAATTCTACAATTGCGGGGAGATGGGACATTATAAAAATGAATTTCCTAAGCCTTAAGGGAACTTACCTCAAAAAAGGTCAAGGGATCAAGGCCAAGATTATTCTTTCACTACTACTGAGGTAGAAGCTCCGAAAGACGTGGTGGCGGGTAATTTAATGGTTTCCACAAGTTTATCCAATTCTATATTTGATTCCAGATCATCGCATTGTTTCATATCTTCCTAATTTTCTATGAAAATTTTATATTTCCAATTTGTTTTAACAATGGAGTTGTCAGTTAAAACTCCTAAGGGAAGTATCATTACAACAAAGTCTTGTAAATCAGTCCCCATTAGAGCACATAAATGTTCCTTATCTGTTGATATCATCGTCATACCTATGATGGAGTTTGATATAATACTTGGTTTGGATTTTCATTCAGACCATGATGTGAAGATTTATTGAAAGAATAAAGAGGGTACGATTTTTGATGATGATGATAAGGAACACCTTATCATTATAGCAGAATCGTCACCACCTAATTCTTATCCAGATCCACCCCAAGTAGCTCAAATAAATTCAATTATTGGGAAGTAAGAGAATGAAATGATTGTGGGTAAGGAAAGGAATGTTTAAATAAAGGATGTACCTATTTTGAAATAATATGTAGATGTGTTTCCAGAAGATATACCTGGACATCCTCCAGAACATGAAATTGAGTGTTCCATTGATTTAATTCCTGGTTCAAGGTCTATATCAAAGACCCCTTATAGAATGGCTATTTTGGAATTAGTTGGACTAAAGAAAGAACTAGAGGAATTGAGTAATAATGGACTTATTCGCCCTAGTGTTTCTCCATGGGGATCCCCTGTCCTTTTTGTTAAGAGGAATGATGGATTTATGAAGTTATGTATCGACTACAGGGAAATCAATGCTATAACAACAAAGAACAAGTATCTCCAACCTCTCATTGATGGTTTATTCAACCAACTGAATGGAGATCAGTACTGTTTAAAGATTGACATTCGATCTAGATTCCGTCAGATGTGTGTGAAGAAGGAAGACATTCCGAAGACAACATTTCGAACCATGTACGGGCATTATGAGTTCAAAGTAATGCCTTTTGGATTGACTAATGCACCCTCTATATTCATGGATCTGATTAATAGAGTCTTCATGGAATATATCGATGATTTTGTGGTAGTATTTATTGATTATATCTTGGTTTACTCTAAAGTCTACGATGATCATGAAAATAACTTGCGCGTTATCCTGAAGACTCTGAGAAGACATGAATTATATGGGAAGTTTAGCAAATGTGAATTCTGGGTTCAGAAGATTTCTTTTCTTGGCCATATTGTCTCTGAGGATAGAATCTCTGTTGATCCAGCTAAGACAAGAGCAATCCATGAATGGCCAGCACCAACGAGTATAACCGAGGTACGCGGTTTTGTTGGATTAGAAGGTTATTATCAGTGTTTTTTCCAGAACATTTCTCTATTGGTTAACCCATTAACGAAACTCACATGTAAAGGCGTTATATTTGTTCAGAAAAATGAGTGTGAAAATGTTTTGATGATCTAAAGAGAATATTAGTCAATGCCCCTATATTGACTCTACCATTAGGGAATGATGGTTTTGTTATTTATAGTGGTGAATCGAAAAAAGGACTTGGGTGTGTCCTTGTACAGAATGATAGGGTTATTGCCTTCGCATCATAACAACTGAAAATTCATGAGAAAGAATATCCTACTCATGATCTTGAGTTATCTATTGTAATATTTTATTTGAAGATATGGAGACATTATCTTTATGGTGAAAAATGTGAGATTTATACTGATCACAAGAGTTTGAAGTATATTTTTTCATAGAAAGAACTCAACATGAGGCAAAGGAGATGGCTCAGATTACTCAAGGATTAGGATTTCAAGATACAATACCTCCCAAGGAAGGAAAATAATGTGTAAGATGCTTTGTGTAGAAAGGATCATGGAGTTCTGAACAAGATGAGAGTTGAAAAGGATCCTATATACATGGATCTAGTGAAGATAGACATGGGAATCACCATGGAACGTGAAACATCAATTTTTTTTTCAAATGGTTTCCAAACCGTCTTTGCTAGAATGGATTAAGAGTTCTCATTCCAATGATGAAGAGTTTAAAAAGAAGATCAATGCTATGAATGATGGGAGATTGAGTGACTTTGTGTATGAAGATGGAATATTGAAATTTGGGAAGAGACATTGTGTTCCTGATATACCTAATCTAAAAAGGGAATAATTGGACGATGCTCGTAGTTCCAATTTCTCTATACACCCTGGGAGGACCAAAATGTATAGAGATTTGATGGAACATTTTTGGTGGGACAACATGAAGAGGGAAATTGATGATTTTGTGTCAAGATGTATGGTTTGTCAACAAGTGAATGTTGGAAGGCAATAGCCTGGAGGAGTCGTGCAACCTCTTCCCATATAGAAGTGTAAATGGGATAATATTATGATGGATTTATCATGGGACTACCAAAGACTCATAGATGGAACAATGCAATATGGGTAATTGTTGATCTTCTAACCAAGTCATCACATTTTCTTGCTATAAGGGAAGATATACCACTTGAACATCTAGTAAGTTTATATATTACTGAAGTTGTGAGACTTCATGGAGTAACCCTACCGATTGTTTCTGATCGTGATCCACATTTTACATCATGTTTTTAGAAATGTCTTCAGAAATCCCTGGATACTGAACTTCGTTTGAGCACTGCATACCTTCCCCAAACTGATGGAAAATCATAGTGGACTATTAAAACCTTAGAAGACATGTTGAGATCCTTCTCACCTAACATTTAGGGTACGTGGGATCAATATTTACCTATGGTAGAATTTTCCTATAACAATATCTTCCATTCAAGTATTCAAACGGCACCATATAAAGCGTTATATGGAAAGAGATGTTGCAAACCAACCTGTTAGGATGATGATGGTGAAAGAAAACTTGTAGGCCCAGAACATGCGGAGGAAACAATGGAAAAGGTGAAGGTAATCAAAACCCACATCAAATCAGCTCAAAGTAGGCAGAAGATCTATGCTAATAACAGAAGGAATGATTTGAAATTTCAGGTAGGAGATCATGTTTTTTTAAGGTATATCCATGGAAGTGATTTTTAAGCTTCAGTAAGAAGGGTAAATTGAGTACCAGGTACATCAGACCCTTCAAAATTCTAGACTAAATTGTGGATGTAGCTTACCGTTTGGAAATGCCGCCAAGTCTCTCCAAGGTTCACAATGTGTTCCACGTATCACTATTGAGAAAAACCATGCTTGACCAAATGCATGAACTCAATTATGAGGAATTAGAACTGGAACCTGATCTGTCTTATTGCAATGAGCCCATCAGGATTCTTCATACAGGAAAACAAGCGCTGAGAAACTAGATGACTCATCTGGTAAAAGTTCTATGGAGAAACCATAAGATGAAAAAGGCAACGTGGGAACCTGAGGAAATTATGATGAAGAACCACCCAAGTCTTTTCATGCGGTAGTATTCAAGAAATTTTAATGATAAAATTATTTGAAGGAGGGGAGAATATAAAACCCCATGCTTCCACGATATGGTTCTCTTTGAATAATACAAGAGCATGTGTTGTATGAAACTTCGATTTCTAAAACACACCACAACCAATCAAACTAGTCGCTATGAATAGTAATACCCACATTTTAAAATTCAATAAAGTTAATTTTTCAAAATAGTCTTCATTTTTTAAATCGGAATTTCGAACTTATCCTAGGGTGAATTTTTGGTATTTTATTTATAATATTTATACATTTAATAATTAAATTTTTTTATGACACAATAATGATTCAGTATTTTCTTTATTAATGAATGAATCAAATAATAGGTATTATAAAAGTTAAAATAAATATAATTTGAACGTTTTGATGCCATCCATGAATTTGTTTGGCTAATATTACATGTTAGTATTTCATAAATTAATTTTATTTGAATTAATAATGTTTTTAAGACTTTATCAAAAATCAATTATTTTATAGTGTCAAAATTGACATAAATGACTTTTTTAAACAAATATTATATTGTTAACTAATCTTCTATTCCTAAAAATCTAACGATCGGCCAAAGGACTTATATCATGGTAGGTGTATCATTAATGGACCACTTGGGTCTTGCTTGTATTTATATAATATGTTTATTAACTATATAATATAAAAATACAAAGTTACATGATAAATTTTAAACTATTTAACTAAGAGTAAAATATAAATGATAAGGTTAATATAATGACCCAAACCCATCTAAAATCTATTGGTTGAACGGTTATAGACCCATACCCACCTTAACCTTTAAATAATCTACTTTAGAGCCATTAGAAACTGAATTTTAAATTATTATAAAATAATACTTTATGTTTTTCCTAGAGCCCCTCCTCCCATTTATAAAAGGACTACACTTCTATCCAATTCTTCACATCTTCAAAGCCTTTTTGTTTTTCTATACCCTGCCCAATTATTCTCTCAACTTCCCTCATTTTAACCTAGAGGCCTTATTTTGATATGAAATCTATCCCAAGAGCCCTTTGGTTCAAATCAAAAGGAAGATCCCGTATAAGAGGTAATGTTTTCACCACACTCATTCAAGTTCCTTTTTTCTTTATATTCAACTTTATTTGTTATTTCCATTCTCAAATAATAACTCTAGTACCTTTTATATACTGTGATGTTATTATAAATATGGTACAATAATATTCAGTATTCTATCCATCTATTGAATGACATGTCACGATACGTGCATACATACGACCTACCGTCTCCATGTCATGGTGTAATTGTTATTCACTACATTATTATTTTATGGGTATAATAATGATGTGTAATTCAGTAAAATAATAAATATAAAATTATAATTATTCTTTATATATGATATACCATCTAATCGTATTTTATTTTAATATCAAAAGAATGATATTATCACTCGTGTGTACGTATGGACTACTGTCTCCACGAACGCGATGAGATTCATTCTCTATCGTATCCATTCAAGTCTAATTCTCATTTTATGATTAAAAGTATTTTTAATGACATGATATCAATATGGATATTAATATGATACAACCTATTCATAACAAAAATGTCTTCTGTAACAAAACATATAAAAAAACGAGTAAGTTAACACTCGAAATGATGATAATACTAAGATATTATTATTAAATCAATGATAAAAGATCATAAATGATATCATATTAATGTATATGACTCTTGAATAATTTAATAACAATTATTTCTCCATTATATATAAGGTTAACGTACCCCAAAATAAAAAAAAAGTACAAGGTAAGGGTTTATTTCACAATCTCATCATTATTCTGGGTTGTTTATACGTAACTATCAACTGGGACCTCTTTGTCATCCACATCCTTGTTTCATAAAAATGTATTTAAAAACATTCTTAATATTTTAGAAAATATGGGTTAAAGACATTTATACCTTTTTTTACTTTTTATAAGAATTTTATAAAGGAATCTTTCTGTTGTTTTCCAAAAAAGGTCCTTTTTATCATTTTCGACAGAATAAAGGTAAGATTATCTTTTTTAACTTATACGGCTAGTGCAGCTATTTTCCACTGTTATAAAATCATTGAAGCATCCCTTACAAGCTTATCAGGATATTTTCAAAGTAAATGTTTTATTTTATAATTATGTGACTTTTAAATGATTTCAAAAAAAGATATATTTCTCTCAAATAGTTTTGATTTCATCTATGTGAACATCCTTCGATGGATTTTATGCTTATTTGAAGTTGATTTATTATAATACAAAACATCCTTATTGAATTTAAGGTTTTGTGATATGTTTGACTATGGATGTGTTATTTTTATAGAATTCATGGTTTATGGATAATTTATTGACATTTTGTATGCTAATTTTAATATGAATGTTTATGTTATGTTTAAAACTGTTCATATGAGGAATGAATTTGACATAATAAGTGACGAGTGGAGCCCGCTATAGCTCCTCGATGCATCTATAGGTCTCATGAGAAAAACTAGTTTCTTGGAACAAGGCCTTGACCAATTCTTATTTGTATTCTTAGAACGAGGCCTTGGCTACGTGGTAACGATAGTCTGGAATTATTCATTCCATCATTATAAAAGTGGTTATTGATATTGAATGTGATTATTCGACTAGTATAATATCCATGTGAATAAGTAAATGGAATTATTTCATTTTATATTTTCCATATTATGCATAATTTCATGTTTAAAAGGCTTTTGTTTTATTTATACATTGCCTTAAATGTTTATGCTTATTTATGAATGTTTTAGCTATATTTGTATCCTTACTGATCATCTGATCTCACACCTTTCAATGTTTCATTTTTCCCAGGATGTGAAGAAGAATTTTATGAATGACCTGCAGGGATATTATAAGTGGATATGAGTGTGGAGTTAATATGTTGTTGTAGTTATCACTTTATGATGTAATGTAAAACTGGTTGAATGTATCTAGTGTTTCCAAGGCTACTGAACTAATCAGTCATTCGATATTTGATATTTGTGATCATGACAATGTTATGTAATAATGCACCGACTCTGGGTAACTGGGGTTGGGGAGTTACATTGTAATTGTACCATATTCCTCTCTTTGGTACTTCAAATTATTGGGAATATGTTTTCAATAAAAGATGCCTTGTTTTCTGTCTTGGGTCAAAACTAATATTTCTTCCTCATAACTATTTTATATAAAAAATTTAAATAATGTTTTTAACATCATAAAAATGATTTATTAATTAAATTTTTACAAATGTATTAATTTTTAAAAAATGGTTTAAAAAGATTTTTGTTGTTATTTTTTTAACAGGGTACTTTTTATCCTTTTGACAATAATGTGGAAGGAATTTTATTTAACTTATATAGCATGTGTATAATTACCTATCATCATGGAAAAAAAATAAATTGAAGGTTCCTTTAAAAGATTAATGGTGTAATTTTTTTCAAAAAACATAATATTATAAAAATTTTTACTTCTTAAAAGTTATTTTCGAATTTAAAACAATTTTTTCCACAACACTATTTTAATAAATATTTTATATTATTTATAATCATAAAGAAAAAAATAAAAAAATATTAATTATGATACAATGAGGATATATTGTAATAATACAATCCACATTATTTATCTACATGTTTTATGATTAGTTTGATTGTGGATATACTATTTTGAAACCATTCTCTATATCACTCTGGATTGTTTATGATTATTATTATTGATTCATGAAATTATTAACATTTTGTATGATTGTTTTTTAAAATTAATATTTACATTTATTATGTTTATTATGTTTTCATATGCTGAATTAATTGAACATATTATGTAATATGTGGTGCTCTCTATAGCCTCTTGATGCATCGGTAGGTCTCATGAGGCAAACTGGATTAGGTATTTAGATCAGGCCTTAACCATTTATATAATATATCTTGGTTTAAGGACTTCAAAAGATTACTTATGATGTCTCAAATTATGCATTACCTCATTATAAAATTATTTATTGATGTTCCTATGATCATTTTATTAGTGATGATATTCATTTATAAATTTCAAGCTTATGTGACTAATCATATGGCATTATTTAAACAATATTTATTTTATCCATATTATTCTTCATACCCGTGATATTAATTAAATGGTCTGTATTTTTAGTTATTTACCTTACCATGTTGTTTATTCCTTATTTATTCTTCATATATTATGATATACACATACCCTTACTAAGAATTTGATCTCACCCATTTCTTATGTTTCATTTCCCTAGGATAATTGGAAAGTTTTTAGGATTAAAATACAAGGTTATGATATAGGGAATAATTATGTTCTAAAAAACACTTTGTTTTATTTTATGATTTCAATTGTAATGTGATATTATAGTATGTATCTATTTTTACAAGGCTAATAAACTATTCGTTCCATTGGGATGTGATCACTTTTTTCTAGCACAAATATAATAAATCAACTAACGAATCAGGACTACCAGAGAAGGTTTTTTTACAATCAATATGTAGCAAGATATAAAATTTTAGTTTCCCACATAAAGTAATTAAGAATAAAAAAAATTAAACATATATATCATTCGATTTGAGAATGTGTTTGACAATTGATCATCCCTAGAAACTATTTCTCAGATGAACTGATATTTGATCACTCTACATAATCCACATGTTCTTCAAAACTCGACAAGGATTTCGATCATTGATATCGATTTATTATCTTGGATATTTGACATTGACTTTGATGTCTTGATAATAGTAGATACGAAGATCCTTCGATCTAAAATTAATTTCTTGGATTGAATTATTGTATCGATATCTAAATCTCTAGGATGTAGGATATATTTTGGGAGCTATCAAATTTTTGTTACAAATTTTTCAAAAAATGGAATCCTATTTTCACTTATATTCTGAGGTTAAATATACCCATAAATGTTTCCCCAATGCCTTAATATTCATTTCCCATTAAATAAGTAATTAAAGATATTTTATAACCAAATAATTGTATCATACTCATCATTAATATTTTTATCACTCAGTTGTTATAAAGTAAATATATTACATTATAAAAAAAGTCATTAACTTAAATAGATATTCTCAAATAATATAAATTTTTTTGAATATTAAAATAATATTGGTTCATTAAATATTTTTTAATGTATTCAATTTAATATTAGTAAATTAAATAAATAAATAAATTCCAGTCCAATTATTCTATAATATACTAATAATAAGGTTTTTTATTCCAGGGTTATAGTTTATACTTGGACATCATTTGGACCACATGGCAGGTCCAACCATTTCCGATACTCATATTTTGAAGAATAGGACTAGACTTTTGATTACCCTAAGTGTGTTACTATATGAGACCATATCTCGACAGAAATGAGTAATAATCACAGACAAGTAGTGGATTCTTCCAGATCAAAAAGGCCTATAAGGGATAAGGAAGAGTCATATCAATGGAAACCACCCATGAACACATGTCATGTAATAGAATATATTTTCCTAGTGATAACTCATATTGTAGGTTACAAACATTGTATCATCATATTTTGTTGATATATTAGTCTTTGAACTTGTTGGATGGAATAACGTTACAATACCATTGAAATGGATATAGTGAAGGAACTACCATCCTGATCGACTAGGCTTGATATATAACATCCTTTGGAAGTGAAGAATTATATTTTGTTTATTTAATCAATTTCCAACCACTAATGGCAGACCCAATGAAAGAAACCTCAGTACGTCATAAATTTCATGGTTTCTTTATTGCATAAAATTATGTAATTGAATAGTATAAATTGATGACAATATCAGTTCAGGATACATGTTTATGTGTTCGTAGATAGGAAATACCAATAATACCTAGGACATGTTATGATGGAATTTTTGGTCACTCCTCATGATCTTATCTACATGAGATCATCAAGTATGAACTATATAAGAAGAAACCTAAGTGTTTATGAGCCCCCAACACCTACTGGTCACACATCATCTCTTCCCCATCTGTATGGTATTTCTAAACCATAGGATATAAATTTAATAGTACTATCATGGTATCTCTAGGTTCTCATTATATGCCAATAATATCTATAACCTTTTTATATGACAAATAATATATGGAAATTTCTATGTAAATAGTGGATAGAAAAATATAAAAACTATTATGATAGGTTTATATAATGAATAAGTCACTATACACCTGATATGGTAATAAAAAAAATCTTCAAATTGGGTCTAGGGAACCCACTTTATTAACACTCCCACATACACTAGAGCCTACTTGTTATCAATCGTTATTATCTATCACTTGTTAATATCATTTCTATTTTGAGATATGAGTTTATTTTATGGGTATTCCAAATATCCATTTTGTGGATACTCTTCTAAACACTAGTTAAACTCCCTAAGTAATACTCCACAATAGATGATATCCCCTAGTATATTACATTTTTTCTATGTCTAAACTTGACACCATATCTAGTACCATTCTTGTAATGTTATAATATTATATATTATGATAATACCTAAATTACTTGGAATGATTCTAAGAACATGAAAAAATAATTGTGAATTTTACACTACTTATTTAGCTGAATTAGAAGGCGAAACATTCTAGAAATTTTCAGATATAGATACTACAACCTTGAATGAACCTATCTGACCCATTACCTTAGCATCACTATGATATTAGATCATATTGATCCAAAGGATGACTACTTCAGTTCCCCTTAAAAATAGTGTCGCTTCCTCTCAATATACCATTAATATATCCTTTGAATTATCTCAAGTATAATTAGATAGTTCTGACTGTTTACAATATAGTTCTGTAAGATTTAAATGGTTTGTAACTAATATAAGTACTAGCTGGAAATATCATATCTAGTACATAGAATGGGCTACATAATAGATCCATCATAAATCATCTTGTAATTCTATACTCCATTATAATGTACTCATATATCTCATACAGTTCTTCCGAGAGGTATTTATTCCCTCTAAAATAGAAAATAATTCTCCTTCAAATTAACCCAAATTGTATTTTCTCAATGCGTTTTTAGTATATATACTTTTCAATTTGTCTAAGATGTACTTATATAGATATTAATAGATAATATTTCCTAGAACATGTGTATCTAAATTAATCCAATCTTCAAATAGTTAATTTCATCTAGTATTATCTAATTGTAAGAATGATAACATTTTACCATATTTTATTAAAATATTATTCTTTATAAAACTATGGTACGATCACTAAAGTATTATTAACACATGGTGAAAATTCATTTCAAAACAATATTCCATGATCATATTTTTTACTTCCATTGATAATTAGATTTTATTAAGTTTCATCCCTTATTTGAATTCCATGGTGTCAACAAATCATTGTGGTTGTATTTCATAGACACTTCCAATGAAATTTGTTTGCAATATCAAATTCCAAATAAAATTATCATAGAAATTATTTATGAAAACAAAAATTCTAATAGATATATGCATGATGAAATGGTATAATCAATCAATAATTATTGGTAAAAACCAAGTATATTATCTCTTGAATACCCACCAATGGTTTTACATCAATTGAAGAAGCTTCCAAAATATAGAGTTGATTTTAGAACATGGAATCCATTTCCTAAATTCATATAATCTTATAAATCATAGTTTTTTTGATTTACTATATATTTTTAGGATCATTTATTCTCAATGAATAATTTATCCCTAATAATAGTGATTGTAAAATCATCACTATGGTTTTATCATTCCCATTAATTATTTATCTCTGAACATTTCCTTTCCACAAGATCTTGTAGAACTTGTTCATTTTCCACCCTCTTGTACTAATATTACATTAACTAAATCCAAGTCAACCTTCATACCACTATCTCGAATATATATTTTATCCCACTTTTAGAAAAATATTCTCAAACATTACTATAGACATTCTATCTCAACGGTATCGATAATATCCATAAACACTTTTTGGATAATTACTTTAGATACAAATTGTTTTTTACTTGATATAAGTTTGTTGGACTCATTAAAAAAGTATTTGCATCTAAATAAATGTTATTATGATATTATAAATTTATTTTATACTATAACTCATATGATATGCATTATTCATTATTGTTGGAATATGGTTATGGGATGAAACTTCAATTTTTTTCCGTCACTATAAAAATAACATAATATTTTTCAATGCATATTAGTCTCATCATTGATTCTCCTTTTAATAACATTTTGGATGTAACTTGTATTATAAAATGTAAATATATTAATTACTTTATAATAAATTTTAATTATCAATTTTTTCATGTAACATTCATCATCTATCCTCTTTATTAACTTTATATCATTAATATGTATATGGAAATTTGATTTTAGGAATAAATCCACTAAACATTTTCATAATCGATGAATTCTTGGTCAAAAATTGCATTTTCTCATGGGCCTGAAGAAAGTCATATTTTTTAATATTTAACATTTCATACATTAATTTTTTATTTACTAAAACTCTTAATGAAATATTTTGATGTATATTTACCTCTAGATTAACATTGGAAAAGTTTTTTCTTCGTAGATGAACAAATTCTAGAATCTTTTTGGATTAGCTTTATTTTTAAATTTTTCTTTGTCAAAAATATATATATAAATTATTCGATAATACCTAAGGTCATTAACTCCAAATATTGTTGAAAACATAATGGGTATTTCTTTTAAAACTAATTATTTTTACTATGAAAATAATTATTTTTCCACAACATTCTTTAACTTGTCATACATTTTATAATAATATGTTATTTTTAATTATTCCATTATTATTGAACTATATTAGTTGAGTATGAGACAACACAAAAAGCATTCATTTCAAAAAAAATGGGATTATGTATCCTTTTTTCTAAAGAACATTTGCGAAAATGTTTTCGGTAATGATTAACAAAAATTCAACTAGAATGAATATGTTTGGAAATTTGAAGTTCTATACTTCTCACCGCTAACATTGGAATCATTGCTTTTAGTCATTTTGATAATTCACCTTATGTATTCTAATGTTTTTATTCTTACATTACTATAGTATTTATAAATTTATAAGTTATAGTCATATTGTATTTAATACCTAATAATTATAACCAAATCATTATATAAAATGATGAGTATAAATCATTTGAAGACACTATTTACTTCTACTTCAATTCATCGGATTTTATCTTCCATAGTCTCATCTCATGCCATGAAAATCCAATAATCTCATTTATGATGATATTCCTATTTTTATTGAAGGATGCTGAGAAGGTTCATTTTCCATATTACTTTCAATTTTCTTTTTTTTCTTTTTTTCAACTTGTTCACCATAAGAAATAAAAAATGAACTTTATTTATGTTATTATATTCTTGGGGAATATTACCCAAAAGGTAATAAACCAGTTTCTCTATTTTTTATTCATTTTTAATCCTAAAAAACCTTATTAATTAGTTCATAAAAATATGATAACAGAATGTTTTGAAATATTTTGACAAATCTTTCAATTTACACATATTTAGTGTAATCATCATCTAATTCAATTTATCAGTTGACTTTTTCCTCACATGATTCTTGGTGATGAGACAACATGTTAAACTATCTATGTAATGATAATTTTTTCACAACACATAAGTCTTTGATAATTTTACTATAATTTAAACATCAAAAATATCATAAATGTGTCTCCTATAAGTATATTTCTCACCCTGCCTTCTTATGGTGTCTCAAAGTGGGGACTATATTCTATAGAATTTATTAAATTATAGTGATTTTTTCAAGAACCTATACTAATCTTATAAATTTCTACCTATTGGTCAAGTTATTTTTTAATAATTGATTATAGTTAACTTTTTGTTTTTCTAGAAAATTTTTACGGAATAAAATTTTAATAGATAAGTAATTTATCATGATTACTCATTATACGTAATTTATATATTAAATATTTAGATGTTTCCCACTATTTTATCTTACACTAGTATCTCCCTCAACTTGATTTGGAATACCTAATGTCTTGAGTATTCTAGTGAAAACGTTCCATGAAACCTATCCTCATAGTCCATGATGTGGCTACTATACTAATCAATGATCTTCAAGGTAGGTTTTTAACTATCTAGCTGCATTGACTCATGAATCATTGAATTTTTGAGTGATGTACCATATATATGAATCCTAACATTTATTTACTCAAAAAATTTAATCTAAAGTGAAATAATGTTGCAATAGAAAATTCATTTCATATATATTTTGTTAATTTAACCCGTAGTACTCATAATAACACTTTTCTAGTATAATACACCCTCAAATAGGGTTTATGAACACATAGTACACCTAGTTTTGTTCAAATTCAAATGACGGAATGTAACACCCCAAGAATCCATGGTATGCTTCTCTTTGAATAATACAATAGTGTGTGTTGTACACAACATCGAGTTCTAACACACACCACGACAAATCAAAGTAGACATTATTAATATTAATACCAAATTTTTGAAATTTTATAAATTTTATCTCTCAAAATGGACTTCATTTCTATATTCAGAATATCTATATTAGCCTAGAGTGAAATTTTGGTACTTTTCGGATAACTTTCATATTTTAATGAATAGTGAAAATTACTAAATTTTAATTAAATACAACTTTTTTAATTGAATTAATTAATATTGACAAATTATGAATTTTAGTGGTTTTAAATTATATTTAGAATTTATTTTAACCATTTAATCCAATTATGGTCATTGGACATAATTTTATATTTAAACCGGATATAAACAAGTGTCAATCTTTTGATAGTTGTTGTTTCTTAAAAAACGATTTTTGTTTTTACAACGGGAATTAATTTTAAATTAATAAATGAAACTTCTATTTTTTGAATTTGGTAAAATATACTTCCCTATTTAATTTTGAATATCAAAATTAGCTTAGGGTAAATTTTTGGTATTTTTCTGAAAATTTTCAATTTTTGATGAATAGTGAAAAACACTGAGTTATTGGTTAAAACCGATTTTTTTATTTAAAAAATTATGTATTTTATTTAAATTAATTTATTTCAAAATATATACATAATACTTATATAAATTCAATGTAATTCATTAGAGGTGGTTTATAACAATTTTAGATATATAGAAATTTTATTGAACTTTTTCACTGTCTTTTACCCACCTCCTAGGAGAATTTGTAAATTCACATAAAAAATAATTTTACCGCTTCTATGGGTGGAATTTCTAAAATCTGAGATATATGGTTAATATCAAGGAGTAAAATGTGGTTCAATAAGATCAATATAATTTTTGGTGAATGGTAACTTTTTACTTTTATTTATCACTATAAAAAGTAAATAGGGTAATTAAGGGTAAAAATGATATTATAATTACCATAAAACATGTACTAATTCTATTGGATAAGTTTAATTCGACCAAAAACAACCTTAAGAATAAAATATGACCCTTTAGGTCTACTTGGATTAGATTTGGACATTTATTATTATTTAATTCAATGAAGTGTTAAAAGAGTTAAAATCCATGTTTAATAACTAAAACATTTTTAATATACAGTTATACACAAGATAAATTCAATTATAAATATTCATTAGAAAGATAAAACTATTTCCTACATAATGGTATTTTAATTATAATTTTCAGACATTAAATAATAGAATTTATTTATGACACAATGATGATGCAGTAATCACCTTATTAATGAAAGAATCAAATAAATTGTAATATAAATATTATAATAAATAAAATTTCAAAGTTTTAATGACATCCACGAATTTTATAGGTGACTATGATATGTTATGTCTGATTAAATGTATCTTTTTTGATGTAATCAAGTTTTTATGACATTCAAAAAAACAAAATACCAAATAGTTTTAAAATTGACAGAAAAGAGTTCTTAAAAAATACTATATTATTAAATGATATTAAATATCTAAAAATCTAAGGTTTGGTCAAAGTAATTATATAATGATAGGTGTATCATTAATGGACATATTTGGGGTCTCTTGGAGGTATATAGTATGTTTATTAACTATATAATACAAAAATACAAAGTGACTTGGTAAGCGTCAAACTAATTAACCATGTGTTAAAACTAAAAGATAAGGTTAATATAATGACCCAAACCTGTCTAAAATAAATTTTGTGAAAGTATTTGGACCCATAACCATCTTATAATTTGAATAATCTACTTTTGAGCCATTATAAACGGTATATTAATTTATTATAAATTAATACTTTATGTTTTTCCTAAAGAGCCCCTACTATCCCTTATAAAATGACACAACTTATAACCAATTCCTCACATATATTAAACCTTTTGGCTAGTCCATACTCTGCCCAATTAAGCTCCCTACATCCCTCCCCTCCTCCTAAAAGCCTC
Organism: Viscum album; assembly: GCA_963277665.1. Lineage (NCBI taxonomy): Eukaryota > Viridiplantae > Streptophyta > Magnoliopsida > Santalales > Viscaceae > Viscum > Viscum album. Next base: position 696,103,346 of record OY728164.1, read on the forward strand.
ACCATATGAATAAGGCACTTCAAGAGTCCATTTTGGTTCAAACCAAGTGGAGTTACCCAAATTAAAGGTAACAATTTCTCTTAGCTTCTTTTCTTTTATTTTACGTATCCAACCCATAAATTATTCTAATTCTTTTATTTTGTAACAAAACCAGTATCCTAAATATATTAGGATATTTTAATGAGAATTATTCAAACTACAATTACACACACCTCCTTCTAATGAGTGAAGAACATAATGTTTCTGTGGATGGCAACCAAACGCCTCATGAAACGATCATTGTTCAATTATCTACTACCACCTCTCATGGTGGCAATTATGATGGCACTATAATTAAATATGATATTAATGATATTTATTTTATATATAATCTTATGAAATTCCATTTTATGTCATACCATTATTCGTTTCATGTTGTATATATATACGATAATTTCATTTGAAGAAGTGCGGACTACCGCCCCCTCAAAGTGATATGACTCGTTTATACCATACACGGAACATATAAAAGATGGTATTAACGAACATAAGTAACAAATACAAGATATTATATTATACTTTAATAATAAAAAACTTATGTATTATTTGGTTTTGATACCTTTTAAATTGAAAAATGAAATTGAAGTGGTGTTCGTGAGTACGTACAGACTATCGTCTCCACGAACGCGATGAGATTAATTCCCCATCATATCCATTCAATTATAATTTTTATTTTATGATAAACAATAATGTTTAAGGACTTGATATCATTCTGGATATGTTTAATATACATCCTATCCATAAAAAACATGGCTTATGTTACAAAACATATAAAATAAAATGAGTAAGTTAACACCCGAAACGACGATAATACAAAAATATTATTAACAATGAAATGTTAAAAGATAATATATGATATCATATTAATGTATATTATTCTTGTATAATTTCATAAAAATAATTTAACCATTATACATGAGATTACCCTACCCTCAACAAAGGAAAAGTATAAGGTAACGGGTTTTCATCTCACTCTTTATTTCCGTGAGATTCATGCTATATTGCCACTATTACCTTTTTGTGTGGTGTATGTACTGCACATAAATATATTATTTATGTAATAAACTTTAATTTATATGTATTTAAATATTCATTGTATGATACCTCTTTCATGGGGTGTATGTTTCATAAGTTACCAAATTGGTAAGGGTTAATTTCACAATCACTTTATTATCTGAGGTTGTTTTTACGTAAGTATCTACTGGGACATATATATTATCCATGTACATGTTTTATGAAAGTGTTTTAAAAGGGATTATTTTAAGGGACTTTTTACTAAACCATCATTTCAAATGTTTTAAATATTTATTCTTCTAAATCTTTCACATTAATGTCCCCGTCTTGAAAATGGGTTTTAAGGATTTATTTATATGGACATGAATGTTTTTAAAATGATAATTCATTTCAAATGATTCAAAGTGGTATTGGACACTTTGATTCAAAAATGTCATTAAATTACTTCTTTTCTAAATTTTGGGACTTTAAAATGTTTTCATGGAAAAGGTGTATTTCTGTCATGGATTTTTACAAATCATTTTTATCCATGTCAAGATCCTTTAATAGTTTTCAAACTTGTTTTGAAGTTGATTTATCATGATAAACATCTTCCATATTGAGTTGAAGGTTTTTTGATATGTTTGAATATGGATGTGTTATTATTATACCATTCATGTATTATGGGTAAAGTATTGAAATTTTTTATGCAAGTTTTAATATAAATGTTTATATTATATTTCATCCTCTTCTTAAGATGAATGTGTTGGACTAGTATGTTCCGGGTTGGGGTCCGATTACAGAAGACCCTCCGGGTTGGAGTTCGGTTATTAAAGGCACTTTGAGTTGGTGTCCGATTATTAGAGGCACTCCGGGTTGGTTTCCAGTTATTATAGGCACTCCGGGTTGGTGTCCAGTTATTAGAGGCACTCCGGGTTGGTGTTCTATTATTAGAGGCACTCCGGGTTGGGTTCTGGTTACAGTTTCCCATAGGTCTTGGCACGAGGCCTTGACAAAGAAATTAATGTTCAACATTATGAATTCTATCATTATGAACGTGGTTAGTGAAATTTCATGTGATTATTCGATTAGTATAATGTCCATGTGAATATATAAATGTCATTATTTCATTTTATTTCTTCCATATTATGCTGAAGTTACAGTTTAAAAAGATTTTGTTTTAGTTATAAATTGCCTTAAATGTTTATGGATATTTAAGAAAGTTTCTGCTGTATTATTATCCTTACTAAGCATCTGAGATCACCCCTTTCTATGTTTTATTTTTCCCAGAATTCCAAGAAGTGTATTTTGATTGATATGTAGGTTTACGACCAGGGAATAATGGCATTCATAAAGGATTATTTATGTTGTTATGTATGTTATGAAGTGTATTGTGACATTCCTGTATATAATTTATTTTCCATGACTAGTAAACAGATCGGTCTTTCGGGACATGATTCCTTGTAATCATGCCAATTTATTAAAATAATGTACCGACTCTGGGTAACTGTGGTTAGGGCATTACACGGAAGGCAATACGAATTATTTTTTATTTGAGAATTTTTTTTATTTATCAATATATGGAATTAATTTTATATTTGAAAATCTTATAATATTTGATTCACCTCACAACTTCAAAATTCATTAAATGTGAATCATTCATCATGTCACTATTTAATTTAATATTAGCATTTTAGTTAATTATTTTATGTGATCGTGTAAAATTGTATATTAAAAATAATCAATATTAAAAAAGAATAAATTTACTAAAAAACATGACTAATCTTGAAAATTTAATATTGTTTGATCCATTGATCATATAAGGATCAATCGTGACCCTAGGTGCTAAATACTAGATTGATAACTAAATTGAATCATAACATGTACTTATGTCCAATGTATCCACATATTTTTCGTAAATCCAACTCATCTCGATATGGTAAGCTTATTAAATTGACCATTATATTATACATAATGACTAGATAATGAATAAAATAAATGAAAAATAATTCATATTGATGTGAAAACCCTTATACATATAAAGTAGAGAACGATGATGCTCAAATTAGTAAAAAAATTAATTATTACATACATCACATGAAATTCAAATAATTAATTTATGAAAATTAAATTTAAAACATATATTGGTTAGCCAGTGCTCAAGATCAGTTGGAAACCAATAAATTTTAAAAATAAAATAAAATTTTTATATAAATCTACACAAAGTAATAAATAATTAATATAAATTATTGTAACTATTTATAAGATATCACTACCCTGTTTCTCGGTCCGAAAAAATATTATTGAATTGTAGGCTTCTCGGGTATTCAAAATACATGGGTATGGGCTCTAGGTATTTCAACTCAATGGTGACCAGTAACCAATGGGTACTATTCATAAGAATATTAATCTCCATGTACTATTCATGTGAATTGTTACTGGTGTACAATTCACATGAATTAATATATATATATATATATATATATATATATCTGTGTGTGTGTTTTTATTAAAATATAAATATAAATATATTATTTAAATTTTGTGGTTGTCCTCTAGGTAAGCTTCCCCCATCAGGTTATAATTCATGTGACTATTACCCAATATACTATTGATGGTATTGGGGAATGAAACTGATGTATATGTGTAGGGGATTTCAAAATTTTGGTCACCAGTTCAATGTAGGGACATCATATCCATCTATTCATATAACTATATAATAGATGAGGACCCCAAATGTAGGAATTAAGCACTAAAATAAGTTGAACGTAAATCTCATTCAGTTGGCTGACCCATTCGACAATATCTCATCACTGAGGATTATTTCTTGAAGGAACTAATGAACAATAACTCTAGTTCACCCATAATTTTTTAATATTTAATAGGAACTATGATCATCAAAATATAAGTTCTGTCATAGAGAACAAATGATTCCTTTGATGTCTCGATGATCACTACTATGAAAATCCTTTTATCCCGGAAGAAGAACATTGACTGAAAGCCGGGCTCAACAACCAGTACCTCTATGATGTGGGAGATATGATAGAGGAGTTATAAAATTCATGTGAAGAATAATACGAAAAATGATATCCTTCTCGCAAATATATAGTGAGGTAGAAAATACCAAGAAATGACTTACCAACCCGTTAACATTTATTACACACTAAATAAATCATAAATGACATGTCATGAAAAAATAATTACCTTACAAATGTCATTAATATTTTTTATCACTAATTTAAATTTAAAAAATTCATTCCATGATAAAATAATTTCATTAACTCAACTCATTATTTCAACAAATATTAAAGGAAAATTGAACATTAAAATATAATTCGTTCATCAAATATGTTTTCATGTATCCAATTTAAATCTTGTAAATACATTAAATAAATAAATTCATCCCCAATTTCATGATGGAATTATATTCTTTGACAATGGACATGGATTTAGATAAGGTGTTACCATCATAATCAACAAGGCTAGAGATATGACTTCCTTTTAAAAGAGAGAAACTAAATCCTGATTATTCAATCAATGTCATACCAACAATGGAACACCCAACACAAGATACCTCACCATTAAATAAATTGAAATGATTTTTATCATTTATCAAAGTAGACAATCAAATATTATAAATTGATATAATTAAAAGTGAAGATACAATTACATGTGTTCATTTATATAAACAACCAATGAAACCTGAAACATCTTGTGTTCTTATTGGCTGACTAGTCCTCATGATCTCATATACTAGAGATCACCAAGTAAGAAATTCATGAGAATAATTCACAATTTTTGTGATCCCCCAAAACCTAATAGTCACATATAATTTGTTTCATGTTAGAATAATTTTTCTAGATCATTGGATATATGTTTAAGATCAATATCCTGGTATCTATTGGTTCTAATTATAGCTTGAAAATTGCTATAAAGATTTGATACAAAACATAATCTATGGACATTTCCATGAAAATAGTTTATGTTGAAATAAAAATGAAATTATATTAATTATACATCATTCATAACTCACTATATACATGGTGTGGTAATTTGAAAGTGTTGTTAAAGTTGTATATAGGGGACCCACTTTAACAATAGTAAATAATTCAACCTGAAGATGCGATGAAAAAACAGTTTTCCGATGAAAAATCTCTCAATGCTATAAAAGTTTTCCTTTAAAATTCCTTAAGGAATTTATTAAAATTAAGTAAATTATTTTAATAATAATATAATTGAACTAGTTTTACTTTTTAACAATTTTAAAACATGATGTTTCATTGTAAATACATTAATCTAAAAGTATGTTTTTAAACAAAATAAATATTTTTTTTACTATTCATCAAATAATTAATCTTTGGAGGAAATTATCTAAAATATAATCAATTAACATTTTGGTATATAGATTAATGGAATTAATTTTTTTCAAATTAAATTTTCATTGAATTGTAAAATTAATTTTTTTTAAAGTGTGTAAAAGAAAATGAACCAATTTTTAGAAAAACATACAACTTCTAAGCATAAACCTTCACTTATTCTTATCAAATTATTTAAAATATATAAAATGAATGGTTAAAAATTAAATTAAATATAATATAAAAATTTAATTAAAATAATTATCTGGTAGTTATTTATTTAATTTATTAATATTACAACACTTTTTTTTTGCATCGTACACTATTTTCTAAGAAATAATTTGTTTACATTTAAATATTTATTAATTTTTATTCAAAATTTAATAATAGAATATTAATTTATTTTAAAAAAATTTATGCCCTATAGGTTTCATAATTTATTTATTTCTATTCATACCCTTCAATCAAATATCTATATGTTAATTATCATATTAAATAATAACATTCTAATTTTATATCACAGTGTTGCATGTAATGCAAGATATCAAAAAATTAAAATAATTTAAATACCGTTTCATAAAATATAATGGTGTTTAATTATACCCAATTAAATAAATATCATCCCTTCTATTGGAACTTAATCTCAATAATCAATGGTTTTACATTTGAATTTTATTGGAAACTCCACATTATAAAAATGTCTAATAAAACATCTTATTGAAAATATGGAAAATAAATTATGAAGGTCATCTTGGATAAAAAATAACATTGTTTCTAAATAAAATAAAATTTCTAGTAAGTGAAGATATGGAAATTTAAGATAAAATTAGTTCCCAAATACTAATAGAGAGAGAGAGAGTACATGGTCATGAGAAATTAAACCACCAAGAAACCAGGAATTTGTGATGAATTAAAAGGCCATTCATTTATCAGAAATGGAGGTAAATGAAAAAAATATTTAATTTGTCATTTTGTTTCCTAAATTTTTAGAGTTTCCATAAGAATATATAGTTACTCGATTTCATTTCATTTCACAATCACGATATCATTCTTTGGTTGTTCTTTGATCAATTTATACTTCATCTATTGTTCTAAAATATAACGATTAATTTTTCAATCCTAAAGCAGTAACAGGTCGTAAGATTAATAAACACTGATATTAATTCCTTCTATGTTTTTTTTATCAAAACCAAAATGGTTATCATATTTAATAAAATATTCACAAATCTCTATTTGTAAATGTAATACAGGAATCTCTAAAACTTCATCCAAGAAATAAACTTAAATCAGTCCCAAAAAGGTTAACCTTATAACCCTTCAAAAATATAAAAATATAAAAAAATTTCACTAAATTTCCCAAAATAAACATAACTTCTATACCATAAATATCATAAACTTGCTCTTGATTTTCATATAATAAATATGTGAATACCATGGTCAAATATTCTCCTGAAACATGGTAATTCCTAAAATTACTATAAAAACTCAATGGAAACATATGTGCTTTATCATTAATTAAATTAAACCATATATTATGGAATATATAACAAAATTCAGAAAATGTTGAAAACTCAATTGATTATAACATAACCCAATTTTTTATCAATCAATTCATCTTTTATAAGGTCATAAATTCTATCCCATTTATTTATTCATATCAATCATTTATTTAATAAAACAGAACACCATTTTATCATCATCAATAATATATAAAGGGTTATCTTTCGTTAATCATGTGTTTTCCATGAAATATGACCTTTTTATTAAATCATAATTTTCGGTCATCAGTACCATTCAAAAAATGCTTGAAAATACATAATAAAAAACTTCTATAGAACAATATTTATATATTTCATGATTTATATAACATAATTATTGAATTATAATATATAAACACTTCAATAATAATGATTCATTATTAAACAACTAATCAAGCTTCATCATCTTATTCCTTATTACCTTATTCATTTCATATTTTCATTTTAGTAACTTCAAAATTAATAAAAAACACTTACTCAGGGATCCATGCTGATGTTTTTCTTAATATTTCTTTATAGGGAAAAAATTATCATTATTATCATACATTAAAATTTTGAAACATATAACTATTCATGATTCCTTAGTGAAACATTATTTTTAACCATTTTATTAACAATTTTTTTCATTTTCCCAAGGAAATTAGTTACTATGTTTACATATTCTACAGACATCAAAAATATTCTAGTCCTTTTAAGACATTACCATGACTGAGTAATCCCACAATCCTAACTTATAGGATTCTGAATATTGTTTTCTTTAGGGTCTGCACCACCCGATATCTTAAATAACTTTATACTTATCATCTTTGGTGTGTCTGAGAGTTGGTTGAGGTATAAACTGTTAATGATATATCATGATGACTAATTAAAATAATCAAAACATCATTCAATATAATCATCACAGCATTTGGTTTCTCATAAACACATTGTCTATCACATTCGATGTTAACCTAGTTCCTTCTAGTTCCTACCATTGAATAAAACCAAAAATCATATTCTTAGAGAAATATTCTATTTTAAAACCACACAATAATGAAAAATTATTTAGAGGATATCAAAATCACGATACCTTTTTCAATATATGACACCATAGGTTTATCTTAGTACATTAATGGCCATCCTTCAAAATAATATTTCATTATGGATCATAAAGAATTTGTAAATTTCCAAAAAATATCCTCTGGGAGTGTTAACCCAGGTTTGTACCAAGGACCATTGTCATGAATCATGTGATTATTAATTCAAATACCAAAGTTCCCTTTTAAATGATAATACCCCTATGTAAAATTACACCATAGCCAAATCCAATTTTCTTATCCAGATAGGGATGAAATTACTTTTAAAACACTCACTATATCCTTCACTAAAATTCCAAGATATTTTTCTATACATAGAAACATCATTAAAGTTATCTCGAAACTTTTTTTACCCTAATCACAAAATACTGACTAAACATTTTATCTGATACCAACTATATAATTACCAGAATTTTAATACATAAATATGGTGTCTTTTTAGATAAATATTGAAAATATTTCACAAATAAATTCCCATGAACCTTGTATATTTGGTATCTTTGGAAACTAGATACAAAATATTCTTATTTCATGATAAATATTCAATATAACTCAAAAATATCTCCCCATTTTGTACTCTTTATTGACATACCCCACTTAAAAACCTTCATCATAACCTGGGGAAAGAAAACATAAGGCTCAGATTAGAAGCTCAGTTAGGGTAAAAATGTGAGATACCATTCTATAATCATGTACAATAATGAGATGATAATAATAAGGGTATGATAACGTGAATTTAACATAATATTTTCATTTTAAATTATATAATAAATTATACACATTATTCATGGCATAAATCTTGGAATTTAATAAGACATGAATCATAAATGAATTAAATTTCATAACCAATTAGAAAATAAAATTGGCCTAAAACATAGAACAGTTTCATACACATAATCATATAAAATTATTTCCTTCACATTAAAGGCTTATTTCAAGGCTATCATAGTTGATAGGGTTCACTCCCCCAACTGTCATAGTAATTATAGTTCACTCCCAATACTATCATAGTGGATAATGTCACTTATTGATTTGGGTTCACTCCCCATTCTTATCAAATTTATGTCATGATATATCCATCATTTCCCAATGCGTTGAAGGAAAATATAGGTCCCACTCATCTTGCTTTATTACTAAATAACACGTCCTTGGTTATAACATAACCTCTTTCCTCAGTTAAAACATAACCCCCATCCTTGGTTATAAAAAAACCATTGTACTTGGTTATAACATAAAACCCATCATTGTTTATAATGTAACCGAAATCCTTGGTTCATAATAAATCTGCCCATAAAATAATTTAAATCACATATATGTGTTCCCAAATATCATAAACAATTTATCATATTATAATCCATGAGAATAAATGATTTTCATAATCATTTTAATATATAATAACCCATGGAAGTTGATTTTTTTTATAAACATCTTTTCATAATAATCATAAACCACCCAGATAAATGAAAATTATGAAATCATTCAATTATATCCCTAGTAAATTTTATTATTTTCCATGTTTATTTTAAAATAAATTATATTTTTTCAATGATAAAGGATTTTTAATATAAAATTACATCCAAATAAAATTGGAATATTTTTAAAGAAAATTTGAAAAGTGATTTATAACTTCATTATTTAATGAAGCTACAAGAAATTTATTTTTAATGTATTACTAATATTTTATTCTCTAAAGCCCTTGGTTGTCTATAATACCTTTAATTATGATGAATTAATGGCCTTTTATCATCCTACACTGATAATAGATTATTCCCTTTTTGTGGTCATTCACTCTCCATTGATTATTTTATCTATCACTATGATGTATTCAATAAAATTTATTTTCCCCTTCATGTCCATATTTTTAATATCAGGGATGAAATCATAATAATTTTTATTGCTTTGCTAATACATTAACCAGATAAAATTTCTATATATGATATCACTTAAAGGAAACTTATTAATTAATTCTTTCATTTATTAAGTAAATATTGATGTTTTTTAAGTTAGGTTCAATATGGATAATTGATTATATAGAATTTTGAGAATGAATTGTGTTGATCATTCAATATATGAGGGATTAACATGACATCAATGTGGTTAGGGTCCCCATTATAGATGGAAACTTGATGCATTGATAGTTTTCATTAGAAAAAACAACAATCATGTCATATTATATGGGTATCAGGTTTACACCGACCCATTTATTAAGAATGATGTCTTGTTTAAGAGTAATTTACGTTATGATTAATGATATCATTGTTGAGAGGTCCTGATTATTAATGTTTAAAATTATAATTTTCCATATTAAGAACTTAGTTTCAAGTATCCATGGGATTTATATGATGATTTTATATATTTATGTTCATTAGACTAAAATTGTTGATTGAATTCCATGTAATTGAGCTTTCTAATAGACCATATTGATTATGCCTTATTTACTCATTATAGCTACCATTGTACGTAACCCTTACTGGGAAAATTCTCCCACCCTTTTTTCCCATTCAATATAATTTTCTAAAGGATATTAGTCATGATTTCAAGGATGCAAGAATGTTTCCTATGCTATGTTTTTATATTTCCAATATATTATGGGAACCATTTATTTATGATGTTTTCAAATAATTCTAAATAAATCAATTATGTGTGGTTAGATACATTTTATTTTTTCCAATGTAATAAATTAAATATTGGCACTAGTTTCAAGAGTCGGGTTGTTACACATATGTTTCATCACTATACAATAGATTTAGTCTACTATGATATAGGAAATAGACGACTTATCAAGGTACTAATCCCAAAGGGGGATTTTACGATAAATATTCCATTGTTAAAAAAGGATCGAGAACCTTGAATGTATATCATTTTTCATTTTGTAAAAACTATCTAACTAAATTTACAACAATTGTAGATGAGAAATATTATTTTTCCAAGGTCTTGGGACCTATAGAGCATGGATTGACATTTATCATTTCCATACATTGGATCCCATAAGCCTTTGTTTCCTTGTCATATAACCCTAAATTTTTCCTATGTAACATAGAGGGGAGTCCTTGTTGGGAGGAATTTTAATTTGTCTTATATATATCTATATGAGTTTCTATCCCAATAGGTTTTGTGCCTTTTATTTTCTACATGCTTAATTTTTCCATTATCATACAGGAAACATTCCATGTGAGTAAAAACATAACTTTTCCCATGCCTCCATTTTGGAGTTTTTTAACCTGGGGAGTGCTACATATCATTACTTAGGATGTTTAAGGATGAATTATTATAACTAAAAAGTGTTGTGTTTTTTATAAAAACATATGAAGGGAACACCTGATGTGAATATGAAATCAAAATGCTACTAATATAGTTAGTCTCATGAGCTATTTTATGTAGTTTTAGGTCATGATTCTTAGACCGATGATATATTTCTTAAGGTCAAACTACTTTAACAAAATTATGAGATGACTTAAATAATAAGGTCATTTAGAAAAAGTATTATGAATGGAGAGACAATAATAATAGATACCATTACTAAAATAAAGGTACAAAGTATATGGAATTGGTTTCTAGACCATCATGTCATGCGGTTTTATGACACATGATTAGGAGAGACAAAGGTTCAAGAATAGGATTTTATATTGTTACATTGAAAATGCATATAATGCATGAATTTGTAACATCAAGGATATTAAATCAACTTGAATAGTTGGATTATGGTTCATGTAAATCATAACTCAAGAAATTCAGGTTGAGGTTGGATGATATAGAATTATTATGAAAGGTACAACCATTTAACATGTTTTAATGATTTGTTCTATTGTGGTTCTATTATTCAATATGATGATTATATGACCTTCCCCTCGAGATAAAATATTCCATTGGTTGATAGGCCCAAATATAAGACAACGATGGTCATAACATTGAATGGATTACAAGGATTCAAATACATTAGTGAACTAGAATTATAGATAGAAAGGTATACAAGAATGTTATAGGAACCATAAAAGTTACACTACCATATATAGAACACATATTTAGTGTGATGATACAATAACTAAAATTTCTATAACTTTGGCCGAGACCAATGGGTCTTACGAGCCCAGTTTAACTCTTTTAAGATTTATATAGTGGGCCCCATAATCTTTGTTACTTATTTTTCTTTTTTATCTAACTTTTCATAAGAAAATTAAGAGAATGAATTAATAGGATAGTTCTTGAGTTTTTCTTAATACACCCCTTTATAATTCGTTAATCTAAAATTATTTGGGTCCCTTTCACTTATCATTTCAAGTCTTTTATTTTTTACTATTGAGAGTAATATTTTAAGGTATTATATATTTGACCAAAAATAACTAGATTTTTTTATTTTATAAATTTTGAAAAAAATAAGGTTGTCTACTAGTATTAAGGAAAACTTTGACCATATGCGCATAAAATTATAATAATACTAATGTAAGCCAACCCAATGAAAAGTGGACACAATTAAGGTTGTAGTTCTTGGACCATTGGTGTGAGATAGTTTTTTTACTTGGTAAAAGAATGATATATCATAAAATAATAGGTTTAATTATAGTATATACTATCATATAAGGTTTCACATAGTTTATGGATAGTTCTTGGACCAAAATGAGAGATAATTTATCTAGTAACAACAAGGGAAAACCTTACATGAATATAAATCCCAATTATTTTATGGATCATCCCGTAGATTATTTCACATAGTTTATGGTAATATTTATCATACAAAAAAATTTAGATATCCTTTTTATTAATGGTGATAGAAATCTAATATAAATGAATGGAACAATGTTATTATATTCCACATCTGGGAATCTACATATAATTTAAGGTCATAGTGATCATACAGGATAGACCACACACCATATGGTTTATAATCTTGAGACATTGATGAAGTAATTACATGGATTAATTTTATATAAGGATAAACTATTTATAATAAAATTTCACATATATCTAAATCATGTGTAATGTGTAATAGATCTATATCAGTACTGAAACTGTGAAGGAAAAATATTGATTAACCTAAGGTCCTATCCTTGATGTTAATCACATAAAAGTAGGGGATATTTCATTCTAATGTATTGTTTAGAGTACTTAAATGTTGTGGATTTTGGTTGATATACGTGGTTGGGTTATAGATAGACTATTTATCAATCACTATCTACCCTGAAATTATAGGATGCATACCACATGTAGTTAGTGTGAAATGAGGTCATTTCCTAGGATATTTGTTATATAGACCATGACACAAGGATAACCAAATAAGATCGTAGTTGTAGAATCCTCAAAAATATTGGGTGATCATCTAAGTTTAGGAAGATCTTTCACATATGGGAATTCATTCTCAGATTAGGTTTCTGAATAATGTATTCTACACTAGAGGTTTTTAGGTATATCTATGTCATACAGGGAGGTTGTTTTTTCATTTAACCAATAATATGAATCCATTTGATGATGATGTTTTTATACTTATATTTGTATCAAGAAAAAAATGTAGGAAATACATGTGAATCAACTCTATGTATTTTATGTTCATATAGTATAGACTAAATGTTCTCTAGTTTATTTTCATGTGAAAAGAACTATATACTATATAGTTTATAGTCATGTGGTTAGGACCTGAATATCATGAAATTTATGGTAATGGGACTAGGACCCCATTAATTGGATAGGTTTTGACATAGACATAGTTTTAGGGATACACAACCATATTATTGGTATCATTACCTGATCTGACTTATCTATATAACAATATGGACATAAATTAGTGTTAAAACCATTGTGAAAAACACAAAATTAATTGAGGAACCTAAACATAAAAATGTAATATATATTTGGATAATATTTTTTTTATCTAGGCTTGGGATAATTTATTTTTGGATCACTACTTATCCTATAGTAAGAGGAATCAAGGCACCCATAATTTGGGCATATAGAAGATTTTTCATCTCAATAAAAAGTACAATGAATCAAATCTAAAAATTAATAAGAATATCATACACTAATAGGTGGATTAATTCTAAGGAATTTATATATGGGATAAGAAAAGAGATCCATAGATCACTAAAAATCCTAAAACCTATGGAATTAATCTACTCCCAGTTTTGATATATATGGGAGAATTTCATCCTAGTGCATATTGATATATGCAATAAAAATTGTTATATTGATATGAAAATCATATGAGGACAATTAGTCTCACAAAAAGACCAACAAAAATAGTTTTAGATGTCTTGTATACTAGAATTTAAAGTTATATATTTTAATTTCATGAAATTAGGGAAAGGTGCTTTGCAGTTTTGGGTCCTATGATTAGGACCACAGCTATGAAACATTCTATATTTTGGTTAGGAAAAGTATGATATAGGGGAATTTTTTCCTCAACCCATATTAACTGATGTAAAAAAGTCATTCATTGGGAACTCCTACACATATTTTGATATTATATATGGGGATTTAGAGTGATGGAAATTTAAGGATAGGCCTAGGATAATAGATTAGGGCATCGAAATATATCTATAAGTAATAGAAATCAAGCCATAGGTGGTTATAATTGAAATTATTCTATAAATATTTGGATCATATAACAGAGGGGTGGAATGAAATGCATGGGATACCAATTATGAAAAAGAACAATTAATACTAATGTGAATTATTATAGGTATCATCACTAAAACACAAATAGTGTTATTAGAATATGTGTCTGGAGACAGGATAGAAGATCCTGATATCACTACATATCCTAAAACATCATGAATCAAGACACACCTAGTTTTGGTATATGTATTCTAAAAACTGGTCAATATTATATGTGTGAAGGGTCATTTTTATCAAGTATATATTAATGAATGGAGGAAATAATAAATTGATAAATAAAAGAAATAGCACATTGATGTGTAGGGATATGATTCCATAACAAATTGGATAATCTGATTAGTTTAAAGCTATGCAAGATGGAATTAATTTCATGTAGTCAAGCATCACATGAAAAGGATTTAACTCCTTGTGTAATTAATATTAATTTCCATATTTTTAAAAATAAAATAGAACCTCTATGTTAATGTGATTCCTGATGAGTATGAGAAACAAGATCGAAATAGATTATTTCTTATATTTCATGAGATAATATTCTAGGAATGACAATAAGTATTACAGTGTATTTTTATACATTGTATAAATATAATATATTTTAATTTTTTTGAATATATTAAGCGGTTTAATTTTATGAAGTATAGAAAAATTTCATAAAATTTTATTTCTTGAGAAAAGGAAAAAATTCACAGGTTACAGTCACCCAACTAGAACATTAACCATGTAGTCTAGTATCATGTTTTTATGTTGTTTTTGTAAAATTTTACATCATTATACAATAATGATATATCCCACCATAATATTTTTCAAATTACATATTTATAAAGTTACAGTTTTAAATAAAATCATATTCTATCCATCCATTGTGAACTGAGAGTAGGTTCCATTAGAGTGGAATTTATGTATGAAATAATGTTCATCCATCATTGGATCAAGATTTAAAGGATTCTTCTCTTGTATCTCATGAGCTCACAAAGATAGAACCAGTTCTCCTCAGTGGAAAGAGTAGAGAGGGTATTTATTATTTAATTCTTGAGAAATATAGTTATTATAGATTTCTAGGTTGTGCGGTATGTGAAATATTTTCTCTTTATTTTATTCAAATACATTCAGTCATTTATGGGACAATTCATTCTAAAAAAACTGAATTCATATGAATATGTAATGTAAAGAAAGTTTTACTTCAATGGATAATAATTCCTCTAACCCACGTATATGTGAATGCATGGGTTATTTTTCAGTAGTATGGTTTTTTATGTAGTAATCATATATATTATATATGAGTATATTAGGATATGATTTCTTGTCTTTCTTAACCATCCTATAAAGAATGTTTGATGGGGTTTTCAGAGAATACTTTCTCTTTATATTCACCACCATATGAAAATGGGATTATTTTCTGGACTTGTTATTATATTCACAACACAACCTTTTCAATTTTAACATGTGGAATTTGGTTTCCTTTTCAATAAAAATAATGTGGGGGACACCAAATCTAGAAATGATGTTCGAATTAATTAATTTGATGATTGGTTTTGTACTGAATTCCTTGAGGGATATAGCCTTAACCAATTTTAGGAAGAAGTCCGTGATAATATTAATGCACTTGATCCTTTTTGTCATAGCCTATGGATATGACCCAATTACATCAATTCCCTAGAAAAAATGGATAAAATTGTCAGGTAGTATGTAGTAGATCCTATGGTTAATGGATAAAATTAGAATATATCTAAATTTTTTTGATCTCCTTGGGATCTCTATGTAGTATTTTATCATTTATGGTCATAAATATCCAAGCCTATTGATTTCATGGGATAGGTTATCTTCTAGATGTTGAGCATCACAAGTGCCAACATGATTCTCTTGAATAACATCAATGGTTTCTCCTCCTTCAATTCATTTTAGGAGGTCCCCATCAGATACCCATTTGTAGTGGAATTTCTATAAACATGGGCCATCATAGAGGGTGTATTTTATTTTCTACTATCAAATATTATATTTCATGGATAATATTTATGGAATAATTCAACTTTAGATATATAAATTATAGTTGCATTTTATCCCATAGCGGAATGAGAATGAGATGATATAAGATCACATTGAATTGGAGTATTATTCATCATATCAATTACCACCAAATAATTAATTATTATTTGAGATTCCACCAAATAGTGTGTGATGTGAATGATTATATCTACCTATTATGGATCCTTCATGTATTTAGATCTATTATCTAATGAGTTGATATAGTCATTATTTGAATGCGTGGTGTCAGAAAACATTAGTTCATAGGGATATTATTCTATCAACCCTCATACATAATCATGTAGGGGAATTAAATTTTCTTCTTTGATGGAATAATCACCATTAATTTTATTGATCTGAAATTATGAATCACCAGTGATTATTAATTATTAAAATGGTATATTTAAATTGATCTCTAAGTCATTAATAAAATATTTTTCTTCTACTTCATTGTTGGAACATCTTTCTATTTGAAGGAAGGAGTAGGTAATAATAGTTTTGGAAGGGGAGATGATCATAATCCCTAAAACCACTATATTATTCTTTATTTTTTAATCAATCTTATAGTTTTAAACATAAAATTAGTGTTGAAGTACATCACCCAAATTTGGGGATATTCATTGACAGATAAAACCTCCCGGTATATGAGTTCAATTTTTCGAAGTGATTTTTATCATACATGATGTACTACAATAAAAAATTTTAATACATACACTTTGGTCACTTTTTGAAAATAAAATTTGATGTAAAAATATTTTCAAATGAGATCCCACCATGAAATATAACCAATTAGCATCATATGACATAGAATATATTTGAAAAAGATAATGTATGATCCCAGATGGATCTTGTGGTGCTGCAATTGGTTCCTTATATTTTTCACTATAAAGATCAGTTCCAAAATGTTCTTCAAGATATTATTATATTTCTGCTACACATAAATCATGGTCTATATAAGATAACAAAGGATATTTCCCTCACTTACCACATTCTTTTATATAGGAGTGAACCAAAATATCGAATCTAGGACTACCACAAATAATATAAGATGATTTCCTCCCATGGGTATCATCATTAACAGTGGACACAAAAGGTATTTTTTAAAGTCTTTAAATGATCTTTGATAATATTCTTCCTGCTGATAGGTGATCCCATTCTTCAATAACCTGGTAATGGATATAATCTTTCTCATGAGGATTACTAAAAATCACCAGATGTAGGTGAGGCATCAATGGATCTCTCTAAACTCTTCGATGTTTAGAGGATGTTTCATGTTATGTTTTTTAATGGTTTTCATAGGTTCAACTTTGATTACATGGTGAAAAACCCAAAAGACAAGGATTTCCCCCAAGGTTACCTAAAAACAATTTTAAATGGGTTCCTCTTCAAGTGATGATATATCAACTTTTTGAAAACTATCTCAAGATCAACTGGATGATCATATCACCATTGGGACTAGACTACCAAGTCAACAACATAGTATTCTGAGATCTTCCCAAATAAGGGGAATAAAGAGGTGGTGGATGTTATTTTTATTTGTAGGGGTATCATTCTTGGACCAAAGGGAATCATTTGTTAGAAGATACACCTTATGGTTCCCTGATGGTTGGGGCCACCTTATATTTTGTGGCAATATGGATTTGGTTATAGCCTAAATATTCATCCATGAAGGAGAGTACCCAAAATACCAATATTATATCAATCAAAAGCTCTATATTTAGGATAATGAAATCATATTTTTGGTACTTCAAATTTAGATCCCTGAAATCAATGATCACTCTAATTTAATAATTCTTATTCATGATAGGTATAATATTGGGAAGGCATTTTTGGTATTGTACATCAAAAATAAAATTCTATTTTACAAGATTGTAAACATTGGATTCCACCTTAGTGGCATGGGTATGGTTCATTATCATGGCCACTTACTTGTACAATTAGTGGTCATTTAATAGTCCAATGTGATGGTTAGAACCATCTAAATCAAAAATAGGTATTTTAGTATTATTCTGGGAGATGATGTAAAGACCCTGAAATTTCAAGGAATTTTTTTCTCAATTTCTTTGGAATTTTATGAGTCTGTGGCTTCTAACGGCACCTGATTCTGAGGCCCGGTGTGCCCAAAATCAATTTCTGAAGATTAGCACGGGTACATTCAGTGAACGAACAAGCGGACATTTGTATCTTTTGAACCATTGCTCGGAATTGAAATCAGAGGGAACCGATGAACTCGCAATGCCGATATTTTCTTAGGGGGACCTTTTCTGTAGTTGTGTTTTGTGCGAGTTAAGGTTTAATAAATGGGGATATAGAATAGAAAAAAGAAAAGATAAAATTTGTTGTGTACAAATTTTATATAAGGAATGTGGTTTACGTGTTGTGTCACAACACTTTTTCCCTCTATTATGTGGTTTAACACCTAGTTGGGGGAGTTGTAGCATGACCCATTGGGTTTCTAACTTCCCTTGGGATAATAAAGGAGAGGTGGGGCCTACACGAGCCCCCACCTTTTCACATTCCCCATAACCCCTTAAAACTGCTCTTAAAATCTTCCTTGTAATTAATGTTGTGACTTTACCTCTTCACTTTTAATGAATGCCAACACAATCTCTAGTCAATTAATTGAACACGTTAATTAATTGAATTAGTTTTGAATTATAAAAAGTGTTGGCATGTGTGAATAAATTAAGACAATGTATTAATTTATTTGGGGGGGGGGGGTTCGTTGTGTGGAGTTTGGGGAGGTAATAACCAATGTCTAGAAGAACATCGTCCTCCACGTTGAATAACGCAAATAATGTCAAGACCTCGATGAAGAACGTCGTCACTGCAAGGAGTGATCGTCGTGCCATTCTTCTCCTCTCTACAGCAGGTGTGAGATGCCACTCCACCTCAGACGATCTCCGTCAAGCGCATATGGAGCATTAGCTCGTGACGCCATTTCCGCGATGATCTTCGATCGTCAATTCATTATCAAGGATGGGGGTTTTCGTATATAGTGTTTATGTGAATTATACCCTCGGGCATGGGTATTTAATTGCAGGGTATTCGTATAATTTATACTTGAATAAATTATATCCTCGTCAAAGATTAAAAGCATGTGATTAAATGTTTGTCATTTGATTACACCTAACGCAGAGGGTGCGGGATGAACAAACACGGCCCAACAACCGTCCATAGTTTGTTTATTGATATGCGGATCGACAGCGACAAAGAAACGGACCGCAATGTCAATTTGAAGACTCCGCAGTGAAGGTCGGGTCCAGGGAGGATAGCTGGCGAAGGCGGTGAGCAAAATAGACCACCAGAGCGCGTCCGGTGGTCCGCGGAAAGCTGCGGTATCGACGCGCCGCCAGAACAAAACCATCGCGGCTGAGCCATAGCGGTGGACCAAACCGGAATGGCCAAGCCATTCTGAAAGTAGAGGGGGCACGACTTAATTGTCGCGCCAGCTGGCAGCCCAGGCCAGACCGGCCGCGCTGGGCTAGGCCGCCCGCGCTGGGCCGGGCCTTGCCCTAGTGGGCCGACCCGGACCCAGGTCGGGTTTCCCGGTTCGGGCCGACCCAGGGGGTATCGGGCAGGGTCAGACTGGGCCCGAACCCCCTATTTTTGGGCAGTTTCGTTCAGACGCCCATAAATTGGGCTACAGACCTCCAATCAATGCATCGTTAGTTGTGATGCGGTCCTTGAATCGAGACGGTCGATTAGGTATATTACACTCAAGGT
The DNA here is from genome assembly GCA_963277665.1 of Viscum album. Lineage (NCBI taxonomy): Eukaryota > Viridiplantae > Streptophyta > Magnoliopsida > Santalales > Viscaceae > Viscum > Viscum album. Next base: position 696,123,698 of record OY728164.1, read on the forward strand.
TTCGGAGAACTTTGGGTATGGCCGGGTTGGTTTGAACCCGAGACCAACCAGGCCCTCGAAGCAGAAACACCTATAACATGAGATCTGGACATCCGATTGACGTACCATCGACTTTTTTGGATTGCTCTTAATGAAACAGACCATTTGGATTACTCTTCTTGATGGTTGGATGCAGTTGTAGTATGGTCGTGTTGGATTGTACCTGAAATCCAACCGGGTCCCTAGAACGGAAAAACCGTTAACTTTCAGACCGAACGTTCGTTTGATGAACCGTAAGTGGCATTATTGATAACATTGAGAAACAGTCCCTATGAGTATACCCTATATGAGTTCGGGGTACAGTTGAGATACGGTCGGGTTGGTTCGAACATGAAACCAACCGGGCCCTTGGGACGAAAAGGCTAATAACTCTTAGACCGGGCGTCCGATTGAAGCACCGTCTGTCGAGGTGAGTTCCTATCAATGAGATGGAACTTTGATATACATCAACTCCGGACTACATGTCTGTTGATGTATCAACCCCCTCGGATCGTGGAGTATACCCTCCCTAAAAATGAGCATGCTGTGTGCGGGAACCCTAGAGCTGGCTGCGACGACGACTGTACTGAAATCTTCTGTGGGTTCGGTAGTGACGACAACCATACTGGAATCCTCTGTGGGTTCGATGGTGAAGAATTTCGTACTGGAATCCTTAGTGGGTTCAACGACGATGACTGCACTGGAATCCTCCATGATTTCGTTAGTGACGACAACCGTACTAGAATCCTCTGTGGGTTTGACGGTGAAGACTTTCGTACTGGAATCCTCTGTGGGTTCGACGACGACGACTGCACATAAATCCTCCGTGGATTCAGCAGTGAAGATAACCATATTGGAATCCTCTATGGATTCAACTGTGAATAATTTCGTACTGGAATCCTCCCTGGGTTCGACGACGACGACAACCGTACTTGAATCCTCCGTGGGTTCGGCGGTGATGACTACAGTACTTGTTTTCTATGTGGGTCCGACAGAATTGACCTCTATTGTAGTATCCTATGTGGGTCCGATAGCTTAGCTAGCCTAGTATCCTGCGTGGGTCCCAACTTAGATGAATCAGTGGCTACATCTGATCGTCTCTATTACATTACAAAGAATTATACCTGTGTGAGCTGAGTCTTGACTTTCAGTCATTATCTTCGATGTGATTGACTTGCTTCCTATGTGGATTGAGTTCTGCTTTCATGTGTGGATTGGATTATGCTTTCCTGTGTGGAATATGTTTTACCTTCTTGAGTGGACCGAATTGTTCTTGAGCTCGTGAGTTGGAGCTTAACTGGTTTTATGACTTAGGTATATGTATGGGCATATATCTAAGTAGTGTTGGATGTTACTTCGTGATTGTATCTTTCTTTTGTGGATTATTCTTTGTGGATTTTGGGAGACCTTCGGGGGTCTCGGGGTCCCTACTGAGTATCGTATACTCACCCCTGAATGGGCTTCACCAGTAATACGTTGTGTTGGTTACAGATGATGGAAATCACTGATCGAGGTTGAGGCTTGTAGAGATGGATGGTTTCCGGGGGAGGAACACACGATGAGTCAGTTCCTGGAGGTGCATTTACAACGAGTCGGTACCTGGAGGTGGACCACAGAGCGGGACGTACACGGGGCGGACGGTAGGACCCGAGGAGCTGAGGAGGCTATCTGTACCCACCCTTCAGGTGGGATTCCATTGGATAGATCGGTGTTGCTACTTTACTTTTAAGTTTCTGTACTTCCTTTCCAGTTGTACTCTACTTTCAGTTTGGTTTTGTATTCTGGCCCACATACATTTCCGCACTTTCTACTGTACTCATTTTACTTAGTGTTTACTTCTACTGACATACTCTGTGGTGTTTGTTTACTTTATAAAGGCAATGCTCTCCCCTTTTGTCGATATTTATGCCTTTGGTGCTAATTGCCAGCCTCTGGCCTACGGAAGGCTGGTTTGGGGTAGTCATGGCATGGGCCCCGAAGACGGGTCGTGACAAATTGGTATCAGAGGAGTTCGATTATACCGCAGAACTCATGACTCTGATCATTTTTCTATGTGAAGCAATAGTGTTAAGGGTATTGAGTGTGGTTATCATTCTAGGGAGTCCAGTGTTGGTTTGGCAGCCAACGTATCCATACACCAGGACTCTAAATTCAGATTTCCAAATCAGTGCACGAAAACAATGATTGCATGTGTGTTTAAAATGTTTTCTTTGTGATTACTTTGTTTCATCTCACCAGGTATAAATCGTTGACCATGTCACATCTATTCTTGATGTCTCCACGCAGACAGTCAGTTGGAGTTCCAAGAGGGTACTCGATGACGGGCCACCGAGTGATGAGACTTCGGTGCAGGGCCCTCTTTCTATGTTGGCACCTTAGGGTGGTGTACCTGCTGATGCCACCAACCACACTAGTGTATGATGAACGCTGGCAGAGCTCGTTGCACAAGTTCCAGCAGCGGAGGCCTCCGAGGTTATGAGGCGAGATAGATTTCCAGACAGTAGTGGACTGGATGGAGGTGATTACTAGAGTTCTTACAACTAGTTTAGAGCTAGTATAGCAGATGGTGATCTTAACTACTGGTGTTTCCCATTGAGTGACCATGAGGTTGGTCCACATACGGATGAGGCTTCGGTAATGGACTGATGCCTGAGATAGAACCTTTGGGTAGTGTGCCAGCTATATCACTACCTGTTGGTCAGTAGTTACAACTGGCAGTACTGGTAGAGGACGCGTGTAGGCTTAGTGACTTTCATGTTTCAGCACCAGATATCCCTCAAGTTCCAAGGCAAGCCCAACTCACAGGCGGATGAGGACTGGCTTAAGGAGGTGGCTGAGAGTTTCCTAGAGCTTATACTGCTTGGGCAGGACGATGTGTCGGTAGGTGAGAATTCATTGGGGCATACCAAACCATTATTGGTACTCGATGACTACAATGTGATCGGTACTTTAGGGATCGGACTTCTGAGTGAGGTGTGTCTAAAAGAAATAGGAGCCATCACTTCGTCCTCTATGAATTCATACTTATACAAGGGTTCTAGAGAGAACCTTTGTGGTTGATAATTCTTTTGCTGAATGGATGAAGTCAGTGAAGGATAGTAGTGGAAAACCAGAAAATTGGTGCCAGTCTCAGAGACTTGGGTGTGTAAAATGTTTCAAGTAGAGGAAGTGAAAAGGACAGATGAATCTGCAGGGTAGCAGATATTGATGTGGAGCTAGGGGAGCAGCTTGGGGTGGTGAACATTTTGACATATTGCAACCACCCACCATTGTAATCGCTGCTAGGCTCTGGGTGCTGGAGGGCAGGGGAAAGAGTAGCAGTATGCTGTCAGGGAGTGCGACCGAAAGGGCTCTAAGGATGATTCAAAGATCGAACTGTGTCTTCCACAAGCTTCCGTAACAACAAGACATTGAAACAAATAATCCCTTCCTTCCATGAATATTTTCCCAAAGCTATAGTTTCTGGCTAAGGCATTGACTTGACCCTCACGTCTGGAGATACCGCTGGGAGGAGACTCGATAAGAACACATACGCTGACGGTGTGATATGACCCTTGACGTGAGAGTTTCGGTTCGAACCTCTTGGTGGCAGCGTCGAGGCCTTACGTCGTTAGATTGAGTATGGAATGGGAAATCACAGTTCATACAGAAATTGACGGTATTAGGAAAAAAGGTTGTGGTCTATCTACAACATCAGGTTGGGTTTTCCTTGCTCAGCGAAAAGGATACCCCAAGCAGCACAGGATAAACTCATTCATAGAAGGGTGTATCCGATCACTCTTGGGTCGGCCAACCATACCCTCGTGGCTGTAGTACTTTTGAGTTTCAATTATAATCAGGGAATGGAGGCCCCTAGTGTTTGAGGATGGAGACCCTGTTCTTATACGGGTCTCACCACGATGAGGTTTGTGGAGATGTGGTCGAGGCGGCAACTTATCTCCAAGGATCAATGGACCATTATAGGTTCTCAGAAGGGTTGGCGAGGTGGTTTAATGCTTGACCATTCCACCTCAGTTGCACCAGGTTCATGATATCATCCATGTACCTCAACCGAGGAGATATGTGCATGATCCTTCACACATCATCGACCACGGGGGGTCGGACGTCGATGACGGGGTGACATTCACAGAGGTTCTAGTGGTGAACGAGGATCGACAAGAGTGTCTCCTACATGTATGGTCAATCCCTTTGGTGATCTTTCACTGGCGACACGGGAACCTCCAGGAGAGCACATGGGAGCAGAAGGCTCAGATGCGTGTTCTGTACCACTTTTGATTCCCTAGTTTGTGTTATAGCTTTACGGGGACGTAAAGCCCTGAGGTGGGAGTAATGTAAAGACCCGAAAATTTCAAGGAAAATTATTTCTTAATTTCTTGGGAATTTTACGAGTCTGTGGCTTCTGAAGGCACTTGATTCTGAGGCCTAGTGTGCCTGGAGTCAATTTCAGAAGATTAGCTCAGGTACGTTCAGTGAACAAACGAGTGGGTTTTTGTATTTTTGAACCGATGCTTGGAATTGAAATATGAGGGCACTGATGAACATGAAACACTGATATTTGTTTGGGGTACCTTTTTCATATTTGCGTTTTATGCTGTTTAAGGTTTAATAAATGAGGATTTAGAAATATATATATATATATATAATTTGTTATGTACAAATTTTATATAAGGAATCTGGTTTAAGTGTTGTGTCACAACACTTTTTCCCTCTATTATATTGTTTAACACCTAGATGTGGGAGTTGGAGTGGGACCCATTGGGTTTCTAACAACCCATGGGATAATAAAGGAGAGGTGAGGCCCACACGAGCCCCCACCTTTTCACATTCTCCATAACCCCTTAACACTCTTATAATCTTCCTTGTAATTAATGTTGTGACTTTACACCTTCTCTTTTAATGAATGCCAAAACACTCTCTACTCAATTAATTAAACACATTAACTAATTGAATTAGTTTTGAATTTTAAAAAGTGTGGAAATGTGTGAATAAATTAATACAATGTCTTAATTTATTTGGGGGGGGGGGGTTCATTGTGTGGTGTTTGGGGAGGGAATAACCAAGGTCTCGAAGATCATTGTCTTCCACGTTGAAGAACGCGAAGAATGTCAAGACCCCAATGAAGAGCGCTGTTACCGCAAGGAGTGATTGGCGTGCCATTCTTCTCCCCTCCGCAGCTGGTGTGAGATGCCGCTCCACCTCTGACGATCTCCGTCAAGCGCATACAGAGATTTACCTCACGACGCCATTTCCACGACGCTCTTCGATCGTCAACTCGTTACTGAGGTAGGAGGTTTTCATATATAGTGTTTATGTGAATTATACCATCGTGCGTGGGTATTTAATTACAGGGTATTCGTATAATTTATACTTGAATAAATTATATCCTCATCAAAGATTAAAAGAATGTGATTAAATGTTTGTCATTTGATAACACATAATGCGGAGGGTGCAGGCTGAACAAACACATCACGACATCCCTACGTAGTTTGTTTGTTGATATGCGGATCGACAGTGAAAAAGAAACGGACCAAAAAGTTAATATGAGGCCTCCACAGTGAAGTTCGGGTCCCGGGAGGACCGCTGGTGAAGGCGGCGTGCAAAACGGACTACCGGAGCGCGTCCGGTGGTCCACGGAAAGCGGCAGCGGCGCGCCATGCCGGCGTGGCGGCACCGGCGACCGACGGTGGTGGTACGCCGCCGAAACAAAACCGTCGCGGCTTAGCCACTGCGGTGGACCAAACCGGAACGGCCAAGTCGTTCTGGAAGCAGAGGGGGTGCGGCTGAATTGTCGTGCCAGCTGGTCGCCTAGGCTGGACCGGCCGCACCGGGCCGAACCGCCCGTGCCTGGCCGGGCCGGTCCGGGCCACGCCAGCTAGCCCGGGCTGTGCCCTAGTGGGCCGGACCTGGACCCGGGTCAGGTCGACCCGGACCTGGGTCGGGTCGCCCCTATGCGGCCCGACCCAGGGGGTATCGGGCTGAGTCGGACAGGGCCTGAACCCCCTATTTTCGGGCAGTTTTGTTCAAATGCCCAAAACATGGGATACAAACTTCCGTTCGACGTAGCGTCAGTTGCGATGCGATCCTTGGATCGAGACGGTCGTTTCGGTATATTACACTCAAGGTTTCTGAGAACTTTGGGTATAACCGGGTTGGTTCGAACACGAGACCAACCGAGCCCTCGGAGCAGAAACGCCTATAACATGAGCTCCGGATGTCCGATTGACATACCATTGACTTTTTTGGATTCCTCTTAGTGAAAAAGACCTTTTGGCTTACTTTGCTCGATGTTTGGATGCATTTGGAGTATGGCCGGGTTGGATTGTACCCGATATCCAACCGGGGCCGAGGAACGGAAAAGTCGTTAACTTTCCGACCAGACGTCCGTTTGACAAACCGTCAGCAGTGTTGAAGATCATGTTGAGAAATAGTCCCTATGAGTATACCCTATTTGAGTTTAGGGTACAGTTGTGATATGTTCGGGTTGGTTCGAACACGAAACCAACTGGGTCCCTCGGACGGAAAGGCTAATAACTCTCAGACCGGGCGTCTGATTGACGCGTCGTCTGTCATGTTGAGTTCCTATCGATGAGACAGAACTTTGGGATACATCAACTCCGGAATACATGTTAGTTGATGTATCAACCCCCTCAACTTGTGGACCGGACCCTCCCGGAAAATGGGCGTGCTGTGAGTAGGAACCCTAGAGCTGGCTGCGACGATGACTACACTGAAATCCTCTGTGCGTTCGGTAGTGACGACAACCATACTGGAATACTCTGGGGGTTCGAAGGTGAAGACTTTCGTACTGGAACACTCCATGGGTTCGATGACGATGACTGCACTGAAATCCTCCGTGGTTTCGATAGTGACGACAACCGTACTGGAATCCTCTGTGGGTTTTACAGTGAAGACTTTCGTACTAGAATCCTCCATGGGTTCGACGATGACGACTACACTGAAATCCTCCGTGGGTTCGGCAGTGACGAAAACCGTACTAGAATCCTTTGTGGGTTCGATGGTGAAGACTTTCATAATCGATTCCTCCGTGGGTTCGACGACGACAACAACCGTACTGGAATCTTCCGTGGGTTTGGTGGTGACAACTGCAGTACTTGTATCCTACGTGGGTCCAATAGTATTGACCTCTGTTGTAGTATCCTACATGGGTCCAACAGCTTAGCTAGTCTAGTATCCTACGTGGGTCCCATCTTAGATGAATCAGTGGCCACATCTGATCATCTCTATCACCTTACGAAGAAGTATACCTGTGTGAGGTGAGTCTTGGCTTTCAATCATTATCTTAGATGTGATTGACTTGATTCCTATGTGGATTGAGTTGTGCTTTACTGTGTGTATTTGATTATTATTTCCTGTGTGGAATATGTTTTACCTTCCTGAGTGGATTGGATTGTTCTTGAGCTCGTGAGTTGGATCTGAACTAGTTTGATGACTTAGGTATATGTATGGGTACATACCTATGTAGTGTTGGATGTTACTTCATGATTGTATCTTTCTTTTGTGGATTATACTTTGTGTATTCTGGGAGACCTTCAGGGGTCTCGGGGTCCCTACTAAGTACCTTATACTCACCCCTGCATGGGATTTTCCCGCACTATGTTGTGTTGGTTGCAGATAAAAGACATCACTCATCGAGGTTGAGGCTTGTAGAGCTAGATGGTTTCCGGTGGAGGAACACACGACGAGTCAGTGCCTGGAGGTGGATTTACGACGAGTCAGTACCAGGAGGTGGACCACTAAGCGGGACGTACACGGGGCAGACGACAGGACTTGAGGAGCTGAGGAGGCTATATGTACCCACCCTTCAGGTGGGATTCCAGTGGACAGATCGACGTTGCTACTTTACTTTTCAGTTGTTTTACTTCCTTTCCAGTTGTAATTTACTTTCAGTATGGGTTTGTATTCTGGCCCACATACTTTTCGGCACTTACTGTTGTACTCAGTTTACTCAGTGTTTACTTCTACTGGCATACTCTATGGTGTTTGTTTACTTTATAAAGGTAATTCCTTCCCCTTATGTCGGGATTTACGCCTTTGGTTCTAGTCGCCAGCCCATGGCCTATGGAAGGCGGGCTTGGGGTAGTCATGACACGGGCCCCGATGATGGTTCGTGACAAATGAAATCGTAATGGTTCATTAAAAAGGATATATATATATATTGTTCCTTGGGGGATATAGTGACACTGATCAATGTAGGTATTAGGTCTTTTTCTATACCTAGATTCACCAGTCTAAGTGCATCAATATTCATAGATATGCCTTCCTCAAATAATATAGAAGAATATATATGATCTTTTTCTCCCAATGTGGCCTACATGTTGTCAAAATTTGAAGGTGAAGTGGAATTTTTGGATCTAGATGATGATATATAGACATTTTTAGCTCAAATTAATGACTATAAGGTTCCTATATATCTTTAATGTGTTGATGTAGATGAACTGTTATCAAAGGAATCATGGATTTTATCCCTTCCCACTATCAATGAGTGAAGGTAATGCTCGAATATCCTAAGACTAAGGAGATGGAATAGATGATTTTTAGCACTCATAGATGATTAGGGGGTATCTTTAGATCCATTAGAAGATACTATAAAGTTTTTACAAGATCATATAGAAAATGATGGGTCATTTTCAGTAGGGAAAATATTATTTTCATTAAGATCATTTCCCTTACCACATGGAAAGTCATGACTGACATAATAGATATCACAAATATAGCATGAAATTTATCTATTCTTGATTCCCACCTTTATTTTAAAAATATGAGGTCTATATTAATGAATACCAAAAAATTCATGGTCATAGTATCGATCAGACCATCTCTTGAGTATAGAAATTCAAGGTGAGATTGATATTTATTAATGAAATGGATTCCTTTATGCCTATTAGTGCCCACTACTCTATGGGGAAATTTTCATGGGAATCATATAATAGATGTTTGATTAGATACAATGATCTTCTATATATGACATACATGATCTAATGATTTAATAAATTTATTAAATTTTCTACCATTCAATTGATGGGATACTTATAGTATTTGCGGATTTCATCCTATGGGTTGATAAGATCCATTCCCCAACTATTGTCATCATTGATTTAGAAGGCTTTTTCTATCATAAACTACTTACTGTAACATCTATAGAACCCTATGACTATAATTTAGGTTTTTAGGATTAAAATTCATCACTATAACCAAGAAAAACTATAATTTTTCCATTAATAATGTAATTGAGTAACAATTGGTATGATGAGTTATCTACCTCATGATTATGAATCCAAGGCCTTCGTTATATGATGTTAAAATTTATTTCCTGGTGAACTAACATGTATTTGAAATTAGATATAAGATCTAAAATCCGATCTCTAATTCATATCCTCCCAATTGATTTCCTTCCACTTTTTATATACCCTTGATATTTTAGGGATATGGAATAACTTTAATTTTTTAAAAGTGATATAGGTTTTAGAATATCAAGATATTAATCCTAGAACCATTTTCAATCAGAGATCATCATATATCAATATTACTCATATTTTCAATTATTTATAACTTCTGCAGTCACCTAAACATGTAAACCTCTCAGTATTGTTCTATAAATGATATGATTATGTAAAATTTAATGGCACCAATCTATTCTTGGTACATCTTGGTTGAAACATCATTTACTTCAAACTATTGGGGGGGGGGGGTTAAGAGAATCCTGATTATAGAATAATAGAAATCTATGGAGTGATACCATACTTGTATAATATAGATCATTGATAGAATAAAAATGATATCCTTCATGAATTTGTAGTTTTTGACCAAGGGTTTGTACTATCAATCATGAGGATTGAAGGCCGATGACACTTGCACAAGCACTATACTTACTTGAATGAGATTTGGAGTAATTTTTTGGTAGATGTTTTTAGGCTAGGATGACCTTCCTATGTTCTGATGATGATTAGAGAAATATATTATTTTAAGATGCTATTCGAATATATTTTTATCTGACTGAGCCCTGAATGATTCAGGATCAGGATTATTCTCTTGTTTGGCCCACTATAGTGCTTTATTTTGGGAATATATAGCATATATATCCATAGAAAAACCGGTATTGGATTCAAGTTCCTTATTTTATTATCCTTCCTCAACCTCAATTTTCCCTCTTTCATCTTCCACATCCTCCTTAATTATAGATAGAGAACTCATATTTACACATATCTTCCTAATTAGAGAAGGTGTCCATCAATTGGATAACATTTTTTGAACTTTTATTCAAATATTCATCTAATTAGAATCTTATTTGGTGTGGTGGTTCATGTTCTATGAATAATGGTGAATGGAATTATGAAATATCCTAGACTAAATTAGGTACTGGTATTGACTTCTCCCCTGACAGGTTTGATAGTTTATGGATGCTCAATCTATTAGAGCGTTGACGTGATGAATTTATAACCTCAGGGAATACATGGGATGTTGGTATCTTGACTAGTTTATTCAGTGGATCCCTAAGTATTGTTTTCTCATTCCTGATTATCTTCCTTGAAATCCATTAATTGATTTTTTTTCATTATTGTTGTGTATTTCTGGCCATTACCCTTATTCTTCTGATAGAATAACTAAGATATAATTCACATGTGTTGAGGGGTTTTCAAATTTAACTTGTTAATATTTGACCACCTTATGGAGGATTTATATATAGTTAAAAAATATTGGGTGTTATTTTATATCATCTAATAATAAGAAAATAGTAAATTTGTTCATTAAAAATGACTTCAGTAGGATTTATCAATTTTAAAAACATTTTTACACTATTTTCCATATTTAAAATTAGGTAATCTGGATTTTTTTTGTAATGACCCAAAATTTTATCAATTCAAAATTTTCCTCTTATATATTTAACATACTATAAACAACATAAAATCACATTGAAAATATAATAAAAGATTTGTAAATGATGAATAAATGAAATAATAATTATTTCTAGAAGTTAAGGAACCTATACCAAAGAAATACTATCTTGACCATTGGAATAGTAATGTGACACTTATGAAAAGTAAACCACCCAATTCAATAGTAACTTCATTAATGATAGTATAAATAAATTTTATCTAGTTTATAAGTGATAATATGACATAATTATATCATAGTATAATTAAATAAATATTTTATAAAATATTAATTAAGTTTGGATAATTTTATAGGTCATAAGTATTTAATTACATTTTTGATTAATTTAATAATTTAAATTAAAATTAATTATCATAAATTATATTCATAAATGAATATTTCTATTTCCTATGATTGTGAAATAATTTTAGGAGACATTAATTAATTTTTAAAAGTGGTAGAAACCCAGTTTTAAATTTAAGATTTCTATATTCCAAGTAAATGTTTATTTTAATTAAAGATTAAATTTATTATATTTAGAATATTATTTTCAAAATATTATGTTCATTTATTAATTATACATGTCTAAAAATGTTTAGGGTGAATTCTTGGTATTTTTCTAAAATAATTGAATTTTTTAGGAATAGTAAAATACAGTAATTTATGATAAATGCTAAATACATGAATTATGGTGACATAGATGATGTATGACTAATGTAAGCACAAAATATAGAACAATAATTAATAATCTAATTATATTTTATGATAATTCTCAAACAATTCAGTCTTGAAAAAGATAATAAACTAAGGATTAAAATAAAGTGAAAACACCCCTCTCCTCTACTATAAATACTACCCCTCATCACCTCTTCTATTCACATCTATCAGGCCTTGAGCCTTGTAAAAATTATACCCAATACTCTCCCAAAATATATACCTCGCTTCCAATATCTTTTTTTCTTAATAAATTACAAAAACCAATCAGTTAAGAAGGTTCTCAATAAGAAGTAATCAAGAGGTAAAACACTCATCCTTTTCTTTTAATTTCTTTTAAAGTTCCTTTCTTTTATTTTTCTATCCTCAACTCCCTCTATCAAAATGGTATGATATCTACCTTAAAAACATATACTGTAATTTTTTATTCTAATGTAATAATTCATCATAATATTTCATTCTCCCTCCTTTTATACTAAAAATGAAAGCATCGCTCGTGATGTGTTAATTTATCGCATTCAAGGACGGTGATGTTTTCAATTTCCATTACCTTATTCATGGCTGGTCATGATACCATTTTAATGGTTGAACCCGGTTATAATATATTTATCATATATTATTTAATGTTCTGGAATCATTTTGTTACACATTATATTAATTTATAAAAAAATTTAGTTTTTTGTGACAAAAACCAACCAAAATAAACCCACACGATTATCATTAACTATTTATCTGATAAGTCATCCTCACCAAAAATAACCAACTAACATACATGAAAATTTAAAATTATATATATTCATTAATAAATTATAAATTCAATTATGTACTACCATTCTCATCTCACATTATTATCCGTACATGTATATAAGTAAATTGATCATGAAAACTAAGAAACCATGCACTTTAGAACTATAAAATTGATCATTATAACTAATGAAAAATGCCATAAAAGAATATAGTAAAATTATAATAAATAAAATAAATTTATAAAAGGTTATTAATTAATTAATTAATCGATTTAGTTTCATTATGGAGTACATTAAAATCAATTATAGAATTGTTTTGGACAAAATTTAAGGGATTCTACTTGAACCTCCTTTATTCCTTCAGGTCTCCCTTTCTCAATTTTTAACCAAATGAAATTTTTTTTATTTTTATTGATAATATTATAAATTATGTGACTATTTTGAAAAATTATTTATCATGATCCATTCATCATTATATTTTTGGGATATATATGTTTTTAAAATGTTCCATACTAACTTCTTCCCATTAAGCAAGAATGATTTATTGGAACTTCTCGAATTCTAACCCAATTTCAAGTGAACTCTACAATCTGTTTAAGAAAACATTATTTTTCTAAAATCACTCATTTTATCTTGAAAAAATACCTTGTTTCAAATATTATTTATATAAAAAATTATGCATTTTCCATTTTAAATAATCTTGAATGTTTTCCCTTAAACCATACTAAATTGTTTTTTTTTTCTAAAATTTCATAAATACTATTTTCACTTCAATTTGAAAATACATATCATGATTTATGTCTATATTACCATATGAATTTACATGTATGATTTAAATCCATCCATCATGTAAATCACTATTATGTTCTCTTTTGATATGCCTTTTGATATAATTATGATACACAATTCTTTCTATGGGTAACCCTTATATTTGTGATTGGTTTTTTATATATGATCTTTTTTGTTGAAAATATATTTGTGAACATGTTATTATGGGTGAACACAAAAAACACTCTAGTTAATTCAGTAATTTTTTGTCTCATGATGCGTTATGTGCAGTGGTCATTGTGGTTATCCTTGACTCGAGCTCCATGTGCAACGGTCTTAGTTGTTATCCTTGAATTATGCTCCTATATGTGCAACATGCCTTCATATAAGATAAATTAATGTTTTATATTTCTTTTAAATTACTAATATACCATGATTATATGACCTAATGTTATGTATGTTATGATTTTTTATGCCTAATAATGTTCCATTCTTGTTTATATAATTCTCTTATGTCTACAATTTTTTTGTGCTAATATTTATTATTATGTTTATTCCCATACTAGGATTTTACCTCATCCCTTTATTTATGTTATCCCCAGGTTAACATATGTGTATGTGAGGGACTAAAGTAATATTCGGATAACATAATGTAATATAAATAAAGAAATGTTTGTTTGTCCCCTGTATTTTGTTTTATGTAACTATTCTTCAAAGACACTAGACTTCATGATCCTTAGCTTTTAATTTGATGTTTAAAAATGCTTAAAATCATGTAATGATATGTGTAAATGTATAGGGTTTCTATATTTGGTATTATAATAATGTTTAATTATTATTAGAGGCTAATAATATATAACTTTATAAATAACCCTAGTGATAAGACTATGTATGAGAAAACATCCCTAAATTTTAGTAAGCATAGAGTAATTGTTCAATCAATAAAATATATCCTTGTTTGGATACTAAAAGTGGATGTGATTTAGAAATAGATTTACTGATGAGTGAAAACAATAACATGGTGTTTCAGGCCTAACTGAGGGTAACATGTTATATGACAACATGCCTTACTGAGCACCTAGTATGACACTCTCAGGAGATATGATTTGGTAAATTCATAAGCTAATTATGAACCATTATGAATGGAACATAAAATACAATGATAAAATATGTTAGGAAACAGATCATGTATAACCTATATTAAACCTAGAGCATCAATAGTTAGGATATAATTATCCTTTAAGAGTTTGACATTTTATATTTAATGTTTCCATTTTATGATTATTTTCTAAGTATTCAAGCACCAAAATTGTACTTTATTTTTCTTATTTAATGTCGTGAAATAGAAAAACATGTGACAATAATCAATGTTATATGAAATGTGATGATTACCCTAATGATATGCAAAATATAGGGGGGATGGGTGCTCAAAACATTATGATAGTTCTTTCTCAGTTGGACCATGTTATGAATAATAACTTGAATCATATGAAGTTCCCTCATTATAAAATTAAATAGAATGTTGTTTTCAAATCCTTCATGTGGAAATGGAATCACATATTTATTGGATCTTTTGAAACTCTTCTCAGGGAATAATAGATTTAATCAACTGAAAAGGTATTATTTGTCATCCAGTATTCTAATGAATAGAATATTGTGCGGGCGGTCTATCATTTTGATGGGGAAGCTAATTAGTGGTGGACACAGATCAAAAATATTATGTCTAATGAAAAAATTGATTCCATGGATTGATAGAAATTTATGAAAATGATTTTCAATAAATATTTTCCCTAAACCCTCCATCTCAAGATGGAATGGGAGTTCCTCAGATGTAAGAGGAACGAAGATGAGTCTATCAGGGTGAATGGAATAAAATTAAAAGCCTTTCAAGGTATGCCTCTGGCATTTTCATGAACACTAAAAGAAATATGTATTTCATATTAAAAAAACCATGTCTATGAAATGTGTTGGTGATTTGGGACTTTGAAGTTATGAGGATATTGTCTGTTGTGACCTCAATGTCGAAATGGAGATCAGAGACTCTCAATGGTCTCAGGGGACCAATGAAAAAATGTAGAAAATGGAGTCTAATATGGGTGGATCAGAATATATATTCTATGATGGAATGAAAGTCAAATATCCAACATGTCAAAATTTTGGGAATAAGCATCCTGGTATCTTTCTAATGGGAACCACGAAATGCATCAAAAGGGGAAGTATGGGGAACCTATAAATGAACTTCCAATGAGACATGATGAATTAATCTAATTTGGAATACTAAGAAGAGTTTAAGATCAGCACTCATCCTGTAGTGTAGTGTTTCAACTGCAAGTAACATGATCATTTTTCAAACCAATTCCCCAAATGTAGGGTTTTCAATGACAATCAACAACAACCTCTAAGGAAACAAGGAAGGGTATATTATATCATTACTGCTGAGGTGGATCTAGACAATGATTTGGTGACATGGATGCTAGTTATTCATTTAGGAATAGAAAACATACTATTTGATTATGGTTCTACACATTCTTTCATATAATGAATGTTTAGTAGAACTATTCAAAAACAACCTCAAAATATATTGGTCGAGTTATCTATGAGAATAGCTAATTGTGCAATTATTGCATCCAAAATACATAAATATTCCCAGTTTAATGTTTTTTGAACTGAACCTCCCTGAAAATCATATTTTACTTCCTTAGGTAGAGTTTAATGCTATTTTGGGAATGGATTGACTATCTTTATACAAAGACAACATCATATATTGGGAATGAGATATCACTCTTCACTTCCTGAAGCATCCCCCAATTCTTTATTCGTGTAAGGAAGAATATTAATCTCCTTTAAAATGATCATCTCAACTGTGGATATTAATACCTTATGAGCAAGCATATCATGCTCAAATGAATGAGGAAAAAGGGATGGTCATGCTCAAAGGCATGCATGTCATGAAATATTACACTGATGTATTCTCTTAAGAATTGTTAGGTGTTCTTCCTGATTAAGAGGTTGAGTTCCCAATTGAACTTATTCCTGGATCTCTACCAATATCAAAGAAACCATAGATAATGGACACTATTGAGTTTGAATAACTAAAGAAGCAGTTACATGAGAATATGGACAAGGGTTTTATTTGTCTGAGTGCATCACCAAGGGGTTCCTCAATCCTATTTTTGTTAAGGAGAAGGATAAATCTATGCGCCTCTGCATTGATTATCACGGGTTCTATAAAATAACAATAAAGAACATGTATCCCTTACAAAGGATAGAAGACATGTTTGGATAGCTATGTGGGTCCATTTTTCTCTAAGATATACCTTAAGTATGGATATCATCAATTAAAGGTGAGGAAGGAAGAAATTTTCATGAATTACTTTTGAATGAGGTATGGACACTATGAGTTAATAGTGGTGGCTTTTAGACTCACTAGTGCTCCATAAATATTCATGTACATAATTAATAGATTCGTCATAGATTACTTTGAAAATATTTTGTAGTCATTATTGAAGATATTATGATATATTCCAAGAGCAAGGAGGAACATGAAGAAAATTTGAACACAATGCTAAAGACTTTTTGAAGGGATAAAATATATTAAAAGTATAGTATATATTAGTGACGGATGGATGAAGTATCATTCTTGAGGCATGTTATCACAAAAAAAGGAATATATGTGGACCCTTTCAAGACAAAGGTAATCAAAGAGTGCCCTTGTAAAACATCCATAATAGTGATCTACAAGCTTCATGTCTTAGCTAGGTATTATAGATGATTTGTGAAAATATTCTCATGATTTTAAAACCTAATAAACATGTTGACAGGGAAGGGGTGAATTTTTTATAGACACGAAACTTTAGGAAATCATTACGAAGCTCAAAAATATGCTTATCACTACACCATGTTTCACTCTCTCGACTTGTGGATAAATCTTTGTGGTGTATAGAGATGCTTCAAAATAATGTCTTAGGTTGTGTACTGATGTAAAATTATAAAGGGATATCCTATTCCTTAGGGTAGTTGAAATTCCACAAGTAAAACTATCCCATGCATGATATGGTGTTGGAAGCTATGATATTTGCGTTGAAAATATAGAGAAATTACCTCTATGGGGTGAGGTGTGTGATATATACTGATCATAAGAGTCTCAAATATATATTCACATATAAGGAGTTCATTATGAACTAGAAAATATGGTTATATATCACCCAAGATTATGAACACTCAATCCACTACCATCCTGGTAAATAAAATAAGGTAGATGATGATCTGAGTAGATAAAATCCCACATCTTTATAAATGATGATAACTGAGAAGGATCCAATATTATTATAAATAGAAAGGATGAAAGAAATAACAAATGGGAAATCCTTAGAGTTCCAAATGGATGAGGATAGACGTGTGTGATTTGGGTCACCATTATGTGTACCATCTGATCCCAAGATAAAGAAAGATCTTATAAATTACATAAATATGTCAACCTTCTATATTCACCTAGGAATCACAACGATGTATCTAGATCTCTAGAATAATTATTTGTGGGACAATATGATATAGGAGATCGCTGAATATATATTAATGTGCCTCGAATGTCAGAAAGTGAATTGCTAGAGGAAAAAGTTTAAAGGGATGATGAATCCATTATCCATACCAACATGAAAGTAGAAAAATATCACCAAGGACTTTTTCAATGGACTTCCAAATACATATAGAGGGGAAAATACTATATGTGTTATTATGGATCATCATACAAAGACAACTCAATTTATCACAATTTGATATGACTTATCAATAGATCAACTTGTATAAATATATATCAATGAAGTGGTAGGGATTAATGGATTACCAATTTCGATTGTATCTGATCTATATCCAAGATTCACATCCATGTTCTGGAAAAGTATCCAACATTCCATGAACACTAAACTAAACTTCAATATGGCCTATCATCCTCCAACTGATGACCAATCTGATCGAACTATTCAATCAATAAAAGACATGTTGAGATCATGTTCTATAGACTTTAAAGGAGGATGGGACTAATATATTCTTCTTTTGAGTTTTCTAAAAAAATATTCTATTAGAGAATTATAATGGATCCATATGAATCCATTAAAGACATAAGGTTTAGAATATAGTCATGTTGGGATGATGGTAGTAAGAATAAGCTGCTAGAATCTAAAACGGTCGAAGAAATGGTGGAAAATGTGAAAACCATTCAACAACACATCATGGTAGTCCAAATTCAAAAAAATATCTATGAAAACAATCATCTATGGGACCTCATTTTTAAGGTTGGATACAAGGTACTCCTCCACATATGTCCATGGAAGAGGATCCTGAAATTTCATAATAAATGAAAGCTATGTCCTAGTTACACCATCCCCTTCATGATTCTTGATCATGACAGAGATGTGACCTATCAATAAGAACTTCAAACTACCATGTCTAAAGTAAAAAATGTATTCTATTTATCCCTATTAAGTAATTACATATTAGATCCTTCACATGTATTGACTTTAGAGGTGGGGAAGTTGGAGAATGATCTTTCTTACGAGGAGCAGCTAGTGTAGATCTTGGATCATAGAGATAGAGTTCTACACAATAAGAATACTCACCTGGTTAAAGAACTGTGGAAGAATCATAAGTATGAAGAGGTAACATGGTAACTATAGGAAGCGATGACGGAAAATTACACACACCTATTTTCAACATAGAATGTAAAAAATCGTGGGTAAAATTTCATAAGGGGTAAAGAATGTAATGACCTAATTTTTTATCAATTGAAAACTCATTCCTATATATGTCACAAATTATAAACCACATAAAATCACTTTTAGAACAAAATACAAGATTCATAAATTAGGAATGAAATAAAAAGTATTTGTAGATGTTAAGGAACTTATACTGATGAAATAGTAACATGGCATTTCAAATAGTAATGTGACCTCTATTAATAGTAAACTGGCCAATTAAATAGTAAAATGGAATTTTGAAAAGTAAAAATATGTATTGTTCATCTTATATGTGATAATTTGATATAATTATATCATACTATAAGTAAATTAATATTTTAAAAATTATTAATTAAATGTAGTTATTTTTAGAGGTCGACAATATTTTATTACATTTTTTATTAATTTAATAAATTAAAAAATAATTTATTTTGATAAAATATTTTAAGAAATAAATATTTTTATGTCTTATTATTATGAGATAATTTTATTAGATCGTATTTAATTTTTTAAGGTGCTGGAAAATTAGTTTTAATTTTAAAATTTGTACTTTTCATGTAAATGTGGATTTTAATTAAATATTAAATTTCACATAATTAAAAAATTATTTTCATAAAAATGGGTTTATTTTTTTATTCTAAATATAAAAAATTATTTAGATTTAATTTTTGGGATTTCTCTACAATACTTGAATTTTTGTGAATAGTAAAATATAGTAATTTATGATAAATGGAAAATACATGAATTATGGAGTCATAGATGATCTATGGATTATGTAATACAAAAATCTATAACCATAATTCATTATTTTATTATATTTTATAATAATTTTCAAACTATTTATAGTATTGTGCAAAAATAAAAAACCAGTGACTAAAATAATGAGAAAACACTTGTCTCGTCCACTATAAATACCACCCCTCGCCACCTCTTCTCCTCACACCTATAAAGCCTTTGAAAATGTCCAAATTCTACCCAATACACTTTCCAGAACTCCACCCCACATCCAGGATCTTGTTGTATTAATAAAATACCAAAATCAATCACCTTATAAGGTTCTTAAGAAGAAGTAATCAAGAGGTAAACTCCTCTTCCTTTTCATTTAATTTTGTTTCAAGTTCCTTTATTTTATTTTTCTATCCTCACCTCCCCTTATCCAAATGGTATGATAACTTCAGTACCATAGATATACTAGAATTTTGTTATGATAATGGAATAATTCATCATCATCTCTCTTTTCTCATCATTTTATACTAAAAATGAAAACATCATCTATGATGTGTTTATTTATCGCATTCAAAGATGAAAAAGCATTCAATTTACTTTACCATATTCAAGGATGGTCATGAAACCATTTTTATGTCTGAACCAAGTTAATATATATATATATATATATATATTATCTTATGTAATGTTCTGGAATCATTTTTCACACATGATATTAATTTATAAAACAAAATCAGTTTGTTGTTACCAAAAACTGCCAAAATAAACCCAAACAATAATCATTAGCTATTTTTCTAATGATTCATCCTTACCCAGATAATTAAATGAATTATATGATAATTTAATAATATAAGAGTTAATTAATGACTTATAACTTCAATTCTAGAAAGCTATTCTCATCTTACATGGTTATCATTATGTGTAAATATGTAAACTAATCATGAAAACTATGAAAACAAGCACTCCCAAACTCTGAATTTGAACATTATAACTCATAAAAAATTCCATAAATGATCTTAATAAAATTATAAAAAAATGTATAAAAGGTTATTAATTAATTAATTAATTAATTAATTTTATTATTTAGGCCATTAAGATCAAGTGTAGAATTGTTTCGGGCATATGGTATGAGATTCTACTTGAACTTCCTTTATTCCTTCAGATTACTCTTTCTCTCTTTTTACCCAAATGAAATTCAAATTTTTTTATTATAATTTTTAAAATTAATTATATATGTTCCAAAATCATGTTTCAATATCCATTCATTCTTATTCTTCAAAGATATACTTGTTTTTAAATGGTTCACTACTCAATATTTCCTGATAAGAAAGCCTGGTATAAGGGAACTTCCTAAATTCATACACAATATCAAGTGCACTATATAATATATTTTAATACACCATTTTTACAAAAAATAAATCATTTTATCATGAAAAACTAAATTGGTTAAATTCTATTTTTTACAAACAATTATGCCTTCTCCATTTTAGATAATCTTGAATGTTTTCCCTTAAACCATACTGAAATGATTTATTTCTAAAATTTATAAAACACCCTTTTCATTTCAGATTGACATAAATTATCATGATATATGATTATATTTCCTTATTAATGTTTATTTCTGTTTTAAATCCATCCTTTCATGGACACCACTATTATATTCTATTTTGATGTGACTTTTGGTATAATTATGATACTCAATTACTTCAATGGGAAAAACTTCTATTTATGTTTGATTGGTTATGTATGGTTATTTTTGTGGAAAACATATTCATGAACATTCTGTGATGGGTGATCCTGGATAGTGATAAAATTAATTGAGTAATTTTAGTATCATGATACGTTATGGAAACGGTCTTGGTGGTTAGGGATGACTCGAGCTCTCTATGCAACAGTCTTTGTGGTTAGTCTTGAATCGTGCTACTTTATGTGCAATGAGCCCTGAATCATGCTAAAGTAATTTTTTATGTTTCGTTCACATTACTAATATTCCACTATAATATGATACCAGGTTATATATGTTATTATTCCTTATGTTTAATCATGTTTCAATACATTTTATATCATTTTTAATTCCTTCTAACCTATAAGATAAGCTTTATTCTTATGATTATTCCCATACAATGCTTTATCTCACCCCTTCTATTATGATATCCCCTGGTTATCCAATATATATGTAATATATCAAAGGATGTTAAGAGCTCAAAATAAATTACATATAAATATTTTTATTTATTTACATATTTTTAGTATTATATACCTAGTCTTCCAACACATTAGAATTCATGATTCTTGGATTGTAATTTAATGTTTAATTACGCCTAAAATCATCTACTATTATGTGTAAAAGGATAGGGATTATATATTTTCTCTCTTAAAAAATTATGGTTTTAATTCTTAAAATCCTCAAACTTTAGATGATTTAGATTTTTCATTCCCTTGTGAGGAGGATAATGCTTCTACAATTTTAATTTAAGAAGGGTTACCATATGATATTTCAGAAGATTAGTTTCATGAAACTGTATTGGTATTGGCTTGAGTGTAATTACTTTAGTCCCTAATCTTCGGATATTTTCCCTTGTTCTAGAGGCATCAATTGGGACTTGGACATAGATATTCATATTAAATCCTTCGGGTTTTTTGAAATGGTTGAAAACTCCCAGAATCCACCATGATATTTCAATGGAATAAATTTTGTCTCTATATATTTTTAGATATTATATATGCATATATCCAACTACTTATCTTGAATGAGTTAAATAATTAGTGTCAAATTCAATCCCTTCCATCATGTAATGAATTCTTTGACCCTATCATTTTCTTATTTCAGGAAGATTGATTGGTCAAGGATTGTTTTATTCTTTATCATCAAGTTGAAAATGTAAAGAAACTATTGAAAGATATCAACCCAATTGAAAGTGGACCATGCTGGTAGATTTATATTCTAAACAAATGTTGGTATTTTGGGGTATAAATGATGAACCTGTATTTTTATACCTCTTTTTTATCAAAATTTCTTATCAGATGTACACACTATGATATGAAATGTGTATGAACAATTATTACATCACATATTCCATTGAAAATGAGGAAGGCGAGATTCCTAAAATTTGGTGTGGATGTAGAGGAATCCAAGAAATATGGATTTAACTTCCTCTTTAGTTGCATTGCGCATGAATTTCCTCCATAAATTCAGTTCAACCACTATGGGGATAAATGGAATCCTTGTGATTTAGTGGTATTATCACCAAGGGTGATTTACTAATAGGAACAATGAGAATATTCTGATTTGACTATCTCAAATATTTTTGATGTCGAAATATGGTCAAGTTTACTTAGAGTAGCTTTCTTAAAAGGGTATCTGCTACCCCAATGGGGGAAATTGTTGATACTCTTTGTACATAAGGTTGAGATAAGCTGAAGGTCTACACCTAGATCTAGTTGGGTTATTACACTCTACTTATTCTTTTTGTGGAGTTACATATTCATTAACTAGAGCGGATGAATTAGATTATTCCTAAGAGATTGAATTTGTAGTAATGCTGAATTTGAGTAGTTAAACATTGTGTCACGTCTTATCTTCTATCTCAACATCATTATTGGAAAAAAACTATAAAATAATAAGAGATTAAATCTCCTTGGTTAGGGTATGGGGGATGTATATAGCCATATTTTCCCTTTCTCTATGGACAATGCATGTATAGTGGATTGTAGTAGTGTATTTTGATGAGATCCATAATTTTTAGCATTCCTTAGGTTTTGTGAATTCATTAATTCTTCATCAATGAGTAATATGTATTATATTGATGTATTGTCATCACAAAATTCTATGTCAACATCATTCTATGAGTTTTTTTGGACACCAAAACAAATGAAATTAATTGATGCATAACACATAGTAAGAATCATATCCACATTCCACTTTAAATAGATAGAGGATCCACCACCCTCTTAATATATATCATAGGGTCAGTTTCTATTCTCCTTAACACTTTATATATGTCTTTCATTTTTCTTTTGACCTCCATGAGGCTCAAACTTCCCCCCTCAGTGGAAAATGACTTTTAGAGAGTATCCCATGACTCACACCGATCACTCCCATGGTAATGATGTTGGATCATGCAAGGTGATATACTAAGAGACTATATTTTCTTATAGGTATTTCCCTAATCTGGGGAACATTGATTTTTTTGGTGGATGATAAGGATTTAATATAAATTCCACCATCCCTATATACTTATGTAGATTTTTTTCTTCCACTTCAATGTGTTGAAGTCGATTTGTCTTTGATTACCTAAGAATTGGTGGTGGTGGTAAAATTCCCATAAGAATTTTGGGATTGGGTTTCCCTATAATATGGTAGATCCAATGACTATCTCTACCTTCTTTATTTTACGAGCCTTTATATGATAATCAGGTAGGTGGGGTTTCTTTTCTCGAGGTCATTATCTTTCCACTGAGAGTTTTTCTATGGTTAAAACACTTTCCTACATAAGATGGGTTCCTTATTAACTTTTTGGATACTTGATATAAGATCATATCAGTATACTTATCCCATATATAATGAAATATTTTGGACTTAAGGATGGAGGGTAATTTCTTGATAGATCCACTGCTATATGCAGAGACATGGTTATAAATTTTTAACGAAGTGAAAACTTTACACTTTTCAATTTATTGAGAAATATATTATCTTCATGTGGGGTGAACTTTAAGGATAAATTTTCAACTCATACTATCATATGTGCATCTAATGAAACATTTTTTGTTATTTGAAATAGTACCTTCATGATACTGAGATAATTCCTCTAAGGTCTCAACATTTCCATCCTAGATTTGGATGTCATCTAGCTAACACATTGACCATGTTGATTTGGTGGTAGATCTCTCTTACTGCCTTGATGTGACCAACTTAGTCCCCATATTACAAGTAATTTTTATTGAGATATATAATATTTGTATAAATATTAACATGTTTATAATTAATTCATTCCTCTTTCTATCTCATTTGAAAAGTCATATGAGGAATTATCTCTGATCAAAAACATATTCTATTCATTACCTTAATCCATCCCTTTCAACATTACCATTCTATTTTCCTCATCCTTGAGGATTAATTCTTGGATTTGATATGAGAATAGAGAAGTTTTCCAAATTAAATTGTTAAATTCCCTAAATCCATTTATAATTATTTCATTTCATCAAGGGATAAGTTCTCTGAATGTGGAATAGATGAAGTTTACTCCCTTAGACTATCCCATGGATAAGATAAAATATCACAAGTAATTGATGGGGTACATAGTGTATCTAACATCAATATTTCATATACCTCTTAGTACGGGGGTGTTCTTATAGTGGAATCCATAATGGAATAGCCTATTTTGTTAGGGAGAACATCACTTTTAGGATGACATATATAGTGAATTCTATAAGTAAGACCTCTATGGTTATATTCTTATTCACTATCAGGGGGATAATGTCCACTCTGGATTGATTTATAACTATATTGAGGACATATATAACATAAATTTTGGGTAGAACCTCTAGTGTAGATTATTGGGTCTTCAAGGGGTGGACCTTTATAGTTAGTACCTAAGAGAGGATCTTCCTGGCCATTTCCACCTTCCTCTATTGAGGAAGAATCAGTCGATTATTGGTATGATACCGAGATAAATTATAGTAAATCAAGGATATCATCATTGACTAGGGTGAGAATATGAGAACTATATTGAATAGTGTACTTCCCATAGTTAGATTTTCTTTTTTTGGTCTTTCTTTGTTGCACAGTTGGGGTTTCACTATATTGAAAATTACCTTTATGGTTTAGAGTCCTCTAATGTGATACTCATGTCACTATAAAAATTATGTCAATTATATTTTTAAAATTGTGAGTGAATATGTTATTTCCCCTTCCTTTCCACTAGAATATATTAATGGGTGTCTTCAATATGGGTAGGAGTGTGAGCATGTATCTTTGTTATTTGCATGATATGTTGATAGATTTCATTAAATTATGGAGGATAAGGAATATGGACCTTCTTCTGAGTGATTAGTGAAATATAATAGAGGTTTTTATAGGATTAGTAGGGAAATAATATATCACTAATGTGGATGTTTGGATATGCTTCAAAACAATAGTTGAAACTAGAATATGAGATCAATCCTCTCCTTTAACCCTCACTAGGATATGCCAATAAAGCTCTGGAATATGATAAGGAATATAGGCCTTATCATAAGTAGTCCTTAGGATGTACTGAGTAGCTATATCAATGTGGGTGAGAGTAGGAAAATGACCCTACCTCCTAGAGACCTTTTTAATATGCTGAATAATTTCATATATTCATACTAAAATATGTTGGGATTTTTACAATGTGAAGTAAGAGATATAATCCTCTCGTTAAATTTCCTCGAGGCTATGTTGACAATATTATTCTATAATAATGAGCTTATAAGCATGATATTTTGTGGTTTTTGGGATAAGAACCTACTATAGTCCACCATTTTGTAATAGAATATACTGACATGGTTTATCGATATGTGAGAGTATATAATATATCTCATTAAGTGTCACTGAAATAAACAATCAAGAATTATCTTATTCTTTAAGAGGTTGGTAGAAGGATTTTTAAACCCAATCAAGGATATAAGATTATATTTTGGTGGATTTCATATTTTTCTACAAGTTAATTTGTGGTAAATATGGATATAAGATCACATTATACCTTTTATAGACTACATCCCATGAAGATACCTCCTCTTAATTGCTTGGGTCTGGGTATTTGGGATGATATGTCATAGTCTGAACCATTAGAGGATACATGAAGGAAGAGGGACACATGTCATAGGTGGAAGGAAAAGATAGTAGGATTCCTTCTAGGTGACTCCTAAACTATGGTGACGATACAAATTTCATCCTTCTAAATATCCCTAAAAAATATATGTAGGTATTTTTATACATTGGTGATATTATTTTCGATTGGTTAGAGGTGGAAATTGATTTTACAAACATTATTTTGGTTCACTGTTAAACTGGTGATCCACAGGGCCTAATTTCATTAATTCTCCTCAAGATATTTCCATGGATGGGATTATAATTTTAAGGAAATACTACTTGACCAACTCATTTACAACTTTTTTTATGTGTTGAGTTTTTGAAAAAATGTTTCTAGTAATCAGGGACAAAACCTTTGAGATAGCTAAGACATTTTCCTAGTGCTTTAGTGATTCTATTTATTTAGATCAAAGGTAGTGTTTTGCATGTTTTGGAAGTCTAGAAGGAATTAATAATCATAAAAAAAAATCCATCAGTTTTTATCAGATGTACGATCATGGTAAATTGATTATTTTATTAATAAATTTATTAATGTTAGGTTCACCATTCTATTTGCAACAAAAACATTGATATATTTTCACTCTATATGGTATAATTCATTTATTATCCTACTTTAAAAGGTAGATAGTATTTTTGACATCACATGTGATTCTTTAGAATGTTATTTTTCCAATAATATGAGAATTTGAGCTCATGAAACCCATTTAGGGGGAACAATTTCATACTCTAATGGTTTCTTACAAATTCATGTATGTTTCTGAATCCTTACCAAATCCTACTATAAGAATAGTTATCATTATATAATTTATTAATCAAAACCATTTATTGATGTGAACATATTTTTTTTGTGTAATATAGGTTCTACACCTTCTTTTAATTAGTTCAGGATGTTATTATTTAAAGCTGCTCAGTTGAGAAGTTTCAAATATATCATCATTCTGATCAGTATTAGGTGTTGTTATTTTCGTATTGGGACCATGAGAGGGACTAACAATATATCCCATTGAAAAGATTCATAAGTCACATAGTTTATTTCAACTTAATGGTACACCTCACACCTTTTAAAGTCGTCTGACATGGACCATTGTGGTTTCTTTTAAGGTCATGAATCCTTGACCAATTGAATTTATTTTTAATGATCTATTTCTAGGACTTATAACATATTGGGTATAATGTTCCTAGTATTTCTATTGTTGACGTTGCACAAGATCAACCCTTTATGGTTCATCTTATAGGTAATATTTTAATTTCCGTATGTATGTCTCACAATGAATATAAACCATTAATAAATAAGTATGTCTTATAGTTAATATGGTCTATTTAGGGTATGATTCCATAGGAAATATGAACCAAATTGAAATATAGTGGTGAATTTTAAGTTTAATCCTTAGCGAGGTGTCATACATGTCCTGGTTAATAGGATTCAAATCCCACTTGATTAAAATTACCTAGTTTAAGGTCATGTAATATGAATTTCTAAAGAAGATTAATGTTATCTGATAATGATTGTTTCGTGAAGTTTTATGTCAAGTGACATGAATGTATGTGTTATTAAATGAATGAAATGAGAGGATTGGGTGGGTATTCTACATAGGTAATATATTTATGGTTTAACCCATAACGAATATGACCCCTTAAAAACAATTCTTTCAAGTTGTAGAACCTTTATGGGATAAATTAAGATTTATGAATTTCTCTATCATCTAGTGTTTGGGAAAAAAATGCATGGATGTTTCTATAGAAACCGAAACTGCTATGTTTGTGAGTTGATGGTGGGATATTAGGGCTTATACCTAGTAATTTTCCATATATGGGTGTCCCTAGTTTGCTGATGCATCATGAAAATCATCAATGGTAACATGGTCAAGACATATACCAAGGGACGATGTCCTTCATTCATGGCTCATTCAATGGACCAAGTCAACCAGATTGATAATTCAGTAGGCAAGATAAGATTCTTGAGACATGTGAGATTCATCGGTATCCTCATGGAAATGACCCTAGTTATCATGGTATTAGGTAATCGTTAATATCCTGAAGGTCATATAAAATTGGGAGGAAAATTTATGAGAGGAATTTTATCAATGGGTACATGATCAATAGGGTAAATGCCGGTGCACATGGATCAGACATGTAGTTCAGTAGGGGTGATGGAGGAGTCATAAAGGAGTACCATCTTATAGTGAGTTATTTTGATTAAGGGTGTATATAATGAATTTTTGGAAACTATGTTTTCTTATTTGTGATTTATAATAGAACATAGTACCTAAGATAGTGACATACAATTTATGTACTTTAGTAGTGATACTTGGGTAGATTAGTGCATTAATAGAAATCTAGGGAGAATCGATAACCCTAGTGGATGATTAGTATAATGTGTCTCCCTAGCGTAATAATGTGGTAATTAAATTCCCTAGTGGTGTATTAAAGAAAACATCCATTAAATTGGATAGTTAGTGTGAAGTGCCACCTAAGTGGTGGCTTAGATGAAGTATGTTCACTGTTAAAGGGGTAGGGTGAACTGTCTCCCTAGTATAAAGCTTGGAAAGAAGGTTTCATTTAGTAAATTATTGGAGATATGTGTCTCCAAAATGGAGAACTAGGGTGAATTTGTCACCCTAGTGGGGAGAGTTGGTTTAGGGTTCTCTCTAGTATAGAAATCAAGTAAATTTTTCACCCTAGTTTGTAGACCTAGGAAAAGGTTAATTCTAGTAGAGAGGAATCATAGATATTAGGGGGTGAGGGATATGTTTCCCAAGAATTATATTACTAGGGTTGAAGTGGTCTTCCATAAAGGTATTGGTTGTAAAACCTTAAAGTAACTCAATTACTCTCTTTTCTAGTGAATTCCCCTTTTTCCTTAATTAAGTTATCTGAATTTAGATAGTGGTCCAAGGTGAAGATATTTTTTTTTCATATGTTCATATTTCAAAATTATTTAAATTTGGACCCCTTGGGGTCTATTTATAGGTCATGGTTGATATTGGTACATTGATCACATAGGTGGTACCTAGGAAAATAACATGAAAATATTTATTTGATGTTTACTAGTCATCTAGATGCACTAACATGGTGAAGTAAGTGGGAATGTGGACTTCACTGTGTATTTTAGAACTTAGACCTAGGTAAGATATCTATGAACCATGATTCGAAAATATATGTTGGGATTCTTGACTTGGGTTCCTTCGATGATATATATCATGAACTTACTCCACATGATTCCCCGTGAAAAATGGTGCGCTAATAAATATTATTGACTATATATATTATGATAACTTTATAGGAAATATAATAACATTTTCTTTCCATTTTTATAAATGTGATGATAATATATTATGTGGGTATAATGACTCGTCCTTTAACATCACATAATCTAGTAAATTTGTTTAGAAACACATATTTACATTGCCAAAGTTCTTTTCAGTTTAGATTTTTAGATAATTTAGTACATAATTCATACATATCAACCCAAAATCACAAAAATCTGTTACTACTAAAACAAAATCCATTTTTTTATTACATAAGTTTTCAATAAAAAACATCAAAAATATTCTGAAAATGTCTTCCTAGCATTCATCTTGTCTTTTCCTTTTATCTTACCCATATTTTAACCCTTGAAAAACATTTTTAAACATTATATGAGCACAAAAATATTAGTATGGGGTATAAAAAATGATATAAACTGATATTACATGAATTATTATAAACATATGAGATCATTTTCACAAATTAATACCTCTCACCCAATAAGTATCATATAGTTACCTTGTGAAAACATTAGATTACCATAAAATATATAAACCATGAATAATACCATAAAGGTAAATTGTGGAATTAATTGCTTATGATTATAACCATCATGGATACCATATTATTTATAACCCTCATCGATACCATAATATGTAACCCTAAGGACTACCTTAAAAAGTAACCCTAACACTTACCTTGTTGTATAACCATCACAGTTACACTTGGTGTAACCATATAGTTGATCTCCAACATAAGCATACCCAATGTATTGGAGGGATATATAGGTCCCACTCTTAATTATAAAAAATTCTCAATAACAATAACATAATCCTAATTCCAGATTACTTACTTCATATAAATCATTCACTTTAAAAATGAAAAGAAATTAAAATATGATTTTTAAAGAAAAGTCCCTTACAAATATCATATATTTGAAGTGATAACTAATAAAAAGAATGGAATATTTTAATAAAATATGAATACTAATAATAATGAATAAAATAATTGAAAATAAATTTCACAAATTAACTTAGTACCACATAATCAATAAAGTGTAACATTCACCCAAAGAATGGAAATTGGGTTAAGAATTCCCTTACCTCTGAATTGTCTTACATCAAATGTGATCAAACCTCATATACAATGTGTTAAAGAGTGTTATTTATATATTATAGAACTATATTAAAGTTAATAATAATATATATTATATTATTATAAAACATTTTCCCACATTTATTAATAATATTTTTTTTATTTTCATTGTTTTGGGTGCATTTATTTCATGGTTTCCATGGTTTTTTTGTTATGGGTTTTCCTGTCAAAAGGGAGAGAAAATCTAGAATTGGAGTCAGATGTTATTAATTTACTTCATTTATATTTAATGGTATTATATGTCACGTTTTTTTATATTTAATTAGTATGGATCATTATATAAAACATTAGTGATGAATGTTAGTTTATTTTGGTGAATTTTGATCATTACAAAACACTTTTGTTTTATTAATTAATGTTATGTATAAAAACTAGTTAAAGAACATAATATAACATATAATATTAATAATAAAATATTATTTAACCATATTAATGGTTTTATGACCATCCTTGAAGGCAGTAATGGTAATTGAACACACATCATCTATGATGTCGGTAAATCGATACATCACATACAATGTTTCTATTTTTAGAAAAAAAGGATAGGAGAAGAAGTTTGATGATAAATATATCCACAATCATGATAAAATTAAAATATATATAAGATACTAGAGTTTTCAATAATCTTTTATAAGGGGAGGTGAAGAGAGTATAAGAACAGAAAAAGGATGGAAAATAAAATAAAAGAAAATCAAAGCTGATTTTAACCTCTTGAATTATCTTTCTTGAGAACCTCCTTAAGGTCCTTGGTTTTCTTCTTTTTGTGATAAAAAAAAGTATTAGACATGGGAAAAAATTTATTGAGGGACTTTGGGAAGAAATTAAGTAATATACAAGGCTTTAAGAGTAAGGCGAAGACGTGATGAGGGGTGGTATATATAGTGAAAGAGAGGGGTGTTTTCCCAATATTATAACCATTAGTTTATTAATTTGGCTCATGACGATGTATAGTTCTAGAATTATAGTAAAAAATATAAAAATAATTAATCATATTTATATACTTGTGTCTTACATCATCTTTACATCATATATGAATCAATAAATTGTGTTTTCAGAAAATATCGTAAATTAGCGTACTTCACTATTCACAAAAAAATCAAGTATTTTATAAAAAACACAAAAATTCACCATAACCATTTTTTTAGAATTAAAAATTAGACTCCATTTTTTGAAAATAACTATGTAAATATGAAAATTTTAGTTTTTAATTAAAATCATAATTTAATAAAAAAATACCAGGTTTAAATCTAGAACTGATTTTACAACACCATGAAAAAATAATTAATTTCTCATAAAATTATCTTATTCACATAAGAAAAAAAATAAAAAATTTCAATATATTTTGTGAATATATATTTTATTTTAAATCATTATATTAATTATAAAATTTTAATTAAATATTTATGACTTACAAAAATACCAACAATAAATTTTCCATTTACAAAACATTTATTTACTTATTTCCTAATATAAATATATCATGATTACACTTATAAGTTACATAAAATTTATTTATACTCTTATATTTGATCTTACAGTTCTATTGGTTAGATTACTATTCCTAATGGTCATGTTACTATTCTTAAGGTCAAATTACTATTCTATCAGTTTAAATTTATTAATATCTATAAATTCCACATATTCAGTATAATGTTATAACATATTTGAATATTTAATTCCCGAATGAAAAGAAATTATTTTATAAGTACACCAGTTGTTAAATTTTCCCCGCCTTTAATAAATTGCTTCCTCACAATTTTGTATTAACTTACTAAACTAGTATGAGTACCTTTCCCTCAAATGAAATTTCAGATTCCCAAGTTTTTTCTTCAACCATGTGGTTTCTCAACAAAACTGTAACCTGCTAAACCACATTATTCTGAAAAACATTCTCTCTAAAATCAATAATATAAATATATTTTTATTCATAATAATGGTTCTCTTCTAGACGAACTACGTTTTGGACCAAAACATGAGATTCATCTCGAACAAACTTTCTCAACATCATAACATGAAAAACATTGTGTACCAGAGATAAAATTGGGGGAAAATCTACTTGATAGGTGACCTTCCTAACATTCTATAATATTTCATAATTTCCAATGAACCATAGACATAGCTTTCCTTTCATAACGATACCTGTAAAACTATTCCATGGTGATATTATAATAAAATCATTATCACTTACCTCAGATTAAATTCTTGCCTCCTATTATCTACATAACTTTTCTTCCTAATATGTGATTTAATCATGTGTTTCTTGATCATATTAACTTTGTTTGAAACTTTATCTACAAATTCTAGTCACATCGACTTATTTTCTCTGACATCATCCCAAAAATATGAAGTTTTACACTACTTCCTATATAATTCTAGAAAAGGATCCATTTGTATACTGGAATGAAACCCATTATTTTAAGAACACTCATCCAAATATATATAATGAACACAACTTCCCTCGTAATACACTGAATAACCTCAAATAATGTCATCTAAGTTCTGAATTTTTCTCATGGTCTGTCCTTCAGATTGTGGTTGAAAATTAGTGATGAAATTTAATTCAGTTCACAATGACTTCTGAATGCCTTTGAATAAGATAGAAGTGAACATGGGATCTTGTTCAGATAAATTAGATATAGGAACTCCATGTAACCTAACAATCGCTTTGAGGTATAGTAAATAAATATTATCTTGAGAATGGAGTTTAAAATACGAAAGAAATGTAAATATTCAGTTATTCAATAAATAACAACAAAAATAACATTGTTACCTAAAGAAGACTTTTATAGTCCCACCACAAAATCTATGGATATATTTTCCCATTCCACTCTAGTAATGGAAAAGGTTGAATCATCCCCTTTGGTAATTGATATTCTTCTTTGATCACTTGACATGTATAAAATTCCTAATGAAATTTTAAATATGTATTTTCATTCCATCCCAACAGAAATACCCTCGATGGTCTTTGTACATATTTGAGATATCGGGATGAACTAAAAACAAAAAACTATGAGCTTCACGCAACAACTACTTCTTCATAAGGGAGTCAAAAGGCCCACATAATCAATTACTAAATCTTAAAACCCAATCATTATCATCATTAAATTCAATAAACATACCCTTTTTCACAAATTATACCTTTTTTTAACTCACCGTCTTCCATATACACTCTATTAATTCTATCTGAGGGAGACGACCAAAATAACACCCAAAACAAAGCAGTGTAATTTTCTGCACCAACAACTTCGCTGAAAAAATTAATTAAATCATTAATCAAGTGGTCTTCTTCCAAACATATAAGGGTTAATGAAGCATTATTTTTTCGACTCATGGAATCTGCCACTTTATTTTCTTTTCCATAATGGTAATTGATCATGCAATCATAATACTTTATCAGTTCAAGACATCTTCTCTACCACATGTCTAATTCTTTCTTAGTGAATATGTACTTCAGAATTTTATGGTCTATATATTTTTCACATTTGGATATATATAAATGATTCCAATAAATTTTTATAATTAAAAACCATAGGTAATAATTACAAATAATGTGTTGGATTATATAACTTATTAGGTTTAAATCGTCTTGAAAAATAATAAATTTCCTGATCATTCTATATTAGAATGAAACCAAGTCCCTTCAATGAAGCATCACTAAAGTAGAAAAATTCACAATTTCTGGAAGGATGGTCCAAATTTGGATCATTCGCCAATATCGTATTCAATTCTTGAAAATAAACATCATCATCTTCTGTCCAAATAAATTTAACCCCTTTTATTTCATCATAGTTAGCAGACTAGATAACTATGAAAATCTTTTAACAAACATTTAGTAATAAGAGGCTAATTCAAGAAAACTATGAATCTCTGTAGCATTTATATGTTTTAACCATTCATCAACCACATTTATTTTGGTAGTATCAACTATTATTGAATCCTTATTTATAATGTGTCGAATAAAATAAATCTATTACAACAAAAAAGTACATTTGATAAATTTTATGTATAAATTCTTTTCCTTGAGAATTTTCCTGAAAATCCAAAAGTGTTTTTCATGATACTAGAAACATTTTTAAAAGAAAAAAAAATATAATCAACAAAAACAAAAAAACTAATACATATATTTAGAATACATTCTATTCATAAGATATATAAATACATAAGGGGTATTTCTCAAACCAAAAGGCACAAACAAAGATACTCATAATTCTCATATCATGTATGAAAAGTTGTTTTCGAGATGTCATTTCCCTTTACATTCAAATTATGGTACCTAAATCTAAAGTCAATATTGGAAAAATACTGAGCTCACTAGAGTTGATCAAAAAATTCTTCAATATGAGGAAAATGATGCTAATTTGTAATATTAATGACATGAAAATCTCTATAATAAATGTAAAGTCTCACAAAACAATATTAATTTTTAACGAACAAAATAGGCGAATTCCAGGGTGAAGTGATGGTGTAAATTAATATTTATCAAGAATCTCCATTAATTGATTTTCCAATTCAATAAGTTCCTCATAAGCCAATATATAATGGGGTTTTGAAATTATATTAACATAAGGAACCAATTTAATAGTAAATTCAACTTCTCCATCATGTATAACACTAGGAAATTCATTAAGAAGACATCTAGGTATTCATTTAACACAATCACATCATTAGTCTAAAAATATACCTTATTTTCTAAAATATGACCAAGATAACTTGCATTTACATATTTTAACAGTCTCTCATATTCCTGATATGTTATCAGTTGTATGGGTTCATTCTTTTATGCAAACTGAACACTTTTTAAAAAAACTTCATTAGCTCTACAATCAATATTGTCATGATAAATAGAAATCCAATCCATAACCATAATAACATTAAACTAAAATAACTGAAAAAACAAGGTTTTCAAGTAATGTCATTCCATATACAATAAGATGAAGATTCTTATAATTCCTTTTTATGATAATATTTCCACCTGACATTTTATCTATAATTTTCTGTCTCATTTCATGAGGTTAAATTCAGAATTTTCTAGAAAATTTCTAAAAAATAAAAGAATGTTTATACCCCCATATAAAACATGATATTAGAAAAATCTGGGTAAACAAAAATGTAACTAATATCCCTTCATTGGATATCCAAACATCTACTGACATCGTCACAAAGGATCTTATAGAACTTTTCAACAAATAATATGGCTGATTTCCATCATTCATATATTTCGTTTGGTATATATTTTCATAATGACCTAAATTTATGCATTTAATTGACATTATGGTTTTTTTAATAATGATTAATCTTAAGATCATTTACATTACAATATTATTCAATATTACAAACATACAACATTTATTATGCTTCCCAATTTTGTTAAGAAATTCTCTAGGGTTCCTTTTACCACAGTTTTTACAAACTATGAACTGGACATTCTTACCATTATAATTATATAACTGATTCATAACCATCGATTTACATCTGGACCTCTTCTTATAATTATTTTTAAAGTACACGTGATCATAAAAAAAATCCATTTCTACCCTCTCAGTACATCATTCAGGTTTCTCATGACTTATAAATTTATTGGAAGCTAATTTCCTTCGATATCTTGGCTTTAATCTTGAGTATGATATCAAGATCCAAAATAAATATTTAGATCATACATTTCCAATTTGGTAAAGTTTTATTCATACACAACCACTGAATCATTATATTTTTGTTTCAATTCACCGAATTTATTTTCCCTCTTAAGTCGAACCACCTTCGAAAAATATTTTTCAAGGAAAATATTTTTAAATTCATCCCACTATAAGGCATCATTCTTTACATTATCCCTGATATTCTTGACCACTGACCACCACTAGTCATCTTAACCATCAAAAATAAAAAATAGAAAGACTAAAATTTTTATTATCTTACCACCCCATGTAATTGAATATCATTTCAACGGTTTCAATCTATCCTTTAACATCTATTGGGTGAAAAGATCTATTGAAGGTAGTAGGGTGTTGCCTTATAAAATGTTCCACTATTGTCATGTTTATTTTGTTATAGCTCTGGTTTTACTCTTACATAGATTCCACCTCCATTTATATCCTATTTCAACTAATCATTACTATAAAAAACTATTCAGTTCTGATTCCCATCATTCCTAGTTGTGTATTCAGAATGATATCATGCTCTCAGTGCCTTCCTACTTCACCTTCCTTGTTTCTTCTTTGGAAAACCATTCTTAACATACATATATTGGATGAATAAACATGTTAATATTAAAATTTTATATAATTTCAACATAACAAAAGGATAAAAACCATTATGGTATTCTATTAACATCATCCAAACCTCTAAATTTATCTAAACTATTCTCTAATTTCAACTATAAGGACTCGACCTTAAACATAACATAATCTAGAAAATTCTTTTAGAATTCACTTCTTTATATTACCAAAGGTATTTTCAATTTATAGTTTTATAATTTTAGGAAATAATTCATAAATATCAACACATAAGCATTCAAAGTGGATACAACTAAATTAATATAAGTTTTTCCCATAAAGAAAAGTAATAAAAAAACAGGACAAATATTCATGAAAAGTATTCACAACATTCATATTGGATTCTCTTTTTTTGTTAACCACTCTTAAAACTTTTGAGAAAATTGTTAAAACATGGGATGAGATCAAAATTATCATTAAGGGATTTAAAAATAATGATAGAAGATGTTAGTACATGATACTTATAAACATATGAACTCATATTCATAAAGACAAGCCTCTTACCCAATATGTATAATATATTTACTTCGTGAAGACATGATATTTCCACAAAACATTGAAATCATAAATAAAAACATAAAAGTATATCTAATAATTAAATAATTAAGATTTTAAATATCATGGATACCATATGAATTTTAACCATGATGACTACATTACAATGTAACTGTCACATCTACCTTACAATGTAACCATCACGGCTACCTTATGGTGTAACCATTGCTATTACACTTGGAGTAACCACATGGTATAAATAAAACATAAACATACCATATTTATTGGAGGGATATATAGGCCACAAAATTTATTATAAAAAATTCCAAATAAATTGAACATAATCATAAAATAATATTATTTATATCATATCAATCACTCTTTTTAAAATAGAAAATAAATTAAAAGAGGATTTTTAAAGAAAAATCCCCTAGAAAAATCATATATTTTGAATTATAATTGATAAAAAAGAATGTAATATTTGTATAAACTATAAACGCACATCATACAATATAATATCATTAAAATTAAATTCATAAATAAATATAGTTCCACATAATCAATAATATAGAAGGTTAAACTGAAGAAAGGAAATAGGGTTAAGAATTCCCTTACTT
Organism: Viscum album; assembly: GCA_963277665.1. NCBI lineage: Eukaryota > Viridiplantae > Streptophyta > Magnoliopsida > Santalales > Viscaceae > Viscum > Viscum album. The sequence continues at coordinate 696,161,909 of OY728164.1, forward strand.
CAATTTCACCATACTTAAAATGTGTTAAAAACTCTTGTATAATGGTATAATGAGTGTTATTAATATATTAAATAAACATATTAATATTTATAATTACTTATATTATATTCTCTTAACATATTTTGACCCATATATTAACAATATTTTTTCATTTTCATTGTTTCGGGTGCATTTAATTCATGGTTTCCATGGTTGGTTTATTATGGGTGTCCCTGTCAGAAGGGAGAAAAAATTAATAATTAAAATTACATGCTATTAATTAACCTAATTAATTTTAAATGGTCTTATATATAATTTTTATTATATGTAATTATTATGAATCATTATATAAATTTTTAGTGATGAACATTACTTTATTTTGGTGATTTTTTACCGTTATGAACCACTTTTATTTTATTAATTAATATTATGAATAAAATATTCTTCCAAAATATAATATAACATATATGATATATAATAAAGTTTTAATTAACCATATTAAATTTTTATGACCATATTTTAATACGGTAATGGAAATTGAAATCACATCTTCCATGATATCGGTAAATCGAAACATCAAAGACAGTGATTTTATGCATAGAAAACTATTAGAGTAGAAAAATTATTAAGATGAATATTTACATAAACATGATAATATTATAGTAAATATATGATAATTCAGTTTTAATTACTCTTGGATAATGGGAGGGGAATAGAGTATAAGAAAAGAAAAATAATTTAAAATGAAATGAAAGAAAATGAATGAGGAATTTTATATCTTAAATTATCTTCCTTGAGAACCTTCTTAAGGCCCTTGGATTTGGAATTTTTGTGATATGAAATTGTCTTGGAAATTTAGAGGAGTCTTTTTAAGGTATTTGGGTATAAATTAATCAAGTTACAAGGATTTTAGGTTTAAGGCGAAGAGGGGGTGAGGGGAGGTATTTATTGTGGAGGGGAGGTGTGTTTTCTCATTATTATATTCATTAGTTTATTAATTTGGCACAATACTATGAATATTTTGATAATTTTTATCAAATATATTTGAATAATTAAGGATATTTATATATTTTGGGATTAAATTATCCTAAAATCATCTATTACTCAATAAATGGTGTATTTAGCTTATATCGTAAATTATCATATTTCACTATTCCCCAAAAAATCAGTTATTTCAAAAATAAAAAAAATAACTCTAATTTTTTTTTTCAATATGTCTAATTATAAAAATGGATCCATTTTTTTTAATTTTTTTAAATATATAAAATTTAATTTTTAATTAAAAATTAATTTCTTTGAAAAATTTCATTTTTAAAACAATAATTAATTTTATAACACTTTGAAAAATTAATTCATCTCATAAAATTATCTTATAATTATAAGAAAACAAAAATAATAATTTATGAATATATTTTTTGAAAATATATTTCATTTTAAATAATTATATTGATTAGAAAATGTAACTAAATATGTATGACTTACATTAATACCAACACATAATTTCTCATTTCCAAAACAATTATTTACTTATCTCATGATATATATATATATCATGATTGCACTTATAAGATACATAAATTTTATTTATACTCTTATAGTTGAGTTTACTACTATAATGGAAATATTACTATTCCTAATGGTCATGATACTAATCCTAAGTTAAAGTTACTATTCCATCAGTTAAATTCTTTAATTTCTATTATTTCATCTTATTCATTATACATTTATCAAGAATTTTACTTTTTAATTCCAGAAGAAAATGAAATTATTTCATAAGTACCTATGTTTTTACAATGGAAATGAAGATTATATTTATAATCTTATATCAATATATTTTCATGATGATTTTTATTATGGTAACCAACCACTATGGTAGGTGTTCTTAAATTTTAAATTTATTTGTGAGAATGGTATCACACTTGATTTTAAAAAAATGTAGTTTCAAACCATTAGGATGACATTATGAGTTATTTATAAGACTATAATTGTAATATAAATAAGCATTTTATAAAATTGGAATGTTTTTTAACTTAATAAAAACCCAATTATTGTTAAATAACTATTGATTTATTTTTATCAGTGATTTTTTTTCTTTGTAAGAGTTTTTTTCTATATCTACTTATTTATTAAGATCTAAGCTAAAAAAAATTAAGGCTGTTTTGGTAAATATTACTTTGTTCATTTTGAATTATGGTTGTATGGGACCTTAGTGGGCTAGATGCATATGAAAATGGGGTAAATGTGCGCAATGTGAATGTGAGAATTTAATTTTTATTTGTTTTAGACATCATTTCAATAACAATTTTTTTGTGAGAGAAGTGATAACAATTAGATTTTTATTTTTTATACTTTTGATATGATATGATATTATAAATATTTATAGTGAGAAATTATGGTTATATTAATATATAAAGGAGTAGTTTATTGAATTTAAATGATAGTGAATTCCTGATAGTACAGTGTACGTTATCAAAATCAAGTGGTTGATTATAAGGAGATAGTGTTGAGATTTAAATTTCATTGATGTTACAAAATATATGATTATGTATTGCTAAGAGTGGGTGAATTAATGAAACCCATTTATATAATTTATTCAGTAAAATTAACAAATTTGACCAGTTAATGTCTTGATATACTCTTTCCGTAAACTCCCAAACTCACTATTGGTCCTCTGAATTAATGAACATTGTGAAATAAATATATATTTATAGTATTCATCCCCAACATGGGTGACTAGTCTTTGTTGGTATGAGGGTGAGTTCCAACAACAAAATATAATAACTAAAAAATTTAGTGATAATAATGACTATCTCTATATAGGTTAGTCTCCTAACTATCTTAAAATCTTGAAATTTCAAATTTATAGTGGCTTTTACCAATTTACAAGAAGAATAAAAACCTAAAATATTAGATCACCATCAATATCAACTATGATCTGATATCAATAAAATATTTTATTTAAAAATTCATAATATTAGATAGCATACATTATTCCTCTTCATCAATATCGTTAAATTTAAAAAATACTATAGGATATAGCATACCATTATTCTCAAATGGAATATCAATATCTTTTTTTCCCAATAATACTCACCATTGACATAAAACATCTTTAGATTTTTTTTTGAATCAGGACTACCTCTTATTTTTTAAAATATAATCCTCTATGTATCCTTTTATTTTATACCTAAAATCTCACCTGGATAATGTTTTCATGCATTTAGTATAAAAATATTCAATATTTTCACATCAATTATTAATTATTCTTCATTATTAATACTTATTTAAACTAATTAAAAATAATATCTTTTAATCACTCATTGTGGCATGACCTTCTAATCATTTCATGATCTACTTATTCATAGTTGATAACCAATTCATATTAGACAGTGTTCATTATTTAAACCAATTTATTGAATGATGCATTACTCAAAAAAAGCATCATGATGCTTATGAAATGAGGAATATTTTATCCTCAACGAATCTAGAACTCCACAATACTCCATTTTTATATATATATAAAAACCTTATTAATCACTGTAGTGAGATTTTTTAATTTTTTAATTTTCAATTAAAATAAATCTTATATATAAACAAAAATAATATTTATTCCTTAAATTTTATTATATATCACAATGTGAATTTTTTATTTTTTATTTCTATATGAACCTCAGAATGTGTATTATGTGTTCCTTAAGATATATTATGTATCCAATTGAATCTTGGTACTTTTTTATATTTCCAATGAAAACCCCTTATTTATTAACTTCAAAATATTATGCATGATCTGACATATATTAATAATCACAACTCATTAATTACTTTTACATATTTTTTTATTCATTGAATATATTATGTACTAAGTAATGATATTTCCTTCTCCTAATTTAATTATAATATTTCTAACATATGTTTTCATGAACTATTATATATTATCCATCAAAGAAATATTCCATACCATATGAAATAAGTTTTGTTTCATAGTGTAACATCTAGTATCTTTAAAAAATATTTATTATAAGAAAATTTTAGGTATTTTCAATGAATATAATTACATATTGTGTAATAGAAACCATACATAATCTGTTTTTCCATTTATAATTTCTATAAAATCCTCAAATTACATAATTTATTCAATGTTTTTTAATTAAACATTAATTAAGATCAGCTATATTAAACTGATGAAGAAACACTATAAAACCCTCAAAAACTTTCTGAATAGATTGTAATATTTATCACAAATAAATGAAAATAAATATAATATATCCTTAACAATTTTATGGATTATTAAATCACCCATATGTATAATTTTATATTTTTATAGAAATACATACCTCAGATAAGAAATTTTTTGCAAGGAAATTTTTATTGCTTCCACCTCAATCAACTTCATCACTACTCGCCTTTTTTGTAATAATATTATCTTTGAATTAAAAAAATTAATTCAAAAAAAGTGAACCTTTATACCTCTTCAAAAATAGAATCCAAAATTATGTGGGGCATTCCAAAATACCTCATGTGATGAGGGAACAATGAATATGAATATTATTCCTTATGCAATTAAATATATCCTTGGGTATGGCCTTGGTAAAAAAATCGGTAATTTGATTACTTAAAGGAATGAATTACACCCATAAAACTATATTTAAAACCTTATTTTTGATTTAATGATATTAGATTTCAATTTTGTTCGGCAAAGTGTCCTAAAATGGATAATAGAAAAGATAGATCTCACTTTGATTACACATGAAATTCTCAATAGATTTTCAATGGTCACATTAAAATCTTTTAATGACCCTTACTTCCAGATCACTTGTGTATAAGCATGTTCAGTAGCCACATACTCAGATTCTATAGTTGTTGATCTTGTTTATTTTATATTCATTAAATTATATATCACATATATTTCTCCCAATAAAATATACCACATGATGTATATTTCCAATTACTACAGTCTCTATACCAATCAACATTACCATATACAGACAGGTTGAAGTTCCCACCTCTTCAATACATCAACATAAAATTTAGAGCCCCTTTTATGTATTTAATAACTCTCTTAGAATCAATGAAGTGGGGATCTTGTGTATTACTTTGATACCTTTCACATAATGTAACAACATAGATGATGTTATTTATTAATGTGGTGAGATAAAGAAAATTATTAATTAGCCTCATAATTTATATACTTTCCATCGAATATCTTTGTTCGGTTACACACCAACTTGTATGGATATGAACTCCTCTTTATAATCAACCATTCGAATATTATTTAGTAATTACTCGGTATATTTTCCCTCATATAAAAAGATGATATATTTTCTTTTCACAACTTACAATCCTTGAAAGAAACTAATTTATCTGAAAATATACATCTTACAGAGATTCTTCATTGGTCTAGAAAATTCCTCACATGCATAATATTTTTCACTTGTAAAAATTATTTCATTAACATAAATAATGGCAGTAAGAGTAAATGTAATAACATTCATCAAATAAATTTATCGTCAATATTATATTTAGTGAATTTTTATTCTCATAGGTATTTATCAAATATTGAATACTAGAACATAAGTTCCTATTTTATCCCATATAATTCTTACTTCAACCATCACACAATAGTTTCATCACTACCATCAAAAAAAACATTCATGTATTTTAACATATAATTATCCTTTAATATCTTCATTAATGAAATATCACATAACATACATTTGATATATTTTTTAATACCTATGATAAATTACATCAAGGAATATCATTATGGATTTCAGTCTTTAAATATAATAAAAACCCTCTTCAAAATATACTCCATTAAACTAAGAGTATATTTTTCAGCCTAGTTGGGAACTTTTTCATGAAAATTTACTTTTTTCATTGATCTTGTTTATGAAGACACACTTATTCTGATGAAATGAATCCCTTTGGGTCTAGGAAAAATATCCCTTGTGGTTTCTGTTCAATACCATCCCTGTCCTTACTTATTTCATCTATACATTATTGGTTCTTAACAACCCAACTATTTGATTATGGATTAACATGAGAAATATGTGTTGTTTGGTTATTAGGTCTTATTCCTCATCTAGTATAAACTAGTTCAATATTATTTCCAAATATATTTTATTTTTTAACACCTTTATTTATTCTTTTATGTATTAATTTTTTATCTCCAGAAGAACCATTTCCATCAATGTTCTAATCTATATCATCATTAGTGTGACATGGTACATCTTTAGTTTTGTCATTATTCATTTTTTGTCTCACCCTGACCTTTAATAATTATTTTATATTATTATTTATTGTCTTTAGTTTTCCTCATCATGGTTTGCTATGAGTGTAGGTATAAAAATATTGACGTTTAATAATTTTATTGGGTTTCAGACCGGTGTATGGGCACCACGTGGTTGGTAGTAACTGTGCGGTCAGCCTAGGTTCCCCTGGGGTTGGACACTGCTAAAAATGATAAAAAAATTTGAGAATAAAATAATTTAAATGTTTAAAAATATAATAATAATAATATTATTATTATTATTATTAATATTGTGTAGATATTATTATTATTATTATAAAAAAATGTTCATGATTGTTTTATCATTAAAATTGTTATAAATGAAATTATTATTCTGTTTTTATTAATGGTGTTATTATTTAAAAGAAAATGAATAAAAATCATGATGATGATTATTTTTTTATTGTCTTTATTATTGTTATTATCACTATTGAAATTTAATGATGTTGTCATGATTATATAATTATTAATATTATTATAAATATTTTCATTAAAATTTTGTTTTTATTTTTATTAAAATGGTTATAATTATTTATTAAAAATATTATTATTTTAATTACTTTTTTTATTCATACTATTATTATAATTATTATTATTTTATAAGTATTAAATTAGTGTTTTTTGTTTTTGTTTTTATAAGGCCCAAGAGCGTCCTCCCCCCTTTCCTCACCTTGCGCATTGGGCACAACCTCCTCCCCCCCCATGTTTTTCCCATGCACGCCTGACCAGCCCGACAACTGAACCTCTGCTTCCCTTGCCGGCCAATTCCCCTCCCTGTGTGCCCCATATTTAGAGAATCATCCAGCTCTTATCTGTGTGCATGTGACCACCCTATCTCAAAGCCCCTCTTTATTCCATCATTTTATGGTTGAATGCCCTTCCCAACATGATCCCTCTTCTCTATCCGGATGACCTCCCTGATGCACGACCTCTCTTTGGTCATGCCTCCCTCATCGGCAACCTCTTCATCTAGTATATTTATTCTTCAATTTTGGGGGGTTTTCTCATTTTGTCCAAACCCTACTCATTGGGTTTTTATTTGTGTATTTTTATCATTGTTTATGGTGTGTGGTTTGTTTTTGACGCCTTTCCCTTCCTTCTTTTGATGTTCCTTTGTGACCACATGTGATTTGAGGTAGAAGTTTCCAATTTTCTCCTTTTTAGAACTCTCAATAGTCACATTAATTTTTTGATTATTTTTGAAATGAAATTCTTACCTATATCATACCCATAGGTAGATGAAAATTAAATTTTCATGTTTATTAAATTTATTAGAAATATTTTTTTAATAGAATTCATATGAAATTCATATCTTTCAAATGGTGTTTTCTTGTTTTCTTGTGAACATTATGTGTGAAAATGGTGTTTTCTTATTTTCTAATGAAATTCACTGTTCCCATGTTTTTGTGTAAATGTTTATTTAATTTAAATTTTGGTATAGATTGTATGATTTTTAAATGGTATAGTTTTATAAATGTATTTAAAAAATTTGGGAACAGTTTAATGTTTCTCAAGGGGATGGTTTTATGTATTTTTGATAATGTGGGTGGTTGGACATGTTTTTTAAGGAAATTGGTGTTTTTTGTGAATACTTTTGGAGTCTTTTATTAGTTTTTGGTGTGTTACTAGATGTTGGTGCATCCATGGGTGCACTAGGTGCACGCATGGATGGGCCATCAAATAAAGGTAATGCCTAATTATGATATTTTTGTGAATGATTGGTTTTATAAATGTTTCCTATTTTTAAAGATGAGGTTTGGTCTTTTTTTGGGTTCTGAAAAAGGTTCTAATGATTTTCCTCAAGTTTTGCATGTTTTTTCTTAAAGAAAAATTTTGTGCGAGTTACTAGAATAAGGGTTGTTGGATTTTTAAATGAAAAAATTGGTGTTTTTAAAGTGTTTTTTGTAAATTTATTTGGGTGTGTACGACAAAGGGCTATTTTGGAATTTTTTAGTGTATTGTGTGTTTTTTTATAATTTTTGAAATAAATATAAGACTTGGTTTCTTTAATGGTCCAATTTTTATAAATTATTTCTATCCTTCTAGGTTAATTAATTTGAGCTTTGGTGTCTCCTTGGTGATGCACACACACATACATAGGCATGTATATGTATATGTTTATATACCTTCCTTGCATGTATTCCCTCATGCCATGTCGAATATGTACATTGGATTAAGGATATATATATATATATATATAAGAGAATGTATGTGTGTGCTGGTGTGGATAATTTTCATCAAATGATTCATGAGTCAAATTGTCTCGGATTGTTCTGTTTCCTTTTTGAGGTAGGTCCTCCATACCAACACCATTAATTTTAATTTCATGTTTTCTTAGCATTTTTTTTATAAAAAGTGATTTTTAATATTAATGTGGTATTTATATATGTAGATATGTATATCTGTTTGGTGAAATGGATTTCACCTCTTGGATATTGGTTTCCCATTAACTTTCATACCTTGTCTAATCATGTTTAAAAATTTCCTTTAACAATGAAGGTGTCCTATGTGTCTTAGAATAGTATACTAAGTTTTCCTTATTAGTGATGTGTATTTTGTTAAACTAAAAGTCTTTGTTTAAATGTTTTATTTAAAACCTGTCTTATTTGGAACCATGATCTTTGGCTTGACAATTCAATGACATGAAGGCTCGTTTCACACTTTTTAAGTGTGTTGTGTGTTTTTAACATGGAATTGGAATTGGATTTGAGATGTGAATTTGGTTCGGAATATTTTTATTGTATATTTGAATGAGGGTATTAATGTCCCGATTGGATCCTTATGTCACTTTGAATGTGTGAACTCCAAGTTAGCAACTTAATACTCTTTGTGAAATGGTTCAAAAGTTCACGTGATAAGAAAACCCAGTTGGCACCTTGGTTGATATTACATGTACATGTTTATATATAAATAAATATATATTGGAAACTTCTGTTAGAGTTATATCCCTATATGGGTTACTATATAAGGTTTCCGTGTTTGGGTGAAAAACTACGGTGACGACAGATTTGGTGAGTCACACATGTGAGGACCTCCTACTTACATTGCATTACAACTAACACCATGGGTTCCTGATAGTCTTTTAGAGGGTCGAGTGATGGTTTCTGATCATCCCCGATGAAATGGGATGGTACCCCCTAGATTTACTGTTTGGCCAGGCGGGTTGTGCCACTAGTGAGGCTAGGTTAGGGTAGTTAGTTTGTTATTAACTTTTAGGCTTCACCATATTCCGACTAATGGTTCCAAACCGAGTACGTCTATGTTTCATCTACAAATGTTTATGAAATTTCCACGGTTTCATACTTTTATGTTTTTATTTTATTCTATATAACTTTTAGTTATTCCATATAATGAATCTTTTATTTTTTTTATAATAAATAACTTGTTTTGGTTTTTTAGAATAACGAAATGAATTAATATAGTTTTATTAAAATTAAAATATTGTTACTTGTTTTGTTAAAGTATTTGAAAACCATATTCTTATATGTACTATTTTAAAATTAACATGAAAGGATTTCATTTTAAAGGTGGTTTGTTTTTCCATTCTTACTGAACAAATTTGTGCTCATGCCTACTCTATCATTTCATTTTCAGGTTCTCCTAGTTTTACTTCGCTCTTGGAGCGACCTTAGTCCCGAGTTGGGTGGTGACCTCAATGGACACATGGAGGTATGTGAAATATTATATTCTTTATTGTTCATGTTTTATTATTATTATTAGTCTTTATTTATTTGTTCATATTTTTTTCATCTTCCAAAATGCTCCCAATGGTTAAATTTTGATGTCCAGTACTAATTTCCATCCCATTGGGATCGGGAATTCCCCTAAGGCCATGTCATGGGCTGGATCTTTTTACCGGTTCAGGATCAACCTAGGGATGTTTATGAAAAAATGGTATCAGAGGAGTTCCTTGTTATTTTGGGTGTCTAGTAGATGGATATTAATACTTTTGGGACTCGAGGGGTAGGTGTGGGAATAGCATTGTGAACTCTTTCTCGTACTGATCCGTGAGTCACCAGGGGTAGTTTGGTATATTTTTTCCCTTTGCCTTGAGTTGTTTTGGATTGAGAAAAGGAAATGGAGGCGAATCGGGTAATGTTGTGGCCTCATGTGGGGTGGTGATATAAGGCCCCGACCTTAAACCTTACATAATATTGAATTAAATGAATAATTCACATTGAGGATCTTTTCAGGTTTAGAGTTTTAGAGAATTACGACATAACTATTACATCTCAAAAGATTACAAAGTAGAAACTTCTACTAAGTTCCCATAAAATAAAAACTCTTAAAAAGAAACATGTCTAGTTCCATGTTTTAGGTAGCATGACTTTCCCTTGATCCCATCCTTGACCCTATTCCACGTTAAGTCCTATGAAAAACATTACAAAAACATAGGATGAGCATAAAAAGCTCAGTAAGGGATACACAAATAATGGAAGCTGTTAGTTTATCAAAACAACAAGTAAACCATGTATACTTTATCAAAGTAATACTTTTCACCTTTATGACATAGTAAAAACTCTTCACTGTATAAAAGATCATTACTTACCCTCTTGTAACCAAAATATTACCATAGAACCCATATAAAGATCACATAAAATATAAAGGTAACTTGGGACATAAACATACTTAAGTGGAATAACCATACGGTCTACTTCCACACATATCACTTAATGGAATAGCCATTCGGCCAACTTCCATTCATACTTAATGGAATAGCCATACGGCCGACTTCCATACCCAATGCATTGGAGGTTATAACGTAACCACCCGTCCTGGTATTCATGGCACCACCCGTCATATGGTTTATCACGTAACCACCCGTAAAATGTCCATGTACCATCATTACACATAAAATATTGAAAATATAAACATTTCAATAACAAAATTACATTTGAAATCAAAATATGTAATTCCAAGATATTGAATTAATCAATCCATTTTCAAAAACCAATTAAAAGAGACTTTTGAATAAAAGTGTCCCGTACCACTTTGAAGCATTTAATGGAATTATAATTTTAAAACATTAATTCCCATATAAATAAATACTGAACACCATTTCGAAAACATGGACAATAAAGATAACGATTTAGAATAATAAATCTTTAATACATTTAAAATGATATTTTTGTTAAATAGTTTTTAACAAAATGAGAGACTCTTGAAAACAAATAATAGTGGAATAAAATTTAATCCGAACTTTATAATATCATGAGAATAAAAGGATTCAGGATATAATATGTCAAAGGACAATATACACACCATATAAGAGTGAATTGGTACATAACAACAATGAAGTCTCAAAAGAAATATAAACTGAGATGAAATCCATCATAAAGAAGGTATCCTTAAATTAAGGATAAATCTATCTCATAATTATTTGTGAAAAATATAAATACACCGAATATAAGTGCATATTAAGTGTAAAACAATCAACGGTTATTAACACATATTCAAAGGATGACATATTCAATAACTACATGTTGAACCCAAAGAAATCGTAATTGGGTTAAGAAGTTCCATTGGTAAAATTCGACAGCCTAATGGCGTCACATAAAATTTTACAAAAAGGGTTGATGAGAGTGATAAAGGGGATCTCATCACTTGGACATAAAATTTAAATAAATAAGGATATATAAGAACATATCCCAACATAATATTATGTGAATTAAAAGACATAACAAAAGAAGTCTTTAAAAAATGAGGGTGAAAGGTCCCCTTACCGAGTTGGGTAACTTTCGAAACGTACACCCCATGGAAGAAGGGTCATAAAACATTGATGTAAATACTCATAAATGAAATTATATTACACAATGAGTAAAATAATGGCAGTACATACACCACTCAAAGGAGATTGTGGTAAATTTAGCATAAATCTCATGGATATAAAAGTGAGATGAAAAATCCCTCACGAAAACTCGGCAGCCTAACGGCACCACTCAAATCTCCAAAAATGGATTGATGAGAGAGAATAGTGTCTATCATCATATGAAAATAAAAATTACAGTAATATTAATATAAAAGAACATCCCAATCATAATAAATATGATCTTAAAAGGAATGACATAAAAGAGTGTCCTTAAAAAGAAAGAGAGGAGTAGGATCCCTTACCTCAGGTCCGACTTGATTCGATCGTTCTTTAATCACCTGAATAATAAACTTGAGTTAATTTCTACTTCCTTAAGAACCTTTTTCAAGTTCATTATTCCTTTTATAAAACTTATTACCATGTCATAAACATTATGTAATCATTTAAGTTAATAATGTTTGTTTTGTCGATATTTGGTTCTTAAGTCGAAAGTGGACTTCTTACAATTACATGTTGTTCGTGTGGCCAAATGTTCATTATATCCAGAGTTGTATTCATGATTTAGATATCATATATATCATATATATCCAGTATATTCATGAATTTATAATATTACATAACATTTAGAGTTAAGAAATGAAATGCACCTTTCATGGAGATGGTAAGTCATACGTACGCATGAACGCTACTTCCATTTCTATTTGATATTCAATGGAATTAAAACAAAATAAATACATAATAGTATTTTAATTCAAGTATGGTATCATATATAATATCATTAAATATATCCTTTATACGTACCATATATGGTATTAACGAATCAAATCACTTTGAGGGGGCGGTAGTCCGCACTTCCTTAAATGAAGATATCGCGTTTACCCATAATGGAAACCATAAAGGTATGACATAAATGAAAAATACAGAAGCTTAAGTAAAACATAAACATATTAGATATCATATATAAATATAGTTTCATCTTAATGGCCACCTTTGAAGGTGTTAGAAGAATTTTGAACAATCATCGTTTTAGGAGGCAGAAATTCGCCATCCACGGAAACAGTATGTTCTTTAACCATTAGATGAAGGTGTGTGTAAGTTTAGCTCGAAACCATTTTATACAAACATCCTAGTATATTTAATATACTGTATTTGTTACAAAATAAATGAATATAAAGAGTTTAGGGGGTTGGAGAAGCAAAATAAAACAAAAGAACACAAGTGAAGACATTACCTTAAAATCGGGTAACTTCCATTGATTTGAGCTCAAAAGCTTCCTTGGAAAGGATTCTGCCCAAAGTGAGGCTTCAAGAATTTATATAGGGATGTGGAGAGATGACATGGGTAGAGTTTGGACGAGCCAAAGGCTTGAGATGTGTGGTTAAAGAGGTAGAGGTGGGGGCCTTTTAGAAGAAGAGAGGAGGGCCACTCTTGGAAAGTAAGAAAATGTTACTTTATTTGAAAATGAGTTTCTGATTTAAAAGGTTCCACATTGATATAATTCTTGGATAAGGTGATAAGGGTCCTAAATACACCAATCCAATAGGTTTTGGACATGTTTAGGTCTTAGATATTACATTATCTTTCCATTTTAATTAAATCGTTAAATAATGAGGTCATCGCTGCATCATCATGATGTCATAAATAATTTAATTTATTTAATGTCTAAAAATTATAAAAAAATTACTATGATGTATTAAATCTTTTTATATTTATAATTGATATTTATAGTAAAAAATCTGACTTGTATAACCCCATGTAAAAATTCTTTTAGTAAAATATCTCATGTTTGTGTCATTTTTACTTTAACATTTAATAAGAAGTTATTTATGTCATTTCCCAACCAAAGTGGCTCCATGGGGTCCCCAAGATGACTCATGGATTGTCTTGGTCGGCCATGACAAATCCAATGATTGTAGTACATGTGTCAAGATCATCTCATATTATTAAAATATTATTCTTACCTTAAACTACACTAATTATCTCTAATCGCGATTAAAAACATAATAAGTTACTATTCACCAAAAAATTATTTCAATCCCATTGAACCACATTTTACTTATTAATGACAACCATGTATGTCGGATTTTTGAAATTCAAAACACAAATGTGGCAAAATTTCATTTAAACGGAAAATCAGTTTTTATAAGTACCACTTAGTGGTTTCACTATTCATCAAAAATTAATGTTTTTCAGAAAATTACCAAAAATTCACCCTAAGATATATTTGATATTCCAAATTAAAAAATAATGTCTATTTTACAAAATTAGAAACATATAAGTTGCATTATTTAATTTAATAATTAATTTCTACTGTGAAAACAAATAGCTTGTTTTTTTGAAACAAAATGTATCAAAAGATTGACACTAGTTTAAGTCCGATTTCAAAGTGAAATTAATTCCAACAACCACTATTGGATTAAATGGTAAAAATATATTCTAGTTTCACTTTAAAACCAATTCAAAAGATAATCTAATCATATAAATAAATTAGATTAAAAAGAGGTTTTGAATTAAAATACAACATTTTTCACTATTCATTAAAAATTGATCTTTTTCGGAAAAATACCAAAAATTTACACAAAGAAAATTTTGATGTCCCGATTCTAAAGAATAATATTATTTTGTCAAATATAACACATAAAATTTTCAAAAAGTGTATTTAAAAGGGGTTCACCATCAAAAGGCGGTTAATCGACCTTTTAAAGAATATTAGAATGTCTACGCTTAAAATTGGATTCATTCGCATTTTTAACCCTCTAACATTTATTGTAAAGGGAAAAATATTGGAAAAATATATATAATCATTTTGTAGGCAGTTCTGTTCATTCCTGCCATTACAACGGTTAGGCGTTAACTACTATTTAAAATAATATTATTTTATTATTAGAGTTCAATGTAAGCTTCCCAAGAAACTCGTTGTTGCGTATTGGGTACGCCATCGAGCACAGCATCCCCTTTAAAGTAATATTAATATTTGATTCACAAATATGGATATATATATATATATAAAGATGTCATATTCTTTATTTACCTGAGAGGTTACATCCTTCCCCCCTTTTGGGAATTGCGTCCTCGCAATTTTAAAATTGGGCTTGGAAACTTCCTTGAAAATCCCACATCGGAACAAGAGTCAGTAATACAGTCCTGTTAAAATATTGAAAGATAAGTACAGAGATCCACTACTGGAAATTCCATCATTCCCAACGCCTTTTTCCCAACGGTTTTAATAAACTGTTGGGAAAAAGACCCTATGCCAACGGTTAATATGAACCGTTGGGATATAGGTCATATGAACCAGTTTTTCCAACGGTTCAAATGAACCGTTGGGATATATCCATCTAAAATCACTTCCGCCATCAGGATACTTCTCCGATTCCTAAACCGTACCTCTCCAAACCCTCGGTTCCACTCACATACTCCTCCCGTCCTCACCAGGGCTGCCATACCGACCACCCCTCGCGGATCGCCGCTCGCCGATCGCCGCTCGCCGCTCGCCACTCGCCACTCGCCACTCACCGCTCGCCGCTCCCCGCTCATCGGATCCCACACATCCCCCTTCAAGCCACAGTTATCCAAACCCTACAGGGCCGCTCCATTCCTCCTGTCATTACTGCCGCTCTCTCCTCCTGTCATTATCGCCGCTCTCACCACCCTTGAGTTCCCCTCCTCCCATCCTGATTCATGCTCGCCGCTCGCAGCTTCCCGCTCATGGTCGCTAGTGAATCCCCCTTCTGCTGTGTAAGCATCAATTCTAACTCTCTGTAAGTTTAATTCAGGTTAATTATGAGTTATTATTAGTATTTATATGATTCATTCAGGATATATAAATGTCATTTCAAATGTTTTATATGATTTATTTTAGCTCTATTGATGATTATTGCCTTTACAAAATTATCCATAGGACGGTGATTCAACAATACATCATTGAGTTCACCTGTATATTGAATCAATGTTTTTTGATTCCACATTTGCATATGTGAAACCCAATAACTGCATGACATGTGTATTATAATCAGTATCCCAATTTGTTTGAGGGGTGATCTTCTTTATTTAGATTCTTTTCTTGTTTCCTTTCTGTTGATATAATGTGTTTGACTTTATACTGTTTTATGAGATCGTTTCTCTTCTTCAATGTGATGCTTTTTAATGGATTTGACCTTTTTTGAGAGGCATCTCACACGAGAGTGTTTTTTTGGATATTTAATGATGTTGCATGGTTATGAACCTTGTTCATCTGATGTGAAGTTATGTTCTTTATATAATGATATCCTTGGGAGTCATTTCATAGGGTGGATGTTCAGGCCCCTTTCTCTCCTTTTCAAGTTTGTTTTAAATTCTAAAGGACATTAATTCTTTGAGAGATGTCTGTTATAGGGTCCCAAATTTATATAAACCTTTGTGTTTTATGAGGGTTGGAGGTTTCAAGAGGGTGATTAGAGCCTTTTACATTTTCAAATTATAATTTTATTCTTGGTGTCACTTATTTGATCATGCATTTGATTTCTTGTCCATGTGGTAACTTGTTTGATTATGGAGTTACTAGTTTGTTTTTTCCACCCCTTATTTGACTATGAAATCTCTCTTTTTTTTCTTATGGTCAATTGGTGAGGTTTCTCACTTTTTTGTGTGAGGAAACATTGGAAGCTAGAGTAGCCTTCGGGTCTTCCATGAGATGGATTTGTTTTTCTAAAACATAATGTGAGAACATTTCCTGAGTATGTTGAAATAACCCCAAATGTCTCCATGAGATAGCATAAATAACCCCAAGTGTCTCCATACATCGTATCGTCCCCACATGGGTTGGCCACTCACCCAATCATATCAAACATATCGTATTCTATCCTCTCAGTCACATAGTATAGACTCATCTCTCGAGGATTATCCCATAATCCTCATCCCACACACTATAGTCTTCTCTTGGCATGTCGACCATTCCATAATTATATTATCAAGAATATGGTAAAGATCCTCATTAAAATCATGTATTTTAACCCTGCCCCACTAACACACCAAGCCTCTTGGCATTATAATTCCAGTATGTCCGACAATACCCAATACTCACAGTAGCATCTCATCCTTGATCTCCTTAGTTTAACTTCTGAATCATTAAATGGAGTAAAACCATTCATAATACATTTTATAGACTCTGAGGGACCATCCCACTCTAAGAACCCACCAAGATTCCAATCCATACTCATAAGTATTTCCTCATCAAACACTAGACGTACAATTGCCACATTTATCACCATAAGGCCCAATCCTCTTAGGAATATTTTACTTGATCTAAACCCTCATCTAGTCCATACACATATCATCCAAATTATAAGACATATGTTAGACCACTCATATCCCAATTGATATCTTATCCACATGGATACCTAGTGACAGGGTGATTTCATTTCTATAAAATCACTAAAGAATTTTATCTAAACCTAGGCGGCTTGTGAACACCATATCTACAGGTCTACTATGTTAATCTATTTACTTTCATTTACCATCATTAGACTCCATGACTCCCATGGAACATAGTTATAATCAATCCCTTGGTAATCTATGATCGAATAATCAAGTTAGTGTTTAAGGGTCTATCGAGGCTCTTAATACTATCTTTATATACATAAGAATTCTTATTTAAAGAAACAATTAATTTAAGTAATGGTTGATCACCTATGGAGGTGCTTAATACTTTATCTTCTAACTGGTCCATGATCACATCATTAGTCATAACTTCATCACAAATCTTCATGCCTTAAGCCTTATATTAATCATATGATTTGACATATACTTACCATATTAGTGAATGTTGATTCATATTCAATCACTAACAACTTTTCCTACTCAATATCTAAGAGATCTCAAGTTCTATCTTGTTTAAGATCATCTAGGAAGTTTTGGTCATTGAAGATTAGTTGGAATCACTTCTAATAATGTTTTCATCCTTCCATTCCACAATAACTTTACACCACAACCTATCTTGACCCTTTAGTAATGGTGTAGCCATGTAATTTCCCAAACAAACTTGTATTGAAAAAAACCAAACTAAGCTGAAACTCGAGCCAAACTAATTATATACCATTTATAGGAATATTAATTTTTAATTAAAAGGAATGTACGTTTTAATAGTATCATTTTGAAATATGGATTTGTTTCCCCCTTGCTTACAGGAACATGATTTGACCTTTGTGGCATTGTGGTTCTTATATGTTGGGAGGTGACATGTATAGTCACACGAGACAGGTATGTTTTAGTTTAGTTTTTATTTTATTTTCTTTATCGCATTGTCCACTTAGTTCTTTTACTGGTTTCTATGGACATGGAGTAGTTATATTCTACGAAGGAGGCCAGAAGGGGTTCAGATTGTTTCAGTCCGCCAGCTTTGATCCGAGGTAAGATTCTATGATTACTACTTGTCTCGCACCTCATATATTTTGGGGATTTCAATGTTTTTGACTCCATAATATGTTTTTGGTAGGGCTTTGGATCGTTTTGTGTTGGTTCGGGTGGATTTGGTTCTCTCCAATGGAGGTAAGGATTTAATGATGTTGGTTGGTTTTTCACTGGTTATGTAGGGTCCTTTATGTGTTTTAAGGTTCTTAATATCCTTTTTGTAGTGCGTTGATCCCTGCTCGTTGGTTTCGAGTCACCAAGTCAAGGGTGACTCGCCTGCGTGTGCATAGGTAAGTAAGTATATGTATGTGGGTTCCCCCGTTACGTGTATAGTCAACCATGGAAATGATTATGCACGTATGGGGCTTGGTGTTCCCATGTATATATATAAAAATTCATACGCAGGAGAGTGGAGACTAGTATATGCATTTAAGCATATGTGTAAGGATCCCCTTGCACATGCTCATGGCCATGTGGGTGTGTGCATAGGGGATAGGTGTCCTTGCATGTGTGTGAAGGTGTGTATACTCAGTTGGGGAGCATCGACTTTTAGTTAGAAAGATCCAAGAGCCGAAGTGGACGGCTTGGTTCCACCTTAAGTTAGGGTCCCTCTTATAGTCTCTTTAATTAAAGAATTCTTTAAATTGTATTACCTTCTTTCTTAATTATGCATAATTATATTGACTTTCATATCTTGAATAAGTGTTCTTTTATATAATCATTTCATTTGATAAATAATGTCATTTTTTATAATAAAACCCTTCCAACGGAGGTGCGCTGTCTGCGAAAACTCACAGTGATAGTTAGGTTGATCTAGTTGCTTAACTTATTGCATTTTATTTATGCTGGATGAGTTATAGAATAAATGTTAAATATAATTAAATTAATTTTGTGATAAAGCAATGCCATGATTTTATAATAAAACCCCTTCAATGGAGGTGCGTTGTCTTCTAAACCAAAGAGTAGTGATAGTTATTTTCTGTCGTTTTGTTTCCCTTTAGACGTTGTGTCATTGTGTCACTCGCTACAACCTTCTCTGGTGATCCCTTGTTATAGCATATTAAATAGTTGATATGTTCTATCATTTGGTGGCAGGGCGACGGACGGAATGTTGCACTGCCTCCTCCCGCTCCATTCACTCCTGGCCGGAAGTTGCTGCCCTGCAGATGTCGCTGGACCGGGCCAACATGTCGCCGTCACGCTGCGGTCACGCCGCGGTCATGCCGCGGTCACGTCGCGGTCACACCGCGGTCACGCCGTGGTCACACCGTGGTCACGCCGCGGTCACACCGTGATTTGGCCCTGATCCAGTGACATCCATCCCACACCATCCCCTTTCCACCTTCATTTTAGCCCGCTGCCACCAGCATTGCATCCCGCAACAACCCTCCCTGCCACCTTCAAATCAGCCCGTACCACCACCCAACACCTGCAACTAGCCCCCTTCCACAAGCATTTCAGCCTCCTTATGCTCCCTTCGCTCCTGGCCGAAAGATGTTGCCCCGTGGATGTCTCTGGACCGGGACAACACGTCGCGGTCACGCCGCGGTCACGCCACGGTCACGCCATGGTAATGCCGTGATTTGGCCCTGCTCCAGTGACATCCAACACACACCAACCCCCTTCCACCTTCATTTCAGCCCGCTGCCACCAACATTCCAGCCCACAACAGCCCCCTGCCACCTTCGAATCAGCCCACACCATCCCCCCAGCACCTGCAACCAGCCCCTTTCCACCAGCATTCCAGCCTCCTCCCGCTCCATTCTCTCCTCGCCGGAAGATGCTGCCCCGCGGATGTCGCTGGATCGGGCCAACACGTCGCTGTCACACCGCGGTCACACCGCGGTCACGCCATGATTTGGCTCTGCTCCAGCGATATCCATCCCACACCAGCCCCCTTTCACCTTCATTTCAGCCATCTGCCACCAGCACTCTAGCCTGCAACAGCCCTCCCTACCACATTCGAATCATTCCGCACCACCCCCCAGCACCTGCAACCAGCCCCCTTCCACCAGCATTCCAGCCTCCTCCTGCTCCCTTCGCTCCTGGCCAGAAGATGTTTCCCCGCGTATGTCACTGGACCGGGCCAACACATCGCGGTCACACCGCGATCACGCTGTGGTCACGCCGCGGTAATGTCGTGATTTGACCCTGCTCCAGCGACATCCAACCCACACCAGCCCCCATCCACCCTTATTTCAGCCCTCTGCCACCAGCATTCCAGCCCGCAACAGCCCCTTCCACCTTCGAATCATCCCACACCATCCCCCAGCACCTGCAAGCAGCCACCTTCCACTAGAATTCTAGCCTCCTCCCACTCCCTTCACTCCTGGCTGGAAGATGCTGCCCCGCAGATGTCGCTGGACCGGGCCAACACGCTGCGGTCACGCCGCGGTCACGCCGTGATTTGG
This sequence comes from Viscum album, assembly GCA_963277665.1. Taxonomy (NCBI): domain Eukaryota; kingdom Viridiplantae; phylum Streptophyta; class Magnoliopsida; order Santalales; family Viscaceae; genus Viscum; species Viscum album. Next base: position 696,182,784 of record OY728164.1, read on the forward strand.
CCCTACTCCAGGACGACACCCTGTGGCGATTCGCAGTCCTATCGGGATACTTCTCCAATCCCTAAGCCGCACTTCTCCAAACCCTCGGCGCCAATCCCATACTCCTCCCGTCCTCGCTATCGCTCCCATACCGACCACCCCTCGCCGCAGCTCCCATCCCAACCACCCCTCGCAGCCCGCCGCTCGCCGCTCCCTTCTCATCAGCACTCACTCTTTTTTTCCAAAATCTCTATGAGAACCCATAACCCTTCTCATTTTACCCTAAACCATAGCTCGACACACCCATATGGAAGATTTTTTCCAATAACACGACATGAATCCTACTTCCCAACCGACTCTCAACGCGAACCCTACTTCCCAGCGCGACAGGTCTGGTTTTCCAACACTCTATTCTTCGGCATTAAATCGGTATGTGTTATGATCCCCCTATGATTTTAGGTTGTGTTTGGAACCCATCTTCCCTACCTTCTCTCGAGGGTTCTAACTCTACTTTCCAAACGGTCATCTTATCTTTGATTCAAGTATTTTTTGTTCATTCACTTTTAATCAGTATGTATGCCTTCATTTATTTTCGATTTTTTGGTTCCATTTCGCTGCAATGTACTCTCTATTATGATCCCCTTATGAACACAAGCAATATATCATTTTAGGTTGCAGTTTTGTTGTAATTTACCTGTATAGAATCATTTTGATTGATATTGAAGAGGTCAAAATGAGGTGAAGATGAGGGGGGATGTGCTGGAGGGGGTGGGGGGGGGGTGGGTAGGGGTGAGGTGAGGAGGGGGGCAGGACAGGGGGTTGGAGGTGGCTGTGCAGATGGGGGAGAGGGGGTGGGGGATGTGCTAGGGGTGAGAAAAGATAAGATATGGGGGTGAAAGAACATCCATGTTGATGGCAGCACCAATACATCAACGACTAGAAAAACGTGATCATCGATCAGCAATGTCTCCAACTGATCATCTATCAACAATGCCTATCCATGTACCTCGCACTGGATATAGCTTTATACCCTATATGGTCATCTGCCACTAGCACACCCTGAGTCACCACTACATGGCGAGTAAACCACCCCCTTGTATAAATCTTTAAGTTCCCAAAACCCATCTTTCCCAAGTACGAAGAACACATGATGTGTGTTCTCAAAACTACACATCATGTACATGAGTTCTCCCAAACTAAACCCCCCAAAAATATCTCAAAACACCTAATTTCTCCAAAGTATCCATAGATTGAATCCTGAATGGGTCACCAAAAACCCAAAAAATACGATTAAAACTTAAAATCAACTACCCTATGGGAATTTGTGGGGGAGGCAGGGGTGCTTGGTGGGGGTGAGGTGGGGAGGAGGGGGGCTGTGTATGGGGTTTGGTGGGGAGGGGGTGGGCTAGGAAGGGGGTGGGGGTGGGTCATCATTCAAATTTCAAAGGATATAAAAATCATTTATGGAAGGTATATACTAAAATTCATGTAGTAATCTATTGGATTGTCATTGAGGATTATCTGAATGTTTGCATTACAGGTTGGGGATAGAATATTACCTTGTAATCTTATCCTCTTAGAATATGATAGAAAATTCTAAAGTGAGCCCAACAGATGATGTAAATGATTCATAACCACTAACAAACACCATGTTGGATGTCATCATAGCAGATCCCCTTGAAAATTAGGCATGCAACATCTCTCATGAATCAAGTAAATATCTATCCCCATAGAATCTATGTGTGACAGAAGCCTGACCAATATCCCTCTCTTAAACACAAACCAATACCTTGATAAATGCAACAATATAACTAAATCTCTTGACATTATAGAAGTCATTGCCCCATAGTATATGATTCCCCCATCATTATACTCTAGGAACAAAAGGTTTATAATGGTCATAGTGTAAATATCCTTCTAGGTTAGTATATTGAATGATTAAATTCATCGAAAAAATATCAAATTTATACTGAAGTAATCAAAACTAATAACCCTTATCCAATAGATCAGGATTGAGGCAGGGGATTATTCATATATGAGTTATAAACTTGAATTTCCAATATCCCCCTCCCTATTTGATCAATAAGACAACATTTTGTGGGTTCATGGTCTCTCTACCACATCAATATGTGAACCATTCAAGGGGAAGGGATTTGAGTAAGCCTTCAAAAATGAGATGATTATTTCTATGTGTTTCTTGTGTGTTTTTTGTGTGATTGCAGGTGATTGAAGTGAGTTTTCTATGTGTGCAGCGTGTTTTCTTTGTTTGAAGGTTGCAGTGTTCCTAAACACACATAATGAGTGTTTTTTTATTTGTGATTGCAGGCTGTAGTGTGTTTTTTTATTGCAGGATGCAGTGTGTTTTTTGTGATTGCAGGCTGCAGTTTGTTTTTTGTGATTGCAGCCTACAGTTGATTTCAGGTTTCAGTGTTCCTAAACACACAGAATGAGTGTTTTTTTTTCTGTTTTTCCAGGTTACAGTGTGTTTTTTGTGAGATAGCACATTTTTCACAGAGTTTTCATTGCAGCCTACAGTTGATTGCAGCCTGTTTCATTTTAAATTAATGGGGGTCTATGCCAACGGTTTCAAAACCGTTGGGTTATATGTGTGTTGCTGCATTTTTCAAAACCGTTGGGTTATATGTGTGCTTCATTTCCCAACGGTTTCAAAACCGTTGGGTTATACCCCTGCTGCATTTCCTACATTTCCCAACGGTTCAAAACCATTGGGTTATACCCCTCCTGCATTTCCTGCATTTCCCAACGGTTCAAAACTGTTGGGTTATACACCCCATATATGTTTATCCCAACAATTTTAAAACCGTTGGCATTCCCCTTTGCACTAATGTTTCCAACGGTTCAGATGAACCGTTGGTATAATAGAAATCTAAACAGCCTTCCCCAACGGTTCAACGTGAACCGTTGGTAGAAGGCTTTCCCAACGCCTCATAGCCCAACGGTTTCTAAAACCGTTGGGATAAGATTCCCCAACAGTTTGAGGGCCTTTCCCAACAGTTTTAAACCGTTGGGAAAACATGGATTTCCAGTAGTGATCACCCGAGTTAACCCATTTCTAGGATTCCATGTAGGAAAACATGGACATGGAGGAGAAAACATAGGGTCATGTTCTGATGGAGAGTGATAGTAAACATGTCTAGGAGAAAGTTAACCGCAAGAAATTCACAAACATTTGATGGGTTAAACGATATTCGATTCCCCAGTAGGAAAAGTTAATATAAAACATTTTTGTTTTAAGTTACTTTTTATTGAGGAATTTATTCATAAGGAAACATATTCACTTATCATGTTGACTTTCAACTTTTATTAGATTCCTTAAACAGTCTCATTTTTTCTCCAAAAGACGATATTTAGGAAGACTTGTTCACATTAAGAGTACTATAATCAACTTCTAGAGAATCACCTAATCCACAAAAGATAACTATATACTTCCCATGTATTTATACTTTAACCAAAACCAAAACCAAAATTGTTAGTACAAGATCAGATAATCCAGAAAAGGATAACCCTTTATAAAAAGAAAATATATTCTTAACCTCAAAAATTTGTCCAACAAAACCCAAAGTTCAACGAGGACCATTCGATAATAGATTTTCCATAAAATTCTTGAAAGTAAACCAAACTAAGATTGAAACCCAAATATTTGAAGGATTAAATGACATAGTCTTCCATGGTTCAAATTAACTTTTATCTCCAAATAACATCAGTTGCTCTTAAATTCTCATATTGAAAAGTAATTAACCTAATCACATATCATCCATGATTGGTTAATCATTTCCATAGATACCCAAAATAAACTTACTCTTGATTCCAAAAATCATCTAACTAAAAAGAATTAGTCAAACTAACCAGGTACTTCAAATAGTCCAGTGGTAGGCAATAAATACCAGTCGCACTTTGGTTGTGGGTTCGATTCCCGCAGCTTTGTCCGACGCGACGGGTTGTCACACGGTCTGCGTGTTGTCCTTTTTCCAAAACTATATAATTCTCAAATCATTCCCCAAAAAGAGATAAAATCATCAAAAATAAACATAACATAATTTACCCTCAATTTTATCTCATTCCTTTCACTTCCATCATAACATATAGTAACCCATAATTACCTCAAAAGTAAGGATCATATAAACACTAACGGTTACCTTTATAATTATTACCTGAACTTCCACATCGATTGGTCATCTTGTAAATGATGCATTACAGAACATACCAAGGTTCAAGTGGTTGATCATGTCTCATTGATAATTGGTTTAGAACAACCATGAGTTTCCACATTGAATCCCCCATTTTATCTAGTATCTTAAACAGAGAACCACCATAGTTTTCTTCAAACCTGTTGTCTCTTTGGTGCCTGCTAGATCCATCCATTCACTAAAAACAAAAAGGTCAGTGTGAGTATATCAACATAACCATCATGTACTAATGAGGAAGATAAACACTAATATATAATTACTCATTCACTTTATCTAAAACTACGACTCGTTCTGAAATCCTAACCATTATGGTAATGTCACTTATGCTTAGAGGATACCCTAACCTCTAAAGTTATCTAAACCGACCTTTGATACCAACTATAAGGCCCCGGCCTTAAACCAAACTTAATATTGAATTAAATGAATAATTCACATTGAGGATCTTATCAGGTTTAGAGTTTTAGAGAATTAGGACACAACTATTACATCTCAAAAGATTACAATGTAGAAACTTCTACTGAGTTTCCATAAAATAAAAACTCTTAAAAAGAAACATGTCTAGTTCCATGTTTTAGGTATCATGACTTTCCCTTGATCCCATCCTTGACCCTATTCCACGTTAAGTCCTGTGAAAAAACATTTCACAAACTTGGGATGAGCATAAAAAGCTCAGTAAGGGATACACAAAGAATGAAAGCTATTAGTTTATCAAAACAACAAGTAAACCATGTATACTGTATCAAAGTAATAATTTTCACCTTTATGAAGTAGTAAAAACTCTTCACTGTATAGAAGATCATTACTTACCCTTTTGTAACCAAATGATTACCATAGAACCCATATATAGATCACATAACATATAAAGGTAACTTGGGACATAAAAATACATAAGTAGAATTACCATACAGTCGACTTCCACACATATCAATTAATGGAATATCCATTCGGCCAACTTCCATTCATACTTAATGGAATATCCATACGGCCGACTTACATACCCAATGCATTGGAGGTTATAACGTAACCACCCGTCCGGGTATTCACGGCACCAACCGTCATATGGTTTATCACGTAACCACCCGTAAAATGTACAAGTACCATCATTACACATAATATATTGAAAATATAAACATTTCAATAACAACATTTCATTTGCAACCACAATAAGTAATTCCAAGATATTGAATTAATCAATCCATTTTCAAAAACCAATTAAAAGGGATTTTTTAATCAAAGTGTCCCATACCACTTTGAAGCTTTTAATGGAATTATTATTTTAAAACATTATTTTCCATATAAATAAATACTGAAAACCATTTTGAAAACATGGACATTAAAGATAAATATTTAGAATAATAAATCCTTAAAACATTTAAAATGATATTTTTGTTAAATAGTTTTTAACAAAATGAGAGACTCTTGAATACAAATAATAGCGGAATAAATTTTAATCTGAACTTTATAATATCATGAGAATAAATGGATTCATGATATAATATGTCAAAGGATAGTATACACACCATATAAGAGTGAATTGGTGCGTAACAACAATGAAGTCTCAAAATAAATGTAAAATGAGATGAAATCCATCATAAAGAAGGTATCCTTAAATTAAGGATAAATCAATCTCATAATTATGTGTGGAAAATATAAATACACCCAATATATGTGGATATTCAGTGTAAAACAATCAAAGGTTATTCACACATAATCAATGGATGGAATATTCAATAACTACATGTTGAACCCAAAAAAATTGAAATTGGGTTAAGAAGTTCCCTTGGTAAAATTCGACAGCCTAACGACGTCACATGAAATTTTACAAAAAGGGTTGATGAGAGAGATAAAGGGGATCTCATCACTTGGACATAAAATTTACATAAATAAGGATATATAAGAACATATCCCATCATAATAGTATGTGAATTAAAAGACATAACAAAAGAAGTCTTTTAAAAAATTGAGGGTGAAAGGTCCCCTTACCGAGTTGGGTAACTTTCGAAACGTACACCCCATGGAAGAAGGGTCATACAACATTGATGTAAATAATCATAAATGAAAGTATATTACACAGTGATTAAAATAATGGTCAGTACATACACCACTCAAAGGATATTGTGGTAAATGTAGCATAAATCTCACGGATATAAAAGTGAGATGAAAAATCCCACACGAAAACTCGGCAGCATAACGTCGCCACTCAAAACTCCCAAAATGGATTGATGAGAGAGAATAGGGTCTCTCATCATATGAAAATAAAAATTACATTAAGATTAATATAAAAGAACATCCCAATAATAATAAATACGATCTTAAAAGGAATGACATAAAAGAGTGTACTTAAAAAGAGAGGAGTAGGATCCCTTACCTCGGGTCCGACTTGATTCGATCATTCTTTAATCTCCTGAATAATAAACTTGAGTTAATTTCAACTTCCATAAGAACCTTTTTCAAGTTCATTATTCATTTTATAACACTTATTAACATGTCATAAACATTATGTAATCATTTAAGTTAATAATGTTTGTTTTTTCGATATTTGGTTCTTTAGTCGAAAGTAGACTTCTTACAATTACATGTTGTTCGTGTGGCCAAAAGTTCATTATATCAAGAGTTGTATTCATGATGTAGATATAATATATATCATATATATCCAGTATATTCATGCATTTATAATATTACATAACATTTCGAGTTAAGAAATGAAATGCACCATTCATGGAGACGGTAAGCCGTACCTACGCATGAACGCCACTTCCATTTTTATTTCATATTTAATGGAATTAAAACATAATTATACATAATAGTATTTTAATTAAAGTATGGTATCATATATAATATCATTAAATATATCCTTTATACGTACCACATATGGTATTAACGAATCAAATCACTTTGAGGGGGCGGTAGTCCGCACTTCCTTAAATGAAGATATCGCGTTTACCCATAATGGAAATCATAAAGGTATGCCATAAATGAAAAATACAAAAGCTTAAGTAAAACATAAATATATTAGATATCATATATAAATATATTGTCATCTTAATGGCCAACTTTTAAGGTGTTAGAAGAATGTTGAACAATCATCGTTTCGTGAGGCAGAAATTTGCCATCCATGGAAACAGTATGTTCTTTAACCATTAGATGTATGTGTGTGTAAGTGTAGCTCGAAAACATCTTATAAAAACATCCTTTTATATTTAAGATACTGTATTTGTTACAAAATAAATGAATAAAAAGAGTTTAGGGGGTTGGAGAATAAAAATAAAACAAAAGAACACAAGTGAAGACATTACCTTTAAATCGGGTAACTTCCTTTGATTTGAGCTCAAAGGATTCCTTGGAATGGATTCTGCCCAAAGTGAGGCTTCAAGGAGTTATATAGGGATTTGGAGAGATGAAATGGGCAGGTTTTGGCCGATCCAAAGTCCTGAGAGGTGTGGGTAAGGAGGTAGATGTGGGGGCCTTTTATAATCGGAGAGGAGGGCCACTCTTGGAAAGAAAGCAAATGTTACTTTATTTGAAAATGAGTTTCGGATTTAAAAGGTCCCATATTGATATAATTCGTGGATAAGGTGATAAGGGTTCGAAATACACCCATATAATAGGTTTTATCCATGTTTAGGTCTTAGATATTTCAGTATCTTTCCATTTTATTTAAATCGTTAAATAATGAGGTCATCACTGCATCATCATAATGTCATACATAATTTAAATTATTTAATGTCTAAAAATTATAAATAAAATACTATTATGTAGAAAATATGTTTATCTTTATAATGAATATTTATAGTCAAAAATCTGACTTGTATAACCCCATGTAAAAATTGTTTTAGTAAAACATCTCTTGTTTGTGTCATTTTTACTTTAACATTTAATAGGAAGTTATTTATGTCATTTCCAAACCAAAGTGGCTCAATGGGGTCCCCAATATGACTCATGGATTTTCGTGGTCGGCCATGACACATCCAATAAAGGTAGTACATGTTTCAAGCTCATATCATATTATTAAAACATTATTCTTACCTTAAACTACACTAATTACCTCTAATCGCGATTAAAAACTTAATAAGTTACTATTCACCAAAAAATTATTTCAATCCCATTGAACCACATTTTACTTCTTAATGACAACCATGTATGTCAAATTTTTGAAATTCAAAACACAAATGTGGCAAAATTTCATTTAAACAGAAAATCAGTTTTTATAAGTACCACTTAGTGGTTTCACTATTCATCAAAAATTGAAGTTTTTCAGAAAATTACCAAAAATTCACCCTAAGCTATATTTGATATTCCAAATTAAAAAATTATGTCTATTTTAAAAAATTCAAAACATATAAGTTTCATTATTTAATTTAATAATTAATTCCCGCTGTCAAAACAAATCGCGTGTTTTTAGGAAACAAAATGTATCAAAAGATTAACACTAGTTTATGTCCGATTTCAAAGTGAAATTAATTCCAACGAACACTATTGGATTAAATGGTAAAAATATATTCTAGTTTCAATTTAAAACCAATTCAAAATATAATCTAATCATATAAATAAATTAGATTAAAAATAGTTTTTGAATTAAAATACAACATTTTTCAATATTCATTAAAAATTGAACTTTTTCAGAAAAATACCAAAAATTTACACAAAGTAAATTTTGATGTCCCGATTCTAAAGAATAATATTATTTTGTCAAATATAACACATAAAATTTTCAAAAAGTGGATTTTAAAATGGGTTCGCCATCAAAAGGCGGTTAATCGACCTTTTAAAGAATATTAGAATGTCTACGCTTAAAATTGGATTTATTCGCATTTATAATCCTCTAACATTTATTGTAAAGGGTGAAAATTATTGACAAACATATATAATCATTTTGTAGGTATTTCTATTCATTCCCTCCATTACAACGGCTAGGCATTAACTACTATTTATAATAATATTATTTTATTATTAGAGTGCAACTTAAGCTTCCCAAGAAACTCGTTGTTGCGTATTGGGTACGCCATCGAGAATAACATCCCCTTTAAAGTAATATTAATATTTGATTCAAAAATATGAATAAATATAAAGATGTCATATTCTTTATTTACCTGGGGTGTTACAGGTGACCCATGTGGAATCCATGATTCTTATTTATGGTCATCTTAGTGTAATTCCTTTCTTGGGTCATGGCTCACCACCATGCAATCGGGTAAGGCATAAGAGCTATTTCATCATTCTGGTGGTTGTTTGGGTTTTTCTTGTCTTAGTTTCAATGGGTGTATGTATATATTGGAAACTAAGATAGAAAATTTGATTTGAAAGTGGTTTGAAAAGGGAAAAAAGATTTCTTTCCATTTATTTTGAAATTGGTAAAGAGGGTTCTTAAAGGGAAACTGTTCCGAGTTGGAAATTTGGTATTTGTTTGGATTTGATAAATAAAATTGATGTTTGTAACTTGAAATTATTTTTTGAGGATCAATCATACATGGGTATTTACAATGATTACATGGGGGAACATACCCATGGATGATGTAAGCAGGACTGGATAAACGCACATGTGGTGGTTCAAAAGATGCCATAGGTGAGTTTTAAAATTAAAAAGAAATGGCAGACTTTTAGAAAAGTACTTATTTCTTATGTTTGTATATGTTTGGATTATGAGAATATTTCCATTGTCATAGGTATTTTCATTGATTGAATTTTTTCTTGATGCCAATCTCAGTTGTGTTTTTCATGTTGTTTGGAGTATGACGCCTAGAAAGGTTACTAATTTTGGAAGTAAATCATTCCTAGTTTACAGTTCTTCATAGGTGTTATTTGTCCTTCAACGAATTTGATGTCCATTAGAAGTAGTGTAGTGGATTGATAGGTGAATATCATGTCTTCATGTGGATGGTAACTCATGAGTTTGTTAGTGTCTGTATTGTCTCAGGTTTAATTGAGGGTCCGACATTGGACTAGTGGAGGATGGGTGCGTCATCGTTTTTAGGATTTGGGGAGTGGTAAAAGAGTAGTCAGTTTTCATGAGGGTTCCCCATCTGTTTTGTGGGGTGTTCTAGAGTAACATATTTCTGAAAAATCATATTCATTGGTGTTGACTCCCATTTTGTTAGACAATTCACTTTTGTGCCACCATTATGGTCAGTTCGAGCATTATAAGTCATCACGTTGCATCCCTTTGAAAATGAACCACTATTCTGGTCATCTGAATCATCAAGGGAAACAAGGAGTTGGGGAAAGGAGAATTAAAATTTGTAATAATGAGGCAGGATATGCTTTATTTATCAAGGCCCTAGGCACTGGTCTCAGGGTGATGCCCGCACATTCACTGAAGGTGCCAAGGGTGTGTGGAACCTCAGTTTAGATCATGTTATGATATTTTTGATGGAAATATCTAATTTTTCTTTGTTCTATTCTTATCATCTTCATAAGCTCATCCTTTTTGTGGTGTTGTGATGATCACATTCTATTTCAATCCATGTGGCCTTGTATTATTTTAGTGTGGTTTCTAAATCATTATGGTGCCTTGAAGGTTGTTGGGTTTGTGAATAAACGGGCCCATTCTGATTTTGAGTTTGGTATTGGTTGTATTGTTTAGGGGAATTTTTTGTTTCATGAAATTAATGGGCAGTTTTTTGGTCCCTTTCTTAGTCCAGGTGCCTCCACATGGGGTTTCCTCTAGCATGTTTCAGTTTTGTAGGATATTCATTCATCATAGTTTCCATGTGTTCCATTTTACCCTGTAATAGTTTTAATCCTGTTGGTAGAGTGGTTCAGTTAGCATTGAAAAAGTGGGATGAGTTCAGGAAATAAATTCTCTAGTCGCCGGTTGCGATGAGGATTTTATTCAGCCAGTGTGGGAGGTGTTGATTTAAATTCTCATCATCAGGTTTCCAGGTCATTTTGTATAAAACTTCTTATTTATGTCTTAACTGTGATGTTTAGTCCTTGTGGAGGGGTTTCATGGGTTCTGTTTGGGAGTTCCCAAATTTCCCCCCTAAGGGGTGGTGTGTTTGTGTTTTAAGGTCACTATGTTTGTGTTATTCTTATGTTGGGGGGAACCCTCTTATGTTATCCCCTCAATCTCAGGTTGTGGTTCTCCTTGATTCGGTTGGGTGTGATGTGTGTTGGGAATGGTCAACCTATGGCTTTCAGTTTTTTTAGTTTTATGTGGGTGTGGACTCTAGTTGAGTTAACTGTGGGCTTGGTGACATTTTGTGGGTATAAATTTTTGTAGTGGGGAGAATTGTCACACCTTGTCATTTTAAAATTATATTATTTTATTATTTCTTGGCTTTAGTTAGCCTCATCATGGTGTGGGCTAAGCGATGGTCTAAATTTTTAGAAGTCTAATAAGTTTAATGGGTTTTGGATGCGTGCATGAGAAAAGCACGGTTAGAAGAGATTGTGTGGTCCGCCCAAGTGCCCCAACAGTTTCCCTCTACTTAAAATAATAAAATTTTATTAGAATAAAATAATGAAAATGTTTAAAAACCTAATAATAATAATGTTATTGTGTAGATATTTTTATTATTATTATTAACAATTATTAACAATTATTTTTATCATTAAAATTGTTATAAATATAAATATTATTCATCTATTATTAATGTATTTATTAATTAAAATAATATGAATAAAAAATTTGATTATGATTATTTTATTTACTATTATTATTATCATTTAGAAAATTAATTATTTTTTCATTATTATATAATTATTAATAATATTATAAATAATGTCATTACAATTTTATTTTTATCCTTATTATTAAAATGTTTGTTTTTAATTATTATTTTTACTGTAATAATTATTATAATTCCTATTATTATTATTATTATTTTATATATTTAAATTTTGTTTTTTTGTTTTTTTATAAGACTGAAGAGGGTCTTCCCCCCCCCCCCCCTTCTTGCCCCTTTGAGTTGCGAACACAACCCCCTAGTTCATACAGTGCATGCCTGACCAGCCCGATAACCCGACCTGTACTTAACTCATTTTCCATTTCCATCCAGGTGCACCTCATCTATGAAAAACCATCTTGCTCAATATCGTGCATGTGTGGCCTCCCCCAATCCCATACTCCCTCCTAACGCTGGTGATTTCTGGTTGGACGACCTTACCGGTGCGCTACCTATTCTTTGGCTGGATGACCTCCCCAACACGCGTCCACTCTCCAGCTACACCACCCTCATCAGTTCCCACCACCTCTGGTATATTCTATCTTCAATTTCTGGGGTTTTCTCATTTTGGCCAAACCCAAATCATTGGGTTTTTATTTGTGCATTTTTCTCGTTGTTTAGGGTGTTTGATTGGTTCATGAGGACTCACCCATCCTTCCGTTGAATTTATATTGTGACCACAATTGATTTTAGGTAGGAGTTTCCAATTTTCTCCTTTTTTGAACTCTATATTGTCACTTTATTTTTTTAATTATTTTTGAAATGTCATTGGAACCTCTATTATAATCATAGGTAGATGAAAATGGTGTTTTCATATTGAAAGAATTTTTGAAAAATAGGTTTCATTGATCTCTATGTGAAATGAACAGCTCTCAAATGGTGTTTTATTGTTTTCCTATGATATTTATGTGTGAAAATGATGTTTTATTATTTTATTGTGAAATTATTAGCCCCTACGTTTTTGTGGAAATTTCAATTTGATTGAAAATTTGGTCTAAAGTGTATGTTTTTTAAATGGAATTGTTTTCTAAATGTTTTGAAATGTTTTCAGAAGAATTTAATGGTTCTCAAGGGTATAGAATTATGATATTTTTTTGATAAGGTTTATGGTTGGACACGGTTTTAAGGCAATGGGTTTTTTTATGGAGATTGTTTTGGAGTGTTTTAAATGTTGTTGGGTTGTCAATAGATTTTAGCGCATCCATGGGTGCACTAGGTGCACCCATGGATGTGCCATAAGATGAAAGTAATTAATTAAGGAGTGTTTTTCAAGAAAGATTTGTTTTATAAATGGTTCTTATTTTTTTGGAAGATTTTGTGTCTTTTTAGGGGGTTCTAAAAATGAATCTAATGGTGTTCCTAATGTTTGGACCATTTGGCCCTAAACCACAATTTAAAGTTAGTTAAGAGACTAAAGTCTATATGGCTTTGTCAATCAAAAATTGGTGTCTCTAAGGTGTTTTTAGAATATGTATTTGGATGGGTAAAGCTAGGGGAACATTTGGAATTTTGAGTGCATTGTGTGTTTTTTCTAATTTTTGAAATAAATATAAGAGTTGGGTTCTTGAATGGTTTATTGATTCTAAATGATGTTGGTCCTTCTAGGTTAATTAATTAGTGCTTTGGTGGATATTTGGTTGTGAGCACACACACAAATACATAAGAATGTATATATATATGTATATATACCTTCCTTTATTGTATTCCATTATGAAACTGGGAATACCCAAATTGGATTAAGGGTATATATATATGTATGAGAATGTATGTGTGCACATGTGTGGACGATATTCTTCAAAATCGTTAAAAACTGAAGTGTCTCAGCTTGGTTCGCTTCCCTTTTTAGGAAGGTCCTCCATGGTCGTGCAATTAATTTGAATTCCATGATTTCTTAGCATTTTTCTTAAAAATTGTGTTTACATATTTTTGTGGTCTTTAATTATGAATTTATATATATATATATCTGTGTGTGTGTGTGTGTATTTAGTAAAATGGATTTCACCTCTTAGAGATTGCTTTCCCATTGATTATCATAACTTGTCTAAGCTTTTTTACAAATTCCTTTTAATTATGAAGGTGTTTTAATTGTTTTATAATATTTTACTGAAATTTACCAAGTTTTAAAGTGTATTTTGGGAAACTATAAGGCTTTAGTTAAATTTGTTGTTTAAAACCAATCATTTTTGTAACTTTGAAGTGATGTTTGATGATTCAATTATAAGAAGTTCATCTTGGAACTTTTTATGTATGTCATGTGTTTTTAACCTTGAATTGGAAATGACTTTCCAAAGTGAATTTGGTTTGGAATATTTATATGTTATATTATAATGATGGTATTAAAATACAATTTGGCATATTATGTCACATTAAAATTGTGAGATCCCAGTTGGAAACTTAAAGTGATTTGTGAAATGGTTCAAAAGTTCATGTGACATGATAGACCAATTAGAACCTTGTTTGATTTGACATGTACATGTTTATACACACATACACACACACACACAAACACACACACACACACATATATATATATATACCTATTGGAAATTCTATTAGAGGGAAATCCCATTATGTGTTATCATATAGGGTGTCAACTTATGGGGTAGGCAAGTGTGGTGATGACAGGTAAGGTGAGTCACACTTGAAAGGGCCTCCTACTTACACAACATTACAACTTCCACCATGGGTTCATGAGTGTCTTTTAGAGGGTCGAGTGATGGTTAATGATCAACCCTGATTAAGCAGGGTGGTACCCCCTAGGTTTGTAGTCTGGCCAGGTGGGTTATACCACCAGTGAGTCCAGGTTAGGGCAGCTAGTTGGTTATTGACATGGGTGCTTCACCATGCACCGATAGGTGGATCCGAACTAAGTACATCCAAGGGTCCTTTATGGATGTTTAGAAAATTCCCATGGTTGCATATGTGTATGTTCCTACTTTATTTTATGGAACTTTTTGTTATTTGATATCATGAAACTTTTATTTATTTATAATAAAAAACCTATTTTTTTACAAGTTGGATTTCCAAATAATTCATTAAAATGACTTATATTCATTGGTAATAGGTTTAAAACAATTAAATGACAAAATGGAGATTTTATAAAAAGTAAAATCTTTTAACCTATTTTGTTAAAGGAGTGGATAACAATATTTATATATATCCTATTTTCAAATTAGTAATAAAGGATTACCTTTTAGAGTTGGGTAATTAGGCACAGTTTGGTTTGGAATTCCTACTAAACATCTCGGTTCTCACACCTACTCTATCTTTTCAGTTTCAAGTTCTCCTAGTTTCACATCGCTCCTATAGTGACATTGGTCCCAAGATGGGTGTTGACCTATGAGGTCACATGGAGGTATGTGTAGATTTATATTTTTTTGTTCTAGTTTTATTTTTATCTTCAGTATATATATATTTGGTTATCTTTTTTCATGGGCCAAATCATCCCTAACGGTTCTATTTTGATGTTAAACACTAGTTTCTAGCTCATGGGGATCGGTAATGCCCCTCATGCCATATCGCAGGCCGGGTCGGTTGACCAGTTCAGGGTCATCCTATGCCGGTTCCTGTGAAAAAGGTATTAGAGGAGGTCCCTGTTATTTGTGGTGTTTGGAATATGGAGAGTAGAACTTTAAAGACTCAAGAGGTTGGTTTGGGAGGATAATCTTCAACTCTTTCTCTCACTGATCCTCGATTCACCAAGGTTAGTATAGGATTTTTGAGTCTTTTTATTGGGTTTCTTGGATTGGGGGATGATAATGGAGGAGAATTGGGTTATGTTGTGGCCTCACATTGGGAAGTGACCCATATGAAGTCCATGTGCTGAGTTCAAGGTCTACTTAGTGTCATTCTTTAATAGGGTATGTCTCACCACCATGTCATCAGGTTAGGAATATGCACTAGTACATCATTTTGGTGGATTTTTATCAGGTTTCTTTCACCTCACTTTCAATGAGTGTAAGTATATGTTGGAAAAAGATATATTTTTTTAAATGAAAGTGATTTCAAAATGGAAATAGGGTTTCATTCAAATTTCGTTAAAATTTCTAAAGTGGGTTCTTAAAGAATTATTTTTTCAATTTGGAAATTTGGTGTATGTTTATTTGGCAGGGAATAAAGATGTTTGGACCTTAAAATTATTTTTTGAGGGTCATGTGTGTGTGGGTATGTATGGAGAGTGTGTAGTGGATTCTTTCCATGGATGATGTAAGTGGTACTGCATGAACTCACATGTGACAGTTCAAAAGAATCCATAGGTGTGTTTTGATATTGAAAAGAAATGGTGGTTTTTTGAGAAGTAAATATTTCTTTTGTTTGTATATATTTGTCTTCTAATCATGTATCCCTTTCCTTGAGATGTTGTATTGATTGAGTTTTTGATTGACACCAATTTTAGTTTTATTTTTCAGGCTATTCTAATTATTCCACCCTAAACGGTTCCTAATGTTTCTAGTGAGTCATGCCTGGTTTCTGGTTCTTCTAAAATGTTGCTTGTCCTTCGAGGAATTTTATGTCCGTTAGAAGTAGTGGTCTGGTTTGATATGAGATGATCATGAATTTAGGTGGTTGTGAAATCCCAATTTTGTTAGAGTCTGTATTGTCTCGGGTTTAATAGGGGGTCTATATTTGGAATAGTGGTGGTAGGGGGCCTCATCATTTTTAGGATATTGGGTGTGGTTAAATTGTATTGAGGTTTCATGAGGGTTCGCTATCTAGAAATCATAGTGTTATAGAGAAACCTATTTCTAAAAAATCATATTTATTGGTTCCGGCTCTCAATTTTGTCAGACCATTCTCTTGTGTTCCAACAGTATGGTTAGTTCGAGTATTCTAAGATCTCATGTTGCATCCCTTTTAAAATGAACCTCCATTCTAGTCGTTTGAATCATCATGGGGGAAACATATATGGGGACCAATGGATAATAATTCTTAAATGTGAGGCAGGATATGATTCACCCAACAGGGACCCAGCCACAGGTCTCGAGGTAAAACTCACGCAGAGTCAAGGGATTCCAAGGGTGTGTGGAACATCGATATAGATCATTTTTCAGCCGTGGGATGGAAATATCCAAATATTATTTGTTCTATTATTTTTATCATTGTAATGTCAACCTTGTCGTGGTGGTGTAATGAACCCATTCTGCTACAATCCAAGCTTTATTATCTTCTCTTTGTGTGGTTTCTAAATCATTCAAGTTCCTTCAATAGTTATGGGCCTGTGAATAAATGGATCCATTTTGATTTTGAGTTTTGTCCCGGTTGTGATCGTTAGGGGAATGTTTGGTTTTGTGAAATTGATTGGCAGGGTTTTTGGGCCCTTTCATAGTTCAACATCCTCTTTGTGGGTATTCCTCTAGTGTGTTTTGATATTATAGGGGATTCCATCGTCTCAGTGTCTTGGTGGTATGATTTACCCTGTAATGATTTTAATATAAGTGGTGGAGTAATTATATAAGTATTGTTAATGTGGGTTGAGTTCTGACAGGTAATTCTATTGTATACGGTTGCAGTGGGGATTTTATTCAGTTGGTGTGGGAGGTGTTGAGTTATTTTCTAATCCTCAGGTTACCTGGTCTTTTTGTAGCAAGCTTTCATTATAAGTCTCAGGTGTGTTTTTTATTCCTTAGGGAGGATTTGAATGAGTCCAGTTTTGGAGTTCCCATGTTTCCCCCCATGGGGTGGTGTGTTTGTGTTTCAATGTCTCCATGTTATTACAATACTTGTGGTGAGAAGAACCCTCTCATGTTCTCCCCCTCAATCATGGGATGCAGTTCTCCTTGAATCGGTCAGATGTGATGTGTGTATAGTATAGTCACCTTGAGACGTTCAGTTTTTCTTAGTTTTATGTGGCTATGGACTCTAGTTGTGTTAAATGTGGACTTGGTGACATTATGGGGGTTGAATGTTTTGTGGTGGGATGAATTATCACACCGTGGCCTTTAAAATTTATTTTATTTTATTATTTTTTGTATTTGTTTAGCCTCATCAAAAAGTGTGTTGAGCGCTGGTCTAAAAAATATGATGTTTAATAATTTAAATGGGTTTCATACCGGTGCATAGTAACCACATGGTTGGCAGTAACCATGCAGTCGGCCCAGGTGTCCCTATGGTTTACCACTCCTTAAAATAGATTTTAATGACTATGCACAAGAGGGTCTCCCCCCCTTTCTCAATGTGTGTTGTACCCCCCCCCCCCCCTCGGTTCTTCCCATGCACACCCAACTAGCCCGGCAGACCTACGTCTGCATCCCTCACTAGCCAGTTCCCCTCACGATGTGCCCTATCAATGGAGAACCAACCTACTCTAGCCCATGTGAACACAAACCCCCCACCCAGACTCCTTCCTTGAGCTGATTATTTCTAGTCGGATGCCCTTTCCGGTGCACTCCCTCATCTTGTGCTGGATGACCTCCCCGACGTGCAACTTCTCTCAAGCCGCACCTCCATTGTTGATGCCCTCCACCTACAATATATTCCTTATTAAATTTTGTGTGTTGTTTCTCATTTTGGTCAAACCCTAATCATTGAGCATTTATTCATATGTTTTTCTCATTGTTTAGGGTGTGTGGTTGATCTGAGACACCTCTCCATTCGTTCTATTAAAGTTCCATTATGACCGCACCTGATTTAAGGTAGGATTTTCCAATGTTCTCATTTATAGAACTCTCTATAAGAAATTGCATGTCTTAATTGGTTTTTAAATGTTATTCACACCTCTATTATACACATAGGTAGATGTAATTGGTGTTTTCATATAGAATTAATTAATTAAAAGTAGGTTTTAATGATCTCAATGTGAACTTCATAGCTCTCAAATGGTGTTTTTTTTATTTCTTGTGATATTTATGTGTGAAAATGGTTTTTTCTTGTTTTCTTGTGAAATTCATAGCATCCATATTGTTGTGTAAATGTTTATTTGAATCAAAATTTGATCTATAGTGTATGGTTTTGAAATTTAATTGTTTTCTAAATGTTTTAAAATGTTTTGGGAAGAGTTTAATGGTTCTTAAGGGGATGGTTTTATTTTATTTTTTGATAAGGTGGGTTATTATACATGGTTTTCAAGGTAATGGTTGTTTTATAGTAAGAGTTTTTAGTTTTTTATGGGTTAGTGGTGTGTCTCTAGATGTTGTTTCATCCCTGGTTAAACTTGTTGCACACATGGATGATCCATCAAATGAAGGTGACACCTTAAGTTTGGGTTTTAATGAAATATTTGTTTTATAAATGGTTCTTATTTTTCTTAACGAGGTAGGGCCTTTTGTGTGGGTTATAAAAATGGCTCCAAAGTTGTTACTCATGTTTGGACCATTTAAACTTAAAGAAAAATTTGGTGTAAGTTGAGAGAGTAAGGGTTGTTTAGATTTGTAAAACTAAAAGTGGTGTTTTTAAAGTGTTTTTGGTAAATGTATTTGGGTGTGTAAAGATGGGGGACCATTTGGTATTTTGACTGCATTGTTCATTTTTTTCATAGTTTTAAAATAGATATTTGACATGGTTTCATGAATGGTTCATTGTTTCTAAATGATTTTGATTATTCTAAGTTAATTATTTCTAGATTTGGTGGCTCCTTGGTGGTGCGCATAAACACATACATAGGTAGGTGTATGTAAATGTATATATTCATTCCTTGCATGTATTCCCTCATGGTTCAAGGAATATTTACATTAAATTAAGGTTATATATATCTATATAAGAATGTATGTGTGTCCTGGTGTGGATGATTTTCAGGAAAAGCTTCAAGAAATGAAGTGTCTAGGCTTGGTCTGCTTCTTTTTTGAGGTAAGTCCTCCATGATCTCACATTTAATTTCAATTTCATGACTACCTAGAATTTTTCTTAAAATGGGTGTTTAAAAACTCATCTGGTATTTATATATGTAGATATGTATATGTGTTTTGATAAATGGATTGAACCTATTGGAGATTGGTTTCCCATTTATTTTAATTACTTCTCTAAGCCTATTTACGAATTCCTTTTAATTATAAATGAGTACTAAGTGTTTCTGAATAGTTTACTAAAATATCCCTAGTTGTGAAGTGTTTTTTGAAACAAAAAATATTTGGTTTAATGTGTAGTTTAAAACCTAACTTGTATGGCACCAGGAAGCATGTTTTGACAATTCAATGACATGAAGGCCCATTTGGCACTTTTTATGTGCGTTGTGTGTTTTTAACCTAGAATTGGAAATGTATTAATGATGTGAATTTCGTTTGGAATATTTTTATGGTATATTGGAATGATGTTATTAAAGAACATTTTGGTACCTTATGTCACTTTGAATGTTTGAACACCCAGTTGGAAACTTAATGTGCTTTGTGAAATGGTTCAAAAGATCAAGTGACATGACAGACCATTTGGAAACTTGGTTTATATGTTGTGTACTAGTTTATATATATATATATATCTATATATCTAGTTTTCTCTTCTATAGGAGGGATATCCCTTTTTTGGGTTATCGTATAAGGTGTCGGTTTTTTTGGAAGGCAAGTGCGGTGATGGCAGGTAAGGTGAGTCACATGTGCGAGGGCCTTATACTTACATATAATTACTACTATCAACATGCATTCATGGGTTCCTTTTATAGGTTGATGTGATAGTTGTTGATCAACCCCGATTAGATGGGTTGGTACCCCCTAGATTTTCTATTAGTCCAGGAAGCTTCTGCCACTAGTGAGGCCAGGTTGGGACAACTAGTTGGTTATTGACATTGGGAATTTAACATATGCTAGTAGGTGGTTTTGAACCGAGTATATACAAGGGTCATCTAGGGATGTTTAGTAAATGACCATGGTTTCATACATGTATATTTTTCATTTATTTTATGGCATTTTTTCTTTTTTCATCTCATAAAACTTTTACTTTTTTTATAATAATGAACATGTTTTTGTTTTATTTGGATTTTAAAATAATTCATTGCAATGAAATTTATGATTTGGTAATTTATTTTGAAAAATGAAATGAAAAATGGTTTTTATTCAAAGTAAATAATTATTACCTTTTATTTTATAGTAGTGGAAAAACATATTATTTATATATCCTTTTTTAGAATTAGAAATAAAGGATTACATTTTAGAGGTGGGGCATCAAGTGTGGTTTGTTTTGGCATTCCTACTGAGAATCTTGGTGTTCAAGACTATTGTATCTATTCAGATTCTGGTTCATCCAATTTCACATCGTTCCTGGAGTAACATTGGTCCCGAGTAGGTTGGTGACCCATGAGGTCACATGGAAGTTTGTTTCGTTTTATATTATTTCTGGTGCAAGTTTAATTTTTAATGTCAACCTTTATTTATTAGATTATATTTTATTTTTGGGCCTAATCATTCCCATGGTTATATTTTTCCGTTCGACACTAGATTTCAGCCTGTGGGATCAGACAATCCCCTTAGGCCATGCCGCGGGCCGTCTTGAGTGACTGGTTCTAGGTTTACTCGGGCTTGTTCATGAAACATTTCATGTAATAATCATGTTTGTCACATGAATATTTTGAAAAATACATTTTAAACCCCAAAATTGGGTTTATCATAAATAATCCTGATATCAATACAATGCAAAACCGTGTGTATAACGACCCATACATTACATACATTGTTAATACTTCAAAATTGAAGCACACTTATTATAACATATGACAAAACCACAAAGGACCGTATAGGTATAGTGTCTTTAGAAACTGGGAAACATAAACAACTGGTTCATAAATCTTCTACAGTGTCTCCCATTTATTTCATCATATCTAGGGTCCCTTTTAGAATATTCTACTTAATATCCATCTTCCTGACCTAGGGAAAAGAAAACATAAAAGGGTGAGCTCAAATGCTCAGCAAGGGCAAATAAAGGAAATAAAAATCATATCATATCTTTTGGAAAATCATACCCTGCAAAAGAGATCATAATATCTTAACATGGAACCAATCATAGAAGTGAAAATGAGATCCCCACAATCAAAACTTGAAACTTGAATCTTTGTGGAATGCACACATAATCATGGAAAATCATTTCTTGTTAGTCATGACTCATTGCCAAGACTATCTTAGTGGACAAAGTCCCTTTCTGAACCGAGTCACCCTCGTTCCAGTCCTGTTTCACTGAACCGGTATAACCTACCGTTCCAGCCATGTCTATCTCATGAGATATAAAATATTTACCCAATGCATTGGAGGGAGATATAGGTCCCACCCATCTTATAATGAATCCTTTCTTATGTGTGCCACATAATCATAAACCATACATCATAGCGTAACCCATGTAATAAAAATGGAATTCTTAAACAACATGACATCATAAAACAATTCATATAAGATAAAGGAATTCATAAAAATATTTCCATCACAACATAATCAAATCCATGTTATAATAGGGATAAAAACAGAACCCTTTTATTATCTTAGATGGAAGATAATTTTGATAAAATACTTGAACTCCATTCTTGAGGAAAATATCCTTTCTACTTCAAAAACATTTTTCCTTTCATAACATGTCATACGACTTTAAAACAAAAGAAGATGATTAAAAATAAACTTGAAAACTTGTAAAGGAAGCTTCTTGGAAATAATGTTTTAAAAATCCATTCATGCCATATAAGTTAAAAAAACATTCTTCTCGTACTTTTGTCAGAAAAGTCAAAAAGTACCTCGTATAAAAAAACGACAAAAGATTCCTTTCATATTCTTTACTAAAAACTCACCTAAGGGTAAAATTGGATATAAACTATTGTAAGTGTATGGAAAAAATATTACATATTGAGGGAACATGGATGTGGATGATAAAATACACCCCAGTAAATACTTACGAATAAACAATCTCGGATAAAAATGAGATTGTGATATTTCCCTTACCTTAGGTCCGATTTGCTTTGTATGTGTCTGAAGCTCCTGTATAATGGTTTAAATAATGTTATTGACTTATTCCAGAATCATACATATTGATATGATATCATATATGGCCATATTCTTAGCTTCTTGTTAGTAATATTTCATTGTTACTTGTTACTCGGGTCTTTATTGCATTTTGTTCTTATGCGTGTTTTGCCGAATAAATTCTTATTCTTATTTTAAGGTTATAGATACCTTATATCCAGAATGGTATTAGTGTAACATATATCATATTTATTCATTCAATTCATTTATATAATTACTATGTAATGATGATCATGTAGAACGAGTCGCATCACATCGTGGAGACGGTATTCCGTACATACGCACGAGTGATGATATCGTTCCTATGATCATGGAATTGTAATGAAGTATATGTATATTATTTCAGTATCAATATTACTTTATAATAATCATAAATAGTTACTCATTACACCATTATACCCATCCTTGTAAGGTGATGGTGGAAAATAGATTACACCACGGCGTGGAGACGGTATTCCGTACGTATGCACGCGCGGTGATTTCATTTTTCCGTTGAATGGATAGAAGGTGAATTAGGGTTGTTTAATATTAATAATAACATATCAGTATGTAAGTAATACTGATGTTATTACTTTATCATGAAACAACTAAAGAAGAAGAAGTTGAAGAAGAAAGAAATTGAAAAGATCGGTAATGGATATTACCTCTTCTTTGGAACGCTTCTTTGAATCCTCCACTTAGGGAACTAAGATTGGTCTTTGAAGAAGACCAGGACCTCTAGGATTATTCTAGAGAAGTGTAGAGGAGAAAATGGCAGGGGTTGGCCGAGCTTGAGTGCTCAAATTGGTGTGAGGAGGAGGGGGAGGAGGTGCCCTTTTATAAGGGAGGAGAGGGGCACCTTAGGAATATCTCAAAATATTATTTTATATTAAAGTCAAAATCGGTTTATAATGGTTCCAAAGGGTCTTATTTCGAAGCTAAAGTGGGGATGGGTCGAAATCCTATCAACCAATAGGATTTAGACAAGTTTAGGTTATTATTTAAACCTTATCAATTAGATTTAACTCTAAGTTAAATAATTTATCTTTTACCGTGTCTTTTTGTTTTCTTACACTATATGGTTAATACACTTACTATAACATGCCAAAAGAACCCCAAATTGTTTATTATTAATATATATATCCTTATCTATGTAATTTGGACGAACCTTAGATTTTTATGAATAAAATAACAATTAGTAATATAATATTTGATTTAAAAACTATTTTGTGTCAATTTTGACACTATTTGATATATGATTTTTGTGAAAGTCATAACAGAATTATATGTTCGATAAAAATTGATTAAATAAACACTAATATATCATAGTAACCTATAAAATTAGTGGAATTCATAAAAAATCTCAAATTACATTTATTTTGGTGTTTATAACATCAATTATGTCAATATTTCATTAATAAGATAGTTACTGCATCATCATTGTGTCATAAATAAATTAAATTATTTAATGTCTAAAAATTATAAATAAAATATCATTATGTATGAAATATTTTTAGCTTTCTATTGAATATTTATAGTCGAATTTATCTTATGTATAACCCCATATTAAAAATGTTTTTAGTTATTAAACTTTGATTTTAACTATTTTAACAATTCATTAAATAAAATAATATTAAATGTCATAATCTAATCCAAGTGGACCTAAATGGTCATATTATATTCATAAGGTTGTTTTTGGTCGAATTACACTTATCCAATAGAATTAGGACATGTGTTAGGGTAATAGTAATATCATATTTACCCTTAGTTACCCTATTTACTTTTAACCGTGGTAAAAAAAGTAAAAAGTTACTATTCACCAAAAAATTATTTTCATCTCATTGAACCACATTTTATTCCTTGATATATACCGTGTCTCTTGGATTTTTGAAATTCCATTCACAGAAGCAATAAAATTACGTTTTATGCAAAATTCAGTTTTTAACCTACCACTTAGTGGTTTCACTATTCATCAAAAATTGAAAGTTTTCAGAAAAATACCAAAATTTCACCCTAGGCTAATTTCGGTATTCCGAATCCAAAAATGAAGTCCATTTTGAAAGATAAAATTTATAAAATTTCAAAAAGTGGTTATTACTATTCATAATTGCTAGTTTTAATAATATTTTAATAGCATATCGTTGTTTAGTGAAACTCGTTATTGCGTAGGACGCAAGCTATCGAGGAAGGTCACGATTTCGTGTAAAGCAAGCCAAGAAAGTGTTGTGTAGAAAAAGATTTCTTTGATGATTTATATAACATAAAGTCTTGGGTGTTACATTCTACCCCCCTTAAAAAGAATTTTTCCCTCGAAATTCGTCACTTTGTAACAAATAGATGAGGATACTTCTCCCTCATCATATCCTCAAGCTCCCATGTAGCTTCTTCAAGTTTGTGGTTCCTCCATAAAACTTTCACCAATCGAGTGGTCTTGTTTCGTAGGACTTTTTCGCTACGATCCAGAATCTCTATCGGTTGTTCTTCATAAGAAAGATCTTGCTCCAGCGGTACAAGTTCTGAGCTGAGTACATGTGAAGGATCAGGTATGTACTTTCTCAGGAGGGATACATGGAACACATCGTGAACTTGAGAGAGATTCGGTGGAAGCGCCAATCGGTAATCTACCTTTCCAACACGATCCAGTATTTCGAAAGGACCGATATATCTAGGGCTCAACTTCCCCTTCTTTCCAAATCTCATATCCCTCTTCCAGTGAGATATTCGTAAGAACACTTTATCACCCACTTCAAACTCTAGGTCTTTTCTTCGGTTGTCGACATAACTTTTCTGTCGACTCTGAGCTGCTCTTATGTGTTGTTGAATAGATCTGACCTTTTCTGCCATTTCATCAACGAGATCAGGTCCTAATAGCTTTCTTTCCCCAACTTCATCCCAGCAAGTTGGAGTCCTGCATTTCTTTCCATAGAGATCTTCATAAGGAGCCATCTGAATACTGGAGTGAAAGCTATTATTATAAGAAAATTCCACCAAAGGTAGGTGTTGATCCCAACCTCCTTTGAAATCCATAGAGCAAGCTCTCAACATATCTTCTAGGGTTTGAATTGTTCTCTCAGACTGACCGTCTGTCTGGGGATGATAAGCAGTGCTGAAACTCAACTCTGTATCCAGAGTATACAGAAGACTTCTCCAGAACATCGAGGTAAATCTCGCATCCCGATCAGATATAATAGAAAGTGGTACTCCATGCAATCTTACCACTTCTTTTACATATATCCTAGCAAGATGATCTAGAGAGAAATCCTCTCTAATAGCAATGAAGTGTGCAGACTTTATAAGACGATCAACTATGACCCAAATAGCATTATTGCCTTTGGATGTTTTAGGAAGTCCTGTGACAAAGTCCATAGTGATGTTTTCCCATTTCCATTCGGGTATGGGTAATGGTTGTAACATCCCCTTAGACTTTTGTCTCTCAGCTTTAACTTGTTGACAAACCAAGCATCGAGAGACATATTCAGCAACATCTCTTTTCATGCCATCCCACCAGAAGTACTCTTTCAGGTCCCTATACATCTTCGTGCTTCCAGGATGAATAGAGAATGACGAACTATGAGCCTCATCCAGCAGCTCCTTCTTTAATTCCGGGATGGGAGGAACACAAACCTGATTCCTGAACTTTATTATCCCATCACAATCAAGGTTGAATTCCGGAACATTTCTCACCTTCTTTTGTAACTCGACATCTTCTTTTTGTGCCTCTTTAATCTTCACATGTATAGATGGTTGAACATTCATTTGAGAAAGATAAGATTTTTCCCCTTCCATTATAATTCCAAGATCCATCCTTTGTAAATCCATAAATATTGGATCTTTTGTGATCCTCATCATGGATAAACTAGCATGGTCTTGTCGACTTAATGCATCTGCCACCTTGTTTGCTTTCCCAGGGTGGTAATGGATTGAGCAGTCATAATCCTTAATCAGCTCCAACCATCTTCTTTGACGCATATTCAGCTCCTTTTGTGTGAAAATATACTTTAAACTTTTATGATCAGTATAAATATCACACCTTTCACCATAAAGGTAATTCCTCCAAATCTTTAATGCGAAGATTACCGCAGCCAACTCCAAATCATGTGTTGGGTAATTTTGCTCATGGATTTTCAACTGTCGTGAGGCATAAGCTATCACCATATCATTTTGCATAAGAACACACCCCAATCCCTTCTTGGATGCATCACTGTAGATCACAAACCTTTCTCCACTACAAGGCAGTGTGAGCACAGGTGCACTGGATAACCTTCTTTTCAACTCCTTGAAATTCTCTTCACATTCCTCTATCCAAACAAACTTAACTCCTTTCCGAGTCAACTTGGTGAGTGGATTAGATAATCGTGAAAAATTCTTTACAAAACGTCGATAATATCCAGCCAAACCAAGAAAACTTCGGATCTCAGTTACTGTTGTTGGTCTCGACCATCTTTCGATAACCTCTGTTTTTGCAGGATCCACAGATATCCCCTCTTTTGAGATTATGTGACCCAAAAATGCAACTTTTTGAAGCCAAAATTCACACTTGGTAAATTTGGCATAAAGCTTCTCCTTTCTCAGGGTCTTCAATATAATTCTCAAGTGATATTCATGCTCTTCCTTGCTCTTTGAATAGACAAGAATATCGTCTATAAAGACTACCACAAATTGATCAAGATAGTCTCTAAAGACTCTATTAATTAGATCCATGAAGATAGCAGGGGCATTAGTAAGACCAAATGGCATCACTATAAATTCATAGTGTCCATACCTTGTACGGAAATCCGTCTTTGGTATATCCTCCCTTTTGACCCTTAATTGATGATACCCTGAACGAAGATCAATCTTGGAAAAGTATTGAGCTCCGCGTAGTTGGTCAAATAAGTCATCAATGCATGGGAGAGGATATTTGTTCTTGATAGTGATCTTGTTAAGTTCTTGATAATCAATACAGAGTCTCATTGATCCATCTTTCTTCATAACAAATAGAACAGGTGCTCCCCAAGGTGATGCACTAGGGCGTATGAATCCCTTATCAAGATTCTCCTGGAGTTGCTTCTTCAATTCCTGCAACTCAATTGGGGCCATTCTATAAGGTGTCTTTGAAATAGGCAAAGCACCTGGTACGAGTTCTATTGAAAACTCAACTTCACGATTTGGTGGAATACCCGGTAATTCATCCAGAAAGACATCATCAAACTCCCGTACAATGGGCATATTCTTAATCGCGAGTTTCTCACCAACCATTTGAGATAAATAACCTTCATTTAGTGGAATCAATACCCATAAAATGGAAGAAATTTCCACTGGATGGTTATGTTCATCCTTGCATTGATAGACGATCATAGATTGATCTGGAATATGAAATGTGACTTCCCTTCTTTGGCAATTAATTTGAGCTCCGTATAAAGAAAGCCAATACATGCCAAGAATCACATCAAATTAAACTATAGGAAGGATCACAAGATTTGCAGGAAGCACTTTCCCACAAACTTCGATCGGAGAAGAATTATAAACTTTTGATGCGATTGATGTGCCATTAGGTGTTGTCACAGCTAACTCAACATCTAATTGTTGAGGTAATACGGTGATACCCTTAGAAAATTCATCAGAAATAAAAGATTGGGTGGATCCAGAATCAAATAAAACATTTGCTACTTTAGAGTGGATGGTAAGTGTACCTTTCACCACTTCGTTATCGTACTCCACATCGCTGATAGAAATTGCATGTGACTTTACTTTGTCTTTAGCCTTAAGAGTTTGTTGACGTCGACCATCATCATCAACCGTTGGATTTGGGCATTGATTGGCATAATGCCCCATCTCCTTGCACTTGAAACATTGAAGTGTAGTAGGTTCATTCTGTGTATCCCTTCCTTTGTTTGCATCATTAGACATCTTCTTCCCATTATCGTGACATTCTAATTCCCGATGACCTTCCTTTCCACATTTGAAACATTTACTTTTCCCTTTAAGACAACTCCCTCCATGTTTCTTTCCACACTTTGAGCATAAGGGAAAGCTCATCTTCTTTTCAGTGTGCTCTTTAGATTTTCCTTTGAATTCCATTTTCCTCTTCTTATCAAACCCATATGACTGATGGGTTACTCCAATCTCCATCTCGACTTTGAGAGCACATCGAACGATTTCCTCGTAGCTATTGAAGTCCCTTATGGCTAACGCCCTTCGAAGACTTGGTTTTAAGCCACTAAAGAATCGATCGATCTTACTCTCGGGTTGGATAATAATACCAGAAGTGTACCTTGCAAGTCTTGTAAAATTTGCTTCATAGGTACCAACAGATTCATCATCCCTTTTCTTCAGTTGAAGAAACTCTTTCTCCATCTTTGTTCGGAGAATACGAGGGAAGTACTTATTGAAAAATAAGTTCTTGAACTCGTCCCATTCCATGGACTCAATTTCATCCCATTGCCTCGTATTCTTAATAAGATTCCACCATTGATCAGCATCTCCTTCCAAACGATACACTGCTAGGATGACTTTATCATGTTCAGAACATTGAAGAACTGAAAATATCTTTTCAGTAGTACTAATCCATTGTTCAGCAACTAATGGATCAATAGACCCGCTGAAAGAAGGTGGACGCTGCCTCATGAAGGATTCAACAGAATGTTGCTACTTACTTTGCTCGTTTGGAAGTCCTGCATGATTCATAGCTTGAGAAAGTTGTTTGAGCATGGCTACAAGATTTTGCATTCCAGCTCCCATATCGTTTGGTTGCTCAGGGGGACAATCATTCCATTGCCCATCGCATTCCGCATTATCACGGTTCCTTCGGGTTCCAGCCATTGACTAAACCCAAGAAGAATAGTGTGAGCAACACTAATTATAATAGGAAAACCACATAATTCAAGAATAAAATTTTCACGCTTAAGGTCTTATCCTAGGTTATTCATGGCCATTTCTAAAACACTAAGATTGTGTTCTATGCTTAGACTTATCCTTAGGGTTCTTACTAAGGCTTTCACATCCTAGTTTCCAAAGGTTGACTATACCTTTCCTCTGATACCAACTATAATGACCCATACTTTACATACATTGTTAATACTTCAAAATTGAAGCACACTTATTACAACATATGACAAAACCACAAAGGACCGTATGGGTATAGTGTCTTTAGAAACTGGGAAACATAAACAACTGGTTCATAAATCTTCTACAGTGTCTCCCATTTATTTCATCATATCTAGGGTCCCTTTTAGCATATTCTACTTAATATCCGTCTTCCTGACCTGGGGAAAAGAAAACATAAAAGGGTGAGCTCAAATGCTCAGCAAGGGAAAATAAAGGAAATAAAAATCATATCATATCTTTTTGAAAATCATAACCTGCAAAAGAGATCATAATATCTTAACATGGAACCAATCATAGAAGTGAAAATGAGATCCCCATAATCAAAAAAAGAAACTTGAAACTTTGTGGCATGCACACATAATCATGGAAAATCCTTTCTTGTTAGTCATGACTCATTGCCAAGACTATCTTAGTGGACAAAGTCCCTTTCTGAACCGAGTCACCCTCGTTCCAGTCCTGTTTCACTGAACTGGTATAACCTACCATTCTAGCAATGTCTATCTCATGAGATATAAAATCTTTACCCAATGCATTGGAGGGAGATATAGGTCCCACCCATCTTATAATGAATCCTTTCTTATGTGTGCCACATAATCATAAACCATACATCATAGCGTAACCCATGTAATAAAAATGGAATTCTTAAACAACATGACATCATAAAACAATTCATATAAGATAAAGGAATTCATAAAAATATTTCCATCACAACATAATCAAATCCATGTTATAATAGGGATAAAAACAGAACCCTTTTATTATCTTAGATGGAAGATAATTTTGATAAAATACTTGAACTCCATTCTTGAGGAAAATATCCTTTCTACTTCAAAAACATTTTTCCTTTCATAACATGTCATACGACTTTAAAACAAAAGAAGATGATTAAAAATAAACTTGAAAACTTGTAAAGGAAGCTTCTTGGAAATAATGTTTTAAAAATCCATTCATGCCGTATAAGTTAAAAAAACATTCTTCTCGTACTTTTGTCGGAAAAGTCAAAAAGTACCTCGTATAAAAAAACGACAAAAGATTCCTTTCAAATTCTTTACTAAAAACTCACCGAAAGGTAAAATTGGATTTAAACTATTTTAAGTGGATGGAAAAAATATTACATATTGAGGGAACATGGATGTGGATGATAAAATACACCCCAGTAAATACTTACGAATAAACAATCTCGGATAAAAATGAGATTGTGATATTTCCCTTACCTTAGGTCCGATTTGCTTTGTATGTGTCTGAAGCTCCTGTATAATGGTTTAAATAATGTTATTGACTTATTCCAGAATCATACATATTGATATGATATCATATATGGTCATATTCTTAGCTTCTTGTTAGTAATATTTCATTGTTACTTGTTACTCGGGTCTTTATTGCCTTTTGTTCTTATGCGTGTTTTGCCGAATAAATTCTTATTCTTCTTTTAAGGTTATAGATAACTTATATCCAGAATGGTATTAGTGTAACATATATCATATTTATTCATTCAATTCATTTATATAATT
Organism: Viscum album; assembly: GCA_963277665.1. NCBI lineage: Eukaryota > Viridiplantae > Streptophyta > Magnoliopsida > Santalales > Viscaceae > Viscum > Viscum album. Next base: position 696,214,133 of record OY728164.1, read on the forward strand.
ACTATGTAATGATGATCATGTAGAACGAGTCGCATCACATCGTGGAGACGTTATTCCGTACGTACGCACGAGTGATGATATCATTCCTATGATCATGGAATTGTAATTGAGTATATGTATATTATTTCAGTATCAATATTACTTTATAATAATCATAAATATTTACTCATTACACCATTATACCCATCCTTGTAAGGTGATGGTGGAAAATAGATTACACCACGGTGTGGAGACGGTATTCCGTACGTACGCACGCGCGGTGATTTCATTTTTCCGTAGGATGGATAGAAGGTGAATTAGGGTTGTTTAATATTTATAATAACATATCAGTATGTAAGTAATACTGATGTTATTACTTTATCATGAAACAACTAAAGAAGAAGAAGTTGAAGAAGAAAGAAATTGAAAAGATCGGTAATGGATATTACCTCTTCTTGGGAACGCTTCTTTGAATCCTTCACTTAGGGAACTAAGATTGGTCTTTGAAGAAGACCAGGACCTCTAGGATTATTCTAGGGAAGTGGAGAGGAGAAAATGGCAGGTGTTGGCCGAGCTTGAGTGCTCAAATTGATGTGAGGAGGAGGGGGAGGAGGTGCCCTTTTATAAGGGAGGAGAGGGGCACCTTAGGAATATCTCAAAATATTATTTTATATTAAAGTCAAAATCGGTTTATAATGGTTCCAAAGGGTCTTATTTCGAAGCTAATGTGGGGATGGGTCGAAATCCTATCAACCAATAGGATTTAGACAAGTTTAGGTTATTATTTTAACCTTATCAATTAGATTTAACTCTAAGTTAAATAATTTAACTTTTACCGTGTCTTTTTTTTTCTTACACTATATGGTTAATACACTTACTATAACATGCCAAACGAACCCCAAATTGTTTATTATTAATATATATATCCTTATATAATTCATTTGGCCGAACCTTAGATTTTTAGAAATAAAATAACAATTATTAATATAATATTTTATTTAAAAACTATTTTGTGTCAATTTTGACACTATTTGATATATGATTTTTGTGAAAGTCATAACAGAATTATATGTTCGATCCAAATTGATTAAATAAACAATGATATATCATAGTAACCTAGAAAATTAGTGGAATTCATAAAAAATCTCAAATTACATTTATTTTGGTGTTTATAACATCAATTATGTCAATATTTCATTAATAAGATAATTACTGCATCATCATTGTGTCATAAATAAATTAAATTATTTAATGTCTAAAAATTATAAATAAAATATTATTATGTAGGAAATCTTTTTAGATTTCTATTGAATATTTATAGTCTAATTTATCTTATGTATAACCCCATATTAAAAATGTTTTTAGTTATTAAACTTTGATTTTAACTATTTTATCTATTCATTAAATAAAATAATATTAAATGTCATAATCTAATCCAAGTGGACCTAAATGGTCATATTATATTCATAAGGTTGTTTTTGGTCGAATTACACTTATCCAATAGAATTTGGACATGTGTTAGGGTAATAGTAATATCATATTTACCCTTAGTTACCCTATTTACTTTTAACCGTGGTAAAAAAAAGTAAAAAGTTACTATTCACCAAAAAATTATTTTCATCTCATTGAACCACATTTTAGCCCTTGATATTAACCGTGTCTCTTGGATTTTCGAAATTCCATTTACAGAAGTGTTAAAATTAAGTTTTATGTAAAATTCAGTTTTTAACCTACCACTTAGTGGTTTCACTATTCATCAAAAATTGAAAGTTTTCAGAAAAATACCAAAATCTCACCCTAGGCTAATTTCGGTATTCCAAATCCAAAAATGAAGTCCATTTTGAAAGATAAAATTTATAAAATTTCAAAAAGTGGTTATTACTATTCATAACGGCTAGTTTTAATAATATTTTAATAGCATATCGTTGTTTAGTGAAACTCGTTATTGCGTACGACACAAGCTATCGAGGAAGGTCACGATTTCGTGTAAAGCAAGCCAAGCAATTGTTGTGTAGAAAAAGATTCCTTTGATGATTTATATAACATAAAGTCTCGGGTGTTACAGTGTGTGATCTATTATTATAGATTTATCACATCTTCTATTAGATAGAATTCCCAAGAAGATTCCTTCCTCATCTTTCCCATAAAACATTCCAAGATTTGATATTTTTATCCATATAAATCTGGGGCTTTTAAATAAATTAAGTAATTTATAGTAGGAATATTCTTATTTCACATTAAATAATAATTCATGTTTGAGTTAAGTCTAAAAAAACATGTTTTAAATGCTCACAGGTGTGCTCACAACTTCTATTTGGAAAATTTTAAAAACTTATATTATATAAGGATGGTTTTTTACATTTTAACCAAGATTCCATTCATCCACACTACCAATACGTTATTATAAAGTGCATAAAATATCACTGTATAGATTATTGATTCATTTTATAGAAATAAAAAAATTAATGGAATGTCTTGTGAACTCCCTTCCATTATTACTTCTCAACTTAATATTATAAACCTTTTGAACATTCTCAAATTCTCTTATAAAAAATGTATACTTTTTCATAGCTTCTAATTATGGATTCATAAACATACCATTATTAATTATTTTAAATTCATAAATGAATATGGTTAAATAATAATTACGTCTTTAGGATTATATTATCATTGACATACATAAATTTGAATAAATCAGTTCAGTTTTCACAGTAGACTTTATTTATACATTCTTATAACTTCCATGTGTCCTTTTAAATTTTTAAAATATTTATAAGTATCCACACTTTCTATATTTAATTGATTCATGTATCCTTCCATATATCATATTATTATCTTGAAAACAATCTTTTTACCAAGATATCTATGTCTTCTATGCCATAACATGTTCTCATTTTTTGTCTTGAAGTACTAAGAATCATCTAAATTACCAATCTAAAATAAATTTCCACTGGTTATATTATTGTTTATGATAACACTTCCATCATTTCATCTCTTAATGATAAAGAATTAATTATAAAATTTCTACATCCTCATCAGCACAATGTTTAATGAAACTCAATAAATTATTCCTCAATCTAATAACCATTAGAACAAATTTTGAATTCGTTTTTTGGGCCTCAATAATAGATTTCACAAAACCTATGATCTTTAAGGAGCTATATTTTCCAAAATTTAATGCACCTCCATTAATTTATTCATGATTTTTTTTCTAATTTCATATAATATGAACATCCATTGTCATGTATCCATAAATTTATTCTATTAATTTTTTTAATAGTGACCACAATATATTTAATCTTTTAGTATTTTAATATAATTGGAACCTTTTATATTTAGTAACTTGAATATTTTTTCATGAATAAATTTTCATACATTCTACAACACAATGACCTTATATGTGATACATTCTATCGATTTCATCCATGAAATCAATACTTTTCCATGTATGAAATCTGGATTGATTTATGTTCATAGCCTTCTTATTCTTATTATTATTCTTATTTTTTAATGGATATCCCCTTTTAATTTTTCCCCTTCTCCAAATCCATGAAAATGACATGTTAAAATTGTAAACATAATATTTATACATATATAAAACACAAAACTAAGCGTTTTATTTATAACCTAATCTTTTTTAAAGGTAATAGGTTTATCTATGATATTATGCTTACTGTCGAGGTGCATTCTAAACATTATTTTTCATATTTATTAGGTAACTCTCTCTTCTAAACTCACCCAAAAATATCCTTAATATAGGGGTAAATTGTATGTGACTTTTATTATTTTATAAAATTATATTTTTAGTTTTAATAATTACACTATTATTTGAATCATATTTTCTAATATTTCAGTTAGTAGGACGATATTGTACGTTCCTCTATGGGTTAGTTTAGGAAGCCACTATAAATTATTTTTTCTAAACATAGAAATATTTTATGAATTTTACATTCATCATATTCAAGGTATTTTACATTTAATATTTTTATATTGTGTCTTTCTATACTATTATTCATTTTTAGAAAATTCTACAACATGATATTTCAATATTCTATCTTGTAATACAATTCTTGCCATGAGATTTTTACTATATTCGATATATTTATTCCTATTCATGAGTGATAAATCATAAAATTATCTATCATTTTTCATGTAATTTGACCCTTTTCCTACGTTTGGTATTTTTTTATTTAATTATTCAATCTCAGATTTTAATATATTTTTAATATCTATTTTCATCATCCTTATCATTTCTATATGTGAATTTATATTATTTAACATTAACCATAAATATTTTTTGTTTTTCATTTGCTCCTTCATCTTTTGAATGATGTATTTATAGTGAATACTCATCATCATCATCTTTTATCATTTGTTTCATCTTCGTCCTTCTTGATAATCTATTCTATATACTATCCGAATTTATGATTATTTCTCATTTAATTTTGGGAAACAATTATGACTTATCATCATTTTTAGTTTATAAATTTTTCTTCTTTGAAATGTCATTTAAAAAGTACTCATTTCCTTAGATATTAAATCACTTTCAAGGGATCATAACTATATATTTACCACTTCTTCTTTATATTTTTTTAAATAAGATGCATGATTATCTCATTAACTTCATGTCTTTCTTTAACTTTCTAAGATCTAAAAAATGGTTTATCCTTCTATACTTTGATATTAAGAACTTTTAGGGATTTAAAAATAATTTCCTTCTTCTAAATAACATTCTTCTTGAAAAATAAATCCCTTTTCATTCCATAAGAAGCTAAAAAACAATATAATCCATTATGATATAAATCATCTCAATACTCTATGGTAGAAATAATTTCATCAAATCTCTCAGGTATGATTCTCATAAACTTCTTAACTTTTTTTTGAGACTTCTAGAATTCATCAAAAACTTATAATATTTATGAAAATTTTGTTTAACCATGTAATGTAATAATCAATGGTTTCATAATAATCTTTTATAATAACACTAATTTTTTCCCACAAAACCTACATATTTTGTTCTTTTTCTTTTAAATTTCTTTTATAAATAAACTCATCCTTATCATTTACTTCTTCAAAAATTTTTATCTATATATTTTTTGTATAAACTCAATTAGATAAGGAAATCATAATATAATTAAATTTTTTACATCATCTTATGAATTCATTTTGTCTTGAAATTTCATAGGATCAAATTTCACAACTAGTGTAATTCAAACAATAGTATATCCTTAAATTTTATTCCATGATAAAGAATATATGGAATAAAAGTATACTTATAACCACTGTAGTTATTTCCCTTTAATATATGAAAAATTATTCTATTGAAAAAATTCAAATTATCCTTATTCAAATTCATACATAATTTGATATGTCCTAAGAAACTTGGATAAGAAATGATACTCATTGAAGTGTTATGTATATCATAATATATCAATAAGAATGGTAGGTGAATTAATGATACATAATTTTCTGTTTTTCATCAAAGATAACATCTATGATGGGTTAATGTCTGAATCTAATCTCTCGTTAAAATCTCACACATACCCATCTGCAACTGAATTAATGATATTTTAAGAACATATGGTTTTTTAAAATGGTGGTCCAATATGAGACTGATTATTTTTTATTTGGATCATGTTTTTTCAAATAAACATGTTTAATAACTTATAAAAAGATTGATTAAAATAGTTATACCTTGATAACTTAGTATCCAAACTATTTTTAAATCTCTTGATTTTTCATTTATTTTACCCCTCACTAGTATACAATAATATTTTAACAAAAAAATATCACTAGTAATATCTATAATGATCTAGAAACAATATAAAATCTTATTAAATCATTAAAAATACTCATAAAAAATAATCATATTCATTATCATGTTTTTAATGTCTAAAATATATATTTGGATTTAGCAGATCATTAGTCTTGAAATGAATCTCAATATAAAATTATTATAAATAATTATATCCTTCAACATAAATGAAATTTTAGATTATTGAAATTTTAAGCCTCTCTCTCATTTTTGTATATTCCATTATTATAATTATTTAATTCTTATATACTCAAAATTTTTCCAAGTTATATTTTTCATACACTGAATATGAACAATATTCAACCTCCTCACTTCAATTAGATATATTTTTCATTAAAACTAATTTAAACTAATCACATAATGTATCTCTATGAATCTATATTTTTTAATATGAACATAATTTTTAGAATTATAACAAATTTATCTTTTAACAATATTAAAAATCATATAATACCACACCTTCACATTAACTTTCATAAGAAATATTTTTTTTCTAAATCTCTCTCACAACACTATCTCCATCACACACTATGGTGTGGAATTATCTTCATTAAGTGACTTTATTCTTTATATCACATAACCATTTCATCTAGTCTACTCTTAATAACCAAAACATGTCTATTGAATCATGGATCATTCAAAAAATAATCATGATGTTTATGAATTGAAAATCATTTTAGCATTAATACATTTATAACTCCAAAATAATTTCATTTTTTACAAACAAAAAACAATTCATAAGAAATATAATATGTATAATAGTGGAAATATTTTGTAATTTTATAATTTTCACTTTGATAAAATATTATGTATCAACCAAAATCATCATAATTACATGTATGATATTATGTACCACAATGTAAATTTAAGCCTTTTACAATATTTATTAATGTTATAAATAAATATTATTTATTCCTTGAACAATATTTTCTAGCGTAGTGAGTCTCAATAATTTTTTCAATTTTATATCATCAACCTTGTGTATCAAATTCAAAATATTATGCATGATACAACATATAATAACTATCATAGTGAATAAATTCTTTTTCCATGTTTATTTATACACTGAATATATTATGTATAATTTCATGACATTACCTTTTCTTAATTTTAGAATAATAATAAAAAAATATATTACAGATGGTCTTATGATATAATATTATTGATAAATAATCTTACATACAATAGGAAATATGTTATGCATCTTAGTGAAACTCTCATTCCTTTCTTAATATTCCTATTTAGAAAAAACATTATGCATTTCCTATAAAAAAACCTTGTATACCAGGTTAAGGAACCCATTCATATAGTTTTTTCCTTCTCTATATTTTCTAAAATACAAAACTAATAGAATTTATTTTTAGGTTCTCAACTAAACATTTAACACCATTAACAATCTCTAGTCAACTCAAAATAAATCCCCATATCTCAAAAAATTCCTCAATAACTTCCAATGATTCTCACAAATGGTTGTTAAAAAATACAACACATTCTAAATAATTAAAAATTTTATTTATTCATAAAATTTATATAATTTTTTGGGTTAGTGAAACTGGTCAATGGAATTCTGATAGAAGAATATTTAATATTAATAAAAATTTATTAAAGGGATCTTTATTAACATAGTAAGTGTGAGGAACTCGCCTTATCAAAGTAAATGATATTGATTTTCATTTTCCTATATAAATGGTACACTCAATGCTACAACGTTGTACCATTAGTTTTTAGAAATGATAGGGTTGTTGGACAAATTTTGAATGGATACATGTTATTGGTTTGATTATTATGCCATGTTTTAAGAATTACATTATGATGTGGTGTAGAAATTTAATCAATGTTTTCAAATTGATTGTTCATGATTATTTGTAAAATTCTTTGTGTAATTTAGGTATTTTGGGACATTATCATTCATACTAACATATAAACACAAGTATAATACCTACAATCCTTTCATCCTCCATTCATTGGTTTAACTAAAGTGTTACTAATAGTACTATATGAGATAAGATGAGTGTTTAAAGTGATTTTATAAGATAAATAAAGGATTTGTTGACCTATTGTTTCTATTTTTTGAAATTTAATTTATTTTTTATTTTTCTCAAATAGACGGATTAATTATCATATTTTTTTCTTATGAGTTATGAATTAGAGAGATGTTAGATGCTTCAGATAGTGAGAAATATAGAGCATTATGATGGTCACATAAAATCATGATATATGTTTTACTCATGGTTTAAATAAAAGGGTTTATGAGAAAAGAATATTATTATTACAGGTTTTAGACACTTTGAGATATTTGATATGTTTTTGAATGGAATATAAAAAATATTTTGTATTTAAATGAGGAACTAAATACCCTAACTTTTAGATCTAGTGATATAAAAGAATATATTACAAAATTTCTATGATAAAAACTGAGAATATATAAATCCATGCACGTAATTTTACATAATTATACATAGTATAACAAACTTTAAAATACACTATTAGAAACCAAATGTATATTATATTTTCTGATTTGTTATATATCCATATTATTAAACATTATGGAATATATTTCTTCTAATTTTTTTTAAACATGGATCCATTCTATACATATACCTACATAAATATTATTTGGAAAATAATAAGACATAACAAAGAAGTGATTTAAGATGCTCAGTAAGGGAAAAATAAGATATATCATTCTGAATGATATGGGTAATCAAGAATAGTATCATATTAGAGTGAGTGTAAAATAAACATAGTCAAGGATTATGATTTAAGAATGAGAAAATTATATATAGTTTTATATGAGAAAATAAACATGAAATATAACATAAAAATATAGAACAAACATAATCATAGGATATCAGATGACAAGGTCAACCAAAAACATCATTATAAAATAATTGATTGGGATAACCCCCAACATACATAAAAAAGTGTATCAGAATCAACATGAACATCGTTTAACACAATTTATTAGGATCAACATCCACATTCAATATTATAATGTTTTAGTGTCACTACCCATGTCTTATTACAATGTATATTGGGATCACCACCCATATCACATAACATTATGGATTGGGTTCACCGCCCATGTCATCCAACATAAAAGAATTGGCTTACCATCCATGTCCCTTGATATGGTGGCATGAGATAACATCCCATTTTATATAATATAATAATCTCTTGAGATATAATGTTCTACCCAATAAATTTTTCATTTATATAATTATTGTCCCACCCATCACATAGATAGTCCTACCATTTCATCATATCATAATTTTAAATAAATAAAAACATATTAAAATTTTGATTAATAATAATTAGTTGGATTTTTAAATGTTTTCTCATATAGAATGATGAGATATAATGTCATTTCAATAGTTTATCCTTGTTAATCAGTTAATAGGTTTGTTTAAGGGGAAGAAAACCCATTAATTAGAATAATAATGTTTACGGTATCTATAATGTAGAGTATATGGAAAGTTATTAATAAAACTATCATCTTTATATAATGTTTATTATAATATTATATAATTTTAGTAGTCCATAAATTCTCTTATAAAGATATCATTTCTAGAACACCATAGATATATAAGAATTCAGACAATGAAATAAGGGATTATCTCAACAAATACACAGCTTATCGAAAGGGTATAATAAGTAGGAATATAACATTCGAAATATAAAAAATTTATATTATAAAAAATCATTTATATATTTAATAATACCTTTATGGAATATAATAAATTATAGATTATTTTAAATAGTTTTTCCTTAGATTTTATACAATATTAAAATAATAAAAAATAATGAAATTGTCATTTTCAAGAAAATTTACCAATATAAAAAATTTATCATAAAAAATATTATCAAAATATGTCTAGTTATTATAAATTATAATATCAATTATTTTTTTGAAAAATATATATTTATAGAAAAATGTGAAATTTTCTAAGTAAATTTTGAATAATTTTTTAACAAAAATTTCATAGAATGTAAAATAACATTGAAATAAAAGTAAATGAATGTAACAAATGGGAAAAGAAAATATAATGAAATAAATGTTTTGGGAATAATAATATTCAATATATATATTCAGGAAATCATAAATAGACTACAACTAGCATAGAAATATAAGATAATCATTAAGCCATGAGGAAAGAAAAGAGAATTTTCATATAAAAATGTCAAAATGAGAGAAGTATATAAATGAAATGGAAAATACTGGTAAATCCCCAAAAAAATAACAGAAGAGAGGAATATTTTTATTTTAATATAATTAACCTATAAATAATTTAACAGAACATTGTATATATAGAATATCAAATAAGACGACTGTTGAACAATGATATTCTTATTATGTTCATAATTTTTAAGTTATAAATTAAAGATAAATCAAAGAGAGTATATGATAAGGAATTATAAATCCTATATATTAAAAGTAAAATAGAAAAATATAATTTTAAATTATAGTATATACATATTAGAGAATAAAATAAATCCAGATAAGGTAATATAACTCAAATGATTAAGATTGGGACAATAATTCCCTTATATAGTTCATGGTTTACATAAAGGGATATTAAAAAAAGATGTAATATCCAAATAATGATTGGAAAAATATATTAATACACATAAATATTGATGAATATTTTAAATAAACAAATAATTAGTAAAAACAAAATAAATTAAACGCAAAAGAGATAATTAATAGAGAAACCCTTTACCTTAACATCAGAATTGCTCGATATCATTCTAGATGACTATATAAATAACTTTGGATTATTAAATAACTATTTCATAAAAATTTTATATTTAATTTATTAAATAATAATAATAATTTATTCATTTAATAATTTTTTATTAATATTTTTTTAACCATTCCTAGTATGTGTTTATCTTTGGGTGTAAGTGGTTTTAATCATTCTCATTTTTTTAAGTATATTTGTGTCAACCATCATTCTATATTTATGATTTCATCATCACAATATTATTAATGGTACTATAATCTAAATTTATTAATTATTTATAATGCTCAATGTTTATTTAAAGAAATTTACATGCAAGGTTTACATGAAGTCCACAATTTGATCATTTTTCATATCTTTACCAATAATAAAAAGTTGCTTAAAAAATATTTATCCGAGTGTTATAATTTTATAAAAATACAATTATTTCCAATTTATAATGAATAAAATAAATATCTAGTGTTTATGATATATTTTTTCCCATAATACATTGTTGAAATTTGGTTACCATCATTCATATTGGTGGTTGAATCGACCAAAATATGAATATACTACTACAATTGAATGATTATGTATTAATAAATATATCATTAGTATACCCATATAAAAAATTACATTAATCTTAGTTTTATAATATTAATGTAAATAATAATTATTTTAAATATTTATAAGAGTAATATAAATGTAAAAAGAAATAAAGAAGGCATTATCAACTTTGAAGAGATCAATTCCTTATTTAGTGGCCTTCTTTGTTTTGAAATACTTGTAATTTCTTCTTATGATCGAAGGATATATAACATTGGGATGGATTATTGGGGAATTAATTGGATTAAATTATCTGTATGAGTTTGAATGGATTAGAATGAGTACAGGAAGACCTATTTTAGAGATTATATTTAGGGAATTTTCATCAAAAACATGAGGTTGGTGAAGGGATAACATAGAATCACATGTGAGTTAGGTAAAATAGGTTAGTTGGTCAAGGGAATTTTTTATAATAGTAAAATTTATGTACACCCCTAACAAAGTTCTTCAATAAACTGTATATACCAATTTTATTATTTAAAATTCATTTCTTCTCATATTTTTTTGGTTTCACTTTTTAAACCATATTTAATTATTTATTGTGATAAATATTTATTTCGAAAAATTAAAATATATTCCTTATAAACAATTTTCGACAACATTATTACAAATTTTTAATAAACTTTATCAAATTAAAAATATAAATATTAAAAATTTATCTTTCAACATAATATATTTAAATAATTTATTAGAATAAAAATTATGGATTTTTCAGTGAATGGTATATTTTTTTGTATAATTCCTTAATTATTTTGATGTTAGTTATTTATTTATACATGTTAGATATATAATTTATAATACATTAGTCACTTATACATTATTATCTCATTCTAGTTATAGAAAAGTTTATATAATCATTGGTTATATGTATACCCAATAGATTTATCTATAATAAACAATAATTTAATATTCATATTACACTTTTCTATTCATACATATAATCATTCATCCTTTCTATCATTTTTTCCTCATAATCTATATCATAATGTTTATATTTTTAATTCTCTTTATAATTATAATCGATTTAAATATTCCCATAGGATACCATAAAAAAGAATATATGTCACAACCCGTCGACGGGCCCGTGCCATGATTACCCCAAGCCCACCTTCCATAGGCCAAGGGCAGGAGAATAGCTCAAAAAAGCATATCCTAGAGAATAGGGAAGGCATTACATTTAAACCTACAACTCACACAGACTGTACACAAAAAGAGATAACTGAAAAGAACTAAAAATATAACGAGTGTTGAAAGAAAATGGGCCAGTATACAAACCCAACTGATGCGGAGGTAGAGAAAAAAGGGAAAACAACTCATGGATCATCCAACAGAAAATCCTACTTGAAGGGTAGGTACATATCTCATTCAAGTCGTCCTTGAGGAATGTCCCATCTATGTCCTACTCTGAGAAGCCTCCTGTCCGTCTCTCTCTCTCAGCCTCGATCACTGTTGTACATCATCTACACATGACACAATAAGGTGTGGGTGAAGCCCATGAATGTGTGAGTATAACGATTATCAGTAGGGAGCCCAAGACCCTCGAAGGTCTCCCAGAATCCACTAAGGGTAAACCATTGTTGTAAGAATACAATCACAAAGTATCATCCAACCATACATAGGTATATGCACCTAAATATACCTAAGTAATAAAATACAAACCAGATCTAACTCTTGAGACCCAGCATAACCCATTCCACGAAGGAAGAAAGATAACTCATTGATTACAACACAGAGTCAAGGCTCATCTCACACAGGTATACAAATTATGTAGACAGATAGAGATGATTAGATGTAGCCACTGAATAATCTACTCTGTCGAACCGACGTTGGATCCAGGTATAATAATCAGAGTTGTCGAACCCACGTAGGATCCTGGAACTGTAATCAGAGCTACCAAACCCATGTAGTATCCTAGAACAGTAGTCGAAGTTTTCAAACCCACATAAGATCTTGGAATAATAGTCAGAGCTGTTGAACACGTGTAGGATCCTTGAATAATAGTCAGAGCTGTCCAACCCACATAGGATCCCTATATCACAATACAGCTAGCCATAGAGTTCCGCACAAAGCAAACTTGATTCCGGGGGGGGGGGGGTTCCGCTCCTCAAACCATGATTCTAAACATAAACTTCCATGAAGTACCAAGTTAGTGTTTCCAAAAGATTCGTATTTTCATAAAAAACTAAACAAGAGAGACGACGCATCAATCAGATGACTAGTCTGAGATTTATTTTCATTTCTATTCTGAGGGCCTGGTTGGATTTACGTTCGATCCAACCTAACCATACCCCAACTGTGTCAAAACCTCAAGTGGGTTATACCAAAATAATTGTCTCCCTATAAGGTTTTTGTCTCCATAAATGGTTCGTCAATCGGACACACGTAGCTCATGTTACGGGAAAAAGAGTGGAAACAGGTCAAAAAGGGTCCAGGTCCAGTCCGGCCTAGTCGGACCGACCCAGCCTGACCTGGGTCCGGACTGTGGTCCGACCCGATTGGTGGGACCAACACGACCATGGGGCGGCCCAACTCACGTTGGATCTGACATGCACGTGGCCCGCGGTTGGCGGTCCTCGTGGGGTCTTCCCTAGCCGCGTCTTGGGGGAGGTCACACCCCCTGAGACTCGAATGGCATAGCAGTTCGGGCGGTTCAGATTCGGCGCCACGTGGTGCCGGTCTGTGTCACGCGGAACCCATACGGTGGGTCTGGCCATTCTCGACTGGTCGAGTGGCAAGCCGTATCCCGTGTGGCTCCGTTACGTCGTGCCTCCACCAACGGCCGGCTCTACCGGACACACGTCCTCCGTCATCGCGGCCATGTACGCAGCCCCTCACTACACCACGCGGCGTGCGCTATGTCGTACCGTCCCCGAAAACTCGGCAACCCGATCCACCGGTTCTTCACGAGGTCATCCCTGCGCCGACTGCGGGTTCTTTTCATGGTCGACCTTGCGCCAGCCACCATTTCAACGCCGCAACCCTTCGGTCGCGGTCTGCTCCTCCAGTGGTGCATTTGCACCACCGCCGTCCACGAGGCCGGCAGGAGTTTCGGCTACCCTTCCCTTCATTATATCATTGGCATTCTCCGGTTCTGACCACCGTTGAACCTTTTGAGGATCGCCAGATGAGTTCTGGTGGCACATTTCATGTTTCGGAAGTAGCCGCGCACTCCTCAGGATGTCGTATTCAACCCACAACCATCATTGACGTAAATCGATCAACCTAGACTCATGTCATGATTAGCATAAAAATCCACAAAGTAAGGCATGGGGTCGGTCCATGTCAGTTCGGCCCGCACCCTCCGCGTTAGGGAGATATCCTGTAGCTTCAGATCTTAATCAATGAAGAGAAAAAAGTACACGAAAAAAATAACAATGATCAAACCCCTACATCAGATTCGTTGACGTCGGGAAAAAAAGATGAAGTAGTAGAGGAAAACATCGTCAGCATTCATCAAGGACGACACATCCTCACATGTTCCGGTAGGAGATCAAAGAAGAAGATGATGTTGTTTGTCATTGGCGGAAGAAGAGTTCTTCATCCATGGTTTCCTCCAACATCAAAAAAACCAATTCCCAAAACTCCCAAAGGTGGGAAAAAAAATATAAATATGAGAAGTCCCCCCCCCTAATAAATTTATTTAATGAATGAAGGTGTTAGAAATAATTAAAGTGGAGGTTTAGTTTAGGTGGACCCCACATTAATTCAAAAAGCTTTGAATAAAATAAAATTTAAGTTTAAACAATTTTATTTTAGGCCACCAATTTTTTTATCCTCCATGAATGGTTGGAGAACCATCTTTTTTTCACAACCAAATGAAGCTGAGGTAAAGGTCCCCCTAAGAAATCACCAGTGCTGCGAGTTCAATGGTGCCCTCAGATTTCAATTCTGAGCACCAGTTCTAATGTTACCAAAACCTGCTCTTAAGTTCACTTGACGTACTTAGAAACATCAAAAAAACATTCCGGGAACTCCAAGACTTATAATTACATGCCTTCAAAAACTATAGACTCATAATAATTCCATATAATTTGAAAAAAATTCTATGGATTTTCGGGTCATTACATTCTCCCTACCTTAGATCTTTGAGTCCCCAAAAGTAAAAACTCTAAAACTAGGAAAACAAATGGGGTACTAAGAATGAATCTGATCCTCCCACACTAATGTGATCTCTTGGAGGTTCCCGGGCTGACACCGCACACGCACCAGTGGTATCGATTGCCCTTGAAGGACTCTCTCCTGTTGATCCTCGATCTCCACTAGAACCTCAAAATAGTCGCCCTGTGATCAATGTCAAGCTCTCCCCAGTCTATGATGTGAGTAGGATCATTCATTTATCTACTCAACTAGGATACGTGAAAAACATCATGCACCCGGTGCAACTGAGGGGGAAGTGTCCGGCGGTAATCCACCTCGCCTACTCTGCAGAGGTCCTAGAATGGTCCGATGAATCTTTGAGATAACTTACGGCCTCATCCATATCTCTACATACCTCGTCGAGGTGAGACCTGTAAAAAGATGTGCTCACCATCATCGAACTCCATAGGTCTCTGACTCTTATCAGAATACAACTTCTTCTGGCTCTTTGCAGTATTCATACGCTTCTAGATGATTTGCACCATCTCCGTGGTAGCCCGTACCATCTCTGGTCCCACTAGAGCTAACTTCCATTGGTCTGTCAGGCATAGTGGTAATCTGCATGGTCAACCATACAAGACCTAAAAAGATTCAATTCTGATGGTGGAGTGATAGCTATTATTGTATGAAAACTTCACCAAAGTCAAGTGGTCCTCCCATCTATGTCCAAAGTGGAGGACTCATGCAAAGAGCATGTTATTTAGAGTTTGAATGGTCCTCTTATTCTGGCCATTATTCTAAGGATGGAAGGTGGTTCTCAAGAAAAGTTTCATCCTGAAAGCCTCCTGAAACCCCTTCCATAACCGGGAAGTGAAACTTGCATCATGATCAGAGACAATCATCAAAGGTACCACTTCTATTTGAAATATCTTCTACACATAAAGGTGTCATAAGCTCTCTACTGAGCCCTTCTCTCTAATCGGTAGAAAGTGGGATGACTTGGTGATTCGGTCGACCGTCACCCAAATAGAGTCATGTCCCCTGGATGTACATGGAATTATTGTCATGAAGTCCATGGATATCCCATCCCACTTCCACTCTGGAACCTCTAAATTCTGATCCAAGCTTGTTGGTACCTGGTTCTCCACCTTCACTTGCTGACAAGTGGGGCGTCGAGAGAAAAACTATGCTACTGCCTTCTTTATACTTGACCACTAGTGTTGTCGTCGAAGGTCCTGGTACATTTTCACCACACCTAGATGTACTTTTAGAGGTGATGTGTGGAGCTCCCTCAACACTACCTTCCGAAACGATGCAGGTACCATGGTACGTCCTTTGAAAAGGATGACGTGCTCCCCACCTACCAAAAATACATCAGATGCCTACCTAGTGGTTATCTATTCACCTGGATACTCGCTATCAGTATCCCCACACTGCACCTCCCCAACACTCTAAAGGAGGGGGGTGTGACTGTTAGAGACTTTCAGAACGCTGCTCCATCTCGGTCCACATAACAAATCTACAAAGCAGCCAGCTGCTCAATCGCCTCTCCTAGAAGGTGAATACCTAATCTCTTGTTAAGAGCATCTGTTACAATGTTCCATTTACCCTAGAGTATATACTATCTCAAAATCATAGTCCAAGAGAAACTGAAGCCAATGCTGATGTCTCAGGTTCATGTCCTTCTAAGAGAAGATATACCTGAGACTTTGGTGGTCATTGTAGACTATGAAACACTCGCCCATCAGATAGTATTGACACATCTTCAAGGCGAAGACCACTACTTCTAACTCCAGGTCATGGGTAGCGTAGTTCTACTCATTCCTTCTTAGCTGACAAGAACCATAAGCTATCACTGCTCATGCCTGCATAAGGATGCATATGAGCCCGATCCCTGATGCATCATAGTAGAACATGTACCCAACGCCCTCTTACAGTATCATCAATATGGGTGCACTAGTCAGCCTCTTCCCCAATTCCTGAAAACTCCGCTGGCACATCTCTGACCACATGAAGGGTTTCCTCTTCTTCGTTAATGCACATAAGGGTCCTGAAACTCTGGAGAATTCTGGCACAAATATCCAAAAATAACCTGCTAGACCCAGGATTCATTGTACCTCTATTATGCACCTGGTTGGATCCCAAGCGTTCACAGCCTCAATCTTCGCTGGATCCATAGCAACACTAGCCTCTGAGATGAAATGTCCCAGAAAGTGAACCTCTTAGAATCAGAACTGGCACTTTGAGAGCTTACCATAGATCTGGTGCTCTCAGAGTGTGTCCATTACTATCTGCAAATGATAACAAGCTCATCCTCAGTAGTAGAGTAGATCTGAATATCATTGATAAATACAACCACAATGTGATCAAGGTATGGATGGATGATCTTGTTTTTAAGACACATGAACATATATGGTGTGTTGGTTACGCCGAATGGAATTACCAAGAACTCATAGAGGACATACCAACATCTGAATTCCATCTTCTACAAATCCTCATCCCGTACTCTGAGCTGGTGGTAGCCCGACCGAAAGTCTATATTTGATAACAAATGTGCTCCCTTCACCTAATCGAAGAGGTAATCAATCCTCAGAAGTGTATACTTGTTTGTCACAATCTTATGGTTCAGTATCCGATAATCCGCACAGAGCCTAAAACTTTCGTCATCCTTCTTGGCGAACAAAATCGGGGAAGCCCATGGTGAATCACTAGGTCTGACGAACCCCTTTCCCTACAAGACCCCCTGCTATACTCGTAGCTCATGAAGCTCCGCAAGAGCCATCCGATAAGCTGGTGTTGATATTCGTGTCATCCCAGGATACAAGTCAATGTAAATGTCTACCTCTCTACAAGGAGGTAGTCCTGGAACCTCATTAGGAAAAACATCCTCATACTGGTCCACCATAACATGTTAACTTGGACTCTGCACATCAACCGCTCCAAGGATAAGGCTAGCCAACTGATGTGTAATCGGTTGTACCCTCCTCTGGGAAAGTCCATCCTATACTGCAAAGGTTCCCTTCTTGTCGGTGAAGGTAAACCTTGTCCATTCTCATGGACACATCACACTATCCACCAAATACAGTCAATCTGATCATGGAATGTTGATAACCATTCCATATCCAAGATGACGTCGTAAGGCCTCGACGCCACTACGTGGAGATCCCATCCAAATCTCTTTCCACCTATAGTGAACTCACACTATCAGAACCAGTGCGTAATAATCGAATCTACTCTCATAGGGGTGTATAGCGGTATTGATCGAGGCAATGACTCTGTCAGAATCTCCGATTTCTGAATGAGGGTAGTGGAAATGAAAGAGTGACTGGCACCTATGTCTATAAGTACTGCATCAATGGTAGAGTAGACACAGATCATAACATGAATCATCTCTAGATCTCCATGATCATAATCCTCAACTTCTTGGAGCTGACCTCTCCCATTTCTACTTTCTCCCAGTGGTCGTGGTGGACCTCCTAGTGGTAGTGGCGGTAATACCTCCAAATGTCGCCCACTTCCAGCTACTCGACCAGCTCCTCAACCACGTCTGCTTGTGCCCTACGGACCACCTCAATCCAATATATGTATCTGCCTGGGCAGTCCTTCGACCATCTTCTGATCATCGGCATGGTGGGTCGGACAGTCATGATCCATGTGTCCTTGCCCGTCGTATGAGTAGCACTTCCTTCTCCTCGTATGACTGGATCTGTCTCATGTTTCCCACACCACCAAACCCGTATCCTGAGGTCTTCTAGAAAATGAACTGGTCTTCTTAGATCTCTATGACATCTTTCTAATGATAGCTATAGAAGACTCTGCTGTGTGATTCCTGGTGGTGGTTCTCGCTGACGGTGACTTGTCAGTAAGGAAACTATCCACAAATAGGGATTTTTCCATCACAGCTTCCTGTGTCGGGATGTTGTGGGAGAACAATGAAGCCCTGATCTATCACCTGAGCCCCTGCTCAAAGGTCTAGGCCCTAATGAATGGGTCTCACACCATATCTATGGAGTAGCTCAAGAGGTCAGTGAACCTCACTGAGTATTGTGCCACCATCATGCGACCCTATTGTAGATGAAGTAGATCTTGTATCCGCACTACACGTAGGGTGGCTAGGAGAAACTCCACCCAAAACAGGCTCTCGAAGTATACCCAGAGATGTTTCACCTCATCATGACCCTAGAGTATCATGCTCTACCATCATCTTGTTGCATCCTGAAGGAGACTCATGGAAAGGGTCACCATAAGGTCGGCTGGTGTCCCTACCAATCTGAAGAATGTTACCACAGCTTCCAGCAAATCCTCAACTACGTGCGGGTCCATATCACCCCTGAACGTGGGCGGCCTCTGGAGCTAGAACTAATTCAAATCACTCAGTTGGCGTGCTCTCTCTGCTACTGGGGCTGGTGACATCATTGGCCCAACAGGTAGTGGTACCGCTAATGCCTCTGCTATGATAGGGCCCTGCACCGAGGCCTCATCACTCAGTGGGATGCCATCTCATACACAGCCTGGAACCCTGGATAGCTCTCTGCGTGGGGAAATCCTGAAAAAGAAAGGTGTTCCACAGTAAATAAGATATACTTGGTGAGCCGAATCAAAGAGATCACAAATAGAACTTCTCAAATGAAACACACATGCAATTAGTGTTTTCATTAACTGAGTCAGAAATCAGAATTCAGAGTCCTAGTGTATGCATACGTCGGTCGTCGCACCAACACTGGTTTCCCTGAACTGATAATCATGCCCAAAACACCAAACACTATTGTCGTAAAAAGATCAGAGTCCAAAGTTTTATAGTAAAACTGACTCCTCTGATACCAATTTGTCATGATCCGTCCACGGGCCCGTGTCGTGACTACCCCAATCCCTCCTTCCTTACGCCAGGGGCTGGCGACTCGCACCAAAAAGGCATATCCCAGAGAATAGGGAATGAATTTCCTTTAAACCTGCAACTCACACAAACTATACAGAACCAGAGATAACCAAATAGTACTAATAACGTAAAGAGTGCAGAAAGTTAATGGGCCAGTATACAAACCCAACTGAAGTACAAGTACAGGAAAAAGGGAAAATAGCTCCTGGATCATCCACTAGAAAATCCTTCCTGATGGGTAGGTACAGATCACGATCAAGTCATCTTTGAGGTATGTCCCATCTATTTCTATCTCCGAGTATCCTCTCATCTGTCTCTCTTTCTCAGCATCAATCACTGATGTCTATCATCTACACATGACACAACAAGTTGTGGGTGAAGCCCGTGCAGGGGTGAGTATAATGATACTCAGTAGGGACCCCGAGACCCCCGAAGGTCTCCCAGAATCAACTAAGAATAAAACACAATAATAAGAATAAAATCATAAAGTATCTTTCAACCCTACTCAGGTATATGCCCATGCATATACCTAAGTAATCAAATAAAAATCGACTCCAACTCTTGAGGCCAAGCATAACCCATTCCACGAAGGAAGAAAGATAACCCGTTGAAAACAACACTGAGTCAAGGCTCATCTCACAGAGGTATACAACTTATGTAGAGAGATAGTGATTATTAGATGTATCCACTGAATCATTTATTCTGCTGAACCCACTTAGAATCCTGGTATAGTAATCAGAGCTTTCGAACCCATATAGGATCTCGGAACAGTAATCGGAGCTGTCAAACCCATGTAGGATCCTGGAATAGTAGTCAGAGCTATCGAACCCACGTAGGATCTTGGAATAGTATTTAGAGCTATCGAAACCACGTAGGATCCTGGAACAGTAGTCGGTGCTGTTGAACCCCCGTAGGATCCCATTATCACAATGCAGCCTGCCATAGGGTTCCGCACAAAGTACACTTGATTCTGTGAGGGTCCTCTCCTCATGCAAAGTTTCTAAACATCAACATCCATGAATTCACAAGTTTATGTATCCAAAAGATCCATCTTGACATAATAAACTCAACGCGATAGACGGCGCGTCAACTGGACGCCCGGTCTGAAAGTTATTGGCATTTCATTCCGAGGGCCCAGTTGGATTTACATTCGATACAACCTAACCATACACCAACTGCGTCCAAAAATCATTTTGGTTATACAAAAAGAACCATCTCCCTCTAAGGTTTCTTTCTCTATAGACAGTTCATCAATCGGACACTCGTAGATCATGTTACGGGCAAAAGAGTGGAAACAGATCAAAGCAGGTCCGAGTCCGGTTCGGCCCAGTCAGGCCGACCTGGCCCGACTAAGTCCTACTCAGGTCCGAACTGGGGTCTGACCCAACCAGAGGGGAAGTCACGACCCATGCTAGGTCCGGACCACACGAGGCCCATGGCTGGCAGTCCCCGTGGGGTATTCCCTTGTCGCGTTTAGGGGGGCCACACCACTTGGAGTCCTGAATGGCGTAGTCATTCGGACGGTTCACATTTGACACCACGTGGTGTCGGTCCATGTCACACGGGACCCGCGAGGCGGGACTCACTGTTCCCGGCTGACCGCACGACCATTCGCCCACTGCATGGTGCGGTTGCGCAGTACCCCTTCTGATGGCTGGCCACCAGTTCTCTGTCGCTGTGGCCCCTCGCTCAACAGTGCGCTGCGCCGCCTCATCCCCTGCAACCCGGTGGCCCGAGCCTCCAATTATTCTCATGGTCAACCTTGCATATTCCGCCGCTGTAGCAACGCGACCCGTCGATTGCGACTAGCTCCTCCTGTGGCATGACTGTGCTGCCTCCATTCATGCAGTCGGTCGGAGTTTCGGTCGGCCTTCCATTCGTTCTACCGGTGACGTTCATCAGTTCCGAATACCATTGATCCTTCCGTGGTTCACCGGATGAGTTCCAGTGGCCCGATTCACATTTCATATATAGCAGTGCACTCCTCAATAAATCTTCTTTGATCCATAACAATCGTTGACGTAAATCGCACAACTCGGTCTCATGCCGTGATTAGCGTCAAAATCTACAAAGTAAGGTGTGGGGTCATGCCATGTTCGTTCAGCCCACACCCTCTGCATTAGGGTGATAGCATGAGACTTCTACTATTAATCCTTGAAGGATAATCAAGTTCTAGAAACATATAACAAAGCTCGAACCCATACCTCGGATTTATTGAAGTTAGGAAAGAAGATGAAGAAGTCGAGGATGACATCGTCAGCATTCTTCAAGGACAACGCTTCCTCCCTTGTTCTGGTAGGAGATCAAAGAAGAAGAAGATGGTGTTTCTCATTGGTGGAAGAAGAGTTCTTCCTCCAAGGTTTCCTCCAATATCCAAAACACCAATTCCCACATCTCCCAAAGGTGGAAAACAAACACATCAATTTGAGGGGTCTCCCCCAAATCACTTTATTTAATGAAGGTGGGTGGTTGGAAATAATTAAAATGGGGGTTTAGTTCAGTTTCACCCCACATTAATTCAAAAATATTTAAATAAAATAAAATTTAATTTCAAAAAAAATTATATTATTGCACCGATTATTTTATCCTCCACGATATTTTGGAAAACCAACTTCTGTTCACGACCAAATGAAACTATGGGGAAGGTCCCCTTAAACAATAATCGGCTCTACGAGTTCAGCGGTGCCCTCTGATTTCAATTCCGAGAACCAGTTATAGAGATTCCAAAATCCACTCTTAAGTTCACTGAACATACTCAGAAACTTCGGAAAAACATACCGAGCACTCCAGGCCTCGAAATTACGTCCAGTCAGAAACCGTAGGCTCGTAATAATTCCATATAATTTAAAAAAAATTACATGGATTTTAGGGTCTTTACAATATTTCAATCTTGTAGACTTTTTATTTACTTATGGTTGTTATATTCTTTTAGTTTTAATAATTATATTATATATATGTATCATATAATTTATTAATTATGATATTTCATTATGTTTTAATATTAAATATAAATGAAATAAAGTTATTTTTTATTTTATATTCATATTGTATATGAAATCTGTTATTCAATTTAAAATCCTATACATGTTATTCATACTAAGATATGGGGTGTTATAAATAATTTATATTACATGTGAGTGTGTATTATTATTTCATTAAATTTATAATGAACTATTTGGGATTAACAATCAATAATCAAATTTTTTATTGGGAATATAGTTATATAAATTTTATTTAATTAGTGTTCATTGTTATATTGGTGTAATTGAATGATTATCTACTGTTTATGAATAAGTAATTTAATTAAAAAATCCTCCATTCAATGGTTTTGGTTATTGACTTTTAGGATTATATATCATACCTTTTTAAAGGAATTTCTTTTATAGAAATTTGTGTTTTTGTAATGGAATAAACTCATTTTTAGGTGTAAATATCTTAATGTTCATATTATGTATTTTTAAAGTTCATGTGTTGGGGGTATTAAGGTTGAATGGATGAGGTTAGTCTTTTCAATGATAAAAAGTTTTAAAGGTGTAAACATTGTAAAGGGTTTCAAAATTTAAGTTTTTAATGACTCCAAAATTGGAAGTTCATTTTTTAAATTTTATTCTTTAGGAAAAAAATATTTTTATCCTACTAAATAACAATGGATTTTTTATGGTTTAATTAATCTAAAATTAGAGAGTATATCATAGGGAGGAATATTTTTATAAATTAGAGTGGTTTTTGATTTTATATGTCTTAACTAATTAATTAATTTATCAAATAGTAATCATACATGCCATTTTTCTATTTTTAATAAAATATGTCATACAATGGAAACTAAAGTCCAAACTGTGAAATAATTAGTGCAGTTTTTTTCATGATATGGGACAACATTTAACACCAACAGAATTTCTTATCAAGCCTTGATATTGGTCTACGAATATCCGAAGGGACTTATTTTTGTATTTATATATTTAATTGTCCTCTAAATTTTAATTATCATGTGAAACCATAATAATTTATTAAAAAATTCTTAATGAAAGTATCAATAGTGGTCCCTTGAGGCATGGATTTTCTGAGACTCATAGTCAATTTGGGATCTCTTAAATAAAATTTATTAACTAGAAATCAGTTTTAATGGATTATATTATTGGATGAAAAAAATATTACAATTTATTTTTATCAAAAAAATAATTATATATTTTTTAGATGAATAATAATCATTAAGAACCATTCTCAAATAAAAAAACCAAAATCATCCCATGATGATCCTACCATAATGGCCTCATGGACTCTTCTTATTATATAAATGTGAGTTCATTAAATCACTAGTGATAGATTATTTATGGAACTCACTTGACCATCCATTCCTGGTGGATAGATGAAAACATATAATTTCTTGGTGGTTTGTGGTGAGTGAATGGATTTTTGGTGGGTTGGTGTGAAACACGAGTTAGTTAATACTTGATTTAAAGATCCCATTGTTGTGTTGATTTGGTTTATGGAGGATTTTTGGAGGTCAATGAATGGAGGTGTCTCGTTCGGGTCAAATTATAGAGTTCAATGTTTTGAAAGTTGCAGTAATGCAAGACTAAGGTGGTGGTTTTATATTTTTCAGGTGATGGTAGTTTGCTGTGATATAATCTCTTTAGATGATGTAGGGACAATAAAATATGGGTACATAGGTTTGGTTCCTAGGATTAATATTATAGATATAATTGATGGAAAGGGGGGAGGTTATGTAAACTATCTAATATAGGGGAGGAGGAACCAACCTTATAGGTTGGACATAGATGTGGGGTCGGGTCAGGCTGTGTGTCCCAACTTTTTTCTACATATTACCCACACAAATAAATAAATTTATTATTAACATATATAAATATATATTAAATTTTTTTATTAAATAATATTTTACAATATTGATTTGAAATATTCATTTGGAACCAACTGTGTTCACTCAAGGTCTTATTTAAAAGGTATGGTTGATAACCTTATTCTAACCCTAAAATACATTTTTCATCATTTTTTATTAATCATAAAAATTCATTTTCAATCTTGAATTACAACCTTAAAATTATCTAAAAACAATAATTATAAAATTATTAATAAAATTCAATGTACTTTAAGGAATATATCTAAAAAAAATCTATGAAATAATCCACAATGGTGCATCTGGACCTTCAAATCCTATATGAGTAGTTAAAAAACCAATCCTATAGTGGGAATTCCTTTTATCAATTAAAAGATTTTACAAGGAGTGGATCTATATTTTAAATGATAGATATAATATATTCTGGGGTAAATTAAATATTAACTTTATGTAATGTAACACCCCGTGATTCTAAGAGAATAGTATATTATTCAACAACATATACAACAAATAACACCAAGCTTAAACAGCCCACAAAATATACTACTGTCACAACCTAACTATTAAAATAATGTGTATGAATAATATTATCTAATTTAAAAAATATATATATAATGTTTGTACCCAATATAAAATTATATATAAAGTCTTAATAAATAAGAACTCAACTTTTAATAATGATAATTTATTCTGAAATGAAATATTTCTTCAAAAAAATTATCTATTTTTAAGAGAATATATTATTAAATAATTTATATAAATTGAAGAAATATTTTTCTATAAAATAAAAATTATTTTTTAAATCATCATATCAAAATTAAATTATAGTGATTTTTTTATTTTTCTTAAATGTTTGAATTTTCAGTGAATAATGAAAATTGTCGTCTTTTCAAATTATAGATTTTATTTACTATACATAAAGTAATATAAAAGATCTATTATATATTAATTTGATATTACTTTAAAATATTAACCATTTAATTTAGAATAATATTTTAAATTTACTTTTAATCATCAATTTTCATGATTTTTGTATATGGTTATTTTTATTCTTAAAGGTGTGGTTTTCTGCAAACTATTTTTAAATGAATAAAGTTTATATATTTTATTTAATTAAAATAATCCATATTAAAGAAATATTTAATTTAAATAATATGTAATAATTTTTTTTTACTTATTTTAGTTGATAGAATTATTATTTCTAGTCATATGGTTAAAATAAAAGCATCCATTTCTTGAAAAATGCATTTTTTGAAAATAAGTTTTTCAACATGTTATTCTAGTATCATTGTGAATTAAATTTAGAAAATTTTTTATTTTAATTTGATAAATAAACTATATATTTTTAAATAAAAATAATTAATATTATATAATAAGGTATACTTAATTTTTTATCATCATGTATTGTTAAAATAGTAAAAATATTTTACCATGGTAAATGTTAAAACCAATTTTCTGAGGGGAAAAACTAAAGTGGTAAAGGAAGTAACATTTTTATGAAATGTTTATTTTTTAATTATGGAGGTAATTATATACCATATATTCCTTAAAATCAATTTTTTGTAATTTTTAGGCACTTTTCTTGATAGAGACTTCCCATTATTGAGTATTTTTTGAAACATACATAAAATTCCACTGATCTGCGATTATAAAAGGGAACCCCTCCACTCACTTATTTACCACCAAAAAGACATTTTTAATAAACAAACCATGAAAATATATCTCCCCAAAAACATTATCCACATTATAGATCTATTTTTCATCCAAAAAATTCTACATTAGGGTCTTTAATAGGATATCTAAAGAGGTTTTTTTAATAAAATGTATATATCTTCACCGAGCTCCGTCTATTTATATAATACTTTTACACCTAAATTATATCCTAAAAATTATAGAATAATAACTCTAATATCAAATAAATCATGAGATATTATTATTTTTATGGAATAATTTTTATCTATCTCCTCTTCCATAAAATGTGAAATAATACCATTATTTGTGGGCATGACGAAGAATCGCCACACAAACTTATGTATTTCATTTTACATCATCACCTATCATAGATTTTCATGAATAATGATTTAAATTTTATATATTATGTTAGTTAAATGTTAATAATTTTAAAAAATTTACATATTATTTACCTTCTTACCTTATCATATATAGTAAAATGATAACCTCATTCATTTGTACGATAGACTACCATCTCACGAAGCAATGTGATTCATTTTTTATTACTAAAACAAATGGATATTATATATAATTATATTAAAAGAAATTTCATAATATTTATGATAAAATTTTAATTCTATTAAGATAAAATAACCATCACTTTATTTCTGTCATGATCATCAAAAAAATGATACTCATGTGTATGTATGACTTATTGTCTCCATGATTATAACGCGGTATATTTTTCCTAACCATAGATAATATTTGGGGTATAATGTATAATTTATGTATAAAATTTATAATTACTTTATGATTTTTATAATGTATATTGTGGAAAAATTACCCGTTTTACCACAGTCATCACACCAATGTCATTTTGAAATTACGAACTGATCATCGTTAACACCCCGACGTGGATATAACCGATTATGTAATTAAATAATTTGTTAAAATAGATGAAGTGATTTTTTTTAATAATAAAGGTATTAAACTTGAAAAATCATATTAATAAAACCAGTTATTGTTATATGTTTTCTGTATATGATATAAAGGAAGTACACGCCATGTCTAGACATGAGGTATGGGTTTTATCTCAAAATAATCTTCTTTGAGACACATGTTATTTTATGCAACTAACTTCATTTAAATAGTGTATATACTTCCCCATTACAAATTATATCATGAATAATTCATAATTTATGATATTTTAAGTTACAATTTATATACTTCAATCATGGGTGTAATGATTCAAAAATTACCAAAGTGGTATGAGATTATGTTTCAATATCATTTTAATCAGGATTATTTATGCTTGAATTTACATTGTAGGAAACATTTTGAAAATTTTCTCATAAAATAAATGAATTTTATTATCCTTTATTCCTTAAATATTTATTTAATGGTACCATTCTTCTATCTTTGGTACTTAAAATAATTGAAAAAATATTTCTAATAAAAGAAGACTTTATTTTTATTTTCTATTGAAAATAGTTTTTATTCATTATCCAGGTTTTCTAAAAATATGTTCATAAATATTTTTTATAATTTCCATATGATTTATTAATGAACTTTTTACCCTTGATTTAATTTTTTAATTCTTTTTTTGAAAGAAATCTTCATTTCATTTTACGAAGGATCTACATTTTAATCTTTTTACAAAAGTTTGAAAGGAATGTTTTCTGAAACTATAAAGAATGTAAAAAATTAACCACCATAAAGATGAAAAATTTACTTGAATATTATTTTATAAATCTCTATTTTTATTTTTAAAGAAAAATTTTCTATAATATATTTGGAAATTTTGGATTTTGAAGAAGTCATTTCAAAGATTAAAGGGTAATTTTCTCAATCAATATCCCCTATTAATCATTAAAAGTCATTTTCATCAATGTCAAAAACCTTCTATGTTATGGATTCCTTATAAATTATGTACATATATATATTAAATATGTTATAATATTATTTTCCCTTAGATTTATAGTGTAATGAAAAACTTATTTTAGTCTCTGAAATTCATTCATTATGAAATATTAATTAATTATGATATGAGACAAGATTATGCAATCCATTATCTTTTCCGGAGTAATTCATATGTTTTTTCCTTATGATTTATTTTCTATTTGTATACCACATAATAATGAACATGTTATGATGGGTACTTTCATATATAACTCCAACCCATTGGGAAAACCATTAGTCACTTGAGACATCATGTATAGGGTTAAGGAGTAAACCTAATCCACTATGGGACTTTTTCCACCATGTGATATTGTCTTGGTAGTTATTCTTAACATATGATTATTTCAAGTTATATGTTGATTCCACATTTCCTATGATTCCATGACCTTATGATACCACGTTCTTTATGTTATACCTTTCCCACACATGTTAATATTCTTTATCATGTAAATTCATTTACTATGATTTTTAGCTCATCAATTTTTTCAATATATTCCCCAAGTTATCTCATGTAGTTTTCGAAGGTATAATGGATTTATGAGATCATTATATAGAATAAATTAAACATGTTCTATTTTATTCTCACTTTGATGTATAATGAAGCTAGCCATCCAAACAAACAAGGCCTAGTGACATTTGGGTTGTAATTATTGGATGTTTTTGTTAAAAATCATGATATAATATGTCCAAAAGGCTTGAGAAATATATTTACTTATAGTGAATGGTCAAATAAATGGTACTAATTACATAGAATGGTGATTTAATGGTAAGGTTATATTTTATGGAAAACACATTATTTTTTAGCATGTATTGATTAAAAAATTTCATTAATTTATTTTTGGATTTTGATGCTCAAAAACACCCATATTTATGTTACTAATGATGTTTGTTTATATGTATTTCATGATGATATTTATAATTTATTCTGTAATCATTCATAAGTAATTAAATCCACGGGAAGATATTTTATTATGTATTCTAGACATTTTTTTAATTAATATTGAAAAAAATTTACAAACACTATGTTTTTAATAAAAATATATGGTTTGGAAACCCTACACGTGGAATAAAATTTATGTATCATGAACCCTATGGTATTGAAAAATTATTTTTATGAAACCATACATTTAGAAGAAACCATATGTTTGAGGATAAAATGTATGTTTCATTAACCCTACTTTTTTAAATAACTATATATTATCAACCATAATTTTTTTATTTTATCACTATGTAGAGAAGCCCTACATTTAACATGGTCAATGATGTTGTTTTAAAATCAATATTGCTTCCACATTTTTTCCAATAGTCTCTTTAGATGTAAATATTT
The DNA here is from genome assembly GCA_963277665.1 of Viscum album. Lineage (NCBI taxonomy): Eukaryota > Viridiplantae > Streptophyta > Magnoliopsida > Santalales > Viscaceae > Viscum > Viscum album. The sequence continues at coordinate 696,244,019 of OY728164.1, forward strand.
TGTAAAAGTGATATTATGACTGATTCAAAATATCACTATTAATGGATTAAATTATTCCCATTTCCAAAGGAATTTATGACTCTCTTTAAATGATTTGATTTGAAATATTTGGGATTTATTATTTCTATTTTTGGAGTTTTTTAATTGAATATATTTGATCATGAAGATAAGTATTTAGATATTTATCTTCTAATGATATAGATATTATTCAAAATAAATATTTTTAGGCTTTTAAATAATATTTTTACCATCTGATTTAAACTTTGAATACATACTTGTTTATTCATTTTCTCATTGTTTTCTCTATTTCTATTTATTAGAATCCCATTCTCCATTGAAGAATAGTTTTTTATTCTGTTTTTACTGAAGGTCGTTTTGAATTAGTAGTTTATGTTTAAACCATAAGTGCACTTTATTTTCTCAATAAAATTAATATCTATTAATTTATTGGAGTAATTGTTTCTTAGAATCAATCGTTGTGGAGGGTCAGCTTCTCAGACTAAGCTGTATATATTTTTGATTCCATGTAAAATAACCAAAATTCCTTATAAAAGCCTTATTTTAATGTTATAAACTACCTATACATAGTTATATAATACCCCTATAAAAGTAATTACTTGTGTAAAAAATCAATATCATGTAGAGAGAATTGGTGGAGTGGACTAGAGGGTCATTGTTCCCTAAAAAACATTACATCATTGTGTTCTTTCCATTTTTTATTTCTACTTCTCACTAATATTTAAGAGATATGGAAAGAATACCTATATATCCAGAGTGATGTTTGAATTTTACAATGTTTTTAAATGAACATAATTAACCCCCACCCCTCTCGTGTCTTATTCATAATCATTCCGACCTAATAACTAATATCAATGATTATGCTTAATTGGATTTATTTTTCTTTTTTAAAATCATTGATTATTTGGTTTCAATTCAATACTATCAAGTGCATCATAATTTTTGGATGTTTTAAATTTTAAAAGGTTTATTTTGTCTCTAAGAATCCTATTTTAAATATGTGGATGATAGAAAAAATCAACATGGATTATCTAAGATAAGGTATATCGATGATCTCTGCTCTTTATGTTAATGTTGATAATTATGGATGTTATAAATCTAACATGATTATTTATTTTAAATATTTTAGAATGTGATTTTATTTTTATATTTTCAAACACTATAAAATTTCAAAATAAGATCTATAAAAATGGTATGATTATCAATGGTACGAATATGATCTTAATTAAATATCAATTAACGCTACTTTCTGTGGCTTAAGAACTAGTGAGTTTAATCAACTTTCATAGTGTACATCTACATATGGAATATGGAATACTATTTTTTTCTTATGAATAAATTGATCATGATATAAAATTGACATACAATAATAAAAATTTAAAATTTTATGATTTTAAGATTTTTTAAAATGAGAGCACTACTAGGATAAATTGAAGATGATAGAAATTATTAATGATATTTATGCCTTAGGATATCCAATAACACAATCAGACCAGGCATTAAATATACCTAGAGTATTGCCTTCTAATTAAAAAGGAATATCTGTAGCAATACATAAATCCATAGTTGTTAAATAATTTCAAATGAAATAACTGATTGTAAATTTTATGATGCATAAATATGATATGAAATATGAATATGAAAAATCATATTTCTGTCAAAATTAAATAATTTTCACTAAAAATTCATATGGATGAATCATCTTATTCAATTTATCTGTATTATAGTAAAATGTTAACAGATATATCTAAATAATTTATTAAAATGTAATATAAAATAAGTAAATGTATTATATAATATAGATGTTATGAATTCAAAGAGAAATGTCACACAATGTCTAACTATACCTTTCTCAAAGCTCAAAGGAAATGCAATTATAGAATAGAAGAAAAGAAAATTTTGAAGGATATATTGAATGATTCTTCTAATTCAAATGATGAATCTACTTTGAACATTGTGGTTGAGCATAAAAATAAAATGATGAATGCATGTCTTATGGCCCATGATGACGAGGTAACTTCTTCTTTCTCTCCTGGTTATAATTCTGAAAAACAATCTTATAATGAACATAAAAAATATTTTTTTATGAATAAAAAAATTTTTATCAATAAATAAAGAACTTAAAAAACTATGAAAAACGTATGATACTATTTCAATTGATAAATAACGTTTTACAAAAAAATTACATTTTTAAGAACTAACTTTTCTAAAATTTCTTATTAATATAATGAAACTAAAATTAAATCATTAGTGAATAAAGTAAATAATTTAAATAAATATTCTAATTTTCTTATTAAATGATAAAATTATTTAAATCAAAATATTTATAAAAATAAAATACACAAAAAAAAATTTGAAATCAAAAATAATGTTGAAAACCCAAAACTATATAATATTTCTTTTGTTCCTAGTTCAGATTGTAAAATTTAATCTACTTTTAAGTGTTTTTACTATAGAATATATAGAAATTATGAAAATTACTAATATTTTATAAAACCTAATCATTCAAATGTCGATCATGTTTATTATTAAAAATAATTATCCAATTTTGATATTAGAATCTCCACACAAAACAAATATATTTGGTTACCTAAAACTATAATTTCATACACTGTCCAACCCAAATGTCTGTGACTAGAAAAAGAAACCTGTATTTGATATTTTAGGTATTCACCCTTAGAATACATCTTTAAATCATTAAGTGGTTTCTAGAAATGTAAAATCACATTTATATTCACCAATTTAATAGAAGAGTGATCAACTCTGAAGTAGTTTATTATTGGAAAAGTCCTTATAACTAGAATAGATAATCCATGAATTTTTTTTCATATTTATATATTTTATTTGTATTATCGATTTTATTTAAAGGGATAGAAATATTTTATTCTTAATTGTTAAATCTTTTCTAACTTATTGAATCATGTTATTAATACTTTGTTTATTTAAATTCATATTGAAATATGGAACAAAATTGATAAAATACTAAAATTTTTATAAATATTTTTTTATTTCTTTCTCTCTTAAAAATAATTTTAGTTTAATATTTCAACTTATATTTGTTTTATTAATTTATTTTTCTTACAAATATTATCTATTTAAATAATGTCCTCTTTCTAAATTGTTTTCCTATGTAAAAAATATTTTTTCAAAATTAAAATATAATATGATCGATCTTTATTTCTATCTTGATAGTGAAAAGTTTTGTCTACAAAATATTATAATGAAATTTATAGTATTAATCCTTTTAACACTAGAATATTTCTCATATAATATCTTAAATTCACTATTTTTCTTCTTTTAAATACCAATTTCAAAAACATATGAAGAATCATGTCTATGAAAAATTAAGTGATCTAGAATTTCAGTTCAGGGAAAATTATTTCTCAAAAGAACAAAAAAGATAATCCCTATTATAATATTTTTGGAGAACACAGTGTTTCTATTATTAAGGATTATTTAGAGAAATATTTTGGAAATCTAATGAAGTTCATGGTTTAGAAGAACCATAAATTTCATCATCTCAAATTATAATAGGTGAAATTTCTTTTCAAGTGATTATGTTTATGATAAATGTTTTAATGGTTATAGATTAAAGATTCATGCTGATATAAAAGCATCTATGAAGTCTCCTGATGATTTAAAAAAATCATCTATTTCAAAAATTATTTTTGATATACTTCATAGAGAGTATTTTAATATAATGTAAATATTTATTAATAAATTGGAATTTGAATAATTTAAAGTAAATATTATAATTCGAATAGAGTCACTCAAAAAAAGATTTTGTTACTAAGTCAGATCTTGATTATTTAAAATAGTTTTTTTAAAGAGATTTCATATTTTTCATTCACTCAAATATCTGATGATGTTTAAAGTATAATAGAACAGTTTCCAAGAGTTCTATTTGTTGTGAGTGAAAATATTTCAGGTTTATAGAGTACAGATGATCCATCTAAACCATCCAAAAAAACAACAGTTATTCAAATTTTTATTCATTCAATATAAATATTATATATCTAGTTTTTATATTTATATTAGTTAAATTTTCTTATTATATATGATAAAAAATTCCATAAAATATTTTCTATTTTTTTTTATTTCAAAAAAATTGATGATATTTATTAGAATTTATGATAAATTTATGATAATTTTATTTTAAATTTATGTGATTTTTTATCAAAAACACTTCAAAATGTTTTATTTTAAAAATTCAAAATAGAAAAAAATTAAATACATTTCATATATTATTTGTTTTAATTTAAACAATAGTTTTTTGGGAATTCTGTATATCAAAATGGGGCATATTTTTAATCATATGTTGATTCAAAAAATATATTAATTTTTTTTTGATTTTGGTGCTCACAAACACCAAAATTTATTTTAATAATTAATTTTATTTGAGTGAATTTCATGATGTTATTTAGAATTTATTCTATAATCATTCACAAGTCATTAAATCCATGGGATGATATTTGATTAAGTATTCTAGATGTGTTTGTAAGTAATCTAGAAAGATTGTTCATACCCTACATTCTACATTTGGAATAAAACATATAAATAATAAACCCAACATTGTTAAAAAAGTGCAGTTCAACAAGCCTATATTTTTAAGAAACCCTAAAATTGAGGAACATATGTATGTTTCATTAGCCCTATGTTTTTAAACAATAATTTTTTTCTACCATACCATCAGACATTATTTTTATACAGAGAAACACTATGATTGACTTAGTCTATGATAGAGTTTTAAATTCAATATATTTTCCAAATTTTATGCAACAGTTCACCAGAGGTAAATATCTATTTATATCTATTTTATGAGTGATTTAAAGGCTCATTCTTAACGAATTAAATTGTTTTTATTTCCATGTAATCTTATGACTCTTGTTTAATGATTTGAACTAAAATATTCAGGATTTATTATGTCATGTTTTTTTGAACTGTTTGACTTGAATCTATTTAACCATTAGGATAGATACAGAGATATTCATACTTTTAATATATTTTAAAAGAAAGAGTTGTAAACGTGTAAGTAATGGTGATTCCTTTCCTTTAGAGTTAAACGTTGGATACATACATTTTTATTCATCAATATTTTGTTTTCTCTATCACTGTATAATAAAATCAGGTGATACACTGAAGAGTAGTTTGTAAATCATGTTTTTACAAAAGATCATTTTTGACTGTGAGTTTATTCTTGAATAAAAAGTGAAATATTTTTTCCTAATAAAATAAATATCTATTTATTTATTGGTGTATTAACTGCTCATATTGATATGTTAATGTTGTGTTTTGGTTTTATTTTTTGTCAATAGATTAATATATTGATTATACTGAATAAATATAGTATTTCTATAATATGATGGATGGAAATACAGATTAACGAATGTTTTTTATCAGATACAGAACATTTAGATGAGTCACTATGGTCAATCATATTGGGATATTGATAAAAAATTATAATATACATGAAATCCAATTAAACATCATAATTAAGAAGAATATTATTGGTGAATGGTTTTTCTGAAGATGATGAAAGGAATTTTGAATCGCTTTGTATTCAAGAAATCGTAATCTCGGTGCCTGAAAGGATCTATCACTTTCATAAGAAGATGACTTGAAGAAAAGAATCAGTCATATTCACACTGAATCTGGAAAGAAGGTATTGATCGTAATGTGGGAGAAATAGTTTTTTATGGCTATGATATAAATGTGACATGGTTTTGCTGATCATGGAGTTCTTATAAATAATAATTATTCTGTAAAACTTGTAATGAAAGCTCGATGAAAAAATGAAGAGTGAAATAGAGGCTTCTAATCGTATTTATATTGATTATATCTAGATGGAAGGGTGGAGGAAATGTGTTGGAGATCATATTTATCTTGATCATAATCAGTCCAATCGTATTCAGGACAATCCAATTCAGGCCAATAGAATTCTAGACAATCATATTCAGGATGATTTGGAAAGAAATATGGTTTTTGGAGTTTTGGAAAGTTGAAATATCTTCTATTATATATCTGATGATGCTGATTATGATAAAAATGTATTCAAAGTAATAAAGGAAGTCATGATACATGAATAAGTTTGGGAATGAAGGAAGTTGTTGAAGTTGAAGTTACTGAATACCAATCCATCATATTTGGTATATGATCATATTCATCAAATATAGAATTGTTTGTGAGGATAATTAATTAGAATAAAATTTAGAAGAGAAATAATGTGTTTAGAAAGATGTTATTTATACCGGCCCATCGTACTTGGTATGCGAATGTAATCATCAAAGAAAAAATTAATTGTAATTGATAAATGAAAAGAAAAGGAAGATAATGTGGTTCCATATATGAAGAATAAATTCATAGATTAATCAAAAATGTAGTCAACCATTCGAAATGGGTTGAATTACTTTTTTTTCATTCATGTGGGTCAAGTGAAAAGAGAAAAAAAATATGTTTATTTTCATCAGCAGGTACAAAGAATCATAATAAAGGAATCGTATTTGAAAAATCTAATATGAATTGATGTTTGGAAAGAGTCTGAAAGAGCTGTTTGGAGTGGTTGATGAAGGGAGATCTTGATTTTGAGAATAAAATGAAATTTTTCGATTTCTTCATATAAATAATCAACTGGTACAGAGAATCATATTGATGAAATAAGAGTGCCCAAATCAGAATGGAGAAATAAAATCTAATTAGTGTTTGAAAAGATGTTAAGAACAGATCATAAGTGTTTACAATATTCAAGAATAATCAATAAGAAATGAGAAGAGTTGAAGACCATTTACGAAGTTAGAAATGTATCCAAAATTCAAGGAAAATTTAGATTTTTAGTTATTTGATTGAGTAGGAAACAATTTCAAATTCTCATCAAAACCACTATTGTGTCACCTATAAAATATTAGAAGTACATAGTACATTTTGGGGAATTCTGATGACAAAGTACTATTTGGAGAGAATAGAGATAAGCGTTGGATCTTAAGGGAGATTAATAAGTTTATATATTGGGTTGTTTTGAAGATGTTTCAATAGAGAGAATTGAAAGGAGATGAGACAAGACCACAACCTATTCAGTTCATCATCATATTCAGTGGATTATAGTACAAATATTTTTGTTGTATTCTTCTTGTCATCATATTCGGCTAGTCATCATACCTGTAATGATAATTAGATTGGAATTTATGTATTGGGATTTCCATAATGTAGAAGAATGAATTCTTAATTGAATCAATCTTATTCTGATAGTGTTATTTCTATCATATTGAGAACTCATGTTGGGAGAATCGGATTGGAATAATCGGACTTGGTAGATTGGATTGATCATATTACACTAGGAAATCAGTTCGAATTCTATGACAAGGATCTCAAATTTCATACCAGCTTTCAGGTAATAAATTGAAGAATTTTATTTCAAATAATACAATTTTATATGTTTATAAATAATCATAGGTAACATATGTCGTTACACTAACCTTATATCACACCATTTGTGCTAGAAGAATAAATTTCCTTATTGGATTGTTTTGATATATCTAAATGAGTGAACAGGTATATAATACTCATTGTACTCCACATAAAATAATTGCATTATATTGGATTGTTTCCAAACAATACCAAGGACATAACTATTCATATTGAATAGTGATCCTTGTAAATACTTTTGTTCATGTGCATGTGGGTTTGATTTTTTTAGAAATGATAGAAATATTTTACGAGAAGTGATGGTTTTCTCAAAATAAAATAATCTTCTAATATAAAGTGTCATTGATCCACCCCCATTGATAAATCTATCCTTCAAAGTCACCTACAACCAGTATCAGAGGTAAAGGTTCCCTTTACTTATTCATTGCTAATGTTTTGAAGAAGAAGTTGAGATGGAATATCTTAATTGTGTAGAAATTAAGGATATTTTGATGAAAAATGATATGAATTGTTGTATATAGAATGGAATAATTATTCAATATATTATTTATCATTGGTGTAACGTTTTAAAAGCTATTACATATGGTTTCCCTCCACATATTGAGAATGATCCTCTAAAAATTGTTAATAAGGAAAACATTAATAATGATGGAAGAACTAAGAATGCTTTACTGTCATCACTTTCTAAAAGTAACTTTTTCATAGTGAAATTTGTTTCCACTTCCAAAGGTATATGTGATAAGCTGAACAACATTTATGAAGGCAATAAAAAAGTGATTAAGGAAAAGTTACAAACTGAGAGATTGAAGTTTGAATATCTGAAAACGGGTGAGTATGAATTTATTGGTGACTTATTTACTAGAGTGGAGGACATTGTTATCAATATCAAATTCCTTGGTGAAATGTAATAATATTCTATTATTATTGAAAATATCTTGACAATTATTTTCAACAAGTATTATATCAATGATTCTTTAATGGGATATATAGATCCTGATACATTATTTATGGATGATTTATGTAGTACTGTCATCACATATGTCATGAGAAGGGAAAGAGTTATAATGGGAAAAACAAAATATGATAGATAAATGAATTTCAAATATACTAAGATGAAAATCAATTAATATTCTTGAAGAATAATAATTTTAAGGCTCTAATTTAAAAAATGAGGTTTGTAAAAATATTGTTGATATTTTATCCTTTTTTTCTAGGAATGTGAAAAGAGGTACATTATTGTATAAAAGGAATATTACCTTAAATTTTTTGTATGTGACCTATTAGGGATTTTAATTTTGAATTTAATTTTAAGAGGTGATAAAGAATAATGTCATGAAAATTAATGTGAAGAGGAATAAATATTTCCAATATGAACATGGAAGAAAACAGGTGATATAGAAAATTCTATTCCAAGAGTGAATATGAGAAGTTCTCCAAATCCAAAAGGAGAAGATTTGTGCCTAAGGATAATGATAGTTATGAGGTTACAAATTTTATTGAATAGAACACATCTATTTCATTATTTAATGAGTAAAGTGTTTCAAGTAGTGAAAGTAGTTGCTCTGATGAAGAATAAAGTGAAGCTAAATATGAAAACTCTATTGAGAATGTTCGTGACAATACTTTTATTACAACATTGAATGGTGAATAATTTAGATGTATTAGTTTCAAATAAGAAGAAACTCAACATGAAATTCATTTGAAAGAAGAGTTGAAACAATGTATGGGAAATATTAGAAGACTTGAAAAGAAAAAAAAGAAGATCTAAGATGAATGTTCCTAAAAAATTTAATAAATATTTTCAGATGATAAGAAATAGATGCTAGTAGAGATCAGCGATTTTAAGAAAACTATTGAAGAATAAAATATCCATTATAAACATATGGAGGTTAAGCTGAAAGGAAAAATGAATAATGGCATGATCTTATCCAACAAAAAACCATTAAATATGATCAAATAAATACAAGTTTCTAAAACTCTAGTTCTAATGTTGGTGAGAGTTATAGAAAAGAGAAAAATAATAAGGATCAAAAAAATATACCCTCAAAGGTTGAGAAGAAATAAGAAATTACTTTTTAAAAGTAGAAATTTTGAAAATTTGTGTCTGTAAAAAATACCAATATTTTTGAGAATTCAGAAGTTACAAAATAACCTGATTCTATAAATGATTCTAAATTTTCTAAATTTGGAAGTGTTTCTATTACTTATTATTATTATAAGGAAAAAATTAAAATGAAGATTCAAATTGATAATATAAAGGTTGGTGGATCATAAAAGAAAAACAATAAGGTTTCTATGAAATAGGATTACAACACCTATCGGTAAAGATGTTACAAAAGAAAATACTTTTTCTATGGATACTACAAGAATTGTGGGGGATTTGTGTATACATAAAACATGTGTTAGTTCAACAAAAACATTTCTATTATTCAATATTTTATGGAAGGAAAGTTTTAAGGGGGTTCAATATCCTCAATGAAAGAAGTCATAAAAGTTTGTTTTTAAGAAACCTGAGAAGGATAGGGTAAAGATTAAAAATAGGTTTAAAATTAATGGAAACTATTAGTGAATGATATGAATAACATAAACACCATGAAAATTCATGTCTTCTTTTGTTACCATCTAAAAAAATGTTTTTTAATAATTTTTTGTAGTTGAATGTTTTGTATGTTTTGAAAAATATATATTTTCTATGTCTGGGAAAAAGAATTCTTAGTTATCTAGAAAGAACAAGTGGACTTGTCTAAGAAGTTAGAGGAAGTAAAAAAATCAATAAAAGAAAACGATATGAAAGATACCAATAAAGATGAAGAAAAGTCAACATCCTCATCAAAATATTCTAAAATTGAGAATAAATTTGTTACAAAAATTTTATATGGATGAACAGAAGGATGAAAGTGCATCCAGTGAAAAAACCAAGGAAAAGAAGAAAACTTCAAGACTGAGGGAGGGCTCTTAGTCTGATTTTTTTTTCTGACAAACAATATAATTTGATATTTATTCCCATAATCATTGAATATTTTTACTAACTTATAGTGAATTAAAAACGTGTAAATAAGAATGATATAATTGATGAGTCTCTTAATATTATTATAAAAGTAATTAATGTGGTTATAAAAAATATGAGGTTTTCAAAAAAAAAATTACACTTTTACTTTTTCATATGTCAATTGAGATCAGTGCAGGATAGTATTCTCATAAATAAACTCTTTTCAATATTTCCCATGAAATGATAATGTTGAAGGAAACATGTCCTGGTATTACATGAAATTTGTGTTATGGACAACATTTATATCCTTTATTATACACTCTTATTTTTAACATTGAGTTTCTACAACTAGAATTTTAGTTGTGTAGCTAAATGATATTTTTTAATAAGAATAGGTGAAACTTATTTTATCCAAATGAAAAGTTCAAATTTCTTGAGATGAAAAGTTTCAACCCTTGGAAATGATATCATTTTTCAATAATGGAAGAACTTGTCATGATGACCCCATTGAATTTTATTTCAAATAAGGGGGATAGATAAATTAAATATGGGGAGTAATAAAATAATTATGAAAAATTTAGAAAATAAAATAGTACCACTTATTATTTTGAAGTGGCGGAAGTGGTTGAAGTGGTTGAAGTTAGTATTCACAACAAACACAAAGGGGGAGTTTGTTAGGTCCAAGTTGTTTTTTGGTTGTATTTTTTTTCAATATATCAGTATTTTGATTATATTGAATTAATAATGTATATTGAGAAGACGATGGATGGAATTACATATTTAAGAAAGTTTTTAATTAGATTTAGAACATCAGAATGAGTCACTATGGTACATCAAATTGGGATTTTGATAAAATATTAGTAGCCACTACAAATAGAATTCACCATCATAACAAGGAAGAAGTTTTGTGGTGATTGATTTTACTGGATAAGATGAAATTAATTCTGAATCAAGTTTCATTTTAGAACCATATTCATAGAGCTTGAAAAGGTTTATAACATTCATAAGAAGTTGGATGGAATAAAAGGATCAATTGGATTCACACTGAATCTGAAATGAAAGGATTGATCGAAATAGGCGATAATTGGAGTATATAAAGCTATAGTATAATTGTAATAATTCATTACTAATTGTGGAGTTTTCATAAATCAAAATTATTTTTTAAAACATGATATGAAATATTGATGAAATAATGGGGGAGTGAAAGAGAGGATTCCAATAGTATTTAAGTTGATCATATCATGATGGAATGGTGGGAGAAATGTGCTAGATATCATATTAATCTTGATCGTAATCAAGATAATCGTAATCATGCAAATCATATTCATCCTAATTGAATCATGGACAATTGTATTCAGGTTTGGTTAGAAATAAAATTGGTTCTAGAGTTTTGAGAAGATTCAATACTTTCCATTGTAAGTTAGATGATGCTGAATCTGATCTCAAATATATTCAAAGGTGTGAAGGAAGTCATAATACAAGCACAATTTTGTGAATTATGGATTTTTCTTAATTTGGAGTTGTTGAATACCAATCCACTATATTTGGTATATCATCTTATTCCTCAGAGACAGAATTTTTTGTGCAGAAAATTCATTAGAATCGTATTCATAATAGAATAAAGGTGTTAAAGAAGAAGATACTCATAAAGATCCATGAAACTCAGTATAATATCATAATCATTAGATAAATAATATATTTGAACTGATAAATGAAAATTAAAATAAGTGTATGTGGTGTTCTATATGATGATGAATTTCAAAGATTAGTCAGAAAGGTAGTCAAACATTTGAAATGGGTTGAATAGATTTGTTTTTCATTCAAGTGGGTCAAGAGAAGTGATGGAGAATTTGTTTTTTCATCAGCTGGTATAGATTTTCATAATGACAGAATAAAATTGGGGAAATCATATCTGAATTAATTTTTGGAAAGAGTTTGAAGAAGATGGTCAGATATATTGAAAAAGGGGGATCTTGTGTTTAGGAATTAGATAAATTATCTCTATTTCATTACAAAATTATTCAATTGGATTAGAGCACCGTATTGAAGAAATAGGAGTGAAAAAAACAACATGGAGAATCATAATTAGATTGGTGTTTGAAAATAAATTCATAAGTGATATGTAGTGTTTTGAAGATTTGATAAGAATTGTGAAGAAATGAAGATATTTGAAAAGCGTTGATGAAGTCAAAAATGTATCTAATGTTCAAGTGAAATTTATATTTACTATAATATGGTTGAGTGAGAAACCATTTCAGATTCCCATCAATGTCACTCTTAGGTCACCTATAAAATTTGATAAGTGCATCACACTTTTTGGGAGATTCTAACAATGATATATTTTTAAAAGGGGAGAGATACAAGATCTGATGTTTGTGAGAAAGAAGTTTCTGTATTGTGATGTGTTGAAGAAGATTCAATATAGATATGTGAAAGGATGATAGAAAATATCACAATGTATTAACGTGATCATCATTTTTAGTAGATTATCATATTTATTTATTTATTGTATTCTTCTTGTCATTGTATTTGGCTGGTCATCGTATAGAGCTGGATAATTGGATTCATATTTCCATACTGGGATTTCTGGACTGAGGAAGAAGGAATTCCAAATTGACTCAATCGTATTCTAAACATTTATTATATATCTTATTGAGAAATAGGATTTGAATAATCTTATTGGATGAATCACACTTAGTGGATCAGATTGGGAATATTGGAATGGGAAATTGATTTGAATTCTATATCAATGTTCTCAAAGTTCTTAAAATCTTCTAAGTATGAAATTGATTTTTTTTTCAAATAATAGATTTATGGATGCTTATAAACAATTACATGTTTCATGTTTTGTTACAAAAACCATGTATCGCACCATTTTTTCTAGAAGGAGAACATACATTATTGGATTGTTTTCATAGTTATACTTGAGTGAAAGGGTATATCCTACTTGTGGTATTCCACACAAAGGGATGTTTTTCTAGTGGGTTGTGTGGTATGGGATTGTATCCAAACCATACCATGGACATAGCTATTTATATTGAATATTGAAAATTTTAAACATTAGTGTTCTTATGTATGTGTGTTTGATTTATTTTCTGGACGAAAATAAATCTTTAACAATAAACAAAGGTTGTTTCAAATTAAAGGCAATATAAAATAAAAATGCATCCCTGATTCACCCCCACCCCTCTTAGTGATTCAACTATCCAACATGGGTACATACATGGACTCAGTCATGGTGGATTTCCATCTTATCAGACTAAGATATGGGTATTTTTGGTTAATATTATAAGAACCTAAAGGCCTTGTAAAAGACTTATTATAAATGTATCAATTGTATGTACTTTGTTGTAGGAGTTCCAAGTAAATGGTTTTACCATTGAAAATCACAAAGATCATGGACAGGGCATTGTTGGAGTGTTCTAGGGGTTATTTGTGTCTTAAAACACAAAACATAACTGTGTTATTTCCATTATTTATATACATGGATCACTCATTTTTAAAATATTATGAAATAATTGTTTCATATGAAGAGGGATGTTTGAAATTTTTTAATGTTTTTAAAGGATCCAAATTAACACCCCCCTCTTATGTATTGTTCTCGATCATTCTGAACTACCATGATTGAGTAAAAGTATTATCTTTGATTAGTTCTTGATGTTGATGATATTATAATCAATTAGAATTATTTGATTTTTTTTAAAATAGTAAGTTAGGTAAATAACTATAGACGATAAAAAAGTGATATTATAACTAATGTTATTTTTTAAAGTAATAATAAAATTATAGATTAAATTATTAGATAAAAGTTAATTATGAAAATTATTATCATTTTTTTCCATTGTTTTAGAAAAAAGAAAACCCACAACACTGATGACAATCCACTATATCTGACAAAGTCGTGGGGGCTTGAACCCACAACTGAAGGGCGTTAAGGGTGCAATGCCTACCGATATCTTATGTGATGTAATGGTTAATATGAAATTTTATTACTTAAATGATTCAATGGATAAATAATATATTAATTTTGTAAAAAAACAATTTGATTAAATATTTTATATTTATTATGATTTTGATGTGATTAATTATATTTTGAGAAATGTTTTAATGGGATGATGTATATATAACCATTAGGTTTAACATGTGATTTAACATGAAGTATTATTTGGAATGAACATAATTAAATACTTGAATATTGATGTAATTTGGGAGGTAGTATTTTTTAGTTATGGAATTATTTAAGTTAAAAAATGGATTTGGATATTAATATGATGGTGTACTCATTTTATTAATTCTTATACCTTATGATATCCATTTTTGAATTTGGTTAATTTATAAAGGTATTAAAAATATATTTATATCATTTTGTGGAATTTGGTGATCCATTAAAATTTAATTTTAGTTCTTTTTCAAAAAACAAATTCATCTTGAGTGCTCATCATTTGGAGAAACATGTGATATTTTTGTGAAAAATGATTAAAGTGTGAAGTTGCACCTATTATGTAATCATATTTTCATATTTTCTTATTATATATGGTTAAATAATCCCTTATCATTAGGGAAAAGATAATGAATTAATAATTTTATTCATTTTCAATTAATTTATGGTCTCTTATCTATTAAAAAGGGGGAATAATGTTATCTACTAAATGGATCTTCTCTTAAAATACATGTTTTCAGTTCAGATCAATGTAATCCTTATATAGAAACCTAGTTTTATTTTATTTCATAGGACCATTGTATTTTCCTTTCCCTATTTTAGGAGGAATTATTATTAACCCTTTTTACTATGTGGTTTTCCACAAGGAAATTTTCAAATGTAAAACCCTTGATAAAAAAGAAAAAATTCATTGTATGCTAATGATATATATTTAATGGTGGTATATTGTTACACACTAATATTTTAAAATAAGAACATAATGTTCTATAGTGTTTATGACATTTAAAACTAAGCTTAAACAACCTACAAAATATATTACCCTTATAAATTATCAATTAAATTGGTGGGTGAGAATATATCAAATATATATAATACCTACAAAATATATTTTTAAAAAAAAATTCATAATAAATTAGTAATCTACTATTAATAATACAATTTTATTCTACAAAAAATATATTTCATTCAAAAATGGTTTTTATTAATTTTTACAAGAAAATAGTATAATTAATTTATGTTAATTTAATAAATTTTATTTTATAAATGAGAATTATTTTTGGAATCATAATATTAAAATTAACTTATGGTGAAATTTTAGTATTTTTCTTAAATTCTTGATTTTTTAAACGAATAGTGATATTTACTGAGCTTTCAAATACTGTCATTTATTTTCATTAATCAAGTAAATTTAATAGTTACATTATATTTTATATTTCATATTAAAATGAAAAATAAAATATTTAATCTAGAATAATCCAAATTCATTTGAATAGTCAAATTTCATGATTTTTGTATATGTGTATTTTTATACTGAAGACACAGTTTTTATTTTTCATAATTTAATTAATTAAAATAACCCCAATTAAGAAAATACTTAAAATAAATTCATTTATTATAAAAATATTTTTATTAATTTAAACTAAAAAATGATATTTTTAATTATATAGTTAATATTGGATTGTTCATTTCTTGAAAAATGTATTTCTTGAAAAACCATTTTCGACACTTTTGCGGAATTGATGTTATATTAAATATTAAAAATTCTATGAATTAAATTTGATAAATTGATTCCATGTTATTAATCAGAATAATTAATATTATATAATAAGTTAAAATAAATTTTTTATCATAATTAAAAGAAAAAATAGAAAAAATTATTACCAAGGTTAATGTTAAAACTGGTTTACCAGGTGTTAAATGAAAGAGGTAAAAGGATTAGAATGTTTAAAAAAAGTCTATTTTTTAATACTAGAGGTTTTTCTTGATTATATCACCCCCAATCCATTATTTATCAATTTTTGGGGTACATGTTTTGATATTGACATCCCATTATTGAATAGTTTATTTTATTTACAAAAAAATACCACTACTCCTTAATAATAAAATGGAATCCCCTCATTTCACTAATTAACAACCCTAAATCCATTTTTATCTATAATACCATTCCAAAATATCTCATAAATACACTTATCAGCATATCTAGAGATTATTTTCTTCCCAATATACTATCCTTAGGGTCCATAATAAGAGATCGATGGGAGGTTCTTCTGAGTAAAATATATCACCTTCACAAAACACCTATTTTACTTATTCCCTTTACACATTAAATTATGAAATAAAAAATATAATACAATATCAATTTTATATACTATATACTAAGATGTTTTTATGTTTATCAAATAGTACTTATCATTCCTCTATTCCAACAAATTTGCAATAAAACTGTCGTTCGTGTGTATGATGGATGATTGCCTCATGAATTGAAGTAATTAAGTTTCTATAATATCCTCTTGAAACTATTTATGATTTTGGATTTAATGTTTATGTATGATATTCAAGAAATATTAATATTTTTTAAAAATTTAACTTATTATTTAAATTCTCACATTACCATCCATTGAAAAATGAAATCATCATTTGTGTGTACGGTGGACTTTTTCCTTGTGAAGTGATATGATTGATTATTTTATTTCTGTATCAAATTTATAATATATGTAAGTTTATTTAAAGAAATAATATGATATTTATGATATAATTAACATTATTTAAATTTAAAATTATACTTTCCTTCATTACATCCTAATCTTTGAAAAATTAAAATGTTACTTATCCATATGTATGACCTATCATCTATATGATTGTAAAAAGCATCATTTTTCATAACCATGATTAATAGTTGGATTTGAATGTATAAATTATGTATAAAAAGAAAAAATATTTCGTTATTATCACATTTTATATGATTTAACAATGACCCATTTGACCACAGTCAACACCCTAATGCAGTTTTGAAACTATAAACTGAGCATCCTCAAAAAACATGATGTCTACATAAATAAATAAATACAAAATTATTTAATTAAAATAAATTAACTAAATGGTATAAGTATATATTATTAAAAATATAAAAAAAATTTATGTAAAAAATTGGTATAGTTTTATTATACTAGAGATAAAGGATATATAGTAAAATTTTGGAATCGACGTGAGGGTTTCATCTCAAAACATTTTTCATTAAGGCATGTGTTCTTTTATGAACCTAATATATTTTAAATTGTGTATATGGTAACCATTTTAATATTATATCATGAATTATTCTTACTTAATTATATTTTATATAATAACTAATTTACTTCATTCTTCGAATTTTTGATTCAAAAGATACTAAAGTTGTAGGGATATATTTTTCAATCTCATTTTAATCAGGTTTGTTTATGCTAGAATTTATATTTTAGTAAATAATTTAATAATTTTATAATAAAACCATTTTATTTTCTTCTCCATTGGTTATTAATTAAATTTTCAAAAAATATTATGACTATTCTATTTGTGGAACTTAATATTATTGAGAAAATGTTTTTAAGAATAGTTGACTTTATTTCAATCTTTGGTAAAAAACCCTTGTTATTACATATCTATGTTTTCTAAAAATATAGTAAAGAATATTTTTTGCATTAATAAAATTATTTATTAATGAAATTCTTAACTATATTTTACTTTTTACGAAATGGTTTGAAAGGAATCTTTATTTTTTTCCGAAAAAGGCACTATTTGAATTTTTTTATAAAAGTGTGAAAGAATTTTTTTTACTTATATAACATGTAATGAATTAAATTCCATCAATACAACTCAATTATATTATGGATACGTGTATTTTTCTTTGGTTTATTTATAACAAAACATTTTCTATAATGTTTTTGGAAAATTTTAGATTTTGAATAAGTGATTTAATAATGAAAAGGCTATTTTTCTCAATAAATATCTCCCTTATTTTTTTGAAGTCATTTTAATTTACAAATATAACCTATGATTCTATTAATTTCGTATAATTTATGAATATATGTATCTCACATACATAGCTAGATTATTATCACTTACATTTAATGGTTAATACATTCCTTATGTTCATCCCTCAAATGCCTTAATTATGAAATTTACTTTGATTATGATATGAGACAAAATTATGAAACTCATTTTCTTTTCAGGGGTAATATTTATGTTTATGGATTATTATAGATTCCCATTTTGTAACTCACATAATCATTAACATGTTATTATGGGTTTTCTTATATGTCACTCTAATTCATCTGGTAAAGCTTCAATCTTAGGATGCATCATGTATGACATTAGAGAGTAAACATAATCCATTATGGGGCTTTTTCCACTATGTGATATTGTTTGGGAAGTAATCCTTATCTCTTGTTTATTTCATGTTATATGTATCTTTCGTATTTCCTATGATTTCACGATCTTATGATACCCTGTTCTTTATGTTATTCCCTCTTGTGATTTCCATTGATCCTTATTTTATTGGATATCATGTTATTTGTTTGACTCACACATTGAGATTTGTATCTTGTTTATTCCATTATGGGGATTTTTAGCTCACCCATTTTTTCTATGTATTACCTATACTATATTATACAGTTTTAGTATCTCAAAAATATTTAAGAGATAATTATGATGAATAAAATAATTAATTTTTATCCAAGATTGACATTGATATATTGTGAACATATTCATCCAAAGAGACTAATCCTCATGATCATTAGGTTGTAATTATTGGATTTTTATATTAAAAATAATTAAATAATATTTGTAAATAGATTATCTCTCTATAACCAATATGAATTTATAACTTTACTTAGTACTAACTTATATAAATTTATTTTTGGGATAATTACGAAAACATGATAAATCTTGTATGTGTTTTAGGAAGGGTTCAAGAATTATTTCTCAACCTATCCAAACAAGTTCATTAAAGATAACTATTTCATAGTATTATTATAGAAAGGATTGATTGAAATTTATTTGTATCCATTGGATACATGTTTTTGATGATTATTGATTGAAAAATATATTTTTAAATCCATGGAAGTTATTAAAAACATTACTCAAAATTTCCAACATTTTAGCACTAAAGATATTGAAATTTGAGAGTTTTATGAAGTAATATCATTTGAATGATCATGTCACTAGCATTATATTTATATATTTATAGATAATCCAATTTTTATGGGATTAAAGGGAACCCTACATGACCCTTAGGTCCAATTCTATGGCCCATACATGACCCAATACATGACCTCAAAGTCCCAAGACCAAACACACTTGAAAAAGCCCCTCCCCAGCATCTCCATCTTGAAGCCTCCTAACCCCCCACCTCACAAGGATGAGTAAATCACCTAAGTAAACTATGTATTTTAAAAAATAGTAATATTAATATTTATCACTATTTAAATAAGTATACAAACACCCATACCAAATTGTACATTTCAATCATGTTCATCAACAACCTTCTCAAGATTTATCATACTAGTAATGGAAAATAGATGACTATCCATAAATAAATTTCCTACCCAAACATGAACCATAATAAAAAATGTATATAAATATTGACAATTTTGTAATTAAATTAAATGAAATAAAAATTTAAATGGGTAAAATTGTATCATCTGTAAGGAAATTACATAATAAAAACTCCTAATATTTAATATCTCCACCAATTTCTTATCCCAATATTAATTTATGAATGAAAATAACTAAAAGTGGGACTTAAAATAACCCACCCTTGAAATATAATAAATAATATACTAAACTATATAAAGAAATATAGGAAATAAATTTTGATAATGGTAAAAGTAAATAAAAAAAGAGCTAAAGACACTAAACAAGGATAAGAATGACATTCTAGAACCATACCCTTCCATGATGTTATAATCAATGATGATTCATAAAGAAGAAAATATAGATAAGCCCATTAAACTTTAAAATTTTTTGATATTTTAATTTCATTTTTCATATCTCTAAAATATATTCCAATGTATGAAAGGTTCCTTAAAGAGTTATGTAAAAAAGTAACACTCTAAGGAGATGACATAGTCAGCCTAGGAAGGGATGTTTTATCTTTGATTAAATCATGAATTAGAATAAAATTATATGATTAATGCACCCCATATTTCATTGAATTTTAAAAAACTCTAAATTAATAGATTTATCCTATAATAATAGTACTTTTAATAATTTTATGGCATATTCATTTTTTTATTATTTGATAACAGTGAATTATAATTGACCAGGGTGGTAGTTTAAATTGAAAACAAAATTATTTCCTTCTGTATTGGAGTACTTGAAAAAGTTGTTGTTAGTTCAGAATAATTTAAAGTACCACAATAGGGGGGGGGGGCGTGAATTCTGTCTTTTCATTAAACATCCGCAATTTTGGATTTTGAATCCATTTGTTAATTATGTGGATAGGCAATATTTTCTTCTATAAAGTGAATGATTAGTGGATAAAATAAAATAAGGAACTCAAAATTGTTATAGTAGTTTAGGTAACAAAGATTCTTTAGTTCACTCAACCAACTCTCACTCTATAAACATAGTGAATTTTAATATAAAGTTCCTCTTTTCACAATATATCAAATCCACAACTAAGTTAATGCAGTTGAAACCTTTACAAATCGGAAAAAAATAGAGCCTTCTAGTTCTTTTACATGGATCCAATTATCCGTATATTAATAATATAAGGTTACAAATTACCATAATTTGGTATGAGTAGTTGGTACTCTACTAAATCAATATATTTTGATTTGTTGATGGTTCAGTTTGAAGTTCATAGTTGCAACAACAGAAATTAATTGTAAATTGATCTTCTTATTTAGAAATAAATTCATTTAAAAAATATTAATTATGATGCAATCCTAGTTTCATATCTTTTTTAGTTCTAATAATAAAAAATAGAAGAATTAATCTTATAGCATTATGATATTGTAACATGTATGTCTCCAAAATGTAGAATCTTATTCAAATTATAGAGTTGATCATTTTTTGTAGAAGATATATAAAATATATTCAGAAGAGTATAGTCGTGTGTGTGAATGAATAAAACATAAATCACCCATATCACATATATCACAAAAACTAAAACTTTATTCAAAAATACTTTGATCATATAAATAGATTTCTTTTTTTAATAGATCCATGAAAATCACTTAAAAGATTACATAAATTCAAATATTAATTAACTAGGGTTTTCATTACTTTATTTATGAAAAAGGAGATTCTATTCGAAGGATATAGTTCTTTGAATTGATGATAAATATATTTGAATTAGTCATAGATAAGATATCAATAATCCTATAATTCTATCATTTTTTTAACGAATATCAAATAAAATTGTGAATTTAAAACACTGTAATTGAGTAAGAAAACATAGGGTTGAATTTCATATCATATGGTTCCTTTTTATAGGAGAAGGTTCATACCAATGTATTGTTCCTTATCCATAATTTCATTTTTTTCATAACATAGTGATAATATTGATGTAGTTATGATGATTCAAATGATCATCCTTTTCATCATAAGATTCCCCACATCATATTGATTAACAATACATTGAATTTCTGTAATTTATGGTATAAAAAATGTTTCTTGATTTCAACGTAGTGTTGATATTCTATACATTCATTGATTCCCGAACATAGGGTTTCATATCCATATGCTTATTATCTAACATGCTATTGTTTCTCTCCATGAAAACTGTTTAACATTGCATAAAAATGATGACCATACATTAACTCACCAAACATAGGGTTTGAATATTATTTTTAAAACACATCATATAGATTTTCATTTTATCAAAGATAAAAACATGATATATATTCCTAAAAAATACTTAACACAACATTATTAGAAAAAAAACAAGTGTATTTGTGAGCATCTAAATAATCATATAATAATGAGTATTGTTGAGATAATTCATTTCTAATAACCTCCCAGTTATTGAATAACAAAAAACACATAAAATAACTCAAATAAAATATATGATTTGTAAACACATTAAAAGAAAATATTAATATTTAAAAAAAAATATTGAATTTATAAAACTATTTCGATTAAAATATTTTCTCCCAAAAATATGTATTTCTCAAATATTTTTCCCCTTCCTTGATATCTAAAATAAATTTTGGAAGATAAAAATGATGTAAATCGTATCATTAAATTGTAAATTTTTGTTATAGATGACTGTTAGAAACATATATTTAATTTGGAAATAAAAATTTAAACATAAAGAAAACAATCATAAAATATAAATTTACAAATTTTAATGTAAATATTAAAATAAACTACTAATTAAATTTTTTGAAAAAATAACGAGTACACTCAATAATAAACTAAAAAAGTCTTCAAAATGAGGGGATCTAATATGATTGGTTTTCATGGTCATAATCTCCACGGTTATTTGTTTCTGTATCCAGATGAGGTAATTTCATAACAATTCCCTGAATTTCAAGTATCTTTACTACTAGACTCAGGAAATGGTTATTGAATACATTCTACCATTTTAGTAGTACATTCATTAAATATTCTACTATCATCAAATTTTCTACCATGATTACCTTAAAAAACTCATTCACTGATTATTCATATTGACTAAAGGCTTTAAAAAATCTCAGTCAGGAAGAATGACTGGTCCCAACTAGGATTTATTAGAGTTCATCTAGCTGATTAAATCCCTTTGATTATCTAGAATAACATTCAAATGTGTACTTTTACACTTGAGAGTGTACAGCCTATTGTTGAATTCACCCATTACATAAGTTATTGCTTTCAATATTCTTATCAATTAATGTGAAATGGGTTGAGGTGTAGAGGTCAAATCTTGGTTACTATCATTGATAGATAGAAATTATCTTCTAAAGATAAGATTCAGTTCATGAAAATCATACTTCTTCATAGATACATATTTCAATGATCTAAACTGTCTGCCTAAATTATCGATAAAATATTTAATATCTTTCATTAAAATAATATTTTCGTAATCATATTTGAGTTTATTATGAAGGGATAAAAATGCATCTATTATAATAGTTTAACTTCTTAGTTCCTCGTATTTATATTTCTCATCTTCTAAATCTTCTCTCAGAGACATGTTCGGCTCTCTAATCCCATGAACTTTTGAATCAAAGCTTCATAATAAGAGTTAGAAGAATCTGGAGTGTTATTTCTTGAAGGATGACCACCATCTACCATAGCCAAACTTGGATCTCTATGAACTTTTGATATGTCTCTCAATGTAGATCCTTCTATAGAAATAGTATCATGAGAAATGAGAGAAATGTTTTTAGGGTTATGGAAATTTTCCCTATGATAGTTTTATTCGTCATCCTCTTGCTCAACAGTCTCATTCACATGATCCTAATGCTCAAAAATAAATTTAATTCTTCAATATTTAACGGATTCTTTATTGTAATTTTTATTATTTTAACAAGACGACCATCTTCAGGTCTAGATATTTCCTCTTAATCGAGAATTTGTCTGATTGAACCAACAAAAGTAATCCTCCTCTACTTCCCTTGATCACAAGTCATCATTGTCTATTATTGTTCAGCTCTAAAAGGTAAAAGAATATTATTTGAGTTTCTTCAAATATATCCCAACTTCTTGACAGTTCCATCATTTAGAATGTTATCATGATGAAATATAAATTCAAGAGTCATATTTTGGATTATTATTCTTCTGATAAATAAAAAAGAATGATTTATTCCATAGGGATAGTATCCCATATTTTATTCTTTGTGATAGTAATAACATATATTCCTTATCATAAAACGAGTAATACTGAACCTTATGTTGATCAAAAATAGAAACAGAATGTACTTATCTAGGAACAAAAACTGTCTAGCTCAGGCCTCATGGAAAAATGTCAGTTGTAATAAAATTTATATTGATATTCCTCTAAGAATTAAGGTCCTTGGTCATCACTTTCTATATGGTTATTGTTTAAAAAAAATCTATGAGTTATTTTTTTCATAACCAATATTTCTCAAGTTGAAATAGACATACCCCTCATGGGTACAACACAATATCTTATCTATTTTCACTAAATAAAAAAAATCCAGTATCATGAATCATAAAGATCATACTGTCTTCATCGATTCCAATTCTAAACATGGAATTTACAAAATACAATACTACTTCATGTAGAACATCAGAGGATTATTATCATATCCAAATGAAAAATATATCCCTTGAAATATAATCGCTACCTTTAACAAAATATTTTTCTAATATAAATATTCAAAATCAATCAACTTACCGTGATGAACATTGTGATACATCACAGGCGGGAAAAAACATAAACCCAAATTAACATCTTCAGGTCTTCCTGGTGTTTCTATTTCTAAATGTTGTTTTGTTAAAGGTTCTTAGGTTTAGGGATTCCATAAACTATAATAATAGAGGCTTCATAAAATCAAAGGATGTGAAGGAGAAGAGTAGGAGAAGGAATTTGGATTTCTCACACCGATTTAGAATGTACTCATTACTTATTAAATAAAAAATATGGATAAAAAGAAATCGAAATGAAATTATTTTTTAAAAAACTAATAAATATGTAAACAATAAAAATAATGAGAAACAAATAATCAAGTGTATCATATAAAATTATTTAAGATAAAAATATAAAGTCTAAGAATAAAATAAATTAATAAATATTTAATTGGAATTAAATAATCCTAACCCCCTACCCCCCCCCCCAATATAATCCAAACTTTCACTGGGAAATGGGTTTAGTGAATATTTCAGCTAATTGAGATTCAGTATTAACAAATTCTAAAAAAATATCTTTTTTAATAATATAATTTCTTAAAAACCATGTAGAATATCAATATTTTTATTCTTAGGAAGAATTATTGTATTTTTTTAAATATTTATAGAAATTTTATTATCGCATAAAATAAAAATACCATTGAAATTTAGTCTAAATTCTAGCCGTGAGCTTTTCATCCACAATACGACAGCACAAAAACTGGTAGTAGAAATATATTATTCCTCTGCTATTGATAATGAAATTAGGTTTTTTTTCTTACTCGACAATGATACTAAATATTTTCCTAAAAAGTTATAGCTTATTGAGGTACTTTTTATATCTAATTAATAACCTTCAAAGTCAGTATCTGAGTATAAAATTAAATTAAAATCATAATTTTTGGGGTAAAGATGATATTGAAAAATAGTTCTTTTTAAATATGTAAAAATTATTTTAGAATATGTAAGAAATGATTAATTAGTATTTTACTCAAATATAGAACATAAAATTACATAAACAATAATGTCTAGTCTTCTAGTAGTGAGATATAATAGACTACCAATCATACCTCTGTAAAACTTGATGTCAAATAGTTTTCCAGCTTCATCCAAATATTGTTTTATTTTGGTAAATATAGTAGTTTTATATGTCTTTTTTTTAAGTTCAAAATTTATAATAGATCAATAATATATTTTTATTTATTTAAAATATTTCCATATTCCCTTTGATAAATTTTTAATTATAAAAAAATTCATTTCTCCCATCATACACATTTTAAATTATTTCTGAATTAGTTTTGAAAAATAATTACAAATATTTTTCTTTGTTAAACCAAAAAAAAATAGTCAACATTAAGTTATACTAATAAAATTTTAGAGAAAACAGTTTTCTTAATGAGTTATTGATCTTGAAATCCAACGGTAAAGCTATTTTTCAAAATAAAAGAACATAATCATTCATACCAAGATCTAGGTGCATGTTTAAGGTCATAGAGATATTTAGTAAGATTAAAAATGGAATTTGGATTATGAGGGTTTTCTAAACCATGAGGTTGTTCTAAATAAACATCCTCAATTAAATATCCATTTAAAAAGGATGATTTAACATCCATCTGATATAATTTAATATTCATATGAGATTCCTAAGCTAAAATGATTCTAATATATTCTAATATATCTACATGGGAAAAGGTTTCATCATAATATATTACTTATTCCTTATTATATCCTTTACCAACTAATATAGATTCATTTCTAGTTATGGTCCCTTGGTCTTCATGTTTATTTCTAAAGACCTATTTAGTTCCTATCATTGGATAGTTAGTTGGTATTTCTAGTAATTCCAAAATATCAATCATTCTGAATTGGATTAGTTATTATATCATTGAAAACATCTAAATCACATCTTCTAAGGATTAATTAATTGAATTATGTTCTTCCTGAGATAGGAAGGTAAAAAATTCAGCTAGGTTTCCTGCATTTCTTCTGGTTCAAATTCCTACGTTTAGTTTTGTATTATAATTTCTAAGGTATGGTTATTTAATGTTCAATATTTTTTAGTAAATACACTATTAGTTTTTTTAGTATCATGCTCATGAAAACAAGACTGAAATTTATTTATATCATTTCCAAATCAATTTTAGAGGATTCAATTCTCATGTTTTCAAATGAGTTAGTAATTTCATCTATTTGATCTTTCTATTTAATAAAAGGGCCATTTCATCAAACTTCACATGAACTGATTCTTCAACAATCCTTCACTTTTTATTAAACACTATATATGATTTAGAGGTAGAAGAATATCCTGAAAAAAATTCCATCATCGTCATTTCGATCAAAATTACCAATTTTTTCCTTATTATTGAAGATATATACCATTAATTCAAAAACATTAAATTAATTTTCTTTAGGTTTTATGTAATTCAAATGTTCATAGGGTTGAATTTTAGAAAAGGCCTTATTAAAACACTATTCATGATATATAAAGCTATGTTTGAAGAATCTGCCTGAAAATAGGTTATAATTCTGTATTCATTCATCATAGTCCTTTCAATTTTTTGAATAGTTCTATTTCATCATTCAAAAATTCCTTACTGTTGAGGTGTTCATGGTGTATGGAAGGTGTGTTTAATACCCATATTTGAGTAAAAATAATTAAATTATTTATTATCAAATTCTCCAGTAGGATCACATCTCAATGAAATTACTTTAAATAATTTTTCATTTTGAACATTTTTTCAAAAACATTCAAAAATATTGAATACTTTACTTTTTAATTTCAAAAAATATACCCATGTAAATTGAAATTACTCATCGACTAAAACATAGAAATAAAATTTACCTTCTGAACTTGCTACTCTAGATGGTCCAAAAAAATCCATGTGGATCAATTCTAAAGGATTAGATGTAACAATTATGTTAATAGATTTGAAAGAATATTTGTGCTATTTTCCAATTTGGCATGTATCATAGAATCTATCATTATCAAATTTAAGACTAGAAAAAACACATAATAATAGTTTCTTATATAATTTGTTTAAACAATATACATTGAAATGTCAAATTATTCTATACTAAATCAATAACTCATTTGACTTAATAGTTAAACAATTCAATTTCTCTTTATTCCATGAATTTAAATGTAAGGTATACACGTTATTAGTTTAAGGTGATCTAAATTTAAGAAACATATCATTAAAAATAGAGCAAGAATTTTTAGAAAAATCAACATAAAAACTGTCATCGCATAGTTGTGAAATACTAATTTAGTTGTATTTTAAACCTTGTACATACAGTACATTGTTGATTGAGATAGTTTTTGGATATCCCACAATTCTAACTCCAATAATTTTTCCTTTTTCATTTTCACCAAATTTGATTAGTCCTCCATTCATATGAGTCAGTGTATGAAAATTTGATGAGTCTCCACTCATGTTCTTAGAACACCCAATATCCATATACTATATAACATTATTTTTCTGGTTTCCATTTTCCTATAAATGAATTAAATAAAATTTATTTTTAGTACCCATATTTTATTGGGTCCTACAGTGTTAGTGAGCAATGACCTAGGAATTCATATTTTACTAATTTTACTATAATTTACAATAGTTTCATTATACATAATTTTATAAATAAAATCCTTTTTAATTCCACTAATTTGAGGATTTCTAAAATAATAGTTGTTAGTGAAATAACCTTCTGTTCCACAATAATAATAGGTAGAATTTTTTGAATTATTAACAAATTAATTCTTATATAGAATTATATTTTTACCCTTCATTTATATTCCAATTTTTTATCTTTTAATTACATTATTTCCAAGAATATCATTTAAAAAAATTTCTCCTTTAGTTAAAATAAGAGCAGTTCTTTTATAAGACTACCTCATCCAATAATTCATTAATACATTTTTTTAGGATAAACATAATTTGACACAGAAGAACTAAATTTTTCAACTAGTACTTGAAGATGTTTTATAATGGTATCTCTTTCACCTAAAACAGAAATATGAATATTTTTCAATGATTTATAATTATTTAATTTTGAATCATATTTATCTTCTAACATTGAATAGTAAGAAAGTAAATTACCATTTGAGAAAGTATATGTTTGATGATCATATGATCAATAGGATTGAACCTCCTCTTCTTCAAGCATAATAAACATGTTGGACTTGAGATTTGATTTCTCCTTCTCTGAATCATATTATGAAGAATTTTTAGAGTCTCCAGACACACTAAAAGTTGATTTTATTTCTCTTTTTCCTTTATGATCATAATCATAATTCATTTGATATTTATTTTCTGTCTTTCTTATTTCACCTTTTAATTTAGGTAAATCAGGTATAATGTGACCCAAATTTTTACATTCATAGAATCTAATTTATTAATGTTAATTATCATCCTTCATGAAGAATTTTTTTAATCCTCTTTTATTATTTTATAATTTTCTAAAATTTCTGGCTTGTTTAGCGTGCTCCCTTTCAGAATCTGAGGAATCTAAATTTTTCTTTGTTTTGTATTCTTTATTTGTCATTATTATATGCTAATAAGATGTTACATTTAGGGATGTATTTTTCCTTTTTATAATTATTTTGTGATATTTATCATCATCATGCATTTCTACTTCCTACATAATTTATGTTCCCATCAGTTACTTCATTGTATAATTTTTAATAGGTGATTATTATCAAATAGAAGTAGATATTCCATTTGATTTAGAGGGATATAATCTGATTACTTTTAGTTCTTGATCGTATTGAATTAAGGGATCTCCAAAGGTGTTAATATTGTTAAAAATATTTTCTAATATTCCATTAATTTGTGTAATGTTTTCACAATAAAACATTCTATGGTGTCAAACATTAGTTTAGTAGTAGAATATCTCATCTATCTAATGTTCTCTATTCCTCTATAAGAAACTATAATAGTTTTCCACATCTCATATGTAGTAGTAAATTTCTGTACAGGATTAAACTCATCTCGTTCACCTCTAAATAAAAATAGCATTCATTTGTTTTGAATTTATGTCATGTTAAAATTTTGTTTCATCAGTCCAAGCATCTAGTTTGTTTGGAATCTCATAAGGTGTAAGGATCTTAGAATAGATTTTGAATCCAAGATTATAAATATAGATAATCATTTTATATTTCTAGAATCCCTAATTTTCACTATTAAAGTATAGTTCACAAAACATATACATTTCTTATTTCAGATCACACATTAACATTTGTTTTGTATAGACCTTATTTTTTACATAATTCTATAGATTTATCCAAAACATATCACCTATAATACCAATTGATAGGTCGTAATGAGAAAAATTAAAATAAGTGTGGTTGAATTGTGTCATTTCAATCATCTTTCACAATTCTAGATTTTTAATCCCTTTGTGTACTATGTGGATATGAATCATTTTCTTCTATAAAAAGTATGAGTAGTGGATGAAATGAATGAAACAACATAGAAATTTTATAGTGGTTTGGGGAACAAAGATCCCCTAGTCCACTCCACCAACTCTCTCTCTACGAGTTTGGTGAATTTTACTAGCAAGGTACTTTTATCATTAGACATCAAATCCAAAACTGATTGGACACAGTTGAAACCTTTATAAAATGGTTAAAATCATAGCCTTATCATTCTATATATATAGAACTAATTATCCAAAGCTTGGTGCAAAAAGGTGACACTTTACCACAACTGAGTATGAGTATTTTATACACTAAGAAATCAAAATAATTTGATTTATTGAAGTTTTGTTTTGATATACATAATTGCTATATTAGTAACTGACAGTAGGTGAGTATCCCTATTTGGAAATTAATTTATTCAAGAATGAGTTACTCTGAAGTTATCCTAGTTGAAATTTATTTTAATATTTAATATCAACAAATAAAAATAGTAATATTATAACAGCACGTGATTGTAACATGTATATCTCCAATGTTTATCCACTTTTGTAAATTACAGAGTCGATCATTTATTACAGAAGATCGATAAAATATATTCACAAGAATATAGTCATATGTATGAATCAATAAAATTTGTATCACCCATATCACATATATCACACACACCACACCTTGATTTGAAAATACATCAATCATATAAATAGATATATTTTGGTTGAACATATCCAAGATAATTGCCTCAGTAATAACATAAATTCAAATATTAATTGACTAGGGGAGTCCTAACTTCCATTAAGAAAAGGATTTATTTTATCTGATGAATATGTTTTATTGAATCAATCATAATAATATTTGAATCAGTCATAGATAAGCTTTCAATTATCTTGTAAATTTTTCATGATTTTTTCATGAAACTAAAGTAAAATTGTGAATTTAAAACTATGATGTTAAGTAGAAAAATATAGGGTTGAACTGCATAGTGTAGGGTTACATTTCATAGCATAGGGTTTCTACCAATATATAGTTATTTATCAATTATTTCATATGTTCATAATATTAGGGTCAATGTAACGTAGGTATGATGATCCATATGTTTATATTTTTCAGCATATGATTCTACACATACCATTGATTAACCATTAATTCAATTTCACAAACGTATGGTATAAACAATGTTTCCAGGTTACAATGTAGGATTGATATTCCATACATTTGTTGATTCCCAAATTTAGGGTTTCCATTCCATATTCTTAATATCTAGTATATGTTTTCTACTCCATACATAATCTATTTTTCATAGCGTAGGGATGATGAATCAAACATTCATTCACCGAACATATGGTTTGAATGATGTTTCCAAAACACATAATGCATTTTTTAAATTCATCAATGATTACAGCATGATATATATTCCTTAACCATACATAACACAACAATATTAGAAATAAACAAGGGTATTTATGAACATCAAAATAATCATATAATATAGAGTATTATTGATACAATACATGCCTAACAGTATTTGTGAGTTTATGGACCAAAATATTTCATATGTATTTTTTGTTTTGACCATACGAAATGTAATAACAATATATCATGCCTTAAAAAAATTATTAAGGTCATTATTAAAAACATAAAGTGCTATAATAATTTTTTATAAATGAACATTTACATTGGATTTCAGAAAGAATTTTTTTTAATATTTTATATTCCATGAGATATCCCACTAAATTTAACTCTATATTAAAAATATCACACTATGAAAAATATGATTTACATATATATAATAACCTATTAAAATAAACCCAAATTTTTTAAATAAACAAACTTTAAAATATTTTTAGATGAACTAAAATGATTTTGGTATTATTGGAAATTATATGAGTAATAGAGGTTATGAGTACCTCAAAGAGGATAAGGTAATTATAAATTTTTAGGAATAATTTGATTGGTTATTCTTAAATTAAAAATCTATAGAAATTTTTCTTTATGAATGATTGTTAAGCTATGGAAGAAATTAAGCATTTACTTTTACCATTTCTTATAAACCTCCCCAAAATAGAACCAAATCATGTACCATCAAATTTAAAATATGATTATATTGTGAAAAAAAGTAAAATGCTAGTGATAATTGATAATAATATATTTACCAACCAAGGAAATCAAGTAAAAATATTTTGAAGGAAAATTTAATGTTCATTAGATAAAAATTCAAATATATTCTTAGACTCAATCTAAAAATTACCTTGCACAGTAATTTTATGAAATATAAAAAAAAATATTTTAGAAAACCAGTAGGAGACTAAGTATTTTATTTATGTAATTAACTAATATAGTCGTGGGAAATTTAATTTAAGGAAGGAATAATTTATCTTCTTTAATATTCAAAGTGGGTTCAACCAATTCAAATAGTTCAAATGAAATTAGGATTAATAATTATTGAAAATTGAAAAAATGAGATATTTTAGTGAGAGTTCAAGTTGGAGGGTATGTATGGTTTAAAAAAGATTGAATCATTCTTCAATGTAAGGCTATTTCCAAATACCATATGATATAAAAAATATTCAGATATTAGTAGATAAGGAAAATTTTTATTTCCATGATGGATTCTAAGGTTACATTCATGTGTGAATTGTAAATTCATGCCAATTTCAATCCATATTAACATATTTTTATCAAGCCTTCAGTTATTAAATTATATCATTAAGAATATGAAATTATATTAGTTCATTTTACAAATGCAATATAAATATATATATTTTTTATTAAGGAGTTATTGGATGAATTATAAGATGATTTCATATTATTTGGAACTTCTTTTTAATAGTTCTTATTAGATATTAAAAAAATAAAAAATATTATTTATAAAAAACATGATCTAAATTTTGAGAAATTGAATATTTGTTTTATAGAGGAATTTTTTTTATTTATTTCATTTAGTAGAATGGGATTTATTTTTTAAAAAAATGATATTATCACATTACTACCCTATCACACATATATCAAACATGTCATGTCATTCATTGGACATGTACATTTTTATACAAGGTTCATCAAAGAAATTAAATAGAATTAATTTCTGTTATTAAATTTTTTAAAAAATTATTTTTGATTTTGATTTTTCAGACTCTTATAGGAAGATATTTAATGATTTTTATATTATGCTGACCAGACCACAAATCTTTCAATTGCTACAAAATCCACTGAATTGTTATATGATGATTCAAATAGTGCCATGGAGTGTATTCTTTATTAAAATTTAGATAGAAATGTTCATGTGATTTATTTTGTTTCGAATACATTATATTTTACAGAGATTAATAATAAAACCAGTAAAAAAGAGTTCCTAAAAAAATTCATTGGTGAAATCAATATTCTATTTACATGAAGATAAATTATGTGTTTTCTATAACTTTACAACAATTTTTTAGTTTTTTAAGGGGGGTGTATCAAAATGTATTTTTTATATAATTATGATATTGAATCAATAATTCAATGTGGATATAAAATATATGAATGGTCTAATTAAGTTGGTGGTGGTCCATATGAGTATATTTCCACACATTTTATAGGTAGACAGACAAGATAATTTAATCATGAATTTTAAATTTTTCAGTGAGAAACTATAATTTGAATCTTGGGAATTTCCATGGTATGTAGGAAAAGAAAATTTTCTTTTCACAACTTAATTAAAATTTCATTTTAACAAAAAAATTGATTTTAAGATTGAATCTTTAGCCAAAAAGTATGTATTCGATGATCCTTATTTGTGGAAACATTGTAATCATCAAATAAGAAGAAGATTCATGCATGAACGAGAAACAAAATATTCACTAAAATTCTATAACACATTTTCATGATAGGGAAACTTTAATTATAAAATAATAACATTGAAAGTGAATGAGTCTGAACTGTATTGGCTAAATAATTTTGAAAATACATGTAAAATTTTAAATATTCATAAACAATTAAAATTCACTAAATATATTTAAAAATACAAGAAATACATTCAACTTGACTGAACATGTATGAAATTATAAACATATGATGTGTAGAATTTATCCGACCCTTTTCTATATCTTTTGGATTAACTTATATCTTCATGGATGTTGATTATGGATAATTTTGTGCAGAGGATATGACTACCAAAACTAATGATTGTTCTATTATTTTTGAAATTTTTAATTCTTATATGTTTTATAGATTTATTATTCCAAGGTAAATTATGAGAGGTCAATGAACATTATTTTTTGATAGAATTATGAAGGAATTAATGAGGTAATATGAGGTGAATCATAAAACATATACTCAAAATAATCCACATAAAATTGACTAATCTTTAGTTTAAAATACATAGATAAATAAAATTCCATGGAATTTTTTTATCAATGAATATAATACTAGATAAAGTGGTTAGAAGATGACTTTTGGTCATATAGGACATCCCATAAAACATAAAAAATAATTATCCCTTTATAGGGTTTTTTTGAAATATTTATGATAGAAATATATTTTTATAAATTTTACATTGATATTTTCTAGATTATAAACTTCATAGTTAATCAACACTAGAACATAAATTTAATTTCCATAATAATAGTGTTTTTAGGGGTATAATATGAAAACGACCTACAGTAATGAATTATATTATAATGTTTTTTATCCTATACAATTATTTCGTTGATGTACAATATTAATAGTAATTTTTTGTTTATAAGGAGATATGCATGAGCCTAATCATAGAAGTATTCACAAATCACGTGGCTTTTGAAGAATCTATGCTTATATTATTATGCAACAAGCAGATATTTTCTTAAATGATCAATCTCAATTTGTGAAGAATAAAATTACATGGCCATAAACATAGACATATCACCAACCAAGATATATAGGGACATGAATTATATCTATATCACTATGTATGATAAACCCATGTCATTAATTGTGATTAATCCATGGTGAGAATTAGCCCAAAATTATTTTTTTGTAAGATAACTAGTTTTTTTGAGGTATTGATATCTTTATTTTTAGTTTAATTGTTTGGATTTGACATAATGTGAATGCCTAATGAGGTGAAGAAGGTTTTGGGGGTGTCTAGGGCTTGTTCAGAGCTTCGATCATGGGTTTCTGTAAATGGAACTTATGCTACACAGTTAGTAGAAACTTTGTGACTCTGGCTACATAGTTTCTGTAAACTATATGAGGTTGGGAGAGGAGCAGAAAAGGGTGCATGATTTTCTCTAAACATGTTCCTAGAGTCATATTTCATTACGGGAAGATCTACTGTTTTTAGAAGAGGCATGAATCATAGTTTTTATATGGTTCCCCAAACCATGCATACGAACCATGCAAGATTCCTCTTAAGGTAGATAAGGGCGCATGGTTTAACACGATTTGTCCAACTATGCGGAAAAACCATGTGACCCAGTGTTTTGGTTTAAAATTTCCCTTAATTTTATTATAACCAAAAATATATTTTTCATCCTCCTTTTATCAGACTACCATGATATTTTTGATCTCCCTTTAAATCTCAAATTATAGGCTTAGATCCTAATTCTCTATATAGAAGTAGATTCAACCATTGTTCATTTCATTGGATCTACACTATGGATTTATTCATTCAAATTTTTTATTTAGTGTATACTCTTTATATCGAAATATTTATTTATTTTTAAGATAATTTCCCTTATTTCTAGGTTTTTCATCCTTTTTTACTTTTTCTCTTAATCTAGACCAAATTAAAGGTTGATAATGGTAAATTGTTCTACTATGGGTATATAGTAGGTGGTCTACACCTTTCCTGTATTGTTCACAATTTAATATATCATGTTTTAGTTATGAAACACATTGGACCTTATGATGTTTCTCTTAAAATGAAATGATCTTATAAATATAATTATTTTGAACGTCTTAATTTTTCTTTTAGTACCATGTAATTGTTGGTGATTTTTATCCTCAACCTAGGCCAACCGTGGGGTGTTCCATTGTATTTTCCCGAAAATATTCCACCCCATCGAGTGTGTGTTATCTTGCCCCATGTTTTGGGAGCCTTGTTGAATTTAATGTGAATTGAATGAATTTTTATTAGAGGTTTATTCCTCTATTTAATTTTTATCACCTGATTTTAAATAGTTAATATTTTCAAATGCAAATGTGGATATGAGATGGATGAATTAATGAGTTGTGAATGATTATAAAATGATTAATTAATTGATTGATGGATCTTGATAATGGTAGTGTATTCCTTGGATGAGCTCCTTGGATCATGATTCCATCAGATGTCATAGAAATTTGTACTTCATGGATCTTTATTGATTATGGCAGTGGATGTCATGAACATTTGTACTATTTAGACACAGATTCCATAGTTTTCCAAGAAAATTGCTACCCAATAGATCTGGATATCTTGGAATCACATTGGACATGTTATTTTTTACATTCTCCTTGGATTCCACCCGAGTCGTTAAAAGGTTCTAATGAGATGATCCATGGTCTCGATGAAGATGGCCTAGTCTTTTATACCATATATTCGAACCTTCATGGTCTAACACTATATTAGACAATATATATAATTTCAAATGTTATACACTTGATTATATGTCATGGATTTTGTGGATATTGTTTTCACTTATTTACAGATAGACCCTGTATGTTTTTTGGTTAAATTTTTTAGAATGGATGGTATCACACCTACTTATATATTCTTTACTATTATGATTCTAGACTATTTTTCATTTGAAACATTACTTTTATTACTATCATTCTTGTGATATAATGCACACTGCTTCATTATTTATACATATACTAGAATTATAATAGACACAATTGGTGGAGGACTACTGAGAGTTATCTCACACACTATTTGGGTCTCCATTGGGTAGTCATACAATTTTTGTGGTTGCATGTAGGGATTGGTGTAAGTTCAATCTTTATGATGCTTGATTTGGTCACTGCATAGGAGAAGGGAAGCACAAGACTGAGCTATGTTCATGATAATATATTGAAATAGTTCATTTTGGAATTTTTTTAATTTGATACATGTATTTTAATGTATGCTTGATTTCAAGTATTTCCTATAATTTTATATAGATACATGACAATTTCATCATATTTTATATGATAGTACTTTTGTTATTGATGGTTATTTCAGTCTTTATATGTTATTATTCGACTACTTAGTTATTCATATACCTTTTCTATTGATTAATATTATTACATCACTATGTTATAGAATAATCCTAAGGGTATAGTATCACCACAATACCACCATAGACCTTCGATGTTAGTCGGTAGTCTCTGAATTATGCGGAGGCATTCTTGAGTCTACGTAACCCACTGGCTTGGGGAACCATTTAGTGGATGCTTAGTCAGGATGTTATTAAGTGGTATCATGAAATTTTAGTTTCTATATCTAATATTTTGAGAAAATAGGAGAAATATTATGAAGGTATTTGATTTTTTAATGATTTTTTCCAGAAAGTAGCTAACCTTTATTTATAAAAAATCCAAATTTCCTATAATGAAAATTATTGTTTTATTGATTTCTCATTTTATAGTTTATTTTATTCCACCATTGGGTGAGGAACTTGAGTTTGATGTTTATTATGATCTTGTATTTTTATAATTTTTATGATGAGATGTGGGCATGCCATCTCATGCATCATTTTTGGAACATGTTAGAATTTACATTCCATGTATATTCCATGCCATATAAGATACATTGGTTGACTAAATGACATTTTTATGTGTTCCTTGAGTGATATAAATTTTTTTTCATAATATATTTATGTATATTATTGATAAAAATATATGGTTCAAAGTGTTCTTGATAAAACATAAACACTATTTTCCTATATAGGCTATAGAAGACTCCCAATGCAGTCAATTATGGTAGGTAGATTCATGGACCATGGGCCGCACGGGCCGAAACATGTTATGATTTGGATTAAGTGGATTCCACACTTCACTTAACGAGGAGTATGGGTCTTTATGGATTGGAATTGGTAACCCATTTGGTCAAACCATTCAAAGGTAACTGTAAAATAAATATAAATTTAAAAGAACTTGTAATTGTGAAAATAGAGAACATGACCTAGACCTGATAGTATAGTGGAATTTTGGAAGTGTATTTAATGAATATTATGGTAGTTAATATGACACAGCTCAATATTTAGGAGAAGAAAGAGGGATGTATCTTTCTATTAGGAAGGTTTTGAACTGTCCTATGATTTTATATTTGTGACATGGTCACTACTTGATTCTTTTATGAGATGTTTTTTTGGAATTATAGAGACATATCACCACGAAATCATCTAATCATGTTCTAGGAGACTAGTGATAACCATGATATGGA
Source organism: Viscum album (assembly GCA_963277665.1). Lineage (NCBI taxonomy): Eukaryota > Viridiplantae > Streptophyta > Magnoliopsida > Santalales > Viscaceae > Viscum > Viscum album. The sequence goes on from OY728164.1 coordinate 696,282,462, forward strand.
GGTGGAGGTCCTTGAGCCACCCGTAAAACCTCCAATATTTTATGTTTTGGATCCATAATTTGTAACAAATATAGGTCATGATTACTAGTTTTGTGAGGGTATCCTATGCTTTATACATACCTTTCATAGAGCCCAGCATCATGCCAAAAATATGGAAGAGCTAATGTGTGTGTCCCAGAAGCAACATCTATGAAACAATTTCAAGGGATGGTGCTTCATAGGATTTTAAGATATGGATTCTTACTTCATTATGATTTTTCATGTATCTAGAGACACCTCCTAAAAGGAAATTGAATATTTGGATGTATATTATTTAGGGAGAAGCTAAGCACGGGTGGGATGTTTTAAACTAGGTAGTTAAGCATATTGATATGGTTAGGTGGTATTTCCAATTCATTTTTTATGATATGCATTTTTCCAAAGAGCTTGCAAGATAAGTGGGATTGTGAGTTTATGCATATGAAGAATTGGATGATGATTGTTATGAATTAGTCAACACACTTCATAGAGATTCGTCATTTGTTATTGATTCATTTTATCGATGATCTATTGAGGGTGAGATGCTTCATTGAAGGTCTTATGAATATTGTTCAATCATAGGTAAATGTGTTTCGTCTTACTATTATTTTTGATATAGTGAATTAGGTGAATATTAAAAGATAGAACCTGAGGGAAGTTGGGGTCACAAAGTATGGTATTCTTGCCTCTTGTAATAGTGGTCAACTATCAGCAGGAAGAAAGAACCATTTTGAGGTTTCTCATAAGGGGAGTACCAGCAAAGATTTTAATGTTGGTAGTAGTGTCTTATTTCATCAGTGTGGGAGATCAGTATATATGATGATTCAGTTCTATAAAGAACTACTCAAGTTTCAAGTACGTATAAATATGGTCCACGTATAGAGATTCTATAGGACCTTCCCTCTAGAGGTCAATGGAAGGGGATCAACTTTGAATCCAAGCTCAAAACAAGGATTCATATCTACATAAAATGATGGTAGATTGAGTAGTATTGTTTATTCAGGCCATGGTGGTGGTCATGGATTGGGTAGTTAGATAATAGTAGTACCATAGTAGTGGAGTGGTATTTCTCTAGATTGTGAGGTTGATTCACAGGGCATCAGTTTAGGCTAGATATATTCGGTACTACCTACACCAAAGTAGTAGAGCTTCAGGCCATATATAATGAGAGGTACGATATTAGTAGCCTCTACTCTAGTATTTTCTATTTTCTATATAGTGATTTTAAATGATTTTTATTTTTACTTATAGTGGAAATACTTGGTCCCATTGATCAATACTCTAATGGAATTATGAAACTTAATAATCCTTTGGGGATATGATTATATAGTGTAAACCAATTAAGGGCTTTACCCATTGAAATGGATGGGTGTCACTTTATATAGGAACTATTGGGAAAAATACCACAAGGTAACATTGAAACATTTTTGGGTTGACTGTGTTTGTTGAAAAAGTTGGTTTAAATTAGATGTTTTGGTGTCCAGAGATATTGTTAACACAATATATTGAAGAATATCTAATATGAAGGAATGGATTCACTTTAAGTAGTACATAAAATTACATACAAAAGGTGATTCCATTTCCCAATGCCTTCAAAATTTTTGTGGTCAAAATTTTGATGTTTTTCCACATCATGAAAACTGTATTTTTATGAATATCTTATAAAAATATGGAAAATTATTGAATTTCCTAAAGATGGGATTCATGAGTTTTGTTTCACAAATGATCAAATAATTATGATGGTTGTCTTTGCGATTACGAAAATCTCTGTGAAATTTTTATTTCCATGAAGGCCATGTCGGGATATAGAAAAGTCATGAGTTTCATGAAGAATGAGTGTTCATGAAGTGTGGTTTTTGAAGATTAAAACGTTTATGATGGTGGTTTCTATGATTACAAATAGGATTCATGAACACCATGAAGGTTTTTTTACATAACTATCTAGGTTTACAATGAGCATTGCAAATGGGAAATTTTCATGGAGCTTCGCGAAACAAGGAGCACCACATAATAAATTATAGATCTTCATGAAACTGTGATGATTTGGCTAAAAGGTTCAAGAATCATTGGAAACGCCTATAAATAGGCCTCTATACCCTTCAAAAGATTAGAGAAAATAAATTAAAATCATAAGGCTCTAGATTCGTTAAGGAGGTTCATGAAGGCGGTTCACAAAGGTGGTATGTGAAGAAGTTATTGAAGTCTTTAAATGAAAACCAAATAATCTATGATTTTTGAAATAGGTTTGCTTCATGAATTCTAAGTGATCATATGGAAAAGGAATGATCTTCACAAAGGCTATTAAATCCAACTGAATGTTTTGAGATTCATGAAAGTAAGTGAGTTTCATGAAGGCTATTTGAGCTTCATGAAGGAGATTCGTGAAGAGATCCATGAAAGAGTATCATGAGAAAGGGATTTTTTTTATGAAGTGTGCATCCTGAAAATTATTTAAAAGGGGTTTCCCAGTGAATCTATGGTAAAGTGGTATTAATCAATTGGGTGATAGTGTATCTTCAATAGAGCATATACATAGAGAAAAAGATTCATGTGTTATAGATAATTGAGGGAACTATAAGTCTATAGACTGTGAGTGGATCCCTTACAAGAGCAGTGAGAGAAGGAAGAGGAGGACGTTGATCCTTCACAATAGTAGTCATCCAGAGGAAAATACATATGGTGTGACCCTTGGGAATGTAGTGAGAAGACTGTAAACTTGTAAAGGAAGTGATCTTGGGCATAGAAGTGATCTAGACAGAACATAATTATGGGATGTATGCCTAAGTGAAGTTGGTACAACCAGAACATCATCATTGTATTCTCCTTGGATGTAGCCTAGTGAGAGTTAAACAAGTAAAAATAACTATGTCTATGTTCTTTATTTCATGTATTACATTGAAAGAATCATCATTAAATAAACATTGATAGAATAAGATCAAAATAAACATTTAAGTGAAAAAAAGATACCTTATAATAAATAGGTCAAGATCTATTGCGGCTGGATGAATTTTGAAAGGAATATCCTAACCTTAATTCCCCCCCTTAGGGTATATTGGACCCTTTTCCCTCAAGATGGAAGGTTTTTACATCAAACATAGTATAAACTAGATAGTTGTTTATAATGCCCATGTTTCATGTTATTGTTGAAGTGTTACCTTCACATCCCAAAAGTGTATGGATTCTATTTATGAGGGCTAATGGAATGTACAGGTAGGAAGAGATGGATGAAAGAATCTTTTTTGGAGAAAGTTGATAGCCTATAATTCTAGTTTATAGCTGGATGATTGGGGAATACTAGAGACTAAATTCCCTTTAATTTTTTATCATTTCAATGATGTTTACCTAGATTAATTTTCTATTTTACCTCCTCAGAAGGAGGTAGGTTTATCTATTAATATGGTTCTAGGAAATGCATCGTTATCTATTCGTTCTTATAATATGGATACTACCGAGTTTTCGAAACTCACTCGATAACTAGAGAACATGTAGTCAAAGGGTTTTATATGACCCAAAACATATCTATGGGGTTTTCTGATCCTTTTTGCAATAAAATCTTATTGGAACCTCATGGAATATATGAAATATTAAAAAATAAACCATTTTATTATTAAGAACTTGTATCCTTTTCTGTAGATTGATGATCTCTACGACAAGATACGAGGATCTTGTTTTCTCTAAAAGATTGAATTGAGATTGGTTTATCACCAAGTATGTGTTCAAACTATAGACATAAATCATAAATATTTTTGTAATAGTATTGGTCTATATGAGTATTTGGTTATCTCACTCAGTCTCACGAATGTGTTCTTTTTTTTTTCAAGGAACTGAAAAACTTAGTTTTCAATACTTATTTGGATTATTTTTTGGTGGTATTTGTGGATGATATATTGGTGTATACTCATAATCGATATGACCTTTACCAATATCTTGAGTTCATATGGGATATACTGAGAGATCATCATTTATTTGCTAATATACCAAAGTGTAACTTCTAGATGTATAAGATCAATTCATGGGTAATATCATCTTAGATGTAGTAGAATCAGTTAACCCAGCGAAGGTGATAGGTATTTTTTTGGGATAAAACTATAAATTTCATTGATATATGAAGTTTCTTAGGTTTGTCTGGATATTACATAAGTTTCATACATTACTTCTCAATAATAGAAGAACCTATTACTATATTAACTAATAAACATGTAAAGTGTGTATGCTCATATACCTAAGAGAAATGCTTTTAAATGCTAAAAGGGATCTTAACGTTTGAGTTGGTCATGATTCTATGAGATTTTGGACAAAGATTTATTGTATACTATGATTCATTCGGTATTGGGTTGGGAGTTATTCTGATGTAGAGGGATAGAGTCATGGTGTATGAGTCTCATCAGTTAATACCACATGTGTGGAACAACCGAACAAAAAAACTCAATTTATCCACCATTATACATGCCTTTCATTATTAGAGGCATTATTTACTAGGTTAGTGTTTTTTGGTGTAAACGGACCACAAAATCCTCAAGTAAGTATTTACATAGGGTGACTTGAATCTCTATAAATGTAGTTTGGTGGAATACTATAAGTGTTTCACTTCAAGATTTCCTATACACAAGGAAATGGAAAAAAATATAGATACACTAAGAATGAGTACTCGGATAGAGGTATTTAATGATCCTAGTACTCAAAGGAAACATATGGATTTTTTCATATATGCATGTGGAGGTGAAGTATGTTAATGGGAATAATTTTCCCCCATCCTTAGTAGTGGCTTCCAATCTTCCAGATTGGGTGAGGATGATGCAATTGTCACATGCAGAGGGCCCAGTCCAATGAGAAATCATGGGTGGTGAGGACATGCCTCCAAGATGGACTATTGTTGATGATGATATTCTCCATATACATGGTATTTTCTAGGTTCCAATAGAAATACAAAATGAGTTTTTGTGTGAATCTCATGCCTCAACTTGTGCAGTAAATCCGACAGTTACCAAGATGTCTCGTGACTTGCACTAGGAATACTAGTGGTATGGGATGAAATGAGAGGTAGCTAGTTTTGTCACATGGTGTTTTTCTTGGGGGTAGGTGAACGAAAAACACCACCTACTGGCTATTATTTTACAATAGCTTTCCATTCCAATGTGGAAATGGTGAGATGTTGAGAAGAATTTCATGATTAGGTTTCTAAGGTCACCTTGAGGTATTGATGCAGTGTGAGTTTTTATAGATAGGCTCACAAAGGAATCCCATTTTCTGCTAATAAGGGAGACCTTTTTAGTAGAGGAGATTGGTATATTATATATATTTGAGATTTTAAACATTAATGGGGTTCCTCATACTGTTATATCAGATAGTAAACCTCAGTTTACATATTTATTATGGAAAATCATACAATGGGTGTTGGGTACAATTGTGATTTTGAGCATGACCTACCACCCTCAAACTGATGGCCTTTCAAAGCACACTATTCCAGTTCCGGAAGACATTCTTATAGCATGTGTACTCAATTTCAAAGTTTCTTAGTAGATGCATATACCCCTAGTTGAATTCATCTAAAAAAATATACATCAAAAGAATATATAGATGACACATTATTAGGATTTGTATTGAAGTCCATGTTGATCACCTCTATTCTAGTTAGAGGTAGGAGTGGATGCCTTTCTCAGACCACGTATCATGAAGTAGAATTTAGAGTAAGCCTATTTGATTTTAATGTAGATGTATATTGTATAGTCTAGGTATAAATCCGATGTCAATCATCATTTAAGACCTCTGGAGTTTAGGGTTGGAGAACCAGATTTTGTGTGTGTCTCACATAGGATGGGAAACATACAGATTATGATATAGGGTAATCTTTCACCATGATATGTTTTACTATTCGAGATTCTGGATAGATTCAGGTTGATATCCTATCGATGTCAATTAACATAGAGGTACTGAGCCATGCACAACATCGTCCATGTATCATAACTACACCATTATCACTCATACCTATTTTCTACACTTCATCTAAATGAGGTTGAGTTATTGGTAGATGCATCCTTTAAAGAACATCCTGTCTGTATCATTTAATGAAGCATGAAGTCTCTCTAAGGTAGGTCATTTCCTATAGTATGTGTGTTATCGTAGCACAAACATGTTCAAAATGAGACTTAGGAGAGGGAGCCTGACATACAATCATAGTGTCTAGATCTTTTCTCAGGTGATTCTTAACCACCCTTAGAATAGATATTTGTTGATGAATTATTTTAATGATGTATGATTTTAATATCCCAGGTTTATTAATGTCCATATCTCTTTAATTTCGGTTTAATTTCTTGGTTTTGTCCTAATTTGAATTCCTAATGATGTCATGGGAGTTTTGGAGGGGTTTGTTGCTTGTTCGGAGATCAGAGCCTAGGTTTATGGAAAAGGTAGTTGGGAGGGATGGTTAGAAAAAACTATGAATCATGGGACACATGGTTTGATTAAATCGGGTGAGGTTTAACAGAGAGCATAAAAGGTTGCACGAATTTTCCTAACAATTTTTTTAATAAAACACACCCATGTGTGAATATCTTCTATTTTTTGTAGATGGGTGCAACATGGTTTGAACACGGTTTCCCAAAATCTATACATAAACTCTGAGAGTTCCCTCTTACTACATATAAGAGAAAATGGTTGGAATTTTTTTGCCTACCATGGAGAAAACTGTGTGAACCATTGTTTTTGGATAAAATGACCAAATTTCCATTACTTTTCTTATAACCTATAATCTATTATCCCTCATCCTTTTAATTTACATCCTAACAATAAAGAGCTCCCGTGGAATCTCAAATACTAGGCTTGGCTCCAGATTATTCATCTGAACACAGATTAAAACATTGTTCTTCTCATTGGGTCGATGATAGTTATTTATTTGACCATATTACACATTTCATCATTTGTATTCATGTCAAGAGAGTTGTATTGGTGCAATATAATTTTTCCTATTTCTAGTGTTTTCTTATGTTATTCCTTTATCTCTTGATCTGGACTAAGTCATAGGTAGATACTGGATGAGTTTTCCACTACAGGTATATGTTATGTGGTATATAACTTTTCCACTGAGTTTGGTGTTTTATATACCTTATTGACTTTGTGACGCTCTCCAAACCTTCTGGTGTTGCTCCTAAAATCAAATGAGCATCTTGATATAATTTTCTAGAAACTTTTAGGTTGTCCTTGATTACCATTTATGGTTGTATGTTTTTATTCTTAACCTTGGCCACCCATGTAGTGTGTCCTTGTGTTTTTCCTATGTTATTCTACCATGTTTGGTGTGTCTGATTTTTCTATTTTTTTGGGATCCTAGTTGAATTGAATGAGAATTTATTTTATTTTTAGGATAGGTCTATACCTTATTAGCATTATGATCATATGATGTTTAAATGGTTAAATTGTTCAAATAGGAGTGTTGATATGATATGGATTAACTAATGGGTTCTGAATGGTTACAAAATTATTAATGAATTTATTTATGGATCTTGATAACTGTCACGGATGCCTTGGATGAGCACTTTGGATCCTGATTCAATTGGAAGTTATGGGAATTTCTACTCCATGGATTCATATTGATCATTATAGTTGATGTTATGGTAATTTCTTCTCCTTGAATCATGATTCCCTAGTATGTCATTTTCATTGCTACCCCTTCGATCCGGCTTTCTTGGACTCGCATTAGACATGCTCTATGGACATTCTCCTTAGAATCCACCCAAGTTGTTAGTATGTTTCCATAAATATACTACTTGGACACCATGATGATTCCTTACTCTATTATAGATTGGATCCTTCCCTTAATGGTATGACACTAGATTACACAACATTTTCCATTTTGGATTTTATACAATTGATTACACAGTGCGTCTATTGTGGATATTTTTGTTATTCTTTATAGATATTAATTGTATAGTTATTTGGTTACACGTGTTAAACCGGACATTATCCCATCTGATTATGTATACATAACTATTATCCCTTGGATGTGGTGGATGAATATTATTCATAGGGAACCATTTTGGGAGGGATAGGTTCATATTTTCATTTGACGCTTTACATTTATTACTATCATACAAGTGATCTACTCTACACCGCTTCATTGATTATACATTGACTTAACTTTTTTGAAAACATTTCTAGTGGCCTACTGTGTGCTATCTCAAACCCTGCTCATTCTATCAGTGGGAACCTTGATAAAATTTATTGATGTAGGTGGGTATTGGGGAAATCACCTTCTTTACGATGATTGATTTGATTATTTATTAGGAGTAGTGGAGCACAGAACTGAGATAGGCTCGTGATGCTATCAATAGATAGTTCATTTTGTCTTTTTTTAATTTAATATATTTATTATACTATATGAGTATTTACATTTATTTCCTTCTATTTTTTATATAGTCATGACATGTTCATCATATTTTATATGTCACTATTTTTTGTTCTAATAGTTATTTCAGTCATTGTAGGTTATTCTTCCGCTACATAGTCATTCATGTGATTCTACTATTAGTTGACATTATTAAACCATTATTCTACACTATGATCATGATGTATTAGTATCCCCACTATACAATCTTAAACCCTTTTTTCAAGTCAGCATCCTATGGAATATGGCGAGGCACTCTTAAGTCGATGTTACCAAATGACTTGGGGTACCGTTTAGTGGATTTTGGGTTAGAATTTAAAATTTGTTTCTCTACATAAGACAAAAATAGGTGCATACCACTGTTTTTCATACATATAGATGATGGTAAAAACAATATATCATAATTTTTATTTAGATAATATATGAAGGATCAATGAAATTGCAGTTGGGGTGGTGTCTGAGTGGTAAACCCTATAAATCTATATCCAAAATACTTGGGTTCGAATCTTGGAAATCCCCTTGGGGATTTATGATGTGGGAGGTGTTACAGGCATGGCACAATCTTAATATGACACATGAATGTTGTGGTCATGCAATGAAATATGCATGGTGATATGAAAAATATGATGTAGATATGACGCTACATTAGGCCTTCTGGCCATGTTCCTGGTCCACTTCGCCTTGGGCATTTGGGTTGTGTAATGGACCACCGTATAGCCATATTGAAAAGAGGTGTTTGATTTCATAATAAAAAAATTATTCAATACAATGTTTTTAAAAAAAGGATCAATCCAATTATTTTTATGGAGACATTATATTACTGCTTTAGCATAGTTCTCTTTTCTATAATATCAAGATATAGTTCCCATAAACATATCATATTCTATTTTTAGGGTACATATGCTAGACTAAGTATATGAAACTATGTTAACATTTATATAATTGTATTAGAATGATTGAATTATTGGTTGGATGAATGAAATCAAGAGAAATGATGTATCTTCTCATATGAGTGTAGGATTTTGCAATGAATGACAAGCTGTGAGAACTATAAACAGCAATATCATTAAATAAAATATCCTTGTATCATTATATGTGGAAAAAATATTAAATCCAAACTTCCATTTTATAATTTTTAGTGATATGATGATCCATGTAACCCATAATATATTTTAATTGATTTTCTAAAATGTAATGACCAGAGAATTCACTATATATATTCATTAAACAAACAATGTGTTTGAAAGATAAATCCACATGAAACATCTAAATCAAACAAAATTTAGATATTTTTACATTTTAAAAACATATCCATTTAATTATTAGGTATTAATAGAAGTAGTATAATTAGAAAATATATTAATATACATATATAATAAATTCATAATTGTGTTTAAGAATCTATAATTTTTATTTGCAGAATTTTTTTTATAAAATTTTTTATATTATTTAGAAATTATTATTTTAACAAAATAGAAAAAGAATTTATAAATTCTATCATTATTAGTGTTTTATAAATATTAGTAAAAAGAATAATTATTTTTTAAAAAATAATTTTATATAAAAATAGTTTCTCATTTTATTTTATTATTTTATTTAAATTTTTAAAAAAATTATTGAATTTGAATTTGAAAAAATAAAACACATTTTGGAATTGGTAATGATAAATTTTTTTGAAGATGGTTTTTTGGTTTTTAAAAAAAATGGGTTCTTATGTGAATAGTGAAAATACCATTTTTATAAATTACATGAATCTTATAAAAATATTTGTATGTAAGTATGAATTTTAAATTCATAAAACTTATTTTATATAAAAAAATATGTATTTTAGGAGTGGATTTATAATTTTATAATTTATGTAATTTATAAGCACATATTTTACCAATAAAATATAAGTTATATTTGTTAAAAAAATTATTACATTATATGATCAATAATTTAAAATTTATTTTTATATATTTAAGAAAAATAATATAACAAAATGGACTATAATTTTGGAATTATTAGGTCCAAATTATTTAATATTTCCGATTTTATTTTCATTCATAAATGAAAAAATTACTTTTATAAAAACTAGTTACCATGGTAAAAATAAAATTAGGTAAACGATGGTTTATAAAGAGAGAAATTCCAAAAAGAAATCATGTGTGGTAATGGTTGGTTGAGTACATACTTAACCTTATACTATAATATATACATTATTTACTAATTTTAATGATATGTTCTTTATGAGTGACTTCCCATTATTAATTTTGTTGGTATTTAAAAAAATGTCTTCCTTTTTCACTTATTAAAGGGTTAATCCTATCCTCACTTCTCCAAACACCTAAACCTACTTATTTTGTTAAAACATATATCCAAAAATCTCCTATTTTTCATCCTTCAAGAGGTTATTTTATTCCTAAAATACCATCCATCGAAGGAATAACCGAATTTGCAAAAGAGATCATCCATGAAGTATAGTATAAATTTCTAACCTCTCTTTTCTTATTTTTTTTATGAATTTATTCTTCACAAAATTAAATTAAACTATGCTAAAATGAAAAAATTAGTATCATTAGTGTAATATTATTTTACTATAACGATGGTACAATGTAACACCTTATTACATGTTTTTGGTGCACCCTTTCCCATGTGTTTTTTATTTATTCGGTGTTTGGAGGTTTTCTGTAGAATATGGGTGAAGTGATTTTATTCTAGTAGATTACATGCCAGGTAAAGGGATTTCATGTTGTGTAATTGTTTTATGTATTTTTTGTGAATTTTTTTCAGGGATTTTATTTTTTGATAGATTTTTTTCACAACCTATAAATGTCGATCAAGATTAAAATTAATATTTGGTGACGTGTTTCTTAGTGGATCATTTCAATCATGAAATAAACAGAATGAAATATTCACATTTCATATACTTTCTTGGATTAGAAACTTGTTACGGAATTGTGTGGGAGATTAAGGGTTCGTTATGTGCGTATCCACCCTTCACACCACCTAGAAATCACCCGAGATATTTTGATGGATCTCCTCTCCATATAGATACTATGTTTAGTGATTGGTCATTGTGTTTACTATAGTGAATCTCTCCAAGTAATCAATTTTCCAGTTTCTTCCTTTCCTTTAATATCGGAAATGGTTTTTTTTGTTTGTGTTTTAGATTCATTATCTGGTAGTGTTTTCTATCAGTACTTTGTTGTTTATTATTACACCTTATCTTTCGAAGTCTGATCTCTTAGTTTCCAATCACTATTGTTGATAGAATAATGTTTTATATTATTTTGAGTTATGTGTTTATATACCATGCATTAATTTTATGAATTAATTATTATTCTTGATAAATACAATTAGGTTGTTCATTTATTTTAAGTGATATGTTGTTTCAAAGGATTTATTAGAAAGGAAAAAAAATTAAAGTTTTTGTCTTTGAAAATGGAATTAATTGATTTTGAAATGGATTTTAAAACAACGAAGAATATTTTCATGGATTTTAAAAATGTTTTTTAAATTTTTATCATGGTTTTTAAATTTATTTTGATAGGCTTAGAACATTGGATTCCTGGGTGCGTCGGGAAATTGTCATGGATAAACATAGTGTGTGTGGAACCATTAGGAGGTAAACTTTGAGAAAATTATGTACTGTGGTAGGAATGAATATAGGTTGGATCTAACATTATTCCTATTTAGGATCTTCAATTTCTAATACATATTTTCCTTTATGTTAGAGAAAAAATGATCTTTTTCTAATTCATTAATGGAATTCCATTTCATTATGTTTTTATTCATGGATTTTTTCTCTTATGTTTTTATATGTGGTTCTATCACATGACGTTGAATGATGATATTTCATGGATATGTGTTTAATTACTTACCCTATGATGCATTGTAATGCTTTCATATATTATTAATTAATAATTTCATATTTGTGGATTGATAATATTAAATTATTTTTTGAAAAAAAGTGATAATCATTTATAAATGGATGTGAATTTATAAAAATTATTTGTCAAAATATTTTTCAAAAAAGGTATAATAGTTTTATTCTTGAAATTAGGCCTTGTATAGACTCTATCGAGGTATCCTACTACAATTTTTTCTCTCATCTTACATATCACTTTTGGAAGTTGTAGGTGTTTTTTTGAAGATAAAAGTAAATTAAAGGGAATATTATAGTAAGTTGGATACTAATTTTTTATTTTCCTTCAAATCAAGGTGGTTCATTAGTGATTGTTGGTCAGTGGAGTTTTATAATAATCTTTGGTTTAGCATTATTTGGCATGGATTATATGGATCTAGTTGTTACTTTTTTCCCTTCATAGTACTCTGGTTATATGTCCTGTATCAATAAATTTAAGACTACATTATATTTTTTATACATCATAATGTGAATTTATGCTCAAGAGTATGGTTTAGTTGACCTGGGATGATCTATTATAATTTGGTATTAGAGAAGGGATTAACCTAAAGTGTGTTAACACTGACTATGTTTGGTTCTATTTTTGTGGTGGAATAGAGTTAGTACCATCAGAATTTGGATAGTAAGTATTGAAAAGGGGCCCAGTCCACTCACTACTATAACTAAAACCTAGTTACCATGGGTGTTCAGGGAATTTTTAACAGGTTTAAGACTTTGATTTTGGGGTTGTTGGAATGAAATTTATAAGAATTATTTTTAAAATTAACAAAGTCCTTTTTAATTGTTTTATTTTGACTAGTATAATTCATGATTTATTTACATTACAATTTTTTTAAATCATTGGTTTGAATTCTGAAAGTGGTCTTAAGATTTTGTATTGTTATCATGATCTAATTGGTCTTTTTCTAGTGTTCATTAAAAAATTCATATAAGAATACATCTTAAAAATCCAAGAAGGGGAGCTGTTAGATATTATCCCTAGGTGAATCCTTTTGTGGAACCTTCTATTATAGAATATGTGATATGAACTATTCATACTCTACGTTTGGTGGGTGTTGGGAACCCAGGATGTGTGGTGGATCATGCATCTGAATTTATTAAGTAGTATCTACATGTCTTATATGGGGAAAATTGACTAAAAAAATTTTGGAAGTGGATTGAGTTCATTGAGAGGATATTAAAATAATTGAATACACTTGAGGACTTTAAGATGGGGTTTTCCATATACATTCTTGAGCATACAAAAAGGAGATAGTGGGACTCTATTGTGAAAGATAAGTTATATAAGGATCTTACCTAGGCTTCCTTTATGGAAATATTTAATCAGATATTTTATCCCTATATGTAATCCGGGGTGATGAATTAGGTGATACAATCCATAAGGAATAGGATAATATAATTTTAGAGTCTTCTACCTATATTTTTGAGTTGATGCATCTGGAACCAAAACAGGTCCCTAATGGGTACCAAAAGACATAGAGGTTTGATTTTTGATTGATGTTGGATATTCAGTCGATGATGATTCTCATATTACATCTATCCATAGTAGAGGTAGATGAAAAAGTAGATTTAGTTGTGACAGTCATACCTAGAAACATAGGTTTGGGAAGAGCTTCAGTTAGTTCAGTTGTTAGATAGGGTGTATCTTTTGTCTAGAAGAGGAAGTGTAAGGGTGGTTACTTATCATCAGGTCTGATTTTAGATGCTTGATCTTGACAACAACATATTTTTTCCCTTTAGTGTATAAGTTGAGGTCGTACGAAGCCTAAATGTATAAAGGCTCCTAAGAATATTCATTTATGTTGATGATCTGACCATATAAAATTCTTTTGTGATAGGATATCCTAAGGTAGTATGGCATGATCCATATTCACCAAGGGTTCATAGGTTATAGATGCTCCAAATGTGGTGGGTTATATCCTAGAGATAAAATATATGTTATTGTAGATATGAATGATCAAGGAGGAGAAAATTGAATATATCTTTATGCAATGGAGTATGCATTAGGGGAATCTAAAGTAGGGACAATTATAGTTAGAGGTGTGTTGTTTATTTCTTCTTCTATGATGCTAGCTTCATTTAATATAGGTACTACGCATGATTTTATATCTTTAAATCTGGTTTACTTGATGGTATTATGATAGAAACATATTTTGTACTTATTGGATCCTTCCAGCATTTAGGAAAAAGGATAGAACAAGTTTTTAAGTGTCCCACGTGTCGGGTGATGATAGTGGAATTTAAAGTTGGGTGGGACTTCTTAAAGTTCAATATTGACATCTTGGAATTCATTATCAGCATGGATTAGATGATCTGTATTAAAAATTATATTTTATTTATGATCAACATTTATTGTCATTATTTGGTGATGGGGTCACTAACATCATTCAGGGTGAGTGGGAGTTTATATTATACTAGTTTTAAGAGATGTTCCTTGATGTAAGTGACCCTTGTTTGGGTAGTTGACTTCCAACGATGGTGTGTGCATACCCTGGAGAATTTATAGATGATTTTATGGTTTACTACCATAGATATATCTTGAGTTTACTATTTAACTACTCACTGGAATGATTCCCTTTATTATTCTATCTTATCTAATGGAACCTTCTGAGTTGGTGGAACTTAAGGACCATCTAGATGAACTTGGGGCTAAAAGATTTATTCATCATAGCATGTCACTATTGGATTCACCTATCATCTTTGATAACAAGGAAGATGAGATCCTATGGATTTTTTTTACTATTAAATTTTGAATTAGTTTACCATTTATAACAAATATAATTTTCCAAGGATTTAAAATATTTTTGACCAGCTTTGAGGGGCATGTTGGTTTTCAATGATTAACCTTCGTTCAAGGTACCACCAATTGATCTTCCATGAATATGATATAACTACGTCAACATTAACAAGATGGTATGGTTATTTTAAGTTTATGGTTTTTCCATTCAATTGAATAATAGTCATGTGGTGTATAGTAATATTATGAAATAAATATTTCAATAGTTTTTAGAATATTTTGTTTATTTTTTTACAAATGATATTTTGGGGCACTTTATGATAGTGGAGGATCACATTCACCATTTGGATGTCATTTTTCAATACATAAATTAACATATTATATATATTAATCATAGAAAATTTGATTCTTGCATCCAATAAGTGAAATTTTTGGGGCATGTGATATCTGAGATGGGCATCTCAGTGGATCCTAAAAAAAGAAACAGGTAGTTATGTCCTAATAGTAACATAGAATTTTGTTTGGGGTCGAAATATTCCTATGTTTGATAGTTACTATATATTGTTTATTCATTATTTCTCTAATATCTCATCTTTAATGACTTCTTTAACCTGTAAGGGTGTAACTTATTAATGGAACGACAAGTGTCAGATATATTTTTAGGAGCTAATGATGAGGTTTAATTCAGCACTAGTTTTGATTCGTCTGAAACTATGCTTGTGTTATGATGTTTTATGAAATTATTATGGTATAGTTTTGGAATGTTTATTGATGTAGGGGATATAGGTAGTGTACTATGGCTCATGCCGGTTACTCCCTCATGGAAAGAACTACCCTACCCATAGACATGAGTTGGAATTGGTTGTGAATGTAATCAAAATGTATTGACACTCTCTTTGGAGAGAGGTTTACATTGTATTCAGATCATAAGATGCTAAAATATATTTTTACTCAGATGGTTCTAAACATGTGAAAGATATTCTGGGAGGAATTCATTTAGAATTTTTATTTTGATATTTCATACTTTCTTATGAATAGAAATGTGGTTTCAAATTCATTGATCAGAACATTGCTGACATAATTCATGATGAAATAAGTTGAGGAGTGACCTATGATGAGTTTTTTTCCTAATATAGTCTTTGGAAAATAATAGGTCGGTGTACAAGTGTTATTGGTTTTAATGAAATATTTATGTACTTTTTATGAGATATTTTTGTTCAAATAGGTAATAGACTATGAATTCCAATGCTTTAGTAAAAACATTTATAGAGGGGAGACCTCAGGTGAGGGGTCTTAGTATCCTAGTGGTAGATTATGCATCCATTGTAGGGTTGTTGTTTTATTTTCCATATGTAAATAGTTAATGGATATTGGTAACTAGTATTGTGGGTGTATGAACCCTATAGATTCCAATATGTATCATGATTTGAGATGACTGTACTGGTGGTAGGGGATGAGATGGTTGATTATATATTTTTTATAGTGGTGTCTTTCTTGTCAGATAGTTTATGAATAAAACAAGTGACCTTTTAGTTTATTATATACCTTATACATTCGTTTATGAAAATGGGATGATATTTCCATATATTTTATCATTGGTTTTCCACAAACTCTTAGTAAGAAGGATACAATTTATTTGATCATTGATCAATACATGAAATCAACACATTTAGTACCTATCATGGAGTTGATTATGGTGGATCATCTTGGGGACTTTTATTTCCAAGAGATTGTGAGAATTACTGGGGTTCCCTCTTTGGATGTATTTGATAGGGACGTGAGGTTCATGTCTAGGTTATATAATGGTTTATAGGAGGATATGGGTTCAAATATTTCATTGATCAAGGCTATTCATCCATAGACAAATGGATAGACCGAGAAGGATATCCAAGATCTTGAGGATTTTCTCTAGGCTAGTGTGCATAATTTTTGTGGATCTTTGGAAAATAATTTTACTATGATCATATTTTCCTATGATAATTATTACCAAGACTCTATCAAGATTGTTCCCTTTGAGTTTTTTTACTAGAGTCCATATAGATCTCACTTATATTCGGTAGAGTTTGGAGATAGGTCCTGGATTGGGCCAAGAGTTATTCAGGAAATTACAAGATAGTACAATTGATCTAGAGGGGATTAATCACGACCCATAGGCATCATAAATCTTATGCAGATCATCATCAATGATAGTTGGATTTTGAGGTTATTGATCTGGTTTTTCATAGAGTTTCACCTCATTTGGGACATCATTAGTTGGGTAAGTGGGGTATGTTTGCATCATGGTTTTTGGGCCCATTTGAGATCAGTGGAAAACTGGGGAAGGTAGCCTTTCTATTGAAATTTCCATATGGTTTGACTTAAATCCAATATGTGTCTTGTGTTTCCTATATGAGAAGTTATATACTAGATCATTTTTATGTTATTGAATGGGAATATGTTGATCTTGAGACAAACAACACTATGGTTGAGTATATAGTTAATGTTACAGATCACAGAGAGAATGTACTATGTGGTAAAAATTATTACCCTTGTATGGAATGACAGTGCATATTGGATAGCTAGAAGATGTGGGAGTGGGAATTGTTGATGAGTCAGCAGTGAATTTCACCTTTTGTGATCCTAGTAATTTGAGGGATTTATAGTGAAGAAACTAATTATGATGTCGATATTATGTAACCTCATTACATATTTCATGTAATCCCCTTCTCTTGTGTTTTATTCTTGGTTTTTAGGTTTTCTACAGTTTCTGTGAAAGCACTGACGATTGTGTGATTATGTGCCTTGTAAAGGGATTACACACCATGTAATTTTCACTAGGAGGATACAATGAATTTGGTTTAGGGGGTGAAGGGTTTACATGCTGTGAAATTGGTTCACATTGTGTAAATGTCTATTAGTATTAAAAGTAATATGAGGTTATTTGTTTTTTAGTAGATCTTTTTAATCATGAAATAAACCTTGTTAAATATTTACACGTCATGTACTTTTCATGATTTTTTCATTTTTAGGGTGTTTTATGGATGATTAAAGGATCAATCAGTGTTCATCTTCCCTTTACGTGACTCATAGATATACTATGTGATTTTGAGGGATCTCTTCTTCCTAAAGATCCTTTATTTACTGACTGGTCATCATGACTGTTGAGTTGTGTCTCTATTAGTAATAATTTTTCTTTTTTTATTATTTCCCTTTGATTATGACAGTGATTTTTATTTTGGTTGATTTTCAAATTTATGATTAGATATGGTTTTTTATCGATCCTTTTAATTTTATTATCGTGCCTTATCTTTCAATGGTCTAACTCTTGGTTTCCAATTACCATTGTCAAAGGCTAGTAGGTTTATACTATTTTGAGGTAGGTGTTTATATACAATGGGTTTACTTGATTAATTACTTTTTTTTGATAAATTCTTTTGGTTTGTTCATTGATTTGATGTGATATATGGTTTCAATGGATTTTTGTGAAATTAAAATGTTTCTAAACTGGTTTATATTTGAATATTATATTCTTAATTTGGAAATGGGTTTTCAAAAACTAAAGTGGGTTATCTTATCATTAAAAATTATTTTATAATTTTTTATAATGGTTTTGCAATGTAATTTGATAATATTGGGACATTGGGAACTTTGGTTGTGTTAAGAAATACACATGGGTGGGTTTAGAATATGTGGGACCACTATGAGGTAACCAATGAGATATCAAGGGCCTATGGAAGGACTCAATACTGGTTAGATCAAATGTTATTACTATATAAGATGTTTAATTTCTAGTATTTATTGTCACATGTGATAGATCCCAAATGATATTGTGCTCGATCATTTACATATTTTAATCACATAATGGTTTTCATCATGGATTATTACTGAAATGTTTTCAGATGTAGTTTTATAACATGAAATTGTATTATGGTATTTCATGGATATGTATTTACTTTTTTACCTATGATTCTTGGGTATTCTTTCTTATTTTATCAATTCAACTTTTCCTATTTCCTGTTTGAGAATATGAAATGATTTTATGAAAAACCTAAGGGAAAATGATTTATAAATTTTTATCATGGTTTTTAAATTTATTTTGATAGGCTTAGAACATTGGATACCTGGGTGCGTCGGGAAATTGTCATGGATAAACATAGTGTGTGTGGAACCATTAGGAGGTAAACATTGAGAAAATTATGTATTGTGGTAGGAATGAATATAGGTTGGATCTAACATTATTCCTATTTAGGATCTTCAATTTCTAATACATATTTTCCTTTATGTTAGAGAAAAAATGATCTTTTTCTAATTCATTAATGGAATTCCATTTCATTATGTTTTTATTCATGGATTTTTTCTCTTATGTTTTTATATGTGGTTCTATCACATGACATTGAATGATGATATTTCATGGATATGTGTTTAATTACTTACCCTATGATCCATTGGTATGCTTTCATATATTATTACTTAATAATTTCATATTTGTGGATTGATAATATTAAATTATTTTTTGAAAAAAAGTGATAATCATTTATAAAAGGATGTGAATTTATAAAAATTATTTGTAAAAATACTTTTCAAAAAAGGTATAATAGTTTTATTCTTGAAATTAGGCCTTGTATAGACTCTATCGAGGTATCCTACTACAATTTTTTCTCTCATCTTACATATCACTTTTGGAAGTTGTAGGTGTTTTTTTGAAGATAAAAGTAAATTAAAGGGAATATTATAGTAAGTTGGATACTAATTTTTTATTTTCCTTCAAATCAAGGTGGTTCATTAGTGATTGTTGGTCAGTGGAGTTTTATAATAATCTTTGGTTTATCATTATTTGGCATGGATTATATGGATCTATTTGTTACTTTTTTCCCTTCATAGTACTCTGGTTATATGTCCTGTATCAATAAATTTAAGACTACATTATATTTTTTATACATCATAATGTGAATTTATGCTCAAGAGTATTGTTTAGTTGACCTGGGCTGATCTATTATAATTTGGTATTAGAGAAGGGATTAACCTAAAGTGTGTTAACACTGACTATGTTTGGTTCTATTTTTGTGGTGGAATAGATTTAGTACCATCAGAATTTGGATAGTAAGTATTGAAAAGGGGCCTAGTCCACTCACTAATATAACTAAAACCTAGTTACCATGGGTGTTCATGGAATTTTTAACAGGTTTAAGACTTGGATTTTGGGGTTGTTGGAACGAAATTTATAAGAATTATTTTTAAAATTGGCATAGTCCTTTTTAATTGTTTTATTTTGACTAGTATAATTCATGATTTATTTACATTATAATTTTTTTAAATCATTGGTTTGAATTCTGAAAGTGGTCTTAAGATTTTGTATTGTTATCATGATCTAATTGGTCTTTTTCTAGTGTTCATTAAAAAATTCATATAAGAATACATCTTAAAAATCCAAGAAGGGGAGCTGTTAGATATTATCCCTAGGTGAATCCTTTTGTGGAACCTTCTATTATATAATATTTGATATGAACTATTCATACTCTACGTTTGGTGGGTGTTGGGAACCCAGGATGTGTGGTGGATCATGCATCTGAATTTATTAAGTAGTATCTACATGTCTTATATGGGGAAAATTGAATAAAAAAATTTGGGAAGTGGATTGAGTTCATTGAGAGGATATTAAAATAATTGAATACACTTGAGGACTTTAAGATGGGGTTTTCCATATACATTCTCGAGCATACAAAAAGGAGATAGTGGGACTCTATTGTGAAAGATAAGTTATATAAGGATCTTACCTAGGCTTCCTTTATGGAAATATTTAATCAGATATTTTATCTCTATATGTAATCTGGGGTGATGAATTAGGTGATACAGTCCATAAGGAATAGGATAATATAATTTTAGATTCTTCTACCTATATTTTTGAGTTGATGCATCTGGCACGAAAACAGATCCCTAATGGGTACCAAAAGACATAGAGGTTTGATTTTCGATTGATGTTGGATATTCAGTCGATGATGATTCTCATATTACATCTATCCATAGTGGAGGTAGATGAAAAAGTAGATTTAGTTGTGACAGTCATACCTAGAAACATAGGTTTGGGAAGAGCTTCAGTTAGTTCAGTTGTTAGATAGGGTGTATCTTTTGTCTAGAAGAGGAAGTGTAAGGGTGGTTACTTTTCATCAAGTCTGATTTTAGATGCTTGATCTTTACAACAACATATTTTTTCCCTTCAGTGTATAAGTTGAGGTCGTACGAAGCTTAAATGTATAAAGGATCCTAAGAATATTCATTTATGTGGATGATCTGACCATATAAAATTCTTTTGTGATAGGATATCATAAGGTAGTATGGCATGATCCATATTCACCAAGGGTTCATAGGTTATAGATGCTCCAAATGTGGTGGGTTATATCCTAGAGATAAAATATATGTTATTGTAGATATGAATGATCAAGGAGGAGAAAATTGAATATATCTTTATGCAATGGAGTATGCACTAGGGGAATCTAAAGTAGGGACAATTATAGTTAGAGGTGTGGTGTTTATTTCTTCTTCTATGATGCTAGCTTCATTTAATATAGGTACTACGCATGATTCTATATCTTTAAATCTGGATGACTTGATGGTATTATGATAGAAACATATGTTGTACTTATTGGATCCTTCCAGCATTTAGGAAAAAGGTTAGAACAAGTTTTTAAGTGTCCCACGTGTCGGGTGATGATAGTGGAATTTAAAGTTGGGTGGGACTTCTTAAAGCTCAATATTGACATCTTGGAATTCATTATCAGCATGGATTAGATGATCTGTATTAAAAATTATATTTTATTTATCAACAAAATTTATTGTCATTATTTAGTGATGGGGTCACTAACATCATTCAGGGTGAGTGGGAGTTTATATTATACTAGTTTTAAGAGATGTTCCTTGATGTAAGTGACCCTTGTTTGGGTAGTTGACTTCCAACGATGGTGTGTGCATACCCTGGAGAATTTATAGATGATTTTATGGTTTACTACCATAGATATATCTTGAGTTTACTATTTAACTACTCACTGGAATGATTCCCTTTATTATTCTATATTATCTAATGGAACCTTTTGAGTTGGTGGAACTTAAGGACCATCTAGAGGAACTTGGGGCTAAAAGATTTATTCATCCTAGCATGTCACTATTGGATTCACCTATCATCTTTGATAACAAAGAAGATGAGATCCTATGGATTTTTTTTACTATTAAATTTTGAATTAGGTTACCATTTATAACAAATATAATTTTCCAAGGATTTAAAATATTTTTGACCCGCTTTGAGGGGCATGTTGGTTTTCAATGATTAACCTTCGTTCAAGGTACCACCAATTGATCTTCCATGAATATGATATAACTACGTCAACATTAACAAGATGGTATGGTTATTTTAAGTTTATGGTTTTTCCATTCAATTGAATAATAGTCATGTGGTGTATAGTAATATTATGAAACAAATATATCAATAGTTATTGGAATATTTTGTGTATTTTTTACAAATGATATTTTGGGGCACTTTATGATAGTGGAGGATCACATTCACCATTTGGATGTCATTTTTCAAAACATAAATTAACATATTATATATATTAATCTTAGAAAATTTGATTTTTGCATCCAATAAGTGAAATTTTTGGGGCATGTGATATCTGAGATGGGCATCTCAGTGGATCCCAAAAAAAGAAACAGGTAGTTATGTCCTAAGAGTAACATAGAATTTTGTTTGGGGTCGAAATATTCCTATGTTTAGATAGTTACTATATATTGTTTATTCATTATTTCTCTAATATCTCATCTTTAATGACTTCTTTAACCTGTAAGGGTGTAACTTATTAATGGAACGACAAGTGTCAGATATATTTTTAGGAGCTAATGATGAGGTTTAATTCAGCACTAGTTTTGATTCGTCTGAAACTATGCTTGTGTTATGATGTTTTATGAAATTATTATGGTATAGTTTTGGAATGTTTATTGATGTAGGGGATATAGGTGGTGTACTATGGCTCATGCCGGTTACTCCCTCATGGAAAGAACTACCCTACCCATAGACATGAGTTGGAATTGGTTGTGAATGTAATCAAAATGTATTGACACTCTCTTTGGAGAGAGGTTTACATTGTATTCAGATCATAAGATCCAAAAATATATTTTTACTCAGATGGTTCTAAACATGTGAAAGATATTCTGGGAGGAATTCATTTAGAATTTTTATTTTGATATTGCATACCTTCTTATGAATAGAAATGTGGTTTCAAATTCATTGATCAGAATATTGCTGACATAATTCATGATGAAATAAGTTGAGGAGTGATCTATGATGATTTTTTTCCTAATATAGTCTTTGGAAAATAATAGGTCGGTGTACAAGTGTTATTGGTTTTAATGAAATATTTATGTACTTTTTATGAGATATTTTTGTTCAAATAGGTAATAGACTATGAATTACAATGCTTTAGTAAAAACATTTATAGAGGGGAGACCTCAGGTGAGTGGTCTTAGTATCCTAGTGGCAGATTATGCATCCATTGTAGGGTTGTTGTTTTGTTTTCCCTATGTAAATAGTTAATGGATATTGGTAACTAGTATTGTGGGTGTATGAACCCTATAGATTCCAATATGTATCATGATTTGAGATGACTGTACTGGTGGTAGGGGATGAGATGGTTGATTATATATTTTTTATAGTGGTGTCTTTCTTGTCAGATAGTTTATGAATAAAACAAGTGACCTTTTAGTTTATTATATACCTTATACATTCTTTTATGAAAATGGGATGATATTTCCATATATTTTATCATTGGTTTTCCACAAACTCTTAGTAAGAAGGATACAATTTATTTGATCATTGATCAATACATGAAATCAACACATTTATTACCTATCATGGAGTTGATTATGGTGGATCATCTTGGGGACTTTTATTTCCAAGAGATTGTGAGAATTCCTGGGGTTCCCTCTTTGGATGTATTTGATAGGGACGTGAGGTTCATGTCTAGGTTATAGAATGGTTTATATGAGGATATGGGTTCAAATATTTCATTGATCAAGGCTTTTCATCCATAGACAAATGGATAGACCGAGAGGGATATCCAAGATCTTGAGGATTTTCTCTAGGATAGTGTGCATAATTTTTGTGGATCTTTGGAAAATAATTTTACTATGATCATATTTTCCTATGATAATTATTACCAAGACTCTATCAAGATTGTTCCCCTTGAGTTTTTTTACTAGAGTCCATATAGATCTCACTTATATTCGGTAGAGTTTGGAGATAGGACCTGGATTGGGCCAAGAGTTATTCAGGAAATTACAAGATAGTACAATTGATCTAGAGGGGATTAATCACGACCCATAGGCATCATAAATCTTATGCAGATCATCATCAATGATAGTTGGATTTTGAGGTTAGTGATCTGGTTTTTCATAGAGTTTCACCTCATTTGGGACATCATTAGTTGGGTAAGTGGGGTATGTTTGCATCATGGTTTTTGGGCCCATTTGAGATCAGTGGAAAACTGGGGAAGGTAGCCTTTCTATTGAAATTTCCATATGGTTTGACTTCAATACAATATGTGTCTTGTGTTTCCTATATGAGAAGTTATATACTAGATCATTTTTATGTTATTGAATGGGAATATGTTGATCTTGAGACAAACAACACTATGGTTGAGTATATAGTTAATGTTACAGATCACAGAGAGAATGTACTATGTGGTAAAAATTATTACCCTTGTATGGAATGACAGTGCATATTGTATTGCTAGAAGATGTGAGAGTGGGAATTGTTGATGAGTCAGCAGTGAATTTCACCTTTTGTGATCCTAGTAATTTGATATATTTATAGTGAAGAAACTAATTATGATGTCGATATTATGTAACCTCATTACATATTTCATGTAATCCCTTTCTATTGTGTTTTATTCTTGGTTTTTAGGTTTTCTACAGTTTCTGTGAAAGCACTGACGATTGGGTGATTATGTGCCTTGTAAAGGGATTACACACCATGTAATTGTCACTAGGAGGATACAATGAATTTGGTTTAGGGGGTGAAGGGTTTACATGCTGTGAAATTGGTTCACATTGGGTAAATGTCTATTAGTATTAAAAGTAATATGAGGTTATTTTTTTTAGTAGATCTTTTTAATCATGAAATAAACCTTGTTAAATATTTACACGTCATGTACTTTTCAAGATTTTTTCATTTTTAGGGTGTTTTATGGATGATTAAAGGATCATTCAGTGTTCATCTTCCCTTTACGTGACTCATAGATATCCTATGTGATTTTGAGGGATCTCTTCTTCCTAAAGATCCTTTATTTACTGACTGGTCATCATGACTGTTTAGTTGTGTCTCTATTAGTAATAATTTTTCTTTTTTTATTATTTCCCTTTGATTATGACAGTGATTTTTTATTTGGTTGATTTTCAAATTTATTATTAGATAGGGTTTTTTATCGATCCTTTTAATTTTATTATCGTGCCTTATCTTTCAATGGTCTAACTCTTGGTTTCCAATTACCATTGTCAAAGGCTAGTAGGTTTATACTATTTTGAGGTAGGTGTTTATATACAATGGGTTTACTTGATTAATTACTTTTTTTCTGATAAATTCTTTTGGTTTGTTCATTGATTTGATGTGATATATGGTTTCAATGGATTTTTGTGAAATTAAAATGTTTCTAAACTGGTTTATATTTGAATATTATATTCTTAATTTGGAAATGGGTTTTCAAAAACTAAAGTGGGTTATCTTAGCATTAAAATTATTTTATATTTTTTATAATGGTTTTGCAATGTAAGTTGATAATATTGGGACATTGGGAACTTTGGTTGTGTTAAGAAATACAAATGGGTGGGTTTAGAATATGTGGGACCACTATGAGGTAACCAATGAGATATCAAGGGCCTATAGAAGGACTGAATATTGGTTAGATCAAATGTTATTACTATATAAGATGTTTAATTTATAGTATTTATTGTCACATGTGATAGATCCCAAATGATAGTGTGCTCGATCATTTACATATTTTAATCACATAATGGTTTTCATCATGGATTATTACTGAAAGGTTTTTAGATGTAGTTTTATAACATGAAATTGTATTATGGTATTTCATGGATATGTATTTACTTTTTTACCTATGATTCTTGGGTATTCTTTCTTATTTTATCAATTCAAATTTTCCTATTTCATGTTTGAGAATATGAAATGATTTTATGAAAAACCTAAGGGAAAATGATTTATAAATTGATATGGATTTATGAAAATTATTTTTAAAACATTTTTTTAAAGGCTATAACTATTGAATTTTTGATATTAGACCAGGTATAGACTCTTTGGTTATATCCTACTAGTCTTTGTTCTCACATACTATTTTTTTAATTGTGTAGTTTTAGATGTTATATTACCAGATATAGATAAAGGTAAGGGAATGTTGTAGCATGTTGGATTCTCCTTTGGACTTTTACTATGAAGTTAGTTGGTTTATAGGTTACTATTGGTCACATGGAGTTTCTTCATACTTTCTGGTTTATATTTACTTGGCTTAGATTGTGTGAATTCGATTGTATATTTTTCTTCTTCATATTACTCTTGTCGTATATATTATTTCATTATATTCAAGACCAATTTATGTTATTTTTGGCATACCTCACCATGTGATGGTTGGCTCTTGTGTATGGTTTGTTTGAACAGGTTTAGTCTATTACATACAATCAATAACTACCCACTCTTTTTCCATTTAAGTAAAAAAACGTGAAATGGGTGTTTTAGAGGACTACTACTACCACAAAGTAACGTTTTTGTTTTACATAAACACATATAATGAATACTTAAAATGTGAATTTATTTTATAGTTATGACATTTATTAATTATCTTACATTCTGAAATGATAATCCATATTAATAACCTCTTCTATTCTATCGAAAATTTAATCATCATCCATGCATACATGTGGACTTGCACCTCCAATGAATTATTGATTGCCATTTTTATTTTTAAGTCCACATTATATATATGGTGATGAGAATTATATTAATGGAAAAATGTGATATTTATAAAATTATTAATGTTTATAAATTAAATATTGTAAAATCTATTAACATTGCGAATAATAAACAATTGTTGTAAATTCAACCATCCAAAATAGGATTTTAAGAGAAATAAATGATTCATTTACACTATAAAATAGATTTATATAGGTTATATTCATCATTTAGTTATTTATAATTATGATATATCAAAATAATAAGAATTATATGATATCATTATTCTTTTGGTATATTGATATTACAACAAATTCCATTCATAATCATCTATTAAATATGGTATGTTCCTGTTTGGGTTATCTTAACCACCTAATTGAACAATGACATAAATTTATATCATTAATGAATATAATAATTTAATTTATAGTAATATGTGATATAAATAATTAAATAATTAGTTTTTTGTCTATTCAATATTAACAAAAAAATCAACTCACTTTTTAAGAAAACACCCTCCATTCACCAAGAATCATCAAAACATTATCATCACCAAATTCATCACTAAAGATTGTAAAAAAATACCATAAAAAATTATAATACTATAAGAAATTATAAAACATAATTTATAGTTCCATTTATGATTTATTGGTGATTTAAAAATTGAATAGAATGAATTACAACATGGTATTATCAAACTGGTTCAAAACAAACAAGATTACTCATAAGCGATATCAAGAATGGATATTAAAAATATAACATAAATTTAGATAATAATCATAAATATATTTTATATATTGTTATATATATGAAAAACATTATTAAATGTGTTGTTAAGATATTTTATTTTTTTCTACATGAGTTTAGTGCTCATTATAACTTATTAGGAATTGAGTTAAGGGTTTCTTGTCTCAAGTTTTCACTGCTTGAGACATACTTCTTATTTTAGATCGAGTTTTATTTAAAATATTTTATCTAATAAACATTTAATATTTTTTACCTTGATTCTATCATTATTCAAGATATTTTTTGTTTCAATTTATTTCATACCCTTCATGTTGATTTCATTTAAAAATAATCAATTTTGTAAGGGTTTTATCGACTCAATTTCTGATACATTATATTATATTGTATCATTACATAGTATAATTTTCATGATTTATTTGATCTTTCATTAATAGTATTTTATAGGGAATATAAATTTTTATGGTAAAATAAATTCACATCATCAACAATAACTTCTACGATAAAATTATTTTCGAAATAAATTTATAATATTGGTAAAAATAACTCCCATTCTTACTGATGAATCTTTTATTTTATATTTTCCATCCCACAAATTTTTTCCTCTATTTTAGGAAAGGTAACATAAAATATTTTCTCTGAATATAATTACTAAATTTACCTCTATTTAAAAATATCATATACTACTCTTTTATGATGTGGGTTTTTCAAAGTTGGTATTTCAAAATATTAAAAAGGGACATCCATCCTTTCAATATCAAATACTTTATCTTCCACACCACATTTATTTTGGTACAATCTCTGCCTTTTGAGGATACATTATTAAATTTTACATTAAAAAAGTAAATGTTTTCAATATTTTCAACTCATTTTTTGAAATAACTTTTGAAAGCGACACATAATTTCTTATTCTTACAATAATGTTAAAAATGTTTTCTAAAGTCCCATTTTTATTTTTCCTTAATTATTAAAACATTATTCCACTATATTTTATTATATATGAAATTTAATCTCTAAATTTTTATTTTTTTAATGTAAATTATTTTTCTCCTACTTTTATAATGTATTTCTTTTAAAATGATTTTAAAATATCATGAATATTTTTTATTTCTAAATAGTTTTATCTAAAACTTATTAAAATTGTTTTTCATCTAAATAATTATCAATTGATACATATTATTATATATTATAGATAATTTTAAAATGAAATTATCCTCATTATTTCTCTAGGTGGATTATAGATGTTATTTTAAATCATTGAAATGATCTATCTTAAAAAATTTCTTTCTTAGTCATGAAAGTTTTATAAACATAATTTTTCTTCCAATGCCTTCCTATATGGATATCCTGTTTTTATTCCTTTGATTAAAGGTTTTTCACTGATATTTTATACAATAATTGATTTTGAAAATTATTGAAATAACCATATAAATTATATCTATATGTTCAACATACCATATAATTTATTATCTTGATTGAATGTTATTTAACCTAAATGTTACTAAATATATTTGGATACCCATTTATTTTCCATGGCTTTACCATGTTGTGATTATTAATGATTTATATAGGTGATTCTATTTGAATATGATACGAGACCCACTTTATTTACATGGGTTATTTATTATTTAAAAAGATAATGATTTTCATTTCTATTTTTTAGAAAATATACTTATTTCCACGGTTTCTCTATGAGGTGATAAATGTTTGATCATT
Organism: Viscum album; assembly: GCA_963277665.1. Classification (NCBI taxonomy): domain Eukaryota; kingdom Viridiplantae; phylum Streptophyta; class Magnoliopsida; order Santalales; family Viscaceae; genus Viscum; species Viscum album. Next base: position 696,311,941 of record OY728164.1, read on the forward strand.
AAGAGGAAGAATAAGTATTTATGAATGATCGGTGGGGTCCTATATCTCCCTCAAATTAATTCATTAAAATTTTATATCTATTGTTATAAATATTCATGATTACATTTTATTTTCTCTTATATATGGTCAATGATGTTGGGGATTGTGAATGTATTGTTTATTATACAAATTTTTGTTCCATATTTCAAATATTTCATAGTTTTATTTATATTTTCATTCTAATGTTATGCTTCGATGGGTTGTGTTTATTGACTAATTAATTTATTATGTTATTTCAATACTTATGATATGTTTTGAGATCTATGATTTTTTTGGTATAAGTTTCATATGTATCTTTATTATTCATATATTATCATTTTATTGTCACTAATGATATTTAATTTTATTACGTATTTTTACCCATACTGAGAATCTTAGCTCATAACTTTTCTTGTGTTTCCATTAACCCACATTATGAATATATAAAAATTATGAAATGTATAGTATAGTATCTTATGTGGAGATTATTTTTGAGATTTTGAAATCTTATTATAGATTAGCTGTATCATACATAATGTGAAAATTTTGAATTGAAACAAATAAAATGGGTTTGGTTAGTTAATTTTTTTCCCAAATATATAATATGAAAAAACTAAAATATATTTGAAATTTACTATAATGAAAGAGTTTCTTTAACTTATGTGGATGAGAATATCATATTGGTAGGTTACTATACTTAGTATTAGAGAAGAGTTTAGAAAACTATGTAATTGTGGATGATATCCATTGAGGATAAATTAGGAATTAGAAATGTTATCAAATGTTGATAAGATAAATATGATTATAATTTAAAATGTATACCTAAAACATTCGATATGGTGAGGTAAAAATTTGAGTGTTGGTATAAGATAAATTTAGTAAAAAACTAGGGATAAAACTAAGTGATATTTCTATGTATGGGAAAACATCCAAAAAATTTGGAAAATTAGAGTTTTTTTGGTTTTCATAGAAAAAACATTCTAATCAGGATATAAAAAGAGGATACATTCACTAGAATATATGTACTAAGTGATAATAACCCTGAAAAGTGTGTATTTGATACTAACTCAATCGTCACCTAGTGCGCTAAAAAAGGCCCAACTACACACCTGGTTTGAATATCCGGACGAATGTACTAGGGTCAATAACATTATTTTTATGAACCATTAGAAGATATTTATTTCCAAATTACAATAAGTAATTAGTTTAAGAAGTATAATATTACATAACATAAATAAAATTATATTAAAAAACCTTCAAAAATATGAAATAAAGGTGTCATTAGAAAAGATTAAGTATTCATATTCATTTGATCCTTTACTCTGATTCTATTGGATATTATCCTAATGAGTTTGGATTCAATATTTGGTTAAAATAGGATCTTAAAAATGAAGCTAATAAAGGCATATATCTAAAAACAACTATGTATTATATCTAAATTGTCTAGAATTCTTAAATAGTTGGTAATCTTGGTATATTAATGTTGTGATAGAAAAAGTGATTATCACAGTTCTACATAAGGTAGTGAGTATGATATTTTAATAGAAAAAATATTGATATTTTTAAATATTTTCAATAGTGATTGATATTAATTAATGGCATTTTGGTATATTTTAAAAGTTATTAGAATTATGTGAAACTGGTAGGGATTTTCATCTAACGTTGTTTCTCTTTAAAGAATTTGAAACATATATTAAATGGTATGAATAACCATTCAATGTTATTTTTTTACAAGGTAATATTTTTGGGATAACTATTGGAGATCACACGGTTGAGTGATTCATAACTGATATTTTTAATATTATCTAGGTGTTCTGATAATAAAGGTTTTATTTTTTATGAAAAATAAAGTTCGGTATTATTTGTAACCAAGGGTTTTATAATTGGTTTTTTATATTTTTGTGTTTTTCTACACATTTTTTGGATTGTGGTAAATATTGTATGGTGTGTGATATTATACCATTTCAGGGTTAAAGAATATTTAAATTTTTTTGAAGGATGTACGATTTCTTTTATGGTTTAATGTCTTGGACACTAAAATAGATTTTGGAAATGTATGTTATGGAGAATATATAATTATGTTATATACAAACTTGGTTATATGATTGTATGAATCACCAATGTTTTCTGAAGAAATATAAGAAACTTTATATAGTGAAAGAGATTTGGTTAGATGACAATTTATATTTTATAACCCGAATGATGAATAAGTTAAGAATATCCCCAGCGATAATATTAAATGATTAATAATTAAAATTGCATGGATGCAAATTATTTAATGGGGGAATGTAACGACTTGAGATTTCACAGTACCTTTTCTAAAAATTAACAATGTGTTTTTATGGTTTTTGTAAATGAGAAATAGAATAAAAAAACCATGATATATTTATATAATTAAAAGATGATTGTTGTTTTAGAGGTATGAATGTGAGTAACTAAATTATGAAATGTATTAAAATATAAAAATTTGAATACAAAAATTTTCATTGTTATGTTTAAGAATCTATCCTTTAATGATCTATAGTTTTTATTAAAAAATCCTTAGTATATTATTGTTAAATGATTATTTTAATAAAATATATTATTTATTGATTAATTCTATATTTATTATTGTTTTTTATAATTTAATAATAAGAATATCAAGTATTTCAAAAAGTTATTTTCCTATAAAAAGAAGATAATTATATATTATAATTTTATTTAAAAGATAAAATAGAAAATTGTTAAAATTTAATATGAAAAAATAAACGTTATTTTTTTATTTATAATGTTAATATTTTATTAAGATTCATTTTTAGTATTTTTCAAAAAGCATTGGGTTTTACGTGAATAATACATAATACCGTTTTTACAAATAACATGAATTTTATGATATTATTTTAATATAAGCGTGAATTATAAATTGATGAAACAAAATTGTATAAATAAATATTTATTATTATGTTATTTTATAGTTTAAAATATATCGGATTTAATTTATAAACCGATATTTTATATTTTAGAACTTAACATATATTTTTTCAAAAGAAAATGTTTTTAATATGTTATACATGAGTATTTTAGAATTAATTTTTATAACATTTATAAAAATAATATTATAAAATTTATTTTAATATTGAAATCATAGTTTCCAACTTATGTAATAAGTACCATTTTATTTTATGCATAAAGGATATATTACTTTGGTAAAAACTACATACCTTGGTAAAAATAAAAAGGGATAAAAAGGTTTTATCCACGAGGGAAGGATCATAAAAATATTATTTACCAGTGTGTGAATGAGTGTTTGAGGACATTATTGGTTTTATCTCATCCCCAATTCATTATTTCTCAATTTTGGAGTTAATTTAATGGATATTTACTTCCCATTATTAAAAAAATTTGGGTATCAAAAAAATGTCATCCCTTTTCACTTATAAAATGGGAACTCCTATCATCACTTCCCATCACACCAAAACCCGTTTTTTTCATCCCAAATTATACAAAAACCTATCATAAAAATTATTATCCTCCTTAAATATGTCATTTTCTCCTCATAATATCATCCCTCAAAGTCTTAACCCCCTTTCCAAATGAGATAGTCAATGAAGTGAGGTATAAATTAATAATTTATCCTTTCCCATTTCTATTAATTTGTATGCACTTATTCTTCCAAAAATTTAATTAGAACATATTATAATGATAAAATAAGTATCTTTATTATACTTTTATTTTTTTCAATTATGGTACAAACATTAAAAACCTTCCCCTTTTCCATTGTATAAAAACAAAAATATGAAAAGTGAGTTCGTGTGGACTACTTCCGACAAAGGGTAACGTGTTTATTTTATTTCACTACATAAAATGGATTGTTAAAAGGGTAATTTAAGTTATAAATATTATATTTATGAAGAATTAAATATTATTTAATGATAATTAATATTACTTCTCTCTAATGTTCTATGGAAAATGAAATCATCATCCATGTATTTGTGTGAACTACCACCTCCATGGAATGATTGATTTCTATTTTTCATTTCATCATCACATTATATGGCTGGTCAATAGAATGGGTTTAATTGATATATATTATTTTTACTAAAATATTAAGTATTTTAAAAGGTAAATAGGAAAACCTATTTACAATATGAGCAATAACAATCATTGTAAATTCAACAGTTCAAATAAACATTATAAATGTAAAAAATGGGGTTTTTACTATAAAATAACATTAAATAGGTTATATTCCTATAATAATTGTTTATAATTATGATATTTCACACTATTAAACACTACATAATATAACTATATTTATATAATAATTATATAAAAACTAAATCACTTATAAATCTAACATAAAATTGAATTTTTATTAAATAGGATGGTAGTGACCCATAGTAAACAAAGAGATCACAAGGAGGCTTGAATTGATGAAGGCCGAGGGCATCCCCTTGAAAAAAAATTTTATATTCAATGGAATGGAACCCACAATATCAAATATGATAAGAGTATCCTCAGGATTTCCTATCCATGCAAGAGAATCAGCTAAGAAGATGTATTGATTCCAAATATGCCTCAGCAGTTGGCAACAATTTGTATATAACAAACAACTTATGGTGATGTAAACAAGCTCCCAAGTTGCACAAAATTTTTCCTAAAGAATTCTACCCAAAGCCTTAGATTCATACTCAATATCCAGTGCCTGAATATCCAATCTTTTACACAACTTGTGACCCATATGGAGTGCCCTTGATTTCGCACCCAACGAACAATCGGGGTAATGGAATGCACTAAATCCAAACTGAACTAAACCCCTTGAGTCCCTAAGAATCTACCCACCTCCCATATACCCATTCATAAAGGATCCATCCACGTTAAGTTTCAATACATTTGAAGGCGGTTTCTATCCAACCTAACACCCATTACATCGTTCAGCCACAGGGGTTCTACTCATCAAAATGGAAGAGGAAAACATGTTGCATCCCCTTAAGAGGAGCCCCCCAAATCTACCAATAGATATCTCTCTATAAAATTGAGATACATATCGAATAGGATGTGGTCCGTTCAAACCAAGTTGCATGCATCCTAGAGTGTCCAAATGATGGAGGAAAAAATGACAGACCACACCTTGATCTTTATGCCATTCTAATCTGTGCCATGGGACCAAGAAGAGATGAAGGCATGTATGGAGAACTGCCCCTCTATGAGGTGAAGATGATTCTTGAAGGGGGGCCAAAGTAAAATAACTCACTTGCTCTGGAAGAAAAGGTGGGATGCAGATTCAGACATAGGGGCTTTACAGCAGAAGTATCTAGAGTTCAAATTAATCCCCCTATTCTGGATATTATAATCTGTTGGAAGTTATTAGTTTCTCAAGTGGCAAACCAGAAAATTATTTTTTTTGTGGGTAGTTCCTTACAACAATGATGGGTCCCCCGCAAATTGTGGTCCACCACTACATGGTAAGCATTCTTGAAATCGTTGGAAGAGAAGGACATCGTGCTCAATCTATGTAGCATGATATATCAGGCTCATCATTGAGGGAAATCGAATCAAACAGCTCCCATTGCTCCAAGGAATGATGTATCTGGGTATTATCCCAATGGTCACTCACCTCTATAAAAAAGTTTTTCAGTGTTGGAAACCCCAGAAAGAAAACGATTTATCCCACCCCATTGACATTCCAGAAGCTAATGTCACCCTTCCTAACAATCCACATGGAGGAATACTACATCTCTTCCAATGTAGGAAACAGAGAACATGCCAGACATGGGGGATTCCATCCTTGGTGCACTCAACCCTCCCAAGAGTTCCCATATCTCACCAAGAAGAAAGACACCCATAGGGAGTGACCATCAAGGATATCTCATGCAAGGTGACCATGAATGCCTTTCATGGGTTCATGAAATGACCCTTAGGCCCACCGCACCTTCATCAACCGGTCTGGACAACCATTTCCACAAATACCAATGTCACCATCCAGTAAGGTTGGCATCCCAAAAGAATGTTGTCATAACATTCTCCATCATGTCAAGAAAAACATTGGGTGGTACATTGGTAGACAAGATATGCATGGGGATGGAAGTGAGTACACTATTAATCAACGTAACTCACCCACAAAAGGATAGAAATATATTCTTCCAGTGAATAATTCTATCCAACATGCTATTTATGAGGTCCTCAAAAAAGATATTTTTGATGTGGAAAAATGAGAGATGAGTACCATGGTAGGTCATAAGAAAATTCCCCTACTGAATTCGTAAGATATTTCAATATCCCTATAGTGTCGGCCAGAAAACTTATTTGAGATAAAGACACAGATTTTCTTTGAATTAATTCACTACCCACTCAAGCCTCCATATATGGACATGACCTCTAAGAAACATTGGAGAGATCATTTCCTCCCATTAGAGAATAAAATAATGTTTTCTTCAAAGATAAGATGGAAAACAATATCCCATGTCATTCAATTAGAGTAGGGAAATATTCACACATCCCCAAGTATACTTTGAATGTTTCTGGAGAGATCATCTTGAACCAAAATAAATTAGGAGGGCGACAGAGGGCACCGTACAGAACTCCCCAAACACTTTTGAATAAAATGAATCCTTTACCCATTAAGGAGATGAATATCCATGGGGATGAGAAACACCTGAAGCAAAGGGCACAAATGAAATCATTAAAACCAAATTTCTTCATTACCTAAAGAACGATACTCCACTCAATTTTTTCATAAGATTTGTCCATGATGACTTGTATGAGGACTTTAGAACCCATGGCTTTCGTATTAATATCCTACACCATCTCACTTGCCATCACAATCACACCATGGATGCTTCTTTCTTTAACAAACCCATATTCCTTGCTAGAAAAAAACATAGGAATAAAGCAGTTCAGTCTTCTGGAAATCAGATTAGCAAGGATTTTATAAGAAATGTTACACAAAAATATGGGTCTGTATTGTGTGAGTAAAGATGGGTCCTTAACCTTCAAGATCAAAACCACATTAGAAACACAAACACTCCTTACAAGAGGTCCTCCCAGAAAGAAGTCTTAGACTACTTCCACCACATGCCCACTCACAATATCCCATTCCACCAAATAGAAGCACCCCGAGAAGCTATCCAGTCCCAGGGCACTATGCTGAGACATCTTGGAAATGATATTCCTGATCGCCTCCTCATCGGGTAAAGAACCAAGGTGACTATTATCAGAACTAATAATAAGAATTGGGATGGAACCCAAAAATCTCTCCCCACACTCAAACAAACCATAATTATCATCTCTTTGTGAGGTTGTCCCAACCAACAACCCCTTTGAGTGCTCAAGGGTGTTTTTACCAACAATATTCACATTCGATGTATATAATCTTTTACCCAGAATGATGTTGATTTTGGTACATTTCTTCTTCTTTAGGTAGGCCTAAAAAAACAAATTGTTTCGGTCACCCCCATAAGCCATCGTAAGTGAGCCCTTTTCTTATAGGAATTTTCCATTTCAAGTAATTTTCCTGCCAACAACAATATCTTGTCACATATTAAGACAACGGAGTTCTCATCCCATATGAGTTTAATATTCTCCTCGATAGACTCGATTTCCTCCTTCATCCTTTCTAAAACATAGTTCTCAGTGGGTGTGTTAACCCTCCACTGTTGAATGACCTTCTTTAAGTGCCTTAGATGATTGGAAAGGCCCAGTCAGTACCATTCATCCTCCTAACAGTTAAAATAATTTCTCACTATCTCCAACAAGCCCTCATCTCTATACCAATTATAAGAGTAGAAGAAGGAAATTATCCTCTCTGTAACCTGGTTGAGGTTCATAGGAAGATCAGAATGATTAGAAAGAGAAAGAACTGGGTGAGTGACCGACACCGAAAATTAGAAATCCAAGATTTGAATGTTTGACAAGCATCTTTCAAGGAAACCTGAGATGTGATCAGGCCCACTGTGGTTATCAAACCATGTGTACTTGTTACCTACAAATCCCATATCCATAAGGCCCTTCGAGCCTAGGAAGTTCTGAAACACCTAGATGACATTGTTGAAGATAGTTGACAAGATCCATTTATATAAAATATCCAGAATGGCGTTGAAAGTCTCCTCCCATAAACCATTGTAACCCTCCTTCCTGTAATGATGCCAGAAATTCAAACAAAGAGATTCTACAAGGGGAGTCACAACAATCATTTAAAAAAGAGAATAAAATATTCACATGACCCACTAAGATCTTGGTTTTAATACACTACTCCCAATAATTCACGAGCTCTGCTTAAATATTACTATTCTAGAATATCTGAATGTTTGTATTTTCTGGGTAACAATGCATGTAACCCCCAAAACCCATACTCCTAGAAAAAGAAGAACGCTTGTTTGGATTATTCTTCGCCTCCAGGATGGAAACCGAAGAACTGTTATAATTTTTGGCCTAAGAAGAAATGAAATATTTTTTTTCCTGCACCCCCACTCTTAGGGCCTTCCAAATAATAAATTAAAAAACTAAATAAGGTATAAACTAGCCTTCTGGATGGTAATAGCTACATTTGAAAGGGTAGAAAACCTCCCCACCTCTTTGGATTTAGAAATATTTACCTGTATAAAGACCTCCAAAGAACTACCCCTCTTAATCGAGGAGAGATTTTTCTTTGAGAAGGACCCTTCTAGATCACCGAGGATTAGTGACCCATTTCCAGACATGGAAGGAAGAGAGTATGAGTCTATCTCTTCTTGAACCAGGGAGACCAGCAATAAACTCAACAAAGAGGCCCGAGGAACTATGAACCCCTTAGTCACCCCGTTAAGGAAATTACCCTTCTATGACATCCCTTTGAGGTTGAAAAAATTGTTAGAGATATTAAAAAAATTATTTTTCAAGAATCTTTGGTGACAATTATGAAGAAATATTAAAGGATGACAGAGGATACAACATCACCTTCTATGTGAGGATAAAGGCATGAAAGCAGGCCACGCTGATCGCACGAGATCAAAGGAGCATAGAATGGATCAGTCATCACCAAAATGGACTTCTTGGGGAGGATAATATTCGGCCCCATTAAATAAACCAGGCCTAGACCCTAAAAGGAAGGAAAACATGGCGACGACGTCACTTCGAGGTTAACTAGGTCATGGATAGGCATGTGGGAGGGAGTAATCATGCCTGTATCACCAATGGTAACCTACAACCTCACCACCCTCAAGCGTAAAAACCTACCAACATAGATTACTGATGTCCCTAGGCCTTCCTAGTGATCCTTGGATAACCTCCTACCAAAAAAACACCATTCAATAGCCTTTAATACTACATTTAATGTAGAATCTTGGAGGGGAATGATACAGGAGTCATTTCCACCAACGAAAGCCCTCCCTAGAGCATAATAAAAGATGAGGTGGAAATCTAACTGCCAGATCCATTTCCATATTGATTTAAGGGTTATATGTTGATAGCAAGTTGCCTATGAGTAGATCAGATCACACAAAATATCCTAAATAATCCCCAATAAACTTTAGGATTGACGATTTCTGAAATGTTAGAGGAGGACCAGGTAAGTTAATCCACTCCAGTTCTGAAGAGGATTTCATACAAAAATGATGATCCCATGACTAGTGGGATAGGGAAAAGCACCAAGAACCACAACATTGATTCTTCCTAGACCATGCTACCACAATGTCCTCCAAATTCAAGAAATACAGGGAAAAAGAAAACTTGGAGAGGTCAGATACCGCCACTAATTGACGCAAGCCTTAGGAGTCTACAAATGTTCTGAAAATGTTGATAGAAGGATTACTATGCCCAAAACAAGCCACTAGAGAAAGCTTATGGAACTCCACTGACTCATTAAACTCTAGATCTAAGAGCTCAAAAACCGGAGGCCATTGACCAAGTTGACAGATATAGGATGAACATTGGTTTGGGAGATCCCTGAGAGTATAGAAACCATCGCCACCCCCTCCAGAAAAGTCATGAGCACCGACGATCAAAGGGCTTCCTTGAATGAGAACTGGGGTGTGCCCCCCGACCGGAGTGATGGAGATGTGCCCAGAAGAGGTGTCGTCTGGAATCATGCAAACCTTGGAGCTGGATGTGGGAACATTTATCATTGTAAATCCTTGTCACTTTATAACAATCCATTAATTATGGTATAATCTTTTATGGTTTGGTTAAACTATCTACCTGAAAAACATAATAAATTTATGTCATTGATGACTATGGGAATTTAATTTATAGTATTACATTATATAAATAAGTAAATAATTATTTTTTTGGTTTCAGAGTGGTGATATAAAAATTGAACATTTTATTTTTGAAAACACCCTTTATTACTAAGAATAATTGAAATATGATCATCGCCAAATTCATCTTTCAAAATCATAACCAAAACATTCATATAAATAAATAATATGTTTATAAATAATTTTTTTAAAAAAAATTATATTACATTTTATTATTTTATAATTATATAAAAAAGGAAAATAATGAATAACAATACCTTTATTAATAAACTACATAAAATTATCAATATTAGTCACACGTGATTTTTAAAATAGATAATAAATAACAAATATAAACGTATATAATAATATTAAATAATGTTTTTTAAAAGTTATAAGTATGAAATATTTTCTTAAATGGGTGATTACGATAGTTTCTTTTATTATACAGGTGGTTAGAGCACATTTTGACTAAGCGGGAATTATGGTGAGGGTTTCTTATCTCAAATATTCACACCTTGGGGAAAACTTCTTTTTATGGACCACGTTTTATTTAGAATGTTAAGTCTACTAAAAATTAAATATTTTGTATCAATATGCTATAATTAATATTGATATTTTATGTTTTACTTGAAATCATAACCTTCAAGTGATTTTCATTAGAAAAATTCTATTATTTTAAGGTTTGATCAACTCAATTTTAGATACATTATATCATTGAATTTCTTCCCTATGTAAATTTTTTTATATTTATTTGATCATAATTTTCAATTAATTTATGTTTTTTTTCATATTTTATTTGTAGAAATTAATTATCAAAGTAAATAATCACTTCTTTTGTAAAAAAATTCTATATAAAATTATAACATTGGTAAGAATAACTCTCATTTTTACCAAAGAACTTTTTATTCCATGTTTATATTTTTCTTATTTATAATGCTATATCATATTTTGGGAATGCTAACACGGATTATTTTATATTAATTTTATAAATATATTTACATTTTATTAAATTTAAAATCTAAAACTCTTTTTATGATATGGGTTTTAAAAGATAAATTTTTAAAAAAAAATTAATGGGCTTTCCATATTTTCAAAATCAAATGATTTATCTTCCACCCCAATTTTTTTTATTATATTTATGTATTTATAATGATCCATTATAGAATGTTAATTTTAAAAAATAAAAGTTTTTAAATTTTCCATTTCACAATTTTTGGCCAAACAAAATTTGAATGTTTCCTTTAACTTCATCTATTTATGAAAATAATAAAAAAAATTAAAATCTATTATTATGATTCCTTCAGTATGAACACTTCATTCTCCCTTATTATTCATCTATATAAAAATATATATCTAAATTTTCATGGTTTCAAAAATAAAATACTTTTCTCTTTGTTTTATGAAATATGTCATTTAAAATGTTTTAAAAAGATCTAGGATACTTCTTGTTTCCAAAGTGATTTTTATAAATCCTACAGAAAGTGTTATTCATCTAATTCATTGTCATGTGATACATATTATGCTCAATTAGGGATATTATTCAAATTATTTTATTACCCTTCTCCTTATGTATGTATTATGGGTGCTCTTTTATTTCATGGAAATGATCTATCAATACCTCTATATTGCCTAGTCATTGATGGTTTATAACCATATTTTTTCTTCTAATACATTATTTTAAGGAATTAAGCGTTTTTTATTTCTTTGATCAAACTACATTCACTTAGCATAGATATTTGGATTTATTTTGTAAATTATTAACTTAAATGTATACCCATAATCTATAGGTTTAAAATAACATATCCTTTATTATCTGGATTGAATGGAATTTACCTAAAACATTACTGAATCTCTTTAGATACCCATTTATTTTTTATGGTTTTATCATGTAATGATTACTTATGATTTATTTTAGTGATTCTATTTGAAAAGGATAAGAAACTCATTGCCTTTCCACATTTTCACTACACTATATAAATCAAATGATTTTTATTCCAATGTTTTGGGACACTCTTATTTTGTGGGTTCTTTATGATGTAATAAGTAAATATTTTTAAGTGGAACATGTATGTATAGATGAATAATGGGTGGGGTCCAATATATCCATCCAATGAATTGGTTAAAAGTGTATACCTTCTGAGATGATTATTCAAGAGTATATTTTATCCAATTATAAGAGTGGACACTGATAATGCGGCTCATGAACGTAATGATCCTTATACTAATGTTTGAGCCATATTTTAAAAATTTCATAATTTTATTCTTATTCTCATTATAATGTTATTATCTCATGGACTGTGTTTTATTGACTCATTCAAATATTATATTATCCCAGGTCTTATCCTATAATGTATGATCTATTATTTTTTGTTTATAAGTTTCTTATAAATTTTGATAGTACCCATTTTTTATCTTCTATTCAATAGTAATACTTGATTTTTGTCGCTAAAGTTTATACTTAATGAGCATTCGAAATTGCCCCTATTTTTTGTTTCCAGTTATCTTGTTTATAAAGATATAAAATGTATGAGATGTATATGAGATATTATTATATTGAGAATTTATGGGAGATATTTATGAATCATTAAAAATTAAGTAGTATCATATATAATGTGAAATAATACTAGTTGATAAAAATAACATGGGTTTTGTTAGAAAATTTTATGTTCAAATTATCTAAAATTCTAAAACTAATAGTAATTGAAAATTAATTAGAATGAAGTATTTGCATTAATTTATCTATATAATATAGTCACATCAATATGATTATATATAAAATATCAAAGAATAATCTTTTAGAATAATATTGGGCTATGATGTTGGTCAAGTCTCTATATTCCATACATAAAGGTGATAACCTTCCTTCATAAAAATTGATTTATGAAGTGGAGTGCTAAGAAAGGATAGGAGGAAATCTTATATAATTTTTTTCACAAGGTATGAATCATATCAATTAGTATAGATTTAATTTATGAATTCGGTGAATACCAAAGTATATTTGGAAGATTATAAATGATTTATAATTGATTTTCCCGTAGATAAACCAATATTGATGATGATGGAATTTTAAGAAGACATTGGAAAAATTATAATGGGTGACAGGTGTATGAATATGGGAAGTTGAATCCATTGATAGGGGTCTCTAATAGGTTGTATTTCAATACTATAATATCATTAATTTTTTTAATTAACATAATTGTTTTCTCTCCCTCTGAAAAATGATCTATATTCAGAACAATCATGGAAAAATAACTTGATAGTTAGTTAATAAGAAAATAACTAAGATTTTATAGTGTTTATTCATTCATGTTTTAATTATTTTCCAATCATTTTATGAATTACTAGGTACATATAGAGACATAGTTAGTTTAATGTGGTCGTCATTATAGTCATGATTTGTCATTATTATTTTATCTTTTCATCACTTCTCCCCCTTCACTCGATTCACATAAAATATGATAGATCCAATTGATTTTATAACGAATAGAGACTGATTATTTCAATAGTGCTGAGTAAATGAATGATCATGGTTTATTATTTTTGTTACTTTATAACTGTATAGGTGATGTTTAATCAATGTATCCTCGTATTAATGGATTTATTCATTAATCATTCCATCAAAAAATAGTGTGATATATATCCCCTCAATGATTCTATGAGTGTTCATTGAATGTACGGTACATAAGTTTGACCATAAAGGAATGATTTATATTAATATTGAGGACTAGATTATTTTTTTTCTTTATTGTGTCTACATTATTTTATCTTTTTTCTTTTTGAATATCATCAAAAAAATTATTATTTTTATTTCATATGATATATATATATAATAATAATAAAATAACATAAATAATAATGATAAGTTATTTTATTTATTTTCGTAGATACAACCTATGGTTAGCCATAATGCAATGTGTATAGAAACCTAAATGTTATTTTAACAAAGAACCTATGAAAAATTACATCTCTCATTAAAAATTAGTGCCATTTTAAAGGATTTAAGCCTTTATTCCTTTATTCTATATATTTTTGTAAGTATATTATCTATTTTCCTAAAACTATTAAAAATGGAAATAACAGTTGAAGAAAAAACTTATAATATAGGTGAATATTGAAACTTATTACAAAACATGTCTGATCGATCCATTGTTCCATCTTCATGGAGGAATAATTTAAACAAATTATTGAATACATTAAAGAACATTTTGAACATCAATGGCTTGAAGCTTTAGTAAATAAACTCATTGAGTTATATTAATAATTTTTAGAAATTTATGAAACTGTGATATAATAATAACCATATCCATTAAAATTACCTCCCATTAATGAAGAATACATTTTGGAGGTTTAGAAACCAATTGAAGCAGATCCACTTCCCAACCAAACTAACAACCTTCTAATGGAACTTATATGGGATTTAACATATCATACTTGTACATTAGGGGAAGATAATATAAATTTGGATTTATTTGTGCTTATTTTTTCTTTAATTCAATTAATAACTAAAACTAATTTATTTATATTTTATACATTAAAACATTCCATGAAATTGTTGATAACGAATATAATGAAGATGTTACATAGCTGGCTAGTATTGAAGAGTAGGTAGAGGAGTTAGATGTGTGGTTCATTGAATAAAATGAGGATGATGGTGCCATATTGAACATAAATAGAGAATCGGTTGTTGAATTTGAACTATAAGATAATCTAAGTCTTATAATTTAAATTAAATGACCATTGTAAAATCAAACACATCATGTGAGAGAATAGTGGTTTCACCCCAATATCATATTTCTACCTCCACATGCCTATAAGTGTGATTATTCACTAAATTAGGCTATTATTAATTTTTAATTTATACAATATTAATTTATTTATTATTCATAAACACCATTTTAGTGCATTTTACACTTTGATCATCATTTCACATTATGATTGTATTTCCTTTTTAAAATGCACTATGTTGTGGTACTTTTTTAACATAATTTAAGGTACCCAATAATATTGATTTTATTTTAATATTTAATATTCATGTTTATAATTATGTAGTTAACATTTCATATTTTTGGATTTTTGGAAGATCCATATTGGAATATGACCAAAATTGGATTTTAAGCAAAGAATTCTGGAGAAGGAAGATTGGACACCACCCACTGATGGAAATGTGGGGACAAACATAGATTCCCTATGAATCCCATAGTTTTTGGGATTCTAGAATACATAGGGAGGAACAAATCATTATTCTAGAGCCATTGCTAATTCAGATTCCTTTGTGGTTATTCAGGAAGCCCAAGTTGAAGATAAAATTCTGGGCCAGATTTTGCAGCCCATAAAACATCTTACTAATCTAATCATATTGTGGAATCCAAAACTCTAAATGGGACCAAATTTTAAAAGGAATAGGAGACCTATGAGGATAAAATTAATTTATCTATGTCCCACTCTAATTCGTCCATCTATAAGGCCTTCCAAGCACGTCTTTTCAGTGGAAGTAAGCGGGCTACCACCTCGGGTCAAGGTTGGAAGAGTCTCCTCTCCATTACTTTCCTCCACACTAGGCCTACCACACATAAGTGGAATCTTATTAACTTTTGGGAGCATGAACCAATACTTCCAAAATGACTATTTAAGTAGTGGAGGTGGATGAGTTTTTCATCTTTGAGCTTTGTCTTCATTGTAATGTTATTATGTTGATTTGGATTTGTAATGTTCTCCTTTCTCATGTAAGTTGTTCGAATCACCTTAGTCATTAATAACATTTCTTCATTTCCTATTATTCTATTTTTATTCTTATCACTTTGATATCTTTTCCTCAAGGTGTGAAGTTATTCACACCAAACTTTGTGAAATTATTCACACAACAGTGGAGTGGTCATTTACTTTTTACTGTTTTCTTTACGTCTTCAATTACAACCTCAAGAGTCTACTTCCCACTTTAATTGAAATCATAGCATCGATGGAGGGATAACCTACTTATGGGTTGTTCCAAGGGAGTAGAAAGGGGCTGGATTGGATGTTATTTATCACCCAATTAATATCTAATCACTTCTTCAATTGGGATATTTATTTGATGATTTTTAAACTCCATCATCCTTGTTGAATTTAAAGCCACACACTTCAAGTGCTAATACGAATCATTACCTTGATGTGCTCAAAACATTGATCCTTCATGTGTATAGGTGATTATTATTAAAGGGTTTAGGTATTAAACCAATAAGTGAGGATTTTTTTGATCTTCTTAAATTAACCCATCTCAAATATAAAAATTGAAATCATTAAAAAAGGAATTCATTATATCGAGCCCAAGCGATAACCTAGGATCAACTCATTACCTTAATTTTAATTAACTTAAATCTGTTAGTGATCCTTTAAACCCATATTAAGTCAACCCATGTTGGCCACTTAATATCCCAAAACAATCCATTGATTGTATGTGTCTGTAGTTACTTCTTTGGTCTATGAGGATTCGACAACCCAAGCAAGACTATAAGGACCATCCTACCATCTTATTTTGGGAAAATTTGAGCATAAATCAAATTAGGGCGCAATTTCCGAGGACCAAAGTATGTTAACTTAGACACTATCATCCTCTTATCACCTCACATTCTTTATTCTTACCCCCATCTCTCTTATCTTTACCATTTTCTATTTTGGTATTACTGAGAATATAGAATCCAACTTTCTATCTTTTATAATGGAGTATCTTCCAAATTATCATGTCACAAACTCATGCTAGAATAAAAAATAAAATCAGTATTTTGAATCCCCTAAATTTGAATATTTATTTGATCAATCCTTCATTAATTACCACACAACTGGTGATATGTACAATCAGTGGGATGATGATTGTTTAAAGGATCAATTTCCATCCCCCTCGAGGATGATTGAAGAGATAAAACTTAATGGAGGTCTCAATTTACAAACTCTTATCCAGCCTAATCCTCAAAAACTGATTGAAAAATTGTTTAATAAAATATAGATAATGAGTTATGAGGTATCAACTTTGAGATTTGAACTACAATGCATTGATACTTGTGAAGAACTCATCTATACACCAATTGTACCTTCCAAAACCTTATGTGGAGTGTCTGGATTCCCACAAACCACTCTTGAATTCATTGAAGAACAAAACCTTGGATTTGGGGTAGGGGAAGTGAATCAATAAAATTTTGACGTTCCTTTAAATCAGGAAGAAATTGATTTTATTTACTCACAAGAGGGAAATTTGACATCATGGATTGAGTCTACAAATTATAACTCTATTGATGATTTTTCAAAAGCACAAATCCCTGAACCGTTGAGAGAAATAAAAAACATTGATTCCATACCCATTCCTAACACTATTCTTTCAAAATTTGTGGTTGAATCTTCTATTCAAAATGAAACGATTTTGTTGAGGAATTTGGAAAATGAAACTGATTTGGATTCAAATTCTCAACCTGGATCTGAATGTCCTATCAAAATGGAGCTCAAAATCATTTTCCTTACTTCCACACTCATGTATCCCTAAATATGACATAATCATGACATTTAAATTATAATTCACTGTTATCTTGAAACCAAAAATGTTGGAATGATCATTGATGTCTTTGGCAAGACTATAGTGGAAGATGGATCAACCATTTTTGATATTCCTTGGATTTTCCCACTCATTGTAGAACATAGGTTTATACATGAGACAATGTCTAAACAAAGAATATATCTAAATAATGTGTAATTTGAGAAATATGGGGTCATAAAACTGTTGATTGTTGGTATTGGGTAAGTTAGGGGGTTCATGTCGAGCTAGTGACGTTAAAGAAAGCATTGTATGGGAGGCAACCCATGGTTTTTATGTTTTCAATCTTTTTTAAATCATATTTTTTTCCAAATAGGATTAATTAATTATTTTTATATTTATAAATAAAAAAATTCGTGTTGACCTGTTTTTATTTTATGAGTATGGATGTGTACGAAAGGGGAGCTCCATATTCATCTGTGTCATGTGGTGTTATCCTTAAGTAATACCTTACCCAGAAATTGAAAAAGAAGACAATGTATCATCACTTTATTTTATTTTATTTTTATGATTTTGTAAGTTAAAATAAAAATAAATAAAAATAAATTATAATATAATAATAATAATAAAATTCCACATTGTAGGTCATGTGGAAAACCCTGTCACACCTGGCGAAGCTGCGAGGACTTGAACCCGGGACCGAAGGGAGACAGGGGCGCACGCTTACCACTCACCTACAACTTTTTTTCTTATTTTTTCTATAATTTATATATATATAATTATATTTTAATTTTTTTATTACATAAACATATATATATATATAGTTTTTTTGTTTTGATTTTTTGTTTTTTTCACTAGGTAATTCTCAGAGTGACATCGTGATCAAGGGATTAAAAGGTAGCAGTAAGAATTTCAACATCAACCACCAGGTGAAATCATTCCATGATCCTCATTTTCAATTTACTTTTTGAACATCCCTTATTTTCCTCTACTACTTCTAAATTTTATTTTTTTCAAACACTGGGGACAGTGTTATTATAAGTTGGGGGAGATGAAATAAAAGATTTTTCTTTTGTGAAAACAAAAAAGATTTGAAAAAAAAATCTGTGTAAATGGAAGGAAATATTCCTTTACATTGAACATTATAATACACAATGAAAACATTGAAATGGAATATCAAATAATTTAGCATGCCCTGATTCTGATTTTATTCCTTGTATAATTTTGTGAGCATATATTTTGGAAAGTGTGGCTGTCAAATATGATATTTCATTGTTTATATTTTCATCCAAATAAAAGAAAATCACAACACACGTCCTTTGGATTGTAGGGTATTATATTGAGTTCATGGGGTCACCCAAATAAATAGAATTTGTTTGGTGATCATTTTAGTTTTAATATGAATATTCAATAAAGAAAATTAAAAAAAACAATAAATTTGCGCATAGAGCAAAGAAATGACCTAATTCATGGCTTTCGGCACTTGGGAATCGTGACTCCATATTTTTCTGGCCTAGAGTTAGTAATTTTATCTCTATTTTTGGTAATTTTAATTTTTTTCCCTGAGTTAACTCGAGATGATTCCCAAGTATGTGGGATTTAATTTGTTCCCTAAGGTCTTTGAGCATGGGAGTCACTGAAAAAGTCTCGTTACAAGGGTTGACTCTTTTGAGTGAAATTTCAATTAAAATGGAAAAATTGAAAAAAAAAATATACAATAATGATAAAAAATTCAATACTCATTTTAATATTGAAATGTGATTCCACCCAGAACTTCCATCATTTCCCTCTTGAATAAAGATGAACCCCTATGTCTAATGCGATGCACAACACATCATCACTCTTAAAGTATATTTTATGAAATATTGCGATGAGTTTGAACAATGGAATGGGAATGGGATTAGGATATTCTTATGAAAATATCATGTATTAAAATAGTTTTATGGGTTTCATGATTGTTTGGAATAAGGGTTTTTGGTGATCATTGTGTATTAAATTTTTTTTGGAAAAGGGAATTCGAATTTCATATTATGGAGATATATTTTGCTCAGGACTAGAAAAAATCACAGTGGTGGGTGGTATTAGCCACTAAATGAGGCTAATATTCATTGTTAATTTATATAATATTCATATTCATTATTATTCATAAAAACCATTTTAGTGCATTTTACACTTTGAACAACATTTCACATTATGATTGTAATTCCTTTTTAAAATGCCCTATTATGTGGTACATTATTGAAAATTATTTAAAGTACCCAATGACCTTGATTTTATTATCATATTTAATTTTCAGGTTTAAAATTATATTGGGAACATTTCATATTTGTGTAGTGTTGGAATATCCATATTGAAAGATCCAAAATAGAATTTTATGCAAACAATTCTGGAGAAGGAGGATTGGACACCAGCCCACTGATGAGAATGTGGGGCCCAACATACAATCCCAATGAATCACAAATTTCGTGGGATTATATAAGACATATATACAAAGAAATCATTATTCAGGATCCAGTGCTAATTCGGCCTCCATTGTGGTTATTCAGGTGACCCAAGTTGAAGATTATATTATGGGCCAGATTCAGTGGCCTAGAAAACATCCTACCAACCTAATCATATATCGGAATGCAAAACTACAAATGGGGAAAAATTTAACATGAGATTATTAGTCTTCCTCGGATCCAATTATTCTTCTATAGACTGCTATAATTCATCCATCTATAAGGCCTTCCATGCATATCTTTTCGGTGGAAGCAAGTTGGATGCCACCTCAGGTCAAGGGTGGAAAAGTCTCATATCCATTACTTTTCACAACCCTAGGCCTACCATACTGAAGTGGAATCTTTTGTAATTTTGGGAGCTTGACCCAAGGCTCCCAAAATTCCTATTTAACGCAGTGGTGGTGGAGGATTTTTTCATATTGGTTCATTGTTTTCATTGTAATGTTATTTTGTCGATTTGGCTTTGTAACGTTCTCCTTTCTCATGTAAGTTGTTCGAATCACCTTAGTTCTAAATAAAATTTATTCCATTCCTATTATTTTGTTTTTATTCTTATCACTTTGATATAATTTCCAAATGGTGTGAATTTATTCACACCAAACATTGTGAAATAATTCACACAACGGTGAAGTGGTGATTTTTTTATTGTTTTCATTACTTCTTCAATTCCTCCCTCATGAGTCTACTTCCCACTTCCATTGAAACCATAACATCAATGGAGGGAAAACCAACTTATGTGATTATCCAAGGCAGTATCAAGGGTCTGGATTGTATGTTATTTATCACCCCATTTAAGTCTAATCACTTCATTAATTTGGATTCTTATTTGAGGATTTTTATAGTCTGTCGTCCTTGTTGAATTTAAGGCCACACACTTCAAGTTCTAATATGAACCTTTACCTTGAAGTGATCAAAAAATTGATCCTTCAACTGTATAAGTGATTAGTATTTATCGGTGTAGATTTTGAACTAGTAAGTGATGATGTTGTTTGATCTTCTTAAATGAACCCTTCTAAAATATAAGAAATTGAAATCATTAAAAAAGTAATTCATCTTATTTTCCCCGAGAGATAACCTAGGATCAACTCATTACCTTAATATGAATTAACTTATATCTGTTAGTGGTCCTTTAAAACTGTATTAAATCAACCCATGTTGGCCACTTAATATCCAAAAACAATCCATAGAATGTTTGTGTCTGTAGGTACTTCTTAGGTCTCTAAGGATTCGATAACCCAAGATAGTCTACAAGTATCATCCTACCATATTCTATTTGGTAAATTTGAGAATGAATAAAATTGTTCTAATACAATGGTGGAATATGTAAATTTCTCTATCCATGGGGTTATATATATCTAGTTAAAAGTGATAAAAATTTAAAAATATATATTTTTGTAAATTTTATTATAGAAAACCCAAAAAAATAAAGGATGATTTACTACCAATATATATAAGTGGATAGTAGAAACAAAAAAAGACATCTTGGGGGTTGAAACTAATAATTAATTACTTTATTTTTTTCTATTAAATAATATGAAATATTGTTTTTTTATTTATTTGTAGTGTGAAAGAGGATCTAATCTAAACACTATGCTAAAAATCATTTGATGTTTTTTTTATTATTGAAATAAAATACAAATATTGTATCTCTTTATGTATGTTTTTTGATATTTTTATATTCTATCATTTTATTTTTCATTTTAAAATAACATATAAATTGTGTATAAGATAATTTATGAAATAGGTATTTTGGGGGGATATTTTTTCACTAGGGTTGTATGGATTTTATTTTTTATTTATATGTGTTTAATTTTTTTCTTTTTTGAGATTTATTCAGTACTACTTCTATTTTAAAATTTTGGTTAACTGTGAAAATTTATTAGATTCTTATTATTAATATTAATATTGTTATTTATGTGAAATAATTCCTTCATTATCAATTTATAATATTAATGGGTATTTAGTTAATGTTTATCCCCTAAATATAACCATTATTCAAAGTTAATTTATATACCCTAAGAGATTTATCAACCTTTTATTCATATTCATAAAAATATATATTTTTTGAGAAAAAATTATGAATAGTAACAATTTAAAAATTTATTGTAATTATTATCCATTACACTTGAATATTATATGTATTAATATGGTAAATAGAATATTCTTTTATTAAAAATACAACATGGAATTCCCTAAGTCCCACTTTGATTTTGTATCCCTTTGAAAAATTATAGACCAAGAATGGTCTATTAGGATCCACATTACAATCCAAATTCCATCCGACCTTTATATTTTATAATATAATTGTACACAATGAAGGGTGAGTTTGGAAAAAGATAATATTTCACATGATTTAATAGGACGTAGTTTACTATAAAATGATATTTCCTGGTGGATTATTTGAGATTTTATTGTGAAATTTCATATTAATTTTTAAATTTACATGTTCCCTAAAGATGGCAACAAAAAATCATTATAAAAACTGATTTTTAAAAGAAATTGGTGAAGATAAATAAAATAGTTTTTTGGATGAATCCTTTTTTATAAAAATGCACTTTTTTATATTGTTATCATGTAGAAGAGGAATGTGATTAGTGACATATGAAGACTATTTGATTAATTTTTTATGTTTTTTAAAAATATTATATTAAAAATATTATTTTAGTTTATAAATCATCTTTATATACTTGTGTTTATAAATGTTAATATATAAACCCAAAATTACATAAATATACATTTAATTATTTTTAATTATTACATTATTTTCTTAAATAAATATATTATTTAAAAATTAAAAACAATATGGAATTTTTACGTGTTTTCAAAGATGATAAAAACATTTCTAAAAACATTTCATGAAATGTGGGAGATATATATATATATGGGATTATATAAGATAGAAAATTATTAATGTAACATAAATATTTAAGGAATTTAGATGAAAAAAATGTGGAAATAATTAATATTATATGGAGGTTATTCTATGGATGGAGGAATTATAAAATAAATTGGATGTTAATTAGATGGATGTTATAATATTATATGACAATGAGATATGATTTTGAATGATCAGACCATATTTGTATTGAATATAATTTTATAACTATTTCTGTGAATATATTTCTAATTTCAAAGTGTGGGGTTCTTAAAAAAAATTGATACCACTTCATATGATGAACTCATGTTGCTTCATGTGTTTTATTTTGAAAATATTTTTACTCAAGATTTTTATTTTATATGCTACCCTGGACAACAAAATTTGTATATCACCAATTATGATATATGTCCCTAACTATGTAAAACCTATATCATCATGTTTGACCTATATAAAGATGAAGGATCAAACTGTTTTTTGTCAACAACAACCTTATGTTACTATTTGATCATCAGTCCCTATTCTTGAATGAATAACTGCAATTCTGATTCATAAATCATATTTTATGATTGAGATATATCAGCTGAAATGTATTGGTTATATAATAATGTCACTAATAGTGACATGGAATTGGAAGGATGGCAGTATATTTCATAGGATTGTAATTAAGATAAACTAGGTATTTTCTTCTATAGCTAGAGAATTTCACAATATTCAATATGTTAGATGAAATATAAAATTTAATATCATTAAATAAAATAACCATATATAATTATATTAGAAATTAAATCATAATCCTACCTACCACCATATAATATTCAGCTATGTGATGTTCCATGTAACCCATCATACATTTTAATTTCAATTTGTAATGATGGGATATGATTTTTAATTGAAATGTTGATGGGTCATAAAGATGACCAATAATCTATGGGTATTTTGTGAAAGTATGTTCCTTCATCCATAAAAACAAAATGATTAAAGGGGAATCTAGGTAACATCATGTCAAAAAATAATAGAGTTGGTTGATGAGGAGATGTCTCATATCATTTACTAGAGCATGTGTGATGAAATTTACAACTACTTGATCATGTTGGTAAGTGTCTAGAAAGGGTATAATTGATTTCAATATAAATTAACCAAAAATTCATATGATGGAATTTTTAGGAAAACTAGGACAAATAACATAGGGTGAAGGGTGTTTATAATTATTGGTAGAGGCATATATTATTGGATACCCTACTGAGTGGGATTACTTCACTATGATTACATGCATTTTTTTTAAATTTATTTTAGTATTCTCTCTTCCTATTGTTTATTATAACTTCTATACATGACCATAGAGAATAGCCGTAAGATTTTGTATATGGGTGAATAATTGTGTTTTTGTAACGTAAATTTAATTACTGTTTTAATTATTTTATATTTATTATAAGAATATTAGATTATGAATTAGGATAAAAATAGGTGATAATGGTTATCATATCGATCATGCACTATAAATATTTATTAATGGTTTTATATATTTCACCGAAGTTCACTCAATTCACATGATATATTATGGATCTAGTGGATTTAATTATAAATGATGAGAAGTACTTTATTGGTTTGTGAGTAATGAAATTTCAAAAATTAAGGAGTGTTTTTAAATTTTAACCAGAGAGGAGATAATTAAGTAATGAATCCTTAAATACATAGATGTATATGTTGATCTTATATCAATAAACAATTAGATATAAATTTATTTTATGATAATAATAGTGTTAATTAAATTAAAATAAGGTATATAAGATTGACATTGAAGGAACATAGATTAATTATTCCAAGTACTAGGTTCTTTGTTTCTAATTCCATTTTTTTTACTCTGGATTTTTTTCAAATAGCATCAAACCACTCCCCTATTTTTATTTTTCATGCTATTATTTTTTTTAAAACAATAAAAATTAAATAAAAGTGAAGTAAATATGAAAGATAAATGATATTATTGGATTCCTCAAAGTCAACTAATGGGAACACCCTAGGTTACATTGATAGGGAATTAAAAAATATTTTTAAAGTGAACCTTTGATGTGGCCCATATCTTATCAATCTATTATGTACTTGTAGAGTTTGGTTATAAGATATTTTTTGTAGTCAAAAATTTTTTCATAAATTTTATAGTAACATAAAATCACTTAAAAATAATGATATATTCAATATAGAAAATTAGAAGTGATATTTTTTATAAATTTAGAATTTATTAATAAATTACTATAGTAACACATTATATGATAATTTGGATAATAGAAATTCATATAGGATATGATGTTCCTTTATATAACATATTGATAAATTTCATTCCATGTAAGCATTTTTCTATATGAGAATTTACATTCCCAGTTGTTGAAGTTTCTCATTATAGTATCAAGGAAATATTTGGAGGAGAGAAGAATAAGGAATCCACATTGAATAAATAGTGAAAAAATAAATATCATGGGAATTTTTTAAATGAATTTTTGTAAAAGATTAAATTTATTTATAGTAAATACAAATGAATAAACATGTACCCCGTATTCTTTACTTTGTGAACTATTATTAATTATTTCATTTTTTATGAATTTTAGCATGTTTTTTCTTGTTTTTTTTCCTTTTTCAAAACCTTTTGGGATATATTGAGTGCACTGTTGATTTTATAGCTCAAGGAATAAGTGTTGAATAGAAATTGTTTTAGTGTTCCATCCTAAACGAATATTTAAATAAAAAAATCCATAATTCTAAATTTGGAACACTTATGAAAACCCACAGATCATTTAAACTCTTTTCATGATATATCAACCAATTTTAATGTGACATTATGGAAAGACACTTGACATTTTGGAATATTTTTACAATACCACCATTTCATGAGAGAACCAAACCATTCTTGATAAACAATATTTTTTTTGACTCTTTGTCAAAAAAAATTAATTTTTAATCTTATGTTAATTTGATATAGAAATATGATTTCGAAAATCCATTTTTACAAGTCTATATTTAAACCACCCTTGAAATATGTCCTTACTATTTATCTCATAGAAGCCATAAAAATCATTTATAGGTAACCACAATCAAATACAAATTCTATCCCTAAACAAAACATTGTAGTATGAGTGATCACAATTGAAAACAAGTGTCTGAGGGATATTTCATGAGAAATCTGATAATTGTTTATTTTTAAAAATGATATAGGAGGCTTTATCTTTAAAATGAGAATGAGAATTCAGAAACATTTTTTGGAATAAAATACTCCTCTAATAATTGGGGAAAATTTATATTAAATTATTAATAAAAAATGTTAAATTTAATGAAAAAATAGTTATAGTGGGGGTGATTACTTTATTTAATTAAAATTATTATGGACCTCTAGGGTTTTTATGGAAAGAATTTTTATTGTGTGACTTAATATAAGGGAAATGAGTGAGGATACATGGTTGAATTGAAACCATGTATTTCACATATAATGATAAAAAACACTTTATTTTTTATTTTATTTTCAAAAAATAACCCACGATACTTTAACCAAAGAACAACCTTGCAATTCATAAATATTGACACATGATTTTTAATTTATTTGTAGATACATTGAGACACAAAAAAATGTAATGAATCATTCATGAGTTTCTGTAGACATAATTTTATCTTAAATATACTATGAGTTGGGAGAAAAAACTTTCTAGAATAGTTGATATAACTAATAATGAGTATATATTAATGGTTTAAATGAGTTTAAATGAATAAAAAATTGATGATAAATTGAGAAAATGGATAAGCTGTGATAAGTACTAGGAAACATGAATTTTAAAAATGTTTTCTCACTATGACTTATGTTTGGAATTCAACTTGGGTGCCATTTTGATGTTTACATTCTCAGGAATGTAAGGAAATAAATTTATTGGGACTGATAATTGTACGTTATTGAACAAAATTTATCAAATTATAATTAATTTTATTCACTCATGTTTTTCTTGACAGGGTAACTTAGTGATGTTTTGGAATATAGTTTTTATTTTAATGGATTTTGGTAATATTACATAATCTCACATGAATTTTTAATCTTTATAGAATTTTTTTTCTAATTAAATTATATATCAAATATACATAATTTTAGGATGTGGGTTTTATGTGATGATGGAATTCATTACATACAAAGGGAGTAAGGAATCATTGAGAGTTCTTGAAGGATTTTATAAATCAGTTCATGTTTTAATTTATTAAATGCATATATCACTGCTTACAATTTAGAAATATGAGGATTCAGTCTATAAAATCCAATAAAGTTACTAGATATGATAGTTCAATATGTTTTTTATGAATAAATTTCCTGCATATTGAGTATTGGAATAGAAAATGTCATAGAGTAGTCACTACCTATTACATGTTTACTAAATGAGAAAGAAAAATGTTTTCACTATGATTCCAAGATACAACAATGAAATTTATTTTTCATCTATCAATAGGTATCAATATTATACTAGGGGATGTTAAAATAAGTGCAACGTGGATCTGATGACGGAAGGGGATAAAATTCCTTAAGATATGTTGATATCACTGGTGCTAATTGGTTCATTAATTATGATAATAGAATGTACCCTCTCATTTGTAATGCTTTTTTAGTGTATGAGTGTCATGGAACCATCCCCCCTAAAGGCACCCCACCTAGGATAGAAATGATGGAAGGGGTATAATGATTCCATAATCCCACCTCAAATAGTCCATATGTTGGAGACTACCACTATGGGTATACTAAACACACAAATGAGAGGCATTACCCTCTAAGAGAAGTTTTGGAATGAGGGATAAGAAAATACCACCCAAAAACAACCTGATTATTAAAAAGGTAAATATATACTAAAACATGTATGTAATGTCATAAAACTTGAAAAATTGTAAATTGGAATATAAATGTACTAAAAGAGAATCCTTAATTGTAACCTCGAATCCCAAACAACTCATAAACAACTCTATGATCTAGTAATGTCCAGCTCGATCACCAACCATATCACGTGGAATTGAAAATAGTTTATATAGACATAGGGTGAGAATAACATATATACCTAGTGAGATCCTCCTCAGAGCATTTCATGAAAATAGTAAAAATAGAATACTGAATCCTAGTTAATTAATAATTGAAACTAATTAACCACCTAATCATTTATTCTAGGTTTACATACTCACTAAGGATCTCTTAACTAAGAATAACATATACGTAATAATATAATATCAAACATACTATAAAATAATGGTACCCCTCTACCACTTCCCCACTAGTCTTCTTCTCTCACTCCAATGTTTCACATCCTGATTCATCTCTCTTCAATAATAAATATTTCATAAACAACCTAGGAAATAGTAACATATCATACACCCCATGAAACACATCATCTAAAAATTAACACCCCCTTCTCCAGATACAAAAATATTAGTTTTTAGGATTCTTCATAGCCCACATGTCTTGTATGATACCTCAAGACATCAGGGGCCATATTTAACATACCTATAATAGTCCTTAGTATATTATATCTGAAGATACAAGTGTGTGAAATAACTGGAAGAAATTTTAACATTCTACAAAATTATATAGGAAAATAACCATCATTATTACTATCACATAATACTCTCGAGAAAATAATGTTGGTTAGAGGGGGCAGTTAGTCATATTCCCTCACTAACCTAGATGTTTTGGAAAACACCCTTCAGAGCCCACTAGTGTTGGCCACCCTATTGAGATGGGTGGGGTAGCATATATATCACATAACCTATAGAGTATATATATGTCACAAAAAACACAGTAATGGAAAATTTATATCCATATCCTCAATTGTAGAATATTTTTCTTGGACCCCAATTGTCTACTACTAGGGACTAGATATCATATAAGAAGATGAACATTACAAAGGGGTTTCCAATTAATCATTTCTGTAAAAAAAATTCATTTTTTCATTAATTACTAGCCTAAACCCATCGCCTCTAGGAATAATACAACCTCTTTTAAGGTTCCACAAGAATTACCAGCATCACATCATTCCATAAATCAACCAACCCAATGGTTTAAAAATTTATTATCCATTATCATTCCATATTTACAGTTACTCTAGGAATCATCCTAAGCTACCATAAAAGATTAATAAAACATGTTCATCCAACTACATTAATCAGTGGAGAATGGAAAGTAGAAAATACGAAATCCATCGATCTAAAATTTAATTAAAATTTATTATCAATAAAACATTCCATATTTCAGAAAAAATAGTTGGTAACCCCATCTTTAACGAACTCCATCAAACTTGGTGCAATCCCTGACACCACCATGCACATCACTATTCATCCCATCATCACAGGTTCTAGATTATGGCACAATCCCAGACATTCCCACCCATTTCTCACTAAATCATCATCAATACATGTATAACAAAATATCAAAAAGAAATGATCCACTTCTATAGAAATCATACAAGGAAACAATAAAAAACAAACAATTAGTAGAACATCTAGGAACTAGAACGAAGGAATCCATCCTTCATAAGAAAACATCCACAATTATCCCCAAATAATTATCTTTAAAAAATATCTATTTGTTAACCATATTGAATTAATTGATTCAATTATCACATGTTACAACCATATGAAACCAAAAGAATCATCTATAAACAACTAATAAAATTACTTAAATAGGATATGAGGATAACTTACAAATTAATCTATTTATAAAAAAAAGAATGATTAGAAATTAAACATGACTCTTTGTCATTTTAACCATTAAGAGTTTCATAACTTTTTTCATTATACAATCTCAAATCCTAAAATATATGGTAAACCCTTTCAATAGCAGAGATAACAAGTTATCTTGCAAATCAATATCAAAACCATTGATACTACATAAAAACATGTGATCTCTATACACCAAAAAAAAATTTGTATTTAATCCTAGTTTAGTCTACATTATGTTTAATTAAACCATTATCAAATTAGATAAATAATTATAAATATAAATTTCTAATTAATACAAGGATAAGTAATAAATCCTATATCTCAAGGATTTCAACTTTCTTTCAACATTAACACAATAATAAGGGTATATCTCTATGAAGCTATCCTAAAATTAAATAACGATCACTATGGATGAAACACCATGAACATGCATCCAAATATCAAAAGAAATCAGTGATAATGAAGGATATCAACCTATATAACATTTCAAGGTAGAATAAAAATAAAATAAAACCAAAAAACAAGAAATCACAGGATTAATACAGAAAAATCACCTTCAATCGCCGTGAATTGATCTCTAGAATGAAGGTTTTGAATCGAATCAAATGGGTTTCAATGTCCATTGAAAATATATTTGGGTAGTATTGGGTTTGAAGGAAAAATATGGGAAAAAGTAATGTTAATATAGTTTTTAAAATTCTATCCAATCTATAAATAAAAAGACAATAGTGTAGCACCCTACACCATGGTGACAAGTTGTTAACAAAAAAAATTATTATGATGTATGGAAAGAAAAAATAGCCATAACACACATAGTCAATCCCAGATACATGATACATGGTTCGGTACATGCCACTGATCCCATAATTTAGGATATGGAACATAGAATAAATGTACCACTAAGTCACAAAATTATAATTCAAAATAATTATTCTATTCTATAATGTATCGATATGATGTGATGACCCAAAAAATGTAGAACCACCAAAACAAACCTCCCCATAGTACACACAACAACCCACCCCACACCATAACGGTAAAAAAAAATATAGAACCACCCTATCCTCACATATTGAGTATGTTCGTGGTAGCTATTAACCCAAACTGCAACCTTATATTCTTATAGGACTCTATGGTGTATCATAAGCCCTCACAAAAAAATCTTACTCTAAAAATGAATTTTATCTAAACTCCCCTGCTTCCACCCTAAATCCTCTTTTTGATATCTTTAAATCCTAAAATAAAAATGAAAAATACAATGAAGATATTATCCTTTACATCGTATACCACTGAAATAATTATATCCCTCGACAATTAAAACAAAAAATAGAGAGAAGGAAAGGAAAAGGTTCATCAGATCAACAACCAAATGAAATACCTCTCATGAATCATTCCATAATATTTTCACATTCACATCACCTAAATGAAAAAAGTGAAAAAATATACAACACTCACCACATTCTCCAAAATACATTACTGGGTTAGATACCTCTCAAATAGGAGAAATTCTATAAAAATATCAAAGAAGAGAGAACTATATTGTAAGATTGAAAAAAATAAAAAAAAATTACAAGATAAGAAGAATCACAAAAAAATATTAAATACTTAGAACATATTAAAAAATCATGTTCCCAGGTGATCCCATTTATGAAAGTATGCCACTGTATTACATGAACTAAGGGAATATAATGCACATGAAACACCTTTTCTTAACAGTAATGGATCTCCACAGGCTTTTCATGAATTTAAAATCACCATCAATGACATACTTTACCCAATAAATGTTGTGATAATAATCATAAAGATTATGTTGAAGCTAAAAATTGAAATACATCATGAATCTATAAAATCTGTAGCGGAATTCCTAACTAGTATGCAAGGGCTCCAACATGCACCAAAAACATGAAAGGCCTAACAATATGTGGAGAAATATTACTCCCACAACCAAACCATCACTACCCATGATGAGGGGTTTCTTTCAAGAACACTTGATCTCTAACACCACACTCCTAAAATTTCCTCATATAGTCAGTATAGATATTATGAAAATCCTACACTGTGTTCTTCCACTCACGAATCACCTATATAATTTTATTAATTCTTTGTACTAGTTCTGGCCCAAGAATTATTGAATCTCAAACCCCAGTCTAGCATAATGGAAAATGGAAATTTCATCTGTAAAATGCTTCAAATAGTGTCATAGCAATGGTGGAGTGGAAAATATTACTGTAAGAAAACATGACCAGAGGTAGGTGCCTCACCCAAGAACCTCCAAAATCATAAACTAATGTTCACAACTTGTCTTCAAGTGTTTTTATATACCTCTCTATATGAGTATCTATTTGTGGATGAAAACTATTATTGAGTAACAACTGAGAAAAAATGGCATGGTTAAGACCTATCCATGCCTTTATGTGAAATAATTATCATGATCAGAGATGATCACCCTTAGGATTGTATAAAGACTCACATCCTGCACTATATATTACCTGAAAAAAACTTCTATTGATCACTACTTCTTAATCATTAATAAGTGATCAATTTTTTTAAAATGGTCCTCTACTTCCCATATAACTTCATACCTTCCTTATGCTCAAGGTAAACTGGTGAAAAAATCCATTGTAATATCCCCCATGTATAATGAGGAACATATAATGGATTTAGAAACCCACTGGGATCATGGTCCTCATCCTTCACCTTTCAGTAGACTTAACATACAGAATCAAAATCTAAAACTACACGAGTCAATATAGTCCACTAATACTATCCTCTCATATCACAATATATATTTTCTATTATAGGATTTTAAATTAAGGTAGAGATGTAAAACATACAGATAACCACATAATACATCACATACGGAATTAAAAGAATCCCCTAAAACAACAAATAATATTGATCATTCCCAGACCACTCATTAGGGGTATTACCACAATCAACATGATCCCACAAAACATCAACCCTACAATCCCCTAGTTGGGACCCCTCTACATGATGCACTAGAGATGAATACATTGTTATAAAAAAGGAATCATATACCACCAACCCATCCCTTATCAAGATGCATAATAGATACCTATTAAAAAATTCTCAAATAATACCATGAATTTAAACCAAATTATTTCACACAAGAATAGATAATGATTGGATATGGAATAACACAGACTCTTTTGGTTGGTGAAAACCGAAAATTTGTCACTAATAAAATAGTGTCTCCACAACTTCACGGAAGACAAAAACATTTTCAAATAAAAATCTTGGTTGGGATAGTTAAATTTATGGGGTCATAACTATTAAGACCAATAAGAAAAAACCACTCTATATTAAATTAATAAACATCAAAAGCCATTACATAATGAGTCACAAAAATCCTCAAACTGAAATACCTATTCTGGATAACAATGAAATGGTGAACTTACCACATCTCCCTCAGAAACTTGAAATCTACCAAACACCGGTCAATCCATAATAATGTTTGATCCTTTCAATTCAAGGATTTTATAGGATTCTCTGTCTAAGATAATTCAGTTATAAACCTCTTATAATATCCTTCATGGTTGAGGAATCTCCATACCACTGCAATAGTCTTATGGGATTCCCATGAAATGACTGGCTTGATCTTTAATGGATCAACATATATTGTTCACTGGGAAATTTATGCCTAAATAAATGTTTGTAATTACCTGAAACTCACATTTTGAAAGCTTCCCAAATAGCTTCTAATGAAAAAGAACTCCCAATACAACCTATAGATTCTCTGCTTGCTCCTCCTTCGACACATAGTAAAAAAGAACTTTATTGATGAAAAACACCAAAAATGAGGTAGAAACTCTCAAAAAAACTCATTAATCAATACAAAAAATATGGATGGAGAATTAATTACATAAAATTTTATCAAAATGAACTCATAATTTATATAATGACATTATAAACCAGTTTTCATTATATCCTCATACTTCAACTTTATCTGATGATATCTCAAACATAGATCGATCTTAGAGAACCAACTAGCACATTTTAGTTGATTGAATAAATCATCAATCCATAGAAGGAGGTAATTATTCAAAACTATCACCTGATTCATCTGACAATAATCTACACATAGATGAATAATACAATTGTACTTATTCATAAACATAGTCGGAGATCCACATGGTGACAACGTCATCCAAATAAAACCATACTGAAAAATATCCTAAATATGTGTCTACAACTCCCACAACTTAGAAAGTTCTATCCTTCCTAGAGATATCAATATTGGAGATGTTCCTAGGTGTACATATTTCATAAACTTGATCTCTCATTGAGGTGTAAAACCAAATACACTTCTTGAAACATTTTATGGAATTCTTTCCAAACCCTCAGAAACACCATCGACTGAATCTCTAAGGAAGTCAGCCTAAAATAATCCAAGAATATAAGGATTAGGCATGAATATTAACTATATTAGGGAATCACTTTTCAATGAACAGTGTATACTCTCCATTATAATTATAGAACACATTCAAACTTCTAAATAAATCCATGATCACCTGTATCAAATTTATCCATCCCATGATGGGGATGATGTTGTATTGATATATCAAAAAACATTGTAAGTCTCCCCAAGATAAGTACTACTCTAGAACATTCTCAATGTTGCAATATACTTCACATAGACAAGCTCAACCTTAAAATAGAATAACCAATGAAAGGGTACTAGACGAATCTCCATCCATAGTCCTAAGGCATAGACCAAGGAAATTGAAATAATAGAGTGTTTGTCTCTTGAATCAAAAAAATGGGTACCCTTAATTAGAAAGAGTTCCTCCAAAAACATTTGACTCACCTCGTGCTGGAAACTCTAGACCATGTTTCTAACCACGACCAGTTGTACTAACTCTATAATCGTGGTTACTGCCACCTACACTTTCACACTCTTATCTATAAGGAAGCAAAACATCATTAGGATGTCCTCCTTTCTTCCCCATCTCTCCTTTAGTGATAATAGGATTGAGAAACCAACTATTATTAACTCGGATGATACTAGTGTAATGATAGAACCTTAAGAGGACCACCATCTGTATTTTTTTAACTCAGAAAAGTCTGTAACTTATACCACTAATGACTACAACATCTATAATAAAAACAAAAGCTTGATCATTTTGAAGGTTACTGGGAGCTTCCAACATCAGTGAATCAATATGAAGAGGACGGCGACCAAACCATACTTATATAAAAACTCCTTTGTCTAGGAAAATGTTATCCCATACCATAGATCTACTAAAGGAAGAATCCAGATGACTCCCCTTTAAAATTGATTTGGTTATGGAAAGAACCATCTCAGTAACCTCTTATCTCACCAACATCTCAAGATATGCCAAGAATATAAAAGAAGTAACTTGTTGATGGATATTTAGATTTAAATCCAATTTTAAATGAATCTATTTTTCCTCCTAAACTAGAAGAACGTCCAAATAATATGGGAGAATGTTCATGAAATGGATCCTCAAATCTCAAACACTGGATATCTTCTTTTGAAGGGTATGTAGCACCTGATGACTGGCCTACTTTTGGGTCAAAGAAAGAAAATTAACTCCTAAATGATCTTTTAAATTATTCCATGAAACAAATTATTCCTCAAAATTATTGATGAATAAGAACCTCCACTTTCTAGCTACCCTAAAGAACATCACATCTTAAAAAAGAAACATTGTGGTCCTTTTAAGCATGGATTGAACTAAATGTTATATCCACTTCCACCAAACAATCCACTATCATTGAATCTAGATTAGAGACCTCAAAACTCTGATGAATCTATTGATGATACTCTCATAGTTTCCTCCTCTATGTTTCATTTTTGTTGACCACAATCCCACAACGATCTACTGGAATATCTGATATAACATCTTTACTGTGAATCTGACATGGACATTGACCTGGATCCATTCATACAAAATAAAACGTGTTTAGGGACTCTTAAACTTGGAGTATGTAATATTTATGATTAATTAATTAAGTTTTATCCTAATCTCTCGATTTTCCCATTTCAAACACTCGTAAAAGCTAGATGGATTCCTGAATGTTTCTTAGGATTCGACCTGCAATGAGTATCATTTCACTTAGTTGGATCAATAATCATAAGGGACCTGACATAAAATCATAGAGAGAGATAAATACTTGTTTCCTTTCTTTTCTCCCTTGTTTTCATCCCAAACTAAATGAATATGACACGATTTCAAAACAAACCCCTACATTTCTCACCAGTGTCTGCCTCTAAAATATTTCAAATCCTTCGACCTGACATTTGATACCACTCTTTCATGACCCCCACACTGGAAAGATACCCCTCTTAGGATGAAAATTATAGAAAGGAGGTAATTAATAATGAATACCACCTCTAATAGGTTATAGGTTGGTTACTAGAACCAATGGTGTACCATACATACAAATGGAATCCATTTCCCTCTTAGAGAATATGAGGAATGAGATATAACCAAAAACTACTCAATAAGTCTTAATCATAATAAAAGTAAATAGAACTCAAAACATGAATGTAATTTTATATAGTTAGAAAAAATAAAAAAAAGAAAATATACGAACCAAAAAAACGTCATTAGTGACCTTAAATACCATGCATCTCATCAACAACTCAATGAGCTAGTAATGTCTATCCCAATCACAAACTAGATCCCGCAATCCTAAAAAATTGTGTATATAGAATTATGGTGAGAATAAAAAGTGTACTCAGTAGGATCTCACTCGGAACCTTCCATATTAAAGATGGTGAAAACATACTAAAGCCTATTAAATAAAAAATTGAAACTAAATCACCACCTGATCAAGTATGATATGTTCCTGACCATACCAAGGATCTCACACTAATTATTGCATATAGGTAATAATATAATATCCATCATAATATCAAATGAATATACCATGTTATCTCTTCCCCAATGGTTTTCAACTCTAACCCCAACGTCCCACATCTTGAGGCATATCTCTCCAAAAAACAATCCCACCTTGGAACCCTTGGAAAACCATAACATATCATGCAACCTATTAAAAACATCATCTCATCATCAATATCCCCACCTCAAAATAGTAGTTGAGTAGTTTTTGAGAACCACCATACAATGTATGTCATGTTTTATACTACAAACCATCACAACCCATACACAACATACCAGTAATAAACCTTTTTATATTATAACTAGAGATGCATGTATGTGAAATAACTACACTCCATTACAACTATATATACAAATATATTGTAAAATTACCACCTTGAATACAAGTATATAATTCTCCAAAGAGAAAATACAAGGGAATAGGGGTTTGTCAGATATCCATCCTTGCCAACCATGATTATGGGGAAATGACCTCTAATTTCCGCTGGTGTCAGTCTCCCTTACGATATGGGTGGTGTTTCATATGAAATCTCATATCTTTGAGAGGATTAATATAACTGAAAAACCATACTAAGGTAAACTACCTAACCTTAACCATAATTATAGTTATCCTCTCTCGGACACATAATATCCACTATTAAGGGATATATATTTTATAAACCCAGAAACAATTCAAATATGTTTTTAAAAAATTCATTCTTTCAAAAATTCCATTTTTTCATTTATTACCAGCCAAAACCCATTTTCTCCTTGCATAATCCATGCTCTTCCATGACTCTTGAATAATTATCATCATCTTGTCTTTCCATTAATACATTAATACTAGAGGATAAATAGTTTATTATAGATTATCATTCCATATCTCTAGGTATTGTATGACTCATCCTAAGCTACCATAAAAAATGAATAAATCATATAATCATGAAGTGTTAAGCAATGGGAAAATGAAATAATAAATCAACCAACCATTCCTGGAAAAAATTAAATAATTTTTATTATCAATCATGCATCACATTATTCATGAAAACTAACAATGGGAAACCCCAAATTCATATCGATATATCAATCTTGATGTCATCCCCAACACCACCATGCATGTCAACTTTCATCCCACCATTATAAGCACTAGCTACTACCACATACCTAAGAATCCAAACCTGTGTATCACTAAAACAATTTCTATTATAGGCTCAAATCACACAAAATATCAAGTATATATATTCATATAAATCACACATGGTAGTATGAAAACAAAAAACAATTAATAGGGAATCTAATCCCTGGAATCAAGGAATCTTAACTTCATAAGAAAGCAGACTCACTTAGACCCAAACAATTATCATTATCAAAAAACCATTTTCTGACCATCTTGAATTAACTAATTCAATTATCAATGTTTGAAACCACATATAACATAAATCTTCATCTATCATTAGATAATAAGATTTCATAAATATTCTACAATCATAGGTTACACTATCAGCAATTTTTAAGGAAGAATTATTATAAATTAAACATGTCTCATTTTTATTTTAAGAATAAATAATTAATATATTTATTTTTATTATTAAATATTCAAGAATTATAAAATTGTAAAACCATAGCATAACAAAATATATCACACTATCTTGAAAATGAAGAGGGAAACTTCTAACATAAAATAAACACATGTGTTCGCAACAACACAAAACCAATTATTTCTTTAATATCAGTTTGATATTCCTTAATGTTAATTCTACTCTAACTAATGTGATAAAACATGAAAACCTTTAAATTTAAAATAAAAAATGTTGAATGAAATAATATCATTCCTTAACGATGTAAATTTTCATTAGAAGTTAATGTAACAATAATAATGGATCTTCAATCACCTCTCTTATAAAAAAACAATCTTCTATATGGTCATCACACCACTAACACACCACCACAAATAAAAATAACTCCATGATAATAAAGGATATAAACCTCTATATTCTTTCATGGTAGAAAAGAGGAAATAAAATTGAATAGTGAAAAAACCGCAAGATAAATAGGTTAGGATCAACTTAGATAACAACATATCTGTCTCCAAAAGGAAGGGGTTGAATACATTTAAAGGGGCTTATAATTCCATCAAAAACTCTCCCTCAGGTTCATAGGGTTTGAGAGAAAATTTTGGGAGAAACATTAGATTGAAGGGGGTTTGAGAATTTAGAGGAAAACTAGAAATTATAAGACCTCAACACAATACCACACAATATAAATAAATGATTCTAAAACAATAAATAAAATATTGCATATGGAAATAGTAATTACGACAACAATTCTGCTCAAATTTACATATAAGAAACATGGTATAGTCAACACCATAGTAGTACAAAAATTTAAAGAATCACCAAAATCATCCCCTCTTGATTCTCTATGTCATATCTCTTAATTGGATATAGTATATGCTAACCCTCCCCCCACCCCTCATTAAACACATCGTAAGATCCTTCATCCAATTAGAATCTATATATCACTAGTGGAATATGAATCATGTTGAAGATTTATTCATTAGTATTTCCCCTACCTCAGATCTTGGATATGAAACCCACCCTGTCTATAGAACCTTCAATGGATAAATGTTTTCACCTCTCAATTCTTGGAATTTCTTTTTTTTTTGTTGTTGTGGAAGTATAGTTGTCATCAGGTAGGGTTGAATACCTGGAGTCCCAAAATGATGGTCTTATCACCATGGATCCCACTACTAAATCCTTTAATGAGGAATCTCTATTAAACCTCCTCTATATCTGATAACTTCCTCTTAACCCCATCCCTCTGATTTAAATAGAGTTTAAGGATCAATTGTTAATGAAGGGTTGTTTGGTTCACTCTTTAATCGAGTATGAGGTCGTTGTGGCTATAAAATTCCATCAATATACCTTGTTATATTAATTTGTATCTGATTTTTCTTCATTACCACCCTTATCATGTTTTTCTTACTCTCAAGATCTATCTAGTCTTGCATATGTCTCTTCTTTAAACCATCATACTTTATGCATTCATATTTTTTCTAAGTTCGATTTCATTAAATCCTATGTGACATAAGGATTTAATAATGAACAAATTATATTACTTATCTTAAGATGAACCTTGAAGGATGACCAAGGAAAATGATCCTCACTATCTAGTCTATGTAATCGTCTCCCAATTCTACATCTTCCCGTCCTCAAACCATCAATCATAAGAAGTATATTGTATTTCTTTATGAGGTTTCTATGTGTTGATGAAACAAAAAATTTTAGGAAACTATCCATGGTTGCCCAGATAGTATTGAAGTGGACTTAGCTACCCCTATCCTAAAAAGTATCTTTAATTATGTAAGTAATGTCTTAATATTATTTAAAATGATTATTTAATCATGATCTTCAAGCATCAATAATCTATGTTTTCTCTGCATTCACTCTAAAAAAGGTTTATAGGAATCATGGGTTTTTTCATCTCCTAGGTACATCATCAGTTAACCCTTCAAAGGATTCTAGTTCTTTTACTAATACTTATGAGAATTTTGGTCTCTATAAAAAGTTTCATTTATTTAAATTTGGTGGTATTCTTTTCATCCACAAGCTCTCTTACTCTCATCCAAGCCATCATCAAGATCTTCTCGACCTTATGCATCTAATTATCTTTCTTTTAAGGATCCTTGGGTAGACCTTGTAGAATAAGGAGAAAATACCACAATTCTTAGGCTTATGATTCCTAATGAGGTTCCAATTTCTAATAAGGATCTTAGGCCTCTGTTTATCTACAAGGATGATTTTAATGAAGAGTTCTAGGTCCTTTTCCATCTCCTCCTAACTCAAATTCTATCATGGATACATGGATGGAGGTTCTTCCAAATATGGTTTCTCATATCTTAATAAAAGGAATAGTATATTTTTTTACACAAAAAAGAATAGACATTCTCAAAAAAACTTTCAGTTCTTAGATAATCAGGTAGATGCATTGATCTCATCTACACCTGCTCATGTGTTCTCTGGGAAGGGTGAGTCCAATCATCCTACTAGAAATATCTTGACCTGATCAAAATCCAATGATATTTTAAAGTATTTTAAATCTTCATCCCTTACCATCATAGAACTTCAGGACACCCACTCACCCTCTTAATGATCACTATCATCTAAAATGTTAGGGGACTATGATCCCTGGATAAAATATAATTCCTCTCCAAAACCATAAATAATAGTAACATCTCCCTACTGTTCTTTCTTGAAACAAAATTAAAAATTGATTCCATCAAAGATATTGCTTTCAGTTTTCACATCAGTAAATTCATGTATGAGAAGCCTATTAATAAAATCATTTGGATCTTCTAGGATAATCAAATTCAGCTGGATAGTGTGGATAGCTCTCCTAAACACATCTTTATTTAAGTTAGTAAGATCAACATTTCTATTTTCATGTCTATTGTTTATTATAAATGTAGGGAATCACAAATATGGCAATAATGGGATTTTGTAGTCTTCAAATCCTATTTCATATATATAGATAATATTAGGGGAATTTCATACTATTCTCAATCTATTTGAGAAAAAAGGACTGAGTATCTTACCTAATAATATCATTCAGAAATTAAAATCCTTTTTTCTCAATAACAAAACTTCTGGATTTAGGTTATTTAGTAAATTCCTTCACTTTTTATGATAATAAAAGTGGGAGTAGAAAATTTTTGTGTCGGTAAGATAGATGCCTAGGAAATATATAGGTTATATCTAGATTCTCTCAATATGATGTGACTCATCTTTCCATGTTCTTTTTCAATCACTCCCACTTTCTCCTCTAGGTTAAATAATGTGATTAATAATAAATATTATTCTTTTACTATAGCCTCTAAAGGAATATTTATAGCTCATGGAGATAGTAAAATCCTCAGGGGAATCTCACATTCAAAGAATTACTTGGCTAGCACTCCATAAAAAGATTAGAAGACTCAAGAATGATATCATCACCTAGAGAAACATGCATCCAAATCCAAAATTTAATCTATACTCTTTACAAGAATATTTTTACTAGAAATATATCCAATTATAAACCCATTGGGGTAGAAATTCATTCCTCCTTTAGTCCAGTAACAGGAAACTATTGGAGGGAGAACATTCTTCACATGAGAGAGGTGTCATGGTTAGATTGATATTCAAGTGTATTAAAAAAGGGCATAAGAAAAAGGAATATTTTCATTATTTAATTTGGGATAAAAATTTTGAAGGTAGGAATAAAATTATTCTTTATTATGGTACCCATATAATTGAAATTAACATTACTGGGCATTTGGTTGTGACTTATTTCACAGAAGCATCAGTAGGTCTGCACCAAACACAGGTGGGTGGAACTCATGCATGGGAAGATACCAATATAACCATTGAAAAAAAATTCATGTTTCCTTCATCGATCTAGATAATAAAAATTTGGGTCTCATTATAGATGAGGAGAAATATTCCATTACAGTAAGCCTCTCAATCCATAGTGTTTTCCAGTTCCAATGTGATTCTGAGGTTCTTTTTACACAGATGGATGTGACATTATCAAGGGGTAAGTTGTGGGTGATATCTAGAACTACTAAAAGGGTGGTCCACTTACAAGGGTATCCACATATACCATTTTGGATCACATTTCAAAGGTGACTCAACCCTATATTTTTTGGGTAAGTTTTTCCATAAGCATGCATAATTTATCCTATAAAGTGTTAGCTACCATCATTAACAAGAGACTAGTTATTCACCCCAATCTCCTGGTTTTATAATAAAAATATGGTTTTATAATAGGCAGTAGTATTAATGTTTCTATGTTATTTCTGAAGAAATTATTGATGATACTGATAGTAAAGTGTTATGATTTAATGTGATGATCAAAATTGAAATATAAAAGTATTATCATCAGATGAAATGGATTTTTCTTCAAAATTCATTGAAATTATGGCTTCTCTAAGTGGGGTTGTGATCAATTTTTCAAGTCTTTCTAATATCTTTGGTTTACAATTTCACTTATGGGGAAATATTTTGTTTTCTAAATCATCCAATGGTTTTCAATGAGAGGACCCTATATCCCTATTCTTTTTCATTCTTTCTCAATATGTTCTAAGTAGAAATACTCACGAATATAAATTGAGGCTTTAACCATTCCAAGGTGGGAATTGTTTATCAGGAATTTCCCATATATTATTAAGGAATAAACAACTTTTTCTCAATTTTAATGATTATTCCACTAGTAACATTATGTTTATTATAAATTATTAATATAACAAAGATGGAAAATGCATCAATTCAAAATAATAAGTGTTTATGTTTAATAAATGTTATTATCTAGGATATCCAAGTAAATCAAGGAAAGAATTTTTATTTCTAAACATATCCTTCCATAGGATGACTTTGGTGCTCTAATGTCTAATGAAAAAGTTTTCATTCATATTTATGGATACATTTTCAATAAGACTGTAGATAGGATATTAAACTAGAAAAGTTGTTTACTTTTATTTAGAGGTAGTGTCACCTTGGTTAAAAATATTTTATCTTTTATTACCATGCATGTGTTATATATTTACTGTCTATCCATGTAAATGATTACAATTATTGAAAGCATCCTCATAATATTTATTTTGGACTCGCATACAGAAGGTCACCACCATGGGGAAAGGTGGTATAAACTCACCTGAACATTCTATGAATTGGTAATTAACCTGAGAAGTATTAAAGTGTTTATGTGTGTTTTGTAGGATAATATGTTAGAGGAGGCTATCTTGGAAAACTCCATATGGAATAAGTTCATTAAAATAATATATGGTAGTAATCCAAATGAGTGGGATAAAAAAAATTTTCGATCCCATAAATTGTATAGTTTATAATGGTTTTCAATGTTATTTTTATTAATAAAAAACATAAGTATCTTCTATGTAGCATTCAATTTTATGATGATTTGGATCAATGCTTTATCACTTCACCCAATTTTGGGAAGCTAACCAGCAAAAGGGTTCACAATATCCTACACAAAATTTGGATATATTGGGACCTAGAATGTAATATAAGTGTGTTTATACAATATTCAATTTTCTTATTTAGAAGATTCTCAATCTCTCTATTCCCAATAAATACAATCTCTAATGAATCATCATCCATCTTTCCTCAAAATGAAAATGATTCAGTAATTCTAATCCTAAATACATGTTTACAATTTTCTTTAAGAGTTATTGGGTCATATTTTCTTTTTTCTCGTTCTTGTAGGCCTTCCCAGATCCCATAGAAAAATTATCACAAAGGATGATTTCATCTAGGTGAGATTGTATTTACATTTTTAGATGAATTAATCGGCATGGAGATAAAACTTATTCATTATGGTACGTTGTTGCTACCTCTGAGAAACTCAAAAAATCATCTATTAAAATGAGATTAAATGAGACATGTAATTAAACTGTGCCAAATTTATGGGTATTTTTTAATATCGATTTATGAAATGAATGGAATCAATTCTTCATCTAGATATTCACGCTCTTCTTCCATCCATCTATTCCAAAGATGGAATTTATGACCACATGAGAGGGGAGATGGGAGTTTGGGTAAAATGGAAGGCTCCACAATAAGGATATAATCATAATAATGATGGATTATATGCTTAAGGGAGTATGTGAAGTGGTGGTATTTCCCAATACACTAGGCTATATATCATTATATACTTATTTAAATGCTTTAGAGAGGGAAATACAGATGAGGATGAGGCCTATGTGATGTTATAAAGTATCGACCAATGAAATTACCATAATATCTCTTTATTTGAGGTGGAGTATGTTTCATAAATTGTGTTCAATTATTTATAGGGGAAATAAAAATTTTCATAGGACATAATTTATTACCTCAGATCCTACAAAAATCAATTTTTATCTGAAGATTAATATTTTTCACTCAAGGTGAGATGGAAACATAGAGGCCGATCTTATGGCCTCCAAAGGTAAATATGATGATGGGATAGTGGTGTACTTGAGTATTGGATACTTATAATTGATTTTGTAGAATGTGTTATAGGGGACTCCCTAAACC
This sequence comes from Viscum album, assembly GCA_963277665.1. Lineage (NCBI taxonomy): Eukaryota > Viridiplantae > Streptophyta > Magnoliopsida > Santalales > Viscaceae > Viscum > Viscum album. The sequence continues at coordinate 696,356,684 of OY728164.1, forward strand.
TTTATAATTTTTACCCCATGGGAACTCTTTTTCCCGTTCTTTTATTATTGTTTAATAAAAAAATTTAATTTTAAATTTGTAACTCATAATCCACATCGCATTATTATCCCCCTAGATAGACTCTACAGTATAGAAAACCCCAACAACTTAATACCACTATATAGTAAAAATTATGCTTAACTCCCCTCCTTCCTCCTTTAAGCCTCCTCTTATAACTACAAACACCCTAAAAACACAAAGAAATGGGATGTAAGGACATGGGCCCTTACAAATAGGAATAGTGTCATTTGTCCCAAAATGATATTGGTATCTCATCTATATGATAGAGGAAAAAATTATGGTATAATCTATAGTATAATTAATTCATCACCTATGATTGATGTTTCCTCTTATGATAACTAATCATAGGGATGACTAAACATTTTATCGCAAGTGTTTAGAGGAATAGTGGTGTTTCATACTTTATAATATTCCAATATCATATGGATGATTGGATGTTATTGTTATAGAATATGGATATCAGCAATTAAAATAAAGATGAAGTTGAACCACTAATTAAGAAAAGTAATAGTCATTATCAATGATATGGGAAAAGTTTATATCATGCTCTATGATAACCGTGTATCATATTATTAGTAACTGAAAATAAAAATCAATTACTTTAATATCTGAATGAATTATTGGTTTCCTACAGATATAAATAATTTTTTCAATTATTGGGAATTACTATCCTGAAGTTAGGATTCATAGTATATTTTTTGGGATTCTTGGATGGTAATTTGGGGGAACATAGAATCCAGGCATGACGATTATTCCTTTTTATAAATTATCTAACCAAATTTACAATCTCTCTAAAATTTTGTATAAATGAAGCATGATCCATGGAGAGAGTATTTGGTATGAGATCATGAAATATAGTGACCTAGATGAATGTTAAACAAAATATAAATGATCCAAAATAGATATAAACCAACCTTAAAATTCATATATATTACATAATTAACATGAATATTCATTACATATCATAATAAATAACACCCTATAACCTGTAGGATTAGTGTATTTGGAGATTATATATATATATAACTTATTTTATATTACTATGAATATTTTTCAATAGTCACACTACACTGGACCCCTTTCTCGTCATATAATATATTATACACTTCTCCATAACCTTGGTAATGGAAACATGAAAAAAGGGTTATATAGAATCTTATTAAACATTTAACATAAGAGTCATCAATTAAAGATAATAAGTTATAATAAGATTAAGATATTTTATGGTAACATAATCAAGGTGAATTAACATAGTTTGATAAAATAATACCAAACAAAAAATAGATAAAAAATCACGAACGGTTAAATTAGTATTTTATCATAAAATAAGACACTAGTTATTTATTTTTGGAAGCATGATTCAATGATCAAGAATCATATGATTTTGTCATAAGATACCTAGATAAGAAAATATTGTATTAAAAACATAATAATATAAATCATAACTTATGTTAAGGTAAACCAATAATTAATTCACATCATAATAGACGAATCTAACCATATGCTTATAACATAGTGGACTTTGGCTAACCACCCATACCATATAAACTTTTGGGGTATTATACGTGCATATTCTCTATATTTTTTAGACTCGGTCTAAGAATCCTCACCCAATAACCATTTAAACATGTTCTAACCACATATTCCCTGTAATATTTTAGGTTTAGTTGAAAAACATTTCCACATAACATTTTGGATTTAGGATAATCACCCATATCATATCTTGATACTATATGATATAAAACTTTTCCCAAATAAATTATAGTTCTATAACAAATCTACACATCAAATAATGATAAACCATTCATATTTTTTCCACATAAACATGATAACATTAATAATATTATCTTCGATTAATTAACCCCTGAGAAATAAATTTATTTCCTAAATTTTACCATAAAACATAATCATAATCAATATAAGGAAAGAATGTGGATGGTATCACTAGATCATATCCCATTTATATTACGTGAAACCTTAAAGGATATTGACATATATGAATAAACTTTTCTAATAGAATTATAAAATAAATTTTTTTATGAAAAGAAGATATATATTTTTCTATTTGAATAAATTTTATTTAAAATTAAATGATTTATAAAATAGTGATAATATAAATTTAATTAGAAAACCCTAAAACATAAAAAGAATGATTTATAAAAAAAATTGATGAAGATTATTTGAAAAAATTTCCATGTGAATGATGTTAGGAAAAATTCATTTCCAACATTTGTAAAAAAATTCCAATATAATAGAAAATGAGTCATATAAAAAATGTCAAATTGGGATTCCTTTAATTATATTGTCAATAAAGTTAAGTGAAAGTATTATGTCCTTAAACAACCATTGAGTTATATATAGAATAATTTTTAAAACAAAATTTAGAATATTAACATTTTGAGGAGAAATATTCATCTCCATAAATAAGAGATAAAAGTGAATCTACTTATATGAATTATTTTGGTTAAAATATGAACTGATAAAAGAAGAAATGGTAATAAGACATGTAAAATCTAGAAATAACCATATAAGAAGAAAATAGATGGTTTTTTACAGAGAAATAACATAAAAAATTTTCCAATGGAAGTTTAAATATAAAAAATATTAATTTCAAAGTGAAATTTGAAAATAAACTCTTATCTTTAATCATGTCTCCTATGAAATATCTTTAATCCCTTCAATGAATTTTCTCCTTGAAATTATTTCGCATAGAAATAAGTATTTAGGAATCCTTCCAGAAACCAAAATATACTAAACATATAATAAGTATTAGTAGTGTAAAAATTGATATATGTTCCATATATAACCAAAGCTAAATAGTGTTTGGGAGGGGTACTAGAGTGGTCCTATTATAGGTTCATTTTAAGTGGAATTTCCATATATACCAATTCTGTAATGCATAAGGTTGCCATTATAATAGAAAAGTTGATTAAAGGAGTAAAATTAATGGATAAAGGATTAGGTGAGGAAGATAATTCACTCAAACACTCATTAAAATATAAAGACTTATGATATTATATATTATTAACCATTACTTAAATAGTTTTACATTTCTCCTGGTAACTCATTTTTTACTTTAGTTACTTCTTCTTATACCTAAATATAAATTTGAACATATTACCTGACTGAAAAATTAAATTTATTTAATTAAGAAAACAACCCTTTCAAAGGGTAAGGGGGAACCCAAACGATTTCAATGAATAAAATACAGTCAAGACCCATCATCCAATGTTCCATAACCAAAAACAATCTGATTCAAATATGTAAAAACGAAACCCTCCCCAATATAAAAATCATCATGAAGAGATTCCACCTTCACATATATGCATAGAAGCAGTAACGTGATTAAATTCACAAGCACAACACCGATAGAAATGCCATACCCTCTAAAACATCAAATTATGAAAATCTATGATCTGTGAATGATCATTGCTCTAAAACTATACTAAAGTTGTCCTTTGAGATTAATCGGATGCATTGACCCAAGACCGCAGACCGTAGTTATACAAAACAATATTACCAACAGAACATCCATACTGCATATTCAAATATTGAACCAACCAAAGATCAATCACAAATTCGAAAATCCCACAAAAGCTTCACTATGAAAAAAACATGAAACAAGAGAAAATGATTTCATCCCGGACTATAAAATGAAGAACCACTAGAGAACATCCAAAATCATAGACTGCATTATATTCTAAATCACATAATATCACAGATAATCACGAAAAAAGAACACCAAAGTCAAAAGACATTACCACAACAAGTCACCTGATCCCCAACACGCCAGAAGAATGGTCCACTTCATGCCAGATCCAAACTCTCATCACCACCTATGATATTTCACTTGAATCCCACAACAAACCTCTCAATGCACCCAGAGCAGCCATAGATTCCACCCAAAAACAAGGGAACATTTCCTCTAACCCTTCCCTGTGCCACCTTGAAAATATCAATCAATTTCATGTATATGGGAATGAGGTAGGCTGAAAAAAGCATAATCGATGGAAGAAGAGCCCCAATGTCATGATCCGCACCCCGATTCACAAGGCTAAAATTGTCACGACCCGTCCTAGTGGGGCCTAAGCCACAACTCCCCATGACCACCTCTATTAGGCCAGGGGCTGGTAACTACCACCGAGTAGGCATGCTACTAACATGATAAGAATTGCATATAAACGTGTACACATGCACACACATCTCTAAGCCCACAAAGCTGGAAAGTAAAAACTACTAAAAAAGGAAATGCAAGCAAACACTAAAAATATCAACTAATAGAGTATGACAGGAAAGTAAAGTACAACAAGTGTAAAACCCTGGGACAAAAGTATAATCCCACCAAAAAATGTTTGTAAAAAATTCTAACATATAAGGAAAGGTACTGGGACTACGATCAGTAGCCGTAGGAAGACACCTCAGCCCACCTAATCTCACAAAGCACCATCCGGTCCTGGTCCACCTAGAATTCGGTCAGAGGCTCGCTCATATGCACAAGACATGACACGTGCGGGAAAAGCCCGTGCAGGGGTGAGTATAACAATACCCAGTAAGAGAACTCAAAAAACACTAAGGAAATACAACAAGGGTAAATACCACAAAGGAAAAATACAGTCATCTCCACACAGTATGTGTCTATAGAACATATAACAAGAAATATCCAGTTATAATCATACATGATCAACTATCACAAAACCACCACTAAGATCCGGCTTGAAGATTCCACTAAGCACATAATAAGGAGAACACACTCCTAGGACTGAAGAGAGAGATACGAAGTACTCGTTCTGGGAGAATACACTCCACAAGTACTTTGAGAACTTGATGCCCAGATGAGGATCACAACCAAGTCGTGGGGTGATTCCAACAAAACAGTCTGAGCTAATCCGCTAAGCAGGGGATCAACACCCGGGTAAGGTTGGGCATGTCGATACCAAGAACTCTACCAAGGGTTCCAGGAATGAATAGAGGATTCGGCTCTAAGTCTCACAGAGTGGATTCCAACAACTCTATTCAGGAAGTCTTTCTAAAGGGATCATACTCTTGTATATAGGAAATGATACCAGAACCATCGTGGAAAAGACCAAGGGTACGAAACCTAAAAACACTAGTCCAAGTCACATAAGACAAGTGGCTCACGCCATGTAAGATTGGTTACACGTCATGTAGTATGGTTACACGCTGTGTTCCATGACCTCAGGTACTGCCCGTGTAACGGCCCGTGTCACCTACCCAGTCTGTGTAAAACTAGACTACACAGCATGTAGAAGGATCACAAGGCATGTTCCTTGACTCCGAGTACTACCCGCGTAAACGGCCTGTGTCATCCATTCAAGATGTGTAAAAACTAACTACACCGCGTGTAGAAGAATCACACACCGTGTTCCTTGACTACGGGTATTGCCCGTGTAAACGGCCCGTGTCGCTCATCTTGTCAGATAGAAAGAAACTACACAGTGTGTAAAAGAGTCACACGCTATGTCCGAGCACATGGGGCTCGCTCTGTGTACGCTAGCCATGTGCCCATACACGGTCTCTCTCCGAGTCCATGTCGCCTGCTCATGTACCAGTACACGAGGTATCCTGTGTATCTAGCCGGGTCTGGCCAGGGAAGGGTATACACGCTGTGTCCTGGGTTGTGTACCCAACCCGTGTCCATGTACTACCGTAGTAAATACCATGTGGTCTTCCGATGAACACATGTCGTGTATCCCATACTACACGGTGTGTAGTTGGGATTTTTCTAGAAACTTTGTCTTCTTCCTCGCGTCGCGGCTGAACCTTCGGATCCTCAGTTTCTCGTATGTTCATCCCGATACTCCAGGGATTGGTTTGTTTGGTCATATGAACATCGATCCAAGCGTTTTCATCACTTAAATCGGATTATAAACCTAGAACAATCCCTCTGATGAAAAACACCTGAAAAATTGTATCTCCCGATCCGCTCTAAATTTCCTGCCGAACCCGTTGTCACACCTCCGTGACATCGCACTAGGGTTGGATCTTCAATCTGGGATCATTGCACCAACAAAAAAATGTGCAAAGATCAATTTCCTCTAAGAATTCATAGAACTCAAAGAAGAACGTGTGGGGGACAAATACAAGAATAAAACTAGAGGGACGAACCTCGATCATTGTTCGTGATGATTCGGGTTTGTCTCCATTAGATCAAAATCGAACATCCTCAAAATCCCCGCAAAACCTATCTCGAAAGAACGATCGATCCATGGGCTATACTATTTGTGGATTAGTCCTCGTTCATTTATAAAATCAAAAACATGGAAGGAAATAAAAAACAAACATCCTACCTGGATTTGTGGTGTTCGTTGGCAAAGATCTGATCGTCACATTGTCGTCACTGAAGAAGCTCCTCAAGAACACCGTCGTCGCGTTGGTTTGTTTTCTCCAGAGCCTCCAGAGCCTCTAGTGGAATTCAGGGTTATGGAAATTGTAGCCCTGTTCCCCAGGGAAATCTCCATTTAAAATATAAGATATTTTTTTGTAACAAGGATTTAAATAAAATATTTTAATTAAATTTTTATTACGGTCGTATCCAAAAACTAGATTTTCACCACCGACCTGCACCGGCCAATGTTAGGCCTCGCCTAAGGTAAAATCGGTATTTCAAATGCAACAGTGCCCTCAGATTTCTGATCAGAGCACCCATTCGGGAGTTCTTCCTCTTTTTCAGGAAAACCTCACTCACACGTTATTTAATTTTTAAATTAAATTCAAACATTTTTTTCGGGCTCACTGGGACTCGGAACTGCACGTCGTCTCAGAGCCTGGTCGTGAAATAATTCCCATATAATATTAAAATAAAAAATGGAATAATCCGGGACATTACATCACACCCACCATAGGGCTTTCACATCCCCAAAAAGCCAAAACAAAGGCTACTCCAAAAGATGTGGGTACTTCACGTGAATCTGAGCCTCTCGCTCCCATGTGCTCTCCTGGAGATTTTCGTGCTGCCACCGGACACACACTAAGAGAATAGCTCACCCATGATGGATCTTCTCCTGATGATCCTCGATATCCAATGGGTACTCAGTAAAGGATGCTCCATCATTGATGTCCAGCTCGCCCCAGTCGATAACGTGTGATAGATCATCCACGTACCTCCACAGCTGCGACACGTGGAAGACGTTGTGTACTCGGTCCATCTGAGGAGGTAGATCCAAGAGATACGCCACCTCTCCAACTCTACTCAGAATATGGAAAGGGTTGACAAACCTTAGATATAGCATGCCGCCTCTGCCAAATCTCTGCAATCCTCGTCGAGGTGAGACCCGAAGGAACACATGGTCTCCTTCCTCGAACTCCAGGGGCCTTCGCCTCCTATCAGCATAAGACTTTTTTCGACTTTGTGTAGTCTTCATCAGCACCTGGATGACCTGCACCTTCTCTGTAGTATCTCTCACCATCTCTTGGCCCATAAGTGCTGACTCTCATTGGTCAGTCCAACAAAGCATTGACCTGCAAGGTCGCCCGTAGAGAGCCTCGAATGGTACCATACCAATAGTGGAATGATAAGTGTTGTTATAATCAAATTCCACCAGTAGTAGGTGATCCTCCCATCTATGACTGAAGTCAAGTATGAAAGCTCGAATCATATCCTCCACGACCTGGATGGTCCACTCTGTCTGACCATCAGTCTGGGGCTGAAACGTTGGCTCAAGCGTAGCTGATTCCAAAAAGCATCCTGCAATCCCTTCCATTACCGGGATGTGAAATGAGCATCACGATCTGAGACGATCGTGGATGGAACTCGATGAATTCGAACTATCTACTACACATAAAGGCATGCCAAGCTCTCAACTAAACTCTGCTCCCGTATGGATAATAAGTGGGCCGACTTGGTGAGTTGAACTACGATCACCCAGATGGCATTGTGTCCACAGGACATACGTGGTAAACCCGTCACGAAGTCCATTGATATCCCGTCCAACATCCACTCTAGAACCTCTAGGGGATGAGTCAAGCCTTCTGGCACCTGGTGCTCAGCCTTTACTTACTGATAATTAAGGCACTGAGAAACAAACTCTCCCACACACTTCTTCATTCCTGGACACTAGAACTGACGTCAGAGGTCCTGATACATCTTTTCCACGCCTGGATGCACCGCCAAAGGGGATGTATGGAACTCCCTAATAACCTCCTCCTATAATGTCCCTGGTACTAATGTACTCCCTCTGAAAAGATAAAAAGTGCTCCCCACCTTCTGAAAATCCATCAGCTGCAAACCTGGTGGATATCTGAGCACGAAGAGTCTCACAAAGAGCATCCTTGCACTGTGCTTCCCTGAATCGATGTAAGAGTGGAGGGTTAACAACCATAAACTGAAGATAAGCTCCCTCATCTCTATCTACGAAGGATAACTGTAAAGAGTCCAACTACCTCGTTGTGTCATCCAACAACTGCAAACTAGATTTCCTGCTGAGAGCATCTTCCAGAACGTTCCCCTTCCCAGGTGTGTAAATGATCTCAAAGTCGTAATCTTGGAGGAACTCAAGCCATCGTCTTGGTCTCAAATTCAGATCCTTTTGAGAAAAGATATATATGAGACTCTTGTTATCAGAGTAGATAGTAAAATAATTTCCCATCAGGTAGTGTCGCCACATCGTCAATGGGAAGACTACCGCTGCCAACTCTAGATCATGGGTCACGTAGTTCTGCTCGTGTGGCCTCAACTGACATGAGACATAGGAAATCACTTCTTGCCTCTGCATCAGGACACAACCAAGCCCACTTCCTGATGTTTCGCAGAGCACTATATACTCAACACCCTCCTCCAGTAACCTCAAGATCGGGGAGCTCTTCAGACTCTGTGTCAACTGCTGGAAGGCCTACGGTCATCTCTCAGTCCACATGAAAGGATGCCCCTTTTGGGTCAAAGATGTCATGGGTGCTGAAATCCTGGAGAAATCATGAATGAATCCCCGATAGTAGCCTACCAACCCAAGGATTATCTCCACCCTCGTCACACTCCGAGGTGGCTCCCATGCTAGTACTACCTCCACCTTGGCTGGGTCTACTGCTACACCATCTGCTGAGATAACGTGTTCTAGAAATTGGACCTCATGTATACAGAACCGTCACTTCGAGAGTTTCCCGTACAACTATTGCTCTCAGAGTGTGTCCAGAACCATCCATAGGTGTCTCGCGTGCTCCTCCTCAGACGCAGAGTACACAAGTATATCATCGATGAAGTCCACTATGAACCGATCTAGATAGGGATGAAAGATCCGGTTCATTATTCCCATGAACACTACCGGGGCATTCGTCACACCGAAGGGAATAACCAAGTACTCATTGTGACTTTAGTGGCATCTGAAAGTCTTCTTCGGTATATCATCATCTCATACCCATAACTGGTGATAGCCGGATTGTAGATCAACCATCGAGAACAATCGTGCCCCACTCAACTAGTTGAAGAGTTCATCGATCCTCGGTAGTGGATACCGGTTCTTCAAGGTCACCTGATTTAGGCGCCAGTAATCCACACATAGCCTCAAGATCCTGTCTGCCTTCTTGGAAAACAACACTAGGGCCACCTCGGGTGAAAGGCTTGGTCTCAAAAATCCCTTCTTCTACTAGTCATCCATCTGCACTCTCAGCTCATGAAGATCTGCAGGAGCCATCTGATATGCTGGTGCCGATATCAGTGTCACCCCGAGTTGCAACTCAATGCAGAAATCTATCTCCCGATGGGGGGGTAGTCCGGGGACATCCTCTAGAAAGACGTCCTCGTACTCAGCCACTACTTCTAGAAACAGGAAACGTGTATCATCTAATGTGCCAAGGGCTAGGCCATCCAACTGATAGGGTATCAATTGCACCTTCCTATGTACGAGTCCATGTTGCACTGCCTAGGTCTCTCTTTCACCGACAAAAGAAAACCTTGTTCTATCACTACGGACACAACACACGTTTCGCCGAAAACAGTCGATCTGGGAATGAAATGTGGATAGCCAATCCATACCATGAATGACATAGTAAGGCCTTGACACTAGCACCAAGGGGTTCCAACTGGAACTCTCACCTCCAAGGGTCAGGTCACACTGTCTACAGAGGTGTCTGATCTATGAATCTTCTCCAGTCGGTGTTTCTAAGCATTAGGGTCAATTCAACAGATCAACTGGAATCTCAAGGTCTCAAACAATATAACCAATCAAAAAGGAATGACTTGAACCAGTGTCTATCAGTACGGCAACCAAAGTAGAAAAGACACAGATTGTACCTCTAATCCTTCTGGGAGTACCTGGGTCATAAACCTCTGCTGCCTGCAGCTGTCCCTGCCTCTATCCACCAGATCCCTGAGCATGTGGTGGACCTCTTAGGGATGGTGGTGGTAAAGGGTCAAAACACTGATCATCTCCAACTGCTCTCCCAGCTCCTCTACCGCGTCCGCTGCCCCGCGGATATGTCTGCTCCACACGTTTCCTTTGACTCGTTGGTCCATCCACTGCTCCCGTGTTATTAGTATGGTGGGTTGGAAAATCTCGAGCGAGATGTCCCCTTCCATCACATGAGTAGCATCGCCTCTCTCAAGGCTGGCTAGATGCGTCCTGCAGACCATGTACGGCAGATCCTATATCCTGGGATCTCCTTTAAAAAGGTCTCCCATGCCTGGGTCCCATATGTCGGCATCATGCTACCGAGGTATCTACTCTAGGTCGCCCACCACTGGAAATTGCTAGATGTCTCTGCTCTGCCAAGAAGCTCATGACCACCAAATCCCGCTCATGCACCTCAGCATAAGTGGGAATGCTCATAGGGATGATACTAGACCGTATATATATAAGAAATCCCTGGTCAAAAGTCTGAGCTCTGAAGTACTAATCTCTGACCATATCCATCAAGTACCGTGAGAGGACGGTAAACCTCGATGAATAGTCAGCCACCGACATGGTTCCCTGCTAGAGCTGAAGAAGCTCCTGTATATGTACTACTCTTAGGGTAACTGGTGAAAACTCCTCTCTGAAGAGACGCTCAAACTCTGACCATGCAAGAGTCGCCTCATTGTGGTTCTGGATAACCAAACTCCACCATCACACTGACGAGCCCTATAGAAATCTCACTGTCAGGATCACCATCTGGTCTGTTGGTGTCCTAACCAAACGGAAGACTGTGGTCACTGCCTCAAGCGAGTCCTCTGCTGCCTTAGGGTCAAGCTCACCTCAAAACCTGAGGGGTCTCTATCTCTGAAACTTTTGAAGTGCACTCAGCCTATGGTCCTCCTCCACTGGTACAGCAGGCCCTAAACACTGCTCCACAGGTGGTGGGAAAACTGGCACACCACCCGATGGTAAAACCAGGGGATCCGGTCCCTGTATCGATGCTTCATCACTGGAGGGGTCATCCTCGTGATCAAGCTGCTGGATCCTAGTGGGTAGACATTGCGAAGGCATCCTATTAAAAAACAAGATGTATCTCAGTCAGTGAGTATATCTGGGGAGATGACTCAAGAAGGACATGGAAACCAAAACCCAATCCTATATGATTCATGTACGATTATTTTCCCCTGCAACTAGTGTTCTCATACTCCGAGTTGAAAAGTAGGTTATCAGAGTCCCGGTGTATGGATATATCAGCTGCCCACACCAACACTAGGATCCCTGGCCTAAAAGCCGAACACGAAACACATAACATTGTTTCCCCAACCAACTCACATACTCTTGGACCTAAGGTAGAACCGACCACCCTTTGATACCACTCTATCACGACCCGTCCTAGGGGGGGCCCAATCCGCAACTCCCCAAGCCCACCTTCAATAGGCCAGGGGCTGGTAACTATCACTGAGTATGCATGCTACTAACTTGGGAGGCATTTCCTATAAACCTGTACACACACACACACACCTCAAATCCAACAAAGATGAAAAGTAAAAACTACTAAAAAAGGAAATGCATGCATACACTAAAAATACCAACCAACAGAGTATGACAGCAAAGTAAAGTACAACAAGTGTGAAACCCTGGGCCAAAAGTACAATCCCACCAAGAGAAAGTCTATACAAAATTCCAAACTATAAGGAAAGGTACTGGGACTGCAATCTGTAGTCATAGGAACACACCTCAGCCCGCCGATCTCACAGAGCACCGTCCGGTCCTAGTCCATGAAGAATCCTATCAAAGTGTCTCTCGTCTGCACAAGGCACGGCATGTGTGGGAAAATCCCATGCAGGGGTGAGTATAACAATACCCAGTAGGACACCCTGAAACCAAAAAAGAAATACAACAAGGGAAAATACCACAAAGGAAAGATATAGTCAGCTCCACACATTATGTGTCTACAGAACACATAACAAAAAATATCCAGATATACTCCTACACGAAAGGCTATCGTGAAACCACCACTAAGATCCAGCTCGGAGATTCCACTAAGAACGTTACTAGGAGAACACAATCCTATGTATGAAGTGAGAGATATGAAGTACTCGTTCTGGGAGAACACACTCCCCAAGTACTTTGAGAACTTCATACCCAGATGAGGATGACAACCATGCCGTGGGGTGATTTCGATAACTCAGTCTGAGCTAATCAGCTAAGAAGAGGATCGGCACCCAAGTAAGTTTGTTCACATCGATACCAAGAACACAACCTAGGTTTCCAGGAATAAATAGAGAATCCGGCTCTAAGTCTCATAGAGGGGATTCCAACCACTCTATTCAGGAAGTCTTGCTGAAGGGATCATACTCCTGCATAAAAGAAATGATACTAGAAACTTCAGGGAAAATTCCAAGGGGACGAACCCTAAGAAAACTAGTCCAAGTCACAGAAGACAAATGGCTCAAGCCTTGTAAGATTGGTTACACGGCATGTAGTATGGTTACACGCCATGTTCCTTGACCCCGAGTACTGCCCGTGTAACGACATGTGTTGTCTGCCCAGTCTGTGTAAAACTATACTACACTGCATGTAGAAGGATCACACGCCGTGTTCCTTGACTCTGGGTACTTCCCTGGTTAACGGCCGGTGTCATCTATTCATGTTATGTAAAACCTAACTACACGGTGTGTAGAAGAATCACATGCCGTGTTCCTTGAAACTGGGTACTGCTTGTGTAAACAGTCTGTGTTGCTCAGCTTGTCAGATAGAAAGAAACTACACAGCCTGTAGAAGAGTCACATGCCATGTACGAGCACCTGGGGCTCTCTCCGTGTACACTGGCCATGTGCCCGTACACGGTCTCTATCCGTGTCTGTGTTGCCTGCCTGTGTACCAGTCCAGGTCTAGCCATTGAAGGGTATACACGTTGTGTCCTTGGTCGTGTACCCAACCCATGTCTGTGTACTCCTAGAGTACACTCTATGTGGTATGCCGATGAACACACAACGTGTAGCCCATTCTATAAGGAATGTAGTCAGGATTTTTCTAGAAATGTCATCTTCATCTCGCACCGCGGCTGAACCTCTAGATCCTCGGTTTCTCATCTGTTCATCCCGATACTCCAGGGATTGGTTAGTTTTGTCAAACGAACATCATAACGGGTTTTTTCAGTTCATAAATCAAATCATGAACCTTGAACGAGAAAAACACCAAAAAACTCGTATCTCCTGATCCACTCCGAATCGCCTACCGAAACCATCGTCGCACCTCCGTGACATCGCTTTGGGGTTGGATATTCAATCTCGGATTGTTGCGCCAACAAAAAAATGTGCAACGATCGATTTCATCCAAGAATATGTATAACACAATGATGAATGCGAGGGAGAAAAAAAATACACAAATCAAACATGAGGGATGCACCTCGTTACTTGTTCATGACGATTCAGGTTCATCGCTGTTAGATCAAAACTGAAGAACCTCAAAATCCCCACAAAACACGTCCCACAAGAATGATCAATCTGTGGCCTAATCTATTCTTAGATTAGTCCACTTTCATCACAGAAATCAAAAACAGGGAAGGAAATGAAAAACAAACATCGTACCTGGATCCGCAGCATTCATTGGCGATGATCTGGTCGCCTCGTCGTCGTCCTCAGTGAAGCACATCAAGAACATCATCGCCGCGTTGGGAGGATTTATCCATGAGCCTCCAGAGCCTCCTGGGAAATTCAAGGTTATAGAAATTGTAACCCTAATACCCTGAAAAATCTCCATTTAAAAGATAAGATATTTCGCTGTAACAAGGATTGAAATAAAATATTTTAATAAAATATTTTATTACGGTCACGTCCAAATGTCATATTTTCACCACCGATCTAGACCGGCCGATGTTAGGCCTTGCCTAATGTAAAATCACTCTTCCAAAAGCAACGTTGCCCTCAGATTTCTGATCTGAGCACCCGTTCGGGAGTTATTCCACATTTTTAGAAAACCGTACATGCACATTATTTAATTATTAAATTAAATTCAAACATTTGTTCTGGGATCACCAGGCCTCGGAACTGCACACCGTCTCAGAGCCTGGTTTCGAAATAATTCCCATATAATATTAAAATAATATATGTAAAAATCCGAGACATTACAAAAAATGCCTAAGGAGGACACTTCCAAACAGAGCTTGAGAAGATACAGGTAGTGGCGGGGGAAACCCTATATTTAGGGTTCCCCTTATGGGCTCGTCATATATATATTCTTCACTTTTAAATTTAAACATATTACATAATTTTGATTTTAGGGTTTACATGTTAGACTCTATTTAATCTCATTCAATTTATATATATGTCAAATTTATCTTTTAAAATAAAACATAATATATATATATATATAATTACTGAATGAATAAATTTTCAATCATTGAGTATTCTTAATCTTAGTTCATATCATTTACTAATTATATAAGTGTTAATATAAAGGAATATAAATTAAAAAATTATATTTACTTCATCATTTATTATTAATAAATTTAATTTATTAAGATAGAAATACCCAACACTAAAAAAATATGTCTTTAAAAAATATCCCCTTTTAAAATTAAATGATTTTACCCACACCCCATTAATTATTTATCCTCTAATAAATACATTTTATCAATTCCTTAGGATAATAACACATTGAATTATTCATTAATAATAATTCAATGTAAGTAATTAAAATGAATGTTTTGTAATAAATAAATTTAATTAATTGCCATATTTTTATTTACATGTGGTGTACTATTCTTTTAATTTTCTTAATGATTTTTCATAATATATTATATAAATTCATTAATTCTTAACATGAATTAAAATATTTAATATGAAAATAATATCATGGTTTATTCTAGTATAGTGTTGTGTAAAAAACAATATATTCAACACAATATTTATTTACATAGAAATATATAATAATATTATGGGGTAAAATTTTACACCTTTAAATGAATCCAACCATAGAAATTTCATTATTATAATGAAATAAATAAGGGTTCCATTGTCTTGTAACATATTTTGATTTCCATTCCACTTCCTAAACTAGTGATTACTCTATAGAACATTAACTACCTATGTGTTTTTTTTTCATAGTACATTGTTTCTATGATCCCAGATTTATATGTGTTTTTACTCATAAGATATATTATGTTATAATTATACCTTCTATTAGTTGAGTATATATAAAGGTTCATGTTTGTACTTATTGAAAAGTGACACATATAACACATCATATACTTAAAAGAGGTTCGGTGAAGGTTCGTGATGATCATATACCATTCACATGTATTCAAGTATTTAAAAGTGGATAGTGTATTTAGGTATCCAGTATTCCATTTTCCCAACCCTGATAACCCTCGTATACTCTTATATTTAATGAAACGCCTCATCTTTGGCTTCATATTCCAAATCTCTTTGACGGATATCAGTATGAATATTATTTTTTATTTTTTATGTTATATTGTGTTATTGAATGATTTTAATATTTATTTTTATATCTTGAAAAATATATTGTTCCATGATATTATTCTCCCCAATATCATTTAAATATGTTGGTGTTCAGAACCTCTTCCCCAACAAAGCCTTATATAGTGCCATTTTAATTCTATAATGGAAAAAAATTATTATATAATAACCTTATTAGGGTATGTTTTTAATACTATCTGAAATTGAAATTCATTGAATGAGATATAAATATATACTTTATAGTTGGAATTTTCTTTTCATATTTATCATCAGAAGAAGGATGATATAATGTCTTGTAGCACAACTCTATATCTAATGATTATTGAAGAATTCCCCAGAACATTGAGTTAGACCTTGAATCTCAATCTGATATGCTGGGATGTAGTAATGTATTTAGATATACCTCCTCATTAAATAATAAACAATAATTTTTAACAATAAATAAATTCTCTCGAATAGAAATGAAATGAATTGACTTCATAATGCAATCAACTACAACACAAAAAGAGTTATAGACCTAGAGGTATTATGAATAATTATGAGGAAAATAATATATCTAATATTTTATATGATTTAAAGTTAAACTTAATATATTTATATATGCCAAATTTCTTATTTTTTATGTAGCTATCACATTTTTATGTTTTTTCACTAAATTAATTTTAATTTTAGTTATGGCCTAATTCTAAAATTTTAACTATTTTAAATGACTTTCTTATTTTGATCAAAAAAATGTCTAAACTAATATAAATTCTGAAATTTACCCTTTATAATATTAAATAATTTATTTTTACATTTCATTAAATGGGAAAAGGAGATGAATTCTTCAATTTATGGTCCAAATAAAGCTCTAAACATTAGCAATGAAAAATGTGAATAGTACTAGAGACATTAAAATATGGGACTATATATCACGCATATAAGGTCCAATTGAATAGAAAATTTGATATAAGTTACAAAAAAATTCAATTAAAAATTATATTAACTTTCTAGAATAAATATTCATGTGTTTTCAATGTCATAAAGACATGGTAACTCAGTGTATTGGAATTAAAATAGCCAGAAACACCATAATGATTTTTCAAATTAAATTGATCATAAATTTATCTAAAAAAGGATAAATAATATTAAATTATTCTGGTCAATAGATTATAAGAAGAATAATTTATTTAAATACGAAAACTTTTCTAAAATTTTACCATTTATTGTGTCTACAATGTGCAATATTTTGGAGGATGATTTTTTGATCCAAAATTTTCACATTTATAGAATATAAAAATGTTACTCTTACCCATTTGAAAGAGTTGTCAGTTTTAGAAGCTGGGTTTGGAGGAATGATTTTTTAAAAGTCTACAATTTTTTAGTATATATTAGTTTAGTTTTCACCCTCAAATCAAAATTTTATTATTTTCAATTTTTTGTTCTTCTATCACACCTCTATAACAATCACAATGGTAACTGACCCGAGGCTTGGCCTTTGGAGATTTTTTTTGTGGTTTTGTTGAAATCTTTATATTTATTTTTAGTTTTTTTGTTTTATTTTTTTAGTAAGAGAGTAGTATTGATGGTTAGTGTTGGAATCTTACGCAACTTTCATGAACCAAGTTGAGATTCCATCTAATCTAACACCCAACCTGACCTGAGACATGGCCTGAAGAGAATTATTGATCCCCTTGAGCTGGAAAATAGTGGTTAGGTATCAACAATACACTTTCGTAATGATTTTACCTGTGTATATAATGATAAAAACAACAAAAATAAAAATATTATAACTGATATGCATTGAAAAATGTGGAACAATAATTTTTCTGATTCAAAGTTCTACAATTGTACACTACTGGGAAATTGGTCTATACGCTTGGTTTTCACACAAAAAGTCGTCATAGACTCACCTATACCAATGGTTTTCATGAAACATGTCTATAGGTGACATTTTCTAACCTATTCCCACAGTTCTTTCTAAACTGTGGGTATTGGGTACCAGCGTAAGCATGGGAAAACAAAAAAATGTGTAGGAACTCCATGAGAAAACCTATTCCCATGGTTTACATTGAACTATGGGTATAGGTGGCATCTTTTCCCACCATTTTCATGAATCACAAGTATATCATTTTATATATAAGCATATGACCATAGTTTACATTGAACTGATGGTATAGCCTTCGGTATATAAGTCTATACCCACAGTTTATAAAAACCGTGGGTATAGATGCCACCTATACCTACAGTTAAATGTAAACTATGGGTATATTATCCCTTATTTTTTGAATGAAAAAATTTTATATAATAAAATATATAAATGTAACCAAAATTTCATTTCTTAGACTGTTAAAGAGTTGTCAGTCAGAGAGTATAATCCTAGTTTTGAAACTAATTTGCTGCAAATTAATTATAGTAGTTTATATATATATTAATATTAAATTAAATTAAATTATTGTAGTTGTAGGTTACTTTTTCTTTAGTGCAGTGGCACGGGTTTCAAACACGCAACTGATTTCGAATATGTAGTTCACAAGATCCGTCCCTAATGAAATTATTTTCTAAACTAACTACTACTAATAACGTATAAATTTAATTACATATAAATATATATGAAAATGAATTTTCTCAGTTGGTATGGTTTTAAATGATTGAAATTCATGTTGTGGGATCCATTCTTGCTGGGCACAAATTAGAATTTGTTTTAATATTTTTATAATATTTTATACCCATTATTATAAAACCACATGGATTGGAAATTTAGTGATATTTATAACCACGTTTCAGAACCGTGGGTATAAATCTTTGACACTATGTAAAAAATATATAATGACAGTTTGAAAAAACATTTGTATAGACCATGGAGATATCATAATTCCTCAGTTTCCCACTGTTCACAAAACTGTGGGTATTGGCTATACCCACAATTTTGGGGGCAATAACCAAAGTTATAAACCATGGGTATAGGTCGTTTTTCTATTAGTGTTAAACAAAAAAAATATATCAATAGAATGGGAACAAAAATACCATCCTAGAAGTCTCCATGTAACAAGAGTGTCATCACCCTCAATCCACCACCGCAAACACCTGTAATATGTGGAACACTAGTGTCCTCCATCACTACCACAAAACATCTTGCCTTTACCCTGGTCATTATTAATAAATTCTACACACAGCAGAAGTTGTATGTAGGGTGTGGTCCAAATTCCAATAGGATTACACCCAAAAGAATGGTTCCATGATATAACATTAGAATACAAATCTACATGCACATTTCTATAACAACATTTTAAACATTTTCAATAGAACATTTTATGAAAAAATTTATGAAGAAACACTTTTCTAAGGAAATTTTTTTAAAAAATATGCTTTCTTGAAATAAATACAATACACAATGTATGTTATATACCAATAAATAACACCACATCACATGATAATCAGGTCATAAAAGAACACCATAGGAAATACCTATAAGTAACTAGAAAAAATGAGACCCTATGAACATTGTACTTCGATGATAAATATCTTCCAACTGAACTACCAACAGCTTTCTTGTGCACTATCCACTAGAGGGAAATTCATTTGATTTTCCAATGGTCTCTAAATAATAAACTAATACCAAAATGGTTCCTATGGTGAAGCCACTATAGGGCATACCATCCCAAATTTCTAGTGGTCTTTGATCATATCAAATGATTAGTTCATGTTGTAGCATCAATCCTACAATAATAATATGGGCCTTAGACAATTCTAAATCAACTAGTGTACCAGTTCTCATCTACCCACCACGATACTCGAGATTCCCTCTATGATTAAGTTTCATTTCACACATCACATAAATCATCACATTAAATACACATTCCAAGCATCATAAGCACATAGGTAAATCACCTCTTTCACATTTTAACATTAATTCCAAGGATCAAAATACACATGGAAACCATAATTTGCCATAGGAAAAACCAATTTCCAATTGAGAAACACAAAAAATCATTTTGTAAACATATTTTCCACCACATTAAAAATTTATGACACCCATTTGGAAATGAAACATTAATAATACATATGGAATCTATCATTAATATAGGAAAATACCCTTTCAAATTTATACTCTCATCAAAACAATTTTAAAACGTGCTTCACATCACTTCCACAATTCAAAAACACATTAAAAGTGCACAAAAAAGAATACATGATGCAACAAAACTCATTTCTCTTGAAAAAAAATACATTTTCAACACATTCACACCTTTAAATATCTTTAAAAACACATTTTACACCTTTTATACAAGGAAGGAAACATTTTTAAGAAACACCACAAAAAATCATACAGGATAAGTAGAAAATTTCTTTTAATACACCATTTTCATCAAATTTTCATCAAAAAGAATTCAAACAACATGTTCTGAACCACAAAAAGAATCCATAGAACACATATATAATATCAAAAAATAAATTCAAACTCATATAATAATTTAAAATCATGTAATCACCTACCTCTCACTTGAAAACTTCCCAAAATTGGTTCGAAATCACAACCAAATCTAAAAAAGAACCTATAATGGAACGATCCAAAAAAACCATCAAAAGTTTACCCAAAAATGAACAATTGACCCCTAGTTATGTCAAAAAACCTTCTATAAATGGAAAACAAAAGAAAGAGGGAATAAAAACCCTAGAATAAAGGAGAAATCAGAAGAAAGAGGACTTACTAGATGATTACTTGACAAATCTAAACTAAAACCGCCAAAATATTGGGGATCAAGAGGTACATATAAAATATAAGGGAGTTCCTAGAGATGAAAATATATAATGGGGTAAATTATGGGTGGTTATGTGGTTAAATAAGATGAGGGAATGAAGGTAATTACCTAATTTTTAATGCCCTGGATAGGTCGCATGGTTAGCCTTCTTAGTTTTCCAAACTGTGCGATAATCGTGAATCCCTCACATTATATGACAAACTAGATGCATGCTTATCCAAAATGGTTTTCAAAATTGTGCTCCAATCATGCGGTCACCACTATCCTAAATGAACATTTGTCACTCGGTTTCCTGGGCGAGGGTGCATGGTTTCCACAAACTGTTCACCTACCATGCACCACCTGCTGTCATGACCAATATATCAATTTTTTTTTACCAAAAACTCAAGGGGAAACCCAATGATAAATTTGATAGAGAAAATAAACAAAGGAATACGTCCAAATAAAATCATAGATGTGATAATTCTCTCCGCATTGAAAACATTCAACCCCAAAAATGTAAACTCATATCATGATCAAAGAACCAAAATGGTTACTCCTCCCAAAACCAAAACTTTTTATCCCACATCTCATGTTCATCAGTTCCACGATTCCAAAACACATGAACCAATGGAATTTACTTCCCATGAATCAATTTCTTATGAGAATCTAAAATCCACTTCGGCCACTCAAACATAGACAAACCATGTTTCAATTCTAACTCTTCCCAATTAAACAAATGAGATGAATTTGTGTTGTACTTTTTTAGCTGAGATACATGGAATACATCATGAATTGAAGTCAACTGAGAGGAAAAATATAACATGTATTCCACCTTACCAAATCTCTCAATAATCTCAAATAGTCTTAAATACCTCAGTGTTAGTTTCCCAAACTTACCCAAATGACAATTACCTAAGAATGGTTCCACATTTTGGAACAGCTGGTCACCCTTGGAAAACTCCAAAGCCTGATGACATCGATCAACATAAGAATTATAGTGAAATTTTTAGGTCAAAAAATCATTCTTGATCAACGGGAATTTGTCAGAAATTTCTTACATAAGGATTGGTCTAAAAAATGAGATCTCACGCACCTCAAACCAACACAATGGTGACCAACATGGATGAACATAATGCACTTAAAAAGGAGCCATTTGAATTTAGTATTGATAACTATTGTTATATTGAAACTCAACAAATCCTAACGGGCTATCCCATGAACCTCTGAAATCCGACCCACACGCCCGGAGCATGTCTTCCAATATCAGATTTTCCAATTCCATATGACCATTAATTTGAGGTTGGTATTCCAGGATCAACTTGAACTATGACACCATCACCATCTAAAGGACTTCCCAAAACAATGAGGTAAAACATGGGTCCCTGTCAGAAATAATTTCCAATGGCACACCATGAATCCTCAAAACCTATTGAACTTACAACTGACCCAACTCATCCTCTTTGGTTAAATCCCTTATTGGAATGAAATGTGCTAATTTGACTAGGTGGTCAATCACTACCCAAATATAATTATTCCCCTACGGTGTATAATGAAAAACAAAAATATAATCCATGGTGATCATGCCCCACTTCTAGGTAAGAATAGATAGCATCTGGAGAAAACCATAGGGCCTTTGGTGCTCTTCTTTAACCTGATGACTATAAAACCATGATACAAGGTCAGCTATGTCCCACCTCATACTTGTCCACTAGAAATTTCAATGCACATCATTGAACATATTGGTGGCACCAAGATGAATAGTGCACTGATATTTGAGGATATCATACATCACCACCTTCCTCGATGAAAAAGTCACCACGAAGCACCCCTTGAAGTAGAAAACTACCCCAAGGGACAATGACAAATCACAAGGCATCTCCCCACTATTTAGAAATTGCATAGAATGTTGGAACATCTAATCACTCATCTTCTCTTGCCGAATCAACTTTATAAGGGAAGGTATCTGTCGAACACTTGCCAAGGATTAAACTACACTATGTTCCTTGGTCTACAGGTGCATCTAAGAATAACTCCCCATAAAATTACACTCATAACTGGACTCTTTCAACACCTGCACTATCATTTTCCTACTCAAAGCATCTACCAGAACATTACCCTTACCTGTGGTATAGCCTATATCAAAATCAGACCATTTAAGGTACTCAACCAAATGACTCTGCCTCAATTTCAGATATTTCTCGGTAAAAATGTAGTCGAACATCTTATGATTAGAAAATTCGACAAAATTCTCTCCAAAAGACAATAACTTCATGCCTTTATGGAATGAATCACCACCACTAATTCTAGGTCATGGTTTGGGTAATTATTTTCTTGTTGTCAGAATTGGTGTGGTCCATATTCTACCATATGGTCATCCTACATCAGAACACACCAACAACTCATACCAGAAGAATTGAAATAGACCATATATCCAATTTCTAGATTCTATAAAGATCAAAATAGGGGTTGTGTTCAACTTCTTATTTAGCTTCTCAAAGTACATATGACACTCTAGGATCTATTCAAGCATTATCCTTTATTGGGTAAGCACTGTCATAGATGAAAAATTCTGAGAGAAATATAAAATGAACCACCTATAACATGCTACCATTTCCAAAAGGATCCTACTCTCCAAAACATTATTCAGCTATTCCCATCACATAACATCACTAATATAATCAGGGTTCACCAATACCCCTCATTTCACGATCACATGACCCAAAAACTTCACTTCCCAGATCCAAAAGTTTCACTTTGAATGCTTCTTATAGAGACAACGATCACGAAGGGTTCCTAACACAATTCTCATATGTTGCTCATGATCTAGCTTTGTCCCAAAATAGACCAGGATGACGTCAGTAAATATCACAAAAAATGAATCAAGATTCTAGTGGAGCACCTAAATCATGGGTACTATAAATATTGATGGATAATTTTTTAACCTGAAAGGCATGACCAATTACTCATAATGGATTTACATTCATTAAAATTATATTTTTGGAACATCTACCATTCTAAATCAAACTTTCGGATAACTAGAATCAAATTCAATTTTGGAAAACCATAGGTCCCCCTAAGGATGATAAAAAAGTTCATCAGTATGGGGAAATGGTACTTATTCCTGATCTTTACCTTATTTAGTTTCTGGTAACTGATTCCCAGCTAGAGTGATTTGTTAGAATTTTTCAAAAATAGAACTAGGGTGGCCAATGTTTAGATTATTAGGTGCATGACCCTTTCGATTCCAAATCATTTAGTTGTACCTTTAATTCCCTCAACTTGGTTGGGGATATACGATATAAGGGAAGATATATTTGTTGTGTTCCCAATGAAAAATCAATGGACAACTCCACATGCTACTCTGAAAGAAAACCAGAGAAATCCTATGGAAAACCTCTAGGAACTCATCCTCCATAGAATGTAATCCACCCTGAGGAGCATCATCATGATCCTTCAATGTGAGGAATGTGATCTAATAAACAAGTTATCTAAATTTTAAAAATAGAGGTCCATCACGCCCTGACCGAGGATCCCATTCACCTATAAAAACTTTGGTACTTTTAGAAAGTTCCTCAAAAATCACTCACCACCCTTAATTGTCAATTTGGGCATGGAAACTCACCATCTAATCCATACTAAAGATCATTTCAAAGAGTTCCATTTCCAAAACCTAAAAAATCACATTCCATCTTGATCACTGACACAGTTTGTGCACAAGATGGACACCAAAAACCCCACTCATGATTCTTACCAAATGTCATTACCTACTCCATCGCATATGGAATATCATAGACTGGAAACATTAATACATCCATAAGATGGGTAGAAATAAAATCAACTGAATCAAAAGTATCAAATAGAACAACAAACATAGATGATGAAATAATAATAGAACCTCGAACTATCACAAGCCCAACATCTAATTCTATTAGAACTCATTCCACATCATTATGTTGCCTCATCTCAGCCAGACCCTGACACAAACCATTGATAGATGGATCTGCCCTGAACTGACTCTACCTAGAAGATGATCCTGCCCTTCCTCCCTGATCTCCAAAATAAGAACCCAATATCATGGATGGTCTTGACTAGGTTGAAATTCCTTTGTAATCCACAGATTAATCACCACTCAGATATGGTCATGAATACTTGTAGAATCACTGTAAGTTCTCCATAGATTTGCATTGGTGACATGTTCTGGGTGGAGATGAAAATAAAAAACGCATGTGACCTACATTCCAACACTAATTTAACACTACTGACCTATCATTAGAAGCCACCGATGAAGATAATTTGAAATGATGACCTAAATTACAACTTCACTTCTTCCCCTTCTTTTCCTACTTCCTCTTCTTTATAAATGAATTGCCACTTACCACTATGAACACTACACTAGAGGAATGATAATTTTCCTTTAAAATCAATTTCTTCAATCATGGAACAATCAAACACCTTAGAATAAGTTTTAATCTTAAACAAAGATACCTATGATAGAATCTATGGATACAACCCCATATATAACTTTTGAGTCTTTAGCTGGTTATTGGAAATGATCTTAGGTGCATACCAAACTAACCCTGCAAAGTGGTTCAAATAATCCATCACAATTTTTTCTCTCTAGAAAAGATCCAAAAACTCCCAAGATCTATCGAATGATAATATATCATAGAAATATTTCTTGTAAAATACAACCTTGAAATCCTTCCAACCCATTTTCTCATGCTTTCCACCTTGCCTAGCTGAGTACCACCACATCCTACTATGACCTTCCAAAATGATCAAGGAACACTATAATCTGACCACCATAAGAGTATCAAGAAACATGAACATCCTTTCTATATTCTAAATCCACTCCTCTACTTATTTGGGATCTGTGATACCATATAAACAAGGGGGATTGTTCTTAAGGAACTCTTCTGTTTTTTCCTTTCTATAACTTGGTTCAGAGTCTCTAACTTGAGCAGGATCAGATCCCACTACTTGACCCAAATCATGGATAACCTAAACCACTACATACACTAATCACTGATCAATTTTTGAGGGATAAATCTATCTCAATTATTCATGTGGTTTCACAGGAATTATCTTGCTATAAGAAGCAATAACTACATGAAAAACCATCAATACAACAATTCTGTAATTTTCCAAGAAATACAAAAAATTTAACACTTTCATAAATCAAAACATAACCAAATCCATCATAATAACTAGACTAACCAAATCACTCCACCCCCCAATGTCTATATACAGTCTGTTTCCTATACATCTCACCTGAAGGTGAAGTAAAACCAAATCTACCAATATCCCAGGGTGACTTGAGTCCCGTCATGAGTTGTGTTGGCTAGACACCCCACTCACCACTAGAACATCAATACTTGACAATCCTATCTCAAGTCTATCAAGAATCACCCAAAATAACCCCATCCAAATAGGGAAAAATCTCAATTGATAAAATTTTTCATGAACCATGATATAATTCCATCTAATCCAAAACCTGAACTGAGCCGAGAAATGGCATGAAGGGCATTTGTGATCCCCATGGGATATAAACTAGTTCTCAGGTATCAACAAAACACTTTGGGAATGATTTCACCCATGTATATAATGATAAAAACCCAAAAAATATAACCATCAAATTATTGATAATAATATCCAAATATGTTATAATGATTTTTCAGATTAAATAGTTATACATCATTAACCAAAAACAAAAATGAAACAATATAATATTAACAAGAAGACCATCCAAAAAGTATCCATGCAATAAAATTATCATCGCCCTTAATCCACCACCACCAACACCTTCATGAAGAGGAACACTAGAAAATACATCCACCATCACCACCAAAGAACATCTTTCCTTTGACCTGATCATACAAAAAAAGTCTACATACATCCAAACGTATATGTAGGGTGTGAGAAAAATCCCAGTAAGATTCCAACCAAAAGAAAATTATCATTCTATAACATTATAAGCTAAATCAACATGCACATTTCAATAAGAATAATTGAAACTTTTATAAGAAAACGTTTTAAGGAAAACTTTCTCAAGAAACACATTTTTTTAAGGAAAACCGTGTTCACAAATAAGAATTCTTAAAATAAAAATATACACACGTTCTACCATATGTCAAAGGATAACTTCACATCACATGAGAATCATGTCATAAGAGAGCATCATGTGAAATACCTATAGGTAACTAGCACAAATGGGACCCTATGAACCATGTACCTCTATGATCAAAATCATCCAACTAAACTACCAATGGAATTATCATGTACAATCCACTAGAGGGGAATGCATCTTAGGGTCAGGTGGTCTCAAAATCATAAAAAAATACCCAAAAGTTTCCCATTCATGATCCAATAGAGGGTATCCCATCCTAAAGGTCTAGTGGTATCCGATCATACCACGTGTTTTTTTAGTGTTGTAGTGTCCATATTGTTAAAAGAATCTTGGCGTCAACCACTTCTGAATCAACTAGCATACTAGTTATTTCCCTTCCACTAAGATACCTAATATTCCCTTTATTCTAATGTTTCATTTCACACATCACATAAATCATAACTTTTAATAAAAATTACAAGGATCATAAGAACGTAATGAAATAACTGCTTTCACATTTTCGCATTGATTATAATGACTGAAATCAAAATGGAAACCACCATTTTCCCGAAAAAACTGCATTCTATTTCACATTCACACCCAAACCATTTTGAAAGACATTTCAAACCACTTGAAAAAAAAATTTAAATGCATTTGGAAATTCAACAATAAGAACACATATGGAATCCGTCCATTTCTATGGCCAAATCCCCATTGAAATTCGTACTTACATCCAAACAATTTTATAACATGCTTCACATAACTTTCATGGTTCAAAGACACATATAAAATACACAAAAAAACAACATCAAGCAAACCCCATTTCTATTGAAAAATATAATTTGAACACATTATAACCTTTAAATCCCTTTTAAAACACATTTCACATCTTTCACACAAGGAGTAAAACGTATTTAAGAAATAACACAATGAATTATACATTAAATATGACCACTTCCCTTTAGAAACCCCATTTTTATCACATTTGAATATCAATCCATTTCAAAAACTTGTTTTTAAAAACACAAATAATCCATAGAACATAATGAAATATGTAAACAATCAAAACAAACTCATATAATAATGTAAAATCATGGGACCACCTACCTCTCACTTGGAAACTTTCAGAAACTGGTGAGAAAACACATCCACACTTCAACAAGACCATATAATGGAAATATCCAACAAAAACCATCACAATATCACCCAATAATGAAATATTGACCCCTCATTGGGTCGAAAAATCCATTGGAAATGGAAATTCAAAGAAGAGAGAAGAAACCCCCTATAAGAAAAGGGAAATCAAAGGGAAAGAGACTTACTTGTTTATTCATTGATGAATTCATACCAAAACCACTCAAATCATGGGTCTCAAGTGTTTCATGGAGGAGAGGAAGGAGCTCCTGTGGTTGCAAATCCTGAATGGGGAAGATTGGGGATGGTTTCGGGGTTAAATTTTAAGAGGTAAAGAAGTTAATTTTCTACTTTTTAATGAATTGGACAGGTTGTATGGTTATCCCACACGGTTTTCCAAACTTTTTGGTGATCGTGTGTCCCTAACTATCCAAAAAGAACATGTTATATGGTTAGCCCATTTGATTTTCTACACTGTGCACCAACCGTGCGGTCACCATTGTCCGAAATGAATATTTTCCCAACGGTTTCTTGGGAAAGGGAACATGACTTTCCCATACCATGCACCACCTTCTATCTAGACCAAAATCACTATTTTCACCAAAAACTATTGTGGAAACCCAAGTATAAATATGATACCAATAATAATCAATGGAATTCCTCAAAAAAATCACGGATGTGACAACTGCTCTTGGGCATGAAACATAAATTCAATAATTATCTACCAAATCATTATTATCATCTTTATCTCAGGTATTCTCTTTATAAAATGGTGTTTAGTTTGTTTTAGGGATGAAATTTCATATAATAGAGCTGTGTCTTGGAATGTTTCATCCTCACGATTGAGGTGTGTTTATCTTTTATTAACTATTACTGTAGGTGATATTTGGTGAGACAAAGAGATCTATAAAGAATTATATGTCTCACTATCAAGATATATGATTTTATTTCAGGTATTATGTGATATAATATCAAATGAAATTTATGTAATAATAATAATTAATTAATGAACCTGTTTATTGAAACCTATGACCAATTACATTTCTAATAACTCAACTTTTTTATTTTTATTTCTTGTTTATTTTCCTTTATTACATTCCATATTTCCAACACCAATATTATCATTTTTTACAATGGTAAATAATTAAGTGATTTGTAAAAGTGGGTGTTTTTTATTATTATCCTGATGATATTCTACCCTATTCAACCACTATGATGTACTGGGAAATTTAAATAGTGTCATTTTATGCACCTTGAGACACGTGTATTTCAAAACGTGGCATCATTTTTAATGATCTATGTTGTATTTAACATACTATTTCTTTTCAATTTATGAATATTTTTTTAATTTCAATATATATATAAACAAAAAAAATTCCATGATGTTTTAAAATTTCACTTATTATGATTAGAGCGATGACTCTTAGGTGAAACCATAATAAAAAAGTTCACAATTATGAACAATTCAAATTGAAAGGACTTTGAGAGAAAATAAAGAAATATAGATAGAAAAATTAAATGGTTATTGGAATATTTTTATGAATATTAAGAGAAAAAAATAGAGCTAAACTAAAGCCAGTGGTGGAAGAGACTTCCCCACTAACCTTTTCAGTTTATGAACTGGAGGAATTTAGAATTCAAAAAAGATCAAATAAAACATTCCATACCATTTATAGAAGTGTTATCTAACTAAAACAAGTCAAATAATGTCTATGTTAGAGATAAATATGACTTGTATGAGTTTATAGAGTCCCTACGAGAAGAGATCGGTTTCAAAGGTTATATATATTAAGGCATGTATTTGTATTTTTTTATCCATGACTTAATATCCTTCAAGTTTAATTTTTTTATGACTTCATATTTTCTCAAATATATAATATAAAAGTAATGAATAATTCCTTATATATTAATTAGGTTTCTACAAAAGTGGTGGTACAAAAATAATATATCAAGTATTTCATGGTTATGTGACTATTTCAACTACATCCACTTATATATCTCATAGAGGAGGATGCCATGATAGTCGATGGGGATCCCTTTTACCTTTTATTCCCTTCCCCTATCCAACATAAATTATATCCATATTATATTCTAGGGTTGTGATATTTCTACATTTCTTTGATTGTTCTCTCACTTTATATCCCCTTATAGAAACTTAGAAAAGTCACTCATGGTTCTTCATCTCAAAGAAACTCCAAAACCATCAAACTATAGATAATCTATTGGAACTAACTTCATAGGGGAAGTAAAAACATAGAACCCACATTAGGGTATAAAAAATATTCATCTATTTTATTTCCATTATGTATTTATTTTTATTTATTTGTAAATAAATAACCTATGTTTCTTCTTTCTTTTTTAGGTCTAAATTGGTAGTAGCTATGAGATTAACTCAAGGCTACCAATGGGAAATAATGTTTGGTTGTGTATTTATTAATCTTTGGTCTATCTTCCCAATCCTTTATTTTTGTTTGAACATAAATAAATGGTTGTTTTGATCGTATATTTTTGAGGGGTGTATCTATACATTATTATATATAATATATCATGTTTTTCCTCTTTTACCTTTTTTATGTTTTTTTGTTATCAAATTTGAGCATTAAATGGTGTTCTTCCTAGTGAATAATTTCATGATAGTATTTTTATTTTTTGGGTTAAAAAGTTATTAGAATTGAATGATTTCTATGTAAATTTGACCAACTTTTCATAGAATTGTTTTTGAACACTAGAAAATAGTATATTATTAAATAGACCTCTATAGAATTGGAATTATAAAATTAGTAAATTTTATTGTTGAATTCTAACCTACATGAATTTATATTTATAAAAAAAAAACAATTCATTGAGAAAACTCACAAGATTATTTTTATTGATATAAATTAATTTTAATGAGATTAATATGGGAAATTTAGATCCCATAATAATGTTATGATATATTAGGCACTGGGTGTGTGAGTAAAAAAAATACATTATATAATCTAGTAATTACTTTTCACATTATATGGATAAAAAATTCCACAAGTCTCTAATTTAAAAAAATAGCTAATTGAAATATTTAATTCTAGAAGAAGAAGGAATAAATTGACTTATAATAGTATCATTTGAGTTGTATCAAGGAAGTGGAAAATGGAACCATACAATAAGGAACCTTGGAGATTGAGATAATTGATACTAATTCCTTTTAAATTATTAATTACATTTTCTCTATTTGTTTCACTCCTAGAAGTGGGAAATAAAATTTTAATGGAGTGATTTAGTGATGTAAATTGACCTAATATCCTAAAATGATTAGTTATGTTAGAATTTTAGAATTTATTCTTTTCTAGAATGTGTATTTTCATGTAGGTAGTATGCATATTTTCATTTTGTTGAATTCAATGATTTTTCTAAGAGTTCAATGCTTAATTGTGGGAGATTTGAAAGATCTAACATTTTCAATAATTTTTCATTTAATTTCAGTGTTTTAAATCACACAAATTATTTATATTTAGTGTATTTATCTCATTTTTTTGTTTTTTGTAAAAATGAAAATAATTGGGAAAATCGAATAATTCTCGAATTTTAACTTCGGTAAATTTATTTTTTATTTTGACTAGAAGTGTTTATACCATAATTAAAATTTTAAAATTCATTTTTTATTACTAAAAAATATATGAGATATATTTCATTCAACATGAATAAGATATTAATTAAAAAAATCCCAAATAAAGCTCCCATGTTCAGCCTCAAAGTGCATACCCAATTCGAATGACATTAAAATATTAGCATATATTTCACAGATTGATGGTCCAAATGATCTGAAAATTTGAATGGATATAGATGAAATCCTGAGTAAAATTTCATATATTTGAAACCTCTATCTTCTTGCACTTTTAGGTCATAATGGAATGAGAACATTATGAATTTGAATTCAACTTGTTATCCATACCATAATAATTTTCCTGAGTAAATATTTCATAAAACTCTTGAACATGACCAATTAAGTTCAGTATTTTCGGTTCCATAGATGATATGTATAAGTAAAATCATAAATAAGACCACATTTAAAATTATTCAATTTATTTTATACACCACAATCCAAATTTTATAGGAAAATTTTCAGGGCCAAAATTTTCACCTTTCCTTCCTATATAATGTATCATTTACGAATTAAAAAAATACATTTTAGAAGCAAGGATGGGTGTAATACTACTCTAATATTATAAAATATTTTCATTATATATTATTTTAGTTTTCATCTATTCATATAAATAGTTTTCCATTCATGTTTGTGTTCTTCTATTGTACCTATTTAATACTCATGATGGTAACTATACCATGTCTTGGCATTCAGGTTGGTTTTCATAGTGTTTTTTAATTATTTATCATTAATTTTCCGTATTTTTATTCTATTTTTGGAGAGGGAGATATTATTTGAAATATTTGGAGCAATGATCATCCACTACACCTTAAAATAACTCTTGAACTCATTCTATTATATACTAAATCCAAATTCCCCCCCCTTATCTCAAAAATATGTTTTTTATGATGGATTTGAGTTTGTTTGAGGTATAATACAACATATAATGGTGCTAGGTCTTATAAGGTGTCATAGTCTCAATTAAGTTGTGTTAATGATTCATGATTATTAGAGGAGGTGATATTTGGTGCACTAAAGAGATATCTAAGGCATTCTATGTTTCACACTCAAGGTAGAGGATAGAATTTCATGAGTGATGGTATGACCTATAAAGTGATATTTAAACAATAATAATGGATAATTATGGAACCTATATTGCCAACACTAGGTCCAATTCATTTTTATTAACTTATTCATTTTTTTCATTGCATGTTTATTTTCTTATATTTCTTTCCATCTTCCTAACACCACATTGTCATTTTTTCATAATTATATAATTAAATGATTAGGAATAGTTATTTTTTTATTATGAAGATCCTCAAAATAGGTGACCTTGGTCATCCACTGTTCTATACAAGGAAATTAAATAATTTATTTTTCCACACCCTGCGATAGGTGTGAATTAATAATCAATGGGTATGTTTTCCCATTTCCACATAGGTACAAGTAATGTTTCCATCATCCCCTTATACATAAATAATTCTTATTTAACCTTTTAACATACTAATAATCATGATATATACTGTACAATTTCTATATATATGGCGTCTCACTAAAATTATCATTGATATATCCATATATCAATGTTCTTCCATGATTGATATATAATGATAAGAAATGTGAATAATTGAAAAAGTCATTAAATTATAGAATTGATGGAACATATATCTATTTCTTCAACCTTATAATTTCATCATTGTAAAATTTATGCTCTGTAATATTTAGCATCTTCTTTTTTTACTCCACAAATTATTTATATATATTTTTTTCTCTAAATGAATGGATGGTTATGATATAATTTGGTAAAATATAATTTCTACCCTTACCTTAGGATTTCAATATATATAATTTTAAAATACATTGTTATAGGGTCAGTTTAAATACTTATCATTGACAAGGAAGCAAGAAAATTCCTACTCATAACATAAACCACCTCTTAAGATTCCATGGTTGGTTTTGTGTTAAGAATTCATAGTAATTAATCAACTCTACCATGTACTTTGGTCCTTGTTAAACTTATTCCATGAGAATGTATATTTTACGCTTTTTTTATAAGAATATATATATCAGACATTTATATATAAATATACATTTTCCATTTCATTGATGAAAATATTACCGAAGCTGACTCAAAATCATGCATTAGTTAATTATTTCAGGAACCTTTATATGAAATGAGGAAAATTCTACCTCAATTTAATTTTTCATGAGAAAACATAGCAATTAAATTTTTGATGCATCATTATATATCTCAACCCCTTATATAGAATATGGTGATGTGATTACAGGTTTATTAGTTGACCTTTTTAGGATCTCCTTAAAACTCTCTTTAAATTCATTTATCTAAGGAATCTAGACTCCCTTTAATGTTAAATTTATTAGTGGATATGAGAATCATGAGAAATTTGTAGAAAAGAATAGATAGTATCTAATAAATATAAGAAAATAATTGTTCCCTACTATAGTGTTTTGTTTGGTATATTATTCAATCATATCTATTTTTAGAGGACCCACAGATATACCCTCGCTTGTAATTACATATCCCAAGAATATTATTTTTCTATAATTTACATATTATAATTTTAGTATAAAATTTCTCTTTAACTAAGGCCTATATGATAATTCTCAAATGATATCCATCCTCTTCCATAATTTTAAAATAAAAGAGAATATCATCTATAAATAATACTACTAATTGATCTAGGTAATCTCTAAAATCTATATTCATATAATCCATGAAGATAATGTTGGAATTTGTTAGTATGAATATAATCACTATAAATTCATAGTGAAAATATCTTATATAAAAGGATTTCTAAGATATATACTTCCTTTTGACACCAAATTTCTGATATCGAAATTATAGGTTAACATTTGAAAAGTATTTATTCCCTAAAATGTTATTGAGTATGTAATCAATATAAGGTAAATGAAACTTTTTATTCGTCATTATTTTTTTAAGTTCATGATAATAAATGAATTCATTAATTGATATATCTTTATTATTAATAAAGTAGATTAGTGCACCTGATGGTGAATCACATGGGCATATAAAAATCTTATCCAGGTTCCCTTGGAGTTACTTCTTCAATTCTTCAAAATCAATAAGCATTATTCTATGTCGAGTCTATGATATAGGTATAACACTAGGATTTTTGGAAAATAAATCCTCATGATCTATTGGGGGACATGGAATATATTTATTAAAAATATAAATATATTAATTTAGATTTAATGTATCATTTATATTGAGTTTCTCAAAAAAATATTTGACCTAAATACCATCATTATTGGGTATAAAGACCCGTGAAATTGAATATTATTTGTATGGAGTTCATAGTAATCCTTAGATAGATATAAGATCATAGGTTGATTTGGTATAAGAAATGTGAATCATTTATCTTGAAAATTAATGTGGTATCTATTTACAGTGAACCAATCCATACCCAAATCATATTAAATACAACTAAGAAGATAATAATAATATTTTTGAGAACTATATTCTCAGTAACTTATATTGGGAATGGGTTATAAACATCAGATGAAATCATCTTCCACTAAGAGTTTTTATTGATAATTATATAACTACACATTGGTGTGGGGATTTGATACTCTTAGTAAGTTTCATAGATATGAATAAGTGGGTAGAACCAAAAATAAAATAGGCTATTTTTAGTTCTATTGTGGATGATTATTGTCCCTTACATTATTTTCATGACCCAATTCAACGGTTCTGATTTCATAGTCTTTCCTTCCCTCTATTATCATTGGAGTTTGTTGACATCATTTATCTTCTTTAAACCTTGTTTTGGTGCACTAATTAGGGAAATGAAAATAATCCCTTCAGTTGAAACATTAGATTGTGGTTGGGGAATTAGGTTGATCATTA
The DNA here is from genome assembly GCA_963277665.1 of Viscum album. NCBI lineage: Eukaryota > Viridiplantae > Streptophyta > Magnoliopsida > Santalales > Viscaceae > Viscum > Viscum album. The sequence goes on from OY728164.1 coordinate 696,392,042, forward strand.
TTTTCATTCTTTATATACCTTTGATATTAATGTTCCTAAAGATCTACTCTCCCACACTTAAACCATATATCTTTTCCTTTGAAAAAATTCCCGAATGTTTATTCCTATAACATTTTCATGTATGAAGATATTATTTTTTCCGTCCGTGGATTTTATCATTTGAGTTTCCATGAAACTCCATTTTTTATTTATTTTTATCAAAACCAAGATAATAATGGGAGACACTAAATTTAATATCAACCTTGATAGATCATCAAACAATTTGTTCATAGATACCAAAGTCCCTTTATAGATAAACATTTTTAAAGACTTGTTTCTAAGCCCCTAAATAAATGATTTATTTTTTTATGATCAATGATAAAACCAAAATAATACATTTCATGTATTGTGAGGTTTGATTCTTAGGTATCAATTGATTCACCCTATTTTTTCTACTCCATATTAGGTAAAAGAGTTCGAGGAGAATATTTCTTGAAAAATAACTTCTTAAACTCCTATCATTAAACTTATTTGATTACTTCCTCTGGCTTTGTGTAATTAATTATGATCCAATGTTGATCTTTTTCAACTTTTAATTGATAAAAAGGTAAAACTAAATTTTCATGCTCTGATCACTAAAGACCAAAATATAACTTTTAATTTTTGTTAATTCACTTATTGTAAATTAGTGTACCTAAATACCATCTAAAATATTGTAGTCATTGGTGTATGAAGGACCCAATAATGATTTATTCCTTCCCTAGAATGTTTGGGAGTTTTCCATGATTCATTTTATTATTCATATCTCATGACTGTTGGGTGAGCATAACGGTGATATTTTTCACTCCATATCTCATTTCATTTAGTTTCACATTATAGAATTCATTATACTATCTATCACACTCATTATTAACTCAAATCCTCCTAGTTATAGAATTAACTAAAACCTAAAAATATATACTATGTATCTAGAAATAATAATCAGATTAAACAATAATATGATAAGGAAAATCAATATTAATATATCCTAATGTTTGAAACCTTTATTTAAACCTATAAAATTTTAGGTTCATCATACACCACATTTATTTCATCATAGGTTATTTTATATTCTACAATCTATTATTTCAAAACCTAATCCATAAAAAATAAGTAAACTCTGATGTCAAAAAGATTGTGATGAACCTACATTAACATGCATATGTATTACAACATTTTACATGAATAATTGTGACATATCATAATAAATCCCACCCCATAACCTATATGATTAGTGTATTTAGAGATTAGATACATAAAAAACGTATTTTATATTAGAATGAGCATTTCCCATATAGTCTCACCACACTAGACCCCCTAATAGAAATATCAACTGTAATACTCTTCTTCATAACCAATTGAATGGAAACATAAGAAAGAGGTTATCTTAGATATTGAGTGAGGTGAGAATATAACAGACCTCAATTTAATATCGTAAGTGAGAATAAGATGAACAAGTATGTATGTGAACATATTCAAAGTTATTGAACATTGTATAATAAAATTCTTCCAAATAAAAAACATATAAAATCCCAAATTCATTATATAAGGATTTTGATATTAAATAACACAAGAAACACATGAATAAAAAGAACGAATCAATCATCATGAGTCTCATGATTATGCCATAGGTAAGTTTCATAAAATAAGTTTCTGATGAAAAAATAATCATGTAAATAATGAAACATTTTAAGGATAATGACCAAGAAATTCTCATCATAATGGACTAGGATAAACACCAACCCATAATATAACAGACCTGGGGAAACAACATACACCCCATAAACATCTATACTTGGGCTAAGCATGTAATGACACATGTATTTATAGAATAATAAGTTTTAATTTATATTAATATTTATGAATAAGATATTAATTTTATATTAAAGGGGGCTCTTTTTTCAATAGCGTACTCGACACGCAACAATAGGTTTCTTTGAAATCATACATTACACACAACATTGAGTTATACCGAAAAATTATTAAATGATAATATTTTTATTTTAAATGGTAGTTAATTCCTATCAATTGGAATATAGGGAATGAATAGTATCTAATGAATTTTGAAATATATTTTACACAAGTTTAAATAATGATTCATTGGATATCAAATTCATTAGAATTGGAAATAATAACAAATTGAATATAAAAGACGTTTTTTTTATGAAAAACTACTCAAAAATAGAATAATTGTGTTTATAAAATCATATCACACTTTATAGATCTTTATTTAATGAAAAATATATTTTTTATATGTAATATAATGTTCTAAATTCATATTATATGTTTTCTAGATATGATATATTAAAAAATTCAATTTTTAAGATAAACGAATCATTTTTCTAAAACAGCAGTTTTACCGCCTTTTGATGGCGATCCCTTTTTAAATCTAGTTTGTTAAACATTTATATTTTATATTTAAAAAAATAATTTTCTTATTTATAAGTGGAAAAAAACTTACTTCGGATGAAATTTTGGTATTTTTTTGATAAAATCCATATTTGTATGAATAGTGAAAAATAATACATTTTAATTCCAAACTACCTTTTCATCTAATTTATTTATATAGTTAGAATGTCATATTAATTGGTTTTAAAAGGTAATTTGATTAAATTTTTATTCTTTAATGAAATTTTGGTCAATTGAAGTAATTTAACTTTTAAATTGGACACAAACACATGTTAATCTTTTGATAGTTTTGACTTCTTAAAATCCCACTTTTTGGTTTTAACAACAATAATTAATTTTAAATAAATTTCTGAAAATTGTGTTTTTTTAATTTGGAAAAATGGATTCCGTTTTTGTAATAATAATTTACCAATTGTTTAAATAACTTCCTTTTTTATTATGAATAGAAACTTCAGTAATTATATTCATTTACCATGGTTAAAAGGTAAGTCAGGTAAATAAGGGTAAAACAATAATATTATAATAACATAAAACAATCCTAAAACATGTCTTAATCCTGTTGGATGAGATATTTCTGACCATGGGAATCCTTTGGAAGATTTTGGGACCCCATGGATCCACTTTGTTGTGATAATGAAATGTTATAAGAATTAATTTAAAGTATAGGGAAATATAACATAAACATGTATCTTTTAATAAAACAATCTTAATATAGAGTTATATAACTGATATTTTTTACTATAAATATTAATTAAAAAAATAAAAATATTTCCTACATAGTGGAATTTTATTTATTAATTTTAGACATTAAATAAATAAATTTATTTATGACATAATGAGAATGCAGTGATTGCTTCATTAAAAAAGGATTGAAATAAATGATATTACAAATATGAAAATAAATATTATATAACATAATTTATGTCATCCAAAAATCCTATAAATTCCTATGACATGTTAAGATGGATTAAATGTTTTTTAATTAATTAGGTTGTTATAAATTTGTAAAAAATTCAAGTATGAATAGTGAAAAAATTGACATTATTAATAACATAAAAAATAAAATATGTTATTAAATGATATTAAATTCCAAAAATATTAGACTCATCAAAATGGTTAAGATAATTCGGAATCTGTTATAAATTGAAATTTTTTGGGACTTTTGGAATTCTAGGGTAAATTCATTAACCCTCAATGTGTAAATAACATGATATCACTATATGATTAAAAAGGTTAAAATAAGGGTTAAACCCAAATGATAAGGATGAAAAAATATTCAAAACCTATCTAAAAATTATTATAAGATTGGTACTGAAACCAAAATCATCTTATCATTGAATTAAGAGATATTTTGGACCATTTTTAATCGAAATTGAATTTATAATAAATTAATATTTCAAGACTTTACAAAAGTGCCCCTCAACTCTTCTATAAAAGGGCACTTCTTATTCTCTTTATCTCACGCTTCCAAATCCTTTTAGTATGGTAAATCTATACATATACTCTTTCTAGAGTCCCTTAATTCCTCATATAATCCTTAACATGGGAATAAGGTAATTCAATAATTCCTTTTTGGCTCAAATCAAAAAAATGTTTCCCTATTTAGAGGAAATTAACGAACGAATGGGACAAGTATGATTCAAGGTAAGGGAATTTATAAACTCAATTTGGACTCATTTATCTTTTTTCATACATCGTAGATTTTTTTATTCCAAGACTATGTGTGGAATATATGTTTATTTATTAATGTTGTAATTTCCACTTCCCTTTGTGTGGATATAATGTTGCTACACATAATCACCCCATTGATAAATTCGTACGTCATTTATACGAACTTTGTAAGGGAACTTCTTGACCCAATTTTCATTCTTTGGGTTAATATTCTAATTCTTGATTATGTCATTCTATTATTATGTGAGACTTAAATTGTGATATAATATCTTGTATTTATACTTTATTTGTGTTTCTTTATAGTGAATACACATAATAGATCTATTTTATTAACAAAATGATCCTTGAAGAGAAATTTCTAAACTCAATTTCCATTCAATGGATTTTACTCATATATAATTGATTATATTATACCATGATTATGTGTGGAATCATTAATAATTTATTTATGCAATAATTTACTCTTCCCTTTGTGTGGATATACTATTGCTACACATAATCACCCCATTGATAAATTTTTACATCATTTTTATGAACATTGTAAGGGAAATATTAAATCAATCTCCATTCATTGAGTTAGATATCCATGTCATTGTAAATATTATTTATGAATGGACTATGATTGTTTTACACTGAATATCCACATATATCGGGTATATTTATATTTTTCACACACAATTATGTCATTTATTTAACCTTAATATAAGGATATGGCCTTTGTAAGGGATTTCATCTCAGTTAACATTCCATTTAGAGTTATTTTTTGTTATGCAACAATTAACTTTTATATGGTGTATATATAATCCTTTTAAATATAATATAATTATTCTCTTTATTCCCATGATATTATAGGTTTTTTTAATTATATTCTTTATTTATTTTTGTTCAATTATTTTTTCAAGTGGTAAGGGACACTTTAACTAAAAATAATTTTATATTTTTTAATGATTTATTCTTATAAATATTTACCATTAATTTCAATGTTTACAAAATGGTTTTAAGGATTTATTTATATGAACATATATGTTTTGAAATTTTAATTCTCGAATTTCTATAAAAATATTCAAAGTTGTATAGGAAAAATTGATTAAAAAAAATATTATTTTAAGATATTTAAATACTTTTTTAAATGTATTGAATATTTCAATATCTTGAATTTATTTATTGTGATTGATAAGTGAAATGTTGATAATTTTAATATTTTATGTGTTATGATTATATAATGGTACTTGGACATTTTATGGTTGTTTATATGATAAAACCAATAAGGGTGGTTTCCTTATAAACATATAGCATGTGAGCCAGTGATATATCTCAAATTCACTAGGCAACGTGCTAGAGGTAAATTTTAATGTTTCTCCTAAGAGATTTAGGGAATATACTGTGATGGGTATTCCAAATGTAACCATGAAGGTTACTACCTATGTTGCTTTGAAAGCTACCATTTAAGTATGATATGGATTCCACAAGTTACCTTTATGTTTTAAGATTTCTATTATTTTTTTAAGGAATATTATGATTAAATTATGTAAGGTAGGTACTTAATGTTTTATGCGTGAAAAGTATTATTTTTTGGAAGTTTTATCATGGGATTTAAATATTCATAGACTAATGGTTTTATTATTTATATTATATTCCTTACTGACCCTTTTATGCTCATACCATGTTTTAAAATGTTTTTCATATGATATAAAGAATAATAGAGTTAAGGATGGGATCAATGGGAAATTTATATTGTTAAAACATGAAATGGTACCATGTTTATTATTAAATAGTTTTTGTTTTCTGAAAAAAATGGATAATGAGTAGAAGTGCCTACTTGTAATATTTATGTTTCTATGTATGAATTATGTCTTAATCCCTAAAATTCTAAACAAGAAAAGAACTTCAATTTGAATTGTTGACTTATCTCAAGATTATGTAACATTTAAGGCTGGGGCCTTATTGTTGGTATCAGAGGAAAGGTTTATACATATTTAGAGACTAGGATGTTTTATAAAGGGTTATGGATATAATCATGGGTTTATAATTTTGAGGTATATTATAATTTCAATGACCAATAAACCCCTTTTCTGGATTATGTTATTTGAAGGTGATTAATTGTTTTTTTGGAGACATTCGCCTTTGAAGAAATTATGGGTTAATAGTTTTTGGGATGAAAAATGTGAGGTATGAAATAACATTCGAGGTTAAAAAATGTAATGATTATTTTTGAGGATTTTATCTCATTTTTTAATGTTATTAGAATTAGATAGTTTTCGAAAAATGAAAACCCGTAGACCGTGTGACAACCCATCACGTCAGACAAAGCTACTAGAATCAAAACCACAACCTATGTGTGACTTGGATTTTTCACACACCAATGACCTTCGTGTAGTCCCTAGTTAGAATGAATTATTCATTGTAATTAAATGATTTTATAGATTAATAATAAGTTGATGTTGATAACATATGTTTTATCAAATGGATATACTTATTATAGGAAAACGATTTGGTTATTAAGTGGTAAATGTAATTTTGGAAGATGTTCAATGTTTTGGTAACTTTATATGATTAATGTAAATAAAATTATTTGGGATTTAATTCAAGAGTTGTGGTTTAATTTTATTTTGAGAATAATCTATGATTTTAATTGTGGACTTATGGGGAATTAGAGTGTTTAAGGATATGATTAACATATCCTGGAGAAAATGTTATTAGGTTAATTACTTTTGGTATGAGTCATTAAGAGTGGTTGAAGTTATTTGAATATAAATGTTAAAATTTATCTTTGAAAACTATGTTATCAAATAATTATTATTTTTGGGTTTCAATTTTAGTTGGGTTATTTTATGTGATTTTAAGAACATTGTTTTGTTGAATAGTCTATGTAGAACATAGGTATTACTGTTGAATTTTTGTGATTAAAAGTGGTATTTCTCCTTATATAGAATTATTATTTTAGTGGGATTATCTGATCGTTTTCTAACCATTTTAGTATTGGATAATTTCTAGATATGGGGTAAATATATAGTTTATCTTTTGGGGATTATGTGATTCTCTTGAGAAAATATGACTGTGTGGTATAAATTTATCAAAAGATGAAACTCTAGATGTCATGTAAGTATATTTTCTTATGTTCTTATTCTATGTAGTAAAAAAACAACATTAAGAAAAGTATCATAAAACAAAAATGATTTTCATTTACTTTTCCTAATGCTAAATAAACGAATATTTTATCCATCACAGGTTTATGGATCTCTAGTTGTTAACTTTCTTCTGATCATCTTTTCTATCACTCTCCATAGGAACATGATGGTTAGTTTTTATTTCATATCCACATTTTACTATATGGAATCCTAGTATGTGTTATCTCAGGTGACCTTTTTACTTATAATTATTTCATTCAATGTGATTATTTTATTGACCCTTTTTCTAATGTGGGATTTGCAATGATGTTTCCTTGCCCTATTTTGAAATTGCAAGAATGTAATTTTCAAAGGGGGTAATGATGTAACGACCCAGGTATTTATAGAATAATATATTTTCATTTATATTAATATTTATGAATAATATATTAATTTTACATTATAGGGGACGCTTATTCAAGTAGCTTACTCGACATGCAACAATAGGTTTCTCCAAAATCATATATTGCACACTACATTGAGTAATACCAAAAAATAATATAATAATATAATTATTATTTTAAATTGTTATTAATGCCTGGCCATTGGAAAAGAGATAATGAATAATATAAAATGATGTCTGAAATATGGTTTAAACATGTATAAATAATGGTTAATTGGTTACCAAATGTTTTAGACATAAAAATAAAAACCAATTGAAAATAAAGAATGTGTTTTTATGAAAACCTATTTAAAAGAGAATAATTGTTTTTATAAAATCATATCACTCTTTTTGGATTTTTATTTAATAAAACAATATATGTTATATATTATATGTAATGTTTTAAATTCATCTTATATGTTATCTATATATGATATAAGAACAAATTCAATTTTTTAGATAAAAGAAGTATTTTTCAAAAAATGCAATTTTACCGCCTTTTGATAAAGAACCATTGTTAAATCTAGTTTTTTTCACTTTGATATATTCTATTTTAAAACATAAAATTATTATTTAAAATAGGTACATCAAAATTTACATTGGATGAAATTTTGGAATTTTTCTCATAAAATTCATATTTTTAGGAATAGTAAAAAATACTACATTTTAATTCAAAACTGCATTTTCATCTAATTTATTTATATAGTTAGATTGTCTTTTTAATTAATTTTAAAGGGTAATTAGATTAATTTTTTATCATTAAATAGATTTTTGTTCATTGCAATTAATTTTACTTTTAAATTCGACATAGACACATGTCAATCTTATGATATTTTTTGCTTCTTAAAACCCAGTTTTTGGTTTTAACAGCAGGAATTAATTTTAAATTAATTTCTAAAAATAGTGTGTTTTGAATTTGGAAAAATGGATTCAATATTTTGAATCAAAATGTATAAATTTTTTAAATATGTGCCTTATATTTTTTGACATTATGAATAGTAACTTTACTAATGATTTTTTTCCTCATCGGTAAAGGGTAAATCAGGTAAATTAGGGCAAAACAAATAATCTTATAATAATATAAAACTATCATAAAACATGTCCTAATACTATTGGATGTGATATTTTAGACCATGTAAATCCTTGTATCGATTTTAGGACCCCATGGAGCCACATGAGTGTGATAATGACATGTTATAAAAATTAATTTTAAGTAAAGAGAAATATAACTTAAAAACCTCTATATTACAAAAACAATTTTAATACAGGGTTATATAACTGATATTTTTTTCTATAAATATTAATTAAAAATATAAAAATATTTACTACATCATGGTATTTTATTTATAATTTTTAGACATTAAAAAATAAATTTAATTATGAAACAATGATGATGTAGTGATTGCTTCATTAATAAAGGATTCAAATAAATGATATTAAAAAATATTAAAATAAATATTATTTTCCATTATTTATGTCATCCACGAATTTTATAGATTACAATGACATGTTTTTATTGATTAAATTTTTTTTCTAAGAATTAGGTTTTTATGAATTTGTAAAAAAGTGAAGTATGAAAAGAGTCCAAAATTGACATAATTCCTCACTTAAAATATAAAATAGTTTATTAAATGATATTAAATTCCTAAAAATATATGATTTTTCAAAATGATAAAGATAATTCAAAATATGTCTTAAATGGAATATATACGAGACTTTTTAGATTATATTGTAATTAAATTAAACCATAATGTGTAAATAACATGATATCACTATTAGATTAAAAATGGTAAAATAAGGATAAAAAGTATTAACAAAATTTGATAAAATTTATTTAATGATGCGTATTAGAACCAAATTAATGTTATTATAAAATTAAATGATTTTCGGACCATTTGTAATCAAAATTGATTTTATAATAAATTAATATTTCAAGACTTTCTTAAAGTGCCCCTCACATCTTCTATAAAAGGGAACTTCTTCTTCTCTTTATCTCACACTTACAAAGCCTTTTAGTAAGGATAATCTCTATCCAATAATATATATATAATCCCTCCCTTTATCTAAAAAGACATACCTTGGGTAGAAGGAAATTAGAGAAAGAATTTTGGCTTAAACCAAAATAAGTTACCCGATTTTGAGGAAATTAAAGAACGAACGGGACAAGTTGGATTCAAGGTAAGGGAATTTCTAAACTCAATTTCAACTCATTTTGTTTTGTGCATACTTCTTGGTTTTATTATGATAAAAATATGGGTAGAATAACTATTTATTTATTTATTTTTTACTATAAACTTCCCTTTGTGTGGATATACTGGGGCTACACATAATCACCCCATTAATAGATTATTATGTCATTTATATGAAGATTGTAAGAGAACTTCTTAACCCAATTTCCATTACATAGGTTAATTTTCTATTTCTTGATTATGTCATGTCATTATTATGTGAGAAATAAAATTTGATATAATATCTTGTATTTATACTTTCTTTTTGTGTATATATAGTGAATACACATAATCGATTTATTTTATTAACAAAATGATATTTGTAATGAAATTTCTAAACCAAATTTTTATTCATTGGGTTTTACACAAAGTTAGTTGATTATATTATGCCAAGATTATGTATGGAATAACAATTTATTTATTTATGTTGTAATCTCATCTTCCCTTTGTGTGGATATACTACTGTTATACATAATCACCCCACTAATAAATTCTTACATCACTTATATGAACTTTTAATGGGAAATCTTAACTCAATATCAATTCATTGAGTTAAATATCCATGTCATAAGTCTTGTTTTTCAAGAATATGTGTGAATTAAATATGATTGTTTTACAATGAATATCCACTTATATTGGGTGTATTTATATTTTTCACACATAAATATGTCATTGATTTAACCTTAATCTAAGGATACAATCTTTGTAAGGGATTTCCTCTCAATTTATATTCCATTGAGACTTATTTTGTTGTTATGTACCAATTCACTTTTATATGGTGTATATACTGTATATTAATATATTATATAATTAATATCCTTATTCTCATGATATTATATGTTTTTTTAATGTTATTCTTTAATTATTTTTATTCAGGTATTTTCTCAAGTGGTAAAGGACTCTTTAACAAAGACATATTTTTAAATGATTTAAATATTTACTCTTCTAAATATTTCTCATTAATTTACAAGTTTACTAAATCTTTTTGAGGATTTATTTTTATGGACATATACGTTTTCAAATTTTAATTCTTGAATTTCTCTTAAAATATACAATGTGTTATAGGAATCCTTGACAAAAAATATTCTTTTTTTATGTTTAAATTGTAACACCCGGAGATTTTATGAAAAATATTATTTTTTATTTTATTGATGTCTTCTGTTGTACACTACACTAAAATGATCTTGCAATACACAAATACCTGACTTGGATTTCATTACACTCAATCGCTACCTTCCTCGATAGCTTGCGTCGTACGCAATATCGAGTTTCACTAAACAACGACATGCTATTAAAATATTATTAAAACTAGCTGTTATGAATAGTACTATCCACTTTTTGAAATTTTATAAATTTTATCTTTCAAAATGGAATTCATTTTTGGATTCGGAATATCGAAATTAGCCTAGGGTGAATTTTTGGTATTTTTCTGAAAATATTCAATTTTTGATGAATAGTGAAAACAGTCGGTTACTATTTAAAAACCGAATTTTTATTTAAATAATTATTTAAATTTATTTTAGGTCAAAATTGATACATAATACCTATATAAGTTCAATGTAATTCATTGGAGTCATTTTATAATAATTTTAGATATATAAAAATTTTATTGAACTTTTCACCGTCTTTTACCCTTCTCCTATGAGACTTTGGAAATTCACAAAAATCTTAATTTTACCGCTTCTGTGAGTGGGATTTCTAAAATCCTAGAGACACGGTTAATATCAAGCACTAAAATATGGTTCAATGAGATAAAAATATTTTTTGGTGAATATTAACTTTTTTATTTTTATTTACCACGGTTAAAAGTAAATAGGGTAATTAAGGGTAAAAATGATATTGTTATTACCCTAACTCATGTCCTAATTCTATTGGATATGTGTAATTCGACCAAAAACAAACTTTGGAATAAAATATGACTATTTAGGTCCACTATGGTTAGATTAGGATATTTAATATTTTTTTTAAAGAATAGTTAAAATAGTTAAAATCAAAGTTTAATAACTAAAACCATTTTTATATAGGGTTATAAATTAGGTAAATTTGACTATAAATATTAATTATAATTATAAAAAGATTTCACACATAATGGTATTTTATTTATAATTTTTAGACATTAAATAATTAAATTTATTTATGACACAACGATGATCGGTAATTATCTTATTAATGAAATATTGACATAATTGATGTTATAAATACCCAAATAAATGTAATTTGAAATTTTTTATGAATTACACTAATTTTATAGGTTAATATGACATGTTATTATTGATTTAATAAATTTTTTTCCAACTAATCATTCTGTTATGATTTTCACAAAAATCAATTACCAAATAGTGTCAAAATTGACATAAAATAGTTTTTAATACAAATATTATATTATGAATTGTTATTTTATTCCTAAAAATCTATGGTTCGGCCAAATATCTTAGATAAGGTTATATATTTTAATAATAAACATCTTTGGGTTCGTTTGGATTGTTATAGTATGTTTATTAACCTTATAGTGTAAGAAAAAAAGAAGACACGGTAAAAGTAAAATTATTTAACTTAAAGTTAAATCTAAATGATAAAGTTAAAATAGAAACCTAAACTTGTCTAAATTCTATTGGATGAGAGGATTTAGACCCATCCCTACCTTAGATTTTAAATAAATCAATTTGGATCTATTATAAACTGATATGACTTTATTATAAAATAATATTTTAAGTTTTTCCAAAGGTGCCCCTCTCCTCCCTTATAAAAAGGGCACCCCTTCCCTATTCTCTTCACACCCTTTTGTTTGTTGAAACTCAGCCAACCCCTGTCCATTTTTCTTCTACACATCCCTAGAAAAATTTTGGAGGTTTTTTTCTTCTCAAAAGACAAACTCTACTTCTATAAGATGATGCTTAAAGGAGGTGCGTCAAAGAAGATGAAGTTTGGATACGTACGAAGCATTTCAGACCTAAGGTAAGGGATAATATTGCAATATCATTTTTATCCGAGATTTCTTATTTGTAAGTATTTACTGGGGTGATATTTATCATATATGTACAAGTTTTATAAAAAAAATTTCATGTATGATTAATGTCCTTTATACCCATTTTGACTTTTACTACATGGTATGTAAGGAATCTTTCTTATGTTTACGTTAGGAGGGACTTTTTGACTTTTCTGACAAACGTTTGAGGAGAATTTTTTTTATACGGAATGAGAGAATTTTTATGTTTATATAACTCCTTATTTTCATGAAGCATAATCTAAAATATTTCATTACTATTTTCACCAAAATATTTTTCTTTTAAAATTGCATGGTATTTTGTGAAAAGAAAATTATTTTGAATAAGAAAGTATATTTTTCTCAAGATTTCAATTTAAATGTTTTATCATAACCATTTTCCATATAAGATGACATTATTTCATATGTTTATGTTTCAAGTATAATTTCTCTAGGATTTATATGGTTTCACTTTTCTTATGATGAAATATCCATTTGTTTTATATTGATTATGTGATGATGGGATGATGTTTATGTAACCCATTTTATTCTTTAGGTTATGATGAATGTTTCAAGTTTATTTTGTGGTACAAGTATGAATGATTTCATTATGAGATGGGTGGGACCTATATCTCCCTCAAATGAATTGGGTAATTATTTATATCTCATGAGATAGACATGGTTGGAATGGTAAGTTAATCCAGTTCGTTGATACAGGACTGGAACGAGGAGTGAACTCGATTCAGAAAGGGACTTTGTCCACTAAGATGGTCTTGGCAGCAATGCCTTGGATACTATGAAAATCATAACAAGTTCTGAATGGTTTCCAAAATTATATGATTTATTCCCATGCTATTTTATAATGATTTATGTTTCTTTATGATATATTCCTTAATTACTTCCAAGATTTTTGTCTTTTCTCAAGATTTTGATGTTTAGATTTTATGTTCATGCTTTTTCATTCAAAATGTTTATGGACTGTTTTACGTTCTCTATGCTTACCCTTACTGAGAATTTGATCTCACCTTTTAAATGTTTTCTTTTCCCCAGGATTTAAATAAAGGTTTTAGGTAAGAAAACAAAAGGCTAAGATCCTTATGGGATATGTTGAAGATCTTTCACCACGATTAGAAGATTATTTTCTGAGTTTCCAAAGACACTAAACTATTATGGTCCTTGTGTGTCTGTTTTCATTATGTATTAAGTACTCCTCAAAAGTAATGAAATGTCCATGTACTTCAAGATTTGGGTCTCTACATAAATGGTTTTGGAAATTTATTGAATAATTCAATATCTTGAATAAAGTTATTGTGATTTATAAGCGAAATGTTGAAAAATTAAATCTTTAATATGTTATTATTATGTAATGGTTCTTGGACATTTGATGAGTGGTTATATGATACACAAAATATGGGTGGTTCGGTGATAAACCTTGATAGGGTGATCCCATGATAGATCTCCAATGCATTGGGTAACGTGACAGAAGTAAACGTTAAGGTTTCTCTTAAGATATTTAGGTAATATACTATGATGGGTATTCCAAATGTAACCGTGAAGGTTACTCCCTATTTTGATGTGAAATCTACAATGTAAGTATGATATGTATTCCACAAGTTACCATTATGTTTTATATTTTATATGAGGTTTTTAGAAATATTACAATTAAATTAAGTAAGCTGAGTAGATTATGTTTTATGGGTGAAAAGTATGATTTTTTTAAAATGATTTCATTGGTTTTAAATATTCATAAACTAAATGTTTTTTTCTTTATTTTAAATTCCACACTGAGCATTTTATGCTTATCCCATGTTTTGAAATGTATTTAACAGGATGCAAAGAATAATATATTCAAGTATGGGATTAAGGGAAAGTTATGCAGTTAATATATGAAACGATTCCATGTTTCTTTTTAAAGAGTTTTTTTTCTGATGATAAAATTAGATAATGAGTAGAAGTGTCTACTTATAATATTTATGTTGTTATGTATAAGTTATGACCTAATTCTCTAAAACTCTAAACTTTAAAATATCCCCAATGTGAATTGTTGACTTATCTCAAGATTATGTAATGTTTATGGTTGGGACCTTATGAAGAATTCTCACCCTATTACATTTTGTACTTGGTCTAACCAACCACACCATATAATATTTGCACTTTGCCTAATCACTTTCACCCCATAACCATTTGGACTTGGTCTAGCCACACGATCCCAATAATATTTTATTCTTGGGATAACCACTCAAGTTCTATTATTGTCCCATAAAATATAAAACTTTTTCCAAAACTTAAATGGTTATAATAGACCTGGACATTACATATTGATAAATCATTGATATGTGTTCCTCAGGAACATAAAAACATGTATAATAAAATCTAAGATTAATTAACCTATGATAAATAAATGGGCTTCATGAATATTTCCACAAATCATTATAATAAGAATCCATAGAAATAAATTGGATGATATAAATAGAGAATATACCCCGTAAAGCATAAGAAATATCAAAATTTGTTGAAATGGATGGAAAAAACTTTATAATGGAATTATAAAATTAATTTGAAAATTAAAAAGATATTCCGATTATGTTTTTAATAACTAATATTTCAAATGAAATAAGTAATAAAACATAGAAAATATAAATTTCTGTAGAAACTATTGAAAAAAAACGAAAGGAAGATCTATAAAAAAATATATAAAGAGAGAAGGAAAATAAATTCATATAGAATATGATAAAAAAATATTCCTTTCATTCCTTTTAAAAAATTATTCATGGGGAAAATATTAAAAATTGATTTCTTCCATTATTTTATAATTAATTTTGGGAAAATAGAAAGTGATATTAATAAATCATTTAAGAATATATAAAAAAATATAAAAAAATATAAAAATTATGAACATGTAGGAAAAATATTTCTAACTGAAAAGAAAAGGTAATGTATACACAACATACAAGACATTTTTTGGTTAAATTGTGAACCAAAGGAAGGTGAAATGGTAATAAGACAAGTAAAACCTAGAAATATATGAAGGAGAAGATAATACAAAATAATGTAGGGATAAATATTAGAAACATTCTCCCAAATGAAGTTTCAACAAAAAATTATTGATTTTAAATTTATCTTAGTAAATAAACTAATACATTAACTAATTATATCCATGAAAATTATTTAACCCGTTTAATGAATTCACTCATTGAAACTCATTCCTCTGAAATGAAGGATTTAAGCTTCATTATTGGATAGTAAAATCTATCCAATTCATAATAAATAATTTGGAATGGTAAAATTAGAAACCATTTCAAAGAGAACTAAAGGTTATGATTGGTTTATAAGGGGGTAGATGAGGTGTCCTTTTATAGGTTATTTCTGAGTATTTTTATGAAAATATCCATTCCTAATTGTATAAGGTTTTAATTTAAAAAAAGTGTATTAAAAAAGAGAAAATTTAATGGATTAGTTATAATTATAAGTTAATAATTACCTCATTTTCTCATTAAAATATATTTTTATGACATTTCATATCATTACCCCTTATTTTAACCCTTTTATTTTTACCATGTTAAATCAATTTTAACACCGATGGCATATTTTTATGCATAAAAATTAAATTGGAAATTTTACCTAAACTTTTTCTTTTTTATTAATAATTTTGAATTCATTTAATCTTATTAAAATTCTAAATATTTATATTTAATCTTTTAAATGAAAACATAATATATATAGAAAAAAATATTTTTTTAAAGAAATGAGACTTTTTAAAATTTAATTGTTATTAATATTATTTCATATCAAATAATAATTATATAAGTATTAAATTTTTTTCATATATTGAAACATTACATTAGATTCATCATTTAAAGTTTATTAATTCAATTTATTCAATTCCAAATATAAATCCCATATAAATATAGCTCTTTGAAAAATATCTCTTTTAATATTAAATACATTTAATCACATCCTCTAATTTTTTTTATCTTATAACCACTAAATTTTGTTAATTAATCAGTATCCATATAGTTAAAATCATTCTTTAACAATAATATTAATATTTAATTAATTAAAATACATGTTTTTTTATAATTAATAATTTTAATAATTATTATAGTTTATTAATTTATTTATTTTTACTAATTTTAGTTTTCATAATGATTATTCATATTGAATTATCACAATGTATTAATTTTTATCATTAATTATAATATTTTTTCTTAATATAATATAACATGGTTTTTTAGTTACGTGTTGTGTGTGAAAAAAGCTATTCAAAGTCGTATTTATTTAACGATAAATACATTTTAAATTTTGTGGGTGCTACACTCTACCCCCTTAAAATAATTGTGCACTCCAATTTTCATTTCTCTGATAAAAAATGGGGGTTCTTTTTTCTCATCATGTATTTGGGCTCCTACATCATTTCTTCAAAATTATGATTCCTATATAGAACTTTAACTTGGTGAGTGGTCATGTTTCATAGTATTTTATCCCTATTAACCATGATTTATACCATTTGTTCTTTGTAAGAGAGACCATGTTAATGTTGTACTACTTATAAGTTCAGTATGTGTGAAGTTTCAAGTGTATACTTATTCAAAAATGATATATGGGATCTTAAAAGTGGTTCAGTTGATGTTCACTGTGATATGATACTCACCCCACAGGATTGATGATTTTTAAGAGGTTGATGTATCTATGGCTAAATTTTCCCTTCTTTTTGAATCTTATAACCCAATTCTATTGTGCTATTTAACGGAATACCATGTATCCTATTCAAAACTATAAATCTCATTAGTGATTATCATTATAGTTCTTTTGTTGAAACTTTCAATTTTAATACCCCAATTAATGGTTTAAATCTTCTCTTTTACACCTGAGAAAGTTACATTTATACTCTCTAGCTTTAACCCAACATGTTTTTGTTTCACACCTCTTCCTTTACCAAGCCTCATATAGTTCCATTTGAATAGTATAATGTAAATTATTATTATATAACAACTCTATTATGGGATCATTTTGATCCCATCATTCTTTAGAATCCATTAATGAGGACGTCAACATATTCTATAGAGTTTTAATGGTTTTTTATATTGATCAACTATATGAGGATGATAAGTAGTGCTAAAAAATCATTGTATCCAATTATTGTTAAAAATATCTATATAACATAAAAATAAACCTCAGATATCAATATGATAAAATGGAAAGGATCACATTGTGAATCCGTAAAACCACCATTATATATATCATGGAATGTTGATTGAGTAAGATATTTCCTTTAATAAAAATGTAATATGCTAACTTCATTTGGGGTCAACTTTAACACAAATGGGATTTATTCCTCAGAGGACTTAGGAAGACCTATGATGAAATACATGGTGTTATTTCTCCATTTTCATATAGTTATGAGAAATGGTTTCCTCATCACATTATAATTCTTTTATTCAACCTTCACATATTGGTATACTATGATTCTATATATATACTTCTCAATTTCCCTCTTGATGTTGTCCCATCATTAATGTTATTTTAGATATCCATACATCTTTGTACTTATAAGATAAATATGAAATGATGATCTATGTGAGTCATATAGTAAATCCATATTCAATTCTGGAATTTATGGAATATATATTAACTTCCTAAAACATATAATTCCATCATTTTCAATGTTGAAATCTAGAATATTTCATTAGTTATTCGATATCTACATATCATCTTTTAATGATTCCTTATTTTTCGCATGGATAGATTATTGAGATATATTTTGATAAAGATAGGGTTTCTTCCATTACATAATTTGGGTCTCCTTCAATTCTGATCATACATAAGGTAGCCTGATTCATCATGCTCATACCATCAGCTACTTTGTTTCCTTCCCATGCTGGTAATGTATTAACCAGCTATTGTCCTTGATCAACTAAAATCATATCCATTAGTGAATGTTCATCTCATTATATGTTAATATATACATTAATATAATTTATTTATTATATATATCAAATGTTTTGTTATAAATATAATTCCCATATGTCTTTAGTGAAAATATTACCACTTCTATCTCCAAACCAAGAATTGGGTAATTTTTTCCATGAACCATTAATTGATATTAGGAATTGGCTACCACCATGTAATTTTTAATGATAACACATCCTAATGCAATATTTGGTTCATAATTGTATATCACAAATAATTCTCCACTATAAAGAAATGTGAGTATAGGTTCAATTGACAACATTTTCCTAATAAACTTGAAACTTTATTCACATTTATCTGTCCAATGTAACTTGAATCCATTTCAAATTAACTTGGTCAGTTGGTTTGATATTCATTAGAAATTTATCACAAAGCGTTTATAGTTTCCAACTAATCAAAAATACTTTATTTTTAAATTGTGTTGGTTTCTATAGAACATACATTAATCACCTATATTTTTGAAGTATCCATATATATGCCTTCATTTGTGATTCCATAGCCCCTTATTGATACTTTTTATTGGTGGAATTCACACTTTCCAAAAGTGGAATACAATTTTCTCTTTATCAGGGTATCTATATAAATCATTAAATGATATTAATTATTTTCTTTTTTTGGGGATATATGATTGTATCATCTATAAGTTCTACAAATAATTTTTCAAGGTAATCATTAAGAACTCTATTCAATAGAAGCACGATTATTGTGGTTGAATTTGAAAGTATACACGACATCACTGTGGATGTATAGTTCCCATATCCTATATTAATGTTTTTCATTGATATATCCTACCTTTTTACCCTAAATTCATGATATCTATATCAAAGGTTAATCTTTGATAATTATTTAGCCCCTCTCAGCTGATCGAAAACACAATCAATATTGGGATGAATAAACTTTTTCTTCATCATGACCTTATTAAATTAAAATTAATCAATGTATAGTCGCATTGATTTCTCTAGGTTAATTAAAAATATAACTAGTGAATCCCATGGTGATGTTATTGGGAAGATAAACCCCTTATCTCAATTTGCATGGAGTTTTTTCCTCAATTCTTTTAAGTCAACAAGGTCCATTCTATAAGAAGATTTTTATATAATCATAAACCTGTGTATTAGTTATAAAGAAATTAAAACCTCATTATCTGAGGGAATACTATATTTTTTCTGGAAAACATTAATATATTCATTCATAAGCAACATATCTATAATATTTAGTTTCTCCCGAACTAGTATCACCTAATTTACCTCATGATTAGGTATTAAGACCCATATAATATAATTAAATTACAATGGGAGTTCATAGTTATACATGCATTAAAATATGATAATAAATTTTTTTAAGACTTGATATGTTATTTATATATCCTAGTAATTAAAAAATTATTTATATAGAGAAAAGTTATTCGTAACCTAAAACACACAAAATTTAGCCAAAGGGAGAATAATAAGATTCTCATAATGAAATATTCAACAAACTTCTAATAGAGAGGAGTTATAAACATGGGATATAATTATCACACCATTAAATTTTTTCACTAATAATTGAATATCTATATTTTGGGTTGGTGATTTTATACTCTTAAGAAACATCTTATATATGACGTAGTGGGTAGATTCAGAATAAAAAATATTTTTAGTTATAGAGTGGATAATGTGTGTACCTTTCACCGCTTCATTTTCATGACCCACTTTAGCATTTATAGTAACATAGTACTTCCTTTTACCCCTTGTATTTAGAGGTTTTTGATTATGGTTATATACACAAACCCTTAGTTTGGTCAATTTATTAGTGTAATTATCATACACTTTACAATGAATAATTAGAGTGTGGCTGGTGTATTAGGTTGATAATTTTTTTCACACTTTATATCACTTTATCATTCATGTGTTTGATGAACATTAATCCCAAAAATAATGTATTAATCTATTCCTTTGATACAACCCCCATGCTTCTTCCCAAAAATTATTGTGTATAATAATTAATCATTTTTCCTCCAAGGGTTTTATCAATTGGGTTTATATGAAACTCTATTTTCATGTTTTTATCCCCTAAACCATGTGAATAATGAGAGTATCAAATTTTAATTCAAAACAATAGAACCCATTAAAAAACTTATTCATAACAGCTGATACCAATTATAAATAACACTTTATGAAGAATTGGATTTAATCCATGATGGACTCTATGTGGTGGTGTCGGTACTTCCTTCCGCATGAAAGAAATTTGAATTTATAATTTGTCCAAAACATTCACCAATTACTAATACATAGTGTATTGGGAGTATAAGGTTGAATCCATAGAAAGACTGATATTAAATTTCGAGAGGATCTGGTTTCTAAACCTATAAGGGAGTCCTTTCTAGAAGTCTTTTGTTTGGTAGTTCAGTGTATGTTATATTTTGGGATGACTTTAAATGATAAACGAGGGGTTGGGATCTAGTCGTGTATCTGAATGAAGGATAACCTTCAATTATAACCTTGTAAAGATCCTATTTATTAGTCTGCAAAAAAAAACAAGAATCGCTAGTGGAATTAGGTCCTAGCATCCCAGTTCTACCGAGGAGGTTTCTATTCTCTAGTTGTTAGATAATGACTACAAAGGTGCATTAAGTTTGTCAACTTTAAGACTAATAGTCTTCTAATCCATTATCTTAGTCTACTTCCATTAGGAAAGGGTCATTTGTTTCACCATCCTATGGTCAAAGACATTCACACAAATGGGGTATACCAGGGGTTCAAATCATATTTATTAATTCAATTAATATTTCCATGTTCATATTTAGTTATGTAGATAGATTGCGTGATCCCTACCCCAAAAGAATTTTTCTACTCATGGTGGGGTAAGAGGTAATTAAATAAATTATAGACAACATGCTTTATGGATTGAGTGACCTTAATGAATTTGTGATTATTCAAAGATTATGGAATTGTAGTGAAATAACATGAAATAATTAAATTATGATAAATAAAATACATTCTTCACAAAGAGAAATGAAAATTGAATCAAAATGTGATGGTGGGAATTGAATTATATGAAGAACGGAGGATCCGTGGATCATAGAATAAAAAAATGAACAAATAATACAAGTTTGGGAGTCTGAGATGGAATGGGATAAATAATTCAAAAAGGATTGAAATGGATAATATAAGCACATTTAGAATGCTTTTCAATGCTCTACTACTCAACTATTTATATAGGAATAAATTGTCACAATGTGTACCATAGGTACAGGACATGTATCCATGATCTGCATCAATTCTCGTGGATTCCAGATCTCTAGTGTGGTATGTGGATCTCTCGAAATTTTATGTTTTTTAACGGGGTACATGATTTGCGAAGGTCATTCAAAATTTGTACCTTATCCCTATCTGATTTTTCTGCAGATTCTTCCCAGATTTCTCACATGGGGCTTTAACCAGCTTTCACAACATTTCTAGTCTAGTCATGACATGTAGCAGCCATTTCCATCAATATTCATGGCATGTCCATGGTTTGGCTTCACGACATGAGGCAGGCTGTGATCTTTAGGTACAAGATGTGGAATTCATCATCACAACGTGTACTTGTCCAGTTTTTCACTTTTTCTTCCTTTTTTTTCTTCAAAACATGTGAATCATTTATTCCATTAAAGTTAGTCACATACCATGTGAATTATTGAATTGTTTAAATGAAAACTATACACAAATAATAGAAAAATGTATATATAAATTAGGCTTATCAAATCCCCCCACACTTGAACAATTGTTTTTCCTCAACCAAGAATGTATCAACAATGATTTTGTGAATGATAAGAAATTTGAAAAGCCAGATATATTTTTTATGTTCAAGAGATTAAAATTAGGTGTAAGTAGAGAAAATTAAATTTCAGAAGTAAACCTACATAGAAAATATGCCATTCCTCATATTCTAATTTTTAAAACAAATTATATTCTTACTAATAATAATCACTTAACTATTACATAAGATATATTCCGAATTGTAATATACCTCACGTTCTTTTCTCTCATCACTCAGGGTTGAAAATATAAGTTCATGTATGATTGTACCCTGATTACATGTTCATGACCATAGGCTCACACTAGTTATATCATCTCCATTGTATAAAGACAAAAACAAGAGTAATCATGAGGGATTTAAGAAATTGGGTTCCGATAATTCTACGATTGTGGGTAGGTAGGTAAACTGTAAAAAATTAGGCTCAAATAGGAGTGTAATCTCTATAATACAATTAAAAAAAGTGAAAGGACAAGTGTGATAAAGTTTCTCCTTCTGGATTCTCAAGATTGTACTCCATCTTTTCGGGTTTGATCCATATGTATGGAAAGTACTTATACAAATAATTGATTCTTTTACTTTCCTTTTTCTTTTTATTTTTTATTTTTACTTTTATAAGGTTATGCTTAGGTTGGATCTCAAATACATCACATAACCACATATAATCCTTTGAGGGATTCATTGGTATGAAAAATGTCAATTTTTGACCTTCCTAGTACACAACCCAAATCAATCTTTCTTTATTTTATCTCTTTATTTTTCAAAGGAACAAGATATGAATAAGTTACAACAAACGTTATATGGATCACATCCTCTTAGTAAGGTGATCTCACCATACATATCTGTAAGTGGAAGCATCACATGTTGTCTAAATGTCTCCCCCACACTTGATCAAAGATATCCATAAGTATTGCATAGAAAGCATGATAGGAAGCAAAAAAGGCTTTAAATAGATTCATTATAACAGGTCATTCATAAATACTATGGGCTGAACTAGGGATATATGTCAGATGGGTCTCTGGGAAAATTTTATTTCAATGCGTGCCTCAATAATTTTAGTTTTATACTTGTTTATTCATCGCTTTGATAAAATCTCAGTGCATGTTATAGTCAGGTTACATTCACCAGGTATCTCACAAGAAATATACTCAAATAAAAATATGTTATCGTAGGCTTAGAGTCCTCATGGGTAATGATAATGTAATACACACTAGAAATCACAATGGGATTAAGTTATAATTAATAGGACAATTAATCATTATTTCAAAGTTTTGGAATTTCAATTGATTCTCTAAAATCAGTAATCATTGAATAAAATCTAGGTAACTGTGAAATATAGTCCATAATACTTTTCATCATAACCTTTTCTATAATTAACATGGAATAATGATGCTCTGGTTTAGATCATGCTTATCATTTATAAAAATGTATCATAGGCATGTGAGAATGATCAATAATTCAAGTGCATCAAAAGTGAAACTATGAGACCCCCCCCACACACATTTAAAATGAGACAGTGTCCCTACTATCAATGAAATATAGGTTGGAGTGGTGTAGTTGTGGGTTTTAAATATTTTGACATGGAATATTGGATAAAATGAAAATAAGATGGAATCGATAGCTCCCTGGGAAAATTTTTATTCGATGGGGGTGTTTGTGATGACATAATATGAATATCCAATTTACATGTACAATGTTAGAGAAGGAAATCATGCACTAGATAAAAAATATTAGTCCATAGGTATAAATAGGTCTAATAGTAGACAAAATGGAAAGCACAGAGAGTGAGAAACTAATAGATTCATTTTATTGAAATGTTGATAAGTTTAAAATGTAGCTGCATGAAAGATAGAAATGAAAAATGAAAAGTGAATGAACACAACAAAACAACAAATATGTGAAAAAATATAAATACACTATGGTTTTCCTCCCATTAAGTGATAATTAAATATCTTCAGCTAGACGGGTGGACAGATATTGTTGTCAGGTGGTCCATTGGCTCTGTTGCTCATTTTCCTATTACAGTTTCTAGAGGATGTGTCCCCAAGATCTCATGGTCTCATTAGTGGTTTGATTACTTTGGGTGCAGCATCATGAGTATGGATGAGGTGTGGTAAGAATGGAATCATTGTTCGTGGCGGCTGCTACAATTGGTGAATGCTGAAAGATAGCTCATGAAGCTGTCAGAAAAAATCTATGACTTACATGAGTACCGTTTGTTCTAAGACTTTTGCCCGGACTGGACCATCGAGGATGGAAGATGAATCTGAGGATCATAACATGCTAAAGAAAATACACAAAAATCAAAACTCAACAGAACATAAAAACGAAATCCCAAGTATATATAGATTTCAAAAAATCCGTAAAAGGGTGGGAAACAAAATGAGAAAAATACAACCATCACAAGTACATGGAAAGGTCCCAAAAATCCCAAATGATAGATAAAAATAATATCAGTGATCTATGAAAAAAATATCCTCATGTATTATCCCACTACCTGGTGTCTCAATCGACTAGTCGGGCATATTTTCATTATTATTAGTAGCAGTAGAGGATGGATGTGTAGGGGTATTGGGTGGCATGGTAATAAAGGTATAAATATGGGTTGGGGTGGCAGGTGGTGAAGTACCAATCCATACTGGGGTCATGGTCTTGGTAGTTGGTCAATGAATAGTACATTGGGGTGGCCTCAAAGGCTACTCCATTTCCCTTACAGGATTTATCTACCAGGAACTCTTGTTGGGTGGTAGGGTTGATGAGATCGGGAGGGAGGTCTAGCTAGGTGGAGGGGGTGGTAGAATGGTGGAGGAATAAGGTCTAGCTAGGCCCGCAGAGGGTGAAATAGAAAATGCAGAACACTCAGGGAATGGGAGATGGAGGTGGGTCGATATTTGGTGAAGATTCACCAAAACATACTGGATATTGGCCTAGATGTCAGTGAGGGTGTGAAAGGATAATGGTGTTATGGTGGAATGGGTGGCGACAGATGTGGTGGTGGGTATGGGTGTAGTCGGTGTGGCTATCTGAGGAGGTTGGGGTGGCTCTACTGATGCTTCTTCAGTTGGATGCTCCTGAGGTGTGGCCTCTTGTATGCATGGTTCCCAGAAATAGGTGTCGTCTTGCAACATGACATATGCATCTTGTGGAGGATGACATGATCGATCAACTTTAGTGGTCCAATGGAGTGGAGGGGCTATGAAGAGTAAAAATGCCTAGGTACCTGGCCAGGTGTGTGATCAAATATCCACCTATGATTGTCCCTCACATATGTTTTGCCATGTTCTTATAGTACAAAGTTAACTATGTGGCCATGGTGATAGTTGGGTCAGCTATGGCTGCTACACGAATAAGCCCATCCACATGGCTGATGCTTCCATGACTCTCAACCTGGGAAAACCATCCATGTTCCATGGCTCTATGTAAGATGTGGAAAGTTTTACCCCACATATGAGTGGATTTGGTGATGTGTGGGTCATGATGTGACTGAGGGTCAAGGTGTATCATATTCCATAACTATATAGAAACACCACAAGGTGGATATAGCTAAAGCATCGGATAAATTTCTGAAATGAAAAACTCCTCAGTATATATGACAAGCCTGACTGCAAACTCATCAAAATACAGCTCATGTGGATGGAAAATGAGTAGGTAATGGAGACTATAGGATCCCATCTCAAATGTGGAAAAAAACTCTAGAAATAACTCCTAATATGTCTCCTCTTGGACCTCGATAATGGTTACAATGTGAAGATCCTTGAGGAGGTCGGTCATAGCATTTGTAATAATCCGTTGGGAGAAGGTCCTCATATCCAGGGTCTTATTTTTTCACATAGTATTTTTATATTATGTGATAAGATTTTCCCAGTTCATTGGGTTGGAGAAATATATTATGGGGTTAGGTGCAGGTCCTCATCACTGGAATTCATGGTGGTGTCAGACCTCACCTTAGGGGCTACTATCGTGTGGGGAGTTACTAGTGTAGAAGGGACATTTGTAGAGGTCCGTGGATGATTGGATATAGGTAGTTCCTCAAATGTTGAAGATGAGGATGAGGAATATGTAGTGGATGATATTTTTTTCCATTTGGTGTGTTCCATTGATGTTGGAGGGGTTGGGGCGTGGGAATATGAAGGAGATATATGGGGTTGGGTTTTGCAATAGTTTGGGAGAGGGAGAGGGATATGTTTCACGACTGTGAGGGGGGAGGAGTGTTGGGGTTCCATGGGGTGAGGAAGAGAAGTGGGTAGATGAAGTGTCAAGGGAAAAGGTGTTGGTCATGACGTTGTGGGTCGTGACTTATAGTTTTTTAAAACTAATCCAAATGAGTCTACAACATGTAATACATGGTCATGTAATTAATTGTAGTACTATTTATTTCTTTATGGAAAAAATAGATACACATTGTGAACATGAGTCACACGATGTGTACTTGGATATGGTTTTCCCAATTTCCATGTTTCTTTCATACTTCAACTTCCTTCAAATTGTAGAGTCTTCATCAACGATTTTAATCTAACTTACATAGTGTGTTCCTAACCCGGGTTGCCTCCCAGTCAGTGCTTTGTTTAATGTCATGATCTTGAATCATTGTAATTATAGTGAAACATGAGGCTAAGGACATAGCCTTCATAGAACAGTTCTTGAAATATCTTCAACCATTGACCATTTACATTGAATAGTGGTTCTCCCTCTCATTGAATTTCAGATGTTCCATAATGAAAACATGGAAAATCTAAAAAGAACATCACCATCATGGCATCAACATCCCTAGTAATAGTTTAAATCATGAATTAAATAGAAAATCAATGTTCCTTGGAATGAAGGTACATCTTTTAATACATTGGTTGTTCCACATTTTCATTATTTTCCTTGTAAATTATTGCGTTTTCATTCGTATATTTCTTTATTTCAGCCAAAACGGTTAATTGAAATAACCATTCTTATCCAACCTTTCTAAATCTAGATTCATCTTTTTAATTTCCCAGAATGAAATATGATCCTATTTCATCAGATGATAAATTGGTTTACCATAAATCTGTCTAAATGGGGTGGTGCCTATGAGAGTTTTGTACACAGCTCGGTATTCCCAAATTTCATCATCCAATTTCAGGCTCCAATAACTTCTAATAATTTTGACAGTCTTTTCTAATATTTGATTCAACTCCCTATTTTACAATTCAACATTCCCTCTTCCTTGTGGGTGATAGTGGGTTCCGGTGTTGTAGCAAATTCCATATTGTTTAATCATTTTTCTTACTAAATGATTTAATAAATGTGTTACACGGTCACTAATGAGTAGTCATGGAAATAAAAAACGTGAAAACACATTACTTTTAATAAAACTCGTGAATACCTTTGTAGTGTCTTGTTCTGTGGCTTCTACTTTAACAGACTTGGAATCATAGTCTAATGCAACTAGAATGTAATTCCTTCCATGTGATGAGGGTAATGGTCCCATAAAGACAATACCCCAGACATCAAAAACATCAACTTCTAGAATGGGGTTTTTTGGAATCTAATTTCTTTTACTGATGTTCCATGTTCATTGAAATCTATCATATTGAAGATAGAATCCTCTTGAATCATGATGCAATGAGGGACAAAAAATCCTCTTTGTAGGATCCCTTCCACTGTGCTCTCTAGTCCATGATGGCTGCCAGTTGGTGATGAGGGTGACCATTCAATCATATTTTGTATCTATTCTTTCAGGATGCAGCATAATAAAAGTTCAATAGAACAATGCTTTACTAGGCATAATTATCCTCAAAAGTAGTCTTTGGCATCAGACAGAAACTTCTTGCATTTTTGGTATAATAGGTCATGATAAAGATATTATGTGGAAAGATAGTTGGCGATGTTCAAGAACAATGGATGGGTTTTGACACTAAACAATGTATCATCTAGAAATATACTTAAATAATAGTGTCGTTGTCTTTTTTAATGATGTTTAGGGGGAATCATGAGAGGTAGTCAGTAATGACATTTTCTGTCCCTTTGGATTCCTTGATTACGATGTCGAATTTTTGGAGAAAATGAATCTGGTGTATAAATTTTGGTTTTGTGTCTTTCTTGTTCATTGGGTATTAAAGGGCGGCATGGTCTATATGCAAAATTACTTTGGATAGAACAATGAATGAATAGAACTCTTCAAAGGAATATACAATGGAGATGATCTCTTTATCAGCAGTCATATAATTGATCTTGGCTTCATTAAATGCATGGATGGAATAATAATTGGGAAGAGGATGTTTTCAATACATTTTCTGAACAAATCTCCTACAATAAGGTCATTGGTATCTCACATAAGCTCAAACTCCTTTCCTAGATTAGTGTAATGATAACAGGAGATGCAATCAGATTATTATTCAGTGTTTCAAAATCTTTTTGGAATTCCCCATTGAATTCAAAATTAATTTCCTTTGACAACAAGTGTGTCAATGGACGTGTGAATTTAGCGAAATATTTTATAAAGAATCTATAAAATCCATCATTCCCAAGAAAACTTTTGTTCCCTTTTAAGGTTGATGGTTATGGAATATACTTGATGAATTTGATCTTTTTTGGATCAACCTCATTGCCTTATTTAGAAATTTTGTGTCCCAACTCAATTCCTACCTGCAGAATGATGTGAAATTCTTCCCAATTCAACACTATGAATTTCCCCCCACAGCATGGGAGAACTAGTTCTTGATTTCATAAACTGATATGAAATAATTTTCCATAGATGGAGAAGTCATAAATGAATATTTCAATAACGTATTCATCCATATTATGAAATATGTGTTTCATGCATCTTTGGAATGTCGCGGGTGTGTTTCACAAACCGAATGACATGCATCTATACACAAAAGTACTAAAGGGGCAGGTGAAAGTGGTTTTGGGCCACTCAACGATGTATACTTCAATTTGGTAGTATCTTGAATAGCCATCTAGGAAAGAGTATAAATCATATACCACTAGCTTCTCAAGAATTTGATCCATAAAAGTTCAGGGAACGTTATCTTTCCATTTTTGCTTCATTCAAACATCTATAATCCACACAAACTCTCCATCTATTAATAGTGCATGTTGTAATGAGCTCATTGTCAGCTATCTTTTCTAAAGTGAATCCTCCATTTTTGGAAATGACTTGGAGGGGACTTAGCCATCAACTATCTGAGATATGAAATATTATTCTGGCATCCATAAGCTTCATCACATCCTTCTTGACAAACCCCTTTAATTGGTGTTGTAAGCCACCCCTGAGGTTTCCTTTTTGGTTTTTCATCTTCTTTGAGTAAAATCTAGTGGGTGAATTATGAAGGATTGATTCGCATACTATTTTTCAACCCCTACGAAATTGATTTCTTGTGTATTTTTTGGAAATCAACCATTTTTCTTTCTATGCCTGAGATTGTTCGGAGTTTATAGTGATGGGTAAAGAGAATGACTCTCTTCTGTTTGAGTACTTTGACGTATTGGGTAAAGGTTTCAAGTTTAACATGGGTGGATGAATGATAGATGGGATAAATGGTGGTATGGTGTCTATGGTAAGTGGTTCAAAAAATATGAATTCATCTACATCATAGTATTTATCATTTTCTTAACCTGAATGATCAGTATCTTCCTAAATATCCATGTACTCCCCTATTTACTGAGTGAGAGAGATGGCATGACTGTCAACCATATCACCTGAATGTTGTGTATCCTTTAGCAATTTAAACACCAATTGTTCTTCTCCGACTCTATAGATGAGACTGCCTTGATTAAAATCAATCAATGCCTTCTTTGTTCCTAGGAAGGGACTTTCGGGAATGATCAGAACATCTTCTTCATCTTCCATGTCTAAAACTATAAAGTATGCTGGAAAATATTATATGAAAACATTAACCAGAACATTTTCAAGAATACCATATGGGTACCTAACTAAATGATTGGATAATTAAAATTATACTATTATTTCCTTCAACTATTGTATTCCAAGTTTATGGAAAACACTCATTGACATCAAGTTAATGTCGGCTCCAGGATCACAGAGTGCTCTTCCAAATTTGAATTCTCCTATTGCAGAAGAAATTGAAAAGCTTTTAGGATATCTTATATTTGGTAATATTTTCTACAGTACAAGAGTATATCATTATTTTTTTAATGATATAACTCTTAGATATTTTATCTTTCTCTTGTTTGATAGCATTTCTTTGAAAATTTTGCATAAATAGACATTTAAGTGATTTACTCAGAAAAAGGAATGTTTTTATTCAATTGTCTGAACATTTAAAGAAATTTTTGTAATGTCCTCTTTCCTACCATGACTCACCCTGTATATAATGGAAGAGGTGGCATAAATTTAGTTGGGGATACATAAATGGGTTCCATTAGTTTTTCTGGGGCTTTCTCTTTCTCAGCTGGTATTGCTTCTACTTTTTTTAGTTGTTTCTTGGGATCATCATGTGCCCTTGTTTCCTTTGGTTGTTGGAAATATAATACTTTTACACTTCTTAGCACTACATCCTTAGCTTCTTCTAAGTAGTATGTCTTTGTGGTACTTGGTAGAGTAATTGGTAATCTTTTAGATAAGGCTTTTGAGATTATCCCTATTTGGATCTCTATGTTTCTTAAAGTTGCTCACTGATATTTAATTTCTATTTTCCGTGTGGTCATTCATTGATCAGAATTTTTATAAAAGTATTTAATGTGGTTCTCCAAGCTACTTTGCTGGGGTGTAGGTGGTTGTTTTTTCCTTGGATGGGTGGGTGGAGATTGCTGTTGTTGGGGCCTCGGAAAGGGTTTTTCTACGGATATGTCAATTGTTCTGGTCTCGGGACAGGGTTCATTGGTGGATACACTATTGGTACCTGGTTGGGGAACTGAGCTTGACCACTATGATACTAAAAATATCCTTGATTATTTTGAGGCTACTGTTGAGCAGGCCTCAGCTATAATGAATTCCATTACTGAAAAAATGTTTGTAATTATTTTTTCTAAAATGGTTGAATTTGTTTATTTTAATTAACATAATTACAATAATGTGGTTCCTCATATCCAACTTTATGGTATTGATATGGGTGTAGTACATCACACATCATTCATGACCAGATCTCCATGACTAGGGTAGGAGGGATTGGGTGGTTGGTATTTTAAATGAATCAAGATTTTTGGTTAGTGCTCCATCTTACACTGATAACCAGGTGGTCTCATCAACTTGGTGGATTCCACAATGTGGTGGTCCACTGTCACTTTTCCAAAGACTGGATTTGTGGGATACTTCATCCATAATAGTTTATCCTATGTTAGGAGTTTTGAACATCAGACCTACATCAATTGAAACATCAACAACTGTTTGTGCCACTGGCTGGATTCCTTGATGAAAAGTTTCCATTTGAATCCATGTTTCCTGTTCATGATGTGTACATTTCCCCAATAGTTTGTTGAATTTATCTCATTATTCCCATGTAGATTCTCCATCTTATTGTGCAATGTTCTGAATATCATTCTTGAATTTCAAGGTTCTGATCGGTGGAATGTATTTATCGGGAAACATTTTTATGAGCATGTCCCAAGTCATGAGTGACTCAGAATATTAGATTTTGTGCCAATCTTTAGATTTATATCTTAGTGGAAAATGAAAGACATTGAGTCTTATTATGTCAGAATAAACTCCATGGTTGTGAAAGGTATCAAAAACCTCCATTAAATTGAAAATATGTTCATGTGGGTCTTCACTCTGAAGAACACTGAATTGTCCCATGTTCTGGATCATATGGAAGAGTCTAGGCTTGATTTCAAAGATATGGTCTTGAATATATGGGAAAAAATGCTTAGAATCTCACCATGTATTGATGGGAATCCATAGTCCATGATGTTCTTCTCAGGGTGCATCGGGTTTCCTCCCAGAATGATTTGATGATTTGGTAGGTTGGTTCCCACATTGTAGAGTTTCTCATCAATTGTTGATTGGTGAAGTGAAAGAAGATGCCTTTTGATTTTGGGATCGAAGGCCAACAGTTCTTAAGCTTCAAGGTTCCTTGAGTGGGTCAAGGGAACTTGGTACATTCACATAAGATGAAGGTGAAGATGAAAGGTAATTTGGAAATGAATGAAAGAAAAATTGGTGAGGGAAAGGTAATTCTAAGTCACATAAAAACCATAGTTCTTCTACAAAATGACATTTCCTCCCAGGAAACAAAACTATAAATTTTATTTCCTCTTCATAGTGGTGTCATTACTTCCATTGGAATGAATCAAAATTGAATTTACAATTTTTTCCAAACATTCAGCAACTACTAAGACATAGTGTAGTGGGAGTACGGGGTCAAATCTATAGGGAGACTGCTATTAAATTTCGAGAGGATCTGGTTTCTAAACCTATAAGGGAGTCCTTTATAGAAGTCTTTTGTCTGAGATTTTCCTCTAAGATCTATTTTTTGATGAATTTAAATGATAAAAAAGGGTTTCAGATCAATTCGGGTATCTAAGATAAGAATTCTCTTTAGTTCAAACCTTGGAAAGATCCTATGTCTTAGTCTACAATGAAAATATCGATCACTAGTTGACTTTGGTCTTAGCCTCCTAGTTCAATCTAGGAAGTATCTATTCCATGGTTGAGAGAAAGCGATAGCCTAGGTGCATTATGTTTGGATTCTTTAATGCATAAAGTCTTCTAATCTAGTAGCTTAGAATAATTCAATTAGGATATGCTCATTTGTTTGATTGTCTTGTGGTCAGGTATGTTCACAAAAATGGGGTACACTAGGGGTTCATATCCTAGTTACTAACTCAGTTAGCCTTTCCATGATTATATTTAGTTATAAAGATACATTTCATGAACCCAATCCCAAATTTATTTAACTACTCATGGTGGGGTAGTATGAAATTAAATAAATTAGAGATGGAATGTTTGATGGATTAGTTGACGTTGTTGATTTGTTGATCATGCAAAGATCCAGGAATGGTAGTGAAATATCATGCACTAAGTAAATTATAAAAAATAAAAGGTATATTGGGAAAATAGTAATGTAAATTTAATCCAAATGTCATGGTCGGAGTTCAATGTATTGATGAATGGAGGCTCCACGACTATTGGATTAAAAAAATGCAAAAATAATAAGAGTTCAATAGTTTGTGATGGAAAGGGTGAAATAAATCACAAATTAGATTAAAGGGATAAGAGAATCATGTATGGAATGATTTTCAATGCTCTGCCTCTCCACTGCATATATAGGCATAAATAATCATGATGTGTAAAAAATGTACAAGATGTGTAGACTTGATCCACATCACTTCCCATGGATTTTGGATCTCCAGTGTGGCATGTGATTCTCACATAAATGTAAGAGGTTTGATTGGGTACACAATGTGTGCAGTTCATTCCTGATCAGCACCTTGTCCCTATCAAATTTTTCCACAAATTCTTCTTGAATTTCCCTCCTGAGGATTTGAATGGATTTTAGGACATGTCTAGTCTTGTCATGACGTGTAGCGGCCTTTTCCTTCAGGCTTCATGGCATGGTCATGACTTGACATCGCAACATGAGGCAGGCTATGATCTTCAGGTACACGATGTGAACTTCATCATCATGACATGTACTCAGCCGGTTTTTCAATTTTTATTCATTTTCATTTTTGAAAACCTATGAAGCATATATTCCTTAAAAATTAGACACATACCACATGCATTATCAAATAATATTAATGAAAAATATAAACAATTAACAGAAATATATATATATAAATTAATATTATAAATCCTCTAAGGAAATGGTTTGTTTTTCTTTCATGGTCAATGATAAAACAATAAAAATACCATTAAAGTCTTGTGATATTTTCTTCATTGGTACTAATGGATTCATCCTCTTTTTAGTTAAACTCAATTAATTATATCTACCTTATATTGTGCAGAGTTATGGGAAAATATTTTTTGAAATATAACATTTTGAACTCCTCTAATTCCATGGATTCTATTTCTTCATCTTGAATAATGTTATTGATTAAGGACCACTATTGATATAACTTAGCTTCAATATGATAAATGGATAAGATAAAAATTCTATTATATGATCATGAGAGAATGAAAAATATATTTTATGTTGTGTAAATCTACTTCTAGAAAATTTGTTAATCAAACGACCCACTATATGTGGGTGTTCATTTCCACATTAAATAATAAATTAAGAGTTGTTCCTTCCTTGGCATGTTTGTGAGTTCAAAATGTTTTTTTTATTTTTGATATTAAGAGAGAGTTGGGTGAGAATATATATAATATTTTTCACTCTTACTACTATATTATTTTGGTTTCTCAACTAGATATTCATTACACTTTCCATCACTAACATTTTTAACTTTGTTTATCCATGTTTTAATCATTGATAAAAACCAAAAACATTACTGTGAGTATCAAGTAACAATAATCAATCTAAACAATCATATGATAAGAAAAATCAATTATAAAATTTATTTAATTATGACACATTAATTTCAACCTATGTCATTTTAGGTTCATCCTACATCACTTTTAATTCATCATAGGTTATTTTTGGTTTTATACTCCTATTCTTCATAAACTGATCCCAAAAGATAACTAGCCCTTACTCCCATACGAACTAAGATGACCCAACCATAATATACATACATATTATAGAAATTTACATGAATATTTGTTATATGAAACAATAAATTACACCCATATATGTATAGGTTTAGTTTTTTCACAAATCAAATTCAAAAAGAATTTATTTTACAATTTTTTCACAGTCACATCACACTAGACCCCCTTAGAGACATATCATATGTTATACTCTTCTTTATAACCTATTAAATGGTAACTTAATAAATTTATCTACTCAGATACTTACATATGGGTGAACATAAGAGACAATAGTGAAAGATCATAAGTGAGCATATAATGAACATTCGGGTATGATAATATAATCAAGGTTCATGAACATTGTATAATATTTTATACCCAATACAATATTGATAAAAATCATGATCCATTGAATTAGGATTTTTGAATAACATATGATATTAATCATAAGAGTAAAAAAAACATTCTTCAATAATCATGAGTCAAATTAACATGACATAGTTATGTTTCCTAGAATAATATTATGGTACAAACATAAGAATAAAAATCATAACATATGTAAAGGATATCCAAAAATACATTCATATCAGAATGGATGAGGATAACCCCTTATCCATAAAATAGTGTGCTTAAGATAACTTTT
This sequence comes from Viscum album, assembly GCA_963277665.1. Classification (NCBI taxonomy): domain Eukaryota; kingdom Viridiplantae; phylum Streptophyta; class Magnoliopsida; order Santalales; family Viscaceae; genus Viscum; species Viscum album. Next base: position 696,427,852 of record OY728164.1, read on the forward strand.
AAAACCCCATAAAATTTTGGACTTGAGCTAACCACTTATGGCCAATAAAATTTTGGAATTAGGATAACAACCAATACTCCATTAGAATTTGGACTTGGGCTAACCACCCATTCCCCACTACCATTTTAAATTCGGAAGATATCCATATATTATCCAAATCCAATGATATATAAAGTTGTACCCAATTTATTGGATTGTTATAATGGACCACAAAATCATATAATTAAATACCAAAAATATGTGTGCCACATGAACATAAAAATATACATAATTTCATATTTTATTAATTAACTCATGAGAAATACATTATTTTCATTATTATTTCTAAAAAACTGATCATATGGTGTCTAAATAAAGAAGTTGGATTGTATAATAGGAGAATATATTTATTATACAGTAAAAAAATTTAAATATGTTAACATATATGAGAAATAATTTACAGGAACATTAGTAAATTACTATGAAAAGTAAAATGAAATGCCTTTTATGTTTTTAATGACTTTTATTTCACATGAAATAATTTATAAAATAATGATAACATTGAAAAGTAACATTTTAATTCAAAATTTAAGAATATTATAGGAATTTATTTTCCTAAAAAATGTTTTTTAAAATATTCCTTTCACTCTTTGTAAATAATGGAAAATATAATAGAAAATTTTAAGTTTGGAAGTTGTTAAAAAGTGATTCCTTGCATTATTTTATAAATAAATTCAAGGTCAATAGAAATAGATCATAATAAATAATTAAAATATAGAGAAGGATATATATAAATATATATATATATATATAAATGAATGAGAAATATTATTTCCCAAAAATAAAATAAAATTTCAGCTACACTTACAAGAAACCTTTTGGTTAAATTGTGATCTAAAGGAAGGTAAAATGTTAAGAAGACATGTAATCCCAATAAATAAATAGATGAAAGTAAAATAGATAGTATTTTATAAAAATTAAATTATAATTTATCTTAATGGATGTTTAAACATAATTAATCTCAATTTCATAGTCAAAATAGAAAATAGACCATTGCCTTTACTCTTGACTTCCATGAAAGTGCTTTAACCACTTTGATGAATCTCTCATTCTCAAGAAAATATCCATTAGAATTAAGGATTTATGATTACTTCAAATAAATATAATATAACCAACATCTAATAATTGTTTAGGATATTAAAAATGTGTATTTATTCAAGATATAATATAAGGAAAATAGTTTTTTGGGTTGTGGTAGAGGACATGTCTTTTTTAAGTGAGTTCTGAGTGGAATATTATAAAATACTAATTAAATAATGTGTAAGGATGAAATTATAAAATTTAAGTGTGGTAAAAGATAAATATTAATGGATAATGGATTATTTTTTGTTGATCATTACCACTTATACTCATTCTATGATTTTCTTTATAATATTTTAAGTCTTTACCCCTTAATTTTCCCTATTTAACTTTACTTTGGGGACTCAATTTTGACCATGGTAACTTCTTTTTATAGATACAAAATGAAATTTATTCTATAACATAATTTTAAAATTTTGATTAAAAAATTTCACTCTATTTAATCTAATTCAGTATCTATATTTGAGAAATTTATCTTTTAAAGGAAAACATAATATATAAGAAAAATTATTTCTATAAAAATAAATTTTTTAAATATTAATTGTTCTTAATATTATTTCCTATCAACTAATAATTACATAAGTGTTAATATATTTTTTATATGTTTAAAAAATATTTTAGATTCATTATTTAAAATCAATCAATTTAATTTCTCAAGATAAAATTATGAAGCACTTAAAAGACAATTCTTAAAAAATATACCTTTTAATATTAAATGATTTTAACCACATAAAATTAATTATTTTTCTTATATCCATTATATTTTATCAATTATTGGTATAATATAACATCAAATAATTCTTTAAAAATAATAATTTGTAAGGAATTATAATACATGTTTTTTATTAAATGAGTTTAATTAATTATTATTATTTATTTACTTATAGTTTTAATATCCTTGTAGTTTTCTTAATGATGTTTTATAATGTATTATACTAATGTATTAATTTTTATCATTAATTATAATATTTTATCACAATAACATATATCATGGTTCATTTTAGTTTAGCATATCATGTGAAATAATCTATTCAATACTGAATTTTTTTAAGGGAAATAGATACTCAAATTATGGGTTGTTAATGGAATATTCATTATCAAAGTAGAATAAATATAGGTGAAATGATGTATATATGGATTTTTCATGGTTGAAATGAGTACATCAAGTAATATATAAGGATGACTATATATGGAAGTGATCATTAATTGTTTTATGAACTCTTTGATGTTTTTAATTTTTTTTCTCATTTACTTGTCCAGTAGTCACTAAAATAGAGGCATGATACCCTTTTAATGATTGATCAAGTGGGGAGATCATATATCACACTTAATTCTTATACATAACAATGATTTCCATTTCAATCTATTGTTTTATTTTTATAGTATGTTGATTGATAGATTTATTAGTTATTATTGTCAAATCTATTTTTCAAATAAAAATACATCTTGGGTGGTTTAAAAAATATTTAATACATTTGGGTAATCTTATATATGATGTAATATGGTTCATCATGTGGTAATGTATCTAATGATTACTGATAAATGTTTGCTAATGTGGTGATCTCACTCTTAATTTCTTAAAATAATGCTCTCTCAACTCATAGTTATTTAGGCATTCAAGTGTGGATTTATTGTTAAATAATTTATTTTTTATTAAATTCTCCCCAAATACATGTTGGAAGGATAAAAAAATTAATGTGACCTTAGAAATATGAAGTCTCAATTTTCACTTAACCTCTAGTGAGAAGCCAGTGATCATCGAGTAACACATTGGTCATGAGAAATATTGAAAATTTAAATTTTTTTATAGTATAACTTGTGTGATTCTATTATTGAATCAATAATTGAAAATTCCCTCAATATTTGAAAACCATATTTCCTTACTTTTGGTTTATTCATATTCCCATAAAAATCTATCCAAATCAAACTTAGATTGCTGATAGTATACACTAAAAAAGATATATATACAGAACTAACTTTACAAATGTAAGTGAATATAATACAACCATTGGAGAAAAGATGAGGCTCCATTTGCAACATTATATCATTAGGAATTATTTTTTATTTTTTATTTTCACTATAAAAAAAATTATATTTAAAAAAATAAATTATTAATTATAAATATGATCCAAAACTTAAACTACAATACTTTTAAAAATATATTAAATTAAGTAATATACTATGTTTGATACAAAATTACAGTATGAGATTCTATATCTTTATACATTATTTTTAATTCATTTTGTTTCATTTTATTATTTCATAAAATCACCCCATATCACCATCTTCATGAAGAAATAACACCTTATTTGTAGTCGATCTGTAATGGAGGCTTTGTCATTCTTTAAAACCTTATTTTTTATGATATTTTTAAAATGTTTCATTTATTCTATAATGATAGTGGTTTTCAGGGATGAATTATAGGAAATTATTATAATTTTATAAATTCTTACCATTAATATTCTTCTTTCATTTTTATATCATAATTCCATATTCATAATTCACTCTATAAATGATATAATGTTTTTGGTTGGGTAATAAAGTTTCATAGGATCATAAAGACGGGGATAAGAAATGATGTTTAAAGTTTCACTCTTTTAGAATTCACTTCTTCTGATCATGAGTTTCCAAAGAATTGAGACCCGAGGCCATGTTAAACAAATTAGAGTTCACTAGCTAGATACCTTATTCACATAATCACTAAGGGTAGATGAAATATTATCATAGTATCTCAAAAAAACAATCACAAACACAATATAAGGTTGAGTAATTTATGACCATGGATACTCACATTGAGTATGTAAAAAAGTAGGACAATTATTTTTAGGTAATCATTTGATAAAGTGTAAAACCCACCAAAGATCACAATTAGTACAATTAACTAACAATTTAATTATTCAATTAATTTTCTCCCTTCATGAAATAATAATAGTTTATAGTATCTAATGTATTCCCTTGGTTTATAAAAATTAATAATATTAATAACAAAACAAAAAACATTGTGTAATTAGTTTTTAATTTTTTTATTTAAACCTATGGACTTCCATTTGGTTTTTATCCATAATAATATATTACATTTTATCAAAATATTTCCATCTAGGTTAGAAAACTAAAGTAATTTTCTAGAAACTAAAATCAGTTTCTCATAAAGAATTTTGTACTTTATGGTTATTGTATCTAGTGTTCCCTACTCTTTAGTATTAAATGATAACTCACATGGTTTTCAACCAGATTATTATTCCATATATTTTACTTTATTTTCTCATTTAATTATTATTGAAATCGCATCCATCTCATAATATTTGGTTTTACTTCATTTCTTTTCATCAAATACCTTATTTTTGTATGGTTAAAGAAAAAAGATATTATTTTTTATAGTAAACATGATATAAGTTTTCCAAACACAAAAACAAATACTAAGTACTCCATTCCAGTTGTTATATTTTGATCTAATCCATATCCAAAGTCTTTATTGAATAATTACTCAGATTACTCTTCTAATTTGGTTTTTTATAAGAATTACTCCCATTCCACTATTTAAAACGTCACTCAACAATTAAAAGGGTAAGTCACTTCATGGTGCTTAAATGACAAGTAGTATGACCAGATTACTATTTAAAAAATAAAATGACATCTAATAAGTTTCATAAAAAAATTCTATATCATTTCATAGGAAATTATATATTGGAAAAATTATATACTACTAAATTATTTAGAAAACCTTTTAGAAAATTCAATATTTCCTATAAACTTATGTGTTTTACAAAAGTTGTATTATATAGTGAAAAGATGCCATTTATTTTTAAAATATCAACCTTCATACCATTCTACAAAATCACATGATGAAGCACTATACTTTTTTTTTGAAAATAAGTTATTATTTATTAAAATTAATTATAATAATTTTTTCAAAATATGATTTCAAAACCATATCCAAATTTAATAAGTCTTAGTAAAAAATAGTTTCCTAAAGGATGAAATATTATTAAAAATATTCATGTAGACATTAATAAAATTTGAAAAAAATAGTTACCACTCACTTCTAATATATAACAAGAGCAATAGATAGTGTTAATAGAAATTATATATAAGAAAAGTTTCCAAACGAACAAGTAAATTACGTTTTGTCTGAATCTCCATATGTAATGGGCACCTATAAGTAACTTGAAAACCCATCAATGAAATAGTTTTGACTGTCAACTGAAAATATCTAAAAAATTAAATAAATTAATGGTATAGGTAATGGATTTTTCCTTTTACATTAATTTATCCTTTTTTAATCTGTATATACACTATAAATATTTTGAAATATAGCTAAAACCAACTCATTTTTAACATTTACAATAAAATTATGACTTTATTTATACTATGTGTATTAAACTGATCCACTATGAATATGTGATTAGATGTATTATTCCACCCTTAAGAAAAAATTTCTACCTCCTTTTTCTTTCCTTCATTTTTTTGTATTTTCCCTCCTTTTATGCTTTATTTTAGGTTTTGATTCATTTTCCAGAAAAATTTTATACATGAACATTTTCAGATTTAATCTATGAAAATATCGTAAACTCTATTCAATGGTCCTCACATTTTACTTTATTATTTTTATTAGAAGTCTTTCATGGTTGGGAAATAAATTATTATAAACTAAGTCTAAAAATTTCTATTTTTCCCATAGATAAAAATATTTTAGATTAGATGGTAAATTTTTTAGTTCTATTGTTAAGGGGTTTATAAGAGAATTTAATGTTTTGGATCACAAATCACAATGTCTTGAATAACCTTAAAAGAAAATAAACTATCATTTCAATTTATATTTAATAATAAATAATCAAATTCATCATATAAATCAGAATAATGTCTTCCTATTACTATTGTTTTAATGTTATCATATTCAAAAAAACTTCTAGTATCTACAAAATTTAAATTTATTTCCAAATAATTTCCACTTCTCTGTTTATTTTCCAAACACTATATTTATTTTAACATGTCATTTAAATCATTTCAATGATGTTCTTAAAATTTAGATATTGTGAGTATCGTGTTATCTTTAGGGGTATATCTCATGCAATCTAACATATAAAAATGATCAGTACTCTCTACAAATTCATTAATCAATATTCCTTTTTGAACAGTAACTATAGCCCTACCAATTTTTAAATTAGGGTATTTTTAATATTATTGGTTCATGTGATGTCATTATTTTATACTATATATTTAGAACATACTAATACATGGGGAATTTTATCTTATTTATTATCACCAACACATCTTCATTTAATCCATCTGGGATAGTGGTGAATCTATTTTCATGTTAAACTGTCATCCCTATTGATTTTAATCCACTAATGTGAAATAGAATGAAAAAAACATTCAAAAAATTTATTGAATAACTAATATTTTACAATGCATTTATGAATATATAATACCCTATAGTGTAAATAATTATATAGATTCCTAGATCCCATAATATGGTTATAATATTTGGATTAATAAGATATGATGCATATAGCATCCCACCTTTTCATCACATAAACTTTCATTACATTTTACAAAACCCAGGATCTTTAAGGTTTAGTGTCTTGGAAACCAGGAACATAATAAATGAAAGAAAAAAAAACATTCTTCTTAAACACTTGAAAGGATTCTCCTCAAGTTCATCCTAGGTTCATTACTGCATCTCATAACCTGGGAACACACATCAAAATAAAGGGTGAGCAGAAGGCCCAGTAAGGGAAACAAGAGGAACATTTTACATGTGAGCTTGATATACTTCAATAATGACATGAAAAGAACTTTAAGGCATGAGAAAGAAATCATGAGGAATTTCATAATAAAAACAACATTTTTCATAACATGAATATGTGGCTACATCATTTAACATAGACAATCATGAACATATCACCAAGGTCCATCCCCAAGGTGTCATTTGAAAATTACCAAGGTTATTCACCAAGGTATCGTGAAAATTGTATTCTCTAGTGGTTACATCATTACCCAATGCATTGGAGCGCTATCAGGGCACACCCTTAAATTTGCCTTTATTATCATGTGAGCCACATATATCATCATCAAACATTTCATAAATAACCCACATAGCATAAAATAAATGGGTTTCATTTCATAATCACAACGTTTTAAAAACTGCTTTAAATACGTGATCTTTACGTCACTTTAAACCCACGGAAAGGGAAAGAGGGTTTCATGTATGTAAATCCCAGAATTTAAAATAGAAAATTTTGATATATATATGTGAATACCCCTGTATAAATAAGATCCTTGAGTATTCACTTTATAACATAAAATAATTTTTAGAAAAGAGAGAGAGACACTTTGCGACGAAAATTCTGCAGCATAACGACTATGTTACAAGGTTTTAGAAAACATTGAGAAGAGAGGGGACATGGTTCAAACATTCATAAATGACCCATAAAACAGTAGAGGGACAGAATATAAGGGATTTAAGAACATGGTACTGAAATTTGAAAATGTACCATATGAAATGAAGAACATGAAAGGAAGAAAAAAAACAAGATTTCTCTTGTGAAAATTCGGCAGCCTAACGGCGTCACTTAAACTTCAACAAAATTGAATTGACAAGGTCAAATAGGGTCTCTCATCATATGAACATAAGAGTCCAGTATGATAGATATAGAGATCATACCCCAACATAATAGAAAGGAACTTGAAAGAATTGACATGAAAGTAGAACTTCAAAACGAGAAGGGTGAAGAACCACTTAAAAATTCGGCAGCCTAACGGCGCCACTTAAAACTTCAAAATACAGAATTGAAGAGATCAAATGGGGTCTCTCATCATATGAACATAAGAGTCCAGTATGATATATATAGAGATCATACCCCAACATAATAGAAAGGAACTTGAAAGAATTGACATGAAAGTAGAACTTCAAAACGAGAAGGGTGAAGAACCACTTAAAAATTCGGCAGCCTAACGGCGCCACATAAAACTTCAAAATACTGAATTGAAGAGATAAAATGGGGTCTCTCATCATATGATCATAAAAGATCAGTATGATAAATATAGAGATCATACCCCAACATAATTAAAATGAACTTGAAAGACTTGACATGAAAGTAGAACTTTGAAAAAGAGAAAGGTGAATGAATCCCTTGAAAATCCGGCAGCCTAACGGCGCCACTTAAACATTCTTAAAAAGAAATGATGAGAGTAATAGGGGGTCTTTCATCATATGAACATAAAAAGGGCAGTAATAGGAGTATAAAATAACATCCTCCAAAATAAGAACATGGATCATAAAAGGAATGACATAAAAGAGATCACTTGAAAAGAAAGAGAGGGGTCGGATCCCTTACCTTAAAATGTAACTCTTAAACCTCAAAGGTTGGGAACTTGAGGGCTTGGGGCACCTTGGGAGGACTCCTTGGGAGGTAATGAGACCAGAACTTCGTTGGGGAAGAGTGGGGAGTCGAATTGATGAGAGGAGGGCTTGGTATTTATAGGGAAAGTGAGGGGACAAGACATTAATGGCCAAGGGACACCTCACATGTGCTTTTCTCAAACCCATGTGCTCTCCCTTGGCATTTATCATGGAGTTAGGCCACATGGGGCCCCCAAAACAATAATTCATCACCCTTGGCCGGCCAACCCTCAAAAGATTTCATGACATCATCATGACACCATTATGATGTCATTAAACATACCGAAACCCTAAAACTGTATTTTTACTATTCACTAAAAATTCAACCTTCTCAGAATAACCCCAAAATTTCACCTTAACCAAATATCAATGCTATGATTTCAAAAATGAAATCCATTTTATAAAAATAATTTTCTAAATATTTTTAATTTAATTTTTAAATAAAAACACTATTCATCAAAAATTCACATTTTTCAGAAAAATCCCCAAAAATTACCATAACATAATATCGATGCTCTGAGTTCAAAAATGAATTCATTTTTATAAAAATAATTTTCTAATTATTTTTAATTAAATTTTTAATTAAAAAACACTATTCACCCCGAAAAAACTAATACTTGAATAATAATTAATGAAACCGTTATTTAACTATTTTATTGAATCCCATTACTTAATCAAGGTGCCTAGATTATTTTAAAACTTTCTTTAAGTGAGATTACTAATCCATTTGGTCATATTACTAATCCTAATCATAAAATCACTATTCATAATTTACTATTCATCAAAAATCAAGTTGATCTTATTAGACTCTAAATTTCGTACTGAACATAATTGTAGAAGACCATTTTTCAAAAATCATTACACGTTTTTAATTATTTAAGGTTTACACAACCATTTTCAAAATATCCTTTTTCTAAAATTCATCAAAAATATGCATACAATATTTATCCGGTCATTTGAAAATTCATAAACATCATCATAAGAAGAAATCCAAATTTTTATTTAAAAAAAAGATTACACAAGGCAATTATGGTCTCGTTACATAACCCCTTATAATACCAGCATAGGACCTAAGAGTAAGGTGTGCTAGGGTGATAGAATTTTGGGGCGGCTCAGTCAACATTGCCCGAGTAGTAATTTCTATCAGTTTGAACTTCTCGCGAAGGCGATTCCGTTCTAGCTTCACATGATGAAGTTCGGCTTGGATTTGGTCCAGAGCAAAGCCCAATGGTGCTACCTCCTTCCCAATCTCTGTTAGATGGGCTTCGATCGGCCCAAGGCTACTAGGTGTGGCCATCAAATCTTCTTTCTATAATAATTAACCAGGATTACTTAAATTTAGAGACAATAATCAAAACATTTTGTTCACGGTGGTCATATTGACCGATGGTCATATAACACTCAAAAACCAATGGTCTCATTTTATTTATAATCATGTTTATCAAATAAAATATTTTTTTTGAGTATAAAAAATAACACATGAAATTAGGAAACAAGATTTATTCAAAATTTCGGGTCGTTACAATCTTCCCCCCTTAAGAAATTGCGTCCTCACAATTTTTTGAAATTGGGTTTTGAAATTTCATTGAAAGTCCCTCATCGGAAAAAGAGTCAGTAACACCATTAATTTAAAAGAAAGAAAAGGAAGTACAAAGGCCACCCGAGTTAACCCACACTCGGGTTCCATGTAGGAAAACATGGACATGGAGGAAAAAAACAAAGGGTCAGTTCTGAGAGAGAGTGATAGAGAACATGATTAGGAGAAAGTTAACCATGAGAAAATCCCAAACTTATGATGTGTGTAAACGGTCTTTGATTACCTAGTAGGAAACGTAAACCAACAACATTTTTGTTTTATGTTTCTTTTCATAATTTTGAGGATTTCATTTACTACATAGAACAAAAACATAAGAAAATATATCTACCTTCATGTAGAGTTTCACCCTTTAATAAGTTTTTACCAAAACTAATCCTTTCCCCCAAACGATGAGCATTCAAAACTACTTGGTCTCATCAAAACACAAGAATCATCTTCTAGAGAATCACATAATCCATAAAAGATTAACTATCTATTTCTTCTATCTTTAAACATTATCCCAAAACAGAAAGGGTAAGGTTAAACAACTCTTCAAAAAGGAAGAATCCCATAGGAATGGAAACTAATTTTAAATCTTCAATGTTCCATGGTAATACCCAAAGTTCATCATAGACCATTCCATAAATAACAGTCCTTAAAATTCCTCGAAATAAACCAAACTAAGATTGAAACCCAAATGCGAGAAGGACTTGATAACATAGTCTTCCAAAATAAACTTCATTGTTCATCTCCAAACAACATCAACCACTCCTAACATCTTATAACAAAAATAGCTAACCTAAACATATTTTACCCAAGATAGTTTAATCATTCCCGTAAGTAACCTAAATTACTATAAGTCCAACTTAAATTCATTGATAAATCAAAATATAAATCAACCTTACTCCTCAATGAAAATACCGTAGTAATCTATTTACCTTGATCATATATGGTCCTCAAAATAGTGAACGTCTTCCAAAATAATAATCATATTTTAATCCCCTAATCATCTCGGTCGTATTAATACGGAAATCATAGCATTTCCTATCACATTGGTTGTCGGGACATGTTCATCCATTTCCCGCCATTAACTAAGAAAAGAAGCTATAATTAGGAGCTTAAATACATAGCCAATAATCATGAAAAGAAACTTAAAGCATCTAAGGATAACATGTAGAAGAAAAGTATACCCTAACTTGTGATCCCCTAGGTTCCCTTCTAGGTTATCCATGATCATATATTCTTATGTAACCCTTTATTTTATTTTATCTTTGTTCCTTTAACAATGGTTCATACTAAGCTTATGAATTTACCAAAGCATATCCACCGGGAGTGTCGTAACCAAGAGTGAAGCAAGTCCCGTTGTCGTGTACCAGTTCCCGTTCGAGTCTAGCTCAAAGCAGTGTTTTCGGGTTTTACCCCTATGTACATCTGTGCCAGAGCCACCTCTACCTGCTCGTATCCAGACAGGGATGTATTTGCTTGGAAACCCCTTACTCAATACTCACCAAAATACCAGGAAGATTTCCTATATTAAACTTTTCTATAGGGTTCCTCCTAGAGTTTTCATATCCTAATTTCCACAAATAACTAAACCATCCTTTGATACCAACTATAGCATCCCACCTTTTCATCACATAAACTTTCATTACATTTTACAAAACCGAGGATCTTTAAGGTTTAGTGTCTTGGAAACTAAGAACATAATAAATGAAAGAAAAAAAAACATTCTTCTTAAACACTTGAAAGGATTCTCCTCAATTTCATCCTAGGTTCATTACTGCATCTCATAACCTGGGAACACACATCAAAATAAAGGGTGAGCAGAAGGCCCAGTAAGGGAAACAAGAGGAACATTTTACATGTGAGCTTGATATACTTCAATAATGACATGAAAAGAACTTTAAGGCATGAGAAATAAATCATGAGGAATTTCATAATAAAAACAACATTTTTCATAACTTGAATATGTGGCTACATCATTTAACATAGAAAATCATGAACATATCACCAAGGTCCATCCCCAAGGTGTCATTTGAAAATTACCAAGGTTATTCACCAAGGTATCGTGAAAATTGTATTCTCTAGTGGTTACATCATTACCCAATGCATTTGAGCGCTATCAGGGCGCACCCTTAAATTTGCCTTTATTATCATGTGAGCCACATATATCATCATCAAAAATTTCAAAAATAACCCACATAGCATAAAATAAATGGGTTTCATTTCATAATCACAACGTTTTAAAAACTGCTTTAAATACGTGATCTTTACGTCACTTTAAACCCACGGAAAGGGAAAGAGGGTTTCATGTATGTAAATCCCAGAATTTAAAATAGAACGTTTTGATATATATATGTGAATACCCCTGTATAAATAAGATCCTTGAGTATTCACTTTATAACATAAAATAATTTTTAGAAAAGAGAGAGAGACACTTTGCGACGAAAATTCTGCAGCATAACGACTATGTTACAAGGTTTTAGAAAACATTGAGAAGAGAGGGGACATGGGTCAAACATTCATAAATGACCCATAAAACAGTAGAGGGACAAAATATAAGGGATTTAAGAACATGGTACTGAAATTTGAAAATGTACCATATGAAATGAAGAACATGAAAGGAAGAAAAAAAACAAGATTTCTCTTGTGAAAATTCGGCAGCCTAACGGCGTCACTTAAACTTCAACAAAATTGAATTGACAAGGTCAAATAGGGTCTCTCATCATATTAACATAAGAGTCCAGTATGATAGATATATAGATCATACCCCAACATAATAGAAAGGAACTTGAAAGAATTGACATGAAAGTAGAACTTCAAAACGAGAAGGGTGAAGAACCACTTAAAAATTCGGCAGCCTAACGGCGCCACTTAAAACTTCAAAATACTGAATTGAAGAGATCAAATGGGGTCTCTCATAATATGAACATAAGAGTCCAGTATGATATATATATAGAGATCATACCCCAACATAATAGAATGGAACTTGAAAGAATTGACATGAAAGTAGAACTTCAAAACGAGAAGGGTGAAGAACCACTTAAAAATTCGGCAGCCTAACGGCGCCACTTAAAACTTCAAAATACTGAATTGAAGAGATAAAATGGGGTCTCTCATCATATGATCATAAAAGATCAGTATGATAAATATATAGATCATACCCCAACATAATTAAAATGAACTTGAAAGACTTGACATGAAAGTAGAACTTTGAAAAAGAGAAAGGTGAATGAATCCCTTGAAAATCCGGCAGCCTAACGGCGCCACTTAAACATTCTTAAAACGAAATGATGAGAGTAAGAGGGGGTCTTTCATCATATGAACATAAAAAGGGCAGTAATAGGAGTATAAAATAACATCCTCCAAAATAAGAACATGGATCATAAAAGGAATGACATAAAAGAGATCACTTGAAAAGAAAGAGAGGGGTCGGATCCCTTACCTTAAAATGTAACTCTTAAACCTCAAAGGTTGGGAACTTGAGGGCTTGGGGCCCCTTGGGAGGACTCCTTGGGAGGTAATGAGACCAGAACTTCGTTGGGGAAGAGTGGAGAGTCGAATTGATGAGAGGAGGGCTTGGTATTTATAGGGAAAGTGAGGGGACAAGACATTAATGGCCAAGGGACACCTCACATGTGCTTTTCTCAAACCTATGTGCTCTCCCTTGGCATTTATCATGGAGTTAGGCCACATGGGGCCCCCAAAACAATAATTCATCACCCTTGTCCGGCCAACCCTCAAAAGATCTCATGACATCATCATGACACCATTATGATGTCATTAAACATACCGAAACCCTAAAACTGTATTTTTACTATTCACTAAAAATTCAACCTTCTCAGAATAACCCCAAAATTTCACCTTAACCAAATATCAATGCTATGATTTCAAAAATGAAATCCATTTTATAAAAATAATTTTCTAAATATTTTTAATTTAATTTTTAAATAAAAACACTATTCATCGAAAATTCACATTTTTCAGAAAAATCCCCAAAAATTACCATAACATAATATCGATGCTCTGAGTTCAAAAATGAAGTCATTTTTATAAAAATAATTTTCTAATTATTTTTAATTAAATTTTTAATTAAAAAACACTATTCACCCCGAAAAAACTAATACTTGAATAATAATTAATGAAACCATTATTTAACTATTTTATTGAATCACATTACTTAATCAAGGTGCCTAGATTATTTTAAAACTTTCTTTAAGTGAGATTACTAATCCATTTGGTCATATTACTAATCCTAATCATAAAATCACTATTCATAATTTACTATTCATCAAAAATCAAGTTGATCTTATTAGACTCTAAATTTCGTACTGAACATAATTGTAGAAGACCATTTTTCGAAAATCATTACACATTTTTAATTATTTAAGGTTTACACAACCATTTTTAAAATATCCTTTTTCTAAAATTCATCAAAAATATGCATACAATATTTATCCGGTCATTTGAAAATTCATAAACATCATCATAAGAAGAAATCCAAATTTTTATTTAAAAAAAGATTACACAAGGCAATTACGGTCTCGTTACATAACCCCTTATAATACCAGCATAGGACCTAAGAGTAAGGTGTGCTAGGGTGATAGAATTTTGGGGCGGCTCAGTCAACATTGCCCGAGTAGTAATTTCTATCAGTTTGAACTTCTCGCGAAGGCGATTCCGTTCTAGCTTCACATGATGACGTTCGGCTTGGATTTGGCCCAGAGCAAAGCCCAATGGTGCTACCTCCTTCCCAATCTCTGTTAGATGGGCTTCGATCGGCCCAAGGCTACTAGGTGTGGCCATCAAATATTCTTTCTATAATAATTAACCAGGATTGCTTAAATTTAGAGACAATAATCAAAACATTTTGTTCACGGTGGTCATATTGACCGATGGTCATATAACACTCAAAAACCAATGGTCTCATTTTATTTATAATCATGTTTATCAAATAAAATATTTTTTTTGAGTATAAAAAATAACACATGAAATTAGGAAACAAGATTTATTCAAAATTTCGGGTCGTTACAATGCATTCCTCCAATGACTGAATTTATCATCTACTTGTAGTTATGTCTTATTTGGGAATAAATCATTAATGAACCTATCATACCTTTGAATTTGTTTAAATCATTAAAAAGTGTAATTTTAATTTCAACCTGTTCAATATTTTTATGTAATTATATCTTTATTTGTTATTTATAAATATTATTTGATTGAATCATCCTAGAGGTATATTATACAAGAACATGTTTCTTTTCCTTGGTCTTTGTCTCATGTTGTATTTATGATTTTATTTAAAAAAAATTGAACGTTATTTATTCATTTACATTCCTCTTATTAGTATATTTTTTATCTAATTATGAGGATGGTTTACTTTTCCTTCAACATATAGTTGTTACAAAGATAACTTTTATTTTAGGATTAGAATGAGTTTGATTATTTATGATTCCAAATTATTTATTTAGGATTTTCCCAAGATAAAATATAAAATTTTGGATTTAATTCTTCATTTATTTCATTTTTTTAATTCCTCAATATATAGATTTTTTTCATACTCCTAATGTTAGTGTTGGAAATTTATTGAAGGACATACAATAATGTTCAATTTC
This sequence comes from Viscum album, assembly GCA_963277665.1. Lineage (NCBI taxonomy): Eukaryota > Viridiplantae > Streptophyta > Magnoliopsida > Santalales > Viscaceae > Viscum > Viscum album. The sequence continues at coordinate 696,443,564 of OY728164.1, forward strand.
TAGTAAAATAGAATTTGAAAAGGTTATTGATAAACGTAGAGGAAGGGTGGTGGTAATTATGGTTGTTGGAAGCCTTTTTGAAATGTTGGGATATATTTATATTGCTTCTTTACAAATCCTTATTATACTTTAGTTATTTCTTTCTACCCTAGTATGCTTATTAGTTATATAAATAACCTATTATAGTATATTATATTTGAGTTTTTATTGTCTTGGAATTGATAATATTGATCTATTTAATATTATTTTGAAGTAAAAAACGTCCACATATTCTAGTTGGATATAGTTTATCTTTATATAGTTCAAAATATCTATATCTCATGAAATATTTTGGTTCAACAAATTTAGAATCAAGAAAATGTAATTTAACTGATCTTTCCATAGAAATTTATCTTTTTATAATACTGCTTATCAAAAACTATTATGAATTTTTAGAAATATTTTCATTATGTCCCTTGGATTCAATGGTTTGTTTTTCAAAAAATTATTCCTCTCAAGGTTAATAAATCCATTGTATAATGAGATTAAAAAATAGTGTTTCTAAAAACAAACCTAAGATACTCTTAACATGATACCTATGATATCTTATAATAAAAAAGAAATGGTATTCCTAACCACAATAAGCTAGAAACTAGTTAATGTAAATCAAGGATACCCCTTAAAGAACTATTTTTTATAATAAAAATATATAACCATAAGAGGTTATTAACTATGAGCCTAACATAGTGTTTCTCTATATTGGTGAGTCATGCAACAAAATAATTGAAACTATATAATTTAAAATAAAAAACATTCATATCATAATTGAATATATTAAATAAACCAGAAATGATATAACAAGATGACATTCCATAACGTAGCCAAGAGTTCCAGTATATATACACAAATCCCAATCCTGAAATCAAAAGGGAAATAAGATGTTAAATTGATATGAAGATAAAAATAGAGATACTAGCACAAAGAAAAAGTCAAAATTAAATAATATATTACTTATCTCTATATTACATGAGGTCTAACTCTCCCAATGTCACCTCCTTTAAACCAAAACTTGGATAATATGGATATCCACTACTTCCAAGTAGTGCCTTTCCATTACCTATTTCTAGAAAAACATGGTCTGTATACTTCTTAAAGGTGTATGGATTAGAAAATTTTATTATATAATCCAACAATGATGGTATGAAAATAACCCAATGAAATATAATTTTAAACTTTTAAGAACTTGTAAATGAAGGACCTCAAAACACCCAAAGAGGGGAGGGGTGAATTAAGGTGTTATATTTTCCTTCTAATGTGACCAATACTTTTCCCACATTGGTAGGAACTCATTAAAACATCATGATAGATTCAGTCAGAAATTAATCATTCACCTGTAGAAAGACAACATGACAGCTTTACATAGTTCACCACTAAATGATATTCCAAGGAGCATACACCGACCATTATTCGGTGTGACAAAAATCAAATAATATTCACTAGTTTTTTAAAACAATTGTTTAGACATAGTCACTCTATTTCAGGAAGACTTCTTTTATAATATTTTAGGGATAGCACACTACGTCCCTTGGAAATCATCCATCGACTAACCCTAGATCAATACCTTTGGTGAAGTATTACTCGGTTTATCAACTTGAAGTTCTCTTCAATAGATTATAATTAAATTATTATTCTATAACTAGACGGAGACTCTTCTTTCATCGAGGTCTTGAATTGATGCACTTGAATGAATTGATCATGAAAATTGGATGTTCAAAACATGCTAGAAGCACACACTATAAATTGCACACAACACCTACTCTAGTGTTCAAGATTTCGGATTGTCGCACTAGGTGACTTTCATACAAACCATATTTTTCATGAAACATTTATCTTCCATGCATATACACCATAAGTTTCACTTGGTCTTTTTAGATGAAAATAACCGTTTGCATGCAATATTTTCTTTCAGTACTCATCTGTTCACAAATAATTCATGCATTAGAGTAACCTAATCTTCATTGAAAAATATTTATGTCTTGATTGGGGGTAGCTTCCTATTTATAGGTCTCAGTGACCCTGTGTGTAATATTATTATTTTATTATAGGTGCGCTAAAGATTATCTATGATCACACAAACCCTTTTTGATGTTGTATTGGGTGCGTATGTCTCTTCCGCGCAACCTCTTTTTGCGCATATTTAAATATTTCATGCACATTTTTTATTTTCCATATTTTTTGTAATAATCCCAAAAAAGACTTGCACAATAGTTTCCAACCCTTTTTCAATCTGGCATGAAACTTCCTTTTCCAAAAACACATTTCTCTATTCCCTAATTTTTGGACCCAAAAATTCGAAAAACACTGGGAAATGATTCCACATTCAATATTTTTGTCTATTAGAACTATAAGATCCATTTCCTTTCAAAATCAATGATATTATATGTTAATATTGATAAAAACACAAACCATACTCCATTTCCAGCAATGAAAAAAATTGGTTACAATAGCAAAATTATCTAACACTATTAATCAATAAATATAAATCTATATAAAAAACATTTTAAATAAATTATCATGGAATATTCCTTAAGGTTACTATAGTCAATTACTCCTAATATAATCATACTAATATATCCTTATACATATCAACTATTTACATTATTTACACAATAGAGTAATCATAAACTACAAGGAATAATTACTAGCTATAGCATAACCCTTCATTGGAGATGTATTCATAAATTTACAAGGTATAGTTACATCAATAGATAGTGATTTAAATTCCCTAGGATACCTAACCAGGCCCTAAGGGTTCCCATGAAAAATAACCATTATTCAAAAATAAAAAAAAATTAATTACAAAACTATTCCATGGAAACAAAGTTAATTATTTTATCAAACATATATCAAGAACCATCAATTTCATATATAATGCATGTCTTTTAAATTAGTTCAATTAATCATATAAGATATAATTATTGTAAACATTTATATTATATATAAATTAGTCCTTAATGGTGTCAATAAATACTTTTTAATAGTTGAATCCCCCATTTTAAAGAATCAATCATCCATCGTCCTTCAACCAAAAGTAATGCACGAAACCACCTACCTTTTCCATTGAGACCATCAGATAGTGTTATAAATCTATTAAAAGGGGTGGGAAGGCCATTATAACTTTTTTAGAGGACCCAAACACTAAAATAATTATCATAATTTCATCTAAAAAACTAGGCCACCAAGGCCATATGTAACTAATAAATCCATGGAGAAGGAAAGAATAAAGAAAAGGAAGAGAAGTAAAACCACTTACATGATGATCTCATGAAAAATCTTGATGAAATTTTCATGATAAATAATATAATAAAGTAGGATACTAATGTTAGTCAGTTCTTTACGCCGAAATTTTTTGAATGGAAAGATATATAAGGTAAAAATGGTTAAATCAGGTAGTGATTGAAAAGTAATTTCTCATTTTTAAATATATGGGTAGGTTTTATGGTTTAGATACATGGTTTAAAAAATGGTGTGCTAACCATATGGTATCCACTATGAAGGAATAACCATACATATGGATAGTATCTATGGTTTACCCTATCTTTTTGATGATCTTTCATGTTACAATTATTCAACTAAGAAGAAAATACAATATATAAAGGTAGTATGCATTATTTCTCCTAACCTTGAAATGATTGTGTTCCCTACTCTTATATATCATGTATAGTCACACTGTTTAGATAACCATGTGAAAAGTGTGAATAATCCACTAAACATTTTTCTCCCTTCACCATGTTACCTATATTGATGCCCCATTTTTCTATAAAATTAATGGAGTTTGAAAAATAATGAATAGAGAATATAAAATAAATAAATAATACATAATATTACTAAAAATGACACAATGGGTGTTAAAATTCATCCCACTATATCACATTCTACCCCCCAAAATTCAACCATAAGATAGATAATAAAATAATAGAAAAGTCTATTGATTTCTCATAAAATATTCTCACTCCCATGTCTTGTGACATTCACTCTCACTCTACCATACTCAAACTAATTGAAATTCAATTCCAATAAAATAATTTATTCTGGGATTCGAAAACCTGCATTCTTTTCTTAGTCACTAAATCATTTTAACTATATTTAAAGTTCTTCCTAGATAAACAAATGTGGGGGATTAGGATGGTATTTCATTAATTGAGTCAAATAAAATTCATTATAAATTAAAATATTATGAGAGATGTAACACCAACTAATATTCAATCTCCCCGATCCTTTATTTGATCGAAAAGGGTCCCACATACATCGAGGTGAGTTTCCCAAACTTATCAATCCTTTGATAACCGAGATGTGGAGATACATTAAAAAACTCACCAGATGAAAATTATAAAATATGGTGATGATGATCATCATAATATTTATGGTGGACATTATCTATCACTAGGAATTTTTGGATAATATGAAACTTTTCAATAATCTCTTAAATAGTGCATGGAAATTCTTGTGAATTATCACCCGTATGGGATACCAATATGGCCAACCATATAGGGACTCAAAAGGAACTATGTACAAAATGAATTACGATATAATACTATAGGTGTACTCAACCAATGTTTTATATTCAACTAATTTTCCTAAAAACTATGACATGGTCATGGAGAATATATTCCACTTTTTAGGTCACCTCCCCCTTCTACCCATTCGTTTTTGGATGATAATACATAATAAACATCACTTGGGATCATATCGACTCTTGAAGGTAATTCCAGAATGAGAGTTCAATTAGGGATCTCCATAAAAAAGATATCAGAAGAAAATTTGTGTAGTTTCATAATTTTCTGCACATATAACTCACCATGAATCTCAATATTAGTGTAATACTATATCCTAATTAAATTACCCAACGTAGTAAAATGATCAATCAAAACTTAAATTATGTTATTCAACTCAGCGTTTTAAGGTAATATGGTGTTTGAAGTACATGGATGTCTCATTCCCATTCTAGGTGTAGAAAGAAAGAGGATAAATAATATCATATGATTTTTATTCTCTTTTTAACCTTAAAATAAGTATATCATGGAAAACTTATATCCACTCTATCACATATTATACATTTCCACTAATATTGATATATAATGTCATTGTACATCTTGGTGGCCCAAGGGTGGACTTCCCATTGAGAGTGATGAAAACCATTCATAACTGATCCCATTATGATATATGAACCACATATCAACTCATAAATAGACAGTTCCCTCAAGATATAGATGTCAATCACTGAAGGTATCCCCTCCATTCATAATCATTCTGATATATTGAAACTCCTCATCTTTTAGTTAATCTTAATTAACAAGTTTAAGGAAAGATGTGTTCCATTGAATAGTAAGAAACATGTTCTATTTTTCTTCTCTCAAATCTGTGTTCATTTTATAAAAGAGTATAACTAGGTTCCACTTGTTTGTAGATTATATCAACTCTGATAATGGTAAATTTCTACTAAGAGCATTGTTGACCAAATTCCCTTTTATAATGTATACTTGAGATCAAAATTTAATGCTTAAAGTTATTAAACCCCTTTAATTTACCATATATTTATTTCATTTTGAGAGAAAATATATCTCACCATTTTATTATCAGTATAATCCATGAATTTCTCACCAAAAATATAATGCCTCTAGCATTTTAGATAATCCATTACCCCCAAAAACTCAAGATCAGGGGTTAGTTAATTCTTTATATATGGATATATTTGAAGAAATTAGTACACAACTACATGATTATGTTTCATAATGACCGATCCTAAACTCTTTCATGATGTATCATAATACACAATCTAGACATGCCCAACCTCTAGTAGAAAAAAGAATGAATTCAAGGTAAAATTTCACTTCAAATAATCAAAAGATACTTGGAACATAGGATCTCATAGAAACATCACCCATTACGGGTCAGGGAAGTCAAGGTAGATGTCAAATTATAATTTCATACAAATCACCTATAGTAATCCATTGTTCACAATAAAATACATATATCATTGACATTTTTTGGTTGTTCCAAAGTCACAACTACTTTTACATTTTCACGATCAACTAAAAAACCTAATTTCAACACCACAAACCCCATGAACACGACTTCCGGGATCTTTATGCTACACTTTGATAAATGTTCATATGGGAAATGATCATTGAGAGTTCCCAAGTAAATCCACAAGTGATGATTATAGTCCACATCAATTTTATAATATACCAAAATATCATCTATAAGAACCATTAAAAAGGAATCTAAATATCAATGAAATATATGTTTTATACCATAATATTGTTTTTAGACCAAAATGAATCATCAGATCCTTTATGTGACCATGTATTCTTCTAAAAGAAGTTTTAGAAATGTCAAACATGTTTACTCTGATTGGATGGTACATTAATCCAAAGTTTTATCATCTAAAACCAACATTACCATTTTATATAATAAAATAGATTATAAATATAAGTCAAGAGATATTTATTCATGATGGTAACATGATTAAACTAATTATAGTCAATGAATAATTGTATAGATCCATCTTTTTTCATAGTATAGAGTACTAAAGTGAACCATTGAGGTATATTGAGATGAATATATCCTATAGTTTCCAAATCATCCAGCTAAATTTTCACCATCATTTGTTAATCAGAATACCTTTGATATGAAGTAAATTTTTTCATCTATGTCTTGGTCACAATATCAATAGAAAATTTGAGTTCCCTACTAGGAGGTAATCTTGAAAATTATTCTAGGAATACTTATAGAAACTCCCCGACCATTAGAGAACCCTCTCTCATGGTGTTCCCTTCATCAGCCTTTACTTGAAGGGATAAAATATGAAAAATAAATTTATTAACCAAGGGAATATGAGGTCTTACTCAACTGGTAAACATGTCCCATTTTAGTTGAAATAAATTAGAGCTTCCATGAAGAGTAGTTGAAGTTACCCTACAATGATAATAATCAAAACACGATATAGATGTGATAATCTAATGTATCTCAAGAATAATATTGAAACAATCTATTTTGAGGATGAATAAATATCATTATATCCCCTCCTAATATATATTGATGATACATGATGGACATTGGAATATCCATTCTTTCTTCTTCCCATGTGGTGCATATATTTTAAAAACATATGACATAGTATCTTATGTAAGAATTCAAAAATAATGGGCATTAGTAAAAATAAATTAATTGGATGCACATGTATTTAATAAATAATTTTCTATAAATTATTCAATAATAATAGTATGTCACACAATTTTTGATTCTATGATCGATTATACTAATAGCTTCCCCACTGCATGTAACTACCTCACTTCAGATTAGGCTTGAAGCTTAAAACAAACCTGAGGGTCTTCCCTCAACTAAATCAATCCATAGGGTGAAATAATTATTCCTCTAATACCATATATTTAAAACATAATTTCTTTATAGGAATATAACTTCACTTTGGATCCTTTTATGGTTGATGAATCTACACCACTTTATGACGAGGGATTGTTTCTATAAAACCTCTATAGATGGACCACATTCCCACAAGTGTAACATGTCTTGGGATAATATGATAAATATGATTTGTTTGTGAAAGCCTATCACATTTATTCTTGATTATAAGTTTTTACCCCATTTAATAAGAGGAAGTTGGTTATAATGGTTTTATTTAGCCTCTATTACAACCACTTCTTGGTTCGTTATGCTACATCTTCATCTTAAGAGATCTGCCTTCACCTTAAATTTCTATTGTAGGAGAATAAATAATTCTTAACATCTCAACCAATTATATTTATAATCTAAATTCTTGTTGAAAATATTTATAACAATTGGTAATCTTCATTAAAAAAACTTGATATTAGATGTTTGAGTGCAGGACTATTTAAAAATATTGAGGTTTCAGCCTTTCAATTGAATCAATATCAGGTGAAAAGTGAAGAATCTTTGAAAACTGGCATGAATAAACCATGCCCACCAATTTAACCTTCTTTAAGAAAATAGATTATTAAAAAATTTCTAGAACCATAGTGGTAGCAAAAAACTATTAAGTGAACATAAATTTAAGGCCACTATACTCTAGGTTCTCATGATGTTTAGCCTAAATAAAAAACTTCTTCAACATCCAGATGGGGTATTCAAGCCTAAATTTTACTCACTTAACCTTGACCAATTTATATGTCTTGGTGAATTGAAATATTCATTCAATATTTTTTAACCAATCATTCACATATTTGAGATCATTACGTCCTCAAAATCATGGATGCTTATATTTAACTATTTTTCTAGACATGGTCCTTATCTTAACTCAACCCCAGACCTACCTATCTTGAATGATATTGGAATGAATCACCACTTTTTATATATATAATATTTTTTATACCACCATATTGATTATATTTTAATATACAAATGTATTATAATATGGAAAATTATTGGCATATACCTCTGAAATATTCGTATGAGGTCTTCATGGGGGAACAATAATACATGAATTCTAATAAAGAATAATAGTATGACCATTAAAACAAGTAAATAACATAAATTAAATCCATAAAAAACCATCAAAACTATATAATTCATTAAAATTCATCTAAAAAGTGAGAAAACATAAAATCAAAAAAATCAATTATACATGGTTAGGATATAAGATTTACTAAACTGTGATCCAATAGTGCAGGTCTCACTAATTGGTTAGAATTAGTTTATTTTTTTAATGTGTGATTTTAAAACAAATTCACCAAGAATATAGGGAAAACTATTTGTATCATATATTGTGGGTCACATGGATTTTGTGTGATCTATAGTTTATGTGCCTAAAACACAAACCCAAGAAAATCACACCAATCATAAATTCCTCAATAATAAGTGTCCCAAAATCTAAAATAAAATTAAAATTAAGTAAAAATACTCTTTTCCCAAGAACCCAAGGTGACATAAGGCCCATTACAGTGAGTTTATCCAAACACTAATGAAAAAACTTCCCTAAAATTTTGAAAATTCTATCTCTAGTCTACCTTAAAATTCAAAGTAAAACAAATAAAAAAGAGATCTAATTTCAATTTATCAGGAACCAACCTAATCTACCTTTGATACATTACCTAATATGGACTTCAATAAGGTCTAAAGGGAATTAACAATCCTTATTATCTTGTATCTAGTTCCTAGGTATCTAGCACATGCCTCAATGAATTTTTCTACACAAGAAATTTATCTACCTTCAAAATAGTCTGAATCAATAACTCTACATGGCCCCATTAGGTATTGGAATGTCACATCCCAAATAATTGAAAATGTAAAACTCAAAAACCTGTTTTTAATAACATAAAATAAATATAAAAATAATTCAAAATAATAAATATAATAATATGATCATCTATATCATAATCTAGTGGACAAGCTTGTATACAAAAGGTACAAAACTGAAATAAAAAGTTCAGTGGTATTTGAAATTGATAAGGTGAAACAAAAATAAACTATACCAAAAAAATAAGACCAGAAATAAACAAAAGTTATTATGAATGTGATAAATCTCACCATGGGATCACCTATAACCCAAAATTAACTAATATAGATATCCACTACCTATAAGTGATGCCTTACCTTTACATATGTTAGTCAAAAAAGGTTCTATGTACACTCAATGTGTGTATGTAGGGTGTATCCAAAACTAGTATAGTATGATCCCACATACTATTACATGAAAAACCTTTTTTTAGAAAATATAATCATTCTAGTATGAAAATAATAATATAAAAAATACTCTTAAACTTTTAAGAAAAAGTAACAAGTTTTAACATGATTTAGCATGAAAGTAAAATAATTATAAATGAGCATTTGAAATAAATAACTATTAGATATTCCGTATATTAACATTATTTAATTTTCCTTAAAATACCTAAATTGATCCATTTCTATAAATCTCATATGTTCATCATATATTGGCCAAAGAAAAATACTAAACTATTGGGAATAATCACTAGAATGAGTGTAATCTTTCACTATTAATGTAATTGAAATTTAATTGACATAGTGGCATTAATACATAGTGAATTTCATATCATAGGATCCTAACCCAATAACCTATAGTTCTTAGGAAGCATAATAATTCTTAATGGATTCCATGTTAAATTATAAAACCATTCCATAGAAACTATGTAAATAATTTCATCAAACATATAATAGGTACCATCAAATTCATATAAAAAATACCTTTGAAATCACTTCAATCACAAATATCAAAGAGAAATATTATAAAAATTCATATCATATATAAATCAGTCCTTTTTGGTAGAATGAAAATCCTTTTTAACAATTAGAATTAACATTTTATGTAATCTGCCACCCATTGATATTAACAAAGGTAATTCATGGAAACACCTATCATAAACTAGTGAAACCTATGGTGAGTGACGTAAATATACTAAAAGATAGAACTAAAAAACTATCCCACTTTATTAATAGTTATAAATGAGAAGTTAAATATTATCAATTTGGCTAAGAAGAACCTTTGGACACCAAGACCTTTGAAAATGAATAAATCCTTTGAGAAGAATAGAATAAAAAAGGTGGAGATAGAAAACCACTTAATTGATTATTAATTAATTAATCATGATTAATAAACCATTGTAAATAATGTGGTATGGGATGATTAGTAATTTGGATGGTTCCATTGTCTTGGAGAGTTCGAATATTAAGAGAGGGAGAAAGAAAAAATGTGTAACATTTAGTAGAGGAATAAGATTATTATTTAATTTTTAAATATCTTGGTAGGTCACATGGTTTTATTATATAATTTAAGAAACTATTCACAAACAATTTCATATCCCATGTTTATGAATAACTGTATTTAAGGGTAGTCCACATAGTTTTCCCAAAATTTTCACTAACTATGAAATGAATGTGTGACCTAATCTTATAAAAGTGAGAATTAAAAACCATTCATAGTGGTATTCTTCATGGTTTTCCATTAACATATAATGATTATTCACCATACTCATATGTATCATGTATTTACACAATATATAGATAACCATGTGATAAACATGTATACTCCACTAGAATACTTTCTCCCCCTTGATCTGATAGGTACATAGTTAACCCTAACCTTGCACTTACCATCTTCCCTATCCTCATCCACATTTTTAAAAAATTTAACAGTTGTTCAATCGATGATGAAGAGATAGTTGTAAGAATAAATAAATAATATATGTTTTTATAGAAATACATTGCATGGGTTTAACAAGAGTTAACTAATAAACTGTTGATGAAATATTGAGTATTTATTCTTGAACCTTTCCAAATATTCATATAAGGACTTTAATTTTTCCATACATATTAGATAAATATTCTTATTTAAGTCAACACCCTTAAAGTTGTAAAGAACTATTAGTGGAAATTGTTTTGTAGTGTATCACAACATTTGACTTCTCCGGGTTGTATCATTTTTACCCACTCTATGTGAACACTTTTAAGAGGGAAATGAAATACCCTTCACTGGATTTGTTCTACGGCTACCCATTATGGTTTCAGGATTCACAAACCATTACAAATTAATTTATATATTTACTTAAATGTACTCTTGAAAGGCCTTAAAATTTGAGTTAAAGTTGAATGGATCTAGTTATAATCACAAATTTAGTTTTAAATGCATGATAGGTAACTAGACTATTATTATTATCCCAACTAGGTTAAATACCCAGAGGGGAGTGAATCAGTATTTGAAATATTAAAACTACTACCCCTTTGAATGTTATTTATTTTTTTAAACAAAACACTCTTAACTCCCTTTACTATGGATAAGTATGAGAAGAAATTAAATCATTCATGAGACATAGAAATTTTACATAGTTCACATGTACTAAGATATATTCAAGAAGTATATAAAGGTAATGTTCTTATGTACCAAATCCAAAAAGGTGAACTATTGTTACAATTTTCAGAGAAGACTCGCTATCTATCCTAGTTTACAACCAGTCACTATTTGAAAGCTCACTAATCTCTCAAATAAAGTGTGTTCACTACTCCTTCATATGATTCTTATTTTGTTCACTTGAATAAATATTTTTTATAGATCATGTGGTGAGTCATTATGTTATACTCTCATCCAATTGATGAATACCACTTTACTAAAGATTTACTGGACAATCTCTTCTAGTTCTCATGAGATTTACTTTTATGAAAACCCTCTTCCAACCTTCACAAAACTACCAAATTATTCACAATATTATCTTTTATTCATGATGCTCCTAACTTTCTTGAATCTCACCACTTTCATAAATCTTACTTCTTTTTCAAATATCATAGACTTTGTGATCCCACAACTTTCACGATTCCCATAGCTTTTGTGATATGTGTAGTATTATGAAAGCTTAGATAGACATTGTGAACATCATTTATACATGAAATCAATGATATTATGAAAACCATCATGTATGAAGAATCCTTCACAAACCACCTTTTTTAAGGATGAGCCTTGTCATTTTTTAAGGCTTTATCTATGAAAATGAGGGGGGTAGGGGCATATTTAAAGATGTTTCCCCCCCTTCATGAAGTTTTCAACCTCACTAAGTAATTTTTAAAATAATTTTAATTATTTTTTATAACCCTCAATACCTTTACAAAACTGTATAGGAATTTCCCATTCATGAAAATTCTTATAATTGAAAATATTTTTGTATTTCCTTCACACTGATCAATTTATTTTGAACCACTTCACCATTGAAAAATACAAAACATTTGAGAATCACTATACCTTCTCAAAAACACCAAATAATATTGAATTCCATACCTTTTCCATATATTTTTTATACATCCTTGGGAAACATCTCCACCTTGTATATACAATTTTCTATACTGCTTCTAGATCTTCCAATACTTTATATTGGACCTTTTACGAAATAAATTTTAAAAAATCACTCTACAATTCCACAACTGACCTTGGAAGTCTTCTTTCCGAACAAACAAAATCAGCCTATGAAAATAGAAAAGTAACCTTGAGGGATTGTTTCCCAATTGTTATTATTAAATAAAGGAATTTCAAAAATTTATGCCAGTGTTTAATTGAGTTTAGCTACCATTCCATCCAAATAACACACAATTTGAAAACCACTATTTTAATGGAATTTTTATTGAAATATTCTAAAACTCATTTTGAAAAAATAGAATGTTTCATAAATTCCATACTCTAGACAAACTAGACCTATAAATTTCTAGGTAAAAATTCGATATTCCTTCACTATTAGATTTAGTCATTCATTCTGAAATCAAATCTAATCAATTAAAAAAGATGTTATAAATGTTATAAAATATCCCCAACGACAATTACCAAAAAATTAAGGGAGTTAGTTTTCATAGTACTTTTAAAATTGTACTTTATTAATTATATGTATTTTTGAAATTAACTAATTTATATAAAGTTATTTTGAGTTAATTATGTCAATTAATTTTTTTGTTATTTAATATAATTTAATTCAATTGTTTTCAATTTCATTTTTTGATCTTAAATTAATCTAAATGAAATATTCTTAGTATATGAGTAATCAAAATTTAATTATGACATTGACCGACCCACTGAGACCCACCCAATATGAATGTTATACAAGTTTGACACCCCAATATTTTCTCGAATAGGTCAAGGGATGGTGTCTAGCACTATAAATGAATAACATAAATGAGATTCCTTATACTAATGAAAATTTTAACATACACATAGCTCCTATAACTCCATTAAAAAAACATCTAACATGATACAAGATTCAAAAATAAAGAAAATAATTAAGAATGTATACATATATCATTATCTATCCATTTACTAATATAAAAAAATCCTTAAAAAGAAGAAAACATCGGACCTAAGAAACCAAGGGTGTAAAATCCACCACCAAAAATTAGAAAAACACCACCTATATATCAAAACCCCAAACATGAGAATCATGTGAATTCACTACCACCAAGAATCACTATTCACTATTTCCATTAACTATATATACTCTATGATCATCCTCAAAAAATATATCACATGCATAGGCATAATAACTATGTAATATTATTCTTGTATATGGATGAGTATAAAAATAACTAGTAATATTTTCCAAAAACAAAATAAACAATAAAAATGAATCATCTTGAAACTAAGAGAATAAGTATATTTCCACCAACCTAATGTAAAAAGGGAAAACAATAATTTGGGCAAAGAGGTGAAAAAAAATTTAAACTTCACTTACCATATTAATGACTACAAAATCACTTATGTTGTGGTAGATAACATGATATTATGTGTATCCCCTTAGGGAAACTAACCAATAATTAAACACACAACCTCAACGTAAATTTACACCTCACAGCTCACTCATGGAAATTAAAATAAGGGAAGCAATGTATGAGGATGAAATGATATCAAAAGCTAACACCGCTTCTAAGTAAAACAACAAGGAACCTCAAATGAAATAAATTTTATAATTCATGAGGTACAACACATCCACCTGTATCTCTACCTTCCCAGTAACGAGGGGAAAATTAGTTAGACACACCAATGACTGTTACTTCCAAAATATCATATAATTACATGGGGGAACATTAGAGGACATTAACTTAAGAATCCTGTATTGAAATTTTGGTTATAGTGGAGAACCCACACCCTACCAGAGGGAACATATTTTGGTTGAGGGAGTATGGACTCCATGTATGGAAGTCCTGCACCCTAATACATGAAGAAGCTACCTGAACCCCATCAATGTAATGGTAAATGCACCTCATTGATATTTTTCTTAAATAAAGCAGGATATGAGAACTCTTAATTTATATAGAGAACCTATAACATAATCTTTGAGGGAGTAAAAAATCCATCAATTTAAGTGATAAAATAGATGTTTTTAATGATTCTTTATCCAATGTAGTACTTAATCGTGATTCTACCTCACAATCATATCATATTCACCAAAATTAATGGTTTGTGGAATGGGATAATGATTATAATCACAACTCTATACTCATTATCAATCTCCTAAAACAAACTCATTGAAAAAATATAGACATAGTAATTCACCATCCATATCATAATCTAGTATTATCAATCTGGGGAAAATAAGTTGTTAACAACCCATCTCTAGACCATACATTATAAAAAATACATGCCTAAACCCCAACTATTTATTACATTGAAAAATAATGGATATTCAGGATATCTACATCACTCCATAAATCTCCTCTAGTTTCCCTATTTTTATGAGGGAACTAAAAATGTTTGGGCTAAAATATTCAGGTTCATGACTCTTCAACCAACCATCTATGAATCCATGACTACTAAAAAACAACTAGAGAGTATCGAACATCATTATACATGTGGGATACCCATTCAATATCATCCATGTTTATCTATGGGAGTAATTGGACCCTAATGGATAATTGGACCTTGATGCACAAGAGAGTAACTACTGTATTTCTACACTGAATATCTTACTAAAAACTTGTTATTTATATTATAGTGTTTAGATCCTAAAATATTCCCAAAATACTTTATAATTATCTCTTATGACAAAAAATATTTCACTATGCTGATCTGCATAGTAAAATCACTAAAAAATAGTATTTTTTTCTTAATTTGGGAACCAAGATGAGAATATATGAAAGATTCCATATAATAGAAAGTATATGGAATGTTTTATACTCAAAATAACATGTGTATCCCAATGGAACAGTTGGGAATGTACTTTAATCACCCAATAATATTGTTCTAACACACATGAAATGTCAACATCTTTGAAAAGATGTCCAAATATATATTGGTTGTCAACATAAACTTCATTTCACTCCATGTTATGTAATCTTCTATGACACGACATGTTTTTATATTGTACAAAACATGTGTGCTCGAATGGTAAATCGGGCATGCACTTCACGTGACCTGGTCATGTATCCACTAGAAAAGTATAATGTGTTCTAAAAATATATATGTCATGTGATATTTATTGCCTCCCAAAAAGCCATATCCGCAGCTCGACATCTAAAATTTAATGTGATTTAATGGTTTCATGTTTTATGATTGTAAATATAATTTCTAGAAACCCTAAAAATTGATTTTCCACTTGAATTTCCTACTCCACAATAAATCATGTCGGCCACCATTCTTAATATATCATGATTGTTTCTTTCATCAATTGAAAATAATGCCTTCTCATCCACCACCTCATAATTTTTCAATAAAATCTATAATATCACCTAAGAATTGTGTATCACCAATGTTTTTGCTGATGTGTCGCTCCACCATCATTTGATCCTATGTTATCTTCCGCCATTGTTCTCATTTTAAAAAACAACATCATCCCATTTGGAGAAAATTGTCCACACCATCAAACAAATACTATCCGTTGATTCTATGACTAGTCCACTCTAACATTTAACATGTGTACATACATAAAACCCTTGACAACTGTGAGGTCCTGAAGTGCTCATGTTCTTTATATAAAAAATGATAGATTGTTAAAGTAGTGGAATAAAATATTAGATTATGATAAGAGTTGTCTATCCTACCTCATGAAATCCACCAATAGTTTTAATTCGAACAATGGTACACGAATTAAGGAGACAAATGATAATAATTTTCAATGACTATTTGGACTACCATTCATCAATTAAAAAATCATTATTCATTGATTAACATGAAAAAATTTAATTTGAATATTATAATAATAATAATAATATTATTATTATTATTATTTTTTTTTTATTTTTATTTTTATAATTATTACTACCATGTATAAAATTATCATTTGTAAAAAAGGATTCCATGAATAATTAAAATAGAAAATTTAAAAACGTAGATAATGGAGTGAATTAAAAATAAAAATTTCCTCCTTTGTAGATATTTTTCAATGCTTCAAATTCTATGCTCTATATATGGATTCATTCATCATTTACTTGTGAATTTTTTCTCTACATTCTATGATAGACTCTTATAACAACACTAATATAAAATCTCTATCTATTCAGACTTAGATTTTATATCCTTTTTATCAGATATATCTAATTAGATTCATAAAGGATGAATTTGTATCTTTATAATTATGTTAATTTGGAATTTTATTATAAACCTAAAATGGGCCCAATATAGGGCATAAAACCCAAACATAAAATTATACCTCTCCCAGGAAAAACCTCTCATCATAAAAAACAAATATGTGATATAATTTATTTCTAGTGATTTATTTAGTTGATGAAAGCACTCCCATTGATGGAATAATATTATATTTATTAAAAAAAGTTCATTAAATATCCCTTAAAACTCATCCATCATGAAATTTTTCAAAAACCCCACTTGAGGGTAAATACCATGTCCCTATATCAATGGGACCGTTAGTAAATATTATAATGATCTTTTTTAGGATGAATTTATTAATCGTTAATACTTAAGGGTGTATTTCCTTGAAGATCAGGAATAACCAAATTCATACTCAAATAAAAACTTAGGTCACTGTATTCTCCCCCACCTTTATACTTTCCAACTATTATACATAGTG
Source organism: Viscum album (assembly GCA_963277665.1). Taxonomy (NCBI): domain Eukaryota; kingdom Viridiplantae; phylum Streptophyta; class Magnoliopsida; order Santalales; family Viscaceae; genus Viscum; species Viscum album. Next base: position 696,461,086 of record OY728164.1, read on the forward strand.
TTTCAATTGTTTTAAATGAAGTTTCAATTTGTTTTTGGTGAATTTTTGGTGAGAAGTGGTGATTATTGGATAAATTTTAGGGATTCACATAATTTTATTGGATGAAATTATTGGATAATTATCCTTGAAATGTGATGATTTTGTGAACTAATCTTTATGTTGACAAAATAGTAAAAAATGAAGTTTATTAAGTAAATGTGGTTAATAAAAATTAATGGTAATGAAATAGTTATATTATTTATGAGAATTATAAAGAGACTATGAAAAATATTGTATAATATTTTTGAGGTATATTTGAAGAATAATTTTTGTGAAATACTTTGAATTGTATTATATACTCATAAATTATTCTAAGAATTTTAACTCTAGGAATTTACCAAAACAGTTTCCAAACATTATGATAACCAATGATCCCTCAATCACACATGTGGTATCCAGGGGGTTAACCACATGGTAGAGGATGACCTATCCATACATTGGAGAAAATGGTTTTAGTGGGCTGAGTATAGGCTTGCAGGAGTGCAGGCCTATACGAGAATGCATCAAAAGTCGGATGTATAGGTGGGACATAGAGGCATGTGTGTGAAGGTGTATGTGGGTTTTGATCCCCAATTTCCATTGAATAAAATACATCTAGGATGAGTTTCAATAAATGTATTCTCACATATTCCTATACATTTGATGTGGGACATGCTCACCGCAACACTATTCATATGGATTAAAATGTTACTAATAAAAAAAGTACCACAAAATACGAATGATATATATAGCTACCCAGGATTAACATACATTTATATTACATCATTTTATATTAATATTCATAACATTACATGCCTTGTATTCAGGCCACATGGCCTTGGGCCTTCGAGCTATGTATTGGGTCTTCCTCTAACCTCTAAAGAGGTCTTTGCTTTAAAAATAAATCGAGGCTTCGGCCCCAACCATTAAAAAAAACAAAAACAAAAACACATGCCTGAGGACTATAATGGTTTATTGTATTTGGAAACATGCAAAATAATATATTTTAACATGGTGAAAGATCTAAAATGTCTCCTATAAAGATATTACCATTTTATAGTATTACATGAAACTTTTCTTAATAACCTAAAGAAAGGGAAAATAATAAAGGGTGATCTTAGATTCTTATTAAAGGTAAACAAGTAAGATACATAATAATAACATTAACATAAGGGTGTGTGAACATAATAATAACATTTCAGGATCATACCCTACATATCAAATATCGTATACATGTGTCATTGAATAAATATTTGAATTTAATTATACATGAATACTAAGGTAATAATTTGTTAAGACATGAAAAAATAATATAAGAATAATACATGAAATTTTGGCAGATAAATAAACATATAAAATGATTTCAATAGTAGTCAAGGCTTATTGCCAAGGCTATAACAGAGGAATCAGTTCACTCCCCAAACAATATTAGTAGTCAATGTTTACTCACAACACTATATTAATAGAAAAAATCATTTAATGGACTTGTTTCACTATCCATTACATACCTCTATTACTAATATGGGTTCACTTTTGGTTCACTCCCTATATTATTAAACGGAGTTCACTTCCCATTCATGCCATGTATTATTGAATCAGGTTCACTTTTCATTCTAGTCCTTTATTACTAAATTGTGTTCACTTCCCATTCCAGAACTGTATTGTTTAACTAATTTCACAACTTATTCCATCACTATATTTTAAAAATTTGTTCACTCCTCGTTTCATCTCTATCATACAAAACTGAGTTCACTCCACATTCTGGACCTATTTATCTCATGAGATATAAATCATTACCCAATAAATTGGAGGGATATATATGTAACACCCATATCATAATAAAATAATACATACGTGTTCCATATGATCTTAAAAAGTCATATAATAACCCTTCAAATAAAATGGGTATCATAAACATATCATCATTTCATGGCATGTTGAAAAGATACATGTTTTATAATCATTTCATCAAATAATAACCCATGAAAAGAAGTGGGTTTCATAAGCATATAACCCATTAAGGATAAATTAGTTTCACAAAAATATAACCTATGAAAGAGAAATGGGTTTCATTAACATTATGTTATCAAAAATAAAATCATTCAAATAAAAAATATGAATGGAACCCTTAGATCATATCCTTAGAAAGGAAAGAGTAACACCAATGTATGACATATTAGATGGAAAATAATTTGGAAATATCATTTAAAAAAATATATTTAAGAAAATACCATGTATTCTTTAAAATTTTATTTTCAAAACAAAAAATACTTTGAAACCCATTTTCTTTAAAAATACCCTTAAAACTTATAAAGGAATCTTGATAACTTCTTGAAACCTTTTTTCATTGAAAACATATAAAGGAAACATGAAAAGTTAAAACACTTTTTAAACCATAAAAATAATTTAAATAATTTTCAATGAAAACAATCTTGAATGGTCATTTAAAAATATTTTTAAAAAACATTTTTAGAAAACATGGTTTTTGAATAAAATAGATTTCCGACCAAAGAGATGAATGGGGACGGGTTTTCATAAAAACGTTTTCTCATTTATATTTAGTTCCAATTAATTTTAAAATAGTAAAAATACAAGAAGATCTCATGAATTAATAGTTTATAATAAAATTCATGTGAGTTTTTGAGAGATGGATCCTAATATTTCATTAATAGAAGCATAATCATAAATAATCCAAATAACGATGAGATTGTAGAATAATCACTTACCACTTCAATAACGTTGAATCATAATAACCATGATATAATAACATTAAAATAATAATTATATATTATTAAAATAATTATATTCATGATATAACTTCTCAATAGGTAGTATATACACCTTCTAAAATAATATTGGTACATAACATAACATGTGTCTCAATGAAGAAAAATTCAGTCAAAATTACCTTCCCGATTATGTAACTTTCGAATGTCAAACCCCCATGAATCATATATTATAAAATGGATATGTAAATAACCATAATTTAAGTATAATAATAAAAAAATACCATCATGGGTATTACATACACCACACAAAAGAAATGAGTGGTGAATGAGTCATAAATTTTCAAAATTAAAATTGAGACTAGAAATCCCCTTACTAATTAAGTAACTTTTGAATCATGAGATCCATGAAACATAAATTTAAACCTTTAATATTGTTAAATAAATTAAACTAATTATATAAAATATCATAGAGAAGTATATAAACCCAATAAAATAAATAATTGGTGAATATGACATGTATCTCACAGATATAAACAGTGAGATTAAATTCCCTTACCTTAAATATTGAATTTCTTCGTACGCATTAAAAACTCATGTATAATAAATATATGTTTAATATAAATATGACAAAGAACTATATTATTATAAATCATACCATATATGATTTTATTATGACTTTATATTACCCTTTTATTAACAATTTCATGTTAAAGTTACTTTTCAGGTAATAACATATTTTTTTATATATGTTTTAATTTGTTATTATTGATCCTCTTATAGATTTATTTATGTACTTACTTAAATAATGTAAAAAATTATATAAATATAATTGATATTCAATATATAATTATTTATAATAATTTATTAAATATATCAATAGGAAATCGAATACATCATCCATAGAGATGGTATGTCGTGTTTACGCACGAACGTTGTTTCTGTTTTCTTGTCATATTAAAAGAAAAAAAGTAAATGAAATATATGTGTATATATAATATAACTAATGTATAATTATTATTTAATATATATCATATTAATCTAACAAAATCTTCCTTATGACATTCAATTTAGGGTATGAATGAATTACATCACCGTGAGGAGGTGGTAGTCAACACATCCACAAACAAAGTTATCATATTCCCACAAAATGGAAAGATTGAAGGTATGTGTTATATAATAATTATAGAAGAATAAAGACATCATAAATATCCTATATGTTATATAAAATCTATTATTCCATCATTATTACCTACTGTGAAAGGTGTTAATGGAATAACCAATAACATCGGTTTGTGAGGCGGTAGTCATTCCTACACACTAATGTTGATTGGATATCCCATTTTATGGAAGTATATAAAGTTGTTGGAATAACTCATAAAATAAAAACCTATTTGTATATTTTAGATAATTAAGTTTATATATTATCATTTATTTAATATGATTTATGTGGAAGATAAAGAAATAAAATAAAAGTGCATGTTGAATGATCTTACATCTTCTTGGGATAATTCATTTTGGTTTGAACCAAGGGACTAACTTGGTTTGCTTTATGCCAAAAGTGATTATTCTAGGAAAGGAGGATGGATGTTTTAATCTTATTTGGGTAGGGTTTGGGTGAGACAAATGAATTTATATGTTTTAGTAATTGAGGAGGGTGAGTTCCCTTTTATAAGTTGTGGGAGAGGACATAGTTGGCATTTTTTTAAAATAATTTTGTGCTCCCCAAATTTTTATCTACCAAGAGGCTTCTATAACACACAAATTTAGATACATGAATTGGTGAGGTAGAAATATGGACATAAAATGTGTGTTTGACAGGTGATTTTTAACACCCAAAGGATTTATAAATAAATTTAATGTATAATTTAATGCTCACAAAACTGAGTCTCTACAAAACAACAGTTTGCTATTATAATTATTTAAACAAGGTAGTCATAACCTAGACCTGAATCACAATTTTTCTTCCTTTTTATTTGACTTTTGAAAAATTTTCTTATACAGTTCTGATCATTATGAAATTTATAGTCTTATAGGGTCTACTTAATATTTTGGTGAATAGTAACTTATCACTTTTTAATAGTAATGTTAACCTTACGAATATTAATATGACACTTATGAATAGTAACCTCACCCCTGAAATTTTAAAAAAAAATAGGCACCATAAAAATGAACATATGATATAATGGTTTAAGTATGTGAATATTTTTAAAATTAATAATTAAGTATTGATATTGTTGTAAGTGATAAATATTTAAATACAGGTATATATATTAATAAATTAATTTGAAAAAAAATTATTTTTCTAAAAATATATTCATAAATAAATATTTTTTTTCTTATTATTTTATAATAATTATGTTAGACCTCAGTTAATTTTTTAGGGTGTTATGAAATCAATTTTAATTTAAAAAAGTATTTTTCGAGTAAATGATGATTTCAATTAAAAAATAAATTTATCATATTTAGAAAATTATCTTAATAAAATCGAGTTAATTTTTTAATTCTATATATAAATAAATGGTTAGGGTGAATTTTTTATATTTTTATAAAATACTTGAATTTTTTGTGAATATTAAAATATATTAATTTACAATAAATTCTAAATACATGAATTATAAAGTCATATATGATTTTTGGATGATTTATGTACCTTTAGTTTGAAATTACATGCACTTGTTACTGTATTTATTCACAAGAATCAATATTATTTTTTGTCTTGAGAAAAATAATAAAATAATGATTAAAATAATGAGAAATCCCCCCTCTCCTCGATTATAAATACCATACCTCACCCACTAATCTACTAACACATATAATCCTTGAATAATATCCAAATTATTCCAAAATACTCTTACTTTGTATCTTCCCATGCCCATGGGCACTTTTTCTTGTTAAAATACAAACCCATTCCCCTGTGGAGGTTCTTTTGGAGGGTAATTCAAGAGGAAAACCCTATTTTTTTAATTTCATTTCAATTTATTTTATTTTCCTATAAACACCTCTCCTTCTATGTAAAAATGATCATGATTACTCTAGTATCATATATATACTGTAATTATATCATGTTAATGGAATATTCATCCTCAATCTCCTTACTCTATCTCTTTTATTTTAAAAATGAAATCAGCATCCTTGAGGTTCTAAATTACACCCTTCGTGGATGACGAACTTTCATTTTTTAATTTATCCATCAATACTGGTCATGAATCTCTTTTTTTGTTTGAAATAGATTAAAAATATATATTATATCATACTTAAGGTTCTATAACCATTGTATATCTTTGATATTAAATAATAGAAGAAAACTAGTTAATTGTGATAAAAACGACTACAATTATAATAAATGATTATCATTAATGATTCATCCTCATATATAGAATAATAATAATAAATAATACTAATTACACTTATGGTTGTTAATTAATATCATATAAATCAAATTCTGCAAAATTACAATCATTCTACATGAACTTCCATACTCATATACAAGTATAATGATCGTGAAAACCAATGAAAGGAACGCTCTTGAGTGATAAGATTGTATCTTATAACTCATCAAAAAAGGCATAAATTAAATTAATAGAATTATAATAAATAAAATAAATATTTATAATGTTATTAATTAATTAATTAATTAATTTTCATTGATTATCCAGGGTCTTATGGTCATGTGTATAACACATTCAGATATAAGGTAAGGGTTTTCATCCTGAACCTTCATTTTCATTTGTCTTATAATTTCTACCTCTATACACAAATGTGATTCTTTATTATTTTAAAATACTTATTGTAATATTATTTTATACATTCCAACCTTATGTATCTATTAAATTTTATCATTAGTTTGTGATAATTACATGTTTTACATGGTTTCCTTCTGAATTCTTCCGGATATGCAAGCCATATTAAACGGAACGTCTTGATTTCATAACCATTTTCATGTACAAACCATAATATATTTAAGACGCCATTATTTTTATTAAGTAATTATTTTTTTCATGAAAAAATAAATTTGTTCATTACTGGTTTTATATAAACAATCATGACAAATAAAACATGATTTTATTAAAAGAACTCTTCTTTGCAAAGTAAGAAAGGGTATTTAAATCAAGAATTCATTGATGATTTTATTAGATTATATTAATATATTTAAAAATCTATTATTAATTATAAGTTTTATTTAGGTTTATCTCTAATTTTTATCATATTCCATATTTTATTAAATTGTTTAAGATTAATTTGGATGTGGATGACCAATCTTGAATCTATTCAACATACTACTTGAAAGGGTTGGTGATTATGTTTATAGTTTGTGGAAAATTATTTTCATTTAATATATATATATTTTATTTATGTTTTCCTCATTCATATTAGTAATTCATTGGACTTGGTATGTGAATGGTGGAGCCGCTATAGCCCCTCGGTGCATCGGTAGGTCTCATGAGTTAGTCTAGCCTAAGTTTTTATCCATTGTATATGACATATTGGTTGAGGCCTTGAAGGTAGGATTATGATGTCTAAAATTATGAAATCCCTCATTATGAAACTAGTAATTTATATTCCATGTGATTATTTAACTAGTATAATAGCCATGGTTATGTTTTATTATGGAATTATTTTTTCCGCTTTTATTCCTTCCATGTTATGCTCAATATTTTTCTTTAATGGCATGTGTTCTTTAGTTATTCATCATGACTTATTATTTATGATTCTATTATATTATTTACCCTTACTGATCATCTGATATCACCCCTTTATTATTTTTATTTTCCTCAGGGTTCTAAGATAAATTTTATGAATGACATTCAAATATAATCTAGAAGAATAAGTGTGTTTACAAAAGAGTTTCTTTGATGTATTTCATTTCGAGTTATAATTTTGAACATATGTATGTATCTAGTTTTTCCAAATCTACTAAACTATTCAGTCCATCAGGATTCATCTTCCTTGTTTATAGGACAGTGTATTGAAATAATACATTGACTTCATGCTTCTAGGGTTGGTGAATTATAGTTCCTATTTTAGGATGTTTAGTAGAATCCTTGGAATCTAGATTTATAAAACATAGATTAGGGAACATAACCCTAAGATAGTATTTTAGGATAGGAATAGAATAATATCATAGAATTTGGGTAAAGTGGATATTATGTGGATCATCCAAGAAATAAATCCTTGTATTGATACTACAAGTGGATGTGGTTCTGGCATAAATGTTCCTTGAGGTATCAACTCTGACATGTTAAACTGAGACTAACTTTAGGTAACTTGGTACACAAAAACAGGCCTTACTGTATAGCTGGTTTGACACTCCCAGGGTATATACTTAAGATAATTCAAATTTACTTTATAAACAATTTTTAAGGATTTAAATATAAATATTTACCCAATGATACCATATTTATGATTATGAAATTATTCATGCATACAATTTGAATTTATTTTAAGTGTATTGTTGGTTCGATATTATACATAAACTAATTTAATGTATGCCATTATTTAGAAATGGTGCCTAGTGGAAGGAATGTAAACTACATGAATGAACGTATCCCATGTTGGGATTACCCTTCTATTCATGATAATGATGCAAATATTGGAGTTGTGAATGGTTCTGAGAAACTTATAACAATACTAGGATAGCTAAATCAGATTATAAACAATAACCTTACCCATATGGATAGTCATAATCCAAAACATGGGGGAGAAATGTTAGACCACATTATGTGACAATACCATCCATCATTCAATTGGACTAAATACCCATTTATAGAGAATAATGGGATATGTTTCTTAGAGAATATATTTTTTTCTTTGGGATGTAATGAAATAGAGAAGGTTATCATGGCAGTTTATCATCTCTCGAGAGATGTGGATTAGTGATGGCCATTAATTCAAAACACAAATGAGGAGGACAAAATCTCAAATATAGAGTATAATTATTTTAATTAAATTTTCTTGGATAAATATTTTCCTCTTGAATAGAGAGATGATATAGAGAGGAAATTATTGAGTCTAAGATAGAAAGGAGATGAAAATTTTTACATCAAAAAATCAATCTTTACATGGATAGCAAGACATTCTACAAACAACATACATAATACAAGGAGCAATATTGATCAATTATTTGTTGGTTTAAAACCATTCATCTAGAGGGAAATGGTATCCAAAAATTTATCATCATATGAGGATATAGTCTCTTGTTCTATCAATATATAAAATGAATTCTTCAAGTCATATGACTTTAATGGAATAAAAAAGAAGAATAGTATATATGAACACTCTAGAAAAGGAAATAAACAAAAGGGGAAGAAGGGAAGAATTTATTTTCCATCATGTGATAATTGTGGGATGAAAGACCTCAGTACTAGCCTGAAGGGTATGGTTGTTTTATTACAAGTGTGGAGGAAATGGCCCCCAAGAAAGTGATTATAAGGGAAAGATAGAAGCCACCACTTTTCAATGATACAATTTCAATGAGATGGGACTCTAAGAAAATTATCTTCCTATGTGTCAAATGAAACTTTCCCAAAATAAGTAAAAGGGAGAAATGCAAAGCTTATACGATCATAAAAGTAGAGGTTAAAGTTCCTAATGATGTTGTTGCGAGTAATTAATAATCTCCTAAATTTTTTCTAAATCCTTATTTGATTTTTTATCATCGTATTTCATTATATATTCTGAGTTTTCATTAAAAAGAAGATATTTCTGATTGTAGTTAACAAGGGAGTTGTCAATGAAAACCCTTAAGGTAAGTCTCATTATAATAAATATGTTTCAGAAAGTTCCCATTATGATCTATAACTGTACTTTATCTTATGATTTTATCAGAATACATATGGTAAACTTTGATATAATCCTTTTTATATATTATATTTCAAAATATTATTCAAAAATATATTTCAGGAAGAAGGAAATTATGATTTGTGAGGAAGGTGTAGAATCCCTTATCTTTATAACCGAAACATCACCATCTGATTCTCATCTAGATCTATCCCAAGTAGGTCAACTAAATTCAACTCTTGGGGATGAAGAGAATTCAATATTTATGGGTGAGGAAACAAATACTCAAATTGAGTATGTACTTATTATGAAATAATAAGTTGATGTATTTCCCTAGGATTTACCTAGACACCCTCTAGAGTGAGAAGTTTAGTTCTCTATTGATTTAATTCCCAGTTAAAGACATATATCAAGGACTCCATATAGAATGGCCATAGTGGAATTATTATAACAGAAGAAAAAACTGGATTAATTGAGTGATATGGGTTTTATCCACACTAGTTTTTTCCCTTGGAGAGAACATATTCTCTTTTTCAAGAAGAAAGATGGATCCATGATGTTGTGTATTAACTATAGATAAATCAATGCTATTATAATAAATAAAATATATCCCCTAACTCGTATTGATTATTTATTCAATAAAATTCAAGGAGATAAATACTTTTATAAGATTTACCTTCATTCTACTTATCATCAGTTGCATGTGAGGAAGTAAGATATTCCAAATACCTCATTTCGAAATAGGTATGGGAGTTATGAGTTATAGTAATTCCTATTGGAATGACTAATACACCTTTGTTTTCATGGATCTAATGAATAGGGTTTCCAATGATTATCTTGATGAACTTTTGTGCTATTTATTGATGTTTTCTTGGTATACTCTAGATTCAATAAAGATCATGAGAATCACATGAACATTATTCTGAAGACTCATGGATGGAATGAGTAATATGGTATGTTTATAAATTTAGAATTATGGCTTAAAAAATTTCTTTTCTGGACCATATTGTCTCTATGGATGGAATCATAGTTGATACTGTGAAGAAAAAGGAAGTTTAGGACTGAACATTACTAACAAAAATAACTGAGGTACACCGTTTTAATTGTATATTATGTTATTATTAGTGTTTCATTCATAAACTTTCCCAATTAACTAACCCATTAAATAGGCTTACTCGTAATGAGGTTAAGTTTGTATGAAAAAAAATAATGTGAATAATTCTTTTAAGAATTGAATAAGAGGTTAAATAATGTTCCAATATTGACTATACCATTATAAAATGGTGTATTTATTTTTTTATAGTGATGCATCAAATAAAGGACTTGTTTTTCATTATTAATAATGATAGATTTGTTACATATGCATCAAGGCCGTTAAACAATCATGAAAAAAAACAATCCAACTCATGATCTTGAGTTAGCAGCTCTAATATTTTTTCGAAGATATTGAAACATTATCTCTATAGTGAGAGATTTGAGATATATATATATATCACAAGATCTTGAAATATATCTTCTCACAATAAGAACTAAACCCGATAAAAAGGTGATGGATTGAGTTTGTTAAGGATTATTATTGTTCAATACACTATCACTTAGGGATGGAAAATATGGTAGCTCATGCATTGAGGAGGAGGGATCATGGATTTATGAACAAAATGATAATTGATAAGGATACTATGTATATGTATTTAGTGAGGATGGATATGGAAATTATCAAAATAGTGAAACATCACTACCTTTTCAGTTGGTTTTACGACCATCTTTATTAGAAAGGATTAAAATATCATTTCCTGATGATGAGAATATTCAAAAGAAAATTAAAGCTGTGAATGATGGCAAGTTGGATGATTTCTTGTATGAAGATGGAATTCTGAAATTTGGGTGGATATGTGTTCCCTCTATATTTGATCTATAAAGGGAGTTATTGGATAATTCCAATAACTCTAAATTCTATATAAACCATTGTAGCACTAAGATGTATAGATATATGAAGGAACATTTCTAATAGGATAATATGAAGTGTGAAATTGCTAATTATGTATCAAGATGTTTATTTTGTCAACATGTGAAGGATGAATGACAACTTTATAGAGGTGTGTTGCAACCTCATCATATCCCCACTTGTAAATGGTATGATATCATGATGGATTTTGACAATCGATTACCAAAAACTCCAGGAAATAATGATTCAATATGGGTATTTGTTGATCGACTTACCAAATCTTCACATTTCATTGCTATAAGGGATGTTTTTCCACTATAGAATCTTGCAAAAAATTATATCAATGAAGTTTTATGACTTCCGAGAGCACCTCTCTCAATTGTGTATGATCATGATCCATGATATACATCAAATTTCTAGAAAACTATTGAGAAATAATTAGATACTGAACTTCATTTGAGTATTTCATATCACCGTCAAACTGACAGGCTGTCAGAAAAGATGATCCAAACTTTATAAGACATGATGAGGTCTCCTCACTTGATTTTCAAGGATAATGGGATTGGTATTTACCTTTGGGAATGTTTTCCTACATCAATAGTTTCAATTCTATAATTCAAATGGCACCATATGAAGCATTTTAAAAAATGAGATTTCATACATCAACATAATGGGATGAAGTTGGTGAAAGGAATCTTGTAAGCATAGATATTATAAAGGAATCAAAAAACAAGGTAAAAAAATTAAAAGCCATATCAAAGTAGATCAATGTAGGAAAATTAACTGTGTCAATAATAGAAGGAATGATTTGTAATTTCAAGTAAGAGATCATGTTTTCTGGAATGTAACTCTATGGAAGGGTGTTTTAAGATTTTGGAAAAAAGGGAAACTAAACCCGATGAACATTGTTCCTTTGGAAATTTTGTACAGAGTTGGAGTTGTTGCTTATCGTTTGGTGATACCTCGTTTCAATTCTAAAGTAAAAAATATGTTTCATGACTCATTGTTAAAAAATTGCATGACACTCCCAATGTGTGACCTCAATTGTGAAGGAAAAGATCTAGAACCTGATTTATCTTATTGTGAATAGCCTATCAAAATTTTGGACACTAAATAACAGTTGTGGAGGAATCAGAGAACTTGGCTTGTAAAGGTACTTTGGAAAAATCATGAAATTTGAGGGGAAATGTAGGAGCTAGAAGAACATATGATGAACTACCTAAAACTTTTTATAAGGTAAAATTTAGAATTTCAAGGATGAAATGTTTGAAGGAGGGGAGAATTTAATAACCCAAGGATTTATAAATAAATTTTATGTACAATTTAATGCACACCACACTGATTCTCTATGAAATAACACTTTGTTTTTATAATGATTTAAATAAGGTATTTATATCCTATCCATGAAACATAATTTTCCCGCTTCTGTGATTTAAATTTTGAAAAACATTCATACATGGTTGTCATCAATAAGAAATTTAGAGTCTGATAGGGTCAAATTAATGTTCTTGTGAATAGTAACATGACCCTTTTGAATAGTAATGTTACCCTTTATGAATAGTAATATGAACTTTATGAATAGAAACCTCACCCATGAAATTATAAATAAAATTTAGGCACCATATAAATGAATTTAAGTCATAATTGTATAAGTAAGTGAATATTTTAAAAAGTAATAATTAAGTGTTAATATTTTGTGAGTAATAAATATTTAATTACAATTATATAAAGAATAAATTGATTTAAAAGAAAATTAATTTTCATAAAATTTATTCATAAATAAATATTTAGTTGACCTATGATTTTAGGATAATTTAATTAGGCCTTAGTTAATTTTTTGTGGTGTTATTAAATCAGTTTTAATTTTAAAAATACTATATTTTTTGAGTTAATGATGATTTTAATTAAAAATTAAATTTATCATATTAAAAAAAATCATAAAATATAATTCACTTTTTAATTCTAAAAGTATAAAAAATGGTTATGTTGAATTTTTTAGATTTTTCTAAAATATTTGAATTTTTAGTGAATATTAAAATATGATAATTTTGGATAAAGACTAAATACATGAATTATAGTGTCATGGAAGATGTTTGGATGATGTAAGCACCATTGGTTTAAACTATCAAGCACTAATTACTATATTTAGTATCAATAATAAATATTATTTCTTATATTGATCAAAATAATAAAATAATGAATAAAATAATGAGAAATCACCCCACTCATCCAACATAAATACCACCACTAACTCCCTCCTCTCCTCACACATAGAAGCCTTAAATAATGTAAAACATATTCCCAAATACTCTTAACCAATCTCTCCTCACATCAAATACCTCTTGGTATTTCTAAAGTACCAAATATCTGTCACCTAATAAGGTTCTCAAGGAAGATAATTCAACAGGTTAACCCTCTTACTTTTTCTTTTGGTTTCATTTCAATTTTTTTCTATCCTATCCAAACCTCTTCTATAAAAATGATTATGATAACTATACTATCATCTATATACTATAATTATATCATGTTAATGGAATATTCATCTTCAATATCCTTACTCTCTCTCTTTTATTTTAAAAACCCAATCATCATCTGAGAGGTGCCAAATTACAACCTTTGTGAATGATGAACTTTTGTTCTTAATTTATCCTTCAGGGATAGTCATGAAACCATTTTTATGGTTTAAATAGATTATAATATTTTTATAATATCTTACTTAATGTTCTATAACCATTGTATATATATGATGTTAATAAATAGAACAAAACAAGTCCATTGTGATCTAAAAAACTACTAAAATGAAGCTAAAAAATTATCATTAATGATTTATCCTCATATATGGAAAAAATTAATAAATAATACCAATTACACTTATGGTTTTCCATTAATTTCATATCATTCCAATTATAGATAATTATACCCAATCCACATGAACTTACATACTCTTATATAAGTATACCGATCGTGAAAACCATAGAAACAAATGCTCATGGGCGATAGAATTGTATATTAAAATTCATTAGAAATGCCACAAATGAAGTTTATAAAATTATAATAAATGTATATAAATGTATATAATTTTTTTAATTAATTAATTAATTAGTTAATTTGGTTATCTAGGACATTAAGATCAATTATAGAACACATTTCGACATAAGGTAAGGGTTTTCTTCCCGAACCTTCATTTTCATTCGGGTTATCATTTCGGCCTCTATACACCAATTTTATTCTTCATTATTTTTATATTATTCTTATATATTATGTTTATACATTAAAAACTCAAGTATAAATATCATTTTATCATTCATTTATGATAATTTCATGTTTTATGTGGTTCCCTTCTCAATTCTTCCTTATACACAAGACCAATTAAAGGGAATGTCATAATGTTTTACCCATTTTCAAGTACCAACCATAAAATATTTTAAAACAACATTATTTTTATAAAATAAATAAATTTCTCCTAAAAAACTATATTTTTTCATTACTTGTTTTATCTAAACAATCACGACAAATAAAAATTAATTTTCTAAAAGAACTCTTCTTTGTAAAGTAAAAAGGTTATTTCTCTCAAGAATTCATCGATGATTTTATTAGTGTATTTTTAATATCAAAACCTCTTCAAAATTAAATGTTTTATTTAGTTTTTTCTATAATTTTTATTTTCCAACATATTTTATTACATGGTTTCTGATCTGTTTGGTTGTGGATGAGCTCTCTTGACACTATTCACTATATTACTCTGAATAGTTAGTGATTATATTTATAGTTTAGAGAATGTTATTTAAATTTCATATTTATTTGTTTTTATCTTATCCCCATTTATATGAGTAATTAATTAGACTTTTTAAGTGATGGGTGGGGCCCTATATGGCCTCTTTTTTCATTGATAGGTCTCATGAGACAAACTTGCCTGGGTTTTTACTTATTATGTATGGTGTCTTTGCTGAGGCCTTTACGGTATGATTATGAAGATTGGAATTATAAATTCCATCATTATGAAACTAGTAATTTATAGTAAAATTAATTATTATACTATTATAATATCCATGGTTATGTTTTATTATGGAATTATTTGTTCATCTTTTATTCCTTTCATATTATGCTCAAGATTTTGTTTTATTGGCATTTGTTCTTTAGTTATTCATCATGCCTTATTGTTTATTCTTCCATTGTATTACATACCCTTAACAAGTATCTGAGCTCACCCCATTCTTATTTTTATTTTTCCCAGGGTTCTAAGATAAATTTTATGAATTAAATTCAATTAAAATATATAGTAATTATATTTTTTCCAAAAGAGTTTCTATGATGTATTTCATTTAAAATTGTAATGTTAGACTTATGTATATCCAGTTTTTCCAATGATACCAATCTATTCGGCAATTTGGGATGCATCTTACTTATTTATATGATAATGTAATAAAATAATGCACTTGATCCAATCGTATTGGGTTAGGAAATTATATGTAGGTAAATCTTTATACCTTATTTTTAATGTTTAACCACTAAGTATTCTTGTTTTTACCTTAATCGCTATAATTAATTTAAATTACATTCACTAATATTTTTTATCAAAAAATAAGTTTACATTATTAAACCTTATAAATTAATTTGTTTCCAAATATGGAATCCATTTTTCCAAATTCTAACCACATAAGATGTAGAAATTAATTTAAAATTAACCCTATAGACGGGATGAGACAATGAATTTTTAAAGTAAAAATGTTCAAAATGATGAAATGTTTTATATCCAATTTCAATGTGAAATTGATTATAATGACATAAATTGTATTTATTGATTTATTATTGATCCTATAAAACATTAAATATAAATTAATACATAATTTAGCTATATAAAGAAATTATAAATAAAGTAGTTTTCAATTAAAATTCATTATTTTGTAATATTCATATAAAAATGAGAATACCAAAAAATACCGTAAGCTAATATTGATGTCACTATTTCAAAAATGAAGCTTATTTTTTTAGATAAATTTTTTTAAAAGTTTCAAAAATTCGATTAAAAATAGGTGCTCTATTAAAAGGTAGTAAAATTACCTTTTAGAAATATATATATTTTTGTGGTTAAAATTGGTTTTATTATTATCTCTAGTCTAGAAAACACAGAAGATGAATTCTAAATAGTTGATTGAACATATATATATATATCAATAAATTCATTTATCAAAAGTGTTTAATTAATTTATTAAGGTAAAATGTGTTTGATTACATAAATATAGTTTTTAAAATTAGATTTTATATATTTGAAAATGGTTTTATTTTAATTTCTAGTTAATTATTCAACAAATAATTCTTCTTATATATATTTGTAAAAAATATTTTCCTTATTTAATTAATAGTATTGCTAATATTAATTCGAAAGGCTAGGTGACAACTAATATGATTTGTTAATAATTTTATTAATAGTACATTGTAGTTTCATTAAACTATGTCTTGCGTGTTACAAAATTTTTTGACGGAACTCAAAAAGAATTTTGTTCGTATAAACTATCACAAGCCTTTGAATTGTTTTTACACACTAAATGTTCTTCATGGAGGATTGGTTATATGAATCCATTCAGGAGAGAGTGATATCCTCATTTTTAATCATCCAAACTTACATGAATTGTATTTGAATCACAATGAGATAGTTTATACGAACATTGTGATTTTTGAAGGAAAAAAAGAAGCTACACAACTTATCATACTTGAGAGAAAGATTAACATGGAGAATATAGTGCAGTGGATTTTTTATACTTACATGAATAAGAACAGTACACTCACACCCATTAGTGTTTATAAAATGAAGACAAACAGTAGTGCGAGGAAGGTTGTGCATGAATGTAAAAAAATTGTTGGAACATTAATTGAGAAACAAAGTGAACATTGTCTTAATGCTTTCATGCATACTTGAAAATTAAATCCATAGAGATAAACCAAAAATTATTCACTATAAGGGAATGTTGATCTTGATGTAGATAGTTAACAATAAAACCTAAAATAATAAGGTTATAAACCAAATGTGTAACGTCCTGGATCTGGGTGCCACGCAATGGGTGCCCCGAAACCAGTTCTCCACGTGACCTCAAGCGCATTTCCCCAAACGCCAGAGGCTTCTGACTAGCAGCGAGGGTCCAGGTCTGATAGTGGGGAAACTATGCCCTCATTTGTCAAAGTGTAGCGCCGCGGAATACCAAAATAAACATACAACAATAGCGGAAGTGGTAAACATACACAACTGAAATAACTACAGTAGTGGCTATAACCAAAAGTATATAAGTGATGATGCTACATCTTTCAAGTTCTATGAAAATAGCCATAACATGTTATACATCAATACAGTACAGCAGAAACAGAGTACAGAAAAGCAAAGCAAACAGTTGGTAGTGGCATCATGAGCCAAGGCTTGGTCCCATGCCCTCCTACTCCTCAACAACAGTCAAGTACCTATATAGGGACTCTTGCCCCTATCTACTCCTGCAACAACGTAATCTGTTTGGGCCGAAAAGTGTGACCCAAACAGGGTGTGAGAAATAGATCTCAGTAGGTACCCACCAAAGGCACGTGCCCAACTGCGGGCTAACATACAACAATAGTGTACAGTGGTAAAATGCAATAAAGTAAGCAGTCCTCAAAAGTAACTAACAACCAGTTATACTGCCATTTTTAATATTCATTTAATCCATTTAATATATGAAATCACCACAGTGCATTACTAGTAAACAACTACTGTCCTCAGACACGTAAACTCTTACCCTAGGGTAACGAGTATCCAACACAAGAATCTTCCCTATGGAATAACAGAGTTTTTTCCCTCAGGCATTGGTATTGTCGCCCACAGGCAAAGAATTAGCTGCCCACAGGCACGCAAGAAGTTGCCCTGAGGCCGAAAATATCTAAAGCCCACAGGCTAAATAGTGTAGTGCCCACAGGCTAATCACAACAAAGCCATCAGGCTAGACAGGTAATCGAGCCATGCCCAACATATCAAAATGTAGTAAACAATCAATTCCTCTCAAGGCAATTCTACATTTAAGGCATTCCCTCGGGTATCCTGGCCAAATGGCTAAACAGTGAAACACACCCCCAGTGTGGTTTCGGATCCAAGCAATGATCCCAACTAGCATTTTATTATCACAATTTAATCACCTATACAATTCTAGGTGTTATATATAGCAACGGCCTCAGCCACACGACACCCCAACATGGGTTCCTGGCATGAAAATGCACAAAAACGCATGACAGTTGGAAAATAAACACAAATACACCTACCTCATACGCCAACAAACGTTATACCCGAACGTCGACTCCAGAAACGCCCAAGAACGTCGTAGATCCGTGTGGTTCCAACGAGATCACCCGAAGCCGAATCGGATTCCAGAAGAACACCCGGCGGATCATTAAAGGTTCAGCCGTCCTCCTTGGCTCCAAAATTTCTCAAAATCATTCTCTCAAAAAATAAGAACTGGGTTCTTAGGAACTTCCCCCCTTATAGCAATTCGTCCCCGAATTTCCCTTCAAGGGGTGGTGAATACAAAGCTCAAAACAGCTCTGGACACTGACCATGTACGTCGGCCTCCCACTCCCAAGTCTCATCCTGCAATCGCCCATGCTGCCATAGCACCCGTACGAGAGGAACTGACCGGCCATGGAGAACCTTCATGCTCCTATCAACGATACAGATCGGATTCTCCTCAATGGACGCATCATGCTGAAGCTCAACCTCCTCAGGCTGAAATGTGTGAGATGGGTCTAAATGGTAGCGACACAACTGAGACACATGGAAGACGTCCTGCATGGCTCGGTATGGCTGTGGTAACTGCAACCGATAGGCAACCAGCCTGACTCTCTCCAAAATCTTGAATGGCCCCACATACCTCAGTGAAAGTTCACCATGTCTCCTAATCTGCTGGTGTCCCAGCCTCCGCGAAACACGTAGAAAAATCTGATCCCCGACCACGAACTCCAAAGGTCAACTACGGCGATCAGCATAAGAATTCTGACGAGACTGCGTGGTAGCCATCCACTTCCAAATCAACTGGACTTGCTCAGATGCCTCTTGCATGAGCTTTAGCCCCAATAACGATGCCTCACCTGCCTCTAACCAGCACAAAGGTGATCGGCATGACCTACCATATAAAGCCTTGTATTGTTCCATCTCAATAGTTTCCTAAAAACTATTATTATAGGAAAACTCGACTAAGGGTATATGCTTCTCCCAAAAGCCCCCAAAGTTTAGGATGCATGCACGCAGTATGTCCTCTAGCACTTGTATCGTATGCTCCGACTGGCCATCTGTCTGAGGGTGGTATGGTGTGCTCAGAAGCACCTGAGTACCCAGTGCCCTCTGAAAACTATAGTAGAAATGAGACGTAAATCGGGCATCCCTATGTGAAATGATAGAATGAGGGACCCCATGAAGACGTATGATCTCTCGAATATACAGCCTTCCGAGCTCGTCCACACCTAAGGTCTCCTTGATTGGAAAAAAGTGAGATACCTTCGTGACTCTGTCCACAACAACCCACACGGCGTCATTTCCACAAGGTCACCTCGACAAACCCATCATGAAATCCATCGCGACATCATCCCATTTCCACTCTGGATTGGGTAACTGCTATAACAGTCCAGCTGGCCTCTAATGCTCTTCCTTCACCTGCTGACAGGTGGAACATCTCGTAACAAACCCATCTATCTCTCTCTTCATACCCGGCCACCAGTACTAACGTCTCAAGTCTCGGTACATCTTGGTAACCCTGGGATGAACTGCCCAAGCTGAAACGTGAAACTCACGCATCAGCTCCTCGCGTATATCCCCTAGAACCCATACTGGTCCATGGAAACCCAAAACCTCATCATCACCTATCGTCCAACCAGGAGGAGGGTCCTCACTTGCCACTAACTCCCATAGAATTAGGCCTTCCGAATCAGATAGCTGCCTCATCCTCACTCTATCCAGGAGGGTAGAATTCACAGCTAACTAGGAAAGATATGTCTGCCGCTGACTGTCATGCACCTCTAGATTCATCTCAGAGAACAAATCCATAAGCTGCCACTCACCACTGGCCTCCTACACTACCTATATCTGAGTCTTCCTGCTCAGTGCATCAACTACTACATTACCTTTACTAGGTGTATAGGCAAGCTCAAAATCAAATGACTGTAGGTACTCGACCCACCTTATCTGCCTTAGATTCAAGTCATGCTGAGTAAAGATATACTTGAGGCTTTTTTGGTCGGTGAAAACCACAAAATTCTCCCCCAACAGATAGTGTCTCCAACAACACAATGCATGAACAATTACAACCAACTCGAGATCATGCGTCGGGTAATTCCTCTCATGTGGCCTCAACTGCCAAGACCCGTATGCGACAACTCAGTCACCCTGCATCAAAACGGCTCCCAACCCAATCGCTGATGCATCACAGTAAACTGTATTGCTCTTCCCCTGCTCTAGGAGTATCAGGATCAGTGCTGATGTCAACCTTCCCTTCAAGTCCTGAAAAGCTGCCTCGCGAGCTTCTGACCAAACGAACTTCACACCCTTCTTAGTCAGACTAGTCAACGGTGCTACTAAGCAAGAGAAGTACTGTATGAAGCATCTGAAGTAACCAGCCAGCCCTAAGAAACTCTGTATCTCAAACACGTTCTTAGGTTTCTCCCAGTAAACTACAGCTCTCACCTTCTTTGGGTCTACTACAACTCCTTCCTCTGAGATAATGTGACCCAGGAAGTGAATCTGGTCCATCCAAAAGTGGCACATTGAGAGCTTAGCATATAGCTGATGCTCTCTCAGTGTACTCAATACGATCCCAAGATGGGTGGCATGGTCGTGTCAAGTGTGAGAGTACACCAAGATGTCATCCATGAATACTACCACAAACTAATAAAGATACGGATGGAACACACGATTCATCAGAGCCATGAAAACTGCTGGCACGTTCGTCAGTTCGAATGGCATAACCATATACTCATATAGACCATACATACTCTTGAAAGCTATGAGAGGTATATCAGATGGTCTAACACACAGCTGATGATATCTGGATCTCAATTCAATATTCAAGAACCCTCGTGCTCCACGAAGCTGATCAAACAGATCATGTATCCTTGGTAAGGGATATCGGTTCTTAACCGTCAACTGGTTCAGCTTCCGATAATCCACGTAAAGACTAAGGGTACCATCCGCATTCTTCGCAAAAAGGACTAGAGAACCCCAAGGAGAAGTACTGGGTCAGATAAAACCCTTCGCCTACAACTCCTCTAACTGCCTCTTGAGCTCCTTCAACTCAGGCGTGGCCATCCTATAAGGAGGAATGAAAACCGGTGCTGCTCCTGGTACAAGATCAATAGAAAAATCCACCTCACAGACCGGAGGTAGACCTGAAAAGTCATCCAGGAAGACATCACTAAAACGATCGACAACTAGAGGGAAATCCATCTGACATGTCCCCTAGTCATCCAGATATAAGCTCGCAATCTGGGCTGTGACTCCACCTCGCCCATGATGCTCTGGTCCATCTCGATTCACCTGAACATCCCATTCGTCCTTGTATAGAAACTATCCACCCTCTGGTGACATGAAACGCACCCTACGACGATGGAAGTCTACAAAATATCGCAAGGGAACCAACCAATCCATCCCAAAAATGATGTCATAGCTCGTCATCTCCAAGACATAGTGGTCCTAAAGGAAGTGACACCCACCAATCCCAAGGGGGGAACTCCTTGCACTGACGCACACCAGCTGTTATTGTCCCCAACGGAGTTTCTAGAATCATGATACCAGAAGAAGAAGAAACACTGAGCCCAAGGCTCTCCACAACGGGAACAAATATGAAACTATGCATAGCACCCGTATCAAATAGTGCTGAAGACAAGACAGAAGCTACTATAATAGTACCTCTAACTTTATAAGGTCCGGGATCCTGCTCCTGCTGGGTCTGTTGCACTGTATATGCCTGCCCAGTGTCACGGCCCTGCGACACAGCCTAGCTACCCTGAGCTGTCCCGCCCTGCTGCCTCTGCGATTCTGGTTTCTGGCTACCACAGCCACAACCACCATCTCTGCATGCACGCCCTAACATTTTCCAGTTTCCAGACTGGTAAGAATCCACTGGTCCTGCTCCCGCACGTGGAGTCTGCACAGAACCCCTCTCACTAGTCAACGGTGGAAACACCCTGCAATAGCGCTGCAGGTGACCCATCTTACCGCAAGCTCGGCACTCCACTGGATCTCGTGGACACTTCACTCTCTTGTTCCCCACCCTCCCACACTGGTAGCACATAACCTAGCCACCTGAAGCATTTTTCTGACTGGTACTGCTATCCTGAGAGAAGTCCATCTGTCTCTTCCTCTTGCCAGCAGAAATTACCATAGTAACTGGTGTTGAACCGCCCTGGCCCACACCACATGATTCTCGTAGGTTCCTCTCTATAATCAATGCCTGGTTCACAATCGCATGTACAATAGGTAACCTGAAAACATTCACCAGTGCTCGGATGTCATACCGAAGGCCATCCTCAAAACGACTGGCTCTCAGCGTCTCATCACCCACCAGAACTGGTGCAAAGCGCTGAAGCTCCGTAAAACGAGTAGAATAGTCCATCACTGACATAGTGCCCTGCTTCAGATTCATGAACTCTCGAGCTCTATCTACCATCATCATCTCAGGAAAGAAGAATTCATAAAAGACTGCATAAAAATCTTCCCACGCCATGTCCCTGTGATTCTCGGACCGGGAGGTAATATCCCACCACCTCTTGGTAGAATCACGCAGCATGTAAGTCGCGAGCTTGACCCTATGCCCTGGAGGCATCTCAAGATGCTCAAAAATAGTCTACATCGATCCTAGACAATACTACGCAGCCTGCGGTCCACCATCCCCTGAAAAAGTTGGCGGATACTGATGCTGGAAGATACGAATCAACTCGGTCGTAGATGTAGCAGCATGCGGTGCTCCCTGAAAGGTCTGCATGAACCGCATAAATCCTTCATGGAACTACGCCTCCATGCCTATATCCGGTATAGAAGTTCGCGCCACATCTGGCTCTGCTGGAGGATCCACTGGTAGCCCATGGCCCACCATCTCTGGAGTATAATTGTTGCCGTTCTCTTGGTGAACAACTCGCGGTCGTCTCGGTGGCATGACACTACAAGGTCAAAAGAACGCCTTAGATTAAAAATTATTATGACCGAAAAGTGAAGGAACCACAAAGGAAACAAGGGGAAGAAGTCATTAAAAATTGGAAAAACAAGACTTCACGGTGTGTACAATGACTACATGGCATGTACTTGACTTCCCTTCCCCTACCCGGGTCTTTCTACACGGCTAAGCCACACGGCTTCCATTCAACAAAACTACATGGCGTGTATAATATCTACACGGCATGTACGGTGTTATTTTCCAACTGCCTGTGTCTTCTATGAAACAGCCGACTACTCTGCTTGACACTACACGGCGTGTTACACCCGTACACGGCGTGTACACCACCCAGTTTCCCAGCCACACGACTAACTCCACAGGGTCTGTCCTCAGAAAAGACTACACAGCATGTCCAACAGGTACACGACATGTTTAAAGGGATGTGACACCGGCCCATGTTGTTAGTTACACGGCCGAGTCCCCATGTCACACTACACGGTGTGTGCATCACTGAAACAACGTGTTCTGTGAAGGAGTTCACTGACCTATGTTGTTAGTTACATAGCCGGACTCCGGTTCAACACTACACAACATGCAAAAAACTACACGGTGTGTTTTACCCAAGCCCTTCCCTACCCTATGTCGCCGCCAACACGCTTTGTTACACGAGAAGAGACTACACGGTGTGTACTCCGGATACACAGCGTGTACTCAAAAAGTTCATTTTTCTTCCTGAATAGAAGAACATACATGGCGTGTATAAAGTAATACACGACGTGTATACAGGGTTTCCGGATAGTATGCCTTAGAAACTTCCCCGAAACCCAGAAAATACTGAAAAACAACACCTAAGTGGCAAATCCCGACCCGTGGGAGCCCATACTCCCCACGAATCAAAGTTTGACATCTTATATGTGTTATAACCAAAAAACAGTCAATAACCCACCAAATTCCGGTCAATGGGGGCCCATACTACCCAAAAACCAAATTTTGGTGTCCATTCTATAAACAGGCTCAAACAAAAACACCATATCACAAGGCATGTATTTATCAAGAAGCTATCACAACAGCATGCTTTTCTAGCACAAAAACTATCATAACAACATGAAAATTCTAATGCACCTACATGGCATGGAAACTATTCATGGCATGTGATATCTAGCATGTGCTTATATGATGCGTGAGACGACATACCCTCATCTCATCGGGTTGAATCTAAATCGAACCCACAGATAAAATATAAACAGCACAATCAACGTGTGTCACCCAACTGTGAAAACATATCAACCGTAAAATTGTAAAATCCAAAGAATGAAAAATATGAGGTAGACTGGCTTTTCCATGTAAACGGGTTAGCTACGTCCGGGCACAGCTTAGTACCAACTATCGTTCCTTCCTATCCCTGACTACGACTCCAAATAGTAAGTCAATGAAAAGAAACACCCTCTGATACCACATTGTAACTCCCCGGATCCAAGTGCCACGAAATGGGTGCCCTGAACTCGGTTCGCCACCCGACCTCAAGCGCATTTCCCCAAATTCCAGAGGCTGCCAACTAGCCGTGAGGGACCAGGTATGATAGTGGGGAAACTATTCCCTCAATTGTCAAAGTGTAGCGCAATGGAATATCAAAATAAACATATAACGACAGCGGAAGCGGTAAACATACACAACTGAAATAACTACAATAGTGGCTATAACCAACAGTATATAAGGGATAATGATACATGTTTCAAGTTCTAAGAAAACAGCCAGAACATGTTATACATTAATATAGTACACCAGAAACAGAGTACAACAAAGAAAATAAAATAGCTGGCAGTGGCATCGCGAGCCAAGGCTCGGTCCCATGCCCTCCTACTCCTCAGCAATAGTCAAGTACCTATATAGGGACTCTTGACCCTATCTACTCCTGCAACAACGTAATCTATTTGGGCCGAAAAGTGTGACCCAAACAGGGTGTGAGAAATATATCTCAGTAGGCACCAACTAAAGGCCCATGCCCAACTGCGTGCTAACAAGCAACAATAGTGTTCAGTAGTAAAATCAAAAAAAGTAAGCAGTCCTCAAAAGTAACTAACTACCAGTTATATTTCCATTTTTAATATTCATTTAATCCATTTAATATAAGAAATCACCATAGTGCATTTCTAGTAAACAATCAGTGTCCTCATACACGTATACTCCTACTCTCAGGTAATGAGTATCCAACACAAGAATTTGCCCTCAGGCATAACAGAGTTTTTGCCCTCAAGAGTAGGTAGTGTCACCCACAGGCACAGAATCAGTTTCCCATAGGCACGAAAGAAGTTTCCCTCAGGCCGAAAATATCTACAGCCCACATGCAAAATAATGTAGTGCCCACAGGCTAATCACAAAAACACCCTCAGGCTAAACAGGTAATCAGGCCATGCCCAATATATCAAAATGTAGTAAACAAGCAATTCCTCTCAAGGTAATTCTACATTTAAGGCATGCCCTCGGGTATCCTGGCCAAATGGCTAAACAGTGAAACAGACCCCCGGGGTGGTTTCGGATCCAAGCAACGATCCCAACTAGCATTGTATTATCAAAATTTAATCACCTATGCAATTATAGGTATTAGATATAGCAACGGACTCATCCACACGACACCCCAACTTGGGTTCGTGGCACGAAAATGCACAAAAACGCATGACTGTTGGAAAATAAACACAAATCCACGTACCTTGTACGCCAATTAACGTTATACCCAAATGTCGACTCTACAAACGCCCAAGAACGGCATAGATCCGTGTGGTTCCAACGAGATCATTCGAAGCCGAATCAGATTCCAGATGAACACCCAACGGATCTTCAAAGGTCTGGCCATCCTCCTTGGCTCCAAAATGGCTCAAAAGCCTCCTCTCAAAAAATAAGAATCGGGTTCTTACAAAATGTACTCGGGTTTAAATAATTATATATGAATTTATTTTGAGGTTTTTATGGTCTAATATTTCAAAATATAATATTGAAGATATTTTGTGAAATTATTTAAAACATTACTTGTGGTCAGTTATTCATTAATAGAAGAACAAAGTAAAACTCGAGCATTTGTTTCCCAGAGGATACTGATCATGTACGGGTGATTAGAATTATTTGAGCAAGAAACAAATACTCAGTCAGTTGATATTGAAGGTACATGAAATGTACATTGAATATTTGAATCATATAATATCATAGTGGAAAATTAAAATGTCATCCTATAGTGGATAAATACTTTAAGAAATCTGAATTCTGCTGGTTAGTTCCAGGAGTAGGTGAAGTCTTTTGGTTGGTGGTAGGAGCATAAGGAGTCTCTTGATTGGAGATGGAAGAAGAAGTATTTCAGTTGATGATAGAAGAAAAATTATTCTCTCAATTAGATCTAGAGTATAAGAAGTCTCTCAGATAGAGATGGTAACATTGTAATCACCTGTATAGCAGTGGAGAATCTATAATTAGGGGGATAATAAGTTGTTGTATGGATTGTGATTTATTTCATACCTTGTAAATATTTTTTTCTTATATCTTCATTATTTTAACTGAATATGAGGTGATATTGGGATATAATATTGATTGGATTGAGAAACATAACAATTTCAAGAGGATGAATTACAAATAAAAGGAATTCGTATAAAGAAAACATTGATTCACCCCACCCCTCTTAGTGATCAATCTCGCCAGAGGCTATACACCCGCATCAAATAGAAGAAAAAAAAACTAATAAACCAAGAATCCCATAATACAATATCATGAGAATATAAAACAAAAATTCACATGTGGTACTTTCACTTATAGACTCCCACTTCCCCATAATAGATGATCAAATCAAGCTCTCAATAGGAAAACATCTCCATTGTTTTCATTCCCGATGAATTTCCCATCCATATGTCATTCATCCTCAAGAAATAAAGTGTAACCATGGTCTATAATTATAAAATTATTAATGGTTCACAGTATTGGGTAGACTTTAGAAATCTCATTATGATCCCCACATTTTTATGGGTGGCCTGAGGGACTACCACATTAGGTAAATTTGATAAGATTGAACCCTATCATTGGGAACATTAATGATGAACCAAATTGGATTACAAGATTTTCGAGGTAATATGTTTCTCGATGAATTTATATTTATTATTATTATATCATAACAAGTAATATGTATCATTGTCTTTATGCCATATCATGAGGATGACACAAATATTATCATTTCACTATCATTATAACCTATATTAGTACATCATTCATGAACCTTTATATTTAGTACATTTCTCAACTATCATCAAGGATAAAGAGGTTTGGTAATTTTCTCTCTCTAATGATACTAATTATAACACAAAACAATTGATTCATCTTCCTTTAAATTTCATACAGATAGATACTAGCTCATTGGTGACCCATTCCACCACCATCCAAACAAGATGGTCCTTTACCATTCTGATGATCCTATTCTATCTTATCATGAACTTTGGATAAAATCTATTCAAAAAAATTAGTGACGCAACCCTAATCTATTTTTCCAAAAATCCCAATACTCCATCTAAAATGTTGTAAATAATCACACATAAAGACTCTAACTCTACAGTTAAGGTTACTATAGAATAGAGATGACTAACTCCTTAACAAGTCAAACATTTTCACATTCTCAAGTTATATTATGATGAATATTGTATACACCACCCTTCAGAATACCCCATAGAAGATGAAAATCTATTTCATGTCATAATAAGGATATGAATATAGTTCTAGAAAGGTTGTAATATTTATTTTAGATACCCCTACTAAAAATTCAATAGGGTATAAAGTCATTATCATATGTCTGATCATTAATTCCTCATCATCATATATTATGTAGGATCATGAATATTACAAAGATATTAAAAAATGAAAGAAAAGTAGATATTGATATCTAGAGATTACTCCTACAATGATCATTGTTCATTGTTTACTAAATAATTTTGGGAAAATATCATCATAGAAAGGATGTATGTTTTGTTTCTATTGGGATAAAATATTGTTAAAATCATTTATTAAAGGCACTAAAACCTACAATCAAGCTCAACATAACCACTTCTCCTTTAATAAAAAAACATTAAATGAAATAGTTCTTTATATAGATTTTTTTTACGAAATTACCATTATAAATAAGGAGACTAAAAATTAAAATGTGTTGTACAATATCTCAAAAATCACTAAGTTATGGTAGAGGAACCATGAAGCACTATGGAAATACGTATCAGTAAAGTGATTACTCAACTCCATTGGTGACGAGCCCATAATATCTAAACATTCTAACATCCATAACATTCATTCCACCTCTCCAACTATTGTGGGGGAATGCATCATTGAGGGGGACCCATGTCCATAAAGGGAGTATTGAACCCTATAGTGGGCCTCCCCTTAACATGTAGCGGTGTAATAACTCTAAAAATATAGGACCACACCCTAACACATAGTAGGTTATGAACTCTATATATAGATAAGTTCACCCTAACACACAAATCAGTACTATATCTATAAAAAAGGACCACACCCTAACACATAGGTGGGTATACACTCTATAGATAAGGGACCACACCCTAACGTATAAAGGAGTACTCAAACTCCATCTATCATATTGGGAATTTACACCTAATCGATGATATATTGACAAGAGGGTTATCAAAACAATGTTTATAAGAACTAATCTTGTAATATAGGATCTCTGTCTATGAGTTACGGATATACCAAGAATATTAACTAGCTGATGGTATATAAGAATATCAATAATACATCAATATTGGTACCACAAACCAATTTGTGTAATTATAACCTTCACAATAGTCATATATGGTTTATAACACACTTTATATGAATACATCATCCTGATAAAGTTGGTATCTTCATTGTATGGTGGCATCACTACTCCTAGTTTACCAAGATATTAAAATAAAAATTTCTTAACAACCATATGAATAATGGACCTAATAACTATATATCATGAACAATGATATAGAAACACAATCTACTAATACGAGTATAAGATTCCCCAAGTAGTAATGTAGTACCCACCAACACTAATAGCTGGTGTCCCTAGTATGAAAACTATACCCAATTACTTAAAGAATCAGTCACATAAAATTTTAAACCAAAATTTTATTTTTTATATAATATACTAAATATAAATCCTAGGATTAATAACCTACTTTTATACAACTTTGATATGACTAAACCCACCATGGACCCACCTAGACCAGTGGTTAGGCCAGTCTGCCACCCCAACTTTGTCTCTAATCAACCAGGGTTAATGAGTTTCACCACAAAGGGATAATATGTGTGAGCATCCATTGCCTAATTGAAACCTGTTTAATCCACAAAACACCCACAATAATGTATAAAAAATTTATCAATATTATAAATGAGGAAATATCTGAGAATGGAATAAAGCATATATATATATCATCAATCATCCATATCTTAGTATAAACAAAACCTAAAAAAATGGAATTCATAGGACATAAAATAAACCAATAGAATAAAAGAAGCCACCAAAAAAAGTAAATACACCACCACCCCATTGGATGTACTAAAGCAAATATTATCAACATACACCACCACCAAGAATCACTATGCACAAACACTGGTAACTCTATTTCCTCTAAGATAATCCTCAAACTATATACATTTTCTTCACAAAAAACATTTTTAGGAAAATATGTTCATGTTGGGATGAGTATAAAATAAACAATAGGTCACTTAGAAAAAATAATAAATAAAAAAATAGGTCAACATGAAAAAAATATCAAAACTATACATCCTCTAAACTCATCCCAAAAGGGTAAAATGATATGGTAGAAAAAAGGGGCGAGATAAAGTTTCATCTTTATTTCCCAAATTCACTACTACCAAACTTCTAAAAGGTAATGTAGAAAACCAAATATTGTAATCATATTATTAGGAAAAAACCCAATAACTAAACCCCCTACATCAGGGGAAATCTACAACAATAAAATAATTTATGGAAATGTAAATAAGAAATACAACTCATGATGAGTATATTTTCTAAATTCTAAAACCTACTTATTTAGTAAACAATAAGGAACCTTTCGATAAAAATATCTCGAATCCATAAGCTATAATGTATCCTCCTAGATCACCACTTGCATGAAAAATTGGGGGAAATGATCAAGACATGCAAATAAATTTAAATTCCTAGACTAATATCTTATACTAAGAGCACCCATAATAAAACTATTACAATATATTATCTCATCAAAATCCAGGTCATAGTGGAGGATCTATACCTCACTGGAGGGAATGAATTATGGTTGAGTGAGTATAGACACCTTGGATGGAGTACACATGGCTTAGTACATAGGTATGGTACCTCAACCCCATTAATATAAAATAATACACATACCATCGATAGTGTAACAACAAAAAGGATGCTTCGAGAACTTTTAGTCAATGTGGAGACCCAGACCATAATATTTGAGGTAGTACTGACTCCAATAATAAAAGGGATGACCTATACCTAAATAATGATTTTTTTAAAATAGGAAAATAACTATTCTTGGGTCAACATCTTTCTATACCCATTGTTACTGAAATCAGGGGTCAAATGAAAAAACCATATAATATAATAAAAACTCAATACACTATATAACTCCAAAAACAAACTCATTGAAACAATTCAAAGAGATAATTGAATTCAACTATTATATCACAAGGTGGTCTTCTTATACTAGATCATATTGAGTATAAAAAACAACCTCCCAATCATCTATTGTCAAAACTACTTACACAAGCCCCAACTATTGAGTTCATAGGAAAAAACTGAATCACTAGAACATCTATATCGATACATAAGTTTAATTTGAATTTTATATTACTAATATGGGACAAAAGATCATTAGTCCTAAATATTTATATTTGTGACTCTTCTACATGCCATTGATAAATCCATAGTTATCGACAAACTCCCAAAGAGTTATGAAGATAATAATACATAAGGGAGACTAATCTATGGTCATTATTACGTTGATAGGAGGGTATTAAAACACTAATGGTGGATTATAGACTGACACACATGGGAGTACCAAATACACGTCGACCATGAATGCCTCACCTAAACTATGACATTTTCTTTATAAATATTAAATCGTAAAAAACCCAAAATGTATTAGAAATCATATACAATAATAAAGAGGATCAAACTATCATGCTCTATGTAGGAAATTCCTTAGAAAAAACTATTAATTTATTAAATATTGAACCATAGACAACTTAAATGGGAATATATGTGCATACAATCATCACCCAGTCATATCCTTCAAATGAAAATGACATGAAATTGTCTTTGGCATGGAATTTAAAGCATGATGGGTATTCAACAAGTAATTTTACATGTGTTAGGTTTTTTTAACAACCTGTACATGGTGTTTGGTTCTAATCCAAACTTCATGTGTCCTGAAGGGTAACTAGGGAATGTATTTCACATGACCTTATCATGTATCTACAAAAAAACATAACATGTTCAAGAAAGATACACACTATTTGATATTTCTATCCTCAAAGAAAAACAAATCCACTACTTAAGACAAGATACAGTATGTGATTCAATATCTACATATTGTGTGATTTCAAATAAAATTTCCCAAATCCATCATTGTTGAACTATCACTTGATCCTCACATTCTAATGTGAATCACACTACCTTTTGTTCCCACTATCACCATCACTCACTACTTGACACTAACACCCTATTTTATAGAGAATCAGGATTCTCACACAAGGAAATTAAATCTTTTTAGATGAATATTATTTATATTACATAAAAATGAGCCTATTAATCATAACAGTTTAGTGTCTTTGGAATCATGGAAGACAATCTTCTAATTTGGTGAATGATCTTAATTATTTCTCAAAAAGATCTTCGGATTTAGTACTCTTAATAGATATATCCTACATAAAAACACTCTTCACACTACAAAATAAAGGGTCATTAATAGTGTTTATTTAGTGGTCTAGTGGTTTTTTAATTCACTTCTTAATTATTTAGTGGTGGTTCTTAAAACCGCTGCATATTTCACAGTCTCTAGTCATGTAGCAGCATATTATTTTATTTCAAGGTGGTTTTTTAAGTGTCTTTTTTTTAGAATTTAACGGTGTTTTTTGATTAATTAGTGGTAGTTTCCTAATAAAAAATATATATACTTACAATATAAATGAAATAAAATAAACATCCAAAATTAATTTAGTGGTTATTTTTTAGCGGAAGTTAGTCTGAACCATCTCTAAAAACATTCAATATAATATGTTTAGTGACGGGAACAAAAAAACTACTACTAAATATGTTTAAATTTTTTAAAAAACATTTATTTGGAAACTAAAAATATTAAATAAATTGAATGATAAAACTAAAACATAAATATATGATAAAACCATCATTCATACATCACATATCAAGTCATATAAAAACATGAACGATCATCATAACCTATGTTTCAATCACCCCATACATCAACTAATACCTAATTCATCAATATATATTTAATATGTCCAATAAACTCATGAAAAATATACACCCATGTCATGGAATCCACTACATATGCTTGCCTCTACATCATCTTATCAACTGAAACTGACTACGTCATTTCATCAGCTGTAATATAAAATTAAACAAAAAATAAAATTAATCATAATAAATCGGAATTAAAATATAATAACGGATAAAATTTTAACATACCATGGAAAGTAAGAACAACCATGATTTACTTATTTTAAATTTCATTTATTGGAACAACTAACCTCATACCTACTATCAGTACCTTCCACCTATAATGAAAACCAGAACAATTAGGAAAAGAAATTTGAAAGAGAAAAGACATAGAATATATTAAGAATGTTGCACATGAAATTTTCCATTTTTTAATAAAAAATAAGGAATTTTAACATAAAAATATTAATATATATAATTAAAAGCACTTTTAAAACCGAAATATACATATTTAAGATAATATTCAACACATGAAACAAAAAATGGATAAATAAATATTCTAATTTATTTTTAAAGCAACATTTGGTGTGCTTGAGATTTTATTAATAATTTTTTTAATAATTTGGATATCACAAGATGTCTTATATATGAAAATCAACTAATAGGAAGTTTCTATAAGATTTCACATCAATATAAGGTCATTTTATAGGATTTTGGTTGTTCCTTGAACATTTTAGAGTTTTAAAACACTAAAAATGCATTTACGACAATAATGAGAAAACTGTTATTTAGAATGATGTGATTCTAGTTCCCAAATTTCATAATTAAATATATTGTCATTTTCCCATGATTGCAAGGAAATATGATGTAATTTCTCTATTATTCATCGTTCCATGCATGCTTTAGTATTTTAAAACACTAAAAACACGTTTATGGATTTAACAAGAAAACCGTCATTTGGAATGAATTGTTTTTGGTTCCTAAATTTCACAATTAAATATATGGTGGTTTTCCCATAATTTTAGAACAATGTGACATCATTTTTCTAGTTTTGACTTCTCCACACACATTTTAGTTTTATATAACACTAAAAATGTATTTACGACCATAACGGGAAAACTGTCATTTAGAATGATCCTCCATCGCTTCCAACATTTAAAAATTAAATATATGGTTAATTTTCACTGATTTCAAGAAAATTACAAGTTTATTTTATAGTTTTAACCTTTCCACACATGTTTTAGTGGTTTAAAACACTAAAAATGTGTTCCATGGCATAACATGCAAACCATCATTCAGAATAATGTTCCATTAGTTTTTAAATTTCAAAATTAATCATATCGTTTTTCCCTTATTTGAGGATAATCAAAAATAATTTTTTATTTTTGACCATTCTAGGCATGTTTTAGTTTTTTAAAACACTAAAAACGTGTTTACGACCATAACGGTAAATCCATCATTTGGAATGACATGTCGTCAATTCCGACATTTCACAATTAAATTTATGATCATTATCACCTTATTTTAGGACAATATAACATTGTTTTCTTAGTTTTGACAATTCCACAAACATTATAGTTTTTTAAAAAACTAAAAACACGTTTATAACCACAACAAGAAAACCGTCATTCAAAATTATTTTTCATCAGTTCCAACATTTCACAATTAAATATATGTTGGTTTTCCTTGATTTAAGAACAATCTGACATTGTTTGTCTATTTTTTACCACTTCACACACATTTTAGTGTTTTAAAACATTAAAAATGTGTTTACAACCACAACAGCAAAATTATCATTCAGAATGACATTCCATAGGTTCCAACATTTCACAGTTAAATATATGATCATTTCCCCCTGATTTTAGAAAATTAAAAAAAATTCATAGTTTTGAACATTCCACACACATTTCAGTGTATTAAGAAACTAAAAACGCATTTATAGCCATAATGGGAAAAACTTCATTCATAATGACGTGTCTTTAGTTCCTAAATTTTAGAATTAAATATATGGTCTTTTCCTCAAAATTTCAAGTGAATAAAAGATTTTTTTCCGATTTTGACCATATAATACCTAGTTCAGTGTTTTAAAACACTATAAACATGTTTATGTCCATAATAGTTTAATTAAATTATATCAATCATCTTCCCATAATATCCCTACTCTTAAATTGTAAATACACTACTATTTAGATTATTTCAAATATTTTTCATGATAAATTATATGAAACATGATGGCTTGAATATTGTAGGTATCCAATCTCTTATCCTGACATAAAGGACATCAATCCATAAACATCAAATCATTGGATATTTTAGCTCGATTTTCAAAATTAATTATCTAGAAAAGAAGATATAAGCTATTAATTTTAACATAGAAAATATAAATAAATGTCAATAATATGAATATGATTATATACTCAAATGATGGGAAAACCATTCGACAAGCTCCTTGTTAATATATTTTTTTAATTATTTCTGATTTCAAACTCAACCTGTTAGTTGCCTATTTTATTAAAGTTGTGATTCTTCAATAAATGGATCTACAATAACACTATTGAGTATCACATATCTATGTTTTTTAGTATATCCAATTCAGTTAGTGTAAAATTTTACCCCTTTCCAATTGGTCGTCCAATATTTGGAAATACTTATAATGGATTTTCAAAACTAAAATTAATGGAGATATCATCAGCATGTTTATCATGATTGAATCTAGTCTGAATCCCATATAAATACCTAGACCAAAAGATCAATTACTCTTCATCAATGTAACCTTTAGCAATATATCCTTCCAGTTAAACTTTATTCCACAAATATGATTTCAAATGACTTAATTACCTAATAAAAAAATAAGAAAAATATAATAAAATTACATAATGATTTGATAAAATTAAATTCACTATTGAAAATAAAAAAATTTATCAACTTGCCTCTTAATTGGATACATCCATCAATAGTGTACCAGTCCACCATGTTTAGCTTCTTCAACCAAATGAATATTCTAATGAATCATGAATGTGAAGAATTAATGGGGAAATAACATATCCAAAGACATAGTGTCAAAGTTATTCTTTCATGAAGTTTATAAAGCTCAGTTGGATTTTTAGTTTCTCCATAAAGTTCCTTGAAAAGGTTTCAAAACTCAATTTGAACTACAATTGATTTTTTAGGAAAAGAATTATGAAAATATAACGGAAACAACTTCTCCATAAAAATATGTAATTAAAGACTTTTCAATCCATGTAAAATTTTAATTTTTAAGTCAACACACCATGATATGTTACTTTAATATCCATCTAGAACTTTAACATTCATTAATGTTTGAAAGAATATGTCTTTCTCATGATTTTTCATTGTAAAATTAACCTATGGATACTTGTCATTCTCATTTTTCCACAAAACCTATTTTATATTAATTGACCCCAAATCCTCATGTTCATTAAGGTGATCCTTAGATTTACACTACTCATTAAGAACTTTAAAAATTACATTATCCCAAACATTCTCCCCAATATGCATTACCTCAAGATTAGGACATATCAAATTAAACTCCCAATAATGATATTTGAAAAATATACTCATTTTTTCCATTGTTGGGTTCCATATTCATTGGATACTTTTCCTCATACCCTTCCCACATTTTTTAAACTCATGACATTTTCCAAATTATTCAATGACATTCATTAATTTTTCTATGATTTCTAAACCAGGTAATACCTTCAGTTACTTTCTCTTTTCAATATCTACATTAAATTATGTCTTATTACACCAAAATTGATGAGAAGCATCAAGAAATAAATAATGAAACATAAAACACTATATTCTTCTATGAGGTAATCATTGAGGATCAAAATCAAAATTACAACCTGCAAAGAGAACCTGGTATGAGTGTTCCAACTAGATAATTTTTTCAATCAAGGAATGTCTCTAATTGTTAATATTAAAGAATCATTCATTTTATATAGTTTTCTCATTGATTCATCATATGTTTCCACTCTATAATCCCATAATTCTCTCAATTATTTAATTACAGGTTGAAGGAATACATCACTGTCATTTCTTGGTATTTTATTTCCAATAATAATTATCAAAATAATTAAAAAATTGTTCTTCACACCCATTCATGAAGGTAGATTATATGGGATCAAAACAACTAGCCAAATGCTATAATTAGTATTTAATGTACCAAAAGTGTTACAACAATTAGAAGATAATCTCAAACATACATTCCTAGGATCTAATGAAAAATCTAGATATAAATAATCAAACATATTCCATGGTTTTGAATCTTTTGTATGTATCATAAATCCATCATTTCTATCATAAACATGCCACTAAATGTCGTCTGTAGTCTTAGATGGCATGAATAATAATTACATGAATGCTTTTAGGGGAAATTAACACAATACATATGTAGGATTTTTCTTCTTTTTTTTCTTCTTGGGGTTGCATTGATTTAAACATTAATTCTTATTAATTGACTTCCATCTTCTTGTATGAAATATTTATTATCCTTCTTTATCATAATCTTCTCTCATGTAAATCATGAAATCATTTGGTAATGCATGTATCTTTGTATAATAAAGTCCAAGTATGTTGATGATTTTCATCATCTCATAGAGTAATATAGGGATCATAGTTTGACAAAATTAATTGTGAATCAACTCTAAAATCATATACATTTATTTTTTAATAATTTTATTAAGATAGCTAATATTAAACAACTTAAGTAGAAAAGAAAACATCGAATAATTGGCACATCCTTCCTACAATTTTTATTGTTTGCCTTCAAATAATTTATATAAATTGTTTTTTTATCACTAAAGCTATGAGAAATATTAACCAGATCAGGATCAACTGAAGGATATATTGATCTATTTTAATCTTATACATTGTATTCTATAGAACCAAATGCATCAGTTAACGAATTTTGAAATGAATTATCCTCTATCATGTCACATTGTATTTCATTGATAGTATTGACATTATGTTGAATTTCCATAACATTTTATTCACTATGCCAAATCTAACATACATATTGAGAATGAAACTATTTCAATATAATATTCTCATCTTATTTGTTTCTATTCAATCATATCATGAATTTAAAATCAGGACATAGACCTTTTATTCTCTCATCCACTGATCGGTTTGCAATTTCATAATATGAAAATTCTTATAAAACCTTGGAATATCAAGGTGTGTTGTAAGATAAATTAATCCAACTTTTATCCCATGGTATTGGATTTTCATATCCCCATACATTTAGATATAATGATATAAATGTTTAATCACACCAATAAAATCAAAAATGAAAATCACCCAACTTCATAATTTACCCTTTCATGACAACTATAATAGAAAATGGGATGAATAAAATAATTAACTTTTTCATTATAAATTTTAATATAAAAACATGAATCAAATAAATTATTATTTCTCACAATCATAGATGAATGGGATAAATCAAGTAAAATATATGGTTTTATTACACCTTAGTGGTGTAACTATGGATGGATCATTCCATTGAAAAATTTGCTACATTGATCAATGTCTGAACCATTTCCCATGATCTAACTAAGACCAAGAGAACCCCTTTAAAAATATAAATACAAATTATACTTTATTTAAAAATTATAGTATGTCATGCATACCCAAAATATTCAAATCTATATGTATATATTTTATTAAACTAGTTTAGCATGACTTCATGTTGTTCCATGAATTATCTAAATCATCTCTATTCACATAACATTAAATAAGTTGTTCCTTCAATTTTATCTAATCATAAAAAACATTATTTTAACATAAATATGAATAATTTCTATTGTGATTTTCAAATAAATGATAAAAAATTATTCACTTGACTCAATAAAAAATAAACTACACATTATAATTAGTTTTATTAAAAACCATGTTAGTTAAAATTAAATCAATGAAACTATGGTGGTTGTTCCAGTTACCATAAACAATAATTGATTTGTTAGACTATAAAACATAACCCTAACTAATATATCATTATTTGATATATTTTATTAAATTAAATTATTATTCACATATTCATAAAACCTACAGCATTTTGATAAATTTAAATAGGGTATAATATAACATTTTCATGGCCTTTATCTTTATTGTACGAACCCAACCCCAGTTTCCCGGAGTTGGTGCCTTATTTGATTATGTGGGAATATATAAAATGAATACAAATCCTGAAAAACCAAGTAGTTTATTATTATTGGACAAAAGATACATACATAAGTTCTACTTTACATAAGGAAAGGAAAAACAACACTAATTTATTCCACTAGAGTCATCACATCTCCTAGATTATGCTTCCAAGTCATTCATAAAATACTTCTTCATGTCTTGAGAAAATGAAACATAAGGAAGGGGTGAGCTCAAATGCTAAGTAAGAGTAAGAAATACAAGGGAAGATAACATAAACATTATATATAGTTAATAATTGAAAACACATGCCTTTAATAATAAACATGAACACATTATGGCAGGAATATGAGCTGAGTAAATAATGCCATAATAAAATATAACCATGGGTATTCTACTAGTCAAATAACCACATGAAATATCAATATCTGAACTCGTAATGATGGAATGCATAATGTCGGACATTATGAAACATTTTGTCAAGGCCTCATCCAAGAAGTCTAATGATTAAGGCCTCGGCCAAAATCTATATCACATTGGGAAAGGCCTCGGCCAATTCCACGTTTATTTGTCTCATGAGACCTACCGATGCATCTAGGGGATATAGTTGGCCCCACCCATCACATAATAAGTCCAATGAATTCCTTATATGTGCGGGGATAAACATAAACAACATATAAATTCATATTGAAACTATCATATTAAATGTAACAAACTTTCCCCAATTATTGAACATAAACACTAACCATTCAGAATAATATGGTTAATGGTTTTAGGACAGATCATCCACATTAGACTTAATCATAAACCATTAAATAAAATATGTTATATGGATTCATAAATTATTAAAACCAATAATACTAGGGAATCAACAAGAGTGTTGATTTAGACTAAGACACTCTTATAAAATAATTAATCAATTCTTGAGATAAATACTCTTTCATTTTGAAAAGAAGATCTCTTTTGAAAAAAAATGTATAAAACCAAAAGTGAGGTAAGAGAGTATTTTCATAATAAAATGAGTGATTTTAAAATGATGAAGGTTTCAAAAAACATATCATATAGTGCCCTTGAAAATATGAATGAATTTTAGAAATTCCCTTTGATCAGGTTTGTATTTTGGAATCAACTTTGAATGTTCCTTTAAAAATGTGTAACTATACATAAAATATAGAAGGCTTATGGTTTTTACACATATATATGATACTCACATAGAATATATGATTATTAAATAAAAATACATAATAATTTCAATGAGGTAATTAGACAATGAAATTATCCCGAATGAAAATGGAAGTTCAGGTGCAAAAACCCTTACATTAACTCCAAATGGGTTCCACTCTTGTACCTAATCTCCTGGAATATGAAATTATATTTGTTAATAACTTATTTCAGAACCTATTATACATGTATTTAGTTCTCCATAATTCTGGTTAGTTCATTTATGTCTTTATTGACAAGTTATTGTATTGAATTTCGTCGTTCTGGAGTGTTCGTTTCTCTTATTTTCATATTCAGTTCACTTGTTTTTAAGTAATGAAGTGGAAAGGATGTAAAAATACAGAATTAAAATTATATATTATTTAAAAAAAATAAATAGGTGTTATTGTTCAATTATATAACTTGGTTACATGGAATGAGGATGAATTATCATATAAAACTTTAATGATAATTGTTTCGGTTAATTTGTGGGTTTTGATTACAACGAACACATTTTTCTTTATAACCTAACACCATTTGAACAAAAGAATTACATAATATTAAATAGGTTATATTATATATAATAATATGGTTCAAACATAACAATAATGGTTTCATGACCAGAATTTAGAATGATAAACGAAATCGAAAGTCCATCGTCCTTGAAAGTGTAAAATTGACTAATCTCAGATGGTGTTCTTTCTATTAGTATAAAAGAAGGTAAAAGGGGGGAGATGATGATAACATATTCAACTATCATGGAAAAATTTTTGTACATATATGGTACTAGATTCATCACAAAATTTGGATAAAGAGAGGTAATTGAAAAAGAAAACAAATGGACTTGAAAGGAAAGACAATGAATTGAAAAGAGGAATTTACCACTTGAACCAAACTTCCTTCAGAACCTCCTTAAGGGATAGGTTTCAGTATTTTAATGAGACCAAAGCTTTCTAGACGTGGGAGAGGAGGTTTTGAGGGTATTTGGACAGAATTTGTAGAAGGCACAAGGCATGAGAGGAGTGATTGGAAGAGGGGGTTAGAGGGGGTTTTTATAATGGAAGAGAGAGGGGATTTCTTAATATAAAACTCATTAGTTTATTATTTCTTCAAAAAGACAAGTAATAGTAAGTATTCCATGACCAAGAATATTAATTTTATCATGTTAATTTGTATTATGGGTGGTGACACAATCCATGATTCTAGGAATCGTCTATTTAGCTTATAATGTATATATACGGTAAATTACCGTATTTTACTATTCATCAAAAAATCATGTATTTCAGAAAAATACCAAAGATTCACCCTAACCATTTTTTGACGTGTTGAATCCAAAAATGATTTTCATTTATCAAAAATATTTTTCTAAATATTCTTAATTTAATATTTAATTAAAATCATAATTTATTATCAAAAACATGTTTTAAAACATTCATTAACTTATTCTAAAATATAAGTATATCGTACTTTCAACTTGAATATTATTCATATATTAAAATAGGTAAGGTTACAATTTATTTGGTTATATCACTATTCATAAGGGTATGTTACTATTCATAAGGTATGTTACTATTCACCAAAAATTAAGTTTTTCTTATTGGACTCTAATTAACTTACTGATCACAACTCTGTATGTCGGATTTTTGAAATTCACATCACAGAAGTGACAAACTTATGTTTTAAGGGTCCCATATAACTTAGTAGTTAATGTGATTATGACATATTTATAAGAAAGTAATTTCCTTTTAAAAAATATTGGGTCGTTACATTCTCCCCTCATTTCAAAAATTTCGTCCTCAAAATTCAAAAAATATTACCTAAAAAGATTTGGTTATGTCTTTAACATAAGCTCCTTAGGATCCCAGTTTGCTTCCTCCATCTTATTGTTCCTCCATATAACCATTACTAGATGAGTTTTCTGATTTCTCAATATTTGTTCTCTTGTATCAAGAATCATTATAGGATCTTCATAGTAAGATAGATTAGGCTCAAATTCCCCTTCTTCCAATGTGAGTACATGTGTTGGGTATGGAATGTACATTCATAACATTGACATGTGGAATACATTGTGAAACATGGAAAGACTTGGAGGCATTGCCAAACGGTGAGATATGGCTCCAATTTAATCCAGAATTTCAAAATATCTGATGTACGTGGGACTTAACTTTCCCTTCATACCAAATTGTATAATACCCTTCCATGGAGATATATTCAAGAAAGCGTGATCACCTTATTAAAACACAAAATCCTTCCTTCAGTTATCTACATAGCTATTTTTCCTACTTTGAGATATTTTGATATGGTTCTAGATAATATTCGCCTTTTCCATTATTTCATATACAAGTTCTAGGCCCATGAGCTTTCCTTCACCAACATCATCCTAGAATGTTCGTGTATGAAATTGTCTCCCATATAATGCTTCATAGGGTTCCATCTGTGTACTTGAATGGAAGCTATTGTAGTTGAAAAATTAAACGAGAGTTAAATACTAATCCCAAATTCCTTGAAAATCACATGAACAAGACCTCAACATGTCTTCCAATGTTTGAATTGTTCATTCTGATTGTCCATCAGTTTGTGGGTGGTAGGAAGTACTCAAACAAAGATCAGTATCTAGGGCCTTCTGAATACTTTTCCAGAATATTGACATAAAACATGGATCACGATCAGAAACAATCGATAGGGGTACTCCATGAAGTCTCACAACTTCATTAATATACAGTCCTGCTAGACGCTCAAGTGGTATATCTTCTCTTATAGAAATAAAATGTGATGACTTGGTAAGATGGTCAAAAATGACCCATATTACATCATTCCTTCTAGGAGTTTTTGGTAGTCCCATGAAAAAGTCCATCATGATATTATCCCATTTCCACTTAAGTATGGGAAGAGGTTTCAATACTCCTCTAGGCTGTTTCCTTCCAACTTTCACATGTTCAAAAACCATACATCTTGACACAAAATCAGCAATCTCCCTCTTCATGTTGTCCCACCAAAAATGTTCCATCAAATCTCTATACATCATCATTCTACTAGGGTGTATATAGAAGTTGGAACATTGAGAATCATCTAACAATTCCCTCTTTAGATCAGGTATATCGGGAACACAAAGTCTTTTCCCAAATTTCAAAATTCCATCTTCATATACGAAGTCACTCAATCTCCCATCATTCGAAGATTTAATCTTCTTTTGAAACCCCTCATCAGTAGCCTAATAACTCTTTATCCTTTCTAGTAAATATGGTTTGGAAACCATTTCAAAAAACATTGATGTTTCACCTTCCATGGTTATACACATATCCATCTTTACTAGATCCATGAAAATAGGATCAGTTTTAACTCTCATCATGTTCAAAACTCTATGATCCTTTTTTCTCAAAGAATTTTCCACCTTATTTTCCTTCCCCTGGTGGTAGTGTATCTTTCAATCATAATCCTTTATTATTTCAATCCATCTCCTTCACCTCATGTTGAGTTCCTTCTGTGAGAAAATATACATCAAAATCTTGTGATTAGTATAAATCTCACATTTTTTACCATATAGATAATGTCTCCATATCATCAAATAAAAGATTACAGCAGCTAACTTAAGATCATGAGTAGGATAGTTTTTTTAATGAATTTTTAGCCGTTGTGATGCATAAGCAATAAACCTATCATTTTGAATAAGGACAAAACCATGTCCTTTCTTTGAGGAATCACTATAAATAACAAACCCATCATTCACTGATGGTATACTCAATATAAGATCATTGACTAATCTTATCGTCAGTTCTTTGAAACCTTCTTTATAATCTTTTGTCCTA
The DNA here is from genome assembly GCA_963277665.1 of Viscum album. NCBI lineage: Eukaryota > Viridiplantae > Streptophyta > Magnoliopsida > Santalales > Viscaceae > Viscum > Viscum album. Next base: position 696,505,353 of record OY728164.1, read on the forward strand.
AAAAATTTAACCCCTTTACGTGTGAGCTTTTTATCGGATTAGCCAGTCGGGCAAAATTCTGTATGAAATGCTTATAATAACCTGCTAAGCCAATAAAACTGCATACCTCAATTATTTTTCTTGGCATGGGCCAATCTTGGATTGCCTTTGTCTTTTCATGATCAACTAGGATTCTATCCATAGAGATAATATGGCCAATAAATGAAATCTCTTGGAGCCAGAATTCACACATGCTAAACTTCCCTTTTAATTCAGGTCTTCTAAGAGTCGTCAGGATAATGCACAAGTGATTTTCATGTTCTGCACAGCTTTTGGAGTATAAAAAGATATCACCAATAAATACCACTATAAAATCAGCAAGATAGTTCTTGAATACTCTGTTCATTAGATCCTTGAAGAAAGAGGGTGAATTAGTCAATACAAAAGGCATTACTGTACACATGTAGTTCTCGTACCTGGTTCGAAATGATGTTTTCAGAAAGTCTTCCTTCATCACACTCAAATGATGATATCCAGATTGAAGGTCAATCTTTGAAAAGTATTGATCTCCATGATGTTGGTCAAATAAATCATCAATGCAAGGTAGGGGATACTTTTTCTTTATTGTTATAGAATTGATATCCCTGTAGTCGATACATAACCTCATAGATCCATCTTTCTTCTAAACAAAAAGGACAGGGGCTCCCCATGGAGAAACACTAGGGTGGATAAATCTTTTATTTCTTAATTCCTATATTTTTTATTTAGTTCCACTAATTCTAAAGTGGACATTCTATTAGGGGTCTTCAATATTGTCCTTGAACTAGGATTTAAATCAATGGAAAACTCAATTTCACGTTCTGGAGGATGTCCAGGTAAATCTTCTGGAAACACATCTACATATACTCTTACAATAGGCACATCCTCTATTTGATCATTCCTTTCCTCACCCATATTTATTTCATTCTCATCCTCCGAAATAATTTAATTTAGTTGAGCTACTGGGGGTGGATCTCGATAAGAATTTGGTGGTGACGATTCTGCTCTAAAGATAAGGTGTTCTTTATCATCGTCATAAAAAATTGTAACCTCCTTCTTATTACAATAAATATTTCCATCATGATATAAAAGAAAATCCATATGGAGGATTATATCGAATTTATTAATGGGTATGACGATGAGATGAGAAGATAAAGAATAGTTGAATGTCCTAATGGGAACAGATTGAAAGAAGATTGTAGCAATGATATTTCCCTTAGGAGTTTTTACTGAAAACTTCCTTCTTAAATCAAAATGGAAATATCTAATTTTCATAGAAAACTGGGAAGATATGAAACATTAAGAAATTCCAGAATCAAATAATGCATTGGATAAGCTAGAGGAAACGATCAATGAACCTACCACCACATCACGCAGAACTTCAACCTCTGCAGTTGTGATCGCATATGCTTGTCCTTTCTCCCTTCGCCTCATCTGTTGCATTTTTCCTTGACGTTTTGAAAAATTATTATCATAGTGACCCATCTCCTGACAATTATAGCATCGAACAAGATTGGATTCCTTCTTTCCTCTTCAATCACCAGCTATATGGCCTTTCTGACCACCATTGTAGCATACTTTTTTTCCTTTTAAGCACACTCTAGGGTGTTTCCTTCCACAATTGTCACATGGTGGAAATTCAACTATTCCCTTATTACCTATTTCCTTATTTCCTTTCCCATGGTTTTCAAAATCGAACTTTTTTTCTTGATTTCACTTAAAGACAAAAGACTTAGAAAATTATTTTTCAGTGTTGATAGAACATGAAACTATGTCCTCATATGATGAAAGATTTTGGGATAACAGTGCCCAATGGAGGAATGACTTTAGGCTATCAAATAATCGATCGATTTTTCTCCTTGGATTTTGTATGTTTTCAACAACATGTCTTTCCATCCTTGTAATGTTTTCTTTATACATGGAAACATTTTGATCCTTGTTTTGCCTCAGATTCAAGAATTGCCTCTCCATTTCCGCTCTTTGTCCTCGAGGAAAATATTTTTCTAAGAATATTTCTTTAAAATCCCTCCATTCCATATCTTCCATTTCTTCCTCCTCTTTGGTGTTTTGGATTAATGACCACCACTGATCTGCATCTCCCGATAGATGATATACTTCCATGACAACCTTCTCTCTTTCATTACATCCCAATGAGAGAAATATATTCTCAAGGGAACATATCCACTGCTCTACTACAAACGGGTTTGTAGTCCCATATAATGATGGATGTTGTTGCCGCATAAAGTGATATAGCATGGATACTCCACATGGTGGATCTAGATGCTCTGTACGGGTAAGGATATTATTCATAACCTGAGTAAGTTGTCCCAGTATAGTTATGAGTTTCTCAGCACTAGTCACAACACCAAGGCCAACATCATTTTCTTGCGTGAGAGGAAATTACCTACAGGGGACACATGCATTCGTGCAATTTCCATTCTTTTCACTTGGTGCCATCTATAGATAATGGAATACACTAGAATAGGTTATTAAACGTAATGTATAATCATAAATTAAAAAAAATACATAGAAAAAAGTTAAGATCCTACGCATGGATAATCCCATATTCACAAATATAGTTTCTTTGAGGATTATTTTACATTTCAATACCTCATAATGTATTGTAAAAAAATGTGATTTATCCTCAGCATATCCCTTGGGAGTGTCATAACCAAGAGTGAATCAAGTCCCATTGTCGTGCAGCAGTTCCCGTTTTATTCTAGCTCAAAGCGGTGTTTTCGGGTTTTACCCCTAGATACATCTGTGCCAGAGCCGCCTCTACCTGCTCATATTCAGACATGGATGTATTGCATGAAAGATATAAATAATCTATTCATTATCAAAATACTAGGATGTTATTGAATGTATTTCTTCAAAGACTAACTTAGGGACTCTTCCCTAATTCTACATTTTCTAAATAATGTTTCCAAGTATTCTACTAAACTTCCTCTGATTCCAACTATAAGGACCTGACCCCAGTTTCTAGAGTTGTTTTCTTTATTTGATTACATTGGAATACATACAAGGAATAAAAATCCTGAAGGACCAAGTAGTTTAGTATTATTGAAATAAGATACATTCATAAGTTCCTCTTTACATAAGGAAAGGAAAAAACAACACTAATTTATTCAACTAGAGTCATCACATCTCCTGGTTTATGCTTGCAAGTCATTCGTAAAATACTTCTTCATGTCCTGAGAAAATGAAACATAAGAATGGGGTGAGCTCAAATGCTATGTAAGTGTAAGAAATATATTGGAAGATAATATAAACATTATACATTGTTAATAATTGAAAACACATTCCTTTAATAATAAACATCCACACATTATGGTAGGAATATGAGATGAATAAATAATGCCATAATAAAACATAATCATGCGTAATCTACTAGTTGAATAACCACGTGAAATATCAATAACTAAACTCATAATGATGGAATGCATAATTCCAGTCATTCTGAAACCTTTTTTCAAGGCGTCGTCCAAGACGTCTAATGATTAATGCATTGACCAAAATCTACATCACATTGGGAAAGGCCTCGACCAATTCCATGTTTATTTGTCTCGTGAGACCTACCGATGCATCGAGGGGTTATATCAGGCCCCGCCCATTACATAATAAGTCTAATGCATTCATTATATGAGCGGGGATAAAAATAAACAACATATACATTCATATTGAAACTATCATATGAAATGTAACAAACATTTTCCAATTATTGAACATAAACAATAACCATTCAGAATAATATGGTGAATGGTTTTAGGAAAAATAATCAATAATATAGTTAGTCATAATAAATTAAATAAAATATGGCAGAATAATTCCTAAATTATTAAACCCAATAATACTATGGAATCAACAAGAGTGTTGAATTAGATGAAAACACTCTTATAAAATCATAAAGCAATTCCTAAGATAAATACTCTTTTATTTTTAAAAGAAGACTTCTTTTGGAAAAATATTTGTATAAAACCAGAAATGATGTAATATAGTATTTTCATAATAAAATGAGTTATTTTATAATGATAAAAGTTTCCAAAAATAGATCATAGAGTGTCGTTGACATTAGGAAAAAATTTGATAAATTCCCTTCGAATGGGTTTGTATTTTGGAAAAAACTTTGAAAGTTCCTTTATAAATGTGTAACTATCCATAAAATAAGGAATGGTTCTGGATTGTACACATATATATGATACTCACAAATAATATATGATGACTACATAACAATAAATAATAATTTCATTTTGGTGATTCTAAAATGAAAGTATCCCAAATGAAAGTGGAAGTTCGGGTGGAAAAACCCTTACCTTAACTCCAAACATGCTCCGCTCTTCTACATAAGCTTCTAGAATATGAAATTATACTTGATAATAAATTATTTCAGAACCTATTAGACATGTATTTAGTTTACCATAATTTTTCATAGTTCATTTATGTCTTTATTGACAAGTTATTGTATTGAATTTCATCGTTCTGGAGTGTTCGTTTCTCTTATTTAATATTCAGGTCACTTGTTTTTATGTAATGAAGTGGAATGGATGTAAATATACAGAATTTAAATTATATATTATTTATGAACATAAATAAGTGTTATTTTTCATTTATATAACTTGTTTACCTAGAATAAGGATGAATTATCAAATAAAACTTTAATGATAATTGTTTCGGTTAATTTCTAGGTTCTGATTACAACGAACTCATTTTCCTTTATAACCTAACGCCATTTGAACAAAGGAATTATAGAATCTTAAATTAGTTATATTATATATAATAATTTGGTTCAACAATAAAAATAATGGTTTCATTACCATAATTTATAATTATAAAAGAAATATAAAGTCCATCGTCCTTGAATATGTAAAATTGACACATCTCGGATGGTATTCTTGCTATTAGTATAAACGAAGGTAAAAAGGGGGAGATGATGATAATTTATTCCACTATCATTAAAAAATTCTAGTACATATAAGGTACTGGATTCATCACAAAATTTTGATAAATAGAGGTAATATAAAAAGAAAACAAATGAACTTGAAAGGAAAGAGAAAGAATTGAAAACATGAATTTACCTCTTGAACCAAACATCTTTGAGAACCTCCTTAAGAGAGAGGTTTTGGTCTTTTAATTAGACCAAATCATGCTGGAAGTGGGAGAGGAGGTTGGGAGGGTATTTTTCTAGAATTTAGAGAAGGCAGAAGGCTTGAGAGGAGTGATTGGAAGAGAGGGTGAGAGGGGGTTTTATAGTGGAGGAAAGAGGGGATTTATTAATATAAAACTCATTAGATTATTATTTCTTCACAAGACAACTAATAGTAAGTATTACATGACAGAAAATAGTAATTTTATAATGTGAATTCGGATTAAGGGTGGTGACATCAGCAATGATGCTAGGAATAGTCTATTTAGATTATAATGTATATATACGGTAAATTACCGTATTTTACTATTCATAAAAAATCAAGTATTTCAGAAAAATCCCAAAGATTCACCCTAACCATTTTTTGACATATAGAATCAAAAAATGAAGTCCATTTATCAAAAATAATTTTCTAATTATTATTAATTTAATATTTAATTAAAATCATAATTTATTTGCAAAAACCTGTATTAAAACATTAATTAACTTATTCTAAAATATAGGTATATCGTACTTTCAACTTGAATATTATTTATATATTATAATAGGTAAGGTTACTATTTGTTAAGGTATATCACTATTCATAAGGGTATGTTACTATTCATAAGGGTAGGTTACTATTCACCAAAAATTAAGTTTTTCTTATTGAACTCTAAATAACTTACTGATCGCAACTGTACATGTCGGATTTTTGAAATTCATATCACATAAGTGACAAACTTATGTTTTAAGGGTCCCATTGAACATAGTTGTTAATTTGATTATGACATATTTATAAGAAAGTGATTTCCTTTAAAAAAATTATTGGGTCGTTACACTTATAGACCTTTCTAGGGATGGTGATGAAACCATTTTTTACATGAAACCTGACCTCCAACTGGTAATAAGTTGTAAAATATCCTCAATTTTGTATATTTTAAAAATGGATGCATTAATATATTTAGAGGAATGTAGAATTATTTAACATGAAAAAAAACATGAAATTATGACCAATCTTGATTATTTAACTAACATATATCATAAATGAATTTATTTTTTATATTTAATAAAACATGACCAAAATTAATGATTATTACAACTCCAAATCACTAAATAAAAAATCCATATAACACATTATAAACAAAAAGTACATATATAACTATAGTACAATGAATAAAAAAAAATTTATATTGTTTTTATCACCCATAATTTTCCATCTAATACTACTCAATAATAAATTTAGGGTGAGTATGATGCAACCTTTATGTGGGGGTGTATGTTTCTACTAAAGAGGGGATCTAAGCTATGTAGAGGGGGCATAGAGGGGTTCTGCGTTAATGTTAAAGAGGGGAAGCGATATGGGGTGAGGGAGGTTGGAGGGGGGGTTGTGACATTGGATTTCTAGCCAGATAGGAGGTTGGCGTGAAGAGGGACATGTAAGTCAGGGTCAGAAGGTAGGTTATAGTAGTTGGGGGTCTCGGGCTTAGGGTTGCGGGATTAAGGTCACATTTTCGGGGTCACCTCTAGGGATTGGAACGGAGGAGGGTTTGTAGAAAGTGGTTTATGGGCTTAGGTTCACCACCAGGGAGAGGAAAGGAGGAGGTAAAGGATGATGGGGTGGGGGAGGGTTGGAGGTTGAACAGAGGGATTAAGGATGGATTAGTGTTTTTTTAAATATTTAGTGGAAATTTAATTGAAACCACCTCTAATTGAAAAAATAAAAAATATATCACATAGGTATTATGAAACCACCAATATATTTTTTATTTTTTAACTAGATTTATATCATGATATTTACTAGATCCACTATGAATAATCCACTACTAACCATATTTTTTTTTTGTAGTGTCATAACCTAGGGAAAGGAAAAATAAGAAAGGAAGAGCTCAAATGCTCAGTAAGGGTAAAGAAAAAAATACACAAACATAACACGAGAATATGGGTATAAGAATGTGAGAAAAACATATGAAAACCATACCATGCATATCAAATATAAAAATCTTGAGTCATGACCTAAATATCACAAGTTAATAAGACATTAATCATAAGGAAATCAAAAAACATGTGTCAGGAGAGCAAAACATCAGAATAAGACATAATTTTTTCATATAGATAAGAATAGAAAATCATAACATCTGTAGTCAAGGATCATTTCCAAGAATTATCAAGGCACTCTATGGGTTGTTAATCCTTCTGGGTGGGACACACCACCATCCCCAATGGATTCCCTTTCCTCATAATGGGATGGATTCAGTCCCCAAAACATTACAGTAGTCAAGGTTCACTCTCAAGACCTTCACTGTAAAAAAATTTCCTTAATGAACCCGATTCACCCCCTATTCCAGTCGTGTCTATCCCATGAGATATAAATCATTACCCAGTGCATTGGAGGGAGATATAGGTCTCATATGTTTTTTTATAACATAACAACCTTAATTGGTTATAACATAACCACTGTCATGTAATGAATGTGATACATATGTCTGCCAAATGATCATAAAGCATTCATCATATCATATCCCATGAAATGAAATAGGTTTAATACAAATTTCAACATATCAAACCCTATGGAAAAGAAATAGGTTTTATATTAATTTCATCATTTCATCATAGCATAGTTCATTAAAAGAAGTGCGTTTTTTATGAGTTCTCACATGACATAACCCTTGGAAGATAAATAGGTTTCATTAACATATTTCCATCATAAACATAAACCACACAGATAAATGTAATATTTGTATCCTTGGTTTATATCCCTATAAAATCATAATTTACATCAATGGATGTCATCTTAGATGGGGAATAATTTTGAAATATAAATCACTTGGAAATATTCTTGAGGAATATAAATTTTCTTCAAAAATCAATTTTTAAAACTAAAAATTCATAAAACATTTTTATAATTCTTTTCCTTGAAAATAAACAATGAAACGTATAAAAGGATATTTAAAAACCATTTAAAATATTTCTTTACAAATATAGGCTTTCTACTTAGAACAATAACACATTTTAAGAAATTTTAAAAATACTTTTTCTTACATTGAAATCATTTATTTAAAATCATAAAATTTCAAAAATTATAAAGAAAACATTTTATTTGAAATTAAATATCAAAACATGTAAGTTAATATAGAAATCTTTTATCGTTCACAATAATGAAAAATATTGTTCATGTTAAAAATAAATATTCTTTTTCACATTATCAGTAAAAGTAAAAAAGTATATTGTTTGTAAAATGAATGAATATTTATTTTCTAAAAAATTAAAAAGTAAAACATGTGTAATATTTTATTTAATAGAACATTTGAAAATTATAAAAACCTTTTTTAAAACATTATTAGAAAACATGTATTTGGAAGAAAAAGGATTTTCGACTAAAGATAGAAATAAAGACAATTTTATTAAAAAAAATATTTTGAATTCTTGTGTACATATAGAGGAAAATTAAGCAGAAAAATATATTCTCAGGAAATAAATATAGTAAAAGATAATTAGGTAGGTTCTTGAGAGATTTATGATAATATTTTATCATCAGAAACATAATCGTAAACAATCATGATAAACAATGAGATTGTAACATAAAATCATTACCACTTTGGTAAATTTGAAATGTAAAGCATAAGAAGGAATATCAATAAATGAAACATAAAATTTCATGAGGATAAATAAATTCATGATATTACATGTAAATGGGTTTTTAAATACATCTTAGAAAAGAATATGGGTGTAGAACATAACATATGTCTCAAATGCGGAAAATTGTGACAAAAATCTATTACTATTGTGGTAACATTTGAACTATAACCCCCATGAATGAGAGATCTGAAAAAAAATCTAAATACCAATAATTTATGAGAATAATAATAAATTAAATTAATTGTAATTATATAAAACTCTTAAAATAAATAGGTTGTGAATATGACATGTGTCTCGTGGAATTAAAAAGTGTGACGGAAATCCCATATCGTAAGTCCAAACTTTATTCATACTCATTTGAACTTCCTATTTCATAAATGTAATTTTATTATAAACATATTACAAAACCATAATTGTATATGTAATATCACATATGTTTTACTTAGGTACTTTTATTACCTATTTATTAACAATTCCATGTTAAAGTCACATTTCGGGTAATAACCGCTTTGTTTTTTATATATGTCCTGATTTGTTATTTTTGGTCCACTTAATTTGATCATGGTTCAATAATATACAGTATAATAATCATAAAATAATTATCAAATTTATACATCAATTATAATTTTATGACCTATCAGGAAATACAGTTTCGAGAAATGAAGTATGTTACGATCTTGGAGACGGTGGGTTGTACATTTGCATGAATAACATTTCTGCTTTTCAATGATAATTATGGAAAGGAGGTATGCAATATATTATATATAAACAATTATTATAATATAATAAATACCATATTATTTATTTATATGTACATATAAATATAAATATAATCTATGAGGTGTGGAGATGAAAATATAATCACGTCGTTTTGTGAATATAGTAGTTGACATGTACACGAATGACGTTATCATCTTTTAGTGTGTAAAAATGTGAGAAAAATATGAGATATTATATTTTAATAATGATTAATATTTAATTAATATCATTATTTTTTAATATATATCACATATATTTTTTAACTTTGTCCTTGTTTTCTTCCAAGTAAAGCGTTAGTGAAAACGAATCACATTGCTTCATAAGGCGGTAGTGTGTCGTACACATGAATTACGTTATCATATACCATATGGAATGGAATGTAAAAAACGATATATATAATATAATAAATTAATATTTACAATGATGTTATAAATATTATATATATACTTTATATCCATTATCATACCGAATTGGGAGAGGTGTTAATGGAAAAAAGATAACATCAATTCATGTGGCGGTATTCAACTATATAGAAGAATGGTGATTTTGTAACCTATTTGATGGAAGTGTAAATGGATGTAGTTCATGAACTTGACATAAAAAAATCTCAGAATATTTAATTTTTTATTGTTTCATCATTTTATTATAATAATTAAATGAGGTGGAGGACGGAATAAAACCAAAATGATCATTGATGAATGTTACCTCTTCTATGGGTATCCTGCTTATGTTTTCTCAAAAAGGATTCCTAGGTTTGTTTTATATACAAAATAAATATTCTAGGATAAGATAAGATAATTTTTTACATTATTTGAGTAGTAATTAGTCATACCAAAAGAGTTAAAATGTGTCAATTGGAGAGGATAAGGGGTGTCCTTTTATAAGTGAGGTGAGTGGCACACTTATACTTTTTTAAGGAAAGAATTAAATCTAGGTTTTTTAATGTCAAAAGGCTCTAATAATGATCCATTCTAGATAATAGAATATTTAAGGTCTATATATGCCCATAAAATGTGTTTTGGACAATATTTTTGTTGTTTTTATCCCTTATCAATTTATTAGAACCCCCCCCCCCACCTAGTAAACCCATTTTTATCTTAACCGTATAAAATAATATTTACTATTTTTAATATTAATATTGGTCAAAAATTAATTTGAACTTATTATATAATATAAATTATTCTTATTCTGAATATTGAGTCTATTTTTGTAAATTCCATTAATATAAGTGGAAAAATTTTAATTTTAAATTAATCTCACAAACCCAATAAAAATATGGTTTTTAAAGAGAAAATTTTAAAAAAATTACAATATTTTTATATCAAAATTATATTTGAAATTGATTAAAATGACCTAAATTGGATTATTGAATTTATTATTAAACTCATTCCATATTAAGATACATTTAAAATAAAATTTAAATTTATATATAATTTAAATGAAAAGGTATTTTTCAATTAAAATTCATTATTCTTCACAGTTCATAAAAAATGAAACATTTCAAAAAAATCCAAACATTTACCCTAAGATAATTTTTATATTACAATTTAAAAAATGGATTTTATTTTTTTCAAATAATTTTTCTAATGTTTTAAAAAATTAATTTTAAAATTGGTGCACCAAGGGTGACAAAACTATTTTTTAGAAAATTCATTTTAAAGCCTAAAAATGTATTTATTCCTATATCATTTCTAGAAAACACATAAGATGAATGTTAAAAATTTTATTGAATATATAATATATAAATTTCACTAAAATAATTCACTAAAAGTTAATTTTTAAATTTATTGAGGAAAAACATTTATGTGTATAAAAATAGTTTTTCAAAAAAATATTTCTTTATATTCAAAAGATTTTTTATTTTTATTAATACTTAATTGCTCACATAATAATTCAATATATATACATTGTTAAACCATATATTCTCATGATTTATTTTATCAAATTCATATCCTCCATTCCAATAGTTAGGTGATAACTATCATTTTAAATAATAATACTTTAATAATATTTTTTGTCTGGTTGAAACTCGATTTTGTTTGTAATGAAAGATAAACTCAGTATAGTATATAAAACAAGACAAACTTAGTATTTTGGGTAACAGAAGATATACTCATAGTAACATGTAAGAAAATCCATACTCGTTTTTGTGTGTAATGCATGTTAATCCCAATGTTGTGTATAAAGAAAAATATTGAAAATATTAAATTCATTTGAAAAATAATATTTCAAAAAATAATATGGTGTTACATTATACCCCCCTTAAAATGAATACCACACTTGAAATTTTTCTAGGTCATAAAAGGATTAACATTTTAAAATTCCCTCATAGAAATCCACATCATAAAAAATGTTAATAAAACATCCTTTTGAAAAATATAAAGGGATATGTGAATGTCATCGGGAATAACACATACATGGTTTCTTATTGGGATAACATAGATGGGAAGTGAAAAAATAGATATACAATAGAAAAAAACAACCAAATACTGATGGAGAGTGATAAAGAACATACTTTGGAAAAATTTAACATCAAAAAATCCATCATATAAAGAGGCATAAAAAAGGTACTTGATGTCAACAAAAATATTGATCACGTGACAATATTTTATATCATGATCTTTTTCATAATGTTGGGGAATTTATTTTCCATCTGGACTGATAACATATAAAACTTTACTTTATATATTTTTATCTTATAGTCACAATTTCTTCCTTTGATGGTGTCTTGATCAATTTTAACTTTATATCATACTCTAATAGATTTTTTGTTCAAGTGTGAAACACTATATAAGATCCAAAATAGAATTAAAAGACATTCCTATAATCTATAGTTAAAAAAGGTTATCACTAGTTATCCAATATGGATAAATATTCATATGGTCGATTAATATACTTAGCTCTAAAACCTTGTTTGATGTTCAACTTACACCGTTTAATATGTGGTTAACCTTATAACCCTTCCTAAATTCAAAATTAATTATAAGGTTACTAAATTTCTCAAAATCAACATAAAGTTTTTTCCTTTATATATCATAAAGTATCTCTTGATTGTCACATACCAATCATGTGAATACCTTAATTATGTATTCTCTTGAAACATGGTAATAACCTAAACTACTATAAAACTTTAATGAAAAAATACACTCTTCCTCATTCCTTACATAAAACATAAATTATTTGATATATTAACTAAATCCAAAAAAATGATATAAAGTCTATTAATGATAAAATTAACCACTTTTTTAACAAATCATTTATCTCTTTTGAGGTTATCAATACTATCCAATTAACATTACACATATCAATCAACTCTTTATCTAAACTATACACCATTTTCTCAACATAATGAAAATATTGAGGGTTATCTTACCATAATAATGTATTTTCCATAAAATATCACATTTCCATTAAATCATGTTTCTAGATCATCATCACAATTCAACATATTCTTGAAAATTGTTAATAAAAACCATATATTGAACAATCCTGATATATACATTATGGCTCATATAACATAATATTTGAATTCCATTTCATAAATAATTCAATTATTCCACCTCATCCATAATACAATGAAGATTATTCATCATATTATTCATTAATACCTATTTCCGTTCATATGTCATTAATAGTCTCATAATCGTCAATATCAAAACCATTACTCATAAAACCTTACCAATTCACTTCCAAAGATTTCCCCTTAGGACATTGATTTGCATAATGTCATTATGTTCCACATTTTAAAAATCTAACCATCAATAATATCATAGGTAGACCATTAATCCCTTAAATTTCATTAAATAAACATTAAATTTATATTCTATAGTTAATTGATTTGTGTCCTTTTCCACACTCAAAACATTTTCCTATCCCCCTAAGACATTAACTTGAGTGCGTATTCCCACATTCTTGACATATGTGAAACAGAATCTTATTTCCTCTATGTCCTCCATTACCTCAACTCTCAGTGAATTATATACTTCTCTACTTTGGCGAGTCTATGAGTTGGTTAAGGTGTACATTATTAGTCATGTTCTCTGATAATTAAATAGGCATATTTACAAAATCCTTCACTCCAGTTATCATCCCATTTGGTTGCTCATCAGTGAATTTTTTTTCATGTTTAATGTTATAATTCTTCCTTTTGTTTCCCACCTTTAACTAAAACAAAAAAACATAGTAGGAGAAACGTTATTCATAGTGTAAAACATCATAATCATGAAAATTCACTCATTAGATGTCTAAATCATGCCACCATATTTTCAATATAAGACACCGTAGGCTTAACCTAGGTCACCCGTGATCATCGTTTATTTAAATCCTTCATGATAGTTCATAATGAGTTTTTTTATTTACAAATAATATCCCTCAAGAGTTTCAAACCATGTGTGAAACAAGGCCCATTGTCATGCACCATATGTTAATCGAGTCTAACTCAATCTATTATTTTCAATGTTATTACCCCTAGGTACCTTAGATATAGAGCCACTTCCATTTATAGTAACCATACAGTGATGTAATTTCATGGAAATTGCTTACACTATCCTTTAACAAAAATCATGGGCATTTTTATATACTTTGACCCATCCATAGACTTTTCCCTAGAGACAACCCTAAACATATCATCAAAAATGCCCCTAAGGATTTCTATAAATGATTATCTTCCTTGTTTCAAATGGTTAACAAAATCTTTCCTCTCATAACAACTATAGTGACCTAAGATTATCATACACAGAAATTACATCATTTAGATGAATATTCATTACATTAAACAAATGAATTCCTCAAGATTTTAATAGTTTAGTGCCTTTGGAAACATGGAAAAAATATTACAATCTGGTAAAATATCTTTAATGTTTTTTCATAAAGAGTATTCCATTTAATACACTTCATATAAATGTACTAAATAAAACTATTCTTCTTAACTAGGGTAAATTAAACATAACAAAGGGTGATCTTAGATGCTCATTAAGGGTAAATAAGAGAAATACATAAACATAATACGAGCATAAGGGTATGAGAGTATGAGAATAATATATGAAAACCATACCTTTCTTATCAAAGATCAAAATATTGAGTCATGAAATATATATCTAAAGATCATAAGACATGAATCATAATCAAATCAAAGAACATGAGTCATGAGAGAATAAAATTGGCATAAGTTATATAATTGTGGCATATAGATAATAATAGAAAATCCTTTAATTACTATTCAAGGCTTATTTACAAGAATTATCAGGGAACTCCATGGGTGGAAACACCTCTTGGATGGGACACACCTCCATCCCTAGTGACATCCCTTTCTTCCTAGCAGAATGTGTTCACTCTCCAAAACATCATAGTAGTCACGGTTCACTCCCATGAACATCATAATGGATAAAGTCGCTTACTGGATTGGTTTCACTCCCCATTCTAGTCCTATCTATCTCATAAGATGTAAATCATTACCCAATGCATTGGAGGGAGATATAGGTCCTACTCTTCTTTTTTTATATTGTTACCGCCATACTTGATTATAACATAACCACTCTCCTTAGTTATAATGTAACCACCATCAAATAATAAAAATCATATATATGTCAGCTACAAGATTATAAAACATGCATTATATCATAACCCAAGAAATGATATGGGTTTCATAAATATTTAAACATATAATAAACTATGTAAAATATATAGGTTTCATAATCATTTCATCATAGCATAACCTCTGAAAATGTCTATTTTATAAGTGTTCTATTAAGGTATAATCTATAGAAGATAAATGAGTTTCATAAACATCTTGTCATCATAAACATAAATCACTTAGAAAAAGGATAAGAATCATATCCTCGGTTCATATCCTAAGTGAAGCATAATTTACATCAATGGATGTCATCATATATGTATAATTATTCTGATTGATAAATCACTTGGAATGTTTATTAAGGAAGATAATTTTTCATTAAAAATCAATTTTATAAAATTAAATATCATTAAATAGTATTAAAATCCTTTTATTTGAAAATAAACTTTCAATCATATAAAGGAATCATTAAAAATCATTTAAAACATTTTTTGAGGAAAATATCATTCCACTTTGAAAAAAACACTTTTTAAACCACTTTTAAAATCTATTTTTTCTTTGAAAACATGCATCTAAAATCTATAAATTTTCTAATTGTTATGGAAAAAACATTATTTTAAGATAACATTGAAATTTTTTAATGGAATATTGGAATCATTGAGCAATAATTGCAATGATAAATACTATTCATGTCATTCATGTTAAAAAAAATATTCTTTTCACATTTTTGGTACAAGACAAACGAGAATTGTTTGAAAAATGAGATG
Source organism: Viscum album (assembly GCA_963277665.1). Classification (NCBI taxonomy): domain Eukaryota; kingdom Viridiplantae; phylum Streptophyta; class Magnoliopsida; order Santalales; family Viscaceae; genus Viscum; species Viscum album. The sequence continues at coordinate 696,521,227 of OY728164.1, forward strand.
AATATTTATTTCAATATATTTTTTAAAAAGTAAAACATGGGGAAAATTTACATTAATAAACCATTTAATAATGATTAAAATATTTTTTGAAAACAATTTTAGAAAAAAAATTTGGAAGATAATAGATTTATGACTGAAGAAATAAATGGAGACAATTTTCTGAAAAAGATTTATTTTTAACTCTTGGGTACATAGAGAGAAAAAAATGAAGGGAATAAATATCTTCTAATGAAATTTTAAACAAACAAATATTTTTAATAATATTTGTTTCCTAATTTTGTGTGTTATTTTATTTTATACTCAACAAAACTATATCCATTAATTAATGAAGTGAGTATAATTAAATGAGATTGTTGGGTTTCGACTGTTATATAATTGTGGGTCAGTATGACTCTTGGAATCTAAACTCTTAATGTTACAATTAATATTTATAAATTCAAATGACTTGACTAATTAGTTAGGAAATAATAGTCGATGGCATCATCCAGTAGACTCAGGCCATATGAAGCCCATATGTCAGAACTTGGGAAGGAGGTAGCATCACTCGGCTTTGCTCTGGGCCACGCTCAAGCCAAACATCATAATTTGACAATTGAACAGAATCGCATAAGGGAGAAGTTCAGGAAGATAAAAATCACCACTCAGGAAATGTTGTCTGAGCCACCACAAAATTCTATCACCATAGCACACCATACACTTAGGTCCAATGTATGTGTTATAAGGGGAAATGTAACGAAGCCTTAGCTACTTTCTGCAATCCATTTTTATAAATAAACTTTTTACTTCATATTATGGTAAAATTTTGGAATTTAAAATTTCTAGATAAATATTAGATGAATTTATAAAAAATCCATATTATTGACGAATTTTGGAGAAAAGGGATGTTATAAAATATATTTATATTCTTTAAATAATTAATAATGTGAATCAATTTTCAAAAAATTATCTTCTTCAGTTGTGTTCTGTATGAAATTTAAGGTCTAATAAGATCAACTTAATTTTTAGTGAATAGTAATGTATGAATATTAACATACCCATATGAATAGTAATGAATAGTAAATCGACCAGAAAAATAGAAAATTCACCCTTTAATGTATAAATACATTTTAGACATCTTAAAAGAGAAAAAAACAATCATAGTATTTGTTTTGGTATTTTTGTATGTCATAAATATTTTATTTAAAATTTTATAATTAATTTAATAATTTAACATTGAAGTTTATTTTCATAAAATGTAATCATATATTGTTACTTTAGTGTCTTATGAATATACGATAATTTTATGGGACCTTGATTACTTTCTTAAGGTGTTATAAAAGATGTTATAATTTTAAAGTTATATTTTTGGAATAAATAATGATTATAATTAAAATATAAATTAAAAAAATTTAAAAAATTACATTTATAAAATGGAGTTCATTTTTGAATTTAGTGCATCAATATTAGGTTGGAGTTAATTTTTTGGATTTTTCTAAAACAATTGATTTTATAGTGAATAGTAAAAATACGGTTTTGAGTTTCGGGTGTTTAATGACATCATTGATGATGTAATCATGATGTAATCATTATGTCAACTTTTTAATAGTCATATATTCTATGAGGTCTCCCAATTGGACAATATCATGAGACAATACCACGGACAGGCCCATGGTTTTGCAAATACCACTGATGAGGTGTCATGTGGAAATTAATTAAATATTCCTCAATTTTCTTATAAATACAAAGCCATTCCCTCATTCATTTCATTCCAAAATCCCTATTAAATATGTTATATACTTTTTACCTCACAGGGAGTCCTCCCAAGGTTCTTTCAATCCCCCCAAGGTCACAACCTTCAAGCATTCGAAGTTACTCTTCAAGGTAAGGGAACCTTCCACCCTCCTTTTTTAGTCGTGATTTTATTTAAGTTTGGCCTTCCAGTTTCCATATTCTTATGTGGGGGTATGTTATTATATATTCTTATTACTGTCATTTTTATATCCAAATGATGAAATACCCTTTATTCTATCATCAATTTAATTTCTGAATTTTTAAATGACGCTGTTAGGCTGCTGAATTTTAGTAAAGAAAATGGCATATTCTCTTTTCCTTTGAGTTTCAATTTCATAGGTTATTTCCTTAAAATAACCCTAAAATGATCTTATTTATATTTATTATATACACCTAATATATAATTACTTAATTATGGGTGGTTGAATCTTGTCCCCTCTCTTTTCAATATTTTCTAAAACCATGTTATATAGCTGTTATGCTGTAGAAATTTCATCTCAAAATTTATCTCTCTCTCTCATGAAATTATCGTTTTTTATTTATGTGAATACCCAGACCTATTTCGTTTATATGGGTCTTCATAAATACATAAAAATGATATATTTTATTTTTTTTAATTGACATACATATAACCCACACTCCCTTTCCAAGGGTTATAAATGACATAACGATCATGTTTTTTAAGAACTTTTAAAACGTCAAGATTTTGAAATGAAACCCATTTCTTTTATTCCCCATGGGTTATTTTTGAAATTTTTGATTATAATATATGTGGCTCACATGAATTTAAATACATATTAATTTTGTGACCATATATCACTCTAATGAATTAGGTAAAGAATTTAATCTCTTGAGATGACAAGTTTCATGATACATTGGTGAATAACCTTGGTAATTTTTTATGAAACCTTAGGATGAACCTTGGTGATATGCTCATGAATGCATAAATGAAATGTTATAGCCACATATTCAAGTTTTGATTCATGTTGTTTTTGTTATGATATGCCTCTTTATCAATTTCTCATGTCTTATGGTTTTTATCATGTTTTTATTGATATCACAAGTAAACGGATTCCCTTGCTTTGCATACTAAGCCTTCAGCTCACCCTTTCCTTTGATGTATGTCTCCAGGTTATGAGATATAGTAATTTTACATAAGATGATATTTTCAAGAATCTTTTCAAGGGGATTTAAATGTGTGTTTTATGCTTTCATGTTTTATTTTTCCTGATTTCCAAGACACTAGACTTTAAAGATCCTATATTTGTAAAATGTAATGAAAAGTTATGTAATAAAAAGGAGGGATGAAATAGTAGGTTTCAAAGAATATTTTAGTTATTTATGTAAATTAGGATATGAAAAATTTAGGAATAACCCTATATAAAAGCTTAATCATGTGAATACTTTTGGGTATTTTGGTGAGTATTGAGTAAGTGGATTATCATGAAAATACATCCTTGTCTGGATACGAGAAGGTAGATGCAGCTCTGGTATAGATGTACCATGGAGTGAAAATTATGACAAGGAGTTTCAGGCATAATCTGGGTATCCTAGTACATGAAAACGGGCCTTGTTTCACTCTTGTTTACGACACTCCCAGGGGATATGTTTGGTTAATGATAATATTTTTATGAATCATTATGAAGGATTTATAGAGAAATGCAATAGTTTAAAGCATGAAGTTTTAAGACATAAAATCCTTTTAGTTAAAAGATTCATAAATGAAATAATCATCTAACTAAGGTTTTATTATTTTATAAAATGGTGAGAAATAAAAGGAATCATGAAAATTGTGACCGCAATCGACCATGCACTAACGACCCTCCGATGGAAGTTGGAATGAAAAATTTAATGCAAATGATTAACCAACTAACTCAAGTTATGTGAAATAAATTGAATCAAGCTGAGAGAATGATCTAATTATGAAGGTAAAAACTTTCTATTGAGACCTTTATGTGTCAAAAACCACAAATCTTTAGTGGATCTACAAACCCATTGATTGCTGAACAATGGACCATCTCTATAAAGAAGATCTTTTCTGTGATCCGCTATTCTAATCAAGAGAAGGTTACCATGGATGTTTATCTCATAGAGGGAGAAGCTGATCAGTGGTGGGAATATATTAAAAACACAAGGCCAAGAGTGGAAGTTGAATCTATGGAGTGGAAAGAGTTCAGAGAGATATTATTCAATAAGTATTTCCTTCGATTGATGAGAACAAGAATGGAGAAGGTGTTTCTCTAGATGAAGTAGAAGAAGAATGAATCTATGGGAAGCTACGAGATGAACATCAAAATTATTTAACATTACAACTGTAGCTTTATCATGGATCTAACTGGTAAGGTTGATAGATTCTTTGGTGGATCGATACCTCATTTGCAGAAGAATGTAGCCATCCGAGACTATGATAGCTATGAGGAGATCATGAGGAGTGGGAAGAATGTAGAGATAGAGTATGGTGAGATGCAATGTTCTCATAAATATAATGAAAAGTATAGATTGATGGAGCCCAGTTTAGGGAGGACCATTGTTTAGAGAATAGGAGGCAAGCAAGTGCAACATCCCACATGTAATTAATTCAGGAAGAAACATTCGGGGAACTTCCTTCTTAGGATCGGGAAATGATACAAGTGTGGCAGAGATGGCCATATTGAGAGTAATTTTCATACGGAGGTGAACCCTCAACTTCCATACACTAACGACAAAGGGAATATGTTTCAGGACCTACTTGATGTCCAGTTCTTTAAGTGTGGGAAACTTGGGAACTTTTCCAATCACTGTCTAAGTCTGAGGGTAGTGGGGGGTGGGGGGACCACCATCATCCACAGCAAAGGCCAAGAGAGAAAGAATGTGATTTTTCTATCACGACAGCTAATTTTGAAGCTCTGAATGGTGTGGTGATAGGTACTCTTGTTGTGCTCTTAAATCTTCCAAGTACTTTGTTTGATTCTAGTTCTACGCATTCCTTTATTTCTTCCAAATTTTCAACGAAATTAGAATCAACCCTAGATTTTCTAAAAGTAGAGTTATCAGTCAAGACTCATGGAGGGATTATCCAAACATTGTATGTGTTTATAAACTATAGTATTTACTTTAGTGACCATAATAATAGCACAAATCTAGTACTTATTACCATGCTGGAATTCGACATTATACAGGGATGGACTGGCTCTCAAAGAATAATGCTAAGATAAAATGCAAAATAATGGAAATATCAGCAGTCTTGAATGGTAAACCTACTGTTATCTTCCAAGGAGAGATATATCAAACTGAACTTTGTCTAGAAGAACCTCATATGTCCTTAATTATAAATTTTATCGGTGAAGAAGAAAAAGTAAATTAGATTTTGAGTATAGAAAATTTCAGCATCGTCTGGGAATATGTTGATGTATTTCCTGAGGAGTTTCTCGATCCTCCCCTAGAAAGAGGTAGAGTTCTCTATTGAACTCGTACTCGGATCTCATCTGATATCAAAGAACCCGTATAAGATGGAAAATGTGGATATGGAGGAGTTAAAGAAACAACTCCAAGATCTTTTGGAGAAGGGTTTTATCTGACTAATTGTGTTTCCTTAGGGAGAACCTATTCTCTTTGGGGAGAAGAATGATGGATCAATACTACTATGCATTGATTATATAGAACGTAAGTTGTTCATAGTAAAGAAAAAATACCCTCTTCCAAGAATTGATGACTTATTTGACCAACTTTTTGGGGCTCAATTCTTCTCTATGATTGATCTTTGATCTGGTTATCATCAATTGAGGGTGAAGAAAGAAGATATTCCAAAAACTACCTTCCGGTCTAGATATGGGGATTATGAGTTTGTTGTAATGCCCTTCGGACTGAGTAATGCACCTGTTTTTTCTATATATTTGACGAATATAATCATTAAGAACTACCTTGATGACATTGTGGTAGTTTTTATTAATGATATTCTAATATATTAAAAAAGTTGTGATGAGCATGAAGATCTTTTAAGGATTATTTTGAAAACTCTACAGAAGGATAGGCTTTTTGGAAAGTTCATAAAATGTGAATTCTAGTTACATCAAGTTTTTTTCTTGGGGAACATTGAAACTAATAAAGGAATCACATTTGAATCTACAATGAAAAAATTTGTAGAGGAGTTGCCTCAGCCTACAATAATAACTAAGATTAATAGTTTCCTTAGATTAACATGATATTATAAGAGGTTTGTGAAAAAAATTCTTAACTTTTTAATCCATTAACCATGATAACTTGAAAAGGGGTCAAGTTCATCTAGACAAAGGAGTGTGAAGAATGTTTCTAAGAGCTAAAGAATGGATTGGATACTACACCCATGTTAACTTTACCCTCATGTGGAGAAGGATTCATTAATTTTAGCAATGCATCTCTGAAAGGGCTTGGGTGCGTCCTCATGAAAAATGACAAGGTCATTGGTTATGCATCTCGAAAGTTGAAGACCATTGAGAAAAACTATCCAAAAAATGATTTGAAGCTTCATGTAGTCATTTTTGCGCTAAAGATATAGAGTCACTATCTTTATGGGGAGAAATGTGATATATAAATAGACCATCAATGTTTGAATAAAATTTTCACACAAAAAGAATTGAACATGAGAAATAGATGATGGTTGGAACTTCTTAAATACTATTATTATTCGATTAATTATCATCCCAGAAGAGAAAACAAAGTTTCTAATGCATTAAGCAAGAAAGACCCAGTTGTTGTTTTCATGATGCAGAATCAAATAGATACTTTGATTAATGACCTAGTAAAATTGGACATGGGAATTATAAGCGAATGTACATCATCAACCCTAAACCAAATTATTTCTCAACTTCCATTACTAGAGAAGATCAAAAAAGCTCAGAAAGAAGATCATTCATTACAGAAGATGTTTAAGGATATGAAGGATGGGAAGCTTCCTAAGTTTAATATTGATCAATAATGTGTATTGAAATTTAGTACAAGACTATGTGTTCCATCTATTCTGGAAATATAGAAGGAGATGATGGAAGAAACTCATAGTTGTACTTTCTCTATACATCCTGGAAGCACAAAAATGTATAAGGACTTTCGTGATCATTATTGGTGGGATAATATGAATAATTAGATTTCTAACTACACTTCAAGGTGTCTGGTATGTCAGAAAGTAAAGTCCTAGTGACAACTTCCTAATGGGGTATTGCAACCACTACCCATACCATCATGGAAGTAGGAAAATATCACTATGGACTTCATCACTAATATCCAAATATCTTCCAAAGGAAACAATTCCATATGGGTTATTGTGGACTGTCTCACTATTACTTCCCATTTTAACTCAATTATGGATGATTTATCCCTTGATCAACGTTCCAGGGTTTACCTGAAGGAATTGGTAATTCTAAATGGAGTTTCAATTTCTATTGTATCTTATCATGATCCAAGGTTCACATCAATATTCTGGAGAAGTATTCAACATGCTCTGAGCACTGAATTGAATTTCAGTATGGAATATCACACCCAAACGGATGGCCAATATGAAAGGACTATTCAAACACTTGAGGAAAAGCTGATAATATGCTCAATAGAATTTAAAGGCGGATGGGATAAGTATCTCCCTTTAGTTGAGTTATCTTACAACAATAGCTTCCACTCGAAAATTCAAATGGTACCCTATGAAGCTCTATATGGGAAGCGATGTAGAATGCCAACTTGTTGGCATAATGTTGGTGAGAAATAAGATTCTTGGTCCCGATCTTGTGCAAGAGATGATAAAAATGTCTGTGTCATCCAATAACACATTAAGGCTGCTCAGAGTCAGCAAAAGAGCTATGCCAACAACCATTGAAGGGATTTGGAGTTTTATTTTAGTGACAAATTATTTCTTTCGATTTCACCTTGTAAGAGAGTCATGAGGTTTGGGAAGAAAGGGAAGCTCAGCCCTAGGTACATTGGCCCATATGAAATCCTTGATCGCATGGGAGCAGTGGGATATCGACTTGAAGTTCCTCAAAATCTATCACAATTTCATGATGTCTTCCATGAATCCCTCTTGAAGAAGTACATAACTGTCCCTTCACATGTACTAAATCCAAAGGTGGTACAACTAGAACATGACCTCTCATATGAGGAGTAGCCGGTGGAGATCTTGGATCATATAGACAAGGTTCTATGAAACAAGACTACTCGCCTTGTTATGGCATTGTGGAGGAACCACAAATGCTATGAAGACACATGGGAACCAGAAGAGTCTATGAGACAGAAGTACCAACACCCCTTCCCATCAGAGGGTATGAGATAAAATTTCGATGAAGAAATTTCATAAAGGGGGAAGAATGTAATGACTCAATCTTTTTAATAATATTTGTTTCCTAATTTTGTGTGTTATTTTATTTTATACTCAACAAAACAATATCCTTTGATTAATTAAGTGAGTATAATTAAATAAGACCATTGGGTTTCAACTGTTATACGATCGTTGGTCAATATGACCATTGGAAACTAAACTCTTAATGTTAAAATTACTGTTTACAAATTCAAATTATCTTGGTTAATTAATATAGAAATAAGAGTTGATGGCATCATCCAATAGACTCAGGCTATATGGAACCCATCTGTCCGAGCTTGGCAAGGAGGTAGCATCATTGGGTTTTTCTCTAGACGAAGCCTAAGCCAAAATTCAACATGTAAATCTTGAACGGAATCACCTAAGGGATAATTTTAGGCTAATAGAAATTACTACTCGAGCAATGTTGTCTGAGCCACCCCAATATTCTATCACCATAGCACACCCTAAACTTAGGTCCTATGAAGGTCTTATAATGGGCTATGTAATGAAGCCTTAGTTACATTCTTCACTACTTTTGTATAAATAAATTTTTTACTTCTTATTATGGTAAAATTTTTGAATTTCATATGTATGGAAAAATATAGAATGAATTTATAGAAGATTCATAAAACTGATGACTTTTTGAAAAAAGGGGTATTTTAAAATATTTTTGTATTCTTTAAATAATTAATAATGTGAATCGAGTTTTAAAAAATTGTCTTCTACAATTGTGTTCAGTAAGAAATTTAGATCCTAATAAGATCACCATTATTTTTTGTGAATAATAATGTAATAATAGTAACATACCCTTATAAATGGTAAGGAATAGTAAACTGAACAAAAAATAGAAACATCACCCTTGAATGTATAAATACATTTTGGACTTCTTAAAAGTGAAAAAATGATCATTGTATAAGTTTTTTTATTTTTTTATGTCATAAATATTTTATTTACACGTTTGTAATTAATTTAATATATTAAAATTAAAAAGTATTTTAATATAATGTAATCATATATTTTTACTTTATTGCCTTATGGTTATACGATAATTTTATGGGACCTTTATTACTTTCTTAATGTGTCACAAAAGGAGTTATAGTTTTAAAGTTGTATTTTTTGAATAAATATTGATGTTATTTAAAAATGAAATTAAAGTTATTTAGAAAATTAATTTCATAAAATGGAGTTTATTTTTGAATTTAGAGAATCTATATTATGTTAGAGTGAATTTTTGGGATTTTTCTGAAACAATTGAATTTTCAGTGAATAGTAAAAATACAGTTTTAAGTTTCAGGTGTTTAAGGACATCATTGATGATTTAATCATGATTTAATCATTCTGGTAGAATTTTTAATATTAATATGTTCTATAAGGTGTACCAAGTGTCCAATACCATGGGAAAATTCAATGGGCAAGCCTATGGTTTTTCAAATACCACCGATGAGGTATCCCTTCGAAATTAATTATATATTCCCTCACTTTTCCTATAAATACCAAGCTATTCCCTCATTAATTTCATTCCAAAACCCTCTCAACGAAGTTATAATCTTTTTACCTCTCAATTATTCCATCCAATTTTCCCTCAATCCCCCAAGGTCCCAACATTTAAGCTTTCGATGTTACTCTTCAAGGTAAAGGAACCTTCCACCCTCATTTTTTCAGTAATGATTTCCTTTAAGTTATGTCTTCCAGTTTCCATATTCTTTTGTGGGGGTATGTTATTATATATTTTTATTACTGTAAATTTCATTTCCTAATTATTAGAGACCGTTTCTTCTCCCATAAATTTAATTTCTGAATTTTTAAGTGACGTTGTTAAGCTGCCGAATTTTTGTAAAAGAACTCGCATCTTCTCTTTTCCATGGAGTTTCAGTTTCATATAGTATTTACATAAAATATCCCAAAAATGATCTTATTTATTTTTATTTATTACAAATAATGTATAATGAGTTATTTATTATTGGGATACTCTTTTACCCTCTATTTTCAATATTTTATATAACCATGTTATATAGTTGTTATGCTGCAGAAATTTCATCTCAAATTTTCTCTCTCTTTCTCACAAGAACATCTCTTGTTTTATTTGTGAGAATACCTGGACCTATTTAGTTTATATGGGGATATATAAAGACATAAAAATTTTATATTTGATTCTATAATTGACATACATAAAACCCACACACCCTTTCCATGGTTTATAAAGGACATAACGAACATGTTTTTTAAGAACTTTTAAAACGTCATGATTTTGAAATGAAAACCATTTCTACTATTCTCTATGGGTTATTTATGAAATTTTTGAGTATGATCTATGTAGATCACATGAAAGTAAATAAATATTATTTTTTCACCCTGATAGTGCTCCAATGCATTGGGTAAATAATTTAATCTCTATAGATGACAAGTTTCACGATACTTGGGTGAAAAAACTTGGTAAATTTTTATGAAACCGTAGGATGAACCTTGGTGATGTCCTGATGAATTTATAAATGAAATTTTGTATCCACATATTCATGTTGTTATTCGTATTATTTTTATTATGATATTCCTCTTTTTTCATAGCTCATGTCTAATGGTTTTCGTCAAGTTCTTATTGATATCACAAGTAAATTGATTCCCTTTCTTCCCTTACTGTTCCTTCATCTCAACATTTCCTTTAATGTGTGTCTCCAACTTATAAGATGAAGTAATTTTACATATTATGAACTTTTAAAGAATCATTTAAATGGGATTTAAAATATTGTTTTAAGTTTTTAGGTTTTATTGGTCCGGATTTCCCAGACACTAGACTTTAATGATCCTATATTTGTATAATGTAATGAAAAGTTATGTAACAAAAAGGTGGGATGCCATTAATTAACCATTGGAGAATAAAATTTGTGATTTTATTGAGATTTTTATAATAATATTTTATCATAAAAATTATAATCAAAGACAATCCAAATAAATTATTATATTGTAATATAAAAGCATTACCAATTTGGTAACTTTGAAACATAAGCCCCATGAAATAGTATTTTTAATGAAACATAAAATAGAATTATTATAAATAAATCAATGATATTAAATGTAAAATAGTTTTTATATACTCTTCATAAAAGTTTATAGGTATATAACATAACATATGTCTCAAAGAAATAAAATTGACATAAAAAACATTTACTGCTTTGGTAACTTTTTCACTGTAAACCAAGTTAAAAAGAAATACTCAAAGGGGTATGCGAATAAAAAATAATTTTCAGTATAATAATAGTAAAATAAATTCATGGGAATTATATACACCACATAAAATTAATTGGTATTGAATATGGAATGTGTCACACAGATGTAAAAAGTGAAATTAATATCCATTACTGTATGTGTTGACTTCTTTTGAACTCGTTCGAACCTTCAATATAACAAATAAAATTTTATTATAAATATATTATAGAACCATAGTTATATATATATTATACCATATATTATTTACTTATGTCCTTTTATTACACTTTTATTAATAATTCCATTTTAAATTCACGTTTTTTGTAATAACCACTTTGTTTTTCGTATATACCATGATTTTTTATTTTTGGTTCTCTTACATTGATCATGGTTACATAATATAAAGAATAATAATAATAAAATTATCGTATTTATAAATAAATTATACTTTTAAGATCAATCATGATATATTTTTTTTGAGAAATTATGGTTGTTACAATCATGAAGACAGTAGGTCGTACGCACGCATGAGTAACGCTTCAATTTTCATCAATCATTATGGAAAGGAGTTAATTAATATATTATATTTAAATAATTATAATAATACCATAATTACTATATTATTTCTTTAAATATAATTATAAATTTCATCCATGTGGTGTGGTGATGAAAATAGAGTAACATTACTTCACAATGGTGGTAGTCCACACATACACGAATGATGTTATCATCTTTTAATGAGTGAAAAGGTGAGAAATAAAATGTTATATTATATTTTAATAATGATAAATAAGTCATTAAAATCATAATTATGTCATGTATATCACATATATTTATCAAAATTTTCTTTATTATCTTCATTTAAAAGCATTACTGAAAACAAATCACATCGTTTCACGAGGTGGTAGTCTGTCACACACAAGAACAATGTTATCGTATCCCCTAAAAAATGAAAAAAAATATATATATGATATAATCACTCAATAGGTATAATAATTTAAAAAATATCATATATATATATATATATATATATATATTTTAGATCCATCATCATACTTGACCATGAGAGGTTGTAATGGAAAAAATGAATGGCATCAGCTCATGAGGAGGTAGTCATCCATACACATGAACGATAATTTCCTAACTAATTTTATGGAATTGGTGATGGTTTTAGGTCATTAACATAAAATAAAAATATATTATTATATGTAATATATTGAGGTTATTATATTATCATGTTATGATAATAATTAAAGGAGGTGGATGTAGAAATAAAACAAAAATGTTTGTTGATGAACTTTACCTCTTCTTTGGGTATCCTCCTTAGGTTTGACCCAAAATCAATCCTAGGTTAGAATTATGTCCAATATAAGGATTCTAGGATGATAGGACCGAAGTTCAGAAGTTATTTTTTCGGTATTTTCTAATCCAAAATGGTTTTATGGTGTGAATATAAGAGTATAAGGGGTAGTCTTTTATATGTTTGGTGAGTGGCACACTTGTAATTTTTAGAAACAAATAATTTCATCCATGATTTTTTCAAGTCAAAATAATCCAATACTACACCAAAATCGTGAATATAAGATATATGGTCAAAATGTGGAAATAAAAAAGGTTTTGGATAAGTTTTGGGTTACTTTTAATCCTTATATTTTAGATAAATCTCCCCATCAGTAAACCCATTTTTACAATAATCGTGGGAAATAATTTTTTCTATTTTTACTATTCATTTTGGTAAAAAAAATTAAGTTGGAATTATTATATAATATAAATTATTATAATTATAATTATGGAATACATATTCACATATTTTATTCATATAAGTGGAAAAATTAAATTTAAAATTAATCACACATATGTAATGAGAATGTGGGGTTTTAGAGAGAAAATGTACAGAAGTTTACAAAGTTTTTATATCAAAATTCATTATGAAATTGATTAAATGACCAAAATTTTATTATTGGATGTATAATTGTACTTATACTAGTTTAAAACAAATTTAAAATATAATTTAACTTTATATATAATTTCAATGAAAAGGTAGTTTTCAATTTATTTTTTTCACTATTCATCAAAAAATGAAACTTTTCAAAAAAATACCAAAAATTAACATAATATAATTTTTATATTATTATTTAAAAAATTAATTTTATTTTTAAAAATAAATTTTATAACATTGATAAAAATTAATTTCAAAATAAGTGTCAAATATGACAAAACTGTTTTCTAGAAAATACAGATCTAAGAATAAAATTGAATTTATTCCGATCTCTTGATTAGAAAATGAAAAATATTAATTTTAAATATTTCATTTAATATATAATATTTAAATTTCATTAAAATTATTCACAAAAAATTTAATAGTTATATTTATTGAGGTAAAATGCATTTATGTTCATAAAAATAGTTTTTTAGAAAATGGTTTCCTCTATTTTCAAAAGGTTTTTATTTTTATTTATAATTAATTGTTCACCAAAGAATTAATTTTATATACATGTGTAAATAATATATTTTCATAATTTATTTAATCCTATTCATAACCATTATTCTAATGTCTATGTGATAACAATCATATTAAATAATAATATGTTAATAGTGTGTCACAATTCATTTAAACTCACTGTTGTGAGTAATATAAGATAAACTCAACATTGTGTGTAACACAAGAAAACTTAGTTATTAATGGAATTTAATCTAAACACAATTTTACATGTAATGAAATTAAACCATAGTTTTGTGTGTAATGAAATCTATGCTCAGTTTTACATGTAACACAAAATATGAAAAAGAATAAATTCATTTGATAAAAATATATTTCATAAAATATTAGGGTATTACATATCAACAATTCATTTTTCTTTTTTTTTTTCTCAAATCAACACACTAATATGTTCCCCACTTACCACTACTAATATCATCAATTAGACACACCACTAACATATAATCCTATTCTCTCTACTTCTATTGAATATCATTGAATTTTCAACACTATATCTCATTGAGATGCCTTGCCACCCTGTCAAACTACCTCACTTTCCCAATGTTGCACCATGCATGATCCACCTTCCATCCAGAGTTCTACCATTGAATCACTTGCCTCCATGAGGGCTAATAGTGGTCTCATTACTCATAATAACTTTTATAGGGAACAAAAGGGATGGATGAAAAACATTACTAATATCCAATTTTATCCAAACACCCTTATGCAAGCTTCCAGTGATAGTGAATCAAGTCACGGTGCACATCATGGGGAGAGAGATAAGAGAATAGTGGCCAATAATTCATTTGAGCATCATTTATTATTCACAAAACCATTCTTCATTGATGAAAACATAAAATAATATTTATAAGTAAATAATATAAACAATTTTAATATCAATCAATAAATTATCATATGAAAAATATAATCCCACAAAGAATAGGAATAAAAAATTTATTCATATGAGGAATGTATCAAATTTAAAATAATCTTTTCATACCATTTGGATATATTATATAGATTCAAAGTATGATATCACTCCTCATATTCATTCTTCAGTTATCCACGGTGTATTCTTGATATATTATCCAATGTTGACTCCATGATGAAATCCAATATCAATATTATTCTCTAATATGACATAATAGTTTGTCCTCATTGGTGTATAAATTTAATTAGAGTAGTAATTTATGAATTTCAATCATTAAAATTACAAAAACTATTGATTTTAATAAAAACATGACATAGGCCCAGTCTATGGTCTAAAAGTCAAAAAAGTATACCTCAAATAGGTCAAACTCTCTTACCCAAACACATTATTAATAAAGGTAATTCTAAAGGGAATCAAAAATTTGTGGATGTGTACAAATAAATATTTTAACAATTTTAACACTATAATCATTTCGTAACATGAGATCCAAAAATACCAGTGCCCAACTTCATGCATGAATCTCATGAAAATAATCATACGTATGAAGAATTAAATTAAATGAAACATAATATAACCTTGATAGAAGACAAGATCATGGTGTAATTTTCTCAATGTTAGATAGTCATAAAATCATGGATCCACACAAGGATCAATCTAGATAATCCACATGTGTTGGAACCGAGAATGTAGCGGAAGCCCCAAACAAGTGGGTTTTAAAATTTTTCACCGACGATCGATGTAAACATGTCGACGTCAAAGAATTGTAGCCCAGTCTTAGATGAGGACCATGTTTGGAGGATTTTAAGCACAAAAAATAAATCGTAACATACTACATTTAAATCTGATGTCGCGCACAATGTCTGCATGTCCTTTGTGATCGCTACTCGAAGAATCCAAAGTCAAATTCCTCTAGATCATCGACACGTGCTTCAAGGAATCTGTGGGAGGGATGTTTGTCATAATCCGGGTGCTAGCACGGATTTACGAAGATGCCTTCGACTCTCCAACGACCACCACATCACATCTCTAGGGATGCCCGAGAGAGAGCTCTTTGGATCCAAAGCATCTCTCTATAAAATGTGGGAGAGAGGAGAGGAGAGAGAAGCTCCATGAATAGTGTTTGGAAAATGTCCCCCCTCTTCTATTTATAGTGCACAATTAAAATACCCGGCATCGCCTCGCCAACCCCGAATACTTGACGCACTATCAAAGACATTTATGGCTATTAAACTGAGTCATAAATATTATTATCATTTACTTGTAATATATTAAAATATATTATGTGATAATATTTGAGTCATTAACTGGACTCTTCGCTCCCATATATATTAATTAAACCTTGAATAATTTAATATTCATCAATTAATATTTTTTCATGTATTTACTTAAAACTCGTAAATACATTTAATAAATAAATTCAATACACATTATTTTAAACTCGAATAATATGAATTTATTTATTACATTGGTGATCTTTTAACTTTGGAAAAATCCAAGACCCCTGTGGCGGGGCCCACCATATCCAAAAATCTTGTTCAATTGAATTGGGAAGATTCTCGAATACACTATTGTGTGTAAACCTCTAGAACCTTATTTCAACAGTAGTGAATAGTATTCAAAGACCAAGAGCGGGTTCTAGCAACCATCATGGCCCCTGAAGAAATAAGGATTGTCAAAACAGCGACAACCAACCTACAAACGTGCACTGTGAAATATGATCTTATTGTCTGTAATATCTCATAAAGCAGGATGCACTCAATTATTATCGCCCTTTTCTTGCTTTATAGTTTGTTGATTTAACTGGACGGATTTACCCTTGACTGCCATGGACATGGTCATATAAAGGTACTCCATCCATATCAACATGGCCTGAGATATATTACTTCCATAACCAGGAGGTGACAAATCCTTTCTTGACCATTCTACCAATGACATGCCACCAACGACACACCCGACACAAACTACCTCACCATAACTTCATCGCCATGGTTTTCATCTTGCATCAAAGTATGCAATCAAATGACATACATTGGTAATGATCTCAAGTCAGGAGACCATTACACGCGATCGTACATAGGAATATCCAATGACACCTAAAACATGTGGAGTTCCTATTGGCGGGTCAGTCCTCATGATCTCACTACTAGAGATCACCAAGTGTGAACTTCATGAGAAGAAGTCTCAATGCTTATGAGCCCCCAACTCATGATGGTCAGACATCTACTATGTCCAATTAGTAAAATGTATCTAGACCATAGAACATATAATTAATATTAATGTCATAGAATCTAATGATTCTCATTATAGCCTGGGAACTGCTATAATCATTCGATATGACTATTAACCTTTGGGAACTACCATTTCAATAGTGGATGTTTAAAAGTATACACTATCATGTATAGCTTACTGTACACACGATATGGTAATCTAAAGCACTGAATAGTTGGGTCTAGGGAACCCACTATTTCAACAACATGTGCACATAAATCTCATAGTTCAACATTATATGGTCCTTGCATTCTAGTATGAGAAAACCAAGTTCATTACAAATAATATACAATCACCTAAAGAACATAGAATCAATCCGAGAATATGGGATTATATGACCTTGTTCATTCTTGGAGTTTCCCATTCTAGAATTCGAGAGTGAAGGGAGGATCCCAAAAATTAATATACATGTATGTATATATGTATGTAATTATGTATAAATAAATTTAATTTTCAATAAATTTTACTTTGGTCTCTCTAAAAAATTAACCTTCATAGACACAAAAAAATACCCAATTATGATTTAGTTAAACTTTTGTAACCATTTTAAATATTTCATCACACATTTGTGACATTTTAAATGTCACATGATAAATTTTCATCCTTTTACTTGTCATTTTTCTCACATAAACATTTAATGTGGACCAATATTAAATATTCACCAAGAAATTTTTTTATCATACTTAATTATTTTAACATAAATAACTCCTAAATACCTTGTGAAAGAAATTAAATTACTATTATTTTATAATTTATTAACATAATTGAAATAATTTACTTCTGATCTTTTATAATTGAATGCTCACCACCCCTTGTTCATAGACCCCCCTTCATCAAGAACTATAAATCATCTGTTTGGAAAAAACATGTAGATACACATTTTGTGTGAACCTTTAGTCCTTTATCCTGATAGTAGTGATGCATACACATAAACCAATTTTTTTATCTAAAAACACATCATAACCCCTAAATAGATACGGATATGTCCAAGAAATTAAATCATCGTATGAACACTCACTGTGTAATATAATATCTTTATCTTTTAATGTATCCTATAACATGATACATGCATATTTTAATTATCCTTTAATGATTTATTTTTCTTTTTTTGAATATATTGGATAAAAATTCGTTTATATACCATGTCTGTTGATTTTATCAAGGAAACATCATTTAATTAAAATTATTATAGATATATTATTCTAATACAAAAGTTATAAATACTTTATTGATAATTAATTCAATACCATACCACCAATGACACACCCGAGGCATGCTATCCTAATAAAACTATTAATGTTATAGTTTCAATATTGCATCAAATTATGTAATAAAATGATACACATTGAAAATAATGTCCATTCAAGAGACCAATACACATGTTCAAAGATAAGAACATACAATGGTACCCAAAAAATTGGGGATTCCTATTGGTTGGGTAGTCGTTATAATCACCTTTATTTAAGATTACCAAGTGAGAACTTACAGAGATTAAGTCTCAATGCTTATAAACCTCTATCACTGGATAGTCAGACATAATCTATGGCATATTAGTATGTTGTATATAGACCATAGGACATTTGTTTAAGATTACTATAATTATATCTTGAGGTTCTCAATATTGATAGGAACTTCTTCAAACATTTGATAAAATATTTAATCCAAGGATATTACCATGTAAATAGTGTACACAAATGTAATAAAACTATTAAGGAAAGTGTAAATAATTTATAACTCTATGTATACTTGATATGGTAAAAAAAATGTTTTTCTCAAAATAGGATTTGGGAACCCACTTTTAAAACAATCTCATTTTCACTAGATCTAACTTTCCAATGATCAATATATTCTCTCTCACGTGATAATTTCATTTGTTCTAATTGATATATGTATTTATTCATTAATCTCACCACGTTTCCTTACATGGAAACACTCTTATCTCTACCTTCATCACCTTGAGTAAAATATCTCAATATATGATATCCTTGAGGATATCCCTTTTTTCCTCTATCATATCCTTTCTATCTTAGATAATACCATTTTGTTATGTTTTTCATACTTTCATTATGATAATACTTTATATATTTTGTTTGATTCAAAGAACTCTAAATAATAATTTCATATTTATACAAAATTTATAGTTGCATCAAAAGTCACAGTATACTCGATATTTGTAGATATGTTTACCAATAGATTTAATTAACTTCTCTTAACCATTAAAATAACTAAAATATAATACTATATCATATGTTTGTATAGTAATACTAGCTTTGTGTCCCCATTGTGATAACTAATATTCCTATACTCCAAATGACATGTACATATCCTTTGTACTTATTTATGTTATATAGGATAATTATGAATGCTTCCCCATAATTTTCTTTTGAATTTATTCGATATTTTTCAACCATAAAGTATGTATTGGAAATATCAAATATAGTAAGTAACATGTAATATGTAATAGATCCTTCACTAAAGAGTATAAAATTCCACTCACTATTTTAATCAAATCTTATATCTTATTAATGAATTACTAGATAGATGTATGCCATGTGACATTGGTAACAACACATTCGTGAATTTTTATATATGATATTTTCAATACATTATCATCATATGTACTTTGATATGGTCCAAACATTCCATAGACATATCTCAGTAGGTATTTCTTCCCAAAACATAGTTTTTATGTTATGTCAGTATTTAGAGAAATAATGTCAACTATTTCTTAAGTAATATTTAGGTTACTAACTATTTTCAATATGTTATGAACCTATATCACATGGAATGTTATAGTGCTCCTAATGTCATCTTATAGAGACATAGAAATACAATCATTCCATTTTTTGATTCTCACTTTTATACAAAAATGTATCATTACACCATGAACATTATGCTGGAAACTTTTATTGTCACAAATTATTCTAATTATATCTAAAACATTTTTATGAAGACTCTAGTTTTGATATTAAACATCTAAATATAATAATCATAGTATTCTTATTATTGAAATCTGAACTCAAATGGGGTTCACCATCTTTACTGTTGAAAGGGATTCAATACAATAAATATTTTAACATATCATTTTACTTAAATAACCATTCTTGATTTATGTGTAATCATTTTACCATCCATGTCCATATTTATCTTGAATACATATTTTTTACTGGTGCATTTATCATTAACTAGTGAAATTACGAAAATACAAATGGTTTTTCATATATAGAATCCATTTCCAAAATAATAACCATATTTCATTTTAAACATATTTTCTACATGTTTTATCCTTATAGTATAATTATTTTGTATTCAGAATAAATAAAATGTCACTTAACACGGTGATTAAAAAAATTATTTCTATTTTGTTTTATCATTTTCTGTACAGTATATATTGTTGGAACCAAGGTTGTTTTTTTACTATAAAGGGAGTATGGTTTGTTTTTTTTTCAATCCACTCATGGAAGATCAGGGAGTTTACAAGAAAAGGGATCATGTTGTTCAAGATGATAATACTATTGATGGTGGTTTCATTTCCCAATGTTTGCTAAATTTTTGGGGTCCAAAATCTGAAGGATGGAATTCATCACGAAAAGTGAATTTCCTTGAAGGCCTTATGAAAATATAGAAAATGAATGAGTTTTACGAAGATAGACTTTACGAATTTTGTTTTTTAAATGATCAAATAAAGATGACGGTGATCTACGCAACACAGGGAACATCATGAACAACAAAGAATTTGAGAATCATGAATGGTGATAGTGACCTCCACGATTATGATAATTTGAGAATCGCGAGCATGCAATGGTTTGATTTAATGCTATGTGACAACATTAAATCACAATGGAGGATCATGAATGGAGGAGCTATGGAAATGTGGTTTTGAAAAATATGAAAAATTCATTATGAGGTGATGGAGCATCGTGAATGGCTGAGCCTATAAATATAAGGCTACCCCTATTTTCAATAACAAAATCATTCATGGAAAATACAAAATCAATCTGATTTCATGAGGCTAGGGGAGATCCATGAATTTGTCTTTCTATGTAAGCTTGAGCTTCATGAACAGACTAATTATGTTTCGACTGATGAAGATGTTTATGAGAATAGGGTCCTTCAAAATGATGGTGTATTTTTCATTGACTCATTGTGTTTCACAAAGGTAGTTTGTTCCGTGAAGGTAGGGTGCTTCATTAATCTATTGAGCGTCATAAGGGAGCGTCATGAACGACAGTATTGAATATCAGTTTTTAGTGAATAGGGCTTTCAAATAGCCTCAACTGAGGTCTACGGTGAAAGTAGAGTCCCATTCTAGATAGGGAAAGAGAATTTAATGAAAATATATTGAAGATAACTTCATGTCATAATTTGAGTTAGACTTGTCTCAATTTAGTTAGCTTGGGGGAGTCAACAGAAGTGTTCTGAGGAATACAATGTGCTATCCCTAAAATCTTGTAAAGGTTGTGTACTTGGAATAGGGTTACTATGTTTGGACTCTTTTATTCCACAACTAGTGAATATTAGTGGATTTAGGTATGGCCAACACACTCTCAGTGTATGCACCTTAAATTATCCCTTAATGGAGAACCAAGTAAAATTGATGTGTGATCTCCTAGCATATGGTTGTTTATTTTCTACACATTCCCTTTAGACATGTTTATTTGGTTCCTACCAATGTGAGAATAGTATTCATCACTTTTCAAGAAAAATTGGACAGCCTGATTCACCCCTCCCCTCTCAGGGTGTTCTGGGGTGCTTCATGTATCTCTAAAACATTCTTCTTCCACGGAATTCTGTAGAACTTGTTCTTATGAGAACTACTTGTGCACCATGAGCCTTAACGTTATATAGGTTCTTTTTTCTCTCACTATCTTAAATAGATATGTGAACCCTCATAAATAAATATATTTTTTTATTTGACTCATTCTATTCTATCTTTGGGGTTAATGTAATATTCTTTGTAATATTTTTTATAATTACCGGAGATGACGATTTTAAATCCATGATGCATGTTTATTTCTAAAATAAGACATAACAAATAATTCACAACATAACACATGATCATGAGACACATGGATTATTTAATATTATAACATTTATGATATATATTTTTCAATATATTTGGCATATGGTTATGTGTTAATTCTATTATTTATAAAGAATGTATCAAAAGGGATCATGGAGGATTTGAAATATATAAAAGAACAATCATCGATCCACTTTTTACTAACATCATAACTCTCATATGAGTAAGGAAATGTGAGTTTAGGAATAACTCTACTCTATATTTAATGATCAATGGATTATTAATTAAGACATTCTTCGGCTTACCCACCCATAGTATCTGTTATCTTTTTACCATGATTATTCTACACATCTCATTACAATAATTAACCCTATTAAAGAAATATAATGATGTATGGGAATCTAAAAATAGACTCTAATTTAAATATTTCACATATAACTGTTAGTTTTGTGATATTATAGTTTTAGTAAAATGTGTTTTATTTTTTGATAAATTAAAAACCTCTCTTATTTTATTAATATATTTATATTGAAATATTTTTTAATTTTATTATAGTAATTAAAATTTTCTTTATTTAAAAAAGTTTAATTTTAATATCGTTTTCATTATTTGGTTCATTATAAATTCAATATTATAATAAAATTACATTTAAAATTAAATTGTTTTGATCAATTCAAATTTGTTTAATTGTATCATTGATATTTAATTTTTATATTAAATTTTAAGCATTTTCATTTTATTTAGTAAATTATTTTTTGTTGAATTTAATTTAATTTATTTGTTCATCATTTATTCCAATTAATTTTACTATTCATTCTAATTATTTTTGTTTGAAACATTGAATGATTAAAATTATAAAGTTCATTTTTTACCTTTTTTTAAGCCTTGTAATATTTGTTGTACCCTTACATAGCTTGTTTTTTATCCTTAGTTAAGTAGATCAACATCTACATTACCTTTACACAAGTTCCTCTTACCCTTACACAAGACTTACAAAGTTCATGTTACCCTTACGTAACTTCAATTCTACCCATTCGTAAGTAGTTTATCAACCTTCTTACATTTACACAAGTTTATTTTTACAATTACATAAGTAGTTTAATGTCTGGTGTACCCTTAATCAACTCAATTATACTTTTACATAGTGTATATAAAATATGACTTGCCTTTTCACAACATGTAAAATATGAAATATTCCCTTATATGTACTATATTAAATGTTAATCACCCTTACGTAGTGAACTAGCTACCTTTATGCAGTGTATCGAATTTATAGTTTACCTATAGGAAATAATATGCTACCCTTACATGGTATCTTCAAAAAAAATATTTCCCTTATGCAACTAGTAAAAATATAGGATATCCGTTATGCATCTCCTTATACCTTTACAAAACATATACTATTTATATTTCACCCATATGCAAACTGTGGAAAATAATGTTTACCCTTATACAACCCCATAAGAAGAATGTCTACCCTTACGCAAGTACCTTTATGAAATGTAATCCTTAAATTTATATAGTTTGTGAATAAATTATTTTATTCTTATGTTGGGCTTATAATTCTTTCATTTTACTCTTGTCATGGCAGAATCTGATCCTTGATACAATGGTACAAAGAATGACTCACGATGATTAAAATGTTAAATTTTCCATGATATTCAAAATTTAGGTAATGATAATATTTCTATTTTATTTATATCCATTGATTTTTATGTTGAAGAAATAGGAATCATCTGCATAGAGATAGTTTACATGATTTCTTTGGGAGAAAAATATCCATTGAAGATTTTTTTTACAAAATGTAATCAAGGAAAATAATAGAATAATAAAAAACATTGTGAACTTTGATCAGCTCATTGCTACTAATTTGTTTATGGATTTTTTCTTTCCTATATTTAACTATTCTACATAAAATCCTTAAGGTCTTAAGATCATGGTTCTAAACCATTAATCTTCAATTTCACATTCTAAATGTCTAGTAACTTTTATTATTTTGTACATGTTTCTGTAATTCAAATTTTCACACTTGGTTATACCTCCATTAAAAGATAGTGTCCATTTATGATTACATGATAGAATGGAAATCACATAGGTTTGGTATTTACTAGAAAATAAACTAGCTTTTTTCTACACCAACAAAAGACTCAGTGATATGTCAGGGTTGTCCCTTAGAAAAGTATGCATTCTTTCTATTCCCGTACAAGGTAGGAAAGGTTTGGTCTTCCCTATAATAGTCTAGGTTGAGTCTGAGCGAGTAAATGAATTTTTTTTCTCTTTTTTTTAGTGAGAACCATACATTTCACTGTGTTATAGGGGATTATAGTTTAGAGTAGGTTCACATTGAACTAAACTACTATAAGAAATCCAAGTGTTCTTGGTCTTTATTTTTATTCTTCTCCAAACGGTTTGCACACCACATTCACCTTTTCTATTACTATGTTTGATTAAATATTACATTTGATAATTTCATAATTAATTTTAAAAAACTAAGAGGACTATTCACCTTCTGAGTTCATCTTTTCATCCTTATCTAGGCCAAAAATTTAAATCTTAACAAACATCTTTGTATTAATTAACTGATACCAATAATTGGTATTATATTGGGTTCCTTAAAAGGATATTCTTTTTAACTACTTATGATTCTGATTTTATTATTTTTAATCATGTTAACACTATCCTAGACCTAATAGTCTAAGGAAAATATCAATTTCATTTTCAATGGAAATCCCGGAAACTAACTTCATATATCATCTTATAACATCTCACTTCAATGGATATGATTATAAATATTATCAGAATCATATGGAGGTATTTTTAAATAATATTTGAATGGAATATTGGACTATTATTATTAATTCTTTTGAACATCCTAAAATATATTTGGATACCCTAACTAGAAATGTTGCTTCAATGTTTGTGTTAAATTATAAAATCATTCATTTACTTAACTTTTCTTCAAGTAGAAACATGTATATCCATATTTCATCATAAAAAACTACTTATAACATTAGAATAAATTTATAAACCACTCATAATGGAACTAATATGTTGCAGTAAACCATGTTAGGAATATATTGTGAATAATTTCATGAATTTAGAGAGTATGATCATGAAACTAACAGTGACATATATAGTGTATTTACTAAGATTGTGAGTGGAATGGTTTCACTCAGGGAGACTGTAAATAATGATGTAATTTTTGACATCATAATTCATGAATTACCTAAGACTTGGCACTCAAAGAAAGCTAAAATTTAAGAAAGGAATTCACCCAATAAACTATGGTAGAATCAATTAAATATTTTCATAAATATAAGCAGAATTTTAAGAGCATTATTAGTGATGTGTTTAAAAAAATAGAGGTACAATATTTAAATCCAATACTAACATTTCTCTTAATTATTTAGACATGGATTCCTAGACAATTGATGAATATCAGGTTACAAACATATGTAAGGGTACACGAAACAAAAATGGACCATAAGATAGATAATATGGAATAAAAAATAAAATAAACGTATTTACATGAGATGATCAAGAAAAATGGTAGTTTCATGAGATAATCTAAAAAGTACCATAATAAATATAAAATAAAGGGAAATAAAGGTAACTCTAGAAAGTAAAATAGAATTTCTCAAGTGAAATTGTTTGAATATAGGATAACATGGAATACCAAATAAAATTTTTAAAATGTAAATAAAAAATAAGAGATATGAAGTACAAGAAAGAATTGAAGAAAGTGTATCATGCTAGATGGTGTTTTACTAAGGAGTTATGATCAAGCTATGTGGAATCGAAAAGTGAGAAGAAAACGATTAATTTTTTTAATGGATATACATGATGAGGTGCATGAATCTTTCATTGAACCTTTATGAAATTTTTATTATGGTCCATGAAATTTTTAATGTGAAAAAAGTTTAGAATTATAATCATGTTCTAGTTATGAAACTGATTCAAACAAGTTTCATGAACTTATTAAAGAAAATTAAAAATTATAATTGGTTGTTTTGATTATTGTTTAACTTAATGATTAATTAAAATAAATTCATAAGAATTTGATATTGGAAAATAAATGGTTAAGTAAAGAGAACAATAATTACAAAAAAAATCTTCATGTCTTAATTGTAACGAGTTGGAAAATCTATAGAATGAAAATGAGAAGTTAAGAAATGAAAATAAAAGGCAATGGTTTTTTGTCTAAGTATAATGAATACCAAGAAAGGGATTCAAATTGGTTTTAGATGAAATGTATACAGTAAATAAATAATGAAATAATCTAATGGAGTATAATACTAAAATAATAAATTAAATTTCATATAAAAATAGTAAACTAGTAATATATTTAGAAAATTCTCAAAAAGGAAATGAAAAACATAGAAAGAAGGTTGTTGGTTTGAATAGAAGATTGTCTGTATTTTTTAATGGTAAGGAATAGTTTGATAAGATGATATCTATGAATGAACTAAATGAATAAAAATATTGTTTTGGTAACAAAAAATAGATTCTTAATATGTGCAATATTGTGTTCCCTATGTGTACTAAGATAAATGGTTCTAATATTACTTTGTTTATGTGTGGGACATTTGGACACTATGTTTGAGATTTTGCTTCAAATCATGTTCAATCATTAGGTTAGAAAATTTTTATTTATTTCCAAAATTTCTTCCAATATTAATGGGACTACCAATTATACAACATAGGTTTCCAAAAGATTATATTCAAATCCAATAGGTCCCAAGTTAGTCTACATTTCCATGTATTTTTGTTTGGGGATAATATGCATATTCTATACTATTTCTTAAACTGGTATGTTATGCATATAATTTTTTCTTCATATGAACTGGGTACCCATTTCTATAGTTTTAATTTATGGAATTTTGGCTTGGACTTTGAATTCTATAATTCATTGAAAATCCATATAAATTTTTTGAATATATTTTTTAATTGATTCATTGATTAAGTGGGAGAATATATGATTAATTTTTTTATTAATTTATTATTATTTCATCCATTAATTTAGGGGGTGTCCCTTTAGTACTAAATTAGGTAATATATTGGAAAAATATATTTACAACACGTGGAAATTTTAGTTATAGATTAAGTGCTTTATTATCTCTATAAATCATTATATAATGAGGGAGATTGAATTATAGTTTTTTTATCCTTTATTATTGATTTAGGATGTTTTTTTTACTTTGTTTTATTTAAGCATGTACATGTTTTTTTAAATTGGGTGCTTGTATTTCGATATCAGAATATATCCTAAGTTTGAATATATTTTTTTCATTATTTAGAAGAGGATGATAATTTTAATATGGGGGGATAATTTTTAACAGTTTTTTTGGTTCATTTTGATAAATTTTAATAATGGGGAGAATATTTTGGATTTTTTTAATTTTAAGTTCAATTTATCAATTTATAAAAAATTAATGATTATTAGTGTTGAGGCCGAGATGTTTTGGTAAATTGAGTTTTATTGTTTTGATAATTTAAAAACCTATCTAATTTTATTATTAAATTACTCTTAGAATATTTTTTAATTTTATTATGGGAATTAAATTTTTTTACTTTAGTTGAAGAAATTTTATTTTAATATTTATCTCTTTATATGGTTTATTATAAATTGGATATATTAATTAAATTACATTTGAATAAAAAAATTGATCTGTTGAAATTGATTTAATTATATCATTGAAATTTAATATTTTATTTTTAAGCGTGGTTTATTATTTTTTATAAAAAAAATCAATGTTAATTGTATTTTATTTTTTCATCATTAATTCCAATTATTTTTATTATTCTTTACAATTGTTTTTTAGTGAAATTTGTGAAATTTTAATTTTATAAATTTTAGTTTTTACCATTACATAAGCCATGTAAGATTGGTTGTACCCTTACATAGCTTGAATTATACCCTTAAATAATTGGTTCAACTTCTACTTTACTTTTACACCAGTTTCTCTAAGTCTTAAAAAACTCTTAAAAAGTTCATATTTCCCTTATTTATCTTATATTAAAGCCTTATTTATGTAAGTTGATTATCTTCATGCTTAACTTTACACAAGTTTATGTTTACCCATTTATAATAAGTTTAAACTCGAGTGTACCCATATGAAACTAAATTCATCACTTATCTACCGTATATAAAATAAGTCTTACCTTAACACAACATGTACATAATATAATCTTGCTTTACATAAACCATTAAAAATTTTAGTTACCCTTACGTAGAAAACTAGATACCTTTAGGCGATGCATAGAATTTATAGATTATCTCTACTCAATGCTATGTTACCCTTACATTGCATGGGAAATATGTATATTACCCTTACGTAACTAGTAAAAATATGGTATGACTGTTATGAATCTCTTTATACCTTTATGCATCGAATAAAATTTATAGTGTTCCCGTATGCATCCTGTGGAAGATAATTTTTACACTTACGAAACTCATGAAAATGTTTGTCTACCATTACAAAAGTACCTTTACGCAAGGTACACATTAACATTATATAGTATATGAATAAATTTATTTACACTTATGCTATGATTAGAATTCTCTTATTTTTCTATTTTCATAGAAGAAGCATGGCAATGAAAAAATGGTACCATGAATAACTCATTTGGATTAAATTTTTATAATTGTGCATGATGTTCAAAATAATGGAAACAATGATGTTACTGTTATATTTCTATCAATTGATTTTTATGTTGAATAAATAAGAAACATTAATGCAGATATGGTTTGTAAAATGTATTAGAAGAACGATATCCATTGATGAATTAATCTATAAAAATGGTTTGAGGAAAGTAGTAGAATAATAAGGAAAAAATTGCTCACATTGATTGATTCATTGTTGCTTATTTGCTGAGGGATTAATGGTTGCCTGAATTTACTTTCTATACATCAAGTCCATAAGGCCTGAATATCACTATTCAATACAATTAATCTTCTTCAACACCTTCTAAAAGTCAAGTTAGTTTTATTATTTTTAAGAAGTGTTTTTAATTCAATGTTTCATGCACGGTTATACCTACATTAAAAGGTAGTGGCTGGTTATGCATACATGATCAAATGGAAGTCACATAGTTTTGTTATTTCCTATAGAATAGAGTAGGTTCTAACTGCACTTTAAAATGAATGAGCGATATGTTAGATCCAATCTTTATAATAGATTGAATTTTTCCTATTCCCAAAAAAGGTGGGAATGTTTTGATCTTCCCTATCATTGGCTAGGCTGAGTCTACACATATAAAAGAATTTTTTCTTTCTTTGTTTTAGTGAGTATCAGTCCTCTCATTAAGTTAGATGGCATTGCATTGTATAATAGGTTTAAGTTAAACAAAACACCTATAAAATCCTAGTGTTCTTTTTCATTATTTTTATTACGCTATAGAATGGTTTGAACACCACAATAACATTTATCCATTTTTGTGATTGACTAAATATTCCTCCGATAATTTCGTAATTATGTTTAAAATTTTAAAATTACTATTCACCCCCCCCCCCCCCCAATTCCATCTTTCAATCCATATATTAGCCATTATACTCAAAGGTTACTTGATCACTATACTTTTTAATCAATAACATAAAAAACCGAAATTCTTTAGCCCAAAATTTTCTTAACACCTGACACGGTACATATTTGAATTTTTCTTTTAGTATTATTGACCATCTATCAACCTTCTATAACTCTGTATTATTTGAGTATTATATTTTTATATTCATTATCAATTGAAATCATAGGACATCTGTGATTCAAGTATAATTTTACTATTAATCAATTATGGTATACAATAAAATTTATATTTCAAACATTAAAAAAAATCATATTGTGCCTAAAATCAACATTGAGATAATGTTTTGGTAATAAAAATCACATAATAATAGTTTTAGAATACATGAATCTATCAACTTTTCAAAATGAAGTTATTAACATCTATAGCTTACACAAGAGTCAATCTTTATTAGAAATTTGAAAATCCACTCCACTGTTGTAATTTTATGAAACTTCCTTAGTTACAAAATTTAGATAAAAATGTAAATATACATGACTATCTAATACCCTATATGTATTATCTGAAATATTACATGAAATAATGAAAATACATAAAAACTGTATTCTTGCTAAAATAAATGGAAATGTGGACTTGAAAGGTATAAAAATATATTTATTGACAAAAACATTAAATATCCCTTAAAACTCTAGTAGCATAGAATGTTCTGAAAACCCCTAAATACCATGTCCCAATACTAATGATACCATAAAAAAACTATTTTGAAAGTCATTTAAAAGAGTGAATTTACTATTTTACCCTCTTTAAGGGTTACGATCATCATAGCTAAAAAATGAGCTGAGGAAGAATCCAAATCCCATAAAATAATTAGTTAAATAAGATTCAAAATTTTAATTTAATTCGTAAATTTAAAATTATAAAGAGATGAAATATTTTATTTATAATTTCAATATCATTTAATTTAAAATTTATAAACTAAATTAAAACATTCAAATTAAATACTATCAAACTTTAGAAAATATTAATTACTTTAACTAATATTTGTGTGGAATTTTTTCCAATATTTTTTGGAAAAAATTAGAAATTTTATTTCATACATGAACGGATTTCTAACAACCTTGATAAACCAAATTCATATCAACAAAAATCATCATGAATTATGCTAAAATTCCAATATAATGACGTTTATCCAAATTCAAAAATCCAAGAAAATGTTCCATAGTGTTGGTTAACCATCTAAGGAGAAAGATTTGGTTGACATAATCAATGAATAGGCACAAATGGGGAAGAATCACACAAACAAAACACAACAACCTAAATCAACACAGAACAAGGCCTAGATCCCACTCAACATGACAAGAACAACCCAGTTTAAATAGAGCCATCCCCAAAAACCAAAAAATAATCATCCTAGGGAGAAGATCAATAGCCAATCTTTCCATAGACCGGTGAACATCCAAAAAATAAAAAAATATAAAACACTAAAATGATGTCATGACCACAAAACAAAATAGAAATAGGACAAAAATATATAAACCTATCTTCTGCAATGGTTGGAAGATATACCTAGCCCTTAAACACTTATAGGATTAAACCCAACTAGCCAGATAATAAGGGGACCCTAGAATAGCTCTTTCATCTCCAAAAAACTAGTCTCACTGTCAAGATTTCTATGGAAGAGATCCAATCAAAAATCCAAAGTTGCATCCCCTGTAAACCCAAATAGGTTCGGCTTCACATTTCAGAAATATACGAAGTCACTGATATAACCATATCATCACCAAGAATTTTCTAAACTAGTAATATCATTGGGAAACTAATCAAAGATAAAGAACAATCCATCCATCCAATTGAATGAATCATTTCATTTTCAACCAGAAAAGTAGAGGTGAAGAGCAGTGCCTAAGCAATCTTATGATGGAAACTCAGATCTACTACCAAATTAATGAATCTGAACTTACTGAAGTCCCATACAAATGATATAATAGATCATACCTGAGACACAGATCTGAGTAGTGAAAGGTTTTAAACACTTTAATTTGATCATGTTGAAGCCAACAGAGGAAGGTCAACAGAAAAAAAGTAGGGGCTAGTTTGGCAGGGATGATACAGAGAGAAAAGAAATGATATTAAGAGGAGAAATTAGTTTCTCATGTTTGGCGAGATAATTTTATGGGGAGCGAAATGATATGGTGAAATAATGAGAGAAATATATTTCTCTCCTTCTATTATTTTCAAATCACCCCAAAATTGGGATGATTTGGAATGAAATGATGGTGGATGGTTGTTAATATTCTAAAATTCCAATTTTAAACCCATTTTCTATATTTATCGCAATAAAATTTTTTTTCTTTTTTTTAAAAGATTCACCAAACTAGATAGAAAGAAATCCAAATCATTTCTTTTCTTTTACAAAGTTATTATTCCAAAAACAATGAGAGAAATTATAATCATTTATTTTCTTTTCTTTTCTTTTATAAAATATCAAATCATTTCTTTTCATTTAATAAAATCTCATCAAACACAGTGTAGTAGTCAGCGAGGGTTCTGCTTCTCCATGCTAATGTGTGCCCTAAAAAACCTCGCTTCTACTTAATTTAACTCATATGATTTTTTCCAAATATGTATATATATAAGTTAGTTAATTTGAGAGATTAATTTATTTAAATGAATTAAATTAAATAATCAAAATAAGTAGGTTGAATTAATTAGTAAATAATATATAGTGAATTGATATTTTATTTTTAATTTAGTAATAAATTCTATATGATTTGAGTTATTTATTATTAATTTAGAATGAATTGATTCAATTTTATTTTTAATGTTAATTTTATATTTTATATTTAATTTTTTTAGTTTTAATTTAGTTATATTGTTTATTTATAATTAATTTATATTTAAATTAATATTATATTATTTATATTTGAATATGAATTTGAGATTTTTTAATTAATATTCTAATTTAGAGTGGAATTGAATTGGAAATGAATGGTAAATTTAAATTGAATTTATTAATATTGATGTATTAGTTGATTTAAGTTATATAAAGTGAATTAAATTAATTTTTTAATGATTTGAATTACCATTTGGTTATTTTAATGGAATTTATTTCAATTTATTGTAATTCAATTCATGTCAATTAAATCAATTTGAAGTTATTATTTAATTAATAGGAAGAATTAAATAGTAATTCAAAACATGGATAATTTTTTATATTTTTGTTTTACTTTTTTATTTTATTTTGATTTTGAATAATTAATATGCATATTTGATTAATTGAAATATCTAATTAAATATAATTTAATATATATATGTATAGTTTATTCAATATTGAATGATATTTTAGATATAATTTATTTAGATAATTTTATTTGATATAATTTGATATACATTG
Organism: Viscum album; assembly: GCA_963277665.1. Classification (NCBI taxonomy): domain Eukaryota; kingdom Viridiplantae; phylum Streptophyta; class Magnoliopsida; order Santalales; family Viscaceae; genus Viscum; species Viscum album. Next base: position 696,554,112 of record OY728164.1, read on the forward strand.
TATTGTAATTATTTAAATTTAGAAATTATTTTAATTAGTTCATTTAATTTAAAATGAATTTTCTTATTGATTTTGATTTTTAAATTATATTCGAAATTGTTTAAATTAAATTTTTATTTTATTTCTTATAATATATTTATAATATATTTTTATTTGAAAATTTAATTAAATTATATGAATTTGAATTTTTAATACAAATTATATGGTATTAGTTTTTTAATTTAATTTACGAATTCATATTAAATTTAATTTAAATAATTATTTACAACATCATCATTAGTTATTTTATTTAGTTAGATAAATTGTATGTTTATTCATTTATGTTTAATTTAAATACATAGATATTTTCATTAGAAATTAATTTTATGTTTCATTAACTGATTTATTAAATTTTACGTTTCAATTAGAAATAATAATTTTGTTTATTTCAATTAAAAAAATATAATTATTTTTTTATATTTAGTGATTTATGTTATTTTCTATTTAATTGAATCTATTTGATTTCCTAATTAATATGAATTTACAATTTACATTAATTTAGTTAAATGTAATTTTATATTTTAAATATAAATTAGTATTTAATATAATTTTTGATTTATTTAATATATTTTAAAATTCACATTTGAATAAAATTTTTTATTTTTAATTAGAAACTTATATTATTGTTTTTTTAATTTAATTTATTTTAATTTTAATATTTATATGACTTTTATTTTAAATTTTATTTATTTTCAAAATTTTGATTTAGATATGTCATGGTGAAAATAAAAAATAACATAGGTACCTAAGGTATAAGTGTAGCAATTGGAGCTGAAATCCTCTCAAAAGAGGGAAGCACATTCAATTTCATTTGTAATATGGGATAACAATAAAGTAAGTTTAAAAGTATAAGGTTATGGACTAGCGATTTATTCAGTAGTTGGATCATACAAAGCTATATTATAAAATTCTTTTAAAATGGTAAAATATTATTTTATCTCTCTCTCAATGAGTAAGCCCATGACCACAATCTTCTCACCTTAGGTTCAATGGAGTGTGTGGACTTATCGTACTATGATAACAATATATTGATCCACATTCCTATATGTATGGGGGAAGCATGAAACAAACACCATATCCTTTAATAATGAACTCACACCTCCCTACCTAAACACCTCCCAACCAAGTGAAATTTTTTTAATAAATAAAAACTAGAGAAATATTTTCCCATGAACATGCCCGCAATTGAAAAGTACTCTCAAACACTATTCCATCATATATTGGATCAATCATAAGGAATAATTATTGATTAAAAATAAAAGAATACAACAGTTCATTAACAAAAAAATGAAAAAAAATCATTAATAAGTTGTAATTTCTCGGAATTCTATGGAAATTTGTTTCAAATTTAAATGGAATTTTTACGAGACCAGACTCTGAGATGTCACATATTTCTGAGTCCCAAAGTAGGTGAAATGTATTTTTAAACTTTTCTTAGTGTTTATTAATTAAACGTGCACGCAATGTTTTATATCTTTTAAACTAGTGCTCGGATTGAAAATCTATGGGTATAGTTGATCTCAAAGTGGCAGGATTTACCAAGAAAATGTCTAACATTAGATAACACGTGCCAATAATGGAAGTTAGTTTTTGACTATAAATAAAATAATTAACAATTATTTCAATTTCAAATCCTTATACCTCCTAAATGGTAACTCGGAATGGAAATTCGAGATTACCATTGAGCTTGTCAGGGTGTGTTTTTATTAGGCGGAGCATAACCTCGACCGAGACAGATCGAGGGTGAATGTTAGTTTTTTTAACTTTTTTTAATCGAATTCAAATGGCATTAGTGAGAGGATTGGGAAACTACTAAATGGGTGCTCGGATTGAAAATAAGAGGGCACCGCTGTGTCCGAAACGACGAAATTACCTAAGAATGGACTCAACATTGACCAGCGTAGGTCCCCCAGAAAAGAGAGTTTTTGGACTTTGAAGAAAAAAATAAAATAAAATAAACTTTTTAATTTTATTTTTGTTTGGACTCTCAAAATTTTTGAAACAAAATTACATGTAACACAATGAAAATGAAATGTTGTTTCATTAATGAAAAAATGTAACGACTTTGAAATGCAGCGTAACAGAAAATGTTGAATCACAATTCACCATATAATGGTATAGTAAGGATCCCAGGTCAGGGGGAGGACCCTGGTTTCTGATGAGAAGCCTTGAAGTATTCGTTGGTGAACAAACAACATTGGAGGGATCAATGAAAGGGATCGAACCAGACCTTAGCTACTGACGATTGACGAATGTTTGAGGAATGAGGGTCGACATGGAGACACAACTTTAATTTATGCCTTCGAGATATCCAAAATCTAGATAAGGGTTGATGTTTAAATTCCATTATCTTCTCCGTTCTTGATTTTAAACGAATAATGCAAATCAACCCACAAATACATTGACACACGGTTCAATCATTCTTGCGGGAGGTCTGACTGTCGGGTGTTTTTTGAGATTTGTGGTTCGGAATGTTTTTCTGCCAAACTCTTCCAATGGGAGTGGATTAACATTATGGTGAATGATGATGGAGGTTAGTTCCTCAAATTTGATTATTTTGTTTTCCTCTCTTTTTGCTGAGCATTACTCAGGTTCTTCATATGTCAAAAAATGGTCAGTCGTTGTGAAACCTTCTTAGAGAAATGACGACAGAGGTGTGTGACAGTACCACGATTCACTGTGTCATTTTCACCCTTACAACATTTTATTAAACTAAATTTATATTGTAAATTCCAAAAATAATAACAAATTTAATTCCATGTTTGAATATATTATTTTGTGTTTATATCTATTAAAAAGATCAATGTTACTTTTCATGAAAATTTCATTGAATGTGAAGGTGATTTGGAGGGCCCATGATGATGTCCAAGAAAAATGGGTCAAACTGCGCCAAATCCAAGCACACCAGTGGACTAATACACAGAATGCTACAAGACCATGAATCCATTTGGGCTGATATTTTGTGGGCTGGTCCAAAATTAATTTTTCTACATTTCATATGCATAAATCCATGACACATTCAGCCATATGATGGACTTTCTGACATGATATGTCCAGCACACCAAATTTGCATGGAGTCAAAAGTGGTGTGCTGTGATCTGTCCATATCTCAGGATATATGTGTCCCAATTGTGCCAAACATTTGGTGGAGATATCCAAGAGGTCAGTATACAACTTTTTTATTTTTTCCAAATAGAGATAAGGCTTTCTAGAGGTCGAAACACATATGACAAGTCGTTTTAATAATTCTATGTGCTAAAAACCACCTTCCTATTTTCCTATAAAATGGAATCTTGGGCTCCTCATTTGCAAGCTCAACCAAGAGGTAAATCTCTCGTATTTTAGAGACCCAATGGATTTTTCTCCTCATATATGTAGTTCTAGAAGCCCCTATCATCATAGGGGGATCAACAATGAAGAAGGAGTTCCACCTAAGCCTTCTCCTCCTCCTGATGGTGAGCTAAACGGTGGACGATAATTTCAAGGGAGACACAAATACATGGGAGGGATTTCTGGAACTTGATACTCTACTGGTTTTGTGTAATTTGTGTGTGGATTAATTCACTTTTGTTTTATCTAAACATGTTTCTCCTCTTAGTTCATTTATTGGGGTTAATTAAGTGAACCTCTTTTCATTTCAACACCGATTGGGTTGAAATTTCAAGTGGGAAACCTGAATTGTTCTGATTGGGAAACACAAGGATCATATTTCTCTCACACATAACAATGTTTTTAGATTCTTTGGTAAACTTTAATCTGTTATTTAAGTCCAAACCTTGACAACATGATTGTTGTGTCACGGGTTGGTACTTTGTGCAACGTTTAGAGAGGCAAGAGGCGAATCAAGATCTTGACAACCCTCCACCAAAGAATTAAACAAAACCACGAGATATTTTGACAATAATGAACAATCCAAGATGTGTAGTGATATTTAAGTGATCTATTTATCTCATAATACTTAAACCACCACCATATTCTATCAATTATTAAAGTCTTTAAGTTTAGTTATTTTCTTAAAACTGTTTTCAAAATCACCCCCTCTTTTAGTAGTCTTTATTAAAAATAAATACTCAAAACTTATCGATGATCCTAGAGAGATGACATAGGGTCTACCCTATACTATAAATTAACCTTAAAAACATTATCAATTTGATGTGTCATGATAGTTCTGTGAATTTTTGGCACATTTTTCGGAGAGCACGTTGATTTGTAGTTCGTGTTTTCGAATTTTTTTTGTAAATTTTGTGAATATTTATTTATTTTATACCTATACCTATATTTTTGTTTTCTGATTTATTTTTTATGTAGGTTTGGTGTATGACGCATTCAAATCCAGGATATTTACCTCTTTTTGAACCTGAATCGGAGGGGATCATACGTTAGCGACCCTGAGACGGACAAGAGAAACCATCGATGGAGGAAACACAAAACATTGACACTCTTCTTGATCCTTCCTCTTCTTCTTCTATAACCAATATAAAAACGGAAATAAACTTGTATAATATGCCTGAAAACAACAGAAAATTAAAACAACTAACTTTACGTGATGTTGATATCCAACCCACATATATTCAATTACATGGTGAGGCACCTAATTTTGAACTAAAATATGGCTTAATTCAACTATTACAAATATTCCATGGACTTCATATAGAGGATCCACACATGCACTTAAAATAATTTCATACATTTTTTTCATAATTAAAACCTTATAATGTGGATGAAGAACAAGTAAATATTAGAGTATTCCTATTTTCTTTGGAAGACACTCTGAAAGATTCATTATATTATGTTAATTCCCCAATAAGAGGCTGGGCGGACATGAAATGCCTTTTTCTTGAAAAATATTTCCCAGTCTTTCAAACTGCAATAATAAAGAAAGAAATTTGTGGGATAAGAAAATCTCAAGGAAAAACATCACATGAATATTGGGAACGTTTTAAACGGTTTTGTTAAAGTTTCCCACACCACCAAATAAGTGATCATATTTTAATTCAATATTTTTACGAAGGTTTAATCCTTATTGATCGAAATATGATCGATGCTGGTGGTGGTGGTGTGCAAGTTGATAAGACCCCAATTGCTGCAAGAACACTGATTGGGAACATTTCTCAAAACACTAAACAATTTGGTTTAAGGACCAATGTATCGATTTGAGGTGTCCATGTGGTGCAAAGTACTGAATTCGAGAAGACGTTGGACACAAAATTCGAAGAGGGAAATACCCTTCTACATCAACATGCTCTTTCCAAAGGGAAATCCCAATATCATTCTCCTATCCATTATTATATATGTTCTTCTAACAACCACTACACTAACAAATGTACTCAATTGAGAGAAACATCTGAAAGTTGTGAGTGAATATTTCCAGGCCGCCCCTATAACCAACCCTTTAGGCAAGAACCTTACTGTCCATCCAACCCTAGGTGGAAAGAGAATTAACCTATAGGCAAGGGGGAATTCAAAACAACTTCAACAATAATGGATCCAACCAGGGCAGATTATTCATCAACCCCCACCAACTAGAAACCCTCAACCACCCCAAAGTCATTTCCAACAAACCCCTCAAAAACCTATGCCTATCCTAGAAGATATGATGAAACAAATAGCTACCAATAATATTCAATTCCAACAAACTACTTAGGAATCCATACAAGACCTCAAACCCCAATTAATCTAATTAGCTAACTTAGTGGGAGAAATTCAAAGTCATGGGTCAGGTAAAATTCCCTCCCAACAAGTAGTTAACCCTAGGGATAAAGGAAATGTTAGTTCCATCAACCATAGATGTGGAAAATAACTATAATGTAAAATTAATCCTCCATTAGAGTTATTTCCTCCTGAAGAAACCTCCTTCCCAACCATTAAAAATGTTCCAAATTTTGAAGAACCTTGTCCTGAGAGATTCCCTTCCAAAGGAAAGAGTGTCAATGTTGAGGAGTCACCTTGCCCAACCATTCCTCTTCCATTTATTCAAAGGGCCACCCAACCAAGGAAACAACAGGAAACTTAACTTGATAAGAAAATATAGGAAATTATGAAGAATGTGTAGGTTAACATCCCATAGATTAATGTTGTGAGGAAAATTACATGGTATGCTAATTCTCTCAAGAATATGTGTACACATCGAAGCCTACTTTGAGGTGATGAGAAAGTGAGATTGGGAATGAATGTTTCAGCATTGATAGATCCATCACTCCCCACCAAGTGTAATGATCTTGGAACATTCTCAATTCCATGCACCATATATGAGTATTCATTTTTTAATGCTATGATTGATTTAGGTGCCTCTATAAATGTGATGCCTCACTCCATTTACTCTACATTGCAGGTCGGGGAACTGAAGACCAATAGAATTATTGTTAAACTAGAAAACCAGAGTACTATGAACCCCTCTGGTGTGTTAGAGGATGTTCTTGTGAGGGTCCAAAATTTAATTTTTCCTCCTAGATTTTTTCTTCTTAATATAGAGGATGATAGGATGAATGGACATGCCCCAATTATATTAGGGATACCATTATTGAAAACTTCCAAAACCATAACTGATGTCAACAATGGTACATTATCTATGGAATTTTGTGGTGACATATTCCATTTTAACATCCTTGATGCCTTGAAGAACCCCTTAGCAGAACATTCCTCTCTCTCTCTCTCTATAAATTTAATTGAGGTACTCCCTACACCTGAAAAAAAATTTATTTTCCCCCGATCACCTTTCCGAGTTTTCTTCATTGATAGAAATTCAAGTAAATGATTCATGCATTGATTGTTGTAGTGGTCTATAAAAGTGTCATGCATGTTCATTTATTTATGATTTCTGGAATACTGATGATCTAGTGACCATCAAAAATATAGCTCAACTTGTAAAAGCTCATTCCTCATCCAAGGTTGATACCATTGGGTAGTCAGATGAGATCAGTGACCTATCACTTTCACACACACTTCCGTAAATCCAAAATCTACCTAAATTGGAACTAAAACAACCACCTCAAGATTTAAAATATTCATATCTTGATAATGGAAACAAGTTTCCTATCATCATTACTAGTACACTAGCACTTGAGCATGAATTGCGACTGCTTGAACTTTTGAGGGAGCATAAACAAGCTTTGTGGTGGACACTTTCTAACATCCCTTGTTTTATCACATTAATATGTACACATCATATTTTTTAAATGATGAGGCTAAACCAGTGAGGCAGCCATAACGTCGACTGAACCCAAACCCCCTAAAAGTTGTGATAAATGAGGTAACAAAATTATTGGTTACTGGAATCATTTACCCCATCTCTGACAGCCAATGGGTTAGCCCCATTCTATTAGTTCCTAAAAATACCGGCCTTATAGTAATTAAAAATCAAAACAATGAATTGGTTCCAACGCCTGTGCAGAATAGTGGGTGTGTTTGTATAAACTATTGCCGACTAAACCAACACATGAGGAAGGACCATTTCCCTTTTCCATTCATTGACCAAATACTAGAGAGGTTAGAGGGAAAGTCTCACTACTATTTCCTTGATAGGTATTCAGGATAATTTCATATCCATATTTCCCCTGAGGATCAAGAAAAGACAACATTCACTTTCCCCTTTGGCACATTTTCCTATAGAAGGATGTCATTTGGTCTGTGCAATGCTTCAGGTACTTTACAACAACGCATGGTTAGTATTTTTTTCAGATTACTTATTGAATTGCATAGACGTATTCATGGATGATTTCCCTATTTATGGATCTTCTTTTAATGAATGTTTGAGTAGTCCTGGTTCAGTCCTACGTCATTGTATTGAAAATAATCTTGTATTCAATTATGAGAAATCCCATTTCTTGGTGCGACAAGGTATAGTTTTTGGGCATTTATTTTCTAGGGATGGTATCAAAGTAGATAAATCAAAAGTTAATGTCATTTATTTTCTTCCATTATTCTAAAAATATACGGGATGTGTGATCTTTCCTAGGTCATGTTGTATATTACCGTCGTTTTATTTGTGACTTTAGTAAAATTTCACTCCCCCTCTCTTGATTACTCCAAATAGAAAAAGAATTTGTTTTTGATAAAGAATGTGAGGATAATTTTAATAAGTTAAAATGCAGTCTCAACTCACCCTCAGTAATCCAACCACCTCGGTGGGATTTACTATTTGAGCTCATGTGTGACACCTCTAACTATACAGTTGGGGCAGTTTTTTCATAAAGGGTCGACCGAGCTCCACTCTTCCAAGGCTATGCCTCACATACTTTAGACTCTTCCCAAGAAAACTACACCATAGATGAAAAATAATTCCCTTCCATTATTTTTTTTATATAAAAACTTATTTCATACCTTTTGGGGTCTAATGTCATTGTGTTCTCAGAACATGCACCCCTCTGATACCTCCTAAATAAACCAGAATCCAAACCACATCTCATTCATTGGATGCTCCTCCTAGAGAATTCAATCTATAAATTAGAGATAAAAAGGAGCATAGAATGTGGTGGTTGACCATATCAGTGGGATTAAACCATCCATAGACATTGACTCATACCCCTGTATTCCCATAAATGAAAATTTTCTTGATGAGCTACTGTACCGATTGCAAGATGATATTCTGTGGTATACTCAAATTTGTAATTACTTGGTAACATTATTCATTCCTTCTGTTTTTAGTAGAAACCAAGACAGTCCTCTAAAACATGAGTCTCGTTGGTATATTTGGGATGACCCCTACCTTTTGTGCATCTGTTGTGATCGTGTCCTTATGCGTGGTGTTACTGATAGTGAGTTTTCAACCATCCTTAGATTTTGTCACAGTCTTTCTTGTGGGGGCCACTTTGGTCCGCAACGGACTACTCGCAAGGTCCTTGATTCTGGTCTCTTTTTGCCAACCCATTTTTGGGATGCCCATGATTTTTACAAATCATGTCCCCATTATCAAATAATGGGGAATGTCTCAAAAAGAAATCAAATTCCACAACAACTATTGCTCTTTCATGACATTTTTTCTGTTTGGTGTATTGACATTGTGGGGCCATTTCTCAATTCCTTTGAAAACTAGTATATTATTCTGGTAGTTTATTATGTGTCCAACTGGGTAGAAGAACAAGCTACAAGTACTGATGATTCTAAGGTTGTTGTATAATTTTTGAGAACCCAAATCTTCTATAGGTTTGGCTTACCTAGGGTCATCATCAGTGACCAGGGTTCTATTTTCTGCAACTGAACAATACAATCACTTTTTCTTAGGTATGGGGTTGGTCATCATGTGTCTACTGCATATCACACATAGACCAATGGTCAATCTGAGGTGTCAAATTGGGAGGTAAAACAAATTCTTGAAAAAATGATTCAACCCAATAGAAAAGATTGGAGTCTTGGACTTGATGATTTATTATGGGCCTACCGTACTACTTTCAAAACTCCCATTGGAATATCACCCTATCATCTTGTGTTTGGAAAGAGATGTCACCTCCCTATTGAAATTGAGCACTGGGATAGCTAGGCGATCAAACAATGCAATTCTAATCAATCTAGTGTGGGTGGTCAAAGAAATTTTCAAATTCACGAGCTAGAGGAAATGAGAAGAGATGAATATGAAAACTCTAGGATTTATAAGGAGAGAAACATGGATTCCCACGACCATATTATCCTTCATCATCGGTTCCACATTAGGAAGAAGGTCCTCCTTTAAAATTCAATTCTAAAGTTGCATCCTGGTAAGATTCATTCTCGCTGGTTTGGACCATACACTATTAATAATGTCTCTCCACTTGGTGTTGTCCTGGTTCAAAATGAAGAAACCAAGAAAACATTCACTGTCAATGGGAAGTGGCTGAAGGACTTCCATGAATTCATTCTGGAGTCCCTGATGGAGGAACACCATTTTCAAGAAGCAATATATGAATGAAACTCACCATGTTTATCATTCCTTTCCACATTCTCTTTTCTTATAGTGAGGACACTACAAACTTTAGGTGTGGGGGGATGGGTACATTCTTGGTGTAGTTACGAATTTTCATCAATTTTTTTTCCTTTCTTCTCTTTTTATTCCTTCTTTATGTTATTTTTATTTTTCCCCGTCAAAAATTTTAAATTTTAATGATGTTGTGACCATAATGGGGGGAATGAAAAAATACAATAATGAAGGGAATAAAGAATGTCTGTATGAATTTAACATTAGGGTGTTATTTTTAGTGAATTGGTTTTCTGTAAATGATATTAATGGTTGTATCACTGTGAAACATTTGAGATGATTGAAGACCTTTGTGTGAGTAGTTTTGGAAAAAATGTGTCATTAATATCTCCAAACATTTTTCCACCAAACCATGAAGTATGAATATTTTATACATAATATAAGGTAAATATATAATAATTTCATATTTTTCAGTTTCAAATGATATTTTCATACATTCTTTCCTTATCTGATCTGTTTCATTACTGTACCAGATTAACCTATGTATGTGCACCAAATGTCTGACTGTTGTACGCCCTAAAAAAATATTGTCTTGGGAAGGTCAAAACCACTCCTCCTTGACCTTTGATCCTGTTATAACTATTTCAATTAGTGTTTTGTGGATATCAAACAAGAGTTAATATATAAGTGTGAGATTTGTTCCCAATGCAAAAAAATATATAATAAATGAGGAGAGTGATAAAATGTGAAACATATGGGGATATCTTGGTCAAGAGATTATTTTTTGACTTATTGGAATGCTTAAGTGAGTGTGTCTTGAAATTTGATTCCAAAGTATATAGGACGGTTTTGGTGAAAAATCATTTAAAGGTGAATAACTTAAAAATAACCTATATTTATTTGAAAGAAAGTGGAAAGAATAGCATGGAATGGTTTTCAGACACACACATGGAGAATTAGTGGAATGGATGATTTTTTAATTCCTTTCTCATATTGGTTTCATGAATATCTTTGAATTTTATTGTGATACGATTTATGAGACATATTTTCCATTTTCACTAGGAAGAACTCTTTGGTGTGGTTCGTGCATTGATCACATTACTTTAGTGAATTAAAATTTCCTCAAATTTTAAATCTTTATGATTTTGGGAATATATATATATATATATGGATAATATTATTTGGATATGTTACTTTTCCTTTGAGTGAAAATGTTTAGGTGTGGGGGTGTGATCATACCACGATTCACTGTGTCATTTTCACCCTTACACTATTGTATTAAACTAAATTAGTATTTAAAATTCTAAAAATAATAACTAATTGAATTCCTTGTTTGAATAATGTTTTTTTTTATAGTTATTAAAAAGGCCAATGTTACTTGTCTTGACGTTTTCAATGATGGTGAAGGTGATTTAGAGGGCCCATGATGATGTTCAATAAAAATGGGCCAAACTGCGCAGGACCCAAGCACACCAGTGGATTAGTCAACACACAACTACTATACCATGCATCCAATTTTTCATATATTTCCCAGGCTGGTCCAAAATTCATAGGGATACATTTCATATGAAGAAATAAAAGTCTCATTCATCCATCTGATGGCCTTACCGACCTGATCTATCTAGCAAACCAAATCTGTACGGAGTCAAAAGTGGTGTGTTGTGATCTATCCATATCATAGGATATAGGTGTCCAAGTTATGCCAAATATTTTTTGGAGACATCTAAGAGGTGGGGCTACAACTTTTTTATTTTATCCAAATCAAGATAAGGCTGTTTGGAGGACAAAACACCTATGACAAGTGGTTTTAATAATTTCGTGTCCTCAAAACCACCTTCCCATTATCCTATAAAATTGAACCTTTGTCTCCTCATTTTTATGTTCGACTAGGAGGCAATGCTTTGGTATTATGGAGACCCAAAGGAGTTCCCTCCTCATACATGTAATTCTAGAGGCCCTTATCATCATAGGGGGATCAACAATGAAGAAGGAGTTCCACCTGAGCCTTCTCCTCCTCTCGATGGTGAGCTAAATGGTGGACGATCATTTCGAGGGAGCTACACATACTTGGCGGGGAGTTCTGGAACATGATACTCTTTTGGTTTTTTGTAATTTGTGTTTTTATTATTTCACATATGTTTTATCTAAACATGTTTCTCCTCTGAGTTCATTTTTTGGGTTTAATTAATTGAACCACTTTTAATTTCCACACTGATTGGGTTGAAATTTCAAGTGGGAAACTTGAGTTGTTCTGATTGGGAAACACAAGGATCCTATTTCTCTCACACATACAAAGGATTTTAGTATTCTTTGGTAACCATTAATATTTTCTTGAAGTCCAAACCTTGAAAACATGATTTCTGTGTCACGTGATGGTACTTTGTGCAACGTTTAGAGAGGCAAGATGGGAATCATGATTATGAAAACCCTCAACCAATGAATTAAAAAAAACCATGCAAAACTTTCAGAACAATGAACTATCCAAGATGTGTAGTGAAATTGAATTGATCTCCTTATCTCATAATTCTTAAACCACCACCCTATTCTATCAACAAATAAACTCTTTAAGTTAAGTTATTTTCTTAAAAGTGTTTTCAAAATCACCCCCCACTTTTAGTAATATTTATTAAAAATATATACGCAAAACCTATCGACTCTCCTTGAGCGACAACATAGGGTCTGCCCTAGACTATAAATTAACCTTAAAAAAATTATCAATTTGACGTATCATGATAGTGCGGTCAGTGCGACAATGATAGACGATGATTGGATGGAGGCAGCATAGTAAACACCGCTAATTGAGTGCTTTATAGTGGAAGGTGTCACAACAAGGATTTGATCCCCAAGTGATGAAGAACACGAACAAAGGGTTCCAAAACACACTCTGGATCGAAGAATGGACCACCGAAGTGCATCTGGTGGTCTGCAAAAATATTTATTGGGCCATTGGTTTCGGCCATGTGTCAGATGGCAGGGTGGTGCGCCGCATGCCACACAGTGGGGTGGCATGCCGTAGTGGAGCTGGCGGGGACAACCACATGGGGGAAGCTGAAAAATCTAGCCGAGAGATGATATAGACCCACGACTCTACCATGAGACATATCAAATAACCTGGTATGCATGAGTGGACCAGTCAGTGAAAGGGGCAGCTCCAGCTGGCACTGCTTGGGACTAACAGACGCGGACTTTACTGCGTTCGAGTCGGATAAACCGGCCCACCATAGTGGGACAGACTAGTTTTGGCAGGCCAGACCCATGGCATAGCAGGCGTGGCCGATTGGGTTAGGTCAGACTCGGGTTAGGCGGGTCGGCCTGACCATGTTAGACCAGAGCCGGACCCAACTAGCCCCTGTTTTGCTAAAATTCCCATAGATTTCAATCATACTGTCTGATTGATGAGCCATATACTTAGTTTAGACAATTGTGAGGAGACTGTCCTTTTAAGATACTCTAAGTGAGTTTTTGTAAATGTTGGAGGATAACCTCTTTGATTTAAATAGTAGTAACTCCCGATACGGGAAGACATTGGGTAAAATCTTGGTGACTCTTATGATGAGATGTTACGACAATTACTCCATTAATGACTCAAGGTGCAGGTACTCTTTACCCCTCTATTTTGGAAGAGACAGGACTCCCCACATTTTAGGGTGTGGCTTCTCAAAGAAGTTTTTAATGAAAGAGTCGGTACTCCCCTATCATGTCAGGGAGCGGGTCCACTATCCTTGGAGTTGATACTCCCCTATTGGACTAGGGAGCGAGTCCTTTATACCTAACACATGTTGATTTGGTACTCCTCTACCGAGTACGGAGAAGGTCCTCTATTATAGTGGTTAGTTCTCCCCTGTTGTTCCAGGGTGCGGGTCCTCCTTACGTTGTGCTACGGTAGATTCAGTACTCCCTTGTCATTCGTGGGAGTGGGTACTCTAGCCTGGGGTGCGTACTCCAGCATGTGGTCGGTAATACCCTAACGTACTCTGTTGCAGGTCCTTGTTAGCGAAATAACTAACAGAGTCAGTACTCCCATGTTGTTTTAGGGTGGGGTCCTCCTCACATGATTGAATAGAGTCTGTACTCCCCTACTGAGTAGGGGGTAACTCTTCAATTATAAGATTCAATACTCCCCTTTCGTAATAGGGTGTGATTCCTCAAGTCACTGAGTAGTACTCCCCTACTGGGTAGGGTGTGGGTCCTCGATTAGAGATTGATCTTCCTCGGTTGTCAGACAGAGTAGCGAGGAGCAGACCCATCCACTTGATGAAAGTGATTCCTAGAAATGAGCTACTTCTCCCTCGATGTACTGAGGTTTAGGCTACTCATTATTAGAGTGATGGTGGTTTCATGAGATGGTTAGGGTCATGGATCCCTCTTATGTGTACAGTGGTGAGGGTGGGCCTCTTCACTTGGGTTGCCTTAGTCTTGCATCGGGTGCAAGGCATTGATGACTCAACCCCTAATGTCGGGCAATAGAGTTGGACCTCGTAGATTTCTACATATGGATCACATTCTCTCGAACATACCATTAGTAATGGCAGGATAATACCTAATGGATTGTATCTCTCATACGGGGTCCATTAGGGATGGTGAGCTCGTGGAGCATGTACTCTTATTTTATGTGTTACACCGTCGGCATTTTGTGAGAATCCTAGTCTAGGCTATAAGGTTGGACATTATGCTTCTTAGTGGCTAGGAAATGTATATCTGGGTGTTCAGGGTATATGTATAGAAATATACCTAAGTATAGATGACGGTTCATACCTTGGTGGTTTTTCTTGTGCTTTATCATTGTGGTTTCGGGGTCTCTTACTGAGTATGTTTTACTCACCCCTGCACGGGATTTTCCCTCACGTGTTGTGTCTTGTGTAGAGGACCGATGCTTTGATAATGTCCAGGGAATACCAAAACCTATTAGTGTTAAGTGTGATCAAACAGATGAGGTGTACTTATATAGCTTCAGACAACTATCTTTCACTTACCCTCCTGGTAGGATTCATGGCGGACAATCTTCAAGGATGTGGAGTTCTACTTTTGTATTGTTTTCCTTTTGGTGGGCTTGTATACTAGCCCAAGTTTACACCATGTACATTACTTTCTGTTATACTATGGATGTGTTTTACTTAGTGGATTTAATTTTAGGTTTCCTTGGCTTTACATTTTAGTACTTTTGACTGGGAGTTGTGTGCATTTGTATATGTCATCAGATGAATGGCTCCTACTTGTGGAATAATGCCTTCAACACTAGTCACCAACCCATGTCCTTTCGGAAGTGGGTTTGGGGTAGTCACAAAATAGGCCATGAGGTATGGGTCGTGACAAATTGGTATTAGAGGTGGTCGGTTCTACCTCAAAGACTGGGGGTCTGTTGTTTTTGATTCTGGGAAACAATGTTAAGTGATTTGAGTTTGGCTTTATGTCCAGGGACTCCAGTGTGGGTGTGGTGGCCAATGTATCCATACACCAGGACTCTAGACACATGCATTCTGACTTAGTACATGGAAACACTGGTTGTAGGGAAATTAAGGGTATATGTATCATGTTGGAATGGTTGTTATTTCCTTGTTCTTCTTGAGTAATCTCTCCAGATATACTCATTACCGTGGTTCATATTGATTTATTCTAGGATTCTACCATGGTGACAACCAGATATGATTCTACAATGTGATTGTGATGATGATCCACCCCAAGTAGAGGTTTCAGTGCAGGGCACTAAATTTGTGGCATTAACTCCTGTTGGTTCACCAGTGATGTAGCCACCCATCGACCAACAATTACTACCAACACTACTAGTGGAGGATGCGCATAGGCCATGTGTGCTACACAAGTTCTAGAGGTAGAGACCTCCTAGGTTCCGATGTGAGATGGATCCTCCGGTTGATCATGATTGGATTGAGGTGGTTACATGATTCATCTGCCTAGTGAGGATGTCACTCGACCAAATGGAAGTACTATCTGTGAACCTTCTACAAGGCTCGGCGGGATGATGGTGGATATTAGTGATCAAAACACATGATGAGTCGACCCTCACCTTGATTGAATTTGAGTGCCTCTTCAGGTAAGATTTCTTTAAGGTGACCTTATGCTCTATGTGTATACATGAACTTCTGCACCTAAGGAAGTATAGCATGACTGCATCAGAGTACTCGATGAGATTCACATATATTTCTTTCTAATCTACAGATATGGTGTGAGGACCATACTTTAAGGCCTGGACCTTTGACCAGGGACTATACTAAGAGATTTGGGTTTCGGTGATACCCCTCATCATTTTGACATATACTAGGGTGCTAGGGAAAGCCATGGTGGTTAAGCTCTACATAGTAGAGCATAAGTTGGATGTGACCTACAACAGAGTTCATGAGGTAAAGGAATCTGATGGAGCTTGCAAACAACTGCAAATAGGATCGCGGGGTAGGAGGCATACCCATGCTTGAACACAGACTCATGGGTCTGTGGCGTAGGATCAGCGCTAAAGAGAAGATTAGCTATAGGAGAGGCGTTGTTACACTTTCAATAGTCGGGGGAATCTCACAAGAGGTTGTTTGACCCATTGTTCCATTGAGAGGGAGTCAACAGATGAGGCTCTTTGGTAGAGACAACACTTGGATCATGATGCTCCGCAGGTCAGTAAACAAGGAAGAGGAGTGAGAACAACATTATACGGTCATTTATCATGTCCAAGAAGCTCTAGGATAGATTTGAGATATGATCTGTGTGTTTTATTTTGGCTACCACTTTGAAATACACATAGATTCTAGTCATTATCCTTTTTTGGTGAGTTTTATTTGAAATTTAGAGATTCTGGTTGGACCATGAACTTGACCCTCATGCTTAGAGACTCCTTCTGTATGAGACATGTTGAGCATGCACTGGTGCTGATAGTGCGACCTAACTCTTGGAGGCGAGATTTATGGTTGTGATCTCTTAGTCGTGTAATGTAGTCTATACAACATCATTATTTTTATGGAATACTATCGCTCATACCTGGATTGACTAAATTAGGCAAAGGATGATGTGTGTCCATGATAGTGAAAACATGTATTCTTTACGGTGAAAGGAAAATTCAGGCTATACAGGGTGTAATCTCGAGAAGAGTCATGTTTAGAAGCATTCTATGGTGTAATGGTTAGACACCATGATGTTTCTATAGTGTGAAATTGTTGTTTACCATCCATACTCAACTGGATTACAACTAGTGAGTGTGGAAGTATTCCAGTATTGGCAAGTTGTGTGTTCACTTGATGTTGTAGATAGAGGGCCTAGTAAGACTCAATGTTCGCTCATGGGCAGCCCAATTTCTTTCGTAAATACCCTTGCACATTTAGTGTCATCCTTGAATGAATAACTATTGTAGAGGATTTAGCACAATTCATCTATAAGTGAGTGTGAACTATGGGTTTCTGTTTGTATCTATGTTAGGCTAGCCAGGGGGTGAGCCACTAGACCCCATCACTACAAATAGATCAGAGTACATATTAGTTTCTCACTTATCAATGCTAAAGATACATGTTCCCATTATTGCACTATTTTGACATAGAAGAAGCTGGGCATGAATGTGGTCGATCTTGGTGGTTCCTAGAGGTGTGTGCTTGTAAGAAGCACGTAGACCCTTGATGAACATAGTTTTCTTCACTCGAGTTTATGCTTTTGTTTTTTGGGGAAGAAAAGGGGAATAGTGGGGAGAATGTAATGTCCCAAAATTCTATGGTTTTTTTTTCAAATTTAAATAATATTTTTACGAGACCAATCACTAAGATGACATGTAATTTTGAGACCCAGAGTGGTCGAAATGGATTTTTGATTTTTTTCAGTTTATCAATTAAATGTGCAAGAATTTTTTTCTATCTTTTAAACTAGTGATCGGGTAAAAAATATGAGGGTACTATTGAACTAACAGTAGTGATATTCTCTTAGAAATGGTCTAATGTTGGTCGACATATGCCAATAGTGTAATTTAGTTTTTTATCATAAATAAAATAATTAACAGTTATCTTATTTTCAAACCCTTATAACTCATAAAGGGTAACTCTAATTAGAAATCCGAGAGTACCGTTGAGCTCGTGAGCTTGTGTTTCCATTAAGGGGTGCTTAACCTCGACCAAAACAGGTCTGGGGTGAAAGTTAGTATTTGATATTTTTTTAAGATAATTAAAATGGCATGGGTGTGTGGTTTGACAAACTTCTAAAATGTTGTCTGCATTAAAAATCTAAGGGCATCATTGCGTTCAGAATGACGAAATTACCTAAGAATGGAATTATCATCGTCCAACGTGGTTTTACTAGAAAATATATTTTTTTGACTTTTAAAAAAAATTAAAATAAAATAATATTGTTTATTTTATTTTTGTTTGAACCATCAAAACTGTTGCAGTGAAATGGTGTGTAATGTAATGAATCTAAAACACTATTTCTTTAAGGAAATTGCATAATGACATTGAAATGTAGCGTAACTATAAAAAATTGAACCATAATTCTCCATTTAAAAACATAGCAATGATCCATGGTCGAGGGGAGGATGGTGGATTTTGCTGAGAATCCTTGAATAATTCGTTGGAAAATGACCAATGATGCAGGGATCAATGAATGGGATCAAACCAGATGTCGGAAGTTGACGATTGAAAAACACTGGTAGAACAAGGATCAATGTGGTTATTCAACTTCAATCTACACCTTAAAGAGATCCGAACTATAGGTAAGGGTTTTTATTTAAATTCTATTCTTTTCCCCATTCATGGTTTTAAATTATGAACGTGGATCAAACAACGAACAGGTTGATCCATTGTTCGATTGTTCTTGTGGGAGTTTTGAAAATGGTTTGTTTTGGAGGATTTCAGGTTCTGGATGTTTTTATGCTAATCCCTTTTAATGGGAGTGGATTAACGCTGTGAAGAGCAATAGTGGAGGTTCGTTCCTCAAATTTGTTTGTTTGGTTTTTCTCTCCCCTTGTCACTTTTTCCTCTTATTCTTCACAGTTTGATGAATGCCTGGTCATCGAACAACCTTCTTGGCACACAATGACAGTGGTGTGATGATAATAGACAACAGTTGGATCGAGGTAGTGTGACAAACACCGCTGATCGAGCACTTTTCGGTAGAAGGTGTTGAAACAAGGATTTTAGCCCCATATGATGAAGAACGTGACCCGATGATTCTCGAACACCCTGCAGATCAAAGAACGGACCACCATATCGCTTCTGGTAGTTCGTAGAAATATCTGTCGAGCCGCTGGTGGTGACACACCGTGGCGCCAACCACGCACCAAATGGTGGGGCGGCATGTCATGGTGGAGCTGGGGGGCATCCACTCAGCTGCCACGTGGGAGAAGCCGCCAGGCTGCTGTGTGGGGGAAGTCGTGACCTCTGGTCATCGAACAATCTAGACCCACATCTTTATCGCCGGTCAAACTAGACAACCTAGTTCGCATGAGCAGACCAGTCAACAAAATTTGCTGCACCAGCTACCACCGCTTGGGAATAAAGGATGCATCCTTTTCCACATCTAAGTCAGAGAAACAAGCCCACCGTAGCGAGATGGGATGGTTCTGGCAGGCCCGGCCGGTAGCAGCCCAGACCTAGAGCCTATCCGGCCGATCCTGACCTAGCCAATAAAATCTTTGCCTATTGGGATAGTTTGGACCCATGTTGGGTTAGTTTGACTGGTTCAGACCGGACCTGGACCCAACCAGCCCCCGTTTCGCTAAAACGCCCATAACATTCAATCATAGTGTCTGATTGACGATCCGTCTGTGGATTTGGGACCCTTGCAATGAGAAAGGCCTTTTGAAATACTCTAAATGAATTTTTTGAGAAAGTTTGAGGCTGAAATATTTGATTTGAAGAGTTGACATTCTCGGTATGGGATGACATTGGGTAGAATCAGGGTGACTCCAATGATGAGATGATGTGATGGTTACTCCCTTAATGACTCAAGGCGTGAGTACTATTTTTCCCTCAACTTTAGTAGACACATGAATACTTACATTTTAAGTCATGGGTTCTCAGAGATGTTCATAAAGGATGAGTCATTACTCCCCTACCGTTCCAGGGAGCAGGTCCTCTATCCTTGGAGTCTGTACCGCCCCCTATTGGACTAGGGAACATGTCCTCTATACCTAACACATATAGATTTGTTACTACCCAACTAGATAGAGAGTGGGTCCTCTATTGTAGGAGTCAGTACTCCCTTGTCGTTCCAAGGTGCGGGTCCCCCTTATGCAGTGCTACGGTAGATTCGGTACTCCCCTGCAATGCCAGGGAGCGGGTCCTCTAGGATGGGATCGGTAGTCCCCTAACATACTAGGGTGTGGGTCCCCCATAGTGAACAAAATAATAGAGCTAGTACTCCTCTACTGTTTCAGGGTGCGAATTCTCCAAACGTGATCAAATACAGTCGGTACTCCCCTACTGTGTAGGGTATGAGTCTTCTATTTTAGGAGTCGGTACTCCACTATTGTATTAGGGAACATGTCCTCTACACATGAACTGAAAGAGTTGGTACTCCCCTATCATACAAAGGCATGAGTCCTCTAGTCACTGAGTAGTACTCCTCTACTAGGTAGGGTGCGGGTCCTCAATTGGAGATGGAGCTCCCTCGGCTGTCGGAAAAAGTATCGAGGACCGGGCCCATCCACTTGATTAATGTGATTCCTAGATAAGAATTAGCTCAACTTCGATTGACTGAGGTTTGGGACACTCCTTATAAGAGTGATAGAGGTTTCATGACATGGATAGGAGAATGTATCCCTCTTATGTGTACAATGGTGAGGGTAGACCTCTTCACTTGGGTTTCCTTAGTCTTGCATTAGACACTAGGCTGTGATGACTAGACCGCTTGTACTAGGTACTAGAGTTGGACCCAGTAGAATGTTTTTGATGGAGCATTTTTTTTCTCCAACATACCATTAATAATGGTAGGATTATACCTGATTGAGTGTATCCCCCGTACAAGGGCCCTTAGGAATGGCTAGATCCTGGAGCATGTACTATTGGTTTATGTGTTACACCATGATTTTTTTGTGATAATCATGTTACTATCTATAAGGTTGGACCTTATGATTCTTAGTGGACGAAACAAGTATATCTGGGTGTTTATAGTATATCTATTGGCATATGCCTTAGTAGAGCTTACAGTTCATTTTTTATGGTTGTACCTTATGCTTTACCATTGTGGTTCCAATGTCCCTTATTGAGGTTTGTTTTACTCACCGCTATATGGTATTTTCTCACATGTGTAATGTATTGTGTAGACGATTGATGCTTCGATAGAGTCCATAGATGACCAGGACCCGGTAGTGTTCAGTGAGATCAGACAAATGTGGTGTACTTTTACTACTTTAGGAAGATACCTTTCACTTACCATCCATGTAGGTTTCCTAGGAGTCCGGCTTTAGGGACCTAGATTTTTACTTTTGTATTGTTTTCCTTTTCGTGGGATTTTATATTGGACCAGGTTTCCACCATGTACTTTACTTTCCGTTGTACTCTGGTTGTGTTTCACATAGTGGATTTCATGCAAGGATTCCTTGGATTTAATTTCTAGTACCTTTGTCTAGGATTTATGTGCGTTTGTACAAGTACTATAGAAAATTCCTCCCACTTGTGGAATAATTCCTTCAACGCTAGTAACCATCCCCTGGCCATTGGGAGGTGGGCTTTGGGTAGTCATGACATAGGCCCCGAGGGACGGGTCATGAAATAAATCAAACAATTTACTAATTATAAAATTAAAATAAGATCTATAAAAAAAAATTAGATTAATTATAATGACTCAAGGAAAACTAATGAATCAACGTGGGTTTATCCCTCTATGTGAAAGATCATGGCAATTAGGGATAAAATTGACATAATGTATAAAAATAAAAAATGTAAAGAAAAAAAATTCCATGATTAATGAATATTTATATCATTATATAATTATCATTGGATCATCCTTGACCTCCCCATTACCAGTTGATGCTTCAATACATACAACATGGATCCTCGATTCCTTCCAAATAGAAAATTAACACTCTAAATCATCTGCCACACCTCTGAAACTGTAATGGATAAAAGACTAAATGTAATGAACCATGTCAACAAGCTGCACCTTTCTTTTTAGGATACTACCTAATTAGAAATCCACATTTATTTGTACTTTTCATTGAGTGGTGCCAAGATGGGTGACCTCCTCAAAGGTTTCTCCAGGTGTATGCGAGTGAGGAAAAATCACACTAAAAGAACATGTGTTGGCATATGAGGATAGTCATTACTCTAATAAGTGACCCCAATGGGTGATATACTTTGGTGTGCTGAGAAAAAAACTAAGGTATTGCTAGTAACTCATTGGGTTAGATGGCTATGTTCATAGCAAGGGGATGTCAGGTCAGAAGAGTATAATACCCCTGTAAAATTTATATTTAAAACATTAAATGGAAATATCAATGTCAATAAGGTTCAAATTTCTTATAAAAATCCAAAATAATAAAAACATAAAAATTAAGTGTACATGTACCAGAGTAGGGTCGGGATTGGTGACATCCTAGGGTGTTTCCTAGGGTGTGTGTCTACGATGGAAAAGAATACTAAAAGAAGTTGCGTTGTCCTGCAATGATAATAATTACCCTGATAAGTGGATATGGTGTGTAATAGTATATGGTCTAATTGGAATGAAAATAATTTATTATAGAGGACCCATGGGGTCAAATGGCCACGTTAATGGCTCAGAGGGATCTGTTTATGGAAAATGATATCGAAGGCAATACCCAGATAGAGGTGTGTTGGCCCAACTAACGTTCAACGTTTGGGGTCCAAAATGAGGGCATTTTTCATTGGAGGGAGAGGTGTTTGTAATACCCCTATATAAGTGGGACATAAAAGTATAAATGGTACTACCCATGTCAATGAGGTAAAAATTTCATATTTGGGAGACTACATTATTAATACCCCATAGTTAAGATTGCTTATCCTAAAGTAGTTTTATGATGTGTGATCTCATGGAAAATTT
This sequence comes from Viscum album, assembly GCA_963277665.1. Classification (NCBI taxonomy): domain Eukaryota; kingdom Viridiplantae; phylum Streptophyta; class Magnoliopsida; order Santalales; family Viscaceae; genus Viscum; species Viscum album. Next base: position 696,577,012 of record OY728164.1, read on the forward strand.
CCTATATTTTGTGTGAGTGAGACACTGAAATAACTTTTGATGGCTATGGGTATAATATTTTTTTTAATAAGTGATCCTAGTCGGTAAAGCGTGTGGTGTGTTGGTAAAGTAACCAAGGCATTACAGGGGGGCATGGGGTTAGATGGATATGTTCATGGCCTAGGGAGGTCTGATCATGACATCATCAATTATCTTTATTGCTTCCATCCATGGATACACTCCCCACGATCAGTGGCCAGCTCCTCTCTCCTTAGATCAGGTGCTATTTGTCTATGTTGTTCGAGAGTTTCCAAATTTTGTTAGCAATTTAATACAAAATATTCATCATCATGAATTCATTCCATGTTCATCCAATAAACCATTCGTGGCACAAATATATTCACCTCAACTTCCCTACCTCTAAAAAAATCATTGCCAATCTTGGAGACAGTTCTTAGGTTCTATAGTACACTAATGATGTAATAACATTCCATGGTAATATATTTTATGATTCCAAAAAAATGATAAATGGGTATTGTAGAGGAGGATATTAGATATTCATATGTGATATATTATAAATACTTCTTACCAAAAACAACTGTTTAGATTCCTCATGATTATAGTTGATGGAGTCCCTTTATCATAACAATGACATACCAATGAACTTATGATATTGTCATGTCATAAGGCACATGATTCACAATTTATGATTTGGGGATGCTGATGAGTCTTGGAGTTGAAGAGCCCTTATAAAGTGAATTGGGAAAAGGGGAACTACAAATTTATAAATTGCGAAATGTTCAACATACAATTAATCACACATCGAGGGCTAGAGTAATCTTTAAACTATTTTTTCTTATATTTATTCATTTATATCACTTCGGTGTTGGAATAATTTTATAAATTGTTTCCTAAGAAAATTCAATAATAAAACTTGATATTTTTTTCATATTGTATATATTAAAAAAATAATCATCGATGAGTTAGAGTCTTGTTAAAGAATATTTGGATAATATGAATAATGAATTTTAGAGTAAGAATAATTCAAGGTGTGAAGGGTTATATGTCACTATGAATGGTTTTAGCGATTGAGATTACTTAAACATACAAACAAATTTATGTTGTAGCCCTATGTGTGGGACCACAATGATTTTCTTAAATAATTTAGGGGATGAAGTTACAATGTGAAGAGACCCTATAAAATATTGGTATGTCACTTTCTAGGGGAGTTAAAAGACATCACAACATTAGTTATTTGACTATGCTGTAATGGTGGTGTTCACATCATAATATTCTATGTTTTAATTTATTTATAATGCAATAATTTTTGAGACAATAGTCACTAATACATATGGCAGTAGGTCGTAATAAATTAATTATATGCAGTTTATGAATCTATTTATGAATTATAAAATATATAAGAACTGTGTCTTTTAGATCCTTTAATCTCAATAAAAAAAAACCTCATTATTTCAGGATATATAAGAAGTCTATAGATACGATTGGATATTCCCATGAGAATGTGTGACAAAACATTGATATAACTGGCCACCCATTCCATATAGAATTATAGATATATTTTTACTAAGACTAATGAGATTAACAAGGGTGTACATGCATTAAAAATTCTAAAGTCACATTAAGTTGGTATTTTAAGATTGATATACTTGTTTATTTTTATATTTCATTCATGTACATGTGGTTCTAGAAAACATTCTAGATTTATTCCCTACTTATGTTAATAATAAGATGAAATTGTTCATAGTTTGATTCCAACCATTTTTTCAGCCAAGATTAACTTCTTGTTAAAAGAAGTTAGTTATCCTTTTAAAACACATGTGTTATGCATATTATTTCTCACAAAATATTACATCATAATATTATATAATTTGAGATCTAATAGCTCTATCATGTTATTGGGAAAAGATTTTATGGTTTAGTGTTTTGGATACCACTAACCCTCCCTCTTAGTGGTGATATACTCTTTGTTTGGTCTAACAAATGGTATTAGAGAATTCTTGAGGTGGGTCTAGGTATTTTCAAATGGATACAAGTTTTGTAATTATTGCTAAAAAAAATTTATGGAAGATATTTATGAAAATAACAATAGCATAAAAAATGATTTCTCATGTTTTATTGGAATGAACTAAATCTATTGAAAGAGATAATTCATAAGTAAATGTCCTTAAAACATTATATATTCTTTAGTTTTTATATAAGAATTCACTTTCTTTCATTACCAGGGATCTTTTAATGTTTAAAGGTTTATAAAATTAGTTAATAAATCTTATGTAAAAAACATATACATTAAAAAATGGAACCTTCCACTCAATATCAATTTTTCCTCAATGTAAAACTTTTAAAATGAAACACTTTTCCCTTTCATGATAAATATTCATGAATTTCAGCTTGATTTCTTCTTTGTTCCTACACATCCTTAAACATTGTGAAAAGAATTTAAAAATGTGGGATGAGAACAAAAAGCTCAATAAGATATATAAAATTAAAATATATATCATTCCAATGAAAAACATGAAAACCATTTTTTTCCTTTTCCCATACTACTCTTTGATCATATAAAATAAATAATATACACACGAGGAAAACACTTTTTCTCAATGAAGACCTTAAAACCCATAGTATGAAAAGTGAATCCCATCAATGAATCTTAGACAATAATATTCATAACTTTTGTTCACTCATGTTATAAATAATTGGGGTCTTGTTAAATCCATAGGATAAAGCTCCCCAATTAACCCTCTAATTATTTCTTTTGATGATAAGGAATATAAGCCAATGCATTTGAGAGCTATATCGAGATCACCCATCATATAAGTTGTATCAGGATCACACATATTATAAGTTGTATAAGGATTAACCATAATAATTAAAATCATAAATTACAATATCATGAATAAAAAAATTTAATCATTCACCATTAAATCATACATATTTTTAAAAACACTTTTGAATCCATATGCAAAGAACTTTTAGATATTGAAATTCCCTTTTCTTTTAAAAACCCATTTTCAGAAATAAAGTACTTGGAAAAATGTTAAGAGGTTTTTTATTTGAAAAAACATGGAATATTGTAATATAATAAAAACAAAAATTAATTGTTTTAGTGGAGTGAAAATCCATCAGTGTTGTATATGTTAAAATAGATTATTTCTTTTATTTTTTGTAAATAGAGTCAAAATATTATCTATAAAATAAATAAAAGTTTTCCTTTCATAAACATTTAAAATAATGTAAAACGAGAAGAAAAATGACTTTAATAATTAAAATATATCCATATAAATACATTCATAAAATATATTTTAATAATGTGGACATAGATAAAAAACATTTAAAAAACAAATCATTAAAACCTTTAAAATAAGGTTATAAGGTAAACTGTTGTTTACATCAAGTTGGACTAGTCACATACATTCTTTATCATATAGAATAATAAAATTATTTTAATTATTTATGTAATTAATAACCTTATTAGGTTTGTTATTAAGTTTATTTAAATGATATTCATGTCATATTAATCACTTAATTGACTAAGTTTACTTTAAACGTTTTGAGGATGTTTGGTTCAAAAATCAAAAATGACTTCGGTAGGTTGAATTTAGGAAAATAGATCATGATTATAACATTTATATAATATTATTCATGATATAATTATAATTTTTATTATTTAATTATAATTTTATAACATACTATGAAATATGGTTATGATAAATCAAATATGTTACAATCATGGTGGTGGTAGGCCATACGTACGCATGAGTAACATTTCCATTTCTAAACAAAGATGAGTGAAGTAAGGTAAGTATTATATTATATTTACATAATGATAATAATATAATTAATATTATTTAATTATTTTTAAATCCACCCATATATACAATCTTTGCGAGACATTGATGAAAAGTAAAATATATTGACTCACAACGTGATAGTGGTTACATTCGCATGAGCGATGTTTTTTTTTTATTTTCATTGGATGGTAAAAAAATGTAAAATATTTATTTAAAATTTAATGATTAAAATTATATCATATATACCATATTATTTTATTTTTATGCATATTTATGACCAAATATAATAGCTAGTGAGGAAAAATGAAATACATCGTTTCGTGAGGCTGTAGTCTGCATGTATGCACAAGTGATGTTTTTATCTTTCGTTAGAGGGTTATATAGATAACAAGGGTTATAACATAAACATAATAAAATTATTTTATATTTATGATACATATTTTAATATTTCATCATATCTCATTAAGTTTTTAAATAGGTGACTAAAAAATAAAACTAAAACACTCAGTTAAGAACTACACCTCTTCTTTAGACAACCTCCATAGGTTTACAAATTTGACCTTCTAAAGTGGGTATTATAATAAAAGAAGAATATAGGAAATGTTGAGGGTTTTTATATATGTATTTGGGTAGTAATTTTATTTTATATTAGGTGCTTTAATTGTGCATAAAATTTTTGAGGGGATGTCCTTTAATATGTGAGGGAGAGGATACACTTTGAATTATTCAAAATATTTAAATATAATTAAGTCATTCTCATGGAAAAGTGTCCCATAATGAATTAAATTTATAGAATAAAGTGATAATAATAAAAATAAATTCATCAGATAATAATTAATATTAATTTTGGGGGCCTTATCACTTAGGTTTATCCTAGGTTAACCCAATTTACACTTTTACGAGGGTGGCACATTTCTTACCGAATATTCTATTCATAATGACCAAAAATGAAATTTAACTCATTAATAAATATGGAAATAAATATTTAAAATATATAATCTATTTTATCAAATTAAATTTCTATGTCAGGAATAAATTAGTTTTTAATACTAGTGGAAAATGCAATGAAAACTCGTTTTTAGAAAAATTCTTCTTCTGCATAAAACTGAATTTACATTCATTCCTTTACAATTAAAACCCATAAAATGAGTTTTAAAATATTTATTTGAATATATAATATATAAATATAATTAAATTTATTAATTTATTGAGGTTTATATAATTTATTGACATAAAAACATATAGTTCAAATAAAAATAGTTTTTAGAAAAGAAAAATGTGTTTTGAAGAGAAAAAATGAACTTCTACCAGAACCAAATATAACGATGATTCATATGTAATTATTTTATTGTTGATAATTAAAGGATACTTATATTATTATTAATATAAATCTTAAAGTTAAATGGTACTTTTTAATTACTTTATTTAATGAACATAAATGATAGTTTTACAAAAATTAGTATTATTCACTATTCATAAAAAAATAAACATTCTCCAAAAATTTTAGAAAATTCACTATAAGATATTCTAAATTGATGATATAAAAAAATATTTTAATTTTTGAAAACTAAAATTCTAAAATTTAGAAATTAATCTTATATATGAAACCATATAATACATGCAAACAAATTTATTAAGAATAAAACAATTTCTTTTTTGATTGAAAAAATAAATTAATATATTTATAATGAATATAAATATATGAAATTCATAAATAAGAATAATAATAAGAAGAAATTTAATTTATATATTATGAACATTATTTTTTTATTATAGAATGATTACATGTCTTTTTTTCTGTAGGCTTAGAATTTCTTAACATCACAAAGAATAGTGTATATCATCTCAAAATTAGGAAAAAATATACTTTACTTTATAAAAAGAATATTGAAAGTGTAAAGAGAGAAAATAATGAAATAATATCTATCCATATGAGATAAATATTATATATGAAAAATGGATTTAATAAAAAAATTATAGAGTTTATAGAAAACTCAATAATATCCATAAGGTAGACAAAAGGGTGGAGATAAGGTTCCATACATTCCAAGCCAAATTTTAGGATACCATCAAGGGAGAAAATTAGTGCGTGGATGAGTTATTATTTTATTTAAACAAAATTTTCAACCTGATTTAAATCTATAAAGTAATTACTTAGGGTTCAACAGTGGCTGTGGAATTAGTGATGGTTCTCTTAGATTATTCTTAGGAAATTTTTTAATGATCCATTGGATGATGATAATGAAATTATTTTCTTTTTTACCAATATATTATTGAAAAATTAATTTAGTAATTTGAATAAACTTCCTATGATGTTTCATAATGTGTTATCTATTCATTTTTTAATGAGTTTCCTTTGAATTTTCGTATGGTAGTTACATGATGCTATGTTAACACTCAATGTTTTTAACATCATTATTAATTAAAGGTTCTAATGATTCAAGATAAGTTTAATCATGATGTTTCTAGAAATATATATTTTTCATAATGTTTAAGAATTGAGAGTCTATCGAATAGAGTAAATATTTGTGGGTCCACTAGACAAACTTTTACACGATCACTAGATAGATAATAACCGAACTGAGAAAATAATATGGGAAAAACTGATTATCATCAGATTGAAAAATTGAATATTGCAATATTAACTTTTTAAATACCATAATATTGATAAATATAATGTTTATTAGGAGAAAAATAAAAATTTGTATTGGATGGATAAAAGTTTAAAGTTGTATAAAAAATGAATAATACAATGTTTTTCCAGATATAGAAAAGTACATAGTTCTACCAGTTGGAGAAAAGTACAAAGTTATACTATCAGATGGAGAAAAAGACAAATTTCACTAATGAAGAAAAGGATTCATGTATCAAATATGTATAATGTTCAAGTTATAAAGTTTATCTATTCAAATTTTGAGTTATTAAGTTTTTTTTTGTAAAAAGATTGAATTATAAATTCGAGTAGTACAAAGTTCATGTTATAATGTTAATTTATAAATAATTTGAATTTTAAAAATTTGGAAATATAATGTTGAGTAGAAAAAAGTTTGACTTATAAATATGAGCTGAATAAAGTTCAATTTATGAAATCATGGAGACCATTTAAAAAACAGAGGTTTGTGTAGCTTCATAAAAGCTTTTTAATGTTAAACATTATGTGATACTATGATGTAATTTAAATGATCATAAATCTAGTAGAGATTTGCGGAATATTTGAAGAGTTTTTTGAAAATAGAATATTGATATGGCTATTATGAAAAATATTGATACTAAATTATCAGAAACCTTTGAAGGTTTTCAAATATTGTTTTTGTTGAGTGGGAATATCAAAATTAGAACCCATGTTTATTCCTTAATTTTTATAGAAATGTTTACCTATAAAAATGACCTAGATCGTTCATAAAATGTTGTTGATGTAGAGAAAATATTTATGGGAAGTTTTCCACCATGTACTTTCATGAAATATTTAGCTGGGTAAAAGAAATTTTAGAATACCATAACATGATTTTCCAAAGAAGTTGAGTAAAGAAAACAAATTTAGGTGACTAGAAGAACAAACGTAAGAACACTTGAATTACATTTACAATAAGTAGAAAGATGATGGAATGAAATAAAGGTCAATACAAGTACAAGGTGATATCAAATACCTATTTATTGTTGGAGACTTTGAAAACTAATAGGATTTGGTATAATCCCATGTCCAGAGACTTAGTGAATGGGATTCACAATTTGGGTTATGATAGTAACATCCCACACAACTTTTTTATTTTAAGAAAATGATTATTAAAAGAAGAATATGGGCAGTGATGATAGATGACACAACAGGGAGTGGGTTCTTACATTGAGGCCAAACCTCAGAAAATACCTTTTGTGTTGTATAATTTTATTATCTTCATAACATCTGGAAAATTGGTAATGTATATTTATAAATAACCTTACATATTATCCAATGACATCGGTTTTATCATCTTAAAGGTAGAAATAAATTTAAGTTGAATTTAATCTAAAAAATTTGGTTATTCTTGAAACACCCTCTCTCTGGGTGACAACACAGTCCCCGAAGGCTTTCAATTGGTTTCCGAGAAAAGGTTCCCTATGTTTAGATCTATAAATTTTTATTAGTAGTTATATTTCAATGATTTATATGAAATGTTGATTTTGTAAATCATAAACTATATTATCTATATAAGATAAGGAAGTCATGAATATGGTAATGTTAATAGAAAATTATTCAGTTTGCGGAAACATTGAAGTACAATCCATACTCTATGAAACCAGAAGATGAAAAACAAGAAGAAGAATGATACTTAGATGTTAAGAAAGATATACTTATGAGATTATTGGAATAATGATCCACCACTACTAGAAGATAAAATTTCTAGATTATAAATTTAAAAACATATTGGGGTTAATCCCTAATAATAATGTTCTTATAGTTATTTTGAGTACAATTTTGGTTATTTTATTGAATATTTTTACTCAAAAATAAAACATTACATATAAAAAATATTTTTTGAAGTTGTTAAAAGTATACATTCATATATCAAGGGACTGGAGGAATAAAAACATATATTGAATAATAAATTAATAGGATAGTGAATGCATAATAAAATAATATTTTAGAATGTTCATATCATAGAAAACTCATTGAAATTAAGGAAGAAAAGATATTACATTTTAAAGAAAAGTTATACCTTATCAAAGAAGCATTGAAAAAAGGTTTTTTTGGGAATGTTGTTGTAATATAAATTGTTAATTAAATATTACATGCATTATAAGTATTTATAAATATCAATACCTCTCATATAAAGATCAAATATAGAAATATAAAATATATTGATACTAATTTTAATGAATAATGTAAGAAGCATGAAAAAAGATTTATAATGTTGAAAGTTGAATGTGAAGATAATGTGAAGTTCCTTGAAAACTAGAAGAAAATTTTGAATTTAAATTTTTGCGAGTTGGAAATGAAATTGAAAAAACTGAAAGTCAGTAAATTTGATTTTTTTTGTAAATATGGGAAAGGATCCACTACAAATGCTTCTAAAGATATCATAACATCTAAAATGACTCAATCCAGTGATATGAAAATTATGAAAGAATCAGAAGTATAAACTTATGATAAGTTAAATAAATAGGTAACCCAAAATTCAGATGAATATATATGTAATAACTCCCTCTATTTGAAAAGTCTATTTAGTAGTTTTAGATAAAGGTAGATGAAAAAAGGTTAGTATAAATTCATATATTTTTAAAAGGTGGAAGTATGAATAGATAATAAAAGAAGTTACCCCAAGAGGTCAGGAAAAAAATGATAATATCTAGAATATAATTGTTTCATACGTATTCTCCACTAAAAAACATTAATCACAACATAATAATCAAAGATTTATTGGATACTGTTAGTGTTGTAGAAATTTTATGTACCACAACCTTGATTGTTGGCATAATTTTTCAACTGATGGAAAAAAGGAAAAGACTTAAATTAAGGGATAATAAAAAAAGTTCATAAAAAGTTGGGCCTAGTCTCACTAAAATTTATCATATAAAAGAAAAAATAATGAAAGTAATGAATTTGTGTATAAAATGTAAAATATTTGGGCACACTCCTAAAAAATTCTTAACATGTTTACCCAGATTGGAAAAAACGAAATATAAAAGAAAAAACCATAAAAAAACAAAGTTTGATACAAATGAATATCTGCATAAGATGAAATGTGAACATACACTAAAGGTTTTCATTATTGTATGGATTAATCAATTGGATAAAGCAAGGAAGATGGTATTATAAGAAAGGAAAAATTCTCATGCCTTGCAAATAAAAGATAAAAAAAATTCTCCATAAAAAGTTAGGAACAAAGGAAAGAAAAAGGAATACATGAATTCTAATAAACATATTTTCAAAAACCTTGGTTGATTTTTAAAAGAAAAATAATGTTTTAGTGAAAGAAATTTTTAGGTTGAAAATCAACTCATCCTTTTTAATTTATCTGATGTGGAAAGAAATATTTACCTTATTCCCTTATTGGGACAAAACAATGATGTTTGTCCCTAAGAATTTTCTAGGGTCAACTAGTATATGTTTTTAGATTATAAATTGACATGATTAATTTTATCTATTCATTAAAAGAAAAAATGAATGATATTTATTGAATTCAAACTTCTATGTTCACAAGAACCAAAAGAAAAAAATAGAAAAAAGTTATGTGAACCAAGATGTAACATGAATATAATTACTATGATCATATGTGTGTGGAGAGAACACCACACCAAATATATTTTTTATTTCCATATTTAAACATGAAATGAAATAAAAACATTAATGAAAAGAAGATAACTAGATAAACTATCCAAGGAGGTCAACCTTATTGAACTAGGTGGTTGTGATGAAACCCATAATGTTAGGTCAGCACCATCCAGTCTTAGAAGAACTCACACACTCACCCATGAATGATACAGTTCTATGAATGTTTATAAAGAAATTCATCACTTATAGAGATAATATTTAAAGTTTGAACTTGTTATGGTGAATGGATGTAAATATTTGGAACTTTTAACGGGGAACAGTCATCTAGACCCAAGGTAAATCCATTATTCCACAAAATATCTAGTTGAAAAGAACACCAATTGTTGGTATTAGATCTAACGGGACTAATGGGATCATAAATTCCCATGAAACCTCATTTTACCTTTTCTTCTCCAAATTCATCCTTGTGTAGCAAGACAAACACCCTCATAGAAGCTCTAAGAACTAGAGTAGTCATCTGTTGAACGGAGGGAGAGAGGATCTCTCTATATTGAAGTAGAAATATGTAATTATGGCATGTAAGGGAATCCTCAGCAGGTGAATACAATGTCCATGGGAAGAAGGCTATATGGATGACTCATAACTAAGAAATAGGTCACCTAAAAAAAGGCAGTACATCTGAGTAGTTAGGTTGAAGCATGTGAGTTTCCAGTGAAGGTACAACGCAGATCCTAGTTGAGTTAAACAAACATTCCATGACGTAGTGATTGGAATCATATCAAAATGATCCATTTTCAAAATTAATCTGGCATAACTAGTAATTAAATCTTATATACCCAATAAAAAATAAAAGGAAATTCAGAAATAATCCATGAAAACTGTATCCATGGAAGTAGAGAGGAGTAAACAATGATGCACCATAAAACATATGATCATGAAAGACATGATTTTATTAAAATAATTTAAATACAATAGCTATGTGGGGAATAAAATGAAAAATATCCACCTTGTAATTCAATTTCTTTATGTATGTTGTTCTTGAAACCTAAATTATTGAATTGGAACTAAATTCATTATCTTTAAACAATGTTTAAATTTAGACAAAGTGATATACTTAGTAAAACTATCAGTCATATTGTCTCTAATTGTTATCTAAGTGAAACTCACTATCCTCAGTTCTAAAATATCCAAAAAAATAAAGTCTAATGTCAATGTGTTTTGATCTATGATGGAATACATATTTTTTAGATAATTATAGTATAGATTGGATATTATAGTGAACAATAACGCTATCAATAAATAATTATAACTCAGTAATCAAACCTCTTAGCCATATATCTTCCTTGATTTCTTCTTTCAAGGATAAATATTCTTCCTCAGGGGTGGAGAGGGAAACCTATGATTTCATATTTCACATCCCAAAGACTTGTCCTCCATATACAATAAAAACAAAACCAGTTATTGATTTTACATTTATTAATATTTACAGCATAATCAACGTCAAAAAATCTAATAATATCATCATTAAAACTATCATTTATTCCATATTGAATGCTCATATTAAAATACATAGAAAAGTACCTAAGGATCCACTTTATAGTGTTCCAGTGAGGCATAAAAGGATTCCTCATAAACATACTCATAGTACATATGAAAAATCAATATCTAGATTATAAAATGGACTCAGATACATAAGAATTTTAACAATAGTATAATAGGGGATCTTATTCATTAAGGGAGACACAAAATCATTTTTAGGGGAGTTTTACAAGGATGATGTAAAGTATTTTCCTAATGGAATACTAATTGGTTTAATGTTCTCAAAGAGATAACTTTCCAACACCGTTCTTATATAATCATACTAGGAAAGGTACGATGTTAGGTCTTTTATATCTCTAGTTATGTCCATATTCACGATTTTGTTATCTATCCTTATGCATTTCATCTCAAAGACATAACTCAATTGGGTATTTATAGAATATATAATCTTCTAATTTTTTTGATTAGTATCTTGTCAAAAATATATAACATTAGGTAAAAAACTCATGTTTAATATATTTGAAGTGTAAAAATAAATTATATTTACTTATGAAAACAAATTCAAACATAAAATTATCAAACCATGTATTAAAATACCTAGAATATTGTTTAAGACCATATAACTAATACTTAAGTTGGAAAGCTTAATAAGGTTTAAAAATATTTTAAAAACCCTTGGGTGGAGTCATATAAATTGTTTCATTAAAGTGTACCATGAAAAAAATCAATTTTTAAATCTAATTGTTCAACATGAAAAATATAATATTGTAGAAAAAGTAATTATAATCCTTATAGATGAATATTTAATAGCATGGGACAATATCATACTAGATTAAATACCTTCACATTTAAAGAGAACTTTAGCAACAACTCGATATTTAAATTTTATTTTAGTTTCTCAAACAATTTTCTCTTTTTTAATGAATATCCATTTAGAACCAATAACTTTTTGATTATCTAGTTTTTCTACAACAACCTGCGCTCTATTCATAAAAAGTGAATTAATATCTTCCTTCATAACATTTATTCATTGGATGGATTATTTTTACTATGATATTTCTTATAAAACTAAGGTTCATCATTAAACAAGTACAAATTAATATTATAATAATAGGAGGTCAAATCAATCTAGTTAAATTAAGATAGATGCCTTATTATTCTTTTCTCTCTATATTATGTGAGAAAATAATATCTAAGATTATCTTGGCCATTAGTTTCAGGTTCATAATATGCTTTAATATCAGATTCTTTTCAAGTCTGAGGAGGAAGAGGGATATAAATAGCCTTGTACTATGGTTGGTCTTTAGAGTCAAAAGTAATTTCATCACCTATGGGTATAGGAGTTATATCAAAAGACTCTCCATATTTCTTTAATTACTCTATATTCTTTTTCTTTTATAGTGTCAAGACTCATTAAACACTACACCATGACTAATAATGCATATTTTGATAACCTGAATTATCTATCCATAAATGATATTCCTTAACAACCTATGGATATCCCACTATTATGCACTTCACAACCCTAGGAGAAATATTATCATTCCAGGTATGTGCATATTCTATGGATCCAAAAATCCTAAAGTGTACAAGAATTAATGGGGAACCTTTTCATATTTTTTAAGGTGTTTTGAAGGAATTATAAAAAGGTGGAAATAAATAATTAAGTATAAATTAATTGAGGCAGCATCAACCTATATGGACTTTGGGAGATTAGAACGGGACAACATGCATCTTAAATTTTTTAAAATAGTCTAATTCATTATTTCGATTAATTATTTTTTTACAGTTTCCGCAACTTTCTGGTAACATTTAATTCGTTTATATTCATATAATTTTATGATTTCAGTGGGTAGATACTCTAACCCACTATTAGTTTTTAGGGCTTAGTGATTCTTACTAGATTCACTTTCTATACTATCTTTACACCTCTAAAATTTATTAAATGTATAAGAATTATGCCTGAGTATATAAATCTAGTATTTTTTATATTATTCATCAATAAAGGATATTAATAAGTCACCTCCATCATGGGACATGACCCGGGTTGTCCCCCAAAGATCATAATGGAAAAATTTATGTGGTGTTCTAGCATTATACATTGACTAGATGAAGCTTACACTTCTGAATTTCTCATTCACACAACCATCATAGAGTTAAAATCTTATATGAGTGATATTAATCAATAGCCATTATATTCATAGTTCATTAAGTCTTTTGGAACATACATAACCTAACCTTCATAACAATGGGTGGTGTTATCTAAACCTAAATCACTAAAGGCATTTATCTAATTTATATGAACCCTACCATATAACTAATAGAAGATATTCCAAGGGTTTCACTTCATGATAGTGAGAGATCCTTGGTCAATCTTTATACGTATAGGGTTTGACATATAAGTGAGTCCCCCTTAGTCGCTAACTCCTTAGGAAATACGGTTTTTTTAGTTTGGGTTCCCACATAACCTCTTCAAGTGTTTTAACAATAATATCATAAATCTCTATGAAAAATGAGCATATCCCCAAAATATGACTACTCCCATTATTCCCTATAAACAGCTAACATGATTCTATCTCCGTTAATTCAGAATAATAATCCATCAAAGGAAACATGCATAATGATCATCTAAAATAAAAGATCCACTCTTCAGATATGGAAACCCTAGAGAATCATAATAGATATGTAATGACAAAATCCTACTTGACTAATATGGAATTATCATTACTATTTCATTTATATTCACCCTTATTATTGGGATAATTCCTCTTTATGTTCCTAGGTTATTTACATTGAAAACATTTGATTAATTTATTCTTGGATTTGAATCTATTTTTTTATATTGACTTCTTTCTATCCTTGTACTCCTTGAATCACTTCTACCCACGAAATTCTAACCCCAACCTCATCCTTAACACTACCCTTTATTTATAGACTAAAGAAAATTTTACTTCTTTGATATTAAGAGTTAATTTTACAAAAATAATATAATATTTAACATAATTAAAGGAGTCATCCAATGATTTCAAAAATATTATGTCTCAGTATACATCAACTAATTTGATATCTATCTTAGAAAAAATTAAAAAAAAATTATTAAATTCAACAATGTGTGACCTAACACTTGTTCAAGGACTCATTTTGAATGTATATAATAACATTTTATTTTATATCCTACCAACAAAAGACTTCTTCATTTAAAGGGATTCCAATTTAGACCATATAAAAGTAGTAGAATACGCATGTGAAAATTATATAATAACATTATCCCATAAAGATAAAAGCATAAGACTACCATCTTTCCAAATGACCTCTTCAAGAACATAAATACAGGTGAAAGTACTTTTTCCATCTAGGTAAAGAGTGATCAATTTAATTTATTGATATAAAAAGTATCAATTAAATCATTTATATTTAGAAGTGTAGTAATTTTAATCCACTAAATATTAAAATCATTTTCACCATCAAATTTGTCATTATTAAAATTTTGAGAGCCTATTCTCTATGTTTCCATGGTCTATGATACTAATTATTGGTGAAAACGTTATTGCGGATTTCCCTAAGAATATTCAAGGAAAAAAATTGCATATTTGTTTGTTACACATTGACATGATTACTTTTATGTATTTATTAATATATAAATTGAATGATTTTTCTATAAATTGAATTTTTTGATTCATAATAACTCAAAGAAAAAAAGAAAATAAACAAAAATAAAAATCGCCAATATCTAAGAGGCCTTAGATCACTATCTTATTACTTGAATGGTCATAACATCAACCAAGGTAACTTATTTTATTACCAAATATAAACAATAAAAGAAAATACTAAATCGAATGTAAAGAAGATAACAAGAAAAACTATATGAGGTGGTTATCCTTGTTGAACTACGTGGATGTGAACAAACACATCCTACTGATTCAACATTATACACTCCTAGAAAGACTCAAACACATAAATAATAAGGATACAATTCAAGTCATGACTAGAAATAAAGTACATTTTTTATAGAGCCAACATTAAATCCTAAAACCTTGTTATGGTGACTGGATGTCTAGATTAGGAAATCCTTTTGGTGAACATTTTTCCTAGACCTAAGTTTTTGTTGTTCTTCTACCAAATCATCACCAGAACAAAAAAAAAGTATACGGATTGGCATGGATAGGATTAAGGGGTGTTTGGATTTTTGGGAAAGCTCATTTTCCCTCTTCTTCTCCATGTTCTTCCCTAAAAAGTAAGAAGAATACTCACCTAACATCTCTCAGAAGTATAACAATAACTTGCTGAATGGAGTGAGAGGATGTATCTCTAGAATGAATAAGATAAGTTATATTATGTATTTTTAGGGAAGCATTGGAAATTTTATATCAGGATGAATGTCACATGGATGACTAAGATTTCAGAGATTGTTCGCCTAACAGAAGGTGGCACTGCAGAGTTGATAAGTGGAAGATTGTGTGTGGACAATGGAGGTGAAACATGGATTAGATTGGAGGAAAACACACACACCAATAATCAAAAATGGTCATCAGATTGAAATGATCCATGGTCTAGATAAATCATGCATAACCTGTAAGGAAAACCAATATAACCAATAAAAAAGAAAAGGTAATTCAGAAATAAGCCATGTAAATAGTGTCCATGCAAGAATCAATGATAAAACAACGATGCATCATACAACATATAAATCATATGTTAATCAATGCAATTGTAGGATTAAATTAAATTAAATTAAATAGTTATACATGTCATAAAAATCATCTATGATAGGATTTAATAAATATAAATGAAAAATAGGATTGATGTTATAGTAATTCAAGGGGAGTTTTCCCCTGTAAAGAAATTAAACAAATGAGATGTATGTATATAGAGTGGAATTATATAATATTCACATGAACAAAAATTAATTATGGTCATAAGTAAAAAAATATGATCATAATATAAGCGAAGTGGATTATGGAGAATAGAATATGGGCTTTTATAATGAAAACCAAATGAAGAGGCATGAATACAATCTTAATTTGATTGGAAGATATGGAAAAAATTATCAGAAATATTATAAATACTATATAAATGATAATGCTATTAATATGGTACACACATAATTTGATATAATTATTATATGGTGGTGAAAATTATTTCCAAAAGAAGAATGCATTTAAGAGTATCATGACCGAAAGAATATTCTCATACACTAGTTTATAAGGTGAATTTTTGGGAAATGTTAAAACTACTGTAAGCAAGACAATTGGTGAAAGATTGAATCCATTCATAGAGAATTTATTTTTTTCTTGGTATAAAAAAATACTTTAAATTATCATACTGTAAAATTTTTGTTGATAAAAATTTTAAGTAAGCCTATGAATTATCTATTACGTACAAAAAATATGGTGAGGTTGAATGAAAAGATATTTCATCTTTTTGGAAGATGAATCCAACCATTGTAGTCCCAAAATAATTTTTTAATAAACTGAATATGATGAAGTCATGTAATGTTAGTAGATTACAAAAAGAACAGATATAATGGAAATGTCATTAGAATAATATTTAGTTTCTTGATTGTATTGAAAGAACTCCTTTTGGATACATAAATCATCAAAATGAGAAGGTTTTTAAAATGTAATAAAAGGGAAAAATTTAATGAAACTATAAGTACATACATACAATATTTCTAGATGATGAAAAGATATATATTGTTATTTTTTTCAATCATTTCATGAAAATAAATTCCAGTATTTTGGGTGATAATTTTTTATTTTTGATGAAAATGTAAACAAATATAAAGGGTGAGAAAATTTCTATTTTATTCTTGAACATTTTTTATACCTTTTTTAAGATAAATATAAGAAATTAATTTTATTTAAAACTTAAAGAATTTCCCCCAAAATAATATTTTTTAAAAGTTTGTATAACTTGGGGAGTTTTCATGGAAACTTTTTATATCTATGTTAATCACACTTATTTTCTAAACCAAGAACTGATCACATAGACATAGAGTTAGTCGATTTTTGAATCATTTATTTAAGAAATGTGATTCCATTATTCTCTCAATAAATTTATGATAATGAAAAAGTGGTGAAGAGGAAAATGTGTGAAAAATATTTCCACTTCACCCTAAGATGTCAATAAGGGGGATTCAAATTCGAATCATTGAGGGGTAAAGATAAAATAACAACCCTTATAGGTGAATCATTGAAATTATTCTCAATAAGGTGGAGAGAAAACGGATTAACTTTAAGAATAATTTAGTATTAAAAAAATACAAAGGGGGTGATTAAATATCCATTGGATTGTGTTAATAAAATCATTATAATTGTTTTCATTAGATTATGGAATATTCAATGAGTATGTTGAAGTAAATTTTATGGAGTTTTCTATAGAGTTTACTAAGAATTTTCATATAGCGTTTCTTAAGTATTTTCCAATGAATTAGCCTATGGAATTCATTCAATACATTTTTTATCCTCCAATTTTCTAAAATAATTATTTCTAAAAGGTTATTAAGAATAAATATGAGTTTATTCGTGAAGTTTCTATAAACATAGAGTTTGTAATTATTTCAATATTTTTAAGTCCACCAGATTGAATAATGATTTGTGAGCCCATCAGATGAAATTTTAAAATATCATTATCCAAACAAGAACATAATTAAGAAAACTAAATAAATAATAGTGATGATCACTAGACAAATAAATTTTAATATTATGAGATAAAATTTTATAAAACCATTTGACCTATACATTTAATGTTTTGGAGGAGAAAAATACAAAGTTATACAAGATATAGAAAAGAAAAAAAGTTGTATTGCAAAGAGAACAACACAAATATATACTAAAATGAGAAAATTATAAAGATTAATAGATAGAGAAAAGTAAAAAGTTATACATTTGGATGAAGAAAAATGATAATTTCACTAGATGAATTTGAGAAATCTTTTATAAAAAATCTAAAAGGTTCAAGTTATATAGTTGTGTTGTATGATGCTTGAGTCATAAATTTGGGTTGTACCAAGTTCAAATTATAAAGCAGAGTAGTGAAATTTCAAGTTATAAAGTCGATTTATATACAGTTTATGTAATAAATTTGATATATAAAAAGTTCAAATTATAAATTTGACCAATTAAAAGTTCTATTTATATAGATTATCTATGAAAATTTCATGTTTTGAAGTTATGGAGAAAAATTTTACACCAAACAGAGGTTTTATGAGGTTTAAAAAACACTATATATTCAAACATTATGATGATGGGATGTACATTAAAAAATTGTAACTCTAGTCAAGATTTGAGGGTGACTTAATGATTTTATTAATGATGAAATGTGAGGAAGATCTTATAAATAAGGGTGAATCTAGTTTCTTCAGAATCTTTGGAGGTAGTCAAATAATGTTTGAGTTGAGTTGCATGTTAAAATTTAATGCCCACATATATTCCTGACATTTAAAGGAATTTATAACTATAAAAAGGTCCCAGATCATTTAGAAAATGTTTCTAATGTCGATAAAATATTTATGGGAAGAAGTTTTTGAATATTTACCTTCAAGAAAGATTTTTTGTGGTCAAAGAAAGTAGAGAAGACAAGAACTTGAAATTCTGATGAATTTGAGTAAGAATCATAAATTTATGTGACTACTAGAAGAATGTTGAGATCTATAGAAATATATTTACCAAAATAATAACAAGGATAAAATTCAAGGATGTAAAATGGAAGTACAAGGTGAATTTGATGTCCACTTTATGATTTGAGACATTGTAAACTGACAAGAGTCATTATAATAAGAAGACAAGATACTTTGTAAATTCAAGTGACATAGTGTTTCAGATACACACTATGGGTTAATATAGTAACATCCCACACATAATTATAATTATATAAAATGATTATAAATGGAATAATCACTACTAAAAAACATTCCAATAATATAACTAAAATTGTCCATTATCAGTAAATAAAGTACAATTACCAGAGTTTGGTTAGAATCACTATGATTTTATCAGTGTTAAAAAGTGATGAAAAAGGAAAACATTATTAGTGGACTCAAAAAGTATATATATTAATAAGAAAAAAATTCTTATTTTAATAATACTATAAAGAAATAAATTAAACACAAAGTGCAACTTTTAAACTAAGAACATATACTTTGAGTCATACTAGGAACACCATATATCATATTGAGTTGCGGTTGATTATTTCACATCGCACCATTTATTATTCCTATTCAATACATATATCTGCTAAAATTAACTAAATAAATCTAAGATAAAAATGTCACTAAAATTAATTAAGTAATAGAAAATAAAATGGTCAGTATGTCACTTTTTTTGGCTAAAATGTCATTTTAAACATGAAACATACACTCTGAGTCATACCAGTCACATCATGTGCCAGTTTGATGTGATACTAATTCCTACACATAAAAATCTTTATTCTAATGTTTCAAGACAATCTGAGTTCATTTTTTTATTTTTAGTTACTGTCACACTTTTTAAAAAAAATCAATTTTAACCTAATAACAGAAACTTTGACTCATACCGGGCCCACCGTGTATCATATTGAGGTAAAAATTATTCATACATGTTACACATGACTTATGGATCATTTTAATAAAGTATAAGAAAATCCAAATGTGTTTCTCAATTTTGATTATGCCACTTTTCCTTTTTATTAAAATTAATGTCAATTTTAAATAAAAATGCACATTTGGAGTCATACTAATGACACTATGAATCAGATTTATGTGTGTATACTTACTACACATCAAAAATGAGATATGAACCATTTTCCTAAATTATCAAGACAATACAAGTGTGTTTACTTAGTTTTTAGTGAGTGATACATTTTTTGAACTAAAATGTCAATTTTAAACTGATAACAGGCACTTTATGTTATACTGGTCACCCCATGTATGTGATTGTGGTGATTATGATTCCCAAAAAATAAAAAATTATTAATAGATCATTTTTCTAATGTATCAAAACAATATCGATGCATTTTGTCAGTTTTCAGTATGTAACAGGTCTTTTTAACCTAAATTTAATGTCAATTACAAATAAAAATACACACATTGAGTCATACCGGTTACAGTGTACATCAGATTAAGTTGACAATAATTATTACATTTCAAAAATTACTTATGGATTATTTTACTAATGTATAAAAAAACAATGAATTTATTAGTTTTGAGTACATCACATGTCCTTTTTACAAAAATGACATTTTACACTAGAAACATGAACTTTGAGTAATATCGGTCACATAATATATTGGATTGAAATTAAATTAATTCATATATATGAGAAATGTCTAATAAAACATTTTCCTAATTTATAAAAATAATTTGAGTGTGTTGTCTTAGTTTTTAGTGAGTGGAACACATATTGAACTAAAATGTCAATTTAAGGCTGATAACGAACACTTTGAGTCATACCGGGAACACGGTTCATCAGATTGAGGTGCATATAATTCCTACACATCCCAAACTACCAATGAATAACTTTCTTATAGTTTCAAAATAATGTGAATGTGTTTTCTCAGTTTTGTGTATCGCACTTGTCTTTTTTATTAAAAATAATTTTAAATTAAAAAAAGACAGACTTGGAGTCATACCGTACACACCATACATCATATTTAGGTTTTTCTGATTCCTACATATAAAAAATTATTTATGGATCATTTTAATAATGTATAAAAACAATATGAATGTGTTTTCTTGGTTTTAATTATATTAGATGTTTTTTTCAAAAGTATCTTTTTAAAAATAAAACATGAACTTGGAGTCATACCAGGAACACCATGTATTTGATTGAGATGCGATTTATTCTTATATTTCAAGCCTTTTATTGTTCCTTATAAAGACTTATATATGTGGAAATTAACTAAATATGAATATAATTAAAATGATAAGGAAATTAATTAATTAATAGAAAATAAAATGGTGAGTATGTCACTTTCATTTTTGGTTAAAATGTCATTTTAAACTTGGAACACACACATTGAGTCATACCAGTCAAATAGTGTTTCATTTTGATGTGATATAGATTCCTAAACATAAAAATAATTATTCTAAAGTATCATGAAAATCTGAGTGCATTTTCTAGCTTTTAGTAACTGTCACACTTTTTGAACTAAAATTTCAATTTTAACCAAATAAACAAGAAACATTGAGTCATACAAGAACATTGTGTATCATATTGAGGTGAAAGTTATTTCTACATGTCACACATGACATATAGATCATTTTACTAAAGTATGAAAATAATTCAAATGCATTTATCTATTTTAAGTATGCCACTTTTCTTTTTTACTAAAATTAATGTCAATTTAATATAAAAAGACACATTTGGAGTCATACCAATCACACTGTGAATCATATTTATATATTTATACTTATAATACATCAAAAATGACATTTGAACCATTTAAATAAATTATCAAGACAATCCAAGTGAGTTTACACAGTTTTTAGTGAGTGCCACATTTTTTTGAACTAAAATGTCAATTATAAATTAATAACAAACACATCGAGTTTTACTGGGCACACCATGTATTGGGTTGAGGTGATTATGATTCATAAAAATGAAAAATTACATATAGATCGTTTTTTTAATATATCAACACGATCGGAAAGCATTTTTTTTTGTTTTTAGTATGTAACATGTCTTTTTTTACTAAATTTAATGGCAATTTTTAATAAAAAGACACACTTGTAGTCATACTGGTTACACTGTACATCATATTTGGGTGAATCTAAATATTACATTTTAAAAATTACTTTAGGATAATTTTAATAAATTATCAAAAAAAATTAGCATTTTTTATTAGTTTTGAGTATATCACTTGTCTTTTTTACTAAAATGTCATTTTACACTAGAAACATGCACTTTGAGTTATATCGATCACATAGTATGTTTGTTTGTAATGAGAATAATTACTATACATAAAAAATGAAATATAAAATAATATCCTCATTGATAAAAATAATTTTATTGTTTTTTCTCAGATTTTAGTGAGCCGGACACATTTTGAACTAAAATGTCTATTTTAGACCGACAACGACCACTTTGAGTCATATTGGGAACACATTTCATCATATTTTGGTGAAGATCATTTATACACGTCCCAAATGACCTATGAATAACTTTTTTATAGTATCAAAATAATGTGAATGTGTTTTCTTAGTTTTTAGTCTCTCAAAAGTCTTTTTTATTAAATGGAATGTTAATTTGAAAAAAAAGATAGACTTGGAGTCAAACCGTACACACCGTACATCATATTTTGGTGTGACTGATTCCTACATATAAAAATTAATTTATGGATAATTTTAATAATGTATGAAATAAATATGAATTTTTATTATATGTTTTTAGTATATTGGATGTTCTTTTACTAAAATTTCATTTTAAACTAAAAACATGCACTTTGAGTCATACCAGGAACACCATGTATTAGAATGAGTTGTGGTTGATTATTTCACATCACACCATTTATTATTCCTCTTCAAGACATATATATGTGAAAATTAACTAAATAACTATAATATTGAAATGATAAAAAATTTAATTAATTAATAGAATATAAAATGGCGAGTATGACAGTTTTGTTTTTTCCTAAAATTTCATTTTAAACTTGAAACACACACATCGAGTCATACCAATTACATCATGTGTCAGTTTTATGTGATACTAATTCCAATAAATAAAAATTATTATTATAAAGTATCAATAAAATCCAATTTCATTTCCTTATTTTTAGTGACTGTCACACTTTTTGAACAAAAATTACAATTTTAACCTAATAACAGAAACTTTGAGTCATACCGAGAACACTGTGTATCAGATTGAGGAGAAACTTATTCCTACATGCCACACATGACTTATGGATCATTTAAATAAAATATAAAAACAATAAATATGTGTTTATCTAATTTTAATATTCCACTTATCCTTTTTAATAAAATTATTGTCAACTTTAAATAAAAAAGACACATTTGGAGTCATACCAATCACATATGTATAAGTCCCTAGCCTTAAACATTATTTAATCATGAATTAAATGAATAATTCACATAGAGGATCTTTTTAGGTTTAGAGTTTTAGATAATTAGGTCATAACTATTACATCTCAAAAGATTACATAGTAGACACTTCTACTAAGTTTCCATAAACTAAAAAAAACTCTTAAAAAGAAACATGTCTAGTTCTATGTTTTAGATTGAATGTCTTTCCTTGATCCCATCCTTGACCCTATTCATCTTTAAGTCCTGTGGAAAACATTTCAAAAACATGGTATGAGCATAAAAACCCCAGAAAAGGATACAAAAAAAAGGAAAACTGTTAGTTTTTCAAAACAAAAAGTAAACCATGAGTACTTTACCAAAGTAATACTTTTCACCATTATGAAGTAGTAAAAACTCTTCACTAAATAAAAGACCATTACGTACCCTTTTAATCCAAAATATTACTATAAAAACCATATAAAGAACACATAACATATAAAGGTAACTTGGTACATAAACATACTTAAGTGGAATAACCATACGGTCGACTTCCAAAGATACTTAATGGAATATCCAAATGGATGACTTCCATACCCAATGCATTGGAGGTTATAACGTAACCACCCGTCCTGGTATTCACGACACCACCCTTCATATGTTTTATCACGTTACCACCCATAAAATGTCCATGTACCATCATTTCACATAAAATATTGAAAATATAAACATTTCAATAACAACATCTCATTTTCAATCACATTATGTAATTCTAAGATATTGAATTAATCAATCCATTTTCAAAAATCATTTAAAAGAGATTTTTGAATCAAAGTGTCCCATACGACTTTGATGATTTTAATAGAATTATAATTTGAAAACATTAATTTCCATATAAATAAATACTAAAAACCATTTTGAAAAAAAGTACATTAAATATAAAGATTTAGAATAATGAATCTTTAATACATTTAAAATGATATTTTTGTTAAAGAGTTTTTAACAAAATGAGAGACTCTTGAATACAAATAATTGATGAATAACATTTAATCCAAACATTATAATATCATGAGAATGATGGGATTCATGATATAATATGTCAAAGGATAGTATACACACCATATAAGAGTGAATTGGTGCATAACAACAATGAAGTCTCAATAGAAATGTAAGTTGAGATGAAATCCATTATAAAGATGGTATCCGTAAATTAAGGGTAAATCTATCATATAATTATGTGTGAGAAATATAAATACACCTAATATAAGTGGATATTAAGTGTGAAACTATCAGAGGTCATTCACACATAATCTTGGAAAAACAAAACCAATGACATAGATATTTAACTCAATGAAATGAGATTGAGTTATTATTTCCCATACATGTTCATAAGAATTTATCAATGAGGTGATTATGTGCATAAATAGTATATCCACACAAAGTTTTGTGGAAATTAAAACATAGATATTCCATACATAATCTTGGCATAATAAAATCAAGAAGTAGAGGCTTAACCCAAAGAATTGAAAGTGGGTTAAGAAGTTCCCTTACAGAAATCTGACAGCCTAACGACGTCACTTTAAAATTCAGAAAATGACTTGATGAGAGAGATAATGGTATCTCATCACTTGGTCATAAAATTTACATAAATATACATATATTAGAACATATCCCAACATAATATTATGTGAATTTGAAGACATAACAAAAGAAGTCTTTTAAAAAGACGAGGGTGAAAGGTCCCCTTACCGAGTTGGGTATCTTTCGAAATGTACACCCCATGGAAGAAGGGTAATACAATTAAGATGTAAATACCCATAAATGAAATTATACTACACAATGTGTATAATAATGGTAAGTACATACACCACTCAAAGTATATTGTGGCAAACGTAGCATAAATGTCACAGGAATAAATGTGAGATGAAGAATCCCTTACGAAAACTCGGCAGCCTAACGACGCCACTTAAAACATCCAAAAATGTTTTTATGAGATCAAATAGGGTCTCTCATAATATGAACATAAAAATTACAGTATTAGTAATATAAAATAACATCCCCAAACATAATAAATATGAGCTTAAAAGAAATGACATAAAAAGAGTACTTAAAAAGAAAGAGAGAGGTTAGATCCCTTACCTCGTGTCCGACATGACTCGATCGTTCTTTAATCTCCTAAATAATAAAATTTGGTCAATTTATAATTTCATAAGGACCTACTTTAAATATTATTATTCATTTCATATCACATATTATAATGTTATAATAATTGGTTAAAAAAGTGAGTTCATATCAAATGTTTTTGTCGATGTTCGGTACATGAGTAAAAATTGAACTTGTTGGAAAATAATTTTCCACGTAGTTATAGGTACATAATCTCCAGAATAGTGTTTATGTTTTAAATATCATATATATCCAGTATATATTAATTTTTTACAATTCCATATTATTTGTAGATAAAAAATTAAAAGCACCGTTCATGGAGATGGTAAGTCGTATGTACGCATGAACGCTACTTTCATTTTTTTTTGTAATATTAATGGAATTAAAGTTAAAAGATAGATATATATATTATAATTCCAGAATTATATCCATAATTTAGATTTAATATATGACATATATATTTATTATATATATGTACTTATAATAATACATAACATTTGGAGATACGAAATGAAATGTACCGTTCATGGAGACGGTAAGCCGTACGTACGCATGAACGCTACTTTCGTTTCTTTGGCACATTAATGGAATTAAAACAAGATGAGATATATATATATATTATAATTTAAGTATAATATATATGTTATATATATCACATAATTTCATCAATTTCATTCTTTATACATTCCATGTATTGCATGAACGAGTCACATCGCTTGAGGGGGTGGTAGTCCACACTTCCTCAAATGAAATTATCGCATTTTCAAAACATGAAAAGAATAAAGGTATGTATTAAATATAAAATTCAGAAGCATAGAGAGGAAATAAATATAATATATATCATAAATAAATATAGTTCTGTCATAATGGCCACCATGAGAGGTGGTGTGAGAAGATAGAACAATCATCGTTTCGCGAGGCAGTAATTCACCATCCACAGAAACAGTATGTTCTTTAACCATTAGACGGAGGTGTGTGTTATTGTAGCTCGAATACTCCTCATAAAAACATCTTGGTATATTGAAGATACTGGTGTTGTTACAAAAGAAATAAATAAAAATATTTTAGGTGGTTGGAGAAGAAAAAAAACAAAAGAACACTAGGGAAGACATTACCTTTAAAACGGGTAACTCTTTTTGATTGGAGCTCAAACGATTCCTTGGGAAGACTTCTGCCCAATGTGAGGCTTCTAGGAGTAATATAGGTATGTGGAGAGACAAAATGTGCAGGGGTTGGCCGAGCCAAAGGCTTGAGAGGTGCGTGTAAGGTGGTAGAGGTGGGGGCCTTTTATAAGAGGAGAAGAGGGGCACTCTTGGAAAGTTATAAAAGGTTACTTTATTATAAAAAGTTTTTCGGATTTTAAAGGTCCCAATATTATATATTTCTAGGATAAGGTGATAATAGTTCTAAATCCACCCATACAATAGGTTTTTTACATGTGTAGGTCTTATATTTGACATTATCCTTTCATTTTATTTAAATCGTTAAATAATGAGGTAATCACTGCATCATCATGGTGTCATATATAATTTAAGATATATAATGTCTAAAAATTATAAAAAAAATATCATGATGTAGGAAATCGTTTTAGATTTATAATTAATATCTATAGTCAAAAATATGACTTGTATAACCCCACTTAAAAATTATTTTAGTAAAACAACTCATGTTTGTGACATTTTTTTAACTTTAAATAAAAAGTTATTTATATCATTTTCCTGCCAAAGTGGCTCCATGGGGTCCCCAAGTTGACCCATGGATTTTCTTGGTCGGCCATGACACATCCAATGAGGGTAGGATATGTGTCTCGTTCATTTTATATTATGAAAACATTATTTTTAACTTAAATTACACTAATTACCTTTAATCGTGATTAATAAAACTTAAAAGTTACAATTCACAAAAATTATCTTTATCTCATTGAACCACATTTTACTACTTAATGACAACAATGTATGTTGGATTTTTAAAAATAAAATCACAAAAGTGGAAATGTCTCATTTAAACGAAAAATCAGTGTCTTTAACTACCACTTAGTGGTTTCACTATTCATCAAAAATTGATGTTTTTCAGAAAAATACCAAAAATTCACCCTAAGAAATATTTGATATTCCAAATTCAAAAATGTTGTCTATTTTAAAAAATTAAAAATATATATGTTGCATTAATTAATTTAATAATATATTCTCTCTATCAAAACAAATAGCGTGTTTTTAAGAGACAATATCTATTAAAAGATTGACACTAGTTTAAGTCCAATTTCAAAATGAACTTAATTCCAATGACCACAATTGGATTAAATGGTAAAAATATATTCTAATTTCACTTTAAAACCAATTCAAAAGATGATATAATCATATATATAAATTAGATTAAAATGAGTTTTTGAATTAAAATACAGCATTTACACTATTCATTAAAAAATGAACTTTATCGGAAAAATACCAAAAATTTATACAAAGTAAACATTGATGTCCCGATTCTAAAAAGAATTTTATTTTTTTCAAATATAACATATAATATTGTAAAAAGATGATTTAAGAGGGGTTCTCCATCAAAAGGTGGTTAATCGACCTTTTAAAAAATATTAGAAGATTAATGCTTAAAATTGGATTTATTTGAATTTTAAGCCTCGAATATTTATTATCTAAAAGTAAAAATATTTGAAAATATGTAATCATTTTGTAGATAGTTTTAATTATTCCCTCCATTACAACGGTTAGGTGTTAACTACCATTTACAATAATATTATTCTATTATTAGTGTACAACATAAGATTTCAAAGAAACTCGTTGTTGAGTATTGGGTATGCCATCGAGCATAGCGTTTCCTTTAAATTAATATTAATATTTTATTCAGAATTATGGATAAATATGAAAATTTCATATTCTTTATTTACCTGGGGTGTTACATCCTTCCCCCCTTTTGGGAATTGCGTCCTCACAATTTTAAAACTGTGTTTGGAAACATCATTGAAAATCCCACATCGGAACAAGAGTCAGTAAAACTATCACTTTAAAAAAAGAGAAGTAAAATGGTCACCCTAGTTAACTCATACTAGGATTCCATATAGGAAAACATGGATATGGAGGAAAAAAACAAAGGGTCATGTTCTGAGGGGGTGTGATAGAAAACATCTTTAGAAGAAATTTAATCACCAGAAAATCACAAACTGGTGATTTGTTAAATGGTATTTGATTCCCCAGTAGGAAAATTTAACAGACAACATTTTTGTTTTTAAGTTACTCTTAGTTGAGGAATTTATTTTTGAGCTTAACTAAATCATAATGAAACATACTTAGTTGTCACGTAGACTTTCAACTTTTACTATATTCCGTAATCAAACTCATATTTTCTCTAAAAGACGAGTATTTAGGAAGGATTTTTTGCATTAAGAGTACTATAATAAACTTCTTGATAATCACCTAATCTACCAAAGAGAACTATATATTTCCCATGTATTTAGATATCAACCAAAATCAAACCAAAAAGTTTAGTACGAGATCAAATAATACCCAAAAATGATATTTTTGTTTGCAAAAAGAAAAACTACTCTTAATCTTTAAAATTTTTCCAACAATACCCAAAGTTCAACAAAGACCATTCAATAAAAAACTATCCAATAAACTCTTCAAATTAATACAAACTAAGATTGAAACCCAAATCTGTGAAGGATTTAATAACAATGTCTTCCAAAGTAAATCTGAACATTTATCTCCAAATAACACCAATTACTCTTAAAGTCTCACATTGAAAAGTAATTAGCCTAATCACATATTCTCAATGATAAGATAATAATTTCCATAGATAACCCAAAATACACTTAATCTTGATTCATAAAATCATCTAACTATAAAGAATTAGTCAAACTAACCAGGGAATTCACGTAGTCCAGTGGTAGGCGATAAATACCCGTCACACTTTGGATGTGGGTTCGATTCCCACAGCTTTGTCCGACGCAACGGGTTGTCACACGATCTATGTGTTGTCCTTTTTCCAAAACTACATAATTCTTAAAGCATTCCCCAAAATGAGATAAAATCTTCAAAAATGATCATAACATATTTTGACCTCAAGTTTATCTCATGCCTTTCATTTCCAATCATATCATAGAGTAACCCATAATTACCTAAAATGTAAGGATCATATAAACCGTAATGGTTACCTTTATAATTATTACCTGAACATCCACATAGAGTTGGTCATCTCGTACATGATACATTAGAGAACTCACCAATGTTCAAGTGGTTGATCAGGACTCATTGATAGTTGGTTTAGCACAACCATGAGATTCCTTATTGAATCCCCGATTTCATCTAGTCTCTTAATCAGAGAACCACCACAGTTTCCTTCAAACCCATTGTCACTTTGGTGCCTGCTAGATCCACCCATTTACTAAAAATAGAAATGTCAGTGTGCGTATATCAACAAAACCATCATGTAATAATGTGGAAGATAAAAACTAAGATATACTTACTCATTCACTTAATCTAAAACTAAGACTCTTTCTGAAATCCTAACCATTATGGTAATGTCACTTATGCTTAGAGAATACCTTAACCTCTAAATTTATCTAAACCGACATCTAATACCAACTATAAGGCCCCAGCCTTAAACATTACTTAATCATGAATTAAATGAATAATTCACATAGAGGATATTTTTAGTTTTAAAGTTTTAGAGAATTAGGTCATAACTATTACATCTCAAAAGATTACATAGTAGACACTTCTACTAAGTTTCCAAAAACTTAAATAAAAACTCTTAAAAAAAACATGTCTACTCCCATGTTTTAGATAGAATGTCTTTCCTTGATCCCATCCTTGACCCTATTCATCATTAAGTCCTATGGAAAACATTTAAAAAACATGGTATGAGCATAAAAAACACAGTAAAGGATACACAAAAAAGGAAAACGGTTAGTTTTTCAAAACAATAATTAAACCATGAGTACTTTACCAAGGTGATACTTTTCACCTTTATGAAGTAGTAAAAACTCTTCACTGAATAAAATACCATTAATTAACCTTTTGTAACCAAAAGATTACCATAAAACCCATATAAAGAACACATAATATATAAAGGTAACTTGGAACATAAACATACATAAATGGAATAACCATACGGTCGACCTCCACACATACTTAATGGAATATCCATATGGCCGACTTCCATACCCAATGCGTTAGAGGTTATAACATAACCACCCGTCCTGGTATTCACGGCACCACCCGTCATATGGTTTATCACGTAACCACCCGTAAAATGTCTAAGTACCATCATTACACATAAAATATTGAAAATATAAACATTTTAATAACAACATTTCATTTGCAATCACAATAATTAATTCCAAGATATTGAATTAATCAATCCATTTTCAAAAATCATCTAAAAGAGATTTTTGAATCAAAGTGTCCCATACCACTTTTAAGCTTTTCATGGAATTATAATTTTAAAAAATTAATATACATAAAAATAAATACTGAAAACCATTTTGAAAACATGGACATTAAATATAAATATTTTGAATAATGAATCTTTAAAACATTTAAAACAATATTTTTGATAAACAGTTTTTAACAAAATGAGAGACTCTTGAATACAAATAATTGTGGAATAACATTTAATCCAAAATTTATAATATCATTAAAATAAAGGGATTCATGATATAATATGTCAAAGGATAGTATACACACCATATAATAGTGAATTGGTGCATAACAACAATGAAGTCTCAATGTAAATGTAAATTGTGAAGAAATCCATTATAAAGATGGTATCCTTAAATTAATGATAAATCTATCACATAATTATGTGTGAGAAATATAAATACACCCAATATACATGGATATTAAGTGTGAAATAGTCAGAGGTCATTAACACATATTCTTGGAAAAACAAAACCAGTGACATAGATATTTAACTCAATGAAATGACACTAGTGCAGAAAACGTTTTTTACGTCGGTTATTTTTTATTATTTACGTCGGTTTTTAGGCGACGTTAATACGGACGACGTTATAAATAACGTTTTTTACGTCGGTTATTTAAAACCGACGTAATATCCCTAACTTCACGGTGGTTATCACGTCGGTTCATATAATAACCGACGTGATAAATATGCGCGGGGGGCTTTATCTCGTCGGTTATTCCCTAAACCGACGTGATAAAACGCCTGGGATATCGTTTATCACGTCGGTTATGTCATAACCGACGTGATAAACCCTTCCCCTGGCCTATTATCACGTCGGTTATTTAGGAAACCGACGTGATAAAAAGGCCTGGGAAACGTTTTAGCACATCGGTTATTGAATAACCGACGTGGTAAATCGATTCCCAGGCCTTTTATCACGTCGGTTATATTAAGAACCGACGTGATAAAATCCCCGGGAAAGGTTTATCACGTCGGTTCTAGAAAAAACCGACGTGATAAACCCCTACCGATTTATTTACCACGTCGGTTATAAAATAACCGACGTGAAAGAAATTTTTTTTTTTTAAATAATTGCACTGCTCTCACCAAAAAGCAACCAGAAACCAAACAAAAATAACCATGCCAGCCCTCCCCCAAGCCCCAACTGAACCCCACCCTCATCTATACCCACCTAACAACCTGGCCAGCCCTCCCCCACCACATTGGAGCCCCACCACAACCCTTGGACACCCCTCCCATATCCCTTGGACACCCTCCACCCCTTGGACACCCCCCCACCCTCATTTACACCCCCAAGACCCCTAGTACAGCCTTAAACACCCATTGGACACCCCCCCACACCTTGACAGCCCTCCCAGACCCCTTGGACACCCCCCCCCCCCCTCATTTACACCCAACCTGCCCCTTGGACACCCCCCCACCCTCATTTACACCCCCCGAACACTAGGACAGCCCCAAACACCCCTTGGACACCCCTCCCATATCCCTTGGACACCCCCCACCCCTTGGACACCCCCCCACCCACTGGACAGCCCCCCACCCCCTGGACACCCCCCCGACCCCTTGGAAACCCCCCTACCCCTTGGAAACCCCCCCTACCCCTTGGAAACCCCCCCCCCATCCCCTTGGACAGCCCCAAACACCCCTTGGACACCCCTCCTATATCCCTTGGACACCCCCCCACCACTTGGACACCCAACCGACTCCTTGGACAGCCCCAAACACACCTTGGACACCCCTCCCATATCCCTTGGACACCCCCACCCCTTGGACACCCCCCACCCTCATTTACACCCCCCCGACCCCTAGGACAGCCCCAAACACACCTTGGACACCCCTCCCATATCCCTTGGACACCCCCCAAACACCCACCCACCCCCTTGGAACCTCTCCCCCCATACCAAAATCCAGACCAGAAAAACCATCAATAGTAGACCAAAACAAGAAGTAGAGAAAAATTAAACATTCACTTATATAACATTCAAAACATACAATGTCAACTTCAAAAAAAACTAAATCCAACCTAAACAACTACGAAATACACAATTACATTGACAATATTCAAAATTACATTTTACATTACAAACAACTAAAAGTCAATCAAACCTGTAAAATAATTTGACCACTCCACTTGTAAGTGTTTGATATCTTCAGCAGTAAAGGGTTGAGGGTCATCAAAAAGCTACAAAGGAAAAGGATAGTAGTCAACGTGTATAATGAATAAATCAAATTGAAATATTATTAGAAAGAGGAAATCTTACCAGGTCAAAACTCAGAACTGTCCCAGTTGTTATTATTTCATACATAAATCTTAACATGTAATATCCGCATTCGATGATGCCTTGTTGCTCATGACATTTCTGTTTGAATGAGTGTAAATTCAATATATTATTTTTATGTAATAAATCAAAATGTACAAATTATAAATGGATATTTACCTTCGCATGTACATATTTGATCTTGTAATTCCTTTTCTTTGCGCTTTTTCGAAAGTGGACCCATGCCCTGTTAGAAAATAATACGAATGGGGTAAATTTAAAATTCATTATAATATATAAAACTATTGTGAAATTGAAACTTACGTTTCCAATATATTCTTAAAACTTTCTCGCACATCATCATGGAGAGAGCATATCCAATAAAGTGTTTTCTCCCTAGGGCAAAAAACCCCTAACATCCAATGATCCCTGAGAAAAGGAAATTTAACGTTAGTGGTTTTTTATGTTAAAATATAATTAACTCTTTGAGAGGGATGTGTTTCATACCTCTCACAAAAAGGCATCATCCAACACTGTGTGATTACATTCTTTTCAAATCTATCAGCAATATAAAGCATTCTTTGTTCCTCATCCAATGCACATGCTTCAGGGGAAATCAATTGTGGGTCCACGAATCCATATACATCTGTCAGCTCATTCCTCTCACAAATTTTATACATATACCTAATACAAAGCAGACATAAGTATACATTTTTAATAAATATAATGCAAGGGAAAGGAGTTAAGACGTACATGATAAAAATTTGTACCACGTTGATGCCCAACTTATCTCCAGTGACAAACTCCATGATATCAGTTTTCATAATCCCCACACATAGTTCACGTCCACAGACATGAGCTTCCATTGTAAAGTCATAATGATCCGCCAACAAATTTGAATATCTTGACAATTTGTCAAGACTGCTAGTATCTGCATCTGATGTCATAGCTATCTGTCTTTGTTGTTGTCTATACAGTATTTCTTTACCTTTGAAGTATTCCTGTAAAAATAAATTGAAAAATATATTAGTTTTCAAATGATAAAACATTAATAAAAATATAAAATAAAAGATATAACATCCATACCTCTATGGTAATGAGTCGAAGAAGTCTGGATGGCCAAAGTATAAAATGGCCGATACTATGTCCAACTGTCGTCACCTCATCTGTAGGTAATGGTATCCGAGCTGATCTATCTATAATATCCTGTACAGTGACCCTCTGATTCTCTACCTCTAACTGTTGATGATGAACTGTATCTCCTATACAATATACCATCCCATATGCAACTATATGATGTTGAGGATCATCAACATACAACTCACAATAAGTAGGTAGCTGCGGCGGAGGAGGAGGATCAAAAATGGGGTCCGCAGGCTGAGGTGGGGGAGTGGGAGCTACTGGGAGAGGTGGAGTGGGAGCTGCACCCTGAAATTGTCTTTGCAAGTCTGCAAACATTAACTGCACCGATGCTCTAATCTTGTCCTCCATTGTCGCATTAATATTATGGACTTCAGCCTCCAACGATTCTATTTTTTTTTATAAACTCCCTCAACGTTAGAAGTTGAGGAACGTGGCAACACTTTTCTTACCGATACACCTGCCGGATATCCTCTTACACGGCCAGGATGTTCGGGCTTTCCCAATGCCACAGATAAAATATCTTCCCTCCCAGATGGTGTAAATGTCCCCTGTGAACTCTGCTCCTCAAGAGAGTCCTGTAATAATTAATTGAACTTTTCTATAATGATTGGAAATATATGACGAAAATAGTAAACTTAAATAAATAAAATAGATATCTTACAATCCTCTCAACTACGAGTCTCGATTCTTCCGAAAGATATTGTCCTTTTTTGCCCTTCCGAGCTCTTTTCCATTTCTCATGTCTAGATGGAGGGGATGGAGGGGCCACCTCTCCAGAGCTTGAAGACTCAGCTCTTAGTTGTTGAAATTTTTCTGCCATCATTTGTTCTTCCAATAATGCATACCCTCCCCGAGATAAACTATGAGGGTATACATTTTTAGATTGGATCTCTTGATGAGCTTTCCTTGTTTGCTGTAAATTAAGAATAAGTAATCATTAACAAAACAATAATAAGATCATTTATATAAGAAAGCTTATAAAAGTTTACATTGCCCTTACCAAAAATGATTCTTTTCTTCTACTTTCAAAAAATTCTCTCCATGTGTCTTCATCTATAAAAGGATATATACGACATGGATTCTCATGACTCCTATGACCATAAATGAAATCAGATGAGAGGGTTGATTTGAAATCCCTCCATCTCCTAGCAGCCAACGTTAAGCATTTCTTCCTGACTCCTCCAGTGTCAGGAATATCAAATGTCATCTGATAAAAAAGAGGTTAAAAATAATATATATACTAGAAACATTTAAAGAACAGTCAAACAATAGCAAAAGATCTTACCAAAATGGTCTCCCACAGCTGAGAAATTATCGCCTTATCCACACTTCTCCAATCATCATAGAGAATGCTTACTTTGCTCTTAGCCTGAGTTGCTACAAAACCCTTAAAATCTTTAGCATTTGGACCTCTAGGAAGATCATCCTCATCAAACTCCACGACTATCCTCTCCTCCTTCGTACGGGCAAGTGATAATTTTGGTAAACGTGTGCACCCACGCTTACCAACCTTTGAACTCTTTTTCGTAATAGGAGCATGTGAATGTTCCTCCCCAGATGTATGACCAATATGCTCATCTCCAGAATCATGTGGCTGATCAACTGATTGATCTGTCATTTTCCTTCAAATCAAATAAACAAACATTAGTTCACAAATAGAAAAGTGTACTAAATTACATAATAGTAAACATCGGTAATATGGTAAGCATGTTAAACAATGATAAACATGGTAAACACAGGCAAAATGTTGCCAAGGAGTTGGCATAAGAAAGCTGAAAAGTGGACTCACTGATGCCACCGGCCGGCCGCTGGCTCACCACCGGCCGGCCGGTGGAGCAGACAGCCTTCCTCTGTCTGGACCACCGGCCGGCCGCTGGATCACCACCGGCCGGCCGGTGGACCAGACAGAGAGCCTTCCTCTCTGTCTAAACCACCGGCCGGCCGCTGGCTCCTCACCGGCCGGCCGCTGGTGATCCAGACAGAGAGGAAGGCTCTCTGTCTGGTCCACCGGGCGGCCGGTGGTGATCCAGCGGCCGGCCGGTGGACCAGACAGAGAGCCTTCCTCTCTGTCTGAACCACCGGCCGGCCGTTGGCTCAACACCGGCCGGCCGCTGGTGATCCAGACAGAGAGGCTCTGTCTCTGTCTGGACCACCGGCCGGCCGCTGGCTCAGCACCGGCCGACCGGTGGACCAGACAGAGAGCCTTCCTCTCTGTCTGAACCACCGGCCGGCCGCTGGCTCAACACCGGCCGGCCGCTGGTGATCCAGACAGAGAGGAAGGCTCTCTGTCTGGTCCACCGGCCGGCCGTTGGTGAGCCAGCGGCCGGCCGGTGGTACAGACAGAGAGGACCGGTTGCCGGTGCGCCCAGGACTTCTCCTCTTTACGGTTTTTATTGTTTTATCGTTTTGGTTTGATACATATTTTAATAAGTAAAAAATTTACAGTATCTAACATTATATGAAAAAACTAAATGTAAACAAGATATATACTTGAGTTACCTGTAATTTTAGGAATGTACAGTTGGATTGTTTTCCCAAATTCCTTCGTCGTGATCGTTCCTAATGGCACAAACCATGTCTTCAACATACTCATCATTATGTTCTGTTAATCTTTCCATGGAAGTAGGGATCTCACATAAATCAGCATCTTCATCAAATTCATCCTCACCAACATATTGGTTTTTCCCTTGTAAAACAACAGCCCACTGCATATCTGATTGATCTACTATATAGAAAATTTGTTTGGCATGTGTTGCCATTATAAAAGAATCAGCTGTGTCTTCCAATCTATTCAGATTAACAAGTGTCATTCCAAATTCATCGTGTCTGACACTGTTGTTACCGATAAACCATTTACAGTTAAAAACGGGAACTTTAATTTTAAAGTAATCAGCCTCCCATATGTCTTCAATCACTCCATAATATGCACTTGATGCCGAAATTGGGTTTCTGTCCTTAGCACTCGAAAAATGCATTGCTTCTGCAAACACCAATACACCACTATTCTGAACTGCACTTCTGTTGTCCTGAGCTTTCGTATGAAATGTATAGCCATTAATGTCATAAGCGGACCATGTTATCACATTTAAAGATGGACCACCCACTATCCATTTTAATGTCTCTGATACATCTGATCTACCAAGCAAGGTCTTTTTAAACCATGGCAAAAAAGTTTTTTTGTGCTCATTCAAAATCCACATTTCTTTCTTCTTTGGATGACATTGTTTCAACTCATTAATATGCAATGTGATATACGGTTGAACATCAGCTATGTTATTCAAGATGTATGATTCTAACTTCTTCATATGTTCAGCTGACAGTGATTTGACTTTCAAGCCACGAATCCCCTTTCCCTCATTATTAACCCGTTCATGGCGAGATGGAGGCAAACCTATGTGTTGCGCCGTAGCCAAGTAACTCGTACAAAACTCTGCTACCTCCTCAGAAATATACTTTTCAATAATGGAGGCTTCAGGTCGATATGGATTTTTGACATATCCCTTTAATATTTTCATATACCTTTCAAAAGGATACATCCAACGAAGATATACAGGTCCACAAAGCCTTATTTCTCGAACCAGATGAATCAGTAAATGCACCATCATATCAAAAAAAGTTGGAGGAAAATACATTTCCAAATGACAAAGTATAATAATTGCATCCTTTTCCAAAATGTTCAAAGCATTCACATCAATCGCCTTGTTGCAAATTCAATTGAAAAAATAACACAACCTCATTATAGTCTTTCTGACACGGATGGGCAATATTCCACGCAGTGCAACTGGTAGAATTTGATGCATCATGACATGACAATCATGTGATTTCATACCTATCAACTTCAAGTCTTTCAATGAGACAAAATTTTTTACATTTGAAGAATAACCTTGAGGCACTTTGATATCATGAAGACACTGACAGAAGCTACTTTTCTCCCTCTTCGATAATGTATGACAAGCCGGGGGAAGAAATGTTCGTCTTCCTTTAGGAGTGGGAGCTAACTCTAAACGTATTCCCATTGACAGTAGGTCTAACCTTGCATTCAACCCATCTTTTGTCTTTCCTTTAATATCTAGCAATGTTCCGATCAAAGAATCACAGATATTCTTCTCCACGTGCATGACATCAATATTATGTTTGACTTCATGATACCTCCAATATGGTAGCTCAAAAAATATTGACCTTTTCTTCCAAATATGTCTATCATTACCAGATATCTGTGTCTTTCCCAATGTCACATCAAGGTTTTTCACCCTCTCAAAATACAATTCTGGGGATAAAGGTTGAGGAGCAGTATCAAATTCTTGTGAGCCATTGAATGCCTTTTTTAGTCTTCTATAAGGGTGATCCATAGGCAAAAACTTTCGATGACCCATGTACACTGTTTTCCTCCCATGATGCAATTGACAATATGACGTCTGTTGTTCGCAAATTGGACATGCTTTATGCCCTTTAACACTGTATCCAGACAAATTTCCATATGCTGGGAAGTCATTTATAGTGAATAGAAGCACTGCATGCAGTTGAAAATATTCCATTTTATAAGAATCATACACCCTAATACCATCAGCCCATAAAAGTTTCAAATCATCAATCAGCGGTGACAAGTATACATCAATATCATTGCCGGGTTGCTTTGGACCAGAGATCATGATACTCAACATGACATATTTGCGCTTCATACAAACTTAAGGAGAGAGGTTGTAAATTACCAATAAAACAGGCCATGAACTATGTGTGCTACTGAGGGTTCGGTATGGATTCAGTCCATCTGTGCACAAGCCTAGTCTCAGATTTCTAATTTCATTTCCAAATGTAGGGTACTGGGCATCAATTTTCTTCCATTGTGGACAATCAGCTGGATGACGTATTTTTCCATCACATACCCGCTCATCAGCATGCCATCTTAACCTTTTTGCATCATGTGAATTAGCAAATAAACATTTGAAACGAGGAATTATAGAAAGATACCAAAATACCTTTGAAGGGAGCTTTGTAATCTCTACATCAGCTTGTGATTTTTCTTTCACCTTATACCGTGATGTCCCACATTTGGGACACTCTTTCAGAAATTCATATTCCTTCCTATATATAATGCAGTCATTCGGACATGCATGTATTTTCCTGTATCCCAATCCCATCGGGCATAATATTTTTTTGGCCTTATAATGTGAATCTGGAAGATCGTTATCTTTTGGAAGAATGTCTTTCATCAATTGTAGCAGCTCTGTAAAACTTCTGTCACTCCATCCATGTTTCGCCTTCAGGTTAATCAATCTTAACACCGCCGAGAAAACCGTAAAATATGTACAACCAGGATATAATGGTTTTTCGGCATCACCATATAGACGTGCAACTCTCGGTTCTATCTCAATTTGTTCTGCTACAATATCGCGAATCATTTCTTCAATTCCATCGGAGTTACCATCTTGCGATTCATTATCATCAGTGACATTCTGTCCAGTTTAGCCATGCCAAATCCAAGGGTTGTAACTCGGATTGAAACCATGACAAATCAGATGATCTTTTATCTCTCTACTTTTCAACTTCTTCATATTCAGACATTTCAGGCATGGACAGAAAAAAATGTCACTACTTGGAACATTTCGTTTAGCAAATTCCAAAAAGGCATCAACACCTTCCTCATATTCATTGCTCATTCGATGTGCCGTAATCCAACTTCGACTCATTATTACCTATAAAAAATAGCAAAAATATATATACTTTTTAGATAAGACAAATATATGTTTATATGAAAAAAATCATAATTTGAATATAACAATTTTGAAATATAAAACAAATCGATGTGTAAACCCCCCTGGACACCCCCCGACCCCTCTGGACAGCCCCCCACCCCTCCTGGACACAACCCCCCACCCCCGACCTGCTTGGACACCCCCCTGGACCACCCCCAACCCTCTGGACAGCCCCCCCACCCCTCCTAAACACCACCCCCACCCCCTACCCCCTTGGACACCCCCTGGACACCCCCAACGCCCACCCACACCCTTGGACAGCCCCCCACACCCACCCACCCCCTTGTAAACCCCCCTGGACACCCCCTGACCCCTCTGGACAGCCCCCCACCCCTCCTAGACACCACCCCCCACCCCCTACCCCCTTGGACACCCCCCTAGACATCCCCCAACCCTCTGGGCAGCCCCCCCACCCACCCGGACAACCCCAAATACCCTCTGGAGAGGCCGCCACCCACTTGGATAGCCCCCCACACCCATCCACCCCCTTGGACAGCCCCCCACACCCATCCACCCCCTTGGACACCCCCTTGGACACCCCACCGACCCCTCTGGACAGGCCGCCACCCCCTTGGACAGCCCCCCACACCCACCCATCCCCTTGGACACCACCCTGGACACCCCCCGACCCCTCTAGAAAGCACCCCCACCCCTCCTGGACACAACCCCCCACCCCCGACCTGCTTGGACACCCCCCTGGACACCCCCAACCCTCTGGACAGCCCCCCCCCCACCCCTCCTAAACACCACCACCCACCCCCTACCCCCTTGGAAACCCCCCTGGACACCCCCCAACACCCACCCACGCCCTTGGACAGCCCCCCACACCCATCCACCCCCTTGTACAGCCCCCCACACCCATCCACCCCCTTGGACACCCCCCTGGACACCCCGCCGACCCCTCTGGACATGCCGCCACCCCCCTTGGACAGCCCCCCACACCCATCCCCTTGGACACCACCCTGGACACCCCCCGACCCCTCTAGAAAACACCCCGACCCCTCCTAGACACAACCCCCCACCCCCGACCTGCTTGGACACCCCCCTGGACACCCCCCAACCCTCTGGACAGCCCCCACCCCTCCTATACACCACCACCCACC
The DNA here is from genome assembly GCA_963277665.1 of Viscum album. Classification (NCBI taxonomy): domain Eukaryota; kingdom Viridiplantae; phylum Streptophyta; class Magnoliopsida; order Santalales; family Viscaceae; genus Viscum; species Viscum album. The sequence continues at coordinate 696,618,437 of OY728164.1, forward strand.
CCCTACCCCCTTGGACACCCCCCTGGACACCCACCCACGCCCTTGGACAGCCCCCCACACCCACCCACCCCCTTGTAAACCCCCCTGGACACCCCCGACCCCTCTGGACAGCCCCCCGCCCCTCCTGGACACCACCCCCACCCCCTACCCCCTTGGACACCCCCCTGGACATCCCCCAACCCTCTGGACAGCCCCCCCACCCACCCGGACAACCCCAAATACCCTCTGGAGAGGCCGCCACCCACGTGGACAGCCCCCCACACCCATCCACCCCCTTGGACACCCCCCTGGACACCCCACCGACCCCTCTGGACAGGCCGCCACCGCCTTGGACAGCCCCCCACACCCACCCATCCCCTTGGACACCACCCTGGACACCCCCCGACCCCTCTGGACAGCCCCCGACCCCTCTAGAAAGCACCCCCACCCCTCCTGGACACAACCCCCCACCCCCGACCTGCTTGGACACCCCCCTGGACACCCCCCAACCCTCTGGACAGCCCCCCCACCCCTCCTGGACACCACCCCCTACCCCCTTGGACACCCCCCTGGACACCCCCCAACACCCACCCACACCCTTGGACAGCCCCCCACACCCACCCACCCCCTTGTAAACCCCCCTGGACACCCCCCGACCCCAAATCCATGCACCTATGCCATGGTTGTGTGTGAATAAAGTAGTAACAACTGTAAAAGGGCAACCCATCCAAATGGACACGCCCCAACCCTCTCGGGAATTTATAGAAAACGATGAAAAATTAGTGAAATCATAAAATTACTCAATATTGCAAGTCGAACAAATAGATCTAGGGATGATAAATAAGATTATGGTGCCAAAACGAGTTAAAAGGGTTCGCAATCGAAGAATCTTAGCTAGTTTCAACAAAAAAATCACAACACATATATATTTACTATCCGCGAAAAAAACGAACGAGTGGGAGGATTACCTGAGTGCTGCGAGTTTAGATGATTGATCCGAGGAGATTAAATATGAGAAACGATGATCGCAAAACGAATCTAAACCAACGAAATGGACGAGCCGATTCGGGTTTACGCGCGAGAGAGACGAGTCGCGACTGTCGAAGGTAAACTCGCGAATGACAATCCACGGGTCTGGGTAAATTTTTAAATGACTTATCACGTCGGTTATTCAATAACCGACGTGATAATTGTTTTAAAAACATTTATAACGTCGGTTATTTCAATAACCGACGTAAAAACCTTCCTCCGATTCATTTTTTACGTCGGTTATATAATAACCGACGTCAAAAATGGCACAAAATCCGCGTTTTTTTTACGTCGGTTATTCCATAACCGACGTCAAAAACATCTGCGGATTCTTTTTTTACGTCGGTTATTTTATAACCGACGTAAAAAAGCCTTCAAAAACCGCGTTTGTTACGTCGGTTATTCAATAACCGACGTCAAAGGGCCTTCGAAAACCGCGTTTTTTACGTTGGTTATAAAAATAACCGACGTAAAAAACGAAGCCGCGAGATTAATAACGTCGGTTATAAAAATAACCGACGTTAAATGTGTACCGAACACAGGTTTTTACGTCGGTTAAGAAATAACCGACGTAAAAAACCTCGTTTTACATATTATGACGTCGGTTTTATATAACCGACGTAAAAAATGGTGACGTAAAAAACGTTTTCTGCACTAGTGTGAGATTGAGTTATGATTTCACATACAAGTTCGTAAGAATTTATCAATGAGATGATTATGTTCTGAAATAGTATATGCACACAAAGGTTTTTGGAAATTACAAAATAGATATTCCACACATAATCTTGGCATAATAAAATCAAGAAGTAGAGGTTTAGCCCAAATAATTGAAAGTGGGTTAAGAAGTTCCCTTACAGAAGTCTGACAGCATAACCGCGTCACTTTAAAATTCAGAAAATGAGTTGATGAGATAAAAAATGGTATCTCATCACTTGGACATAAAATTTACATAAATAAGTATATAGAATAACATATTCCAAAATAATAGTATGTGAATTGAAAGACATAACAAAATAAGTCTTTTAAAAGAGGATGGTTAAAGGTCCCCTTACCGGGTTGGGAAACTTTCGAAACGTACACCCCATGGAAGAAGGATCATACAATGAAGATGTAAATACCCATAAATGAAATTATACTACACAAAGTGTATAATAATGGGAAGTAAATACACCACTCAAAGTAAATAGTGGCAAACGTAGCATAAATATCACGAGAATAAAAGTGAGATGAAAAATCTCTTACGAAAACTCGACAGCCTAACGACGCCACTTAAAACTTCCAAAAATGGATTTATGAGATCAAATAGGGTCTATCATAATATGAACATAAAATTTAAAGTATTAGGAATACAAAATAACATCCCCAAACATAAGAAAGATGATCTTAAAAGAAATGACATAAAATAGAGTACTTAAAAAGAAAGAGAGAGGTTGGATCCCTTACCTCGTGTCCGACATGACATGATGGTTCTTTAATCTCCTGAATAATAAAATATGACCAATTTATAATTTCTTAAGGACCTACTATAAATATTATTATTCAGTTCATATCACATATTATAATGTTATAATAATTGGTTAATAAAGTGAGTTCATATCAGACGTTTTTGTCGATGTTCAGTACATGAGTAAAAATTGAACTTATTGGAAAATAAATTTTCAATGTAGTTATAGGTACATCATCTCCAGAATAGTATTTATGTTTTAAATATCATATATATCTAGTATATATTCATTTTTTACTATTCCATAAAATTTGGAGATAAAAAATTAAAAGCATCGTTCATGGAGACGGTAGGCCGTACGTACGCATGAATGCTACTTTCATTTTTTTGTAATATTAATGGAATTAAAGTTACAAGACAGATATATATATTATAAATACAGAATGATATCCATCATTTAGATGTAATATATGACATATATATCCATTATATATATGTACTTATAATAGTACATAACTTTTGGAAATAAGAAATGAAATGTACCGTTCATGGAGACGGTAAGTTGTACGTACGCATGAAGGCTACTCTCATTTCTTTGGCACATTAATGGAAATAAAACTAGATGAGAGAGATATATATTATAATTCAAGTATAATATATATGTTATATATATCACATAAGTTCATCAATTTCATTCTTTATACATTCCATGTATTGCATGAACGAGTCACATCACTTGAGTGGAAGGTAGTCCACACTTCCTCAAATGAAATTATCGCATTTGCAGAACATGAAAAGCATAAAGGTATGTATTAAATATATAATAAAGAAGAATATAGAGGAAATAAATATAATATATATCATAAATAAATATAGTTCCATCATAATGGCCACCATGAGAGGTGGTATGAGAAGATAGAACAATCATTGTTTCAGGAGGCAGTAATTCGCCATCCACAGAAACAGTATGTTCTTTAACCATTAGACGGAGGTGTGTGTTAGTGTAGCTCAAATACTCCTCATAAAAACATCCTAGTATATTTAAGATAATTATGTTGTTACAAAATAAATATATAAAAAGATTTTATGGGGTTGGAGAGGCAAAATAAAACAAAAGAACACTAGGGAAGACATTACCTTTAAAACGGGTAACTCTTTTTGATTTGTGCTCAAAGGATTCCTTGGAAAAACTTCTGCCCAAAGTGAGGCTTCTAGGAGTATTATAGGGATTCGGAGATACAAAATGGGCTGGGGTTGGCCAAGCCAATGGCTTGAGAGGTGTGGGTAAGGTGGTAGAGGTGCGGGCCTTTTATAATAGGAGAAGAGGAGCACTCTTGGAAAGTTATAAAAGGTTACTTTATTATAAAATGATTTTCGGATTTTAAAGATCCGAAAATTATATATTTCAAGGATAAGGTGATAAGAGTTCTAAATCCACCCATCCAATAGGTTTTTGACAGGTTATGGTCTTAGATTTTACATTATCTTTTCATTTTATTTAAATCGTTAAATAATGAGGTAATCGCTGCATCATCATGGTGTCATAAATAATTTAATTTATTTAATGTCTAAAAATTATAAAAAAAAATATAATAAAGTATGAAATCTTTTTATATTTCTAATGAATATTTATAGTTAAAAATATGACTTGTATAACCCCATTTAAAAATTGTTTTATTAAAACAACTCATGTTTGTGACATTTTTATTTTAAAATTAAATAAAACGTTATTTATGTCATTTTCCTACCAAAGTGGCTCTATGGGGTCCCCAAGTTGACCCATGGATTTTCTTGGTCGGCAACGACACATCCAATGAGGGTAGGACATGTGTCTCGGTCATTTCATATTATTAAAACATTATTTTTACCTTAAATTAAATTAATTACCTTTAATTGCGATTAATAAAACTTAAAAGTTACTATTCACCAATAATTATTTTAATCTCATTGAACTACATTTTACTTCTTAATGACAACCATGTATGTCAGATTTTGGAAAATAAAATCACAGAAGTGACAAAGTTTCATTTAAACGGAAAATCAGTTTCTTTAACTACCACTTAGTGGTTTCACTATTCATCAAAAATTGATGTTTTTCAGAAAATCACCAAAAATTCACCCAAAGAAATATTTGATATTCTGAATTAAAAAATGATGTATATTTTAAAAAATTAAAACTATATATGTTGCATTAATTAATTTAATAATTCATTCCCACTATCAAAACAAATAGCGTGTTTTTAGGAAACAATATCTTTTAAAAGATTGACACTAGTTTAAGTCCAATTGGAAAGTGAACTTAATTCCAATGACCACCATTAGATTAAATGGTAAAAATATATTCTAATTTAAATTTAAAAACATTTCAAAAGATGATATATTCATATAAATAAATTAGATTAAAATGAGGTTTTGAATTAAAATACAGCATTTTACACTATTCATTAAAAAATGAACTTTATCGGAAAAATACCAAAAATTTATACAAAGTAAACATTGATGTCCTGATTCTAAAAGGAATTTTATTTTTTCAAATATAACATATAAAATTTTCAAAAAAAGGATTTAAGAGGGGTTCTCTATCAAAAGGTGGTTAATCGACCTTTTAAAGAATATTAGAAGATTAACGCTTAAAATTGGATTCATTTTCATTTTAAGCCTCTAAAATTTATTGGATAAAAGTATAAATATTTGAAAAACATATATAATAATTTTGTAGATAGTCTCTTTAATTCCCTCCATTACAACGACTAGGCGTTAACTACCATTTAAAATAATATTATTTTATTATTAGATTGCAACGCAAGATTTCAAATAAACTCGTTGTTGCGTATTGGGTACGCCATCAAGCATAGTGTTCCCTTTAATGTAATATTAATATTTTATTCACAAATATGGATAAATATGAAAATGTCATATTATTTATTTACCAGGGGTGTTACACTATGCATCAGATTTATGTGTGTATACTTCCTACACATCAAAAATGATATATAAACCATTTTACTAAATTATCAAGAAAATCCAAGTGTGTTTACTCAGTTTTTAGTGAATGACACATTTTTTTGAACTAAAATGTCAATTATAAACTGATTTCAGACACATCGAGTTATAATAGGAATACCATGTAATAGGTTTATGTGCATATGATTCTTACAGATGAAAAATGACTTATAGATCATTTTTCTAATGTGTCAAAACAATTTGAATTCATTTTTTGGGTTTTCAGTATGTAACATGTCTTTTTTTACTAAAGTTAATGTGAATTTTAAATTAAAAGTCACACTTTGAGTTATACTAGTTACAATATACATCATATAGGGTTAAAGCTAATATTACATTTTAAAAATTACTTATGTATAATTTTACTAATGTATCAAAAGAATTAGAATTTTTTTATTAGTTTTGAATATATCACTTGTATTTTTTACTAAAATGTCATTTTACACTAGAAACATGAACATTAAGTCATATCGGCCACATAGTATGTTGGTTTGAAATGAGACTAATTTCTATACATCAGAAATGGATTATGAATCACTTTACTCATTTATAAAAAATAGTTTGAGTGTGTTTTCTCAATTTTTAGTGATTAGAACACATTTTGAAATAAAATGTTAATTTTCTGCTGATAACGACCACGTTGAGTTATACCGGGAACAAATTTCATCAGATTGAGGTGCAAACAATTACGAAACATCCTAAATGACTTATGACTTACATTATTATATTATCAAAATATTCTGAATGCTTTTTCTCATTTTTGAGTATCTCACTTTCCTTTTTTATTAAAACCAATGTTAATTTAAAAAAACACACTTGGAGTCACTCCATACACACCGTACATCATATAAAGGTGTGAATGATTCCTACATATAAAAAATGATATATGGATCATGTTAATAAATTATTAAAATAATCTGAATGTGTTTTCTTGGTTTTGAGTATATTAGATATTTTTTAATAAAATGTTTTTTTAAACTAAAAACATGCAGTTTGAGTCATACCAGTTACATAATGTTTTGGTTTTATGTGAGACTAATTCATAAATGTCTTAAATGACATGTAAATCATTTCTACAAATTACCGTAAAAATCTGAGCATGTTCTCTCAGTTTTCAATGAGTGACACATTTTTTGAACTAAAATTTAAATTTTTAAAAGGTCGCAAATACTTCATTAGGAACACTATATATGAGATTATGTTTTTATTGATTCATACAACTCAAAAATGACTTATGGATCATTTTTATAAAGTATAAAAATAATATGAATGTTTTTTCTATATTTTGAGTATGTCACTTGTATATTTTACATAAGTTAATGTAAATTTTAAATAAAAAGATACACGTGGAGTCATACAGGTCACATCATGCATATGATTGAGGTGTATATACACTATACACATAAAAATTTTATTATTTATTATTTTCATAAGCTATAAAGACAATATGAATGTATTTTCTATGTTTTGATTATGTCACTTGTCTTTTTTACAAAAAATTAATTACAATTTTAAATAAAATGACACACTTGTAGTCATACTGGTAACATTGTTAGTTGGACTAAGGTTATGAAAATTACTACATGTAACAAATGCCTTATGACTCATTTTACTAAATTATAAAAACAATCCAGACGTGTTTTCTTGTTTTTGAGTATGTCACTTGTGTGTTTTACAAAAATGTCATTTTAACCTAGAAAGGCACACTTTAAGTCATTCTGATCACATCATGTGTTGGTTTCATGTAAAAATGATACCCACACATCAAAAATTACTTATGAATTATTTTATTAATATATAAAGACAATAATAGTGTATTTTCTTAGTTTTTAGTGGGTAACAAACTTATTGAACAAAATTTGCATTTTTAAACTCATAACAGACACTTTAAGTTATACCATGATCGTTGTGTATCAGATTGAGGTGTGGATGATTAATACATGTAAAAAACGATATATGGATCATTTTAATAAAGTATCAAAAAAATATAAACATGTTTTCTTGGATTTGAGTATGTTATTTTTTTACTAAAATTATTGTCAAATTTAAATAAAAAGAAACACATAGTGTCAAACTAAGCACACCATGTATTGGATTGTGGTGTGGATAATTTAAAATTGTCTTAAATGAAAAATGGATCTTTTTACTAAACTATTAAAATAATAAAAATTCGTTTTATTGGTTTTGAGTATGTCACTTGACATTTTAAATAAAATTAATGTCAATTTTAAATAAAAACACACACATGGAGTCAAATCGGTCACACCATGCTTCAGATTGAGGTGAAGATAATTTCTTACACATCTCAATTGAAATATGGATCATTTTACTAGTGTATCAAAATAATATGAATACATTTTTTGGGATATGAGTATTCCACTTGTGTTTTTTGTTAAAATTAATGTTAATTTTAAATAAAATAACACACTTAGATTTATAATGGTCACACCATGTGTCAGATTTAGGTTTAAAAAATTATCACACATTTCAAACTACATATGATTTTTTTCCTAAAGTATCAATGTAATCAGAATTTTTTTGATAATTTTTTATTATGTGATGTGTGTTTTGATCTAAAATGTAAATTACAAACTAAAAACATATAGATCGAGTCATACTGAGCTCATTTTGTATCATATTGATTTGTGTATAATTGATTATTTTATGTGTGTTTTTATTTAAAATCTCTACTAATATACATAAACTGGAGAACATGTTCCATTTGGATGGAAGAGGAAATCCCATGTTGCCTAAAATGCCTCATCCAAAAGCAGCATGTTCTCTATTTTTTGGATTGTTGTTGAAAGTTAAAATAAAAACACGACTTCCTATAATATTTGTGAAAAAAAACAAAATAATTATTATATAATAATGATTGGGAAAATAACTTGAAAATAGTAGTAAAAATTATGAAAAAAATTAACTATATATGTAGTAGAAATTCACCTTTTCATGATGATTATATACATTCTTGCCCCTTTTCCAAGTTGTCATTATCTCAATTGAATACTCAAAGTCCAATATCCCACAAGAAAGGGAAGATTAAAACAAACAACCCCAAATCAATCAAAATGATCAACCTATATAATAAAACAATTATTATATTAGTAATACTATAAATAAATAAATTAAACAGAAATATAAATCAATACATTAAAAAATGTCCATTTTAAAATTGAAACCACACAATTTGAGTCATATTGGGAACACTGTGTATCATATTTATGTATGACTGATTCTTATATTTATAAAATTGTTGAGGGATCATTGTAAAAATGTATCCAAAAATTCAAATGTATTTTATTAGTTTTGGGTTTTTCATTTTTATTTTTTTTCAAAATTATAAATTTTAAAATCAAACTACAAAATTTAAGTAATATATCTAACACACCATATGTTAGATTGACGTGAGGATAATTTTTTCATGTGAAAAATTATGTATGGATCATTTTCCAAAATATTGAATACCAGATGAGCTCATTTTCTTTGTTTTTTATATTTTTCCAAGCATTTTAAAGTAAAATGGTTTATTTTTATTGAAAACACTTACTTTGGGTTATAGCAACAACATCATGTGTTATATTTATGTGTGGTAAATTCCTATATTTGAATAATTAACTGTGGTTCATTGTAATAAATTTTTAGAACAATCCGACCTTTTTTTATTTTTGACTATTTATTGTATGTTTTAAACTAAAATGAAATATTTTTATTGAAAACACGTACATCAATTCATATAAAAAACATAGATCATCAAATTGATGTCCGGTAAATTATAAGACATGAACAATAAATTATTCATAATATTACTAATATTTGAAAACAATCAAATATCATACTTAGTTTTGACTATTTGATGCTTGTTTTCAATTAAAAAACACTTTTGTATTGAAAACATGTAATTTGAGTCATACCAACCAAATTGTGTGTCATATTGATTTGCGTTAAATTTCTATATCTCAAAAATGTCTTATGGATAATTCCCCAAAAGTTTGAAAACAATATAAACTCTTTTCCTTGGTTTTGATCATGTGATGTGTATTTTGAACTAATTTGTAAATTTAAAACAATATGTATTGGATAAAAATGATAAAGAAAATAATTAAAATATATATTAATAATGGTGACAAAATTTACTAAATAAGTAGGAGGTGGTTACCTCTTCATGATGCACATATACATTTTGACACCATGTATTCTGCTCATTCATTTCTAAACAAATTGATTTCATCCATTATAATTATCCTTGAGAAACAAATAAAAAATAATATATAATCATTCTGTTTCTAATGATTCACACCCAAAATATATTTATAAGTTTATAGAATGAACTAGATCATAAAAATAGTAGGTAATCACCTAAATTTGATATCAAAAAATATTTCGACACCATGTATTCTGCCTATAAATCAATAAATAAATTTACATCTTCTCTTGAGTATGAAGGTTGTTGAAAATCATAGTGTTACTAAAGAAATATAGACAAATAATCAAATTTGAAATATTTTTAACGAAATTTTATTTTCCTTCATAAATTAACTATTCAAAAATTCTGGTCTTTTCATGGTTTATGATCTCTCCCATTAATTTTCAAACATAATATCCACAATCATTATTATTATCTTGGTTTAGACACCAAAGAATAATTTTCCAAAATGAGTAAATTGGTTTGAAATATTTTAAGATAGTTAAATATTTCTATATATACATTACTATGATTCCATTTTATGAAATCCAAAGGCTTCTTATATTTAGGTACCATCTTCAAACCATGATTTAGATTATATTTAGTGATCTCCCTTTCATAAAAAAATTCTTGTTGAAAAATTGACCAAAACAAATAATTTTAATTTTATCTATAAAATGATGATTTCAATGAATTAAAAATTCACAATACACATCACATGTGGTGGGTTTTTTTGGATATCCATGTGTTGGATCCAAAAAATAAATATTTGGGGTATCTAAATTGATTTGGATAATCATCTAGTGCTTCTTAAAAAAATAAATACGTAATGAGAAAAACAAAAATATATTTCATGTGATTATATTTTAAGGTTTTACCCATTTCTTATAGACATAAAAAATTTTCTATCATATATTTTTTCTTAAAACCCATCATTTATCAAATATTGTTTCTTATCAATTTCTTTATTCTCCATAACAATTATTGCATAGAAATGATATAGGGATTAATGAATCCAAGTCATTCATCTTTATGGTTTTCCCTTCATATAGTAGTAATATAAATTCCTATATAAAATAAGAATAGTTATTAACTTTAATGAAAATATAATATCATTTTTTAGAAAGACATATTATGAAAATGTACATTATATATGCATTTTTAATTAAGTCTCCCATCCATTCATACATAATAATCTCATTTACACTTTTGAGACTATCCATGTATAAAATGAAATTCCTAAATATTTATTTTTCATAAGGAATGTAGGATATGTTGAGTAAAAAGTTATCTTTTGAGTTTTATGTTTTGTTTTCAAAATCACAAATCTTATCATCTATGTTTATCTTAATGACTATCGTATTTACTATGTTTATCATACTGATTATGTTTATCGTATTGACTATGTTTATCATACTAATTTATGTTCATATAACTGACTATGTTTATCATTCTAACTCTGTCAATCGTACTGACTCTTTCAATCATGCTGGCCATGTCAATCGTACTGACTCAAACAATCGTACTGACTCTATCAATCGTACTGAATCTTTCAATCGTACTAACTATGTCAATCATACTGACCCTGTCAATTGTTCTAACCTTATCAATTGTACTGACTCTGTCAATCATACTGACTTTTGTGCATCATACTTACTTTGCATCATTTCATTAAATTACACTAAGTAATACTAACAGTACTCATATTTTACTTTTATCACATTCTTGTTTTTAATCGTTTTCAAAGTACATGTTTTATATCAATCATACTCAGTATTATCATCTTCAAATATATTTTGTTTTAACCAAAATGATGTCATGTTTTCTATTTCAATATGACTGTTATAATGCCAGGTGTCCATGTCCTTCCGAGTTTTCCAGAGAAATATGTCTGTTAGAGGAAATATTACCATTGGAACCTAAGGCCTATAAATAGGAGGTCATCTGAATCAGAGAACAAAAACGGAGATACTTTGATCATTCTTTGCTTCTATTAGGTTCTATAGAGAGAGTTTGTGACTTCTCTCTTGCTTCGTGCAAAATCCTTGAGATTAAAAAATGTGAACGACTCGTTCTTAGTTTTTGTATTTCATTAAATTCTATTTTTTTCTTTCTATGACCGATCAGGTGATAACGATCGAGGGCTTATGAGGATAGGCAGATGGTAGTACTGATCATCGTATCGAGGGGTTTCATGTGTTTGAAATACAGAGGTTACAATTACCTGCAAAATCGAGGGCTTCTAGGGATAGGAAGATAGACGTACCAATCATTGCATCGTGGACTTACAGGGATATAAAGGAAGACATACGGATCATCGTATCGAGGGATTTCCAAGGTAGTGTAAAGACAGACCTCTTATCCTAGGTGAAAGGATACCCTTCTTGTTGGGATGAAATAATTTCAATACTTTTACATTTCCGCTACTGTTTGTATTAGAAAGGGAATTTATTTCTTTCCTTTCTTAATTCTGTATTCATTTGTTATTATTTCAATTATAATTATATTGTTACATATTATAACGATAAAATTTATACAATTTATGGTAGATTCTTTCACTATTTAATGACTCTGATTATTTTATTCATTTTAATACAATTGATTTACTTTAATTATAGAATTTCATCGTATTATACCTTTTTATCCAAGTGAATTGTGGTTAATTGTATTTGTTGTGAATTGTATTAGTTTAAGATCATTTAAACTAATTTCAAAAGTGTTTAAACACAACGTTTTTAAACATACAATTCACCCCATCTTGTATTGTTCCATCTAATGTACATATGCATCTATATATCGATCCAACAATTGGTATTAGAGGATGTTTCCACTGATTTGTTTTTCTTGCTATATTTTTCTTTTAATTTTTTTTCAACTACTTACTGCACTAACATGTGGAGTGGAAAATATTTTTCCTATTAGATGGCTTGAATGAATTTTGGATCAATTGGCAATCTAAATATAACTAGACCACCAATATTTTATATAAATGATTATGAGTACAGGAGAGATCGAATGAAGACATATGATATCAATACTATTGTAGACAATTTTATTATGCTTACTATAGGTTTCAAAATTCCTAACAAAGAAGTTAGTACTGTCACCAATCAAGAAAGCAAGAATATCAACTGAATTACAAGGTATGCAATACTATGTTATGTTCTATGACCAAGAATATATATAGCCAGATATCTTCTTGTGAAGCATCCAATTGTATTTGGAAGAAACTAGAAATCAGACATTTTAGTACATCTAAAGTTATTGAAACAAGGAGAGCAATGATTTGAGCAGAATAACATGGATTTATTTTTTCCTTATGGAGAACCAGTTTGTAAAGTGAAACAAATGTTTATGAAAATTGTCCACAGTTTTCAATCTATGGGAGAAAATGTTCTTGATGATGAAGCTCTTATAGAAAGAATTATTGATATAATTCCAAAAGAATGGGAGTCAAAAAAGACAGATATTGATGCAAACAGAAAAGTCTCTCAGATTACTCTTGATGAACTCTTTGGAACAGTTCTATAACACGAGAAAATAATAAAGAGAGATGATAATTTCAATAAGAAGAAAAATGGAAATGGGTCTGTAGCTTCTACTACTTCATCTAATGCTAAAAAACCAGAAAGGATAACAAGATCCAAAGCTAATAAAGTCGTTATGTAAGAATCATGTGATAGTGATCATTCAGATAATGAGTTAGCCAATCGTACTCGAAGGATAAACAAGATTGTGATAAAGAAAGACATCCAATACTGATTCAAAAAAAACATAGGAAGGATAAGAAATATTCAGAGGTATCATGTTATGAATGAAAAAAAGTAAGTCATATAATACCTGATAGTCCTATACTAAAGAGAAAAGATATAAAAGAGAAACATTATGAGTGAAATAAGAAAAAGTATTACAAGAAAAATAAAGTATTCAAGGAAAATTATACTTGGAGTGAAAGTGGTGGCGATTCCTCAGAAGATTCTTTAGAATATGAATCTTCAGGATAAAGAAATGTGGGACTTATAGCCCAACTACCAGTTAAAGATCATTGTCTTATGGCTAAGGTACACAATACAGAATCTATTTCAAATGTATCCTTAAATGAAAATTTATTGATTATAAATATTATTAATCTTCAAATGATGAGTCTTCATCATCAGAAGATAATACATTACCTTCTTATGAAGAATTGTCTAGGTTTACTAAACTACTTGAGAATGAAAATTCTAAACTCAAGAAAATGATTGATAAATAAATTCTAGGATTTTAATTTTAACTAAAGAGGTATTATATCTTTCGAATGATCTTGATATGAAAACTGGTGATTTTGAATGAATTTTAAAAACCCTTGAGAAAGTCAATTCGGATAAGGATAATCATTCTAAGGATCTTAAAAATATAATTTCTAAGAAAAAGTATTTTGAGCCTAACTCTAGTTCAAAATCAAATGTTTTGGAGCATAAAAACATAGTTTTAAAAATAAAGTTAGAAACTATTTCTTTATAGAAATGTTTTTCAAACATTACATATGATAAAGAAAACATTGATAAAATGTACTCTCCAATTCGACCACTGAGGAATCATTATAGTATTGGTTTTACTCATTCGAAACCAGTTTTTAGTAATAACTATTTTATTCCTCAAAGTACCACTTTTTGTACTAAGTGTCAATGTGGTGGACACTGGAAAACAAATTGTTCTCTTAATAGAACTCAGTCTTTAGGATTTCAGAAAGCTCATTTTGCAAAACAAATGTGGATTTCTAAAATTATTTTATCTAACTCTTCCGTATCAAAACAAGTTTTATTATGAAAAACTAATTGTTCTTATTTAAAAAAATAATAAGTGTACCAACAACAAGAAAATTTGGTAGATGGATAATGGTTGTTATCGAAATGTGACTCGAAACAAAGATTTCTTTGAAAAGATTACCGAAAAAAAGGTGGAAAGGTTACCTTCGGAGATAATGCTCAAGGAATGATTATTGGAATATGTAATATTGTTTTTCTTGGAAAAGTTCTTATTTCAAATGAGATGTTTGTAAAAGGTCTTAAGCACAATCTCACAAGCAAATGTCAATTATGTGATGAAGGATACCATGTATATTTTATAAATGATAAGTGTTTAGTTCACAATTCCATGGATGAAATCATTTTATCTGCACTTAGGGAAGAGAATGTATACACTATTAACATAGAAGACCTTAGGAACAAAAATTTAACTTGAGTAAGCACAATAGAAGACCAATCATGGCTTTGGCATAGAATACTAGGACACTGAAACCTATGAAACCTTTATAAACATTCAATGAAAAGACATGTAAAGGATCTACCAGATCTTAAATTTGAATCTTCAAAGATCTGTGAACCTTGTCAATTTGGCATGCAACATAAAACTATCTTTAAATCAATCAATGAAGTTTCAACTTCCAATTCATTTCAACTAGTGCACATGGATCTATTTGGTCCCTCACAAACTAGAATCATCGGAGGCAAATAATATGTATTTGTTTTAGTTGATGACTTTACTCGATTTACATGGGACTATTTTTTAACAATGAAATCTGATGCCTTTTTCTATTTCAAAATTTTTAGATACCAAGTTAAAAATGAGAAAAAAAACTACCATTTATAACTATCCATAGTGATAATGGTGGTGAATTTCAAAATTCATATTTTGAAATTTTTTGAAGTAAAAAAGGTATTACTCACAATTTTTCAGCTCCAAGAACTCCTCAGAAAAATGGTGTTGTTGATAGAATAAATCGCATTCCTAAGGAAATGACAAGAACCATGTTGAGGGAATACTCAATTGCTAATAACTTTTGGTCTAAAGCTGTTAGTACTGCGTATTATACTATAAATCGTGTTTTAACCAAACCATTTCTTAATAAAACACTTTATGAATTGTGGACTGGACGAAAACCTAATGTATCATAATTCAATGTTTTTGATGAAAAGTATTAATTATGAATACTAAAGATAATCTACACAAATTCGCACCAAAATCTGTTGATGGAATCTTTCTAGGTTATTCTACAACTTCAAAGGCTTATAAAGTTTTCAATAAAAATACATGTATTGTTGAAGAAGTAGTGGATGTTAAATTTGATGAAACTAATCCTTTTGTTTTCAATCAACCTAAACCTACATCGTTAGATGTATTTTCAAAAACTTATTATCAATCATTATTATGAAATCCTTCTGATAAGGAAAATGTTCAAGAAAATGTTTCAAAAGTATTTACCCCAGAAGATTTCCTACCCTATGTTGATGAAAATGTTTTACAAAACCCAAACTAATTGCTTCTTAGGAATCATCCCTATGATAACATCATTGGTGATGTAAATAATCCTATAAGGACCATAAATTCCTTGAGAAATGAAATTGATCATCTTTCCATTCTTTCATAATTAGAAACTAAAAGTCTAAGTGAGGCCTTAGGTGATGAAGATTGGATTAAAGCAATGCAATATGAACTATGTGAATTCGAATGGAATCAAGTCTGAACATTAGTTGAAAGACCTAAAAAAACAAATTTAATTGGTGTAAAATGGGTTTTCATAAATAAATGTGATGAAAATGGAATCATTGTAAGAAATAAAGAAAGACTTGTTGCTAAGGGCTATAATCAATATGAAGGAATAGACTATGAAGAAACATATTCTCCGGTATCTAGATATGAATCTATTCATATTCTATTATACTTTGATGAATATTTTAATTTCAAATTATTTCAAATGGATGTTAAATTTTTTTTTCTAAATGGTTTTTTCCTGGAAGATGTTTTTGTGGAACAACCCCCTAGATTTCTAAACACAAAATATCCTTATCGTGTTTTTAAACATAACAAAGATTTATATGGATTTAAACAATCTCCTAGAGCATGGTATGATAGACTTACATGAATTATTTTAGAAAAAAATTATGAAAAAGGTACAGCAGATCCAACCCTTTTTATTAAAATGGAAAAAAATGTTTTGATTGTTCAAATTTATGCTGATGACATCATATTTGAATCAACTCATCAGTCTTTAACTTTTTATTTTCTAAATTTAATGAAATATTAGTTCGAAATGAGTATTATGGGTGAGTTAACATTCATTTTAGGTTTTCAAATATCTCAAAAACCAAAAGGAACTTATATATATCAACATAATTATATCAAATAATTACTCAAAATGTAAGGGTATGACAATACTAAATGTATTATCAATCTAATTTGTACCTCAAATACACTTGATCTTGATGAAACTTGGAAACCAATAGATCATAGAACATTTAGAGGTATAAAAGAAAGCTTGTTATACTTGATGGCTTGTCAACCAGACTTAATGTTTTCTGTATTCTTATTTTCAAGATACCAATCAAATCCCAAAGACTCTCATTTAAAAGCTGTGAAAATATTTTTTCGGTATTTAAAAGCGACTCTAGATCTTGGTATTTTCTATTCTTTGGGAAATGATTTTGTTTTAAAAAATTTGTCAAATACTGAATTTGGTGGTCATAGAATGGATAGAAAGAGTACATCTGGAACATGTCATTTCATAGGACATTCCTTGGTTTCTTGGTCATGCGTGAAACAACACTCAGTAGCACTTTCCACTGCTGAAGCTGAATATGTAGTAGCTAGAAGTTGTTTTTCTCAAGGGTTGTGGATGCAACACACACTCACTGACTATGGTTTCAGATTTTCTAAAACTCAAATTCTATGTGATAATACTAGTGCCACATCTATTAGTAAAAACCCATCACATCAATCTTGTGCTAAGCACATAGATATTATGCATCAATTTCATAGGGATCACACACTAAAAGGATATATTATTTTACAATTCATTGGAATGCAAGAACAACTTGCTGATATTTTTACAAAACCATTACCTTCCGATATATTTTAGCTTATAAAACAAAATCTAGGAATTATTAAATTAAAATAAATATTCATATCTACTTAATGTTTTACACTTCTCCTTATATTAGAAAAACTCTTCTTAAAAAGGGGTAGAACATTTTACATAATGTGTTCATTTTTTTATGATCTTTATCTGTTTAATAATTTGGTTTGTTATTCTGTCTTTCTAATTATCATCTTGATTATCTATTTATATTTTTTACCTTTTTTTGTCATCTTGTCTTCCTAGTTACCGTGTTGATTTTCAATTCATCGACATGTCAACCTATGGTAACAACTTTGTATTCCATCATCAGTTCATCCTTTGGTAACGACTTTGTTTTCGATCAGCAGGTCAACCTATGGTAACGACTTTGTTTTTTATCAGCATGTCAACCTATTGTAATGACTATGTTTTCCATTGGAACATCACCTATGGTAACAACTTCTTTTTCCATCAGCATGTCAACTGATGGTAACGAATTTGTTTTCCATCGACACGTCAACCTGTGGTAATGACTTTGTTTTCCATCGGCATTTCAACCAATGTTAATGACTTTTTTTCCATCGGCATGTCAACCAATGGTAATGACATTGTTTTCCATCGGTCTCACAACCGATTTTTTTCTCCATGAACGCTTGTTTTTTTCTTTTTATTATTGTATTATACTATGTTAATAATATTAAACCAACAATTTTTTTAAGATTCTACGAAAAGAATTTTTTTTATTTTTTTATCGTTCTTATGTTTTTTTCTCATTTTTTATCAATTTAAATCCTATCTGTTGATTTATTTTTATTCTAATCTCAACCATAGAAGATCAACAGTCATTTTTTCACCTATAAATATAGCCCCCCTCCCCAAACCCACACTAGTTTTTCAGAATTCATGGCGAAGCTCTACCCCACTATTTTATGACTCCGTACGATCTTTCCTTTGCCTCATCTTTATGTCTGGGTCCTTTTCCAACACCCCTGACAAAATTTCTTCAAAAATGTTTTCAGAGAAATACTACTTCAAGGAAAGGTTAGTTTCTCAGGACTTCTTTGACAGATATGACTAAACAATCAAAAAGATTATTTTGTTTCAAGGCTAAGAACACTATTGTGTTATGAAACCTATATCTCAAGATACAATTCTTGTTGAAGAATGTTTTGATTTCTACCAAATGGTGTCTTTTTACAAAAATATGATGATCAACATTGCTCTGTACTATAGAATAATCTCTATTTCTGGGAAACAAGAAGCTCACTTTCTCAATGTCTCTCCAGAAGGTGATTCCTTTTGTCCATCTCATTATCTACCAGAGGAAGTTGTTACATTCAATAGAGAAACTGCTGAAAAGTTGTTATTTCTTATCAACTATGAGAAGAGAAAAGGAGCTAATTTATCTCCAGATAACAGGTTCGTGGTGATTTAAATTCAAGGTTTTCTTATCCCAAGAAAATGGGATAAAGAAACTCTTAAATTCTATGATATCTTTATGCTAGACTATCTTGTAAACATTAGAAAAGTAAATCTCATGGGGTACATCTTTGAAACAATCATGAATTTTAAGTCAAGAATGATTAAGTCTCATTGGATTATGTATCCTTATATTTTTACAATGTTCATTCTTGAGAGCTTGAAGTTTTGTAATATTCCTTTGAAAGAGAAATTTGATGAGATAAAGCCTTGTTGGATATGTAAGAATACATTGAGGAAGTTGTATGTTTTTTTCGGTCAGAATTCCATCCTTTTTGTTAAAGATGTAGAAGCTGAATCGGCACAAAAATCAATCTAAAATAAATCAATCAGCACCTATGCTGATCAAAGATAATCCAAATTGTTCTTGCTCCTCAAAATTCAGATCCTCTAACTAGTATTAATCCAAAGGAAAAAAACAAAGTATAGCAAATAGGTTGTGTCTATGTGCAGGAAAGACAATAAAAAATTAAAGAAGGTGATCCTAAGATTGTTCTTGATTTAATGGAAGCTTTAACTAAAAGGATAAGGGTAGAAGATACTATTCAGGATGAGAATAAGAAGAAGACTCTTTTGAAAAAGAATGCTCAAGATTTTGATGTTTCTAAAATAATGAAATTGGTTGATGTCGCTAGTGATCATCTAACAGAAGAAGTGCACCAAGAACCTATCGTATGGAGTATTCCAGAAAAGGAGAAAGGGAAACAATTTTTTGAAGAAGTTTAGGAAGTTGAAGAAGATGAAGGTGATTTTCTTTTGGAATTTCTTAAGAGTTCAAAAATTAGTAGAGAGGAATATTTTCAAAATCAAAGTGATGGAATTCGACAAACTCCTCATATCGATCAAGCACCAGCTGAATCTCTTGAAACCCATTCAGAAAGATTTCCTTCTCAAGTGAATCAAGGTTCTAAATATTCTCAGGCCAAAAAATTAATCGTTATTAGTGACAAAGTGGAAGAAGAAAGAAAGGAAAAAAATCAAATGGAAAATAGCTAGTTGAAGACTCAAGCCGATCAAATTAAATGGATTCATATGATAAGGATACTGATTCAAAACGCACTATTTCTATCAAGAAAAGTGATTACATTGTTCGTGTATTAAGGAGAATTTAGAAGAATATTCATAATTTTCCAAGACTTGAAGGGAAAATTTATTTCATCACTGACAATAAAAGGAAGATGTTTAGTTCTGTAAGGGTACTCAGAAACAGTGTGTTGTCAATATAAGCCAATTTAAAAGTATTGTCTGATAGTTCTGCTACTCATAAGAAGGCTTGTAATAGAATTACTAAGTGGTCATACAAAACAGAAAGATCAGTGAATGATCATGAAATATCTATTGAATACATGATAATTCTTTCGAATGATCTTTCTATTTCATTCAATAAGCTTGAAAAAGAAACTATCAAAAGGCTGAATCAGGTGTCAAAAACTCATGGAGATGATATCCCTACAATAAAAGAGCTGAAAGAGATAATGAATGTGTTCCAATTAGAGTTATCAAACGATTCATCTTTCAAATATGAAATATTTCTGTTGAAAAATAAAAATTCTATGTTATCCAATGACAATAAAAATTTGCAAGACATAATTGATACTCTTGAAGAATTAATCAGAGTTCATGAAGAGACTATCAAGAATCTAGATCAGATTTTTTCTAATCAACAAGAGCTTCTCAAATACCAGGGTGATTCTATCTCCGAAGACAAGAAAAAAATCAAGTAGATGAAAGTTGTTCTTCATGAGCTTGTCAAGAAAGAAGACTAAAGGGAAAACAGATCAATATTTTGTTGTGCCTTTATTTCTATATTTTCTTTTATAATTCTATAGACTTTTGTAATCTTAATGAGATTTATGTTCTATTTCCCATTGTCTTTTTTTGTTTCTATATATCTTTTTCAGGAAACTCAAGATTAGCCCATTATTTTTGTAAATCACAAAGGGGGGACAAGTTTTATAAGGGGTAGAATGTTATAAAAGGGGAAGAATGTTTTAAACAAATACTTCTTAATCAAGAAAAATTTACGAATGAAATCCTTAGGAAAGTACATAACTAAGAGGGAGGTAGTTGTATTTGATTTCATATTTAGAAGAGTTTTCAATAACTCAGGTGGAGAAAAGTATTTATTTTTGTTTCTACTTATTGTTTTGTGTTTTCCAAAAAGGGGGATATTGTTGAGTCAAAAGTCATCTTTTGACATTTATATCTTGTTTTGGAAATCACAAATCTCTCCATATATGTTTATTGTACTGACTATATTTATCGTATTGACTTTCTTTATCATAATGATTATGTTTATCATATTGACTACGTTTATCGTACTAATTATGTTTGTCATACTGACTATGTTTATCATACTAACTCTGTCAATCGTACTGACTCTATCAATCGTTCTAACCCTATCAATCGTACTGAATCTGTCAATCATACTGACTCTGTAAATTGTACTGAATCTGTCAATCATACTGACTCTGTTAATCGTACTAAACCTGTCAATTTTAATGACCCTATCAATTGTACAGACTCTGTCAACCATACAAACTTTTTTGCATCATAATCACTTTGCATCATTTCATTACATTGCACTAAGTAATACTAATAGTACTAATATTTTAATTTTATCACATGATTTTTTTTGTTCTTTATCAAAGTACATGTTTTATATCAATCGTACTCATGATTATAAATTTCATTTATCTTCTTTTTTAACTAAAACGATGTTGTGGAGTTAGTTATGAACTAATCAAAACAATTTTGTGTTTTCAATTTCAATATGACCATTATAATGCCAGGTGTCCAAGTCCTTCTGAGTTTTCCAGTGAAATGTGACTGTTGGAGTAAATATAATCGTTGGAACCTGAGGCATATAAATAGGTGTTCATTTGAAGTTAAGAATAACAAAGGAGAGACTTTGATAATTCTTTTCTTATACCATGTTCTAGAGAGAGACTATATGAATTCTTTCTTTCTTCATGTGAATGCCTTGAGATTACAAAACGTGAACGGCTCGTTCTTAGTTTTTGTATTTCATTAAGTTCTTTGTTTTTTATTGTGTGACTGATCAAGTGATAACGATTGAGGGCTGATGGGGATAGGCGGATGGTGGTACTGATCATCATATATATGGCTTTCATGTGTTTGAAAGATAGAGGTGCTGATTACCTGCATAATCGGGGGCTTGCGGGGATAGCAAGGCAGTCATACCGATCATCGTTTCGAGGGCTTACGAGGATAGCAAGACAGACGTACAGATCATCATATTGAGGGCATACCAAGGGGGTGTTAAGACATACCTCTTATCCTAGGTGAAAGGATACCCTTCTCTTTGGGATAAAATTATTGTAATACTTTTACATTTGCGCTGCTGTTTGTTTTAGAAAGGGAATTGTTTTGTTTCCTTTCTTCATTCCGTATTCATTTGTAATTGTTTCAATTACAATTATACTATTACATTTTATATCGATAGATTCTATACGCTTTATGGTAGAATCTATAACTATTGTATTACTCTGATTACTATATTCATTTGAATACAATTGAATTACTTTACTTATAGTATTACATCGTATTATACCTTTATATCCAAGTCAATTGTGGTTAATTGTATTTTTTGTGAATTGTTTTATCTTACGATCAATTAAACTAATTTCTTAAGTGTTTAAACACAAAGTCATTAAACCTAAAATTCACCCCCCCCCCTCTTGTATAGTTCCATCTAATATATATATATATATCAATATTTCAATCCAACAGGATATGTTTCCATCTTTGAATGTGGTCTCTGTAAATATTTATTATAACAATATGTGTTGTAGAGGAACATATAGGGATAAGTTACTCCCAAAAGGTTATTTTGTTTTCTTGGTTGATTAACTAGATTTTCTTAATCATACCTACCATTTCCCAATTGATTTATATTTTTGTAACATCATTCCTCACTTTAGACCTTTTTAATAAAATATTTCAGTTTTTTCAATTGATTTTTTTAAATACATACCTCATGTATATTTATAAGATTATACATCCATTATATGAATTTTATAAAAGTATCTTTGACCGCTATAATATCTATATCATTAAGTAGAATAAACAACCCAAAAGTCAGATCTTTAGTTACCTCAATCCACAATCTAATGTGATATTTTGGGAGTTCATTATTGTGCGCAATGTCTCCTAAGATATTATACAATATTCCACTCACAACAAGGCTGTTCATGGGTGTTGACAGATATAAATCAGATACAACATTACCCTATAGAATTTTAGTAATATAATGTTATGAGATGTTTTTTGATTCACATATAAGAGAATTATTATTATAAAAATTTATTACCTCAATTAAGGTATATGGTTATGAGGAATGACTATCCCCAAATATATATGACTCATTTGGTTGTTCATGTGTTAATCTTCATTCAATAGTTGATTCTCTTTGATCCTTTCACATATATTGGTATATGATACCAAACTGAACAATAATATCGTGAAAATATCTTATTTGTTCAAGCAATCATTTCATCATCTCATATGTTTCTTCTTGTGGTTTTTTCTTCTCAAAACATTTCCAAGGAGACACTCTAAAACCAAAACCTCTAATGTGTCCATATTGATCCAGAAGTTTCAAATCTACTAAAAGTAGTTTTTCTTCTGATATGGTCATTGACATTTCTTTCATGTAAACCTTGTAAAAAATATATGAACATAAATAGATATTTTTATTTAATAATATTATAAATCATAACGAATTACTATTATTTCATATATACACATGTGTACAATAATTATTTTGTAATTTCATCAACTAGTTTACCCACCTTATATACACAATCCTCCTTCCATAGAACATGATGTGCGATTGAAGTGGTTTTAGATTTTGATTCATCAATATGAATATAAAAAAAGAAACATATTCTATTTTATTTGACATAAAAAATTTATTATTCATTTAAAATACATTCCAATTTCTTCTCTAGTGAAGTTTACCAAATTCATGATTTGAAATATGGGTACATTCGTTTTGATATAGGTTCTTTGTTTTCATAAACAGTTTTATATTTAATAAATTAGAAATTTTTGAATCAAGTTGGATAAAATAAATAATGTCAAATAATATATTATTGACTATCATTCACCTGAAATGATTTCGTATCGTGATGACTAATTAAAGCATTTCATGTTTCCTCCTTTATAATGTGTTCATAACTAACTATTTGGTGGGGCATTACTCTCCCCTAAGAATCCCTAAGATGTTACTTGATAACAAGGGTTTGGAAGCCTCTATAGTCTTTTTTAGTGGTCATTAAGATGTATTTCTTATAGAAATCATCTAAAATAAATAAACTCTGTATGGGATAATGAAAATTAAATAAATTAATCACTATATAATTTTCAATAAAATATAGAAATCATATCATATCATTACCTCTATATATTACCAAAGGTTTTACTTGATTTTAAGATAACTGTGGCTCCATGGATCTATATCAATCTAGATAATCATCCTCATTATGACCCCAAAATAATGAATCTAAATTGACTTGTTGGGGTCAACAGGTCTTCCACATTGATTCCAGAAAACCTCAAATTGTATACCCTTATTCTTATTTTGATAATTTTATTCAACACAATGATGTTGTGTCGTTATTATTTTTTTCATCAACATGTTATTGATCCCATAATAATTGTATAGTTTCTACTTCAACCAACTATTCTTCACTAGATTGGTAACATCATCATTTGCAGAAGACATTGTCCATATTATTGGTGAAAAAAATCAATTTACATTATGTTAATACAATAGAGAACCAATAATATTATTAGGAAAAGAAAATTATATTGAAAAAAAACATTAAACATATCATTAAAATCTTTTTGTTAATGTTGAAGGCATTTGGATCCTCCATCAAGAATCCAAATCCCATCTTTATGGTCCCCTCTAACATAGAAGACATTATCTACATTAGGAATACCATGAACTAATTGTTATCTCCAAATGGAAGGGTCATCCTTGATTTAATTTTCATCTAACCCTCTAGTTTTTTAGTCGCCAATAGAAAAATTGACCAATTATTTCTTTCTTTATATTAGATAAGGAGATGGAAATGGAAAGATATGTCCATTTTTCTCATTTTCTTATGGAGATTGACATATATTATCCTATGATAAAAAAATGGTTCTTTCATCTAATGATTTTCAGTTTGATCTGATAATTGATTATGAAAAAGTTCCTTATTTTTGTACAGGTTTCCATAACATTGGACATACCTTTGAAAAATGCAGAAGAATAGTTCTTTACAACTCATGTGGGGTGGAGGGTCACTCCACTAATATTTCAAGGTATGCTTAGGTCAAGGGAACATATTCAAATGATTAGGATCCTAATAAAAGACAACAGGGTAGTCTGGATCCTAACATTTAGGGTAAATAGAATGATACTGAATTGGAGGATAGTGAGTAGGCGCCTGCTCATATTCTAGAAAAGGACCTGAACAATAAGGTGCATGGAGAATGAGATATGATAAGTCAAAATTTTTATTTTTCTAAGTGTGATAAATCTGATCATCCTATATAACGGGGCTCCCTCTCACATAGCCATTGGTAAGTATACTATTTGGAATGCCACCTCTAAGTCAGATTCTAAGGATGCATCTTACTTTTCAGATGCTACGGAGGATCGAGATGACTAATACATGTCCTCCTCTTCTAGGAAATGGAATAAGTATCTTGATATGTACACACATTTTTCTACTCAACTCAATCTAAGAAAATATAAGGCTTGTTTTAAGAAAGTTGAAAATGATGGTAAACCAACTTGGATACTTAGTTCCCCGGTGTCTGACTCATTGGTTGGAGCACCCTCCATCACCATTGGCATGAACCAAGTAGTGGAATATGTTGGTAACAAATGATATATTATGAAGGATGAACCTGTTTCTGGATCTATTAGTTTTTTTGACATTTTATACAAAACCAATATTGAGGAGGTATTCTATAAAGAATTTAGAAATACTCATATAGCTATCAGTGATGTAGAGAAATCCTCAGGTGTTTTGATGGAAAAAGCAAGGAGAAAGACTGATATGAAGGATTTATCAAAGGGGCCAATTTTAGTTGTTAGGCATGGGCCTAAACCTCTTGAATATCCCATCCCAACAGATGACTTCTCAAATCCCCAGGTTGACAATAATAAAACATGGACAAATCCCAAGACATAGAAGTGGGACCTTTAAACAAGACGAAGGGGCGGTGACCGATCCATAATATGATTTCTTTTCTTTTGTTTGTGTCTTAGTTTTTTTTGTTCTATGGCATTGGTCTGACATTTATTTCAACATGGAATCTCCCCATGTTCTTTATGCTTTTTTCTTTAATAAATTTCAGCATCATGGGATTACCCAATGGTTCTCCCTATTTTGATATATATATATATATAATAAATATTAATATTAATATTAATATTAATATTAATATTAATACAAATATTAATATAATATAAATATAAATATAAATATAAATATAGTGATTACAATCATTATTTAAAAACATTCATTATGACCAAAGTGGTGATAAATGATTTATAATTATAATTATAAAGAAATATATTTGTAAATATATTTGTGAATATTTTTATATAATTATAAATGTATTGATATCAATATATGTATATATTTATATATATATTAATGTTAGGGGTGAAAGCTCTTTTTATTATGAAATCAGAGACAACTTTCAATATAGGTAGAGGGAGACTCATTACATAGCCCGTAGATCCAAGCACAAGCGACCCATGATCATGGCCCGAAGGCTCAATGAAACGTTATGCATGCATCATCATGCCTGTGTCATGTTTGTGTGACCACCTATCTGCATCATCATTAACAACATAAATCCCCAAGGGGATAGCCAGGATTTGAACTCTAGTCTTTTGGATACAGGATTACAGGGTTTAACACTCAGGCGTCACCCCACCCGCATATATATTTAATATAATTATATTCATATATAATAAATAAATATAAATATAAATATATTAAATATATTCATTATTTAAATATAATTATTATAATTTTAAATATATTAAATATACTTTTACAATTATAGTTAACAACAAATATATTTGGAAATATAATTAAATTTTTTATTTATAATTATAAATATATTTATATTATTATATATACTTAAATAAATACATATAAATATAAAATATAAAATAAAATAAAATATAAATATAAATATAATCATAAACATAAACATAAACATAAAAATAAATATTAATATTAATATTAATATTATTTTAAAATAAATATAAATATAAATATAAATATAAATATAAATATAAATATAAATATAAATTATTAAATATATTTATTATAATTTTATAATTATAAATGACTTTATATCATTTTATAAATATATATATATATAGTAAATGTATATATAAATATAAATATAAATACAAATGTAATAATAAATATATATATAGTAAATTTATTCATTATTTAAATAAATTTGTTGTTTTTTATAACTATTTAAATAAATATATAATTATCTATAATTATATAAATACATTTAAAAAATAATATTCATTTATTTATAGTTATAAATATATAATTTATATATATAGTAAATATATATTTATAAATATATTTATTTAAAAATAATTATCTAAAAATATATTTATTTAAAAATATTTATTTAAAAATATATTTTTAAAATTATAAATGAATATATAATCATAAATGCATACATGTTAACAGTGAGTGAAATTGAATAACTAAAAATGAGTACACTTCAAAAATATTGAAAAATGTGGAAAAGTTTTATTAATTAAATAAAAATTATTTAAAAAATATCGATATATATTGAAATGAAGATGGATACATATTGAAAATAATAAAACATAGTAAATAAATAAATATAGATAAATATTAGAAAATGATTAAATTCTAAAAAATAGTAAATAATAATGATAATGATAATATGAAGAAAAAAATTATCGATTAAAAACATAATAAATTAAATATAAAATGTTATTAAATGATATTCAAAAAATATATTAATTTTTGAATCAATTACATAAATATTAGGTGTATGTGTTTCTTTATATGATTTCATTACTAATGTAAATATTTGTGTGTGTGTGTTTAATATAAAAATGAATTAATTATGTACATATAAGTGTGGAATCAAAGTAAAACACATTTGGTATATGTTAAATTGAAAAATAAAATGACATTTAAGTAATGTCCATTACTCAATACAATTCGGAAATATTTTTAATTAAGATTAAATTTTAATCATAAACCTTTCTTCACTAAATATATGACATATTTAATGTAAGCATAAATATTTTGTATTATATAAATCATATTTTCTGAAATATTATATATATTGATATATATATATAAATATTAATATATTCTAAAAATATTAAATGTATTAATGAATAATTATGATAATTTGATTGATATGAAAATTACAAGAGTGGGAACTGCTTCCATTCAATTTGGTGATGGTGAAAAATCAAGAATCTTGATTTTTTATTGTCACTTTGTTCATGGAATTTTTCTATCCTAATTGGTAATTTTCCTTCAAGAATGATTGAACCTCCTCATAATGTCATAGTGAGGTTATAGATATGAAAAAAATTCCTAATTCGATGAAGAAGGTTGTTTCCTTCATCGAGTATTTATATGATTTTCTAGATTCGATTAAGGAGAATTTATCATGATCCTCTAATATTAACATATTAAATGTTGGAGGGTACTTAGTTTTGGGGGATCCAGAAGTTCTTCAATAGAGGATTAACCATTGTATGTTTTCACTTCATCATGGTGTTATTTATTTGAATCGAGACATTCCTTGGTCTTATGATGATGTTAAGAATAGAATATCTCACTGTCGGGTAAATCATGATTGGAAGATCATACGTATTTGAAGTGGGTTTTTTCATATAATCTTTCATTCCCAGGAGGATCTTAATTCATCCTAATGTCTCAAAAATCTACATGTTAGGCCATGTATTCTCAAAATTTATGAATTTGATACCAATTTCAATCCTTATAACCATAAACAATTCAATGAATAATTACGGGTTAGGATTTATGGTTTGAGTTGGGTGTATTGGCATCCCAAAATCCTTAGAGATCTTGCCTCCTACTTAGGCACTCCTATCAGATTGGATCATAAAACACTATAAGAGGACATGTGTTTCTTTTCTCAAGTATTTGTTGATATTAACTTATAAGTAAAGCATCCAGATATCATTTTTTCTGTTTCCAGTGAACAAGGGTTTTATGTTAAGGTTGAATATGAAACTGTTCATATTTTTGTTATGTTTTCATGATGTTGGGAAATTCTGTTTCTATTTGTAAGGTAATTCAATAGAAGGTGAAGGAAGAACCTAAAACTATGGACTAGAATGAGATTAATTTGAACCAAAAAAATAAGAATGTGGTTATTGAGAAAGGGGAACCTAATGTCATTTCAATACCTGTTTATCAATCGTCCATTTAAAGAAATCCTTGGTAAATATTTCTGAGGATGTGGAAAACAGAGTTAGATTCCATGTTTTACCTTGATCACCCATTAATGTGGGGTCTAAGGGATATTATTGATGGAATATTGGAATGTATGGAAGAACATGCATTATCTGTGGATATCTATAATAACATATATGAGTTGGTTTTCTCTCTGTAGAAGGAAATTGATGGCACTACTATGTTTTTCGAAATTTATAGGGGTATTAATGACTAGGTTCTCATGTTGTAGAAAAAGTAGGTGTCTTAAGAATCGCTCATAGATGATAATGCACTTTTTTTATAAGGGGGGGGGGGTTCTACCTTTATCAGCTCATGCTTCACTTGATGGTAGCTTAAATATTTCTATCACATTCCTAGAAAATCTGGATAAAAAATGCACTGCATCTGAGGTTGAGGCTACTCATATTAAAAAGTTCAATCATACTGAACGATAATACTTATTAGACCTCCAACAGAATGAAAACACTAATTTTATTTCTACAGATAAGGGGTCGGCTCTTGCACCTTCATATGATCATTCTACACATGGAGGTAGTATTAATCCTTCTATCTCAGATCTGAAAAATCTGGATTACTGGCTGCAAATCATTTATTTTTATTTTCAAAAAGCCACTTTAAGGGAAGCGGGAAACCTTACACGGTTCGTGACCACAAAAAAGATTAAATTAAAATTAAAAAATTCAATAACATCAATCCCATTTCAGATCCGGAGAATCACAACCCATGCGCCTATCACAGGTCTTCGCGTCCCCAACATCACCATCATGAAGATACCTGCCAAAATTCCCCTCGGCGACAACATCATCCTCAAAGACAGAGATCATCCATCCATCAGGATGGTAGCCCCAACTTCAAATAGCCATGATATGACCAAGAGTCATCAACAAAAAACCAAAACCAGAAGCGAGCAACATTCAATCGATTGCATCCTAACAGAACGAATGCATCACGAACCAAAATCAACCAGAAATCAACAACCAAACATATGAACAATGCAAATCCATCATCAACACATCATGAACAATAACGACTATAAAGAACGGAATCAGAAAATACCACCATATCTAGATCTCAGAGTCACCATAGAAATGATCTTGTTGCTGCAAATCTATCATTTATGCTCATAATAGGTATCTGGATCGTAGGAGTCTTTGGATGGACATTTTATATCTCCAACCTATTATCACTGGTCCATGAATCACCCTCGGTGATTTTAATTCAATCCTAAATCCAGATGAAAAAATTGTACTTTTAACTAATTTCATATTCTTCTTGGAATTTAAGGTCTTAATTTATCATAATATACTTATTGAAGTCAATCTATTTGGTTCCAAATACACCTGGTATAGAATGCATATTATTATCTTTGTGGAAAGTAAAATTGATAGGGATTTTGTTAAGGAGGATATCCTGGATACTTGGGACTCCATTTCCTACACAAACATATCAAGAATTAACTATTATCATCATCTAATATTGATTTATTTGGTGATAATGTACACCAATAATCCCTTCCCCTTTAGGATCAACAATTCTTGGGATACTCATCTAGCATGTTGGAAACTGGTTTAGTATATTTAGATCTCTTTAGATTACATAAATGATTATCTTACATGTATCCTCAAACATAACCTACTCAAATAGAATATGAAAAAATGGAGTAAGGATCACTTTATCTCTCTTGATATCGATATATCCTTTCTTGAGCCCTCTATTCAGCATAATCCGGAGAAAAAAATATATAATTCATTCTCTGTTGATGTTTTGAAAGAAAATTATGTGGCCAGCAAGATTAATAATCTCACGAATCTTAAATATTCCATGTATAGTGAATCCTTTAAATATAAATGGATAAAAGATGGCAATAGAAACTCCAAATTTTTTAATTCACTTCAAAATGATCGGAAATTCTATAGACCATTATCCTTTTTAAAAATTATGATAAGATCAGAGAGAATAGGCAGGTCCTTTCATATTTTCAATTGATCCTCTACCATCACTGACCCAGTAGGTGAAATTATTCTGAGACTTATTAATCAAGAGGAAAATTACAGGATTTATTTTCCTCCTATGGAAGTTCTGATCAAGAAATATATCATTAGGCTAAAACATGGTATTTATCCTAGACCAGATGGTTTTGAAAATTACTTTTTTCAAACCTATTGGGATGTTATTCATGAATATGTTTGTATGATTATTATTCACTTCTTCAAAGATGGACTCCTTCCTCATGGGTTGAATTCTCAGTTCCTTACACTCATGCCAAAATTGTAGAATTATAATGATATCCATATCTTTAGGATGGTTTCTATGGTTAATACCACCTATAAAATTATTAGAAAATTCTTGCTAACAGACTAGCCTCAATATCAAGAAATATTGTTTCTACAAATCAGTTTAGTTTCATCAAGGAAAGGTTCATTCAAGATTGTCTCATCACTACTTTAGAATGTTTCAAACTTCTTATAAAATCCACCATAGTATTTAATATTTGTCTTAATATTTATGCCATAAAATATTTTGATATAATGGATTGGACCTTCAATTTCAAGGTGCTTGAAAAGTTTGGTTTTGATGATGTTTTCATTAATTGGGTTAAAATCATCTTGGGTTCTACACATATATCTATTCTTATTAATGGTTCCCCTAAGGGATACATTAATTTATATATAGGTTTTATAAAAGGTTATCCCCTTTCTACAACTTTTTTTTCCATTATAGTGTATTATCTTAGTAATCTACATTCCATAATGGCTAGAAATTAAAAATTTAAATATATCTATGCTGGTAGAGGATTCCTTAATCCTTATCATCTTATATATGTAGATGAAATAATTCTCTTCACATAGGGGAACAATAGAAATATTATAAACATCAAGAATTCCATAATTAATTATGAATAGGTCTAATGTTAGGAGATTAGTTAGAATAAATCATTGATCTACTTTGGAAGGAACATCTCCAATGCCAGTAAAATTGACACTATCTAGGAATTGGAAATTAGATATATATTTTTCAATTATCTATCTTGGTGTTCCTATTATTTTTTGGAAAGACCAAAGGCCTATTATTTTCTATAATCATTAGTCAGATCAAAATTCCACTTTCCTCCTAGAAAATAAATTTTTTATCTATCACTGGTTGTGTTTGTTTGGTGAAATCAGTCATCATTTCTAAATATTTGAACTCTTTCATGGTATAAAAATGAACTATTTAACTCATCAATAATATCAATGTTTCAATTAAAAACATAATTTGTAGTGGGATCATATTGGTGAGGAGATTAATGAGTGGATCATGGAAATTTTTTTGCAAGCCTTATGATACTGGAGGTTTCGGAATTAAGAATCTTAGATACTTTCATGACTCCTTGAAATATTTTTATATGTGGAGGCTAATCAATGGAAATTCAAAGGGTTTAATATTTATTCATTATAGGTTTATTAACAAGATAAAAAGTGGTAATAATATTCTTTTATATTCTTTTATTTGTCCTGATTTCAAATCAATCTTCTCTATAATTGATTCTTAATTAAGATGATTGGTATCCAAAGACTCATCTCTTCAATTCAGGAATGTTAATTGGAATAGTGCTCCCTTATTTGATTCTCTTATGAATGTTGATACAAATATGGATTTTGATATTTCAATTAAATATAAACTTTAAAATATTGATGATATTCTACATGAAATCAAATTCATCGTTGACAGTTACTGCTTCTCATATAGGGGTGGCTTCTAGGCATGGGAACCCATTTTGAACAGTGTTATCATTTCCAAGTTATTTTATCAACAATCTATCTACAGTAATGTGGACTTGTAGTTCCTTAGAAAATTGAATAGGAGTTATGTAATACCATCTATATGCATTCTCTTTTAAAGTTTGGCACACAAGAAAACTTCAATAGATGATTTTATATAGACATGTGGCTTATCTTTGTGTTATTCATGTTCTCTTTGTCATCAACATAGAGAAGACATAAATCAATTTTTCTGGAGCTATGTCACTAATTATTTGATGTAGATGGCCCTATCAAATATATATAAAGTTAATTTTCTTCAAAATGGTTCCATTTAGGACTTCCTCAAATGCTGACATGATTTCCTACTCTCTTCTCATATTTTTTTTATCTCTTCTAGGTTGCTACAAAAGAGTTGATTCGCATCATTTAATATAACAAACTACCTATTTATAGAATAAAAATTTGTTGTTTCTATTAATATTTATGATTAAGACATTATTTTTACAGTAAACTAGATTCTTTTTCTAATAGTATACTCAACATGAAACACCGAATTTCTTTGAAATCTTATGTTTCACATAACATTAAGTTATACCGAAAAATAATATAATAATATTTTTATTTTAAATGGTAGTTAATGACTAGACTTTGTATTGGATGGAATGAATAGAAATGACTAAAATATTATTATAAATGTTTTTTAAATGTCTTTACATTTATCCAATATATTTTAGAGGCTTAAAAAAATAATTAATATGATTTTAAGAATGAAATACTCTAATATTTTTATATGTTAATTTAACTACCTTTTGAAGGCGAACCCTTTTAAAATAAAGTTTTATTCAACTTTATATTTTATATTTTATGAAATAAAATTCTTCTTTATATGTGGCACATCAAAAAGTTACTTTGGATGAAATTTTGGTATTTTATTGAAAAAGTTCATTTTTTAATGAATAGTAAAAAACACTGCATTTTAATTAAAAATTGTCTTCTAATATAATTTATTTATATACTTAGATTGTCATTTTAATTGGTTTCAAAGTTAAATTTCATTATATTTTTATAATTTAATCCAATTATGGTCATTGGAAGTAATTCCACTTTTAAATTGGACATAAACACATGTCGTTCTTTTGATAATTATTACTTCTTAAAAACATGCTTTTTGGTTTTTGACAACGGTAATTAATTTTTACTTAATTTCTGAATATTATGTTTTTTAAATTTAGAAAAAAGGGTTCCATATTTGGAATCATAAGGTTCAATTTTTTTAAATAGTCACCTTTTATTTTTTGGACATTATAAATAATAACTTCAATAATTATTTTATTTACCATGGTTAAAGGGTAAATCTGGTAAATACATGTTTAAAATAATATTATAATAATACATAACTACCATAACATATAATTTAATCCTACTGGATGAGGTATTTCCAACTAATAGCATCAATGGTGTTATTTTGGGACGCCATGGAGCCAATTGGGACTGATAATTATAGGTAATATTAATTAATTTATTTTAAAGAGAAAAATAACATAAAAATTTATCAGTTAGTAAAATAATTTTTATATAGTATTATATAAATGATATATTCGACTATAAATAATAATTATAAATCTGAAATTATTTCTTACATCATGGTATTTTATTTATAATAAATAAATATATTTATGACATAATGATGATGTAGTGATTACCTTATTAATGAATGATTTAAATAAATATGATTATAAATATTAAAATAAATTTATTTTGAAACTTTTTTATGCCATAAAAAAAAATTTTGTATCAGAATGAATTGTTATATTTGAAATAATTATGTTTTTTGGAAATAATAATGTTATGGATTTTTAAAAAGACATGATATGAATAGTATAAAAATTGTGATAAATGAGTTTTAAAAACAAATATAGTTTTGTTAAATGATATAATAGTCCAAAATTCTCTGATTTGGCCAAATGACATAGATAATTTTGACAATATAATTAATTAACCACTTTAGGTTCTATTGTCATTTTATAGTAACTATATTAACCATACAGTATTAATTTACAAGAAGACATCGTAATAGTTAAATTTGTTAACTAAGGGTTAAAATTAAAATATAAGGTTACATTTGTGACCTAGGATTTTCTAAAACCTATTGTATGGGAGTTTTTCGACCCTAAAGCATCTTATATTTGAAATAAATGACATTAGGACCATTTTAATCCTAAAATCATTTTATAATAAAATAATATTTCATTCCCTTCATAAAGTACCCCCCTCCCTCTTATAAAAGGGAATCAAGTCTACCCATTTACTCACACCTCTCAAGACAATTGGATCATCTAACTTCAACTTAAAAAATCTCCCAATATCCCTTAATTTATTCTATAAGCCTTACTTTGTGCATAAAAAAATTTAATAAATATTTTTTGGCTCAAACAAAGGGAGTTACCCGATTTAGAGGTAAAGTCTTTTCTCAAGTTCTTTTCATTTAATTTCCTTTCCTACTCCCTATTTTATTCTTATTATTTGATTAAATAAAAAAACATTATCCTAAATATATTAGTATGTATTTAGGATAAGTATTCAAACTACACTGACACACACATCCATCTAATGGATACAAACATAATGTTTAAATGTACGGCGAACTACTGCCTCATGAAATGATGATTGTTAGCTATTCCCCTACCACATTTCATGGTGGCTATTATTATGGAACTTTGTTTATGTATGATATATATTATATTTATTTTTTACTTATGATATTTCAATTCTTATTGAAAAAAAAACTTATAAGCTTTTTTGATTTGTAAATATGAGTATTTCATTTGAGGAAGTGCGAACTACCGCCCCTTCCAAGTGATATGACTCGTTAATTCCATACATGGAACATATAAAGGATGGTGTTAATTAAGTTATGTAAAATATATATCAGATTATTTTATACTGAAATTTTAATATACCTATGTATCATTTAGTTTTGATTTCTTTAATATGATAAATAAATGAAAGTAGCGTTCATTTGTATGTACGACTTACCGTCTCCATGAACGATGCATTTCATTTATTATCTCAAAATTTTACATACTATTATAAATAAATATATACTGGATATATATTATATTTTAATCATTAATCCTATTATATAGATAATTAACATTTGACCACATGGAAAATTGGTAATTATAACAAGATTATTTTCCACTCAGGTACCGAATATCAACAAAACGACCGATATTAACATAAATAATTATGTAAGATTTATAATGTGGTAATAAGTGATATAAAAACAATAATAAACATGAAAAAGGTTCTGAAGAATGTTTAAATTAAATTAAGTTTAATATTCAAGAAGAACAAGAAACATACGTGATGAGTCAGACAAAAGTTAAGAAACTTCGTCTCAATCTACTTTCATTGAGGTATATTTTCATAATATACACCTACATCTTTTATATAGTGTGTAATAAAACCCATTGAATTTTAATTTAATTCAAAGGGAATATTTTTTCTATAAATGTTTTTAATAAATGACAAAATAAATGTTATTAACGTATGCAGTGACAATGACCTCTCCATCGTCGTAATCGTTATTTGATATTTGGATACCTCTATAAGGCTTAATTTTTTCAGAAGGAAAATAAATCCATTATCCAATTTTTGGTTGTTTTGTTATTGAACATGTTTCTTTAAATGTATTGAGTATTTAAATATCTTGAAATGGTTTCTTGTGATTTCAAATGAAATGTTATTTGTGAAATGTTGATATTTGCAATATTTTATGTCTTATGGATATATAATGGTACTTGGACATTTGACGAGTGGTTAAATGATAAACCAATGATGGGTGGTTATGTGATAAATCAAATGATGGGTGGTTCTATTATAAACCAAGGATGGATTGTTATGTTATAACCACTAATCCATTGTTTATGGATGTCGACCGTATGGCTATTCCATTTAGTGATATGCCTAGAATTTTACCGTATGGTTATTCCATTTCCATATATTTATGTCCTAAGATTCCATTATATTATATAAGTTTCATTTTATGAGCTTATGGAAATCTTTTGGTTATAAGGTAAGCAATGAGATTATATTCATTGAAGTATATTTACCACTTTATAAAGGTGAAATGTATTACTTTATAATAATGTATTCAAGGTTTTCATATTATCCCAAGACTAACAGTATTATTTATTTATTTATCCCTTACTAAGATTTTTTTCTCATCCCAAGTTATGAAATGTTTTTTCACAGGACATAAAGAATAATATATTCATGTATTGGGTCAAGAAAAATTTATGATGTTAAAACATGAAACAATCTCATGCTTCTTTTTAAAGAGTTATTGTTTTATAAAAGAATCGATAGTGAGTAGAAGTGTCTACTTTTAATATTTAAGATGTTATATACAAGTTTTGATCTAATTATCTAAATATCTAATCCCAAAAATATACTATAAGGCCCTGGCATTAAACCTTACATAATATTTAATGAAATGAATAATTCACATTGAGGATATTTTCAGGTTTAGAGTTTTAGAGAATTAGGACATAACTATTACATCTCAAAATTTTGAAAAGTAGAAATTTCTACTAAGTTTCCATAAAATAAAAACTCTTAAAAAGAAACATGTCTAGTTCCATATTTTTTATATCATGACTTTCCCTTGATCCCATACTTGACCCTATTCCACATTCAGTCCTGTGAAAAACATTTCAAAAAACTTGGGGTGAGCATAAAAAGATCAGTAAGGGATACACAAAGAAGGAAAACTGTTAGTTTATCAAATCAACAAGTAAACCATGTATACTTTATCAAAGTAATATTGTTAACCTTTATGAAGAAGTAAAAACTATTCACTAAAAAATAGATCATTACTTACCCTTTTGTAACCAAAAGATTACCATAAAACCCATATAAAGAACACATAACATATAAAGATAACTTGGGACATAAACATACTTAAGTGGAATAAAAATAAGGTCGACTTCCACACATATCACATAATGGAATAGTCATACGGCCAACTTCAATACATACTTAATGGAATAGCCATACGGCTGACTTCCATAACCAATGCATTGGAGGTTATAACGTAACCACCCGTCTTGGTGTTCACGGCACCACCCTTCATATGGTTTATCACGTAACCACCCGTCAAATGTCCAAGTACCATTATAAATATCATAAGACATAAAAAAATGGAAAGAAAACATTTCCACACTTTGATCACAATATATCAGTTAAATATATTGACATAACAAATCCATTATAAAAACCATTTTCAATACCAAAATACATAAAAGAGTATATGATATTTATTTCATTTAAAAAAAAATTACGGCTTGTTCAGGAAGCCAAAGACCAAATAATACACGCGGCGGCGGAAAAGGTCGTTTTCAGCGCGTACATTAAAAGAAACATTCCTTTTTGTAGTTTTTTAAAACTCTTCATATAAAAAGATTCCTTTTGTATAAAATTAAATGTCAAAGGGGTTTATACACCATATAAAAGAAAGTTGTGTATAAAACGAAATATGCCTCAATGAAAAGAGATTGAGACGAAGTCCCTTACAAAGATCATTTTTAAATAAAATAGATCTATTATGTGTATTGACTATAATTACACATAAATAAAGTACAAATACAATATAGGAAATAATAATATCATGACATAATTTGAAAGTATGAGATTAACCCAAAGAACGAAAATTGGGTTAAGAAGTTCCCTTACCTCGGGTCCGACTTGACTCGATCGTTCTTTAACGTCCTGAATAATAAACTTGAGTAAATTTCTAATTTCTTAAGAACCATTTTCGAGTTAATTATTTTTATTATATCTCTTATTTCAATTTTATAAACATTATGTAATCATTTAAGTTAATAATGTTTGTTTTGTCGATATTTGGTTCTTAAGTCAAAAGGTGACTTATTACAATTACATGTTGTTCATGTGGTCAAAGGTTCTTTATATCCAGAATGAAATTCCTGATTTTTATATCATATATATCATATATATCTAGCATATATATGTATTTATAATATCACATAATCATTTAGAGGTAATAAATGAAATGCACCGTTCATGGAGATGGTAAGTCGTACGTACGCATGAACGCTACTTTCATTACTATGTCATATTAATGGAATTAAAACTAAATGAGAGGTATGTATATTTTAATTACAGAATTATATTAATCATTTAGATGTATCATACATCATATATATCCATTATATATATGTACTTATAATAGTACATTACATTTGGGGATAAGAAATGAAATGCACCGTTCATGGAGACGGTAAGCCGTACGTACGCATGAACGCTAATTTCATTTCTATCTCATACATTAATGGAAATAAATAATAATGATATAGAGGTATATTATAATTCCAGTATAACATCATATATAATAATTTTAAATCCATTCTTTATACGTCCCATATATGGCATTAACGATTCACATCACTTTGAAGGGGTGGTAGTCCGCACTTCCTAAAATGAAATTATCGTGTTAACCCACAATGGAAACCATAAAGGTATACCACAAATGAAAAATAAAGAAGCATAAATAAAACATAATCATTTTATATATCATATATAAATATAGTAACATCGTAATGGCCACCATTAAAGGTGTTTAAAAGAAGATTGAACAATCATCGTTTCGTGAGGCAGAAATTCACCAACCACAGAAACAGTATGTTCTTTAACCATTATATGTAGATGTGTGTAAGTGTAGCTATAAAGATTATTATAAAAAAATCCTAGTATATTGAAGATACTAGAGTTGTTACAAAAGAAATTAATTAAAAGATTTTAGGGGGTTGGAGGAGCAAAATAAAACAAAAGGACTCAAGTGAAGACATTACCTTAAAATCGGGTAACTCCTTTTGATTTGAGCTCAAAGGCTTCCTTGGGAAGAATTATGCCCAAAGTTATGCTTCTAGGAGTTATATAGGGATGTGGAGAGACAAAATGGTCAGGGGTTGGCCTAGATAAAGGCTTTGGAAGTGTGGGTAATGAGGTAGAGGTGGGGGCCTTTTATAAGAGGAGAGGAGGGGCACTCTTGGAATGTAAGGAGATGTTACTTTATTTTAGAATGAGTTTCGGATTTTAATGGTCCCACATTGATGTGTTTCGAGGATAATGTGATACGGGTTAAAAATCCACCCATCCAAGAGGTTTTTGACATATGTAGGTCTTAGATTTTACATTATCACTCAATTTTATTTAAATCGTTAAATAATGAGGTAATCACTGCATCATCATGGTGTCATAAATAATTTAATTTATTTAATGTTTAAAAATTATAAAAAAATACTATGATGTAGGATAGCTTTTTATATTTCTAATGAAATTTTATAGTAAAAAATCTGACTTGTATAACCCCATGTAAAAATTGGTTTAGTAAAACATTTCATGTTTCTGTCATTTTTACTTTAACTTTAAATAAAAAGATATTGATGTCATTTTCCTACCAATGTGGCTCCATGAGGTTCCCAAGTTGACCCATGGATTTTCATGGTCGAAAATTACACATCAAATAAGGGTAGGACATGTTTCAAGTTCATTTCATATTATTAAAACATTATTTTGACCTTAAACTATACTAATTACCTCTAATCGCGATTAAAAATTTAAAAGTTACTCTTCACCAAAAAATTATTTTAATCTCATTGAACCAAATTTTACTTCTTCATGACAACCATGTATGTCAGATTTTGGAAATTCAAAACACAGAGGTGGTAAAATTTCATTTAAATGAAAAATCAGTTTTTTAAGTACCACTTAGTGGTTTCACTATTCATCAAAAATTGAAGTTTTTCATAAAAATTACAAAACTTCACCCAAAGATATATTTGATATTCCGAATTAAAAAATGAAGTCCATTTTACAAAATTCAAAACATATAAGTTGCATTAATTAATTTAATAATTAATTCCCGCTATCAGAGAAAATAGCGTGTTTTTAGGAAACAATAAGTACTAAAAGATTGACACTAGTTTAAGTCCGATTTCAAAGTGAAATTAATTCCAACGACCACTATTGGATTTAATAGTAAAAATATATTCTAATTTCACTTTAAAACCAATTCAAAAGGTAATTTAATCATATAAATAAATTATATTAAAAAGAGGTTTTGAATTAAAATACAACGTTTTACACTATTCATTAAAAAATGGACTTTATCGGAAAAATACCTAAAATTTACACAAAGTAAATTTTGATGTCCCGATTCTAAAGAAGAGTTTTATTTGGTTCAGTAGAATTTATAAGAGTGAACAAAAATATATTTAATGACGGTTCTCCATCAAAAGGCGATAAGTGAACCTTTAGTGAAAACTAGGGCATATACGCCTAAAATTGAATTCTTTCTGTATTTTAAGCCTTTGTCTTTTATAAGATAAAAGTAAAAACATTTAAAAAAACATATATAATCATATTTTAGTTATTTCTATCCATTCCCTCCAATACAACGGCTACGTGTTAACTACCATTTAAAATAATATTATTTTATTACTAGTGTGCAACGTAAGATTTCAAAGAAACTCTTTGTTGCCTATCGGGTACGCTATCGAACATAGCCACCCCGTTAAAGTAAAATTAATATTTAATTCATAAATATTAATAAATATGAAAATGTTTTATTCATTATTTACCTGGTATGTTACATCCTTCCCCCCTTTTGGGAATTGCATCCTCGCAATTTTATTCACTTATCAAAATAAGTGGGGGTATTTATCCCTCATAGCATTTTCAGATTCCCACATTGCCTCTTCAACCATATGGTTTTTCCACAAAACCTTTACCTAGTGAATTACCTTTTTTCGCACCACCTGCTCTCTACGGTCAAGAATCCGGACTGGTTGTTCTTCATAAGAGAGATTCTCTTCCAACTGAACTACCTCTGGGCTCAAAACATGAGATAGATCTGGAATATACTTTCTTAACATTGAAACATGAAAAACATTGTGTACCTGAGATAAACTCGGAGGTAAAGCCACTCAGTAAGCAACTGATCCACCTCTCTCCAAAATTTCATATGGTCCAATGAACCTTGGACTCAGCTTTCCCTTCATACCAAATCGCATCACACACTTTCATGGTGAAACTTTGAGAAAAACATGATCACCTACCTCAAAAGATAGATCCTTCCTCCGGTTATACGCATAACTTTTCTATCTGTTCTGAGCTATTCTCATGTGTTTCTGTATCAGCTGAACTTTTTCTTCCAACTCTTCTACCAATTATGGTCCCATCAGCTTCCTTTCACCCACTGCATCCCAAAAAACTGGAGTTCGACACTATTTACCATATAATGCCTCAAATAGTTCCATCTGTATACTGGAATGAAAACTGTTATTATATGAAAACTCAACCAAAGAAATATGTTGGTCCCAACTTCCCTCATAATCCATATAGCAGGCACGTAGCATATCCTACAAAGTCTGAATTGTTTGTTCTGACTGCCCATCTGACTGAGGATGAAAATCTGTACTAAAATTTAATTCAGTACCCAAATACTTTTGAAGGACTTTCAAGAATTTAGAATTAAACCTGGGATCACGATCAAATACAATGGAGAGAGGAACTCCATGTAACCTGACTATCTCTTTAAGATACAACCGGGAAAGTTAATTTAGGGATAAAGTATCTTGTATAGCACAGAAATGAGCATATATAGTCAAGCTATCAACAATAACCCAGATTGCATTATTACCTCAAGATGTACTCAGTAATACCACAACAAATTCCATGGATATATTTTCCCATTTCCACTCCGGCACTGCTAAAGGCTGAAACATCCCTTTCGGTAACTGCCGCTCTGCTTTAACATGCTGACAAGTCAAACACTTAATAGTAAAATCAGCAATATCTCTTTTCATTCCATCCCACCAGTAATACTCCTGCAGATCCATGTACATCTTAGTACTTCAAGGATGAACTGAAAATGGGGAACTATGAGCCTCACATAACAACTCATTCTTCAACTATGAATCACAAGGCACACATAATATCTTCCCAAACCTCAAAACCCAATCATTATCAATATTGAATTCTTACAATTTACCCTTCTGAACCAGCTCTACCTTTTTTTGCAACTCACTATCTTACTTCTATGCTTGCTTAATTCTGTCTGATAGAGACGATTTCACTGAAACCGTAAACAAAACAGAAGGAAATCATGCACAAACAACTTTTATTCCAAAGTTTATCAAATCAAAAACCAAAGGATCTCGTTCCAAACGTAGCATGGTTAATGAAGTATTACTTTTTTGACTCAAAGCATCATCCACTTTATTTTCTTTTCCCGGATGGTAATGAATTGTACAATCATAATCCTTGATGAATTCCAGCCATCTCCTCTATCTCATGTTCAATTCTTTCTTAGTAAATTTATACTTTAAACTTTTGTGATCAGTATATATTTCACACTTTACTCCATACAAATAATGCCTCCAAATTTTTATAGCAAAAACAACAGCAGCTAATTCCAAATCATGTGTAGGGTAATTTACCTCATGAGTTTTCAACTGATGTGAAACATATGCAATTTCCTGATAATTCTGCATAAGGACACAGCCAAGTCCCTTTAACGAAGTATCACTGTATATAACAAACTCACCATTCCTGGAAGGAAGCGCCAAAACCGTAGCATTCACCAATCTTCTTTTCAACTCCTGAAAACAATCATCACATTATTTTGTCCAGATAAACATAACACCCTTCTGAGTTAGCTTAGTCATTGGACTAGATAACCATGAAAAATTGTCAACAAACCTTCGGTAGTAACCTGCCAAACCAAGAAAACTGATTCAACTGAGCCATCACCATAGTAAACTGCTCAATTCTGATTCTGACCATCTCAGTATGCTGATTTGGAAGGTCATTTCCCTCAGTATGCCTTCCCAAAAAAAACTTATATGTTTCCTCTACGGAAAACCATTCTTAACACTGAAATACCTTAGGTGAAGAAACACGGAAATCTTAAAATTCTATATCATTTAAATTTGACCAAAAAAATATTTCTGGATATTCATTTAATAGAATTCTAAATCCTAATGTTGTCCAAACCGACCTCTGATACCAACTATAAGGCCCCATCCTAAAACCTTACTTAATATTGAATTAAATTAATAATTCACATTTAGGATGTTTTCAGTTTTAGAGTTTTAGAGAATTAGGACATAACTATTACATCTCAAAATATTACAAAGTAGACATTTCTACTAAGTTTCTATAAAATAAAAACTCTTAAAAAGAAACATTTCTAGTTCCATGTTTTTGATAGCATGACTTTCCCTTGATCCCATACTTGACCCTATTCCACATTATGTCTTGTGAAAAACATTTCAAAAAACGTGGGGTGAGCATAAAAATCTCAGTAAGGGATACAAAAAGAAGGAAAACTGTTAGTTTATCAAATCAACAAGTAAACCATGTATACTTTATCAAAGTAA
Organism: Viscum album; assembly: GCA_963277665.1. Classification (NCBI taxonomy): domain Eukaryota; kingdom Viridiplantae; phylum Streptophyta; class Magnoliopsida; order Santalales; family Viscaceae; genus Viscum; species Viscum album. The sequence continues at coordinate 696,663,185 of OY728164.1, forward strand.
TACTTTTCACCTTTATGAAGATGTAAAAACTCTTCACTGAAAAAAAAAATATATCATTACTTAACCTTTTTAACCAAAAGATTACCATAAACCATATAAGGAACACATAACATATAAAGGTAACTTGGGACATAAACATACTTAAGTGGAATAACCATACGGTCGACTTCCACACATATCATTTAATGGAATAGCCATATGGCCAACATCCAAACATACTTAATGGAATATCCATACGGCCGACTTCCATACCCAATGCATTGGAGGTTATAACGTAACCACTCGTCCTGGTATACACGGCACCACCCGTCATATGGTTTATCACGTAACCACCCATCAAATGTCCAAGTACCATTATAAAAATCATAAGACATAAAACAAAAATAATGGAAAGAAAACATTTACACAATTTGATCACAATATATCACTTAAATATATTGACATAAAAAATCCATTATAAAAACCATTTTCAATACAAAAATACATAAAAGATTATATGGTATTTATTTCATTTTTTTAAAAAAAATTACGGCTTGTTCGGAAGCCAAAGACCAAATAAAACTCGCGGTGGCGGAAAAGGTCTTTTTCACCGCGTATGTTAAAAGAAATATTCCTTTTTGTCGTTTTGTAAAACGCTTCGTATAAAAAGATTCCTTTTGTATAAAAGTAAAAGTCAAAGGGGTTTATACACCGTATAAAAGAAAGTTGTGTATAAAACGAAATATGCCTCAATGAAAGGAGATTGAGACGAAGTCCCTTACAAAGATAATTTTTAAATAAAATAGATCTATTATGTGTATTCACTATAAGTACACATAAATAATGTACAAATAAAAGATAGGACATAATAATATCATGACATAATTTGAATGTAGGAGATTAATCCAAAGAACGAAAATTGGGTTAAGAAGTTCCCTTACCTCGGGTCCGACTTGACTCGATCGTTCTTTAACGTCCTGAATAATAAACTTGAGTTAATTTCTAATTTCTTAAGAACCATTTTCGAGTTCATTATTCCTTTTATATCTCTTATTTCCCTGTTATAAACATTATGTAATTATTTAAGTTAATAATGTTTGTTTTGTCGATATTTGGTTCTTAAGTCGAAAGTTGACTTATTACAATTACATGTTGTTCGTGTGGTCAAAGGTTCCCTATATCCATAATGACATTACTGATTTGTATATCATATATATCATATATATCTAGCATATAAATGTATTTATAATATCACATAATCATTTAGAGGTAATCATTTAGAGGTAATAAATGAAATGCACCGTTCATGGAGACGGTAAGTTGTACGTACGCATGAACGCTACTTTCATTTCTATGTAATATTAATGGAATTAAAACTAAATGAGAGGTATGTATATTTTAATTCCAGAATTATATTAATCATTTATATGTAACATACATCATATATATCCATTATATATATGTACTTATAATAGTACATTACATTTGGGGATAAGAAATGAAATGCACCGTTCATGGAGACGGTAAGCCGTACGTACGCATGAATGCTACTTTCATTTCTATCTCATACATTAATGGAAAGAAATAATAATGATATAGAGGTATATTATAATTCCATTATAACATCATATATAATAATTTTAAATCCATCTTTTATACGTCCCACATATGGCATTAACGAATCACATCACTTTGAGGGGGTGGTAGTCCGCACTTCCTAAAATGAAATTATCGTGTTTACCCAGAATGGAAACCATAAAGATATACCACAAATGAAAAATAAAGAAGAATAAGGAAAAAATAAACATACTATATATCATATATAAATAGATTGACATCCTAATGTCCACCATTAAAGGTGTATTAAAGAAGATTGAACAATCATAGTTTCGTGAGGCAGAAATTCGCCAACCACAGAAACAGTATGTTCTTTAAACGTTATATGTATATGTGTGTAAGTGTAGCACTAAATATTCTTATAAAAAAATCCTAGCATATTTATGATACTGAAGCTTTTACAAAAGTAATGAATAAAAAGAGTTTAGGGGGTTGGAGAAGCAAAATAAAACAAAAGGACTCAAGTGAAGACATTACCTTAAAATCGGGTAACTCCTTTTGATTTGAGCTCAAAGGCTTACTTGGGAAGACTTCTACCCAAAGTGAGGCTTCTAGGAGTTATAGAGGGATGTGGAGAGAAAAAATGGGCAGGTTTTGGACGATCCAAATGCTTTGGAAGTGTGGGTAATGAGGTAGATGTGGGGGCCTTTTATAAGAGGAGAGGAGGGGCACTCTTGGAAAGTAAGGAAATGTTAATTTATTTTAGAATGAGATTAGGATTTTAATGGTCCCACATTGATGTGTTTCGAGGATAAGGTGATAAGGGTTTGCAATCCAACCATACAATAGGTTTTTGACATGTGTTGGTCTTAGATTTTACACTATCTTTCCATTTTATTTAAATCGTTAAATAATGAGGTAATCGCTGCATCATCATGGTGTCATTAAAAATTTGATTTATTTATTGTCTAAATATTATAAAAAACTACAATGATGTAGGAAATATTTTCATCTTTACAATGAATATTTATAGTAAAAAATTTGACTTGTATAACCCCATGTAAAAATTGGTTTAGTAAAACATCTCATGTTTGTGTCATTTTTACTTTAACTTTAAATAAAAATATATTAATGTCATTTTCCTACCAAAGTGGCTCAATGGGGTCCCCAAGTTGACCCATGGATTTTCTTGGTTGGCCATGACACATCAAATAAGGTTAGGACATGTGTCGAGTTCATTTCATATTATTAAAACATTATTTTTACCTTAAACTATACTAATTACCTCTAATCGTGATTACAAACTTAGAAGTTACTATTCACCAAAAAATTATTTTAATCTCATTGAACCACATTTTACATATTAATGAAAACCATGTATGTCGGATTTTGGAAATTCAAAACACAGAGGTGGTAAAATTTCATTTAATTGAAAAATCAGTTTTTTAAGTACCACTTAGTGGTTTCACTATTCATCAAAAATTGATGTTTTTTAGAAAAATAACAAAACTTCACCCTAAGATATATTTGATATTCCGAATTCAAAAATTAATATCATTTTACAAAATTAAAAACATATAAGTTTCATTAATTAATTTAATAATTAATTTCTGCTGTTAGAGCAAATAGCGTGTTTTTATGAAACAATAAGTATCAAAAGATTGAGACTAGTTTAAGTCCGATTTCAAAGTGAAATTAATTCCAACGACCACTATTGGATTTAATCGTAAAAATATATTCTAATTTCACATTAAAACCAATTCAATAGATAATCTAATCATATAAATAAATTATATTAAAAGGAGGTTTTGAATTAAAATACAACATTTTACACTATTCATTAAAAATGAACTTTAACGGAAAAATACCAAAAATTTACACAAAGTAAATTTTGATGTCCCAATTCTAAAGAAGAGTTTTATTTGGTTCAATAGAATGTATAAGAGTGAACAAAACTATATTTAATGATAGTTTTCCATCAAAAGGCGATAAGTGAACCTTTAGTGAAAACTAGGGCATATATGCCTAAAATTGAATTCTTTCCGTATTTTAAGCCATTATCTTTTATTAGATAAAAGTAAAAACATTTAAAAAACATATATAATCATATTTTAGTTATTTATATCCATTATCACCAATACAATGGCTATGTGTTAACTACCATTTAAAATAATATTATTTTATTCCTAGTGTGCAGCATAAGATTTCAACAAAACTCTTTGTTGCGTATCGGGTATGCTATCGAACATAGCCACCCCTTTAAAGTAAAATTTATATTTAATTCATAAATATTAATAAATATAAAAATGTTTTATTCATTATTTACCTGGGATGTTACATATACTCTATTTGAATTTATGTCAAATTAAAAAATAATTCATGAATATGTAATGTTTAAGCTTGAGGCTTTAAAGTTGGTATCAGAGGTCAGTTTAGATAACATTTGGAGTTAGGACATAGTTAAATGAATACCGATAAATTATTTTTCTTTATGGTAAAATTGAAAAGATATAGTATTTGAATATTACCATGCTGCTTCTTCGGAGATATGTCTATGTTCAAAAAGGGTTTTCATAGAGGAAATAGGGTAGCTGTGCTGGGAAGGCATACAAAGAAAAATGACCTTCCAAATCAGCTTTCTGAGATGGTCAGAATCATAATTTAATAGTTTTTTACATATATCACTTAGTTGACTTAAGTGATGAATGGTGGTTGTATTTATAAATGATATTTTGGTATATTTTAAAAGTAAATAGGAGCCTAAAAATCATTTATGGGTTGTCTTTCAAACAATAAAAGAAAATAAACCGAATGGGAAATTTAGAAAGTGTGAGTTTTGGTTACAAAAAATTTCATTCCTTGGTCACATTGTTACTAAAGATATCATAAATTTTGATCCTTCTAAAACCAAATTTTTGGAATAATTGCAAAGACCCACAAATATTACTGATATATATAGTTTTCTTGGTTTAGATTGTTATTATGAGATTTTTGTTGAAAATTTTGCACCGTTATCTAGTCCACTTATTATGTTAACATGAAAAAGTGTTACTTTAATCTGGACAAAACAATGTGATGAATGTTTTCACAAATTGAAAAGAAGATCAGTGAATGCTCTAGTTTTGGTAGTACATTCTTGAAATGGTGAATTTTTTATCTACAGTGATGCTTTATTAAAATAATTTGGTTGTGTCCTAATGCAGAATGATCAGGTTTCAGTACAATAATCTCTAGTAGACAGAATAAATAAAGTATAAAAACAAGACAGTGAGTTGTAAAAAAATGTATAATCAGTTCATAAGGGTATGTTACCTAAATTTAACATTGATAGAGATTGTTTTTAAGGTTTTCAATGATATTATATATGCCTTTTGATTCACAGTTGAAGAAAGAGTTGTTATGTAATGCCTATAGTAATCCATTTTTAGTTCATCCTAGAATTTCTAAGATGTACAAATGTCTTTAGGAGTATTTCTGGTGGGATAGAATGAAAATAGATATTGCTGACATTACTATGAAGTGTTTGATTCATCAGCAGTTTAAATCATAGTGGAAGTTAACAAAAGGGATGCTTTAGTCTTTTCCAGTGCCAAAGTGGAAATGGGAAAATGATTCCATTGAGTTTTTAGTGAGGTTTCCAAAAACATATCGAGGTAACAATGCAATATGGGTTATTGTTGATCGATTGAATAAATCTGCTCATTTTCTTCCTATTCGAGATACTCTATTCTATATCAACATTATCGATTATATATTAAAGAGATATCCAGGTTACATGGAGTTCCCCTCTCCATTGTATCTGATCGTGATCCCAAGTTTGCTTCTAACTTTTATAAAGGCCTTCATAAGTCATTGGGAACTGAATTAAATTTCAGTACAGCTTTTCATCCTCAATCAGACTGGTAGTCTGAACAAACAATTTAGAATTTGGAGAATATGCTATGAGTTTTTTCAATAGATTACCAGGGAATTTGGGATCCAAATAATTCTTTTGTTGAGTTTTCTTATAATAACAGTTTTCATTACAATATACATATGTCACCATTTGATACAGTATATGGAAAGCAAGGTCGAAATCTATCTTTTTGGGAAGATGTAGCAAAAAAAAGTTATTGGGACCAGAATTGGTAGAAGAGATGGTAGAAAAAGTTCAATTGATTTAAAATCATTTGAGAAAAGCTCATATTAGGAAGAAAATTTATATGAATAACTCATGTAATGATCTTTATTTCGTGGTAGGTGATCATGTCTTTCTCAAAGTTTCTCCCTGAAAAAGAGTGATGCATTTTGGTAAGAAGGTAAAATTGAGTCTGAGGTTTATTGGACCCTATGAAACACTATAAAAAGTTAGACCAATTGCATACAGAGTGGATTTAATTCCATATTTATCCTAATTACACAATATTTTTCATGTTTCAATATTGACGAATTATATATCGGATCCATCTCATGTTTTGAGTCCATAGGTAGTTCAGTTGGAAGATAATATTTAATATGAGGAACAACTAGTCAAGATTCATGATTGCAAAGAGAAAGTGTCGAATGATCAGGTAATTAATTTGGTAACAGTTTTCTAAAAAAACATATGGTTGAAAATGAAACATGGGAATCTAAAAATGAAATGACGGATAAATACCCCACTTATTTGATAATTGAATAGAATTGCAAGGACACATTTCCCAAAAGGGGGGAATGATGTAACAACCTAGGTATTTATAGAAAAATATTTTTCATTTCTATTAATATCTATGAATAATATATTATGTTTAACCTAAAGGGTATTCTTTTTTTTGATAGCATACTCAACATGAAATAATGAGTTTTTTTGAAATCTTACACTGCACACAACATTGAGTTCTACTGAAAAATAATATTATAATATTTTTATTTTAAATGGTAGTTAATTCATAGTTGTTGTATTGGAATGAATGAACTGAACTAAATACAATATTATTATACACTTTTATTAATTGTCTTTACATTTATCCAATAAATTTTATTGCCTTAAAATAAGAATGAATTTGATTTTAAGCATAAAATACTCAAATATTTTAAAATGGATGTTTTATCATCTTTTGAAGGTGAATAGTTTATAAATGTAGTTTTTGTCAGCTTTATAAGTTCAATTTTAAAAAATAAAATTATTTTTTTAGAATTGGGACATCAAAATTTACTTTGGGTGAAATTTTGGTATTTTTATGATAAATTTCATTTTTTATTGAATTGTGAAAAATACTGCATTTTATTTTGAAATGGACTTTTAATATAATTTATTTATACAGTTAGATTGTACTTTTAATTAGTTTTAAAGTTTAATTAGATTATATTTTTAACATTTAATCCAATTACAATCATTGGATGTAATTTTACATTTAAATTGGATATAAACGCATCTAAATATTTTGATAGAAATAACTTCTAAAAAACCAACTTTTTGGTTTTGACAATGGGAATTAATTTTAAATTCATTTATTGAAGTTCTATGTTTTGAATTTTGAAAATCGATTTCATATTTAGAAAAAAATGTTTCAAATTGTGTAAATAGGCACCTTTTTTTTGGACATTATGAATAGTAACTTCAGTAATTATTTTATTTACTATTGTTAAAGGGTAAATCTAGTAAATAGGGGTAAAAATAATATTATAATAATATAAAACTTCCCTAACATGTGTCTTAATCTTATTGGTTGAGATATGTCCGACCATGGGAATCCTTGGGTCAATTTTAGGACCCCATACTGCCACTTGGGAGTGATAATGACATGTTATATTAATTAATTTAATGTAAAGAGAAATATAACATAAACATGTATTTTTCAGTTAAACAATTTTTATATGGGGTAATATAAGTGATATATTCAATTATAAATAGTCATTAGAAAACTAAAAATATTTCCTACATCAATGTATTTTATTTATAATAAATAAAAAAATTTATGACACAATGATGATGTAGTGATTTCCTTATTAATAAATGATTTAAATAAATGTGATTATAAATTTTAAAATAAATTTATTTTGAAACATTTTATGCCATCCTTGAATTTTACGGATTAGTAGGACATGTTATCATTGAATTATTAATTTTTTTTAAATAATCAACTTAGGAATTTTTTAAATGTCAGGATATGATTAGTATAAAAATTGACATAAATGAGTTTTTAAAACAAACAATATTATATTAAATGATATAATAGTCCTAAAAATATAATATTCAGTCAAATGACTTAGATAATTCTGAAAATGTCATTAATGAACAACTTTAGTTTCTTTTTAAATTTTATAGTGACTATATTAACCATATAGTATAAATATACTAGAATACAATGTAAGTGTTTAATTAGTTATCTAATGGTTAAAGCTAAAAGATAAGGTTAAATTTGTGACCTAGACTTGTATAAAACCTATTGGTTGAGAGGTTTTAGACCTAAAAACATCTTATATTTTAAATAATTTAATTTGGGACCATTAGAAACTGAAAAACATTTTATAATAAAATAATATTTCATGAGCTTCTTAAAGTGCCTCTCCTCCCTCTTATAAAAGTGAATCATCTCTACTCATTTACTCACACATATTAAGCTTCTTGGCTCATCAAACTTCGGCTAAAAAAAGCTCCCAATATCCCTACCTTAAACCTAGAAGACATACCTTGGGTAGAAGGAAATTTAATAAATCCTTTTGGCTCAAATCCAAGGGTGTTAACCGATTTAGAGGTAATGCCTTCTCTCAAGTTCTTTTATTTTATTTTCCTTATCCACTCCATATTTTATTATTATTATTTTATTACATAAAAAATAGATTCATAAATATTATAGGATATTGATATGAGAAGGATTATAACTACACTTACACACACATCTATCTAATGGATACGAACACACTATTTCTGTGTACGGGGAACTGCTACCTTACGAAACTATGACTATTCGATTTTCCCCTAACAAATATCATGGTGGCCATTATGATGAATCTTTATTTATATATTAGATATATTATATTTATTTTTTCTCTATGATAGTGCAATTTGTTTTTAAAAACATACATTTATGATTTTCAGGATGAGTAAACACGACAATTTCATTTGAGGAAGTGCGGACTACCGCCCCCTCAAAGTGATATGCCTCCCTCATGCCATACATGGAACGTATAAAGCATGGAGTTAATGAAATTATATAACATATATATCAAATTATATTATACTAGAATAAAAATATAACTATTTATCAATTAGGTTTAATTTTGTTAATATGAAAAATAAATGAATATAGCATTCATGCGTACGTACGACTTACCATCTCCATGAACGGTGCATTTCATTTATTATCTCCAAATGTTATGGACTATTTTAAATATATATATACTTGATATATATGATATTTAAATCATGAATACTATTCTTGTGATAATTTACTTTTGACCACATGGACAATTTGTAATTATAATAAGATCTTTTTCGACTCAGGTACCGAATATCGACAAAACAACCGATATTAACATAAATAATTATGTAATTTCTTTAACATGGTAATAAGTGATATATAAGGAATAAAAAACTTGAAAAATTTTCTGATGCATGTAGAAATTAACTTAAGTTTATTATTTAGGGAGAACAAGAAACACACATGATGATTTAGACACAAGGTATGGGACTCCATCTCAATCTCCTTTCATTGAGGCATTTTTTGATAATATAAACATCCTTCTTTTATATGGTTTATAATAAAACCCTTTGAATTTTAATTTCATTTAAAAGGGAATATTTTTTATATGAAGTGTTTTACAAAATGGAAAAAATTATATTTTTAATAAATGCGGTGACAATGACCTCTCCATCGCTGTAATCGTTATTTGATATTTGGCTTCCTCTATAAGACATAATGTTTTCAAAAGGAAAAGAAATACCTTATACCTTTTTTGTTTGTTTTGGTATTGAAAATGGTTTTTTGAAATACATTGAGTATTTCAATACCTCGGAATAATTTCTTGTTATTTCAAATGAAATATTATTAGTAAAATGTTGATATTTGAAATATTTTATATGTTATGATTATATAATGGTACTTGTACATTTGATGGGTGGTTACGTGATAAAACAATGATGGGTGGTTACATGATAAACCAAATGACGGGTGGTTCTCTAAAAAACCAAGTAGGGGTGGTTACGTTATAACCTCCAATGCATTGGATACAGAAGTTGGTTATATAGTTATTCCATTTAATGATATGTGTGGAAGTCGACCATATGGTTATTACATTTAAGTATGTTTATGTCCCAAGTTAGCTTTATATTATATATGTTTCATTATATGGGATTGTTGTAATCTTTTGGTTACACAAAGGGTAATTAATGAGCTTATATTCAGTGAAGTATATTTACCACTTCATAAAGGTTAAAAACATTACTTTATAATAAAGTATTCATGGTTTTCATATTATCACATCACTAACAATTTTTTTTATTTATGTATCCCTTAAATTGATTTTTATTCTCATCCCACTTTTTGAATTTTTTCCAAGGACATTAATATGAATAGATTCAAGGATGGGATCAAGGAAAAGTTATGCTATTAAAACATGAAATAATGTCATTATTCTTTTTAAATAGTTTTTTTTCTTAAATGGATAGTGAGTAGAAGTGTCTACTTGTAATATTTAAGATGTTATGTACAAGTTATGATCTAATTCCCTAAATCTCTAAACCCAAAAATATCCATAATGAGAAATTAAGTCAAATTAATGATTTATCTCAAGAATAATTAATGTTTAAGGTTGGGGCCTTATATTTTTCATGCATGCAACAAGTGTATTTAGGATAATGTCACCTTCACGCGTCGTACTCCTTTTTATGAATTGCTTTTTTCTATCAGAGATTCTTATCCCTCTCAAATTAATTATTACCACAATTCAATACATGATTTATCTATTCTCAAATGGATTGGAATTAAGGGTAATTTCCATCCTCCCTTCAGAATGATTGATGTCTTTTGGTAGTTTCTTTTTGTTGGATGGATCAAGATTAATACTGATGGATCGTCGAGAGGTAATTTGTCCATTAGGTTATAGAGCTATTTTTCAGGGATCATCATAGATCTATCCTTAGATGCCCACATATTTCATATGTGGTTTCTTCCACTCTTTAAGTAGAAGTGCTTGGTAACATTAGTATGGTGGAGCAAGAAAAATATCAAGGAAAGAGAATTATATGCTTGGAATGTGACTCTACCATTATTATTCTATCCATTATAGCAGGCTCTATTCGTAACTTTGGGAAGCTTACTAAACGGTTTATCAACTTTTTAGACTTCCTTTCATTTATTGATTATATTTTCATGAATGTATATAGGGAATCCAATTCAGTCACAGATGGAATTTCAATTAAAGGTTCTAATGGTGTTGATCTTTCATGGTCTCATCAGATTCTCGATGATATCATGCCCCTTCTTTAGAGGAATCTGTGTAAATATCACATTTCCAAACATTTGTGATCTTGTTATTTTTTATTAATAAAATATTATTTCTCTTCTTGGAAAGGGCTCATCTCTCATAAACAAATTATTTATAAAAACCATTAAAAATAAGTTAGTCATAATTTTTTTAGTTATTACATTTCATTCATTTTATATATATTTTTATTTAATATATTATTTATTACTATTTGTAATAAATGTATATATATATATTAAATTTATTCATTTCTTCTTTTTGATTAATTATTTCAATTTATTAATTTTATATTTGTATATTTAATATATAATATTTATTAATATTTATAATTTATATACATGTATTTTAAATTTATTCATTTTTATTAATAACTATTTAATTAATAATGTTTTAAGTTATGCATTTTTAATTTATATTTTTCTAATTATTTCAATTTATTCATTTTTTATATCTTTATATAATATATAATATTTATTAATTTTTTAAATTTATATATGTATATATTAAATTCATTAATAATTATTCAATTAATCAATATTTTAATAGTTTTATTAATTTTTTTGTTTAATTATTTAAATTTTTTAATATTTTTAATACTTGTATTTTTTTATTAGTTAAAAAATAGGGAAATAAGAAATGATCAGATCTTGTATTGGCTGCTGGGAAAGGTGGGTCAGGAAGTGTATGACCTATAGGTGTATTAGGGTGGGATAAAGATTGTGGGAAGGATATGGTGGGCCAAGGACTACAAATGCCTGAGAATGGGCCCCTATGAATGTATATGAACGTTTATGTGATAGCACATCCTCACCGCATGCATAGGAGGTTGTAATGCGGTTGAATCATTTATAAAGAAGCGGTCGAACCTATGCTATTTCGATGTGAGACTCACACGCAATATAGGGACCTTTATCAGTATTAAAAAGTGTTATTAAAGAGTACCCATTATCAGCACTGAAAATAATGTTCTCATAAATGTACCCATTATTAGCATTAAAAAAATCTCATAATGGCAACCCTTTATCATTATTTTTCGCTAGCGTTGATAAAGGCCAGTGTTTTATATTCTGCATTTTATAGTAATGAATCTGTTACTCGATGTGAGTCGACATAATAAATATTTGGTTCTAACATTAAGGCCAAAAAATTTTAAAATTATTACACATTGGTCAATTTTTATTATCTCTATAACATCAGGAAAATTTGTGAGAAAATCCATTTCATTTCATATCTTTAAAAGATAAAATATCCTAGAATATTAAGAAAATTTATTTCCTTTAAAAAAACCAGAGAAACTTGTAAGTAATGTAAAAAATTAGGTACTGATAGAATACTTTTTTCTATATTTAATTGTATTCTTGAATTAAATAGTTAAATTCATTATAAATATGAATATTAATTCTTAAAATAAATATATTTATTAAAAAAATTTCTTATATGGATATACTAAAAAAATTAATTTTTAAATTATACAATTTTAATATGAAAAAAAAAATTATTTTTTTAATTCATCCTATCAATAGTATCATAGGATAAATTTTTTATAATTTAATGAAAAATTTATTTTCTAAAATAGTAAAAAATATATTCTTTTGATAAAATTCAGAATCTTCTGTGATATCATCAAGGCATAATTGTGATATAAAATTTATTAAACTTATGCAATGATTAGAGAATGATATTATGATATAAATATTATTAAAAAATAATTCAAAACATATAAATAATAATTTATCTCATGTTAAATATGAAAATCATTGTCAATGCTGAATCATTGTTGGAGTAGTGTTGGAAAAGTCAAATTTGGTGCTTTATAGATAACAATTGATAGCCAAAAAGTCTTTGAACAACTTGTTTATTAAGTATTATGTAATAAAATTATTTTTATTAAAATTATAAGAACAATTAAATGACCCAAAAACATTGTATAAATATTTTTGTATGAGTATATTTTTACTGAAATCACAATTGGGTTGAATTTAGGACCTTTGGGATCCACTTGGTTGACATTTAGTCCCTTATAGTTTATTATTCAAAAGAATGTCAAACTTTTCACACTATGTTTTTTAATTACTATAAAATTTTAATATGTGGTTTTCCAGATGATATTTTTGATCATATATATTAAATCTAATGATAAATGATTTATCATGTTCATGGTAATTTATTTTTATGTTTTAGGTAAGAAATAAATACCTTAAATTCTCAAACAATGATGATGAAATAATTATTAAATTAATTGAAAAATCAAAAAAATTACAGTAATAATATTAAAATAAATATAATTTTAGATAATTCTGTTTATTCATGAATTCTATAGATAACTATGACATGTATAGGATATAAAAAATAGTTGTATTGAATTTTACTCTTTGTTTGAATGTTTTTAAAGGCATAGAAATGAATAGTAATAAATTTGAAAATAATGATTTTTCATGAATATAATATTTTGTTAAATTATTTAAAAATTATAAAAATAACAAATAATACCAAAGGGGATAATATATGGTTGAAAATTTCATCTTATATGCTTTATAAGACTTTGATATGTCTTTTCTTCTAGAGAAACCTTATTATTTTTTAATATTTTATGAAATTCAAAAACTTTCACGCACCTCAATTTTACCCTAATGACCCAAAGGCTTTATTTTTAATATATTTTGATAACCCCAATTTAAACGGATGTTGGGGAACCATTAAAATGACCGTAATATTAGAGATTACATGACCCATAGGTCTTATAAGAAATATTCTGACTATAACTACATGGAACTGCTGCTCCCCAACATCAACATTGCGATATCAGCTCTCCACCTTCGCATGATTGTTCGAATAGGATTCCCATTCATTTACAAGATGGTCCCAATGGTAATTATATGCACTCTGTTTCTTCCAAATTCTTATCTTATGCTCTGGTGAATGCACCTGCTCTAAATCCTCATTTGGGGTTTGCTTCTTATAGAGTAAGCCTGATCTATTAAGAAAAATTTCATGTGGCCAAAAATCCTTGAGATGGCCTGAAGTCCTTGAGGTGGGCCAGAGGCCATTAATTGGACATAAATCCTTACTAGCCCGAAGGCCTTGGGTGGACTGAAGGCCTTGAAGGACCAGAGGACCAAACTGGTGGCTTGAAATCCCTAACAGATGAATAGTTCCAGATTTTATCCCAACTATCCTATAAAAAATTCTATTCTCATCACCCCTATCAACATTCTAGTGTTTATTATCTCACCAAAACACTAATTCCATGTGCCTTAAAGAGGTTCTCAAGGAGATGATATTCAAAAGGTAAAATCCTCATTGTTTCTCTCTTAAATTATTTCTCTCTTCTACTTTGTCCTCACCACATTTAAAAAGCTTCATGGTAAATCTTGTATAATATAATTACTAGAATGTAATTTTTTTAGGGATTATCCATATATAAATCTCTTATATTGTCCTTTTATTCATAAAAATGAAAACATCATCTATGGTATGTCGATTCATCGGTTTCTTCGATAATGAGTTTTCATTTCTCGTTACCACATTCAAGAAAAATTTAAATTCAATTATAAATGTTTAAAATGACCTAAATACATATTTTATATATGGTCTCACATTATGGAATTAATATATGAAAATAATATTAAACAAAATGAAATTATTTTTTGACGGTTGTAATATTAATACATTTAAAATTTTATAGTTTTAATTATAAATTACTAATGATGATAATGTTATGTTTTTTTTAAAATTATTTCAATAAAAAATGATGTGTTTATTATAGAAGAAGTTATGGTGGTTGATTTTTTTATCATTAACATTGGAGGCTACATGAGTATTTAGAGATCATGTTCATGAGGTTTTTTGTTGAGAACCATGTCATAAATGTTATTCAAATATGGAATTTAAGAATATATAAATGACTAAATTTCTAAGGAGATAATATTTTAAATGTCATGGTTTTCAAATTAAATCATATAACTAAAAATTCCACAAAAGTCTGGGCGTGACCACACAATGGAATGGTTTATTTTTTAAAATATATATTATTTGTTCATATTAATATTTATAGTCAACTTTCATCATGCAAAAAAAAATTTACCCATCCATGATCAAAATTTTGTAAGGAAAATGATGTGGAGAAAGGTGGTGTTCAATGGAGTATTTTTTTGAATAAATTATTTATAATATTAAAAGAGAAATAATCGATGATTTCAATGATTATGAAGTACACAAAATATTTAAAAATATAATTAATAAACATATATAGTTTTTTGAGATATTTATTATTCTAATTAAAATTATTAAAGATATCATGTTAATCACGATGAGTTATTACTAAAGAAACAAATAACCTCATTTTCATGGTGTTTTGAACATCTTTCTTATATTCATTGTGAGAAATATTCATGTTAAATAATTATTGAATCTCATATTTTTGATGTAGTTTATATATAGAAAGGAGGATGATGTAAACCTTAGTTTGGTAGTGATCCTTACCTAAACATTTTAATTACATGTAGTGTATAGTGAATTTGTGATATAAAAACCCATTAGTGTACACTCATTGGATATACTCCTTTTTGATGAACAAAGTAAAATCAGTGCGTGATTGAATTTATTTTTTTAATTTGATATTATGGTTGTGTAATTATATTTTTATAATTTAGTATGGTTAAACAAGCATAATAATAATATCATTTTAATTAAAAATAGTTAATACACTAATTCACCCACTTTATAGACTCTGGTGATTTTGGTTATAAAAAAACATTTGTAGAGGGAAAAATTATTACTAGTTCCACCAAGGGATGATACCATTGGGGGTTGAGTCGATGATTTTCAAAAACAATTATCCCCCTCTGAGTGATCATGTTCCATGATAGTAAAAATAAACCTCTAGTCCGTACCAAATATGAAATTAATATTGGACAAGACATAAGAAATTTTACTAGGTTCAATCACTCATGGCTACGTATAAGTATAATACACATGCTGATGTTATGTTGAACTACAATTCGAAATATCTTCTTGTAAAATTTTTATATAAAAATCATTGTAGCCTTTAGATCATAACCACCCACATGAAGAAATATCACTATTATCTCACTCAATAAGATAAACTATTTTTATTTTTGTTAGTTTTAAAAAATAATAATAAATTATGTTTTTTATTCAAGTTTATGATGATAGTCAGAAAATTAAGTCTATTATAATGACTATAATAGTAAATAAACTAGAACAATGTAAAAATGGACAACTAGAATTAATTATTAATCTATTTGATATTGTCCCAGTTATTATATTATTGTCTATGAGAGAATATTGAAATATATAATATCTTTTTTTGGGTTTTAAATAAATTAATTAATTTAAAATCATGGTTTGAAACAAATATATTGTTTGGAATATGTTTAAGCCCTACGAATCTTGAGATGTGTTGTTGATGAATTTAATAACGTTATATGTAAAATAAATGATGAGTGAAAATTGAACAATTGTTTTTTATTACCAGTTACATGTTTTTTACTAAAGTTAATGTTATCAAATTTTATGGTCCATTTTTTTGATAATGAGGAATTTAAATTAAATAATATCATTGTATGTTTTTTTTAATTTTATCTGTATTTAAAAGAGGATTTAAAAAATATATTATCAAATATTTTCTATAATATATTTATGGTATTTATACATGATAAATATTTAATGAGTTCTCTTTTAATGATCCATAAAAGAAATAATTTCTAAGAGGAAACCTCTGCTTGATTTGAAATATAAAATTTTATAGTTTTTAGTATTTATTTATAATGGTTGAATTTTTTCATACAATTTTTAATGAGATTTGGAAAAAAAATATATTCTCTTAAATGCCTTATTGTTGTTACCCCTGATTGATTTAAAATATGTTTTAGTATGTTTTTATTATGTTTTTGTGGTTCTGAATATTTGGATAAAGGTATGATTTGGTCAATTAATTATTTTTCTAAGGTATTTTTACCAAAAACCAAGTGTAATATAAAATTTAAATTTTGATTATTATTGTTTTTTGATCACCAATTACCATATTTCACAATTCTAGGAAACAAATCACTATCCAACACCCCTTTATATTCCCATAAATTATATATTCATTCAAATATTTTACATTTTATTTAAATCTTGAATCTATTTAATTCCATCCAATTCCATGTTACCATATTTTTCCATTATCTCTTTTACTACTTAGTAACACTTCTGTGTTTTATTTTTTTTAAATGTGTAGCCAAATTGTGATATATATGGATAAAACATGGATCACATTACCGAGGAACACACCTTAGTATGCTAAGGGTTTAGAGGAGTTTTTGGATTTTTCAATTTCCAATAAATCCATTGATTAGGTAATAAGATATCAATGTCCTAAATGTAAATTTGGAATATGGTTGAAGAGAGATGATGTTTATGAAAACTCGATATTCAAGAAACTACCTACTCAATATTTTTGTTGGATTTGGCATGAAGAATATAATATTTCAGAAATTTTGACTACTGATGTCAATAAACAGAATATACTCCTAAGTTTTTCAAAAATTTAAAATGAAATGAAAAAACATATAAATGAAGAATTCAATATTTCACGACAATGATACCAAAATAATAAATATCAAAAAAAATAGTCGAGGGTGATACAAATAAGAACATGACAAGTGGTGTTTTTGAGACTATAGGACAACTAGATTAAGATTATAACATATCACTAGAACCTCCTCTAGATACTATGGAGGCTAATGTAAGAGAAAACATCACTAAGTAGAAAAATATGATTCATATATTAGTTGACGATGGAAATCAAGAGATATCTAGTGGATGTTTCAAATATTCAAAACATTATTTTCTTCTAAAGTTATTACATATCAAATGCCTATATGGAATTACAAATAAAGCGATGACCATGATATTGAAATTGTTGAGTGATGCATTTAATGAAGTCAAAATACCTAATTATTATTATGATATAAAAAAAAATTTATCGTGATTTGTCTAAATTATAAAAAAAATTCATGTCTTAATGATTGTATGCTTTATTGGGGAGAGGATTCATGAAGACAATATTAAAAAAATTTCTTCTTCTAAATGGAAATAAATGGGTGATTTTGGAAGTTTGAATCAACATACTACCATGAAAAACAATAAAAATAACACACTATAAAAGTATTTTCATTACATTCCTTTAAATCCATGTTTACAATGATTATTCATGTCATCAAAAACTACCAGGCACATGAAGTGGCATTCTATATATAATAAAAATTATGGGTTAATGTGACATATAATAGATTCACAATCATAGAATACATTTGATTCATTACATCAAGATTTCTCATATGATCCTATGAATGTTTCATTGGGATTAAATGTTAATGGTTTCAACCTATTTGGGACTTTGAGGACTATTTATAACATTTAGCTGGTTGTTTTGATCCCTGACAGTCTGCCTTCATGGATGTGTATGAAACAAATGACTTTTATCATTAGGATGATTATTCCTAGAAAAAAAATTATAGACATGACATTGATGTATACTTGCATCCTCTAATTGAAGAATTAGAGGATTTTTGGAGAAACAGTGTTAATAAGTATTATTCAGATTCTAGACAAATGGTCAAAATAAAAAGTGCATAAATGTAGACCATTAGTGACTTCCCTGGACATGGAAATATAGCAATATGGAAGACTAGCACAAGATTGGATTATCCTATTTGTAACATTGATTTTGAGCCCGAATGACTACCTCACATTAAAAAATGGTGCTTCTTGTGTCATTGAATATTTTCAAATGTATCACATATATTTTGATTCAACAATTCAAAATTAAATAGTTATATTTATCAGATACCACCTACAATGTATTTGATAGGTTATTATATATTGAAAAACATGGATATTTTGTAAAAAAAATTGAGATGGTGCATCATTTGAATGATAGTGGGAAACTATTTTGAAGTGTATCATTGTGTGAAATTAAAAGGCAAAATTGGATGAAAAAATTATATTTTTAAAACTTTTGTATTGGGAATTAAATTTTTTTGGAACAATATTGATGTTATACATATTGAGAAGATTTGTTTTTGAAAATATGACTTTACATTTCTTAAAGATCATGGAAAATTTAAAGACCATCTTAATTCTAAGAAAGGCTTACGAAAAATGAACATAAATCCAGACCTCTAGATATATGTGAATGGAAAGTATGCTCTGAAATTTTTTTGCAATGAAAAATTGGGATAAAGACACATTATTTCAAATTTTAAAACATGTGAAGGTTTTTTATTTTTATTCAGGTAATATCTCAATATTTTTTAACTTTAAGAATCATAGGTTTCATGGATTGAAAATTCACACTTCACATATTTTTTTATAACAGTTACTACAATCAGAATTGCATACATTATTACCAAAAAGTTACTAAAGTTGTCTTCCAATTTTTCACATTTTCAGACAATTATGTGAGAAAACTCTATAAGCATTTGAGCTTGAAAATCATCAGGTGAGATTTGTATTGACACTTTTTTCAATGGAGATTATATTTCCTTCATTTTTTTACTGTCATGATGCATTTAACTATGAATTTGGTTGGAGAAGCTAAATTATGAGGCCCTATACATTATTGATAGATGTATCCAATTGAGAGATATTTTATTTATATTTTTCTAATTTAAGTAAACAATTCTTGTCACTTCATTAAATAAAAAATTATATTTTTTGTTTAATTTCATAGATATCTTGGGCATTTGGAATCATTCATGAAAAATAATACTCAACCTAAAGGATATATTTCTATATTCTATTTGGAATAAGAGTGTATTAACTCTTTTTCTAGATAATTGGATGATATTGAAAAAAGATTCAATTGAGTTGGACATGTTGACAACACATCGTCTCAATCTCAACCACATGGGAAATCTAAAATAGCATCCAATATTGGTCGACTAGTTAGGTGAAGCTTAAATACTATACTGATTAAAATTGAATTATTAAAGGCACATAGATACGTTCTGCTGAATAATGAAATTGTTGATCCTTTAATTAATGATTTCAAGATACAAACAAAGAGATGAATGTGACGCCGAACAAAAAATGAGAAATATATAACAATAGTTGTTAATAAAGATCTTGAAAAATGGTTTTCAAGATGTGTAAGTTCATAAATATTTCAATCAATATAGATATTAGTTTGAAAAATATATTTTTGTAAATCTAATCATGTATATTACATTTTTCAGATCATGAATACTGATACTTGAGTTGAGTTTTTAAATGATTCTAAGTTTCATACTCAAGTTTCTCAAAAACATGTTATAAAGTTCGATGCTTACAATGTGAATGACATTAAACTTCATACATTTGATTTGGAATAGGGTTTGAAAACACAAAATAGTGGTATATTTACATTTTTTGAAGTGGGATACTATGAAAAGTTGGCTAATATTATCAAATTAAACTACCATAATAATTTTCAGTTGTTTTATTCAAATACAATTATGTCTATATTATCAGGGGTGTTAAAAACAATTCATTGTAATTTACTTATGTGAACTTATCATACTTAATGGATGTTGGTGACAATAAATTTCATGATCTATATATCTTATAATCATAATAAAAAATGGTATATTATGTTGAAGATGTCAAGGATGAAGGTTGGATTGTAGTTGCTAATGTAAAACAAAGAGACTTGTATGATATGGGTGATAAAGTGGAATATTTTTCCTCTGACATTGAATTTCATCAATAAAAAGAATAAAATTTCTTTTCCCATCATGATATTGAATGTATTCGTCTTTAATGATTGGATGAAGTAGATGAAGTAATTATGAAGCTAGAAAATGATATAAATAAAAGGGAAAATGACTTTATGTGTATTCATCCATTAATTTATCAACCATTTATGTTATTTGTGCAGTCTTTCATTATCATAGCTATGTATATTTTATTTGGATGTACTTTTCATCTATTATCATTTATATTTTTTTCTGCGTGATTTTTTTGAAATATATGTTTTGAAGATAAATTTATTTGATTAAATTATATAAATGAAAATGGGGAAGCATTATACTGATGCCAGTCAACTCTCAGTCGATATTCCCTTGAACATACCAACTGATGATGATCCATCATTCTCCCTCCATAATACATCTGAGACTCCCTCAACTTTCCCCCAACACCTTCCATCACACCCTTCGTTAGTGTTCCATCAGCATCTCAACCAATACTTCCATATTCATCAGCTTCAACAATGAGGGAGAATGTCACCACTCCTGGTTCTTCTTAGGGATATTGGAGGGTGAAAGTTAAAGGTAAAAAATTTTATATGAATAATTTTATATTATTTTTATTTTACTATGAACTATTTTTTCATAAAATATGAAAACAATTCTACTATTTAGATAAATTTGAAAAGTTTATATGTATATAATATGAACATAATAAAGATAGATGTCCCATTTGACTATTATGGGGTCCCTATGGATAACATTGTTGGATTATTTGGCCATTTTGTAGGACATTTGGTAGATGATCTGGTTACCTCTATGATTATATATACTGATTAGAGGAATATTCCTTTTTCATGGAAAAATAATGTTTTTGATTCATAGGTAAATATAATTTTAATACATTATTTTGTAATTATATGTCATTATGTTATTAAATTCTAATATTTTCAAAAGGTATATCTTTTTAAAAAAGTTTCCACCTTCCCATTACCGATCTTATAGCATGAATGTGGACATTGAAAAATTTTGGTAAGAAATCAAAATATTTTAAATATATATTATGGAATGAATTCAATTATACTTTACTAAGAACAAAAATACTACATGATAAGGTACCTAATGGGGTACCTAGAGAGAAATGGAATTTTTTTATTGAAATACATCCTCATGAGAAGCATGTGGTATTCAAATATATATTATTATATTAATCTCATTTTATATTTATACGTGCATATGAAAAGGAGATGAAATTGTATACATTACTATTAAATTATGTTTTATTTACATAAAGATGGTTCAAAATAAAATGCATTGATTCAAGCTAAGAAAATCATCCCTCACACTATATGTTCATAGAGTTTTTCCACAAACTGATCGATTATAGTAATTTTTTCATTACTTATTATATTTATAAGAAAATATTATATGTTTCATATATTAAATTTTTTATTTAGCTTTGCTTAACGCAGTCACAGAATTTAGGAACCCAAGTCTCCCAAACAAAACTATGGTTGTATGTTCATAAATAATATGATGGGAGTTATGTTAATGAGCCTGCCAAAGAAGTTGGGGTATAGATTCATTTTTCAATATAATAATATATTATAACTTTTCACTATGTTATTATATATTTCATCAAATATGACTGATATTTCATTTATAGTTAAAAATTAAAGAAATATGGGATTCCAACCCCACACAATCCTTCTCAGTCTCCCAGGATGACCCAGTTGATAAATTCCTTGAGTTGGAGCATCCTGGTTGAGTGTGAAAAATGGGTTTGGGACCATTACCATCTAAAGCCTTTAGCATACCATTAGAAATTTCAGCTACATCTACCCCTGTTTGTAGTCACTTCATAACCCAATATTCTTAGAGATACTTTTCTTCAATGAAAATAAAAAATCAAAAATAGAGGGATCATATATCTAATTTGTAGAAATAATTTCTTCATTTATATGAGAAGATGACAGATCTGTCCTCGGTGATATTTCATCGATGACCGGTGGTGAGTAAGTAAATCACATAACTTCAAATTCATTTTGTTCAAAACAAAATTATTTGTTTTAAGATTCAATATAAATATACAAAATTTTTAATTTTCAAAATAATTGTCTTATAGGTGCTAGTAGCAGGATGTGGAGATCGAAATAGAGAGGGTGATGAGCAATGTTCATAATCGAGTTGTGATTAGTTGTATTTTTTATCTCATAAAATAATATGGACGGAGAGGGTTTGTTCATGTATCATTTGTGGAATACAGTATTAACATGACATTTTCATTATTTCTTATTTGGGAAGAGAATAAAATCATTTATATCATGTTTTTTGTTATGACATTATGGCATAATGTTATAGTTTGTTTAAATTAATATACTTGTTTATATATGATTACATTCCATCATTCATGTTTCAAGGGACTGTATAGATGAATAAGGTCTAATAAAAATAGATATAAATATATATGACTCTTTTGGACCTCTTAAAATTAGAATATGTTCTATTTAGTAATATAGGTAATTTGAATTGTCTGGTGACCATGTCGCCATGGTTAAAGGGTAATGTGTAAGTTGAAAAGAGATGTCGGGGGGTATTTGGATATGAGACTTGATGTGGTTATCCTTGTTTGGTTTCCATAATTCTAGTTTTATATACATTAGAGGATCAATAATAGTGAAAAAATGGATGAGATAACCATATGGATCAAGATTCATGAGAAACACCCTCATAAGTGTGGGTTGAGGGTTAATGAGCACTATGAGTGGGATGCTTCCTTTGGGATGAGATGATGTGTGATAGATGAGGGTTCTAACTAGGTGTACGACTTAAATATATTCCTTACGATATTGTAAATAGAACCTAGGTGCATTTCATGGGAGTTATTAAAAACATGGAATCATGTTTCCAAGGGGTATAATGCATGTTAGGTTGGTATGATACCTGGGTAATATGTACAAGAGAGATAATGGATTTTTTATAGTTGGACTAGGACCTATGGTTTGGGTCATAGGATATTGTGGGTAGTGGTGTGACTGATATGTGATAGGTATGAGATTATATAAATGAGCTTAGATCATGATGGGTATGGGGGATCTATTCAACCCCTAGATAGGAAATACAAGCTTTGAGATGAGATTCTAGGACTCAAGTGACTAGCACCTTGGTATTTTTTGTTGATCTATGTGATTGGATTCATGCAATATTTTTTATTTCATGTGTGTAATTTTTTATGCTTATAATAGGCGATAGCCCTAGTGGGGGAGAATATATATAGGCCTGGCCTCACTATGATTGAGATGGATCTTCTTAAACTACCAATGGTGAGATGGGTTTCTTATGTTCATTAAGTAGTACCTTTCCCTAAGTAGTATTGCATTGGGATATTGGAACTTTTTTGAGTTATATTGGGTTGTGATTGTGGACCATGTCGAGTGAGAGGGTTGAGTTATGGTATAAAGAGATTCATGGATAATAGAAACTACCTTGATTGTTGAGGTAGTGGTTTAGGATTCAGATGTAAGATTTTAGCATGATTTTTTAGGTGGTGAGTAAATGACTTAGACAGTGCTCACCCAGAGTCTTTAGGTATGCACCGAGTTATGAGTACGATGACATGAGGCGAGGTGATGATGAGATTTCGGCATGAAATCAATGTAGGTATGATAAGTTATAATAGTATCTCAATTAGCACATAATGACCTAATGAAAATAGAGTCATGGTATCCAAGTTAGAAAATTACATTTTAGATCATATGTGATATGCTTTTTTTACATTGTGCATATATATATATCACGGACTTTACTAGGGAAACATTCTAAGACCCTACATAGATGTCCCCTCACACCCTGCAAAGGCACCCTGGTGTTTATAAATACCTTATTTTTTTCCTTTCATATCATAGGATGTGTCGTGAATAGGAATATATCATCTTAACAGGTATGTGGAGGTAGGGTAATGTGGCATGGGGATTTTAGAAAGTCCAATGTTTTGAGTATTTATCTTTTTATTGTATTTTATATGGTATCAGGACAGTGGGTGACCTATGTATTTTTTGTATAACCATGTGTTTGTATGATATGTTTCATTGGTTATGGAATTGTGTTATTTATTTATGTGTCATATGATTATAAGATATACAAATTTTTCTATAACAGTATGGTAAAATTTTTTGGTTTCTCTAAAAGGGGAAGGTGTATATATTATCGATTCATTTGTATGGAATGTTATATGAATTGTTTTTTTTCTAGGTTTGATCTGGGACTATAGATTCTATAGCTGGTTTTTTTTGTAAATCGTCATACAGTGGCAGTTTAAACCACCGTTAAATATGGATTTTTTTTTATAGCGGTTAAAATCGTCTGTATATTCTCATCCTTTTTTTGGATAGAAAACTGCCACTAAAAATGCTTCTAAATATATGTTCTATGATTATTAGTAGAATCCAACAGAAATGAAAGGAACCACCATGGGTTGGATACTAACTCCAACTTTAGCGGTGTTTTTTTAAACCGTCACAGAAACATTCTCCACTAAAAAAATAACCACTGTAAAATTGATATTTTCTTATAGTTATCAAATGAATCACCCTCAGGTTAGAAAAAAATGATATATAGTACCATTTAAAAGTATGTTAGTGCATTAATAACATTTCAATTCACTTTTGGGATATTATTTTCTTTTTTAAAGAAAATCTATAATTATACATAAATGAACCGACCATGAAACCATAAAACGAATGCACCTGAAAAATGAAAAGAATTAAATATTATTATTAAATTAGTGTAATGATGTTACAAATAGATCATATAAGGTATTATAAATATTAATATTGTTCTATAATAAATTAATAACATTATTTAAGCCATTATAAATTAGTTTTGAACACGTTTGGGGGAAGTCAAACATTAGGTAAGGTACTTCTTTTTAAAAATATGCTTTTAATGTTCATTTTTCAAAATGAATGTTTTATATATATATATTGCATGAAAAAAATTTCCCACTTTCATGCCACCTTATTTTTTTTAATCTTTATATACATTTTTATATAGTTACTTTCAATGAAAATGTTTTCCATTGTACATGCACAGTTTTTCAGAATGAGTGATTTTCAAAATGGAAGGTTTATTTTCTTCAAAGAGTGTTTTATGATGCAAGATTTCTTTATTTATGTGAACATTATAGTTCTTGGGAATTTTTTATATTGACAAATGGTTTTGTTATAAACTGATGAAGGGTGGTTCCCTAACAAACCAAGGATAGATGGTTGTGTTTTAAACTATGGATGATTGGATATGTAATTAACTAATGATGGGTGGTTCCATGATAAATCAAGGATGAGTGGTTAAATTATAACCTCCAATGCATTGGGTAATCTAGAGTTGGTGGTTGGGAATATTGGTTACATAAAATGTAAGATTGATATGGAAAATTATGTCCTAATTTAAATATTTATATCTTATATGCTTTATTACGAGTTTTCATGAAAATTGTATTATTTTCAAATGTTAAGATAAGGATATTTTTGAACAGATGATTACTTTTTTGAGGTATAAAGTTATGTTTAATAGAAAATTTTTATGTATTTTCACTAGAATAATGGATTCCTTTCATTTATATCACATAATGATTAACATGCACAAATTGTGGGTGTAGAAAAATCAATTTATTTTCCCCTTAGTGGGGTAGTTTTAGTAGTAACCAAAAGTATTTTCCCATAATAAGTATTTTAATCTTGTTGTAAAAAATGAAAATGTAAATAAAATAAAAATATTAAAAATACTATAAATCAATGGAACAATGATTTATAAAATATATATGAGAGAAAAATTATTGGATTTAGGTTATGTTTTTACTTTTTTAACTCTATCATGGTCTTTAAAATAAAATGAGTCTTTTCTTTTTATTAAAATGATTTAATGAACAAAGTATCATTTTTTCTAATTGTATTAACCTTTGAATAAGATTTATCAATATGTGAAAGTCAGAGTGCGTCTTATATAAATTCTTCAGGAAATACCAAATTTGGTATTCACATTCCCCAAATAATCAAAGCAGTCTGACCTTCATTCCCCAGGTGTTTATCATTCACTAAAACACTGGTCAACTTGTTTTTTAGATCAACCAATCAGTATGATCCAAATAAAAGTAGGGGGAGAATAAAAACTTTAATAAAATAAATTAAAAAAAGTAGAATTAACTAAATTAAAATTTAATTTAAATGAAAAAAATTATAAAATTGAAAACAATTAAATAAACAAGAAATGATTTTTGATTTTTGACTACAATTAAAACTCAAGCATCAAAAAGGGGTCCCTTCCCCTTCACCCAACCACAAGGGATTATACTACTCAATTTAATGGGTATCATTGAATAAATTTGATAATAATACATGCTATAGATGAAATAAAATAGAATAAGAACACAAATAATTAGAGTGGAAGCAGGCTGCCCCTTTCAACAGTGGGTAATATTCTCTTTCTATGTATAGTAACCTTCTTAAAGACACAATCCTATTTTCTGAAACCTATCTCCCTTGTATAGAAATTTAGAGCACCGCATGCCTGATAATCTCATATTTTCCCAAATATCATGTTCTTAAATGTTTAAAAAATTGAAGATATATCTCACCCAAGACCCATGGTAGTCATCTTTCAAAAGGAAACACATAAATAAATCAGGTGTCGAATGTTTATTGTTGTATACAGCGTCATGGTGGGGAGGAATATGCAGGGAAGCCTCGATCTTCTTACTTCATGAATGGGATTATTCATTGGCTCACTGAGGGCTATTCTACATGGAAGGGTTGAAGCATGGGGAATGATGCATATCACCAGTGAGTTGCAGGAGTGGTTGGCCTCTTCTTCCTCTGGACATCAAAGTGGCTAGAGGAAACTTAAAAAAATTCTTCATGTTGGTATTACATAGATTATGAGGTGATCCAGTAGAGTGTTTGGGTTATGGAAGTGGGGTCAAGCTCAAACCTGAGATTCTCTGCCTCTATTATGGTGGGGTCCGAAAAATTGCATGTGGTGTCCAATGATTGTAATATAGTGATGGGTAGTAGAGTCAAGAGATAGGGGCAGAGTGGTGTAAACGAGTGGGGTCAGGCACAGAATTAAAAAAATGTGAATAGTTCCTACACTACCGACATCCCATAATGGATCAAATGAAGGGAGGGCGATAACTTATAATCCAATGTGTGGCTTCTGACCCTCAGAAGCCCATACTAGAGATGGGCTCTTGGTTTTCAATCACACACACCCAAATGTGGGTCACACATACATACAACATGTGTGGGATTCAGTCCACCTATACTCCCCACATGGTTCACCTCCCATGGTCCACCCATGCATCGGACTGATGCCACATGCACTGTTGTCTCAAGTGGGGCCTCTTTGTGTCTTGCGTGACCAACCGACCCTCTTGGACTGGCTAAGAGACCCCTTGGACAGGCTAGAAGTTGCAAGGCTCTTGTTTGAAGGATTTCAAGGGATTGGCTTATTTTTTTTGGTAGAGTTTCTCTTAAAAATATGATACAAGTTAGAAAAAATCAAAAATAGTTAAAAATATCAACCAAGATACCCAAATAAAATCTCATATTCCAAATTCACCATTCTTTCATTCAAATAAATAAACTTTTATTCCACATTCATAATTTCAAATAATTTAGAAAAATAATGTATTATATTGGAATATCCAATGAATTTCATTGAAAAATACTGAAAAATTGATTAAAAATATGCACAAAAAAATTAGTGTGTCAAATACACCCACATTTAAACTATGATTTTCATAATGAATAAAATATCAACATGAAATTTAGTGGGAACCAATTATAGTAGTTTTCAAATTTCAATGAAATGAAATAAAATAATTTTAAATGTTAAATCAAATTATCCGATGTCACATAAAATATAAATTCAACTGCCTGTTTTTTTAAAGAAACAATCCACTCAATTATTTTACTTTTCCCCTATTGAAAATGATAGAACTTATACTTTAAACAATTAATGTTCATTAATTAATTATTATTAAATGGTTCAAATCATTATTAACCTTTATTTTGACTCTTTTTACTCATCACTCATGATACAATTTATGTTGATTTATTCTCATATCATGAAGGATAGCTCTTTCTCCATAGGATTTTAAAGAAACTCTTTTATCTACTTTGTAATGAAAAATGTACCATAAAATCTTGAGGGATTTAATTAATGGTTCTAACGAATCTTATGATTAAGGTTGGTAGAAATTGATGTTTAAAAATTAAGGCTCAAGGAGGAGGTTTTTCTCTTAAAGTATACAATATGATATCAAAAGTAAAATATTAATGAAATTATTCCATTTATAAATAACAACTCATACCTTCCAAAAACTAAAAGTAACGTTCATGACCAATTTAAAGTGTAATAAATGATTTTTGAACCCTCTAGAATTTGTCTATAATTTTTTAATTTTTTTTTCAAATTACTTTTTTGTTTTTTTATTTATACACAAGTCTTCTTGGAATAAACCTCAAATCTACCTCCTAACTACATATGATTAAAATAATTTGTCTAGTAATATTTATTTTTTATTATTCCAAGTCACTTCCCAAGTTTTTTCACTTTTTTGGTTTTTTTTATTTATATATTTTTTGATAGGGGAAAACAATAAAGAGAGAAATGAATGAATCAACCTTTATCAATCCCCATATATAGCACACCCACACTTTTTCCTGAATCCCTTCACCCCCACACATTAACATTAACAATATCATAAAAATACTAAGTCTAGGGTATGAATGGATAAAAATGGATTGATACATGGATCATTCCTAATAAGTTTATTCGTGGTCTTTATGAGATAAAAACGTATTAATCTAAATGAGTTCATTTAAGGATAAGGATTTTTTGATAGATGCATCAATATTATTAATTGTGGTTTTTTATAGTCATAATTTTTATAAGATCAAATGCATGCTCTGGTCAGTGATATGTCCCAAGATCATACGGGAAAAATGATCAAGATAAAATAAGAAGTACTCTTTCTAGAAATACTCCTAGGAATGAGAATTATAACATTGGAAATTCACTCAAGGCATGAGTAATGATAACAAATAAATTCATATGAATTTTAGAAAATCAATTCATGAAAAATGTTTGGAAAATTTCATTTTCATCAATCAATTAGTTCCCTCAAATTACAAGTCCTTGTATTTGTCTCCATTTTTCACTTTAATTATTAAATTATCCATTTTAAATAGAAAATTTCATTAACATTTAAATCTAAATCATGACATCACAGAATTACTCAGAAACTCTTGTCTCTAATATAAGTCAATTAATGAAATAATTCAAGAATTGGAATTCAATTTCTAGTTTAAATGCTCAAAAAATTTTGGAAAAAATGTAGATAGTTATAATAATAATCATTAAATGTTAACTTCCTTTTGAAATAATTTTTTTTACTCTTTCTCCACTACTTGGGGAAACCTTGGGGTTTCCTTCCATGATAGCCCTACCAATGTAAAAACGATTCCATGAAAGATTAATGGGGTGAAGTTAGAGGTAAATAAATGCTAATTCCTTAGAAAATAGAAAAACTCAGTTTTCCTATAGAAAGAGGATTTGGTTAATTTTTTTGGATCAACCTAACTTCATGAGAAGAAATTAGTAGATGGGCTGGAGAATTTTGAGATCTTCCATTGGTTCTTTAGGTAAATTTTTATGGAATATTTTCAAAAAATTTCCCATTTGCATTGAATGAATTTCCTTCCTCTTCATTACTAATCAGAATGGAACCCAAATGATAGACATTTGTAATAATAAAATTTCCTTTATACCTATAATAAATATCACATGGCCTTAACTTTATTTTGTAATTATAGAGGAATAATTGGTTTCCATGTTGAATGTTATTTGGTTGAATTAGTTTGCCATGTGCCACTCAGGTTCTCTCTTTATAAATCCATGAGTTTTAAAAATATTATCATCTGATTTCTTTCAACTACTGCAATTTATTATTTGTCTCTTTTACAGCACTATCTAAAACCAAATTTACCTCATTAACATCCCAATATGTTTGGTGCTCCAATTACATTGATAGATGATACGTTTTCCAAAAATAAAGAAGTTGGGGATCATACATATAGGTGTCTTGTATTCTATCTGGTATGACCATAAGGTGTCTTCAAGTCTTTGGCCCCAATCATTCTGGTTTGGTTTGAATATTTTCTCCAAAAATAATTTTAATCTCTTAGTTTGACACTTCATCTGAGACATTTTTTTGGGTATGGTAAGGTGTAGAGTTTTTATGTTGAACCCCATAATTTTTAAGAATATCCCTAATTATTATATTATAATAATGTATTCCTTGGTCCATAATGACAGATATTGTCATTCCAAACCAAAAATTCAATGAAAAATCACACACAAATTTGGAATCATCATTCTTAAAGGCCTTGGATTCCACCCTTTTAGGAACATAATCAATAGAATGTAAATTATAATATTTCGCAAAATACATGGTAAAGGGTCCCAAAAAATCAATTTTCCATACTTCAATGATTTAAAAAAATAATAGGTCTTTGGGAAATCTTTTATCTTTTTAAAATATTTTCAGAAAATTGACACTTTACCTTGTTTTACAATAATCATGAGAATATTTAAACAATATTGGCTATTAGACTCAATATTATAGTAATTTTATAACCATTATTTGTAGTCAAAAGTGATCTAAACAAGAAAGTGTGTGGATAAAATTTAAAAATATATTCTATTTCACTTGCTGGTAATATTCTTCTTATGAATTGGTAATTTTTAATTGTCTAGAGAAATAGATCTTCCCAAATATAGAGTCTAGACTCATCTTTGAATTTTTACTTATAATGGGAGTTAAGGTAATAAGGTACCTGAGATATGAAAAAATAATTTCCAATACCAACATACCATGTCACTTCACTTTCTAAGATGTAAAAATCTTCTCCAGGTATGTGATCATTGAGTTGGATCAGTTCTAGAATTTCTTTTCCAATAGTGTTGGGTGGCCTACTGAGGTGATTTTCCACTTGGTTTTAAAATACATTTTTGTATTTAATATCAATAATAACCTGCTATAAGAGTAGTATCCATCAACCCAACCTTGTTTTGACATCATCATTCTTTATCAAGTACCTAAGAGCTGGATGATCAGAAAATACAACTACTCTAGTTCCAAGTAAATATGTACTAAATTTATCTAATTCAAACACAACAACAAGAAATTCGAAATGACCCGCCAATTCTCATCAGCATGAGAGTGTAACGAGTAATTAATTGTCCTTAAGCAACATCCCAGAGGTGCCAAAGGCTGGAAATAAATGCCAATGCATTTCAAAATACATGGGGGATGACTTACCCCTTTAACTGAAAACAACCAACAAACAAAGAAAACTATATAAATATCTCCATGCAACCACTATATGATGCATGATTTAAAACCAAAACAACTCAACCATTATTTTCATAATAACCCATACAAGTGCAAGAATGGAGTACAAAACCAAATCAGAGTAAACAGTGAAAAGAAAAATACAAGACATCAAGATGACAACCCAAATCCATGCTCCACAACCTCCAAGCTCGAACATCAGGAACCAGCCCAAGAATCACAAAGTAGTGCTATAGACGTGTGACACTTTACCTTTTCCAACATCCCGTTATATGACATATGCAAAAGCACCATCATGCCAAAGTAGGGGGTTATTATCGAAACTCGGTAGGTTTTCCCCGATGACTTCCCAACCCATGCCTCTAGCCTAAAACATGTTAGCACATTTATATAAAACCATTCCAAAAAAGTTCACAATATAGCAAGTTCCATGTCAAGCCATTTTCCAAAAAAAAAACCATTTTCCAACAAAAGCATCCAAGCAATTTTTCCCAATCAAATTCACATTTCCATTTTGGAACATTCATTCCATTTCACAAATCCACACAACCAACTATATCACAACCCGTAAAATCCACTATGCATGCATCGTTATGACAGTTCCATAATCATGATCATTTTCTCATTGATATACCTATTTTTCACAAGGTAATTATTCCCCATGTTCCATTACACCTTTGGCATCGTGCACAAGGTCATATTTCAACCAAGCTTCATAAATGAAATATGAACACACACACACCAAGTATGCCCAAAACCACACAATTTCAACCATGCCAAAACCATTTCAATAAAACACCCTTTTATTGAAAACCTTTTCCCACAAACCATTTTCCAAGTCCCGCAAATCCATATTTTAAAATCACTATTTTAAAATCACAAAACCAAAACCCTTTTCACAAACCAATCATTCAATTTCCACAATTTCATCAAAACCCATAAATCATCACAAAAGAATATTTATAACATGCTTTGCACCATAATTTCACAATCAAAACCAAGTGATTAAATCAATTTGAACTAAGCCTTCATGTTCTAAGAAAGAGGAATCGAGAGTGAAGCCACCTACCTCAACAAATTGGGCGAAACCAATCCACGGATGAAGAACTCTCAAGAACACCGGGTCAAAACTCAAAAAAACCCTCCTTAGATCGCTTCTCCTAACACAACCAGGACCATATATTTTTATATTCGGCATCCAAACCCCTTTATATACCCATAACAGGCATAGATCTAAGAAAACGAGAGAAGAGGAGATGTAAATCTATGTATATCTAAGAAACCGATCAAAAACGATCACATACCTTAAGAATCCGGCTTCGATTCTCCAAGAGAAGTCTTAGGATCGCCTCCGGAACGTTTGGGAGATGTTTTACAACCTTCAAGGGAGAGTAATCTCGAGTTAGGGCCACATAGAAGCTTTAAACAAGGCAATTAAAGGCAAAACTAGTTAGATCCACACTTTCAGTATCAAATTTTATGTGACTGCACGATTAGTCTGCACGGTTTGACAAAACGTGCGCTAACCGTGCATTAGCTTATGTCTTGGCCATCCTTCATGCACGGCCTCATTACATGGTTTCCCTTAACTGTGTGCTGACCGTGTGGAAGCCACTGCCTCCCTAGTCAGACACGCATGGTTTGGCCGCATGGTTTGATAAACCGTGCGTCGCCCGTGCGCCTTCCCCTTTACTTCCAACTTCACTCAAGGATTTCCCGATTCACCCATAAATCACCCATAACTTTTAAAACCAAGAAAAGCATCAACTAAGGGTTACATACCAGAAACTGGGGGTACTAAATTTCCCCACCATTGGCCTTTCCTTCCTAGAAAAGTAGACAACCATTTCTTGACTGAAAGAGTTATGGCCACTACTCCTTCATTACTTTCTCACATTCCCAAGTCTCTTCCGGAATATGAACATGTTTCCATGAAACCCACACTATGCCGATGCTTTTTCCATGCAAGACTTTATCCTTCCTATCCACAATCCACACCGGGATATGTACCAATGAATCATTCTGCTCTATGTCAATGTGATCCGATCTGATCACATGGTCAGGATCAAGCTCATACTTCTTTAACTGAGATACCTTGAACACATTATGGACTACATTGAACCGTGGTGGTAATGCAAACTGATACGCCACCTCTCCAACAAGATACAGTACCTTAAAATGGCCTATATATCGAAGAGATAATTTTCCCTGCTTCCCAAAATGACGTTGTCTATTTCTTGGAGAGATCCTCAAGAAGACATGATCTCCCACAACGAATGACAACGGTCTGCGACGGTGATCTGCATAATATTTCTGATGACCTTGAGCCATCTCTATCCTCTTTCTAATCAACTAAATCTTCTCCATTGTTTCTTGGACAAGGCTCGGGCCAACTAGTAAATCTTCACCAGTTTCCACCCAGCATAGTGGAGAACAACAAGGACGCCCATACAATTCTTTAAATGGAGCCATAAGTATTGGGGCTTGATAGCTATTATTGTATGAGAACTCCACTTTGGGTATATGATCCTCCCATGAGCCACTAAAATCCATTACACAAGCCCACAACATTTCTTCCAACGTTTGTATCGTCCGCTCGGATTACCCATCCCTCTGAGGATGATACGTCGTACTCATAGTCAACTGAGTCCTAAGGGCTTGTTGTAAGGATTTACAGAAACGATATGTGAACCTCAGATATCTATCTGAGACAATAGACACTGGTTCACCATGTCTCATTACCACTTCCGGGATATAGATTTTTGAAAGATCATCCACCATAAGGGTTTCAAAAATTGAGATGAAATGGGCCTATGTAAAGACCCATAAATTTCAAAGAAATTTCTTTCTTAATTTTATTTGTAATTTTACAAGAACGCAGTTTTTGACGGCACCTGATTCCCAGGCCCGGTGTGCCCGAAATCATTTCCTGAAGTTTATCTTGGGTACGTTCAGTGAACGAACGAGCGGGTTTTACTAACTTTTGAACCTGTTCTCAGAATCGAATTCCGATGGCACCGATGGAATCGCAATGCCAGTATTTTCTTAGAAACGCCTTTTCCGGAGTTGTGTTTTCTCAGGTGTGGTTTTTAAATTTTGGGGTTATGTTATGAAATAAAATAAAAAGGGATGCAACAATTTTATTTTATTTCACATAAAGCCACCTAAGCAAAGTTAAGAGGATAAGGTGGGACCGATGATATCCTACCCACTTGGTAGGATATTTGTGAGGTGGGGCTCGCACGAGCCCCACCGTTTCTTCCCTCCTAAGTAACGCACTTGCAAAACCCCTCTTTAATAAAAGTCAATTGTGTGTTTTTCTGGTTAAGAAATGCCCCATTAAATTGGGCAGTTAAGTTGTTACAATTAATTCTTCGAATTAATTGTTCGTTACTTATCATTGATTTTCAAATTGTTGGCATGGGAATAAAATAAGACCAAAACTTGTCTATTTAGGGGTGTCTTGTTGAGAGGATTTGGAGAAAACTCTAAGGCCTGAAAATCTTCATCCTCCTTCACAAAGAACGGGAAGAACACCGGCCTTTGACGAAGGGTGACGAAGAAATCCGAACCCTCGGAGATTGATGACGCAATGCCGTGTATCGTGACGCCAACGATCCTCCTTCCACGACGTTTCTTCCGTGAAGTTCCTTCCTCGCGACAATCTTCGATCAAGAACCGATTGAGGTAGGGGATTATGGTTCTTTTAATTCTCTGTGAATTATATCCTCAACATGGGTTTAATTGGTACAATTAAATCTGTGTGATTTTAATCCTCAGAGGATGTTTATGCAACACTGTGTACCACGACAACAGCGACGCCCCCTTCCGTGACGCGGCATCTTCTTCTTCTGCAGTGGTTAATTCTGCGACGAACTCACGTTCGATGACAACGTTGAGGTAGGGGTTTTTGTTCTCTTAAATCTATGTGATTATATCTGCGGTTTGTTTAAATGATTGTTGTGAGACTTTAAAACCACTGACGCGGTGGGTGCGGACCAACGAACAAGTCCGAACCCACCGCCCTTTTCGTTCTTGGTGTGCGGAACGGCGGATGATGACAAAACAAGCCGCACGGGCGATGTGAGATCCTCATAGTGAAGAAAGGGCCCCGGGAGGGCCATTGCCGAAGATGGCACACAATTCTGACCACCGGAACGCGTCCAGTGGTCCGCAGAGCAGCCCACCGCCGCGCCTCGCCGGCACGACGGCGCCGGCGGCAGGTGGTGGCGGTGCCTGGCATGCCGCCGAAAGGAGCCACCGCGGCTGAAGCCGCGGCAGCAGAGCACGGTCACGCAACCGTGCAGGACCGGAGGGGAGCAGGACACGGCAGCCGGCCGCCTCTGCTGGCAAGGGCGGCCCCACGCGAGGCCGCGACTCCTTCATGTGGGGGGCAGCGCCCCCCGATCCCAAAACAGCTCTGTCGTTCGGCCGAGCCCCTTGCTAGCACGCTTTGTGGGCCACGCGCCGGGCCGGCTGCCTGGCCGGTCCGCTAGACGGGGCCGGCTGCCTGGCCGGTCGGCCA
Source organism: Viscum album (assembly GCA_963277665.1). Classification (NCBI taxonomy): domain Eukaryota; kingdom Viridiplantae; phylum Streptophyta; class Magnoliopsida; order Santalales; family Viscaceae; genus Viscum; species Viscum album. The sequence continues at coordinate 696,699,840 of OY728164.1, forward strand.
GACCGGGCCGTGCCTAGGTCGTGCTGCGCCCAGGCTGGGCTGGGCCGGGTCACGCCCCGTCGCCCGGGCCGGGTTGCGCCCCGCCAGGTTGGACCCGGGTTGGGTCGACCCGGTTCAGGCCGACCCAAGGGGTTGGGCCGGGTCGGTCCGGGCCCAGACCCCCCATTTTCGGACCCCTTTCGGTCTTTTGCCCATATCATGGGCTACGGACCTTAGATCGATGCACCGACAGCGGAGATGTTATCCTTGGATCGAGGCGGTCGTTTCGATATACTACACTCAATGTTTCGGAGTACTTGGGGTTCGGCCGTGTTGGTTCGTACACGAAACCAACCGGGCCCTCGGAGCGGAAACGCTCATAACTTGAGCTCTGGACATCTGATTGACGTACCGTCGACTTTGATGGATTCCTCTAAGTGAGATGGATCTTTTGGCTTACTCCGCCCAAGGTTTGGACGCAGGTGGAGTACAGTAGGGTTGGTTTTGACTTAAAAACCAACCGGGCCCCTGGGACGAAAAGGCCAATAACTCTCAGACCAGGCCCCTGGGACGAAAAGGCCAATAACTCTCAGACCAGGCGTCTGATTGACGCGCCGTCTGTGGCGTGGAGTTCTTGTGGACGATACGGAAATTTTGTATACATCAACTCTGGACTACGTGTCAGTTGATGTATCAGCCTCTCGGCTCGTGGAGCGGACCCTCCCGAACGAGTTTGTTGTGTGCGGGAACCCTAGAGCTGGCTGCGACTGCGATGACGACGACGACTGTACAGAGATCCTAAGTGGATTCGACGACGACGACTACAACACTAAGCGATCCAACGTGGATCAGTGCTACCGATCCTGTGTGGGTCCAATCCTGTGTGGGTCTGTGCTCAGCAGTCCTATGTGGGCCAGCGCCAACAGATCCTGTGTGGGTCTGATCCTGTGTGGGCCTTTGCGGGGATTAGTTATATATCGATCATGTGTGGGTCAAATCCTTTGTGGGTTATTGCGGGGGTTAGTACCTATCGATCCTTTGTGGGTCCGACGGCTTGGATGAATCAGTGGATATATCTGATCATCTCTACTATCTTATGAAGAAGTATACCTATGTGAGCTGAATCCTGTTTTGCTTCCCTTTGTGGATTGTGTTGTGCTATCCTCTGTGGATTACGATTTGCTTTCCAATGTGGACTGGGTTGTGCATGGGCTCCGAAGTTAGAGAGAACTGGAATTGGTGACTTAGGTATATGTATGGGCATATACCTAAGCAGTTTCGGAAGTTACTTTGTGATTGTATCTTTCCTTTGTGGATTGTCCTTTGTGGATTCTGGGAGACCTTCTGGGGTCTCGGGGTCCCTACTGAGTAGCTCATACTCACCCATGCACGGGCTATGCCCGCACTACGTTGTGTTTGTTGCAGACGATGGACAGCGCTGATCGCGGTTGAGGCTTACGGAGCAGGACGGTAACTGGAGGTGGACCACAGGGCGGGACGTACTTAAAGCGGGCAGCTGGACCTGAGGAGCTGTGGAGGCTATCTGTACCCACCCTTCAGGTGGGATTTCCAGTGGAAGGCTCGACGTTGCGGCTTTACTTACAGTTGTTGTTTTCCCTTTCGAGTTGTACTTTACTTTCAGTTGGGATTTGTATTCTGGCCCACTTACTTTTCCGCACTTACTGTTGCACTCAGCTTTTACTTAGTGTTTACTTCTACTGCTTGCTTTTTCTGTGGTGTTTTTTTAGTCTACAAAGGCAATGCTTTCCCTTTTTACCGGGATTTACGCCTTGGTGCTAGTCGTCAGCCCCTGGCCTATGGAAGGCGGGCTTGGGGTAGTCACGGCACGGGCCCCAAGGACGGGTCGTGACAAATTGGTATCAGAGGAGTTCGGTTCTACCGCAGAACTCAGGACTATGATCTTTTTCTATGTGAAGCAATAGTGTTTAGAGTATTGAGTGTGGTTATCAGTCCAGAGAGTCCAGTGTTGGTGCGGCGGCCGACGTATCCATACACCAGGACCCTGAATTATGATTTCCGACTTAATGCACGAAAACATTGATTGCATGTGTGTTCAAGTTTTCTTTGTGATTACTTTATGTCAGCTCATTAGGTATACTATTCTGACCGTGGCACACCTGTTTCTTTTCAGGATGGCCCCACGATGGCAGCCATCTAGGGTTCCGAGAGTTGTACATGAAGACATCCCACCGAGCAATGAGGCCTCGGTACAGGGCCCTTTGACAACAGAGGCACCGGCAGTACCTCTACCCGCCGAGCCACCGACGCTTCCAGCCCCAGCCGCTGACGATGCACGTCGCCTTAGTGCCCTGCATGAGTTTAGGCGCCAGCGACCACCGAGGTTTCGCGGGGAGATGGACCCCCAGGTAGCCAATGACTGGATGGAGGCGGTGGTACGAGTTTTCAGGTTAGTGAGGACACCAGCAGACCTCATGGTGATCCTCGCAACGAGCCTACTGTACGCGGTAGCAGGCAGATGGTGGAGCTTGATGCTCCAGTTGCAGGATGAGGCATCTCTTCTTAGGTCGGACATTGAGAGCCTCTTCCGCTCGGAGATCGTCCCAGCCACCCTCCGTGCGGTGCGCATCCAGGACCTTCTTCAGTTGCGGCAGGGTAGCTTGACGGTCTCCTAGTACTCGGTGAGATTTACCAATCTCTCGTGCTACTCGACAGTCATGGTACGAGACCCATTCTTCCGGGACTGGACCATTGAGCAAGGATTGAGGCATGAGATCAGGGCATCGCTGATCTCCCTCAGCATTCCGACTCACGCAGAAGTACTGGAGAGAGCCCTTTTGATCGAGAGCTTTCTTGCTGAGTCCACATCATCAGCAAGACCTACCGCAGGGCGGCAGGTAGCAGAGTCTTATGCAGCAGGAAGTCGACGGATGACTCATGGGTCCAGGTAGACTAGACCCTTAGGCAGACGACCTCAAGACACTGGTACAGCAGTGCGGGGCACACAACGTCGAGCTAGTCTTTCGAGAGGCAGGCAGTGCTACGCTTGCAGCGGGCAGGGCCACATGGCTCATTACTGCCCGACCCGCCATACTGAGGCATAGCAGACGGTTGAGGGGCCACCCAGGAAGAGGCAGAGGGTCGACCGTGGCAGTCTGCAGGGAGTAGGAGGACGAGGCAGAGGAGATGGCTGAGCTGCGGGTGGTGGGCGACGCTTTGAGGCTCTACCACCACCACCACCAGGAGTTCCACCCCGACCACATGGAGCTGGTAGGAAGAGACAGGCACAGCTCCAGGCAGCGGAGGCCTACGACCACGGCACGCCCGAGATGATTCAAGGTACTATCTGTGTCTATTCCACCCTTGTTGCAGTTCTTATAGACACATGAGCGAGTCATTCTTTCATAGCCACTGCCCTTGTTCGGAGTTCGGAGATTCTGACGGAGCCATTGGCTCAATCTTTAAGGCTAGAGACTCCTACGGGAGCAGACTCGACGATTGCACACTGGTTCTTGCAGTGTGAGCTTACTCTAGGAGGCGAGAGTTTCGGCTGGGATCTTCTTGTAGCGGCGTTGAGGTCTTTCGACATCATCTTGGGCATGGATTGATTATCCACAGTCCATGCTCAGATTGACTATATTAGGCGCAAGGTGCGATCTATGCGCACCGACAGGAGCAGGTTCACCTTCATCGGCGAGAAGGGAGCCTTCGCAGCACCGGATGGACTCTCGCAAAGGAGAGGACATCCCATCACTCATCAGTTGGCTAGCCTCATCCTTGGAGTAGTTGACATGAAGAGTCCTAGTTTTCCTGTAGTGGTGGATCAGTATGCAGACGTCTTTCCCGACGACGTTTCAGGACTACCTCCTCGCATAGAGGTAGACTTTTATATTGATTTGTACCCCGAGACAGCCCTGATATCGACTCCAGCATATCGGATTGCTCCCGCTGAGCTTCGACAGCTACGGGTACAGTTGGAGGACTTACAGGGCAAGGGATTCATCCGACCCAGTGTTTTACCCTGGGCTTCCCCGATATTTTTCGCCAAGAAGGTGGACGGTAGCTTGCGACCTTGTGTCGACTATCGTTGCCTGAACCTGGTGACAATGAGGAACAAGTACCCACTACCGAGGATTTATGACCTCTTTGATCAGCTCAAGGGAGCACAGTGGTTCTCAAAGATAGACCTCAGGTTAGGCTATCATGAGCTCAATGTTTGGGATGAGGATGTGTAGAAGACGGCCTTCAGATGTCGGTATGGCCACTATGAGTTCTTGGTTATTCCCTTTGGCGTAACCAATGCTCCAGCGGTGTTCATGGGCCTCATGAACAAGATCTTTCAGCCATACCTAGATTGATTTGTCGTAGTCTTCATCGACGACATTTTGATATACTCGACCACTAAGGAGGTGAACTCCTACCACTTGCGGGTTGTACTAGACACACTCTGAGAGAACCAACTTTTTGGAAAGCTCTCGAAGTGTCAATTATGGTTACGTGAGGTCCACTTTTTGGGGCATGTCATCTCTGAGGTGGGAGTTGTAGTGGACCTTGTGAAGATCGAGGCAATGCTAGCTTGGGAGCCACCCAGGAGCGTGACGGAGGTGCGGAGTTTCTTGGGACTAGCTAGATACTATCAGAGACTTCTGCCAGACTTCACCAGAGTCGCGGCACCACTCTCAGCTCTAACGAAGAAGGGGAAACCCTTTGTGTGGTCAGACTGATGTCAACAGAGCTTCCAGGAGCTGCGACAGAGATTGATCAGCACACCTATCTTGAGGTTGCCGGAGGAGGGAGTAAGGTACGTAGTCTACTGCGATGCATCAAGTACTGGACTCGGATGTATCCTAATGCAAGAGCGAGTAGTGATTTCCTATGGATCACGTCAGTTGAGGCCGCATGAGAATAACTACTCCACCCATGAACTGGAGTTAGCAGCAGTGGTCTTTGCTCTAAAGACATAGCGACACTATCTGATGGGCGAGTGCTTTACAGTCTTTTCTGACCATCAGAGTCTCAGGTACATCTTCTCTCAGAAGTACCTGAACCTGAGACAGCATCGATGGCTCGAGTTCCTTCAGGACTATCACTTTGAGATAGTCTATACTCCTGGGAAGGGGAACGTAGTAGCCGATGCTCTCAGCAAGAGGACCAGCATTCAGCTACTTGAGGAGGTGACAGAGCAGCTAGCCGCTTTGTAGATATCCTTCATGGATAGAGATGGGCAAGCCTTCCTTCAGTCACTCACAGTCACTCCTCCAATACTGCAGCGGTTCAGAGAGGCACAGCGTGGGGACGCTGACTGTGAGACGCGGCGTGCATAGATATCCTCAGGACAGGCACCTGATGGTTTCTCCTTTGGAGCAGAGCACGACGTCCTTTTTAGAGGAAGTACCTTGGTACCAGTTGCATTACGGGAGGAGGTGCTGAGAGAGTTTCACACTTCTCCCTTGGCGGTACATCCCGGAGTGGTGAAGATGTATCAGGACCTCAGACGAGAGCACTGGTGGCCAAGCATGAAGAAGGTTGTGGATGAGTTCGTTTCTCGATGCCTCACCTGGAAGCAGGTGAAGGCAGAGCATCAGGTACCAGTAGGCTTGGTACATCCCTTGGAGGTCTCGGAGTGGATTTGGGAAGTCATATCTATGGACTTCGTGACAGGACTTCAATGAACTTCCAGAGGTCACGACTCCATTTGGGTGATTATCGACTAGCTCACAAAGTCGGCTCACTTCTTACCCATCAGAGAGCAGGGCTCAGTGGAGAGATTGGGGCGCCTTTACATTCATGAGATTTTACAGCTTCACGGTGTTCTATCATCTATCGTCTCCGATCAAGATGCTCGCTTTACTTCCTGGCTCTGTAAGGGGTTGCAGGAGGCATTCGGGACGCAGCTACGTCTGAGCACTGCCTTTCACCCTCAGACGGATGGTCAGACGGAGTGGACCATTCAGACTCTCGAGGACATGCTCCGCACATGTGTCCTCGACTTTGGCCATAGCTGGGAGGACCACCTAACCTTGTTGGAGTTTGCGTACAACAACAACTACCACTCCACCATCGGGATGACACAATACGAGGCGTTGTACAGCCGACCTTTTAGATCTCCTATGTGCTGGACAGACCCTGGGGAGTCAACACATGTGGGACCAGAGATGGTCCAGGCCATGACATAGAAGGTCCAGGTCATCCAAGAGCGGATGAGGACAGCTCAGAGCCGGAAGAAGTCTTATGCTGACAGGAGGCGGAGGCCACTAGAGTTCGAGGATGGTGACCACATCTTCTTGCGTGTCTCACCTCGACGTGGATTACGGAGATTTGGTTGAGGCGGCAAGTTGTCTCCATGCTTCATCGGACCATTCCAGGTCCTCTTCAAGATTGGTGACGTGGATTATCGCCTGGCCTTACCACCTCAGTTGCACCGGGTGCACGACGTCTTCCGCGTATCTCAACTGAGGAGATACGTGCACGACCCGACACATATCATTGACGACGGGGAGCTAGACATTGATGATGGGGTAAATTTTGCGGAGGTCCCAGTGGAGATTGAGGATCGACATGAGCGGGTCCTAGGTGGGCGATTGATCCCTCTAGTGCACATCAGATGGCAGCACAGGAACCTCCAGGAGAGCACTTGGGAGCGGGAGGCTCAAATGTGTGCTCAGTACCCACATTTGTTTCCCAAGTTTATGATGTATCTTTACGGGGATGTAATGCCCTGAAATCGGAGTGATGTAAAGACCCGTAAAAATCAAGGAAATTTTTTTCTTAATTTTCTTTAGAATTTTTTAGGAATTCAGTTTCTGACGGCACCTGATTTTGAGGCCCGGTGTGCCCGGAATCATTTCCTGAAGTTTAGCTCGGGTACGTTCAGTGAACGAACGAGCGAGTTTTTCTAACTTTTGAACCGGTGCTCGGAATTGAATTCCAAGGGTACCGATGGAATCGTAGCACCGGTATTTTCTTAGAAACGCCTTTTCCGGAATTGTGTTTTCTCGGGTGTGGTTTTTAAATTTTGGGGTTAAGTTATGAAATAAAATAAAAAGGGATGTGACAATTTTATTTTATTTAACTTAAAGCCACTTAAGCTAAGTTAAGCGGATAAGGTGGGACCCACGATATCTTATACACTTGGTAGGATATTTGTGAGGTGGGGCCCGTACTATCCCCACCATTTCTTTCCTCCTAAGTAACACACCTGTAAAACCCCTCTTTAATGAAAGTCAGCCGTGCGTTTTTCGGGTTAAGAAACACCCCCATTAAATTGGGAAGTTAAATTGTTATAATAAATTCTTCGAATTAATTGTTCATTACTTATCTTTGATTTTCAAATTGTTTGCATGGGAATAAAATAAGACCAACACTTGTCTATTGAGGGGTGGCTTGTTGAGAGGATTTGGAGAAAACTCTAAGGCATGAAAATCATCATCCTCCTTCTCAAAGAACGCGAAGAACGCCGGCCTTCGACAAAGGGCGACGAAGAACGCCGAACACTCAAAGATCGACGACGCGACGCCGTGTATCGCGACACCGACGATCCTCCTTCCACGACGTTTCCTCCGCGACTTTCCTTCCACGCGACAATATTCGATCAACAATCGATTGAGGTAGGGGATTTTGGTTCTTTTAATTCTTTGTGAATTATATCCTCAACATGGGTTTAATTGGTAAAATTAAATCTGTGTGATTTTAAACCTCGGAGGTTGTTTACTCAACACCATGTACCGCGATGACAGCAACACCCACTTCCGCAACGCAACATCTTCTTCTTCTGCAGAGGTTAATTCCACGACGAACTCACGTTCGACGACAACGTTGAGGTAGGGGTTTTTGTTCTTTTAAATCTATGTGATTATATCCGCGGTTTGTTTAAATGATTGTTGTTAGACTTCAAAACCACTAACGCGGTGGGTGCGGACCAACGAGCAAGTCCAAACCCACCGCCCTTTTCGTTCTTGGTGTGCAGAATGACGGACGATGACAAAACAAGCTGCACGAGCGATGTGAGATCCTCGCAGTGAAGGACGGGCCCCGGGAGGGCCATTGGCGAAGATGGCACGCAATTTCGACCACCGGAACTCGTCCGGTGGTCCGCGGAGCAGCCCGCTGGCGCGCCTCGCCTGCGCCGGCGGCAGGTGGCGGTGGCGCCCGGCGCACCGCCGGGAGGAGCCGGCGCGGCTAAAGCCGCGGCGGCAGAGCGCGGTCCCGCGACAGCGTCAGACCGGAGGGGGTGGGACGTGGTAGCCGGCCGCGTCTGCTGCCATGGGCGGCCCCATGCGGGGCGGTGGCTCCTTCACGCGGGGGGCAGCGCCCCCCGCTCCCGAAACGGTATGGCCGTTCGGCAAAGCCCCTGGCCAGCGCGCCGCGCGCCGGGACGGCTGCCTGGCCGGTCCGCCAGACCGGGCCGGGCCGGGTCGACCCGGTTCGGGCTGACCCAGGGGTGTTGGGCCGGGTCGGCCGGGCCCAGACCCCCCGTTTTCGGACCCCTTTCGGTCTTTTTTCCATATCTTGGGCTACGGACCTCCGATCGACGCACCGACAAAGGCGATGCGATCCTTTGATCGAGACGGGCTTTTCGATATACTACACTCAAGGTTTCAGAGTACTTGGGGTTCTTCCGTGTTGGTTCGTACACGAAACCAACCGGGACCTCGGAGCGGAAATGCTCATAACTTGAGCTCCAGAGGTCCGATTGATGTACCGTCGACTTTGATGGATTCCTCTAAGTGAGATGGATCTTTTGGCTTACTCCGCCCGAGGTTTGGAGGCGAGTGGAGTATAGTCGGGTTGGTTTTGACTTAAAAACCTACCGGGCCCCTGGGACGAAAAAGCCAATAACTCTCAGACCGGGTGTCCGATTGACACGCCGTCTGTGGCATTGAGTTCCTGTTGACAATACTGAACTTTTGGATACATCAACTCTGGACTACGTGTCAGTTGATGTATCAGCCTCTCGGCTCGTGGATCGAACCCTCCCGAACGGTGTGCGGGAAACCTAGAGCTGGCTGCGACTGCGAAGACGACGATGACTGTATAGAGATCCTCAGTGGATTTGACGGCGATGACTACAACACTCAGCGATCCTACGTGGATCAGTGCTACTGATACTATGTGGGTCCGATCCTGTGTAGGTCAGTGCTCAGTGGTCCTTTGTGGGCCACTGCCTACAGATCATGTGTGGGTCTGATCCTGTGTGGGTCTTTGCCGGGGTTAGTTACCTATTGATTCTGTGTGGGTCAGATCCTTTGTGGGTCATTGCGGGGGGTTATTACCTATCGATCCATTGTGGGTATGATGGCTTAGATGAATCAGTGGATATATCTGATCATCTCTACCATCTTACGAAGAAGTATACCTGTGTGAGATGAATTCTGTTTTGCTTCCCCTTGTGGATTGTGTTGTGTAATCTTGTGTGGATTATGATTTGCTTTCCTGTGTGGACTGGGTTGTTTTTGGACTCGGAAGTTGGAGCTTACTGGAATTGGTGACTTAGGTATATGTATGGGCATATACCTAAGCAGTTTCGGATGTTACTTCGTGATTGTATCTTTCCTTTGCGGATTGTCCTTTGTGGATTCTGGGAGACATTCAGGGGTCTCGGGGTCCCGAATGAGTAGCTCATACTCACCCCTACACGGGCTATGCCCGCACTACATTGTGTTTGTTGCAGACGACGGACAGCGCTGATCGCGGTTGAGGCTTGCAGAGCAGGACGATACCTGTAGGTGGACCAATGGGCGGGACGTACTCGGAGCGGACAGCTGGACCTGAGGAGCTGTGGAGGCTATCTGTACCCACCCATCAGGTGGGATTTCCAGTGGACGACTCGACGTTGTGGCTTTACTTACAGTTGTTGTTTTTCCTTTCGAGTTGTACTTTACTTTCAGCTTGGGTTTGTATTCTGGCCCACTTACTTTTCTGCACTTACTGTTGTACTCATCTTTTACTTAGTGTTTACTTCTACTAATTTCTTGCTCTGTGGTGTTTGTTTACATTACAAAAGAAATGTCTTCCCTTTTTACCGGGATTTACGCCTTGGTGCTAGTCGCCAGCCCCTGGACTATGGAAGGCGGGCTTGGGGTAGTCACGGCACAGGCCCCGAGGACGGGTCGTGACAGCCTACATGGTTAGACGATCCACTATCACCCAAATGGCATCGTGTTTCTAGACCATTCATGGAAGACCTGTAACAAAATCCATTACTATCTACTCCCATTTCCACAATGGGATAGGTAAAGACTGTAACATACCAGCTGGTCTCTGATACTCTGCTTTAACCTGATGACAAGTTAAGCATCGCGAGACGAATTCGGCCATCTTCCTTTTCACGCCGCTCCACCTAAACCATGTCTTTATAACTTTACACATCTTCTGTGTACCCGGATGTACAACCTATCCTGAATGGTGGTAAGCATTAAAGAGTTGTTCTTAAAAAACTATAGGTACAACTATCTGATCTCTGAAACACAAAACTGAACCTGTGTCCTGTTTCTAGCCATCAATGGCCTCCCCACCATTGAGTTTTGAACTCAATATCAGACATTCCGTATCATATGTTGGTGCCTCTTTGACCACTTTTACCAGTTCAGGAACAAGCGTAGCTAAAATGAAAACTGCAATATCACCTCGGTTTTCACATTCCACATGCTTGTTGGCCAAGACCGAAATCAACTACCATTCATCTGAAGATTCATTCACCAACTGAGCATAAGACTTTCTTCTTAATGCATCGGCCACCGAATTGCCCTTACCCGGTGTATACATCAAGTCAAAGTCAAGCCTTTGAAGGAACTCCATTCATCTCATCTACCTCAGATTCAAATATCGTTGCGATAAAATGTGTTTCAAGATTTTGTGATCTGTAAACACAATGAAAATCTCACCAAAGAGATAATGATGCCAAGTCTTCAAGGCATGGACAACAACAGCTAACTCCAAATCGTGTGTTCGGTAATTCTTCTCATGCACCCTCAACTGCCTTGAACCATAAGCAACAACATGGTCTACTTTCATGAGAACACAATCCAGCCCTGTTCCTGAAGCGTCACAATACACTACATAACTTTGTCCTGATTCTGAAAAAATCAAGATCGGTGCTAATTTAAGGTGAATTTCAACTGTTGAAAAGATCTCTGACATTATTTAGTCCGTTGAAATGCACTATTTTTCTTTGTCAAAGTTATCATGGGAAAAGCTAGTCGTAAGAAGTCACGCACAAAGCATCAGTAATAACCAGCTAGACCAAGAAAACATTGTATTTCAAATACATTCTTCGGTGGTTTCCAAGAATGAACAACTTCTATCTTTTTTGGACCCACTGAAACACCTTTCCCAGAAACGACATGGCCCAGAAAATGTACTTCTTGTATCATGAAATTGTACTTTTACAATTTGGAATACCACTGATGGTCCCACAAGATTTCCAACACTATCGCCAAGTGTTGTACATGCTCAGCCCTTGTTCTTAAATACACCAATATTTCATCCACAAAAACCACAACAAAAGAATCTTGATATGGCTGAAATATCTGATTCATCAAATCCATTAAGACCGATGGTGCATTCGTAAGACCAAAAGGCATGAATACATATTCATAGTGGCCATATCTGCTTCTGAAGGTTGCCTTCAGAATATCCTCCTTCGGAACTCGCAACTTGTGATATCCTGGCCGTAAGCCAATTTTGGAGAACCACTGAGCTCCCCTCAATTGATCAAACAGGTCATTAATGCGTGGAAGTTGATATCTATTATTTATCGTAACTTGGTTAAGTTTATGATAATCCACACATACTGTAACACCCTGAAATTTTATAAAAAATGTTCTTTTTAATTTCATTGATGTCCTATGTTGTACACTACACCAAAAGGAGGTTTCACTACACGCATCCCTAACTTGGCTTGCATTACATGCAATCGCGACCTTCCACGATAGAGTATGTTGTAAGTAATACCATGTTTCACTAAACAACGATATGTTGTATAAACTATCTGTTATGAATAGTAATACCTGATTTTTTAAAATTTTATTTTCCAAAATGGACTTCATTTTTGGATTTGGAATATCGAAATTAGCCTAGGGTGAATTTTTTGTATGTTTCTGAAAACATTCAATTTTTATGAATAGTGAAAACACTAGGTTACGATTTAAAAACAGACTTTTTATATAAATAATAATTTATTTTATTTAAATTTAATTTAGGTCAAAACTGATACATAATACCTATATAAGTTCAATGTAATTCATTGGAGTCATTTTATAATAATTTTAGATATATAAAAATTTTATTAAACTTTTCGCCGTCTTTTACCCACCTCCTAGGAGAGTTTGAAAATTTACATAAAACGTAAGTTTACCACATCTGTGAGTGGAATTTCGAAAATCCGAGAGACACAGTTAACATCAATAAGTAAAATGTGGTTCAATAAGGTAAAAATAATTTTTGGTGAATAGTAACTTTTTACTTTTATTTACCACGGTTAAAAGTAAATAGGTTAATTAAGCGTAAAAATGGTATTATTATTACCATAACACATGTCTTAATTCTATTGGATAAGTCTAATTCAACCAAAAATAACCTTAGGAATAAAATATGACGTTTAGGTTCATTTGGATTAGTTTAGGTCATTTAATATTATTTTATTTAAAAAAATTTAAAATAGTTAAAAGCAATGTTTAATAACTAAAACATTTTTAATAGAGTGTTATAAATAAGATAAATTCAACTATAAATATTCACTAAAAATATAAAAATATTTCTTACATAATGGTATTTTATTTATAATTTTTATAATTTAAATAATTTAATTTTTTTATGACACAAGGATGATGCAATAATTACCCTATTAAAGAAATATTAACATAATAGATATTATAAATACCGAAATTAATGTAATTTCAGAAATTTCATGAATTACTCTAATTTAATAGTTTAATATGACATATTATTATTTATTAAATTATCTTTTTTCGAACTAATCATTTTGATATTATTTTCAAAAAAATCAATTACCAAATAGTGTCAAAATTGACATAAAATAGTTTTTAAATAATATATTATATTATTAATTGTTATTTTATTCCTAAAAATATATGGTTCGGCCAAATAACTTAGATAAGGTTATATATATTAATAATGAACAACTTGGGGTTCTTTTGTCTTGTTATAGTAAATTTATTTACCATATAGTGTAAGAAAACAAGAAGACACAGTAACAGTTAAATTATTTATCTTAGAGTTAAATCTAAATGATAAGGTTAAAATAGCAACCTAAACATTTTTAAAATCTATTTATTAAGAGTATTTTGACCCTTACCCACCTTATAATTGAAATAAATCAATTTGGAGCTATTAAAATCATAATATGACTTTATTATAAAATAATATTTTAAGTTTTTCTTAAAGTGCCACTCTCCTCCCTTATAAAAGGGAACATCCTCTCTCTCGTATTTACACAACTTTGAGCCTTGATGCTCAGCCAAATACTACCCATTTCCCTTATAGGCTTCCCTAGAAACACCCTAGAGGTCCTGGACTTCTTCAAAGTCCATGTTTAGTGCCCTAAGAAGAGGTTAAGAAGAGGCGCTTCAAAGAAGAGGTAATGTCCTTTACTGATTATTCCAACATTATTTCTTCTTCTACTTCTTCTTATTTAGTTTTTTCATTATGAAGTAATAACATCAGTATCAATCATATACTGATATGTTTTTATAAATATGAAACAAACCTACTTCACCTTCTATCCATCCTACAGAAAATGAAATCATCACGCGTGCGTACGTAAGGAATACCGTCTCCACGCCGTGGTGTAATCTGTTTTCCACCACCACCTTACATGGATGGGTGTAATGGTGTAAATAAATAACTATATATGGTTATTATAAAGTTATATTGATTCTGAAATAGTATAGATACACTTCAATACAATTCCACGATCATGGGAATGATATCATCGCTCGTGCGTACGTACGGCCTACCTTCTCCACGATGTGATGCGACTCATTCTACATGATATTCAAGGTATAATGATTATATAAATGAATTGAATGAATAAATATGATATATATTAAACTAATAACATTCTGTAAATGAGTTATCTATAACCTAGAAAGAAAAATAATAATTTATTTGAAAAAACACGCATAAGAACAAAAAAGCAATAAACACCTGAATAACAAGTAGCAATGAAATATTACTAATATGAATTGAATAATATGACCATATATGATATCATAATAATGAGTAATATTATGGAATAAGTCAATAACATAATTAAAATCATTATATAGTAGGTTCAGATACATACAAAGGAAATCGGACCTAAGGTAAGGGAAAATCTCGCAATCTCATTTTTATCCGAGATTGTTTATACTTCAGAATTTACAGGGGAATATTTATCATTCACATCCATGTTTATTCAATATGTAATATTATTTCAATCATCCTAAAATTGTTTAAATCCTATTTTAACCATTGGTGAGTTTTTAATAAATGATATTAAATGAATCTTTTGTCGTTTTTAGTACGTGGTACTTTTTGACTTGTTCGGCCAAAGTACGAGAAGAATGTTTTTTTAACTTATACGGCTTGAATGGATTTTTGTTATTTCATAGAACATTATTTCCATGAATATTCCTTTACATGTTATCATGTTTATTTTTAATCAACATATTTTAGTTTAAAATTGTATGACATGTTAGGAAAAGAAAAATGATTTTGATGTACAAAGTATATTTTCCTCAAGAATAGAGTTGAAGTATTTTATCAAAATTATTTTCCATCTAAGATAATATGGGGTTCTGTTTCTATCCATATTTTTACATTTATTTGATTATGATATTATGGACATATTTTTATGATATTATTTTTATCTTATATGATTTATGTTACGATGGCATTATGTTTAAGAATCCCATTTTTATTACACGGGTTATGCTATGATGTATGATTTATGATCATGTGGAACACATAATAATGGTATCATTATGAGATGCGTGGGACCTATATCTCCCTCCATTGCATTGGGTAAAGATTTATATCTCAATAGATAGACATGGCTGGAATGGCAGGTTAATCCGGTTCAGTGATACAGGACTGAAACAAGGAGTGAACTCGGTTCAGAAATGGACTTTGTCCGCTAAGATAGTCTTGGAAATTAGTCTTGAATAATAAAAAATGATTCTCTATGATTATGTGTGTATGCGACAAAGTTTCATGTTTTAATTTATGATTATTTAGATTACATTTCACTATTATGATTGACCCCATGTCATGATATTATGATCTCTTTTGCAGGATAAGATTTTAAAAATGTTATATTCATAAGAATATGATATGATTGATATTTATTTTGTCTACCCTTACTGAGCATTTGAGCTCACCCTTTTGTATGTTTTCTTTTCCCCAGGTCAAGAATAAGGGTATTAAGTAAGATATGCCAAAAGGGACTCTAGATATGATAAAATAAAAGGGAGACAGTGTAGATTATTTATGAACCAGTTGTTTATGTTTTCCATTTTCTAAAGACACTATACCTATATGGTCCTTTCATGGTTTTGTTATATGTTGTAATATGTATGCTTCAATTATGAAGTAATAAAATGTATGTAAATTATGGGTCATTATACATAGCCTCAATGTTCCATCTGATTTCTTTACAAACAAAACTGGTGTTGCCCACGGGGACACGCTTGTCCGAATAAAATCATTGCTTTCGAGCTCCTCTAACTGCACCTTCAATTACATTAACACTATTGGTTCCATCCTATAAGATGGAAGTGAGATAGGACTGGTCCCCAGAGGGAGATCAATCGTAAACTCTACTTCTCTTAGAAGTGGTAACACTGAGAAGTTTGTAGGAAAAACATCAGGAAATTGATCCACCACAACTGGAAAACTATTTTCCACTATCTCTTCCAATGATGCCAAAGTCAATGATACCAATTGGTAAGAGATCGTTCCCACCATTGGTTTCAACAAACTCTTTTCACCTTTCTTTACCATCCTCTCTCCTCTGAAGAGATGGTCGATTCCGTCCTCCGTCGTGAAACTAACCGTTCTCCCATAATAGTCGATGTGAGCCTTAAACATTGTGAACCAATCCATACCCAGGATTATATCATAGATATCCATATCCAACATGGACAAGTCCCATTTCATCACAACTCCATAAACCATTATAGCACATGCTCTACACATGAAGGCTTGACAATCCCTTTCATCTAGAGGAGTTGGCAGTTTTAATAGAGAAGGTATCATTTCAAGTTGTAAGTTCATCCAATCAGCAATTCGAGAAGCAAGAAAAGAATGGTCTGCGCCAGTATCGAACAACAGTTACATGATGGAAGAATTCAAAATAATCATACCTCTCACTGTAGATGGTCCAGACTGGTCATCCACAATCACCTGTTCCACTCCATACAATTTCTTTGTTTCTGCACTTTTCTCCTTATTTCCTTATTGAGATTACCCTGCCTGAGGTGTCATGGTATTCCTAGAATCACCATAACAAGCTATGTTCTGCTGGCGAGGTTGATTTTTCTATCCTCTCCCTGTTAAAGCATAAGATTCTTGTGTCGCATGGGAGGTGTCACGCACACCCAACCTCAAAGCACTGTGACAATATCATTAAAGATTCCCCATCTTGTTGCAATTGTGGAAAGCTCTTGGTGGTGCTGTACATTCTCATTTTATGTGGTCAATCACACCACATTGAAAACATGCAGCTTTCATCATGGGTCATGTAGAAAGATTCACCGATCCATCCATCTGATTCTGATTTCCACTCCCACCGTGGAAGTAGGTGTCCCTCTTCTGCTTATTCCCAGCATTAGAGTTCCCGCCCATTATCATGGGTATCATCATACTTCCTCCTCCCATAACTCTTCATATATCTCTTTCTACTATTTTTTCTCTATTTACCATCTTCGTATAATCTGTAATACAGAGAACAACTATCTTCGAGAAAATCTCCTATCGTAATCCTGATTCAAAGATGTGTGCCTTCAGCGATGCACTTGCAGCAACTTTCGGTGCAAATATTACTTAATTCATGAATTTAGCCGCATACTCTATGATAGAGAGATTTTCCTTCTTCGAGATGAAAAAGTTAGTTGTCCTTTGGATCTTGAAAGTGTGAGGATAGAATTTTTTATTAAACAATTCCTCAAATTCCTCCCATCCCAGGCCTTGATTCAGCTTAGCCTGCACCACCAGCTCCCACCACTGTCGTGCAAGATCATCCAGCATATATGTCGCCAACTTTAATTTCAACTCTACTATTGTGCCGATGAAATCGAAGATATGATTCATTCTTCTTAGCCACACCTCCGCTTTTTCTAGTTCATAATCAACCCGATAGATGGGTAGATTCTACTTCTGGAACTGAACGGAATGGTCTACATGCCTTGAATCATCTCTCTGATTCCCCATGTCCACAGCCTAAAATTCTTGAACGATACTCTGAACCATATCTTAGTTCACACGTGGTTCAGTACAACCACATTCTCCACAGCTTCTTCCGTTTGGTTTCTACGAAGTCTAACGGGTGCCATTTTCTAAACAAACAATGCACACTGTTAGTCTCACTTCCTAGAAACTGAAGGCTTTGCATTTCAATCTCTATTAAACCACTATCACAACATTGATTTCCAACAATTTCTAAAATATATCTTTTCTTTCTTTTTAAAATCAATATATTTTCAAAATACATCAACCATTTCATTTTCAAAATCATTTAGTTGAAAACGTGGTTAAAATTTTCTAAAATCACGCTTTTTCATCAGACCATAATCCATTTCTCAAAATGATTTATGCAATCCTAGTGAGAAGTCATTCCTCTATAATGCATTCCATGCTCATCTCATTGGATAAACCCATGACAATGAGATTTCTAACATTATTGAAGTCTATCCAAGACACTTATGTACCCAACACCCTGGTAACTTTGATGTTCCGCATAAACAGGTTAGCTATGTCCTTTTATGCTATACATTTCAAGTTCCGACAATCCTAATCCTATCTAAGATGACCACCCAAACAATAGAAAAGATGGAATTTCAACTCCAAGACCAATAACATCAATGACCACTTGTTAGGAAAGGACCGAACAAGCTGATACCATTTGTAATGACCTTCCAATTATCATTGGCTTGAGTGTGTAACGAGTCATTATGTGGCCTTAAGAAACATCCACGAGGTTCCAAAGGATGGAAATAAATTTCGAAGGGTTTCAAAATACATGGGTGATGATTCAACCCTTTAACTGAAAACAACCAAAAAACAAAGAAAACTAGATAAATATCTCCAAGAAACCACTATATGATGCCAGATTTAAAACCAAAACTACTCAACCATTATTTTCATAATAACCCAACCAAGTGCAACAACGGAGTACAAAACCAGATTAGATTAAACATCGGAAAGGGAACTACAAGACTTTAAGATGACAACCCAACACCATACTCCACATGCTCCAAGATCCAACATCATGAACCAGCCCAAGAGTCACGAAGTAGTGCTATAGACGTGTGACACATTACCTTTGCCAACATCCCAGTATATGATATCTGCAAAAGCACCATTGTGCCAAAGCAGGGGGTGAGTAATGAAACTCAGTAGGTTTTTCCCCGATAACTTCCCAACCCATGCCTCTAGGATAAAACATGTTATCACATTTATATAAAACAATTTATATAAAACCATTCCAAAAAAATCAAAATATAGAAAGTTCCATGTAAATCCATTTTTCAAAAAACCATTTTCTAACAAAAGAAACCAAGAAATGTTTCCCAATCAAATTCACATTACCAATTTTCCACTTTCATTCCATTTCAAAAATCCACACAACTAACCATTTTACAACCCGTGAAATCCACTATGCAAGCATCGTTATGATAGTTCCATACTCATGAGTGGTTTCTTGTCGATCTACCATGTCATCACAAGGTAATTATTCCCCATGTTCCATTAAACCTTTGTCACCGAGGACAAGTTCATATTTCAACCAAGCATCATAAATGAAATATGAACAAACACACCAAGTATTCCCAAAACCACACCATTTCAACCATGCCAAAACCATTTCAATAAAACACCCTTTTATTGAAAACCTTTTTCCCACAAACCATTTTTTAAAATCCCTCAAATCAATATTCTAAAATCACTATTTTAAAATCAAGAAACAAAAACACTTTTCAGAAACCATTCTTTCAATTTCCACAATTTCATCAAAACCCATACATCATCACCATAGAAGATTTATAACATGATTTTCACTATAATTCCATAATCAAAACAAAACAATTAAATCAATTTGAACTAATCCTTCATGTTCTAAGAAAGAGGAATCGAGAGTGAATCCACCTACCTCAACAAATTGGGTGAAATCAAGCCATGGATGAAGAAAGCTCAAGAACACCAGGTCAAAACTCCAAAAACATCCATAGAGCTCTTCTCCTAACACAACCAAGACCAAATCCTGTCATATTTGGAATCCACACCATTATATCTACCCATAACTGGCGTTGATCAAAGAAAATGAGAGAAGAGGAGAAGTATATCTATGTGGATCTAAGAAACCGATCAAAAATGATCACATGCTTTAAGAATCCAGCTACGATTCACCAAGAAAAGCTTTCGAATCACCTCCAGAATGCTTGGGAGAAGTTTTCCAACCCACAAGGGAGAGTAATCTCGAGTTAGGGCCGCATAAGAGCTTTATACAAGGAAATTAAAGGAAGAACTATTTAGATCCACAATTTTAGGATCTAATTTTAAGTGACTGCACGGTTAGTCTGCACAGTTTGAAAAAAAATGTGATAACCATGTGTTAGATTCTACCATGGCCATCCTTCATGCACGACCTCATCGCACGGTTTCCCTTAACCGTACGCCGCCCGTACGCCTTCCCCTTTGCTTCCAACTTCACTCCAGGATCTCACGATTCTCCCATACATCACCCATAACTTTTAAAACCAAGAAAATCATCTATTAAGGGTTACATACCAGAAACCGGGTGTACTGCAAAATAATTTGTTGTGGTTGTGTAAATGATCTAATTTTAAATTAAAGGTTCTTGAGGAATAGGTTATGACTTGAGGTTTTATTTAAATTCGTTGGTAAATATCTACTCATAAAAATTGATTTGATGCATTATAAATAAAATAAAATAGATGTTCCCAATTTGGTGGCTACATTATTCAAGGGGTAATAAAATTATTTTTCATCTCATCAAATTCTATTTTATCTCATCAAATTCTTCACTATAGTTATCATTAAAAAATTTCTTCTTTTAAAACTGATCATGAAATAGAAAGATAAATCTTACTAAATTCCTTGATTAATCTTTAATAAAATCTGGAATACCCAAAAAAATGATATAATGTGCCTCACATAGGTGGAATATGGAAAAAATTTGACCAATTCAGATTTCTAGTTATCAACCTAAATGAATTTTTATGAAATGATATAACCTATACTATTAACTTTTCTCCTATAAAGTGGCACCTTTCAATGTTCAAAACCATATTTTTTCTATATGCATGTTTTCAAAACATTATTTAGATTCTCGAATCAATGACCAATGGTGTTTCCAAAAGTAGTAAAGTCATCAAGAAACACCTTTAGTATGTCCTCAATGTGATTTGAGAAAATGATTACCAAACACCATTTAAATGTACCTGGGGAATTGCATAATCTGAAAGGAATCATCTTTTAACAAAATTTCATGAAAGGACAGGTGAATATTGTCATCTCCTGGTCTTTTTAGGTAATTTGTACCTAAATTTAACCAGAAAATACATCCAAAAAATAGTAATGAGTCCTACTTTTTAACCTTTCTATCATCTTATCAATTAATGAGATTGGGAAGTGGTATTTTTTGGTGACTTTTTTTGGCTTTCTAAATCAATGAGTACACTCCAACTGATTTATAATATCATTAGAATTAATTCATTATTATAATTTTTCATAATGGTTAATCCTATTTTCTTAGAAACCACATTGATGTGGTTAACCCATTGGGATTCATAAATTGGGTAAATTATGTCAGTCACCAAAATATTTTGAATTTATTTTTTTACAACCACCATGATGGTGGGGTTAAGTATTCTCATGGGATCCCTAACAAGTCAAGAGTCCTCTTCTAAAAGATTATATGGAATAAGTACTTGGGTTTGATTCTAGGTATATCTCCTAGACTCCATTGTATGGCCCAAGAATTTCCTTTTAGAATGTAAGTCTATTTTTTCTCTTGGGTCTTAGAGAGATTATTGGCAATGATCACTAAAAACTTTTCTCTCTCCATGAGTTAAGAATGTTTTAAATCATTATTAATGATATTTAATTAAATATTTAAGGGTTATTATATGGATGGTATTGAATTAAAATTTTCCATTCCAAAATATTGAATTTTTTAGTAATGGGAATCATATCAGTTTCTTCTAGAAAATATTCAATGGATCCAGATGTTATTTCATATAGACTTATAAAGGTATAATTTCTATATTGTAATCACTTGTTCCATGGTGTTTAAAATAGCATGGGAATCTACTAAGGCTATGTATTCTTTAATAATACCTAAATATTATATGTTCTCAGTACCTTCTTCACGTAAAATTGAAAATATTGAATGATTGTTTGAAGGGTTCTTTTTTGAATCAAGAACATTGAAGTACACCTTGTTGTCTCTAAAATAACTCTTGAGGGTTCATTCATAAACATTTTTGATCATTTTGGAGATCCTTAAAAATTGTATTAAAAAGATAATGGGTGAATTCCACGGTGTGTTGTCTTCCTCCATGGTGAGTACATAATAGTATACTTGAAAAATCATTCCTTCAAATCCTACAGGCACATCTTCCAACACTACAGTAGTGAATCAGTTTTCTAGTTAGACAATCACTCTTGTGGGATTTAGATAACCAATTTTCATATATGTATAGACAAATTTAGTCATGAAATTAATTGAAGCATCAAGATCACAAAAATAATCATAATATTATAAAGATTTAATAGTGAAGAGAATATAAAATATCCCTAGACCATAATTTTTTTGGGAAATGATTTTGTGATCATGGTTGAGACACTCCTTTCAAACCTGATTCTTTTATCCCCATCAATGAACATTCCCATGGTACATATATCTTTGAGAAAGATCACATATTTTTGGATATGGTGTATTAACTCTAGTAATTGAATGTTAATTTCTGATTTATGAAAGGTTTCATGGTTCACTATTTGAAGTTTCTCTTCTTTACCCACTATTGATCAAGTTAGTGCAAAAGTTCATGGTGTGTTGTTTTATTGGGTTTCTCTATTTTAGTCCTTTTTAATTGTGTTTATGGCCTCTAATTTGGGTGGATGGGTTGAGCTTCATATTTTTTCTTTGAATAATCAGACATACATTGTTCAAGAAACTCTTTCCAATCTTGTGTCATGATTGCACTAACGTTCACATTCAGATTTGGAACTGCCTGGGATGGTATATTTCCCTGTTTTTTGGTCATGAAGTCTATAAAACATTCAAATTGTTATATTATCTTAACAATATTATCTTATAATCCTAAAATATTGTATTATAGTTTCTGGTATTTAGTTCATGATGTACTGGTGGAAGGATTCTCATAATCCTTTTATTAAAAAGTTGTTGATTTAAATGATTTTTTAGATGGAAGGGATATTTTTATGATTATTAGAATGGTTTTGGGTTTTTATTTTTCTTTTGGAATGGTGGATGATTGAAAAAAGTGGTCTTCCTTGTTATCGTTGACCTCTAAATCGTTTCTAGGATTTTCCTTCTCTCCATTTTTTATTTGTGTAAATTCCTTTGAATAGAATAGAGTTGCATAACTCTCGATACCCTGTATCTCAACACAATGATTAGTGTAACGATTTTTAAAAGAACATACACCACATACCTGAGGTGGGGTTGATGGTTCTTCTACTTATTTTAAAACAAATTATTATACTAAAATAGTTATCTCATTTAGTTTGGTTATTACTATAAGTGATTAATTAAAATTTTATACCTTTTGTATTCCTCTAGTGCCTATACCTTTAGGTTTGAATATCTGCGAGTTCTGAGAAATATTTTCAATTAATCCACTAGAACCTGTTGGTGAATTTTCAATCAAGGATCCTCTATAAGAGGCATCAATGTGAAGACTCAATGTTTTGCCATGAAAATTACCTTCTTATAATTATTTCATAAAATAACATGAAAACACAACATAATGAACTATTAAGTGATAAGTGACCTTTAAAAATAAGTTTGTCACTTCTATGCTTGGAATTTCGAAAATCAGACATACACGGTTGTGTTCAAGATGATTTTTGGAGTTTAATAAAAAAATATAATTTTTGGTGAATAGTAACCAACCCTTGTGAATAGTAATATTCCCTTTATGAAATAGTAAATCATACAGCATAAGAGTAACCTTATCCATGAATAATTAAATGAAATTTAGACATCTTAGAAATTGAGAATTTAACATTAGTAAACGTTTTGGTATTTTGTAACTCATAAATGATTAAATATAATTAAATAATTAATTTAAAAGAAAATTTATTTTCTTAAAATGTGTTCATTACTTATCAAATCAATGTCTTACAGTTTTTAGATAATGTTATAACACCCTATGTAATTTTTGAACGCATCATAAAATCTGTTGTAATTTTAAAAACTTTTTTTAAGTAAATCATGATTATAATTAAATTTTAAATTAATAATATTTAGAAAATTATTTTTATAAAATGGGATTTGTTTTTTGATTCTACCCATGAAAATATGGTACATGTAAATTTTTGAGATTTTTCTGAAATACTTGAATTTTTGATACATAGTGAAATACCGTAATTTACAAAAATTAGCTAAATAAGCTAATTATAGAGTCATGTGTGATGTGATGATGATGTAATCCCCATTAGTTCAGGTCACATGATAAAATTACAATTCTTGGTCATTCAAGACTCACTATTCTTTGTCTTAGGGGAAATTAATAAATAAATGAATTTTATATTAAGGAAACCCCTCTCCCCACCACTATAAATACCACCCTTGACACCCTCATTTCCTCACACCTTTCGAGCTCCAAGACTTCTCTAAAATCATCACAAAAACATTACCTAGAACCTCTACCACGTCCAAGAGCTGCAGATCTCATCAAAAGACCAATCCTAGCTTCCTTAAAGAGGATCTCAAGATGAGGATTTAAATGGTAATTTTTCTCCCTCTTCTCCTTTATTTTTCTTTCATGTTCAAGTTCATTTCTTGATATCTCCCCACCTATCATCATCCAAATGGTATTTTAACAATAGTATTATAAATTTAATGTAATTTTGTGATTCTAATAGGATATTATATCATACAAACTCCTTTCCCTCTTCGTTTTATTTTATTAAAGCAAACATTGTTCGTGATGTGTTAATTCATCACCTTTAAGAACGACATGCTTTCTTCTTACATTTCTACCTTCATATCTGGTCATGAAACCATTTTTATGGATGAACCAGAATTTTTTATATGTATTATTTTCTATTTGAAGTTATTTAAATAACATTTTTCCATTTTACTAAGTGATATATTAAAACTAGTTCATTGCGATCGAAAAACCGCCCAAATTAACCCAAATAATCATCATTTAATTATTATCTAATGATTTATCCACATGGATATAATATGATTCTTTATAAGATCATTAAATCTCCTTTAATACCATTAATAACATGTAATATTAGTTCTGGATGCTTACCCATGTTCTACCCAAACATCAATTTAAGAATACAAGTGAACCACTCAAGAAAACCGTAAAAACAAACATTCAAGAATAATGTTTTTAAACTTTATAACTCATCCAAAGTCACATAATGAAACCATAATGAACCATATTAATGTAAAGAAGGTTATGGATTTATAATTAATGAAAATAATGTCATTATATAGGGCATTGAAGAGAAGGAAGAATTCAGATACAAGGTAAGGGGAAATTCACGAACCTAACTTTCATCCTTTGGGTTCTCCATCATTAACTCCATTTTTGATATGGTTACTTATTAAAGATAATTTTTTCATCATTGTCTTTACTTTTCTGGGATATACTTGTTTACCACTACTATTTATGTCAATCAAAATGCTTTCCAAAATAACCCTTCTTTTATAAACTCATCCTTTTACTTCTCATTCAAGGTTGATGGTTCGTGTATCAAGTATGTTATTTCCTCTTTGTTTTAGGAAACCAATGTTTATGAATGTGTTATTATGCGATGTAACCCATTCCATTCCATGGGTTAGTCATGCCCAATTTTTATATAAAATCAATGTGGAAAGTATAATGATGATAATATTATGATGTGATGGGTGTGCCCTGAATTAAATAGCACAATATGAATGATTGAATGTGACGGGTGCACCCTGAATTATAGAGCGCTCCAATGTATTGGGTAATGTGATGAATCTCCTGAGTAAATGTGAAATTATTTGTGAACAATATTCTAGCTTGGTTCACAACTATATGTGGTAGTTAACCACTAATACATTATGTTTCATTTTATATGCATTTCCAGATTTCGAGTCTTTTATTTATGCTCCTCTCATGTTCATGATCTTTTGCCCATGTCATGATTATGCTCACCCTAGGCTATTTTCTTCTTATTTATCATATTACTGGGATTTTAGCTTGCCCCTCTTTATGTATTTCTTTATATGGCTAAATTTACTAAAGAGAGGAAAAGTTCCAATAAGAAGCTATAGAAGAAGAAATTAAATAACAGTTTATGCTTGATGTTATAATTGTTATGTACGGTCCTAGTTTCCCAAGACAGTAAACCTTTGGATCCTCTATGTGTAATACTATTAAGTTTTTTATCATTAAAATTATGAAATATTTCTATAATAAAGGGATGGGTCTCTATAGTTGGTATCAGAGGAAAGGTTTAGTTAATTTGGGAATTATGATTAGTGAACCCTAGAGAAAACCTATAGCATGAGACTAAGTAAAAATATGCGCACAAGAATATTTACATAGGGATCCCATATGTTATGTTTTTGGTATAAGTTGTTTAAATTAAAAAGTTATTCCTATCTTGTTTACTTATGTTTCTTTCTAACCTTTTCTATTTTTAAAAATGGTGGGAACCATGGGAAATCAGGCCAACAACTCGTGCGAGGGCCAAGGCAATGATTTCCCGAATGACATCACCAATGATTTGGGAGGTGGAGTTCAAAACTTCATGGTGATTCTTACCCAATTATCTCATGTTATAAACAATAGCCATAATAATGGGGAATTCCCTCATTAACCAATGAGGGAGTAACTGCCAATCAAATGTTTTATGAGGCAATGACCACCGACGTATAGTTGATCTTTCGATCCACTAGTTACAGAATAGTGGGTCAACTCCATGGAGAAGATCTTTTCAATGCTTTACTGTTCTAAGATGGAGAAGGTGACCCTAGCTGTTTATCGTCTATATGGAGAAGCCGATCAATGGTGGGATTTGATTAAGAACACCAATACAAAGGAGGAAATTGAATAGATGGAATGGGAAGACTTTAAGATAATGTTTCTTAATAAGTATTTCCCACAAACTCTTCATACGATGATGGAGAGGGAGTTCAAAGTGATCAAGAAAAAAGAAGTAGAATCGGTCCCAACCTATGAAGAAAATTTTACAAGGCTTTCAATGTTCGCTTTGGGTTTTTTTATCCACAATGATAGCATAATTGATAGATTATTTAGTGGATTAAAATCGCACCTTCGAAAGGCTCTTGAAATTAGAGACTTTGGGAGTTATGAAGAAGTTGTTCGATGTGCTCTCAAATTGGAGATATATTTTAGAGAATGGTCCCATGGCTATGGTGTTAATAAATGTATGATGGATTTTCATTCTAGATTATATAATGAAAAAAGAGGGAAGAAAACTCAACGACCCACATGCCAAAAATGTGGAAAGTTGCACCGTGGGAACTACCTCAATGTTATAAGGAAATTCTTCATGTGTGGGAAAGAAGGACATAATGCTCAAGAGTGTCGAAATGACAAAAAAAGAAAGGATAATGTAGCCAAAGAAAGGAGAGAACCAGTCACGGTTCAATGAAATAACTGTATGGAGCTAGGGCACTATGCAAACTAGTTCACTAAACCACGAGTTCTCGAGGGTAATCAGCGTCAGTGGCCACCGAAGCCAAAGGAAGAAGGGAAAGCTTATTAAATCAGTAATATAAAGGTGGATCATGATAATGAAGTTGTACAAGGTAAAATTCCTATTCACTCAATAATGGAAAAGGCCTTATTTGATTCTAGTTCTACACATTCATTTATATCGTGAAAGTTTCTTATAACTATAGAATCAAATCCAAAAAAAATTGAAGTAGATATATCTGTGAAAACACCAAGTGGTTCAATCATTACAACCCAAGTGTTTTAATCTTCTTCTATTGGCGTATGTGGTAAGATTCTTCATGCGAATCTTGTAATACTTCCCTTGGTGGAATTTAACGCTATAATGGGAATGGATTGGATCTCTTTATATAGAGAACATATCAATTGTCGGGAAAAGGAAATATATTTTCATATTCTGAACCATCCCATGATCCTCTTAAAATGAAAGGTAGATCATGAATCTCCATTGAAAAATCCTTCAATGGTGTGGGTGTTGATACCATATGAAGAAGCAAACCTCGCTGAAATGGTTGAGTCGAAGAAAAGTTCCAACCTTGAGGAAATTCCCATCATGATGGAATATAGCATTGTATTTCCTGAAGAGTTACCCAGAACTCCACCAGATCATGCGTTAGAGTTTTCAATTGACCTCATATATGGAGCTACTCCTATCTCGAATTGTCCATATAGGATGGCTCATATTGAATTGGTGGACTTAGAGAAGCAGTTGCAAGAGCATCTGGACAAAGGGTTCATACGCCCTAGTGTATTGCCATAGGGTGCACCAGTGCTCTCTATGAAGAAAAAGGATGGAACAATATGATTGTGTATCGATTATCAGGAACTTAGCGAGATCACCATAAAGAACAAGTATCATCTACCAAAGATTGATGACTTGTTCGATCAGTTCAGAGGAGCTCAGTACTTCTCTACGGTGGATATTAATTCTGTATATCATCAGGTAAAGGTGACGAAGGAAGATATTCCGAAGACTGCCTTCCGTACAAGGTTTGGGCCCTATGAGTATTTGGTGATGCCCTTTGGACTTACTAATGCCCCTGCAATCTTCATGGATTATATGAATATAGTCTTTAGACATTACCTCGACAAATTTGTGGTTGTGTTTATCGATGATATTCTCAAATACTCCATGATCAAGGAGAAACATGAAGAATGTCTAATACTTGTGTTGGCGACATTGAGAAAGGAGAAGTTGTACGCAAAGTTCAGCAAGTGTAAATTTTGGATGAAACATGTCACATTCTTGGGACATGTGATCACAAGTGAGGGAATTTTTGTGGATCCTTAAAAAACAAAGGCAATCGAGGAATGGCCCAAGACCTCTAGTGTGACAAAAATCCGTAGGTTTCTTGGATTAGCTGTGTAGTACCAAAGTTTTGTAAGAAACTTCTCACGATTTTCAAGCCCTCTAACTACGTTATCAAGGAAATGGGTAAAGTATTTCTTGATTGAAGAATGTGAGGGAAGCTTTAAGGAGAAAAATAGAAGGCTAATCACTGCACCTCTACTCACACTACCGAAAAGTGGAGAATGTTTCTTTGATATAAAGTGATTCTTCAAAGAAAGGCTTGGGTTGTGTACTCATGAAAAATGACAAAGTGATAGCCTACGCCTCACGATAGTTGAAGATCCATGAGCAGAACTACCCGACGCATGATCTAGAGCTGGCATCTGTGAGTTTTTCATTGAAAATATGGTGGCTCAATCTTTATGGAGAGAAGTGTGACATATACACCGACCACAAGATCCTAAAGTATATATTCACACAAAAGGAGATCAACATGCGTAAAATGAGATGGTTAGAGATAATCAAGGATTACAAATTTCTCTATTCAATATCATCCTGGAAAGGAGAACAAGGTAGTTGATGCTCTAAGGAGAAAAGAACCTACTACACTATCCATGTTGCGGATTGAGAAAGACCCTATCTTCTTGGATATGAGAAGAATGGATTTGGGAATCATAAGGGCAGGGTATACATCCTACCTTTCCCAAATGATTGTGCAACCATCCATCTAGGAGATGATTAAGGAAACACAATGGGATGATGTGGATATATAAAAGAGGGTGAATGTAGTAAAGGAAGGGAAGCTGAAAGAGTTACATATCGACGATGATGGTGTGATTTGGTTGGGAACACAGCTCTATGTACCATCATCACCTGGGATAAAGAAGGATCTATTGGATAATGCACATAGATCAACATTCTCTATCCATCCTAAGAGTACCAAGAAGTACTGTGATCTCTGAGAATACTTCTGGTGGGATAACATGAAGAAGGATATTGCTGAATATATATCATGGTGCTTGGTATGTCAGTAAGTTAAAGATGAGCGATAAAAGTCCAAAGGTATGACGTGGCCATTGCCTATACCCATGTGGAAGTAGGAAAATATCACTAGGGACTTTGTCACAGGTCTCCCAAATATGTAGATGGGAAATAATGCAATATGGTTTTTGGTTGACCGACTCACCAAGACTGTCCATTTTATCGCTACTCAGGAATACCTCTCACTTGAAAAACATGCAAAAATATATGTGAAGGAAGTGGTGGGACTGCATGGTGTTCCACTCTTAATTGTCTCTGATCAGGATCCAAGGTTGACATCTAATTTCTAGATGATCCTTCATCATGCTTAGAGTACTGAATTGAATTTCAGCACGACCTATCACCCTCAAACAGATGTCCAGTCTGAAAGAACTATTCAGATGCTTGAAGAAATGCTAAGAGCCTACTCTCTTGAATTCAAAGGGGGATGGGATCATCATCTCCCATTGGTTGAGTTCTCATAAAAAAATATCTTCAACTCGAGTATTCAGATGGCTCCATATGAAGCTCTTTATAGAAAGCAATGTATAACTCTAACCTATTGGGATGAAGTTAGAGAAAGAAAGCTACATGGACCCGATCTTGTTCAAGAGATGACAGAGAAGGTTCAAGTCAACCAGAAACACATCAAAGCTTCTCAAAGTTAGGAAAAGTGTTATGATGACAACCGTCGAATGGACTTGGAATTTGACATTGGAGATAAATTCTTCCTTCAAATATTTCCATGGAAGAGAGTCATGTTATTCGGGAAGATAGGGAAGCTAAGGCCAAGGTATATTGGCCCCTTTAAGATCGTTGACTGCATAAGAGCCGTGGCATATCATCTGGAACTTCCACCGAATATGGCTCAAGTTCATGATGTGTTTCATGTATCACTAATGAGGAAGTACATACCTTACCCCTCACATGTACTAAACTCAAAGGTGGTGCAGATGGAAGATGATCTCTCCTATGAGGAGCAGCTAGTAAAGATCCTAGATCAGAGAGATAAGGTTCTACGCAACAAGACAACCCATCTTGTCAAAGTGTTATAGAGGAACCATAAGTTTGGGGAAGAAATATGGGAACCATAAGAGGCAATGAAGGAGAAGTAACCACACCTTTTTGGGTAAAGTGAAATTTCAGGGGCGAAATTTCTTAAGGGGGGAAGAATGTAACGACCCAAAGGTTTTCAATGAAAATTACCATCTTATAATAATGTCAAAAATATCATGAAAACTCAGCATAATGATCTACTAAGTTATAAGGGACCTTTATACATAAGTTTTTCACTTCTGTGTTTGGAATTTTAAAAATCTGACATACACGGTTGTGTTCAAGATGATTTTTGGAGTCTAATAAAAAATAATAATTTTTTGTAAATAGTAAACTACACTTATGAGTAGTAACATACCCTTATAAATAGTAATATGACCCTTATGAAATAGTAAATCATCCAACATTAGAGTAACCTTATCCATGAATTATTAAATAAAATTTAGACATCTTAGAAAGTGACAATTTGTCCTTAGTAATCATTTTTGTATTTTGTAAGTCATAAATGAATAGTTATAATTAATTAATTAACATAAAAGAAACATTATTTTCTTAAAATTTGATCATTAGTTTTCAAATCAATGTCTTATAGTTTTATATAATTTTATAAGACCCTACGTAATTTTTGAAAGCACCATAAAATCAGTTTTAATTTTAAAAACTGTTTTTAAGTAAATTATGATTTTAATTAAATATTAAATTAAAAATATTAAAAAAATATTTTTGAAAAATAGAATTCATTTTTTAATTCTGAACGTCAAAAAATGGTAGGGGTAAAGTTTTGGGATTTTTCTGAAATACTTGAATTTTTGATGAATAGTGAAATACTGTAATTTAGAAAAATAAGCTAAATAAGCTAATAATAGAGTCATGTGTGATGTTCTGCTGATGTAAGTACACATGGTTCGGTATCACATAATAAAATTACTATTCTTGTTCATTGAAGACTCACTATTCCTTGTCCTAGGGTAAATTAATAAACTAATGATTTTTATATTAAGGAAACCCCTTTCCCCTCCACTATAAATACGACCCTTCACACCCTCATTTCCTCACACATCTCAAGCTCCATGAATTCCCCAATCTCTGCCCAAACACCTTCCCTAGCCTCCCTATGACGTCCATGAGCTTCTGGTCTTATCAAAAGACCAAGCCAAGCTTCATTAAGGAGGATATCAAGAGGAGGATTTAAGAGGTAATTTCTCTCCCTCTTCTCCTTTAATTTTCTTTCAAGTTCAAGTTAATTTCTTGATCTATACCCACCTATCTTCATCAAAATGGTATTATAACTCAATTATTAAACATGTAATTTAATTTTATGATGCTAATAGTACATTATATCATCAAACCCCCTTTCCCTCTACCGTTTATTTTATTAAAGAGAACGTTGTTCGTGAGGTGTTAATTTATCACCTTAAAGAACAAAGTGCTTTCTTTTTCCATTTCTACCTTCAAATCTGGTCACGAAACCATCATTATGGCTGAACCAGAATATATAATATGTATTATTTCCTATTCGATGTTCTGGAAAAAAATTATGGCCATATTACTAAGTGATATATTAAAAAAATTTTGTTGTGATTGAAAAACCGCCCAAGTTAACCCAAATAATCATCATTTAATTCTTATCTAATGATTCATCTACATGGATATAATATGATTCATTATAAGATCATTAAATCTAATTTAATATCATTAATAACATTCAATACTAGTTCTGGATGTTTTCCCATGTTCTACCCAAACATCAATTTAAGAATACTAGTGACCCAGTCAAGAAAACCATAAAAACAAACAATCCAGAATAATGTATTTAAACTTTATAACTCATCCAAAGGCACATAAAATCACATAATGAAACCATAATGGACCATATTAATTTACACAAGTTTATTTATTTCTAATTAATGAATATAATTTCATTATACATGACATTAAAGAGAAGGAAGCATTCAGATACAAGGTAAGGGAAAATTCTCGAACCCAACTTTCATCCTTCAGGTTCTCCCTCTTTCACACCATTTTTTATATGGTTACTTCATAAAGATTATTTTTTCATAATTTTCATTCCCTTTCTGGGATATACATGTTTACCACTACTGTTTATTTCAAACAAAATGTTTTCCAAAAGAAATCTTCTTTTAAAAACTCACCTTTCACTTCTCATTCAAGGTTGATGGTTCATGTATCAAGTATGTTATTCCCTCTTTGTTTTGGGAACCCAAAGTTTGTTAATGTGTTCTTATGATATGTAAAAAATTCCATTACATGGGTTAGTTATGCTCACTTTTGATATATGTTCCATGTGGAAATCAAGATGATGATAATAATATAATGTGACGGGTGCACCCGGAATTATATAGTGCAATATGAATTATTGAATGTGAAGGGTGCGCCCAAAATTATACAGCGGTCCAATGCATTGGGTAATGTGATGAATCTCATGAGTAAATGTGAAATGATGTATGAAAAATATGATATCTGGTTTCACAAGTATGTGTGGTAGTTAACTACTAAGACATGATATTTCATTTTTTATGCATTGCCACATTTCAAGTCTTTTATTTATGCTCTTCTCATGTTCGTGATCATTTTCTCATGTCATGATTATGCTCATCCCATGCTATATTCCCTTTTTCTATCCTCTTACTGGGCTTTTAGATCACCCCTCTTTATGCATATCATCATATGGATACATGTACTAAGGAGAGGACAAGTGCCAATAAGAAGCAAGATAAGAATAAATTAAATAAATGTTTATGCTTGATGTTGTAATTATTATGTATGGTCCTAGTTTTTCCAAGAAATTAAACCTTTCGATCCTATATGTGTAATACTATTAAGTTTTTTATCATTAAAATTATGTAATAGTAATGTTAGAAAATGCCAGGTTTCTATAATCATGCTAATTTCAATCATTATCAAGTGGGCCTTGGTATAATTATACATGGAATTCATGATATTCTTTTTTATGATGTGGGTGGATATCATAGAGTTTCTTGAACCATTCCTAGTACTCCTTGAAGTTCTATCCAGATGATAGACTTATGATGTAAATATCATTTTTTATTAATTTTCTCCAGATATGGGAAAGAATCATTTCATGAACCATCTTTTGAGACCTTCCCAATCATTGATCTCCCCTGGTTGCAGATTTTACAACCATTCCTTAGCTTCTCCTTCAAGTTTGGTTGGGAAGACCATCCAATGAAATTTTTCTTCAGGTGATCCTCTTATCCTGACCCTTGATAAAATGTTGATGATTGATTTAATATACTGGTTGGGGTATTCACTTCCATGGCTATGGAATTTAGATAATATAGGAATCAAGTTGGAACATAATTCAAAATCATTTTTCTGTCCAAGCATGGTTAACAGATTATGTTGGTTGGTAAATTTTTGGGTACAAAGGTCTTTTAAGGTATGATTTAGATTAGTTTCCATGTTTTATTTCTTAGAGTTAACAATTTATGTTTTACTTGATTATTATAAATTTATTTCTAAGAAAATCAATATTAAGACTCCTAGGCCAAGTTAGAAAAGTTATTCCTATCTTAGGGTAAACAAATTTCCAAAAATTGATGTCATAGTGATGGAAATTGTTGGTGTTAGATAAACACATACTTCATAGTTTCAATTCTAATTTTGAAACACACCTCTCATGGGTGTTGAAGAAGAAATTTATTTTCCACCGAGGGGTGTAGTATTAGTAGTAACCCAAATTCATATCCATAGAGAACTATTTTAATAATGTTGTCACAGATGGAAAAGAAAATAAAAGAATAAGATTATGAAGCCTAATAAACATAAATTTTATTTTTAAAATTCATATGAAAGAAAAAGTGATTTAATTTAGGTTAGGTTTCCCCTATTATAAAGATATAATGGCCTTTTAAAGAAAATGATTCTTTTGTTTTAACTAAAATTATTCAATGAATATAGTAGCAATTGATTCTCATTTTATTCACATTTTTTTAAGATTTATAAATGTTTTAAATTTATATTTTTCCTTCTCTAAATTAATATTCAAATACCAAATTTGGTATTGATAGTCCCCACATATTCAAATCTGTCCACTATTCCTTCCTCATATGTTTATCAATCACTAAAACACTTCTCAACTTGCTTTTTAGATCCACCAATTAGTTTGATCAAAAACCATGTAGATGGAGAATAAAACATTAATAAAAAGAAATTCAAAACATCAGAATTAAATAAAATATAATAATATTTAATTTTATAGAAAAAACAATCAAATTTAAAACCACTAAATAAATAAAAATAATATTTTTAATTTTTTATTATAATTAATACTGAAGCATCACAAAGGGGACCACTTCCCTTCACCCAACCACAAGGTATTATACATATCCATTGAAGAGGATATTATAGAATCAATATTAAAAGAATACAAGGTATAAATGAAATAAAATATAAAAAGAACATAAAGAACTTGAGTGGTAGTAGTCTTCCCCTTTCGATACTATGTAATCTCCCCTTTTAGTGTATGGTTCACTTCTTCAGGTTGTGGCCCTATTTTTTTCCAAACATGCCTCCCTTAAATTGTATGTAAGGGAACCACATGCTTAGAACTCTCATATGAGACTGAATCTAGGGTTCTTTAAATGTTTTAAACAATTCATATATATCTCTTCCTAATACCCGTGATGGTCATCTATTAAAATTATACACCCAAATATATCAGTTGTTCAAAATTTGTTATTGTCATTAGTAGCGTGGAATGGAGGAATATTTAGGGAATCCTTGACCTTCTTCCTTCATGCATGGGATCAACGTTGGATGTTACAGGTGATAGGGGTGAAGCACGGTGAACATTGCATGACACCGATGAGCAATGCGAGTGGGCGATCTCATCTTCCTCCATTCTTCAAAGTGGCTAGAAAAGCCTTAGAAAAAGGTGTCATGGCGGTCTTCCATGGATTCCAAGGTGATCCGGTGGAGTTTTTGGGTGATGGAAGTGGGGAAAAGCTAAAACCAACTCTTATCAAGCATAGTTATGGTGGGCTCCCAATAGTTTCATGTGGAGGATAACATCAGTAGTAAAGAGGTGGTCGATGAATTTGAGTGGTAGTGGAAGATTAGTGTAAATGAGTGGGGGAACACACAAAATTTAAAATTGTGAATGGTACACATAATACCGGTTTCCCACAAAAGAATGAATAAAGGGAGGGTGTGCCCTTACAATCCAAAGCATGGCTGCCAACCCTCTAAAGCACGAATTGTGGATGGGATCCTATTTATCACTCAGACAAATAAAAATATGGACCACACATACACACATCTGGTGTGGGATTCCGTCCTCATTCACTCTCCATGGGGTCAAACACCCACATGCCACCCATTCATGAGGTTGATCCCCATGAATTTCCGGATCATGCATGCCCTCTTGGGGGGCTGTATGACTGACTGACCCTCTTGGTCTAGTTAATAGGTGTGTATCCACTGGTTGAAGGAATACTTTGGCCTTGTCTTATTTTTTTTAAGAGTTTCTCGTGAAATATATTAAAAATGTTTTAAAAACATTGAAACACTTAAAAATATTATCCAAGATTCATAAACAAAATCTTCATTTCAAGATTCAATATTATTTTATTCAAATTAATCAATTTTATTCCACATTCATAATTTCCCATAATTTAGAAAAACATTGTATTATATGGGAATATACATTGAATTTAATCATAAAATTATTGAAAAATGATTAAAAATATGCACAAAAAATCAGTGTTTCACTGAGATTTTATGCTCACCCCATGTTTTAAAATGGGTTTTACTAGATTTAAGGGGGAATATATATATGGATGAGATCAATGAAAACATTGTGAATATTTTTCATGAAGTGAAAATATGTTTCATTTTAAAGAATTTTTTTTTTGAAAAAATGGATACTATGTATATGTGTACTCTTATAAATTATGGGTTTACTATTTATGATTTAGCCCTAATCCTCTAAAATTTTAAGCCTAAAATGTTTTTGGTATTGTAATAATATGAATTATAGTTTAAAATCACTAGAATATGTAATTTTTATAGTAGACACCTTATATTTGGTATTAGAGGAGGGTTTAAATAAATTTAGGGGTCAGGAAAATGGTAATTGAATACCCATAAATCATTTTACTTTATCAATAAAAGGTGTATCATTTTATGATTACCATG
Source organism: Viscum album (assembly GCA_963277665.1). Lineage (NCBI taxonomy): Eukaryota > Viridiplantae > Streptophyta > Magnoliopsida > Santalales > Viscaceae > Viscum > Viscum album. The sequence continues at coordinate 696,736,521 of OY728164.1, forward strand.
TTTATTTTTATAATATATGTCTATTCAGAATGGTTTTACAAAGTGAAAACAAGTCAGTTGTGCTGGGAAGATAATGGGAGGAAAACATCATTCTAAAATTGCATCATAAGATGGTTGAAATCAGAACAAAATAGTTTATCACAATGATGGATCAGTTGATAGAAGATATAAATGGTGTTGGTATCCATTCAAGGGAGAAACTAGATCAACCATACCGAAATATTTTAGTAGTGGAGAATTTTATGAGGAAAAAAATCAATGTTTCAGTGGAACCACAAATCTTGTGGTAGTCGATGGATGGGTCAATTATATTTAGAATAAATTCAATGTCATGGAAAGTTCAAAATTCAAAAAGGAAATCTTATATGTTTATCATTTTATAGGTAAATATGATCCATTTTGTTCTCTGGTTATGAATACCGGAGAGAAATATGGCCTTGATGTTATTGAATGAGATGATTTTAAGAGTCTTTTTATGGAAAAATATTTTACAAAGATTGTTAAAATCAAAATGGGAAAACAATTCCTAAAACTGATGTAGAAGAATAAATATTTTATAGCTACACATGAATATAATTATAAATACTAACATGGTATGTACTAGATTTTATTCAGAAAATTGATAGTAAAGTTAATAGATTTTACACTGATTTAAATCAATTTTTAAAAATGGTATTGTCTTCATAATAATTTAAAATCAAGGAGAATTTTTTTTATTTTACTAAAAATTTTGATATGGTGTTTTCTGACATGTATGTACATTGTGATGACAAGAATAAGAAGTTTCTAGGTTGGAAGGATTTTGGTAAAAATTCGTCAAATAAATTTTGTGGAAAAAAATAAAATTCCTTTTATGTTAATAGTATTGTAAAAAGAACCCTAGGTAATGCCTCTTGAAATATGGGAAATTCTTTCAATGTATAAATATTGGTCACATGGATCATGACTATAAGTAAAATGATTATAAAAATAATGAAAAGTTAATGATAAGATTATTTAACTGTAATGATTTGGGGAATTTTTCTAACGTGTTCCCAAAGTTAGCAACTCAGGCTAGAAATTATTAGGACCAAAAGAAAAGAGATGTGTAAAAATAATTTTCTACTACTATGGTTGATGTTTTTCCATAAAATTAATTGTTTATAGGTATCTTACTTAGGTAATCAATTTATACAAATACAATATTTGATTCTAGATCTTCACTTTCTTTCATTTCGGAGAAATTTACTAGAATACTGGGATTATCATATGATAAAATTATGATAGAACGTTTGGTGAAAACTCTAGGTGAAAGTATTAAATAAACTAGGATTTTTATGAATCTTCCTATTAATATCAATAAAATAGTCCTTCCTATAAATATTTTTGAATAATTCATAGTTGAGTTTGATATTGTTTTGGGTATGGATTAGATTTTAGTTTATCATGATAAGATAGATTGAATATCTAAGAACGTATTGTTCAATGATTTAATTCTTTTTAATAACGTTCAATGAAGTCAAGAAATTGATTAGGAATGGAAATTAATGTTACATAGAACATGCTGTTGAGATTAATGAAATTGTTAAGATAAATAATGTTATTGTAGTGAATGAATACATTGATGTTTTTCCTAATGATTTTCCTAGATCTGAACCTAATCAAGAGGTTGAGTTTATTATTAACTTTGTTCCTGATGCTAATCCAATTTCAAAACCCCATTATCAAATAGATAATGTGTTAACTTCTTGAATGGAAAAATTAGTTACAAGAGTTTCTTGAAAAAGATTTTATTTAACCTATCACTTCACCGTGGGGTGATCCTATTTTGTTTGTGAAAAATAAATATCTTTCCATGAGTCATTTTATTGATTATAGAGCAGTTAAAAACATCGCTATTATGAATATGTTTCCATTTCTTCATATCGATGACCTATTTGATCTGCTCTAGGGAGCTCTATATTTTTCGAAGATTGACATGAGATCTAAGTAACATCAGCTCAAGGTGAAGGAGGATGAAATTACTAAAACAAAATTCCATAATATATATGGTCATTATGAGTTTTTAGTTAATCCCTTTGTGTGGAATATATCCCCTGATGTGTTTATGGATCCTTTGAATAGAGTCTTTCATGAATATTTTGATATGTTTTTAGTTTTTTTATCAATGCCATTTTTGTTTATTAAAAAATTTATGTGGGTCATGAAACATTTTTGTTGATTGTTCTAAAAAACCATAATAAAAATAAGCTATATAGAAGATTTATGAAATGTATTTTTTGGATACAACATATTTAATTCCTTGAGAACATTATAAATAAAGATGGCAAAATAGTTGATCTTGCCAAAACAAAAGTGGTTTATAAATATACAAGGCCTACAAATGTTACTGAGATTTGAAGTTTTCTTAGATTAGTAGGCTATTACTAGTGATTTGTTGAAAATTTTTCATGGTTATCTAGTCTACTAACTAATTTATACTTAAAACAAGTTAAATCAATCTAGAAAAATAATATTATGATTCTTTATAGGAACTAAAATACAGATTTTTCAATGATCTAGTTTTGGAATTTTCGTCAAGAAATAGTGATTTTTTCATCTATATTGATGCTTCGTTGAATGGAATTGGGCACATTATGATGAAAAATGATCATGTAAATACTTATTCTTTATGGAAACTATAACCTAATGAGTTAAATTATCATACTCATGATTTGAAGTTAGATACTGTGGTATTTTCTTTGAAATTTTTTAGGAATATTTTATATGGATCCATGTGTGAAATATATACTGATAAAAAAATTTAAATAATATATTTACTCATAAAGAGTTAAAAAATAGGAAAAGGAAATAACTGTAACTAATTAGGGATTATGATTTCATTATTCACTACCATTTTGGAATAGAAATTAAAGTGGATGATGCTTTGAGATGGAAACGTAATTCTAAATTTACCCTGTTATGTGTAGAACATGACCTTTTTATTATTTATTTGATGAATTTTGTCCTAACAATTTTGGGTTCATGAAATTCCTTTCTTTTGTTTTAGGTGTCAGTGTAATTGTCTCTATTAGACATAATTAAGCAAGACATGACGGAATATTGCTAGTCATAGAAAAAATTAGATTTGGTAAAGAAGGGAAAGTTATCTGAATTTAATGTTGATATAGTATGTATTTTGAGATTTGGGAAGAGATTATATTTGCCTTTTTATTCTGAGTTGGAGAAATAGTTGTTAATTGAAGCCCATTGATCTCAATTTTCAGTTCATCCTGATAGTACTAAGATGTACAGAGACCTTTGGGTGTATTACTGGAGGGATGGAATAAAAAGAGATATTGCTGATTTTACCATGAAATTTTTGACTTATAAATAGGTAAAGCAGAATAAACATTATCAAAGGAGAGAAATTATCATTTTATACTACTAGAGTTGAAATGAGAAAATATATCCATGTATTTAATGGTGGGACTACCAAATACTTATCAAGGTAAAAATGTAATTTGGGTTATTATTGATCGAATAACTAAATATTCACAAATTCTTCCCATTCAAGATACCCTGTCATTAGATAAACATTCTCAACTATATTTCAAAGAGTTAGTTGGGTTACATGGAGTTCCTCTCTATATTTTATATGACCAGGATCCTTGTTCCACTTCTAAATTTTTGAAAGGCCTTCAAAATTCATTGGGATTTGAATTAAATTTCACAGCAAACATTCATCCTTAGTATGCTGGATAGTTAGACCAGAAAAATAGACCTCGGAATAAATTTTATATCTGTGATAAATGGATTTATAGGGATATTGGGATCATCATATTTCTTTATCTGAGTTTTCTTATAATAATAGTTTTCATTCTAGTGTACAGATGACACCTTTTAAGGCATTATATGGAAAGAGGTGTCAAAATATATCATTTTGAGATAAAACATGTTAAAGAAAGTTGTTTGGAGCATAATTTTTATAGAGAATGTCTATGAAGGTAAAAATGATTAAAAAAAATACGAGTAATGTTCAATGAAATCAGAAAAAATTATGTGGATAACAGGAGGAGAGATCTTTTATTCGAGGTAGGTGATCATGTATTTCATAAGATATCTCCATGGAAAAGTGTTATGTGTTTTGGTAGGAAGGAAAATTTATGCCCAAGGTTTGTTAGACCATATGAAATCACAAAAAAATTGTATCAATTTCCTACAGAGTGGATTTACCTACGAGTTTATCTCTGTTACACAATGTTTTTCATGTTTCTAGGTTAAGAAATTATATGCTGGATTCATCTCATGTTTTGAGCCCTATATTACTTTATTTAGAAGATAACATTTCTTATAAAGAATAGTATATTTGTAATTTTGAACATAAAATGATTTTTTTGGAATAAGGTAATTCACTAGGTTAATGATATTTTAAGAAACCATATGGTTGAAGAAGAAAATGGGAACCTAAAAATGCTATATGGGAATGGTATCCCCATTTTTTAACAAGTGAATAAAATTACGAGGATATAATTTATAGATTGGTGGATAATATAACAACCCAAGTACTAATAGAGTGATTTTGTCTTATATTTATTAGTATTCTTGAATTAAATAGTTAAATTCATTATAAATATGTAATGTAATTCTTAAAATAAATAGTTTTATTCAACTAATTTCATATATGGTTATATTTAAAAGATTAAATTTAAAATTTAATAATTTTAATTTGATAAAAATAATTTCATTTTTTAATTCATCATGTTAAAATTATCTTAGGATGAATTATTTATAATTTTCTAAAAAAGTTAAATTTTTATTGCATAGTAAAAAATTCAGTTTTCTATAAAATGCAGTAACTTTAATGATATCAATAAGACATAATTATGATATAAAGTTAATTACTTTTATGGAATTTCAAAATTATGATATCATTATATAAATATTGTACAAAAATAATTTAGTTCATTTAAATTATAATTTTTTTCATGATAAAAAACAAAATAATTTTTAGTACCGACACAATGTATACACAACATTGGAAATATCAAATTTGGTACCTTATAGATAATAATTGAGAGATAAAAGGAGTCTTCATGAATTTTTTTTAATTTTTATGTATAAATGATTATTTTGAATAATATTTTCAAATTTTAGAGTTATGAAATTATAATCTTATCCAAATGCTTGCATAAGGTTAGAAAATTAAAAGTAACAAAATTAGATAAGTAGTCATGATATGTAGATGAGAAAATATAAAAACTAAACAAATATAAAATATTATCTTGAACAAAAATAATTTTTTTAGTAATTTATTTTCAATTTTCTCTATGAAATAATTACAATTAATTATTAGGCTTCCATAATTGAATGCTTGTGAAAATAGAAAAAAAACAAATAAAATAATTTTAATTAATATTATTAGAATAATTAAATGACCAAAAAAAATTTAAATCTTATTTGAGTAATTATCTACCAAAATTATTCTTGGTTAAAATTTAGGACCTTTCAGATTCACTTAGATGAAATTAAGTCACTTACAATATTTTATTTAAAAAATAGTCAAACCGTTCGCCCTATAGTTTTTAATATGTATAAAATCATAATATATTGTTTTAAAGAATACATGTTCATAAATAATTACTATTTGGAAATATAAAATATTTAAATTCTTTATGGTAACTTATTATAAATTTTTATGAAATAAATAAATACCTTAAATGTTTAAAAAATGATGATGTAGTAATTATTAAATTTATCGAAAAATCAAATAAATGATATTAAAAATATTAAAATAAATATAATTTGATATGATTAAGATAATCCATGAATTATATAAATAAATATGATATTTATAGTATATAATAAAATATTTATATTTAATTTTACACTTTGTTTTTGTGTTTTTAAATTCATAGAAATGAATAGTATTAAATTTGATAAAAATGTTTTTTCATGAATACTGTATTTTATTAAATTATTTTAAATTTATAGAAATTATAAATAATACTAAATGTGTTAATATATGGTCTAAAATTTCATCCCATATTATTTATAGGAATTTTTATGTCTTTTTCTCTAGAATATCTTTATTATATTTCAATATTTTAGGAAATTCCTAAAATTCCCCTCACCTCAATTATAAAAGAGAACTCATTCCTTCATATAATTTCACCAACTTGATCCTTATATCTCAAAATAATATGAAAAATTATATTATTCTCATCCTTAGCCACATTCTATTGTTTCTAGTCTCACCAAAATACCAATTCAAAGTTCCTTATTGGGGTTCTCAAGGAGATGATATTCAAGACGTGAAATCCTCCTTTATCTTTTGAATTCTTTCTCTCTTCTACCTTATACTACCCATATAAAAAGTTTAGTGATAAATAAATTATCATATATATATATATAAACTATAATATTATTTTTTTAATGGAATATCCATCATCAAATCTATTCTCTTCTCCTTTTATTATTAAAAATGAAAACCTCGTCCATGGTATGTCGATTCACCACCTTCGTGGGCGATGAGTTTTTGTTCCCATTTAATGCATTCATGGAAAGGTTAAATTATCTAATAATTGTTTTAAATGATATAAATATATATATTATATATGTTCTCACATTTTAGAATTAATATATGTCCGTAATAATAAACAAAATGAAACAAGTTCGTAATGGTCTGAAAAAACACCAAAATAAACTAAACTTTTATTATTAATGTTTAATCGCATTAATCACCCTCATGTTATAAAGAAAAATTATATATGGAACTATTTAAAATTATTTATGTTCATTAATACAATTTTAATCCTCTATTGGAGTATTATTTTCCTTTCACAAGAATATCCACAATTATACATAAATGAACTAACCATGAAAGCATAACACAAAGGCACCCGAAACAATAAAAATAATGAAATATTATTAATAAATGGATGAGAATATGTTATGAAAATATTATATAAGGTATTATAAATGTTAATTTATTTTTAAAAAAAATTAATAACATTATTTAAAACATTATACCAGAGGTTTAAACATGTCTTAAAGAATTTAAACCTGAGATAAGGGACTTTCATTTAAAAACCTCTTTTAATGTTACTTTTTTCAAAAATAATGTTTTTTTCATATACAGAATGAATAAAATTTCCTATTTTATGTTTCCTTATTATACTGAATATTACTATAAAAGTTTATATAATTACTTTCAAATAAATTTTTTTCCATTGTATATGTGTGGTTTTTCAAAATAAGTTATTTTCCAAATAGAAAGTTTATTTTATTTAAATAGTGTTCTATCATGTAAGATTTCTTGATTTATGGTAATGTTATTGTTCTTGAGAAAATTTTATGATGATGGGTGCTTCGGTTATAAAATAATGATGGGTAGTTCTATGATAAAACAAGGATGAGTGGTTATATTATTAACCAAGGACGAGTGGTGAAATTATTAACTTATGATGGGTGGTTCAGTGATAAACCAAAGATGAGTGGTTACATTTTAACCTCCAATGCATTGGGTCCTCCATATTTGAGGTTTATCATATTGGATACTCCATTTTTGAGAGTGATATGGAAAATGATGTCCCAAGTTACCTACTTATAACTTATATTCGTACTTAAGAGTTTTTATGAAAATAATTTGATTTTAAAAAGGTAAGATAGTGATATTTTTGTAAAGATTATTGATTTTTCAAGGTAAAAATAAATGTTTAAAAGAAATTGATTTTTTCGCTGAACTAATTGTTTCCTTAGTTGTCTGAAAATTATTGATATTTTATGCTCATATGATGATTTAAAAGGTTTTTCATAGGATTTAAATTGGATTAGAGTCAAGTTTGAGATCAAGGGGAAAATTATGACGATTTTTCATGAAGAGAAACCATGTTTTATTTTAATGTATTTTTATTTATGAAAAAAATAGATATGGTGTATATGTGTTAACTGGTAATGTATGTGTTTACAATTTATGATTAAATTATAAATATCTAGATCTCTAAACCTAAAATATTTTCAACATTATAATGATGTGAATTCATGTTTAAAATCACTAGAATATGGAATGTTTAAGACCTGTTTCATAAAAATAATGCTTCAAAGTAAAAATTATTTATTAATATTGTTATTTAATAGATATGGACTTATTATACACATATTAAATAACAATATTAATAAATAAAATACTATTTATCATTCCTTTATATTTTATAATTATCATTTTATTAACAATTTCTTCATTAAAATGAACATTTGGTGAAAACTATTATGTTTTCCATGCATGTTTCTGTATGATGGTTCTGCAACATACAACATTGTAACGGTTTAACCATATCCATAATATTAATCATTAAATAATCATCAAATATATTCATTATATACACTTTTAAATCCATTAATATAATGAATTTATGAATAATTATGTACATTTTCTTCGTGGAGTTGGTAGTCTACTTGTATGCACTGGTGATGTTTTTAATTTTTTATGGATGAAAGGAAAGAAATTTCTATAATAAATAACCTTTATTAAATAATTATTATATTATAAATATCATATATATTTATTGAAACTAAACTAATTACCATCCATTTAAATAAAAAATTAAAAACAAATCACATTTTTTCAGGGAGGTGGTAGTGCACACGTATGCACAAAGCGATATTATCATTTTGAAACAGATGAAAAGGAGATAGAAACAAGATTTACCATAATCATAATAACATCTAAATATATTTATTATCTTGGATTCATTATTTTATGATGGATATAATATATTTATAGGATGTAGAAGAAGAAATAAATATTGAAAGAGTGATGCAAGAGAATTAATTTTTCTTTGAAATACAACCTTTGGAATACACTTTAAGATTTATTAAGATGATAATAGGAGAAAAAATGGATGTGGGGAATTAATCTAGGAAGATATTTGGGTAGGTATTTGTTGATGTAATAATATAAATAGGTGTAAATAAATAGAGCATAATTGGTTACCTTTAATAAGTGTGAATAGTGTGACACTTGTAATAATTCAGAGTTTTAAATTAATATAAGGTCTCATTCAAATTTAAGTGGCACCAAGGTACCCCAAATTAGTATATAATTTTTTTTATTTTTTCTAAATAAACACAAAAACTCATAGTAAGATATGTATGTTACAAATTTTAAGCCTTATCTCCTAGTTAAACATAATTTAATATTAACCGCGATGACTTAACTTTTTACCATGATAACATAATTATAAGAAAAAAAAATAAAAGATGAATTCTAAAAAAAATTGGACATGATGAATAAAAATTTTAAATCATTTTATCTACTTAAAAATTTATATGTTCTAGAAATTATATCTATCATAAGTTTGAAAAACATATTTCAAAAGATTTTAGTGAAAATACACAATTTAAGCATAAAAATCAATTCACCTTGAAATAAAAGAAGAAGATAATTTACATTAATTTTTATGTTTAAATAATAAAATATTAGGTTTTATAAAATTTTATATCAATAAAAAACCAAAAATAACCTTATAAACCATACTATTAAATGAAAAGACCCAAAAAGTGTATTTAATTTGAATAAAATATAATTTATGATCATAAAATTCAAACATGAGTTCCCAAATACAATTTAATGTTTTAAAATAAATTATTTAAATAATTATAGACTTATTTGGTAAAAAATACTCATCTAATCGGATTTCAGAAATATTATAGATAATTTAATTATTTACCCCATAGCTATAACCCTATTTTACCCTTACAAAGGTGACAAATCATTTTTTTGGTTACTATTCATAATGACCAAAACAATAGAAACCGAAAACCCACACTTTTGGATATGGTGCTGAAATAATAAACTTTAAATTTCTAGATATGATAACAATAATTGTGAGACAATTTTTTTCCATCCAAAAAAATGAAAAAATTAACAACTTATATTCTCAAGGACCTTTTAGGTTTAGAGTTTTAGAAAATTAGAATAGACTTCTATATAAAAAATACCCATATCATTAAATGGTAATTTATCCTAATTAACCCAGCATTTTTTATTTCATATTGATTCATCATCATCATCCATATGAAATCTATTATATACATACTTCATTCAATCTCATTCTTTATATACTAGGGAAGAGGAAACATAATAAGGGTGATCTTAAATTCTTATTAAGGGTAAACATATGAATTAGAATTTAAAATTAGTTAATGAAAATAAAAATAGTGTAAGGTTATGATGACATAGTAAGAGTTCATGATAAAATCATAAAATAAATCATACCCATTGATACACAAATCATCAATCACGAAGCATTCCATAAGGCTTTCAAAATGTAAATATTAATAAAAATAAATAATCATGAGCATTTTGTTAACAATATTTATCAAAGGAAACATTATAAACCCATGGAAATAATAGACATAAGATGTTGGTATATTTGAACATCATTATCATTGAACACTTAAAAAGCCTTACCATTGTAATAATCATACACCCGAATTCTAATATAATTCTATCGAGAATGTAATCATTACTTGATGCATTGGAGAGCTTTCTGGGTGCACCCACCATCTATGATATAATAGGCTCACCCAATTCTATCTAGACCGAACCATCATGTAATTTGTAATAGGCCCACCTAACTCTATTTTGGCTACCCCATCATATAAGTTGTAATAGGATCACCTAGAACTATCTGGGATGATCCGTCATAGGTAATCTCCAAGAACCACAAGTAATGTATATATGTTATAGTCATCATCAAAAAACTAAAAAAATCATTATTCATTTCATAAATTTATTAACCCATAGAAAATAAATGGGTTGCATAATAATCTTTTTGAAACATGATTAACATGTAGAAAATTAATGGGTTTGATAACAATATATTTGAACGATTATTAATCCATTTTGAGAAATAATTTAAATGGTATCAATAAAAAATGTCCTCATTTGAGTATAATTAACACAAAGGGTTGTTGGCATTGATGAATAGAAATACCATTAAAATACCAATAATATTTCTTTTGACGAAAATAAACTTTTCACTTTGAAAAAAACATTTAAAAAAACTAAGGATTCTCCAGAAGTTTTGAAAATCATTTTCATTGAAAAAAAGTCCAAATCATATAAAGAATAATTTAAAAATCATTTAGAATATTTTGTGAGGAAAATATTCTTTCCATTTTGAAAATAATTTTGTTCTAAAATAAATTAAAAACATTAAAATTTAATATTCAATTTAAATAATGGTCATGATGGTCGAAAATTATACATGATCCATAGATGTTAAAAAAATATTCTATTCACATTTTCGGTAAAAGAAAAATTGACATTGTCGAAAAAATGAAATGAATATTACTTTTAATTTAATTTTTTTTAAAAAGTAAAAAATGGGTAAAATTGTTTTTTATAAATCATTATATGAATTTTAAAAAACTGATTTTGTTTAGAAAACATTGTTTTTGGAAGTAAAATGGTTTTCTACTGAAAGGATAAATAAAGATATTTTTTTATAAAAACATAATTTTGAACTCTTGAGTACGTAAAGAAAGAAAAATGAAGTGAAAACATTTATTCTTATTATATAACTAGAGGATAAAAAAATTAATGAGAAATATTAAGAGTTAAATAATAATATTTTAACATAAGAGACTTAATGACAAAGATGCTTGATAAACAATGGGATTGTAACACAAAACACTTACCACATTAGTTACATTGAATCATAATCATCATAAAAGGATAACATAAAACAAATCATAAAATAAAATTAGAATAAATAAAAATCATGATATTAAATGTCAAAGGGGCTGTATATACACATCATAAAATAAGATAGGTGCATAACATGACCTAAGTCTCAAAGAAGAAAAATTGAAACAAAAATCCCATACAACTTTAGTAATATTTTGAATCATAATATAAAAATAAATAATAAAACCAAATTATTCATTAAATAAATTGAGTGAAATGTTATTAATGATATAAATTGTCATGGTGGTAGTATATACACCACAAAAAAGAGTGGTGAATTTTCATATGTCTCCCAAAAATAAAATAGAGACTAGAAATCCCTTATCTCACACTTCCTTTTAGTTTAACATGATTTAAACTCTTTTATAGTAGTTTTAAACATGTTATTTACTTATTATAGAACAATATTAATATTTATAATATTATAGATGATCCTTTTATAACATCTTATCACCCATTTGTTAATAATCAGTCTTTATTTTTATTGTTTTAGGTGTTAATTTTCGTCTTTTATCATTCATATTTTGTTATGAATATACTAGTTATAACGTATATTATATAGTACCATAATATATAGAATAAGAATAATTACATAATTATAGTATTTATACATTATATATACTTTTAATACTAATCGTGAATGTTGGTTTTGAGAAATGAAGTACATTACTATTATGGAGAAGGTATGTCGTGCATATGCAAGACTAACATTTCAATTATTTAATGATCATTATGGAAAAGAGTTAAGGAATATTTTATCCTTTTATAATGATAATAATATCATATGTACCAAATTATTTCTATATGTATTCTTATATATATCATCCATATTTTGGGGTGATGAAAATAGAGTCACATTGCATCGTGAAGGCTGTAGTCCATAGGTACACAAACAATGTTATCATCTTTTTAGGGAAAAAATTAAAATGATATATTATCTTCTCATAAGGATAAATATATCATTAATATAATAATAACTTCTTTCATATCACATATATTCATTAAATATATCTTTATGACATTCAATGTTATGTGTTAGTGAAAGATGAATCACATCACTTCGCGAAGCAGTGGTCCGCCGTACACACAAGCGACGTTATCATATCCCCTACAGAATGGAATGTAAAAAGGTATATAAGATATAAAAACTAAAAATGATATAATTATGTTATAAAAATCACATATATACATCCATTATCATACCCAACCATGATACGTTGTAAAGGAGAAAATGAATGACAAAGGCTCACAAGGAAGTAGTTTGTCATACACACAAATGATGATTTCGTAACCCATTTGATGGAAGTGCAGAAGGATGTAGATATGGAAATTATTATGAAAATATATAATTATATTTAATATAATTAGGTTATTATATCATTATTTATTAATAATAATTGAAGGATGTGGAAAAATAAATAAAATAAAAATACTTGTTGAAGAAGACTACCTCTTCTTTGAGTATCCTCTTTAGGTTTGCACCAAAAACCTTCATAGGTTGGATTTATTCCAAAAAATAAGGCTTAAAAATAATGGGAGTAAATTTGAGAAGTTATTTGTTAATTTACTATCTAATCCAAATTGTTTTTAGGGTGTTAAAAAGAGAGTATTGGGGGTGACCTTTTATAAGTGGGTGAGAGGATACTCCTGATATTTTTGGATGGAATTGAGTGATCCCATGTATTTTATACGTAAAAAGAAACAAAATGGTGCATTTTATAAAATTATAGTATTAATGATAAAAAAATTTCTATAAAGTAGTTTTTAGACGATTTTATCATCCATTTTTACCCTTATCATTTCAGTTTAACCCCCGACAAACCAATTTTCACAATAACCGCAATAATTAATTTTCACAACATTTTCTATTAATTTTGGTAAAAAATTAATTTCAAATTATTAGAAAATATAAATTATTCAAATTCGAAATATTAAATCCATTTTTAAAAATTCTATTCATATTTGTAGAAAATTTAAATTTAAAATTAATCCTGCAGACGTGATGAGAAAATAGGTTTTTAAAGAGAAAATGTTTAAAAGTTTACAAAGATTTTATATAAAATTTCAATATGAATTTTATTCCAATAAACTAATTTTTATCAATATATATAATATAAATAATTTTAATTTATAAAAAAATTTAAAATATACATTAAATTTTAAAATAATTTATAAGAAAAGGCATTTTTGAATTAAAATTTAGTATTTTCACTATTCATAAAAAGAATAATATGTTCAGAAAATCATAAACATTTTACCCTAATAAAATATTGAAATTATGATTTATAAAATGAATTTTATTTTTTGAAATTATTTTTTTAAATTGGATGAAACAAAATTTAAAACAAAATCCATAGACACATTGAAAAAGAAGGTTTCATTCCAAGCCTACAGTCCCTAAATCTTTTATTTATTTCACCCCATTTTAAACTAGGATGAGGGGTAATCTTATATATCTCTAATGACTAAAGGCACTTAAGAAAAATTCATGACCTATAGGACCAGAGGCATCTAGCCTAAAACTTGAACCTGAACGACCTAAAAACCTAACACCTTTAGAAAAAAACCTCCCAACAAATATTAAATTTCTAAACCAAGTACCCAAAAATGAAGGAATGCACAACTAACATAAACCTATTAAAAAAATAATTAAGATCAATACCAATGTAAAAATCCATACCATCACATCCTTTATAATCTGGGAGCCCTTCAAAGCTGGGAGCTACTTATATAAAGCCTCATCTAAATGTGCATATAGGATTGAGGCTAGAAAAATTTCATCCTCATTCTATAAGCCATAGAACCCACTCCAAAAAAACCAAACATATACCGAGATACCCAGAGTATGTGATGAAAAACCAAGGTACCTCCCTCTTTCCATCAACCGACTATCATGGGACTATCACACTAATGCATCATTGACCACCCTCAAGGGACCACCATTGAGGGACCATCACACCCCACCGTTGAAAGACTATAGCATCTATTCCACTAGGGATGGAAAAAATGTGGTAGCGGGATGACCCTCCAATATATCCAAAGTACCAGTTTCCAAATCCTTGCCGAGACACCTTGTCTAGTCCACCAAAGACCCATCAGACTTGATGCAACTAACTGAACCACCAAATAATATATCCAAGAGCATCGCGACTAAAATAAATTCCCTAAGTAGTTTCTTCTAGAGAATATGATGGCTAGGTGTATAAAATGGTGAGTCAATAAGGTTTCCTTATGACTTTTCTATTCTTATATGTTTTGAAAATCACAAACAATCTATCTCTAGGAAAATTTCTCTCTATAAGATTTATCTTAATAATGAAAATTTTCATACCTAAATTTTTTTTATCCTTACTATGTTTTTCATAATTCATAATTTAGTTTCTTTAAATATAACTCTTTATTAATAAGTGATAAATTAGGTTTCATATCTAAAACCTCAGAATTCTACAAAGACTTAGATATAGAGTATTCTGTATTCAAGATTAATTTTTTTCCAAATTCTCTAAAATTCTGGTTCTGAATTCTTTGAAATTGAGACTCCAAATTCTTTAGAATTCAGACTCCGAATTCCTTAGAATTCAGACTCCAAATTCCTCATAATTAAGGTTTCAAATTCCTTAGAATTCAGACTGCAAATTCCTCAAAATTTAGACTCTAATGTCTACTGAATTCTCATTCTGAATTCCATAATAAAAAGAATCTAAATATCCATGTTATATAGAATCTGAATGTTCCTAGACTCCAAACTATATTTTTTTCCTTAGACTCCAAAAAATGAATTTGGTTGAGAATCCTTATTTTAATTACCCTTGTTATTGTTTTAAAATGATGTCGTGCATTTGTTTTAAACAAACCGTTGTTTGAGTGACACGTGTACATGTCCCTCCAAAATTCCAGGAAAAATATGACCATTGGTGGAGGGAACCGACCGTTGGATATGTTCCAATAAATAGGATCACATTTGAACGAGCTCATAATGAATTTTAACATCTTTTATGACTATTATATGACTCTAGAGAGTACACACTATTGAAGTGATATATAGAGAGAGAGACTCTCATTATTTGTGCATACTAAATATCTTGTTCATATTGCTCTTTGAAACACCAATTGTTGTTGTGTATAATCGAGGGTTTTTGGGGATACGAAGACATAGTTCTGACTACCTTGAAGTTTGTGGACTTCCCTGATAAAGAAGACATAGGTACCAACTACCTTGAAGTTCGAGGGCTTACCCTGGTGTGGGTAAGATATAATTTCTTGAATGTTTAAATCAAATGAGCTTTATACAAGGTTTTTGGATACCCTACTCTTTAGTAAAAATGATTTTATAGTTATTAATTTTATTTTTTCAAGTCTGTTTTTCCGGTGCATTTTGATTAATAAGTAAATTATAACTATCTTATACTTTCTTGTACTTGTATACTCTGATTAGTAAGTTTCTATATGCTTTACAGTGTAAACTTTTTTCCTTGTAAAATTTTCTTAAGTTTCATTTCTGGGACCATATTTCCATAATCTAGCACGTTTGTAGAACTAAGAGGTCTTGTGAATTTACCTTATTTAACTTTGTTATACAATAGAAAGTTTTAACCAACGTTAAAGGTTCCAAAATAATTTTTAAAATATAGATTTAACCCCATATTGTATATTGAGCACCTAAATCATATTTCAATCCTACAAAAACCCTTTTAGAAGAAGAGATATCTCGGCCAAAGTCAAGTTCCCCCTAAAAACTGGGTTTTACATAGGTTTATTTTTCATGGAAAAGATGATTTTATATTAAATCTATGTATTTTAATAATAATTGTTTGAATATCAAATAAAATTTATTCATATATTATATATTAATTTTATTTAAAACATTCCTTATTAGTTATTATTTTAATCAATTATAATTTTTAAACAGAATGTGTTTTAAAATATTTTCTAGAAAAAAAACCATTTTTTATTACGTAAAAATATACTTATACTAAAACCCAATATAAATTTTATTCAAAATAAATTAAGTTTGTTCAATATAACTAAATAACACTAATTTTTCATTAAATAATATAGTTAAAATAATTATACATTTAAATTTATTAATTTATTGAAATTAAATGACATTTTTTGGAAAATTGATATTTTTTACTATTCACTGAAAAATAAATATTTTTAGAAAAATTAAAAAATTTCTGACAATTTAAATTTTCATATCCTGATTAAAAAAATGATTTTAATTTTATCAAATTCATGTTCTAAAAGTCCAATAATTTTATTATAATATTATTTTTAAGAAGCTATAAATTTTTTTAAGGAAACATATTTTAAAAGAATAAATTTACTTTACTAAAAATTGATTGATTATTTTATAAACATTCATAAATAATTTATATTGAGTAATATATATATATATATATATATATATTTCATAAATTAGTTAATACTATTTAAACTAACCAATTTAATGTCTTAGTTAAAATTGTTATATATATCATGGGTCGTTTAAGCTCGGTGTTGCCTGTTCAATACACCATCAAACATAAAATTTTCAATGTTGTCTGTATCACAATATAATGATGAAATGAAATTCATTTAAAAAGAAATATATAGTAATTTTTTTGTTTTATATTCTCACCTACACTCAGTGTTGCGTGTCCTTTACACTATTAAACATAATTTTATTCTTTTAAAATTTCAATGTTTTACATCCTCCCCCACATTAATAAATTTCTTCATCAGAATTTGAACATTATCTCGATGATCAAAAGATGGACAATAAAAAATAATTTTATTATAAACCAACAATGCAAAAAAAAAATTAAAACTTCCTCTTAATAAGGGAGAAAGTGAAGAACCAATGTCATATAGAATGACACAAAACTAGGTTTGGAAATGGAGGAACAAAGGAGGTTGTATAAGAAAATCATAAATAATTATAGAGTTTGATTGAGGTCATTGATCACAAGCATGTGAAATATCAATGGAATGTTGAGGGACATAAAACCATAAATCTGTGATGATCTTAAAGAACAACTAATTCATTGGATATGAATGAGATAAAATTATTTTTTAAAAGTTCTTTTTATAGTGTTTAAGAATTATTTTCCATAAATACTAAGAGAATATAGAAATATACCGACTTAATTTTTAGAATTTCATTCATTTGTCAATTTCCATCACAATCTAATATTTTTCTCCAAACTGTTAGTATTTAATTAGAATTATTCATGTATAAATCGAAAAAATTAACTTTTAAAGACCACATAACAATTAAAGTGATTACAATTTATTCCTCCTATCTTAGATATTAACCAAAACCAAAATGGTTAGCATGTGGTAATATAATTCCCAAAATGAATAAACCTATATCGGACACATTAATATTAAAAGTTCAATAGCAATACCCAGGGTTGAAAATAAATCATTCCACAACCATATATCCAAAATAATCACAATAACCCCAAAATATAAGTGTGTTTTAATCTCAATAGATATATTAAACCTTTCATATTTCAAGCCCACAAAATGGTGATATTATTTTGAGGTAACATTAGTAACTTAGTCACAAAATCACTTTTCAGTCTTGTGGTTATCTATAAAATAAAACCTGAGTTCTCAATATCCATGATCAGATAAACCCTAAAGGTTATCGATACATTAAATATTATTTCCACAAAAATTAATTTCATACTTTATATTAAACTAAATATTTACATATAATTCATTATAATAAAAAAATCTCCCTATAAAGACCCAGAATGTCCATGATTTTTTTTAAATAAATGGAAATTTTAAGGGTCCACAAAATTTTATGGCACGCGATTCCGAAGCCCAGAGTGCCCGGAATGATCCGTCGAAGTATTTGTTACGCATAAGTTAACACGCTTAAGTAGTTTTCTTGAAAAACTATAATAAATCTTAAACGATAACTAAGATCAAAAATCTGAAGGAACCTTTATACTCAGGATGGCGCGTTTACCCTAGGCGCGACTTAAGATTAGTTAGGGCAGGCCTCCTGTGAGAAAACCTAAAAATGGCATAATCATAAATAAAATAATTAAATAAATTATTTTATTCTTCAAATTCTTATAACTCACAAATGGTAATTCATAATAAAATATGAGACAACCAATTAACTTGTGAGTGTATGATTTTATTAAGAAGTTATTATCTTTCTCCAGCATGGGCCACCAGAACAAATTAGTTTTTGGCTGCAATTAAAATAATTATGTGATAATTATTTCATACTATCTATTGTGTGTGTTTACACTTTATAAAGGAAATTCCTTCCTAGTTTTAGTGAGTTACACCTTTGGTGCTAGTTGCCAGCCCCTGGCCAATGGAAGGCGGGCTTAGGGTAGTCACGACACGGGCCCTTAGGTATGGGTCATGACAAATTGGTATCAGAGGAGTCAGTTCTACTACAGAAATTATGAATATGATCTTTTTTTGTGAAGAAACTGTGTTAAGGGTACTGAGTGTGGTTTTCAGTTCAGGGAGTCCTGTGTTGGTGCAGCGGCCGACGTATCCAGACATAAGAACCCTGAATACTGATTTCCTACTCAGTGCACAAAAATATTGATTACGTGTGTGTTTTCAGAAGTTTTATCTATGTCATCTCAACCTAGTTAGCTCACCAGGTATAATTTTTGACTTTATCGCATCTGTTTCATTTAGGATTCCTCTATGTAGATAGCCAGTTTGAGTTTTGAGAGTTGTTCGTACTGATATCCCACTGAGCGACGAGACTCCGGTGCAGGGCCCTCTTACTATGTTGGAACCATCAGGTGGTGTAAGAGTAGCACCACCACCCATTGGGTAGTAGATACCACCAGACACACTGGCGGATGGTGAATGCCAACTAAGCGCATTGCACGAGTTCCAGCAGCTAAGACCTCTGAGTTTTCCAGGCGAGACTAATTCCCTTGCAGCTGAGGGATGGCTGGAGGTGATTGTTAGAGTTTCTCGTCTATTTGAGACATCATTAGAGAATATGGGGATTTTAGATGCTAGTATTTTTTAATGAGTGACCAGGAGGATGGTTTGCTTAGTGAAGATCCTTCTGTACGTGGACCATTTCTCGATATAGTACCTTCGGGTAGTGTTCCAACTATATCACTACCCATTGGCTAGCAGTTACAACTGGCAGTACTGGTAGAGGACACATGTAGGCATAGTTCCATACACATGTTTCAGCATCAGATACCCATCAGGTTCCAAGGCGACCCTAACTCACAGATGGCTAATGACTAGATCTAGGAGGTGGATGAGAGTTCTCTATAACTTCTACAGCTTCGTCAGGGAGACATATCGGTAGATGAGTATTCATCGAGGAGTACATATCTTTCCAGGTACTCGATGAATATGATACGATCAGTGCTTCAGGGATTGAAATTTCGAGCAATGTGTGTTTAAAGGACATTAGAGACAGCACTATTACTCTATTTATTCCTACTAATTATAGGGTTCTATAGAGAACCTTTGTGGTTGAATGTTCTTTGGTTGAGCGGATACAGCCAGTGAATGTTAGAAGTGGGAAAGCAGGAAACGAGTGCTAGTCTCAGAGACTTTGACGAGTAAAATGTTTTAGGAAGAGGATTTGTTAGGGAAAAATATATCTACAGCGCATCAGATGTGGAATTAGAGGTTGGAGAGCATTATGTGGTGGTGTAATTTTGGACATGTTACAACCACCATTTTTTTTGTGGACCCTTCCAGGCACAGGGAGCTGGAAGACAGGAGAAGAGAGTTGTTTCTTGTGGTCAAGGAATGCAACCCAAGGGCTCTAGGAATGATTTGAGGTACGGTCTAGGTCTACTACTAGATACTGTATCAATATACATAGGTACCAAACATTCCTTCCATGAATCTTTTCCATGACCTAGAGTTTCTGGTTAAACCATTGACTTGACCTCACGTCTAGAGATACCTTTGGGAGGAGACTTGATAATTAGACATATGCTGACAGTGTGATCGGACCCCTGAGTCGAGAGTTTCAGTTGGAACCTCTTGGTGGCAGCATCAAGGCCTTACGACCTTAGTTTATTTTTGGACGTGACGTTTATAGATCACACTCATATTGACTGTATTAGACAAAGAGGTTGTGTTTTTTCTACAATGTTGGGATGGTTTTTCCTTGGTCGGTGAAAAAAGGAAAAATAGGAAGCAAAGGTTAAACTCATGCATAGGAGGGTGAAACCTATCACTCATGAGTTGTCCAACCTCACCGTCGTGGTAACAGATGTTGACTCTGAGATATTCTATACTCATGAGAAGTGGAATATGGTAGCAGAAGCACTCAGCAAGATGTTTCCCCTGCATCTGCTAATTGAGGAGACAGAGCAGCTAGACTCCTTGTATATATCCTTTGTTGATAGAGAAGAAGAATCTTTTCCCCAGTCTCTTACAATCACTCCCCCAATTCTTCAGCGAGTCAGGGGGCACAGTATGGGGACGATGGCTGCGAGACCTGACATGCTCAGATATCCACAGGACAGGCACCTGATTTATTTTATGAATGTGGGGAGCACTTTATTCTATTTAGGGGATGTACCATAGTACCAGTGTCACTTCTGGAGGAAATGTTTAAGAAGTTACACACATCACATCTAGTGGTACATCCAGTAGTGGTGAAGATGTACCAGGACCTCTGACGATAGTAATGGTGGCTGGGAATGAAGAAAGCAGTTGCAGAGTTTCTCTCTCGGTGCCTTAGTTTTCAGCAAATGACGGATGAAAATCAGGTACCAGTAGGCTTGGTTCGACCTTTTGAGGTCCCAGACTAAATGTGGGATGGGATATCGATGGACGTCGTGACATGACTTCCATGTACAACCAGGGTTCATGACTCGATTTGGGTTATCGTCAACCAACTCACCAAGTTGTCCCACTTCCTACTGATAAAAGAACTGGTTTCGGTAGATATCTTGGGACGCCTCTATGTGAAAGAGATTATGTGCTTAAATGGAGTACCCTCGATGGTAATTTCTAATCTTGATGCATGTTTTACTTCTTGGCTATGGAAGGGGTTGCCGGAGGCTTTTGGGATGCAGCTTCATTTGAGCAATGCCTTCCATCCTCAAAAAAATGGTCAAAATGAGCAAACCGTCCATACCCTTGTGGACATGTCACATGCTTATGTCCTTGAATTCGATTGTAGATGGGAGGATCATTTACCTTCAGTGAATTTTTCATACAATAGCAGCTATCACTCCACCATAATAATGAAACCTTTTGAGGTGTTATACATGAGACAATGCATATCACCTTTGTGCTGGACTGACCCAAGGGAGTCAGCACTTGTGGGATGAGAGATAGTAAGAGCTACCACAAAGAAGGTGCAGATCATTTAGGAGTGGATGAAGACAACTAGGACTAGACATAAGTCATATCCTGACAAGAGACAAAGACCCTTGGAGTTCGAGGATAGTGACGACGTCTTCCTACATGTCTCACACAGACGAGGTCTACAGAGATTTGGCCAAGAAGGAAAGTTATCTCTAAGATTCATCAGACCTTTTCAGGTCCCCGGTAGAGTTGGAAAGGTGTCTAACCACCTGGCTCTTTCACCTTAGTTGCACTGGGTACCCAATGTCTTCCACGTATCATAGCTGAGGAAATACGTGCATGACCCTTCTCACATCATCGACCATGGAATGATGGAATTCGATGATGGGGTGACTTTTATGGAGGTCCTAGTGGAGATTGCGGATCGACTATAGTGTGTCCTACATAGACGGTTGATATTTCTAGTGCACGCTCGCTGGAAGAACGACAACCTCCAGGAGAGCACATGGGAGTGGGAGGCTCAGATGCATGCTCATCACCTCCACTTGTTTACCTAGATGAGTTATGGCATGAGGAGAAGTAGAGCCCTGAGGTGGGGAGAATTTAAAGACCCAGAATGTCCATTAATATTTTTACATAATTTGGAATTTTACGGGTCCGTAAAATCTGGCGGCGCGTGATTCCGAGGCCCAGAGTGCACGGAATGATCCGTCGAAATTTTTGTTAACCATAAGTTAACGCGCGTAAGCAGTTTTCCTAAAAAAGTGGAATAAATATTAAATGGTTACTCCGATCAGAAATATAAGGCACTGTTGTGCTCAAGATGGCGGTTTTACCATAGACGCGACTTAAGATTATTCGGCGCGGGCCTCCTGTGAGAAAACCCAAAAATGGCATAATCGTAAATAAAATAATTAAATAAATAATTTTATTTTTCAAATGATTATAACTCACAGATGGTAACTCAGAATAAAGATAGAAGACCACTGATGAACTCAGGAGTGTATTCCTTTTTTATGTAGATACTAACTTTGTCCGGCACTGGCCACTAGAGAAAGTTAGTTTTTGGCAGCAAATAAAATAATTAACTGATTTTTTTTTTGAAAAATCCATAACTTCTAAATGGTTACTCGGTTTGAAAATCCAAGAGAACCTCTGGTTTATTTGGGGCATTTTTCACCTAGGCAGAGCCTAACCTCGACTAACACAAGTCGAGGATGACTGATAATAATTTTCCGAACATTGTTTCTGGTACATTCAGTAAACACATGAGCGGCATTTTGTAACTTTTGAACTCGTGCTCGGAATTGAAATCTGATGGCACTATTGAACTCACTGTGCCGGTATTCGATTACATAGACCTTCACCTCGACCATAGTGGGTCAAGAGTGAAAGATAGAATTTGAGTTTTTCGTGGAAGAATATAAATAAAAATAAAAGTGTGTGAAACATTATTTTTATTTGCAACACCCATGAGGATGTTGGGAGGTGGGATCCACCAGATCTAAACCTCCACATGGAAGTTGTAAGTGGGGACCACCACACATTAACCTCCCATGAGAGGTTATGGTGGTTGGGACCACCCAAACCATAACCTCCCATGAGAGGTTATGGTGGTGGGGACCACCTGGGTTTTTAAACCCCCTTGAAACCTCCGATTAATTAGGAGAAACCTCTCAAGTCCCTATTAAATGTGGGGGGATTCTCTAGGTATCATCCAAATTATTGTAGCCAATGCACCCCTTAAATTTCACCTGCATAATTTAAATAACATGCTCCTTTAAAATTTAAAAAACCGCGTCGTTGGAATTTAGGAAGGTTCTTAATAAATTAAACGCCATTAATTCCAATGATCGTGACCTACCTACCTCCCTCTCCTCTATATAGGAAGCATGGGAGAAGGTTTTGTGATGGTTTCACCATCCGACGAAGCGTGTGTAAAGTGACATGATGCCCAAAACATTGAGGATTACGCTTTCTCTATAAATAACACATTTTTCCAATGAATAACGCCGACAAAGAGAGACTTTGACTACCTTCCCCAGAACATACTTTGATGTAGTACATCTTCGACTACGATGAGCCGACCCACAAACTAACAATCGAGGAAAATGCAGACGACACCGATGTCTGTCTTTTCCCAACGATCTATCTTCTTCCCTGTGCCAACGTCGACAAACATCGAACAAAGGTAGGGGTTGTTTTCTTTTATGTGCCATATTCTTCTTTTCATTCAAAAATAATAACGAGGTTATTATTCTTATTTCAAGTGAATTTTTTTTCATCGTTCTCCAACAATGATGAGCCAAATGTTACCACCCTAAACGTGGAGGGTGTCGGCCCAACAAACATGGCCTGACCCCTCCGTTGTTCTTGTTTGTGATGATCTTTGGCATGGAGACGTAACAACGAGGTGAAAAGGAAGCGAAGACAAATGTCATGATACCCATGGCCTCCATGAACCATGCCACCCCCACGGCACCCCACACCACTGTCGGCCGAACCGGCCCCGGCCGAGCCCCTGCTGCCCGACCTCATGAGCCGATCGAAGACCCCCCTCGGGGCTCCCTGGATGAACATGACCGGCCACTTCATCCGGGATGAGCCGCGTCGGGCCGCACCCTCGTGGTGCACAGGGCCGAATCGTCGTCGTGCCTGGGCCGAACCGCCCATGCGGCCTGCTGTGTTGGCCCCAGCAGGCCAGGCCGAACCAAACAAGATGACCCGCCAAGTGGGCCTGTCCAGACTCATCAGGTCTGACTAGGTCGACGTAGACCGGGTTAGCCAAGACTGGGTCTGACATGACCCGGGCCCACTACCGACCCTTTACTTTCTTTGGCCATATCTTTGGCATCGGACGACCATTTGATGAACTGTCAACGGCGGTGGTTTTCTTCGAGATCGATGGTCCCTTTGAGTATACACCACTGGAGTTTGGGGTAATGTTGAGATATAGTCAGGTTGGATCGTGCACGAATCCAACCGGGCCCCCGGGGCTAAAAGGATAATAACTCACAGACCAGGCGTCCAATTGACACACTGACTATTTCGTTCAGACCCCTATGACAAGGTAGTATTTTAAGATTCTTCTACGTGGGACTTCATGACAGTTGGAGTATTGACCTATAGCTCATGGAGTGGATCCTCCTGGAGAAAAGGGAGCATAGTGCGGAGTTATCAGACCAGTTCCGGGTATACCCTTCTGCGAGGCTGGGCAGTGGGTTATCCGTTGATCTTAGGTTTTACCCTTCAACTGGGCTGGGCAGTGGGTTACCCGTTGACCTTTAGGGTTTACCGTCCAGCTGGGATGGGTAGTGGGTTACCCGATGACATCTTAGGGTTTACCCTCTAGCTGGGCTGGGAAATGGGTTACCTGATGACCTCTTAGGGTTTACCCTCCAACTCGGCTGGGCAGTGGGTTACCCATTGACCTCTTAGGGTTTACTCCCTAGCTAGGCTAGGCAGTGGGTTACACGACGACCTATTAGGGTTTACCCTCAACCTGGGCTGGGTAGTGGGTTACCCAATGACTTCAATCAGAATCTGCCCTTTCTATGAGGCTAGTTAGTGACTTTTCTCTATGATTAACAGAGCAGGACCCTTGGTTGTATCGTCCAACGATAAGTCACATTTTACATGAGGAGACCTAGTAGATGGTTGAGACCTGACAACTACTGACTGATTCAACTCTGAGTTATTCGACTAGCCCAGTGGGGAGCGCCTTGGTGTCATGGCAGGCCTACTGTACTTGATAGAGAAGGAGTCCTTTAGTAGCTGAGGTTTTGAAAATTTGACTGGGGATGTTATTTGATACTACTCCAAGATTAAAATCCTGGTTTGAGCTGAGTCAGTAACTTTTGTGTTTTCCTCATTATTGAGATGTATTACATGATAATTTAGTTATATGTATGGGCATATACTTAAGTGAGGTTATCTATTTAATTCATATTTTTTGGTTTATCCTTGTTAGATTTTATGAGACCTTATGGGTCTCAGGGTCCCTACTGAGTATCATTATACTCACCCCTACACGGGTTATGCCCGCACCTGGTTGTGTTGGATGCAGACGATAGACAACGCTGACTGAGACTGAGACTAGTAGGACTGGATAATACCCTAAGGTGGAACATACAATGAGTCGGTACACAGAGGAGACCAAAGAACGTGGAGTACCGAGGAGGCTATCTGTATCTACCCTTCACGTAGGAATCCCGGAGGACAACCCAACAGCTTTTTTACCTTTCTTCTGTTGTACATATTTTTTAGTTGTACTTGTTCTTTCCTATTGGGATTTCATTCCGGCCCCATTACATTTAGCACTCTCCTTATGTTATACAGTTTGCCTAGTTTTTTGTATCCAGACTTGTGCTCTGTTGTGTGTGTTTACCCTTAATAAAGGCAATGACTTCCCAGTTTTAGGGAGCTGCGTCTTTGGTGCTAGTCACTAGCCCCTAGCCTGTCGAAGGCGGGTGTGGGGTAGTCACAACACATGCCCTGAGGGATGGGTTGTGACACTTCTAAAGTGTCATTAATCACTTTAATATCTCATCACTTTGAACCTCAAAAATTGTGTCTATGACATTGATCATATGATAAAACTTAATTTGATAAAAAATGATGGTATCCATAACTCATAAGAGAATGCCAAATAAAAACATCATAATCTAAAAAGTTATCTAAACTTACCTCTGATATAAAATTTAATAACCTCAAACCCACACTCAAAAATATGGTGTTGAAATCATAAAGTTTACATTTCTAGATTATTGCTGATAATTGTGACCCAATATACTTTTTATCAAAACCTTACAACATCAAAAGTAAAAATCAATCACTTAAATTATTTAGGACCTTTTAGGTTTAGGGTTTTATATAATTATTAAAAACTCCCGTATAAATAATACTTGTGTCCTGAAATGAGTATTTCTCCCACTTAACCCTGCTTTTCTTTTCCACATCAAGGGATCTTAATCATCATTATGAAATCCCTTTTCGAAATTATTTACTCAACCTCATTCTTTATTACCTGAAGAAGAGGAAATATAAGAAAGTAGATCTCAAATAAATAGTTAGGGTAAACATAAGAAATAACACAATGATAATAAAAAGTGCATAATGGTTTGATGATATAATCAGAGTGCTTGAGAGAATCATAAAAGAACTAACAGCCATTAATCCATGAATCATCAATCATAAATCATGGAATAAGGCTTTAAAAATGTAAATATTTATAAAAATAAATAATCATGAGCCTTGTCGTATCAATCTGGATAAATGGAAACATTATAAACCCATGGAAATATTAGATATAATGTGTTCGTATATTGGAACATTATCATCATAGAACCCTTAAAAACCCTTATAATTAGAAAAACCATATAGCCTACCTATAATATAATTACACAGATAAAATAATAATTACCCAATGAATTGGAGTTCTATTTGGGTCCACCCATCATTTAAGCTATAAAGGGCTCACCTGGTGCTATATGGACTACCCCATCATATATGCTTTAATGGGCTCATTCTATGCTACTTAGGCTGGCCAATCATATATGTTTTAATGGCCTCAACCATTCCTATCTAGGTGGTACAATCATATATAATGTACAAGAACCAAAAATAAGGTACATATAGATTATATATCATCATAAAAATAAAAAAATAAATTATTCATTTTATAATAATATTAACCAATAGAAAATAAATTTATTCCATAAAAATCAATTTGAAACATGATTAACCCATGGAAAAGAAATAGATTCCATAAAAATATCTTAGAATCAATCTTATTCCATCTAGAGAAATAATATGGACATTGTCAATACAAAATACCTCCACTGGATCATAAGTAAAAACAGGGTTTGTTAACATTCATGAATGGAAATACCATTAAAAGATAATTAATTTTCTTAAGGAAAATAAAATTTTTATTTTGGGAAACACCTTTAAAAAACAATGGATTTAAAATATATTTTGAAAATCATTTTCCTTAAAAACAACCTTAGAAAAATATAAAAGGAAAATTTGAAAATCATTTATTATATTTATTGAAGAATATATCTCTTCAATTTTTAAATTTCTTTTGTTTTTCAATACCCCTGAAAATTTTAAAGTAATCTTCAATGTAAATAATTTTTATTAAGTCAAAATATTCAATTCATGTCATATATGTTAAAACAAAATATTCCTTTCACATTTTTGGTAAAATTTAAATATAAATTATTTGGAAAATCATAGGAAGATCCCATTAAAAACATTTAAAAAAATTAAAACATGTGTAAAAATTCTTTGTATAAATCATTAAAATAATGTTTAAAAATGTATTTTATTTTTTTAAAAAAAATTGGGGAAGAAACAAGGTTTTTGACTGAAGGGAGAAATAAAATCATTTTTCAAAAAAACACAATATTTTGAGCTCTTGAGTATATAAAGAGAGGAATATGAAGGAAAAAATGTATTCTTAGGAAATAACCATAGTATAAGAAATTTAATGAGAATTATGTAGATATAGACTAATATTTCAACATTGGAGACTTAATCACAATCAATCCCAAAAAACGACGAGATTGTAACATTAAACTCTTACCACTTTATTTACGTTGAATTGTAATACCAACAAAAGAATAACATTAAATGAATATTAAAATAACATGACATTAAATAAATTTATGATATTATATACTAAATAGGATTTATATAAACCACATAAAATTGGATTATTGAAAAAATGACATAAGTATCAAATAAGGTAAATTTAGACAAAAATCCATTACTACATTAGTAATATTTTTAATCATAATCCAAAATAAAGAATAAAAAAATGAAATATTAGATATCATGAATGTAATGAGATTCCTAATGTAACATGTCATTGTTGTAGTATATATACCACACAAAATAAACGAGTGGTGAATTTTTGTATGTATTCTAGAAATAAAAGTGAGACTAAATATCCCATACATCACACTTCATTTTGGTTGATCGTTCTTTAAACACCTATATATTAGGTGTATACATGTTATTAAATTTTTAAATAAACATAATAATATTTATAATATCATATATGATCCTTTAATAACATCTTATCACCCGTTCATTAATAATATGTCAATATTTTCTTAGTTTTATATGTTAATTGCCATGTTTTTTCATTCATGTTTTGGTATGAATGTTCTAGTTCTTATTAGTATTATATAGTTACATAATATATAAAAAAATAATGAAATTATTATCATATTTATTTAATAATTATACCTTTAATACGAATTATTAAATATGTTTTTGAAAAATGAAGTTTGTTAAGGCCATAGAGAGGGTATGTCATACGTACGCAGGAGTAACGTTTCTATTTTTCAATGACCATTATGGAAATAAGGTAAGAAATATTTTAAAAATCTAGAATGATCATAATATAAAAAATAATATATTATTTCTTTGAATATACTTATATATATTATCCATGTGGTGTGGTTATGAAGAGAAAGCCATATCGTATTTCAAAGGTTGTAATCCACATGTACACAAACGATGTTATCATCTTTTTAGTGAAAAAATAAAATGATATAATATCTTTTAATAATGAAAAATATGTCATGGATATAATATTTATTTCATATATATCATATATATTAATTAGCTTTATCTCAATTAAATTCCATGTAAATCATTAAGGAATGACGAATCACATCGCTACATGAGGTGGTAGTCCTCCATACAAGAGATCGACGTTATCACATCCCATTCGAAATGGAAATGGAAAAAAGTATATATGGTATTAAAACTCTTGAGATATAATTACATTAATATATCATATATATATATATAATCTATATCCATCATCATACCCAACCATAATATTTTTTAATATAAAAATGAATGAATAGGTTTGGGAGTAGATAATCCACCATACACACGAATTGTGATTTCATGAACCATTTTATAGAATTGGAGATGGTTTTTGTCATGAAATTTTTATATATAATTTAATTATATTGATTATTCTGATTCTATGTTACCATTATTTTTTAATAATTATTTAAGGAGGTAGACAATGAAATAAAATTAAAATACTCATTGAAGAACGTTACCTCTTCTCCAGGTATCTTCCTTAGGTTTGCATCAAAATCCTTACAGGGTTAGATTTATGACCAAAATATGGATTTAAGATTATGGGAGAGAATTTGAGAAGTGATTTGGGAAGGTATTTTCCAAACCAAATAGGATATATGGTGTGAATAAGTGAAGAAAATGGGTGGCTTTTTATAAGTGGGGGAGTGTACACACTTGGTATTTTTGAAAAGAATAAAGAGATCCCACATTTTTCGTAATTTAAAAAGGACCAAAATAGGAAATTATTTAACTTCATATGTTTCATGGTATAAATATTTCCAACCAATATTTTTTAGACAAGTTTATAGGTCATTTTTTTCTCTTACCCTTTTGGTTTAACCCCCGATAAAACAATTTTTACCAAAATTAATATTTACTTCCTTCACTGGTCATTTTTGTCAAAAATTAAGTTCAAATTATTAAATAATATATTTTTTTTATGATTAACAATATGGAATCCATTTTTCCTAATGAAATTAAAATAAGTGGAAATATTAATTTAAAATTAACCCCATAGACATGATGAGAAGGTATAGTTTTAAAGAGAAAATGTTTAAATGTTTTTATATCAAAATTCAATAATAAATTGATTAAAATGAACTAAATAAGATTAAAAAATATATAATTTTAATAATTTTAATTTATAAAAAATTTAAAATAAAATCTATGTATATAAATATTTTAAATAAAAAAAGAGTTTTCACTTAAAATTCAGTAATTTTCACTATTCATCAAAAAATAATATCTTCATAAAATTATAAAAATTAACCTTAATAAAATTATGAAATTATTATTTAAAAAATATAGTTTTTTCAAATAAATTTCTAAATTTTTTTAAAAACTAAATTAAAAAAACCAAAAAACAAAATGAAGAAGAAGGTTTTTAAGAAGTGTTTTTTCAAGAACAATATGATTTTATATTAAATCAATGTATTATAATAATAATAATATCAATATAAATTAAAATTTATCTATATATAATATATAATTTTTATTTCAAACATTCCTAATTATTTTTATTTTATATAATTATGTTTTAGGAACATTATGCACATTAATACAGTTTTAAGAAAAACCAATTTTCAAACCCAAAAAAAATTATACTAAAATAAAATATAAATTTGATTAAAAAGAAATCATATTTTTTAAATATAACTAAATAAAACATATTGATCTTGGAATAATATTAAAAACAAAATTATACTTTATAATTTCTTAATTTATTGAAAATAAATGACATTATTACAAAAATCTGTATTCTTCACTATTCACAAAAAAATCAGTATTTTCAAAAAAAAAATCCAAAATTTCATCCTAATAAAATTTTGATATAATAATTAAAAATTGAAGTTTAATTTATCAAATAAATTTTTAAAAAGTTCCAATAATTTAGTATGATATTTTTTATAAAAGACAATATTTTTTTAAGAAAACATATTTTGAAGAATTAAAAACATTACAAAAAATTGGTTGATTATTTTTTAAAAATTT
Organism: Viscum album; assembly: GCA_963277665.1. Lineage (NCBI taxonomy): Eukaryota > Viridiplantae > Streptophyta > Magnoliopsida > Santalales > Viscaceae > Viscum > Viscum album. The sequence goes on from OY728164.1 coordinate 696,768,109, forward strand.
ATAAATAATTTATATTGAGCAGGAAATTTATTTATTTATATATATATAATAAATTTTTTAATACTATTTATACATATAAAGTTAATGGAATGGTTATAATAGTTATATATATCATGGGCCATTTAAGCATGGTGATGTGTGTTTAATATGCTACAAAACATAAAAATATCAGGGTTGCGTGTACCACATGCTATTTAAGTGATTTAATTTATTTAAAAAATTATATCATAAAGTATTAGGGTGTTATATTCTCATATAATCTTAGTGTTTCATGTTATATTCTTCATTGAACATTTTTTTGTTCATTTCAAATATTGTGGTGTTACAGAAACTAAAAAGTGAACTATTTACCAAATTTGAACTTCATGATTCCAAAAATTGAATAAAGTTTTAAATATTATATTTATATATTATTTAGAAATCAATTTTAATAATAATTTGTAAAACAAAATGAAAAATTATTTTTGAAAAAATGTGTTATAAAGCATAAAATAACATTTCTTCTTATTTCATACGTAATAAAAACCATTAGATTTATGTTAAACTATTTTATTAAATATATAATCAATAAATTTCATTATAATCATTCATAAATATGGATTTATTTAATTTATTAAGATAAAAACACATTGACTGCATAAAAACAATTTTTTATAAACAACTCACTTTTTACATTATAATTATTTTATATTAATTTATAACCAATTTATGGTCTTTGTATTCAGTTTATAGATGTGTAAAAAATTATATTTTCATAATTTCGGTTGCCCTATTCATATCCAGGAATCCAACAGCTAGGCGATTACTTTCACTGTAACATCCTAGGTAATTATAGAATAATAATTTTTCATGTTTTATTAATATTTATCAATTAGATAGTAATTTCACCTTAAATGGATTCTATGTTCGATAAAAAACCCAAAATGCAACAATGATTTTTTTTAAATGTTATGTTGGAAGAAAGACAGACTTATTCTAAAAAATAATATACTATAATATTATTTTAAGTGTTGGTTATTGCCTAGACCTTTAGAACAAGAGGAATGGACAATATTAAATGAATTATTAAAATATTGTTTACACATTTTTATATAATGATACATTGGTTACCAAATTAACTTGAAAAAAAACTAAAAAATCAATTGAATATACAAGATGTATTTCAATCAAAATATATATAATTATGAATAATTCTATTTATAAATTAATAAAATCACTATTATTGGATTAACTAAATGAAAAATAAATTTAATATTTTTTTAAAATTCATCTTATGTGATTTCTAGATGTTATATAAGAACAAAATTTAATTTTATGGATAAAAAATTATATTTCTAAAACTAATGTTTTACTACCTTTTGATGGAGAACCTATTTTAAATATAGTATTGAAAGATTCATAAGTTTTATTCAAAAAAATAATCTTCTCATTTTTATGAATAACATAAAAATTTACTTTGGATAAATTTTTGGTATTTATTTGATAAAATTCATCTTTTAATGAATAATGAAAATACTGCATTTTGGTTTAAAAATAATTTGTCATCATACTTATTTATATAGTTTGATCATACTTATAAATTTTTTTAAAGTGTAATAAGATTAATTTTTTATCATTCAACCAATTTTTTTGTCATTGGAATCAATTTTAAAATCAAATTGGATATAAAAACTATCTAAACTTTTTAATGTTTTATATTAAAAACTCATTTTCTTGATCAATCAATGGGATTAATTATAAATTAATTATAGACAGTTCTATGAATTGAATTTTAAAAAATGGACAATCAATGTTGTAATATGTATATAAAATTTTATATAAAAGGATCAACTTAATTTTTGGTGAACAGTAACTTTAGTATTTTATTTACCATGGTTAAGGGTAAATTAGGAAATTAAATATAAAAATAATGTTATAATATTATGAAACTACACAATACCATGTCCTAATCATATTTTTTGAGTTTTTTTAGACCAAATAAATCTTTGTGTTAAAATTTTGGCCATTTATGCCACTTGGGTGTGATTATGAAATTAATAAGCATTTTATTTAAAGTAAAGACCAAGATGTAATAATCATGTCTCTCATATGTAAAACAATTTTAATATGGGGTTATGTAAGTGATATATTAGAATATAAATAATACTTAAAAATATATAAAAATATTACCTACATCATGGTAATTTATTTGTAATTATTATTAAATGAATAAATAAATTAAATTGTGACACAATGGTGATGTAGTAATAGATTCTTAAAGGAATAATCAAATAGATGATATTAAAAATATTAAAATAATTATAATTTTAAGTATTTATTTCCATCCATAAATTATATAGATTAATTTGACGTGTTATGTATGAGTTAATTTAGTTTTTTACTAATAATCAGGTTTTTATGATATTTTTTAAAAATTCAATTAGTGAATAGTGTCAAAATTGTCACTTAAATGATTTTAAAATAATTTATATTTTATTAAATGATATAAAATTTTAACATTTAAATATTTTTAAAAATAGTTTTTATTAGGACTATAATATCATCAATGTATCATTTCTGGGCCTTTTGGATTGTTATGAAAATTATTTTAACCTTCAAAGTGTAAATTACTTGATAAAACAGTAATAATTACAAAGATTAATTATGGGTTAAAAAAAGATAAGGTTTGAAATAAAATCGGTACATGTCTAAAAATTATTGGTTAATAATATTTAAAAATAATCATCCTAGTATCTTATAACCAATATAATTTTGAGTCATTTCAAGTTAAAAATTAGTTTATATTAATTTAATATTGTAATGGTTTCCAAGGGTGCCCATACCCTCTCCTATAAAAAGACGCCCATTCCTCTCTATTACTCACACTTCAAAAATCAATTGGGTAATCCATGATCTTATGAAACCCCATTCTATAATCCTTTTCCACATTATTGAATTCTTAGTTTAGTATAAAAACATTCCTTAGATGTTTTTAGTTGTTTATAAAAGGTGATCATCTAAAGAGAAGGTAATGTTTTTTTAAGTGTTTCTATATTATTTCTTCTTCCACTCCCTAAAAACCTTCTTCATCCATGAAAAAATAATAAATCATGTAATATAAATATACTGATTTGTTATTATTTTAATATCATCTTATAAATCCATCTCATATTTCATTATATTGGAAAGTAATTAATCATTTGTGAGTATGTGTGAACTATCACCACCACGAACCAATCTAATTAATTTTCCATAAACATCTCTCATGGTAGGTTATAATAATGAAATTAATATTAAAATGTTATATTCATGAAATATTAATCATTATAATATAATAATATATCAATTATGTTCTTAATTTCGAGGCACATAAAAATGATAACGTCGTTCGTGCGTGCGTGTGAACTATCACCTACATGAAGCGATGTGATATATTTTAATTCACAACATCATTTGTATAATATATATAATTATATTTAAATTATTAATATAATATTAATGATTTTAAGATAATTTTGGAAATATAAAATAACACCTACCTTCTTTCTATAATAATAAATTAAAAATAAAAATTGTTACTCATTCGTACGTACTGCCTACCGTCTCCAGGGTTACAAAATTGTTCATTTTTCATAAACATAATAAATGGTTTAATTTAAATTTATAATTAATGTATAAAATTTATCAATATTTCATGTATATTATTCTGTATATGATGGACTTATGACCATATAATCTTTTGACATCATACCATGTTCATTTTTGACTCAAGTACCAAATATCAACAAAACATCCCATATGAACTTAAATAATTTTATAATTATTATAACATGGAAATAAGTTATATAAATGGTATAATAAACATTAAAAATGTTCTCACGAAAGTAAAAATTAACTGGAGTTTATTATTCAATAATATAAATAATGTATGAGATGAGTCAGACATGAGGTAAGGGGCTTCGTCTCAAACTCTTTTCATTGAGGCTTATTTTGATGTTATACACAACCTTATTTTATAAAGTTTATAATAAACCTATCTGAATTTTAATTTAATTCAATTGTTTTTATAATTAATATTTTTATATGAATCATTTTACTTCTATTAAAAATTGATAAAAGTAATGTTTTTAATGCATGAAGTGACAACGACTTCTCCACTAACATAACCGTTATTTGATATTTGGCATCCTTTATAAGTCTTAATGTTTTTAAAGGTCAAAGAATTATGTTATTTTATTTTTTTGGGTATTTTTCTAGTGAAAATGGTTTTTAAAATTGATCGACTATTTTATTATCTTGAAATTATTTCCTATAATTGTAAATGAAATTGTATGAGTGAAATGGTGATAATTTAACTATTTTAGGTGTTATGAATATATAATGGTAATTCGACATTTTATTTACTATTATGTGATAAACCAAATATATGTGGATCCATGATAAGCCAAATATGGGTGGTTCCATGATAATATAAGGATGAGTGGTTACGTTATAACCTCAAATGCATTGGCTATGGAAGTTGGTCGTACGACTATTCCATTAGTAAGAGTGATATGTATAAATGTCGTACACATGGTTATTCCATTTATGTATGATTATGTCCCATGTAAGATTTGTATATTATATATTATTTATATGGTTTTTATGGTAATCTTTATTTACAAAAGGGTAAAAATGATATTATATTCAATGAAGTTTATTTACAACTTTTTAGAAGTGGAAAGTATTATATTATGTTAAAGTATCCATGGTTTACATTTTTTTTTAAAAAATAATAGTTTTCTTTATTTTTTTATCCCTTATAAAGATTTTTATACCCATCCAAAGTTTTGAAATTTTTTTCACAGGATTTACAAGATATTATAGTCCTGGATGGGAAAAAAGAAAAGTTATGATGATTAAACAGGAAACAAAATCATGTTTTTTTAAGATGTTGTTTTATGAAAATAATGGATATTGAGTAGATGTGTATACTTTGTAATATTTGATTTGATCAGTATAAGATATGGAGTAATCCTCTAAATCTATAAACATAAAAACTTCCTCAATTTTAAATAAATCCATGTTCTTTACTTAACTCAAGATAATGTAATGTTTACGGCTGAGGCCTTACATTCACACTAAATAATAACAATTTAATTGTAAATCGATGTTCATTTTAACTCATCAATCTATATAAAGTAAGATATAAATGAAATAAAATTTATTTAAATAGAAATATATCATAAAATATTAATTTGTTTGATTCCTCTACATTATAATAATTTTACGCTCGAAATTTAATCACACCAATACAGACATCAAAGGATACTTCTACCCTATCACATCCTTAGGCTTCCACGTAGCTTCCTCAAATTTATGGTTTCTTCACAAAACATTGAGAAACTGTGTTATCTTATTCCATAACACTTCCTGCTTTCAATATAGAATATCCATATGTTTTTTCTCAAAATAGATATCCTTCTATAGTGTTATTACCTCCAAGTTCAGTACATTTAAATGATTAGGTATGTACTTCTTCCAGACGAATACATGGAACACATTTAATATTGATTGAAATTTGGTGGAATTTCAATTGATAAGAAACCATAAAAAAGGATCAAAAATTTAAATGTGAACAATATATCTAGGGATGAAATTTCTATTCTTTTCAAATATCAAAAAACTTGTTCGATGGAGATATTCCTAGGAATACCCTGTGGCGAAATGAAAAATTGAGATCTCATTGCTGATTGTTAGTATAACTTTTCTATAAAATATGACCTCCCTTGAAGTGTTTTTTAGTGGATCTAACCTTCTATACCTCTTCTTTAGCTATATGAGGTCTAGATATCATTCCTTATGAAACTTCATTCAAGCACATTTGAGTTCTGCAACTCCTACCCTAAAGATATTCAAAAAGAGTAACCTGAATAATGAAGTGAATGTTATTATTTTAAGAAAATTCAGCCAAAGGTGTAGATTCAAACCACCATTAAAACATATAGAATAGTATTTAAATATATATTATTTTATTTAAATGTTCCTCTTAGATTTACCATCTATATAAGGATAATATGAAATGATAATGTAGAACTCTATATTCAAATAGTGTTGAAGACATCCCCAGAACTAATAGGTAAACCTCATTTACCAATCAGATATAATAAAATGTGATCCGCCTTCGGCCGCGGTATGGGTTAGTTTTCCGGATTTGACTCTAACTTTCCAAAATCCTTCTGTAGTTTGTATAATTGGGAATTTAGTCGGTCATTTTCTGTGTTCTGATGATCAAACTACCATGGTCTGTCATCCCATCCTGCCTCGCACCTGTATTGATGTAGATGTTTCAAAACCTACAACCGAATGGTTGTGGATTGTGATTGGAGAAGAACTAAGGTGGAAGCATCATGTTGTGTTCGACCCGTGGCCTGCGTTCTGCTCGGAATGCTCCAAGCATGGACATGTGGCTTCTGGATGTCGTCGCGTGAACCGAGACGGGGCTTCGGTGGAGCAAATGGCTCCAGTGGTTGATCAGCAGTCGTGCGGTGTTGATTCTTTAGGGGAGCATGTGGGGGCTCACAGGGAGGCTACAGGGGAGATGGAATTGGTCATTTCTAAGGAACCGAACGGGGAAGAGGCCAGTGTGAGAGGGGAGCAGAAGCAGTGGCCTCCCATGATTCCTTTGAAGACGGTGAAACCTAGGTAACACATGGAGGTAGGCCCGAGGGTGTCTGCAATTTTTGGCCGGCTGAAGCATGATTTGGGAGTTTATGGCATTGGCGTGGAAGGTTCGGTAGCAGCGGCTATGGGGACCCCTTCAATTCCAGCCCTCTCGACTGAAGAAGTTGAGGTCAGATTGTTAGGGAGTAATGTTCAACATGACACATGACAAGAATTGGTCGAGGAGAAATCCTATCTATCGGCTGCAAAATCCTTCAGTAGACAAGAGCAGTTGGAAGAAGAGAATGTCTAGAAAGCCTTAAACCCAAAAACCCTTAGTGCAAATAATGGGGCTAGGGGGAAGAGAAAAGGCTTGGAGAAAAGGCAGATAAGAAGCATACCGTGTGTAAGTCGGGTCAGTGCAATGCAGGCCCTTAGTTGTAGTTGGAGAATCGATTTGATAGCTTGGAAGTTCAGGAGCCTACATTTCCTCTGGAGGATGAATCTTCAGCTAATGACGTCTACAATATTTCTTCATTGGGTAGTAAGGACCGGTGGAAAGACCCTCATAACCCTCGACGGAAGAAAGGAAAAAAAGGCATTACAGATTCCGAAAAATGCATTGTGGTTCAGGGGAAGAAGTCTTAGGGGCACAAGGATTATTCTCACCTTCCAAAACCAATGGAGACCAGGTCAGTCAATAATGGAGGGAATAAATAAAGAAAATACATACAAGATGGGGAGCGTGATGGTCCATGTAGCCTCACGAGAGTTAATAAAGCGGAGGATGAGGAGTGTTTGAAACTCATACTACACTCCAAGGAGGAAATGTTGGAGCCAGTTATACGACCCAATGTTTCAGGAGAGGAGCTCAACAGAATTTATGAATGAAGGATGCAAGTTGATGCCACAGAGGAGAAGGAAGTGTGGCTGGATAAGCTAGATAGGATACTTGCATGAGGTTTCAATCAACATAGAATTAGCACAGAGGAGTTTGTCCAGAAAATGGAAAGGATGATTACCCGCCTTGAAGAGCTTATCAGAGCGGATCCTGACCTCCAGGTTGGTATGCTAAACTGGGAACTTTACAGAGTATCTGATTCAAATAATATTATCCTTATGTTTAACCATTTTTTAAGTTCTTTCTGCACGTATTGGTGTACTGCTAGTGTACTCAGGTTTTACCATTTTTCCTAAAAATGGCATAATAAAAAATTAATTTTGAGGAGGATAAAGAAAATACTTAGTTCCTAAACCATATTAGTTAATCACAATAATGGTTGAACTCTTGAAAATTAATCACATTCTTCTATTGTTTCATATCTTCCTTATTCCACTTTTTAATACTCATATGTGTGGATGGATGAATATTCATGAGAGAAAGAAAATATATGTTCCATTTCATCATGATTTCATGATTAGTGTTTTAAAAACCCATAATTATTAGATTTATTTCAATCCCCATCATGGGAAAACTAGCATGGTACTTCTGACTCAAAGCATCATCCACCTTATTTGTCTTTCCATAATGGAAATGTAATGAGCAGTCAATATCTTTAATTATCTTCAAAAATATTATTTGGTGTATATTTAACTCTTTCTATGTGAATATATATTTCAAGATTTTAAGATCAGGACATATATCACATATTTCACCATAAAGATAATGACTCCATACATTAAATTCAAAAATTACTATTGTAAACACTAAATCAGGATTCATGTAATTTTTCTCATGAATATCAAATTATCATGAAGAATAAGTCATGAGTATATTATTATATAGGATAATACATACTAGTCCCTTATTTGATTCATTGTTATAGATCACAAACCCATATACACTATAGAGTAGTGTGATCACTGGTTCACTTACAATCCTTCTCTTAAATTATATGAAATTTTCCTCACATTCCTCTATCCAAAGGAACTTAGAACCCTTCTATATCAATTTGGTTACTATATTAGATACTAGAGATAAATCTGTCAAAAAGAGTCATTAGTATCTAGAAATCCCAAAAAAAATGATGGATCTTAGTCACCATGGTTTGCCTATTCCATATATCAATGACTTATTCCATTTAATGATCCATCCATATACCCTCTCTAATGATTATATGACCCAAAAATGAAATTTCCTATAACCAAAATTCACACTTGAAAAAAATTTCATACAATTATTCCTTACTTTTGGTGTTTAACATAATCTTTAAATGATATTAATGATATTAATTTCTCATGTAATATATAATAATATATTCAATAAATACTACCAGAAAATAATCATGGTAATCTCTAAATACTATATTTATTATATCCATGAAGATAGAAAAGACATTAGTAAGTCTAAATAATATCACTATAAATTTATAATAACCATATATCATGAAAAGTTTTTCATGGATATGTCATCCTTCATGACCCCCAACTGTGGATGTCCAGATTAATGGTTAGTCTTGGAAAATTATAGGGATCCATGAATTTAATCAAATAAGTCATTAATATAGGGAATTTGATACTTTTTCTTGATAGTGATATTTTTATACTCTTGATAATCAAGGAAAATATAAATTTAATCATCTTACTTCTTAACAAAAATGATAGGTGAACCCCATGTTGATTCACTAGAGAATATAAATCCCTTATAAATTCTCATGGAGCTACTTCTTTAATTACTACAAATAAATCATGTTAATTCTATATGGAGACTTTGAAATTGTTGTAACCCCATATATGAGTTCTATTAAAAATTTATATCACAATTAGGGGGAGGAATATTAAATTATTTAGTAAATACCTTAGAATATTCCAAAATAATATGCACATATTTAATGTTGAGTTTCTATATAAACATATGAGAATACTATCCCTCATGTGTAGGTTGTAAGACCCCTAAAAAAGAAGTAATTTCTATTATAATTTCATATTCATCCTTACATCGATAGACAATCATAGGTTGATTCATAATGTCAAATTTTACTTCCCTTACTTAGAAAATGATATGGTATCTATATAGGGAAAGACAATATATGCCCAATATCACATAAAATTTATCAAGAGAGTGAATAATATTATTTTTATAGGGAAAACTCTTACAAAATTTTAAATGAAATCCTCAACTCTTGAGTATAGGATATGTGTTCCTTAACCATAATAATCCACTTTAACATATGACATATCATAGGCCCTTCCTTGGTCTAGGAGTTAGCCATTGGATTGGGGAATTGACTTGGATAATTCCCAAGTTCCCTATATATAATTAATATAACTATTATTGGTACCTTAAGATGAACATTATTTAAATCCCTAGAATCTTCATTTTTCTTTGTAATTAAATTCTTTATTTTGTTCTTTCTCATATATAAAACATCTTTTTGTTCTTTGATAAATTTCTTTGAGTGATTATTCCCACATACTTGACATGTAAGAAGATGAATTTTCTTCACTCAATGGTCATTATAAACTAAACTATCATGGGAATATATTGGTTATTTTTAGGGATGTTATTAAACTCTCCCAAGTATATATTTTTAATCATATATTGAGATATATGGTTATTAATAATAACAAAATTTTTTATTCCAAATCCATTTTATTTAGTTTCTAATGAAGTCAGTCATTGCATTAGCCATCACATTTATTGTTCACATGATACCTCCTAGTTATATCCATTCAATAAAATCGAAAACATATTGTGATTATAAAATATCAATAATTAGATAAATTAATTATATTATTATATAAATCATTCTTATGTTCTTCTAAATAATGGTACCTTTTTCAACCCATGACACCTTAGGTTTATCGTAGATCATTCATGTTCATCATCTATTCATTTCCTTAATAACGGTTTATAAATTAAATGTGAAGTAACCCAAGTATATACCTCATGATTTTCTATCTAGTTTTATAGTCTAAGGCTCACTCATCGTGAACCAGTGATGATCATGTTAATACCGAATCCACCCCTTTCAGTGTTGTCACTCTAGGGTGAATCTATTCCATAGTTTTTCCACATTCTAGCATCTATACATGGGATTATTTTCTAATAAAATAATACAATCTCTACTTTAACAAAGCTTAAAAATGTTATCCAATAATTAAAATTATTCCCATGGTTTTAAAAAAAATTATCTAATCCAAATATACATAAAATAACTGAACACTTATCTGATACCACATAAAGTAACCTAAAGATAACATAAATAAATATTAAATCCTTTTAGTTGAATATTAAATAAATATCATAATAATAAAATCCTTATAACTATAAAGGTTTATTAAATTTGGAGAATTGATACATAATCATCTTATTTCAAGAATGATCTTCACCATATTTTTCAATGTCCTTTTCACATAGTACACTTCTTATACATATACAACAAACAGCATTACTTATAACCTATGGAAAGGTTAAACATAGGATATATCAATCAATGATTATAAATAATCATAATATATCCAAAATTATATGATTATATGATCATAACATACCAAATACATACCCAATAAGTCAAATATCATTAATCTCGAATCATGGAATAATGATTTTTCATAACAAAAGACATAATTCATAAGAGCATAGAATCATAAATTATTGATCATGAGTAATGAAAACATATCATAAGCATAAGACATAAGTTTATAGAATAAATAAAAGAATATAAAATCATATCCTTAATCAAGTGTCACTATAAGGGATATCATATTGGATTGGGTTTACTACCCATTCAATCATTTATATAGTCAATGTTCAATTACAAGACTATCACAGTGGGTTCATTCCCTTACTGAACTAGGTTCACTCCCCATTTGAGTCATTATTATCTTATGAGATATCATTCTATACCTAATACATTGGAGTGATATATAATTTTGATCCCAACCAACGCATAATGAAATTCATACATGTGTGCATCACGAGATCATAAAAAATTAATAATATCATCATATTATAAACCATTGAAAAAATAGGTTTCATTAACATTTAATTATTTCATTATAGCATAAATCATAGAAAAAAATGGATTTCATAAAAATTTCATCATAACTTAATTCACATGTGGAAAAAATGGGGTTTATAGAATTATACTTAAATATACATTATCATAATATATATGGAGAAAGAAAATTGATCTTATCATAAGATTATATCCCCATTAAATCATAACAATTATTAATGGATATTGAACTTGATTAAAAATACCTCCGAAATAGCATTTGATCATTTATTTGAAAATAGGGAACATATATTATTCATTAGGTATATTTAAAACAAATTAACAAAATATTGAAAAATTTATTTTATTTTAAAATAACAATGTAAAATTTTAAAGGATGTTTCAAAGAAAAGAAATGTAATGATGGGGGGAAAAGTCATCCATGTAGTAAATATGAAAAAAATATTCCATTCACACATTTCGTAAAAATTTATAATAAAACAGTTCAAAAAAATTATAGAAATTAAAATATTGTTGAAAATGTTTATAAATAATAATTGGAAAATTGTAAATAATATTCTTGAATTTTTTTAATGAACACGGACATGGAAGAAAACGTTCAATGACCAAAGAGGAAATAAGGTCAGTTTCCCTTAAAAAATTCTTTATCATTTTAAGTAATAAGGAGAATAAAATGTAAATATTACTTAAAAATTACATGAATAATGTTAAAGTATAATATTTATATAATTTCCCTCAATAGAAATTTATCATAGACAGTCCTGAAAAGAAATGAGATTGTAAAAAAAATCCCTTACAACTTTGGTAATATCTCAATCAAAACCTCATGAAAAAGAAAACCTTATATTTATTTTTAAATAACCATAAAATCTATAATAATAGTCATAAAATAAATTCATTGGAAGTATATTATTACTGGATAAAATAAATAAGTAGTGAATATGGAATATGACTCACAAAAATAAATGTGAGATGAGAAAACCTTACCTCAAGTCTCGTCTTTATTGGTTTGTATTATAAATCATATATAATAAATTTAATATATATATATATATATATATATTCTATAACCATATTCATACACAAAATACTATGTATCATTCCTCTATAAATTCAAATTATCATTTTATTGAATATTTCTTCATTAAAATAAAAATTATGGTGAAAGCTTGTTATTTTTCCTCGAGCGTTTTGGACTGTTAGTTTTGGTTCTTGCACCTTGATCATTGTTACATAATATAAGAAATATTGAATATTAAATAAATATAATATTTATTAATTATATACACTTATAAAACCATTCATATAATTTGTTGTTGAAAAATTAATTACATCACTTCATGGATGTGGTAGTATACACATACGCATGAGTGATGTTTTTACTTTTTGATGGATAAAATGAAAGAAAATTAAATAACAATTCATCATTTAATAATCATTATTATTTAATTAAAATAAAATATATTAATTAAATATATCTTTATGAATTAAAAATAAATAGTATATGAAAAATAGATTACATCGCTTCATAGTGGTGGTAGTCCACATGTACACATGAGTGACATTAACATTTCCAAGTGGATGGAATAGAGATATAAATAGGTTTTAACATAAAAATTATTACATATCAGAATATTTATGATATTGTAATCACTATGACATGATGGATAAAATATATTTATAGGATATATAAGAAGAAATAAATATCAAAACAGTCTGGTAAGACCATTACTACTTTATTGAAAGACCTCCTTTGAATTACTCTTCAAGCCTTACTAGGACGATCTTAAGAGAAGAAAAGAAGATATAGGACATGAGGAAAGAATACATGAATATATTTGGGAATATATTTATTGATATAAGTTTCACAATATGTGTGAAGAAGATATAATAATGAGTTCCCTTGTATAAGTAAGGGGAGTAAAACTTGTAATTATTCAATGTTTTAAATTAATACAGGGACTTATTTTTCTTAATGTGGAACCAAGACACCCCAAATTTTTATATAAGATGTTATAGAGTAAAAATAAACTCAAAAATCATATTTATACAAGTTTTGGAGACATTTTTTATCTTATTATATAGTTAAAACCCCTTTAAACCCAATTAACTATAACCGTGATAACTTAGCTTTTTTAAAGTGATAAAATATTTATAAGCACAAAAATAAAAAAGGACTTATAATTTTTTTAGAAATATTAATTAAAAATTTTAATCCATTTTATTGAATTAAAAATTAATAGGTGGTAGAAACTACATTTAAAATAAATAAAAACACACACTGAATACCATTTTTAACAAAATTCCTGATTTAAGTGTAAAAATATTATCACTTAAAAATCAAGTTAGAAGTAAATTTAATATTTCTTTGTTAAATAAGATAAAAAAAGGTTTTTAGAGTTTATTATCAAGACAAAACTGAATTCCACCTTGAAACTATACCATTAAATGTAATGACCCAAAAATATATTTAAATTTAAAAAAATTATAATTTATGTTAATAAAATTTAATCATGGGTTTTATAATTAAAAATAATTATTTAAAATGAATTATTTAACAACATAAAAATATCTTTGTTCTAAAACCACTCATAAAATAGGATAAATACAAATTTTAAAGATATTTTAATGCATTAACCCATTGTTTGAACCTAGTTTTATATGTCTTACCCTTACCAAGGTGAAAAATCTTTAAGATAGTTATTATTTTCAGTGAACAAAAATAAGAGGGGAATATTTACCAAATATAAACCTCCTAATTCCAAATATTGAATCAACTTTTTAATATTTAATTTCTATAAGTGTAAAAAATTAATTCAAATATAAATGTAATAAACACATTGAAAACTAGTTTTTAAACAAATTCATTTTTAAGAAAAAATAGAATTTATTTTTATTCCACGCCTAGTAAAAACAATTAAATGAATATTAAAATATATGAGTAAATATATAATATATAGATTTTGTTAAAATAATTCATCATTAGGGATTTAATTACTTTATTAATATGTATACACATTATTTTCATAAAAATAGTTTTTTTAAACATCTATTTTTTACCTTCAAATGATTTTATATTAATTTATAACCAATTTATAATCTATGTATTAATTTTATACACATTTTAAAAGATATTTTTTTCTTATTTAAGGTAGTCTAATTCATACACTATAATTTAATGTCTAGACGATAACTACACCATTAAATAATAATATTTTAATAATATACTATGGTTCACTTAAACTAGGTGTTGCATGTAAATAGAGCTATCAAAAAAATAAAATTTATTTAAATCGAATTATCTCATGAAATATTGGGGTGTTACAAAGTGTATAATTTTTTTATCACATAAGAAAATATAATTTTTTTCACCTTTATTGTTGTAGTAATATTTTCTATGTTCATAATGATATGATCTTTTTAAGATTAGAATTTATTTATCAATTTTAGTCAAACTTATTCCCCCATTAATAACAACCACTCTCTATAAATCAATTTATCTCCAATTATATTTATCTTCTTCTCCATATCAAAAACATGTTTCTATAGTTAAATAGAAAATCATTATATCTACCTTGAGTCAATACATTACCCATATTCACTAATAAAGGTAAAATCTATTTAGTTATGTCTCTAAAACCCGAGTTAATACACCTCATTAATGCTCCAAATCAATCTCATTTTAAATATAAATTTCAGTATCAAATATTTATAAAAATTAACAAAACCATGATGTGTTTTTCTTTAAATTCACCAACTCTACAAACCATTTTGATTAAATATTCTATCACCATAAAATTAAATCATTTCTATCCATTGGAAGTTATATCTATAATATATAATATGAGGTCGAATTTAGAAAACTATGATTTTTTTTCATCAAATTTTTCTCTCTAGATAAAATCCCTCCTAAAACGCGGATAAATATTTACACATCACCATTTTCCCCTGTGAACCATGATGATAACCACAATAATTTTTTACTTCAACGTAGAATAAAATGTTTTCTCTAATTTTATAAAAACCATGATCATCAAATGGAATTCAACGAGGACCAATAATTTTTTTTTTCTAGAAAAAAATAAGGAACCATGCCTATTTTTCTTCCCTATACAATATTTCATAAAAACTCAAGATTATTCAATAAACAACCACAATTACCACTATGTCATGTTTCTCACTATTTCTATATTTTTTAATCCAATATAATATGTATGAGGTCCACCATGACATGTTCACAATTCATGGTGATGAAATATATGTGTGAAAATATCTTTATGAACCAATACCCCCATCCTATTAATTTTTCTCAAGTATGGTGAGAACCAGGATATAATTAATATCACAATGATTTGATCTTGATATATTGACCAAATATGAACAAAAAATTCATCAAACTCTTTCTAATATTTATAGTACTCTATATGATAATTAATAATGATAAAATTTATCTTCTATTTGATTTAAGTAAATATATTTAAAAAAACCAAAATAATATTTCAAGAATTTTTTATAACAAAGTCAAAATATAGTATCCCAAATCCATCCTATAGTTACACATAGTAATATTATACTTAACAAAATATAATTACTCCAGTGTTCCTCACATGTTGAAAATGAACAATCCAAGTTATACAGTTTTTAATTTTATTATTTATATAGATACACACCCAATGATTGATAGAAAACTACTCTATACGTTGATCGAGTACCATTTTTACAAACTATTAGAGAGTTTTTATGTTTTGTATAAATTTCAGACAAAATATTATTCATCAGGAAAAAAATTCCATATTCCCCAAATAAACTATCCATTACCTAAAAAACATAACTTAAACATCTCAATTTATAGATAGATGATTTCCATGATTTGAGATAGTTCTTTGGATCCATGTAATATTAATTATGTAATATAATCGTTTTAAAATTAAATTAATAATTCAATTACTTATAATATTATAAATGGGTATTGAAAATGATGATATATGTAACATCCATGTATCGTGTATTGTACTATACAAAAGACATGTCATTATAATAACTCAATAAAACCCCCTGATCACTAGAGATTTTCATAAATTCTAGGGGTAAATGGTGACTGAGGGAGAGATAATCCCCCATGGTTTTTTAACAAGTTTTATTTTAACAACCTATATATTTTTAAATAATATACTAGTTTTCTGTTTAATTAATATTCATTATATTAATTTGTATGTATTCAATAAATATTTATTTTAAAATGTATATATATATATATCCTATATCTAAAAAAGATATTATATATTCAAATTATATACTCATTATACATTAATTTAATTATTCTTACTTTATAATAAAAAAGATATTTTATTTATGGGTAAAATAAGTTTTACTTAAATAAATTATAATTTTACCTTATTTAAACTATGATTTAATTAATTGATATTTTATAAATAGATATTAATGTTAACTCCATGTATTTATATTTATATTTCTATAAAATATATTAATCAAGGTACAAAAAAGAAAGATAGTTTTTCATTTGAGAATATAGTAGTTTTCATTCTAACTAAATTATTTTTCTATGTACTATATGGTTTTATTCAAAAGTTAAATTTTTAAATATTAGTTATATAAAATGGAATTTATTTTTTATATCATATATTTTAAATTAGATTCAAGTAACATTTTTATATTTTTCTGAGAATGTTTTGTTTTTTTTAATTGTTAAAAAATATTTTTTATGAATACAATATATTTTATGAAATCATCATGATATAAATCAGAAATTAATATTTATTAAACTTATGTAAAACCTATTACATGATTAAATACTCCCAATATCATCTAATTACAATTAAATTAACATAAATTAATTTTTTTATCAAGACAAATATAAAAACATTTATTGGTGTGGACATAGTGTCTACACAACATTGGAAAAGCTAAAATTATGGTATTTGAGATAATATATAGAAAGGGATAAATTTTTTATCTTATTAGAGGATAAATAATGGAAAAAATAATTTTAATGTAAATTTTCTAATTATTTATATAGTTAATTATTTAAATTCTTACCCAGTGCTTTCACATGTTAAGAAAAGTCAAAATTATTATATTAAAAATATTACCATGATAAAAATAAGAATAAATAGCATTATTAATGGTTTTATAAGATGATATTTATAAAAAATTAAATATATATATTTTTTAAAATATTTTTTAATATTAAATGATAGGATGATTTTTCAAAATCTTTAAGCAGCGTTGATGCAATGCATTTGTAATCAATAGAAATATCTAATAAAATGGTTTTAATTAAATTAAAAAGGTTGTAATTTATATTTATTGGTTTATTTCATGACTATTAGGGATAAAGTTATAGGTAGAAAATTATTCAAATGTTTAAATATTGATTCTATATTTATCTAGATATCTTTAAATTGAAATTATGAAAATAACTCAAAAATTTATTTAAAGAGTATTTAATGTTTAAAATGATGTTTAAATGAATAAAAAATCATAAAAATATTATTGAGTTTATTGGTTATGAATAATGAATTATAATATAATATTTATTCCATTTATTATATAATATTTATTTCAAAATCAATTTTTTGACCTTATAGACTGTTTTTTTTTGCAAAAAAACACCATCCAATTTTTTCTATAAAAGGGGACTCATTCCAACAATTCTAGAACACATATCATGTTTAGTTGTTTCTATATATTATACCTAAATGATTTTATAAACTTTAATTTCCACTTTCATAAGTCATTATCCATTACCAAATTCATTTCATTGAATAATTTTGAGTCAATCTAAAGGAGGTAATCAAAGAACAAGGTAAGGGTTTTCATGCCACTTTTCAATTTTTATTTATAAATTTTATCTCAAAAATATTTAAATCATATCTTATTTTTCTACCATGACCCCATTATAATTATTTTTTAATATTTTTTATATAAATTATGAGAGATCTTCCACTACCTCTCACTAGATGATTTTTCAGTTGCCTTTACTACTTTAAAATAAGAATTTTTCTAAAATCCTGTCTTCTTATTTCAAGTATAATATTAATATTTTCAATAACATAAGTAATATTTATAATTAAACATAAAATAACATTTAAAATATAAATTATTTCTTTATGATAGTAAAATATTTTTTATTTCTTTTTAAACTTCATCAAAAAAACATTGCATATTGTGGTAGTTTTATACCACCTAAATAAATGATGATGTTTTAATAAATTTAAACATTTCATGGGTTTGGTTCCAAATTTATTTGATTATTTAATATTGAAATAATTTTCAATTAATTTCATGTATATGATTCTATAATGAAAAAGTATCTATCATAACATGAATATGATTCTGGAATAGTAAAATATCTACCATAATAGTGAAATTCAAAGTAAATAATCCAAGTTATTTTTAACCAAAGAAGATTATATTGAATATTTTTTGAATGGTGACTATTTTATGGCCTTTTGGACACCTTTTATTCAATAATTATATAGACACAATACCAATACGCTTATTGTAGTTATGAAACCATTGAAAATGGACCTTTGTTTGGGTAGAAGATGAATCAAATCCCAAGAGGGGGGGTGATTTTAGCTTTTAATAAATTAATGAAAACAATCCATATTTTAAAAATTTTTATTAACAGATTTAATAAATAAATAAATTAATATAATTAGAAAGAACAATAATATAATTATAGATAATAATATTATCATGAAAATAAAAAAATATATAAATTCAATTAATCAATACGATAATTAAATGTTTAATAGATTTGAATATAGAAATTATTAAGTGAATAAGTGTTAACTGATGTATTATAAAATTGATTAAAATAATTAAATAAAGAAAAAAAATTATTAAAATTAGGGAATGTAAATGAGATATGATATTTGGTAAGGATATTCACTAATAGAACATGACAGTTCTACTAAATCAACCTCTCCAATATCATGAGGATTTAATGTATTAGTCCCTTGAATTTATTGGTAGGATACCAAAAATATATATATTTTTTGTGTATAATAAAAAACTAGATATAATATATATTACAAATTTAATAAAAAATCAAGAAACCTCAATTTGAGTAGTCCCTTTCATTTTTAATGGAAATAAAAAGAAAACCAATCCCCATTACGTTAATGGTAGTAAGAAAAAAACAGAAGAAAGATAAAGAGAGGTATTTTTATATTAGTCTATAATCTCTCAAAGAATATGATGAAATACAATGAGTACTTGAGGAAATAAAGAGAGTTAGTAAGATATATAATTTTGTAAAATTCTCTTGATAATAGAAATAATATTTAGAAAGAGAGGTCATTGAATGAAATTTGATAAATTGAGTGCATTGGATAAGGATAAAGTGTGTAAATATAGATTTCTAATCCACCCAAAGACTATATTTATAGCCTTTAATTCAATACGATTTTTTGGGAATCATCTGGGAGTTATTATGATTAATACATTCATATTCAATGTATTTTAACTATATTAATTAAAATCCTCATATTAGTCTACTCTATGCTACTAGATTACCTGTATCCTTCACTAGGTTTCCAATAGCCTACATAGAGTTTGGTGTTTTCTACCTACTTCAATCAGTGGGTTGGTACATCTCTACAATATGGATGCTGGACTCTAGGTGAATTTATTTTAATTTTCCATCTTTACCATATATTTGGTGAACCTACACTGGGTATCCCATGGGGTCTTGTTTCATGGGGTTTCTACTAGGAATTCTAGAGGTAGGCCAGTGGCACTACATCGACTAGCCAATGTTTCTTTTGTCCTTCTTCAAGAATTGGATTCTCTACTTCCTCCAATTAACATCCATTGAAGTTCTATATTTCTTATAAGGATTTAAAACTTCTATTAAGACATAATTAATGTTCTTCATAACAGTTCTAGAATGATCTCAAAATTATAGTATCACATCACTTAAATAAATAAATTAAACACATTAAGAGTGTTTGTGATAATTGAAACCCAAAATTTTGACAACAATAATAATTTGATCATCATTACTAAACTATTAGATTTTTGGATATTATGAAATAAACGACCTCAAAACTACTGTTGTGAATAATACTAACTTAGTAAATTAATAAAATATGATAATTAGTGAGTGAAATTTAATAATAACATGGAAATTAACATAAAATAGGTTTTGAATCAAGTAAATATTTAATATATTTTTCTTCATTACGAGGTTAATGGTTGTATTTGGCCACTTGAGGTTAGGGGATTCTTAACTCAATTTCCTTTTTTGAGTTATATCCTTTCTTCACTGAATATGTTATTCTAAGAATTTTTTAAAAATATAATATAATATTTATATTTTTTACATAAAAATTTTTATATGGATTTACATTTATTTAACATAATATATCTCTTGTTTGTATCTTACATCACATGTTATGATCATTCTATCGGTTTAGTCTTCAATGTCACTTTTAAGAGGGAATATTTATATATAAATACAATTTTAGAGAGATAATTTTTTCTTTCTTTCTAAAACCAAATCTATTATATTCCCTTAATTTCCATATTTTTTATTTTATATAAATTCTTCTGTATGATTTTAATATTACCTAATTTCATTTTATATTACCTTGGAATTTATTTAAAAAATTGTGAATGGAATATCTTTTTGAAAATTTTCAAGATGATCTCACTATCCCACATATTCTTCACCTTTCTTTACAAATATTCCACACTATGTTTTCATGGTGATCATAAGTATTTTTTTTCAATGTTATATAATTTTTTTTTCATATCCTTCGTTTAGGGTATGTGTTTTTGATATTTGGAATGTTTTATTTTTTGTTTGGGATATGTTGGTTTGTCTCTATTGAATTAAATGGGGTGTCTAGTAATTATAAGTGAAACAAAGGATATATCACTGTAGAGACCCAAAGCATGACGTACAAGGACATTACATTACTTTTGCAGAATACTTAGTACATAAAATAAATAGACACACAAGGACCGTAATAGTTTAGTGTCTTTGGAAACTCATAATATAATCTTCTAATCATGGTGAAGGATCTTCAACATCTCCCATAAAGATCTTACCCTTTTTTTCTTACCTAAAACCTTTATTTATATCCTGGGTAAAGTAAAACATAAAAGTGGTGAGATCAAATGCCCAGTAATGGTAAACATAGAGAACATAAAACAATCTATAAACATTAGAATGCAAAAACTTGAACATAAAATCTAAACATCAAAATCTTGAGCAAAGACATGAATCTTGGACGTACATAAGGCATATATCACAAAGGAACATCAATCATGATAAAATAGCATGGGAATAAATCATGTAATTGTGGAAACCATTAAGCACATTTTATGATTTCTATAGTAGCCAAGTCATTGCTGCCAAGACCATATTAGTGGACAAAGTCCCTTTCTGAATCGAGTTCACTCCTCTTTTCCATCCTGTAACACTGAACCGGATTAACTTACCGTTCCAGCCATGTCTATCTCATGAGATATAAATATTTACCCAATGAATTGGAGGGAGATATAGGTCCCACCCATCTCATAATGAAATAATTCTTACTCGTTCCACAAAATAAACATACATCATTCATATTAACCCAACGAATAAAATGGGTTTCATAAACATCATCTCGTCATCTCGAAATCCATATAAAACAAACGGACATTTCATCATAGGAAAAGTAAAACCATTTAAATCATAGATACATTAAACTTGAAACATACAGATATGAAAAACAATGTCATCTTAGATGGAAAATGGTTTTGATAAAACATTTGAAATGAATTCTTGAGGAAAATATCCTTTCTTCTTCAAAATCATTTTTTCTCACAAAATTCCATCCACTTTTAAAAAAAGTATTTTTTTTGAAAATAGTCATAAAATCATGTAGAGTAAGCTTCATGAAAATGAGGCGTTATGAAACCATAAAAATCCATTCATGCCGTAGAAGTTAAAAATAACATTCTCCTCGTACTTTTGTCAAAAAAGTCAAAAAGTACCTTGTATGGTAAACAAAAGAAAGATTCCTTCCAAACCTTGTGTTAAAAGTCAAAAAAAGGGTAAAAGTGAATTTTAACATACTTGGAAGAATAATAATATTTTATTAAAACATTTTTATAAAACCTGGACATGGATGATAAACATAACCCCAGTAAATACTTACGAATAAACAATCTCAGATAAGAATGAGATTGGCATAATTATCCCTTACCTTAGGTCTCATATGCTTCGTATGGATCTGAACCTCTTGTATAATGCTTTAAATAATATCATTGACTTATTTAATAATCATATTCATTGTTATGATATCATATATGGTTCACTTAGGACTTCATATGACCCGTTCTTTTGTAAGTTCCATGTTAAAGCAGCGTTTTGGGTTAAAACGTTTTATTTACCGTATGTGTTTGGATGTGTTGTTCTTGATATTATTACTTATATCCTGATTTACATAATTCCATAATGTAAAACATGATTTATATATAATATATATTTCATTATATACATATATATATGATAGATCGATTAAATGAAATGAAATACACCGTTCATGAAGACGGTAGGTCGTACGTACGCATGAACGCTGTTTTCACTTCCTTATTGAATTGAATGAAATTAAGTAGATGACATACATATATATACACATAAATCCAGTATCATTATTATTTAATATATTTCATGATTACTTATTATATATACTTTAAAATCATTCATGAATGGTTAACATGGAAATGAATCTCATCGCGTCGTGGAGACGGTAATCCGTACGTACGCACGAGCGATGATATCATTCCCATATTTATTGAATAGAATTGGAGTGAATGATCTAATATCATAGATTTATTATGATGTTATAATAATCATATGTATTTATTCTTTACACCATTATACCCATCCAAGTAAGGTGGTGGTGGAAAAATAGATTACACCATGACGTGGAGACGGTATTCCGTACGTACGCACGCCCGGTGATTTCGTTTTCCTTAGGATGGATAGAAGGCTAAATAGGGTTGTTTCATATTTATAATAACATATCCGTATATGAGGGATACTGATGTTATTACTTCATAATGAAACAACTAAAGAAGAGGGAGTAGAAGAAGAATGGAACTTGAAGAAAACGGTAAAAGCTATTACCTCTTTCTCGAAGTGCCTCCTTTAAACTTTCTCTTAGGGTACTAAAATTGGTATTTGAAGAAGACTAGGACCTATAGGATGTTTCTAGGGAAGTTGAGAAGAGAATTTGGTAGGGTTTATCCGAGTTTTAAGGCTCAAAGTGGTGTGAGGAAGAGAGGGAGGAGGTGCCCTTTTATAAGGGAGGAGAGGGGAACCTTTGGAAAAACTAAAAATATTATTTTATTATAAAGTCATATTTGGTTTTTAATAACTCAAAAATGATTTATTTCGAAGCTAAGGTGGGGATGGGTCGAAATACTCTCATAAAATATAATTTAGACAAGTTTAGGTATCTATTTGAACCTTATCATTTAGATTTAACTTTAAGTTAAATAATTTTACTTTTATTGTGTCTTCTTGTTTTCTTACACTATAAGGTTTATAAACATACAATAACAAGCCAAACGAACCCCAAGTTGTTTATTATTAATATATATAACTTTATCTAAGTCATTTGGCCGAACCATAGATTTTTAGGAATAAAATAACAATTAATATTATAATATTTTTTTAAACTATTTTATGTCAATTTTGACACTATTTGGTAATTGATTTTTCTGAAAATCATAACAGAAAGATTAGTTCGAAAAAGGTTAATTAAATCAATAATAACATGTCATATTAACATATAAAATTATTGTAATTCATAAATAGTTTCAAATTACATTTATTTGGGTATTTGTAACATCAATTATGTCAATATTTCATTAATAATATAATTACTGCATCATTATTGTGTCATAAATAAATTCAATTATTTAAAGTCTAAAAATTACAAATATAATACCATTATGTAGGAAATAGTTTAGATTTCTAATGAATATTTATAGTTGAATTTATCTTTTGTATAACCCTATATTATAAATGATTTACTTATTAATCTTTGATTTTAACTATTTTAACCCTTCTTTAAATAAATTAATATTAAATGTCCTAATCTAATCCAAGTAGGCCTAAATGGTCATATTTTCTTCCTAAGGTTGTTTTTGGTCGAATTACACTTATCCAATAGAATTATGACATGTTTTAGTGTAATAATAATATCATTTTTACCCTTAATTACCCTATTTACTTTTAACCGTGGTAAAAAAAGTAAAAAGTTACTATTCACCAAAAATTATTTTCATCTCATTGAACTACATTTTACTTACTAACATCAACCATGTCTCTCGGATTTTTGAAATTTCCTTCACAAAATTGGTAAAATAAATTTTTATGTTAATTTGCAAATTCTCCTAAGAGGTGGGTAAAAGACGGTCAAAAGTTCAATAAAATTTTTATATATCTAAAATTATTATAAAATGACTCTAATGAATTGAATTGAACTTATATAGGTATTATGTATCAATTTTGACCTAAAATTAATTTAAATAAAATAAATAAATATTTAAATAAAAAGTCGGTTTTTAAATAGTAACCCAGTGTTTTCACTATTCATTAAAAATTTGAATGTTTTCAGAAAAATACCAAAATTTCACCCTAGGCTAATTTCGATATTCCGAATCCAAAAATGAAGTCCATTTTTAAAGATTAAATTTAAAAAATTTCAAAAAGTTGTTATTACTATTCATAACGGCTAGTTTTAATAATATTTTAACAGCATATCGTTGTTTAGTGAAACTCGGTATTGCGTACAACACACACTATCAAGGAAGGTTGTGATTCCGTGTAATGCAAGACAAGTTAGGGTTGCGTGTTGTGAAAGACTCCTTTGTTGTTTCATTATAACAGAATCCAACCATTTTTCATTTATACGTTGAATATATATATTCAATGTTTCTTAGAATGACTATTATCAAACAAACTTGAAATTGTGTGTGACACAATCTAAGAATAGTTTTGCGTATACTGAAAACTAATACGGTGTTACGTATAGCACACGATAATCTTTTTGTATCATAAAACACATGACATCAAATAAATTAAAAAGAATACTTATCATAAAATATCGGGTTGTTACAATCACTTTGTGGTCCAATCCATGTTGAGCTTGGGGATAACCTATATATCACTAATGGGACTAACAAATGTAGTGTAGGATATGGTGTCAGGAATGGTGTGTGGTGAGTCCCCCTATAAAACATAGTTTCCTACCCTCCACAACACTATGGTGGAAGGAATTTTGAGTCCAAAAAAGATATTATTTCTACACCATTACATAGTCAATAAGCATATTAGGCTCTTATGGGTGGTTCATTGAATTCAACTATGGGTGTGGTGAACACCCCCATGACGTGTTTTCTCCTATATCAGAATTTTGAAATGGTTAATCTTCTATTATATCTTTAGGAGGGAGTAATTCTTGTTGAATATGGAACATGATATCTTTATGATAGAGTTTTCAATGTATACTTGACTCTTTTTATCTACTAAAAATTTATCTCAATTTATCATTTTTTTGAAATTTTAAATCTAAAAAATTCTATGATGAATTCCTATCATCCTATTCTTTTGTTGATAAGAAACATCTAACAATCCCTTTGATTATTCATTTATCCTATGAAAATGTAGTGTTGTGTTCATACTTGGGGTATGTGGTTTCTTTTTATATTCTCCCCATATTATTTATTTTTTATTACATCTTAAGGATATAGAAGCCCAGCTTGGGTTTATTCAATATATGTTTTTATATGGGATTTTTTACTTATGTCTCTCTCTCTCTTTCCATGGAACCTTATCTTTATTTTTCTTTTGGATTCTATTTGGTTGTTGGAAATTAGATGTGTTTGAGGTAGGTGTACCATTAATCCTAATTAAAAACGTAATATATAATTTTTCATGTGTTATTCATGGGTATTCAATGTCTTCTAATGTTTTCCACCTATATCTTATAGCTATATCTAAGACTTGTGTTTTTTTAAGATTTTATCAAAAGAGGTATAAATGGGATTTTCATATGATTTGATATAATTTTTTTAAAGAACAAAGTCCTCATTTTGGAAATTTTAATGTCTTGTTGGATTTTGATAATTCTTCCTGTGATTTTTTAAGATTATGATTTCAAAAATGATGGGACATGTATTTTTACTAAAGAATGGATCAGTTGGACTTTATTTAAATTAATTAAATGTTTTTTATTTATTGTTGGGATTAAATAAAGAAAATATTGTGGGTTTAAAAAATGACTTTTTCTAACCTATATTAATAAAGAACGATTCTGAGGATCAATTGGAACTCACTACTAGAAAACAAACCTATACCAATGTTTTTGAACTGTTGGTATGGGCCTCCAAACCGTTGGTATAGCCTATACCAACGGGTTCGAGAACAGTTGCCAAGTAAGCCGTTGAGATAGGTCTATACCAACGATTTTGGGGAAACAGTTGGTATATACCTATACCAATGGTTTTGGAAACCATTGGTATAAGTAATATAAAAATCTATACCAACGGTTATGGAACCGTTGGTATATGTATTTTAAAAAAAACATTCACTGGGATTTGATCCCAGGACCCCTAGTTTATCATCGAATGACTTAATGAGAAACCTAACATGATTTTTGTGAACATAATTACATAAATATATATATTTATTCTCATAAATATTTTAAATTTTTATTTTTATAATATTCTTAGTAAGAAGATCAGATAAAAAATCAAAGGATCTATACCAACGGTTTTGTCCACCGTTGGTATAGGTCCTGATTCTGGAAGCAATTATGGGTTTAAGGTTGATATATTAGGGACCTTTCCTAACGGTTTGGCCAAACTGTTGGGAAAGGTGCCCACAAAGTGGACTTCTCCCAACGGTTTGTCCAAACCGTTTGGAAAAGTTGTCCTCAAAGTGGGCTTTCCCAACAGTTTGGCCAAAACATTGGGAAAGGGGAACTATACCAATGGTTTTTACAAGCCGTTGGTATAGAAGCGTTGGGGAAGGTCAGATTTCTAGTAGTGACTTTAAATGGATTAATTATAAAATGAAAACCCATACAAAATGACCATTTATATATAAATAAACTCATGGTTCTTTTGGAAACCAAAGGATAACTACCCATGCCATGGTAGTTATGTTATATTATTACACGTGGATAAATGCAGTGTTCTTATGTGTGTTTTTGGAGGCATGAGCAATATACATGGTTGTTTTATGATATGATTATCATAAATGAATATTTATTTGAAATAATCACTTATTCTTTTGATAATTCATTGGAATATCATGTTGGATAGGAGGGATATATGGCTGTACATGTACACTATTTTATAATTCTTCTATGGCTAGTGCACATAGGTCGGACTTAGGTCAACCTATGAGATGTTAACCCACAATTAGTCCAGGAAGGGTAATATTGGGTGTTTGGGTGGGGTCGATTGATGTATAATTTATTTGGGATGTAGAATTTGCTTTATTAATGACCATGTTATCTTTATACTATATATTCCCCATTTAAATCCTATGATTCTATGAATATAACATATATGTAATTTTTAAATTATAGTTAACTATATAATTAAGAGAGATGTGTCTTTCTTTATTTCATGCTTTCTCTAAAAAATATTTTAACATCAATTTATGAATATATTTTTCAAAATAATATAAATTTTTTATATATTTAGAAAGAACCTTAGATTGTTCAAAATGTGTTTTTTTAATGAAAAATATTTAATACTTTTCCAATAAGAGAAAAACTAGACAATTATTTTATATATTTAGTTTTAAACAAACATAAAGTAAATTTTATTTTAAATTTTAGTGGTTTGGGTTGGTAGGTGGTGACTTACTAGGATTTTTTTCTTATACCTATATATTACAGGTAATATTCCCCTTGGATGTAGTTTATGTTCATGTAGCTCACGGTTTATGTTAATGGAGGTGAAAGTGGAATTATTCATTTTCCCATTAAGTTTGGGTATTGGTATTTTTCTATTTACAACTCATTATAGTCTATTGTACTAATCAATAACCTCATATTTTAGAATCCTGTATTCATATATTTTTATTTATTATATTTTTGTTTCTTATTTCTACCCTGTTGTTTTAAACTAAGGATACTTGTTTTTTATTATTTTGGGGAGAAATTATTCCTAATTCATTCTTATTGGTGCTTGGGAACTTGGAGACAACCTATAGGGATTGGGAATACCCTTCATGCATTTTCCATGGATGGATCATGTGTGTTTTTTGGGAAAACCCGAGATGGTTCTTGAGAAACTGATATCAAAGTGAAATGTTTGTCTTCTTAATTGTGGAATTTTAGTAGAAAAGAGACACGATTTTCAAATTTTAAGAAGAATATAATTAATAGGTACTCGATCACTAGCTTTCATGATGATTCCTTAGTTTACAAGGATATTTGGGATGTTTCTTCCCTATAATGCAGCTTGTTTTCCAATTGTTTTGAGAATTTTGGTCTTTAATTTTTAGTGAATTGTTAGGTATAGGTAAAATAGGATGGTTCTTAGTGTTATACACTACCTTGAAATTGGTTGGAAAAACATATTTCAGATATAGGTCCTAACTAACTTCCATTGTAATTTTTATTGTCATTAAATGGTATCCATAAAAAGTGGATTGTCCTATCATTATTGTGTATTTCAATTATTTTGGTTATTTTATTATTCTGTGTGGATTCAGATACAACTATTTTCCTAAATATTGACTTATACTAGGCTGTGGTGCTTAATGATTGATTATGTTGTTGAAAAATAAATTGAAATGGAAATTTTAAATGAGAATATTTTTTTTTCAAAATGCACTAAGGGATTCTGGAAAAAAGTTTTGTAAATTTATTGAAAATGGTTTATATAGAAAATAAAACTCTTTTATGAAAGTATATCGAAAATATTTTGAATTTGAAATGATATATGGTTTTTGAAATCCGTTTAAGATGTTTTAGATTAAAGATTATTACTGGTTTTTTAATTTTTCTAAATCTATAGAAAATTTATAGTGTTAATTATTTTGAAAATTTTCATCTGATGTTATGAAATTTTAATTTGAATATTTTAAAGAGTTTAGTTGATTTTTTTAAAAGGCAGGTTATTTACATTTCTATGTTAAGGAATATTTATTTAAATTCTATAAAACAAGCTCAAATGGTGTGATACTGATTATTGGATTACTTTTTTCATCAATAGGGTTAACCTTTACAGTCTATCATGATGATTATTATTCTACTTTCTTTTATAATAAATCTCTATTAGAACTTAAATTGACTCTTTGGTTAATCAATATTCTCTTGGGATGGTTGTTTCATCTACTCTAGTACCAGGGATTAGTTTTTTTATCTCTTTCCCTAGTACCAGAAATTCATAAGATATATCAACATCCTAAATACTTTTTATATTTTGGGAATAATATTATGAAGAAGAGGTTGTTTAGATATTAATGATTTATTATATTTTAATCTATCTCAATCTTCTTGAATTTTTTAAGGTTATGTTTTATAATTTAACACTAATGGGTCTATGTTGAAAGTGGTGGAATTAATTAATCTA
This sequence comes from Viscum album, assembly GCA_963277665.1. Taxonomy (NCBI): domain Eukaryota; kingdom Viridiplantae; phylum Streptophyta; class Magnoliopsida; order Santalales; family Viscaceae; genus Viscum; species Viscum album. The sequence goes on from OY728164.1 coordinate 696,798,318, forward strand.
TACTAAGCCATATAAGTACCACTATTGGGAATATTTCACTTCAAGATTCATTCATTATCTCTATATTAATACAATAAAAGTATCTAAGGTTACATAATTTCATTGTCTCCAGTAATGAGATAAAATATTGTTGGATTATTGACGTAGTTTTCTTCAATTTATGATGTACCTAACTCATTTATCCTTGGATGTTATTTTAAGGGATTGATGTTTTAGGGAAGGTTATCGACTTGACCTATCATTGGAAGTGTCTTCTATCTACCTCAACTCCTATAGTGAAATTATAAGTAAATCTATTAAAGATGAAGTAGTCTTGTTAGGAAGACCAGAAGTGTTGGTTGTTTTTCATAATCTTGGTTATGGTATAGAAAGCTATAGAAAGGGGAAAATAAATTGTGTCCAGAAAAATATTTTTAATAATAGTATTAAAAGGCTATCATGTTTCTTATCACCATATTTTTTTTAAAAAAATCACTTATCTTATAATTAGTGTAGAAATGTGGGAAATATGAAACCTTTTTATCATAATAATCCTAATTATTTTCCTGCATATATCCATTTGGGTCATTTTAAAATTTTCTACAGAGGTGCTACTTGTAAGAAAGGTGAAGTGAAATATAGCCTTGATGAAGATCCTATAATTTAACTTGTTTATTATGATGGTGGAGTGGATATATTTTGAATTTTCTTTTAATGTAACTTGTTTCCATTTTTTACATTAGGATATCAAGAGGGAAGTTTTCTTTATTCATTAATTTTTTTTGTGATGTTTTTAAGTTTATAGTTTCATTATTTAATTATATGTTGGTGATATAATAATTTATTTTATATTTATTTTCACAAGATATTTCTCTCATATTGAGTTTTGAGCATTTGATGAGTTTATTTGGAATAGTTTGAATTAGATGGAAATTATTATATGGTGTGAAGTTCCCTAAATTAGTGTGTTTTTTGTGTCAAAAGGGTTCCTCTAGTTGAATTGGCATGGGTTTTTATCTTGTTTGAAATCTAATAAGTGATAAAGTTTTTATTTTGGGACACTAATTCTGTTGAGAAGATCAATGTTTAGTTTATTTCTTGAATTTCCCATGAATATCCGATAATGGATATTTTATTTATTTTGAATTTACATGCCTTAGATATTATTGTACTTCTCAATACATAGTGTGATGCGGGCCTTATGATGGGTGGTTTCCCTTTTATTTTTGTACATATGGAATATTGGGTAGCAGTTGGGGTGACCCACAGTCAATGTTAATAGTTCTATGATGTTTTGTTTGAATTGATTAGATATAGTGCTCTAGAATCCTGGTTTGGGTTACCCTTACTTAACCTTAGGTTTCAATATGTTTCTCTAATTGAGGAATGTACCCTTGTGAGGAATTTTCAATTTCTATCCATTTTCTTTAGAGGTGGTAATCCATTAACTCATTTTTCCATTATGATTTATAACGATTATTATTTGTGGTGATTTTATGGTTTTATAATTTCATTCATGGTTATGTTTAAATTGGTTTGTTGAGGACCTTTCATTTAGTTTATAAAGGAATATAAATTTCCTTAGGTTGACTTTAATCTTTATTGTTTTTTTACATTGTTGGTTCTATCGGAGAGCCTAATAGTTTATGGGGGAAATATGATCAAATGTAATTATACCATAGTGTAAAAAACACCATATGTGGTATTTTCACAATAGAGAGTTGTATCATTCAACTTCAATACATGATATTTGAATGATTGGACATTCTTGGGTTTTATATTTTTTATTTGGTTTGAGAGTATATCCATGGTTGGTTTTTTTATCTTGACCTACAATTTTTTTTCCAGTTGATTATCCGTTTTCCTTGAAAAATTATATGGATATAAAGTTCTATATTAGGGACATTTTCACATCCCTGGATTAGGTTATCTGGGTTTTTAGCCTTCTGATGGTTTATTTTGGGTTTGTGATGTGTTGGTCGGTACCTGGTGGTTTAAATGGGATTTTTATCATTTCTAAGTAAAACATGGGATATAACAATATATTTTCTAATATGGGATGATCCTATGTATCTCTTATATACCATGGATAGTGTAGATACCCAATGCTTGACGTATATGGACATTACATTAATTTTGGGGAATACTTAGTATATAACAAAAATAGACATACAAGGACCGTAATAGTTTAGTGTCTTTGGAAACTCAGAATATAATCTTCTAATAGTGGTGAAAGATCTTAAACATCTCCCATAAATATCATCCCCTTTTTTTCTTACCTAAAACCTTTCTTTATATCCTGGGGAAAAGAAAACATAAAAGGGGTGAGCTCAAATGCACATTAAGGGTAAACATATAGAACATAAAACAATCCATAATCATTTGAATGCAAAAACTTGAACATAAAATCTAAACATCAAAATCTTGAGCAAAGACATGAATCTTGAAAGTACATAAGGCATATATCATAAGGGAATATCAATCATGATAAAATATAATGGGAATAAATCATGTAATTGTGTCAACCATTAAGCACATCTTATGATTTCCATAGTAGCCAAGGAATTGCTGCCAAAACCATTTTTGTGGACAAAGTCCCTTTTTGAATCAATTTCACTCCTCGTTTCAGTCCTATATAACTGAACTAGATTAACTTACCATTCCATACATGTCTATCTCAAGAGATATAAATCTTTACCCAATGCATTGGAGAGAGATATAGGTCCCACCCATCTCATAATTAAATCATTCTTACTTGTGCCACAAAATAAACATACATCATTCATAATAACCCAACGAATAAAATGGGTTTCATAAACATCATCTCATCATCTCATAATCCGTATAAAACAAATGGACATTTCATCATAAGAAAAGTTAAACCATGTAAATCATAGATACATTAAACTTTAAACAAACACATATGAAAACAAATGTCATCTTAGATGGAAAATGGTTTTGAAAAAACATTTGAAATGAATTCTTGAGGAAAATATCCTTCATTCTTCAAAATCATTTTATTTTCACAAAATTTCATGCACTTTTTTAAAAAAAGTATTTTGTTGAAAATAGTCATAAAATCTTGTAGAGTATGATTCATGAAAATGAGGCGTTATGAAACCGTAAAAATCCATTCATGCCGTATAAGTTAAAAATAACATTCTTCTCGTACTTTTGTCGAAAAAGTCAAAAAGCGCCTCGTATGGTAATCAAAAGAAAGATTCATTCCAATCATTGCGTTAAAAGTCAAAAAAGGGTAAAAGTGACTTTAAAAATACTTGGAAGAATAATAAAATTTCATGAAAACATTTTTAGAAAACATGGACATGGATGATAAACATAACCCCAGTAAATACTTACGAATAAATAATCTCGGATAAGAATGAGATTGGCATAATTATCCCTTAACTTAGGTTCGATATGTTTCATATGGATCCGAACCTCCTGTATAATGATTTAAATAATGTCATTGACTTATTACATAATCATATTCATTGTTATGATATCATATATGGTTCACTTATGACATTATATTTCCCATTCTTTTGTAAGTTCCATGTTAATGTTGCGTTTTGGGTTAAATCGTTTTATTTATCATACGTGTTTGGACTTGTTGTTCTTGATATTATTACTTATATCCTGATTTACTTAATTCTAGAATTTAAAACATGGTTTATATATAATATATAATTCAGTATATACATATATATATATATATATGATAGATTGATTAAATGAAATGAAATACACCGTTCAGGGAGATGGTAGGCTGTACGTACGCATGAACGCTGTTTCCGTTTCCTTATAGAATTGAATGAAATTAAGTAGATTATATACATATATATACACATAAATCTAGTAACATTATTATTTCATATATTTCATGATTACTTATTATATATACTTTATAATCATTCATGAATGGTTAACATGGAGAATGAATCTCATCACGTCGTGGAGACGGTAATCCGTACGTACGTAAGAGCGATGATATCGTTCCCATATTTATTGAATCAAATTGGAGTGAATGATATAATATTTTATAATCAGTATGATGTTATAATAATCATATGTATTTATTCTTTACACCAGTATACCCATCCAAGAAAGGTGGTGGTGGAAAAAACATATTACACCACGGTGTGGAGACGGTATTCTGTACGTACGCACGTGCGGTGATTTAATTTTCCATAGGATGGATAGAAGGTGAAATAGGGTTGTTTCATATTTATAATAAAATATCAGTATATGAGGGATAATGATGTTATAACTTCATTATGAAACAACTAAATAATAGGGAGTAGAAGAAGAATGGAACTTGAATAAAATGGTAGAAGGTATTACCTCTTTCTCGAAGTGCCTCCTTTAAACTTTCTCTTAGAGAACTAAAATTAGTCATCGAAGAGGACCATGACCTCTAGGATGTTTCTAGGGAAGTGGAGAAGAGAATTTGTCAGGGGTTTTCCAAGCATGAAGGCTCAAAGTGGTGTGAGTAAGAGAGGGAGGAGGTGCCCTTTTGTAAGGGAGGAGTGTGGCACCTTTGGAAAAAATAAAAATATTATTTTACTATAAATTCATATTCAGTTTTTAAAAGCTCAAAATTGATTTATTTCAATTCTAAGGTGGGGATGGGTCCAAATCCTCTCATATAATAGAATTTAGACAAGTTTAGGTTTCTATTTTAACCTTATCATTTAGATTTACCTTTAAGTTAAATTATTTTTCTTTTACCGTGTCTTCTTGTTTTCTTACACTATAAGGTTAATAAATTAACTATAACAAGCCAAACGAACCCCATGTTGTTTATTATTAATATATATAGCCTTATATAAGTCATTTGGCCGAACCTTATATTTTTAGGAATAAAATAACAATTAATAATATAATATTTGTTTTAAAAACTATTTTATGTCAATTTTGACACTATTTGGTAATTGATTTTTGTGAAAATCATAATAGAAAGATTAGTTCAGAAAGTTAATTAAATCAATACTAACATGTAATATTAACATAAGAATTATTGTAATTCATAAGAAGTCTCAAATTACATTTATTTGGGTATTTATAACATCAATTATGTTAATATTTCATTAATAATATAATTACTGCATCATCATTGTGTCATAAATAAATTCATTTATTTAAAGTATAAAAATTAAAAATAAAATACCATTATGTAGGAAATCGATTTAGCTTTCTAATGAATATTTATAGTCTAATTTATCTTATGTATAACCCTATATTAAAAATGATTTACTTATTAAACTTTGGTTTTATCTATTTTTACCCTTTTTAAATAAATTAATATTAAATGTCCTAATCTAATCCAAGTGGGCCTAAATGGTCATATATTATTTCTAAGGTTGTTTCTGGTCGAATTACACTTATCCAATAGAATTAGGACATGTGTTAGGGTAATAATAATATCATTTTTACCCTTAATTGCCCAATTTACTTTTAACTGTGGTAAAAAATGTAAAAAGTTACTATTCACCAAAAATTATTTTCATCTCATTGAACCACATTTTTCTTACTGACACCAACAGTGTCTCTCAAATTTTTAAAATTCTATTCACAAATGCGGTAAAATTATGTTTTATGTAAATTTGAAAATTCTCCTAGGTGGTGGGTAAAAGAAGGTCAAAAGTTCAATAAAATTTTTATATATGTAAAATAATTATAAAACGACTCTAATGAATTGCATTGAACATATATAAGTATTATATATCAATTTTTACCTAAAATAAATTTAAATAAAATAAATATTTATTTAAATAAAAAGTCACTTATTAAATAGTAACCGAGTGTTATCACTATTCATTAAAATTGAAAGTTTTCAGACAAATACCAAAATTTCACCCTAGGCTAATTTCGATATTCTGAATCCAAAAATTAAGTACATTTTAAAATATAAAATTTACAAAATTTCAAAAAGTGGTTATTACTATTCATAACGGATAGTTTTAATAATATTTTAATAGCATATTGTTGTTCAGTAAAACTCGGTATTGCGTACAACACACGCTTTCGAGGAAGGTCGTGATTGCGTGTAATGCAAGCCAAGTTTGGGTTTCATGTTGTGCAAGACTCCTATGTTGTTTCACTATAACAGAATCCAACCTTTTTTCATTTATACATTGAATATATATATATACTCAATGTTGCGTAGAATGACTATTATCAAACGAACTTGAAATTGTGTGCAACACAATTTAAGAATAGTGTTGCGTATACTGCAAGCTAGAATGGTGTTGTGTATAGCACACGATAATATTGTTGTAGCATAAAACACATGACATCAAATAAATTAAAATGAATACTTATCATAAAATATCGGGTTGTTACATTCTACCCCCCTTAAAATGAATTTCGCCCTCGAAATTCGTCAGGGTTATACATGGTTTTCTACTTGAAAGTTTCTTTAATTGAAACCCACATCGTAAAATGAAATACCAAAACTTAACCTTAAAACCTTAAGTATGAAACATAATGGTTACCCAAATTAACTAATCAATGGGTTTCCAGAAACGAGAACATAGGTGAAAATATGGATATGGAAGAGAAATCTAACCATCATGTTCTGATGGAGAGTGGTAGAGAACATGGCTATGAAAAATCCATTAATCACAAAGCCATAAATTTGTGATGATTTAAGGTACCATCTGATTCATCGGATATAAGGGCACTAGGACAACATTTTTGGTTTTCATGTTGACTTCCCTAAAGTTGAAGAAATTGGAATTAGAAGAAATACGTTCTTGATTTTGGTATAGTCTCACCGTTGGTCATTCCTTAGACAATTTCCACTTCATCTCTTAAAGAAATGAAGTTGAATTTGTCATTCGTGAAGTGTTAGCATATCATGTGATAGAATGATGGGTCATTCCATCTGTCTTAAACAAAAGGATAGAAAATGTTATCAATAATACATAAGTCCATCTATAGTGAGATTAATCATATATGGTTCCTAAAATGGACTTATACTTCATATATCATACAGCTTAATATAATAAAACTGGTTTCTACTAAACAGGGACTTCTTGTAGGCCAGTGGCAGGTGATAAAGGCATGTCGCACTTCGATTGTGGGTTCGATTTACACAGCCTTGTCCGACGCGATGGGTTGTCGCCCGTCCTATAGGTTGTCCTTTTTTTTCTAAAAATACATTATTATAACATCCCATAAATAATATCGAAAAAGTTCTAGCCTTAAACAATACTAACTTATGTCCAACATAATCCCTTCCAATCTTCAGGCTTATCCATTTTACTGTTGTCCAAACTCATATTATAGTGAAAACGATTACCAGAGATTTCATATAACAAGTATGTTAATACCATCGTTGATCCCCATATATCATAAGATATGTCTTGTTGGTCACATTCCAAACATTTGAAGGCCTTAATCATGTATTCTCTTGAAAAATGAATACCCATTGAATCTTAGTGAGAACATGAGTGCTGTCAAAAGTTAACTCTTTCCACATACCAAAATCCCAAAAATTCTATATACTCAAACCATGATATCACTTAGTCCTTATATCAATCATGATCTCATGAATACAATCAAACATCTCATTATCTTCTTATCCCTTCATTATGCGCATATCATCTACTTTCCAAAAATATCTGAATATCCTTCCATGGTTACCAGTACCATTCATCATATACTTTCAAATACTTTAGAAAAAACAATAGTGTAACAATACATAGATGATTCTTTATTCCATAGTACCATACATTATTCTTTATAAACATACAATCATTCCACAAACTTTTTAAACCACTGACTGAGCTTCATCATTTATTTCATATCATATTTCATTTATAGTCTCATCATCATCATCCACATAAATACTACTCATATGACCATGCAGATTCCTTTCATGAGATTTTCCCTTAGGGAATTGGTTTGCATAATGCCCATACATTCCACATTTAAAACATCTAATCATTCTTTATGTCGTAGCAATACCATTATCCTTTTCCATGGTGTTAACTGAATATTTTCCTTTGCACTTACTGGCTTTGTGTCCTTCTTTTCCACACCCAAAGTATCTTCCAGTTCCTTTGAAACATTCTCCCTGATGCCTCTTTGCAGATGATTTACATGAGGGAAATTGAACTTTCTTTCCTCTATGATCATCATGAAACTCCATCTTTCTCTTATTATCTGAGTGGGGAAACTTACCAAAGTTGAGATTATTCATCATATTATGAGATTGATGATTAGGAATAATAACGATGTTTAGACTTCCAAATTCGGTTTTATTTGGTTGCTCATGAAGAATATCATTCCACTATCCGTCATATCCTCCATTATCTTGAATCTTCCCGTTTCCAGCCATTTTCTAAAACCCAAAAAGAATAGTGTGATAGGAAAAAATCATGATAGGGAAAACAACATAGTAAATGGGGAGTACCATCAATATCTAACATCTTAGGTTAAATTCTATGATCATTACTATAGTTCTAGGACTATATCCTATACGTATACTTATCCTTAGGGACATCCTTAGACATAACTGAGAAATATCTCTAGGGATCTCACTAACGTTTTCACATCCTAGTTTCCAAAGGTTGACTAAACCTTTTCTCTGATACCAACTGTAGAGACCCAAAGCTTGATGGACATGGAAATTTCATTACTTTTGTGGAATACTTAGTACATAACAAAAATAGACACACAAGAACCGTAATAGTTTTGTGTCATTGGAAACTCAGAATATAATCATCTAATCGTGGTGAAAGATCTTCAACATCTCCCATAAAGATCATCCCCTTTTTTTCTTACCTAAAACCTTTCTTTATATCATGGGGAAAAGAAAACATAAAAGGGGTGAGCTCAAATGCCCAGTAAGGGTAAACATAGAGAACATAAAACAATCCATAAACATTTCAATGCAAAAACTTGAACATAAAATCTAAACATCAAAATCATGAGCAAATACATGAATCTTCGAAGTACATAAAGCATATATCATAAGGGAACATCAATCATGATAAAATAGCATGGGAATAAAGCATGTAATCGTGGAAACCATTAAGCACATGTTATGATTTCCATAGTAGCCAAGGCATTGCTGCCAAGACCATCTTAGTGGACAAAGTCCCTTTCTGAATCAAGTTCACTCCTCGTTTCAGTCCTATAACACTGGACAGGATTTACTTACTATTCCATCCATGTCTATCTCATGATATATAAATCATTAACAAATGCATTGGATAGAGATATAGTTCCCACCCATCTCATAATGAAATCATTCTTACTTGTGCCACAAAATAAACATACATCATTTAAAATAACCCAATGAATAAAATGGGTTTCATAAACATCATCTCATCATCTCATAATCCATATAAGACAAATGGAAATTTCAACATAAGAAAAGTGAAACCATGTAAATCATAGATACATTAAACTTGAAATATACACAGAGGAAAGAAATTTCATCTTAGATGGAAAATGGTTTTGATAAAACATTTGAAATGAATTCTTGAGGAAAATATCCTTTCTTCTTCAAAATCATTTTCTTTTCACAAAATTCCATGCACTTTTTAAAAAAAATTGTTTTGTTGAAAATAGTCATAAAATCTTGTAGAGTAAGCTTCATGAAAATTAGGTGTTATGAAACTGTAAAAATCCGTTCATGCCGTATAAGTTAAAAATAACATTTTTCTCGTACTTTTGTTGGAAAAGTAAAAAAGTACCTCGTATGGTAAACAAAAGAAAGATTCCTTCCAAACCTTGTGTTAAAAGCCAAAAAAAATGGTAAAAGTGACTTTAAACATACTTGAAAGAATAATAAAATTTTATGAAAACATTTTTAGAAAACATGGACATGGATGATAAACATAACCCCAGTAAATACTTACGAATAAACAATCTCGGATAAGAATGAGATTGGCATAATTATCCCTTACCTTAGGTCTGATATGCCTCGTATGGATCCGAACCTCCTGTATAATGATTTTAATAATGTCATTAACTTATTAAATAATCATATTCATTATTATGATATCATATATGGTTCACTTATGACTTTATATTACCTTTTCTTATATAAGTTCTATGTTAAAGCAGTGTTTCGAGTTAAATCGTTTTATTTATCGTACGTGCTTGGACTTGTTGTTCTTGATGTTATTACTTATATCCTGATTTACTTAATTCCAGAATGTAAAACATGATTTATATATAATAGATATTTCATTATATACATATATATATGATAGATCGATTAAATGAAATGAAATACACCGCTCATGGAGACGGTAGGCCGTACGTACGCATGAACGCTGTTTTCGTTTCCTTATCGAATTGAATGAAATTAAGTAGATAAAATACATATATATACACATAAATACAGTATCATTATTATGTCATATATTTCATGATTACTTATTATATATTCTTTATAATCATTCATGAATGGTTAACATGGAGAATGAATCTCATCGCGTCGTGGAAACGGTAATCCGTACGTACGCACGAGCGATGATATCATTCCAATATTTATTGAATCGAATTGGAGTGAATGATATAATATCTGAGAATAATTATGATGTTATAATAATCATATTTATTTATTCTTTACACCATTATACCCATCCATTTAAGGTGGTGGTGGAAAAATAGATTACACCACGGCGTGGAGACTGTATTTCGTACGTACGCACGCGGGGTGATTTCATTTTCCTTATGATGGATAAAAGGTAAAATATGGTTGTTTCATATTTATAATAACATATCGGTGTATGAGGGATACTGATTTTATTACTTCATAATTAAACAACTAAAGAAGAGGGAGTAGGAGAAGAATAGAACTTGAAGAAAATGGTAGAAGGTATGACCTCTTTCTCGAAGTGCCTCCTTTAAACATTCTCATAGGGCACTAAAATTGGTCTTTAAAGGAGACCAGGACTTCTAGGATGTTTCTAGGGAAGTGGAGAAGAGAATTCGGTAAGGGTTGGCAGAGCTTGAAGTATCAAAGTGGTGTGAGGAAGAGAGGGATGAGGTGCCCTTTTATAAGGGAGGAGAGGGGCACCTTTGGAAAAACTAAAAATATTATTTTATTATAAAGTCATATTCGGTTTTAATATCTCCAAATTGATTTATTTCGAATATAAGGTGGTGATGGGTCGAAATAATCTCATAAAATAGAATTTAGACAAGTTTTTGTTACTATTTTAACCTTATCATTTAGATTTAACTTTAAGTTAAATAATTTTTCTTTTACCATGTCTTCTTGTTTTCTTACACTATAAGGTTAATAAACTTACTATAACAAGCCAAAAGAACACCAAGTTGTTTATTATTAATATATATAACCTTATCTAAGTAATTTGGCCCAACCTTAGATTTTTAGGAATAAAATAACAATTAATAATATAATATTTGTTTTAAAAACTATTTTATGTCAATTTTGACCCTATTTGGTAATTGATTTTTGTGAAACTCATAACAGAAATATTAATTCAAACAAAGTTAATTAAATCAATAATAACATGTCATATTAACATATAAAATTATTTTAATTCATAAAAAGTCTCAAATTACATTTATTTGGGTATTTATAACTTCAATTATGTCAATATTTCATTAATAATATAATTACTACATTATCATTGTGTAATAAATAAATTAAATTATTTAAAGTCTGAAAAATACAAATAAGATAAAATTATGTATTAAATCTTTTTATCTTTCTAATTAATATTTATAGTCAAATTTATCTTATGTATAAGCCTATATTAAAAATGATTTACTTATTAAACATTGATTGTAACTATTTTAACCCTTCTTCAAATAAATTAATATTAAGTGTCCTAATCTATTATAAGTGGGCCTAAATGGTCATATTTTATTCCTAAGTTTGTTTCTGGTCGAATTATACTTATCCAATAGAATTAGGACATGTTTTAGGTTAATAATAATATCATTTTTACCATTAATTGCCCTATTTACTTTAAATCGTGGTAAAAAAAGTAAATAGTTACTATTCACCAAAAATTATTTTCATCTCATTGAACCACATTGTACTTACTGCCATCAACCGTGTCTCTCTGATTTTTAAAATTCCATTCACAATATCGGTAAAATTAACTTTTATGTAAATTTGCAAATTCTCCTAGGAGGTGGGTAAAAGACGGTCAAAAGTTCAATAAAATTTATATATATCTAAAATTATTATAAAATGACTCTAGTGAATTGAATTGAACTTATATAGGTATTATGTATCAATTTTGACCTAAAATAGATTTAAATAATATAAATAATTATTTAAATAAAAATTTGGTTTTTAAATAGTAACCTAGTGTTTTCACTATTCATTAAAAATTGAATGTTTTCAGAAAAATACCAAAATTTCACCTAAGGCTAATTTCGATATTCCGAATCCAAAAATGAAGAACATTTTGAAAGATGAAATTTAAAAAATTTCAAAAAGTGGTTATTACTATTAATAACAGCTAGTTTTAATAATATTTTTATGGCATATCATTGTTTAGTGAAACTCGGTATTGTGTACAACACATGCTATCGAGGAAGGTCGTGATTGCGTGTAATGCAAGCCAAGTTAGGGTTGCATGTTGTGAAAGACTCCTTTGTTGTTTCATTATAAAATAATGCAACCGTTTTTCATTTATACTTTGAATATATATATATATACTCAATGTTGCGTAGAATGACTATTATCAAACGAACATGAAATTGTGTGTAACACAATCTAAGAATAGTGTTGCATATACTACAAGATAATAAGGTGTTGTGTATAGCACACGATAATCTTGTTGTAGCATAAAACACATGACATCAAATAAATTAAAAAGAATAGTTATCATAAAATATCAGGTTGTTACAGATAGGAATAACATTCCTAGTTTAGGGTATGGTCTTAGACATGGGGTGTAGGGAGTCTCCCTATGCACCGTCGCTGGTTTAGCCTCCACCACTCTATGGTGGAAAGTGATCTGAGTCTAAAGTGGCCATAATTTTTACATCTCATTTCGGTTAGTGGACATGTAAGGTTCTTGAGTGTGGTGTGTTAGAAGCCACCATGGTCATGGTGAACACCCAACACACCAAGTACTCACCAGTTTTATAATTTTTAATAGTTTAATCGGCTATCTAATCTTTAGGGTGTAGTTACACCTATTTTATTAGAGGTTTATACCATTATGAGAGGGTTTCTCTAGCATCCTGGACACATTTTATCTTTTAAAAATTCCTATCTATTACTCCTTTATTTTAAATTTTGGATCTATACTTTTCTAGGGTGAATTATATGTATCTTATTCTTTCTTAGTCCAAAAACATGGAAAATAACTTCCATTCTATGATTCTCAAGTGAGGATTTTGAAGGGAATTCATAGTTGATGTATATGGCTTCCCTGGATATTCTCTACATCTTATTCAAGTTTCTTTCAAACCAAAGGATATAGATTCCTATGTTTTATTCAATTTAAATTTGTTATGATGGGACTTTTTTATTTGGTCTATCAATTGTTTCTTTGGATCCTTATTTGTCTTCATCTTTTGTATTCCATTTGATTGTTGGAAATTCAATGTTGTTAGTGTAGGTGGTATAATCATCTCTCATTAAAATTAAATCAATTATTTCTAATTCTATCATCATGGGGTTTCAATTTATTATAATTTTTTCCACTTATATATAGTATATATATGAAGTAATAATGTTTATATGTGCTTTTATAAAAGTAGAAAAAGGGGGTTTTCATATGATTTTATATAAAAACTTTATAAGGGAACAAGCCGTCATTTTGAAAATTCCCATTTATATGTAATGAAAAATTGTGGTTTATTTCTTCATGGAATAACTATACCATTAGTGGTGGGTATGTTAAATTATTACACTTGGATAAATGGTATTATCTAGTATGGGTGTCAAGATGTGTGAGTGAGATATACAGATGGTTTATTGTATGATTTTATGAAATTAATATTAATTTTAAATGTTCACCACTATTTTTGATATGTCATATGAAGACCATGATGTCTATAAAGGAATTATAGGTACTCACGCACACTGGTTTAGAATTATACTCTATTTAGTGGCCCTAGGTAGGGTTTAGGTCAACCTATGGAATATTTCCACTAGGTTAGGATATGATGGGTAAGATCATGTGTTTGGGCATAGTTGACTGTTTTTTAGTTATTTTTTTGGTAAAAATACTTTTCCTCATTGATAAACATGCTAGACCTACACTAGATTGTTCCCGTTGAGTACCTTGTATAGCATGTTGATGACATATATGTATTATCCAAAGTACGGTTACTTGGTGAATTGATGGAGATGTGTTTTTATTTCTTTAAAATTTTATCTAAAACTATTTTAAATACTATTTATGATTTTTAGTGTTAAAATAATGTAAATTTTTGTTTAATTTAGAAAGAACCTTACATTTTTGAAAATGGTTATTTTTAAGGAATGCTAATTTATAATTGTTTTATAAGATAAATAAACAGAAAACATATTTTATATTTTTGTAAACTTTCTTAAAATTTAGTTTATTTTGAATTGTAATGTTGTGGGTCCATAGGTTACTACCTTTTAGAATTTTTATCTCATTCCTATATATTACAAGATAAATTGCACTTAGATATAGTGGGAAATCTGGTTTCTCTCAGTTCAGATTGATGGCGGTGAAAGTAGAGATATTAATTTACAAATAAGGATTGGGTAGTTGTTTTATTCTATTTATTTCTCTTTATTGTCTGTTTGACCAGCCATTATCCTTGAATTCTAGAATCTTATATACTTTTTGGTCTATTTAGTATATTTTAGTTTTTTTTTACATTTTATTTTTTTTCTTATGATACTTATATATTATTATTGATGGGTGAAATCACTCTAAATGTATTCTTATTGATGCTTATGCACTTGTATCTAGACATTGGGGATTAGGAATTCTCTTCATCCCATTCCATGACTGGCTCAGTTGTCCTATTTGGAGATGATCTAAGTTTTTTAAGGACATTATTCTCTTTGAAATAAAATTTGTAAAAAATGTGATGGTGATTATTTCATATAAAATATTTATTTTTTAGTTTTGAATTATTTTTTCTAAACTATTTCAAGTATGTTCCATGAATTTCTCTTCTCTATGATCTGAAATTATTTTTATGTGTCCTTTTAATGTAAACATTCCATTATGGTTTTGTTTAAATGTTTTTATATGTTAAAAAATATGGTTAAATTATTTTTATGATAAAAAATGGATGATTCAAAAAAAACAAAATTATAGTCCATGTGAATTATAGATAAAATATGTATGAGCCTAGGATATATATATCAAATTCAATATGAAATGATTTATTATTTATAGAAAATAATGTTAGAATTAGCTGGTTATATTATTCCATTATGGGTTATTGAAAATAGCTAGTTATGTTATCCCATTAAAAGAAGGGAAATAAATATTATTTACTATGATTCCATTATATTATTTATATTATTTCTTAGGGGTTTTAAATTGAAATATTTTAATTTCATGAAACTATACTTTGAATTATAAGAAAAGGGATTTTTTTAAAAAGTGTAGTTTCGTATTTAGAGGAAGGTTTTTTATCTTTTAAATACTAAATGTTTTCTTAAAATTTATTATTTTAAAAAAATTTCAAAATATTTTTATTTCATTGTTAATGTTTATTAATTTTCTTTATAAAACCCTTTTTCACCAAGAAAAAATTTTCATGTTTGGAAAGGTGTTTTATATATACCTAAGGCCCTATGTTTATATGAAATACCTTTTTAAAGGTTTTAAAAATTTTCAATGGACTAATAAGTTTTATCATTATATTATACACCTTACTGATCCATATGTGATAATCACATGTTCTCAAATTATTTTTATAGGGATCAAGAATGTGTATGAATAATTTTGGAAACAATGTTTTAGTTATTATATTTTATCCTTGAGTTAAGCTGGTGTATCATTTAAAGAGTTTGGTTTAGTGAAAAAATCTATATTTGAGGTGAATATTGGGTTTTTTATGTAATTAATTTTCCTAATTCATTAAATATCTAAAACTAAATGGTCTTTGTAATATATTTTATGAAATATTTTATATTAATAATTTAATTTTGAGAGTTATTTTTTGATTTTTTATAGTTGGTGTCAAAGAAGAGTTTAGATAACATTAGAGATTATGATGTTACCATTTAAGGATAATTTAAGAGTTATGTATATCATCATGGGTTGATTCTTGTAAGGTTTTTCATTAATTCAAAAAAATAAATACCCTTTTGAGGTCTTATAGATTATTATTTTAAGGTGGTTAATTATATTTTAAGACACATATATTGGGTTTTAGGAAGAATACATGATTGTGGTATATATAATGCTACATTTTAATATATGATTTAGTGTGAATGTTATTTGGAAAAATTTTATAATATTTTTGGGGATATAATCTAAAAGGTATAGATGATCTTTAGGGATAGTATGATATATTAAGTTATGGTAATTATGGTTACTTGAGACAAATGTAATTCTTCTTGGGAATATAAGTTCAGTAATTTGAATACTACTGGGATAGAAAATTTATTTGGTTGTAAGAAGATTAAAGTTATCTTTGATGATTTTTTAATTTTATGGAACATTACATGACTATTGTATATATAGAAAATTATTGGGTAGTATGTGGATTTATAAATTGAGAAATAACTACAAAGTTATTTTTATTAATATTTTATGTCGTGGGTATTCACATTATTTAAATATATTTTGGGATTATTAAATATAAAGGAATTATTTTTATGATAATTATAATTCAATTGTTTTTAAATAAAAGTTTAATTTTATTTTTTTGGGAAAACTTATGATTAGGGTTTTCCACATTTTTATGGTTTCCATACAATTTTTCTATTCTTTTTATGTATTTTCTTTCTATTACAAATTTTATCATATATATCTAAAATAAAATATCATGAAATGTTTATATTATACTATTAATTTCATTTTTTATCTATTAATGGTATTATTTCCTCCTTTATGAACTTATGGTACACACAAAATGTTGTTCAAAAGGGTTTTTGTGGACTCAATATTCTTTCATTAGCTCATGTACTCTATTCATTGAATATGTTATTATTGGTCTGGTTTATTCTGTAATATTATTATATTGTATTGTATTTGCTCTTTTTTTATATAGATTTACATTTACTTCTCATAAATTTCCTTTTCAACTGATTCAAAATTTAGAATTACAAATTTTTAAGGGTTTCATTATATCAATTATCATTCCTCAATTCATGTTTCTAATTATGCACCAATTCAATTTTACATAGGGTACCTAATACTATATTGGAATATTTGTTCATAATTTACATACAATTTCATTTCATTTCAATTCTATTTAATATTTTCTTTCATTGGCTATGGATTCATATGTTACCAATTTCAAAAGGGTTTTTATTGACTCAATCTATTTTCATTGAGTCAAAATACTTCTTCTTTGACCATGTTCATTTTGGAATAATTTTTTATACGATTATTTTTATCAAATGATATTTTTATTTTTACTCTATATAAATTACATTTTTAGGTAATTTTATTCTAGTTTGATGAGTTTTTGTACTCTAAATAAATAAAATAATTCAAAATAATTATCCCCTCTTTATTTAATATTTTTATCCTCTAATCCCATTTTATTTATTATTAAAATGTATTCTTTTAGTATTTTGGATGATAAATATGTATTCTCTTCTAAAAGATTCAAATTTTACTTTATTGGTATTCAAAAAATAATATTATATTTATTTCATTAATGTGAGTTTTTTTAAAACTGTTTAATAATAATAATAGGTATTTCTTCCCACTCCTATTTATTTTTTTGTATTACAATCTATATTTACTTCCTTTGACATTATTTCCTTTGATGGTTAAATTATTGAGAAATATTGTTAAAATTAATGTTTTTAAAGTCCTCTTTCACCTCTTGAAATTGATTTTGAAAATATTTTAATTTATTACTATTCTTTAGAAACCCTCGATCTTTGGGACCAACACAACAATAAAAATTATGGATTATATTAAAGGAATTAATTTTTTTATAATATTTACATTATATTGGGATCTTGAAACAATTATTTATCCAATTTTGTTGAATATAATTCTTCATTATATAAAGGAAGTAATAAGGAATATAAAACCAATTAATGATTATAAGTATATGATGTTATATGATTGAATATTAGCAAGTAGTGATATTTTTAAATATTTTTTAAATGATATAAAATTGTGAGTATATAATTTCTTTATTTTTGGATTGATTATAATTTAGAAACTGTTGAATTTATAAATAATATACAAGTTTTATATTTGATTAATTTTTTTGATATGAATTTATATTTATTCAAAATATATTTATTTTTCAATGTATATATATATATCTTACATATTAAAAAATATATTATACAATCAAATTATATACTCATCATAAATTTAAAATTATAATTTTTTACTCTATGATTGAGAAAATATTTTATTTAGGGTTTAAATGTTTTTTTATGAGAATATTTCTTGGTCTGATATATTTAAAGAATTAATTAGTTATTGGATATTTTATAAGTAGATATTTATACTATTATATGGATTTATATTAATATTTATATAAATAATTTTATCATTGTATGAAATAAGAACATTATTGTTTATTTAAGGATGAAATATTTTTTATTCTAGAGAAATTTTTTCCCCATTTACTATATTGTTTTATCTCAATGTTAAATTTATGAATCTTAGAATTTTAATTTTATAAAATGAAATTTATTTTTGATGTCATCATGTTGAAATTATCCAAAGGTAAATTTTTCATAGTTTTTTAGAATATGTTTTTTGTGAATAGTTTAAAAATATAGTTCTTATGAATACCATATATTTTATTAAAACATCATGATATTTATATAAAATAAAATTTATATAACTTATGTTAAATAACTTATATAATGATATACTCAAAATATCGTAGAAATATTATTCAATTAATATAAGTTATTTTTGATATCAAGATAAAAATTAAAGCAATTGTTGGAAAATATTAAATGAATTTAAAACATTGGAAAATTAAATATTGGATTATATGAGATAATATTTAAGAAGGGATGAGGGTATTATAGATTTAAAGGATAAAGATGAAGAATAATAAATGATTTAAATGTATTTTTATAAATTCTAGAATTATATTGCAAGTAAATTATCTGAATTATTATTTATTTTCTGTCTAATGTAATAAAAATATATATTCTTATCCAGGAAATATTGTTATGACATAAATGATAATAATTAATATTATGAATAATTTTAGATGATTATATTTTTAAAAAATAAAATAAATTTATTTTTTTAATTTATTTTTTATATCCAATTAATAGATGATTATCTGAAATGATTATGAAGGATTGATGAATTACTTGTAACTACATGAGAAACATTAATGTAAATGGTTTTAAAATTATTAATTGTTATAATATTTAGTTGTATTATGGTGTTACATTATTTTATGGGATAAAAATATAGGTAAATCGTGATTTAAATGTATTTAACATTAAAAATTATTCATAAATTCAAATAATTAAAATTTTTATTTAGTAAACTAAGGATGGGTAATGGTAAAAAATATCATATATTATACATTTATGATTAATTTTCATTTTAACATTATATTCATGGCCCATTAACACTAAATTTATACAACAATGACATCAATCTTTTTATATAAAAGGGAACTAATTACAACCTTTCCAAAACACATAACAATCATGGTTTTATCTCCATATTTTACCCAAACCCATCTTTAAACATGCCTTTCCATGTTACTACGGTTATTTACAATCCAAAAAACTCTTTATCTAAAATATTTAGACTCAATGTGAACGAAGTTGTTTATAGATCAAGGTAAGGGTATCTAAGCCCTTTTCCCTTTTCTTATTTAAAATTTTTTTTCTTCAAAATATTTTAAAACATAATTTAATTTGACAAAATGATTTAATTATACTCTTTATATTGAAAGTTTTATCCATAAATGATGATATATCACCCAATATGTCACAATAAACTCTTATTTCATAAGTCATCTCAATATCAAAATATAAGGTTATCTAAAATATTGTCTTTTGTATTCAACTCTACTGTTAATCATTTAAATAACATAAGTAATATTTAATGATAATAAAAAATAGTCTTAAATTATAATTTATTAATTTTTATGAAACCCATATATTTATGTTTTTTCCATCTCTCAAACACTTTTGAAAAACATCGCTTATCATGGTCGGTTTACTCAACCTTAATAAACAATGATGTTTTCATAAACTTGAATCTATTTTAATTATTATAAAATTTGATTTATTGATTTAATATAAAGTTATTATTCAAATAGTATTTCTATTTGGATTCTATAATGGTAAAATATATATCATAATAATAAAATTATATGTAAATAATAATAGTAATTTTCACTGAAAAACAGTTTTATCACGAAATATTTTCTGAGTGGTGACTATTTCATAACCCATTGAAATATTTTTCATATATAATGATATTGATGAAATACCTTTACAATTATATATATTATAAAGACATTGTAAAATTACCTTTGACCATTATAATTTTACTATAATAGTTTTTGGATATTTTCAACTGAACAACCACATAACAACTAACATGAAAATTGATAACATAGTAAATGAATGAAAAAATATAATAAGTTAGTTAAATATAATATTAATAATTAAATGAATATTAAAAATGTTCTAAATTAATTAACAAATTAAAATTATTTTATTATTTAGGAGGCTAGAGGTAGTACGAGGTAAGTCGGGGCTTGAGGTAAGGGCATTCTTAACTCAATTTTCATTCATTTAGTTATACCCTTTATTTGTTGAATATGTTATTATATGATTACATGAATTATAAACTTTGATTTTTTTATGTTTTATTTTAAATTTTTTTATATTTATTTAAATTATTTCACACAATATATTTATTGAAATAATTTACTTCACATGTTATGATCTGTGTGAGGGATTCTTTAACAATATCCCAATGAACAATAATTACATATGTCTAAATTCTTATTTAAGGAGATATAAGTTTTACCTATAAAAACCATTAATTTTATTCTATTACATTTTAATATTATTTAGTTTTTGTAATTTCTACTATAAAATTATAATATTGATTATGGTCATTTTCTATTATCTTTAGCATTATTTACAAAATGGTGAAAGAGAACTATTTTTTCTGTTTTACAAATGATTTAATTTTCCAACCCCCTTATTCATATTTATTAAAAAATAATCAACTCTATTATTTCATGTTTCTACAAATTATTTTTTATTTTTATTATTTTATAAATTAATATATTTTAATTGATAGTTATTAAAAATGTAATAGGGTTTTTCCTATAAAACTATACTTTTTAGTTTTAAAGTATCTCCCTCAATAATAATTCAAGTATGTTCCCCAAATTTATCCTTTCCAGGATCTTAAATATTGTTTCATTTGTTCCTTTTAATTTAACCATCCATTTTGTGGTGGGTAAGAGGTTTGTATTTTTATTTTTCAAAATAAGTTTAAATGGTCTTTATGAAGAAAAATGAAATATTATAAATGTTTTATAAAAATTATTATACTTGAGAATCGTATATTAAATTAGGTTGAGGCTATTATATACCTCTAAAATTATTTAGGTAATGTTTTTCTCTTAAGATGAAATTATGTTATAATTAACATATTTAGTTATTCCATTTTTTGTTTCTAAAAATAGTTTGTTATGTTATTTCATTGAAAGGGTAATATAAAAATATGATAAATATAATACCCCAAGTTGTCTTAATAGTGTTTATATGCTTTATTATGGGTTCTAAATGGACATAATTGTATTTAATAAAATAATAAGTTGATTAATTGTAAAGGGAATGTTTTGATCTTTTTAAAGGTAATTTTTTTTATTTGAAGGAATAATTATTATCTTTTACCAACATAATGTTTTTATATGTTTTTATATATTATTAGGGAATTTTAAAATTATTTTCATTTAATTATACGTGTTTATGAGTTTCATTTGAAAAACAATTTTTAACAATGAATTTGGATTAATGTTTTGCAAACAAGTTTTTTACACGATTAGCATTCATGTTTTAAAAAATAATTTATAAAAAAATTAATTAAATGGTTTAACATATTATATCTTGTATTTATACCCCTTAATGATCTATATGATCTCATTCCATGTTTTGAAATGATTTTTACACTTACTACTGATGATTAGGAGTTATTATAGTGTCAATATTTAGTTATGAAAGTTTAGATTTGATTGAAGGATTTATATCATTTTAATAATTTTTCATAATGGAAAAATGTCCATTGGGTAGGTGAATATGTGTTTTTTTAGGAATGAGGTTTTACTCAATATTTAAAACTCAAAATTTTAAAGTTATTGGGTATGTATTTTGTATAATATTTTTTATAAATCATGTAGTTGTGGGTTTGTAATGTTTGGGTATTTACAAAAACCAATCTCATTAACATGATAAGAATGAATGATAATATCACTAGTAACACCATGTGGGTATAAGTTCAATTAGTGGAAGGAGTAATACAAAGACCCATCATAATGTTAAAGCTATATAATTTATATTAAATGCCATATATTCCTAGTATAAATTTATCCATTCATATAAAAAGTGAGTGGAAATAGACAGAATATATATATATATATAATGTTATGTTAGTTGAATACAAAATAATAACCAAAAATTTAGATCCAAATGTGTGTGTAATCTTCTAGAGAATCCAAAATATATCCATGAATTCATCAACATGATATACCTACAAAATCGAAAAAGGTGGGCATCCAAACACCACACTCAATTAGAAGCTAAATCCAATTTTAAATAACTTTTACTTTACCTAGGTTGTGTAAAGATGGATCATCATGCATCCAGATAAGGTCTTGTGTAGGGTGTGATTATGAAATACCCAGTCAGATGTGGTAACCTAACCCAAACAATTTATGATATGATAAACCATATATGGAAAAAATAAATGAAATAATCATAGGTATCCAAACATAAACATGATTTAAAAATATTATTTTATTTTAAATTGTTGATAATAATTAACTCTCTATACCAGGAGGGTATATTCCAATTATACCAACAATTAGCCTAATCCTGAATCTTAGATGGTTTGTAGAAAGAGTTAGTGAGCAATAATTTTCCCATTCAAGGTATAGGTTAATTCATATAAAAAATATAGAAAAATTTATTTTCCGATTCCATTTTGGCATAGGGGAAGGGGTATACAAAATTGAGGGAATTGTGAGATCATCGCATTATATTAACCTATTCATCAACAATAGGTGTACCTCGAAAATTTTTATAAATGTATATTATAATCCCTTGATTTTATATTCTACCATTTCTAAATATATATCCAATAACCGTACCACGTGAATGAAATTTATTAAATATAATATGACCATAAAACCAAATAATGAGATATAAACATGTTAGACAATAAATAAAAACAATCCCATGAATAATATTAAAACAACACTATAATTTGCACAAAATTATATCTGTATAGCTTACCAAACATGAATTATAAATATATTTTAATATTTTAATTTTATAAAAAAATTCGGCAAAAATGTTCAAGGTCATGATATATTTACATATAACCATTTATAAATACTTTTATTAGAAGAAAGATGATGGATTGGAATTTTAATCACTCAAACCTATGCTTTTTCTAGATCTATGCTTTAAGAATATGAGTTATAGATGGGATTCACTAACCAAAACTCCTACAAAATAATTCTTTAGGGTCCATTGATAAAGGATAATCCAACCCTTAAAAATAATATAAAGACATAACCAAGAAATAATTAAGGCTTCATCTACTATTAGCAGGGAAGAATTAATTGATGAATAAAACCAAGGAAATGCCTTAATATCAACTAAGTTATTCTCACACATCTTCTAGTCCACAATAAGGTTTAATAGAATGAAGGGTTTGAAAATAATTTCTATTAATGAATAGGATTAACCCCTACTAAAAATAAAAACATGGAAGAGGTTGATTAGGGGTTCTTCATTGCCTTATGTCATCATAGAAGATATTTTGAGACCCAATAATTCCACATAGATAAATTTTTTATGATATAAGTCATGAGAGGTAAGGATAGAATAGAGAGGTCTTGAGAGGGGTTTACACAACTACAAATTGATATGAAATTATAATGTTTAATTATTTTGGGGTTAAAATTTGGGATTGAAATGATAATAATACCCTTATTTAAAGGTTCATATCTAGGTGGGGTCACCATGTACCTAGTGGTCCTTATAAAACAACACACAACCACCATGATTTCACCAAGTACCTAATACTAGACCACCGACTACCTTATACCTTTTATACCTATTCCCCATCTCATTTTTAACCTAAATACTTTCTAAAACCCTTTAACCCCATTTACAGCTTAGAATAACCAAAAATTAAAATTAAAATAAAAAAATTAATAATAATTTTTTACATATAGTGTTTAGGGTATTTAAAATATTTACACCATCTGGATTATTCTTTCAGAGAATCGTCTTCTTAATTGATTAATTTTACCATTGAATATTCACTTCCGCTTCTAAATCCTATGTTTCATCATGGGGATTTTTATGTTACCACCTAACCCAAATTAGAGGAATATTATTTTCCTATAGTACTTTTTGGTTATTTTCAATGATATCGATGGTAAGATTCATTAAAAATTGATTAGTTTTTATTTTAACATCATTAAATTGGATCATCTGTGAGGGTTCAGGTTAATAATTACTCAATTTAGAATTGTTAAATGTGTTATTCCTAGTATGAAATTTAAGTGGAAATGATAAGTTATAGGAAACCACTATAACTCTACTCAAGATTTAAAAAGTCTTGAAAAATATCAGATTCAACTTATTCTTCTTACCCATTTGTTGATGTCATAATTTTTGTAGAAGAAAAAGGAGTATGCGATTTTTGACATTCAATTCCATGGGTTATCTTCAATTTTCAGAATTGGAATTTTTTTGTCTTTATATATATTTATGATATTATTTGTGATTATTTTGACCTATTTTTTTCTTGGATGTTATTTTGTTTGATCACTTATGAATTTCCAATTTTTATCAAGAAAAGAAGAGAAAAAATTCCCATAAAAAGTATTCAATGGATCCATTATCATGTATGACAGATAGATACTATTATAGAACAATTACACTAAATATATGTGATCCTCCCATGAGATAAATAAATCAAGAATGTATGTCCAGATCATATCCTCCAAAATGATGATGTTTTTCATAGTTTTTCCATCAGTTTGGTGGGGGAAATATTATACTAAACACTACCTAGGAACCAAATTCTCATTTTAACCCTTTTAAAATTGAGAAGTGAACCTTGTTTCTCCATAAAAAATGATTCTATCTAGTATACCATAGAGCTTCATGATATTTAAAATATAAAATATCCTGAGTTATTCTTCTAAAGTGGACATAGTCATAGTAAAATAATATATCATATTTTTTAGATAATCCACAATCATCCATAGTACATCATAACCATTAGATGATCCTGGTAGATCATTCATAGATCCAAGTTAGATATCATTCCATTCCCATATAGAAATATAAATCAGTTGAATAGTAACAATAAGAAATTGATTCCATTCCATTATTTATTTGAAAGGTAAGGCATAATCTAATGAAATCTTGAATACCTTTCTTCATGTAAATCTACTATAAATTTCATCAAATATCAAATACAATTTTGTGATTCTAAGTTGTATATCCTATCTATATAAATGATACACCTTCACAAATTTATCTTTCTTGAGTATAAGAACAATTGCTATCCTATAATAAATACAACAATGATTGATAATCATGAAACCAACCATTAAGGATATCCCTTCCATTTAATATTTATTGAATAATGTTACAATCCAAATAAAATATTTAGAAGATTTTACACACCCCATGATACAAGATGTGAAGCAGATGTGGTATAGGGGTGCCCTACTATGATCATCAATAACATCCTAGTGAATTTAACCCATAATCAACAACATTCATCCCTTATATCAACCAATTTTTAACTGTGAAATTTCTAGTTATGATAATTGATAATAACAATTCCTCTGATAGGTTAATACAAAATATGTAAATAAAATTAATCTAAATACCACACCTAATGAAACATTCTAAGATTCAGATAACTCTAAGAAAAAAATGCATTTAAGGCTTCTATGATCCATGAATTTTATAAAGTGACCACTAAAAAATATTTACTTTAATAATTTAATGTATGAAACATAACAACCAATTTAAAATCATGATTTGGGTAGTTATTTTCATCTAGAACATGTTTTATAGAACTATATGATAGTACCCAGAGATCCTTTATGAGAACACAAACATGACCTACTAAGGATACATGAAATTAGACCTTGAACCCCTCACTCGATTAAAGTAGGATGATGAATGAGGAGTTAAACTTCTTCTTTAATTATCTAAATTATATTTAATTTTTTTAGAAATAATATTTTTTCACCTTTCATTGTTAAATCTATTATTAGAGTAGTTATATTAGAGAAGATTTTGATGAAGTTACAGTAATATTCCATGATTTTGATGAAACTATTTACCTGAAATACATTGGAAGGGGCATTAAACAACATAAATAATTCAACATTTTACGGTCTACCATGATTCTGAAATTAGAAATAACATTCCCAAGGAACATGAATTCCAAAATCCAAAAGGATAATTTTGATAGCATAACACATAACATGTGTTCCTATAAGGTCATCAAGATAATGTAAATATGGAGAGAATACTCATCATATGATTAATAATAAACTATGATTTCATACAAAAATGCCATGAATAGTTTAAAAAGGATGTAATTACTTTTCAAAAAATCAATGAAAACATTTAGATAATTCATTATACCATCATGGATTACTGGATACTCAAAATGAACATAATAGTTCGAAGAATATGTTTTTGGAATGAATTCTAACACAAATTAATGATAATATTAACCCAAAGGACGATCAATTTTACACAACCAAATTTACTCATTTAACAAGTCAAGGAAATAATCAATTGTTGGAAAGAAATATATATATATATATATATATATATATTATCACAACTTGGTTCAAATTCTAGTAATCTACACCAAGGTGTAGACTTCTTATTAACCTTCTTGGTGAAAATTAATATATCACCCTAAGGAGATGTGCTTATACTGATTAACCCCTTTTATTAAATATTCTATAATCAAATACTTATCTCTCATAATTTCTTAAGATATATTTGATATATAGAAATCTATATACAATTAATTATAGCCAAAATAAGGATGGTAAATTCCACACATCACTTAAGATATAGTCTCAATAAATCCTTAGCAAAGTCATTATAATAATGATCCAAAACCATAGGTATAACATAATTACTATTAGTTTACACTTCAATTAGTATAAATCCATAAATATAGATAGTGATGACCATAAAATTAATTTAATAAGGATCCATTAGAAAATTGTACAACTATTACACTTTATGGAGTGTATTTTAGGTACCACCTAGAGATATAAAATATACTCATTGAGCATATCAATCGATGAAATCTTTAAATTGAGTCAGTTAATCCATTAAAAGAATGATATCAAATAATACAGTATTCAAAATCATAAGATCAAATAAACTTTTATAAGAAAATATTTACAAATAACACAATAAAAAATTCGTGGTTTTATTTATCCTCTTTCATAGAAGAGTATAAAAAATTATATTAAAATATAAGGCTTCTAATTTATTTTCTTGATGAAATTAAAATTCAATAGAGATAAAATAGTGAGATGCCCCTAAATAAAATAAAACACAAACTAAAGCATAAGAAACTATAATTGTATGACTAACTGTAGAAGGTTATCCTCCTACATCAATAATATATTTCTCCATAACATATATTTTTCATGAATATTTATACTAACCCTAAGGTGAAAAGACCATAATAGAACATTGTATTTGTAATAAGTATACCTAAATTCAATATTGGAATCCCTAAATTGATCTACTAAAATTTGGTTAGGTTTTACTAGTAAACTATGTTTTTTACTGCACATATAATGCCTAAAATGACTATGTTTTCTACAAAAACTCCTCAATAATGTACGTCAATCAAACCCTTATAAATGGTCATAATGAAAAAATTAATCGCATTACATCACCTCCAAGATGAATTTTGGATAATAAAAAAGAGGTGCAATGCTACCATGACTTCCTTAGAGAGAACAATCCCGACTCGTATCCTCTTATCACTAGTTTTGACCACTAGAAGAACTATCAGCTATGTATTTTTTGGGAAATTAAATACTTTCTATTGATATTAATTTAGATATTGTTTCATCAAGAAAAATTTTCTTCACTACGTCTTAAAATTTTAGAAGGTAACAAAGCATCACCTTGCTCTATAATGTCTCTTTCAACCCCATATGAATGAACCACTCCTTATAATCCAAATAACAACTAAAATATGGAATAAATAAAAGAATTTATATCAACATAATGACTTAGTCCAAAACAACAAATGATCTCATCCTAAAATCTATGAATTCCCATGCTTTTACCCATCACAACGTTTCCAGAAAAAACTTCTTGAAGAACATCCCTAAAATTTTCTTCCAAGTTATGAATTACTCATTCATGGATTATAATATAAAATCACACCATCAAAGAGTATCACCTTATAACATAAAGTTAGCTAACTAGACATGGTGTTTCTCTAGGGTCTCACTACATTCAATGTTCTGGTGAAGACAATTAATCCACTACTTAACCTATTAAGAAGATACATGAACCAAAATATCCAGGGGTGGTGGAATTAAAAATCACTCATAATTTTATAGGTATTAGGATCCATTTATAATGATCCATGAATCTTAGGTTAGAGAAATTGTGTGAGGTGATTATTGGAAACATCTACTATAGTAAAGTAGTGACTATATTAAATCGTTCCTTAGAAATATGAATCCCAAATTTTGAAACTATGAAACTAATATTATATTCAACCCCATCCCCCGTTATCTTTGATTAATTAATTTAATTAATTTTAATTTTAAAACATATTTTTAAAAAATTATTAAAATAGTTTTACATAAATAAGAAATCACTTTATAATAAATAAGTAATAATTTAGGTACATTATAAAAGAATTAAATAATCAATAACATGAAAATGGTTCACAATCCTTGTAATAAATTATTGTATCATATTAATGAAGTTGTTAACATGAAATATATAAGAAAACAATATCAATATATTATTAATGTTTTAGTTAATATTAGTGTTCAATTTTTTTGAAAATAATATAACAGAATAGGAAAGAACACAAAATGTCATTATATCCTACCAATTTATACCTATCAATGCCTAGAATAATACATGTGATACAATAATTAAGAATTATTAGAGATAAATAAATGTAAATATGCTGGAGAACCTTAGTTACATATGAATATGCGATAATTGTATCGTTCCAGTATATTGTAGCTTAAATATTAATTTCAGATAGTCCTACCGTTAGACTAATCTCATGTACCATAACCCTAATACCTTAATGTGGGTTATGATATAATTTTATAGTTTTCATGTCCATAGTACCATATTCTGATCGATCCATGCTATAATTATAACTCAAGTACACCTCTCTATTTCTAGAGTCTATCATAAAAATTGGGGGTTGAAGGGTGAGTCTGTGTGAGATACAGCAGCTAAATTATTGAAATATGGTTGAAAATCACCTTCACAAGATTGGAATAAATTGTAGTATCATTAGAATCACTAAACGGGTACTTGTTCAATCAGAGAAATCACGTAATTTATAACCCATCACAAAGTTAATGACAAATAATGTATATGAAACAACATAAAAATGAAGTACAAATGTGTCCATATAGTTCCCAAAATTAGTGGTATTAGAAAAAATGAGATTTAAAATAAGGAATATGGAGGAAAAGTTTGTTTATTCCCAAAGAAAATCCCATGAAAAACCTTGTATCACTAACCATATATTCCTCTAAATACCAAAAATGTTTCTGTACTATCACAATACTTCATTAGTTACTATCATTCACTTTCAGGTGTACTTCCTTTACTAGGGTCATATATAATAAAAAATGTATTCTTCCTGAGAGGGGCCCACAAAGGGTGTGGGTATGAAATATCCAATATGAGGAAAACCATATACCCTTAACAATCTATAATAAGACAAAATTTATACAATTTAGAAAGGAATGATTAATAGTAATACATTGATCAACAGGATTTGAAAATGGTTTTTTATTTTAGAGGTTAATGACAATAATGAACTCCATATACCAGGAGGGTCTATAACTATCATACATTATTTAGGATTTACCTAAAATATTAGATAATCAATAACATAAGTTAGGGTAAAACATCCATATCATTAAAGGGAAAAAATAATGTGTATACAAAAGTCAAAACATCTGAGTAATTTATCCCCTTAATGGATAGGATAAGATGTATTTAAAATTCCAGTCATTATAATCATTTCCTATACTATCAACATCTTCTCCAAAAATAGGTGTACCTATAAACATTTTATAAAAGACAATAATATATCCTTTCAATGTATAACTACCATCTCTAGATAGTTATGAAACATACATACCATGAGAATGAAATATTTTAAAGATAATATAATCAATAAACTATATAGTTTGATCTAAACTTCAAAGATATATTCAAAATAGAAGATCATAATTAAAATTAAACTTTAACTACAATTTATACACAACAAATTTAATACATTTTATAAAAAATGAATCAAATATGTATATTTTAAGATATTAATTTCATTATAAAATAAATTAAAAAATTGAAAGTCCTTGCACGGTTTTTATAAAAACATTTGATAAACCCTTTATGAGAATAAAAACACTTGATTATAATTTTATCTAGTCAGTGTTGTGTCATATAGAGCTCCAATATTTAAGAATATGAGAGATGGAAGATTTTTATCTATAGAGAAATAATCCAAAATAATTATTTGGGGTTTAGGAAAGAATTATAAGCCACCACATGATGTTAAGATCAACCTAGAATTAAGAGATAATTAAGTCCTAAAATATTCGTAACATGGAAGATGAAATATATGAATAAATCCAAGGAAATACATTAATATCACTTAAGATGGACTCCAACAACTATTCCAATATAATGTTGAATATATTGAAGGGTTTCATAAGAACTAATTTAGAGATGAAAGGGATTAATCCACTTTAAAGAATAAAAATAAGTAAGATGAGGATTAAGAGTGATTCTTGTTCTTAACTCACTATTAAAGTTATTATATTTCCTAAAACATCCACCCAAATTAATATTTTATGGAGAAAGGCATAAGAGTTAAGAAGAAGAGAGGTAGGGAATTAAAAGAGATAAAATGAAAAAAATAGATAAAATACTTTGGTTTGTAATTTAATGGGTCCAAATTATGGTTTGAAATGATGAAAATACCCTTATTTTAAGATGTATTTTCTTATTTGTCTATTAGGTGCCCGATATAATTACACCATATACCTTATGGTCTAAAAAGAAACACTTGGAACCACCAAAACCAATCTAGGTACTCAGAACCCGACCATAGAGTACCTAGTGCCTTCTATACTTATCCCCTATCTCATTTTCATCACAAATTCTTTCTAAAAACGCATAAACACATCTCTAACTTATAAGAACACCAAAAATGAAAATAATAATATTAAATGGATTTATTTCACATAGATTTTTGTGTGTTTAAAATATTAACTTTTCATATATTTTATATGATAATGAAACCTTGTGTTAAAAAATATTTTAAGTTCTTCTAAATTTCATCAGATGATATATCTTTATTAAAATAATTTTATAATATTATCATTATAATTTTATAATTTTTTAATGTAATATATGCCACTATTATTTTACTATCTATTTCCAAAATATCATGTCATCCCTGTGATTGAATAATAACAGATTAGACATCTATAATAGAAGATGTCATACTCTTATTATAATATATTCCATGATTCTATCCTATATAATATTAATTATATACATATATCATATAGGGTATTATGAAACTATTCCTCATACCACCTAAAAACAATGCATCATAAATGAGTAGTAACATGACTTTATTATAAGAAGCTACTCAATTAAAACTATCAATATCAATATATCATATAGAATAAAATCATCCTCATTCGAGAAATTCATATATCATTTCATTTAATATCCCCTAGTTATAAAGGTGATTCTTGACATGGGTAGTGATACCTCCTTATAGCTGCTGCATCTTTTAATTTCATTGAAAATATCATTTAATCACCTTCAGTGAACATTTCTTAGAAAAAAAACTCTATATCGCTAATGAAATTCAAATCCCTAAAGAACATACAGTTCAGTCAAATACTAATGTCATACTATCATACATATATGCTTGTATAGAATTCATATAATAAATCCTCAACTATCCATATCATAATCAATGATGTACTATTATTATAAATGAAAAAGAAGGAAGTGATTTATAACAACTTTTCCTGAAACAAAATTGCTTCTAACTTCCCATGACCTCTTATACATTTCATATTCACCTAAAAATCAATTATGAGGATTATAAAGACCCAAAATTTTATTTTAATTATAAAATAATAAATCTAAATAATTCACATTTTAAAACTAATTATTAATTATTTTTATAGTCCCTAAAAGAAAAACATAAACACTAAAACTTCAAAAAATTCCCTTGATTAAATAATATTTGAGGGTGAGTGGGGATGTAATGAATTGTAATTCAAAAGAAAATTATTATTTTTCTTATAAATTTGCCCATAATTATTTCCCTAAACACCAAGGTAAAAGAACATTTAAATGGAAACTAATTAAAAATTAAAAACACATGTAATAGTGATAAAAATCATATAATCTATAGAAGAAATATTCTATCATACCATATACATGTACTCATGTCGTAATTTTTTATATGATCAATTCAATTAATGCTCAACTTTCTTATCCACACATGCTCACTTATACCTACCATCCTAGAAATTTTTTCATCGCCATTCATATTATATTTTTGGAAAATATTTATTTAATCAAACTCATAAAGGTGTCTCTATCAGTCTTTTGATTCTCTAGATTCTCTAAAAATACGGTCAAATTAATATATATGTCTCATGGCCTTATAGGGCTGTTTTTTTATTGAAATTCTGTGGGGTTTCATGTGAAAAATTAATGTGGGAGAACCGGAATGTATCGAAGGACTTCTTTTATTTATTTTTGATAATCCCCATTTCAAGGGTAGAGGGAGAACCCTTATAAGGCCCATTGGTTTAGTGGATTACATGAACCAAAGGTCTTAGTGGAATTAATACTAGAAATGAATACTTAAAAATTCCCCTCTCTAGTATATATATCATGAAGTCATCTTCAAAACTTCACAATGATTTTTCAGTTAGCAATACCTATACAGAGGTGCACAAGCCTGATCTTGATGGAAATTTCAATAATCTATTATTCATCAAACTTTGGATAGCTTTGTTATGGTGTAATAACCTACTTTGAGTCCTCAAATAAAGCTTGTTATTTTGTTCTGTCTGGTTTCATCTACACTTCATGATCTTAATGAGGTGGACCAAAGGCCTAGAGGTGGCTCGAAGGCCTTTATGTGTCCTGAAATCTTTAACTGACCTGAAGGCCTTAGGTGTCCTAAATTCCTAAAGGACTCCAGGCCCCAATCGATGGATTGAAGGTGATTAGATATAGTTACTATAGAAATTAATAGTACCTACTATAGTATCTACTATAGTAACTTCTATAGTACTACTATAGTAAAATCTATAGTGCTACTATAGTACCCTTGAAATATTCTTCTTCTCGAATTCGAAGTCAGGTCACGTGGATGCACTTGAAGATCCCTCATGAATCAGGTTGAAACTCATGTGAAAATTATTGTGGAATAAGATGGTATAACTCTTTTAAATTTTAACATGACCTTAATTTAATATCCAATTATAATTATAATCACCTATTTTAATTACAATGGACCACTAATTAATACTTCTTCCAATGATTCCACTTAAGGTTTACACTTGAAAATTTTCAATAAGTAATGGATTCTACCTCTCTTATCCACATTTTTTTAAATTCATTATTTATTGGTTTTTTTAAATAAATTTTTTTATATTGTGTCCTTCAAAAAAAGAGAGGGGTAATTTTGTTTACAATTCACATTTTTTAACTCCTTTGTATGAATTTTATAAATACAACCTCAATATTTTTTTAACATGTGATTTCTTTTCTTGATGATAATAAAATAGTTATTCCTTCTTCCCCCAAAATTTTATTAAACAATTATTATGAATTCACTTGAAAGAATGGTATGTACATTATTTGAATTTAAATTTCGTTTCCTATTAATGTTTTTATCTCTTCTATAGGATAATTAGAAAGGTTATATTCCATGGTATATTTAAAAGAGAGTTTCAAAAAATGGAATATCAAAATTGAATTCCATAATCAACCCAACAAAAGTTTTAACCTAAATTTTTTTATAAAGAGTCACAACAAAATATAGTTTCTAAATCATTGATTAAGCCTCTCAAGAAATGAGGTTATTGTATGAATACTAAAAAGCATCTACAATACTATTTAGAATGTGATGTCAATACTGTTCATTATATCATGGAATGATCTCCAATAACTAGTGGGATATTCCAAATTTATAATCAAGTTTTTAGTTATTTTAAAATTTAATATAAGTAACTATACTAAAATAAAACTAGTTTCTCACTTTTTCCCCAAGTCCTAATCTTGAAAAGGTATATAATATGGCCTAAATGTTTTTAAAATTATAGAAAAACTAAGAAAAAAACACCAAATGATCACAAAAAATGAAACAAGATTTTAACAATAAATAATAGGTTCATCCCTTTCTTACATAGGTTTTATGTATTTTCATCAATGCATACTTAAAAATTATATCAATCATCAACATGTGATAGAAAAACACTAATAAAGAAATTAAATATTTGGGAAAACATGTTTTTTTATTTGTATTTATCTTGAAGATGTTTAATCTCCTCTATAAGTTCCTCTATAATATTACAATTATATTTATTCATCTATTATCCATTCAAATTTAATGAAATATTATCCTTTCCACTATGTATTTCCAAGATACCATATTTTAAAACATTGGTAACTTATAATGAAGCTTTCCCTCTAGAATAAATCATACCATGCGTGAATTTGAGTATGGGATTAAGAATAAACACATTATCTCATGGATACGATTCTCTTCTCCACATCATATTTTCATACACCATTCATTTAATTTCATTATAAATTATCGATTTATCAAATTATTATCTTCTAAATCCATCCTATTATTTTATTTTTATTTTCCTATGATTTATAACTCCTATTAAATTAATATTCATTTTTCAACTCCATTAAATTTATTATAATCCAAATCTATTGTATATGGTAATAAATTCAAAAAAATCTTATAAGGGCTCATTCCTATGGGAGTTTTATTGGTAGTATTATCAATCCATTAGGTATCTTCTAACCTCTTTCTCTAATATTTAATATTTAGATCAATAGATTTCTATTAGATTTTATTTAACTATCTATTTAAAAATTTACTTGATCAATTTTATATAGATTATAGTATGTATATGTCTTATGTGTTACCCAAAATTTATTCATCAAATCCTATATGTTTTTTTACAAAAGCAAGTCCCACTAATCACTAATAATTTCTCTTACTATATCAAATGTAAATATAATATAGGACCTAAAAAATCACTAACATTAGATGATTTACTAGTTTTTTTAAATTTATCCTCTACTAAATTTGATGAAAAACAAATAACCAAAAATAAATAATTTAATTTAAATGATATGAAAAATGGTATCATAATTTTTATGTCTAATACATCAAATATTGGAAAACACTTCTATAGCCTTTAAGTAATTTCATATATTTTAGAAATATTTACAATGAACTAACACTCTTTAAATTTATTATAATATTAATATGATTTTTTCAAAATAAATTAGCCAATATTGTCCAAAATTAAGAACTTTCATTATTATTCACAGAATACCAAAGTGTCTGTGACATGATCATGTCTGAAAGAATTTCAATGAATATTTGGTTTTCCATTTCTAAAGGAATATTCTTGAATTGTATTATTTCATAGTAAATAAAAATATGGATCATATCATAAATAATATTTAGATATAAATTTCATTATTAGGTTTAAAATTTTATTAAAATGGTATGGTATTTGAAAAATGGAATAAAAATTTACTAGATTTTATACTTAGGTAATTTCCCAAAAAATTTGCAGATCTTCTCACATGAAAATATTTCATCCATGGGAAACTTATATTGTGTATCAATCCCCACAATATAGGGTAATATAATAATTTAGTCTCCCATAAGATTCTCTATTCCTATTTTATATTTTATCTCTATATTGAATTCTTAAATAAATATATTCATATCATTATGTAAAAGAAAATATTTAATTTAGTTTCAAGTAAATAGTATTTGAATTTATCCAATTTTAAAAAAATTCCAAGAACTCATTCCTAGTGGTTATATAATTGATCAATAATAAATCAAATTTATTTTAAGAATTAGTAATAACATGGCTTTACCAAACTAGTTTCTTTGAAAAACAAAACCCACCAAATTATTTTAAATAGAACATAATAATACAAAGGGTAAATCCCACTATGGTTTTTGAATTATAGTACAGGTGATCATATTACTCGTCAACTTATCAAGTTCTCTTTTACAATAATAATTAAAAAAACATTTTTTATCTTTTCATAGTAAATTAGATAATGTAAAATAAATGTTGTTAAATTATTTGATTATTATGTTATAAAATACCATATTTTATAAGAATGGCCTTTTGTGTTTCATAGAAATGGGATTGGGAAGTTAGGTGTTATTATTAAATTAAATTTATAAAATTTTATCACATTCATTGAAATCACATAACCAATCAAAATACCATTTTCAAAAATAAATTTATATCACTAAAAAATCATAAAAATATTTTTATCAGTATAATTTTACAAAACCTTATCAAATTTAGAAGTCACTTTTCAAAACAAGCTAAAAAAATTAAAACTCATTTATGAAAACATCAAATAACACATATCTAAAATCAGAATCAGAAAATATACATACCATGCATATATAAAATTAAAACATAATATTACATTTTATCAATGGAATCCTTCTATAAGTGAAGTTGACATGAGGACATGTAAATGTTGTCTTATCTTATTATTTAGTTGCAATAAAAATTTAAAAGTAACCTAAGAACCCATAAATAATCAAAATAGTGGGTCATACCTATATATATTTCCAATATATGGTCAATGAATCTTATAGGGAAGTTTAATTTCCTAATAAAGTTATTTATCCTTATTTAATGTATAAATACCCTAAAACTATTTTTATCTCTAACTAGAAGAAACTCATTTTTTTCATTTTCAATAATTATTAATCTAGATTTTTTTCACAATGTTTATTGGATTGACCGACTGTGACACCTATATATAAATTTATACCTCCTTCATTTCCACATATATCATTTTATAATTTAGTATTATTTTTTGTTATCTTATAGGATATGATATATTTTCTAGATAAAGTTTATACATGAAAATTTTTGGATTTAGTCTAGGAATATCTCTTAAAAATCATCCAATATAACCCACATTTTTTCTCAAAAAAATTTATAAATTTTTCTTGGGAAATATATTGTTAGTAATTATCACTAAAAGTTACAATTATTTCATAATATAATCATATTTTAGATAAAATTGAAATTTTATAGTATAAATAGGTATGGGTTTATAAGAGAAGGTAAAATTAAAGGTTCACTTAGCACTCTAAGTTGAATCTCCCAAAAAGAAAGAATGAACTACCATTGGAATTTTCATTTTAGAATCAATATCTAAATCTATCATGAAAATAAATAGTTATCTTATCCTCTTTATATTGTTATTTAATTACATTACACATTAAATTTACTCATTCATACAAACCATTTTTTTGTTAATTTTTAATTAATTTTCACTTATTAGTTTATTTTGAACACTAAATATTTATTTTAACATGTTATAATGTTCATGTGAATGATTTTTCTAGAATTGAAAGAGTGTAAATACTATGTTATTTTAATGGAAATATATCATCAAATCTAAATTATCGAAATTGCAAATATTATCCCCAAATACATTTTAATTTTTTATTCATGAACATTTATTATAGTCTGTGAAATTCTTTATAAGTGTATTCGTAATATTATTGTTGCATTTTATTTTATCTTTATCATCCATATATAGAAAAAATACTCTAGAAATATTATGTTATTTATTCCCACCAATATATATTCAAGTAGTCAATAAGGTAAGGAATTAGATCTAAATTCACCCACGCTTATATATTTTAATTCTTTAAATAAGGATACATAGAATAATGAATTTTTTTTGAATATCCAATATCACATAGGGAATCAATGAATATAGAGTTCCATATGATGTAAGGAATTACCAGTATGTCATGATCCATGTATTTGGTTAAATGTTTCCATATAATAAATTGTAAAACATTCCTTATAAGGATGAATCTATAATCCCATTACTGTTTTCTATTATTTATTTGTAACTACTTATGAAACATTAAATACCATGAAATCTATTTTAGAGTTTCTAAGAGAGAAATATTTATTATAAATATTTTAAAATTTCAAGTATTTCTCTTAGTATTTTCCTTTATGAATCTTATTTTTTTGCAAAATCTTAAAAATCTATGTTACGAGAAAAAGTTTCTTGTCCTTATTATATGTCATAAGTTATTTTTTATAATTTAATTATATTCAATATTTATTTCCTCTATTTCTATCATCCTATTATTTTGTTATGTATTTTTTTTTGAGGGTTGGTTATTTGACTTTAAACTTATTATTATTAACATAATTAAATTTTTATATATTATAGAAACATTAATATATTTTTATAGAGTTTTTTGCCTAATTTTATAATAGATATGAAACAATATTATCCATTTGAACATTAATTTTTTTCCCATTTCTCAATTCCTCAATATTTAAATCAATTTTTTCTTCAGGAAGAGATGTAGTTTATTAATTTTTCTAATTATTATAAATAATTTTACTTTTATAGTAAGATGATGCTTGATAAAGTTGCTGAAAACCTTCTTGGAATGGTATTTGTTTGTATTATTGTTGAAATATTTTCTAAAATAGTGACCTGGAATGATATTTCTGATAGCTAAAGAAACAATAAACATATTATCTTTAATTAAATCTATCATTGTTGATTAGTTATTGAAACTCTCCTTTTTGGAATGTGAAAACAAAAATCTCAGTGTTTTGGAATTAAGAACATTGATCAATGTAATTCTATTGGGAATAAAATAATTCATATATCTTATTTAGAGATGATTTATTTTTTATAATATTAATGGCCATATGTTACTCTAAATATGTTATTTCATCAAGTTTATATTCTATGAAATGTGATTCATATGATTTTACCTCATGAAATTATCTGGTTTCAATAATTTCGATTCTAAACTATTTTAAATTTTGAGAAATAGTTTCAATAAATACATTGGATTTAATTTGTTATTTTTCAAAAAATAAATCTTTATATAATGTATAAAATATTTTATTATCACTATAAAGTAATACTTGGTATAAGGGGACTATGATGTGGTTCTCTAAAATTAATTATTGTGGAAATATTAATCAATGATTATTAAAAAGTCTCCATTAGTCATTAAATCTCATTCCTATTACTTTATTTATATTATAAATCTTTTCCCTAGTTGTAGTAATCCTTGAAGATATCAATAACAATTTTAAAAAATACCTATGTATATAATCCCACCTTTTTATTTATATAGGATATAATTTATATATCCCTTTCATGGAAAATTATTCAAAATAGAGAATAATTCTTTTTTACTTTATTTATTCTCTAGTTTCACCTATGGAATTCAAGGATATACAAACCATTCTAAATTATTTGAGATGTTTTTTCGGAATTTTTCTTGTATGTATATGAAATTTTGTTAAAAATTAAATATTTATGCTTAATTTTACTTTTCAGTATAGTATAGATAAATTTATTATTATCAATAATGAAATGGGAAGCATAAATTTCCCTCAATGTTTGATTACAGATCTCTACCATACCTTCCAAATAATACATAGAGTGAAAACTATTAGATTCAATTGAATCTAACAGTGATATATTCTCAAAATTATTTTTTATAAAATCAAAATTTTTTAAATTTATTTCTCAACACAAACTATTCCTCTTAATTTCAAATTTTAAATCTAATATGGAATTACTAAATGATTTGGTTATTTATTCCAAAGCTGAATCAAATCAAATAAAAATTCATTTTAAATGTGTTAGTACCACCTTGAAAAAATTTCCAAAATATTGATGTATATATATTATGGGGGAAATAAAAATTAATATACATACTTATGGTTTATATGTAGTAATTTAAACCATAAAAAACCAAAAAAAATCATTCATACAGTTTATACAAACTTTGAAAAGTAAATTTGACATTAGTAATATGGGTGAACTTACATTCATTTATTTCAAAATTTCACCAAAATCAGATTTTATAATTTTATCCAAATATAAGAAAATCAGATATTAGCTTAAAATATTCTTTTTTAAACAGTATATATAGTATTATTATGTTGATAGGAACATTTTTTAAACATGATATTATGGAAATGAGAATGTTAATTAAGTAAATTCTTTATAGAGTAGTGATTGGAGGTCTAATTTACATTACTTCTAGTTAACCATATATTAATTTATTTTAATGTTTTTGTATAATATTTCATAAAAATATAAAGAAAAAATCTTTTGATATTTATTAAATGAAATTTTATATATTTAATGGTAACTTTGGAAGGAGGATTATTTTGCCCTTATATTTCTAAATATTTACTAAAAATTTATTCGGATTCAAATTTTAAAGGATATTGTATGGGAAGAAAAAATATATCAATAACATATAGTTTAT
Organism: Viscum album; assembly: GCA_963277665.1. Taxonomy (NCBI): domain Eukaryota; kingdom Viridiplantae; phylum Streptophyta; class Magnoliopsida; order Santalales; family Viscaceae; genus Viscum; species Viscum album. Next base: position 696,839,552 of record OY728164.1, read on the forward strand.
TAAGAGTGTCATTATTATCCTAGTCTAGTAAAAATAAAATTTTATATCAATTTCCACTACTATGTTATAATATGTAGCAGCTAAAGTTAATGTACAGAATTATTATGCTATAGTACACACTCTAATATTTCTAAATGAGTTATTGTCAAAATATAATTATGCATGATAAAATAATATCTATATTTATATATCAAAATCTAACACATCACTCATGGGAAAATAAAAAATATATAACACACAATTTATTCATTATTAGGAAAAAAGGAAGAGATTTGTCATGAATCTTGCAAATCATAAAATTAGATTACTAATATTTTCACTAAACCTCTTCATTTAAAAAAAATATAAGTACACCAAACAAAATAAGAGAATGAAAAATTATTAGGGATTATATTCTATATTTTTTTTATAATCCGAACAAATAAAAAATCAGCAATTAAGAGGGAGTATAAATCATTTATATAATTTTGTTAAATAATATCAAGTATCATCATCTTATATTAAAATATAAATAAATTTGTATATAATGAATTTTATATTTTCTAAAAAAAAATAGATGTACAATCATTTTAATAAAATATTAGTTCATTTTATTTTCTAAAATTCAAAAAATCACAGGTAATTGATATTAGAAATCCAAATTCATACACTCAGGTTATATATTTAAAATTAATCGATTTTACCCCCGGTAATCATTATGGATGGAATGAAATCAATGAATACACATGTCTCTAGACCAGTAACTCAAATATATCCCCTTATTATATTTAAAGAGTATTCAACCCCCAAAATATTCTATTGTGTAATTGTTATGATTATCTTCTAAATATGCTTCAAAACCTTCTATTATATATTTTCAATATTTTATTTTGTTGTGATTACATAGGATCCATCATCTCCAAAATAATGCGTAGATAATTAATCCATAAACATTCCATGGATAGAAAAAAAATTAAAATAACATCTACAGAGATTAGTTATATAATACTGATTGACCTGAGTGATTCAATAAGTATGATTAATTATATAAGACGGTGATAAAATATCAAAGGTGGGAAAAATTAATTTACCATGTAAAAAATATTTTCTATTTTATACTTATTTGATTAATTAGTTTTATCATGGGTTATCTTAAGATATGGTTAGAAGAATATCTATAACAAGATATGGTTTTCTTGTTTCTCACAAGAATCAGAACAAATATTAATCATTTATAAAAAACGAGGTTGTAATTACATTGTTTTTATCAAATAATAAATCCAATGAAATGAATAATCTTGATACAAAAGAATAAAATAGTCTCTAAATTGGTAAAATTCTTTCTTGTTCTATTGAATAATGATTTAAATACTATGATGGTTAAATACATTAAATTAAAAAACTTTAAATTTGATTTAAAAAAATTAAAACAAAGTTCATTTTATATGGGAAAATATCAAAGATGTCAATATTGGATTGTCAAAGGTATAATTTTAACTTTATTTCATAATATTAAATTATATATTATAAAATTTATTATCTGCCAAGAAATATTATGACCATGGAAATCCCTCAATGATCAAATATAATAAATAAATATATAAACAATCATTACAATTTCATTGACATATAACAACAAAGAAAATAGATTTTTCAATCTGAAAGAATCGGTTCTGGCATGCATCTAATAGTAGGATAATTCCAAATAATATAAAAATGATTTCTTCATACTTCTTATAAGGAAGTAAACACGTGTTTATTATATTTTGAAAACATGTATCTTTATACATTAAGGGGAAGAAAACAAAAGAAAAAGTAAGATAAATAAATAGAAAATAAATATAAGAATAAAAATAAAGGAAAATAAATAAACACTTATTAAAATAATCAAATGTCTAAAAGTGTGTTTATGAGAGTTGATCCATAAAAACATATGAATAAAAGGATGAAAATATAAGACCCTACAAGTTAGAAGATTCTTTTAAAGAAACTAATATTTTAAAAGCAAATAAAGGGTGAAAAATTTAAAAAAAAATCAATTTATAAAATGTTTATTTTTTAACATTTGAATAAGGAGAAAGTGAAAAAAACATATTTATAAAAAAAATAATAGTGAATTAAAAGTAAATAAAAATATTCACATGATTCAAAGAAACCAGTTGTAAAGCGTCCTTCGTAACCATCCAAGAACAAGTTAATCTAGAATATGTAGTTCTATGAACAAGAATTTTATCTACACCATCGACTCCATGGAATAGAAAGTTTAATGTTTATCAATTTAACATTAATACATCATTTGAACCATTATCTAATTATGTTTCTACACTATGAATGAAAAATGTAGGGTTTCAGTTTCTATAAACAATTATTAATGTGTAGATATTTTAAAAAGGATTGATAAAGTCTAAAAATCTACTCTATTTAATTCCTCCAAGTAACAATAATAAAATTTTAAATAATATTATTCATAATTTAAATCCATGATATCTAGATCTCCAAATAAAAATATAGATAAATTAGGTAACGTTTTTTCTAATGCATAAAAATATCTTGAAAAACAAATTACTAAGGAATAATATAATAATATTCCATATGAATCAAAAAAATTACATTAAATGGTTGAAATAGACAAATATAATGAAATAGTCAAATTTTAAAATGTTTGTTTTAAGAATAACTATCTCGAAAAATATGATATTGAAGAATCGGGTAAGGATTATACTAAAACATGGAAAATATTTTCAAGAATACATAAAATATTTAATTAAAGACTTTCTAATTTTCTAAAATCCAATCCAATTTATATTTTTCTTGAATTGTTTTTGAGAAATTATATTTTCTTTAAAATTAAATAAATAGAGAAGGACTTGACCATTAAGACATTAAAAATTAATATATTATTCCAAGATATATATGTATGTTAGAAAAAATAGGGATGACATTAATTTTATTAAGGAATAGTATATATATGTCAAATAAAAATGTTTTCTACAAAAATAAAATATCATATAAAAATAGTCAAATAAAAGATAATCATTTTAATTTTAGTAAATACTATCAAAATATTATTGTATTGTCAAAAAATGGATTTAGTATATGGAAAATTAGGGAATCTAGAAAAATGAAATCAAAAGAAAAACAAGAGTATAAGAAAAGGAATGAATATTTAATTAATAAGTGTGAATATATTTAATACAAGATCGATGTTTTAGAGAAATATAATAAGGATATTAAAGAAAAAAATAGGTCTAGAATATTTAATAATGTTTTATTATTTTATAAATCAATGATTTTTGTTATTTTTTATTTAATATTATCTTATATATATATATATATATATATTTATTAATAATTTTATTCATTTATTAAATTCACAAATTAGAAGAAGGTTATTATAGAATATCCATTCCTTATAAGAGGAGAATGGTAAGCCTTTAGGATAATCTTCTACGGGGATTATTTCTTCTTGATTATTATGTTTCATGAAAGATTTTTATTGGGGTTCTTTATTTTAATATATTTCTTTCCATGTATTATGATAATAAAAAATGGCTCATTTATCTAGATGATATATTTTAAATCCAATTTTTGATACATAAAATTACACTTAATATATTTTATTATTTTGTTAATGATTTTTTATTGAAATTTTTATGAAGAGAAATAAAACATCAAATTTTATATCACTCCAAACTATATTCCTTTCAATCCATCATCACACTATAATGGAATTCTATGACTTTATAAGGATAATAATTTATATCAAGAAAAATTAAAATTAATATATAAATGTCATCTAATCTCATTTAGAGCTATAATGACCAATAAATTTTTTTTCAAAGAGACATTAAAATATAGCTAGTGTTTGATATTTATAAAGAGGTACATCGGTTAAATTTTTATATTCTTATAAACATGTAATGAAATTTTTAATAAAATATATTTTTTTCATCATATCACAATTTTTATGGTTGATATTGATGGATTTTAATTCTATTTTCTCTTTTAGTTCTTTTCTATGCCAAAATTTTCTATGTTTCATTTTGAAATCAGAGGAAATTTCTTATTTTAATTTTTTTAATCTTTGAAAACTGTTTTTTATAATAAAAATTATTAGGCTAATGACTTAACACTATTTATTGTGTTAATTAAATATGATCTGGGGTAAGATATGGTTAGTTTAAATCGTTAATTGAAGAGACTACTTCTTAAAACAAAATTATATATGAATTAGGGTATTGATCTTCTAAAAACTTCTTATTAAAGGTGAATAATTTCAATTTATATGATCTTAGATGTCATCTTAATAAAAATTTTGGGTTATTCTAAAATATTCATCTAAAACCCCAATTTCATTGTTAAATTTTATATATTTTCTTTAATCATCTTATAGTTTTGATAATATGGTTTTTATTTTTTATTGAGGGTAAATTATGAATTATTTCTTTATCTCTAATATACTTTAATAGTTTGGACATTTTACACTTTGTAACATCCAAACAATATTCATTTGATCAGGTTTTAATTTAAAAGGATCTTTTAATCCTTCAATTTATCCCCTATTCAATATTACCTTATAGGGATACACATTCAATCATAATAGGACTCAATATTTTTCTTCTATTGACATATCAACAATGAAAAGTTTCATTAATCATATATAATATTCCAATATGAACTCGTGAAGATTTTAAAAAAAATTGACATCGTTATTTGATGTTATAGATTATGAATATTTGATATATAGAATAAATAATTATAATATCAACACTATAGTTGATAAATAATTAATGCTACATAACTAATAAAATATTCTAGAGAAGGATATCACAAACAACACTCATGATGAAAATGGTAAGTATTAATTGAAATAAAAGTTTAAAATACTTTCTTTTTTCTTATAAAATTTAATAAATATAGTCAAAATACATCATATTAAATATACAATTAAATTTTTATTATGTTAAAAGTAATAAATATTAGTTAAGAAAATTTTCTTAAAACAATAAAGGTCATGTTAAGAAGATAGTATCATGTTTTTTATTTCATACACTAAGAAGATATAGTACACAAGTTTCAATGATTCATGAATATTTGTGAATAGTTTATAATACCTTCAAGAAATATATATAATTTATGATAATATGGTTTATAATATCATCTACATCATTATGAAATAATGGTAATTCAAGAGAATAAATTTATTGGATATTAAGAATTTAATGGATCTTAAAGTTGTTGAAATTATTATATAATTAATTTAGTATAATAATCATCTTAATATAGAATAATAAAAAATGAATATGAATACATGATTTTATTTTTCTATTACTAAATTGTATCATTTAGATGATAGTGATAAACAACTAAGTGAAGATGATTTTTCTTAATTAAAAAAATGGATGAGAAAAATGTTTTATAAAATTGAACCATTCAAAATAATAATCATAAGTACAATAACACATTTATAAAATACCGGTTAAAAGTGAAGATATAAAATATTCAAATGATATTATAAGTTATGAATGTAATAAAAAAAATTATGATAGATTTTATTATATTAAAAAAATGGATAAATATTATAGGAGGAAAAAGAAAAACAATAGAAAAACATTTTTAAATCTACTGACAATTAGACTACTACTAATGATTGTCTTATATAATTCATATATATAGTGATGATATTAGAAATATTTAAAGTTTTATTTTTTCAATCCCAAGTAATGAAAATTGATTCATGCCCTAGCTTGTTCATTGTGTAACTATTAATAATTAAAATTATTTTGATTCTTATAATGTTGAAGATGATAGTTATCTATCAACAAAAGAAATGATTAGATATATTGATGACTTATAAAGACCCTTTATATTTTCTCCATAAAATTTAAAAAACAAAAGTAGGCATTTTAAAGTATAAAAAACTTGTGTTTGGTTTAACACTCAAACTAAATACCTAATTTCAAATTTTTATTTCTATTTTTATACCAAAAAATATAAATATGAAGTTATTAAACACATATATGTATATATATATATATATTATTAAAATATTAAATAAGGTTTTATCCAACTTTATATAGGAAGAAAAAATATAGATTGAATTCTATATCTATAGAACCTATTTCAATAAATGTTGGGAGTGATAAATTTTTCTTCATGAAAACCACATTTTAAGTCAAATAATTTTATTATAAAATGAAACCACTTTTTTATATATTTTTTAAAAATAGGGAAAATGGAAAGTTCAATGTTAATTGATGAATAATTGACCTTTTATAATGGAAATAAATCATATTTCATGAGAACTTTTTTACCTTCATTATAGATAAATATTAAATATATGGATTTAAAAAATATTAATTTTTAATTTTTATAGACATATAGAAATTTGGTCTCAAAATATTTATCTTTTTAATATGTTCAAATAAATTTCTTAATACTTGTAGAAAGAATATAAGGTTCAAGGATAGTGGTGTTTCTAGAAATGTGACAGGAAACAAGTCCATATTTTGAAACATTAATAATGATGAAGGATTATATGTACTTTTCATAGAAAATATGTGAGTCTTCATGATATATTTCATAAAAAGTTTCAGATATTCTTCTTACATGTTTCTAAATGAGGAGGATATGGAAAAAATTTTGAGGAGGCTTTGCATCTAGAGATCCAGCACCAGGTCACCCCGTTTATAGCGACTACATATCTCTAGGTGCTGACAAGATCAAAAGTCATCATGATAAATTTACCTAGAACCAAATCATCATGAGAGTGGAGTTGTCAGAATTCTTCACGAATTAGAGCAATTGTCTGGGGGTTCCAGTTTTTAGGGAAGAAGAGTTTATGTTCGGCTGGGGGTAGGTCCCAACCCACAGTATCTCATTTCACTAGGGGAAGCAGCTCTCAAACCTATCAAAAGGGATCATGCACTTGTTTTTATTATGGAGGCAGAGTTCATTAGCTATTAAAGTTCCTGAAATTTATTAAAAGTCAATGTGAATATGGTGTTCTACTTTAGGTTACTCCATTGAGGAAGTTCAAGCAGATGCAAAAGTAGCGGGTTTCACTGGTTTTGGATCAGAAGAGAGTAGACGGGATAGGCATTGGATAGACTTAGGATTCTCACTGTCCTTATAGATCATAGCATGATTATGAAGGTGGTAATTAGTAGGGTCAGAGAGGCCATGGAGGAGTTCGTGGTTAGCTTCATGCATTAGTTTTTGTAGTGCCAGGTGAGCTAGATATCATTTGAGGTACCATTTTCTGATTTTCTATTTGGGTACATGCCTTGTTTGATTTAGGAGTTAAACAGTCATTCATGTCACCTTCCCTTTTCCATTGTTTGGGACATGAGGTAGAGAGGCATATATTTCCCTAATCATTGACTATTCCAACTAGTGGATGAGCTAACTGGTTTGATGTATGTAGAGATGGTGAGATAGTTTTGGGGTAGCATCACTCTTGGGGAGATTTCCTATATTTACAAATACAACCATATAATTTCATCCTTAGAATGGTATGGTTTTATTCAGTAAAGGTTGTCGCGGATTTCTTCAGGAGGCAGGTGGTGTTATCAGATATAGATATAGAGCCTTCATTGTTTGTTGGTGAGAGAGACACTCATATGGGTAGAGGCATGTTCCGACTTTATCATTATTAATGGCTGAGATGATGTTGAGTTTTTCAATGGTTTAGTAGTTGGTGTTTCCCAGGGTCATAGAAGAGTACCCTAATGTCTTCCCATAAGAGGTTTTATCATTACCCCCTCGATGAGAGATTGAGTTTTGTATCTAACTACAAATAGGTGTGTCTCCTATCTCTATGTATCCATATAGGATATAGCCTTATGAGTTGTAATAGCTACATATACATCTTGATGGTATATTACAGTGTGTTTTCGTTTGGCCAAGCGTGTCACTGTGGGGATCACCAGTTTACTATGTAGAAGTTTGATGTCAGTTTGTGGTTTGCTATCGATTATCATCACTTGAACTGAGTGATTATGAAGAAAGGCAATATTCTTCTCTATATTGATGATTTATTCGATCAAATTAAGGGTGAAAGTTGGATCTTGATGATCAATTTGTGGTCACAATATCATCGGATTCATTTGAAGGATGTGAATATCCTAAAGATTACATTTCACTATTTCCATGGGTATTATGAGTTTTTGGTGATTTTTTTCAATAAGCCAAATGATCCAGCTGTTTTCATGGGGTTAATGAATATTGTGTTCCTTGAGTTAGTGGATATGTTCTTGGTGGTTTTCATAAATGGAGTCCTTTTGTACTCATCATATGAAGAAGAGAATGCTGAGCTTCTGTGTTCCATTTTAGGAGTTCATCATCGAAAAAAGTTGTATGGGATGTTGTCAATGTGTGGGTTTTGGGCTCGAGAAGTCTGTTAAATAGGTAATTTTGTATCCCAATAAGGAGTATCTATGGATCTGTAAAATATAGAATTAGTTGTGTCTTGGTAACTTTCCAAGACAGTGGTAGAGGTGTAAAGGTTCCTTTATCTCAGAAGCTATTACAGGATGCTTGTATCCAATTTATATTTGGTTATGACTCATATATAAATATTGAATAGAAATCACTAGGTGTTCATATGGATTTATCAGTGTCAAGAATTTTTTATTATTTGAAGGAGAATTTGATCAGTGTTCTGGTTCTTTATCTACTAGTTGAAGGAGTTTAGTTTGAGGTTTTCTGTGATTATTCATGTCTGGGGTTAGGTTGGGTTCTGATGGAGTAGAGTTCAATCATTTCTTAGGGGTTTCGGTACTTACATTCCCATGAACATAACTATATCACCCATGATCATGAGTTGGATGTAATGGTGTTTTCCTTGGATTTTTGGATACATTACCACATTAGTGAGTGATTCATGTTCTTCACTGATCATAAGATCCTGAGGTACATTTTATCCCTCTATGTCTTTAACTTGGGATAATATATGTGGATGGAGTTCTTACCAGATTATGACATCAAAATATTGTATACACCCTGTAAGGGGAATTCTATATCTGATGTGCGGAGTAGGAAGTCAAGTAGTGACATAGTTTGTGAATTAGGTGATTCCTGGAGAGTAAGAGAAAAAATTTCTGCATTACATCTCTATGTGGGAGAAGATGGGGGGGGTAGAGGAGTCCTTTTTCAGATAATTGTGTAATCATCTCTAGTGCAGTAGGTGGAGGAATCCCAGTTGGTGGATCTTGAATTGGTGGCCTGGAGAGATTGTGTTTTTTTGTGGTGATTCCTCTGATGGCTGGTCTGAGGATGAACAACACCTGGTGTTGTTTTAGGGAAGGACTTTTTTTCTTTTATAAATGCATGAGATTGTTCTCAGAGAGTTACATATTTTACCATTAGTGGTACAACCTAGAATGAAAAAGATGTACCATGTTTTGGGGATTTATTTTAGGTGGAATGAGTTGAAGTGTGTAGTTGTAGAGTTTTTGTCTTGATGTTTGGTCTTCCAGAAGGTGAATGCTGATCACCGTGTTCCCAGTGGAATGCTCTAGCCATTTGTTGATTATTAGTGGAATTGGGAGGACATGTTGATGGAATTTGTTACCATTTTACCTTGATCTCAGTGAGGATATTTTGCTATGTGGGCGGTATTGGATCATTTTATAAAATCATCACACTTTATAGTGATCATGGAGTTGATCTCAGTAGAGGTTTTATTGAGGTTGTATCTGGAGGAGGTGGTAAGGCACTACGGAGTTTTGAGGATGATCATTTTCTATCAATATCCTTGATTTATCTCTTGGGTGTGGAGAGATCTCTAGCATGCATTTGGTTCTTAGATATTACTTATCATAAATTTTCATCCACAAATAGATTTTCAGATAGAATAGATCATCCAGACTCCTGAAGACATGTTGTGCTCTTATGCCCTAGATTTTGGGGATTTGCAGATGAGGCACAGACCCTTGGTAGAGTTTTCTTAAAACACTAATTTCTACTCCACCATCAGTATAGAACCATTTGAAGAATTTTATGGATGACATTTCCATTATCTGTGGTGCTAGAATGGGGTTAAAGGGTCAGTAATTCTTGGGTCGAAACTAGTATAGAGTATGACAGAGATGGTTCAGGTGATTCATTAGCAGATAAAGGATGTGAAAGATTCTTAGAAGTCCTATTATGATCATAGGAGTATCCCCTAGAGTTTGAAGTTCGGGATAATGTATTTTTTATGTTGACTCCACATCATGGGTAGTAATGTTATGGTCATGGGAGAAAGATATCTCCTTGGTTTGATGGGTCTTTTGAGGTGTTGTCTTATGTTGGAGCTGTGGCATACCAAATAAAACATTCCTCATAGATGGTCTAGATACAATATGTTTACCATGTGTTTCAGATCCATATTTATCTTCATGATGACTCTCACATCATCTATTGGGGTGAGATCAATGTTGATGATGATACAAACTTCAAGGAGAGGCTTGTAGATATCGAATATCACATGGAGAAGGAGTTCCACGGGCATGATATCCCCCCAGTTTGTGTCTTACAGTGGCATGGTGGTGTGGAGGACTATACCTGGGAACGTGATTCATGGATGCACACTCATTACTATGAGCTATTTAATGTTTATCTATTATACTATAACATAGTTCCATTGGGTTTTGTAGACCTTTCCATTTATGAGATGGATTTATCTTGTTGTTTGTTGTGTCTTTATCTCTTTTTAGAGGTATCTTCCCTAAGAGAGTGTTTTGGAGCTGGTTGTGGTTGTTTCATGGTTTAATACTTGGTCCTCTAATGAGGTGGTGAGATCCTATGGTGGTGAACTCATGAGAGGTATCTTTTGGGGTGGATGTTCGGATAACCCCTTTCAATTTCCTCTTTAGGTTGGTTTTGGATTCTCGCGGGCACAAATGTTTTGAGAGGTATATTATGTAAGGGATCAGATCACTATGGATTAAACCTTTGAGTGTTTTTGAAGATCTAAGTTCTTGAAGGTTTCTCAGAAGAAGTTCATAGAATTTCAATTAAGTAAAATTTGGTAGGATGGGATTACACATTGGGTAATAGCGTTGCATGACATGAAATCCTATTTCGTGGTGTGAAAGAGAGATTCACTATGTGAAATGTTATGTTGTTCAAAATATAAAATAAATCATTGAGATAACGTGTTTTTCAGTGTAACTCAAAATTTATGTATTACATGACATGAAATGGTATTACACATCATGTAATTCTCTGAAGTTTTATGTTTTAATTTTTTTCTAGAAACCTGGGTTTTCTCAAAAATACAGCTACAATGGCTCTCCCTTGACCCCAGAAAACCCGACGAACCTCTCTTTAGTGTTTTTGGGATTCCATTGTCATGGAATGATCCCTAGTTCCCTCCTTTGATATGAAGCTATCCATCTTATATATAAGGTATGATCTACCTCTGTTCTTGATGCTTTATTGACCTATTTCCTTATGTTTATCCTTTTCATGTGATGACACATGATCTCTATCTTTATAATGTTGACCAACTAATTAAAATTTGATATTTCTTGTGAAATAAATATAAAGATATTTCTTTCCTATCCAAATTTGAACCTAAAACTATATATTATGCCTTAGGTGATGGAATTATGATAATTTCTAACTAAAAAGAACCCAATCAAATTTTATGGAACAGGAATTATACTTTGGTTAAAAATATTGATAATATTATTTTTATAAGAACCAAAAGTGTATTATAAAATAAAGATGATAATAATGGGACCACTGTATAATATAAATTCTAGACTTATTATTGAATTATATAATAACCTACATGGCATAAATTATAATTAAACTTTTTCTATGGAATGAATACTTAATTATATAGAAATCCTATAGATTTTGATGATAATATAAATTCAATTTTATTTCATATGAATTTCTAGAGTTCCTTCTTTAATATATATTTTTAGAATAATTTTTATAATAAAAAACATCTTAGTTTTGAAAATTATCAATTTTTGGATCATGTATATAAACTTTCCATGGATTGGAACAAGTTCTAAGTTCCTTGTATTATAAATTACCCAAATTTATTATGAAAAATACACAAATAATGGAATAAAATATCCATAACTTTTTATCAAGAAATTTTCTAAGAACATAGTAATCAAGAAAATATATATTTTTTATATTGTTTTTAGATCAAAAAAAATATTTTTAAAATTTTTTGTAATGTGAATTTAAGATAAGTATGATGGGAAAACATTCATTCACTCTTGTTATTGAAATTTCTTAGAATATATAGGGAATAGATTTATCTTAGAATATTTACATTATAAATCTACTAAAAATATATAGTATTAATCATGAATCTTGTATTAGTACTCAGGTTGGTATATCTTATAATATTGATTTTTATTAATTTTAAAAGTCAATTGATTAAAAAATTTTATAAGAGTATGTAACAGCCCGAGATTTTATGAAAAATATTATTATTATTTTTTTATTATTTCACTAATGTCTTGTGTTGTACGCTACACCAAAAGGAGCTTGCACAACACGCATCCTTGACTTGCCTTGCATTACACGCAATCGCAACCTTCCTCGATAGCGTGTGTGGTACGTAATACTGAGTTTCACGAAACAATGATATGTTATTAAAATATTATTAAAACTAGCCGTTATGAATAGTAATAACCACTTTTTAAAATTCTGTAAATCTTATTTTTCAAAATGAACTTCATTTTTGGATTCGGAGTATCGAATTTAGCCTAAGGTGAAATTTTGGTACTTTTCGGATAACTTTCACATTCTGATGAATAGTGAAAATTACTAAATTATAATTAAAAACAACTTTTTTAATCGAAATAATTAATAGTGATAAATTATTAATTTGAGTGGTTTTAAAGTATATTTAGAATATATTTTTACAATTTAATACAATGTTGGTCATTGGTTGTAATTTCACATTTAAACCAGACATAATCAAATGTCAATCTTTTGATATATATTGTTTCCTAAAAACACGCTATTTATTTTAACAGCGGGATTTAATTATAAAATTAATTAATGAAACTTCTATGTTATGAATTTGGTAAAATAGATTTCATTTTTGAATTCGGAATATGAAATATAGCTTAGGATGAAATTTTGGCATTGTTCTGAAAAACATCAATTTTTGATGAATAGTGAAACTACTAAGTGGTAGGTTAAAAAACTGAATTTTGCATAAAACTTAATTTTACCGCTTCTGTGAATAGAATTTTGAAAATCCAACAGACACGGTTAATATCAAGGACTAAAATGTGGTTCAATGAGATGAAAATAATTTTTGGTGAATAGTAACTTTTTACTTTTTTTTAACCGCGGTTAATAGTAAATAGGGTAACTAAGGGAAAATTTGATATTAATATTACCCTAACACATGTCCTAACTCTATTGGACAAGTGTAATTCGACCAAAAACAAACTTAGGAATAAAATATGACCATTTAGGCCCACTTGGATTAGATTAGGACATTTATTATTAATTTATTTAAAGAAAGGTTAAAATAGTTAAAATCAAAGTTTAATAAGTAAATCATTTTTAATATGGGGTTATACATAAGATAAATTCGATTGTAAATATTCATTAGAAAGATAAAAATATTTCCTACATGATGGTATTTTATTTGTAATTTCTAGACATCAAATAATTTAATTTATTTACGACACAACGATGATGCAGTAATTATCTTATTAATGAAATATTGACATAATTGATGTTATAAACACCAAAATAAATGTAATTTGAAAATTTTTATGAATTCCACTAATTTTCTAGGTTACTATGATATATTAATGTTGATTTAATCAACTTGGTTCGAACATTTGATTCTGTTATGACTTTCACAAAAATCATATATCAAATAGTGTCAAAATTGACACAAAATAGTTTTTAAATCAAATATTATATTATTAATTGTTATTTTATTCCTAAAAATCTAAGGTTCGGCCAAATGACTTAGATAAGGATATATATATTAATAATAAACAATTTGGGGTTCGTTTGGCATGTTATAGTAAGTGTATTGACCATATAGTGAAAGAAAACAAAAAGACACGGTAAATGTTAAATTATTTCACTTAAAGTTAAATCTAATTGATAAGGTTAAAATAATATCCTAAACTTGTCTAAATTCTATTGGTTGATAGGATTTCGACCCATCTCCACTTTAGCTTCGAAATAAGACCCTTTGGAACCATTATAAACCTATTTTGACTTTAATATAAAATAATATTTTGAGATATTCCTAAGGTGCCCCTCTCCTCCCTTATAAAAGGGCACCTCCTCCCCCTCCTCCTCACACCAATTTGAGCACTCAAGCTCGGCCAACCCCTGCCAAAATCTCTTCTCCACTTCCCTAGAAACATCCTAGAGGTTCTGGTCTTCCTCAAAGACCAATTTTAGTGCCCTAAGAGGAGGTCTCAAAGAGGCGCTTCAAAGAAGTGGTAATTACCGTTACCAATTCTTTCATCTTTATTTCTTCTTCCACTTCTTCTTCTTAGGTTGTTTCATTATGAAGAAATAACATCAGTATCACTCATATACTGATATGTTATTATAAGTATGAAACAACCCTATTTCACCATCTATCCATCCTACGGGAAAAGAAATCACCGCACGTGCGTACGTACGGAATACCGTCTCCACGCCGTGGTGTAATCTATTTTCCACCACCACCTTACATGGATGGGTATAATGGTGTAAAGAATAACTATACATAGTTATTACAACATCATATTTATTCTGATATATTGTATAATCCACTCCAATTCAATTCAGTATTTATGGAAATGATATCATCGCTCGTGCGTACGTACGGACTACCGTCTCCACGACGCGATGAGATTCATTCTCCATGTTAACCATTTAAGAATGATTATAAAGTATATATAAGAAATAATAATGAAATATATGACATTATAAAGTTACTGGATTTATGTATATATATATATATGTATGTCATCAACTTACTTCCATTCAAGACAATAAGGAAAGGAAAACAACGTTCATGCGTACGTACGGACTACCGTCTCCATGAACGGTGTTTTTCATTTTATTTATCTACCTATTATATATATATATATATATACTGAATATATATGATATATAAATCATATTTTATATTCTGGAAGTGAGTAAATCATGATATAAGTAATAATGATGTCAAGAACAACAAGTCAAAACACCTACGATAAATGAAACGATTTTACCCAAAACGCTTCTTTAACATGGAATTTACAAAAGAACGGGTAATATAATGTCATAAGTGAACCATATATGATATCATAACAATGAATATGATTCTGTAATAAGTCAATAACATGATTTAAATCATTATACAGGAGGTTCGGACACTTACAAAGCAAGTCGGACCTAAGGTAAGGGAAATATCACAATCTCATTTTTATCCGAGATTGTTTATTCGTAAGTATTTACTGGGGTGTATTTTATCATCCACATACATGTTCCCTCAATATGTAATATTGTTTCCATCCACTTACAATAGTTTAAATCCAATTTTACCCTTCGGTGAGTTTTTAGTAAATAATATGAAAGGAATCTTTTGTCGTTTTTTTTCGTACGAGGTACTTTTTGAATTTTCCGACAAAGGTACGAAGAATGTTTTTTTTAACTTAAACGGCATGAATGGATTTTTAAAACATTATTTCCAAGAAGCTTCCTTTACAAGTTTTCAAGTTTATTTTTAATCAACTTCTTTTAGTTTAAAGTTGTATGAAATTTTAAGAAAGGAAAAATGTTTTTGAAGAAGAACGGATATTTTCCTCAATAATGGAGTTCAAGTGTTTTATCAAAATTATTTTCCATCTAAGATAATAAAGGGTTTTGTTTTTATCCCTATTATTACATTGATTTGATTATGTTGTGATGGAATTATTTTGATGAATTCCTTTATCTTATATGAATTGTTTTATGATGTCATGTTGTTTAAGAATTCCATTTTTATTACATGGGTTACGCTATGATGTATGGTTTATGATTATGTGGCACACATAAGAAAGGATTCATTATAAGATGGGTGGGACCTATATCTCCCTCCAATGCATTGGGTAAAGATTTTATATCTCATGAGATAGACATGGCTGAAATGGTAGGTTATACCGGTTCAGTGAAACAGGACTGAAACGAGGGTTACTCGATTCAGAAAGGGACTTTGTCCACTAAGATAGTCTTGGCTTTGAGTCTTGACTAACAAGAAATGATTCTCTATGATTATGTGTGTATGCCACAAAGTTTCATGTTTTAAGTTATGATTATTGGGATTACATTTCACTTCTATGATTTATCCCATGTTATGATATTATGAGCTTTTTGCAGGTTAAGATTTCCAAAAGCTATGTTCTTATATATATGATGTGATTGATATTTCTTTTGTTTACCCTTACTGAGCATTTGAGCTCACCCTTTTATGTTTTCTTTTCCCCAGGATATAAAGAAAGGTTTTAGGTAAAAAAAGGGATGACCTTTATGGGAGATATTG
The DNA here is from genome assembly GCA_963277665.1 of Viscum album. Classification (NCBI taxonomy): domain Eukaryota; kingdom Viridiplantae; phylum Streptophyta; class Magnoliopsida; order Santalales; family Viscaceae; genus Viscum; species Viscum album. Next base: position 696,856,026 of record OY728164.1, read on the forward strand.
AAGAACTTTCACCACGATTAGAAGATTACGTTCCGAGTTTCCAAAGACACTAAACTATTACGATCCTTTAGTGTGTGTTTTTGTTATGTACTAAGTATTCCGCAAATGTAATGTAATGTCCATGTACGTCAAGATACGGGTCTCTACAGTTGGTATCAGAGGAAAGGTTTAGTCAACCTTTGGAAACTAGGATGCGAAAACGTTAGTGAAATCCCTAGAGATATTTCTAAGGTATGTCTAGGGATGTCCCTAGGGATAAGTATACGTATAGGTTATAGTAATAGAATTACGCTAACGATCATAGAATTAAAACTAAGATGTTAGATATTGAAGGTACTCCCCCTTTATTATGTTTTCCCTAGCATGATTTTTGCCTCTCACACTATTCTTTTTGGGTTTTAGACGATGGCTGGAACCCGAAGGAACCGTGTTGATCAATGAAATGGACAATGCAATGATTGCCCTCCTGAACAAACAAATGTTATGGGGGATGGAGTGCAAAATCTTATTACTATACTTACACAAGCTATGAATCATTCTGGACTTCCAAATGAGCAGAGAAGGGAACAATATTCTATTGAGTCCTTCATGAGGCAACGTCCACCTTCTTTCAGTGGGTCTTCTGATCCACTTGTGGCTGAACAATGGATCAGTACTACTGAAAAGATATTTTCAGTTCTTCAATGTTCTGAACATGATAAAGTCATCTTAGCAGTATATCGTTTGGAAGGTGAATCTGATCAATGGTGGAATCTTATCAAGAATACGAGGCCAAGAGATGAAATTGAGTCCATGGAATGGGACGAGTTCAAGAACTTATTTTTCAGTAAGTACTTCCCTCGTATTCTTCGAACAAAGATGGAGAAAGAGTTTCTTGAACTGAAGCAAAGGGACGATGAATCTGTTGGTACCTATGAAGCAAATTTTACAAGACTTTCAAGGTATGCTTCTGGAATTATCATCCAACCTGAAAGTAAAGTTGATCGATTTTTCAGTGGCTTAAAACCAAGTCTTCGAAGGGCATTAGCTATAAGAGAATTCAGTAGCTATGAAGAAATTGTGCGTTGTGCTATCAAGGTAGAAATGGAAGTTGGTGTTACATATCCATCTCATGGTTTTGACAAGAAACGAAAGATGGAGTTCAAGGAGAAATCTCAGAATAATGGTGAAAAGAAGATGAATGTTTCCTTATGCACAAAGTGTGGAAAGAAGCATGGTGGAGATTGTCTTAAAGGGAATAGAAAATGTTTTAAGTGTGGAAAAGAAGGTCATCGAGCAGCTGAGTGTCGAAGTAATAGAAAAAGGGTTTCTAATGATGTGAATAAAGCAAACACTGCAGAGAACGCACCGCCAACACTGCAATGCTTCAAGTGCAAGGAAATGGGGCATTATGCTAATAATTGCCCTAATCCAAGGGTTAGTGATGATCAACATGAGCAACCACTGAAGGCAAAGGACAAAGGGAAATCACATGCGATCACTATTGGCAATGTTGAATATGACAACGATGTGGTGGAATGATTAAGTGTTTATGTAATGGGATTCCAAAATAATGTTGAATCATTGAGTATTGCAATATTTATTGATGTGGTATTCAAAGTGATTGAGATATTTTCTGGAAGTAAGAGGATATGTGCATAATGAAGACGAGAAAATGAAATGTTTAATAGTATTCATGAGCTCATGATTGATATAAGGACTAAGTGATATCATGGTTTGAGTATATAGAATTTTGAGGATTTTGGTATGTGGAAAGTGTTAACTTTTAACTGCACTCATGTTTTCACTAAGGTATTCAAGAGAATACGCGATTAAGGACTTTGAATGTTGGGAATGTGACCAACAAGACATATCTTATGATATGTGGGGATCAACAACAGTATTAAATCTCTGGTAATCATTGTCACTATATTATGAGAGTGGACTGCAATATTATGTATAAGCCTAAAGATTAGACTGGATTATGTTGGACATAAGTTAGTATTGTTTAAGGATAGAAGATTTTCGATATTATTGATGGGATGTTATAGTAACGTAGTTTTAGAAAAAGGACAACCTGCATGACGGGCGACAGCCCATCGCTTCGGACAAGGCTGTAGGAATCGAACCCACAACAGAAGTGCGACTGACCTTTATCGCCTACCACTGACCTACAGGAAGTACCTGTTTAGTAGAAACTAGTGTTATTATATTAAGCAGTATGATATATGAAGTATAAGCCCATTTTAGGAACCATATATGATTAATCCCACTATAGATCGACTTATGTATATAAATTTTGCTAACCTTTTGAGACAGATTGAATGACCCGTCATTCTATCACATGATCTGATAAAACTTCACGAATAACAAATTCAACTTCATTTATTTAAGAGATGAAGTGTAAATTGTTAAAGGCACGAACAACAGTGAGATTGTACCAAAATAAAGTAAGTATTTATTCTAATTCAAATTCTTTAACTTTAGGGAAATGATCTTGAAAACCAAAAATGTTGTCCTAGTTCTCTTATACCTGATGAATCAGATGGTACCTTAGATCGTCACAAATTTATGGATTTGTGATTACTGGCTTTTCCATAGCCATGTTCTCTACCACTCTCCATCAGAACATGATGGTTAGATTTCTCTTCCATATCCATATTTTCACCTATGTGGAAACCCAGTGATTAGTTTATTTGGGTAATCGTTACATTTCATACTTTAGTTATTAAAGCCAAGTTTTGGTATTCCTTTTTACGATGTGGGTTTCTATTAAAGAAACTTTTGAATAGTAAACCATTTATAACCCCGACGAATTTCGAGGGCGAAATTCATTTTAAGGGGGGTAGAATGTAACAGCCCGAGATTTTATGAAAAATATTATTATTATTATTATTTATTATTTCACTACTGTCTTGTGTTGTACGCTACACCAAAAGGAGCTTGCACAACACGCATCCTTGACTTGCCTTGCATTACACGCAATCGCAACCTTCCTCGATAGCGTGTGTGGTACGTAATACTGAGTTTCACGAAACAGTGATATGCTATTAAAATATTATTAAAACTAGCCGTTATGAATAGTAATAACCACTTCTTAAAATTCTGTAAATCTTATTTTTCAAAATGAACTTCATTCTTGGATTCGGAGTATCGAATTTAGCCTAAGGTGAAATTTTGGTACTTTTCGGATAACTTTCACATTCTGATGAATAGTGAAAATTACTAAATTATAATTAAAAACAACTTTTTTAATCAAAATAATTAATAGTGATAAATTATTAATTTGAGTGGTTTTAAAGTATATTTAGAATATATTTTTACAATTTAATACAATGTTGGTCATTGGTTGTAATTTCACATTTAAACTAGACATAATCAAGTGTCAATCTTTTGATATATATTGTTTCCTAAAAACACGCTATTTATTTTAACAGCGGGATTTAATTATAAAATTAATTAATGCAACTTCTATGTTATGAATTTGGTAAAATAGATTTCATTTTTGAATTCGGAATATGAAATATAGCTTAGGATGAAATTTTGGCATTGTTCTGAAAAACATCAATTTTTGATGAATAGTGAAACTACTAAGTGGTAGGTTAAAAAACTGAATTTTGCATAAAACTTAATTTTACCGCTTCTGTGAATAGAATTTTGAAAATCCGACAGACACGGTTAATATCAAGGACTAAAATGTGGTTCAATGAGATGAAAATAATTTTTGGTGAATAGTAACTTTTTACTTTTTTTTACCGCGGTTAATAGTAAATAGGGTAACTAAGGGTAAATATGATATTAATATTACCCTAACACATGTCCTAATTCTATTGGACAAGTGTAATTCGACCAAAAACAAACTTAGGAATAAAATATGACCATTTAGGCCCACTTGGATTAGATTAGGACATTTATTATTAATTTATTTAAAGAAAGGTTAAAATAGTTAAAATCAAAGTTTAATAAGTAAATAATTTTTAATATGGGGTTATACATAAGATAAATTCGATTGTAAATATTCATTAGAAATCTAAAACGATTTCCTACATGATGGTATTTTATTTGTAATTTCTAGACATCAAATAATTTAATTTATTTATGACACAACGATGATGCAGTAATTATCTTATTAATGAAATATTGACATAATTGATCTTATAAACACCAAAATAAATGTAATTTGAAACTTTTTATGAATTCCACTAATTTTCTAGGTTACTATGATATATTAATGTTGATTTAATCAACTTGGTTCGAACATTTGATTCTGTTATGACTTTCACAAAAATCATATATCAAATAGTGTCAAAATTGACACAAAATAGTTTTTAAATCAAATATTATATTATTAATTGTTATTTTATTCCTAAAAATCTAAGGTTCGGCCAAATGACTTAGATAAGGATGTATATATTAATAATAAACAATTTGGGGTTCGTTTGGCATGTTATAGTAAGTGTATTAACCATATAGTGAAAGAAAACAAAAAGACCCGGTAAATGTTAAATTATTTAACTTAGAGTTAAATCTAATTGATAAGGTTAAAATAATATCCTAAACTTGTCTAAATTCTATTGGTTGATAGGATTTCGACCCATCCCCACTTTAGCTTCGAAATAAGACCCTTTGGAACCATTATAAACCGATTTTGACTTTAATATAAAATAATATTTTGAGATATTCCTAAGGTGCCCCTCTCCTCCTTTATAAAAGGGCACCTCCTCCCCCTCCTCCTCACACCAATTTGAGCACTCAAGCTCGGCCAACCCCTGCAAAAATCTCTTCTCCACTTCCCTAGAAACATCCTAGAGGTTCTGGTCTTCCTCAAAGACCAATTTTAGTGCCCTAAGAGGAGGTCTCAAAGAGGTGCTTCAAAGAAGAGGTAATTACCGTTATCAATTCTTTCATCTTTATTTCTTCTTCCACTTCTTCTTCTTAGGTTGTTTCATTATGAAGAAATAACATCAGTATCACTCATATACTGATATGTTATTATAAGTATGAAACAACCCTATTTCACCATCTATCCATCCTACGGGAAAAGAAATCACCGCGCGTGCGTACGTACGGAATACCGTCTCCACGCCGTGGTGTAATCTATTTTCCACCACCACCTTACATGGATGGGTATAATGGTGTAAAGAATAACTATACATATTTATTACAACATCATATTGATTCTGATATATTGTATAATCCACTCTAATTCAATTCAGTATTTATGGAAATGATATCATCGCTCGTGCGTACGTACGGACTACCGTCTCCACGACGCGATGAGATTCATTCTCCATGTTAACCATTTAAGAATGATTATAAAGTATATATAAGAAATAATAATGAAATATATGACATTATAAAGTTACTGGATTTATGTATATATATATATGTATGTCATCAACTTACTTCCATTCAAGACAATAAGGAAAGGAAAACAGCGTTCATGCGTACGTACGGACTACCGTCTCCATGAACGATGTTTTTCATTTTATTTATCTACCTATTATATATATATATATATACTGAATATATATGATATATAAATCATATTTTATATTCTGGAAGTGAGTAAATCATGATATAAGTAATAATGATGTCAAGAACAACAAGTCAAAACACCTACGATAAATGAAACGATTTTACCCAAAACGCTTCTTTAACATGGAATTTACAAAAGAACGGGTAATATAATGTCATAAGTGAACCATATATGATATCATAACAATGAATATGATTCTGTAATAAGTCAATAACATGATTTAAATCATTATACAGGAGGTTCGGACACTTACAAAGCAAGTCGGACCTAAGGTAAGGGAAATATCACAATCTCATTTTTATCCGAGATTGTTTATTCGTAAGTATTTACTGGGGTGTATTTTATCATCCACATACATGTTCCCTCAATATGTAATATTGTTTCCATCCACTTACAATAGTTTAAATCCAATTTTACCCTTCGGTGAGTTTTTAGTAAATAATATGAAAGGAATCTTTTGTCGTTTTTTTTCGTACGAGGTACTTTTTGAATTTTCCGACAAAGGTACGAAGAATGTTTTTTTTACCTTATACGGCATGAATGGATTTTTAAAACATTATTTCCAAGAAGCTTCCTTTACAAGTTTTCAAGTTTATTTTTAATCAACTTCTTTTAGTTTAAAGTTGTATGAAATTTTAAGAAAGGAAAAATGTTTTTGAAGAAGAAAGGATATTTTCCTCAATAATGGAGTTCAAGTGTTTTATCAAAATTATTTTCCATCTAAGATAATAAAGGGTTTTGTTTTTATCCCTATTATTACATTGATTTGATTATGTTGTGATGGAATTATTTTGATGAATTCCTTTATCTTATATGAATTGTTTTATGATGTCATGTTGTTTAAGAATTCCATTTTTATTACATGGGTTACGCTATGATGTATGGTTTATGATTATGTGGCACACATAAGAAAGGATTCATTATAAGATGGGTGGGACCTATATCTCCCTCCAATGCATTGGGTAGAGATTTTATATCTCATGAGATAGACATGGCTGAAATGGTAGGTTATACCGGTTCAGTGAAACAGGACTGAAACGAGGGTTACTCGATTCAGAAAGGGACTTTGTCCACTAAGATAGTCTTGGCTTTGAGTCTTGACTAACAAGAAATGATTCTCTATGATTATGTGTGTATGCCACAAAGTTTCATGTTTTAAGTTATGATTATTGGGATTACATTTCACTTCTATGATTTATCCCATGTTATGATATTATGAGCTTTTTGCAGGTTAAGATTTCCAAAAGCTATGTTCTTATATATATGATGTGATTGATATTTCTTTTGTTTACCCTTACTGAGCATTTGAGCTCACCCTTTTATGTTTTCTTTTCCCCAGGATATAAAGAAAGGTTTTAGGTAAAAAAAAGGGATGACCTTTATGGGAGATATTGAAGAACTTTCACCACGATTAGAAGATTACGTTCCGAGTTTCCAAAGACACTAAACTATTACGATCCTTTAGTGTGTGTTTTTGTTATGTACTAAGTATTCCGCAAATGTAATTTAATGTCCATGTACGTCAAGATATGGGTCTCTACAGAGTATGAGTGTAATTTTAATTTACATAACCTAAATTTGACCAGATATTATGTTCATTATTTTTATTTGTATAATATTTTATTCTAATTTAAAATAATCTTATTTTAATGTCCTTGGTATTTTTTTAATATTCAATGGAAACATTAGTACTTTCGTTAGTCTATACTTTTAGTTCTTTCTATTTACTTAAATGTTTTTCTACTTATAGTTTCTGAGGAAGGTGTATGGAGGGAAAAAGAACATATTGAAATTTCCATTTATTAAATCACTTATAGTATCTTTTATAGTAAGGATAAATATTCTTTTTCAATTAATACTGCTGAAGATGAATAAGTAACAAGAATATTTTTTTTGTATTATTATTTTGTTTCCAACACACTCTCACAAATTTAAAAGGGAATTTTACTCAGAATCTGATTATGTGTGATAACATAAGTATCATAACACAGTATAATATTCTAATATGTCACTCAAGAGTAATGTACAAGAATATTAGACAAAATTTTATTCATGTTCATTTATAAAATTGAGACATATGTATTAATGTAATTAAAAATAATATACTTTCTAATATTTTTACCATAATTATTTAGTCTGAAAGATCTAATACATTAATAAAAAGATTATAAATACTAATTAAAAGTGATTATATTCCATTTTATTATTTGTACACATGGTAAAAAAAATACTCATGATATGTGTAGTATAAATTTTTCCTATAATATTCTTAAAAAATTTAATGCATCATCATCTGAAGAAAAAATAAAAATGAATTATTCTATAATGAAATATTGTGTTAGAAAAAATCCCTCATGTTTCAATTTCATAGATTTTGGGATCAATTTTTATGAAGAAAAAAAACTTTAAAAAGATCCAAATTAGAGAAGACCATAAGTTATGTCTATGGAAAAATTTGAAGTTAATTTCTAGAATATTTCATAGAAATTTGGAGTAAATGAATTCCCCTCACACATGATAGGAAGACTCTCACATAAATAATTGAAACAAAAAAAATGTTTGTGAGAACTGATTAATTATTAATTGACTCAAGGTTATGTAGTTTTTATAATCACAATGATTTTTTGATGTATTTTTGATGGTATGATTTTACCAATAAATAAGGACTGATCTCATCATTAATGGGAGAAAAATATTTACAAGAATACTATAAGATCAAATTTAAATTCCATTATGTAAAATTTTTTTGATCACATTTCTTATGAAAATGAATTTACATGAGAAACATTTTTCTATAGAAAATATATTATGTGAAGTGGAGTTTGTGTGAAAGGGTTTACATGAATCATATTTACGAGAAAAATGCATTTAAATTAATCATAATACAATTTAAAATAAAATTTTAAATTGAAATTCATTAATTTGAGCCTCATGAAATACCAATTGAGGTTTAAATAGTTTTGATTCAAAACATTTGAGTATTTTTATAAATTAAAAGTGTATATAATTTAGATTAGAGAGTAGTGAGTTTAAAAATCATCATTTGTTGTAAAATTAATTTGATAATGAGTCCACTCTAAACAGTATAAATAGTATCATGCTTTAGTGAATTGGGAATATAAGAACATAATTATTGTATCCCCATTATTCATGTCTTAGTTCAAGCTAAATAAGTTAAAAAATTCTATCACTTGAATGATTTTATTTTCATCATACATTACTGTGAGGTAAAGAGAGTAGAGTGTTTTTCCTCATAACGGAACAAGATTAGAAGGTGGATTTTTATATCTTCTATAACCTAATTAAGCCCAATATCATGGTATTAAAGATAGTATTGGGACAAAAACTAGTATTAGATATATCTTATAGTAAGTTAAATTATTCTTTGAATTAAATTTAGGGCTATAGTAAATAAAAATTGATTCTAATATTTGATAGAAATAACATTCCACTTTAGAATAATTGGATAAAATGATATTTATGATCTTTAAGAATAGTTTTTTACACATATTCAATTCATAGAATTTTATTTATTATGGACATATAACCTTTATATGAAGGTGAAAATAAAGAATAAGAGAATATATCTTGAAAAATAAATGCATTAGGGAAGATCTATATTTCATAATCTACATGAGTAACAATGATAACAAGGATGTGAAAAATGAAAACATTGGTATGTTTCATTTATTTTAACAAAGAAAATATTAGTGTAATATGATTTCAATGATGGTGATGTTTATGAATTAAATTATTCCGTTACTCTAACCTAAAAAGAGGAAAATTAAAGTTTAAATTAAATATCCAATTTATTACTTAATATGTGGATTGGTTATGAACCTTAATGAAAAGTATCCAAATAGATTAATGGATGAGGAAGGATATGATGAATTTAAAATGATGAAATTTGGTAAAAAGTTGAAAATAAAGTAAAGTTTGAATAGTTTCTTTAAGTGTTGGAACTTTTTCTCAAATGAGGATAATTGTTTAGATGAAACAATTGTAGATTAAATTAGATACTGAAAAGACCCTAATGAAGATGTTTTTATGGTTTATTAAGAGACATTGTAGAAAAGGTAAAATAAAAAATGATGATTATGAAAAATATATGGGAGATTTCATCTCAACATATAGTTAGAGGATTCAATTAACTAGATAAATGTTTAGAGATCCAAGGAGAAAAAAATCTAATGGGGTGGTTTGAGACCAGAAACCCTACATTAAATAGCATGAAGAAAATATTTCTAGGTTAAAATAGAAATTGAAAAGATCAAATTTGAAAATCTAGAAATATTGAAAAAGGTTGTTGAGTACAATATCAATATTAAAGATTAGACCCATATTATAAATGGTTTGATTAACACAGTGAATGATTGAGTCAGACATATCCATGTTCTCAATGGAGAAATCTTTTGATTGTGCTGAAAAATCAAATATCAAGAAATACTCTTCACTCTAGGTATGAAATTGAGATATTAGATAAAATTAGTGGTAAAATATATGGAGGTGAAGCATGTAAGTCTATAAAAATAGTTATAGATTTTTTTTATCGAAATAAATGAAAAAAAATAAAAAATAATGTGTGGTGATTTATTTCAAGAAAAATGAAATTTCAGGTGATATAAGACACAATGACCCACTCAAAAATCAAAGGCTGATTTGGGTTCACAAAAATAATTAAAAATAATTAAAAATAATATTATTGTTATGTCAAAAAACATTGTATTAGACCATAAATTAGGTGTTATTAGTTTAGGAAGATGAGACATTCTAAAAATGTGTGTTCTATAGCCAATAGGAACTTGAGGGAATAATATTAAAGAATGAATCCAAGTAGAACTCAACATTTTTGACTTGATTTAAATAAAAAATATGTATATTGTGGTGTATATAGTTATATGGATAGGTATTTTTCTTTTAAAATTCATATTAATATTCCCATAAAGACCTAAAGTGGTCATATACAATAATCTAAGGAATCGTAAATTGAGCTAGAAATAAGAAATCAATTTAAAAATTGGTAAGATGATTTTAATCTATTATATCCAAGTATGGATTAAATGTACTAATCATTAATTAGTGTACTTTAAAATAATAGGATAAAAACGAAAATAACTAAGATGGTTGTGGTTTTGGATGTTTCCCTACAAGTATTAGATGATGCTAGTGTATTGATTATTAATAATGTATATAATTTTTATATAATAAGAAATAAGTATCTAGTAAAATCTAACAAGTGTGAAAAGTAATTTATCATATGATTTAAAAAACACACAGGATTGGAGATTGTTTTCTCATAAATGTCCAGAATTTTGGGAAAGAACAAGAGATAAAAGGATGGATTGGATGTTGAAGGTCTTGATAACATCATTATAAGTGAAATTAACCAATGTGACATAAGATATGAAAATAATTTCACCAAAAATAATTGTATCATCAATGGGAAGAATGGTGTAGATATAAATAAAGGGAAACAGAGAAAGGATAATCTCAACCTCATCAATGGAGAAGAATATGGGTTATTTCTCTAATGGCTTGGACATCTTTAGACCATTACATTGTAAAATTTGATGAGGTCAAACACGACGCATGTTATACTAATAATTTTTTATAATAATAATTGATAATGGTGGCGTGAAAATATTTGGTGTTAATTAGATTAAATGGTTTTAATTTAATCATTGTGAAATAAAAGAAATAAAATTGAATGTATTTAATTAAATGAGGGGAGGTTCATGGTTTCTTTTTGATTTATTTAAATTTTTAATAAATAATAAATTATGTGTGTAATGGGAGGTTGTTCAAAATTGGCGTAATAGTGGTTGGACATGGTCAACGCGGGAATGCCAATAATAATAATTATTATTATTAATAATTGGTGACAAGTTAATAAATTTTAATTGGGGATTTTTTATTATTATTATACTAAATAATTATAATAATAATGTTGGCTTAAATTATAAAAGATAAGTTATTAAATATTTAAATAGATTTAAATTTTGAATTCAATGCAATGAGATTTGAGATGTGAGGATAGATGAGAGATGTTATTATTTATGATAATTTTATTAAAAACATTAATGATAAAGGTTTAAAATATAGGTTGGGGGCGTGACACATGGATTAAAGGAAGGGCAGGCGCCACTTTTGGGGTGTGAGTGAAAATTGTGGAAGAATAAATGAGATTGGAGAGATACAGAGTTAAAGGATATAATGATTTATAATTAAATGCAATAAAATAAATTAGTTAAAAAAAGGAAATCAATGAAGGGTGGGGTGTGGTTGACATGGATTCAAAAAGGCACCTTTTGTTTTGGTGGGGAGTATATTTTGGAAATGAGTATTTAAGAATTTAAATTAAATTAAATTAAATACTGTAATAATGTAATTATTAATTTTTTTGGGAAAACCATGTTTAGTACATAACTTCTTCGTGCGATCACAGTTTTATAGACCGTCAGCGGCAGTGCGACCCTGACTTTGAGGCAGAAATTATGAGTCCAATATTGGATGTCTTTTTTGTGTTTTTGGGTTGATTACTTGAAACGCTCGTGAATTAATAGATTTAATATTATTATTAAATCTTCGACCCATCATAACTCTCGTGTGCGACGTCTGATTGACTTCTCGTCAGTGGCGATGTGATCTTGTCATTAATACGATCGATTCAAGTCTAAGGTTTGATATTAAATTGTGGTTCATGGCTCGAGTCCATGAAACACCCAATAATATTATTATTATTATTATTACGGGATCTTGTATCCAACATATCTCCCTCATACAGTGTTGGAATGGTGAACTTTTTGTGACGTTGCAACCCTAAAATTATGATGGTCATTTTAAGACCAATGATGAATACCATTTCATGACTCGTGTATCATGTCAATAAAACACCTATTATTAATTGATGTTATTATTATCATTAAATGCATGGATACCACATGACGTTTCATTTGTTGACCAGTCAAATAGCGTAACAATTGTACAATCACGTTGTGTATTCATTAATACCCTATGTGTACCATTTTACCTTTTCATTGCCTATATAAGAGAGCATCATGTGTTATTTATGGACCCCTATTCTTCTCCACACGACGACGCTCCCGGATGACACAGAAGCCTTCCTCTTATCTTCTTCATCTGGACTTTGATTCTTGATATGTCGGTGGTTGTGAGATCATATTGACAAGGAGAAAATTGTGCACCTCATTCCTCTCCCTCTTCTTCGACTTCCTCTTCGCAGTTTCCTACCGAGTAGATTGCTGATATTTGATGGGAATGACACTCTTAGACGAACGTCATCTTAATGGTACGTTCTACCCTATTCTTATTCCTTTCTCAATCTCCTCTTTTTGTTCATCCTTTCCATTCTATGAAAATTGACACCTTAAACCATAATGGAGTCTCTCTTAGTTGTCAGTGTGGTTGTGAAGCAGCGTCCATAGGAGGACATAGTCATCGGGAGGATTGATCGAAATCCTCATGGTGGTTGTTCTCGCAGAAGGACTTCAAAACCTGTTAAAGTAGGGATCTTACCTTCGTCTCTCTCTATTTTTTGCATCATGCGGGGTGGGTATCCTCTTGTTTTCGTGAGATACGGTTGAACTAGTAAAAAAAGATAATAACTGGTTAAATAATGGGTTTGGGGAAATTTTTTTTACGTTGTTTTTTTATTTACATCAATTTGTATCCTTTGATTATGATGCAAATTGAATAGGTGTATGCCTACTGGAAATCACGGTCGTTGGGGAACATTGCATGCACAATTAAATGTTGCCCCATTTTTCAGGATTATTTTGTGGATGGATTTCATAAAATGTGGAAATTGGTTAATCATGAAAAGTTGGCTGATTAAATGAATACCTGGAACCCTTTTATGAGAGACATAGTTAAACTAAATGAAATAATGAATTTGTGGGTGTCGGTTGGGTTTTAATTATGTGAAGGGGTGCTTCGTGGGTTATTGTGGAATGGGTGAGAAGTGGGGCTGCGGTTGGCTTGGTTGTGGGTTGGCATGTATGATATGGTTGTGATTGGTAGTGGAGATGTGGTAAAAGGTAGAAAAGGGATGATGATGTGGTATGGGTATTGTTTCCAATGTGTTTGTGGTTATGGTGTTTAGAAGTAGGGCTGCAGGGACGGCTTGTGCATATGAATGAATTTGGAAGAGTTAACTAATGAATTGTGGGGCATGGTAGTGGATTAAATACGGAAAATCAATGGAATTAACTGGCTGATAAAAGAAAATGGGATTGTGTTGCTTGAGTTTTCCCTAACATTATATCTGGTTGGCAGAGATATGTTTTACGAACGTTTGATCAGGTTTGGTTGTTGTTAGTTGTTCGGTAGTTAAAGAACAGATAAACTAAAACCGTTAAATCATGAAAATATTAATGGGGTTTGGGAATTTTTGTGTATGCATACCTTCGAGGTAGTAGTGTCGAGGCATGTTCTCATAAATTTTGTGTAGATGCCTTAGGATGGGCTGAGTGGTAGTTATAAATATATAAATATGTACGTTTTATGTTTCTTCATGCACCCCACCCATGTTGAGCACTACGTGCCGAACACCTGTGGTATGGGAGGTGATATTCTCAAACATCTAAAAGATAGATGGTTATTGTTCTTCCCTGTTCTCCCTCTTCCATGTTCTCTAGACGAAGATCCTTATAGCAGGTTACGATAGATGTTTCCCAAGAGTCTTCAGGATGAGGATGTGATATGTTCCCAGGTGTCTTTGGGATGAGATGTGATTTGGTTCCTAGGTTTCTTTGGGATGAGATGTTGTTATGACCGAGGATTGAGTTCCGGCGGGATACTATGATGGTCGAGGATTGTGTGTCGGTGGAATACTATGAGCATTGTATAGCCAGGTCGTGGCACTAGCTTGAGATTCGTATGGCCATGTTACGACACTATCTCAAGAAGAAGGGGAATCATCAGAGTGTTAGGAATGAGGGCTTGAGCAGTATTCAGTGGGAAGGTAGTGTAGGGTACCCATACTTTGATAATATTACTATACCACTCTATTGACTTGCGACATTTGGTGAGTGTGGCTTGTGAGGTTGGGTCGATTGATTCCTTTATAGGATTTGGTTCCTTCTGTTTTCTCATGGGGCATTTGGATGTCTCCCCACCTGTGAACGAGAGCTTTAGGTTTTCCTACTGAGTATACATGTATGGTCACCCTATATTTACTTTTAGGTATTCAGGAGGACTTCAGGGACCGTGCGGGAACTTTCTAGTTGGGTGATGGAGTTTTACTGGTTGCAGTTTTTGCTTTCTTTTTTTTTGGTATCGTAATTTGGTGCTTTTCTTGTACTTTTACTTTTGTTTCAGTATTGTATAAAACATGCATATGGGTTAGGTTTTGGGTTTATATACTTGTTCCTTTAACTTTTGGTGCTTAACTCATCCTATTTCCAAATCTTAAATAATAAAAAGTGTAATGCCTCCAATATTTGTGAAAACTTGTACCCATGGTCCTAGTCGCCACTCTCGGGCCTACTGGAGGCAAGACTCAGGGGTCATTATCTCCCTTTCACCATTTCCAGCTCAGAAGGGGTATCTTTGCTAAAAGGGGGTTGTGACAGAATGGTATCAGAGGCTGATGGTTGAGAGATAGGATGGATTCTAGAGTTAGGCACAGTGAGGATTGCTTGGGATGGTAGGGAAACAGTGTTGTCCGATCTTGGTGTGTGACATAGGCTAGGGAAGACTAGCTATGACATGGGATTTTAGGGCCCCCCTTGATCTGATGCATGGACTCTGAGCTTACCAAATGACAAAGTAAGACTAAATTGATTGTAGGGTAGAGACCCTAGGAAAGGTACATGCATCATCATGATTTGTGTTTTACTTCATTTGGGTGTTTTGGGAAGGAAATCAAAATAAAATGATAAAATAAAACCTTCAGAAAATTTTCTTGCTACTTGGGCTTAGGTGTTATTTGTTTACCATACAGCTATGGCACCTGGATGTCAACAGAGAGGTGGAGGAGCGGGATGCGGACAGTTTCATGCAACAGAAGCGGCAACCCTAGAAAGGCCAGATATCAAGAGAGATGTTTTCAGTTTTTCTTAAATGCTATCATTTATGTTTTTTTTAATTTCATAAGCATCACACTACTTTGTTGAAACTCATTCTCACCCATGCATGGGCCTGGACCTTGTTTTTCATGAGACTATAATGCTAAGTTGTTTCCCTCTTTCCTTTAAATGTGTGTGAAGATTCCTAACATGTGGGGAGAGGAGGACATGATCCCTAATCAAGACACATTAATGTTTATGTGATTAAACCTCTGTTGGTGAGTCAGTGCCGCCCAAAGCGAATAGTATCTTGACATGGGTGAAGGATTCCCCAATCCATGTGTCGGGGCAACGTGTTGCTTTTTTGTGTGGTTTTGGGGGCAGTGTGTGTTTGAGAAATCTTAAATTATAGGGGTGAAAGGACCTAATCCCTAATCAAGATGCATTAATGTGGATGCGATTAAACCCATGCAGGCGAGTCATTGCTACCTAAAGCGGATAATATCTCTACATGGGGGAAGGAATTCCCTGACTCAAATAATTAGGATAGTGGATGGATTTCTATTATGAAGAGAGCCCTAAGAGGTATCTTGCTGGGTGGTTGTTCAGACCTTTCCCCATTTATGGGTTGGTTTTTAATTCTCGAGGAAGATAATGTTTTGAGAGGTATCTGATGTAATGGTTGTACTAAGCCTAAATTTGGGTGAACTATGTAACTGATCTATAACCCATTATTCATTATTTCATATTCATTTGTAATGGTTGTATTCTTGAATCAATTTGGTGAAAATAAATAAAGAGATAAATATGTCACCCTATAATATTGATGTCAAAAACCAAACAAATTGTATGAAAAATAACAAAAGAAGAGTATTATAAAATAATTTTAAATTGTCATACATTAATTGACCTTCAGTACTCTTAAGGTGACTCATTAAGCTATTTTCATAGCAATTTATATTATTTCCATAAGTTTTTATAGTTATTGATTCATTTACCCTCTTATATTTTATGTTATATATATTTTAACACAAATATAACTGATGAATCTTGTTTGAAAATATTTTTTATTTAAAATTAAATTTCCATTGGTGATTAAAAATGGAAAACTATTTTACAAAGATGAATCAAATTTTTTATGTAAAAGGAAATGAAATTATTTCACTTTTTTAAAAATATTACAGATATAGTTAGTAATTGTTCTATAATAAAGAAGAAATAGAATACTAAATCCATGGTAATTGAATTATAAATAATTAGGAAAAGCTGAGAAATATCTATTTTTCATTATATATCAATTTTTTTAAATGAAAACAACAATTGTGATTTAGTTTTTATTAATTGTGACTATGTCCATTAAGATAGATTTGTAAAAAAATCAAACATTGATCATGAGGAACTATAATGGGATGCTGATAGAGAAAAGTGGGATGAAATTGTTATGAAATAGTATAGTGGAGTAAATATTTTTATATCCACCAAATTATTAAGGAAATAATAATTAATTATATTGGGAATACTTAATTATATTACCTAAAAGATAAATTAAAAATTGGAAAAATATTAACATTAATATCATTGAAGGGTGTAAGAAATATAAAAAGGTCATGGACAATGATATTCAAAATATATCAAAAAACTAGAGAAACAAATACTAATAAATATAAAATTGTACTTGATTTAATGTTTGAAAATAAGAAAATTAATATTTTTTATCAAATAATAATTGAAGAAAATTGTTAATGAAAAATATTTAAAGACTATTTATAATTTTTGTGATAATGACTATAGATTTGAAATGAAATTCTAGGAAAATATTTCCATCAGAATAAATTTATAGTACCGTTAAATGAAAAATGGAAATGATTTAAGATCCTCCATGGTAGATAAATATTATTAGAATGCTGTTATATTAATTTTTTTGATAGCCTAATTACAAAATGTAATCATAATTGAATATTAATTGGATTTTGTTAATAATTTTCCAAAAATAAAGGATTAGTTTTATTTGAACAATTACTTTGAAAACATGTATAATCAAATACAACATGAATGTGTTGAACTTAAAAATAAACTTCTTAATGTTTAATTGAATAAAAGGTAGTGAAAATTAATTATAGGATGTATGATAATATATTCCATTTTTTGTGAAATTTATCAATAAGTAATATATTTTTGTATGAATGATTAGGAGTTTTTAAAAAGTTATGATGTTGGATGAAATTTTTAAAAAATAGTATAATATCAACCAAGATAAATGAGATTTTTTTATAAAGGGATAAAAGATATGATATTTCCTTTATAGATTACAATAATATTTAAAAAAATTGGTGATACAGAAAATAAACTTTTCACTTTGAATTTAAATTCAAAAATATATGGAAGAATAATGATACATATTTGATAAAAAATGAAAGAATGATCTTATTTTATTTTATTTTTTGAAAAAATTACACTCATATAATGATGTCTTATAATAAAATAATAATATATAAATTTTATTTGAGTTATAAAACATGAACACCACCTTCAATTTGAAGAACTTCATTGTGGGTCCCGTTCTCTCCAATATATATATATATATATTATAACAGATAAAAGATTTCATTAGAAATGGGATTTTATTGAGAATAAGAGACATGAAAGTTCACAGAATATTTGAATCTATTATCAACAACTATAAATATTTATTTAAATATGATTTATCAATTTTGGGATAGAAAATATTGGAAAATATTGAAATAGTAAATAAAAGATAGTAACAAGTTTCAAAAATAAAGAAAATAAATAATAGTCGATGTGGCCTTTAAAACCCCTAAATGATGTAAGGTAAAAAAATCATAGAAATTATTATGATAAATATCATAAAAGAGGGTACACCATATATTTTTATTTCACAATATAAATACTGGTGTTAAATCCAATTTTGAAAATGTTGAATAAGTACATTTAAAGTAAAAACACTAAAAATTAAACGGGGAAGTTATTGTTACATGATTTGACCTCAAATCTCCCTAAAATAATACCATCTATATTAGATCCCCGCTACTCTGTCCCAAAATTTCTACAACTAATAAGTGGGGTTGGGTACCCACATATTCCCAAATCCACATTCATTTTTAAGAAATAAGGGAGGTCTTTTCCACTATGTAAATTAAATAAAGTGTTAGATTGTGTAGCTACTGAATATGTTAAATGAAAATGGTTCTTGATAATAAAAAATTATATTTCACTTCCCATATATCTCTCGCAAAGATATTTGATCAAGAATAAAGTAAATATCAACACTATCTAACCAAAATGTCTCTTATATATCTGGATGGAAAATAACGTATATGTACTATCAAATATTATTAGAGCTAATCACCTTTTTCATAAAATCTATAATTTTTTACTTAATGTGAATTTTATAAATTTTCACAGTTCATTCCTCTATGAGATCTTGAACTGCATGACGTTGAACTCCAATGAGTTTCAGCATAGAATGAAATAATATTTATTTCTTGTAATATTCAAGTTTCTCTAACAACCAAAAAATAAATAAATCTTCTCATGTATTATCTTGATCTCCTCCAACAAAATTCTCATCTAAATTTCCTCATTTGAATCTTATTTAGCTTTATTTAATTTTTTCCTTATATATGGACATTGATATAACTAATTATAGTATTTTAGTCAATCCCATTGATACGCCTACAAATGTAAACACATATCCATTAGTTGATTTAAATGAACATGATTCACCTATAAAATAAGAATATGCATGGCCTATTAAAATTAACCCTAATACTCTATAATATTATATAACATATAAGGTCTCCTTGATATATCCCTTTATATAGTTCACTATATTCTAGGGATCTAATCCTAGATTATCCATGAATGAACTAACTACTCCCACTATATTTTCATTTTTATTCATTTTTAAACTATATAGAACATAAGAGTCTATATTATTAATTCATATGGTAATTAAGACATGTCCATAATATCTAAATAACTCTAAGGACTCATCATAGTGGATAACGTGAAATTAAGAAGATGTGGGGTGGATATTGGATTATAATCTTTTATGTTGAATCAGTTCATAAACCCAATCAACTATTTTTCTGATATCAAAATATTCACCTTATTTATGTATTAGTAAATCTATATCAAATGAGTTTTATTTTTTGATCTTAAGTCCTTCATATCAAACTTCCTAGAATTTTTTATTTTATTTTATATATTAATACATTTTTAATCCTAGAAACCAATATGTCATATAAAATTGAATAATGATATAGTAGTTTCTATCCAAATAAATAACATTATAGAGAAGGAATTAAATAAATTCATATCATATCTAATGATCATGATATATAAATCAAATATCATGTACTAATATCCTTGTGACTATTTGAGGATGTATATAGATTTTTCAACTTCTAAACAATGTTATCCTTTTTTATTTTTACAAAAATATTATAGATGGAGTATATAGAATTATTTATCAAGACCACCATTGGAAAATTTTCCTTCTCATATTGTTTCTCTTAATGTAAACTGTATATAGAATGCATATTCAGAACCACCAAAACAATTATGAGTCGACCAATAGAAGAAAATGTTTCATTGAAATTAGTACATTCCATAGGAGAATATCCATTGGTAACAATCATTTAATTCTATATTCCACAAATTCATTTTCACACCCCTTTATATTAAATTCCAATTTTATAACATTATTTCTTCCCTGAGTTTATAAAACAAATTTCCAAGTTTTATTCTAGTACATGGCTTCAAATTCATCATGTAACACTACCATCAATGAAGGTGTATCTAGGATATGGGTCTCCATCATAATACAAGATGTATCTCTACCCTCTACTAATAAAAATAAAGAAATATTTATCTTAGTGATATAATATGAGTTCCATATTAGTGATATTTTATCCCAAGTTGACTATTGAGGTAAAGAACATATCTTGTTCTTGATCTTCATGATATAAATATGCTTCTGATGAAATTGGATCCTCCTTCAGCTCATCTTCTATCCTGACTATTTTAGTTTTTATATTATTTTTCCATATATTTCCATCAGGAACCATATATAAATTATTTACTATAAAAATAATGTTCTAATAATGATAAGTTTGAGGGAATTATGATCAATATTTGACATTACGTAACACTATCAGTGTATCCAAAGAAAATAAAATTTTAAGATCTCAAATCCAACTTTAATTTATTCAGAATAATAAATAGAACATATTTAGGACTTCTAAAATTATATAACAATGAGTATTTAGTGATATTATTTGTACCTTTATTTACCTAGTTTTTCAGATTAATCACCATTTAATGGGATTTATTAATCATATAATAATAGGTTTTCACAACTTTTATCCAAGACATCTTGTAAAAACTTAAACCAATCAACATTTTCCCTTTTTTCATAATATGGTTCTATTAATATACTTTATCACTCAATACTATTAAGGAGTAAACACAAAAATAAGATACATACTGATAGGTTATAAATTATAGAAAGAATAAAACTAGGATATTATATATTCTATATTATTGTTAATCCTTAAATACTTGATATTTTTTCAAGACTCATGTTCCTTCAACACATTAAATATTTTGAATAATTAAATAACATATGAATTTTCCTTGATTTTGTATACCAAACATATTTTATAATAGTTTTCAATGAATGATACAATGTACATTCACCCCCTCCCCCCTCCCCATGTATATAATTGATGCTTTAAGAACATTTTAATCGATTATTTATATAATATAATTTCTCATTTATGTTGATTTTATAAAATTTGGACTTTTATTATTTCTCAATAAATAATGCTAAAATAAAAGAAAAAATACATTGACAAACCCATGAAACAAATTATGAAAAGTGAGAATATTAAATTCTTTTTTAGATACATTCACATTTTCTTATTCCATAATATCCAAGACACCTTATTTGATTCATTTCAAGTTATATATATATATATTAAATATATATATATATATCTCCATATAAATTTCACCTATAATAATTTGTTTGTTCCTTGATATCTTCCCCCCCCCCTTAATTCCATAAGATTTTCATTCAAAATAATCATTATATTATTCTTGGTGTGTTTTTGGAACCCAATATCATTAAAATATCCCAAATGTAATATATTATTCTTCTGTCCCCTTACTTGGAATACTCGTTAGATAATTCAAACCATACCATCATATATATTCATTTCAAGGGTACCGAATCCAAAAAAAATTAATGAATGATCATTTAAAATGTATATAAGTCCTTATAATATAGGCTCATATTAGTCAAACAATTATCTTCATGATGTTATGTGTCATTCTTCTCCTAATTTGATTATTTTTTCATTATTGAGGTGTTATATACCTTCAAAAAACATCATTGTTTCACTAAATAGTATGTATTTGTTATCAAAAGTAATTATAACATTTACATAACAACTATTTTTTACCATGTTTCTTATACCAACCATCCATATTAACGTGCACCATATTATTGTAATTATGACAAGTTTCATCCATATACTTACTCAATGAATTGGACCATCATTGAATCTGGTTCCCGCTATAATCATTCTCTAATATCCATAAATAGATATTCTAATTGGAATGATTTTTTTTTCTATTTTCCACATTCTTGAACAAAATTTATTTTTTAAGAACCAAAACAATAACATTTTTGGATAGAACATGTCCCTCATGATATTTATAGTGATATTGATGATGAGAAAATCATTTATTATCGGAAACATTGGATCAGAATCTCTAAACAATTAATATACCTTATTTTAGAATCCCAACACCATAAAATGAGTGAATTGGGTATTCAATGTGTTGATGTGGTCAATCAACAATGATTACTATGTCATTCAAAGAGTGTATAATTTTTTAATAATGGAAATTATGTTATATAGTGACATAGCCTAATAAGAATTGTTAAAATATTCTAATTTTATATCACATTCCATTTTTCATAATTTTTGATAATATCACAACTACCAATTCCAAATTAATGTTATAAATCACATTCATATACATGTTATTCTTTTTTACCTCTAACACAATCACTATATTTTCAATAATTTCCCATAGAAAATTATCCTTTACAATAACAATTTCATCATCATTTTCCATAATATAAAATTATTCAAATTGAGATTTTAACTCTCATATTTCATCATCATCTATAGGAACCATTAGTCTAGTACTACCAAAATTTTCTTAATGGGTATTATAAAGTATCAATTAATTTTTTCTTATATGAAATAAACTCATGAGAGGAAATCATAAAGCATACCCCAATTGAGATTGAATTGTTAACAAATAGAAAAATAAATATTAGGAAATAAACAAGCTCAAATAGAAGATTTTGGATCCAAAATGATTGGATCAGTGTGGAATAGTAAATATTAGATAATAATATTTTTTAAAAAACAATAAAATAAATAACACTATATGTGAAATGGAAAACATGAAAAATGATACTGAGAAAAAACCACAAGAAAATAGAAAGATCATTATGGTAAAAGTGGGTGCACTCTCTCAAAAAAACATTATTAAGAGGATAATATTATCCTAATCCTCTCTTGAATATGTAGATAATACACCTTATAAATACATATCCAAATAATAATAAAACTAATTAATATTTTATCAATTTTCAGAACACTGTGTAAGAGATCTATTTGTAGTATATTTCCAACTCACTTATTATCCACAAATACAAATAAGTAAATAGGACATGAAACCCAACTATATTAGACTCCACCTATATTTTATAAAAAAATAAGTTGATATTACCAGTTATTTAATAAAATATAAAGATAAATTTTTTTGATTCAAAATATAAAATAAACCGAGGGCAGTTGAAATTAAAAAAATTAGCATCAACCTCTAACAATAAAATATTTTTTTGGGAATTTATTATGAAAAATGGTGGTTTCTAGTTTTTATATAGGAAGTAATTGAAATAGATGATTTTGAGGATATGAATGTTTATTGATTGTGGATAATGAAACATGATGAGATAAAAATAATTATGGTAATTTATTATCTTATCATGAAGGATTATATAATACTCATTTTTAATCTTTAAGGGGGATAAATATGGGTGTTTCTTTTATTATTTAGAGGATTGGTGTTAAATTATTCAAATAAAGGTGTTGAATTGAATGGATCACACATAAATATTTTAAATAATCAGTGAATTTCCCCATCAAATTATTATAGAAGTATTAATAATCGATTTAGATAACAGAAATTTTGTTATATAATCTCATCATGACATGAATGATAATAATAATACTATTATGTTGATATGTTTCAATTGTTATCATATTATAAAGTGGTTATATGTGTGGAAATGAAATGATTAAGATATGCATGATTTAGTATAGTATCAGTTTTTTGAATAAAATATAAATGATAAAGATAAACTTTCAAATCAAAATTAGTGTTAACCTAGCTAAATAAAGAATATTATATATAAAAATAATTCACATGGAGTATTAATATAATTTTCTTATAGAGGGAATGAAGTTACTATTTTATGATCATTTAAATTTATATTAAGAATATATTTTAAGAGAATCTATATACATATCAGTCTAACAAAAAAGTCATTTAAACTATCTTACCATGTGTCTCTTCTATTTTATATGGTGATTCTATAATAAAAACGTTTTTGAGTGTGTACAGTCATTTTTAAAAAATATTTTAAAAAAATGTGATGCATCATGAGTGAGTTGAGTGTTTGGTATTTTATAAAAGTATATCATATTATTATTATTTAATCATTATAAGTGAGGTTTTTTTCTAATATTTTTTGATATATTGTGATCATAGGTTGAGAATAATGATTATATATAATGATTTTATCAAATAAAGATATTGAAATAAATTAAATCTCAGTGAAAACATTAATAAAATGAAAAAGAACATGAACAATGTAAAATGAATGTATGATCCCAATATAAAATTTTAAGGATACCTAACTTTTGGTCATATTGACTGTCTAAAAATGGGGGGTGAATTAAGTAACCAATAAAAATTTCTTTTCAAAACATGTTTAAATAAAATCCCAAAACCAATTAAAATAGCCTAGTCAATCAAAATAGTAGATTGATATAAGTTTTTATCTTTAATGAGATTTCACAAAGAGTGATTAATTTTATGTTAAAATAATATATGAATATTGCTTTAAATTTTGAAATAAATTTACATAATAAAATCTTTATATAGACACTAATTATGATTAACTATCAAAATAATGGTTTTGCTTATCTTTTAAAAAAAATTCCATTTAAAAATCTACAATGAAACAAAAAAACACATAGAGGAATAAATACAAGAGGTTCAGTCTCAAGATAATACCTAATCATCTCAATTTGGGAATCACCTACTACCAAGAAAATAAGTAATTTTAATGTAATTACCTAAATTAATGTAACACGATGTTACAAATTCTCCACCATAAGACATTTTGTCCCTAGGAAGTCAAGTAGAAGAATGATGTCTGGTAAAAAGGTGAGTTCAATGATCCCCCATCAATGGATCACGCTCCCATGTATCATGAGAATATGATTTTTCCACCATAACACTTTGACAACAAAAATATACATCACACAAGATACATTCACTTTTAATTTAATGATCTCAACTTGCTGCTCAATAATGGAATCATCTGGGTCTAACTCAATCTCTTCTTAACTAAAAATGTGAGAGGGGTTAAGATTATATTTCATGATCTAGGATTTGTGGAAAAGTCCTAAATTTATATCAACTGATCTAGAAATTCCCACTGATAAGAAACCTTTCCACTCCGCTCAATGAACTCAAATGATCTAATATATCGCATAGCCAACTTTCCTTATTTTCCAAGCTGATGATGACCGAACTGAGGAGAATCTTTATAGAAAACCCAATCACCTATGGAATAATCCAAAGAAAGATACTATTGATCTATATAATTCTTTTTTCAACTCTATGATATAACCATTAATTGATGTATATCTTGAATCCTTGCATATGTCTCCTAAACTAAACTTAATCCCACCAAAGAATCATCGCCCACCTATGCCCAAAAAATATGTGATCTGAATGGGTGATCATAAAGAGCCTCTAAAAAAGACATTATTATTGAAAAATGATAACAATTTTTTAAAAAAAAACTCTACCATTCATAGATGGATATACCATTATTAACCAAAATCCAAGACACGATCATGAAACATATCCTCCAAAATCTAAATAGCATACTCTATCTAACCATATTTTTGTGGATGAAAAGAAATAATCAATCTGACCTGAGCCCTTTTACCTCCTGTAGACTTCTAGGTAACCTCAATGTAATCCTAGGATCCCTATATAAAATAATGGAAGAAAGAACCCAATGTAACCTCACAATTTCTTTCACATAATGCATACCCAAATCTTTAACATTTAAGGTGTCCTTAATCTGAATGAAATGTGATGACCTTTTCAACCAATAAATCACAAACTAGATTGAATTCCTCCCTCAAAGAGTCCATGTTAATCCAAAATGGCATGTTGATGCCTCATCACATTTCCAAACTAACACTATAAGTTAATGGAGAAAACTATAAGGTTTCAAATGATCTGCCTTTATCTACTGTAAAGTGTAATAGTAAGACACGCAATCTATAATGTCACACTTAATACCTAGCCATAAAAAGAAATGTCTCAACTCATAATACATCTTCATAGTTCTTGGATGAATATAAAATGAAGAAATATGACAATAAAAAAACCATTCTCCTCATAGATGGTGCTTTGATAAACCAATACCCAAAACTGAGACTAGAATCTGAAGAGAGAGGCCAAATTGAATTGGTCTCCCCTCTATATAGAGTTTCTCTAATTCTTATAATCTCGCCATATTACTTATGAATATGAAGAATAAAATTAATTAAGATAAGATAATAACTGAATATTGGTCAAAACCAAGCCTGATTCATCCTCTTAAGATTCCAGACGCAACTAAGGAAACCCCAAATGGTTGAAATCTTACATTGATTCCAAAACAACTTTAAATGGAAGATTATTTCTAAGGGAATATGGAATGGAATTACATTTACCTATGGAGGAGGCAATATTGAATTCAAAAAAATTTATGTGTTCCACACCCCACATTTGTATGCGATTCAAGTATTTCTAATAAATTATATAGCTCAAACTCTTATTTTCAGAAAATACCTTGAACTTTTCCCCAGAAAGAAAATTCTTCCAACACATAAAGTGAATGAATAAATATGTATGTATATAAATCGTGAGTTTGGTAAATCTTCTCATACTTTCTATTCTCATAAGAACTATAATCCACCACATGATAATCATGTGTGAGAATAAAGCCCAAACTAGTGCTAGAAGAATCATAGAAAACCATATACCCCTTACCAGGCTCAGGAAATATCAAAATAAGAGTCGATGTTAGATTTTTTTTAGACCATAAAAAAGTCTAAAATATTACATCCCATGTGAATTTCACCCCGTTCACAGAAATTGCATTGAAATATGACACCAATATTGAGAAATCCTTGACAAACCATTGATATTATCTAGAAAGTCTAAATAAGATCTGAATCTCATAGATATTTCATGGATCTTTCCATGACAATATAGACTTTTCCATTTTAGGGTAAACATATAATTCTTTCCTAGAAATCATGTGGCCCAAGAATTTAAATTCATGAATCTAGAAGATTAATTTCAAAAGCATTCCATACCAATGGAGACTCCTCGTGTTTTTCAAAAACAAAAATCCAATGGTGCTCATGATTGTTCTCAGATATTGGGTAAAACAAAATGTAATATACTAAAACTAACAATAAAGTTTATATATACTAATGAAATATCTAATTCATCAAAGACATAAAAACTACATGAGTGGTAGTTAGACTAAATGGAATCATAATATATTTGTAATGACTATAAATGCTCTCAAAATCCATCTTCGATATATCACACTCCTAAACTCTGAGTTGATGATAACCCTAACGAATATCGATATTTGAAATACACATTTTTCACTTTAACTAATAAAAACCATCAAAATGATGTAAATGATTCTTTTATTAACTCTTACCTAATTTAAAATTCTATAATCCATGTAGAATCAAAGTGAACCACCTACCTTCTTATCAAATAGCACCGGGGATGCACAAGGAAAAATAAAAGGGTGAAGAAAACCTTTTTCCATTAGACCATCCAACTAAATATTGATATCTTTTAGCTCCACTAGTGGCAAGTGATAAGAGGGTATCAAAATCTGATACATCCCTAGAATTAGTTCAATTATAACGGCTACCTCTCTATTTGGATGAAGCCTAAAATAATTGTCTCGAAAAATATCAGGAAATTATCAACCAATAGTGAGATGATCTATAATAGAAGATACTTTATCAGGCACAACTTCTATAATAGATTATAAACTCCTATGCTCTGGATGGTAAGATACTATATGACTAGACCTCAAATCCCACTCTCCCTAAAAAATAGAGAGATCCCATCAACCACAATAAAAGAGACACACTAATGATAACAATCAACCTCATCTCAATCAGAAAAAATCAAATCCATCATGGTGATTATGTAAAATTGATCTATTTTGAGAACAAGAAAACCAAAGAATCTCTCCACACCAGCCTTTAATAGCACAAAAGGACACTAAAACCCCATATAATACCTATTCCTACAAGGTTTTAATAAGTTGATAAAAAAATAAATGAGTTCTATTGGAATGTTTAGATATCAAAAAATTGCTCGATATAAATGAGTGGGAAACACCGGTATCAAATAAAGAAACTACCACCAATGATACAATAAAAATTATACCTAACACTATCACTAGACCTGCATATACATATATATGAAATACATCTACTTTGAGAAGGTAATTTAATCTTTAGGCATGTGGTTGGATACCTATAGTCTTTGAGCAATTTGACTAAGCTATTGTAGCCTTTGGATCTAAAAATCTCTGGCCAAATTGAGGAGTAGACATAGCCTAATAGAAACACTTCAAATGACGATAACATCCATAGATGTGACACATATTTGTAGGTAAAGGAAAATAATGTCTTTTGTATCATACCTTACCACAATGATAGTATGTTAGAGGAACATTACTAGCTGCCACTGGCGGTACCAAAGAGGCCTGCTACTAAGAAAAACCTCCACCAATCCTGTGGTGATCTCTCAACTTTATATTTTTCACTATAATGCATTGTAGATTCCATGAGGTAGAAGAGAAAGGGAATAATATCCAACCATGCTTTCCATACTCACTACTACCATCACAGCTCTATATACTATCTCTGTATAAGTTGAAATATTTAGCATAAATACCTTTGATCGGATATTAAGTCACAAACCCTGTAGGAAGTTATAAGCTTTCAGTATGTCATTATTCATGACCTTTTCTGAAACATATTCATAGTTAGAAAATTTATTGGTGTATGCTAACTGTGAATTCTATTATTGATATAAAGATAGGAACTCAAGAGGCTTCACTATAATTAGTGACTATAGAAAAAACTATTAGAAGAAGAGTGTCTTGAAAACCTTCTCGTCCAAGATCGCATATCTATCCTCCTGTACCATATAATACCACCGATGATTTCTAAACCCCAAAATTTTGAACAATGAACACTTCTCCTTGATACTCTTAGGTGTATGTAGGAATTCAATGATATGATCGATATTTTTAATCCATTCCTCCACCTCTTGAGGTTCATCCACACCTTTAAAGGGTGGTGGATTCTTGTAAAGGAACTCATGTGACCGATCTCTTTCTATGACTTCTCTTGGATGTACCACAACAACTACATTCTGAACTTGTGGATCATTATATTCAATAGCATAAAGTACATACAAAATATATGTGATAAATGTTTTATTCATTGGAGGATTTCCTTGAGGAGAATTAGCTACCGCCTCCCTAGGAACTCACATAACATCTTGAAGGCATACTACTACAAAGAAAAACAAAATAAATGATTAGAAAATATAAACAATCAACTAAAACACGAAATAACATAATAAAAATATAATATTAACAATAATAACTCATGAAATGAAACAAACATTCAAATATACCTTGGCAACATGATTCTCATCAATGAAAGAGATGGCCAAGAACTCACCATAATATAACTCTCAATCCCCAACAATTATATATTTAGTATAACAAACATCCCAAGATAAGGAATCTTGAGGAAATACCTCCTATGATACTAAAATATAATGAAATGACCCATATAGAATCTCAAAATAGCACTTGACCTGATAATCCACATACCAATAGGGTATTTTCAATCCACATGGGTTGGAAACTAGAACCCCTACATCAAAAAATAGTCAAAGGGAGTGATTTCTCCCAACCTAAACCAACAACATGACATGTATATAAAAAAGATACAACAGTTAAAAGAGGTTAAATAAATGAAAAAAACATAAAAGAAAGTATAAGAGGCCAAACAACTCAAGAGTAGAAACAATATCCAATTATATGTCCAACCACAAAAGACTTTAAAAATAGGAAACACCATCTACTCCATATGATAAAATTGGAAGACTCTAACCATATCACCACCTACTACCCAAATTATCTGATAGAAATCCTTACCACCTCACTATGATACATTTCCTTTCCTTGTATCTTAATACATAACCAGGTTTACGCACAACCGAAGGGGTGCAAAGGGTTTGAGATAACAGGATCAGTAGGGTCTCAAATAGGTGTTACATATCATGTCCCTGAAAAATTATCCATCCATGATCAAATTTAAATAAATAAGCCATGATATTAGTTTAGTAGTTTTATATCAAAATAATAGAAAAATAGTTTAATTTCCCCATTTTCCATATTTTCAAATAAAGAAGGTAAATTAGTTTTAAATAATTTTATATCTATAGTTATCAGCAAAAATATACTTTCTAAACAAATCATGCATCATATAACATATAAAATCCAAGGTAATATGACAAAACCATACAAACCAAAATCCAAATTCATTGGTAACATCTTTCCAGAGATCACACTATATGATGTACTTAACATAGACAATTGCATATGCATTAAGCCGGTAGACATATGCATAATGCTTAGAGAGTAGAGGAACACCCCCATAACTGAACCTCCCAAAATATCTATTAAGTATTTATAATAATGGGACTAGATAGAATATGAAATACTCATAATAAAACCCCTTGAAAATGGACAATACATATTACTACACCTTCAACTAAGGAACCCAAGGCTTCCCTTGTTCTCTATTTTTCAAACCAGTTCATCAAACCATTTTTGTAACACCATGATTTCAAAAACCATTCTATAATTATTTGAAAATCATTTCCCATTTACCAAAATTATGGGAAAATACACTTATATAAAAACTCAATTCTATAAACACAAAAAAAAAATTTAAACCATGCCATTACATTTAATAAAACAAATTATCAAAAATAAGAGTAATTCATTTCACCAACACATGTGAGAGATAGAACCACCTACCTAAAAACTCAAGTCACACATGCCCACAATGAAATCCACCAATAATAAATACACAAAAATGAAAATATAGGCCATATAACCAATCTAC
This sequence comes from Viscum album, assembly GCA_963277665.1. Classification (NCBI taxonomy): domain Eukaryota; kingdom Viridiplantae; phylum Streptophyta; class Magnoliopsida; order Santalales; family Viscaceae; genus Viscum; species Viscum album. The sequence continues at coordinate 696,887,228 of OY728164.1, forward strand.
ACCTCTTAGAATTGATTCAATTTATCAAAAGGGTCGACTAAGAAGAGGAAGCAAAAAAAATACTTCAAGAACATACACCTATCATACCATAACAAATGATGGAAATATCCTTTAGATCAAGATCACACACAAAATATTTGGAGATAAATAATAAAAAACATCACCATGGGTCAACAGATCTTATAAAACAACACAATGACATTACTGTAATCAAAGAAATAAAGAAGAATGAAAGATCAATTACATGTAGATATGAAATCCAATCTCAATAGTGATCAATCTCCAAAAATTCATTATGAATCAGATATAGACTAGAAAAGTCACCAGATAAGGGAAGTATGTGAGATAAATGATATGTACAGAAGAATAAAATAACAATAAACTAATGAAGTTCACTAAAATAATCGTGTGTTATGTTTACATTGTGTGTAAACCCATTGCACATAATGTAATACATAAGAATCAGGTATTCCAAAAAACTCATTAAAATGGAAATTTAACATTATGTGGCACATAATATTTACACATTTTCTGGTCCCTTCACTCAGTGTACAAATTTAATTACATCTTCCCTACATAACTTACACATCATACACTCCCATTACACGAAATTTATTTATCCTATAGTTTTAAAAAACTATTTAATATTTAGAAAAACATTAAACCAAATAAAGAATTCTCTAAACTTGGAGAGAACCCCACAAATCACAAACACATTTATACCAAAAATCAATTAATTCAAAAAAATACATCCCTGAACATTATTTTACTTTCCACAACAAATGTCATCCATCCCTGCGAGTCCCAAGATGCACCCCATTGAAGAAAAAAACAACTAAATAGACGGTAATTACCTAAAATATGGTAATATGGTGTTATTGTTTTGGTTTGTTGAGTTGATAATAGAATTTAATGGTCATTGAGATATAAGGAAATAATCTAAATTTATTATTTATTTGATTTAATTATTTGTAATTGAAGTTGAAGAAGTTTATAATTATTCAGATAAATTCTAAAGATATTTTAAAGACATAATATTGCTGGAGACACCCTAAGATTAATTTAATAGGTTTTGAGTATATTTAATTAAGTATTGATTCATGATTAATATATATTTTTATATATCTCAAAATTGTTGAAATGTAAAAGTTCATATGACTAGAAAAATATTTTGTAAGAGTCATTTAAAATGTTAAAGGGTTATCAGTAAAACAAAATAGAAATTTAATCTTGTTTAATATTCCTTCTTAGTAAAAACTAAGGTGCATAAGAGTCATGTTGAAAATGTTATAGTCTTCCAAAATTTTATTATTATTCATTTTTTGGATTCACTATGTTTTATAAAATTTATTTACACTTATGAACTATCCTTTGATGTGAAAATTGGTGAAGGTAGGGAATTATGAAGAAAACATTAATTCCATTTTAATCTTATGTAAAGGTTTTCCAAGAAGTGGAAAATTCCAGAAATACCTTTGGAAATATAATCAAATGATATTTATTATATTTTTAAATTTTTAAATTTCATAATATTTTCTTTTTCATGAATAATTAAATTTGATAGTGAAGTTTAATTAAGGTCGTATGATTCTATTTCATGGAGGATATGAGTATACTGTGAAGTTATTCTAAGAATCCATAATCAAGTCAAAACTGGATCTATATTTTATTGTAATTTCACATAATAATAATGAAATATTGTTGTGGGAGAAAAAAAATGCCACGATATATTTTTTATGCGTAACATGCATACATTGAGGTCAATATGGAATCAATTGTTTAGGGTGTTCTAAGGAAACATTCCATGATTTATTAATGGATATTTTGAGTAATAAAAGATATAAAATCAAGGATCAATAATTGAATACCATTGGTGATATTTCTGTGTATCAAATATAAATAAAAAAGAGGTATTTGGTATAAAGTAGTGCAAAGTGCTAAATATTTAGAATATCATAGAGATAATTATTAAGATAATGAGAAGATAATTAAACAATACATTAAAGAGGAATAATATTTTTTATGTATATTTGAAGGATAATTATGAAATGAATGGTGTACATCTCAATAAAACATGGTATTCTATGTTCTAAAAGTTGAAGAGTAATATTTTATATGATGATGTTATAACATCCTAAATCTTGACAGAAGATCTCATTCACTTTTTTGATTGTTCATTTTTATCAAAAATTTTGGAACCAATATAAACATTTTTAGTGGATAAAGTGTTGTAAAAAAACATAAAGGAATAGTATGATAAATCTTTACACTATTTTAATTTTTAATTCATTATATTGAAAAATGTGACTCGGTGTCAACATGATCTCACTAAAGAGTTATTACCCACCTTAAGGATTAACTTATTAAAAATTATGTTCACCTGGTGTATTTATATTTATACTAAATTCATGTAGGGATGAGAAATAATAATTGATAGAATTTTAATCTACAATGTAATAATGGTTTATTTAGATAAAGATAAATATTAGACGAAGCACCACTGATTCACCCCCTCACCCTTTCAGTGGTGCAACCCATTCTTGACCACTATAAATAGTATCAATGTAACCTACTTCCCTCTGTATGATTCATCTTTTATTGGGTGTGGAAAATTCAATTTCCATTAATATTATATTTATTAAAAACATTTATCTTGGATAAAACAAAAAGATGATACCATATCTTCAATCACTCATCTAAGAAGTCATTGATTCTGCTATTTTGGGATTCTAAAAAATTGAGAAATATTTTTTCATTTCATTTCCTAAAAAGATAAACCTATAATTATATGAAAAGAAAATAAATTACATTCTAACATTCTTGTAAAAAATCGTATCATAAATTGAATGGAAATTAAATAGAAAAGGAGGTTTCAGACAATTGGGAAAGAATAATTAAATGGAATTTTACGATTAAGGAATAAAATTTATAAATATAGAGAAGAAATTTTTTAAATGAGGGGGTATTTTATGTTATAATATTTGATGACTAATTAAAAAGAGTAAATGAAATATTCAGAAACCCTAGGGATTATATATATAATTGAAATAACGATCAATTTTTAAGAAGTTTATGAGGAACATTCCATATAGGTTGGATCCTAAACATTCCATATAAGAAGACTAAGATATCATATATCTTTATAAACTACATAATATCCTTATTTCATATAAAATTAATAAATATATATTATTAAAGGAAAATATCAAAGAATTAATTGATTTTAAGGCCATGAGAAAACTCAAACTCAACGAATAAGAAAAATAGTAATCTATTGATTTTAAATATGATGATGAAAATGATAAAGTGTATAAGAGAATTATGTCTCTTATAAAAAGGAACATAAAAAGGAAAATGAAAGTATATAGATGAAACTTCCATTGAAATGATTTAAATGTTTAGGAATTATTCATTTTATAATCAACTGTTTAAATAATATAGGTGGTAAGTATGACTATAATGAACAAGAATACTAGCTTTAGAAAAATAAATGGGGTTAAATCTCAAACCATTTTTTTTATTTTTCTAAAAGAAAGAAACATTTTATAATAAGAAAGAGAATAAGTATGATGAAAAAATAATAAGAATAAAGAAAATCCACTTCATGTATCTTATTATAAGATGATGTTTCCAAAAAATATTTAAAAAATATGCTTCATGATTAATGATACAATGAATCCTCATTCATTGAAAAACAATAAGGTGAGATAACTAATATAAAGTATGTTTTGAAGGTTAAGTTTTAATATTTTATTAACAAGAAAACTAAAGAAATGAATTAAATTATTATATTCAAGAACGATAATGAAAATAATAATTAAATAATTTAATATAATTTTAAGATCAATTTGGTTATATTGATGAAATCAAAAATCTCAAACTGAAGGATGCATAGTAATATTAAATGGTTAAAGGCCATGATGTCAAATTGGATCTAAGGAAAAATATTTCAATAATATATAATAATTTTATCTTAATGATTAATTTTTTTTAAAAATGTAAGGAATAGTTACCCATGTTTTTTGAGGATAATGATAAAACATATCAAGATGCTGAGAATTATTTCTTAAAAGGACAAGTTAAATATGATCATGTTAAAATCAAAAAATATATATATATTATTTTAAATTGTGTAGGGTCTACTAATAAAATTTGGGATTCTTGGGATAATAATACTAATGGGAAATGTTCTCCTATATCATTTTTAGGAAAGATCAATTCAAGAATAATTTTATCCCCATGAAAAAATTATGTTCATAACATTTTGAAAATAGAAACAATTTTTTAGAAAACAATAACCAATATGAAATGTGAATATTTTGGGGATATTTCAAGTGTTGTAGAATTTATTAGTAAATATCCAATTCATTCTTGTATAACATTTCATTACCTTTTATTAGGAATGAATCAAGGTGGTTTATATTTAATAGAAAATAAGATATTCAAGGAAGATGATTAAATGTTTGGGGAATAGAAAATCTACGAAGAACAGCGCATAAAATCTATCCACATAGAACAAATTTTTTGTATATAAGAGATATGTGAAAATTTGTCCAATAAGAAATTTTTTTAGGATATTATGAATAATCGTAAAATATAGACTTACTATAGTGAAAAAGTTAATGGAATTCGGAAAAAAGAAGATGGTTATAAATTCATTAATTATTGTTGTTTCTTTAAAATCATTGATTAAATTTGTGCCATAGATTATAAATAGAGGTTTTTCCTATCATATGAATGTGACATAAAATACTAAATAATAATGAATATCTTGATGGAGGGGTGGTTAATTTTGTAAATTATAGTTATTTAAGAATCAAAGAAGATATTACTAGTGAAATTGAATATCAAAAATTAAATCCACATATGTTCTTTTTGATTAATGGATAAACATAATATATAAATTATGTGTCAACACTATGGTGATTTAGATGAGGTAATTTTGAAGAAATAAAAATTGTTTATCAATAATTCAATAAATTGAAGTCTTATCATTCAATAGAAAAATCAAAATGTTATAATTTATTGTAAATTGGAGATCATACTAATTATTTTTACTTTAATGGAAATGAGGAAAATAAGTTGTGGAATAGATGGTTTTTTCATCCCAGTCAATGAAATATGTGTAAAATCTCAATTTATAATGTGTTAAGAGACATATATAAATAAAATAAATAAATATATGTTATCTATGAAACTTTTCATAAGGGTAATATGGTTCACACAATTTAAAAAAGTGTGGATATTCAGTCTACTAGGCTATTTGAGATAATAAATTTTTAATTATGGGGTCATATGTGAAATAAATATTCCATAAGTTATATTCAATTTAAAAAATATATTTATTTTTTCAATGGAATGTTTAATGTTATGTTTATGATTTAAAAATTTTATATAGTTTAGTTTTTCAGTATTTGTTTGAAAATAATTTGAGAAAGTGATGGGAGTCTTCATAAATATTTTGAGTAAATATTGGGTAATGGATTTAATTTGAGTTTTCATTGAATCTTATATTTTTATTAATGATATAAATCATCCCCACTATACCCATCATACTTCGAAATAAAATGGTGTTACACCAAGAAATAACAAAATCTCATTTGAGATGGGAAGAACAATTCTTAATGAACATGAAATCTTCAAATTCTTTTGAAGGGATGTATTGTGTACAATTTTTCAAATTCATAAATTATTATTACTAATAACTAATTAAAATATCAGTACATATGAAATGTGGTATAAAATAAATCTTACAATGAAGTACATTAATGTTTTTTTAGACCAAGGTTCATGAAGATCAAAATAAAAAATATGGGAAAATTTGAGATGAAAGCCAAATAAGGGATCTTAATTGGATATCAGTCTTATTTAAGAGGCTGAAATTTTTTATTTAAAATGATTCATAAGTTTTTGGTTTTATTTAATTTTAATATTTTTTAAAATCATCTAATCTTCTGTAAATTAAATGAAGTAATTTTGAAAAATTCAGAACTGGATAGTGTACAAATATCTTAAAAACCCAATGAACAAGAAGCTAGAAAAGAACCAAATTATGTTGATGTTGACTCAGAAACAACTAATCATGATAAATAAGATTTTGTATATGAGAAAAAAAAAACATCATATTTTTCATAAGCACATGTAATTAGAAAATATAATTGGAAAAAAAGAATACTTGGTGCAGGAAAGAAGAATAATGAGAATAGAAAATCAAATGGCTCTTATTTCATAAGTTAAACCACAAAAAATATAGAGTATTTTTATAAAATTTAGTGGATAAATCCCATGAGTAATGATATTTTTTAGTTAGATAATAATTCCACTTGTAATTTTATTTTTAGACATATAGGTAAAAATATTATATGAATGCTATGGGTATCCAGTAATAAGCTCAATAAAAAAAGAAAATTTAAGAAGAAATAAGGCTATATTGGTTTATAAATCCAATTCATAGATATAATGGGTAAAATTTGAAGATGATTTTTTTAATTTTTTTAGGATTTTAATCAATTTTATTATTTCAAATAATTTTACCACGTAATCCCTATAAGGTTTATGAAATAGATATGAAATATTCATCATTAATGGATACTTAGAAGAAAAAAAATTACAACTTGAATAATTCATATGTTGTAGTCAGGTAATTATGTAATATATCTTAAACAAAGACTTATTTAGGATTAAACATACCCATTTATCCTAGTACTCCAAAGAGGATAATTTCCTTAAAAATAGAACATTTTAGAAGGAAAATTTGATATTAAATTGTATGTGGGGGAGATGACAGTAGGTATTCTAATTGTTATAGTTTGTTTTGATTGTATAATTTTTTCAAGTGAAAAGGAATAAGTTAGTGAGGAATTTAAAAAATAGATTAATATATATTTTTTTAATTTTAATGCTGGGTGATATGAGATAATTTTTGGGATTCTTGATAGAATAAAAATATGACTAAAAATTCCAATTCCGATAAAAATATGGTACATAATCATTTAATTAAATTTGATAGAGAATAAAAAATAATTATGAATAGCCCAAGTAGTTTGAATGAAAATGGAAGCGTTATTTATATAATAGAATCCCAACTGGCTATAGTATAAGATGTGACTCTTTGAGAAATATATTAATGTGATCCAAAAGAGTCTCACAAGTTGAAAAAAGGGGTCTCAAACATGTCAAAGTAACACCGAATTATGGTCTGATATATAGAAATGGTACAAGACTAAATCTAATAGAGTTTAGAAATTCATATTATATCGGTGATTTCAATAACAGGAAATACACATCTTCTGGAATATTATTTTTACATTAATATTATTTGAGCCAGCATAGTAAGAAGTAGAATTTAGTGACATTAAACACAAAATATTATAGATTCTATAAAACATACCTTCACTGAAATTATTTATATAAAATTTCAATTAAAAGATCTTAAAGATGAAGTTAAGAATACATGTTTCATTTCTCATGAAAATCAAAGAACTATATTGCTATCAAAAAACCATTTCCACCATTCCAAATATTATAAAAATAAAATTAAATATCATTTAAATAATGAAAACGTAGATAATATATATAGAAATATGTTATATATTTTAATAAATTATTATATTATAGATGTGTATAAAAAATAAATACAAAGGGGGAAATTTGAAGAGTTAATACTAAAACATCTTGGTCACACATACCCTTTCACTATATTAAATGTGTGAAAAAATCCCATAATTATTTGGATTTTGTTTTCAATAGGGGAGAATAAGTACACAACTCTTATGGGAGAAAGGTATATTATTCTATTTACCTATTTTTAATATGATGATTTGATTATTATAAATAATGGAGATAAAAATTTAATGATTAAATATATTGAGGAGAAGATCATGTATGTTTCATGGAAAAATATTTCTTGACACCAAGTTATAGAATTATATAAAAAAATTACCTTATATGGAATTATTGTTTTTGTATTTGTTTCTTTGAGAAAGCATATAATTTTATGACCCTTGTTGTGAGTTATTAGTGATGAATAAAAATCAAAATGGGGGTGGGGTTGAAGATCCCAATTAAATTGTTTTTTTTAATTATAGAAATTATTGAAAGATGTAGAGGTTTTTTAATAAGGTGTTATAATGTTTTTGATATTAATCCCTTCTAATTATGAAAAGTGCTACTGTCATAGTTAATCATATTCAATAAAGCATCCATATATATATGATGATTGTAGATTTTGTTTATAATGGTTTATATTAAAGTGTACATAACATTTTCATCAATGGTGAAGATTTTAGAAGGTTTATAAGCTTCTTACTATATTTTACAACATGAGTTTTGTTATTTAAGTGGAAAAAACTAGATAAAATGTTTAGAAACGAAAAAAATACCATTCAACATATGGGATGCTATGTTAAATTAATAATATTATTTTGATAAGGGTTTTAGTTTATGTAATTAATTTTATAAATAATTGGGTAGTAAGATACATGTAAATAATTTAAATTAAGTATTTAATTACTATAATTCTTTGGGATTGAAGATGAAAAAATCTAAAAAATATTCCGATAAATTAAAATGTAATTTAGAAATTATTAAAGATGCTTTAATGTCACAGAAGATTCCCTAAAATTAATTTAAGATTTTTTAAATAAATTTAATAAATATTATAATCAGGTGTAATATATAGTTGTGTTTGTCTCAAAACCAATGAAATGTAAAAGATTACACAAGCATCAAATAATTTTTCTAATATTTATCCTAGAAATTTATAACAATCATTTGAGATGTGTAATAGCCAAATTTAAAAAGTAAAAGTAATTTACTATAGTTTATATTCTTTTAAATGTTACACTAGGTTGGGTAAGAGTCATTATGAAAACATAATAGTCATCTAGAGATTTCATAAAAGTTGTTTTTAGATATACTGGGGTTTTTAAAAGACATTTAACCATACCAAACATCATTTAAATTAAAAATTAGTGATTTTAGGGAATTATCAAGAACATTTAATAGTTATATTTCTCATTTGAATAGGTTTTTTATAATTATAAAATTAATTAATTTCATTTATAAATTAAATTAGATTATTCTTGTTTAACTCTTCAGTGTTTTAATATCATGATTTTTTATTTACAATTCATTCCGTTTTATGTTGATGTTTAAAGAATGATGGATGACTACATGATGTAATAAAGATGATTATATTGTAAAATTATACTAATAATATTGAATCTAGTTGATGTATGTTTTATGTTTTTAGGTGTTTCCATTTCCTAAGAAGGAACTACTACCATGATATAAATTTTCATGTTGCAATATATTTTTTTTATGAATATCATGCATGCATGGAGGTCAAAGTGTAATAAGTTTTTTGGAATATTTAAGGAAACATGCAATGAATATTTAAAATATAACATGTTTAATAAAATTATGAAAATAAAGGATATATAATTGATTGATATTGGTGAGATTTAAATGTATCAAAATTAAGAAGAAATGTGGATCTAATATAGCACAATGGTGAGTGGTGAATATTGAGAATATCAAAAGGATAATAATTGATACAATGACTAGATAAATAAATATAGTGTTAAAGAAGAATTATAACAACCCTTCTCTTTATTACACACTTAAAAATGATTTATTACATAAAAATTCACTTAATAAAACTTTGGGGATCGAGAGGTCTAGTGTCTTGGGAAATTAGGTTCATTACACAACAAATTAGAACATAAAAACCCAACATCTTTATTGAAAACTTCTTTTACATAACCACAATATTCCTTCATACTTAGCATTTCATGGGATAACCTTAGGATATGCATAAGAAAAGGCTGAGCTATAAAACACAGTAAGGTTGTAAATAAGACATAACATGAATAATATAGTACAAGTTAAGAAATAGTTATATCAATGGATCAGAAGAGAAACATGAACATAAAGGCATGATATAACATGATTACCATAACATGGAAATGTATCAACAACATTTAACATGATATTATCATGATCAAAGGATCATTTCCCATTGATCTTTAGTAAACCCTCATTTCACTTGAATTATTAAGATTAAACCCTCATTGGACAAGATATATCATGATACTAATTTACCCAATGCATTGAGGCGCTATCAGGTTACACCCTTCTTAATCATTTCATTTCATGCATAAGTGTGCCACCAAGATCATACAACATGGATTCAATAATCATATTAATTCATTCGATGATAAAGGAATATAGAATTAATTCATGAAACTCTATAATCAATATGTAAATGTGCATAAAGTTGAATACCCTTAATAGATAAATGGACATGGTATAGACGACATAATGACTTTGGCTTGGAGAACCGCAGTACAATTTTGGCAGTATAATGATGTGACATAATAATTCATAAAAATGGTTGATGAGAGAAAAATGGGTATATCATCATATGTACATGAAGCTGACAGTAAGGGTGTCATATAGATACATTTCTCAACATATTTAATGGAATTTAAATGCATTATATAAAAGAATTGCTTGAATGTAAATGAGAAGAGAGAAATTCCATACAGAATTTTGGCATGGTAACATGTGTGAATGGGAGGAAATAATTAGAGAGAAATATTTATCTTATCATTAAAAACATAAGTAGATAAGTATGGGGGAGGGGATAAATCATTCCCCAACATTTTTAATTGAAAATAAATGGGTATAACATTATATCAAAATTTGGACAATTGTGAGAAAGGAAGAAATACATTAATTTGAATTGTGATCCCAATGGCTCAGGAATGGCTTGAGAGAGGATTCTTGGGAGATTGGGGTGCCTTGGTAGGAGTATAGAGATAGGAGGTTAGGGGTTGGTCGAGCTCCAAATGTTTTAAGTGAAGATGAATTGGACATTGAGTGGGTTTATATAAGAGAGGAGAGGAAATTCTTTATTATTTAAGTTTTGGACACCACACATTAAACTAATAAAAACTACAAACCATCCCATGGTATTTTACAAATTGGATTGGAAGAAATTATTTAATAATTAAAATGTCTAAACTTATTAAAATATAATTCTTTCTTCTTTTTTTGTGAGTCACAGTCTCATGGAAATAATTTTAAAATGTAAAAATGTTTTATAAGTCGTGGAGGGTTTACTAAGGCTTTGTAAAATAAAACAAAAAAACCTAAAATCACATTATTTTAAAGTTAAAACATATATTTTCTGAACATACCATTTATAGTATTTTATTACATCACTATTGGGTTATTATGATGTCATAAAACACATTATATATTTAAACGGTATTTAATTTTTACCAAAAAATTTGACTCTCAGAAAATTCTGAAAAATACATCATTGGATAATTTTGACATCCAGATTCCAAAAATAATTTACATTTTATCTAAATAATTTTCTAAATATGTTATTTTATACTTTTAAAATAAAAACTAACATTTATCGAAAATTCATGGGTTTTGAAAAAAACAACTTTCAAACCTTAATAAAATTTACAATTGTATTAAAAAATTGTACGATAATTTATATGAAATAAAAAGTAATTTAGTAATAATATTTTGTTAAAATATTATTTAATATAAAAATCCATTAATTCATCAAAATAGATTTCAAAATTTAACATTAACTAAAAATACTATTTGTGCTTAAAAAATATTTACAATGTAACAAAAATAAAATTAATGTATATTCTTTATTATACACAAAATTGATGCACATAAACATATTGTTGGGGTACTATTACATAACCCCTTATAACACTCACATGTGACTTAAGGGTAATGTGTTTAATTGTGAAAGACTCTGGGGGTGGCTTGGATAACATCACTTGAGTGGTAATCTCTATCAACTTCCACCTCTCTTGTAGGAGGTTCCGTTCAAATAAGTGCATATGTTTTATATAACAATTTTACATAATAAAAAATTTAAACAAATGAAGAAAACTTTTCATTAGTAAAATTTTGGGTCATTACAATCTTCCACCATTAAGAAATATCTCCCTCAAAAAAAAATTTCCCCACACTAAAATAGATGACTGTAACTCTGCTTTATCACTTCCTCTAATTCTTAGGTTGTTTCTCCACACATGTGGTTTCACCCCAAAACCTTGACAAGGGAAATTTTATTATTTTTTAAAACATTTTATATATGATCTATGATCTTTACCAGCATCTCTTCATATGAGAGGTAATTATCTAATGGTACCACCTCCGGATTGATTACATGCAATATGTTAGGTATGTACTTTTTCAAGAGTGATACATGGAATACATTACGTACTTGAGATAGGTTTGGGGAGAGTTCTAGTTGATAGGCCACTGCATGAATGTGATAAAAGATCTCAAAAGGTTCAATGTACCTTTCACTAAGCTTTACCTTCTTCATAAATCTCATAAGTCTCTTCTATAGTGATATGCAAAGGAATGATATGTCTCTTACATCAAAATCTAGGTTTCTTTGATGATTATTAGCATAGATATTTTGTCGACTCTAAGCCTCTTTAATGTGCTTCTGGATAGTATTAATATTCTCCACCATTTCATCAACCATTTCTGAAACTAGGGGTTTTTTCTCCCCAACTTCATCCCAACATGATGGTGTTCTTCACCTTTTTTCATAAAATGCTTCATAATGGGCCATCTGGATGTTTGAGTGGAAATGATTATTTTAAGAGAACTCAACTAGAGAAATTTTTTGATCCCATCCTCCTTGGAATTCCATTGAGATGCCCTCAATATGTCCTCATGTGTTTGGATATTCCACTCAAATTGGTCATCAATTTGAGGATGATAAGCCACATTGAAGTTAAGCTCAGTGTTCAGAGCATTTTGAAGACTCTTCCAGAACATAGAGGAGAATCTTGGATCTCGATCAGATACAATAGATAGTTCTAATCCATGTAGACATACCACTTCTATGATATATATCTCTGCCAGTTGATCCACTGATAAATCTTATCAAATTGCAATGAAGTGTGCAGTCTTTTTAAGATGATCCACAACAACCCTGACAGCATTGTTTCTTTTGGACGTCTTCAAAAGTCCAGTGGAAAATTTTGTAGTGATATTTTCCCATTTCCAAGTTGTTATGGGTAATGGTTGAAACATCCCCTTAGACTTTTGCTTCTCAGCCTTCACCAACTTCCATACCAGGCACTTTGATATATACTAATTGATCTCTTTATTCATTTTATCCCACCGATAATTCTCTAGGATATCTCGATAAATCTTTGTGTTTCCTGGGAGAATGGAGAAATTTAAACTATGTGCATCATCCAAAAGTTGTTTTTTTAACTCTCGATTTTAGAAAACACATAGTCTTGCCCCGGGTCTCACAATTACTTCAACATTAAAAATTAAATCCAAGTATTTTATTTTTTTGATAGTTTCCACTTTCTTTTAAATTCCCACATTATACTTTTATAAATCAATTAAACTTTCCAAAAGAGATGGTTGAGCAATCATTTGTGAAAGGATTGATGATTTTCCCTCCATTATAATTCCCATGTCCATCTTCATCAAATCTATGAATATTGGATCCTTTTCAATTCTCAGCAATGATATAATTATTGGGTCCTTTCTAATTAGAGTATCCACAACCTTGTTTACATTCCCACGGTGGTAATGGATTGAGCATTCAAAGTCTTTGATCATCTATAACCATATTCGTTGGCACATATACTCAAGGCCTTTGTCCTCCGTTTATATTTCACACTTGTCCCTTAAGAGGTAATGTCCCTAAATTTTCAAAGAGAATATTACTGTATCCAACTCCAGATCATGTGTTGCATATTTCTTCTCATAAACTTTCAATTTCTTTTAAACATAGAAAATGACTTTGTCATTTTGTGTCAACACATGTCCCATGCCCTTATTCAATGCATCACAAAATACCACAAAAGTTTCTTCACTTGTGGGTAGTGTGAGCCCAGGGGCAGTAATTAGAATCCTTTTCAACTCCATGAAGCTCTCTTCAAATTCATCACTCCAAAAAAATGTTACTCCCTTATGAGTTTTCTTGGTAAGAGTGTTTAACAATCATGAAAAATTTCTCAGAAATCAGTTATAATATCTAGCTAAACCCAGGAAGCTATGAATATCTGTCGTAAATATTGGCCTAAACAGTACCTCTAGTGTAGTTTTCTTGGAGGGATCCATAGATATCTCATTTCTTGTGAGGAAATTACCCAAGGATGAGAATTCTGTCAACCAGAACTCACACTTTTTGTACCTTGCACATAGCTTCTCCTTTCACAAGGTCTCTCATATAGTGATTAAATTCTTCTCATGATCCTCTTTGGTTTTAGAGTATATTATAATATTGTCTATAAATACTATAAAAAATGTATCACGGTATTCTCTAAAGACTCTATTAATCAAGTCAATGATGATTGATAGAGCATTAGTGAGTCTTAAAGGCATTACTATGAATTCATAGTGTCTGTACTATGTTCAAAAAGTGGTCTTGTGGATATCCTCTTTCTTCACCCTTACCTAGGAATATCCTGAGTGTAAATCCATATTTGAGATGTATTGTGCTCCACAATGATGATCGAACAAGTCATAAATTTGGGGAAGAGGATACTTATTCTTTATCATGATTTTGTTGAGCTCATAATAATCAATGCAAAGGTGCATTGTACTATCCTTCTTCTTGATGAAGAGGACCGGTGCATGCCATGGTGAAACACTTGGGCATATAAACCCTTTATCCAGATTCCTCTATAGTTGTTTATTTAACTCCTCAAGCTCCATAATAGCCATTATATATAGAGTCTTGGATATTGGGAATTCTCCAGGTATATGATCAATCAAGAATTCAACATCTCTTCCAGGGGGAAGACAATGTAATTCCTCAGGACACACTTCGGTGAATTCCCTCAAAATAGGCATGTCTTCAAAATTTGTTTCTTCCTTAGACTCAATCATCTGCTCAAGATATGAATTCCAATAGGGAATTAATATCCATGTTTGATATAATGGTTCTATAAAAGATTCATCCTCCTCCTTGAAATTTTACAGAATCAGGGGTCAACTTTCCATATGAAGAGTGATTTCCCTCTCATAGTAATTTATGTTATATCTATATAAGGAAATCGAATCTAGGCCAGTAATTGCATCAAATTCCACCAGAGTAAGTATGATGAGATTCTTCAAGAATTCCAACCCAGAAATTGTGACAGTGGATGAGTTATATTAATAGGTTGCAATGATTTCCCCATTTTACATTATCACTGAAATCTTTACTTCCATGATTTTTGGTGGTGTTAAGATTGTTCTACTAAACATTGGGGGTATAAAAGAATTCATAGAACCAGAATAAAAAATTAAATTCTCTATTCTTGAATGAAAAACTGCATACCTTTCTGCACATTGTTTTTGGGGTTTTCTTTAGTGGTAGTGATGGAAATATCTCTCCCTTGATGCATTGGAGTCTGTTGTTTGCCTCTAAAAACCCATGTCTTGGGGCAATGGTTTGCAAAGTGACCTGGTTATTTGTAGTTGAAGAAATGAACAATGTGTTAAGGGTTGAATAGAGTGTTTCTCTCCTCTATCATAGTAGTGGTTATTTCTTTCTGATAGTTAATAGTTGTGTTCTCTTATCTTCCACACCTAAATCATTTTCTCGTCCCTTTCAAGGGATTTCTAGGGTGATTCATTCTGCACCATTGGAAAGTGAGGTGCTAGAATTTCTTAGCACAATTAGATATATCCATCGGACCTATATAAATAAATTCCACCTTACGCTTCTTATCCCCATGATACCATTGAGATTCTCCGATCTCAATTTCAACTTTTAGGGTATATCATACAATTTCCTCAAATATATCAAAGCTGTGGATCACCGCGACATTCCGTAGGCTAGGTTTTATCCCACTAAATAATTATTAAACCTTTCATTCGAGGGTAAAGAAAAATCCATAGGTGTATCATGAAAGCCTTTTGATGTTTTCCTCATACGCTCTGATGTATTCATCTTATTTTTTTGTGAGGTAAAGGAATTCCCTTTCGGTCTTAAGTCAGAGGGTGTGAGGAAAATATTTTTCAACAAAGATTTTCTGAAAAGCCTTCCTTTACAATGCCCCGATCTCTTCTTCAGGCTTGGTATTTTTTATCAATGTCTAACATTGATCATCTTCACCAACCATATGATAAGCATCCAGAATATCCTTCCATTGTTCAAAAAATTGAAGGATGGATAATATCTTTCCAGTGGAGTTGATCCATTATTCGACAATTGAGGGATTAGGTGATCAATTAAAAGTAAGAGGCCTTTATCTCATGAAGTTCTCGATTATGACTTGTTCTTTCTTATAGGGGGTCGAGCATTCCTATTGACCCATATTTCTATTGAAAACGTGAGTTAATTGAGATAGTATCTTGTGATTCCTACTCCCATTTGACTAGGCACCTCATTAGAACAGTAGTCACATTGATCTTCGCATGAGTTGTTTTCCATAGTCCTCGTATTACTAGCCATTGGCTGGAATAAAAGGATAGTTAGGGGTGACACATAAAAGGGAATACAAATACATAAAGTGATAACTTATAAATTACTTTTATTTCCTTAACTTATATATTTATTAGCTTCAATCTGTGTTATCCATGATGTACTCCCCAACATATATTCTTAGGTGTATTTTTCTATTACCATAATAATGGTTCATACTAAACTTATGAATTTACCAAAGCATATCCCATGGACATGTCGTAACCATGACTATAGCAAGGCCCGTTGTCGTGCACCAGTTCTCGTTTGAGTCTATCTTAATGTGGTGTTTTCGAGTTTTTCCCTAAGATACATTTGTGCTAGAGCCGCCTCTACCCGATTGTATCTAGATATGGAAGTATTTGATTGATAATCAACTTACTCAATACTCACAAAAATATATGGATGTTTTTTATACATAGTCTTATGCCTAAGTCATTCACAAGGGATTTCTAATCCTAATCCAAAAAAATAACTAAACCAATTCTCTGAAACCAAATATAACAACCATCATATTTATTAAACAATTAATCATGATTTGTTAGATAAAATTAAATATAAGACAACTCTGAGGATTGATAGGTATATGTTCTTGGTAAATTAGGAATATTACATAACAACATAGAACACAAAACACAACAAATTTATTGAAATGTTATTCTACATAACCAAAACATTCCTTCGTACTTAGCATTGCATGGGATTACATGAGGACATGAAAAAGAAAAGGGTGAGGTATAAAGCCCAATAAGGGGGTAAACAAGAAATAACATGAATAATATAGTACATGTTAGGAAATAGACATATCAATGGAGAATAAAAGACACATGAATATAAAAGCATGATATAACATGATTATCAAAACATAGAAATGTGTCAACAACATTTATCATGATATTATCATGACCCAAGAATCATTGCACATTGATAATAGGTAAAACCTCATTACCCTTGATGCATCATGATACTATTCATTACCCAATTCATTGGAGTGCTATTAGGGTACACCCTTCTTAATCATTTCATTTCATGAATAAGTGGGCCACATAGATCATACAACATGGATTGATTAAACATCTTCATTTATTCCCCGATAAAGGAATGTTGAATTAATAAATGAAACTATATAATAAATAAATAAATTTGCATAAAGGTGAATACCCTTGATAGAGAAATGGGCATGGTATTCACTACACAATGACTTTGGCTTGGAGAATCACAGTGCAATTTCAACAGCATAACAATGTGACATAAGAATTCATCAAAAATTTTGATGAGAGAGAAAGATTTATATAATAATATTCATAGAAAATGGATAGTAAGGGGTCATATTAACACATTTCCCAACATATTTAATGGAATTTAGATGTATAATAAAAACATAATTGTTTGAATGTAAATGAGAAGAGAGAAATTCCTTACGAAGTTTTGGCATGGTAACCGCTGTGCATGAGAGGAATTAATGAAATAGAATTTAACACCACATGCGTCCATGGTACACTTCTCTTTGAATAATACAGTAGCGTGTGTTGTACGCAACTTCGAATTCTAACACACACCATAACCAATCAAACTAGCCGTTATAAATACTAATACCCACTTTTTGAAATTTTATAAATTTTACCTTTAAAAATGGACTTCATTTTATTATTTGAAATATCAAAATTATCTTAGGGTGAATTTTTGGTACTTTTCTGATAACTTTCATATTTTGATGAATAGTGAAAATTACTAAATTTTAATTAAAAACAACATTTTTAATCAAAATAATTAATTGTGAAAAATTTTGAATTTTAGTGGTTTTAAATTATATTTAAAAAATGGTTTTACAATTTAATCCAATTTTGGTCATTGGACATAATTTAACATTTAAACAGGACATAAACAAGTGTCAATCTTTTGATATTTATTGTTTCTTAAAAACACGCTTTCTATTTTGACAGCGACAATTAATTTTAAATTAATAAATGAAACTTCTATGTTTTGAATTTGGTAAATAGACTTCATTATTGAATTCAGAATATCAAAATTAGATTAGGGAAATTTTTTGATATTTTTCTGAAAACTTTTAATTTTTGATGAATAGTGAAAAACACTGAGTTATAGTTTAAAACCGAATTTTTATTTAAAGAATTATTTTATTTATTTAAATTATTTAATGCCAAAATAGATACATAATATCGATATAAGTTCAATGTAATTCATTGGTGTAGGTTTATAATAATTTTAGATATATAAAAATTTTATTGAACTTTTCACTATCTTTTACCCACCTCCTAGGAGATTTTGCAAATTAACATAAAACATAATTTTACTGCTTCTGTGAGATGAATATCGAAAATTCTAGAGACACGGTTAATATCAACGAGTAAAATTTGGTTCAATGAGATGAAAATAATTTTTTTTGATTGGTAAATGTTTACTTTTATTTACCATGGTTAAAAGTAAATGGGGTAATTAAAGGTAAAAATGATATACATATTACCCTCACACATGTCCTAATTCTATGGGAAATGTTTATCCCGACCAAAAACTACCTTAGGAATAAAATATTATCATTTAGGTCCACTTGGATTACATTAGGATATTTATTATTATTTAATTCAAAGAAGAGTTAAAAGAGATAAAATCAAAGTTTAATAATTAAAACATTTTTAATATAGAGTTTTAAAAAAGATAAATTAGATTATAAATATTAATGAGAAAGATAAAAATATTTCCTATATAATGGTATTTTATTTATAATTTTTATACGTCAAATAAATAAATTTATTTACGACACAATGATGATGCAGTAATTACCTTATTCATGAAAGAATCAAATAAATGGTATTATAAATACTAAAATAAATATAATTTCAATGTTTTCATGACATACACTAATTTTATAGGTGAATATGACATGTTAGTATTGATTCAATGTTTTTTTTTTGAAGTAATATTGTTGTTATTATTTTAACAATAAAACAAATACCTAATAGTGTCAAAATTGACATAAAATAGTTTTTAACACAAATATTATATTATTAATTTCTATAATGGTCTTAAAAATATAAGGTTCGGCAAAATTAATTATATAATAATATATATGACATTAATGAACCAATTGGGGTTTGAGTGGCAGTATACAGTATGTTTATTAACCATATAGTGTAAGAATACAAGAAGACACGGTAAAAGCTAAATTATTTAACTTAGAGTTAAATCTTAATGATAGGGTTAAAATAGTAACCTAAACTTCTCTAAAACCTATTTGTTGAGTTCTTTTCTACTTATACCCACCTTATACTTTAAATAATAAACTTTTTAGCCATTAGAAACCGAATATGAATTTATTATAAAATAATATTTGTTTTTCCAAAGGTGCCCCTCACCCCTCTTATAAAAGGGCACTCCCCCTTCTCTCTAATTAACACCTTCTATGCCGTTTGGCTTGGCCAAACCCAGCCCAAATACCCTCTAAAATATCCCAAATTCATCTTAGAGGCATTATTTTGGTAGGAAATCCAGCCTATGGAGCCATTTTGATCAAATCAAAACGAAGAACCCGAAGAAGAGGTATTGATTTCACCACCCCCTTTCACGTTCCTTTCTTCTTCCACTTCATTTTTCTTTGTTGTTTCCATTATAAAATAATAAATATAGTATATTCTATATAATGTGATGTTATTATAAATATGATACAACCAAATTCATTATTCTATCCACCCTTTTAATGAAATGTCACCATACGTGCGTACGTACGGCTTACCATCTCCACGTCATGGTATAATTGTTATTCAATAAATTATTATTTGGATGGGAATAATAATGATGTGTATTTGATGTAAATAATAAATATAACCTGATAAGGATTCTGTATATATTATATAACTTCCAATTATATATTATATTAATATCAAAAGATTTATATTTTCGCTCATGCGTACGTACGGATTACCGTCTCCACGACGCGATGAGATTCATTTCCAAGTTCACCATTCATCGACGATTATAAAAATATATATTACTAATAAGTATGTAATATACGACATAATAATTATACTGGAGATATATATATTTATATAAATATGTATCAATGTACTCACATATATCTTATTCACTTACTTCCATTCAATACTATATGAAAACGGAAACAACGTTTATGCGTACGTATGGACTACCATCTCCATAAACGGTGTTTTCCATTTCATATATACATCTATTATAAATTTATATATTATAAATATATATGATAAATAAATAATATTTTATATTATGGAAGTATTTAAATCAGTATCTGAGTGATACAGTCAAGAGTAACAAGTTAAAACACGCACAATAAAGAAAGCGATTATTACTCGAAATATTAATATAACATGGAAATTATTATTAAATGGGTAGTAAAAAGTCATAAATGAATAAGGTATGATATCATAAATATTAATATGGTTCTAGTATAATTTAATAACATACTATAGTCTTCAAACAGGAGACTAAACGTACCCTCGACTAAAGGAAAGTGCGAGGTAAGGGTTTTCTTATCTCACTTTTAATTCCGTGAGATTTCTATTGTTCATCACTTATTTATTGCATGTGGTGTATTGTGTACTGAAATTTGATATGTATTATCACAATACACTTTATATTAATGATATAATATGATTTATTTGGTGATTATTGACTATTTTTCATACGACTAGATTGATTACAACGAGGTAAGGGTTAATTTCACAATCTCTTTATTATCAGAGGTTGTTCATTCGTAATTATCTACTAGGACATCTTTAACATCCACATCCTTGTATCTTAAAATTTTATTTCAAAACATTTTTAATATTTACTAGACAATTGGTTAAAACCATTCATACCCTTGTTTGAATTTTTATAAAAAATTTTGAAAGGAATCTTTCGGTCGTTTTCCAAACAAAGTACTTTATAAGATTTTTGATAAAATTAAGGTAAGAATGTTTTTTAACTTATACGGTACGTGCGGATATTCTCCACTATTATTACACCTTTGAAGCTTCCCTTAAAATCTTATAAGGATATTTTCAAAATAAAGGTTTTCTATATAATTATATGAATTTTAAATGATTTCAAAAAAGCTATATTTCTCTCAAATAGTTTTGATTTCATCTATGTCAACATCCTTTGATGGATTTTAAGATTATTTGAAGTTGACTTATTATAATACAAAACATCCATATTGTATGGATGGTTTTGTTATATTTTTGACTGTGGATGAGTTATTTTTATGTCATTCATGGTTTATGGTTAAAGTATTGACATTTTGTAAGTTAGTTTTAATACGAATGTTTATGTTATATCTCAACCTTTTATTTAGATGAATGTTTTGGACTAGTATGTTCAGGGTTGGGGACCGGTAAAAGTAAGCCCTCCGAGTTGGTGTCTGTTTATTAGAGACACTCCGAGTTGGTTTATGGTTATTAGAGGCACTCTGGGTTGGTGTCTGGTTATTAGAGGCACTTCATGTTGGTGTCTGATTATTAGAGGCACTCCGGGTTGGAGTCCGGTTATAGAGGCTCTCTGTGTTGGGTTCCGGTTACAGATATCCCTTAGGTCTTGGCATGATTCCTTGACATAGAAATTAATGTTTGACATTATGATTTCCTCATTATAAAATTAGTTATTACATGTGATTCTTTGATTAGTAGAATATCCATGTGCATGTTTATATGGTAATGTTTGAAATATTTTTACCATATTATATTCATGTTTATGTTTAAAAAGGCTGTTGTTTTTATTACACATCTTGCCTTAAAATTTTATAGCTTCCGCTAAATTATTTACCCTTACTGAGCATCTGAGCTAACCCCTTTATATGTTTTTTTATTCCCAGGATCCCAAGAAGTGTTTTATGTTTAAGATGCAGGGTTATGATAAGTGAACAATGGCGTTCTCAAAGGATTATCTATGATGTATTGTATATTAGAAAGTGTAATGAAATTTTCTTGTATGTAATCTATTTTCCAAGACTTCTAAACTGATCAGTCCTTCAGGACTTGATTCCTTGTAATTATACCAATGTATTACAATAATGCACCCACTCTGGTTAATAGGGGTCGGGGCAATACAGTTGGTATCAGAGAAGTTTAGCAATAACCTTGGAAACTAGATTTAAATAAACTCTGATTAGAGCACATCGCCCTAAGATAGACTTTGAGGATTAGAATAGAATAACTTACTAGAATTTTGGTATTGTAGAGATTTTGTGAGTTTTCCAAGCCATACATTAATGTCTGGATACGAGCAGGTAGAGGCGGCTCTGGAACAGATGTACCTAGAGGTAAAACCCGAAAACACTGGTTTGAGCTAGACTCTAATGGCAACTGGTACACGACAACGGGCCTTGCTGTACTCTTGGTTACGACACTCTAGGGTGATATTCTTAGGGTATTTCTCATTTTCTTTACAAACCATTATTAAGGTATTATGACTATATACTTACTCAATGAAAACATTTTTATGATTATGGATTATATCCATAAACTTTTTAATTTATGTTAAGTTTTTTACAAGTTCAAGATTAGGTATTTCTATTCATAAACTAATCTAGTGTATGACATTTTTTAGAAATGGTGCCCAGTAGAAGGAATGAGAACTCCAGCAATACACATGATCCAATGAGTAATAAGGATCATATCTTTCATGGTCCTAAGATGGAATTTAGAAGGGAAATAGTATCCCACATATTATCATCATATGAAGAAATAGTATCATTTTTTGATAAGATAAGTAAAGATTTCTCGGAGTCCTATGGCTTTGATGGGAATCCAGAGAAGAAAAGGATGGAAGAGAGAAGGATAGATAAAGGGAAGAAGGTAAAGAAAGATTTTCCCATATGTGATAACTGTGGAAATAATCACCTTGGAAAATTCCTGAAGGGAATGAGAGTTTGTTATAAGTATGGAGAAAAAGGACACCAAGTACATGACTGCAAGTGTAAGAAAATGGTTCCAAATGTACAATGCTTCATCTACAAGAAGTTTGGACACTATGCGAACCAATGTCCCAGTCATCAGACTATGTCACAAATGATGCTATTGGATAATAATCAAGTAATGATACTACCACAAATGATGAGGAATGACTAGTGTTTTATGTTGTATTTTGGAATTATTTAATTTAAGTGTTGTATCAATGATTTTCTGGAAATAAATAAGGATTTTACTACAATAATATTTCATTGAGGATTTGATATTTTATGGTACTAAGAAAAGTGACTCTACATCGAGTTATACATTTTTGAAATTACATGGTTGAATGAAAGATAAACCTTAATAAGGCCCTAATATTGAGGTACTGATTATGGAATAAGATATGGTTGATTTGGGTAAATTATACTGGATATTCTTGAATACCTTGAAACTGAATAATGATTTTTCATCGTTGGAGTTTACAACATTTTTTATAAAACGAGTATATCTAGTATTCTATAAAGAATAAGGGAGCATGAATGTAATCAATAAGGATTTATGGTAATTCAAGATGTTACCATCTTTTAAAATAATACATGGTGAAGGTGTTCACATGTTATTACATGGAAGAAGGGATCTTAATTGTGTTTAGCATCCTTATAAATTTTGGACTGTGAGTTTGGATAGTAGTATTTTGGATAATTCTAAAGGTTGGAATGGATTAATTTTGAATGGTTATTTTTGGATTTTTATAAAAGGACAACACAAAGACCATGTGACAACCCGTCACGTCGGACAAAGCTGCGGGAATCGAACCCACAATCATAGTGCGATTAGGATTTATCACCTACCACTGGACTACTTGAAGTCTTTGGATTTTATAATGTAGTTTCTTTGTTTAATGTGTCTGATATGTGAATTATACATTCATTATATTTGGAACCCTATACGATTAGGATAAATAGAGTATTTTTTAGTTGTATTATGTTTTGTAGTAAAAGATGAGTTTGTGGTAGAAATTTATTATTGGATAAAACACTAATTATAAATTAATTATATCACCTTATGATCTTATCCAATATCATAAATAAATTCCCCAACATTAATAAAAGGAACTTAGAACAAATTTTTTTTCCTAGATGGTACCTTAGATCATCACAAATTTATAGCTTAAGGATTATTGGCCTTTTCATAGACATGTTATATACTACTCTCTATCAGATATTGATGGTCATATTTCTCTTCCATATCCATATTTTCCTACATGGAACCTTAGTATGTGTTATTTTTGGTAACCTTCATACTTACCACTATTTATTTTAAATAGAGGCCTCATTAATCCATTTTTCGATGTGGGATTTCAACTATGATATTTTGAAATATCAACCCCATGTTTCCAATACCGAGAATAAATTGTGAGGACACAATTTATTGAAGGAGGGGAGAATGTAACACCCCACACTTCCACGGTACGCTTCACTTTGAATAATATAGTAGCGTGTGTTGTACGCACCTTTAAGTTCTAACACACACCAAAACCAATCAAACTAGCCATTATAAATAGTAATACCCACATTTTAAAATTTTATACATTTTATCGTTCAAAATGGACTTCATTTTTGGATTCAGAATATCGAAATTAGCTTAGGGTAAATTTTTGGTACTTTTCTGATAACTTTCATATTTTGATGAATAGTGAAAATTACTAAATTTTAATTAAAAACAAATTTTTAATCGAAATAATTAATAGTGATAAATTATGAATTTGGGTGGTTTTAAATTATATTTAGAATATATTTTTACAATTTAATCCAATGTTGGTCATTGGACATAATTTCACATTTAAATCGAACATAAACAAGTGTCAATCTTTTGATAGTTATTGTTTCTTAAAAACACGCTTTTTGTTTTAAGAGTGGGAATTAATTTTAAACTAAAAAATGCAAAATCTATGTTTTGAATTTGTTAAATAGACTTCATTATTGAATTTGGAATTTCAAAATTAGCTTAGGATAATTTTTTGGTATTTTTCTGAAAACATCTAATTTTTGATGAATAGTGAAAAACAATGAGTTATAGTTTAAAACCGAATTTTTATTTAATTAATTTTTTAATTTATTTAATTTATTTAATGTCATAATAGATACATAATTCCTATATAAGTTAAATTTAATTCATTGGAGTTGGTTTAAAATAATTTTAGATATATGAAAATTTTATTGAACTTTTCACTGTCTTTTACCCACCTCCAAGGAGCTTTTGCAAATTCACAAAAAACTTAATTTCACTGCTTCTGTGAGCTGAATATCAAAAATCCGAGAGATACGATTAATATCAAGGAATAAAATGTGGTTCAATGAGATGAAAATAATTTTTGTGAATAGTAACTTTTTTACTTTTATTTACCACAGTTAAAAGTAAATTGGGTAATTAAGGGTAAAAATGATATTAATATTACCCTCACACATGTCCTACTTCTATGGGACAAGTATATCTCGACCAAAAACAACCTTAGGTATAAAATATTATCATTTAGGTCCACTTGGATTAGATTAGGACATTTATTATTATTTAATTTAAAGAAGAGTTAAAAGAGTTAAAATCAAAGTTTAATAACTAAAACATTTTTAATATAGGGTTTTACAAAAGATAAATTAGATTATAAATATTCATTACAAAGATAAAAATATTTCCTATATCATGGTTGTTTATTTATAATTTTTAGACATTATATATATATATTTATTTATGACACAATGATGATACAGTAATTAACATATTCATGAAAGAATAAAATGAATGGTATTATAAATATTAAAATAAATATAATTGAAAATTTTTTATGACATCCACGAATTGTCTAGGTGAATATGACATGATAGGATTTATTCAGTGTATTTTTTTTGAAGTAATCATGTTGTTATTATTTTAACAAAAAACAAATACCAAATAGTGTCAAAATTGACATAAATTAGTTTTTAAAACAAATATTATATTATTAATTTCTATAATGGTCCTAAAAATAGAAGGTTCGGCCAAAAGGCTTATATAATAATATATATAACATTAATTAACAAATTGGGTTTATATTGTAAGTATATTTTATGTTTATTAACTATATAGTGTAAGAATACAAGAAGACCCGGTAAAAGCTAAATTATGTAACTTAGAGTAAAATCTAATTGATAAGGTCAAAATAGTAATCTAAACTTGTCTAAAACCTATTGGTTGAGTTTTTTTCGACCTATCCCAACCTTTGAATTTAAATAATCAACTTTGGAGACATTAGAAACCGAATATGAATTTATTATAAAATAATATTTTAATTTTTTCCTAAGGTGCCCCTCAACCCTCTTATAAAAGGGCACTCCCCCTTCCCTCTAATTCACACCTTCTATGGCATTTGGTTCGGCCAACCCCAGCCCAAATTACCTCTTAAATATCCTAACTTCATCCTATAGGCCTTATTTTGATATGAAATCCAACCTATGGATACCTTTTGATCAAATCAAAAGGAAGAACCCGAAGAAGAGGTAATGATTTCACCAACCCCTTTCAAGTTCCTTTCTTCTTCCACTTCCTTTTCCTTTGTTGATTCCATTCTAAAATAATAACTCTACTATATTCTATATACCGTGATGTTATTATAATTATGGTACAACCAAATTCATTATTCTATACACCCATTGAATGACATGTCACCATACGTGCGTACATATGGCTTATCGTCTCCACTTCATGGTGTAATTGTTATCCAATACATTATTATTTGGATGGGTATAATAATGATTTTTATTTGATTTAAATAATTAATATAACATGATAAGGATTATGTATAGATTATATACCATCCAATTATATATTATATTAATATAAAAAGAATGATATTTTCGCTCGTGCGAACGTACGGATTACCGTCTCCAAGATGCGATGAGATTCATTTCCAAGTTCTCCATTCATGAACGATTATAAAAATATATATTACTAATAAGTATGTAATATATGACATATTAAGGCTACTAGAGGTATATATATTTATATATATAAGTATTTATGTACTTATATATATCTTATTCACTTACTTCCGTTCAATACTATATGAAAACGTAAGCAGCGTTTATGCATACGTACGGACAACCATCTCCATAAACAGTGTTTTCCATTTCATATATACGTCTATTATAAATTTTTATATTCTAAATATATATGATAAATAAATCATGTTTTATATTCTGGAAGTATTTAAATCACGATCTAAATGATACAATCAGGAGTAACAAGTTAAAACACGTACAATAAAGAAAGCGATTATTAAACGAAATATTAATATAACATAGAAATAATTATTAAATGGGTAGTATAAAGTCATAAATGAATAAGGTATGATATCATAAATATTAATATTGTTCGATTATAATTTAATAACATGCTATAGTCTTCATACAAGCCTCGACTAAAGGAAAGTGCAAGGTAAAGGGTTTCTTATCTCACTTTTAATTCCGTGAGATTTCTATTGTTCACCACTTATTTATTGCATGTGGTGTATTGTGTACTGCCATTTGATATGTATTATCATGATCTCTTTATATTCATGATATTATATAATTCATTTGGTGGTTGTGGACTATTGTTCATATGACTCGATTGATTACAACGTGGTAAGGGTTAATTTCACAATCTCTTTATTATTCGAGGTTGTTTATTCGTAATTATCTTCTAGGACATCTTTATCATCCACATCCATGTTTCTTAAAAATTTACTTCAAAACATTTTTAATATTTACTAGACAATGGGATAAAACCATTTATACCCATGTTTGAATTTTTATAAATTTTTTTGAAAGGAATCTTTCCGTCATTTTCCAAACATGGTAATTTATAACCTTTTCGATAAAATTAAGGTAAAAATGTTTTTTAACTTATACGGTGGGTGCGGGTATTCTCCACCATTATTTCAACTATGAAGCTTCCCTTACAAGCTTATAAGGATATTTTCAAAATAAATTTTTTCTATATAATTATATGATTTTTAAATGATTTCAAAAAAAATATTTCTCTCAAATAGTTTTGATTTCATCTATGTCAACATCATTTTATGGATTTTAAGCTTATTTGAAGTTGAATTATTATGATACAAAACATCCATATTTTATTGAAGGTTTTTTGATATGTTTGACAGTGGATGAGTTATTTTTATGTCATTCATGGTTTATGGTTAAATTATTTACATTCCGTAAGATATTTTTAATGCGAATGTTTATTTTATATCTCAACCTTTTCTTAAGATGAATGTGATGGACTAGTTTGTTCCGAGTTTGGGATTTATAAAATTAAGCCCTCCGGGTTGGTTTCTAGTTATTAGAGGCACTCCAGGTTGGTGTCTGCTTATTAGAGGCACTATGGGTTGTTGTCCGGTTATTAGAGGCACTCCGGGTTGGTGTTCAGTTATTAGAGGCACTCCGGGTTGAAGTCTAGTTACAGAGGCTCTCCGGGTTGGGTTCCGGTTACAGTTATCTCTTAGGTCTTAACACAAGGCCTTTCCATAGAAATTAATGTTTGACAATATGCATTCCCTCATTATTAAATTAGTTATTACATATAATTATTTGATTAGTAGAATATCCATGTGCATGTTTATATGGTCATTTTTGAAATATTTTTACCATATAATGTACATGTTTATATTTAAAAAGGTTGTTGTTTTTATTACACATCTTTCCTTAAAAGTTTATGGCTTCCGCTAAACTATTTACCCTTACTGAGCATCTGAGCCCACCACTTTCTATGTTTTATTTTTCCTAGGATCCCAAGAAGTGTTTTGTGATTAAGATGCAGGGTTAAGCTAAGGGAAAAATGGCATTATCAAAGGATTATTTATGTTGTGTTGTATATTAGAAAGTGTAATGAAATGTTCTTGTATGTAATCTATTATCCAAGACTGCTAAACTGATCGGTCCTTCAGGACTTGATTCCTTTTAATTATACCAATGTATTAAAATAATGCACTGACTTTGGGTAACTTGGGTCGAGGCATTACAGAGAAAGAGGATTCTCATAATTCAAACATAAGAAGGGAAGTACTGGGGAGGTTAAAAATCCTACCCAAACATTTTTAATTGAAAATAAATGTGTATAACAACATAAAGAAATTTGGGAAAAATTGAGAAAGGAAGAAATCCCTTACTTGGAAGTGTCATCCAAAAAGATTGGGAGAGGTTTAAGAGAGGATTCTTGGGATCCTGGGGTGCAATAGGAGGATTATATAGAGAGGAGGGAAGGGTTTGGTCGAGATCAAAATGGTTTTAGTGAAGAGGAATGGGATATTGAGTAGGTTTATATAAGAAAGGAAAGAGTATTCATTATTATTTAGGTTTTGGACACCACACATTAAACTAATCAAAACCACAAACCATCCCATTGTTTTTTGTCATGTCTCACCAAATTGGAGTGGAAAACAATATTTTATAAATAAAATGTCCAAACTTATTAAAATATTATACTTTAATGTGTGTTGGTGTGTCACACTCTCATGAAAATCATTTTAAAATGTTAAAATGTTTTATAAGTCTTGGAAGGTCCACTAAGGCTTTATAAAATAAATCAAAAAGACCTAAAATATCATTATTTTAAAGTTAAAACATATATTGGCCTAAAATCATATTTATATTACTTTATTACATCATTATTGGGTCATTATGACGTCATAAAAAATAATATATTTAAACAGTAGAAAATTTTAACCCAAAAATTTGACTGTCTCAAAAAATGATGAAAAATTCACCATTGGATAATTTCGACATCCTGATTCCAAAAATAATTTTCATTATATATATTTTTTTTCTAAATATTTTAATATTTAATTTTTAAATAAAAACGGACATTTAGTGATAATTTATGGGTTTAGACAAAAACAGCTTTTAAACCTTAATTAAAATTACAATTGTATTCATAAAAAATTTACAATCATTTATATTAAATAAAAAGTAAATTGTTAATAATACTTTATTAAAATAATATTTAATTTAAAAATCAATTAATTCTTAAAAATATATTTCTTAATTGAATATTAACAAAAAATACTATTCCTGCTTTAAAAACTATTTATAATGTAATAGTAATAAAATGAATGTATATTATTTATTCTATACAAAAATACTAAAAATAATAATATCGATAGGGTCTTGTTTTATAACCCCTTAAAATAACCACATATGGCCTTAGGGTAAATTTTGTGATGGTGATAAACTTTTAGGGTTTCTCTGATAACATCACTCAGGTGGTAATCTCTACCAACTTCCACTTCTCTTGTTGGCAGTTCTATTAAAGCTTAATGTGTTGAAGCTCAGCTTGGGATCAGTTATGAGTGAAGCCCAGTGATGCCACCTCCTTTTAGATCTCCAACAAATGGGCTTCATATGAAACAATTCTACTGGATGAGGTCATCACTTCCTTTGTCTTAGTAAATTGGATTTGTTAAAGCCCTATATTTATATTAATCATGCAATCACAATTCAAAGGCTATATTAGCAATGGTAACAGTTCTTAACAATATTTTAAAATCCAAAAACATAAAACCAATTATGTTTATATGTTTTATATAACCATTTTACATAATAATACATTTAATTATATCAATAGGATTTTTCATTAGAAAATGTTTTGGTTGTTACAGGAATCATATTTTCTATTTATCTAAAAGGATAAGATCAACGTGAATTTTGTTATTATAAAAACATCCTTACAAAATAAGTCTTAAAAGTGGACTAAAAATATCTCATTGGTGATGATTTGACATTCTGGTGCTTGATTGAAGATCTTACATAATGTCATAGTTCTTTATTTTTTTATCAAATTGGTGGGGACCGGTATAAATATTTTAGGGAGATAATTATTTCAAAAACAATAAAATGTAATAGATTATACATATATACCCATTTGTAATTGGTGATTAATTCTTATCGATTTCTTTGAATCAGCCTCAATTAGGTTACAAGAAGAATTAGGTACTAACATTGGGTTCAAAACCTGCAAAAATTGATTATACCTTGTGTTATTTTTATTTCTACTACATCTGGGTATTTTTTAGAAATAATAATAGATTAGATAAAACTCTTATAAGTAATAGTTTTTTATTTCAATTAATGGAATAGTAAAAGTACCACTGATTCAATCCATCATTCTTAATGGTGAAACTCATTCCTGGGCATGTAATGAGAATTAAATTCATTTTAAAGCCCAATGTGTGTAAGACCCAAGTAGATTATGCTATATCATATGTGTTGTTTACGTGTAATTTATATATTTATTAATTATTAAAGTGTAATGTGAATACAAAAATATATATATATATATAATATAATGAAATTAAGAGGTGATTAAAAACTAAAAAAACTAATATTATTTGTGGAACTATATATAAATATTTAGTATGGGTCTATATACAGAATTAACTATATAAGATGAAGGAAACATTTAAATTAAGTGAGTTTATTTATTCCATTTTAGTTTAATTATGTTAGTTCGGGTAGATAATATTGAATCTCCCTTCGGAGATTGAATATTTTTTATGATTGGGGGTGATAAAACCTTATTTTCCATATTTCTATTATATATCATATTATATTCAATATAAAAAATACATTATAAATTGGTAAATAATAATATTTTCTTTTTTAAAGTGTGAATATTTTTTTAATTTTAAAATGGACTAAAATATGGATTTGAGTTTTTTCATTTTTATTTTTTATTTTATTCAAAAAATTATAGATACTTAAATTGATTTTTTATTGAATTTAAAGTTATTCAAACATGGGTGATGGATTTTGTGTGATGAACTAGCCCAAACTAGGCCTATATAAGATCAAATGGTATTGAAGGATCTTTACATATGATTAAATAGGTCTAAGAGGTTTTTCATCAGGTGAACCTTTAAATTTTTAATTCCATGTTATATTAAAATATGAGCTAAGTTACATGAATAGTAGTCAATTACATATAAGTTAGATTATATCATGTAGTTGTCTCACATAAAAATTAAACATACCCCCAAAACATATGTGATATTAAATACCCATGTCTACTGAGATCGTGTAAAATTAAAAGAAACATTTCAAAAATACATCAAAATAAATAGGTTTCATTAATTTTCATGTAATAATCACTCCCTATGGTTAAAATTATGTTATAATACTATGACATATTATCAAAATAAATCCCCCCCTACATGTTGTGCATAAATTCCCCATCACTTAGCACCAATTTAAGAATCTACTATGGGCACCTTGGTTCATCATATTCTTACCTTATTGGTGAAACCCAAGATCAACCACATATATTTGGAAATTTTTAGGGTATATTAACATACACCTGTAAATAAATGGGAATTATTATAGTATTTTTTTGGATATCAATGTATCATTTACCAGAAACATGGGGTTTGTCTCCATCTTACTGTAGTCACTTGAATATCTAATGCACCTAAGGCCATCAATCCCATATTTCCACACATGGATAAAATTCATACATAACATATATAAAGGGATGTATTTTATAAATTTCTCTAGTTAAATTATGTATTCAATTAAATAATATTCAAAATTGATTGTATCCATCTACCATTGAGAATAAGATAAAATTTTGAGAATAATCCAGTTATGATAAGAGTCTGGAACTCCATATAATATGTAATATCCCATTTTTCCAATGATAAATGCCACTAATCCATGCATGTGGGGATCACCACCACTCTCTATATAAACAACACTCATACCTCTTATTATATTGTTCATGACATAGAACTTCAGTGTTAATTCTATTCCATAATTTCCTTTCTATAATTCTTTTATAAAATTTTAATATAATATTCATTTATTTTCTACTCCAATTTATTCATCAAAATTTTTAATTCTTAAATTTTACCATGGTCATGGGAAACTAACAAAAGGATTGATCCATGGGGAGGGAGTGACTTTTTTGAGTTTTATACTTCATTTATTTTCATTTTTTATCTTAATTCATGGTGTACGATCTGATTGAGTTGACTTGGTTAACAATTTCTACCATTTCTTCTCACTTTATAAACCTATCCTTTTTCACTAATTAATTCATTATCCCTCAATTATCTTGACTTAACAAATATAAAATGTAATTTTGTAAACTTAAGAGATTAAATTATAGAACCAAAATAGTGATATGGGTGTTTGGTGGACTTTGATAAGATTTAAAATCCATTAGATTACCGCACCTTAATTAGTTTGATATGGCCGGTGAGTGGTGTTGATTTAGTTATTAAATTATAATTTGGAAATAAATATAAAAAATAATGGAACACTAATAGTTTACACTATGTCCACTCCCCCTTCAATCTACTTCCAACACTTTTATTAATTTTATTTTTTTATTTTTATTTCATGAATTTCTCACACATCACAAACCGCCTTCCCATTTCCCCTTAATATATATTATATAAAACCAAAAAATAAAAATGTTCTTAAAATTTTGAATAGATGGATAGTATTCATAGAGTAAAAACCATCATAATCTCCCTAGAGTATCCCATAGAGGTTCTTAAAATTTATATTTGATAACCAAAATAATTCCATAGGATTTGGGATAATCAATCATGGAATCATTTATAGGGATAAAGTCTAGTAATTCACAATTTCTTTAACTTTGTACTTATTTATATTATTTTATTGAAATCTAAAAAATATATTAAATGGTCAAATAATATAATTATTCCCTCTATTAAACACTTTTTCAATGGCAGTTGATAAGTTTTAGATTTCAAAAAATTCCCTCATAAAGATAATTAATAAAGAGGTGTTGTTATTTAATATCAATTGTGACACAGTCAATTTAGCATTGATATTTCACTAAGACTTAAATTACTCCATTAGACATAATTCAATCCTATTGTGTGTCATGAAAATACTAATTATATTAATTTAATGTTATGAATGGACCCATGAAATAATTCATTCATGAGTTTTATAAGTCATATGACATTTAATATTTTGAAAACATGATCGTATGTGATTTATAAGATTTTTAGAATTCAGAAAAATAGAATGAAACTGTATTATAATATGTTAAATAAAACACAATGTGAAGAGTATATTCTAGGCCATAAAAGGTCTTACATAGGTGTAATCCACAACTTGCATAAGAGTAAACCATATCAAAATGTTTTGAGACTCAAAATTTTTTTGATCGAGTCTTAGTTCAATTTAATGTTTTAGGGATCTAGAGGACACTCTAAGGGTAAGAAAGTAAATTTACCATAGTGGATAGCATCATAAATATTATTCTATCATTCTTGGTATTCTAGGGTGCGTTGTTCACCCCTTATCTAAGCTAGTTTGGAATTTCAAGAGTGGATAGGCCTCTATAAAAATATTTATTATGAAAACATTATTTGTAGTTGAACATGTGGAATCATGATAAATTTATTACATCTCATCAACAAATAATTAAATGGAAATCATGAGATCTCACTTGTCTCTGGAATTGAGGTTTTACCCTCGAGGTGGTATTACTTTGGTTAGTATCTCGAAGAAAGGGTGTTTTCCATCAAAAGTGGATTGATAATTTAATTTTTTTTATTCAATTAATTAATTAATTTTGTAACATCCATACCTAGAAATAAATTTATTCATCAATTAATGTAATTTTTGGGTTCTCTACATCACTCGGAAAAATCAATATTGAGAGGGAAAGGTATTATACATTTTTTTATATAGTATTAGATAGAAAAATGAGCATGGATCATGCAACAATGATGAATGAGAAACTAGCTTCAATAATGAATGCAAGCATTCTTCACCAATGATTGATCTATTTTGAGTTAGTTATTTTGGATTTTATCATATTCTATTTTTTTGAAATATATTTTGATTATATTTTTGAATATTGGATTTATCTTTCTATGTTTAATTTATATTAAATTTTATGTTTGGATTTATCACTCTTGATGATAACCTAGTTATGTCAGTAATATAATTTACCCCTCTTCATGTATTGCTTGTGAATATAAAATTTGACCGGTATTTCAATTTTTTCACCTCACTTAATCATTTTATTGTACTTGTGGTAATTAAGGATGAATTGATAGCAACTTGGGTTGATGGTCATTCATGAAGGATGAATTAACCCCCCCCCCCACTATATATATATATATATATATATTTGTCTTATCTTCTTCATGCTTGTGAAAAATATCCACTATCCATGGTATTAACCGATAACAATGAGGATGGGGGTCATGAGTGAAACCATGAAACCCCTACATTGACTTTGCATTGAATATTTTATAATACTTTTTATAAAAAAATATTAGATAACACATAGGGGTGGTGTGAATCCCCCATAAAGATCTCAACATTCAAAAACCAGGGGTGTAATGTGAATTTCATCCCCTGTATTTATATTTTATATTTTATTTTATTTTAATAATGATATTAATAATGATATTATTATTATAGTACAAGACCCTTGTTTCATATATAAATTCATGATGTGATATCAAATTGACAAGACTTCAATGGAATCATGGCCATGAAATTTATATATATATTTCAATAAATATATGTGATATTTAATTATGACATGTATAATGGTCCCCAAGTCCTAACATTCTATTTCACTCATTTTTGTTATTACAAAATGTGTATTTTATAGGTGATGCATTTTTTTAGTAAATTAATGGACTATCCAGAGTATTTTTCCACATATATCATAATATAATGGTACATTCATCCATATGAAACAAATTTATAGTTGAGGTAGGTAGATACTTTAATTTATCTCTATGGGACTGAGTGTGGTTTTCAATCATGATGATTAGAGTGTTATCATATTTTAGTACCCCTCCTACCTACTGTGTATTATTCCACAAGGTATAGGCCACTCCTATTACTAATGAAGTTATCACCATTTTCTGTATCATGTTGTGTGCTTATCGAGGTGTGGGAATATAGAACCTCATGATTTCAGAATATATATATCTCTTTAGTTTGAATTTATTGATATATTTCATTACACACAACACCAAACCACAATATACCATCAAAATATTATTATTAAATATGATTGTTTTCACATAGTTGTTAGATTTGTGGGTATGAATATGAACAACTAAATTATAATAAATATGTATAAAAGTTTTATTTCTTGAAAATATATTAATTAATTTTTATTAAATATGTACTCAATGTTTAATAATATGAATAAAATTATGTAAGACCTACTTTTTTTAAAGAATTTCATTTTCAACCTATATGTATTTTTATATAAATAAAATATATTTCTCACTAATACTCAAAGATGAAATATATTTATAATTATTATAATAAAATCAATAATCGGTTATACATTTAATATTAATTGGTTATAAATGATGATAAAATGAATAAAATGTAAAAAAAATATATTTTTCAAAAAGACTATCTTTTTGTGTATAATGTATTTTGTCTTAATAAATTAAATGTATCACTATTTATGAATGATTTTAATGAAATTTTTAGATAATATATTCAATAATTTATATTAACATTCATATACTAGTTGTTATTAGGCATTGAATGGTAATAATATCATTCTTATTCTTGAAAATACATTTTCTCTAATGATTTGTTTTTACACGTTTTATTTGAAAATATTAGAATTAATTTATGCCACTTATAGGAATTTAATTTTTTTTAAATGGGTAATATATTTGAAATCATCATAATTAATATTTTCTAATAAGGTAATATTAAATTTTTCTATAATAAATGGTTTCCATGGTAAAAATATTTTTACAACGAAGAGGGTTAAAATGTATAAAAGAGGGGTTAACCTAAGAGATATGGTCTAAAATGACTAGAAACACATGCTCAAATATCAGTGGTTGATTTTATTTTTAATTAACCTTCTGATTTTTGAGTCAATTAATATTTAAAACCACTATAATTTAGTAAGAAATATATTGTACAATACTTTTTCTTGTATTCAAAAGTTTTCCAACCACATCACTAATGAAAGGTTACATCCACTTCTCACATTAACACACCACTTTCAAACTACACCTCATCCATTCCCGACCCAAATACCTTCCCAATATTCCTCCCACTTTATATAGGTATTTGTCTCACAAAAATTCCTTCTCAAAAAGTATTTTTTCATAAGATAATTGATGATACTGGAAGGAGAGGTAGTAGTCGTTACTGATCTATAACATCTCTCATGTGTTTATATAGACTACCACCTTCATGAAACAATGTGATACATTTTTTATTTTTTGCTTAACATAGCTAGTAATAAGGATAAATTTAATGAATATATACTATATTTTGGATATTAATATTATTATATATATATATTTACCTATATTTCAATTTATTCCTTGGAAAATGGAGACATCACTCGTCATATGTATGGACTACCGTCTTTACGAAGTGATCTATATTTTTTTCATCTCCATTTATATAATGGTTATATAAGTGTACATAATTAATAAATATGAAACTTATTACATGATTATGTTTCTAGAGATGATGAAACCATGACAAAGGTGCATGGACTAGTACCATCGAACTGAAACACTCATAGGAAATAGAGAAGTTAACAAATAAATGATTATATTAATGATGAATTAGAAATAAATGGGTATTTTGAAATTATATAGGAATGATGTGTTGTAGTATTATTTTCAATATTTTTCTGTTAATTTTTTTAATATATTAAAATTTATTATGTATGAGATTAATAGGACATATATAGAATGTAAACATTTTAGATAAGGTTTTATGTTACAATCTCATTTCATTACGGGATTAGGGATGATAAAAATACAATAATGGAAATTATATGATACATGTATTTAAAAGAAAATATATTATATTATCCTATAATTATTTATGATGTCTTAATGTTTCTCTTTATTATATTCTCTTTGGTACTTCAAATGATCAAGAAAATGTTTTTTAGAAGGTTCTACCTTATTTTCTCTTTTCAGTATGAACTCTTACTATTTTATATCCATGTTTTTAAAATTATTTAATGATAGTTTTTACATATAATTAAATGTTTTAAATGTTAATTTTCCCTACCATTTACTTTTGTTATAAATCATTAAAATTGACCTTTTCATCCTTTTTTCATACAATTCACTTTTTATGTTTTAAAAATGTATGAAAAGAATGGTCTATTTTTAGATATATATTATAATCATAATTCCACATAATTATTTTCTTCCCTTTTCATGAATATTACTTAATAATTATCAAATGTTTAAAAATAAAATTATAATCCCATTATTTTTGAAAATTTAAATTTTAAAAGTTACTGAAGTTAATGTGATTATTTATCTTGATTAGTGTATTTAAAATGATTTTATAAAATATATTTTTCTTCAATTATAGAATTATTTTATAATTTTCATTATTTAGTGGGGATATTCTCTTATTATATCATCTAATTTATTTCTCTATATGTTTTATGAAGATTATTATTTAAATATGATTTCTTGAAACTCATTTATTTCACACGAGTTAATTTTTCTATAACGAAATAATGAATATTGTTAATGATCTTGTGGCACACTTATATAATTTTTTTATTATGAAAATGGTGGTAATATAATATTACATCCCTCCAATTAATTGGTTAAGTATTTATATCTCAAGAGATAATATTAACTAGAATTAGGAGAGACACTTGTCCAAAAAAGTACATTGTCCGCTATGATTTTCTTGACAGTAAGACTTTTCTAAAGAAATTATTGGAATATGGAGTAAACCCAATATACTATGGGACACTATCCACTATGATAGTCTTGGAAGTTATATTTGACTATTTAAATGATGGGACTAGTATGTAAACCTAATCCACCATAAGAATCCTTCCAAAATAATTGTTTTGGAAATATTCCTTGAATAAGAAACTGATTTTCTATTCATATTTGTATGAAAAACACTTATATATTCAAATTATGATATGATATAATTTATTTTGAATGATTATTTTTTATTCAAAACTCCTTGGAATCTTGTCTCTTTTTAAAAAAATCCTTATTCCATGAATCATGATTTATGTTCAAAGATATTTTTGATATGTTTTTGTTTGGTCTGATCTTGTTCTTATACCCTTATGTTAATCGTATTCTCAAATAAGATAATTGATTAATATATCCAATAACATTCCTTACTGAAAAAATAATATTTCTCCTTTATTATGTTTAATTTTCCATAGGTTATAAATAATGGTATTGAGTAGGGAATGTCTAAGAAGGGTACTATTTGAGAAGAAATTTCTAGGATATATTAAACATCATTCATTAAATAAGTTGATTATATATCTAGTAATAAAAGTCACGAAATCTATATGGTTTTAGAGTATGTATTGTTGTAAGATAAACTAAACATTTCTTCTAAAATTATGCAATATTTATGCATGAAATTCTTGGGTCACCTTAGTTAGAATTAGAGTAGTGTTTGATTATTTTTTTGTGATTAGGTTAAGGGGAAAATGAGGATAGAGCCTAAAAACCTATGATGAACAAAAATTATAATATGCTAAACATAAAAGTGTCATATGTTGATAATAAGGTTTCATAATTTTGGAAATATTTCAGAAGATTTTTATGATAATATGTTTACTCACTTTGATTAATGATTCTTGATGGTCACACCATGTTTTTTTATTTTAGTCGATGGATGGATCTAAGCTGAATCATTTTAACAATGAATGTGTGGGAAATGTAATAATTATCCTCATGAGGAATATAATGGAAAAGGAGTTGTAATGAAAAATATTATTGTTATACTTCTTTAACTCTCTTAAGATATGAATCATATTAAGCTTCTAAATAACCAAAGGAAAGAGACACACACCACTAATTCATTCGTAGGGAAACATTCACCTTCCTTCATTGGGTCCTTCGATTCACTAATTATCGAATAAAGGGATCAATACCACTAAAAATATATTTCTATTCTCTAATGATCAAAGCATGAAAAATATGTATTGTTCCTTTATCATTTGGAAAGAGAAATTGATCAATAGTGGATTCTTATTCAAAATAATATGCAAAAGGAAGAGATTGACACCATGACAAGGTAAGATTTTAAAATGGTATTTTTCAATAATTAATTTCTCTAAACTATTCACACAAGTTTAGAAATAGAATTCAATGAGATTAATTATAAGGATGATGAATCTACTAAAATTTTTTAAAACTTTTCACCATACATGAAAGGTTTTCTTGTGGTTTTATCATCAA
Organism: Viscum album; assembly: GCA_963277665.1. Lineage (NCBI taxonomy): Eukaryota > Viridiplantae > Streptophyta > Magnoliopsida > Santalales > Viscaceae > Viscum > Viscum album. The sequence continues at coordinate 696,927,885 of OY728164.1, forward strand.
ACCTGGAAGAAATGTTGATATCTTATTTAGTGGATTAAAAAAATTATTTAAATGGTTTTATACATAAGGTAATTTATTATATATAATGAAATAATTATATTTTATCTCAAGGTTGAAAGTAATGGTGGATACTCCCTTTATTCATTTATTTTTGGGAAATAAAATAAAGATATATCTTTAACTATTTCAACTAATAAAACCCATGGAGTAAAGAAATTTTATATTTATTTATGCTGGAAGTGTGGTAAGAAGCATAGTAGGAATTTTTTAAGGGGACCGGTAATGTATTAATTTTGGAAAAGAAGTCCATCAAGAAATTGAATGTCCATGTGATGTGAAGAGGTTAACTAATGAAATTAATGGAGAGAAATATAAACAAAATCCACCATACACACTCTGATATTATAATTTCATGGAGTATAGCGATTATGTAAATCAATGAATTAATCCAATGGTAAATGATGAAAATCAACATCATTTTCCTCTTAAGATAATAGACAAAGAGAAAGATTATATGATCGAAACTTCTAAACTAGGTCCCTAGAATGATTTGGTGAGAGGTGGATATATCATCCATGATAGAACTTGAGATGACTTATTTAATTATTGTTCTAACCACACATTTATATCTGAATAATTTTATAATGTTATCACATCTATACCTCAACAATTAGATGTTAAATTATCAATGAAAACACCTAATGAAATTATGACCACATATCATATATATAGGTCTTATCTATTAGATTTTTGAGGGAATCAGTGTCCAGTATATCATGTTATTCTTTATATAGCTAAATTTTAAGTGATATTAGGTATAAATTTTTTATCTTTATAAATATCCAATATCAATTTTTGAGGATGGTAAGACACAGTTGATATTATACATCAACCTATGATCATATATAGGTGAAATAATAAAAATGATCTTCTAATTGAAATTATTCTATTATATGGGGTTTAATACATATTATAGTGGTGTACTTATATCAACTGGTTTGGGAGAAACTCAAAATTAAAGATATACCTACTTATTAGGAATATGTAAATGTATTTCATAAATAGATTCATTGTCTTCCACTATATTTTAAAGTTGAAGTTTCTATAAAAATCATACCTGGTTCTATAACAATTTTAATGACTCTTTATAGAATAGAACTAATTCATTTACATGAATTGGATAAGGAACTCTATGGAAATATATAAAATAAATTAAAACACCTTTTTCCATCCCTATGGGGTGCACCTATACTATTTTTTAGTAAGGAATATTGGACTATTCATCTTTTCATTTATTATTTAGAATTTAACATGTTTTTATCATGAAAAAGTATCATCTACCATATTTTTATGACTTTTTTTATCAAATTCATGGAGCTTGATACATTTCAAAGATTGAACTTTATTTTAGATATTATCAATTGAGTGTAAATAAGAATGATATACCCAATAAAACCATTCATATTATTCATGGTAATTATGAATTTATAATGATGCATGTGGACTTATAAATTCCCCTGATGTCTTCATGGATATAATGAATAGAGTCTTCAAATATGTCCTTGATTAATATTTGGTAATTTTTATAAATGATATTTTTATATATTCAAATATAGAATAAGATTATTAATATCATTTCTGGATTGTGTAGAAGACCTTTGGAAAGGAGAAACTGTATGAAAAATTTATAAAGCGTCAATTTTGGCTATAGAAAGTATCATTCTTGAGTCATATGATCACAATATTGGGTATATATTTGGATCTTTATAATATTGAAGTTTTTAAACAATGGAATTAAAAATAGTGACCAAATATATAGGTTTATTAGGTTTTATAGATACTATAGATTCTTTATGATAAATTTTTCATGACTATCTAATACATTAAAAAATTTTAAATAGAAGGGATCCAAGTTATTTTGAATAAATTAATGTGAAGAAAAATTGAAGGAACTTATGAGAAGGTTGTTCAATGAACCAATCATTATATAGTGTTGAATCAAAGAATATATCAATATATATTTACATGTATAACAAAATGGTGATAGAAAATTCCTCTTGAAAATTAATGGTTCGGGAGAAAAATTACCTGACTCATGATTTGGAGCTAGATTCAGTCAATTTTCATTAAAAATTGGGATTCACTAATAATATGGGGCAATTTGGGATATATATATTGGTTAGAAAAGCATGAATAATATATTAACATATAAAGTGTTCAATTTTCACCCAAGTATATGGTTAGAGATGATTAAAGTCTATAATTATTCAATACATTACCACCATGGTAAATAAAATAAGGTGGATGATACTCTAAGTTAGAAGAAATATCATTTTTTTCATTGTTAAGTACCAAAATAGTTCCAATAATTATGTATTTTCAATGGATGGAACATGAAATCCATAAGAAGGTTGGATTTTCTTATCTTTCTTTGAGGAATATTCAACATTCCCTTTATGTGAAGATTATAGAGGTTCAAGAGAAACTTGTGGAGATAAAAAAGGTAAGGGTTATTATGAAGTTAACTGTTAACCATAATTGAATAATTATTTTCCAAATCCAAGTATGTTTCTAAGAAATACCTAAATTAAATAAGTATTTATTTGATGAAGTATATAGCTCATCATTCTCTATTTATTATGGGATCACAGAGATATATAGATATCTAAATGATAATTTCTGGTGATAAAACATAAAAATTAATATTGAAGAGTATGTATCTCAATACCCAGTATTATAGAATGTAAACGCTGAGAGATATAATTCTAAGGGGATGTTACAACCATCACATGTACTATAATGGAAATCAAAAAACATCACTGTGAAATTAATCATATGATTACCCCAAGGAATCTAAATTCCATAACTCCATTTGAGTTATAGTCAACCACCTAATGAATTTTGTACATTTCATTAATATTATATAAGGGTTATATATTGATCATATTTCCAAGATATATATTATGTAAGTGTTAAGATTTCCTGTAGTACCACATTCTATTATTTCGATCAAAATTTGAGGTTTACATCAATGTTATGGAGAAGTCTTTAATATGATTTTAGTTTATAGTTGAACAATATCATTGAATATCATCCTTGGATAGATGTTCAGTATGAGATGACAATTTAAACCATCGAATATATTCTAAGAGATTTATATATGGATTTAAAAGGAGTTTGATATCAACACATTCCTTGAGTTTAATTTTCTTACAACAATAACTTTCAATTGGATATTCAGATAACTCTTTATGGAGTCCTCTATGGTAGAGATTACATAACTCCAATGCAGTGGGATGATTTTGGGTAAAAAATGTTATTGGTACCTTATATAGGTAAGTAAATAGAATAAAAATTTATATTTATTCAACATCACATGATGGAAGCTCAGAGTACACAAAAAAAGTTATGCTGATAATCATTAGTGGGATCTAGAGTTCAAAATTGGTGATAAGGTATTTTTTTAATGTCACCTTTGAATAAAGTTGAATGATTTAGAAACAAGGGAAATTTTAACTATAGATTTATTTATCCCTTTTAGATACTTGATTGAATAGAAAAAAATATCATAAAAAAGGAAACTCATCTTGTAAAAATTCTGTATTGAAGTCATAAGATTGAGGAAGCTACATGGGAACATGAAGATGCGATGAGGGAGAAGTACCCTCATTTGTTAATATCAAAGTAAAATAATTTCAGGGGATTGAATTTAAAGGGATAAATAGTTATAAGGTGTTATAATTTAACACCCAAATATTTTATAATATATATTTATCACTAATTTAATGTTCCTCACATCGTTCTTTACATGCAACACTGAATCAAAATATACTATTAAAATATTATTCTTAAATTTAATTATTATAATATAGCTATTTGATTTTCACATATGAATAAAATTGAATGAGTTATTAAATATATGTATAAAATATTTCCTTAATGGAAATGTGGTGATTAAGTCTTACGAAATAAATACAGAAATTTTATTAATAAGAATAATATTATATAACACATAATTTTTTATAAAGAACTATATTTTATACATATTATGTATTTTTACCTAAATAAAATGTACTAAAAACTATTTTTCACTAATTAATATATTTATAATGTATATAAAACAAATATTCATTTATAAAATGATTAATAAATGGTTATAAATGATGATAAAAGACTTTGAATGTAGAAATAGATATTTTAATTAATCCCATTTTATTGGGTGCAATGTATTTTATCATAATAAATTTAATTAATAACTATTTATAAATTATTTTAATGAATTTTTTATTTATTATATTAAATAAAATATATTACTATTCCTTAATTTTATTTTATTATGCAAGTAATGGGAATAAAATCATTTTTATTCATAAAAATAAATTTTCTCTAAAATTAGTTCTTATGAATTTTGTGTGCAGATATTAATATTAATTTTTTCCACAGCTAGGAATTTAATATTATGAAATGGATTAAATTTTTTATTCATAATAATTAATATCAGGTAAAAAATCAACTTAAATATTAACCATAATGAATATCTATAAGGGTAAAAATCTTGTTATAATGGTAAGGGTTAAAAGGTATAAAAGAGGGGTTAATATACGAAATAATGTTTAAAATAACACAAAATACATTCTTAAATATAATTGGTTGATTGTATTTATACCTTGAACTCTTTATCATATAGATTATATAAATTTTAATCCACTAAAATTTATTAAAACATATATTATATAATATTTTTTTAAGTATATAAACGTTTACCCTCACTTATAAATGTGAACCTCCACTTCTCACTTCTCCACAACACTTGAGAATTATATATCATCCAATACCAACCGAAATCCACTTAAAAATTTCTTCTACATGTGTTATAGTTCTTAGTGTTTCCAAATAACCATCTCAATAAGACTTAAGGTGTAATATAAATAAAGATACCTGGAAAAGTGGTAATTATCCTTACTGATCTATGTTGAGTTTCTTTCTTCCTTACCCTCATAAAAATATCATATTACTATCATGAATTGTTTACATAAATACCCTTTCTATAATTTTTTTTGTATGTTAATATTACAACCATTTTATATCTCCTTTATATCTAATGGTAAATAAAAATATCACTCATGTGTACGTAAGGACTACCATCTCCATAGAGCACAATATTTTATTCTTGATCACCATCTCTCGTAGATGGTTATATAAATTTATTTAATAGATATATATAATTTTTATAAAATAATTATCACTATTTAATGATAAAATATTATTTACCTTCATAACCTATCATCTATTGGAAAATGATAATGTTGCTCATAAATATGTGTGGACTAGAACCTCATTAAATAATTTTGATTCATTTCTTATTTTTGTCTAACATGGATGATAATAAGTATATAATAAAGGAATATGTATTATATTTGTGTTATTTATTATAATTATGAGAATATATATTATTATTTACCTTTATTTATTTTATTCTTTTGAAAATGAACAAATAACTCATGCCCATCTCCATAATGTAATGTTATTAATTTTTTATCATCATTTTGTTGGAATGGTTAAAAAATATATATAATAGATAAATATTATGACTATTACATGATTAAGATTCTTCATATGATGAAATAAGGAACAAGGTTGAAGGATTGGAACCTTTAAAATGAAACTTTCATTGGAAACATGATAGTTAGAACATAAATGTTAATTTTAATGAAACATTGTTAATATATAGATAATTAGAAATTATAAGGGAATTATATACTATAATATAAGTACATATATTTTTTTATTATAAATTTATAATAAAAATAAATGTATTATACATTATTTTAATATCACATATAAGTAAATTAAGAAATTGGGGTAATGTTTTATGTTATAATCTCATTTCCCTGTGGGATTGTCTCTATTAAATTTATAATAAGGTAAATTATATAATAAATATATTTTAAACCCCACATATATTATTCTCCTATGGTTATTTCTATGGTTTTCATATTTTTTTTATTTTACCCTCTTTGATATATAAAATTATTGAGAAATTATTTTTATAAAAAGATGACAATATTCCATATGTTTAGTTGGAATTAGTTTTATTTCGTATCCATGTTCTTAAAATTGTTTTATAAAATTTTTTACCTATAGTTATATATTTTAAAAATTAAATATTTATTACCTTTGAATTTGTTTTTCAAATGATTAAAATGATACTTTTATAAATATTTTTTATGAATCACTATTTACTTTATTAAAAAGTGTTAAAAGAATGTTCTATATTAACATATAATACATGAATGGATTTTCCAACCATAATGTCTTTACTTATTCATAAATGATCCTTTACAAGTTTAATAGTTTTTAGAAAGAAAATCCAATTCATATTTTACTATGAAATTTATTTTTAAAAAACTAAACAAATAAAAGGGAGGTTTTATCATTATTTTTAAAGTGTATTTTAAGTTATATTATAAAATGTACTTTTTATCAATTTAAACAACATTTATGTCTTTTTATGATTTACTTGGGATATTATCTTATGACACTATATAGTGTATTTCCTTGTATTTATTATGATGATGATTTTTAAAGATTATTTCATGACACTTATTTCTTTCCCATTAGTGAATTTCTCTATGATAAAAAGATGAATATTGTTATTATCTTGTGGTACACTTATATATAATTTTCATTATTTTATGGGTGGACCTAGAATTATATACCCCTACAATTAATTAGTTAACAATTTATTTCTTATTATATTGTATGAATTATATTAGTGGGTAAACCCAATCTAGTAAGGGACTCTATCCATTATCTTTGTCTTGTAAGTGAGCCTTGACTAAAGAAAATAATGGAAACAGTGATTGAACATAATAAAATTTGGTATTCTATACATTATAATAGTATTTACAGTAAACATTGATTATGAAAATAATAGGAACATAGATTAAACCCATTACAATATAGGGCTCCATACTCTATTATAGCCTTAGTATACATCCTTGACTCAGTAAACTATTTTTTATACATATGTGTTTGCTAAAAACATATATATTATGCTTATGATATGCTCTAAAAGATCATGATTTCTTATTGATGGTTCAACACTGTTATGACTCGTGTCTTTTTTTATAAAAAATCCTTATACTATTACTCATTATTTATGGTCAATGGTTTGTTAGATCAATTTGCATATGTTCTAATCATGTTCTTATACCCTTATAAATATCATATAATCACATATTCTCATCAATATATATCCCTATTTTTTACCTATATAGTGTATCTGAGCTCTCCATTTTTTATTTTTCCTTTTCACCAAGTTATAAAAAAAATATTAAGTATGATATGTCTTTCAAGGGAACTATATGAAAAGAAATTTCCATGAGATGTGGAATATCTTCCTTGAAATAATTTTATTATGTATTTAGTATTAAAATAAAATAAACCTTTATGAATCTTGGGATTCCTTATTGTGATATATATTGAATATTAATCTAAAAAGATGTAATATTTATGTATATAATTATTATTTCTCCATGTGGTCCTCTACTAATGAATTCAAATCCTTTTCCCCTGACCATTGTATTTCGATATTTTTTCCCATGGTATGGGTACTCTATTAGTAATGTTGGGTATTTTACCATTATTTTTGTACTACTTGAGTCATGGATCTTATATTTTGGTCAATTAACCTTCCCTAAAATGAAACAGCTTTCCTAAATGTGGCATTGGTTCCCCACCTCTGTCTATATATAGTGTCTTTGAATTTCTCATATCCAATGTGGTTTTGGTAGTAGGGGTTATATATCCTTTGACTTTTTTTCCTTTTTGTGGTTTATCTTAAGGTTTTCTATTACAATAACGGTATTAAGAGTATACTATGGCATGGTGTTTTATTTTTCTTAATAGACCATTTTTATTTTTCATGTGTCAGTTCTTCCTTTGAGACTTCTAGAGGATATAAAAATGGAAGGTTAATCGAATAAGATTATTATACTCTTGTGATTCCTCATGAATATCAGGGATACCTTCAAGATTTGATATAATGTTAAGTCATGAAATTTAGTCTATGTGGATCTATTTGGTACTATATGGATTTATATTTTATTTTTTTAATATTAACCTTGGCGGACTAGTGAGGAGAATATTGGAACCCTTATTGGTTGGATCTAAGATGATGGAGACCTCATAGAGTCCCTATATCTTTTGTTATAGATAATATCTAATATCATTCGAGCAAACCTCTGAGTTACAACATTGTATTGGTGCCCCGATTTAACTTTTTTGCTTCATGTATCCGTTGTGGTTTTTGTGGTGTCCTAATGGATATGATTATACCAACCCTTGTATGGGATCTATGTCCACATGTGATGTGTCTATAATGTTATCACATAGGTTACATATTGTATTGGTGGACATGAGATGGTGTGGATTATTTATAGAAAATTCATAGTTTCAACCTTTGTGGAAAATAAGTTTTCATGTTTTGAGCCATCGTACTAAATGGACATCCTTATTCCAGCTATTTTTTAATCTATTGACTTTTTGATGTTTGTCATGTATTTCTCAGATTTTTCTTTGTGAATTTTGACATGTCTTACCTTTATGGGTCCTAGTATTTTTTCATGCATTATTCATATAATATTTTGTTTTATTTATTCTCATATATTTATTAAATCTTGGGTGGATATATTTATTTTATATAAGTTCATTAGGATAAGGCCACCCATCATGTGTGATATTCCTACTCAGTGCTTGTCACTGACCCCTATCCTTTTGAAGGTGATCTTAGGGTGGAACTCTCAGCTTGTTGATGGACCATGTGGGGTCTTGGTGGGCCATGTTGTGTCAATGTGGTATCATACTAGGTTTTTCATAGTTAGAGAGTTTAAAGTAATGTTTTAGGTGAGGATATATGGGAATTTCTGGAAATGGTGTTAAGGAATATTAAGTTTACCTTTCATGGAAGGTAACTCAGTGATGGTGTAGTGACTAATGCATTTATTCACAAGGGATCAAATAACCTAATTTTTGACTCAGTATAATGAGAAACCAATTACATGGATAAAATAACAATAAATTCATCATATAATAATGTGTCATTGATTTCCATTTTCTTCTTGATTAAACTCTATATATATATTATTTATTATGTTTCACCTTGTTATTTTCAAAAGGATTCCATGTTATTATCCATCTACAATTCCAAGGTAGGGTCATGACATAAATATACCAGCAATTGAGCCTTTTTTGATCAACCAATTGAGTGATAAGGCTTCCATTCTCAAGATTGTTACCTCTCCCCCATATATTTTTTTATTATACTATTATGTTTTACACTCAAACATTATGTTCTACTCACCTCTTCAGTGTGAGACTTTATAAGGAGCTGGATATTCTCTATACACTAGGTTGTTTTTTTACCTCACATGTTATGTACATCATATGAGAAGTGAAATCTTTTTTATACACCCCATTGTTATATGATACCTTCCTAAACATTATTTTATACAATGATGAGTGATTTCTTGGTTATATAATTCATTCTTTTGTTCCACCCTCATCAGTTGTGTATGTCAATATAGGGTATGGTTTTTTCCTTTATGATTCTATATGGCTGATGATGTGTAATTTTCAATATTTGATTAAGAAATAACATTTCCCTACAATGTTTGATATTTTTTATTTCCTTCATGCTTAGTGAATGATTCATTGTGGAGAATATGGTAGTATATATAGAGTGGGGGAAACTACCACTATTTGATATGGGTATCCCATTGATCGTGGTGAGCCTTATCCTCTAGTGTCATGGGATCAAATAAAATTTGGGACTCAATTTTCTATCTAATTTAAACTAGCTCTGTCCAGATGAAAAAACTTGCATCAATATTTATTTGTGGCGTAGTGAGATGATAGTGGATGATTCTTATCTCAAACTCACAATGGGACTACATTATCATAGTTATAGTGTGTTCTCTTTTCTGGGATAGAGTTTAATCTAAGTATGTTGAACTATCCCTAAGGAGACCTAACCATTTCTGAGTATTAAATGAGGCTAAAAACCTCACAATTTGTTCCATGTACATGTTTCATAGTGCAACTGTTTTATTTTAGTGGTTTAGGTGGAGACTATAGGGGGTTAAGATATAATTATTCTTCCAATAACACTACCTATGTTAATGTTCCTTGAGAATGATTATGAATATATAGTATTCTTTGTAGAATGTATTCTAGCTTTGGGGTATAGTATAGGGTTTTATCATTATAAACTAGAGTGTTTCCATACATTATTCATAAATCTATTTAAATTAAAACATCATCTTTCTAGTTCTTATTAGGGATAGAGTGATGACAAATAGAGTTGTGGGAAGATGTCTGTGATGGATGAAGAAGGTTAGGAATCTGTCAGTTCCTATCATGTTATAAATTTTTTCCTTTTTTATAGACCTATATAATGTATAGAATAAACATGATTTGTTATTTTTGCATCAGATCTTCAAAAGTCAAAAAAAAACTAACAAGACCTCTTGCCAGACCCTTATCCACTAAAATGCCTCCACTGGTGTTGATCGTCTCTCATTCACTTATTTGGATAAAGTGATGTTATCCTTATTTTATAAATAGGTATTTCATGATATTTATTCATGAAATACATTTTATTTAATGGTAACCGCCTCATTATGGTATGTGAATAAATACTAGTATTGTGTAGTGATGCGCAATTGAGTTAGTGGGGAATGGTTCGCCCCTGGTAGCGAGTGTGGTTCACTCAGGTGAAAACATATTATACCACCCCCATAAATATGTCGTCCTCTTCCCGTTATAATATTGGTATGTCCTTTACGCACTTATTGAGTGGATAAGAAATTCACTTCTTAGGGATGTTGAAAAATGTAAGGATACTTACGATAGGTGACTAATAAATGATCCTTGTCAAGTGGTTAAGCCATGAATCATATTTCATTACATGTATTTCATTTGAATATTACTAAATGTAATAGTAACCAACCATGTGTAATTTATGTGCATTTGGACTAAACCATGCCTTGGATTAGTTCCTAGAAGTACACTTTGGGAATCCAATGAATTTTCTTCAGTTTTTCAGTGAGAGGGATAGTTATAAACTAACCTCTAATGGTGTGATGATCAGATTCATGGAGTATCATTGGTATTAGTGATATTTTATTCTTGGAGAATCATGAGATCTTATTGGCATTTTAGAAATGTGGGAGATAGTGGTTCTAATAGAGTACTTTTTGTCTGATAAATGGATGAGGTGCTTGAGTAACTAAAATTGGAGTAGTGTTATTTGTATGAATAAAGAGATACATTTCACAACCAGGATGAAACATGGTTCTCCAACACTCTTCTTAGTGTGAGTAAAATTCATAATGATGACGACTTAGTGGTCATGTGTTAACAAGAAATTATCAGGAATTAGATCTGATGGGTTTTTTCAGTATGTGAGGTGTATGTTACCTTCTATTCCAAGTGCATTGTGGGTTTCTTTTAGTATTCGTATTATGTATTAAGATATAAATATTGATTGGGGATCACCATTATATAATGATACCATTGGTGTGATAAATCCAACAAGTCCTTTGTGTGTGGTCCCACCATATGGAAAATATCATTGTATAGTGTAGAAGGAGGTATTAACAGGAGGTGAATATTGGTTGTTCAATAAGGTGTTTGTTGGTTCCAGACACAATGAAACCATATAGTGGTGGGTGATATATTAAAATTTCATTTAATATTGATTGCCTAAAATCAAGATTAAGGACCTTGAACATCAAATTTATAATTTATTTATTCAATATTTGAAGAAATTAATATATAAGATTAGTAAGTATCTTTATTGGTGAAGATAGTTCATCTTAAAAGACCCTTTCAGATTACCTTCAATGCATTGTGAGGACCCAAGGATAGAACCTATCTATAATTGATCCACACTTGATCCTATGGTCTCCAAGAAACACCACTCCATCTCTAGGTGCTAGCATGTTGACATAAATATCTTGCGTAGTTCGTTCATGACCTCCAATTATTTGTTCTTAAAGAAATATCTATTCCACTTATCATTCTTGTGAGGGTGAGGGAAAGAGGAGCCAAGAGATAATTATTTGTGCACAAATATTCTATAATCTCAACTTTGGGATGATATACACAATAAACGAAATTGTCTATTTATATAGTTAGGATCTAGGATAAAATATTGTTTATTTGCATGTCGGCCATTAAATAACATTTATTACCTTTAACAAACCCCATTCCATATAATAAAAATAATATTAATTTTTGGTGCACACCAACCTGAGAAATTTCAAATATTATTTGACTGACTTGTTAATTAATATTATCCACTGGAAATGGTCTTGGTCTACTCAAAATCCTCTTGTATTTATTGAAAACACAAATAAAAATTTAATTCATAGATACATATTTCATTGAAATATTAATGAATAAATATTTTTTAAATATTCAATGAAATAAATAAATTTATTTTTATTAACATGTTGGTGAATAAATATTTATTTAATTTATGCGATCAATATTAATTTAATAAGATTATTCATTAGGCTTGAGAATAATATTAATTCCATTAAATAAAATAAAATAAATTTTAATCAAGATCAGTAGAAACATTTACCGTGTGACCCTATTGGATACTTTCTCACTAACATTAGCCAGGCTTCCATAATGTCCAAGATTACTATCCAATAATGGTTCTATACAACCAGGATAGGGAAATTAATATCCAACACTGACAACCATATACATACACTCACTGTGCAATATAAACATTTTATCATAATATATCATCAAGAAGGTTGTACATTCATGAAACCAACCTATGTTCTTTATATGTCTTTCTTCTAATATCTTAAATAAACATGTTGTTACCTCATGACCATGAAATTTAGGGTGACAGTTATATTCCAATAAAATGGACCAATATATCATCTTCCATAAATATCTAATGAAAAAATCTTTCATCAACTAATCAATTAATAATATGTCAAACATGATGCACCCCACGTATCCTACTTAGTACCAACACAAGGAATGGATTATTTGGTCAAAAAATAAAAGTGTGTGAGTTATAAAATACATTAATGATGATCTTAATGTATAAGGACTATTACACATGTTTTAATATACGAATATCTAATGACACCAAAACATAAAGAATTCCTATTGATGGGTATATTCTCATAATCTACCATCATAGAGATTATAATGTACAAAATTCATGAGAAGAAGTCTCATATGCTTACCAGAACTTCAACCCAACATTATAAATACTATATGCCCCATCATAGTATGTTATCTAATTATAGAACTATATTATGAATATTATCGTAGAACTTCTATGTTCTCATCATAGTGGGGGAACCACTATGACCTTATCAATGTGACAAATACTCTAGGACATTATTACATTAATTGCATGAAGAAACAATTTTCAATAAACAATAAGATGTTAATTTAATATTCAATACATTGAATATACATGTAACCCAAGTAGAATTAGTCGGTCATAAGACACCAACTCTAAAAAACTCCATCTTGCACTGGAACCAACTGCCTAAGACTTTCAATCCCCTATAACTCAGATAATTATCATGTTTTTGTTGAGTCATGGTTTTATTGAAGTAGTATTCCATGATTTCTTCCATGGAAATAATTCTCAATGAAACCTCGCCTCTATAACAAAAATTCCTCAAGAGATGATACTTTTGAAGTATGTTCTTCATCCGTTGATTTGACCTTGAATCTTTTACGAGAGCCATCACTATAGTATTATCACAATAGAGTATGATAAGACCTTTACTACTGGTTACTAGGTTAAGGCCTTGGATACTGTTTTTCATTCATAATAATTCTATAGTTTTATCAGATACCACATAATAGTTAGACTATACTATAGAATTTATCACCATATCCTGCTTTAAGCTCTTACAGATCACAATACCTCGATTCAATGTGAATATATATCCCATTTGTGAATTAATGCCATCTAGATCAGAATAGAAACAAGAATATGTAGATCTTATGATGACTAGTTCCTATTCTCCTCCATATACCAGGAACATATCCTTAGTATGCCTTAGGTATTAAAGGATTGTCTTAACTGCCATCCAATAGAGGACAATTGGTTCATCTTGATATCTTCCCACAAAACTCAATGTGTAGGAGACATCTAGCCTAGAATATATTATAACATATATGACTGAAACAATCACTAATGTGTATGGAATCATTTCAATTAATATTTTTCTTCTACCATGTTTTTGAGGACACATTTTTCTTACAAAGATGAATGGCATATGATGTTGGAAACAATTCACTCTTGGATTATTCCATAATGAATTCCATCTGCATCTTATCAATGTTTTTACTTTGAAATAGGACGAGTGGTCTCTTGGATCTATCATGATGGATCATTATTCCAAGAATATATACTTCTTCAACCAAGTCCTTTATGGTTAAGCATTTACTCAACTATGTCTTAACAGACTGTTAGACTAGTACTGCATTTACTATGATTAATATTTCATAAACATATACTATTAATAAAATGACTTCACACCCACTAATAAATTTTTAGTGAAAGTTTCACACTCATTCTTTATGAAACCAAATCCAGTTATGGATTCATCAAAATGAATGATCCATGAAAGAGATTATTTCTTTAATCCATAAATTCATTTTTGAAATTTCCTTATCTTATTAGCATCATTTGGATTAAATAACCCTTTGGGTTGTGTCATATAGATCTATTTCTAATGGTTCTTATTTTATAAGGCTATTTTTACATAAATTTTCCAAATCTCATAGTCATTTTAATCCCCTAAAAATCTATGGTAAGAACTATGTATTCAATAGCATGTACGACATGTGACACCAAGCGTGTAAGGGAATGTAATATCCAAATACATTATAATATATTTATTATTTTAAAATATATTCAATAGATTCAATATATTTAAATGCATGCAAAACTGATTTAGTGTGTGTTACACTCAAGAGAGACCTTCATTGATGGATATCGTTACATAAAAGACTGAGTGTTATCCAACAATAATATATTATTAAAATATAATAAGATATAAACTAGTTGTTATGAATAGTATTAACTAACTTATGAAAATATATGAATTATACAAATATAACATTATTTCACTATTTAAAACATTATTATATATTAATATAAAATCCAATTGAATATGAAAGTAATATTTATATAGGAATATTTTTATGCTCACAAAGCTATTTTATCCGAATAAATTAAATTAATTATAATTAGCTGGTGATATTAATATATAAATATATATATATATTATTAAATATAATATCTTTTATATTCATCCAATGTATTTGATATGTAAAATATAAAAACAATCTCAATATTACCTATAAAGACTAATATTTTTATGCCACTTTTACTGCTTTTATTGACAATCCAATTTGAAATTAAAATTTTGATCCTTTAATAAATTTAATATGTCAAAATATACTTTATATTGGATATAAAAACATAAAAAATATGTTAGAGTAAATTTTTGGTATTTTTAAGTGAATTTTCATTTTTAATGAATAATGAAAAATATTGAGTTTTTGAACAAAACTGTTTTTTCATCTAATTTAATTACAAGGATAAATTACATTTTAGTTTTGTTTTAAAGTTTAATTTGATCATATTTTTATCGTTTAATTCAATTTAGTTTATTTTAATCTATTTCACTTTAAAATTGACTATAAAAACATAGGAAATTTTTAAATGTTTTTACCTTAAAAACACATATTTTCATCCCATCTGCATGATTAAATTTAAATTAATTTCTTCCACTTATGTGATTTTAATTTTGCAAAAATGATTCCATATTTGGAATATTAATAATTTCTAATTTCTAATAAGGTCAACATAGTTTTTAAAAAAAATATTATTTAATGTAATTAATATTAATTACAACGATTATGGTAAGCTTAATAAGGGAATGCACCTTAATCTTAAGGGCCCAAATGACCAATAAACATGTCCAAAAGACGGTTTATGGCCATATTTAGACCCTATTTCTACGTTTCTAGATATTTTACCATGATGGGAGAAAATTTCAAAGTAAAAAACATGTATGAAATTTCATTGTCAAAATATTGCTGGAGTGCCACTCTTCCACCACTATAAAAAGGGCTCCTCTACTCCCACTTCCTCATACCTCTAAAGCCACTATGAATTGACCAATATCTAAAAAAATAGATCATAGAGATACCTACCCTAAACCTAGAGACCTAAACTTGTTTATAAATCAATCAAAGGAATCCTTTTGGTACAAACTAAAAGAAGATCCTCGATTAAGAGGTAACATCTTTCCTTAAGCTCTCTAGTTTTATTTCCATTCTCCACCCAATCAAAAAAATTATTCTATGATAATATAAAAAACATAAATCCACAATATAATAGTTTTTTATGTTAATGGTTTTACCTTTATTTATATACACTTCCATATAATGGGTAATAAACATATTGTTTACATGTAAGGTGAGCTACCGCCTCACGAAACAATGAATGTTAATTTTTCCGTTACCACCACTCATGATGAACAGTATAATAGAAACACTATTTATAAATGTTTTATATTATATATATTATATTTTTATTTTTATTTAATTCCTTTAGAACATTTACTCTTATACTTCCCATTTTCTGTAAATACAATAGCATCATTTGTGGAAATATGAACAGCTACCCACTCAAACTGATGTGAATCAATCACACTATACAATGAATGTTTAAAGGAAAATTTTATTTAAAAATATGATACATATAAAACATATATATGATGTTATTTAAATAATTAAATTTCTTAAAAATAATGTATATATCATTTTATTTATTACCCTTTCACACACACTTAAAAAGTGATAATGTCATTCGTGGACTTGGGGATTACCACCTCTTCAACAAGATGTGGTTCTTTTTAAATCACAAGAAATATATATATATATATATATATATATATATATAAGTATATATGATTAAATAAAATGGTATTTATAATTTAATGACAATTCTTGAATGATATGGTGGGACTTCCTTCTTTCCATTGCAGTAATTGAAAAATGAGAATGTTACTCATGCATATGTGTGACCTACCGCCTCCAAGATTGTACCGTTGATTCATTTTTCATAACCATATCTAATTATTGGTTTTAAAAGTATAATTTATGTATAAATATTATTATTTTTTCTTGATATTATTCATTATATGTTTATTTAATTAACCCTTTGACCATATTTTACCTACCAATGTTATTTTTTTAATACTTAAACTGAATTTGTTCAAAATACACCATATAAACATAATTATTTAGTTTTATAAGACATAGTAATAAGTGAAATAAATTATATTATAAAAATATAAAAGATAATAAATAATGTAAATAATTAAAATATGTTTGTTATTCAGAAATATAAATACACACGAGACAAGTCAGATGTCAGGTATGATATTTTCATCTCACTTTTTAAATCCATGATATAAATTTCATGCACACCATTTAATTAATTATTTCCATGCATATACTTCCCATTTTAATATATTATATAATTAATTCATTTATATTTATTGTATTTAAAGACTTCATTTAATATTATTCTTTCATGAGGCTTACGATTTAAAATGATTCAAAGTAGTATGGGACACTTTTGGAAGTTTTAAGAATATTTTCCTCAAGAATTATTCTAATCACCATTACATGGTATTTAATTTAGAAGAAATTATAGTCCCATTTTTCTATAATCCATTTAATTTTCCTATAATTTGATTATTCGTGACCTGCTTCAGTTATTGGTACCATTTTTTCCACTCTTTAGTAGTCATGGTTTTTTATAAAATGGTTTTTAAAAAACCTGACTTAATTTCTCTCTTTAGTCTAAGAACCTAGTTTCTTCTAAAAACTATTTTTTATCAAAATATATATATATATATATATAATAATTTGGTATGGATGTTTTTATATTTTTTTACCTTTGTTAATGTTTTCAATTGTTTCTTTCCGAACTGGGAATTTTTCTATGCTTTTTATCATGAAAAGGTAATGATCTTTTTACCTCGTATAAAAATTATGGATTTAATACTTGTAATTTCATTGAAGACTCATTTGAATATATAAAATGGTATTTCTTAAATAAAATTTTTTCAAAAGTGATTTTAAAAGGGATGGTTTAAAAAAAGGATATTTTCTTCAAGAATGTGTTATAAAGATCATATTTTATTTAATTAATGACAGCAATCCTTTATTTTACTCCAGTTAGGATGTGTTTTATTGATACAATATTTAATCATTCTATATATAGTATATTATTTACTTGGATAAGGATAGTATTCAAATTCAGTTCCTTGATTCATTTTTTAGTCCCCTTGAAATACTCAATCTCATATGATCATTGAACACTAAATTTCCCATAAATTATCCATTTCATTTATCATGGATTTTAATTTTGACTAAACATTATACCACTTTACATACGGTGTATACATTGATAGTTATTTGATCATTTAGGGATATATTGATATTTTTGTATTCTTTATTCATTATTGATATTTGATAAGGCATATTATTTATTTCGACTATTCAATATCAGTAATGCTTTGGAAAGGTACTAATGGGTGGAGCCCAAACTTTATTTATTTCCACAATGTATCATAAGGTTCTTATGAGACAAATTAGTTGTGAAAATTAAAATAGTTTTAACCATATTGTTAATGGTATTGTTGTAATAGGTTTTCATGTCCCTTAAACATGATGTCCATTAAGATTGCATTTCCATTATTTAGTTTTAGTTATTTTTCATCCATGATATATTGTATTGAAATATCTAAGGATACATTTCATTTTTAGTTCATTGATTAAGTGTCATTTGTTTCAATTTCTTAGCTTAACAAATTGAGTTTCCTTATCTTTTATTTTAATGGAATGTATTTCTAGTTATTACATTGATATAATGTTCATGAACTTCCATTCAATTTATTGATTACATGGAATGTGTATTTAGTTATTTAACTTTCCATTTGATTATTCTCATTGATTAATTATTTTTTCCACTGTATTTTTACCTTATGGAGAATTTGATCTCACCCTTATTATGTTTATTTTCCCTAGGAATACAATAATTAAAAAAGACATGAAAGGATTTTATATATGGAATAAATTTAGTTTCCTTGATGTTTTTTATTTTGAATGAAGGGGAAGATTATGTTATAATTGGTTTATTAATTTACAATAAAAGGATAATTTATGTATCTAGTTTACTAAGACTACTAAATTCTCATTCCTTTAGGATTTGATTCCTTGTAATCATGTAAATGTATTCATAGCAGAAACTTGCTCCATGCCTTCTGAGGTTGGGTTACAATAGTCTTGGTATGAAACAATGGAAAGTATAATTCATATGTATTTCATCATTGAAACTAGTGAAATGTTTTTTTCATAGTCAATTCATTGATTCTATTTAAACCCATGTGCAAATAGTTGTGCCATATAGGTACTTAAATTTAAATTCATGAATATTTTCTTCTTAAATACCCATTTTAATGCAATGGAATTTACATCTACTATAGTATCTACCAAAATCTAGACATCGTTTTTGTATATGGAATCCATTCCAAAATTCATAGATTCTTTCCACTTAGAAACATCTATGCCATATATAACTCCCTTGTGGGATATAGGATCATTATTATTATCTAATAATGAGTCAAAATCCTTGGGGTATAGAAAAACATAATGTTCTGGTAATATGACCTCTCTTGTACTCTTACATAGCACTTGTGTCTCTGGAATAGTTTTATCTTCTATAGGGCGTTATGGAATCTGTTCTTGTACCAAATATTATGTGCTTTGAGCCTCCACTTCATCTATGTCTATCTTACTCCCACTATCTCTTTTAGATATTTTCTTAGTCACAATTAATATGGAGTGTTTTCCACTATTACCTCTTTACCCATGGGGTCGTATATTTAATATCCCCTTGTTTCCTTCGGGTATCCTATAAATGTGATCTTTATTCATTAGGGTGAATGTTCATATCCTAAAGAGTACTTAAGAAACACTTTTCTTCACTACACTTGTAAATTTATATAAAATGGTATTTATACCACTCCAATTTCATATGGAATACCATTAATTAATTTAGTAGGTACATGGTTTATTATATGTTCTACTATTTATAACATGTATCCTAAAAAGAATAATTGAAGACTTTCATGAATCATCATTGATCTCACCATGCATAAAAATTTATGGTTCCTCCTTTCAATTACACCATTCTAATGAAGTGTATAAGTAAGAGTGGGTTGGGATAGAAATAAAAACTCCCATAAGTAATCAATGAATTCTTGATTAAGATATTCTCTACCATGCTCTGAGTAGGTTTTATGAACATTCCTACCAAGTTGGTTCTCAACATCATTCGTGTATTCCTTGAATTTATCAATATAATTTTAATTATACCTCATTAAGTAGACATATACATATCTTCTAAAATCATCATTAAATGTTATTAATTATGATTACCCACTAATTTGATTTAATCAAAAATGGTCCACCCACGCTAGTAAGAACTTAATCAAAAAGATATTTATTTCATTCTCTTTTCCTACTAAATTTGGTTTTGGTCATTTTTTTAAAATCATGCATAATGTAAAACATGTGGTTTTAGTTCAAAATAATATAAGTAGCCATATTGTTGTAATTTAGTCAAGTGATATTTTTTTACAATACCTATATGATGAT
Source organism: Viscum album (assembly GCA_963277665.1). Classification (NCBI taxonomy): domain Eukaryota; kingdom Viridiplantae; phylum Streptophyta; class Magnoliopsida; order Santalales; family Viscaceae; genus Viscum; species Viscum album. The sequence continues at coordinate 696,948,687 of OY728164.1, forward strand.
TACAATGTTGGGTGAGGTATTAGTCATGGGAAGTAACTTCATTATCAATTTCCCTTACTTTTTTTCTATAATCCAACACAAAACGAATTTTATTGAAATATACCTTACCCTAAAAAATGATATATTTATAAAAAATAACATTTATTTCCTAATTTGAAAGAAAAATCATCTACATTAAGTCTAGATAAGTATATAATGTTTTTTGGAACTGATTGTACATAATAACAACCTTTTAATACCATGACCATTCTAGTTAGTAATGTTAGGTGGTCCTACTCAATAGCTACAACAATGAGTTTGACTTTGTTTTACACTAATATATATACCTCCACTTGGTCAATCATTATGAGTTTACTTGGTTCTTGTATTTGAATACATATATGACTACCACAAGTTTTACATAATACCCAATTTGTATAAATAGATAAATTTCACTTGATAACAAATTCACCAGAAGCATCCCCTTACTTCTTTGTATGGGTGTATATTTTCTTCCTATGGACCATCTTTCCACATGTGAAATAGACAACACCATATTCCCTTGATTTACCCTTGATCAACCTCTTATGGGAATGGTGAGAAGAAGGTTTGGGATTAAATCTATTTACTTTCTCTTTCCATTTTTTTCACTATGAGGATGAAAACATTTCATGCTTAATATCCTTATCTACATATAGAAGAAGAGTGATATGATTTGATACATACTTCTCAATGTTGTTCATATTAAAACGTATAATTAAACAGGATAAGACATGAAAGATTGATTCCATAATGAGACTAGTTTCCAGTTCTTTGAGGATTCTAAACCCTATAACCTCTAGGTGCTCAATATTACCAATGAGCTTGAATAAATGAGGCCTAGGAAGGGCACCCTCTCTAAAAATTATATGAAAAAGTTCCTTTGAAATCTCAAACCCTTTCTGTCTAGATCTCTCCTAGAAAAGACCATTGAGGTACTCAATCATGATATACACATCCATGTTTTCATGAGACTTCAGGAGTTAATTAGAGATTTATGGAAGCATAAAACATTTAATGTTGGTTGTGTCGCTCAATTTTTTTCCCTAGAAAAGTAACTCTTCATCACTGGCCTCTTTAGCAAGCAGACCAGGAATTCAGGATTCTAGCATGTAATATTTTCATTCAAGGCGTACAATAACCCAAAGGCATATATACCACTCTTGCAAGTTACTACCATATATGATATATTTTATCTCTAATATTGATTATAGGCATAATATTTATGATGGTAATTTCATTTTATTATAAAATTAAAATAGAAAATTATTATTTCTTTTTCTTGATTACAAATTATGTGAGAAATAAAAAATTAATTGATTTTATTAAATCCTCCACAAATTTATTGGGTCACAATAACCCTCACCACTGAACTTGGAATTTCCATTTTCTAAGACATTATAGTGGAAAGGATCCATATTCCCTTTCTCATAACCCCAATAAGGGTTGGTAAAGCTATGTTAAGGTATTTTGGTAGGTAGGAATTTTCCAACTACAGGCTTTCAACTCCTTGATTTATTGAGTGTATTCCCAACTCCTAAAATCCTGACAAGATTTTTCTTAACACATACATACAAATTACACCAATTCTTTCAAGTGAAACTCCTATTGATGTAAAATTATTAAGTTATCCCAAAAACTTTATAATAACCCTCATATAAAATTATGTTTCCAAATAATGGTATGAAAAACACTTATTTTTAATGACTTTTATTCTAAATCAAGTAATGGAAGGAAAAATATGACATAATATTAGGTTTGATGGATTTTAATAAATTATTCATAAATTTTATTCTTTTTATATCCATTACATGATTTATTAATATTAAGTGGATTCTATTTAATTAATTAACCATGTTGGATAAACCATTTATGCACAATTAATTTTTTTTATTATGCATAAATTTTATCTTTTTTTATACATTACATAACTTTTTAATATTAAGTGGATGTTACCTAATTTGTTAACCATGCAGGATACATCAATATCAAATAATATATTTATATTAATTCCAAATTTGTATATTAATTCATTTATTTTTTTGATCATAGTCTTTCATCTATAAAATAATAATTTCATAGATAGAAATAAATAAATAACTAAATGAACCATTCTTGGGATTTATAAAATGGTTAATTTAATGAGAAGACGTTATATAAACCATTGACCTAGGGGAAATAACTCTTATTGTCAATCTTGGCATGATTTATAGTTTTCCACCTGTCCACTTCTGTATCACCTCAGTTGTAATTATAATGGTTCCATCATGAACCGCCTCCAAAAACCTTAGGATACCCCATTAATTACATATATTTATGATGAACAGAAGGGTTAGGACAACCAAAGGATTAGTTTAAAGGGGATGATATAAATATCCATAGACATGAATGTACTATATAATAATGGGGGGAGGTATAAAACATGAGCCATCATATTTAATTCATCAATAAATAACTCAAAAATCATTGAATAAATTAATTTATGGAAAACATACACATGTCTTGGTTATTCTCATGAATGGTCATACATGAAGCGAATATAAAAAATTAACTTTCTATAATTCATTTCTTTTATTGATTTTTTTATTAGGATCAATGAGTTTGAATTAATTAATTATTTAATTCCTCTTAATATTAATGATCATTTGTTCTGGATTGGGGATGCCCATTATTTATGGAATTCATTGAAAATACCCAATGGAACCAATAATGAAATATTTATTACAAATAAATTAATTGAGAATTTAATATTATTGAAAACCATTATGAATTTTTCAAACACACAATGGTGTTCCAATTAATAAAATAAGTTTTTAATGCTGAAATTTTCAAATTTAATGTAATTTATCGTTTTCCATTAATGGGAGACTACACCGCATGTATACCTAGCTACATAGTGTAAATATAAATTTTTATGTATCCAAGGTAAATGAATAGGTCTACAGCATGTTCCTTTACCAAACTACACATCGTGTAAAAACCAGCTACACTCCATGTCTTCTTCTTATCATGTGCTCATTTTCTCGATGAGTCGCTCGACGTGTTCTTTGATCCTGGGAATTGATGAACTACACATTGTGTACACCACATAGACATTTTTTATATCATAAATGTTTTAGTTTTTCAGTCTCTTGTGGTTTTACTATGTATAATGACCACATGGATTGTGCAATTTACGCCGCTAACCTGTATAGTCTACATAATGTGTCCACTGAAACATGCCATGTAATACAACAACCCATATTCCACTATGACTGGTCAACACATGGCATACACAATGTGTAATTAATACATGGTTCTCCATGTATCCCTTGGTGTATCCATATGCAATGCACTATGGTACAGGATGTGTACTTCCATGTACACAGCATGCGACCATGTCTTACTCGACAAAAATCTGATTGTTCTTGATAGAATCTCCGATCATTATTCATTTTTTCTTCTATGTTTAATTGAATGAAACACTATACTGAATATGATTAATATGTCAAATAATGTTAATTTAAAACATATTAAATAACAAATACTATGAAATAAAAATCTAACCATAATTGTATATAGATAAATAATAAAATAAATAATTATAAATCAAAACATAACCACTCTAATACCACTTATTAGTTCTATGTATAATGGAATTGTGCCATTGTAGATGATATATTAAAATTTATTTTATTAATCATTTCTTGAAACCAAGATCAAGGATGTTTCACATAAAATTTATAAATGATTTTATTTAATATTTGATGAAATAAATACTTTGGATTATGAATGTTCTTCATCGGTGAATTTTTATCATCTGAAAATACCCGTATGGATTATATTTATTTCAATATGAGGATCTAAGGATAAAATCCAACTAGTAGTGATCTACACATTCTCCTATGATTTTTTGAGGAACACCACTCTATATCCATGTTCTAGGACAATGATTCCAATTCCTAGAATTTTTTTCTTGATCACGTGTTCTTTATCCTTGAAGAAATATATATTTAACTTCTTATTATTGTGAGGGATAGAGATTGAGGAGTCACTTAAGAATTCATTGGGCGTAAAAAAATTTCTATTCTCAATTTTTTAATGATCTACACAATAGAAATATACATATATTTATATTTTTTATATTTATCTTAATATATTAATCATTTTCATTATATACATTAAATAACATTTAGTACCTTTAAGAATCCTTATTCCACATAATAATATTATTATTATTATTCTTTGGCGTGCTCCAAATTGCATAGAGAAAAATTATTATTTAACCGAATTGTTAATTAATATTTTTCACCAGACACCATATTTTTCTATTAAAACTCCTCTTACATTTATTTAATAGCTAAATAAAAATTTTATTCATAAATAAATATTTTTTTAAAATATTAGAGGATAAATATTTATTAAATATACAATAAATATATATATATATATTTTTATTGACATGTTGAAGAATAAATATTAAATTAATTTATGAGATAAATATTACTTGAATAAAATTATTCCTCATACTTGATAATAATATTCATTACATAAATTAAACTCAAATATAATTTAATCTAGATCAATAGAAACACTTAGTGTGTAACCCTCTAATATTTTTTCTTATTGGAATTAGGAAGGATTTCTTAAAGATGAATATTACTATCTGGAAACCGGTCAATGTCCCAAATAGGAATAACGTATTGTTTTGATGTCAAAAACCACATATGAATACTCAAAATGTAATATATTCACTATATCACAATATATCATCAAGAAGGTTTCACATCAGTGTCACAAACCTATATGAATGATATATCTTTCTTTGACTATCTGAAATAAACACCTCGTTACACCTTGGGCATATAATTTATTTTGATGGTTATATTATAATAAAAGGATTATGATATCATATTCCATAAATGATGAAGGAAAAAATACATCCTCAACTTATCGATTAATGAAATTTCAATCATGACACACCCAACGTACCCTACTTCCTGCCAACATATGGAATTATAGTTTTGCTTAGTAAATATAATTGTGTGATTCATGAAACATATTTATGATAATCTTAAATTATAAAGAGCATCACACAATCATAGATAAAAATATCCAATGATACCAAAACATATAAAATTTATAGTGATAGGTATATTCTTATAATATCTTAACATAGAGATGATCATGTGGGAACATTATGTGAATAAGCCTCATACACTTATGAAAACTCACACATAATGGTATAAGTACTTTGGGTATCATCATAGCATGTTATCCAACCAAATAACTATCTTAAGAATATTGTTATCGCACATAAATGTTTACATCATAGATGGAAACTTCTATGACCTTATCAATTCAACAAATACTCTTAGATATTATTACTTTCAATCCATGTAGAAACAATTAAATATATGTAATAATATGTTAATTTAATATCTAATACATTTAATATACATGCAATAAAGGTATAATCAGTTGGTTTAAGGGCACAAATCTAATAGAGTTATATTAGGGTTTGGAGTAGATAGTACAAGTTCATTTGAATGGTTTGGACCATCCAATTTGAATTGTGTTGGAATTGGAAACCAAAGAGGAAAAAATATGGTTTTGAGTAGTTTGAAAATTTTCTATTGATTTTGATATGAACATTATAATAATTAACAAAATAGATATGACAAAAAACCATGTTTTCCTTGAAAATAAGTGTTAACCCATTTCTAGTTATGATGCAGATGGTGGATTATCACATATGGTTGTACGGAGATTTGGGAAAAAATAGTAAATGTTACTATTAATCCATAAATAAGTGGAGTTGTTACCAATTCATTCTGAACTATAGATGTCATAGAAATCATGGTGGATCTATGGAGTATGTTAGTCCCAAATTACCCTTCTGATAGTAAAAATTATTTTTTTGATTATCATTTATTAAATAAAGTATGACTGGTTTTTAGTAAATAGAAAAACATATAGGATTCTCCATGAAATTTAGGAGTGAAATACACCCACAGATTTTAGAATTGTAACGGAACAATTTTGTTGTAGATATCAATGGTTAACATAATAATTGGGTATCATGTGACCTGATGAACATAAGACGAGATAAGGTTTTGGGTGAAAAGTTTTTATAAAAATAACCTAGTGTGGATGCATATTTTCATTAAACACATTCTTTATGACGACACAGATTCAATGAATTTAGTGATGATGGTGATATTTCTAGAAAAAAACTAGTCTATGTTATGTTGTATTTTTTATCTATGTGTGTCAATATGTGAATAAGAAGAAGTTGTTAGATGTATATTGAAGTTACCAATTATAATGGTAAGAAAGAATAACAACTTGGAATAAATGAGTTATTTCCATGAAAAGAACAATATAATATTATAATTTACTAGGATGATGTTAGAACTCACTTGTGACATATGGTGAGCTATTATTCTAATATTTAAAGAAAAATAAAAGTTCTAATTATTTTTTTAGATTACACATTGTTTACAATAATTAAAAGAGATAAAGATGATACATATATTGTAAGTATTCATTAAAGAATTATATATTGAGTGAATCATGGAGAAAATTATAATAATAATGAAGTATATTTTAAAAAAAATTATTGAATATTATTAGATGAAATGTAATGAGAATATGTGAAGAAAATTTTTAGAGTTTTAGATTTATATAGTTTAAGAAGGAAAAAATATATTTGGAATTACTCAAATAGAATTTTGACATAGGTATATTTCTAAGGTGTTTATACATTAGTAAAATATTATGATGGGCCTAAGACGTTCATTTCTAACCCTTATCTAGTTATCAAAGTAATATCATCTTATCTAAAAGGAAAACTTGGCCCAATCCAATTGCTCACAAGAGGAGAATAGTTCACATGGCCCATGAACATGTGGTGAGAGTGTGTTATAATATCCCAAATCACACACAAATACGTCATTGGTTGTTCTAATATGTGTCAAGGTATATAAGAATGATGTTTACCTATAATATGATTAATATAATAATAATTTATATGGGACAAAATTACTTCATGTTGGAAAAACATGGAAAGAATGTGTGCATGGAATGTGTCACTCCAAACATTTCATCTTTCTTGCAAATGTAGGGTTTCTACATGAAAATTGTTTGACCTACCATGAACTCACCTAAAAAAGTCTCAACCATCCATAAGAACAATGTGAATGCGTGAGCACTTATCATAAATCTTTAAACTAAACACATGGAATTTTTTCATAAGGTCACTTCATTTACCACATGAACATTTTAGGAATTTAATGTGACTATATGTTATGTTTGACAAGTTGGGTGTTATAGTAGATAAACCCACAATGATTAAAATGTTACTGATCACATGCTGAGTGAAAAGACCATGAAAATATATGTAAAGACCCATAAATTTCAAGGAAATTTTTTTCTTAAATTTCTTTGGAATTTTACAAGAACGTAGTTTCTAACAGCACCTGATTCCGAGACCCGGTGTGCCCAGAATCATTTTCCAAAGTTTGGCTCGGGTACGTTCAATGAACGGACGAGCGGTTTTTTCTAACTTTTGAACCAGTGCCTGGAATCAAATTCTGAGGGCACCGATGAAATCGTAGTGCCGGTATTTGCTTATAAACGCCTCTTCCGGAGTTGCGTTTACTCGGGTGTGGTTTTTAATTTTCGGGCTTAAAGTTAAGAAATAAAATATTTGTTCGAAAAACTTTATTTTATTTCTCTTAAGCCACTTGAAGCCACTTGAAAGCCACTTAAACTGAGTTTCAACGGATAAGGTACTATCCAAAAATATCCTACCCTCTTGGTAGGATATTTGCGAGGTGGGGCCCGCACGAGCCCCGTCGTTTCTTTTCTGCTAAGTAACGCACCCGCGAAAACCCGTCATTATGAAAGTCAACTGACGCGTTTTCTTAAATTCTTAATTAACCATTTACTTGGGCGGTTTATTTCATGAATTAAATGGGTGGTTTCTTTCGTTGAATTAATTCTACAAATTAATGGGTCGTTACTTACCTCTTTTTCGTTCGTTGGCGTAATAATAAAATAAGACCAACACGACATTTGGAGGATTACTCGTTGAGAGGTTTTGTCAGAGTTCTTGAGCCTTCATCCTCCTTCGCGAAGAACGCGAAGAACGCCGAACCCGCGGAAATCGACGACGCGACGCCATGTGCCGCGACGCCAACGTTTCCTCTTCCGTGACGTTCTTCGGAGACATTCCTTAATCCGGAACAAGAACCTTCAATCATCCGTTGAGGTGAGGGTTTCGGATTTCTTTTAATTTTTCCTTTGTGGTTTTTAACTCAAGAAAGATTTAATTATTATTAATTAAATCTTTTGTTCTTGAACATCGGAGTTCATCGACGCGACCCCCTTCCGCGACGATGCGACGCCGGATGCCGCGACGACGCGACGATCCTCAATCCGCGAAGAACCTGCGGCGACGACTTGACGAGGTAGGGATTTTTATTTTGGAAATGCCCTTATTCCCGTAAACGTTTCTTTAAATTAAAGAACCGTATTCAAATGAACAATTTTAATTTATTAAAATTGTTGTTTCATGTGTTGGATTATTTCTCCAGTGGTTTATCTCTAACGCGGAGGGTGCGGGCCAAACGAACACGGCCCGACAACCCTCCGCCGTTATTCGTTGTTGTGCGGATTTGGCGGGCCACGACGGAACGTGCCACAATGGAAATTTGATGGTTCCGTAGTGAAGAACGAGTCCCGGGAGGAGCAGCAGCGCAGACGGGAACGGAATCGGACCACCGGAGCGACTCCGGTGGCCCGCGTCCATTGATCCAGCGTGGCCCCACACGGGGGGGGGGGGGGGGCGGCACCTCTAGACCATGGGGGCTACGCCCCACGGCGCACGGCCGTTCGGCCGCTCGGCCGAACCGAGCCGGGCCGGTCCGACCGGCCGGGCCGCGCCCGGGCCGGGTCGGCACTGGCCCAGACCCCCCGTCTTCGGACCATTTTCGGTCAAATGCCCGTAACTTGAGCTACGAGACTCCAAACGATGCGCCGTCAGCGGCAACGCGATCCTTGTATTGAGACGGTCGTTTCGGTTCATCGCACTCAAGGTTTCGGATTACTTGAGTTCGGCCGGGTTGGTTCGTACACGAAACAAACCGGGCCCTTGGAGCGGAAACGCTCATATCTTGAGCTACGGACGTCTGATCGACGTGCCGTCGACTTCGTTGAATTCCTCTAAGTGAGACGGATCTTTTGGCATACTCCGCCCGAGGTTTGGACGCAGGTGGAGTATGGTCGGGTTGGTTTTTCCTTAAAAACCAACCGGGCCCCTGGGACGAAAAAGCCAATAACTCTCAGACCGGACGTCCGATTGACGTGCCGTCTGCGATGTTGAGTTCCTGTTGACGATACGGAACTTTTGGATACATCAACTTCGGACTTTGTGAAAGTTGATGTATCAGCCTCTCGGCTCATGGAGCGGACCCTCCCATACGAGCTTGCTGTGTGCGGGAACCCTAGTGCTGGCTGCGACTGCTACTTCGACAGCGACGACCGTGCAGAGATCCTCAGTGGACTGCGGCGACGACCGTGCAGAGATCCTCAGTGGACTGCACCGACGACTGTGCAGAGATCCTCAGTGGACTGCGACGATTACTGCACTCAGTGATCCTACGTGGATCAGTGCTACAGCTCCTGTGTGGGCCTGATCCTGTGTGGGTCCGATCCTGTGTGGGTCAGCGCTCAGCAGTTCTGCGTGAGCTAGCGCCTACAGGTCCTGTGTGGGCCCGATCCTGTGTGGGTCATTGCGGGGGTTATTTACCTATCAATCCGTTATTGGTCCGAAAACTTAGATGGATCAGTGACCATCTTTATCGTCATACAAGAAGTATACCCGTGTGAGCTGAATCCTGTGTTACTCTCCTTTGTGGATTGTGTTGAGCTATCCTGTGTGGATTTACTGTTTACTCTCCTTGTGGATTGTGTTGAACTATCCTATGTAGAATAATGTTTACTCTCCTTTGTGGATTTTGTTGTGTTATCCTGTGTGGGTATACGTTTTTCCTTTCCTGTGTGGACTGGGTTGTGCTTGGGCTTGGATGTTGGAGCCGAACGGGAATTGATGACTTAGGTATATGTATGGGCATATACCTAAGCAGTGTCGGTTGTTACTTCGTGATTGTATCTTTCCTTTTTGGATTATCCTTTGTGGATTTCGGGAGACCGTCGGGGATCTCGGGGTCCCTACTGAGTAGCTTATACTCACCCCTGCATGGGCTATGCCCGCACTTCATTGTGTTGGTTGCAGACGACGGACAGCGCTGATCGTGGTGGAGGCGTGCGAGGCAGGAAGGTACCTAGAGGTGGACCACTGGGCGGGACGCACTCGGAGCAGCCGGCTGGACCGAGGAGCTGTGGAGGCTATCTGTACCTACCCTTTAGGTGGGACTTCGAGAGGACGGCTCGACGCTGCGGCTTTTCTTTCAGTTGTTTTTTTCCCTTTCAGTTGTACTTTACAGTTGGGCTTGTATTTCCAGCCCCTTTTACTTTCAGCACAGCTTGTTACAGTTTTACTTAGTGTTTACTTTTCTTCTTTCTTACTCTATGGTGCTTGTTTACTTTTCAAAGGCAATGCCTTCCCTTTTGTTGGGATTTATGCCTTGGTGCTTGTCGTCAGCCCCTGGCCTATGGAGGCGGGCTTGGGGTAGTCAAGGCACGGGCCCCGAGGACAGGTCGTGACAAATTGGTATCAGAGGGGTCGGTTCTACCGCAGGAACTGATCATTCTTCTATATGAAGCAATAGTGTTTAGCGTATTGGGTGTGGTTATCAGTCCAGGGAGTCCAGTGTTGGTGCGGCGGCCGACGTATCCGTACACCAGGACCCTGACTTCTGATTTCCGACTTAATGCACGAAAACATTGATTGCATGTGTGTTTCAATTTTTCTTTGTGATTACTTCTGTCAGCTCACCAGGTATATTGTTCTGACCGTGGCACACTTGTTTCCTTTCAGGATGGCCCGACGGCAGCAGCCAGCTCGGGTTCCGAGAGTAGAGCGCGACGACAGCCCGCCGAGCAATGAGGCCTCGGTACAGGGCCTGTTGACAGCAGAGGCACTGACGGTACCTTTACCCGCCGAGCACCCGATGCTTCCAGCGCCAACCGCTGACGATGCACAACGCCTCGGAGCTCTGCATGAGTTCCAGCATTAGAGACCACCCAGGTTTCGTGGGGAGACGGACCCCCAGGTAGCCAAGGACTGGCTGGAGGCGGTCGTTCGAGTTTTCAGGCTAGTGAGGACACCAGCAGACCTCATGGTGATCCTCGCAGCGAGCCTACTGCACGCAGCAGCAGGACGATGGTGGATCTTGATGCTCCAGGTGCACGATGAGGCCTCTCTCATCTGGACGGACTTCGAGAGACTCTTCCGCTCAGAGTTCATCCCAGCCACCCTCCGTGCGGTGCGCATTCAGCAGCTTCTTCAGCTGCAGCAGGGCAGCTTGACGGTCGCCCAGTACGCGGCGAGGTTCATCGATCTTTCTCGCTACTCGACCGATATGGTACGGGACCCCTTCTTCCAGGCCTGGACCTTCGAGCAGGGATTGAGACACGAGATCAGGGCATCACTGATCTCCCTCAGCATCCCGACCCAGGCAGGAGTGCTAGAGCGATCCCTTCTGATCGAGAGCTTTCTGGCCGAGTCCACAGTGAGACCCACCGCAGGGCGGCAGATAGCGGAGTCTTCGGCAGCAGGTAGCCGACGGATGACTCAGGGTTCCAGGCAGACCACACCCTCTCGTAGACGACCTCAGGACACTGGCTCAGCAGTGCAGGGCACACAGCGCGGAGCCAGTCTTCCGAGAGGCAGGCAGTGCTACGCGTGCGGCGAGCAAGGCCACATGGATTGTGACTGCCTGACCCGTCGTACCGAGGAGTAGAAGACGGTGGAGGGGCCACCCAGGCAGAGGCAGAGGGTCGACCGTGGCGGTCCTCAGGGAGGAGGCGGACGAGGCAGAGGAGATGGCCGAGCAGCAGGTGGTGAGCGACACTTTGAGGCTCTGCCACCACCACCACCAGGAGGTCAGCCCCGACCACAGGGAGCTGGCGGGCAGAGACAGGCACAGCTTCAGGCAGTAGAGGCCTACGACCACGGCGCGCCAGAGATGATTCGAGGTACGATCTGTGTCTATTCCACCCTTGCTGCAGTTCTTATAGACACAGTAGCGAGTCACTCTTTCATAGCTGCTGCCCTTGTTCGGAGCTCGGAGATTCCGACCGAGCCGTTGGCTCGATCCTTACGGCTAGAGACTCCTACGGGAGCAGACTCGACGATTACACACTGGTGCCGACAGTGTGAGCTTACTCTAGGAGGCGAGAGCTTTGGCTGGGATCTTCTTGTAGCAGCGTTGAGGCCTTACGACATCATCTTGGGCATGGATTGGTTATCTACAGTCCATGCTCAGATTGACTGTTTTAGGCGCAAGGTGCGATGTGTGCGCACCAACGGGAGCAGGTTCACCTTCACCGGTGAGAAGGGAGCCTTAGAAGCACAGGATGGACTCCCGCAGAGGAGAAGACAGCCCATCACTCATCAGTTGGCTAGCCTCATCCTTGGAGTAGTGGACGTGCGAAGTCCTAGTTTTCCTGCAGTGGTGGATCAGTATGTGGACGTCTTCCCCGACGACGTTCCAAGGCTACCTCCTCACAGAGAGGTAGACTTTTATATTTATCTGTACCCCGGGACAGCCCCGATATCCACTCCAGCATATCGGATGGCCCCCGCCAAGCTTCGAGAGATACGGGTACAGTTGGAGGACTTGTAGGGCAAGGGGTTCATCCGACCTAGTGTTTCACCCTGGGCTTCCCCGATATTGTTCACCAAGAAGGCAGACGGGAGCTTGCGACTGTGTGTTGACTATCGTCGCCTGAACCAGGTGACAGTGAGGAACAAGTATCTGCTACCGAGGATTGATGACCTCTTCGATTAGCTCAAGGGAGCACGGTGGTTCTCAAAGATAGACCTCAGGTCAGGCTATCATCAGCTCAGAGTTCGAGACGAGGACGTGCAGAAGACGGCCTTCAGGTGTCGGTATGGCCACTATGAGTTCTTGTTTATTCCCTTCAGCATAACCAATGCTCCAGTAGTGTTCATGGGCCTCATGAACAGGATCTTCCATACATACCTCGATTGATTTGTCGTGGTCTTCATCGACGACATTTCGGTGTACTCGACCACAAAGGAGGAGCACGCCTACCACTTGCAGGTTGTACTAGACACACTCCGAGAGCATCAGCTTTATGGAAAGCTCTCGAAGTGCCAGTTCTGGTTACGTGAGGTCCACTACTTGGGGCACATCATTTCTGAGGTGGGAGTTGCAGTGGATCCCACGAAGATCGAGGCAGTGCTAGCTTGGGAGCCACCCAGGAGCGTGACGGAGGTGCGTAGTTTCTTGGGTCTAGCCGGATACTATCGGAGATTCGTGCTGGACTTATCCAGAGTTGCGGCGCCACTCTCAGTGTTGAAAAAAGAAGGGGAAACCCTTCATGTGGTCAGACAGATGTCAGCAGAGCTTCCAGGAGCTGAGGCAGAGATTGACCAGCGCACCTATCTTGAGGTTTCCTGAGGAGGGAGTTGGTTATGTAGTCTACTGCGATGCATCAGGGACCGGACTCGGGTGTGTCCTGTTGCAGGAGGAGGCCATTATTGCCTATGGATCACGTCATTTGAGGCCGCATGAGAAGAACTACGCTACCCATGACCTGGAGTTAGCAGCAGTGGTCTTCGCTCTGAATACATGGCGGCACTATCTGATGGGAGGGCTCTTTACAGTCTTTTCTGACCACCAGAGTCTCAGGTACATCTTCTCTCAGATGGACCTGAACCTGAGACAGCGGCGATGGCTCGAGTTCCTCCAGGACTATGACTTTGAGATAGTCTATACTCCTAGGAAGGGGAACGTAGTAGCTGATGCCCTCAGCAGGAGGATGGGCATTCAGCTACTTGAGGAGGCGACAGAGCAGCTAGCCGCCTTGCAGATATCCTTTCTGGATAGAGATGGAGAAGCCTTCCTTCAGTCTCTCACAGTCACCCCTCCACTACTGCAGCGGGTTAGAGAGGCACAACGTGAGGATGCTGACTGTGAGACGCGGCGTGCACAGATATCCTCAGGACAGGCACCTGATGGTTTCTCCCTTGGATCAGAGCACGGCGTCCTTTTCAGAGGACGTACCTTGGTACCAGTCGCTATACGAGAGGAGGTGCTGAGAGAGTTTCACACTTCTCCTTTGGCGGTACATCCTAGAGTGGCGAAGATGTACCAGGATCTTAGACGACAGCACTAGTGGCCGGGCATGAAGAAGGTTGTGGCAGAGTTCGTTTCACGGTGCCTCACCTGCCAGCAAGTTAAGGCAGAGCACCAGGTACCAGCAGGCTTGGTACAGCCCTTGGAGGTCCCGGAGTGGAAGTGGGAAGGGATATCTATGGACTTCGTTACTGGGCTTCAACACACTTCCAGAGGTCACGACTCCATTTGGGTGATTGTTGACCGACTCACCAAGTCGGCACACTTCTTACCCATCCGAGAGCAGGGCTCAGTGGAGAGCTTGGGGCGTCTCTACATTCAGGATATTGTACGGCTTCACGGTGTGCCATCTACTATCATCTCTGATCGGGACGCTCGTTTTATATCCCGGCTTTGGAAGGGGTTGCAGGAGGCGTTCAGGACGCGGCTACGTCTGAGCACCGCCTTTCACCCTCATACGGATGGTCAGACGGAGAGGACCATTCAAACTCTCAAGGACATGCTCCGCGCATGTGTCCTCGACTTTGGTCACAGCTGGGAGGACCACCTACCCTTGGTGGAGTTCGTGTACAACAACAGCTACCACTCCACCATTGGGATGGCACCATACGAGGCGTTGTACGGCAGACCATGCAGATCTCCTTTGTACTGGACAGACCCTGGGGAGTCAGCACTTGTGGGACCAGAGATGGTCCGGGATACAACAGAGAAGGTCCAGGTCATCCAGGAGCGGATGAGGACAGCTCAGAGCCGGCAGAAGTAATATGCTGACAGGAGGCGGAGGCCACTAGAGTTTGAGGATGGAGACCACGTCTTCTTGCGGGTCTCACCTCGACGTGGTTTACGGAGATTTGGCTGAGGCGGAAAGTTGTCTCCACGCTTCATCGGACCTTTCCAGGTCCTCAGCAGGATTGGCGAGGTGGATTATCACCTGGCTCTGCCACCTCAGTTGCACCGGGTGCACGACGTCTTCCATGTATCTCAGCTGAGGAGATACGTGCATGACCTGACACACATCATTGGCTACGGGGAGCTAGACGTGGATGATGGGGTGACTTTTGTGGAGGTCCCGGTGGAGGTCGAGGATCGACAGGAGCGGGTCCTACATAGACGATCGATTCCTCTAGTGCGCATCAGATGGCAGCAGGGGAACCTCCAGGAGAGCACATGGGAGCGAGAGGCTCAGATGCGTGCTCAGTACCCACATTTGTTTCCCTAGTTTTTGATGTATCTTTACGGGGACGTAAAGCCCTGAGGTGGGAGTAATTTAAAGACTCGTAAATTTCAAGGAAATTTTTTTCTTAATTTTCTTTGGAATTTTACAAGAACGTAGTTTCTGACGGCACCTGATTCCGAGGCCCGGTGTGCCCAGAATCATTTTCCGAAGTTTGGCTCGGGTACGTTCAGTGAACGGACGAGTGGGTTTTTCTAACTTTTGAACCGGTGCCCAGAATCGAATTTTGAGGGCACCGATGAAATCGTAGCACCGGTATTTGCTTAGAAACGCATCTTCCGTAGTTGCGTTTACTCGGGTGTGGTTTTTAATTTTCGGGCTTAAAGTTAAGAAATAAAATATTTGTTCGAAAAAATTTATTTTGTTTCTCTTAAGCCACTTGAAGCCACTTGAAAGCCACTTAAACTGAATTGCAATGGATAGGGTACTATCCAAAAATATCCTACCCTCTTGGTACGATATTTGCGAGGTGGGGCCCACACGAGCCCCGCCTTTTCTTTTCCGCTAAGTAACTCACCCGCGAAAACCCGTCATTATGAAAGTCAACTGACACGTTTTCTTAAATTCTTAACGCACCATTTAATTGGGCGGTTTATTTCGTGAAATAAATGGGCGGTTTCTTTCATTGAATTAATTCTACGAATTAATGGGTCGTTACTTACCTCTTTTTCGTTCGTTGGCGTAATAATAAAATAAGACCAACACGACATTTGGAGGATCACTCGTTGAGAGGTTTTGTCAGAGTTCTTGAGCCTTCATCCTCCTTTGCGAAGAATGCGAAGAACGCGAAGAACTCCGGCCTCCGACGAAGAACATCGAACCCGTGGAAATCGACGACGCGACGCCGTGTGCTGCGACACCAACGTTTCCTCTTCCGCGACGTTCTTCAGCGACGTTCCTTAATCCGCAACAAGAACCTTCGATCATCTGTTGAGGTGAGGGTTTCGGATTTCTTTTAATTTTTCCTTTGTGGTTTTTAACTCAAGAAAGATTTAATTAATATTTATTAAATCTTTTGTTCTTGAACCTCGAAGTTCGTCGACGCGACCCCCTTCCGCGACGACGCGACGCCGGATACCGCGACGATGTGACGATCCTCAATCCCTGAAGAACCCGCGACGACGACTTGATGAGGTAGGGATTTTTATTTTGGAAATGCCCTTATTCCCATAAACATTTCTTTAAATTAAATAATCGGATTCAAATGAACAATTTTAATTTATTAAAATTGTTGTTTCATGTGTTGGATTATTTCTCCCATGGTTTATCTCTAACGCGGAGGGTGCGGGCCAAACGAACACGGCCCGACAACCCTCCGCCATTCTTCATTGTTGTGAGGAATTGGAGGGCGATGATGGAACGTTCCGCAACGGAAATTTGATGGTTCCGCAGTGAAGAACGAGTCCCGGGAGGAGTAGCGGCGCAGACGGGAACGGAATCGGACCACCAGAGCGACTCCGGTGGCCCGCGGAAGCCGCCTGCGACGCGGGTCGCCGGCGCGCCGGTGCCGGCAGCCGGGGGCGGTGGCGGCGCACTCGGACGTGGCAAAGCCACGTCCTTTGATCCAGCGCGGCCCCACGCGGGGGGGCCACGGCACCTCCAGACCGCGGGGGCAGCGCCCCGCGGCGCACGGTCATTCGGCCGCTCGGCCGAACCGAGCCAGGCCGGTCCGACCGGTCGGGCCGCGCCCTGGCCGGACCGGACTGGGTCGGGTCGATCCGGTTTGGCCGACCCAGGGGGTTCTGGCCGGGTCGGCCCGGACCCCCCCCCCCCCCGTCTTCGGACCATTTTCGGTCAAATGCATGTAACATGAGCTACGGGCCTCCAAACGACGCGCCGTCAGCGGCAATGCGATCCTTGATCGAGACGGTCATTTCGGTATATCGCACTCAAGGTTTCGGAATACTTGAGTTCGGCCAGGTTGGTTCGTACACGAAACCAACCGGGCCCTCGGAGCGGAAACGCTCATATCTTGAGCTACGGACGTCATATTGACGTGTCGTCGACTTCTTTGAATTCCTCTAAGTGAGACGGATCTTTTGGCATACTCCGCCCGAGGTTTGGACGCAGGTGGAGTACGGTCGGGTTGGTTTTGCCTTAAAAACCAACCGGGCCCCTGGGACGAAAAAGCCAATAACTCTCAGACCAGGCGTCCGATTGACGCGCCGTCTGCGACGTTGAGTTCCTGTTGACGATACGGAACTTTTGGATACATCAACTTCGGACTTTTTGACAGTCGATGTATCAGCCTCTCGGCTCGTGGAGCGGACCCTCCCGAATGAGCTTGCTTTGTGCGGGAACCCTAGTGCTGGCTGCGACTGCTACTTCGACAGCGACGACCGTGCAGAGATCCTTAGTGGACTGCGGCGACGACCGTGTAGAGATCCTCAATGGACTGCGACGACGACTGTGCAGAGATCCTCAGTGGACTGCGACGACTACTGCACTCAGCGATCCTACTTGGATCAGTGCTACAAGTCCTGTGTGGGCCCGATCCTGTGTGGGTCTGATCCTGTGTGGGTCAGCGCTCAGCGGTTCTGTGTGAGCCAGCGCCTACAGGTCCTGTGTGGGCCCGATCCTGTGTGGGTCATTGCGGGGGTTAGTTACCTATCGATCCCTTGTGGGTCTGACGACTTAGATGGATCAGTGATCATCTTTATTGTCATACAATAAGTATACCTGTGTGATCTGAATCCTGTGCTACTCTCCTTTGTGGATTGTGTTGAGCTATCCTGTGTGGATTTACTGTTTACTCTCCTTGTGGATCATGTTGAGCTATCCTATGTGGATTACTGTTTACTCTCCTTTGTGGATTGTGTTGTGCTATCCTATGTGGGTATACGGTTTTGCTTTCCTGTGTGGACTGGGTTGTGCTTGGGCTCGGACGTTGGAGCCGAATGGGAATTGATGACTTAGGTATATGTATGGGCATATACCTAAGCAGTGTCGGTTGTTACTTCATGATTGTATATTTCCTTTGTGGATTATACTTTGTGGATTTCGGGAGACCTTCGGGGGTCTCGGGGTCCCTACTGAGTATCTTATACTCACCCCTGCACGGGCTATGCCCGCACTTCGTTGTGTTGGTTGCAGACGACGGACAGCGCTAATCGTGGTGGAGGCGTGCGGAGCAAGACGGTAACTGGAGATGGACCACTGGGTGGGACGCACTCGGAGCGGACGGCTGGACCGAGGAGCTGTGGAGGCTATCTGTACCCACCCTTCAGGTGGGACTTCCAGAGGACGGCTCGACGCTGCAGATTTTCTTTTCAGTTGCTGTTTTTCCCTTTCAGTTGTACTTTACAGTTGGGCTTGTATTTCCAGCCCCTTTTACTTTCAGCACAGCTTGTTACAGTTTTACTTAGTGTTTACTTTTCCACTTGCTTACTCTATGGTGCTTGTTTACTTTTCAAAGGCAATGCCTTCCCTTTTATTGGGATTTACGCCTTGGTGCTAGTCGCCAGCCCCTGGCCTATGGAAGGCGGGCTTGGGGTAGTCACGGCACGGGCCCCGAGGACGGGTCGTGACAATATAGAATGGTCATAAAAATAATAGACTATAACTAACAAAAATCATGGCGATGAACTGATTTCATAGTGAATATAAACCGATCACATGTTGAAAATGGAAGATTACGGTCATTCGGCCAACCAAATGTGTTGTTGATTTTCAAATTATGAGTGTTGTCAATTAAGTTTATGTATAATGTAAAATGAATAAATTTCATGCGTTGTGAAAACTAACCACATCGATAAATGTGGATTGATCATATGGAATAAGATGAACTGACTATGTAACCTATCATATGGCGTGCTTAATCTAATTATTCAAATTAGCTGAAAAATAGATTGACCACATACCTAACATGGATGAGATATATAAATTATTCCTCTGATGATTTATCACGACATTACTTTCACAATTCTTATAAGTTAGTGACAATGATGAATTTTGAAATGTTAGGCAACAAAATGATATTGATATTCATAAAACAGATCAGGGTAGTGAGATACATTCATTAAAATTTATGAGCGATGATAAATGGAACCTCAAAAACATGAGTCAATAATAATAAAACAATCATGAACGTTAGGATTTCTCTCAAATATGGACAGGTTCATGTAAGACATGAAATAGATGAATGATCATCAGGCTTACAAAATACATCCAAATGTTGATAATGATAATAATATGCATGATTCCTTCTATATAGGAAGGCATGTGAGTATCTTGTTTCCAAAGACTACCTTTTCTACATGATATGGAATACATTCAGGAATCACACTGAAGAAAATGATAGAATATACATATGATAGTGTGTCGTGATGGAGATAATGGGGGTAGAGATTTGAGCTTCGTATATGTTTTACTCAGAAAAAAAACAGTCATCCATGAGTGGTATTATTAACTTATATTGTGATATTTCATGGGGGATGACCATGATGAATGAAGAATCATGTGTTTTTCAATACATGTGTTCTTTTTATTGTTAGTGGAAAACTCAAGAGGCGGGGGGGGGGGTAATTGAGTTTCTAATAAAATCTCTGCTTAAAAATAATTTCAAATCATTAATACCCAAATTTTAAATAGTTCCAGGTTAAAAATAATAGTAGAATAATATAATTTGATCTTTTCATAAGCATCTTAATGTTTTTATCACAGTTCTATTAAAATATTTTTTTAAATAACTTAACTTTTGAAACTAATATACTCATATAAAACATAGTATATAAAACACTAATTTATGTTAACTATCAACATGGTTTTTTTAATAAATTGTAGAAAAAATAAAAAAAATTGAATGTAATGAAAAAATATTTAATAAACAGTGGAATTTTAACCATGGGTTCAGTATCATGTCAAGACATCATCCCCAACACATGGAAATAACCCACAGTCAAGAATTTTTTTATAAAATAAACTAATCCATAGCCTGGATCATTTTAAAAAAAATAAATCATAAGGTTTTCTAGAAACAAATTGTCTTCATGAGTTATGTGTGGGATAGAAATAAGAAAATGTCACACCTAACATCTTTCACTGTTGTTTGTGGGAATTTAAATAATGAAAATAGGGAGAGAGGGTCTAAAAATATCAAGTTTAGTAAAGGATAATATGTTGTTACAAATAAATAGTGTCCAAAAAACATATCTGGAATGTAAAGAATAAATATAAATAGAAATATTTTAGAGATGATAATGTTTAGTAATGCTCACTCCATAAAGATGCAGTTGTTTATAGTCCTAGAGTTTTTTTATAGAACTTGAATAGGTTACATAGAAAATGTAGTAAAATAAGGCATTCATAGAAGTATAGATAATTTTTATATTCTCAGTCTCTATAAATTTACAGAAATATTAAAAACACACATGTATCTCTTATTCAATTTCATCCAGCATGATCCAGTCGGTGATTTAGTGTTCAAGAATTTGTAACTATGTCTCTATTTCTTACTCGTACATGAGGGAGCTCTGAAGAAAAAAATATAGACCTTTAGGTCCAATTATCCATTATTGGATAATATTATAAAAATCAGGATCCTCATACTAAGATTGTCTTTTTATTTAATACTGTCATTTCATTATTTAACAATAATCATTCTTAAATATAATGGATTCCTTCCAGAAAAAAAATTTGTGAACTAGTCATTGCTGGATTAATTTTTAAATTAATTATTGATAGTTAGAGTATAATTTTTGTGGTAGATTCACATACAGTATATCCATATGATGGTTTTTCTATTCTAATGGTAGCACCATTTATTTGGTGGTAGAATAAAGTGATAGTACCATCTCATTGTGGTATGAGCATTTGATGGTAGCATTGTCTGATAGTTGCAGTAGAAGAATGGAGGTAGATCGATATAACAATCGATCATTCATGCTGAAGATCCATATATTTGTAATAGTTTGTAGTAGTATATCCTTTTAACTAATTATAGAAAAAAATATGGTTTTACCAAGATAAAAATGGTATTAGATATACTCAACGGTTGAAAACACTATAAATAGATGATGCAAATCACAGGATTGAACTACTGGTATCTACTTGAGCTAATGTTATCTTAGAGAACTATATTTCTTAAATAGATGGTATCTCATTTTAACTAATTTTATATCCATACATATTGACTTTCCATAGTTTATCTTGAAAACAACTTACTATCACAAAACATTGAGTTCATGAGAAACAGAAAAACACGAGTTATGATCATTTAAATAGGGAGGTGCTCGACATTCTACAATAGTTTGATGATCAGAAATCATGAAATTTATAACCATATAAAAAATATTATAAGATATGAAATAGGTACAAATGAATATTCTATGTAACAATTAAAGTCTATATGAGATACAAATAGTCATCAATTTAAGGAATATAAGTACTTGGGTGATATTCCATTTAATTATTCATATGAAATTGCATTCAATCATACTCCTCCTTTTTTTATTATAAAAAAGAATAGGAAATAGTAGGAATAAGAATATATACACAAGAATAAAAATGAGTATCATTCATATATATATATTAATATAAAAATATATTACAATAGGGATTATAAGAAAAAAATCATAAAATCCCAAATAAAAATAATCAGAATCCAATGAATCCTCTATAGCTTGACTAGATGTAGGATCCACTAGATCCTTCCCTTTTCTAGAAACTGAAGATGTAAGAGTAGGAAGAGGTATAAGAGGCCTAAAGACAATAGTATAGGCCACTAGAAAAACATTCCTCACAACCTCAATAGGAGTAAGTCCAAATGGACTAACTGTAACAGATATATTCTATAACAGGGAAGAAAGGGGAATAGAAATGGATCCCTTGAGAAGAATGGAATCTTTAGGTCATGTAGGTGCTATGATTGTTTTCTTAGTAGTGTTCAAAAAGAGTTACATCAACTATACAAACTAAGTTATTATTTTACCATCATTCTCCATATCCTTGAAGAAATTATAATTCTCTTATATAAAAATCTTGATCATAGGAGACAAGGTCTTCTGTTGAGTCACCTGGTCCGTGAAGGCCCTAGTGAAAGGATTAATTCTCATGATTTTAGTCAAGAACATAAAATGGGAATTGAGACCATGATTATAATAAAATATTTATAAATATTATTTAATATCTTTAATGATAGTATATCTATCACCACTTTCCTTATTTAAACATTATATTACCAACCTAGAAATATGTTCACCATGTGACTTGATCTGGAAAAACTCATCCTAGTGAGAAGAAGAAATGTCATCTATAACAACATGAATCTCATATATAACTATCAATATGATCAAATCATCATCCATTTAAGATTGAGTAGTAGGATGTAGATCTCCAAAATATTATTTTCTAGAGTCAAGAAACACTTTATCCTCTCTAAAAGGCATTTTTCCCTCCTAGTAAAGCTAGAAAGTATACCATCCATTGTGCTCTGGATGAAACCCATCATAATTACAAACCTATTATCCTCAATATCATGTTTTTCTATATTCAACAAATTACTAGGATGTATATGAGCAACAACCAAGGTGACTATCATCATGGTGTTCTATTCACTGAGCTTAGTCTCCTAAACTAAAGAAGACATATACATCCAACTAATGTCTGACAACATGCTCAACTTAAGTGAATCCAAATCATCCATAGTCACATACCTAAAATGTATAGGATAATAATTAGGAGGAGTAGAAGTTTTCTACTCGATGGATAAAACTACATCCTCATGTAAACTCTCTGTAGAAGGTTTCTCAGATTCAAAAGGTTTTAACTGACCTTTTCCATCTATCCACTCTAGCAGTGATCCATTAGGAACCTTCTGATGAAAAATAACCATACTTCCACCATGATCTATATGATTTCCATGATCATCACAATCATGACCATTGTATTATTAGTTTGAATTCTCTAACACAATATGAGAAGATTTAAGGGACTCATCCCCCTTATTAGGCGATCCATATATATCTCTATCTAGGAAAACTGGCTCAATATAGATTCCTAATGATTGATAATCTGGATCAACTCTATCATTGGAGTCCAGACTAGCTAAATCATAAATAAATATACCCTTCCACTCACCATTGTTTGATCTAATGGACTCAATAACATTCAGAAATGGATGATACATCTCATCCTCATTACCTCTATCAACATCATAATCTATGTATTCTTAAACCACCATTACATTCTCATGTGCCTCATAAGAATATTCATCAACGTAATCACCATTGGAGACCCCAATCTCTTATTAATCATCATATTCCCTTTTGAAAAGACTTTATGATAGTAATGTAAAGTGGAGGAAAGCAAGATATATAAGAACGAATAAGGATTTTATCCCCATCAATACTGTTGGCCACTTCTTGTAATGTTGTTACTAATACATCTTCCTCACCTCTATCTTATTCTTATTATTCCACTTCTATTTCAACTTCCACATATGAGGAACACACCCCAACCTCATCTAGCTCCCATATAGGGTCAACCATGTCTTTTAGTCTAGTATGATAATGCACTAGCTTAAACTTCTCAGATATTTTACCATTATCGTCCACCCACTTCTTCAACTAAGGGTTCAAATTGAAATTAATCCATTTGTAGGTAATATGACTAAGGAAAAAAACCACCACATGTGGTTACTTGTTCTTAATATTTAGGTACTATAACACTAGATTCTATAATATCTTATATCAACTTGGGGTAAGCTAAGTAAGTTTTATTAGAAGAGTGATTTATCAACTCCATCATATGAACTATTCAATATCTATATAGATTTATCTTATATAATATTTTCTTAAGAAATAATAAAAATAAACCTTGATACCTCATTATGATAAAGACCCCAATTTTGGGACAATTCAAGTATTTATGAATTTGAAAAACAACTTTTATTCTCTATCAAGATCTATAACCATAGGCCTCTACATAGTATCATTACATTTTAATTATAATAATGATTCCAGAAATGTAATGTTACCTATATTCATAGGTAATGGGAATTAAAAATCTTTATATATTCCTTTTTGAGGACATACCAAACATATTTCCCACTAATTTGAATAAATGGTGGGTTATTTTCGATGAATCCTAGTCTTGAATGCATAATTTTCTCACTGAACATATACTCTGCAGACTAATAGAACTCATGAAACAACCTAGGGTAGAATAGTTTATAGTTATGAGAGAACCATTCAACAGATCCATAGTCTAGGATTACATTATATACAAGATACATACATAAACATATCCATGTGGAATTTATTACTCTTTCAGTGACGATAGCACAAGAGACAATTTGAGGGTTCTTCTATTCTACAATAGACTAACTAGATTCATCTATTAATTTCTTCAAGGGAAGAAATTCTTCAGAAGATGACACAATAGGATTGTTGACTCAAACCATTATCTCACAATATCAAGTGATTAAGAAGGAAGTTGGGAGATAAAGGTTTGAGAGAGAAAGTAGATTTAGTGGTTTAAAGAAGGTTCATGAGAGAGGGTTCTCAAAATCTGATCTTAATTTGATTTTATCTCTTAGGGAATTGGAATCAAATATTAAATATAATATGAATAAAAATAAATTGACAAACCTAACAAGTTTTTTATCGAATTTAATAGAAATGATTGGTATTGGAATAATGGTTATTAATGACAAGTTGAAATGATAGCATATGAATAATACTATGTGATGGTAGTATCCGGATGGTAGCTTTATAATAGAATTATGAAATAGTCAATCACCACAGTATCATGAATAATGGTTGATACATAACAGTTTATCATTATTGTCAATATCAATGGTAGTTAAAATAATATGTGACCAATGGTAGATCACCAATGGTATATTATCAATGGAATATCCATTCTTGTAATATTTCTCTACCAGAAACAAAATAAAATAAATTATAAAAGGCTTAATAAAAATTCATCATTCGACGATGATGTATGATATAAATTAATCACTAAAATTATGAAGGATTTTGGAATATATCTGTAATATAATGTTTAATACCTACGATCTAAAAGGTTTTATCAGCCTTTTGAAATTGGTATCTCAAAAAGTGATGTATTATTTTAATATATTTGGTTCTTGAAGGATAGAAAAGGTTCCTATAAATGTTAATTTAACTTTTATTATCAAAATTTATGGGGACATGTCAAAATTGATATCCATAGTCTATTAAAGTGTTTTTCATCCATAGAATCCATGCACAATAACAACCCAAAGCAATGTACTCTTCTTCATTTGTGAATAATGCAATAAATTTCTATTTCTTATTGCACAATGAAACTAGAGAAAATTTAAAAAATTGACATGTTCAAGAGGTGAAATTTTTATCAAGTTTACTTTCACCAAATTCATAATCTAAATTACTTAGTATGTCGAATAATTATACTTTATAATAGTACAGTCTTAAATTGGTCGTACCATTGTTGTATTTGAAAATTATATTAATTTAAATAAAAGGATAATATTTTATATTTTCTTAAAAATGGGTGTGCATACACACACTAAAAAATATATTAGTCTAGATAGAAAGTAATTATAGTAATATTTCAACCATACCTCTATAAATGGTTTGGTCAACCAGTTTTCTTCTTTTATCCAGATTCAAATTAAAAATAGTACTCATGGGAGTATCACTAACCTTAGTACAATCCATGAAAATACATTTTAAATTATATTTAGTTTACTTTTTTATATTTAAAATAATTCAATATCTATTTGGAAAAATATGAAAAAAATAAATAATTTATGTTCACCAGTGAAACTCAGTTCAAAATCACTTAGCCTAATTTTTGAAAATTTATTACAGAAACAATTTCTTAGAGATCCAATAATAAGGTCATCAACTTATATTTTAAAAAATAGAACATATTTTTAAATTACTTTAATAAGTATATTAGGATCCACAATTCCTTTAATAATACCTTTAGAAATAAAAAAATATATGAGCCTATCATATCAATATCTAGGATCTTGTTTTAAACAATATAAATATTTTATTAATTTCAAAACATGATTTGGAAAGTGAGGGTTTTGAAATCCTGTGGGTTTTAAACAAAAACATCCTCAACAATATAGCCATTTAAGAATGAACGCTTGAAATGCATTTGATATAATTTGTAATTAAAATTTGATGCATATAATAGAAACATATTGATGGATTCAAGTATAGATACTAGAGAAAATCTTACTTTATAGTCAATACATTCATCTTGACTATATTCTTAAGTAACTAGTCTTGATTTATTTCTAAATATTATGTCTGACTCATCAACATGTTTCTAAGATTCCATTTAGTAAAAATAGTTATTTAGTCCTTGGGTCACTCTACTAGGTCCTATAATCTATTTCGTTAAAAATTATTTAACTCTACTTGAATTTTTTTGACCCAAAAGTAATCATTAAGTGTTTTTCACCTCATTTTCATGTATAGATTTGGGTTTAAGATGTTCATCATAACTGAATGATTTTTCTACATAAGTTCTAATAGAATTGAAACTAGGTTTGGAATTTTTGTCTTGGTAAAAAAGATCATCCTCAAGAGTTTCTAAAGTGACCATAGTCTCATGGGGATTTATTTTTTAAAAATTTACATATAAAAATTCTTCCATAATATCGATTCTTTTATTAAATACACTATATGATTTACTACTAATAGAGTATCCAATGAAAATTACTTCATCTACTTAGAAATAAAACCTTTCTAAAATCTTTTTGAAGTTTATTATAAATACATTATGACCAAAAATACAATGTAATTTACTTTTAGTTTCTAAGTATTCTCTAATTCATAAGTTATTTTCTTTAAAAAGTGGCCTTATTAAGATAGAGAATCCAGGATCTCTTCTCTTTTAAACTGGTGTTGGTGAATCCATGCTTCTTTGGCCTTGTTCTTTATTTCTTAGATGGAATTAGCTAACCCTAAATGGGAATTGTCCTTCTAGGATGGTTGTGGATCCTTGAAGAATCCACTCTAAGATCTTGATTCTCAAGAACCCTCAGTTTTGAAGAAGAAGGGATTATAAATCGCATAATCACTCTCTTGCACTAAAGATCCAACAAAGGAGGAATATCAAAAATCCTCCAATTTAGTGTGACATGAAAACATGGTTTTTTCCATAGTGGCAGATCTGGAGGCCCTTCAGCAATGAATCAATATTTGTGAGTTCTCAATCCTAAGATGCATTATTTATTCAATGTGAGATAGGCCCTGGTCTTATGCTGATATCAATAACAGAAACTCTCATTGACGGGGTAATCGTGATTTGAGGTTAATCCCGATTGGACGAGGATTTTTTCATATCATTATTCATAGATAAAAATTCCCTGAACTCTATCTAGAACTTTAGAAACCTCCAATTAAAACTAGGATTACTATGTCTGTCTGGATGGGATGTCTAATTTAATCCCTTTAACCTCAGGCAGTCAAATGCGCAGTTATGGGTGTGGTTTCATGGACTAAATTGAGTTTAAAGGCACCCAAATATTTTTAATGATTTAGAATCTTGAATTGGTACACCAATCAGAATAGAACATAAGGATATGGAGGGAGAATAGCGATTCTATGATTGAATGATGGTTGATGTAAATATGGAAATTAAGAGACATGAGAATATATCTTTATTTTCTAATGGGAACCAATCAGATGTGATGGTGGAGTATGATAATTTTTTTCCTTCTTCGAGGTATGAAAAATGGTAAATCATTTTCTTTCTAACATCAAATTGCTTCAAAAAAAAGTTAAATGTACCTAAAAATGTGGAGTGGAATAACACCAATAAGAGAAGGAAATATAAGAATGTGTTTCTCAAAAATAAGGGAGTTGTCAGGGAATAGGCTAGACCATCACAAGTTCCTTGGATGATTCAACCAGACTCTAACCAGGTACAGGTTCCTACGAAAATTTTGTCTCAACCTAGAACATCCACCTATGATAAAACCTGGACTAACATAGTGGAGGAGGAAGAGTCTCAGAATGATGCTCCTCTTGGTCCACATTCTAGGGTGGGACATGAAGTGATCTCTCCTTCTAAATAGGGAATCATTGAGTATGAAGATGTGGGTTTACTCATATCAAATGACATTTACTATCTGGTCATTGGTCTTCAGTAACAAAAAGAGGATGACTTAATTTATATGGAATTATCTAATGAAATCAGAGACTTGGTTTGGTAAATGAGGGATAGTGACACCTCAATTGTTGACTCTCCAAAAAACACCGCAAATCTGGAAGACACTTCTACTCATGCCTGCTCTTGTCCTCGTGATGGATAGACTCACACAATGGCTTGTTCTATATTGGCTATGACGTTTTTATCAGAGGGGATGATTTCTGAAATGACTCCCAACTCAACAGTGGTACCTGCTCATAGTAGCCCAGAAATTTATCCTATGTTTCGGGAAGTTCATCCCATCATAGAAAATATTCAAGGTGTCTTCTATTCCAGTGTAATCGAATATGATGTTACAAACCAATTTCATGGGATCTGTCCAGTAGATTGAAATAATGCCTCCAACAATACCTCAAATCAAAAAACCCGGACAAATACGGTTATCCAAGATCTATTTGACAAAGGGAATGGTGCTTTTTCTATCATTACTGATATAAATTACATGTTGTCTCCTATAGCCAAAAAAGGTTGGAAGACCACCTAAAAATCATGGAGGTAAAAATGTGTGGGGTCCAAACCCTGGATTTAGTTTTAAATGAAGCTTATGTTTTAGAATTTTCAGGGTCTAGGCAATATAGAAACATGTAAATCCATTTGGTTATTTATTCAGCCGTACAAACCAAGCATTACAGGTTTGTTTGAGCCTAAATAATTTTATCCTCTAGTATTGATAACTTGACGAATTTGGGGTTTCACCTGATTTTCACCAATAGGTTCTCAATAGATGTCAAGAGTCTATGGGTTCTGGAACATAATTCTATTGGAAACACCACCATGGATATGTCAAGAGATCAACATGTCACCTCTTCCTTAATCTTCCTTGGTTACTATTTTATATTTTACTTCATTTATGCTTATAAAACGTATTAGGATCGCATGAATTTTGGGATGTATAAACATCAATAAAATCTATCATCTATAATCGATGGTTAATATCAGGGGACATCAACTTAATTTTGAATTCAGATGGGAAAATGGGATCAGCAAACATCTCAATATCATCATTGGAGTTTAGATTATGTATTTAATAGAATGACCTGATTGAGGTTAATTTGGTGGGTTCCAAATAAACTTAGTATAAGAATCACCTGAATAGATTTTTAGATAGAAATATTGACATGGACATTATTAATGGGGCCTCTATGGACACATGGGGTACCATATCGTGGTCAACTATCTCTAGAATCAACTATTATAATCATCCAATCTTGGTAGATCTTTGTATGAAAGAACCCAAACCTCTTTTCCCTATCTGTTTCCACAAGGCTTGGGTCTGTCATCCTGAATGCAAGGCCATTGTTCATAGCACTTGGAGCTCTATGAATTTTTGGGATGATGCCTTTTCATGCATCACTAATCTCAAAATTCAAAAGAGGAATTTAAGAATATGGAGAAAAGATCACATTTGCTTCCTTGACACTGATATTTCTTCTCTTGAAGATTCTATTCAGAAGGTTCAAGAGATCAACACCAATAATAACTTCTCTGATGAGATTTCAATGGAAGATGAGATGACCCTTAAACTAAAATATATTTTGAATCTAAAAGATGCCTTTCAAATGGGTTCTTTTAATGGAAAATGGTTAAAGGACAGTGACAAGAATTCAAAAATTTTCAACTCCCTTCAAAGAATAAGGAAAGTCTCTAAGACACTTTCATTGATTAAAAATGGGGAATACCTCATTGACAATAGAGTGGATCTCTCAGAGCATGTCATATCCTACTTTAAGGATCTTTTTAATGGCCCCCAATCTACCATTGATCCTTTGGATGGGGTGATCCCGAAAGTGGTGAACCAAGAGAACAATTCCATTCTTACTGATGTACCTATTTATAAAGTGATCATGGAGGACGTATTTAGTCTCAAATCTGAGAGCTCACCTAGTACTGATGGCTTTGGTAAATTCTTCTTTCAAACTTTTTGGGATTTCATTCATCAAGATTTCTGTAGTTTAGTCACTAATTTTTTCAGAGGTGGATCTCTTTATAAGGGTTTGAATGCTCAGTTCCTTTCACTTATCCCAAAAGTAGTTATTGTAAATTAAATTCATCCCTTTAGGATAGTTGCGTTGGTTAATACCATTTATAAAATCAGTTGCAAAATTAATTCTAATAGGCTCTCATTCATAGCTTGAAAAAAAAATTTCTACAAATCAGTTTTTCTTAATCAAAGGGAGATCAATTCAAGATTGTCTTATCACCTCCTCGGAGTACATTAATCTTCATCAAAATCCAACCAGAGGTAGAAATATTTCACTCAAATTAGATGTCAAGAAAGCATTCAATACAATGGATTGAAGTTTCATCTGCAAGATCCGTGTTATGTACGGTTTTGATGATGTTTTCATTATCTGTGTCGAAATCATTTAAAGTTCTAATCATAATTCAATCCTTAAAAAATGGATCCCTTGAAGTATTTTTTGACTATTTGAGAGGTGTTAGGAAGGGTGATCCTTTTTCAGCCATCTTATTCTCTATTATTGAGGATTATCTTAGTCGTGTTTTTTCTATCACGGTCGAAAATGGAAAATTGAAGCCTATTCAGGCTGGAAGGGGGCTTTTTTCTCCATCTCATCTCATATATGATAAGGAAATCATCCTCTTCACTCAAGGGGATAAAAGTAAAATTAAGAATATAAAGGGACCTCTATTGCACTGTGAAATGGTATCTTGACAATATATTAGCTGGAGAAAGTATTTTCTTTACATCAGAAGGAGCTTCTCTTCTAATTAGATTTAATGATATCATTAGAAAATTGGGTATTCGAGAGGGAAATCTCCTCTTTACTTATTTTGGGGGGCCCATGTTTTTTGGGAGACCAAATGTATATATTTTTTCTAGAATTGTCATCATTATTAGAAGATAAATTTCCACATGTAAGGGAAAATCTATTTCAATGGATGGTATTGTTTATCAAGAGAATTCAATCACCACTTCTAAATTTTTTTACTCTTTTATGGTGTATAAATGGCTGATTTAATTAATCAAGAACATTAATACTTCTATCAAAAATTTCATCTGAAGTGGTAGCATATTGAAAATGAGGCTGGAAAAGGTTTCATGGAAATTTATTTGAAAGTCTTATGATGATGGTGGTTTGGGAATCAAAAATAATTTGGGGTTTTAATGAATCTTTTTAGGCACATATATTTTGAGGCTTATTAATATAAAATCTGAGGCTATTAGTTTTCTTCGAGACAGGTTTACTCACAGGATCATGTTAGCAAACTTGAATTATTTCAATTCTTCAGTGCAGCCTTCCTTCAAGGATATTTTCTCTAAAATTGATGTTGACTCTCAGTGGTTGGTTTCTAGGGACTCTCCTATTCAATTTTGGAAATATAACTGAACTAGAAATCATCTTATTGACTTGGTTCTAGAGGGGGATTTGAATCTAGATTTTGATTTTTTTAATTAAATATTTGGTTTCTAGTATGGAGAATCATACAGATCACATCACTTCATTAGTGGATAATTATTTCTGGTCTTATAGAGTTGATTTTTGGGGATGAGAACCTACTATAAATAGTATTATCACATAAAAAGGATATTAAAATCACCCTTTTGTAAGTTCATTAAAATGTAAATGGATAGAAAATCTGCATAAGAAGTTTTTGAGGCCATCCTTATCCATTCTAACATAGAGGTTGGCTCATAAAAAATATTAATTGATGACTTTCTGTAGGTTTTAGGAATCTTCATTAGCTCCACTTGTGATTTATTATCTTAGCATAGAGAAGACGTTGATCATATCATCCTTAGCTGTGTAGTAGCCTCAGCGATGTGGATGGTGGTTATTGATATTTTTAAAGTATCTCTACCTTAATCCAATTCAATATGATACTTTATTAAGATTTGGAATTTTTTAAAAGTACCTCTAAAAATCTAGAATTTTTTTCAAGCCATTGTGGAAGAAACTATTCATTTCATATGGACATCAAGGAACAAATCCAGGCATGAGCTGCAGCCTTTTCGGGTTGGAACTGGTCTTTGTAGGTATCCTTGTGGTTGTACCTGATGTGGAAACTCCAAAAGGTGTGTTTTTCTACAATTCAATACATTATTTATCTATGCTAAACCGGATTGGGATTAAAGGTAATTTTCAACCTCCTCTTGTATCAATGGAGGTCATATGGTAAGAACCTTTTTGTGAGTGGATTAAAGTTAATTCTAATGGTGATTCATGGGGCAATCTGTGTCCCTCTGGTTTTGGTACGGTCTTTAGGGAATATCAGAGGAAATATCTTGGAAGTATTTATGGCTCATGTGGTATTTCCTCCCCTCTTGAATCGGATAATCTTGGTGTTATTGTGGAAGTGGAGCAAGCAGAAAAATGGGGTTGGAATAAGATTTGGATAGAGTGAGATTCTATGAATATTGTTTTTTTCTTACAAATAGGGTCCCTACATATTTCATGGAATCACACTAATAGCTGGATTATATTCCTGGAATCTCTTTACTCAAAGGATCATTTTGTTGCTCATGTTTATAGAGAGGAAAATGTGTTGGCCTATCGGCTTGCTAATAAGGGCGTGAATGGTAATGATTATCTTTGGATGGATCATGTTCCAGATGATCTATTTCCTCTTTGTAGGAATGATCTTTGTAAATATTTTACTTTTAGACCTATGTATGTTATTTTACTAATATAGGGGATTTTTTTCTTGGAATAATCTTAAATTTTCATTAAAAAACTATATTAATTTTATAGGAAGCTATGTTTACAGCTTCTGACCAAAAATAAATTGGAAAATCATATTCATTAAGCATGGTCTGTGAATTCTCTTGAAGTATTATATTTATTACCTCTACTACACCATTCTATTTTAGGGACCAAGTAGTATAAAAGGGTTTATTATAGAAATGTTGAGATCATAAATATTAAATTTCTTGATTTTTAAAGTCATTTCCAGGATCACTTCTTAAGGGTTTAACTCTAATTCCACAATGACTTTATATTGATCTAGAATATTTATAAAAAAAGTGCTTCACTTGTATATGTAAGGAAAAATATCTAGGTAAATCTTGAATAATCATCAATTATAACATAAGAATGAGGTTTTCCTTCTAAAATTGAAACATTATAAGTAAGAAACAATTCCATGTGATCCAAATCAAATGTTTGAGAATTTTCAAGTTCTTTCTTTGATTTGAAAGGAATTTTGTACTACATTGCCTTTTGAGAGGAATCACAACCTTTTTCTGTTGGGAATTGAAGTTTGGGTAGATCCTTGATTAATCCTTTCCTAGTTTTCTTTCTATGTGAGTTTATATTACAATAACCTTTCCTCCTATTCCAAATCCTAGATTTTTTATAAAATACACTCAAATAAGAACCATTATATGACTATAAATAATTTAAATCTTAAACATAAAAATTTACATTTCTCATCATAGTAAAAACTAAAGTATGTTTTCCATAAAATAATTTGAATTTTTTTTTAAAACATGATATAAAAACCATAATCACATAATTGTGAAATTTTTTGAATATTATATTTTAATACATAAAAAAGTAAAAATTAGAAATTAAAAATGTACTATAGTTACTAATTTAACCAAGTATAATAAATTTTTCATAGGAATTATCACCAAAAGTGACATGTTTTACATCCACTTTGATCATGTTCTTGATTCCTTAGTATATCTAGAAAAAAATAATTCTAGATACCATAATTTCTTACTATAAATATTGAAGTATGTTTCCTACAAAATATATTTCAACCAAAAATGATTTTGGTACCCATATTTTGTTGGTTCCAGTTATATTAATAATACGATCTTTAGGAATCCATAATCTTTTTACTGGTTTCCTAAAAGTAGACATTCGACATTCAAAAATAAAGTATTTACTTGGTATAGTAGAATAAGAACTATTATATGAGATGGAAGAATTGGAACTTGCAAAAAAAATTATATATTTTCCTCTGTCTTTGTTGGTAAAATATTCATGTAGTATATTTAAGATATTTTTGTTTACCATGAATCTAGGTAAGATGTATTCTTTTATTTTTAAATCTATCCAGATGTTCCTTTAAATTTTTATTCAATAATTTAAGTTGATAAGTTTCCATATGCAGTTGAGAATTATATTTCTTTACTATTGTAAGATCAAGTTAATGTGAGCAGATATTGCAAGTTGCCTCTTTAAAAATTTATATTTATCATTCAATTCATTGAATGTGACTTCCAATATTTTATAGTATTAAAATAATTCATCACTTGACATATTTTCATCATTTTTCTCAATTGGAAATTGAATTGAAATATGTACAAAATATTTAGGAAAATAATTCAGTACCTCACATGTGTTTTTCATGAAATACATATTATTTTTTTTCATTCATTTCTTCTTTACTCAAGAATGAATCACTTGAGCTCTTCTCGGAGGTAATCCAAGTGTCTTTCATAGCCTTTTTACTCTTTTTCCCTGTATCTATTTTTATATTTCATAAAGATACAATCTATTTTTATGTTCCCCTTTCTCTTACACTCATAATAGGTTGCTATATGGGAAGAATCATCATTTATGCATTATTTTCTCTAATTCACTATATCATCATAATTTCCCCCATATTTTGATAACATATAAAACTTATTATTCATATATAATTTCTTTATATTTTTGTCTAGGTGAGACATTTATTCATCACCATATGATGATGGTTCTTTATCACTTGAAGTTTAAAGTTTTATCTTCTATTTTTATTGGATTTAGAAGTACTAAACACTATTGGATTTCTTTTTGATTCATCTATTTCCTCTTTGTTCACTTGTAGTTCTTATTTATAAATAATGATCTTTCCAACAATATCAATAACTAGAAACATGCACATATTACATGATTCCTTATGGAAATAAAGGTCCCTCTCTATCTGTTTGGTAGACATCCCAAATTTTTCATTACTTGATCCTTATCAGTAATAGTCATTCTATGAGCATGAATCATGTTTTCTATTTTTATAAACATGAGATACATATCCTAAATAGATTCATAAATATTCATTTTAAATGTATCATATTATACATTATATGTATTTAAATTAAAATGATTAACATTTGATGTCCCTAATGAGAAATAGCCAATGTATATCAATTTTCAAAAGTAGCATAGTAAGATATTCTATTGTATTCATCTTTTATTAAAGAACATTATAAACCATTAACATCTTTATAGTTTAAAATCATATTCTATCTCGGTGACTTCACTCCAAGATTCTCTGGCAGTTTGAAGTTTTTCATGTTTATTTTCAATGATTGTACATATATCAAAGCCCCTACTTTATAAATGAATTTTCATTTTAATCATCTATTTAGAATAATATTTCCCCTTAAAATAAAAAGGATTATTAGTGAAAATTTATTCAATTTTATTATTATCCCAAAAGATATAAATATAGATAAAATATAAATTTATGATTATTTATGGAAATCTAGATCATAGTAAATGTATTTTTTTAGGCACTCAGATACAAAATGTTTATCCTAGTAGGAAACTCAAGAGGGGTTGAATTGAGTGTCCAATATAATTTATTTTTAAAAATAATTTCAAAACATAAATACCCAAATTTTAAATGATTATCTATTAAAAAAATATAGACTCATATAATTTTATCTTTTGAAAATATTCTCCAAATATGATTTACAAATCAGTTAAAATAATTTTAAAAACACTCGATCTTTTGAAACAAATACACTTGTATTAAACAAAATATATAAAACAATAAATTACTTTAAATATCTAATTAAAGTGTTTTTAATAAACCTCAATTAGAAACAAAATTTATTTGAATATACATAAAATAAAATAGATAAATTTCAGTGAAATGTTAACAAGGGGTTTGGTTTCAGGTCAATACTTAATGCCCTCCACTTAGACACACCTGCTTCCAAGCAGTTTATTAAAGAATAAATTGATCCACAACCTAGATTGAGTTTTACAAACAGCATCTCAAAACGTTTTCTAGGCACAAAACCTCTACTATAGTTATTGTTTTGGATATAACAAGAACATGTGACACATGACCACTTCTATAGTTGTTTGTGTGAATAAAAAATGAAAATAGAGAGAGTATGTATCTAGTACTCTTTAATTTACTATATAAGATTGTATTTTTATAAATAAATAGAGTAAAACAAAAATTCATCTCAATGTTAAATCATAAACAAAAAAGATAAATATTTTAGACACGATAATGTGTAGTGATACTCAATATATAAAGCTAATGTTGTTTTAAGTCCTTGAGTTTGCCTTTAGAAGGAGCTCAAATAGGATGCATTGAAAATGCTGTAAAATATGGGGTCATAGTAGTGTGTAAAATACTTATATTTTAAGCCTCTAAAAATTTATAGGGATCTTCCAAACACACATATGTGTCATATTTATTTTGTTCTATCATGATATAGTCACTAATTTAGTGTTAAATCTCATGCCACTATATCTCTTTTCATTACCCTAACACAAGGGAGCTCCTGCTGAATATATATCTCTCTATGTATATTTACCTATTGTTGGATAAAATTATAATAATAAAGATCATTTTACAGATCAATAGATTTATAAAATTTTACATATGTATTTAAAAATTGTTTGGAGTTGTTTAAGAATAATCATTCTTAAATCCACATGCTTCTGTCGAGCATTGAATGCATAAAATTAATGATGGAGAATTAATTTTGAAATTAATTATGGAGAGTTTTGGTAGAACTCTTATGATATCTTCACTAGTGGTAGATCAATATAAAGGTAGATCTTCTAATTGGTAGTTCTATTCTGTTTGTAAGATTATGCAACAATACCATCTCTTACTGGTTAGAGTGTTTGATAGTAGCACCGTTTAATAGTCATGAATATAGACTGATTGTAGATCCATCGGGAGGTGGATCAGGATGTCCGAAAGTACCACTCAATAGTATAATTTTTTGGTGGTATCTTCATTGAACTAATGGTCATAAAAATTTTATGATGGTAGAACTAAGCTAATAGTGGTGGTAACTCCACTCTATGGTAGCACAACTTGACCATAGATCATGGTGGTCACTATATTGAACAATTGGTAGAAACAATAATTATTTTCATCTTAAAGAAGTAGATTGATTTAACTAGATGTAGCTCATTATAAATAATAGTATATCCATACCTAAACACTTTCCACATTTTATCCATAAAATAACTTATTATCATTAAAAATTGAATTTATTAGAAATAAAAAAAATATGATTTGGGATCATTAAAATAATAAGTTTCAAAAAAGTTTTGATACATAAGATTCTTATGACATGTTTTATAATGTAAAACTTGTTATTAATGACTGAAAAATATAGAGGATTTTTTTACACATAAATAAATAAAAATCACTTATAAGAAAAATGATTTTTTATAGAAATATGAAGTTAAACGAGTTAAATAAATATAATGATCATGGATTTTTTTGAATATAGATTTCTAAGATAATTAGGTTATGAATTATTTTTGGAAACTATGATCATAGGTATTCAAATTCGACATGAAAAAATAAAATACGAATGAATCCCAATATTATGGAGAGCTAATATAGGATTTAAATGAGGTTTTCAATGATAAATTAAATTGGAATATTTTTAACCAATTAAAATAAGACAAAATATTCATGAATGTTAGAGGAAAATCAAAGACACAGGACTCTATGAGAGATTTTTTGAGAGTTATCTTGTGCAATTGAATGCTTGATATTTTAGGAAGATTTAATATAGAAATAAATGGGAAATTAAATTATGAGAATAATACCCATATATAGAGAATATATAAGGCCCCAGCCTTAAACCTTACTTAATCTTGAGTTATTACAAGATTACACATTGAGGATCTTTTTGGGTTTAGAGTTTTAGAGAATTAGAACATAAAACTTGCATTACATTCCACATATAGACAAAGTGGTTACATAAAGATAGTATTCATTTTTCCCATCAATTGAAACATATTTAAAATAAAACATGGATTCATTCTTGACACTTCCTTGACACTATCATCATATCATGTACCTTTCCCTTGACCTGTGAAAATAATTTCAAAAAAACTTGGGATGAGCATAAAAAGCTCAGTATGGGTTATAAAAATATGGAAAGTAAACATAAGTTCATATATACATAAGAATGAAATCAAACATTACCCATAAAACATAATCACTTTAACATACCTCATCAAATCATGACTAAATCATATAAATCATAAGAGATAAAGGTAACTTGAGGCATTCATAACATTCTTACGTAGGGAGTAACCCTCTTGGTTACGTTTGGAATACCCATCACAGTATATTCCCCAAATATCTTCGGAGAAACCTTAACGTTTTACTCCTTCACATTACCCAATGCATTGGAGAGCTATATCGGGCTCACCCGCCCTTAGTTTATCACAGAACCAACCGTCTTCATAATAATGCCAAAGAACCATAACATAATCGTATCACATAAAACATGCGTAAAGGAAACATAACATTTCCACATTTCAATAACAATATATCAATACAACACATTGATATAATAAAAACATTATGAAAACCATTTTCAATACCAAAATAAAAGAAAAGTAAAACATGGTATTTATTTTTCTTTTAAAAAGAAGGTATGGCTTGTAGAGGAAGCCGAAACTCAAATAATGGTCATGGCGGCGGAGAAGTCGTTGTCGCCGCATACGTACGACAAAAACATTCCATTTTGTCATTTAGTAAATGCTTCGTATAAAAAAATATTCCTTTTGAATAAACGTAAAAGTCAAAGGGGTTTATACACTTTATAAAAGAAGGTTGTGTATAAAAAAAATATGCCTTAATGAAAGGAGATTGAGACGAAGTCCCATACCTCGGGTCCGACATGACTCGGTCGTTCTTTAATCTCCTGAATAATAAACTTGAGTTAATTTCTACTTGTTTAAGAACCTTTTTCAAGTTCATTATTCGTTTTATATTACTTATTTCCATGTCATGAACACTATGTAATTATTTAAGTTAATAACGGTCTTTTTAACGATCATTGGTACTTGAGTCAAAAATTAACCCTTTATAATTACAAGTTGTTCATGTATCCATTATATCCTGAATTATAATCATGATGTATATATCATATATATAATATTACATAATCATTTAGAGGTAAGAAATGAAATGCACAGTTCATGGAGACGGTAAGTCGTACGTACGCATGAACGCTACTTTCATTTCTATTTCGTATTTTATATAATGGAATCATAATGATATAAAGTTATATTATATTTCCAGTGTAATATCATATATAATATCATAACTCCATCCTTTATACGTCCCACATATGGTATTTAACGAATCAAATCACTTTGAGTGGGCGGTAGTCCGCACTTCCTTAAATGAAGATATCACGTTTACCCATAATGGAAACCATAAAGGTATGCCAAAAAAAATATAGAAGCTTAAGGAAAACATAAACATATTATATATCATATATAAATATAGTTTCATCTTAATGGCCACCTTTTAAGGTGTTAAAATAATGTTGAATAATCATCTTTTCGAGAGGCCAAAATTCGTCATCCACGGAAACAGTATGTTCTTTAACCATTAGATGTAGGTGTGTGTAATTGTAGCTCAAATAATTCTTATAACAACATCCTAGTAAATTTAAGATACTGTATTTGTTACAAAAGAAATGAATAAAAAGAGTTTACGGGTTTGGAGAAGCAAAATAAAACCAAAGGACTCAAGTAAAGACATTACCTTAAAATCAGGTAAATCCCTTTGGTTTGAGCTCAAAGGATTCCTTGGGAAGACTTATGCCAAAAGTGAGGCTTCAAAGAGTAATAGAGGGAAGTGGAGAGACAAAATGGGTAGGGGTTGGCCGAGCCAAAGGCTTTGGAATTGTGGGTAAGGAGGTAGAGGTGGGGGCCTTTTATAAGAGGAGAGGATGGGCACTCTTGGAAAGTAAAGAAATGTTACTTTATTTTAAAATGTGATTCTGATTCAAAAGGTCCCACATTGATATAATTCGAGGATAAGGTGATAAGGGTTCGAAATCCACCGATCCAATAGGTTTTGGACATGTGTAGGTCATATAGTTTAAATTATCTTTTCATTTTATTTAAATCCTTTATTAATGAGGTAATCGCTGCATCATCATGATGTCATAAATAATTTAATTTATTTAATGTATTAAAATTATAAAAAAAAATATCATGATGTAGGAAATCCTTTTATCTTTCTATTGAATATTTATAGTCAAAAAATCTGACTTTTATAACCCCATGTAAAAATTGTTTTAGTAAAACATATCATGTTTGTATCATTTTTACTTTTACATTAAATAAAAAGTTATTTATGTCATTTCCCAACCAAAGTGGCTCCACGGGGTTACCAAGTTGACCCATGGATTTTCTTGGTCGTCCATGACACATCCAATGAGGGTAGGACATTGTCAATCTCATCTCATATTATTAAGACATTATTTTTACCTTAAACTACACTAATTACCTCTAATCGCGATTAAAAACTTAATAAGTTACTATTCACCAAAAAAATTATTTTAATCCCATTGAACAACATTTTACTTCTTAATGACAACCATGTATTTCGGATTTTTGAAATTCAAAACACAAATATGGAAAAATTTAATTTAAACAGAAAATCAGTTTTTATAAGTTCCACTTAGTGATTTCACTATTCATCAAAAATTGAAGTTTTTCAGAAAATTACCAAAAATTCACCCTAAGCTATATTTGATATTCCGAATTCAAAAATGATGCCTATTTTGAAAATTTTAAATCATATAAGTTACATTAATTAATTTAATAATTAATTCCCACTGTCATGACAAATTGCGTGTTTTTATGAAACAATAAGTATCAAAAGATTGACACCAGTTTAAGTCAAATTTCAAAGTGAAATTGATTCCAATGACCAACATTGGATTAAACAGTAAAAATATATTCTAATTTCACTTCAAAACCAATTCAAAAGATAATATAATCATATAAATAAATTATATTAAAAATAGTTTTTGAATTAAAATACAACATTTTTCACTATTCATTAAAAAATGAACTTTAACGGAAAAATACAAAAAATTCACCCAAAGTAAATGTTGATGTCCCAATCATAAATAATAAGTTTATTTTGACAAACATAGCTTATAAAATTTTCAAAAGATAGATTTAAAAATGTTTTTCCATCAAAAGGAAGTAAAACAATCTTTTAAAAATATTAGTGTATTCCATGCTTAAGATTGGATTTATTCTCATTTTAAGCCTCTAAAACACTATCTAATTCATTAATAAAAATAGATAAAAATATCTATTATTCATTACATACTTGGGATGTTACATCCTTCCCTCTTTTAGAAAATTGTTTCCCCACAATTTATTTACTTATCGAATAAGTGGGGGTACTTATCCCTCATTTCATTTTCAGATTCCCATGTTGCCTCTTCCATCATGTGGTTTTTCCAGAAAACATTTTCCGGATTAATAACCTTATTCTGTAACACTTTCTCCCTGTGGTCAAGAATCTGGACCGGTTGTTCTTCATAAGATAGGTTCTCTTCCAGCTGAACTATCTCTGGACTCAAAACATGAGATGGATCTGGCATGTACTTTCTCAGCATCGAAACATGAAAAACATTGTGTACCTGAGATAAACTCGGAGGTAAAGCCACCCGGTATGCAACTGATCCAACCCTCTCCAGAATTTCATATGGTCCAATGAACCTTGGACTCATCTTTCCTTTCTTACCAAATCGCATCACACTTTTCCATGGTGAGACTTTGAGAAAAACATGATCATCTGCCTCAAAATATAGATCCTTCCTCATGTTGTCCGCATAACTCTTCTGCCTGCTCTAAGCTATTCTCATGTGTTTCTGAATCAGCTGAACTTTTTCTGCCATCTCTTCTACCAATTCTGGTCCCATCAGCTTCCTTTCACCCACTTCATCCCCGAAAGCTGGAGTTCGACACCACTTCCCATATAATGCCTCAAATGGTGCCATCTGTATACTGGAATGAAAACTGTTATTATATGAAAATTCAACCAAAGAAAGAAGTTGGTCCCAAATTCCCTGATAATCCATAGATCAAGAACGTAGCATATCCTCCAAGGTCTGAATTGTTCGTTCTAAATGCCCATCTGATTGAGGATGAAATGTTGTACTAAAATTTACATAAGTACCCAACGACTTCTGAAGGACCTTCCAAAAGTTAGAAGTAAACCTGGGATCACGGTCAGATACAATGGAGAGAGGAACTCCATGTAACCTGACTATCTCTTTAAGATATAAATGGGAAAGTTGATCTAGAGAGAAAGTATCTCTTATAGCAAGGAAATGAGCAGATTTATTCAAGCGACCAATAATAACCCAGATTGCATTATTACCTCGAGGGGTCTTCGGCAATCCCACAACGAAGTCCATGGATATATTCTCCCATTTCCACTCTGGAACTGGTAAAGGCTGAAGCATCCCTTTAGGTAACTGCCACTCTGCTTTAAAATATTGACATGTCAAACACTTCACAGTAAAATCAGCAATATATCTTTTCATTCCATCCCACCAGTAATACTCCCGCAGATCTTTGTACATCTTAGTACTGCCAAGATGAACTGAAAACGGAGAACTATGAGCTTCACATAACAACTCTCTCTTCAACTGTGAATCAGAAGGCACACACAATCTCTTCAGAAATATTAAAATGCAATCATTATCAATGTTGAATTCAGGCAACTTACCTTTCTGAACCAGCTCTACCTTTTTCTGCAACTCACTGTCTTGCTTCTGTGCTTGCTTGATTCTGTCTGATAGAGATGATCTCACTGATACCTGAAACAAAACATAAGAACTTCCTTCTCTAACAACTTCTATGACAAAGTTCATCAAATCCTTAACCAAAAGATCATGTTCCAAACGCAACATTTCTAATGAAGCATTACTTTTTCGACTCAAAGCATCAGCCACATTATTTGCTTTTCCCGGATGGTAATGAATTGTACAATCATAATCCTTGATTAATTTTAGCCATCTCCTCTGTCTCATGTTCAATTCTTTCTAAATGAATATATACTTTAAACTTCTTTGATCAGTATATATTTCACACTTTACTCCATACAAATGATGCCTCCAAATTTTTTAATCAAAAACAACAGCAGCTAAGTACAAATCATGTGTAGGGTAATTTACCTCATGAGTTTTCAACTGTCGTGAAGCATAAGCAATTACCTGATCATTCTACATTAGGACACAACCAAGTCCTTTCAATGAAGCATCACTGTAGATAACAAACTCACCATTCCTGGAAGGTAGTGCCAAAACTGGAGCATTCACCAATATTCTTTTCAACTCCTAGAAATAATCATCACATTCTTTTGTCCAGATAAACTTAACACCCTTCCGAGTTAGCTTAGTCATTGGAATAGATAACCGTGAAAAATTTCTAACAAATATTCTGTAATAGCCTGCCAAACCAAGGAATCTATGAATCTCAGATACATTTGTGGGTCTTTGCCATTCTTCCACAACTTTTGTTTTTGCAGGATCAACAGTTATCCCATCTTTAGAAACAATGTGACCAAGGAAAGAAATTTTTTGCAACCAAAACTCACACTTGCTGAATTTACCATACAATTTCTTTTCTTTTAAGGTTTGAAAAATAACCCTTAAATGTCTTTAATGCTCATCTTTACTTTTAGAAAACACCAAAATATCATCAATGAAAACCACCACAAACTTATCCATGAAATCATGGAAAATTATATTCATTAAGTCCATGAATACAGCAGGTTCATTGGTTAGCCCAAAAGGCATTACTACAAATTCATAATGGCCATATCTTGTACGAAATGCAGTCTTCGGAACA
This sequence comes from Viscum album, assembly GCA_963277665.1. Taxonomy (NCBI): domain Eukaryota; kingdom Viridiplantae; phylum Streptophyta; class Magnoliopsida; order Santalales; family Viscaceae; genus Viscum; species Viscum album. The sequence continues at coordinate 696,993,236 of OY728164.1, forward strand.
TCTGCCTCCTTTACCTTCAGCTGATGGTACCCCGATCTCAGGTCAATCTTTGAAAAATACTAATATCCCTGAAGCTTATCAAACAAATCATCGATATGAGGCAAAGGATATTTTTTCTTAACAGTGATGTTATTCAAGGCTCTATAATCAATGCAAAGTCTCATAGAACCATATTTCTTTTTAACAAATAAAACAGGAGCACCCCATGGTGACATTCTAGGTCGAATGAAACCTTTCTCTAATAAATCTTGCAATAGCTCCTTCAACTCTAAAAGTTCAATTTGATCCATTCGATAAGGGGGTTTTGAAATTGGCTTAGCATCAGGAACTAAGTCAATAGTAAACTCAACTTCCTGATCTGGTTTTATTCCAGGAAACTCATCAGGAAAAACATCAGTATACTCATTTACCACTGGCACATCATTAATCTGAACAGTTCCTTTATTTTCAACGATGTGTGCAAGGTAACATTCATTTCCATCTTTTGCAGGTTTCTCAGCCTCTTGATATGTTATCAACAGTAAGGGTTCATTCTTGTACACAAACTGAAAGTCTTTTTGAAAAGAAACTTCTTTAACTCTACAGTTAATCTTATCATGGTAAATAGAGAGCCAAACCATACCCAGGATAACATCAAATTCTACTAGAGGTAGAACAATAAGGTTTGCAAGAAGGTTCTTTCCACAGATAAGGACAGGAAGATTCTTATAAATTCTTTTTTCCACAACATTTCCTCCAGGTGTTTTTACCAAAAGTTCAGGAGTCATTTCTTGATATGGTATTCCCATTTTACTAGAAAAGTTTTCAGAGATGAAAGAATGTGTAGACCTCGAATCAAACAACACACTGGCATAATCTGAAAAAACAAACAAAGTACCTGATACAACTTCATTTGATGGCCCGACATCTGCTGAAGTAGTTGCAAAGGATTTCACCACCCCTTTCTGCTTATAGTCTAACTATTTCCCATCACTCAAGCTCTTTGTCGGACACTCGTTTGAATAGTGACCCATCTCATTGCACTTAAAACATTTCACTAACTGTAAATCAAATTTTAACTTACCATCACCTTGATCGTTTTCAGTGCAATCACGAGCCTTATGTCCCATCTTACCACATCAGTAGCACTTTCCAGAATTTAGAAGACATTCCCCAGCATGCCTTTTTCCACATTTATCACAAACTGGAAACTTAGATTTCTTACCATTAGACTTTTTTTGAAGAATTCTTCTTTTTCTCCTGCCACCTCGGTCTCTTCTTCTATTGGTTGTTATACAACACTTGATCATCGGCAAACTCCATTTCCACCTTCTCAGCACATCAAACAATATTTTCATAACTTTTAAACTCACAAGAATCTAATTCCCTTCGATATTTTGGCTTTAATCCTGATTAAAATTGATTGATTTTACTATCAAGGTCTCGGATAAAATTTGGACCATACCTTTCCAATCGAGTGAAATTTTCTTCATAGGTAGCCACTAAGTCTTCCTCTTGCCTCAATTCCAAGAATTATTTTTCCATCCTAAGTCGACCAGCCTTAGGAAAATACTTTTCAAGAAACATACCTTTGAATTCATCCCAGCCGAGAGCATCAATCTCATCAGCGTCCCTGATATTTTTAACCATCGACCACCACTGATCTTCTTCCCCCTCCAAACGGTAAATATCAAGACTAAACTTTTGATTGTTTGAACACCCCATGACATTGAAAATCTTCTCCAGTGCTTTAATCCACCCTTCAGCTAGCACAGGGTCAGATGATCCTCTGAATTATGGGGGATGTTGCCTCATGAAATGTTCCACCACTGACATGTTCCTATGTGGTTGATCTGGATGATCTCATGCATGGATACCACCACCATTTATCGCTTGAATCAACTGTGCCATTACTGCAACAAACTGTTCAGTTCCAATTCCGACCATCTCAGGATGCTGATTCGGAAGGTTATTTCCTTCTGCATGCCTTCCTAGAACTGCTTCCCTGTTTCCTCTGCGGAAAACCATTCTGAACAAATATGTCTTAGATGAACAAACATGGTAATCTTCAAATTCTATATCATTTCAATTTGACCATAAAAAATATTTCTGGCTAATCATTTAATAAAATTCTAACTCCTAAAGTTATTTAAACCGACCTATGATGCTAACTATAAGGCCCCAGCCTTAAACCTTACTTAATCTTGAGTTATTACAAGATTACACATTGAGGATCTTTTCGGGTTTAGATTTTTAGATAATTAGAACATAAAACTTGTATTACATTACACATATAGACAAAGTGGTTACAAAAATATAGTATTCATTTTTCCCATAAATGGAAAAATATTTAAAATAAAACATGGATTCATTCTTGACACTTCCTTGACACTATCATCATATCATGTACCTTTCCCTTGACCTGTGAAAATCATTTCAAAAAAACTTGGGATGAGCATAAAAAGCTCAGTATGGGTTATAAAAATATGGAAAGGAAACATAAGTTCATATATACATAAGAATGAAATCATACATTACCCATAAAACATAATCACTTTAACATACCTCATCAAATCATGACTAAATCATAGAAATCATAAGACATAAAGGTAACTTGAGGCATTCATAACATTCTTACGTAGGGAGTAACCCTCTTGGTTACGTTTGGAATACCCATCACAATATATTCCCTAAATCTATTTAGAGAAACCTTAACGTTTCACTCCTTCGCGTTACCCAATGCATTGGAGAGCTATATCGGGCTCACCCGCCCTTAGTTTATCACGAAACCACCCGTCTTCATAATAATGCCCAAGAACCATAACATAATTGTATCACATAAAACATGCATAAAGGAAACATAACATTTCCACATTTCAATCACAATATATCAATACAACACATTGATATAATAAAAACATTATGAAAACCATTTTCAATACCAAAATAAAAGAAAAGTAAAACATGGTATTATTTTTCTTTTAAAAAGAAGGTATCGCTTGTAGAGGAAGCTGAAACTCAAATAATGGTCATGGTGGCGGAGAAGTCGTTGTCACCTCATACGTACGACAAAAACACTCCCTTTTTTCATTTAGTAAATGCTTCGTATAAAAAAGATTCCTTTTGAATAAAAGTCAAAGTCAAAGGGGTTTATACACCGTATAAAAGAAGGTTGTGTATAAAACAAAATATGCCTCAATGAAAGGAGATTGAGACGAAGTCCCATACCTCGGGTCTGACATGACTCGTTCGTTCTTTAATCTCCTGAATAACAAACTTGAGTTAATTTCTACTTGTTTAAGAACCTTTTTCAAGTTCATTATTCCTTTAATATCACTTATTGCCATGTCATGAACACTATGTAATTATTTAAGTTAATAACGGTCTTTTTAACGATCATTGGTACTTGAGTCAAAAATAAACCCTTTATAATTACAAGTTGTTCATGTATCCATTATCTCCAGAATTATAATCATGATGTATATATCATATATATAATATTACATAATCATTTAGAGGTAAGAAATTAAATGCACCGTTCATGGAGACGGTAAGCCGTACGTACGTATGAACGCTACTTTCAATTTTATTTCGTATTTTATTGAATGGAATCATAATGATATAAAGGTATATTATAATTCCAGTGTAATATCATATTTAATATCATAACTCTATCCTTTATACGTCCCACATGTGGTATTTAACGAATCAAATCACTTTGAGGGGGCGGTACTCCGCACTTCCTTAAATGAAGATATCATGTTTACCCATAATGGAAACCATAAAGGTATGCCCAAAATGAAAAATTCAGAAGCTTAAGGAAAACATAAACATATTATATATCATATATAAATATAGTTTCATCTTAATTTCCACCTTTGAAGGTGTTAAAAGAATGTTGAACAATCATCGTTTCGGGAGGCCGAAATTCACCATCCACGGAAACAGTATATTATTTAACCATTAGATGTAGGTGTGTGTAAGTGTAGCTCGAATACTTCTTATAATAACATCCTATTATATTGAAGACACTGTATTTGTTACAAAAGAAATGAATAAAAATATTTTAGGGGGTTGGAGAAGCAAAATAAAACAAAAGGACTCAAGTGAAGACATTACCTTAAAATCGGGTAACTCCCTTTCTTTTGAGCTCAAAGGCTTCCTTGGGAAGACTTATGCCCAATGTAAGGCTTCAAGGAGTAAGAGAGATAAGTGGAGAGACAAAATGGGCAGGGGTTGGCCGATCCAAAGGCTTTGGAAGTGTGGGTAAGGAGGTAGAGGTGGGGGCCTTTTATAAGAGGAGAGGAGGGGCACTCTTGGAAAGTAAAGAAATGTTACTTTATTTTAAAATTAGTTTCGGATTCAAAAGGTCCCACATTGATATAATTAGAGTCTAATGTGATAAGGGTTCGAAATCCACCCATCCAATAAGTTTTGGACATGTGTAGGTCATAGATTTTACATTATCTTTTCATTTTATTTAAATCCTTTATTAAAGAGGTAATCGCTGCATTATCATGATGTCGTAAATAATTTAATTTATTTAATGTATAAAAATTATAAAAAAATATCATAATTTAGGAAAGCTTTTTATATTTCTAATAAATATTTATAGTCAAAAATATGACTTGTATAATCCCATGTAAAAATTGTTTTAGTAAAACATTTCATGTTTGTGTCATTTTTACTTTTACATTAAATAAAAAGTTATTTATGTCATTTCCCAACCAAAGTTGCTCCATGGGGTCCCCAAGTTGACTCATGGATTGTCTTGGTCGTCCATGACACATCCAATTAGCGTAGGACATGTGTCAAACTCATCTCATATTATTAAAACATTATTTTTACCTTAAACTACACTAATTACCTCTAATCGTGATTAAAAACTTAATAAGTTACTATTCACCAAAAAATTATTTTAATCCCATTGAACCACATTTTACTTCTCAATAACAACCATGTATGTCGGATATTTGAAATTAAAATCACAAATATGGCAAAATTTCATTTAAACGGAAAATCAGTTTTTATAAGTACCACTTAGTGATTTCACTATTCATCAAAAATTGAAGTTTTTCAGAAAATTACCAAAAAATCACCCTAAGCTATATTTGATATTCTGAATTCAAAAATGATGCCTATTTTGAAAATTTTAAATCATATAAGTTACATTAATTAATTTAATAATTAATTCCCGTTGTCATGACAAATAGCATGTTTTTATGAAAGAGTAAGTATCAAAAGATTGACACCAGTTTAAGTCCAATTTCAAAGTGAAATTGATTCCAATGACCACCATTGGATTAAATGGTAAAAATATATTCTAATTTCACTTCAAAACCAATTCAAAAGATAATATAATCATATAAATAAATTAGATTAAAAAGAGGTTTTGAATTAAAATACAACATTTTTCACTATTCATTAAAAAATGAACTTTATCGGAAAAATACCAAAAATTCACACAAAGTAAATTTTGATGTCCCAATCATAAAGAATAACTTTATTTTGAAAAAATTAGCTTATAAAATTTTCAAAAGATATATTTAAAAATGGTTTTCCATCAAAAGGCAGTAAAACAATCTTTTAAAAATATTAGTGTATTCCATGCTTAAGATTGGATTTATTCTCATTTTAAGCCTCTAAAACACTATCTAATTCATTAATAGACATAGATAAAAATATCTATTATTCATTACTTACTTGGGATGTTATATAATACACACACAAAAACACACAGATATATATATATATATATATATGAGAATAATGAGAATAAAATTTGTTTTCAAAAAGTTATTCTAATGTGAAACTCTTATGTCAGGAAATAGATCTGATACAGTATCTAGATAAAATGTCAAATCATAGGAGATAGAATAAAAGTAGAACTGGAGATTTAAACAAAATAATAATTCCAAGAACTGAAGAATAATATGAAAAGTTTAGATCAGAAGAGAATAAGTTTAGAATACATCTATTAGATACAATATTCATGCTGAGATGACTGAGTGTATGAAGACTTCAATTTTTAATTACCTAATTATTATATAAATATTAAGATAAATACCAAAATAGTGATACAATAAAATATAAAGAGGTTTAATATCTAGGGTAATTAGGATCAATCGTCGCAATTAAATAATAAAACTGAAACACTATTTAATTCTTTCTCCTATATGATTCTAGTGGACATCATGCTCTCCTTTGTAAATAATCACATTAGGATATACATCATTGAAATGGGTGAGTTAAATAACCAGTAAGGGGAGGTATAACAAGGCGTAAATAAGGGTTATGAATCAATAGTGCATGGGCGAGAATAATAATATCATAATAAAGGTATAATCACCATAAAAATGAGGGAAAACATTTTAAAAAGGCATGTAATGTGAAAATTATTAAAATGAAACATCATGATTTAGTTTTTAAATACCTCACATAGTTGTTAATGAAAATACCATCATGTTCATGCATAACATATGTGAATAAATCACAAAATCATCATTAAGAAAAAATATAGCATAATGTTCATGAATATTCCATATAATATCATGAGATACATCATATTTCCCAATGTGTTGAAGGGATGTATAATTATAAACCCACTCATCACATCATAAATTCTCATAATCATGCATGCTGGATAGAATGTATAACAATCATTATTATGAAATGAACCCAAGGAATAAAATCAGTTTCATAAGGATTTCATAAAGCATACCTTCATTAATAACCATTCTCTTCCAAAACTAATAAAGTAAATAATACTTTGATATGAAATATTATTAGTCTTGAGTGGATGAGAAGCATTTTAGGATGAGTAAAATAATATGTTATTAGAAATCGAAGTCACTTTAAAAAAGTGATTTTCTTAAATATAAATTTGACATGTTAGGAACATGAATATCCTATAAAGCAAAGGAAATTGGAATTTTAATGACATATTTTGAATATTCGTACTATATAAGAGAGTATAACCTAAAGAAAGTAATTGGGTTCGAGAATCCCCATACCATAAATTCCAATTTATTTTTTTGCTTTAATGCCACCTGAATAATTAACATAGGATTATTAAAACATATTTCTAAAAGTGAATTATGTCTATTTTCCCAATATTTGTACATTATAATTATTTATTTATATTTTATAACATTCTTTTTTAAAATTGATTTTTTTTGATATCATGTTTTCAATAAATTTTCTTATTTTTTCCATTTTCACTATTTTATTTCAAATTAATTTATACATAAGTATTATTAACTCCATAAGTAGTCAATACATGTAATTAGATAGTTAAATATTATATATAATTCGTACAGTCCATCCATGAAGTTTTTTATATTCATTGTCTTTGTAATGTGTTTGTAGGTGGTTAACCAACCTTTAACGAGACATTATCAAAAGTGCGGTAGAAGATAATTTTGAAATTTATATATATAGTAACAATGAAACATACAATAGGTTAACATAATTAAGATAAGGTTTAATTAAAACCTAATTAATCTTATAATATTAGGTTTTGGAAGGGCTGGTGAAAAAATAATGTAAAGAATAAAAAATGAGACGAGTTAATTGAAACATACTTAATCATCGATGAAGATTATCTTTAATGAAACTAAACTACCTTATTATTATGAGTTGTATTAATCAAGAACATCCTTAAGGATATTTAGGGGCTTTAGATAAGGGATCTTGGTAGTGATAAGGCTTTAAAATATAACATATGAGTGGTTTTCCATGGGGAGTGAGTGGGGTGATTTATACTTGAGGAGAGGGATTTTTTAGAATAAAATATTAAAAAAATAATATATCAAAGGTAAAACTATTAATAGTTAATTTTTGAATTATAAATCATATATAAATATAATATAATGGTTTTTATTCATTTAAACCTCTTCATAACTTGAATTCATTCGTTCATTAAAAAGTGAAGTGGAAAGAAATAAAATTTGTTATTTTAAGGGATCAATTTTGACTTTAGGATTTGGTAAATGATTTTTACGATTTAATTTTTAGTTTATTTTATTTTAATAAACTATATATGAAATTAAATATATCATGTATCAACCAAAATTTTATTAATAATTATGTGTAACAACCTGAAATTTTAAAGTAAGGACCTTTTATTCGAAAGCATGCATCACACGCGACACCAAGCACGTAAGAGAATATAATACCATTAAACGTTAAAATATATTTACTATTTTAAATTAATTTGATATATTTTATATATTTCAATGAATTCCACACTCAGTTAGCATGCATTACAAGTAATAGAAACCTTATTCGATGGCTTGTGTTGCATACAAGGCCACGTTTTAATGAGAAATAATAAATAATTAAAATATTATTAATTAAGATAATAAAACCTAAACTATACATTATGAGTAATATTAAATAACTTATTAATATTGATGGTTTACACGACTAATTCATTGGTTGAAAATAAGTTATAAATGAATATATGAAATAATTGAATATGAAAAGAATATTTGTATAGAAAGCTATTTTTATGCTTACAAAGTCGTTTTACCCAAATAAATTAAATTAATTAGTAATTAATATTAATATAATATATTTATTATATATTCAATATAATATTTTTTATATTCAACCTATATATTTGATAAACATAATATATGAACAAACCCAATTTTACAAAAAAAATATTATATTTTTTTACAACCTTTTAATGAAGAACCCATTTTGAATACAATTCTTTAGCCTTTGAAAAATTTAATATGTCAATTTAAAATTTTTGTTTTTAATCAAAACATAAAAATTATTTTAGGGTAAATTTTTGGTATTTTTTTGTTAATTTTCACTTTTTTAATTAATAGTTAAAATAGTGATTTTTAGCTCAAAATTATTTTTCATCTAATTTATTTATATGGTTAAATTAAATTTTAAATTGGTTTTAAAGTTGAATTAGATAATACTTTTATCAAATATTCTAATTGAGTTCATTTTAATCAATTTAACTTTTAAATTGACTATAAACATAAAGCAAACTTTCAGACATTTTTTCATCAAAGACCCACATTGTTGTCCTATTGTCAGGATTAAATATAAATTAATCTCAAGAAGTTCTTTAATTTTAATTTAAAAATATGGATCCCATATTTGGAAATATGAAAATGTAGAGTTTTTAATAATACCGATTTAGTTTTTATCAAAAAAATATTGGTGAATTTAATTGAAATTAATGACAATGATTAAAGTTAAATTAAGCTTAATAAGCGACTAAACATTAACATTAAGGACGAAAACAACCTGTAAAATTATCCAAAATATATTGTATAACCTTATATCGACCCTATAATCTCATTAATAAAATTTATTTCATTATTGGATCCACTTTATATATGAAAAATGTTGCAGGAATTCATTTGTCAACATATTACAAGAGTGTCACTCCTCCTCTACTATAAAAAGGCCTCATCTCCTCACACTTCCTCAAACCTATAAAGCCTATTTTTCTCAAAAAATATCTACCCAAATAAATCATATCATAACTTACCTCATTCTAGAAGCCTCCCCTTGGGAATAAATGAATCCATGGAATCATTTTGGTACAAACTAGAATAATTTACCCGATAAAGAGGTAATGTCTTCTCTCGAGATCTCTAGTTTAATTTCCATTATCCACCCCCTAAAATATTTTTATTATATAAATATATAAAAATAAAAATATCCAAAATATACAATATTTTTTTATTCAAATGGTTTTACCTACACTTACACAGACTTCCAACTAATGTATAACGAACATACTATTTACGTGTATGGTGAACTATCACCTCACAAAATGATGATTGTTCATTTATCATTTACCACCTAAAATTGTGTCAGTTATGATATAAAATATATTTATATATGATATTTATAATATCTTTAGTATTAATTAATTATTTTATAACATATACTGCTATACATTCAAATTTTTGTTAATACGATAACATTGTATGTTGAAGTGTGGACTACCACCCCCTCAATGCGATGTGACTCATTCATGCTAAACATGGAATGTATAATGGATGGTTTCAAGAAAATTATATAACTTATATAACATATATATATGATACTATAATTATAATATACATATTTATCATCTACATTTCATTCTTTTAAATACAAAAAAAAATGAATGTAGCGTTCATACTTATGTATGGCCTACCGTCTCTAGAAATGGTGCACTTCATTTCTTATCTCCAAATATTATGGACTATTATAAATACATATATACAGATTAAATAAGATAATTAATTAGTGGTTTAAATTATATAGTTGAGGAAATCATGATCTATGTAATATAAACAACAAGTAAAAAAGTTAAAACATACTTGAGAAAACTATGAAATTAACACCTGAAATAGTTAAAATAATGAAAGAGTGCTAACAAACAGGTAATAAAATATTATAAGAAAATAATATACAATATTATAAATATGGTTATGGTTTTGTTATGACATAGTTACATATTTTAAACCAGTATACATAAGGATGAATACCACACACAAAAATTAAAGTTAAGGTAAGGGATTCTTGTCTTACATTTCTTTCTATGAGGCATACGCCATATACATTACGTACATGTTTTGTGTGGTGTATCTACTTAAACATTTGATAAATTATATCATGAATTCTTTTTCATCATGGTATTAAAACTTTCCCTCAGGGTAATTATTATTTAAATGTTTCAAGGGGTATGAGTCAGTTTGGGATGTTTAAATATTATTTTCCTCAAAAATGGTCTTAATGATTATCATTGAAATATCACTTCCTATTGTGATTGTTGACCTTATCTTGAAATGATCACTTTATTGTAATAATTTTTAATTGTAAATTACCTTGAATATCCATATTATCACACAATGAATATTATTATTTCATATACCATATATCATTTTCCATACGCTGTTCAATTTGACAACTATTTGATTAACTAAGTAAGTATTGATTAATATGTATCCTATATTCAATAAGGATAAATTTTTATAAGGTATAATGTTTATTAAATATATTTGGAATGATTTGGACATAAAAAACATGTATTGGGTATCGTTTAATCCAATACCTACAGGTTGGTGACTGGTTAATGCAAGAACCCTTATGCATCAATAGTCTCATGAGATAAATTACTTGGCCAAATTTTAATAGTTAAACTCTCTTCATGATGAAGGTATCATGTCCCTAGGAAAGTTGATGTATGATATTTATGAATTTCCTATATTGATAATTCACTTTTTATTTATCAATGATATATTTCATTTATATATTTATGGATTTATTTCATATTTAGTTCATTGATTTAAGGGAATGTGTTTTCAGTTTCTTTCCTTAACATAATGATATTGCCTTATATAATTATTTTAATAGAATGTGTTATCATATTTTTACCATTCCATGTTAATTTATTTCCATTTATTCATTATTTATTATTTCTTTCTTACCCTTATTGAGTATTTTAGATCATCCTTATTATGTTACACTTCCCCAGGTTATGAAGAGGAATCCATTGATTGAGATTCTGGGATGTTATTTATTTTATTTTATTATGAATGATGTTTTTATTTTATATTCCAAATGTATTAAAGTATTCATGTATATAAAATATCTTTCCAAGATAACTAAACAAAATATTACTTCAAGATTTTATTCCTTTTAATCATTCTAATATAATAAAATAATGAACTTGCTCCAAGCTTCCGGGGTCGAGTTATTACAGTTGGTATCAAAGGAAGTTTAATAGAAACATTAGAAAATAGATTTTGAAAACATATATTAAGGATAAAAATCCTAATATATATATTGAGGATAATTATAGAATAATATCCTAAAATTTTTTTAAGGTTGAGATTATGCGGTTATTCCTATAAATAAACCCCTTTATTGGTACTAAAAGTGGATGTGGTTCTGGAAGAGGTATAACTAAAAGTAACAACTCTAACATGGTGTGATAGGCCCAACTCTGTGTAACATGGTACATTAAATGGTCCTTACTATAAACCTAGTTTGAAACCCCTAGGGGATACATATAGGAAAGTAAACATTTTCTTAACCTAACATTATGAAGGATTTAAAAGTAAATATTTCCCCAAAGTAACCAAAGTTTAAGATTCTAGTATTTACAATGCATAAATTTATGATATGTACTATACCGTGTTTAGTGTTATACAATGTTCATAATATTATGAAAAAAATAAATATATTCCATTATTTAGAAATGTAACATGGAAAGAAGAATGATATTAATACTCATGGAAATTATAGAAATTACCTAATGAAGAAACAAATACATCTGGTATTGTAATAGGGAATATTATAGAAATATTAGGGATACTTAATCAAGTTATGTCAAATAACCTTACCCAAAAAGAAATACCTATTACATGTAGAGAATATATTATGATTGATTTCTTAATGCGATAGAATCCCCCATAGTTTAGTAGGACTACTAGTCTAATTATAGCTGAGAAATTGATTAAGTCACTAGAGAAAATATTCTCAGTGTTAGGATGCAGTGAAATGGAAAAGGTTACACTTATGGTCTATTATATCCAAGGTGATTCTAATCAATGGAGGTCCTTGATATATAATACTAGTGTAGATGAAGAAATATAACTCATGGAATATAGAGAATTTAAGGATACATTCTTTGATAAATACATCTCACATTATAAAAAAAATTAGATGAAGGTAAAATTTCATAGATTAATGTAAAATGAATAAAAGAGTGGTAAAAATTATGAAGCTACCTTTAAAAGGTTATTCTGGTATTCTACAGATTATATATTTATCATAGAGTGAAAGATAAAAACTTCATTTATGTTCTTAAGACAAATCTCTAAAGGGGACATGTTTCTTATAATTTCTCATTATACAAAGAGAAAATTTTATATACCATCAACATACAGAAATAATTTTCAAGATATTATGTATTAAAGGGAAACCAATAGAAGAATATGCCTTATAAACACCCTAAAAAAGGTAATGAGTCAATAAATAAAAAGGTAAAGAAGAATTTTATAACTTGTTATAACTGTGGAAATAATCACCTTTGTAAATTCTTGAAATAATTTGTAGTTTTTTATAAGTGTGGAGAAAAGGGTTATTGGAAAAGGAATGAAATGGGAAGTAATAAACTTCCACTATTCAGTGTTACAATAGCAAAGAGATGAGGCACTATATAAAACAATTCCAAAAGAATCATGGGAATGTTCCTTCAAAGAATCTAAGAGATCAGGGTTAAGAATATGCTATTCACAAGACCTACATAGAATTATTAATTTAATTCTTTATTTTTATATAAGAAATTTGTTGTAAAAGCATTTGTCTTATGATGTTCTCATCATATTATTAATTAAATATTGAAGGATTGAACTATAGTACTTTTTAGTTTTAGATTTGAGATCATATAATGAATTGTACAAAGAATATTGATTCAGTAAAAAGTTAAAATTTTCAGAAAATGCATGATTAATGGAAATAAAACCCTTTATATGTTCTTGGTTTTGAGATAATGATAATGAAATGATTTACTTGGAAAAGTTCTGACTACCATTGAATTGATTAATGACTTATCTTAAAGTGGTATATGATAACTTTGATGGATTTTACATTGCTTTTGGATTTAATGAATATATCCCACAACATGTTTATTACATAACGAATACAGAAGAATTCATGTTTCAAATATTTTTTATAGTGATTTGAGTTATTTCAATATTTTAGGAGGAGACATGATGAATTTATTAAATTATTGGGAACTTTAAAATGTAGAGCTTCTCAATGTTTATTATAGTCTAATGAAAAGATGATTTCGATGTTCAGTGGCCATATTTATATAGTGTTTAATAATAATATTTGGGAAAGGTAAACAATTTAATAAATGGTTTTAGAGAATGATATATTTAACTATTATACGATGAATATTAATCTAATTGATGATGTATAAATCATTCTAGGAAAGATAAAAATATATTATTGTGATTATAGAAACATAACAAGTAAGCATAATTTCTTATATTTTTAGAGAGTGAAAGAATTAATAAACTCCAAGAAAAATTATATTGAAACCAAAAATATTGACCAAGTACCTTTGTTTCTGATATATCAAATTTCCCTTAGATCATTATTGATTTATAGATTTTTTTATTGGTAAATTTATCCTAACCAGGTTCTCTAGAACTCTCCATCTGAACATGATTGTTATATTTTTCCTTTATATCCATGTTTTCATTTATCACCTAAGTCCTCCTACTATGGAACCTAGTTATGTGATCATTGTGCTTTTCTTTCTCTCTTATTAAAAAAATGTGCTATTAACCTTTTTATGATGTGGGTATTTAAAAAAATAGTTTATTTCAAATAATTTTATTACTGAGATAAAGATTAAATTGCAAGGATTCAATTTATTTAAAATGTGGAGAATTTAACACCCCAAAATTCTAAAGTATGAAACTTATATTTGATAGAATGCATGAAATACGACACCAAGTGTGTAAGGGAATATAATACTCTAAAAATTTAAAATATATTTACTATTTTAAATAAAATATATATATTGTATATATTTCAACACATGTCATGCCAAGTTAGCATATTTTATATGCAAGATTAACCTTCTTTGATGGCTTGCGTTACTTGCAAGACCGAGTGTGACCAAGTAATAACATATTATTAAAATATTATTATTTTATATAATAAGACATAAACAAGAAATTATGAATAATATAATCCAACTTGTTAAAATATATGATTTATATAACTAATTTATTGGTTACAAATTAATTAAAAATGAATATCAGAACGAGTTGAATATGAAAAGAATATTTTTATAGAAAGCTATTTTTATGCCCAAAAAATGTTTTAACCGAATAAATTAAATTAATTAGTCAGTAATATTAATTTATTATTTATTATTTATTAAAAATAATATTTATTACTTTCATCCAATATATTTTTTAATCATAATATATGAAAAAACCTAATTTTATATATATAATATTATATTTTAATTTTTACCACCATTTAATAGAGAATTGATTTTAAATAAAATTTTAAACCCTTTTATAAATTTAATATTTAAAAATAATATTCATATTTTGAATAAAAACATAAAAATTATGTTAGTCTAATTTTTTGATATTTTTCTATTAAGATTCATTTTTTAATGAAAAGTGAAATTAGTGAGTTTTAGCTCAAAACTTATTTTTCATATAATTTATTTATCTGGTTAAATTACATTTGAAATTAGTTTTAAATTTTAATTAGATAAATATTTTATCAATTAATCATTTATTTTTTTTGGAATCAATTTCAATTTTTAAATTTACTATAAAAACAAAGAAGCTTTCAAACATTTTATCTTTAAAAACCCGCATTGTTGTCCCTTTTTCAGAATTAAATTTAAATTAATTTCATCCACTTATGTGATTTAAATTTTAAAAAATTTATCACATATTTTTAATCATAATTATTTAAAATTTATAATAATACAAACTGATTTTATGACCAAAAAATATTAGTGACTGTAATTTAAATTGATTACAATGATTAAATTTAAATTAATCTAAATACGGACCTAAACCATAATGTTAGGGCCCAAAATGACCTATAAACATGTAAAAAAGATATTGGATATACATATATGGAACCTATAATAACTTTTATAAAATTGGCTACAACATTGGATCCACATGAAACCTGAAAAACATTGTAGGAATTTATTTTCCAAAATAATACAAGAGTGCCACTCCTCCACAACTATAAATGCCTCCTCTCCTCCCACTTCCTCATAGCTCTCAAGCTACTTTGGATTGACCAAGATCTTCCAAAATATATCCCAAAAATTTCTACTATAATCCTAGAAGGTGCCCCTTTATAAATGATCCATCCAAGTAAACCATTTGAAACAAACCAAAAGAAGTTACCCGATTAAGAGGAAACATCTTCTCTCAAGCTCTCTAGTTTTATTTCCATTATCCACCCACTAAAATATAATTATTCTACTATTATATAAAAACCATTATCATAAATATACTAGTATGTTGTAATGTTATTTTTTTGACCCAAACATACACAAATTTCCATCTAATGGATAACGAACATACCATTTTCGTGTACATATAACTATCACCTCACAAAATGATGATTTTTCATTTTTCCTTTACCACCTCTCATGGTGGCCCTTAAGATGGAAAATTTATTTATATATGATATATATGATATTAATAATGTATTTATTATTATTTAATTTTTTTATAGCACATACCCATATACATTCAATTTTGTGTAAATATGATGACATCATTTGTGGAAGTGTGGACTACCACCCCCTCAAAGCGATGTAAATCATTCCTGCTAAATACGGAATGTATAAAGGTTGGTTTTAATAAAAATATTTAACATATTTAACATATATATTATAATTTAATTATAATATACATATGTTTCATTTACTTTTAATTATTTAAAATACAACAATGAATGAAAATAGTGTTCATGCATACATATGATGTACCATCTCCATGAGCGGTGAACTTCATTTCTTATCTCAAAATATTATGTCCTGTTCTAAATAAATATTTACATAATCTGTAAGATAACTATGTCATGTTTTAAATTATAGAGATTATGAAATCCTGATCTAGTTAATAGGAAATACAAGTAACAGGTAAAAACATACTTGGGAAAACTAGGCAATTAACACACAATATAGGTAAAATAATGAAGAGTGGTAGAAAATAGGTAATAAAATAATTTAAAATTTTAATATATGATATTATATACATTATTATGGTTCTGTTATAAGTTATTAACATATTTTAAACCACTATACCGAAGTATAATGACCACATAACAAAAGGAAGGTAAAGGTAAGTGTGATGACCCAGACCCCCCTTGGTCCCTTCCTTTACCAAAATCTGGATCCTTAAGGGATACGGATCGGTGAGACCAATCGGTGAGACCGATCGGTGAGACCGATCGGTGCGACCGATCGGTGTGACTGATCGGCTGAACCGACCGACGTCACCCGGCCTTGCCAAGTTGTTCCAGTAACGCGCACAAAAGTTTAATTAAATACTGAATCGGCTCATGAGTCGGTTTAAACCACTCAGCACCTTTAATGATGAGTCGGTTTAAACCACTCAGCACCTTTAATGATGAGTCAAGCCGCGTGGTCAACCCACGACTTCCACGTCTTACGCGGTTCAGCATTTTTATCTCAACTGTCCCCGGCTCTTATAAATTAAGGGTTAGGCCGTGGTTTCCGCCTTCTTCGATCGTGGCTCTTCTGGTGCATCGGGACCGCCGCGTCGTTATCTGTAAAGTTCCGCGCCCCCGGCCTAAACGTCGATCATCTATCAACAAGTAGGGAATTTCTCTCGTCTCTCACTTTTGTGTATCATGCGGGGTGGGCGTTACTTTTGTTCCTATGGAATTGGTTGAACCAAACCCTGATGAAGATAATAAACGAAGTTCTAAAGAAAGAAGGGGAAGGGGTTGTGATCGTTGTTATGCTTTATCTTATGATCATCCCTTTTGTTGTACTGGTTTATGTTTCTGAAAATTGGGTCCGTTGGTGGTCGTTGTATGTGCACTGATGAATCCCCTCGTGATGTTTTAAATGGGTTGCTGAAATTGTGAACTCCTGCTGTAAAATTGGTTAACCACGTATATCCGGCTGAATAATTGAAAGCACCAGGATCAGCCCTTCTGTGATAACTCCCGGTTAGAACACACGGAATTTGAAATCATGGAGTGTGTTAAACCTTTTAAATCTGAAAATCCCTGACTTGTGTTGGTAGTGGTAGTTGGTTGTTTTCCCTTTTGGCCGATTGCTGGAAATGTGGGAGGGGATGGGATCCCCTGTTCTTTTATACTCTCAGTGGCTGTGTGAATTTAGGGATGGGATCTCCTGTTGGTATGGATTCGGTGGTTGTGAGTTTTAAATCCGAGTGGTTACTTAAAATGTCACAAATTGGGGAGAGATCCTCTGTTAACAGAATCAGGTGTGAGTGTTTTGGTTGATCCTTGCTTTTGGCGCTTTCCTTGGTTATGTTTATGGTAGTTGCCCAGTAGTGCTTAAAATTAATTGAACATTTTGACTGAACGTGAAACAAGAATGGGACAAATGGTTTTGTGGGCAAGGGTCGTGAATTGCGACTCGGACGCAGTGGTGTTGTGTTCTGTAGGTTGGCTAGGAAAACCTAAGTTTTGGGTGAGTGTTTGTTACCTATATCTATACTTGTAGCTTTGTGTTTCTTATTCTCGCCCCACCCAAGTTGAGCACTTAGTGCCGAACACCCCCATTTATGGGGGAAGGGTGTTTTTCCCAACACTATACTTAGTGGCTGGTTATTAGCTCCTTTTCTGCTCCCTTTCCCGGATAGCCCAAGTACCTTTGGGCAGGCTGTGATGGCCTGAATTCCATTATTAGACCAAGAACCATCGGGCAGGGTGTTGTGGTGGTTGGCCAGGTGTGTGCGGCAGGTGGTTTCCCAAGTATCTTAGGGATGAGGCCCAGGTGTCTTCGGGCGTGGCAGTGGATCCTTTAGCCCAGGTGTCTTCGGGCGTAGCGGTGGTTGTTCTGGCCTAGGTGTTTGCAGGCATGGTTACATGTGACAGTTGTGGCCCAGGTGTGTGCGGGCGGGATTCGGCAGTGGGACTGCGTGTGGTTGTGGCCCAGGTGTGTGCAGGCGGGATTCGGTAGTGGGACTGCGTGTGGTTGTGGCCCAGGTGTGTGCGGGCGGGTGTGGCAGTGGGACTGCGGTGAGAATGGCGGGATTGGTCCGATGCGTAGGATGTCTCAATAACCAGTGGGAAAGTGGCGCGGGGTACCCAAACATCGATGTGCTCTTATATATATATTACTTGACTTGCGTTATTTGGGGAGCGAGCCTTGGTGAGGCCTGGGATGGATAGTTTTCCTTGTTAGGTGTTTGGTTTACTCTTTTTTCTCACGGGACTTTAGTACGTTCCCCCACTTGTGCACGAGAGTCTTGGTTTTCCCTACTGAGTGTACTTGTATGCTCACCCTACGTATATAAAACTGCTTTCAGGTTTCCAGGAGGACTTCGGGGATCACGCAGGACCTTACTAGCTCGGACTTTTGGAGCAGTTGCAGTTGTTTCTCTTTTTCTTTTGGTACTTACCTTGTAGACACATTTTTTCACTTTGTGGCTTTCACTTTTGAAACATGCATGTGGGAATGGTTTACTTTTGGCTTTACTTTTCTTTCTACCTTGGTGTTGTTGGGTTTTCTCCTCCTTATCTTTCGATCCTATAAAATAAAAAGGGTAATGCCTTCCATTTGTGAGGATTTCCTATACCCTTGGTGCTAGTCGCCACTCCGGGACCTATTGAAGGCGGGTTTCGGGGGTCATTATCTCTCCTTCAACTTAAAGAAGGAAGGTCCTGGCAATCTGCTGACCCTTCCCTCCTTTTGGTGAAGGTGGGTCGTGACAGAATGGTATCAGAGGTGATGGTTGAGAGATAGGACGGAGTCTGGAGTTAGGCACAGTGAGGATTGCATGGGATGGTAAGGCAACGGTGTTGGGTGACCTTGGAGCGTGAATTAGGCCAGGGAAGACCGACTAGGACACGGGATTTTAGGGCCCCCCGTGATCCGATGCAAGGACTCTAGTCCTACCTAAGGACCAAGTGAGGCCACACTGATTGCAGGGTAGAGACCCTAGGAAAGATACATGCATCATAATGACTTGTGTTCTTGTGTTTCTGGGATGTTTTGGGAATTAAGAATAAATTAAATCTTAAGAACGATATTCTGCACTACTTGGGCTTAGGCATTCCTTGTTTACCTTGCAGCTATGGCACCTGGAAGGCGACCACGTGTGGTACAGGCGGTCGAGACCCCTGAGACTACTTTGGCCAATCGGCAGAGAGCTGATAAAGAGGAAGAGGACGACCAGTGGCAGAAGACTCTTCGAGCCTTCCAGCGACAGGCCCTCGAGAAGTATGAGGGCAGCACCTCCGATATGAAGATGGAAGGCTGGCTAGAGGAGCTAGTCATAGCCTTCGGCCTGATTCGGGCCCCGACCGAGTACTGGGTTCCTCTGGCTGTTAGCCAGATGCGAGGAGCGGCACGTCAGTGGTGGATGCTTCACTTGGGGAATAGGAAAGAGTCTGAGGTTGCTTGGGCAGATTTCGAGAAGGAGTTCCGGGCGGAGTTTCTCTCCTCGACAATGAAGGCGGAGAAGAGGCAGGAGCTACTCTCCCTCCAGCAGGGGAGCATGTCCGTGAGGGAACTTGGAATCAAGTTCAAGGACCTCCTGCGTTTTGCTTCGGACCTCTTTCTCAATGAGGAGTCTCGGGCAAGACGTTTGGAGGAGGCGCTCCGACCCTCCCTCCAGTATGCTGTTACCCCCTTTACCCTTCCGACATACTTAGAGGTTCAGAAGAAGGCCGAAGTAGTGGAAAGGATGCATGCTCTGGGCGGAGTGTCACGAGAAGGGATCTAGCTGGGACCATCGAAGGGGAAGGCCATCAGCGCTAGGCCTCCAGCATCGGACCCTCCAGGTTCCGACCCACAGGGAGCAGGCCGCAGCAGTTTCAGTTTCGATACCCTGGCCCACGTTCTTTTCCTTCAGGCTCGGGACCACAGTGCTTCATCTGCGGGAGCCCTGGACATCTCCGGAGTCAGTGCCCCGATCAGGTGCAGTACAGCAGTGGCAGTCATCCCCAACATCCGCCGCAGCAGCAGTTTCCAGCCAGACCCTTCCGGCAGCAACAGCAGGGACAGCGAGCTCCCGCTCCTCCTCAGGCAGACATAGGAGGGGGAGGCCGACCTCAGGGCACTCCCCAGGGACCTCGACCAGGGCGTGGTCGGGGAGGTGGCCGACAGCCGAGGGGCAGGGGAGCTGGGCGTGGACAGTTACACGCCGCAGAAGCAACAGTTCCAGCAGGGCCAGAGGTTGTTCGAAGTACGATCAGTGTGTTTAGCACTCTTGCTTATGCTTTGTTCGATACCGGAGCTTCGCACTCCTTTTTTGCACCCAGTCTAGCCCGTGCCTTGGGTCTAGATGCCGAGAGACTTCCAGTGCCCCTGGTGTTGAGCACACCATTTGGAGGTCAGACCGACTTGCTATTCGTTTGTCGGGGATGTAGACTGATGTTAGGGCCATATCAGTCAGTTAGGGATCTCCTTCTGCTATAGATTCAGCCGTACGATGTCATCCTAGGCACCGACTGGCTATATTCTGTGTGCGCCATCATCGACTGTTTCCAAAGAAGGGTGGTGTTCTCCGGTTTGGACGGCCAGCGTTTTACTTTCACCGGCGAGCGGAGCTGTCCGAAGGGAAACAGGAGGGAGGAACCTCTCCTCTCCTTGTTGACCGAACTGACGATAGAATCAGTAGATGCGGAAATGGTGGAAGTACCAGAGATCGTTCGTGAATTTATGGACGTCTTTCCTGAGGAGGTGACGACTCTACCACCTCGACGTGATATCAAGTTCGGGATAGACCTGCAGCCCGGCTCTCGACCAATCTCGATGGCTCCTTACCGGATTGCACCTTCGGAGCTACGGGAGTTGCGGATACAGATTGATGATCTGATGAAGAGGGGTTATGTTCGTCCAAGTGCGTCACCGTGGGGTGCTCCAGTCTTGTTCGCAAAGAAGGCAGATGGTGGCCTCAGGTTGTGCATCGATTACAGGAGGCTGAATCAGGTAACGATCAAGAATTGCTACCCTCTTCCGAGGATAGATGATCTTTTCGACCAGCTAAAAGGGGCAGGATGGTTCTCGAAGATTGACCTGCGGTCTGGATACCACCAGCTGAGGGTAAAGGATAGCGACGTCCCGAAGACGGCGTTCAGGTGCAGGTATGGGCACTTCGAGTTCGTGGTCATGCCCTTTGGTGTTATGAACACCCCGGCCGTGTTCATGGGGCTTATGAACTCCATCTTTCGGGAGTATCTGGATCGGTTTGTGGTGGTATTCATCGACGATATCCTGATCTATTCAAGGTCAGAAAAGGACCATGCAGAGCACCTGAGGACAGTTTTGGAAGTCCCCCGACAGCACCAGCTCTATGGGAAGTTGTCAAAGTGCAAGTTCTGGACACGAGAAGTGCACTTCCTTGGGCATGTAGTGTCTGAGCAGGGGGTAGCAGTCGACCCATCAAAGGTTGAGGCAGTTGTTTCTTGGGAAGCACCCAAGAATGTGGCGGAAGTCCGGAGTTTCCTCAGACTGGCAGGTTACTACCGGAGATTCGTGCCCAACTTCTCCCGAGTAGCAGCCTCCTTGACGGCTTTGACCAAGAAGGACCAGGTTTTCGTGTGGAGCGAGCAATGCGAGTCGTCCTTCAGCTACCTAAAAGAAAAGCTGGTTAGTGCCCCAGTGTTGAGATTACCAGAAGAAGGGATGGCCTATGAGTTATTTTTTGATGCTTCAGGACAGGGCCTGGGATGCGTGTTGATGCAGCAACAAGGGGTGATCTCTTACGGGTCCAGGCAGCTACGCCCCCATGAGCGTAACTACGCCACCCATGACCTGGAGCTTGCAGCGGTCGTTTTTGCGCTAAAGTTATGGCGGCACTACCTCATCGGGGAATGCTTTGTGGTCTTCACAGATCACAAAAGCTTAAAGTACATCTTCTCCCAGCGGGACTTGAACTTGCGACAACGGAGATGGGTGGAGTTCCTCCAGGACTACGACTTTGAAATCTCTTATACTGAGGGCAAGGGCAATGTGGTGGCCGATGCCTTGAGCAGG
The DNA here is from genome assembly GCA_963277665.1 of Viscum album. Lineage (NCBI taxonomy): Eukaryota > Viridiplantae > Streptophyta > Magnoliopsida > Santalales > Viscaceae > Viscum > Viscum album. Next base: position 697,015,956 of record OY728164.1, read on the forward strand.
AGGACACAGAAGGATGCAGTCCGAGAGTCGGAAAATGCCTGGAAGGCAATGGAGGAGTTGGCTTCCTTACACCTGGATGCGAAGATGGATAGTGGAAGAGGCTGCCTATATCAGATGATAGTGCAGTCATCTCTGTTTCGACAAGTGGAGGAGTCTCAGTGGGGAGACCCCGAGTGCGAAGTGATGCGTGATCGGGTTGACCAGGGCGATGCTCCGAGAGAATGGACAGAGGATGGTCAGCACCGGATGCTTTTCCAGAAAAGGTTGTTTGTTCCAATAGTGATGCGTGAAAAGGTTCTCAGTGAGTTCCACAACTCACCCATGGCAGTGCACCCAGGAGTTACCAAGATGTACAAGGGGCTGAAAAGGCAGTTCTGGTGGCCCGGAGTTAAGCAAGCGATGGCAGAATTCGTGGCCAAATGCTTAGTATGTCAGCAAGTGAAGGCTGAACATCGGGTTCCAGGCGGCCTACTGCAGCCTTTAGCTGTTCCCGAGTGGAAGTGGGATGACATCTCAATGGATTTAGTCACGGGACTACCCAAGGTCCAAGGAGGGTGCGACGCCATTTGGGTGGTGGTGGACAGGTTGACGAAATCAGCTCACTTTCTGGCAATCAGGGAGTCAAGTACTGTGGATGCTTTGGCACGAAAGTACGTGAATGAGGTGGTGCGGTTGCATGGAGTTCCGAGGTCTATAATCTCGGATAGGGATGCACGGTTTACCTCACGAATCTGGAGAGGATTGCAGCATGCGTTTGGCACCCAGTTACGCCTTAGCACTGCTTTCCATCCCCAGAGAGATGGACAAACGGAGCGAACCATCCAGACCTTGGAGGATATGATACGGGCATGTGTTCTAGACTCAGGAGAGTCGTGGGTGCGATACTTGCCTCTAGTAGAGTTTTCCTACAATAATAGCTACCACTCTACCATCGGTATGGCCCCGTTTGAGGCTTTGTACGGGAGGCCATGCCGTTCACCTGTGTGTTGGACCGAAGTAGGAGAGGCAGGCATCCTTGGCCCGGAGGTAGTTCAGAACACGACAGAGAAGATTCAGCTCATACGGGAAAGGATGAAGGCGGCCCAGGATCGACAGAAGTCGTATGCTGATACCAGGAGAAGGCCCTTGGAGTTTGAGGTTAGAGACCACGTGTTCTTGAAGGTCTCCCCGCGGCGTGGGCAACGGAGGTTCGGCAAGGGGGGTAAGCTTTCCCCCAGATTCGTCGGACCCTTCGAAGTGTTACGGCGGGTCGGCAAAGTGGCTTATCAGCTAGCGTTACCTCCGCCGCTGCTAAGGATACATGATGTCTTTCATGTATCCCAGCTCTGTCATTATCTGCACGATGTTTCACACGTCCTTGATTGGGGCGAACTGGACATCGAGGACAACGTAACCTTTGTGGAAAAACCAGTGATGATCGAGGATCGCAAGGAGAAGGTGCTTCGTGGGCGAGCTATTCCCTTGGTTCGTGTGTTGTGGAGACATGGCGGGCTCGAGGAGAGTACGTGGGAAAGGGAAGCACAGATGCGTGCCCAATACCCCGAGTTGTTTTGAGCTTTGTTCCTTTTTTACCTGCTGTGGTAGAACGTTTGACCTTTTTGGCTATGAAATGTACTAGTTCCTTTCCTCTGTTGTGTGTGAAATGCCCCGGCTAAAGGGAAGAGGGAACCCGACCCCTAATCAAGACGCATTAAGGTGGATGCGATTGAACCCGTGCGGGCGAGTCAGTGCCGCCCAAAGCGGATAATATCTTGACATGGGGGGGGGGAACTCCCCAAACCCACATGATCGGGCTGTTTGGCGTGGTATGTTGCTTAGTTCTTGATAGGAGAGTGTTTTTAGTTAGCAGAGGTTCACTCCTAAGAGGTATCTTTCGAAGATGGTTGTTCGGACCCTCTCTTTCCTTCTGGTTTGTTGTGATTCTCGAGGACGAGAATCGTTTAAGAGGTATCTGATGTGATGACCCAGAACCCCCTTGGTCCCTTCCTTTGCCAAAATCCGGATCCTTAAGGGGTACGGATCGGTGAGACCGATCGGTGAGACTGATCGGTGAGACCGATCGGTGAGACCGATCGGTGCGACCGATCGGTGTGACTGATCGGCGGAATCGGCCGACGTCACCCGGCCTTGCTAAGTTGTTCCAGTAACGCGCACAAAAGTTTAATTAAATACTGAATCGGCTCATGAGTCGGTTTAAACCACTCAGCACCTTTAATGATGAGTTAGTTTAAACCACTCAGCACCTTTAATGATGAGTCAAGCCCCGTGGTCAACCCACGACTTCCACGTCTTACGCGGTTCAGTGTTTTTATCTCAACCGTCCCCGGCTCTTATAAATTAAGGGTTAGGCCATGGTTTCCCCCTTCTTCGATCGTGGCTCTTCTGGTGCATCGGGACCTCCGCGTCGTTATCCGTAAAGTTCCGCGCCCCCGGCCTAAACGTCGATCATCTATCAACATGTAGGGAATTTCTCTCGTCTCTCACTTTTGTGTATCATGCGGGGTGGGCGTTACTTTTGTTCCTATGGAATTGGTTGAACCAAACCCTGATGAAGATAATAAACGAAGTTCTAAAGAAAGAAGGGGAAGGGGTTGTGATCGTTGTTATGCTTTATCTTGTGATCATCCCTTTTGTTGTACTGGTTTATGTTTCTGAAAATTGGGGCCGTTGGTGGTCGTTGTATGTGCACTGATGAATCCCCTCGTGATGTTTTAAATGGGTTGCTGAAATTGTGAACTCCTGTTGTAAAATTGGTTAACCACGTATATCCGGCTGAATAATTGAAAGCACCAGGATCAGCCCTTCTGTGATAACTCCCGGTTAGAACACACGAAATTTGAAATCATGGAGTGTGTTAAACCTTTTAAATCTGAAAATCCCTGACTTGTGTTGGTAGTGGTAGTTGGTTGTTTTCCCTTCGGGCCGATTGCTGGAAATGTGGGAGGGGATGGGATCCCCTGTTCTTTTATACTCTCGGTGGCTGTGTGAATTTGGGGATGGGATCTCCTGTTGGTATGGATTCGGTGGTTGTGAGTTTTAAATCCGAGTGGTTACTTAAAATATCACAAATTGGGGAGAGATCCTCTGTTAACAGAACCGGGTGTGAGTGTTTTGGTTGATCCTTGCTTTTGGCGCTTTCCTTGGTTATGCTTTTGGTAGTTGCCCAGTAGTGCTTAAAATTAATTGAACATTTTCACTGAACGTGAAACAAGAATGGGACAAATGGTTTTGTGGGCAAGGGTCGTGAATTGTGACTCGGACACAGTGGTGTTGTGTTCTGTAGGTTGGCTAGGAAAACCTAAGTTTTGGGTGAGTGTTTGTTACCTATATCTATACTTGTAGCTTTGTGTTTCTTATTTGCGCCCCACCCAAGTTGATCACTTAGTGCCGAACACCCCCATTTATTGGGGGAAGGGTGTTTTTCCCAACACTATACTTAGTGGCTGGTTATTAGCTCCTTTTCTGCTCCCTTTCCCGGATAGCCCAAGTACCTTCGGGTAGGCTGTGATGGCCTGAAGTCCATTATTAGCCCAAGAACCATCGGGCAGTGTGTTGTGGTGGTTGGCCATGTGTGTGCGGCAGGTGGTTTCCCAAGTATCTTCGGGATGAGGCCCAGGTGTCTTCGGGCGTGGCAGTGGATCCTTTAGCCTAGGTGTCTTCGGGCGTAGCGGTGGTTGTTCTAGCCTAGGTGTTTGCAGGCATGGTTACATGTGACAATTGTGGCCCAGGTGTGTGCGGGCGGGATTCGGCAGTGGGACTGCGTGTGGTTGTGGCCCAGGTGTGTGCGGGCGGGTGTGGCAGTGGGACTGCGGTGAGAATGGCGGGATTGGTCCGATGCGTAGGATGTCTCAATAACCAGTGGGAAAGTGGCACGGGGTACCCAAACATCGATGTGCTCTTATATATATATTACTTGACTTGCGTTATTTGGGGAGCGAGCCTTGGTGAGGCCTGGGATGGATAGTTTGCCTTGTTAGGTGTTTGGTTTACTCTTTTTCTCACGGGACTTTAGTACGTTCCCCCACTTGTACACGAGAGTCTTGGTTTTCCCTACTGAGTGTACTTGTATGCTCACCCTACGTATATAAAACTGCTTTCAGGTTTCCAGGAGGACTTCGGGGATCACGCAGGACCTTACTAGCTCGGACTTTTGGAGCAGTTGCAGTTGTTTCTCTTTTTCTTTTGGTACTTACCTTGTAGACACCTTTTTGCACTTTGTGGATTTCACTTTTGAAACATGCATGTGGGAATGGTTTACTTTTGGCTTTACTTTTCTTTCTACCTTGGTCTTGTTGGGTTTTCTCCTCCTTATCTTTCGATCCTATAAAATAAAAAGGGTAATGCCTTCCATTTGCGAGGATTTCCTATACCCTTGGTGCTAGTCGCCACTCCGGGACCTATTGAAGGCGGGTTTCGGGGGTCATTATCTCTCCTTCAACTTAAAGAAGGAAGGCCCTGGCAATCTGCTGACCCTTCCCTCCTTTTGGTGAAGGCGGGTCGTGACAGTAAGAGATTCTTGTATTAATGTTTTTCCGTGAGGCATAGAATATATACACCACTTACTTATTTTTTGTAGTGTATCTAATAACCATTTTGATATACTATATAATAAATCTATTTTATTTATTCTATGAAAAAAATTTCATCATGAGAATTATGATTTAAATGTTTTAATGGGTATGGTACAATTTGGGATGTTTAAAGATTATTTTCCTAAAAATGTTCTTAATGATTATATTTGGCATCTACTTTCATTTTTTTATTGTTAACCTTATCTTGAAACAAAGACATTATTGTAATAAATTTTTATTAGAAATTTCATTTAATATTCATATTCTGACACATGATGTTTGATAATTAAGCATTTACATTATCGATAATTCAGTTTTTATTTATCCATGAGATTTTCTGTCGACATGTCTATTAATGTATTTAATTTACATTTAATTTATTTAATGAAAGTTGTTTTTAGTTCCATACCATTAAATATTGATATTACCTAATCTAGGTATTTTAATGTCATGTGTTATCATTTTTTTACCTTTCCATGTTAATTTATATACATTGATTCATCATTTCATCTATTTTACATACCATTATTGAGTATTTGAGCTCACAATTATTATGTTTCCTTTCCCTAGGTTATGGAGAGGAATCATTTGATTTAGAGTCAAGTATGATAGTTATCTAATTTTACTATTCATCATGATTTTATTTTCTCTTCAAAAAGTATTATGGGTATCGTGTTTGTAATATATATTTCCCAGACTGTTAAACTAAATGGTCCTTCAGGATTTGAATCGTTATAATCATTCCAGTGTAATAAAATAATGCACCAGCTCCATGATTCTGGTGTTTTTTCATTACATTAGGTCAAAATTACATCATGAATAATGTAATTTATGATATATCGGTTATGTGAAAAACTATATACTTAATATTCACTTGAAACATTATATATTTACAAAAAATACCAAAAAAATCGCCTTTGGATACTTTTGACATGATGGTTCCGAGAATGATATTCATTTTATCAAAAAATATTCTCGATTAGTTAATTTTAATTTTTAATATATTAATTTGGTTTTTTACAAAATACATTAAAATATAGTTTATTAAAAATGTTCTTATATTTTCATGAGTATTTAATCTTGATATTTATTTTTTATCATTATAATATTTACATTAAAAAAATAAATCATGATATATACTATTTATATCACAATATAATAATTTGAGGTAAAATTACTATTCTAATAGAGAGGTTACTATTCCCAATTATTAGGTTATTATTCCCAACTGCCAGGTGGCTATTCCAATAGTCAAATTAACTATTATATATTCTAGTTCATTCTTTCACACATTATTAACTAAGATTCATTCCAAGGTTATATATTTTGATTCTCTAATATGTTGATTGGTTTAATCATATTTTTCTTCATTTCTGTAGTGTTGTTAGTGGGGGCAGTGATCTTAGTAAATTGTGGCGATCCATATTTTCCCATTTTAGATTTTATATTTTATATTTTTTATAGTTATAATTGTTGGTATATTAATTGATTTTATAACTGACTAATTTAATGATTATTATTAATGATATAATGATTATTTTGGTTTCCTGATAGTTTATATTTGTATAATTTTATATAATATAATACAAAACACATTTATGTAGGGGAAAATATTTTTAATAAACACTAGGTCATTACATTTTTCTCACTTTATAACTTTCATCCCTAAAATTTAAACTAATTTTCTTGTCTAACAATATATGAGTGTACTTTTCCTTCTTTATTTACTCTAGTTCCCACATCACCTCTTCATAGCTATGGTTCCTCCATAACACTTTGAAAAGCTTATTTTTCATGTTGGGTGTAACTATTTCTATAAGGTCCAAGATATTCACTGGATTCTCCTCATAAGAGAGGTTATTCTCTAGTTATACCACTAATGAGTTTAGTACATGTGAGGGATATGGTATTTAATTCCCCAGGAGAGAAATGAGGAAGATTTCATGAACTTAGTCTATATTTTTTCAATGTTATTGCTGATATTCTACATGGAATATGTGATAAATGATCTCAAGGGGGTAAATGTAATAGAGGATGAGATTTACCTTCCTTACAAAATGAATAACTGTTTTCCATGGTGATATTTAATGGAAAACGTTTTCCACCCACATCGAACATTAATTCACTTCGACAATTGTCAGAATATATATTTTTTCCATCTCTAGGTAGATATTATATATTGTTAGAGGGATTGAAACTTCCCTATCATACATTACACAATATTGGGTCGACGTAGCATTCTTTCCCCAAATTCTCTCCAATAAGTAAGAGTTGTACATCACTTCCCATATAAAACTTCATATGGAGCCATTTTAATACATGGGTGGAATCTGTTGTTGTATGAGAACACAAATAATGGGAGATGTTGAACCCATCCATATTTAAATTCCACTAAGAAAGATTATAGAATTTCCTCAATCATCAAAATTGTTTTTCTAGATTGGATATCATTTTGGGGGGATAATCCATATTAAAATTCACTTCAATATTCAAAGCATGTTGACGACTAATCCCAAAATTTGATGCAAACCTTGAATCATGGTCAGAAATGATATACAGTGGAACCCAATATAGCCTCACTAAATACTTTAAATATATATATTACCGCGTTGTTCTAGTGAGAAATATTTTTGAATTGTGATAAAGTGGTAAGTCTTGGTGATTCAATCCACCAAAACCCATATCACATTATTTACTTTAGATGTCTTCAAGAGACCAGTGAAAAACTCCATTGATATGTTCTCCTAATTCTATGGGGGTGTAATAAGTGGTTGGATCATCCCCTTGGAATTATATCCCTCTACTTTGATTTATTGGTATAACAAGCACTTTGAGGTGTAGTCAGTGATCTTCTTTATCTTGTTGTCCCACCAAAATTTCTTCTAAAGATCAAGAAACATCTTTGTTTTTCCAAGATGGATTGATAATGGTGGGCAATGTGAATTTTCATATAGTTATTTATTTATCTTCAATGATGTAGGCTCACAAAATATTGTTCTAATCAAAATGACAACACACTTATTAAGGTAGAACTCATGAAAAATTAAATCCTTAACTACTTTGACCTTCATTTAAATCACTAAATCATCACTTTGTGCCCCTTGAACTTCATTGGTATATATGATTCTATAATAATTTGGAAAAGGTGTGATTTTTTCCGTACTGTTATGGTTTATAAATCCATCATTTTTATATCTAATAAGATATGGTCTTTATTAATCCATTCCATGGATTGAGTAGTAATTTATTTTCTCCTATGATCATCTACTACCTTATCCTCTTTTCTAGGATTGTATTGAATAAAGAAATCATAGTCTTTTATTATCACTAATTATCTTTCTTTATTCATAATAATCACCTTTTGCGTGAATATATAATTTATACTCTTGTTATCAGTATATATATCACACATTTCACCATAGAGTTGGTGCCTCTAAATATCTGAGTGAAGATCATAGATTCTAATTCCAAATCACATGTCGAGTAGTTATTCTCATAGATCTTCAACCGAAATGAGACATAGGGTATCACTTTATCATTATGCATTAGTAAGAAACTCAATATTTTCTTTGAATCATTACTATATATCTCAAAACTATCTCTACTTCTTGGTGGTTTTACTAGATATGTAATGATTTTCTTACTCTTGATCTCTTAAATATTTCCTCACATTATTACACCTAGAAATAATTTACCCCCTTCCATGTTCACTTAGTCAGCATACTAGAAAATCATGAGGAATACCTCACAAAATATAGGTTGTACCCAACTAGTCCAAGAAAACTATGGATTTATGTGATAGTAGTGGCCCTGGGAAATTCCTCAATTTTTTTTATGTGTACATCAAAATTCCATCACTTATGATCACATGGCACAATATAATGACCCACCACATCAAAAATTCACAATTGATAACCATATCATATGTTTTATTATTCCTAAATGTCTCAAGAAAAATCCTTAGATTCTCTTCATGTTTCTCCATACCCTTGGAGTAGACGATAATATATTCTATAAAGACCACCGCAAATTTATCCAGATAATATCAAAAGAATATATTCATAATATAAATTAATATTTTTGGGGAATTAGTAAGTCTGATAGGAATCACTTTGAATTCATAGTCTCCATACCCTATATGAAAATTTGTTTTAGAATTTATTCTTCCTTCACCTTTAGTTGCTGATATCCAGAATGTAGATCCACCATTGAAAAAACAAATATCATAAAATTTTATCGAACACTTCATCAATACTTAGTAGAGGATACTTGTTCTTTTTTTGATCTTGTTTACCTATAGATAATCGATATAAAACTAAAATTATCCACACATCTTCTTGATAAATAGCACCAGTGCACCCCAAGGGGATTCACTAGGGTATATGAATCCTTTGTTAGAATTCTCTTACAACTTATTCTTTAATTCTTCCAATTCAATTAGGTCTATCTTGTAGGGGAATTTAGAGGTAGGAGTGTCATGCAATGAATGTTATATTGAGTACTCTACATCATGATCTAGTGTATGATTGTGTAACGCTTCGGCAAATACATCTCTATATTCCCTCACAAGGGGAATCTATTCAATGTTGGTACTTTTCTTTAACTCAACAATTTGGGAAATGTATGATTCTTTGAAACGTATCATCACCCACACCATTGTGGAATTTAACAATAGAGAGTCAATATCTACATTGAATTTGTATAGGATCATGGGATGGTTTAGAATATGAAAAGATATTTATTTTTCTAGATAGTTGATGTGCACTCTATATAACAAGATCCAAGATATTCCCAATATATCATTAAATTCCACCAAGGGAAGGATTATGAGATTTTCCAAAGTAATAATTCTATAGATATGAATAGGAAAAGATTTAAACACTTGTGATTCATTTATCACACCACTAGGTGGTTTTATGGATATCTCTACTTCAAGGTAACAGGGTAGTAATAAAATAGTTATAGAAAACATTAAAGATACAAATGAATATTTAGAACCATAATCAAATAAAAAACATTCCATTATTTAGTGATTAAGAATTTCATCTTATATGAATTCATTATCAAGGTCTACCTTAGTAGTCTTGATGGTATAATCTGTTCCATTATCTTTAACATTTGGTCAGTGTTGATGTTGATTATCCTCAAGGGCCCATGGTTTATTACACTAGCTTGCATAGTTCCCTTTCTCCCTACAGTTGAATTATTGAACCATGGGCAGTACTTTCCTTTCCTTCATCACATTTTATGGTTTATTCACGTATTTTCGACATTTATGAGATTGGTGGCCTTTTTCACAACAATTATATCATTTCCCTGTCCCTTAGAGGCAGTTTCTAGGATGATTTTTTCTCACATTTTTTACATGTGGGTGGTTGATCCTACCTTTCACCTTTTTTATTAAATGCCTCAATTTGAAACTCCATCTTTCAATTCTCATTTGTACATCCATGGGACCATTCTTTAAACTCTATCTCCAATTTGTGTTAAAAAACAACCTCTACATAATTTCAAAAGTCTTGGATAGTTAGAGTTTTTTGAGAAGTTTTTTAAGCCACTAAAGAATCTATTTATTTTATATCCTTATTTATAATGAAACATAATGTGTATCTTGCGTGCCGTGTAAAAGATACCTTGTAAAAAGTGAGATTTTCCATTATTTTTCATAAAATCTTATAACTCCCTCTCTATATTTGTTTTAATATTTTGAGTTAAATACATGTAAATAAATGACTTTTTTATGTCATCCAACTCCATTTTTTCCAGTTCATCTTTGGTATTAGTATTATTTATCTATACCCACTATTGATCGAGCACTCCATCTAAATGATATAAAACCAGTGTAAAATTATCCTTCTCAAAAAAATGGAGAATAGAAAAGATATTATCTATTTAGTTAACCCACATCTCTACAATAAATGGATTGGAAGATCTATTAAACATTGATATTAGTTTTTTTAAAAAGGATTCAATAGAAAGTTTATACTTCTTAACTAAAGTATAATGTTATACATTTTTAAAGTTATTTTTTAAATCCTGAGATATCTGGATAAAAATCACCATGATGATTTTAACTCCTCCTATTATTTCATTGTGGGTGTCATTCGAGTAATTCTTGCATTGTCCCTCATAGGTTGTCGTATTCTTTTTTCATAGATCCCACAACTTTCTGAAATTGTAACATAAGTTAGCAATGCATTAATAGATAATTTATCATTTTTAAAAATCAATTATAAAGGCATGTCATATGGGATGTCTATTCTACCATTTTATATAAACAATAATTCTACCAGCATGTAATTTAATATCTTTTATATTAAAAAATTTAATAATTACTTTATCTATATATCCTCCAAAATGGTTTGAAATAGCATTTTTGGAGAACTGATGCATAACCCCTTGGAGTGTCAAACTGGGTGTACAGAAATGCCCATTATTATGCACTGGTTCCTAATTGAGTATAGCTAAATGCAGTGTTTTTGGGGTTGTTACCCATTGGTACGTTTTTTCTAGGTCCACATCCACTTGTAGTACCCAGATAGGGATTTCATTACTCAAAACAATGCACTCTTATTGGTTAAAAAAAATGATGTTTAGCTATAATTTGACTTATCCTTTGTATTTTCAACTAATTTTTTCTAATCTTAATTCCCATATTAACTTAACCAGGCTCAAATACTAACTATAGCAACCTGAATATTTCATTACATAACTATTACATCTTTTCTAAGCGCCACAAAAAAATAATGATACAATACAGGATCCAAAGGTTTAGTATCATGGGTAAATTAAGATAAAATATCCCTTTTACATAATAATACAGAAATATTATTTAATTCAATATTGTATATCCTCCTACTAACCTATAGTTATCCTTAGAAAAACTAATCACCTGAATATATAAGTCAATGAAATAGATGATCTAAAATCCCATTTAGGGGAGGCATAACATGGGGTGAATAAGCAACATGAATCAAATGGTTAGGGGTGAGTATAAAAATTTAATAATAATAAGGTAATAATAATAAAAATGAGGGAAAATATTTTACAAAAGAATGGAATATACCAATTCATAGAATGAAACATCATGTATAAGTGGCCAAATACCACACATAGTTGTTAACAAATCCAATATCATGTTCACTCGTAAAATATGTATATAAATCACATATTAATAATTTAAAACAAATATTGAATAAAATTCATTCATATTACATATAATATAATGATATATATTACATAAAACATTTATTTAGAGGCCTATATAATTCTAGGCCCACCTATCACGTCATAAATACTCATAATCATGCATCCCACAAAAAACATATAAAAATACTAGTTATGAAATAAAACCAAATAAGAAAATAGGATTCATAATTATTCAATAAATAATATATTCATTAATAAATATTTTGGTTTCCAAATGAAAAAGGTAAATAAAACATATATATAAAACATCATTATTCATTAGTGGATAAGAAATATTTTAAGAAGAGTAAAATACAATGTTTTTGAAATTTAAGTCACTTTGAAAAAAAATCATAGTTTTTTTTGACATTATAGGAATGTTTATATTTTATAAATAAAACTAAAATGACATTTTAAGGACATAATATGAACATTAATATTTGTATAATATAGGATATTCCAAATAAAGGAATTGGGTTAGAGAACCCCCTTAACTCAAATGCCGATTTATATTATTTCTTTTACACCTACGGAATAATATGCATAGGATTATTAAAAAAGTTATAGAAGGGAATAATTTTTAATTGTTCCACTATTTATCCATTATAATTATTTTACTATATAATTACACTCTTTGTTAAATAGGAGTTGTTTTGGTATCATGGTTTTATTAAATGTTCTCGTTTTGTTTCGATTTCACTATTTTCATTCAATGTAATTTATACATAAATATAATTTACACTATAATAATATAATAAATGTAATTATATATTTATATATTATATATAATTCATATATTACATCCATTAAAGTTTTTATATGTGTTCTATTAGAAATGTCTCTTTAGGTGTTTAACCGACCTTTGACAAGACATTGTCGAAAGAGCGGGAAAGAGAATTTTAAAATATGTATAAAATAATAATGATACTTACAGTATTTTATTATAATTAATATAACTATAAATTATGGCATAATTAATCTAATTTAGTTTTGTTTTAAAATTTTTGCATAAAAAATAATGATAAGAATAAAAAATAGAATTGTTAATTAAAACTTACCAAAACTTTAGTGTATCTTCTCTTGTATAACACTAAAAATCACTTAATTTTTAGACTTGGGTTACTTAATAACATCCATAATAATTATAAGGGTCTTTATAAGATATATTTTGAAAAATTTTATGCTTTTAAAAGTTTTTGTTGAGTGGTTATACAAGGGGAGGGAGTGGGGTTATTTATACTTGAAGAGAGGGGTATTTTCAGAATAAAAAATGAAATAAAATAATATATCAAAGGTAAAACATATAATTATGAATTTTTTAAAATATAAATTATATATAAGTACAATATTATTGTTTTTAATCCCTTTAAACTCTTTAACTTTCTAATTTATTAGTTTATTAAACATGAATGTGGAAGGAAATAAAATTTTCTATTTTAAGGGATCACTTTGGACTTTAGGTTTTGGAAAAAAAATTAGGTTTGGAATCTAATTTTATATTATTTTAATAACTAATTTACGTAAATAAATATATTATGGAATAACCTAATGTTATATAAAGTATTAGGTCATAATTAAATTATGAATTATGTAATTTAAGATACAATAGTTTTGTAAAAACTGTATTTTAACTATTCAATCGAAAATTGAATTATTTCAGAAAATTTGAAAATAAATAACATTTAGAAAATTATGAAGTGCTGATTTTAAAAATTATATTCATTTTATGAAAATAAATTACTAACATAATAAATTTTAATTTTTAATATTAAAATAATTATTTTTATAAAGTACTTTAAAAACAGTTTATTAAAAATGTGCTTATATTTTCTTCTAGTTTTTATATCATGATATTTTTATTTTTGTGTTATAATATTTATATTTACATAAATTATTTATTTTAAATATGATTTATATAAAAATGTATTATTTTTAGGTGAAATTATTATTCTAAGGGTCAAATTACTATTCTCCATGGTAAAGTTATATTCTTAATAGCTAGGTTACTATTCCAATATTCACATTACTATTCCAATGGTCACATTACCTCGTATATATAACACTTAATTATTTTACTCAATATTCACTAAAACTACTACCAATGATATATATTTTCATTTTCTAATATTTTGACAGGTTTACTAATATTTTTCTTCATTTATATATTGTTTCTCATGGGGGAAATGATCCTAGTATATTGGGTTTATCCATATTTTACCATTTACACTTTTATATTTTATATTTTTATCTATTTGTAAAGATTGACTTATTAATTAGTTTCATAGATAACTAATTTAATGATCTTCATTAATGATATAATGTTTTTGTTTGTTTCTCTATAATTTATATATATATAATATTAAATAATATAATACAACACAAATTTATTTGGGAAAAAATATTACTAATAAACACTATGTCATTACGGATTGATCTATAATATAATTTTTTCTATATATTTCGGAAGAATATTTAAGAATCCCTTCAAATATATTCATGAGGGAGAATAATTTCATTTATATAGTCTAGAAGGGACAAAACCCAACACTAACGATCTTTCTTTGAAAAATTACAAGACCATTTTCATGAATGACGGGACAACAATCCGTCACTTGGTTTGTACCTATTTGGTGTCAGGATAATTGTTACAAGGATCTATTCATTATCATTATTTATTTTAAAATAAAAAGATATGTTTTTTAGTAGTATAAAATCTACCATAAACAGGGGACGTAGACTTCTATAAGGAGGTGAACCCTGTTATAAAATCCCAATACTCTTGTGTTAATGTTTTCTAATTTATATCTGCATAAAAACTAACCAAATGCTAGATAAAAGGAGAGGATGATATAGTCATTGAAAAAGTAAAGAGGTTAAAACATAATAATTGTATAAATTGAATAATATTCTACCAACACTAATTCACCAGCATTGTTGTTCAACCCTTTAATATCCTAACAATTGGTATCAAAGGTAGGTTACACCACTATTGGATTATCATTTTTTGAATTATTTGATGAATTTAATTTCTATTTTTAACTACTATGTTAACTGTTGATTTTAAGAATATTATGATATTCTTATCAACTAAATCATGTAATATATATCTTTAAATACCATGAAGAACATGAATAAAATAAAAAGAAAAAAATTAAGAATGGTCTCATCCAAGAAAGGAGAGAATAATGAATCTCTAAAAATTGAAGGTAATAAAATTCAATTTTATTATAATATTTATTTTCATAATCTGTCAACAAAATAAATTAGTGATGATATGCCTTTATTATTAATTAAAAAGTATAAGGGTTAGTTTTCCAATTCAATAATTATATTAAAATGAATTCATACATAGAATAAGTACATATGGTGGTGTAATAATTTACTAAAGATATGGAAAACTGGATTATCCAATATAGAACACAATCTCTAGAATAAGAACATATTACCAAAATCATTTATCTAAATTTTACTCAAAATTAACCATGTATCAGTGGGGAAGATCACATATTTTAGATATTTAAATATGAGTTGGTTGGTTTTTTTAAAGATATCTTGTACAACTGACCTAAATAAATAATCTCATTTGTTTTGTGCATTTTAAAAAATATTCATTAGAATATCACCCACAGAGAATTTGAGAATGAAAAAATAGATAAGGATTTGTAATAAATGGGGAATACCTATATTAATATTACTAAACATATAGGATCCTCAAGTACCATGAAGGAGAAGCAAGAAAAAATATGCTTCACCTTAAAAATGAATGTATCACTAAAATTCATGAGAGTGAAGAAGCCAAGAAAAAATTTGAGCAAATAATCCAAAAATATAAAAAGTAATATAAGTTAAAATTTTCCAATATGAATTCAAGGATTATTGTATTAAATAAAATTACCATCTATCACAAGAAAAGAATAAAATAGATAAAGAAAACGTCTAATGGATAAGAAATACATTTCAAAAAAATTGAAAATAGTATCAGATGGGAAAAAAATTATCAATATGAATGTAATGTCCCAGAAATTTTGTATATTCTCATTAATTATATAGAATTATTTTGAGAATAAAAAATTTGACGATGTGCAATTCTGGGGCTCAGAGTTCCCGGGATGATCCGTCGATGTTTGGTTAATCTTTAATTAGCATGCATAAGAAGATTTTTGGAAAAAGTAGAATAACTCTTAAACAATAACTCAGATCAGAAATCTAAGGGCACCGTTGTGCTCAGGGTGGAGGGTTTACCCTAGGAAAGACTTAATTTTAGTCAGCACGTGTCTCCTGTGAGAAAACCCAAAAATGTCATAACCATAAATAAAATAATTAAATAAAGTTATTTTATTTTTCAAATGCATATAAATCACGAACGGTAAAATAGATTAAAAATCTGATACCACCATTAAATTCATGAGGGTATGATTTCTTTAGGTAGATACTAACATTGGTCAGCACATGCGACCAGTGAATGATAGTTTTTTGCCGTAAAAAAATAATTAAGTGACAATTATTTTATTGTAAAATCCATAAATTTTAAACGATAACTTGGATTGGAAATAGAAGAGTATAGTTGGGTTCGTTGGGGCGTTTTTCAGTTAGGTATAGCCTAACCTCGACCGTCCCGGGTTGAGGGATACTTTTAATAATTTATCGAATTTTTTTTGGGTACGTTTAGTAAACACACAAGCGATGTTTTCTAACTTTTGAACTGACGCTCAGAATTAAAATATAAGGACACCATTGAACTCACAGTGTGAATATTTATTTAAGGGAGACTTCACGTTGACCACAGTAGGTCAGGAGAAAAAGTTATGTTTTGGGACTTTATAAAATAATTGAATAAAATATATTTGTTATTTTATTTTCATTCCTTTCCTCCAATGGAAAAGCGGAAACGTTGGACCAGCATTGTGTCAAGCCAATAAATTTATTGACCATTAAATTCTAAGTAACTACACCATTAGGGAATTATGAATGTTCTTAATTAATGAACCTCTATTAATCCCATGAGCGTTTCACACCCTCTCATATACTATTTATATGGAGCTTGGGGAGAGGTGTCGGCACTGCATCGCCAAGAAATTAAGTGATGACAAAGTGCAGTGACACCAAACCCTTTGAGGATGTGGCCGGTTCCAGCTGGTTGTGACGAGTGTCCCTGAACCACAAACCGAAGATCAACGATCGAGCGGCGTCGTTCGAGGCTTGTTTTGGGGACAATGAATGGTGACACTTCCTCAAACTTGGACGCTCTCCAACAAACATGAGGTAGGGGTTTTATTTATATTTGAATTTACATTATTGATTACTCATATACTAAATTCACGACGACGATGGCCAAACGAAGATGGCCCTCATCCGGCACATAAACCTTCCTCCTCATTATTTTTAATATTCATGCATTCTTCATGCGTTCATCGACTACAATTATTTATTGATTTTGGAAACACGGATTTTTGGTTAGTTCTATATATGGACATTGAGCCCTCGACACAAGGATCATGAATATGTGATCGTTTAATTTTTCTAGCATAAAATGAAGCCACAGTGGCTCACAAAAGAAGGCGGTGGTCGCCACCCAGCTGACCATGAGGAAGGAAGGGTGGTGCGTGTCTGTGGTGCCAGTTGATGAGAAGGTCGTGGCCCATTGGTCGTAGAAGGGATTGCTGACAACTGGAAAATGGCTGGCCACGTGGTGGAGCGGCGGCGCACGTCTGCGCCACTATTGGAGCAGGGGGCCGCGGCGGAGGCCGAAGGATGGCTGACCATGGGGGAGCAGCAGTGCACGACTGCACCGCTAGTAGGAATCATGGTTGGCCTTTCGATGGGTTGCGCTAGACTACGCAGGACCCCTCCAGCGGGTCATGCGTTCCTCCCAGTCGAACGTTCCGATGGACTGTTCGGGAAAATCAGAAGGTGGTTGCTCCCCCTTTGGCGCCAGCTCGAGTGGACCACACCAATGGGCTGGGCTAGGCCTCTCCATCATGGTCTGGGCTTTCCAAGGCCTAGGCCATCTTGGGTCGACCGAGTCAGGTCGGACCGACCATGGTCGGACCGGACCTTGGCCGAGCTAGACCCAGTTTTGATTTTTTAGCCACAACCTGTGATCCGAGCGTCCGTTTTAAAAATCTTCAGCGGCGCCAAAATCCTTAGATCGAGATGGTCCTTTAGGTATAATCCCCTTGGGGTTTAGATAAGGTTGTAGAATGGCCGGGTTGGATCAGACCCCAAATCCAATTGGGTCGTCGGAGCGGATATGCTAATAACTTACAGATCAGGCAACCGATTGATGCGTTGTCCATTGTGTTGGGTCCCTTTTGATGTGACAGGCCTTTGGGATACCTTTTCTTTGACCTTAGAGGTAGTATAGGTATGAATTTTGTCTTGGGGAGCAGTTCTCCAAGCGCGTAATGTACGGAACTCTGTGAGTGGATGAGACGTGACGACTGCTGACCGTTTTGACTCGGAGTGACTCAATAGGCCCAGTGGGGAGCGCCTCTATGTGACGCGAAAGACCCATGGTGAGGATAGCCTTTGTGTGATACAGAAGACCCAAGGTACTCAATAGTAGGAGTACCTCAGCATGCCATGAGGGGGAGCGCCTCTATGTGACGCGGAAGACCCACGATGAAGATCCCCTCTCTGTGACTCGGCAGACCCACGGTACTCAACAAGAGTACCTCAGTAGTCCAAGGTTAGTGCGAAGCACCTATTTGTGACATGGATAGCCCACTGTACTTTTTATAGGAGTTTTCTAGCTGGTCAGATGTTCGACGTTGTGACTAGGGATGTTACTTGTTATTGTCCCTAGAGAATCCTATGGCTGGCTATCAGCTTTCATAGTGATCATGTGTAGGTCAACATCATAATCTTGTTCCTCGGAGTTGTATACCTAGTTTGAGATAAGTCTAATATATTCATGTTTTACCTATGTGGTACTTTATCTTCGTGGTGATACATGTGTGGTACTCCTACCTTGGTGGTATTACCTATGTTGTATTCTTCCATCCTGTGTGAGGTGGGTATATTCTGATAACTTTGGTATATGTATGAGAATATACCTAAGTACGGTTGATGGTTGTTTCAATGTTATTTGGTTTATCCTTTGTGTTTTTGAGAGACCTTCGGGGGTCTCGTGGTTTCTACTGAGTATTGTTATACTCACCCCTGCACGGGCTATGCCCGCACCTTTTTGTGTCAGGTGCAGACAACGGACAATGCTCACTAAGGACGAGGGTACCTAAACTAGAGACTACTCAGAGGTGTGCCATTGATGAGGTGATCTACAGATATGATCATTCGAGAGCCGTACCTACCCTTCAGTTAGGATCCTTTATGGGTTTTCACAAGAGTTATACTTTGTTAACTTGTTCTTTCCAGTTTTGCATGTACTTTCTAGTTGGGCTTGTATTCAGGACCCATTACTTTTGGTACACACTCTGTTTACTATATAGTTTAATTTGTTCTTGTATCTATATGTATGCTTGGTTTGTGTGAGTTTACAGTTTATAAAGGCAATTCCTTCCTGTTTTAGGTAATACGCCTTTTGGTGCTTATCACTAGCCCCTGACCTATGGAAGGCGGGCTTGGGGTAGTCGCAGCACAATCCCTGGGGGATGGTTCGTGACAAAGTGGTATCAAAGTAGTTCATTCCTACATAATGACTATGACTTTGATATTTTCTGTGAAGAAATAATGTTAAGTGGTATGAGTATGGTTTTCAGTTCCGGGATTCTAGTGTTGGCGCGGCAACCGACGTATCCATACACGAGGACTTTGAATTCTAATTTTTGACTTAGCGCATGAAAACACTGATTGTGTGTGTTTTTGTAATGTATTTATTTTTATTTATTTGGAGTTATCTCATGAGGTATAACTTAATGATCATGGCTCACTTGTTCCTTTTCAGGATGCCACCACATAGAAATCCAGCTACGATTCCCAAGAGAGTACACGATGACAGCCCACAAAGTGACGATGCTTTGGTGCAGGGCCCTCGTACAGCAGTTGTACCATCGGGTGGTGTATCAAAGGAACCACCACCTGTGGGGAAGAAGTTACATCCATCCATACTGGTGGACGATGCACACCAACTAAGAGCATTGTACGAGTTCTAGCAGGAGAGCCCTCTGAGATTTTGAGGCGAGACAGATTCCTAGGCAGCTGAGGACTTGTTGGAGGTTGTGGTTAGAGTTTTCCACCTAGTTGAGACAACAATAGAGCAGATGGTGATCTTAGCTACCAGTCTTTCTTAGTTAGTAACCATGAGGATGGTCTGCATAGTGATGAGACTTCAGTACGTGGACCGTTTTCTGAGATAGTTCCTACGGATAGTTTGTCAGCTATATCACTTCCAGTTGGTCATCAGTTACAACCAGCAGTACCAGTAGACAAAACATTTAGGCTTTGTGCCATACAAGAGTTTTAGAATCAGTTATACCTCAGTTTTCGAGGAATTCTCGACTCACAGGTGGCTGAGGACTAGCTTGAGTAGGTGGATGAGAGTTCTCTTGAGCTTCTACATCTTCGGCAGGATGACATGTTGGTAGCTGAGTATTCATCGAGGCATACTGACCATTCCTTGGTACTCAATGAATACAGTACGATTAGTGCTTCAGGGCTCAAACCTCCAAGCGAGGTGTGTTTATGTACATCCAATCCATCAATAGTCCTCTATGCATTCCAACATTTTTTAGGGTTCTAGAGAGAACCTTTGTGGTGGAATTTTCTTTGGAAAAGTTAATACATATGGTGAATGATAGCAGTATGAAAGTAGGAAACTGACACCAGTCTCAGAGACTAGGGAATGTAAAAATGTTTCATGAAGAGGAAGTGATTGGGACAGATGAATCTTTAGGGCAGCAGATATGGGAGTGGAGCTAGGAGAGCATCATGAGGTGGTATACATTTTGACATGTTACTACCACCACCTCAATGTGGTTCCCACCAGGCTCAGGGAGCTGGAGGATAGGGGAAGGGAGTAGCTTCATGTGGTCAAGGAGTGTGACCCAAGGTCTCCATGAATTATTAGAGGTACAGTCTATGTCTACTACTATCTTTTGCATCAATAGACATAGGTACCAATCATTCCTTCCTACCATGAATCTTTTCTAATAACTAGAGTTTCCAGTTAAACCGTTGACTTGACCCTCATGTCTAGAGATACCTTTCGGAGGAGACTCGATAATCCCACATACTCCAACAGTGTGATATGACCCTTGAGGCGATAGTTTCAGTTGAAACCTCTTGGTGGAAACGTTTAGGCCTTATGACATTACTTTAGGTATGGACTAGACATCAACTTTTCATACTCAGATTGAATATATTAGGAAAAAGCGTTGTGGTTTACCTACGACATTGGAATGAGATTTTCCTTGGTTAGCAAAAACAGAAACCCCAAAAGCACAGGATAAACTCATGTATAGGAGGGTGTAGCCGATCACTCTTGAGTCGGCCAGACATACCCTCATGGCAGTAGGAGTTTTACATTTTCAGTTCCAAAAAAGAGTGGCAGATCATGGGGACATATTTTCAAAATATGTTTCTAGGATTACCTCCCCGAAGGGAGAGGGACGTCTACTTTGGATATGTACTATCAGAGATTTGTAAACAATTTCTCCAGGGTAGCGGCACTTGTTTCAGCTTTAACGAAAAAGTGGGAGCCATTCTTATGGATGGAAATGTTTTAGCAGAGATTTCAAGAGATGAGATAGAGACTGACAAGTAGAAATATGCTACCCATCACCTAGAGTTAGCAGTAGTGGACTTTGTTCTAAAGATGTGGTGGCACTACTTGATGGGTGAACATTTTATAGTCTACATGTATCACAAGAGTCTCATGTATAACTTTTCTCAGAAAAAGTTGAACCTGTGACAGTATCGATGGCTAGAGTTCCTCCAGGACTATGAATTTGAGATAGTCTATACTTCTAGGAAGGGGAACGTGGTATAAGATGTAGTCAGCAGAATTTCTGGTCTACAGTTGCTGAGTGAGGTGACATAACAGCTACCCGCATTGTAGATATCATTTGTGTATATAGACGGAGCATCATACCTCCAGTCCTTGATAATCACGCCACCACTCCATCACCGAGTCAGGGAGGTGTTACTTGAGACACTAACTACGAGGCTTGACATTCTCAGATATTCACAAGACATGCACCTGATGGATTTTCTAAAGGCCGGGAGCACGTCATCCTCTTCAGAGGATGTACCATGGTACCAGTAGTGTTATAGGAGGAGGTGTTGAGGGAGTTCCATACGTCCCCTCATGTGGTACATCTAGGAGTTTCAAAGATGTACCAGAACCTCTGATGTCAGAACTGATAGCCTGGGATGAAGGAAGAAATGGCAGGGTTTGTATCACGATGTCTCACTTGTCAACAAGTGAAAACTACACAGAGCTGGCAGAAGCCTTAAGCCGACAAGAGACGGAGACCTTTTGAGTTCCCGAAGGGGGACCACTTATTCTTTCGAATCTCCCCTCGATGGGGACTATGAAGATTTGGTCGAGGTGTCTTGTTATCACTAAGGTTTATCGGACCATTTTTGGTACATCAGAGGATTAGCAAGGTGGAATATCTCTTGGCACTACCACCACTGTTGGAGTGGGTGCATGATGTCATCCATGTATCCCAACTGAGGAGATACGTGCACGACCCATCTCACATCATCAACCATGGAGATCTGGACTTCGATGATGAGGTGATGTTTACGGAGGTTCCAGTGGAGATTGAGGATCGATATGAGCGGGTCCTTCATGGGCGGTTGATACCTCTGGTGTGCATATGCTAGCAGCACGAGGATCTTTTAGAGAGCACATGGGAGTAGGAGGCTCAGATCTGTGCTCAGTACCCCCATTAGTTTCCTTAGTCTATGTTGTCACTTTCAGGGATGTAAAGCCCTAAGCTGGAGAGAATTTATTGTCCTGGAAATTCCATATAATATTTTTTTCATTATATGAAATTATTTTGAGATCATGAAATCTTATTCCCCACAATTCTGAGGCCTGAAGTGCCCAGAATGATCTGTCAATGTATGGTTAAGATTTAATTAGCCCGCGTAAGAAATTTTCCTGAAAAAGTGGAATAACTCTTAAATTTTAAATTGAATCAAAAATACAGGGGCACTATTGCGCTCAGGATGACGGGTTTACCCTAGGCGCGACTTATGTTTAGTCAGCATGGGTCTCTAGTGAGAAAACATAAAAATGGAATAACCGTAAATAAAATAATTAAATAAAGTTATTTTAATTTTAAAATTCTTATAACTCATAAATGATAACTCTGATTAAAAATATGAGACTACCATTAAACTCGTGAGGGTATGATTTATTTAGGTAGATACTAACATTGGCCAGCACGGGCCACCAGTGAATGTTAGTTTTTTGCAGTAAATAAAATAATTAAGTGACAATTATTTTATTAAAAAATCCATAACTTTTAAACGGTAACTTGGATTAGATGTTTGAGAGAACCGTTGGGTTTTTTGGGGCATGTTTCCTTTAGGCGGAGCCTAAACTCGACCGGCGCGGGTTGAGGGAGACTGTTAAAAAATTTCCGAACTTTTTTTTGGGTACGTTCAGTAAACGCGCGGGCGGCATTTTGTAACTTTTGAATCAGTGATCAGAATTGAAATATGAGGACATTTTTGAACTCACAATGGTAATATTCACTTAAAAGAGACTTCACATTGACCGCAGTAGGTCTGAAGAAAAAGTTATTTTTTGGGACTTTTTAAAATAAGTGAATAAAATAAATTTGCTATTTTATTTTCATTTCTTTTCCTCCACCAAACAATAATTAATGTGGTACTAGTGACGTGTCAAGCCAATAAATGGATTCAACTTTAAATTCTAAGTAACTACACAATTGGAGAAATAGGAAGGTTCCTAATTAATAGACCTGAAGGACCCCGGGACACCCTGAGAGGGGAGGGGTGAATCAGGGTGACCACTTTTTCTTTTAAAGTGATGGATCTTGTTTCCACGTTGGTAGGAACTTGTTGAACCTGTATGTTGATTATGAGTAGAAAGCGAACATTCACATGCACAGAGAAGACACAACCCTTTTTACTTGGTTCACCACTAAGGGCTACATCCAAGGAGCATACGCCGACAGGTTGTTAGTTGTACCAAAATCCACTATGCTTCACTAGCTGTAGATTACAAAGGTTCGGATACAGTCACTCTGTCCCAGGCTCACTGCCTTTAAAAAGGTTCAGGGATAGCTCACTGCTTCCCTCGGGTCACTCCCGTTGACTCCCCCTGGCTCACTGCCGTTGGTGAAGTCCCACTCAGTTTATAGACGTGAAGGTCTCTTCATCAATGCATATGAATGCATTCCCTGTTGTATGTAGATGCTCTATTGAAGTCCAATTCTCACCAGAAGATGAATATCAATTTGTACTGAGGGTACATGGCAATCTTCCAGCTTTTGTGCAGCTTCAAAGAGGACAGATGTACTTTTATCAACACTAGCGCGCTTCTCCAAGCCCGGCGCGCAAGTTTCAAAACTGGCGCACAAGTGACACAAAACAACTTGCGCGACGCTGCCTCTTTCAACTTCAAACTTGCGCGATGTTTCACCTTTGTCTCCCCAACGGCCTTGGTCGCACAACCAACAATCGGCGCGCAACCTATACTTGCGCGACCCAACTACCACTTGCACGGCTCAGCCACCTGCGCGACGAGAGCTCGAACAAACTCTAAGTCTTGAACTCCATTAATAAATGAGGAGGGGTGGTCCAGTATTTATAGGAAAACTGGACCCCCTGCGCGGAGGCACGCAAGTCCCTCATTGGCATGCAAGTCTTGTCTCTCGTAACCTATGTCGCGCAACTCACTTGCGCGACCCAACCAATACTTGTGCGACCTTCTTTCCTTAGCCAAATTTTGAAGTTCTGATCCTCAAAAACATATGGCACGCAAGTCTCCTATCCTCCAAGACCTCGGCGCGCAATTACCTTTGCCAAAAACACTTTACTTTATTGGAAGATTTGTCTCGCCCAAAAATTTGGCAAACACTGGGAAACAGCGCCACCTTCACTACTGTTTTTTGCTTGAACGGTATGATCTCTTTATTGGTACACATTCTGAATGTCCACTGAGTATTGACAACAAACACAAACCATACACCAAATCATTCTTTGAAGACCTTGGTTCCAACAATATCCCCCTTTGGGTTTGTTGGCAATCAGAATAAATTCAATAGATCTCCAACCATGAGCAAACCCAAAATGAAAGAATCAACTCAGCCAACACTCTAAGTCTACGTGAGCAATGCTCGGTGTAGAAAACAAGAGAAGAAGCTTGAATTGGGTTCCAGTGTATTGAAATTCTCCATGACGCCCGATTGTATCCTTCTTATAATTCTCATCACAGAAGCATTTCTTGCCTTGAATTTATTCCTTTCTCCCCCATTGACAATAAAACCAAAGACCGATAAGTTGTTCAAAGTTCAGCTCAAGACATACTCCCCCTGGATAGTATCTCCCCCATAAACATGCATCACAGCCATATGCAGATAAAACCAGTTATAAAAAATGGGGAGAGGGGATTTTCAGAGCCTCCTTATGCAGTAGGAGGTGGTTGAACACCAAGGTTCAACCGATGCTTCTCAAACATAGCCACAGACAATGGCTTGGTCAGGATATCAGCCAATTGATCTTCAGTTCCAACATGATCCATTCTAATCACGCCTTGCTCAACCTTTTCTTTGATAAAATGATACCGTATTTCAATATGTTTTGTATGAGAATGCTGAACCGGATTTTTCGTAAGATCAATTACGCTTTTGTTATCACAGTAAATCACCATTGGTTGCTGCACCTTATCACCAATATTTTTTAGTTGCTGCTTCATCCAAAGCAGTTGAGTGCATGCCTTTGTGGCAGAGATATACTCAGCTTCAGCAGTACTAAGAGAAGTACTTTCTTATTTCTTTCTCAACCAGCCAACACATTTCTTCCCAATATAGAAAGCTCCACCACTAGTGGACTTTCTGTCTACCACATCACCAGCCCAGTCAGCATCAGAAAACGCTGACAATTCACTGTCTTTGCCTGCAGCAAAAAATAACCCGAAGTTATGTGTACCAGGAATGTACCTCATGATTCTTTCTACTGCTGCCATATGTTCCTTCTTTGGATTACTATGAAAGCGGGCCGCAAGGCATGTTGCAAAGATAATATCCGGCCTTGTCCCTGTCAGGTACAGTAGGCTTCCAATGAAACTCCTCTACATGGTGGGATCAACAGAGTTCTCATCCTCATGCTTTCCAAGTTTAGTTCCAACTGCAATTGGAGTTGACATTGGTTTGGAGTCTTGCATATTGAACTTCTTCAGCAACTCTCTTGAATATCTTTCCTGAGAAATGAAAGTGTATTCCTTCTTTTGAATCACTTGCAGCCCCAAGAAATATGTGAGCTCCCCAATCATAGACATTTCAAATTCTGATTTCATGTGGTTGGCAAATTCATCCACTGATTTCTGCCTGCTGCCACCAAATATGATATCATCAACGTAGATAAGAACCATGAATTGATCATTTGGATAATTCTTCACATAGAGATTGTAATCAACTCCTCCTCTTTTGAATTCCAACTTCTTGAGATATGAGTCCAGCCTTGAGTACCATGCTCGTGGTGCCTGCTTCAAACCATATAGAGCTTTCTTCAGTTTGCAGAACTTTTTTTCATCAGTATCCAAAACAAAATCCACTAGTTGTTCAATGTAGACTTCTTCTTCGATTAAACCATTCAAGAATGTTGTCTTGACATCCATTTGATATACTTTATATCCTCTTTGGAGTGCTGTGGCAAGGAAAAGCCTGATTGACTCCAGTATAGCCACTGGATCAAAGGTTTCTTCAACATCAATGCCTTCAATCTGGGAGTATCCTTTACATACCAGTCGTGCCTTGTTTCTGATGACACTTCCATGCTCATAAAAATTATTTTTGAAGATCCATTTGGTACCAATCACATTGTGACCTTCGGGTCTCTGGACAAGATCCCATGTCTGATTCTTTTCAATCTGATCTAATTCATCATTCATGGATTTCACCCAAGATTTATCTTTTGCAGCTTCTTCGAATGAGGATGGATCTACAACTGATAGAAATGCAGATTGCGTGTTATTCCTCATCCTTCTTGTTTGAGTGGGTGCACTCCTATCCCTAATTATGTTGGATGGATCAATCTCAGCTCTTCGATTTCTCCTGCGAGGTTCAGTAGTATTCTCTTCAGCCATAGTTTCTTCTTCAGATTCTTCTTCTGAGTCAACATCATGATGTGACTGCTGAGTGTTTTGAACAACTTTCTCTATTTAGGAAATTGTATTTTCTTCACGTTCACATTCTTCCTGACTTTCTATCACGTCAGCATATGACGTCCATGAAGCATTTGTGGTTTTCTCTTCAATTATCTTAACATCACTGCTTTCCACAATTCTTCCCAAACGCTTGTTGAAACATTTGTAGGATTTTTTGTTCATAGAGTAACCAAGGAAAATTCCTTCATCTGCATTGTCACCATATTTTCCTTGATTTCCTTCTTTGTTCCTCATGAAGCTGAGTATATCTCTGCCACAAAGGCATGCACTCAACTGCTTTGGATGAAGCAGCAACTAATAGATATTGGTGATAAGGTGCACTATTGGTTGTTGCACCTTATCACCAATATATGTTAGTTGCTGCTTCATCCAAAGCAGTTGAGTGCATGCCTTTGTGGCAGAGATATACTCAGCTTCAGCAGTACTAAGAGAAGTACTTTCTTGTTTCTTTCTCAACCATCCAACACATTTCTTCCCAATATAGAAAGCTCCACCACTAGTGGACTTTCTGTCTAACACATCACCAGCCCAGTCAGCATCAGAAAACGCTGACAATTCACTGTCCCTGCCTGCATCAAAAAACAACCCGAAGTTATGTGTACCTTGAATGTACCTCATGATTC
Source organism: Viscum album (assembly GCA_963277665.1). Classification (NCBI taxonomy): domain Eukaryota; kingdom Viridiplantae; phylum Streptophyta; class Magnoliopsida; order Santalales; family Viscaceae; genus Viscum; species Viscum album. The sequence goes on from OY728164.1 coordinate 697,043,663, forward strand.
TTTTTACTACTTCCATATGTTCCTCCTTTGGATTACTCTGAAAGCGGACTGCAAGGCATGTTGTAAATACAATATCTGGACTTGTCACTGTCAGGTACAGTAGGCTTCCAATGATCCTCATGTACATGGTGGGATCAACAGAGTTCCCATCCTCATGCTTTCCAAGTTTAGTTCCAACTGCAATCGGAGTTGACATTGGTTTGGAGTCTTGCATATTGAACTTCTTCAGCAACTCTCTTGCATATCTTTCCTGAGAAATGAAAGTGTATTCATTCCTTTGATGCAACTTGAAGGACCCCGGGACACCCTGAGAGGGGAGGGGTGAATCAGGGTGACCACTTTTTCTTTTAAAGTGATGGATCTTGTTCCCATGTTTGTAGGAACTTGTTGAACCTATATGTTGATTATGAGTAGAAAGAAAACATTCACATGCACAGAGAAGACACATCCCTTTTTACATGGTTCACCACTAAGGGCTACGTCCAAGGAGCATACGCCGACAGGTTGTCGGTCATACCAAAATCCACTATGCTTCACTAGCTATAGATTACAAAGGTTCGGATACAGTCACTTTGTCCCAGGATCACTGCCTTTACAAAGGTTCAGGGATAGCTCACTGCTTCCCTCGGGTCACTCCTGTTGACTCCCCCGGGCTCACTGCCGTTGCTGAAGTCCCACTCAGTTTATAGACGTGAAGGTCTCTTCATCAATGCATAAGAATGCATTCTCTATTGTATATAGATGCTCTATTGAATTCCAATTCTCACCAGAAGATGAATATCAATTTGTGCTGAGGGTACATGGCAATCTTCCAGCTTTTGTGCAGCTTCAAAGAGGACAGATGTACTTTTATCAACACGGGCGCGCTTCTCCAAGCCCGGCGCGCAAGTTTCAAAATTGGCGCGCATGTGACACCAAACAACTTGTGCGACGCTACCTCTTTCAACTTCAAACTTGCGCGATGTTGTGCCTTTGTCTCCCTAACCGCCTTGGTCGCACAACCAACAATCGGCATGCATCCTATAATTGCGCGACCCAACTACCACTTGCGCGGCTCAACCACCTACACAACGAGAGCTCGAACAAACTCTAAGTCTTGAACTCTATTAAAAAATGAGGAGGGGTGGTCCAGTATTTATAGGAAAACTGGACCCCCTGCGTGGAGGCGCGCAAGTCCCTCATTGGCGCGCAAGTCTTGTCTCTCGTAACCTCTGTCGCGCAACTCACTTGTGTGACCCAACCAATACTTGCGCGACCTTTTTCCTTAGCCAAATTTTGAAGTTCTGATCCTCAAAAACATATGGCACGCAAGTCTCCTATCCTCCAAGACCTCGGCGCGCAATTATCTTTGCCAAAAACACTTTACTTTATTGGACGATTTGTCAGGCCCAAAAATTTGGCAAACACTGGGAAACGGCGCCACCTTCACTACTGTTTTCTGCTTGAACGGTATGATCTCTTTATTGGTACACATTCTGAACTTCCACTGAGTATTAACAACAAACACAAACCATACGCCAAATCATGCTTTGAAGACCCTGGTTCCAACAAGACCTTCATTAATCCCATGAACGTTGAACACCCTCCCCCTCTTGTATTTATATAAAGCTTGGGGAGAGGAGTCGGAACTGCTTCATCAAGCAATGAAGTGCTGACAAAGTGTAGTGACACCAAACCCTTGGAGGACAGAGTCAGTTCCAGCGGGCAGGGAAGAGCGATCCCGAACCACGAACCAAAGAGCAATGATCGAGCGATGTCGTTGGAGGCTTGTTGTAGGGACAACGAACACCGACACTTCCTCAAATGTGGATGCTCTCCAATGATCTTTATGTAGGGGTTTTATTTATGTTTGAATTTACTTAATTTATTTTTCATATCCCAAATTCATGACGACCATGGTCAAATGAACATGGCCATCAACACGCACATAAAACTTTCTCCTCTTTCTTTTTATTCTTCATGCATTCTTCATGCGTTCTTCAAAGACAATTTTTTTCTAATGCTAGAAAGATGTTGTTTTGCTGAGTGTGATATATGGACATGATTCCCTCGACGCAAGGATTTTGAGTATGTGATCATTTAATTTTTCAGGCTTCGAACTAACCTGTAGTGGATCACGAAAGAAGGCGGTGGTAGGCACCCGACTGTCCATGAGGAAGGAAAGGTCTCTCGCGTCCACACCACCGGTTGATGAGGAGGTCATGGCCTTTCAGCCGCGGTGGGGATGGGTGGCGGTTGGCAACAATCCGGCCACGGGGCGAAGTAACGGCATGCGTCCACGCCTCCAGTGGAGCAGGGGGCCGCGCCCAAATGGCCGTGGCGGAGGCTGAAGGGCGGCCGACCTTCCGGCCGCCACGCTAGACTAGGTGGGACCCCACCAGTGGGTCCCACGTGCCACCCATCCAAATAGTCTGATGGTCTCTTTGGGAAAACCAGAAGAGGGGTGGTCCCCCTTCGGCGTCGGCTCAGGAGGGACGTGACGCATCGGGCCGCACCACCAGGCAAGAGTACGGTCGAGCGGGCTGGACCCATACTAGGCTGAACGACTCGTATCGGGTCAGGTCGGCCCAGGGTGGGTCGGTCCGACCAGGATCGGACCGGACCCGGGCCCTTATGGACCCAATTTTTCCTTTTTAGCCATAACTTGTGATCCAAGCATCCGTTTGATGTACTGTCAGTGGCACCAATATCCTTGGATTGAGAAGGTCTTTTAGGCATACTCTAAATGAGTTTTTGATATGTTTAGAGTACAGCCGAATTGGATCAGACCCCAAATCCAACATGGAATCCGATTGACGTGTCATCTATTGTGTTGGGTCCCTTTTGATGTGAAGTTCCTATGGGATACTTTTTCATGGATATTTTGGGCAGTTGATGTATGAAATATGTCTTAGGGAGTGGTTCTCCCAAGTACGTTACGTACGGAACCCTGCGATAGGCTGAGACATGAGGACTGCTGACTGTTTCGACTCGGAGTGACTTGACAGGCCCAGTGGGGACCGCCACTGTGTGAAGTGGAAGTCTCATGGTGGGGAACACCTCTGTGTGATGTGAAAGACCCATGGTAATCGATAGGAGAGGTACCTCAGCAGGACACAAGGCGGAGCACCTCTATGTGACGCGGCAAACCCATGGTGGGGAGCGCCTCTGTGTGACGTGGCAGACCCATGATACTCGACTGGAGGAGTACCTCCACAGTCCAAGGTTCATGAGAATCCTCTCTATGTGATGCAACATGACAACTATACTCATTAGAGGAGGAGTTTTCCAGCATCTAAGTTGTTCGACGTTTTGACTAGGGATGTTATTTTTTATTGTCCCTAGAGAATCTTGTGGATGTCTATCAGCTTTCATAGTGATTCTGTGTAGGTTAGCATCATAATCTTGTTTCTTAGAGTTGTATAACTTGTTAGATCTGAGTCTTATATATTAATGGTGTACCTGTGTGGTACTTTATCTTCGTGGTGATACTTGTGTTCCACTTCTACTTTCGTGGTATTACCTGTGTGGTATTCTACCCTCCCATGTATGGTGGGTATATTCTGATAACTTAGGTATATGTATGGGAATATACTTAAGTAGGGTTGAATGTTGTTTCTTATGTTTTTTGGTTTATCCTTTGTGGATTGAGAGACCTTTGAGGGTCTCGAGGTCCCTACTGAGTATTGTTATACTCACCCATGCACGAGTTATGACCGCACATTATTGTGTCTGGTGCGGCTGATGGACATCGTTGACTGAGGACGAGGGTACTTGGACTGGATACTGCTTATAGGTGGACCTTGATTATGTGATCTATAGAGACGATCATTCAAGAGTTGTACCTACCCTTCAGGTAGGATTCTTGGCTGGTGTTCACAGGTATTGGACTCAGTTTACTTTTACTTTCTAGTTTTTCTTGTACTTTCTAGTTGGGCTTGTATTTTGGCCCCTTTACTTTCTGTAAACAACCTATTTACAATATAGTTTACTTTTTTCTTGAATCTAGTTGTGTTCTTGGTTTTTGTCAGTTTGCATTTTATAAAGGCTAAACCTTCCCATTTTAAGGAGTATTCCATTCAGAGCTTGTCTCCAGCCCCTGGCCTATGGAAGGAGGTTTTTGGGTAGTCACGGACAGGGCCTCGGGGGCGTGTCATTATAATGAAAAATTTGGAGTGTACTATTAAATTAAAGAATTTTGAATCAGTTATAGAAATGTATTTAAAAAAAGTAAAAGAGAAATATACTTCCAAAAAAACTTTTAAGGGGGATTATTATCCTAAAATACCTCTATATAATGATAAAACAATTCTTAGTATAGTTTAATTATTAATACATAGAAACATAAAAAGAAAAGGTTCCATCAACTTCTAAATATAAAATTTGTGTTTTATTTTTTTCCATAGGTAGTATAGGTTTGAAAATTATAACTATAAAGTATCATTAAATAAAAACGATGTGAAACCAACCACTATATATAATGCGTCTAGAAGCTTTTTTAAGGATTTATTCACCAAATTAATCCAAAATAATGGATATAAACACTAATAAATAACATGCAACCAATTTAGGAAAATTTAGACAACATGTGGTTTAATGAAAGAAACCATGGTTTATTTTTTATTTATTTTTCTAAAACATATTTTGACATGAGGAATTATATTTATGGTAAAATCCATCAATTTCAAAGGGACAAAGAAAGTCCATTTTTAGGGGGAGAAAATGAGTGATGATTTAAAGGCCACAAGAGGAAAATGAGGATCTAACTAATATATATGAGTTTAGCTATTTGAAAAATACTTGTGGTGTTTGTGATTTTGTGGTTACAGTGATGATTTATGAAAATATAAATCATTGAATCATGTAACTCTAATAAGTGATAAAATGGAAATAGAATCTAAAGAAATAATGAAATTCTCCCTTGTGAATGATTCATATGAATATTACTACAAAAAAACATTCACAATAAGCTGGTGATGAAGGATGATGATTCATCCTTGAATAGTAAGAAAAAAAAAGAAAAATTTCTTCAATTAAAATCCATGAATATCAAGAGGAATATTACTCCCAAATAAAATGAGATTATTATTTTGTTGTAAGAGTGGGAGAATTATGTTTTATTAAAAGTAGGCTATGGAATACAATATTGTAGAATGTAATACCAAGAAACAATTAAGAGTACTAGTTCATGAATGAAAACAAATAATTGGGATGGAGTGGGATATTCATAAAATTCCATATGCAACATTCAATCAACCTATCCATATTATTGAATAATTTTTTGTTATCTGGACAGTTTGTCTAGATAAATAACGAATGTTAAAAGTGGAAAAGTGAAATTAAAAGCCAAAGGTAAAAAAATATTCCATAGTAAGGTGAATACATATTTAATTAAAGGATATGAAGAGATGATATCCATAGATATTACAAGTATCTACATGAGATGTTTAAGTAAAATAAACATAGCATTAATATGTCTGTGTCAATTATTCCAACTAAGGAATAAGTCTTGAAAAATATAAAATCCACACCAAATGATCCTTTCATATTCTTTTCTTATAAGAAGTGAAATTTTCCACAAAATAAGAAGCTGAGAAATAAAAATTTCTCATGCTACTTAGAATAACCCTGACACCAAAAAATGATAGCAAGAAGATTTTTCTAGGAAACGAATCTAACAAGACCAGCGTTCGATGGTATAAAAATATTCATGACTATATTTATCATTTGAATATGCATAGAGGTTTCACATTTTTCTCTTATATTTTATTTTGTATTTATGATAAATGAATGTGGGTAATTTAAGTTGATACTTTTTTTCAAATAAAGAATATAATAAATGTATTGAGTTGGAATTACTATTCTATATCTGAAAATACTAATCGTGAGATAAATGAAATGAATGATATATATCAAAAATATTATTCGAAAAAATGATTCTTCCCTAGTGAGTAAATAATAAATGTTTCCATCATAATGATTATATCAATAAAAATAATTATAATGTTTATTTTTTGATGAGATCACTCTTTTTGATGTGAAGATGGGGAGTTTTCTTGGGAACATTTCACAATTTTTACCATGGTAAAAATCTATTTTCTAAAAGGTTCTTATGAGTATATAATCAAAATGTATGTCTAGATATTATCTTATATTTTAAAAAAAATAATTTAACCTAACATATAATAAAAAATTTGATAATATTTTTTTAATTTTCATGCTTGAAACATTTTGGTTGTACTCGAATGTTATTAATTTGTGTGCTAAGTGGTGAAGAAAATTAGGATTTGAAATTTCTAAAAATATTTTGATATATAATTGATACGAACAAGTGGTATATTCCCAAATTTAAATGTACATACAATGGATAAGAGAATTAATAAATAGTATAAGTTGATATCATTTTCCTTGTAATATACACTACTACATTATTTAATTCAAACCTCCATTTTTTTACATAGATTATAGATCAAGTAGAATTTATAGGGATAAATGATGGCACATTGCTTAAGAATGGATAGATTCCATGCTCAAATATATGATTATTATTTTTTATTAACAAGGGGGTTAGATAAGAAAATGATAATAGTATATGATCAAGGGGATAGAAGAAAAATAATATGTTCAAACATTAATACCATATTTTTACAACATTGTTAGGTGGATATTAAAAAAAATGGAAGATTGTTGAACCCACTTTTTGTTTGTTCAATTTTTTATCAATGTGTGTCAATATGTGTGGAAGGATATGTGTTTGTAAGTATCTTGAAGTTCACAAACAAGTAAGAATAACATGGAAGAAAGGAGTTCCATCCTTATGAAGAATAGTATCATATGATAATTTCTAGGATTAGGTTGGATCTCACTTATGATGAATGGTGATCTGATCTACTAGTATTTATTGAAAAAATATGTTAATTATGTTTATAATTTTTACAATTTTTGTCACAATTTAAGGAGACAAAGATGATCTATAATTTGGTGGTTTTAATTAATGAATTATATGTTGGGTAAAATATGAAGAAAATATGATTAAAATAAACCATTTTTTGAAGATTATAAATGAATATTATTAAATTAAAAGTTAAGAGAATAATTAAATAATAATTTTTATGTTGATATGAAAATAATATTAGGACAAGAAATCAAAATTTGGATGTAATCATATAACATTTTGACATAGGTTTAGAAGTTTTTAAAAAATTGTTAAAAATTTGGGCCAAGCCTAAGCCCAATATAACCAAGCCTTACCCAGTTCTCAAAATAATACTAGCCTATATCAATGTAAATCTTAGCCTACGAGGATAGTGAAAATAGAAAAATAGTGTACGCATACCATTAATAGGTTTCGAGAGTGTTTTATAGTATCTTGGAATGAACCTAGATAAATTATTGGGAGTGATAATAAGTGTTTAGGGATATAAGTAAGCACTTCCACGAGAGGATGTTTAATATGGGATTGACTTATGCTAGATATAATTACTCTATGTATATGTAAATATGGAAATAATGTGTGCACTACATGTGTCACAATATAGTTTATTTCTTCTTTACACTCATAGGGTTTCTGCGTGAAAATAGTTTAACCTTTCATGATCTCACCTACCAAAATATCATCCTACCACAAGAATAAAGTTACCAAGTGAGAAACTTCCAGGAATATTCAAAATGACTTCATTGAGGTTCATTATAGGGTCAATCTATTAACTATAATCACATTTGAATAATTTACATAATTTTAAGTGACCACATGTTATGTTTGACCTACACTGAGTTACAGTAGATAAACCATCCATGATGAATATGCTACTAATCACACATTGAGTGAGATGACCATGTTTATAAGGAATGTTTTCATAAATAGAGGGCTGAAACTGAACAAAAACTTGGTGATAAAATGACCTCATGATGAACATGAACTGAATGTATGTTGAAGATGGAATTTCTGACTAGTCAACTGACCTCAAGTGTTGTTGATGAACTAGCCATGAGTTTTTTTTAGTGAACCGACCACATAAAAGAAATTGAATCGACTGCATGAGATGTGAAAATTGACCTTATAAATAAATGAGGACTAATCATCAAAATCATGATGAATTGACTATGAAACTTGTGGTATGGTGTTCCTAACACAATAATTAAAATGATATGATGTTCTTAAGAAACAAATTCAAATGGGATGAAAAATATATCATTTTTAGACCTACCAAGGATGCGATATGTCAATTATTTCTTTAAATATTCATATTGATAATATTTTTATAGAGATTATAAGATAAAGATAAGGATGTATTTTAGAATTCTAGACTATGTAGTTATACCGATCAACATATAACATATCACAAGAGTGTGATACATGCATGATAATTTTTGAGCGATGAGAAATGGTACCCCAAGAATGTGAGTCAATAATAATGACCCATACATGATTTTGGAGAATTATTTTGAACATGAATGGTTTCATACAAGAATTGAAGTAGATGAATGATCACCAACCAGGAAATGTACCAAAAAATATTGATTATGACATAAATGTGGATGATACCTTCTATACATGTACATATATGAGTATCTTCTTTCCTAAAATTACTTGGATATATTATATAGTGTACATTTCAATATCATACTAAAGAAAATGAGTAATTATACACATGATAATGCATGGTGATTGAAATAATGAGAGGTTATATATAAGATTCTTCTTTTTTTTGAATATAAAATTCCAATTCATGAGTGGGACTATGCATAGAGCATGTGATAATCCATGGGTTTGAACCATGAAGAATAAATTATAGTTTTTCATGCCATGTTGGTGTGGTTTTTATGAAAGAGTTTTTTGAGACATGTATTACAATGTAAAACATGTTATTAATGAGTAGAAAATATTAAATATTTTAAGCCATGTAAATAAATATAAACAATCTAGAGGAAAAATAATGTTATGAAACATGATAAACATTATCTATTTTAAATGAATATGATGATTTAGATTTTTAGGAATAGATATTAAGAAGAAAATTAAGTTTTGCAGATTTTTTAGATGCTAGGATTACTGGTATTAAATTACCATTTGAACAAATAAAAGTGAAAAATCCCACTCATATGGTGAATTTAGAGGGATATTTAAATGAGGTTTTTAATTAGAAATTAAATTAGAAATTTTTCAATTGATTTAAATGATTCCAAGTCATCCAAAATATTTAGAAGAAATTGAAATAAAAGTGGATCAATGTGATATTTAATGAGAGTTATCCTATAAAATTGAATAGAGAACATTTCAGGAAGTTAAAATATCAAAATTTATTAAAATTAAATATTGTGAATAATATCAAAATACAATGAATTTATATATGAGAATAATGAAAATTAAATATGGTTCGATGTATTTATTATATAAAGAAGACATAGTGTCAAAAAATAGATCTAATACAACATCTAGTGAACCTTTTTATGTATTGGGAAGAGAGAGAGAGATAGGAGAACCATTATTTCATACAAAGGAATCATTCCATTCACTAAATAAAAAGTAAGAAAGTAATATAAAAATATAATAAGTGTATAATAAATATATCAAATAATATATCAATGTTGATAGGATTCAGTGATCAAGCCTATAGCATTCTACAAAAAAAATATGAAGAAGATTGAGGAAACCCATATAGTTGCTGCAACTAAGGGAAGATGATTATTCGTATAGTCTAGAAGGAACTAAAGCTAACACTAAAGTTCTTACATCATGAATTTACAATACCCTTATCATGTATGAAGTGACAATAAAACATCACTTTCTTTGTACCTATTTGGTTCTTGTATAATGAGTAAAAAATACAACCTTTTCTTGTGCTTTCTTTAAAAAAAAGTATATGAGTGGGAAAAACACTATACACTAGGGATATAGTCGTATTCATGGTGGTAAACCCCATTATCAAATTTTGTTGAACGTTTTTTGATGATTTATTATTTATATCTGCATAAAAACCAACCAAAGGATAGATAAAATAAGAGAGTGATTCATTCACTGAATAATAAATGAGGTGAAAATGGAATAAAAATATAATTTGAATGAATATATACCAACATTGGTTCACCCTCCCTCTTAGTGTTGGGTAATACATTTGAGATTTTAATAATACCTTCCTAGAATATGCAGTACCATGTTTTTTTAGAACACAAAACTCTAAGATGATGGAGGTGTGTTGAATTTTTATTTCTACACATGGTTTAGTGATCTTTTCTAAGATGTTCCAAATGTTTCCTTTTCAAGGATAACAAGGGATAAAGGTGTGGAGAATTAAGAGGCCATGGGTTTTCCTAATAAAGTCATAACTCATTTTGAATATGAGGATTCTCAGGACCCCTACAAGTGTAAAGAGATAAACTTACCCTAGTAGGTGAGATTAGAAAAATTATTTGATGTTTTTTTTTGATTCTATCATGTTGTTTTTACCCACTAGGTGAGCTAGCATGGAATTATACGTCCAGAATGGCCTCAATAAAAATATTATTTTTATTCTCACATGAACAATAATGATAAATTTCCTTCATTTCCTCAAAAAAGAAATAAATGAAAAATATCAGATCTTGGTTGTGTCTAAAATTAGGGTTTACCATGGGGATGTATAACTACATTTCACATCAGGAGACTTGTTTATTTACTATTTATGGTGGATTAATTATTTAATTTATTTTATTGAAAAAAATGATTATTTTATTAACCTCTATACGTATAATATCTAATTAAACTTCACTTAATTTAATTCATGGTTTAGCCACATCACTTGGAAAACCCCGGATTGAGAGGGAGATAGATTGTATATTTTTAGCTATGGTATCATATCGAAGAATGAGATCAGATCACATGAAAATGAAAAATTATATCTTGTATTTGAAAATGGATGCCAAAAATGTCCCAAAACTATTTATTTATTTTTAAGGTTGAGATACAAGTATATTCTCATACTCTATTTATTTTGGAATTCTCTATGATAATATTTGTGAACAGTAGATTTCTCTTCCAATGCCAACATTATTATTTGAGTTTATATGTAGGTTCTTTTTTCTTTATTATTTCTTCATTACATCAATAAAAATGATTCCAAATATTAATTTTTTTTAGAGAATACATATTTTAGTTAATATTTTATTTTTTTCACTGCCGAAGTATTGTTCTTTTGATTATGGAAATTGAAAGAAAATATTTTGTGGCTTGAGTTAGTGGTCTTTTTATAACATAATAATTATCTCCTTCTATTTCATCTCTTTATACTCCCTATTATAATCCTCTCACACAGTGACACCAAACTCCATTATTTTATTAGTCAGAGGTGGTGAGAGCTTGCTCGGAAAATTATAGGGTTCATGCTAGGTTTACAGAAATGTTACAATGAAGAGGAGGCCTAGATTGTGGAGGTTTAAAAGTATATGTATAGTTAGAGGTGGACATGATGGTTTTGGTCGAGTAGGGAGAGGTAAATAGAGGATTAATCAAGATAGGATGGGTTAGTGTGCTTGTATTTAGGAGGGGGAGGGTTTTACATTTTAAACCATGACCCTCCACAAATTGATTTTTCAGTTAATATTTTATATTATTTTTATAAAAAATATATTAGATAACACATGGGGTTGTGTGAATCAATGATGTTGAGATCAGTGAACAAAACATAGTGAAGAGAAAAATATAAATTCATTCCCATGGAATTATATTTTTTATAATATTTTATTTTAATAATATTCTTAACAAAAATGTTATTATTATAGTGAAAGACCCTCATTTCAGCGATAACTTCTTGATGTGTTGCCTGATTGATAAACCATCTATTTTATCATAACCTAGGAATTGACATGGAAAATTATAGAACAATGCATGATAATTCATTCAGAATCATGGAACATTCATTTGGTTAGGACATGTTACACCTCTCTTCCATGTTATGATATAAAAATATTTCACATGATGCATGTATGTAACGTCCCGACCCGACTTACCATTCAAACTGGTAGCCGAACCGGTCGCCCCATGGCCTCAAGCACATCTCCCCAAACTCAAGAGGCTTTCGACTAGCAGCGAGGTCCTAGGTGAGTCTGTGGGGAGACTATGACCTCATTAACAAAGTATCATAGTGGAATTACAAACATACAATAGCGGAAGGAGGTAACCAGTAGACAACACATAGACAGCAGAAATAGATAACCAATAGAAGGAGCTGATTTATATAGGATGGTGCAAGTCAATATAGTATAGTACAATTATACAAAATACCAAAAAAAACAAAATGTATCCCATGTCGCATCGCAAGCCTCATCTTGGTCCCGTGCACTCCTACTCCGAGCAGCACATCAAGTACCTGTACTACGGCATTTTCCCTTATCATTACCTGAAATAATATAATCTTCTTGGGTCCAAAAACATGACCTAAACAGAGTTTGAGACTAAACCCCAGTAGGTAAACACCAAAGATCCATACCAATATGTCAATGAATATATAAAAAGGGCAGTGTAAAATGGAAAGCAGTAAACAAGGAAACTAGCAAGACTGACCCAATCTTGTGCTTTGGCTTGGCACCACCTCAAGTATTCATTCCATTCATTAATCACTTCATTCATGTGTTCAAACCATTACATGAGCCCATTTAGGGAATACTCAATTCGGAAACTAGGCATCGTTTAGGGATAAAATCCACCAACACCCTACAAGCCCCTTCTAACGAACCTCTATGAACCTGATAACGCTTTACAAGCCTGTTCCGGCAAACCTCCTAGGTGCCCATCCTCAATCTAGGTGTGATATAGTCTGTCAACTGAGCCCATCCCCGAGATCCTATAAATAAGATCCAGGTATTGCCCATGACATATCATGCCATGTTGAATCTGTCCATGGCATCTCACTCTAGATCCATGATTCACTCGGCATTTCAGTAACTAGTCTTGTATGAGTCCGTCCATGGAAACTCACATTGGTTCCACGGTTCACCCATGACTTTGTTTCACATTTTATGCAGTACAAAAGCATTTCACTCATGTGGGCTAGCAATTCAAGAATTATCATACAAGGGGAAAGGGGCAAAACTCTATCCCATACCCGCAACCATTTCAATTAATATTTTATCTTATTTCAATTCCATTCATAGTTAATTTCCATTTTTAACAACCCACAAGGGAAAGGAAAGGCATGCTTCATAGGCATCCTGGGTCAAAAATCCATAAAATATTCATTCAAGGAAATGCACCAAAGGGGTGGTTCTTGTCCAAGGTGTACAACCTAACTCAAGCACATACCATCCTATTTAGATTACCTACAACATTCTAGGTAATAATGTGGTTAAATTCCAGGTTCAAGAGACACCCAAAAGTGTGCACACAACACTCCAACATATATAAACAGCTTGACATTCAATGAAAAGAACGATACCACGTACCTTAGGCTCGTACTAGATAACTCATCCAGTATCAGGCTCTGATTCATCCTGGTTTGGAAGATATCTGAAGAATATATGAATAATGTGAAATTAGGGCATATGAGCCTTAATACAGTCTGTGTTCATTATAACAGGAATAATCAAGAGGGATTAAAAATAAATTGAGGACTTACCATTGCGGATCCAACAAGATGAATGATGGTTGAAATGGAGATCGGAAGGAGAAGTAGAATCGAAATTCTCGGTAGTCTCCTTGAGATCTCTCCCCCTTCTGTCCAGTTGAAATGAGGATTACCTTTAGGTTTTTATAAAATTTAATTACTTTAATTAAAAATTAATTAAATATCAAAACACAGCAGGTCGTAAAGTTTACCTGCGCGTCCTGTCAAACTATGAGGAGACCATGCAGACATTACTGGAAGGCAAGGGGCAACCGCACAGCCACCCCGCACAGTTTACCCAAACCTTGTGCAGGCCATGCTCCTGCCTCTTCCAAGCCGGCACCAAGGCGCACGATTTAGCCAGGCCATGCGCAGGCCATGTGCAAACCATTTTCCAGGCCATTCCAGCATAAAACTTGGTTCTGGGCTCCGAGAAAGCCCTATACACCTTCGTAACTCCTTAGGTCGAGGTAGTCATCCACATTAGGCCTCAACAAAATAGTCAAACCAAAAAAAACATCAGTACCACATAAGAAAATTCGGGTTCTTACAATCTTCCCCCCTTATAGCAATTCATCCCCAAATTGCTCTTTGAAGGGTGGTCAATATTACTCTACAAACAGCTCTGGCCACAGAGCACGTACGTTGACATCGCACTCCCAAGTCTCATCCTATAAAGAGTCATGCTACCATAGCACCCGTACTAGAGGAACTGATCGGACTCTTAGAACCTTCGTGCTCCTATCAACGATACGATTCGGATGCTCCTCAAAGGATGAATCTACCAGAAGCTTGACCTCCTTAGGCTGGAAGGTATGAGATGGGACTGAATAGTATCATCATAACTGAGAAACATGGAACATGTCATGCATGTCTCGGTACTTCTGAGGTAACTGCAACTGATAGGCTACCAGCCCAACCCTCTCCAGAATCTCAAAAGGCCCAACATATCTCGGTGATATCTTAAATTGTCTTCTGATCCGCCTGTGTCCCAGACTCGGTGAAATGCACAAGAAAACCTAATCCCAGACTTCAAACTCTAGAGGTCATCTACGGCGATCAGTATATGACTTCTGAAGATACTGTGCGGAGGCCATCCGCTTCTGTATCAACTGGACCCACATAGAAGTCTTCTGAACAAGACGCGGTCCCAGTAAAGATGCCTCACCTACCTCTAACCAGCACATGGGTGATCGGCATGGCCAACCATATAAATCCTTGTACGGTGCCATCTATATAGTCTCCTAATAACTATTGTTATAGGAAAACTCAACTAGGGGAATATGCCTCTCCCATGATCCCCCAAAATCCAGGACGCATGCTCACATCATGTCCTCAAGTACTTGTATTGTATGCTCTGACTGGCCATCAGTCTAAGGGTGGTATTTTGTGCTCAGAAACATCTCTGTACCTAGTGACCTCTGAAAACTCTACCAGAAGCATGATGTAAAACAAGCATCCCTGTCTGAAATAATGGTGCCTGAGACCCCATGATGTCGTACTATCTCCCGGATATACAATATTCCCAGCTCATTCACACTGAAGGTCTCCTTGATTGGAAAAAAATGAGAAACCTTCGTGAGCCTATCATATACAACCCACACATCATCGTTACCTCAAGGTGGCCTCAGAAAACCAGTCACGAAGTCCATCGCAACATCATCCCATTTCCACTTTGGGATAGGTAACTGTTGTAAAAGCCCAGCTGGACGCTGGTGTTCCGCCTTCACCTGCTGACAGGTGGAACATCTCTTGATAAAACTAGCCACTTCCCTCTTCATAACTGGCCACCAGTACTGTCAGTACAAGTCACGATACATCTTAGTGACTCCAGGATGAACTTCCCAAACCAAAGCATGAAACTCCTACATCAACTCTTCTCTAATATCCACTAGAACCCATACACGTACATGGATGTGAAGAACTTAATATATACCTATTGTCCAACCAGTAGGAGGGTCCTCACCTGACACACCTTCTTGTAGAACTAGGAATTCTGAATCTGATAGTTCTCTCATCCTCACTCTGTCCAAGAGGGTAGAAGTAACAGCTAAAGACAATAGAAAAGACTGCGCTTGGCTATTCTGCACATCAAGATGCGTCTCAAAGAACAAGTACATATGTTTCCATTAATTTCTAGCATGTTTCACTGCCTGTATATGAGTCCTTATGCTCAAATCATCGACCTCTACAATGCCCTTACTAGGCATATAAGCAAGCTCAAAATCAAAGGACTGTAGGAACTTCACCCACCATTACTGCCTAAGATTCAGATCACGCTGAGTAAAGATATATTTGGGGCTCTTGTGGTATATATACACCACAAAATTCTCTCCCAATAAATAGGGTCTCCAGTAGCGCAATGCATGAACAACTGTTGCTAGCTCAAGGTAGTGTGTTAGATAATTCCCCTGGTGTGGCATCAGATGTCAAGATCTGTACGCCACGACTCTGTCTCCCTGCATCATCACTACACCCATCCCAATACCTGATGCATCACAATAGACCATGTAACTCTTGACCTGCTCTGGCAGTATCAGGACTGGTGCAAAATTCAAACATCATTTCAGCTCCTGAAAGGCTGCTTCACAAGCATTTGTCCATACAAATTTCACACCCTTCGTAGTCAGGCCTATCAACTTCACTTTTAAGTGTGAGAAATCCTATATGAAATGAAAATAATAACTAGAAAGCCCCACGAAACTCTGTATGTCAAAAACATTCTTGGGTTTTTCCGAAGAAACCACAGCTCTAACCTTCTCTGGGTCTATAGACACCCCTGTCTCAGAGATAACATGGCCCAAGAAGTGAATCTGATCCATCCAAAAGTGGCACTTAGTAAGCTTTTCATATAGCTGATTCTCTCTTAGTTTCTTCAAGATGATCTCAATATGGTTGGAATGGTCTTTTCGATTTCAAGAATACGCAAAAAAATCATTCACAAAAACCACGACGAACGAGTCCATGTAAGGATGGAAGATGTGATTCATCAAAGCCATGAAAACCACTGGCACATTCGTGAGACCAAATGGGAAAACCATATACTTCTATAATATATACCTACTATGAAAAGTTGTACCAAGTAAGTCTGTAGGTCGAAGACGCACTATACCCTGACCTCAAATCAATTTTCAAGAAAAACCTAGCTCCTCATTGCTGATCTAACAGGTCGTCTATCCGCGGTAAGGGATATCTATTTTTAACCATCAGTTGGATCAGCTTCTGATAGTCCACAAATATCCTAAGAGTTCCATCCGCCTTTTTTGAAAAAAGGACCGGAGAACCCCATGGGGAAATACTGGGTCGAATAAACCCCTTTGCCTCCAAATCTTCAAGCTATTTCTTGAGCTCTTTCAACTCCTTCGTAACCATCCTGTAAGGAGGAATGGATACTGGTGCAGCTCCTGGCACTAGATTAATGGAGAACTACACCTCTCTCTTAGGATTTAAACCTCAAAATTCATCAGGAAAAACATCCCTGAAGGGCTCAACTACTGGAGGAAGGTCTGTCTGAATCACTCCCTAATCATTTAGAAACAGACTAGAGATCTGGGTTGTCAACCCATCCAGCCCATGAAGCTCTGGTCCAGCTCAGCTTGCCTGCAGATTCTACTCACCCTTAAGAGTATACACAACACCCTCTAGTGATTTGAAAATCACCCTCCGGCGGTAACAATCAATGTAGACTCGATAAGGTACTAACCAGTCCATACCAAAAATGACTTCCAAACCTTTTATTTCGAGGACATAAAGATCCCAGATGAAGTGACTCCCTCCAACCTCAAGGGGGAACCCTCTGCACTATCATACAACCTCTGCCCTAACTCCTAGTGGTGTGTCTAGCATCAAGACGCCATCAGAAGACAACACAACTAGTCCAAGGCTTTTCACTACAGGTGAAGATATAAAACGGTGTGATGCACCTGTATCAAAGAGGAAAGATGAAATTACATATTCTACTAAGATCGTACCTCTCACCATAGACGGTGCCGCTCCCTGATCCTTGGAAGTAGGCTGCACTGAATACATCTGGCCAGAACCATGACCATGTGATACAACCTCACTACCTAGAACTAGCCCACTCTAACATCTTGGGTTTCCCTATTCCTGGCTACCACTGCCACGACCACTACATCGACCGGATCTACCAGTCGCACACCAACTACCTATCTGATGTGGAGCTGCCGACCCTGCTCCAGCATATGGATTCGGTGCATACCCTCTGTTGTTGGCTACTGGTGAAAACGTTCTGCAGAAACGATGAAGATGACCCATCTTGCCACATGATCAGCACTTGACTGGGTCCCTCGGACACAGCAGCTTCATGTGTCCCAGTCTACCGCACTGGTAGCACCTCAGATAGCTAACCAAAGATAGGTTTTGACTTCTAGAATCACCATGTGGAAGCTACAGATGACGCTTCCTAATAACAGTCGTTGCAATACCTGATCTCGATACCAAACTGATCTTTCTCCCAATTCCAGCCTCTCTCAGGTTATGTTATGTGATTAGTGTCTGGTTCACAATTCCAGAAACAGTAGTCAACATGAAGATATTTACCTGAGATTGAATTTCATATCTCAGGCCATCATCAAAACGTCTGGCCCTTGACAACTCATCTCCCATCAGGATATGTGTGAAGCGATGAAGATCAGTAAAATGGGGTGAGTATTCCATCACTGGTAACGTGGCCTATTCCAGGCACAAGAACTCTAGGGTTCAATTGGCCCTCAAAGTCTCAGGATAAAAGAAATCGTAGAAGGCCGTATGAAACTATATCCAAGCCATCTCCCAATGATGATATGACTAGGTGATCACGTCTCACCACCTCTTGGTGGAATCACGCAACATGTACATAGCGAGCTTCACCCACCTCTCCGGAGGCATCTCCAAATTCTCAAAGATAGATAGTATCACCTCTAACCAAGACTCTGCAACCTGTGGTCCACCATCCCTTGAAAACGTAGGCAGATGCTGCTGCTGAAACTCACACATCAACTCTTCCATAGTTAGGGAAGGTCGTTGTGCTCCCTGAATGGTCTACATAAAACACAACATGATCTCACAGAAATGTGCCTCAACACCTGTGTCTGGTACAACCGTTGGTGCCACAGCTGGCAAACTGGAGTTTCCTCTAGTATCCGATGGCCTACCATCTCCAAAATGTGGTCGGCACCGCTCTCCTGACATATGACAGGAGGTTGTCGTGGTGGCATGACTCTGCAATGATGAACACACGCCTCAATTCCATATTTTTAACGAGATTAGAAACTCACGAGCACAAAAACCAAGACAGGACAGGTCAAGACCTTCCTAAAAACAATGTCAACCCACAACCTGCTTCTAAATCTAGGACTGCATAAGGAATAGTCACCAAAAACCACTAGAGTCACTACCTATTTCCCACTCAAAAGTCGGTTCTAGGTCAGGCTCTATTATCAACATTCACTCTTTTAACATACCTTTTTTCAAAAGCTTTAACCAATGGTCCACCATGTTCTGATCCCTGAGGGACCATAACACCACATGAATCAATATTTGATGCCCATATAACCATGCAATTCAATTTCATTTAGCATCTACATCCCATTGGTTCATTATTTCCCAAATCCATAAGGGCCCATACACCTTATGAATTGAAAGATGACGTCACTATTCATTCATTTCACCCAATCTAACACAAAAGTAGGAACACCTATCAATCAACTATCAAAACAGCATCCAATAGCTATCACAACACCTATCACAACAGTATGTAATATCTAATGCATCCTAGAAATCATGGCATAATTCCTCACATGTGATTCCTAACAAGGTTCCTATATGATGCATGAGATGGAAAACCCTCATCTCATCGGGTTAGAATGAAATAGAACCCACAATAATATCAATAGTATCAACAAAAAAACATGTGTGTCACCC
Organism: Viscum album; assembly: GCA_963277665.1. NCBI lineage: Eukaryota > Viridiplantae > Streptophyta > Magnoliopsida > Santalales > Viscaceae > Viscum > Viscum album. The sequence goes on from OY728164.1 coordinate 697,063,141, forward strand.
AACAGTGAAATTATAACAACTGTAAAAATTAAAACCAGAAACACAATTCCGTACGAGGAAACCTGGATTTTCCCCACATGCGGGTTTTCAATTGTCGGGAACATTTTATTACCAAAGTACCTTCCCTTATTACTTCTATCTTTAGTCACCAAATAGTAAGTCAAATTAGAAAAAGAAAACCTCTCTGATACCACTTTGTAACATCCCGACCCGACTTACCATTCAACCTGGTAGCTGGACCGGTTTCCACATGGCCTCAAGTGCATCTCCCCTCATTCCAAAGGCTTCTGACTAGCAGCAAGGGCCTAGGTGAGTCTATTGAGAGACTATACCCTCATTACCAAAGTATCACAGCAGAATTACAAACATACAATAGCAGAAGGAGGTAACCAATAGACAACACATAGACAAATAGAAATAGATAACCAATAGAAGGATTTGATATATATATAGGATGGTAAAAGCCAATATAGTACAGTACAAGTATACAAAATATCAAAAAGAAACCAAAATGTATCCCCTGTCGCATCGCAAGCCTCATCTTGGTTCGGTGCATTCCTACTCCAAGAATCAAGTCAAGTACCTGTACTAGGTTGGTTTCCCTTCTCATTGCCTAAAATCATATAATCTACTTGGGTCCAAAAACATGACCTAAACAAGGTGTGAGACTAAACCCCAGTAGGTAACCACCAATGATCCATGCTAATCTGTCAATGAATATATAAAACAGGCAGTGTAATATGGAAAGCAGTAAACAAGGAAACTAGAAAGATAGAACCAAGCTTGTGCTTTGGCTTAGCTCCGCTTATAGTATCCATTCCATCCATTAATCACTTCATTAATGTGTTCAAACCATTCCTTGAGCCCATTCATGTAATACTCAATTCAGAAACCAGGCATTGCTCAGGGAGAAAATCCACCAACACCCTACAAGCTCGTTCCGGCGAACCTCTTGCAACCTGGCATCACTCTACAAGCCTGTTCCGGTGAACCTCCTAGGTACCCAGCCTCACTCTAGGTGTGATATAGTACGTAAAATAATTCTGTCCCTGAGATCCTATAAATAAGATCGGGGTATCTCCCATAACATATCATGCCCTGTTGAGTCTATCCATGGCAGCTCACTCTGGATCCATTTTTCACTCAGCATTTCAGTAACCAGTCTCGTATGAGTCTGTCCATGGAAACTCACATTGTTTCCATGGTTCACCCAGGACTTTGTTTCACATTTTAAGCAGTTTAAAAGCATTTAACTCACGTGGGATAGCAATTCAATAATTAGCATACAAGTGGAAAGGGGCAAAACTCCATCCCATACCCGCAACCATTTCAATTACAATTTCATCCTATTTCAATTCCATTCATAGTCAATTTCCATTTTTAACAACCCACAAGGTAAAGGAAAGACATGACTCATAGGTATCCTGGGTCAAATATCCATAAAAGAGTTATTCAAGGAAACACACCCAAGGCGTTCATGTCCAAGGTGTAAAACGTAAATCAACCACATACCATCCTATTTAGATTACCTACAACATGTTATATAATATCATGGTTAAATTCTAGGTTCAACAGACACCCTAAAAGAGGGTGCACAATACTCCGGCATATATAAACAGCTTGACATTTAGCAAAAATCACGATACCACCTACCTTAGGCTCGTACTAGATAGCTCGTCCATTATCAGGCTCTGATTCGTCTTGGTTTGGAAGATATCTGAAAAACAGTCGAAGAACAAGAAATTAGGGCATATGAGCCTTAATCCAATCTGTGTTCATTATAAAAAGAATAATTGAGAAGGATTAAAATGGAATTGAGGACATACCATTGTGGATCCAACAAAGACGAACGGCAGTTGAAACGGAGATCAGAAGGTGAAGCAGGATTGAAATCCTCCGTAGTCTCCTTGAGAGCTCTCACCCTTCTATCTGGTTGAAATGAGGGTTAGATTTAGGTTTTTATAAAATTTACTTCATTTAATTAAAATTTAATTAAATATCAAAACATAGCAGGTCACACGATTTACCCGCACGGCCTGTCAAACCGTGCGGAGACCGTGTGGACCTTGCTAGAGGGAAATGGGAAACCACAAGGCCACCCCACACGGTTTACCCATACCGTGCACAGGCTATGCTCTTGCCTCTTCCAAGCCTACACCAAGGCACACGATTTATCTAGGCCGTTCGCATGCCGTGTGCAACCATGTGATAGGCCATTTCTAGCCTAAAACATGTTTCTGGGCTCTGAGCAAGCCCTGAACACCTCCATAACTCCCTTGGTCAAGTTAGGCATCCACATTAGGCCTCAACAGAATAGTTAAACCGAAAAGGAAAGTATTCGTACCTCGTACGAAAACCCGGGTTCTTACAATGTATTCAAGACATGAATGGTCTATCCTTAGTATTTCACCACATTGATCTTGATGGTGTGGCCAATTTGAAAATCTAAGTCCATTTTCAAGATGAGGTAGGTAGATCCTTGTATTTTTCTCTATGGGAGTAACTCTAGTATCTGGTAATTACAATATGATCACTATTAGAGTTAGGTATTCCATCTCACCTCTTGATCATCGTTCGGTGTGGTATGGGTTATCATTTGTACTAATAAAGTGATCTCATCTTTTATCAACCTATTATGTGCTTATCAGGGTGTGAGAGTTTTACCTATAATTTCATATCCATTTTTCTTCATAGTTGTGTGTTTTTATGAGTTACTCATGGTGTATGTACTCTAGCTATAAAAGTATATATTTTTATAATTATTTTTTACTGTATAGGTAAAGGATAATATATCAATATTAATTACCCTTACCTTAATAAAAGTCACTTTCCTCGATGAGGTATGGGTCACATGCCTTTTTCTATTTATTTTGGTGCATAATTTCTCAAAACACAGGTGTTTATGGTAGTATGAATTAGTTCTCCCCAGGAAGACTTCTTTTCTTAGTGTGGGTTCCCTTTATGGTTTTTACAATAGTAATCATATTTAGAGTAGCAGTCGATAGGGTACATTATTTCCCTTGGTAGATGCTCTATATTTTCTGAGGGGTGATTCATCCTTTATGAAATATAGAGGATATTAGGAGAGAAGGTTAATCATCTCAAATACATTGGGCCTTGTGATATCTCAGACACCCCATACATTCTATCAAGATATGGCATATAATTTATTCATATACTTCAGTATATTTGTGAATCATTTTTACTTCAAAAACTTATCCTTATTAATGTGATATGAACCTTATTGAAATATAACTTAGTTGATCGGAACATTCAAGGGTTAAAATTGAGATGACCCGGACCTCACTAAGCTTGTGTGTATTTGATTGTAGAGCATATATAGTATCACTATTATCAACCTTCTGGTCACTCCTTAGCACTCAATCCTTGATCTAATTTGTTGATTTTTTTTAAATTTTGGTTATCATGGTTTCTTACTAGGTATTTTTATAATCACCCCTACATGGGAATTGTTTGTATATGTGTTGTGTATGTGCAATAGATTCACAAGTTATAGATGGTATTTGTGGACCTAGAGATGTCGTGGCTTGTTTTGACCTGTTGCTTGGAGGGGGACTTAGTGGATAGAATATATATATATTTTTAGTGAAAGATTATTGTGGGGAAATACTTATTTATAATTTTTATGGGTTTCCCATTTATATGATGGGTGTGTATTTTTTACCTTTTTATTTTTAGATTACTACTTATCTTAGCTTTATGGGTCCTAGAATATATGGCATGCATTATTTATATTGGGGTTAGTTTTTTTATCCTTCCTGAATTGTTATATCCTTTTAATAGGTGTGCATTTTATATAGGTTTTTCAAGATAAGGCCTCCCATCTTGTGTCAAATTACAACTCAATGCTAGTCACCAACCCTTACCAAATTTTATGTGCGCTTAGGTTTAGACTCTCAACCTATCATTGGACTGAGCATATCCTTGATGGGTATGGTCATGTTGATAAAAAGATTTCATATAAATGAAACAAGTCTAAAAAATAATAGAAATAGTTTTTTGGATGGATGGATTTGAATTGAAGTGAAAAAACAAAAAGAAATGGTACTCATGTAAGAGTAAATTGAAGATTTATAAGAGTAAATTTTTGAGATCCACACAACATGGATCATGTATGAATCATGATGTATTATATTGAATATATATATAAATTAATTGTTTTTAAACGTATAGTCTATAAAATATCAGTGTGTCACTAGTTTTAGATCCAATTTTCTCATTTCATTGAAAAACAATTCATGTTACAACGTGTTATACCATTGTTGCATCCATGATATAAGAATTCCATAGCTCATTATTATGAGGAGTAACAGTGCTCGTGTTGCGATAATTAGGTTCACACAAAAACATGTATTTCTCAATCAATAGTTGATATGAAGTTATATGAAATTCACACCATGAGTGATATTTCTATATTGTTATGTCATTCAATGATCTTCAATATTCAACTTCTATATCTCTCAAATTTTTCCATCATGCCAGGAGAAATGAGGTTATTCAAAAATACATGTATACACTTCAAATAAAATGGGGTTTCACCTATATAAAAGTGAAAATTATTGTGATAGAATAATTTTTATATAGTTCCTAGAAGAGTTGAGATACGATCCGAGGATAAGAATAAGGCATCACATGATATCAAAATTCAATAGACACTTGAGGTGACGGAATTAGAGATCGATTGAATTGTGGATGATTTATATTCATTCATATACGTGTGTATTTATAATCACATTCATTCACTATTAAATATTCTTATTTATAATAAATATTTACTTATGTAGTGGGATCATAACTATTGAACATAGGGGACAAACCAGTTGATAACAATATTAAGTAAACCATTTATTTTACCTTATGTTGTGTGTGTTATTTCTCATTATTTCTCTCATAATTGAAAAATCATATGAAGATCCATACACAAAAACTGGTGTTGGAAAATCATTTTTTAAGAGTTATTGTTTTAGTTCAACCACATATTCACCTTTCCCTCCCCATGATCGGGGATGGTTTACTCTCTTCTAGGGTCTATCAGTCAGTATTAGACCACATTATTTGTAATTTTTATTATTCTCTCTTATTTTACACCTTTCAGTTTCTATATAAACTGGTTGTAGTTAAATCAATACAAAATATTGTCAAAATAATCATGTGGTTTTTAACATATCATGACTTGGTACTTTCCCATGGATAAAATCTTGTTCTTTACAACTTATTTCTTTGATCGATGAGATCTATAGATTCAATGAATAATTTCAACAAAAAGAGGTTCCCATTTTTTATATGATTGGATTATATATATGAAGAGTGAGGATGGTTCTATATTTTTTCACTTATCATAGACATTATTAATATTAAAAAAATGTAATAAATTTTACATATATTAAGACATACTATACTTTATTTGATAAGAAAATTATTGAATCTGATTTTATAGAACATAATATTTTAGTTTTATCCCTTTAAGAGAAATATTTTAAATGAGTTATGGGAACATAATGGTGAATGGTACACAGTGGAAACAGTATGATATTGAAGTGAGAGTAAAAAAGGCTAATGTTTCATGGTTACAATATTGTCAGACTCAATTTGATTATATCTAAATGGGAGAAGGTGAAACATTAGAAGAATAATTTATTTGGGTAAAAGAATTCTGAGAATGATTAGAACATATGGATAAATTATTTAGTATTTTATGATAATTAAAAATAATAATGATAATCCTCTTAGATAAATTTGATTCAATGATTAATTACCTTATAGATCAAGACATGGATGAATAGACTATTGAAACACCTAAAATGTATTTATGGGTTATAAGATGAGAATATGGTCATACGTAAGGAAATTTTAAATTTTGGGAAGGATATGGTTTTTAAATTTACAAAATTTATGAAATAATTTGATCTAAATAAGTCTCATTTAGAGGAAACTAATGTTGAATATGATTCACAGTTTTCTAATTAACATGTATATTTATTTTAAACAATTTTCATATATTTAATAAAGGGTAAATATATTTATAATATTCTCTTTAATTATATCAATTTTGGAAGTATTTGATACTTTTAGACAAACTTCCCTAAGAATAATAATGTTTATGTAGATGATGAAAAATCATAACATTTTCCAAAAAAATGTACATGGTGGAAAATAATAAAAGTGGAATTAAAATAAATAAATACAAAGGAAATTCCAATATAATTAATAATAATAATTTAATCTCAATGGATGAGGCCATATACTAGGGTTAATAAAGTAAAAAAGGAGAAATAGGACTTGGTGGATGATGGTTCAATAATTTTCATAGTAAAATCCAATCATCCTAAATATCCAATGAGTGGGGAAGAATAAGGAAGTTTTAAATTGGAATAAATAAATTATGAGGAGGCACCAAAATAGTTTCAATTAAAAATGTATCTTTTGGTATTTCTAATAAAAAAAGAAATTTATAGAAAATTGAAATCATTAATGTTTGAAAGTGATTCATTGAATAAATATATTGATGAATCAAAAGTTGAATAAATTTCCAAGATACATGTGTAGTCAAAAAGCAATATTAGATATATCAATTATTTTTTGAATATATGGATAAGATTTTAGAGTTGACTATAGAAAAACTAATTTCAAATAATGAAAAGTGAAATATCTTATCGTAAATTTGGTTGATGCTGAAAATTCCTTAAGGAACCCTCATAGTGTTATTCAAAATTATATTAGTGAAATTGGTGAAATCACTAAAACACTAATGAAGGTAGATAATGATTCCAAAAAACCAAGATGTTTTCTCATGGTTTTAATAACTAATATTTTAAACACCCAATCATATAGTATAAATGGTGGGGGCAGTGATAAATGGAAAAATTATATTTTAAAATCATCAAATAAAAAATCACTCATGGATAAAATCAATTATGGATCTGAAAATTGAAAAAGAAATGTGGTGTGAGAGAATAACACTAAGATTAATCCCAAGTTAATGATCTAGGAGAAGGATAAATTATTAAATAATTATAAGATTAAAAAAAGAGAGATAATCCCAACAATAGGATTTCAAATAATCACTTTATTACATGAAAATATTTAACCTTAAAGGAAGATGTTAGTGTTTGAGAGTTTGTCGTAAAAAATAATATGTGCCTTGATAAAATATATCACTCACTTAATCAAATAGTTTTTTTCAATTTAGGGTGATTCAAATTGGATTCACTAGATTATTGTTGAGACAATATCCAAAAGAGATGTTAGAATTACATAATACCATTTATTGTATTGAGGAAAATTGTGGGAGGTGTTATCAATCAATACCCACTACCGATAAGTTACTTTTAATTCTACTATATTAGTTATATAAAAATAAAAGTTTAAAAATTTTAAGAGGAATATGTTGGATAATGTAATGGTGTTTGAGGTTGTAAATATTCTTAAAAAAGAGAAAATAATTATATAGTCATGTTTTCTCACCATGTATGATTTAAAATAATAATTTCATGAAATATATCAAATGATGTTATATAGGATTTATTAATTTTTTAAAATATGGATCACTTAATATGAAATGAGTTGGAATTACGAAAACTCATAGAAATAAATCCAGGGATGCTATCTTTTTCAATATGATTAACCTAAATTTCTTAAGTTATTATCATCTTTTTTAAAAAGGTAATGAGAAGATATATTTTGATGTTGTATGTTTCATAAATATGTTGAAATATTGTACAATATTTATGATGGTTCAATGAGATCCACAAGCTAGTGGAGATAAAAATTGTGGAACCTCATTGGTTATCTCACTTAAATGTGTATCATCCAATGATCTTGAAGGAAAGCAATGGATATTATTATTTTATTAATCTTATTGAATATTTTTCTAATATGAATTATATGTGATTTATATCAAGTAAGTTATAATCTCCTTAAATATTTAAAAAAATTAGGAGTAGTGTTTAAAATAAATTAGGATGTTCTATGTAAAAAATTTGATTCAATAATGAATCTGAACACTAAAATAAAGACTTGGATGAACATATTGAGAATTATAGAATGGAGAAGAAATATAATTATATATATGAACCATGAAAAATGGAGTAAATGAGTGAAATAATAGATACTAGTTGACATTGAATGAAAAATTATATTGTATAATGGTTCCTCAAATTAATTATCGAGACAAACAATAACTAGGGTTGTAAACATTCTAAATGGGTGCTTATTACAAACAAATTAGATAACCAAAAGAGAAATATCAACTCATATAGAACATAAAACCATTCTTTCCATTTATGAAGAAGTAATTATTGAAGTTCAAATGGATTTTTGATAGCTTATTGGTATCCCACTTTAACTTAAAACATTTACACTCGACATCATATTTGATGTTACTTTTTGTGCATGTTTCAAAATAAATCCAAATGAGTTTCATATATAAATAGAAAAATCAATCAAATGAACTCTTGATTTTGGTATGAGGTATTAAAATGTCTCAATAATTAATCTTTATGGTTTTTCTGATATCGATTGGACCAGTGATTTTGGTGGTTAAAAGTCCACTTGTTAAGGTGTATTTTTTATTTATGGAATATGTGTGTCGTGTCACTCCAAAAGAAATAGTTTTTTTCACATAATGTAAAAATAAGGATGAATATATTATAGAAACATGGTCTGTAAAAAATGAAATTTTGATATGGTGAAAACCCTAAGACATAAGGGTGAATGTCTAATACATAAGGATGATTGAGTTTGATAACTAGAGTGAAATAAACATGACAAATAATCTAGTGCTACATTCATGATCAAAACATATTGACATTGAGTAGCACATAATTAAAGATAATATGGAGTGTGGTGATCTTTCAATATAGTTTTTTAATCAATGATAACATTATTTATATCTTGTTAGAGCCCCTATCAAATGATTCATTTGAGTACTTGAGATTGTTGTTGGGAGTTAATTATTTCCAAAAGAAACCTATATGTATAATAGGTCATTAAACCTCTTAATTAATTTTAATTTCTTACAAAATGGGGAGAATAAAAAAGGATCTATTCATGAAAATGGGAAGACATACTATATTCTTTTTGTAGTTGATGATTAAATTTGATACTTGAGGAGTGTCTAAAATTAAATCATGGAGATACCTGGCATTATAATGATTTACATGTTTCTAAAAAATATAAATGGGTATATTAATGTTTCCTTGAAACATTGAATATTCATTAATTATTATTGGGAGTTGATGAGTTTTGGAGTAAAAAATATCCCCTCGTGAAGAGAATTGATAAAGGGAAGGTTTGAGTTGATCTTAATTAAAAAATTTCTTTTGAGCATCGATATTACACTGAGAGATGAATTACTCTCATAAAAATAAAAGTGTTGTATATATAATCTTCAAATTTTATGAATTATATGACTTTATTCTTTAATAAATTCATTCATGATTTTTGTAATTGTTTTCATATTAAATTTATTGGCAAGTTCCTCATGGTTGAGTTGGAGTCCCTTTGGAGTTGAGTAAAGATAAAAATGAACTAAGTTTTTATAAGTTTAAGTATCCAAATAATGAAGATTATACATAATATCATATTATGTATTCCATAAGAGAAAACATCAAGCTATGGAATATTAATCTTTTCCATAAATATATTATGTATGAATAAACCAATTCTTTATAAGAATAGATATGATGTTCTAGATGGATGACTACACTATGAAGTGAAAAACCCTATTTCAATGATACTCATGTAAGATTAAACTAATGATATATAATAGTAACTTCTTGGGAGCCAAACCATAGGGATGGAGGATGTCTCATAGAGAGTCAACCTAAAGTGTTTTTGGAACGAAATTTAACCCCAAACCTTAATCTATGAAAAAATAGTGTTTCACTAGTTTGGGATCCAATTTACTCACATCATAGAAGAAATATTCATGCCATAAATTATTAGATAATTCCATAATGTCCATACCATGATAATTTTATGTATTTATTTAATGAGGAGTTATAATTCTATAAATGTGATCACAATAGTTGTTCCACAAGATATCTTCTGTATATAAAGGTAGATATGTGGAGGTATGAAATTACAACCATATGTAAGTATGTCACACTATAATGTTGTTCAAGAATATTTTTTATTCCACTAACATTTATATAAAAACTCTTCATCACACTATAAGGATGTAGGTAATTCAACAATAATTGTTTTCACTATAAATAAAATTGGAACTCTCCAATTTATAAGAGCGTAAGACTATAATGAAACAGTAATATATGATAATATTAATTTATAAAGAGTTAATATGAGAGTTTAGCTGATATTTGAGGGGATGAATTATGGTGAACATAATATCTAAATTATGTTGGTATATTAGGTTACGTGAGTGGAGATTTATCACCTTATTGATACTTCTCATTATTTCATGTACTCTGTAGTTTAGGGTTGTCCCCATTCTCAATTGATTAATATTATTGATAATAAAATAAAATAATTGGTAGAGTGATCATAATAATTTCACATTAATGATTATATATTATAAAATAAGATTAAGTGAAACTTATATTCATTCTTTTGATCTATGAGTTTTATCTCACTATTTCTCTCAACATTTCATCATCATATATGGATCCATATAAACTAATTGGAAATGAGAATTCATTTATTTAGAGTTGGTGTCTTAGGTCAACCATTGATTCACACCCCTCGAGTGGTGTTTTATTCTCTTGAATTTTTTACTAGATTTAGTGAGTCAAACATAATGAAAAAAGGATTATCGATTTGGATCATTCATGTGTCTACTATATAATATGACTAGGAGGTTTAGTTAACTACTATAAATCAAAAAATTTTATAGTTTATATTTAAATTTATAAAGAAGAAATGTTTTTTACTATAATTAGCTTGAGATAATGAAAATAGTAAAGAAATTATTTAATTTTATTTTTTATAGTATCATGAACATTGTTTTATTTAATAATTGTTTTCTATATTAATGAAAACAAAAGGTAACTTGTTTATATCATGGGGAATTTTATTCTAAAAATATATTAAATTATGATTTTTTGAATTCAAGGTTTTAATTGAGTACCTAATTTTAATATTTTATTTTCAACATAAGTCATATATAATTAATTTAGGTTTAGATCTAGTTTATTTTAACTCTTAGCTCCGAGTTATAGGGGTTATCTTTTAATTTATTAAATAATTCGGAATAAAATTTGTGTAATTTGTTGTTAAATAGGGAGTAACCCCTATGTTATGTGAGAAAAAATGATACTAGTGATAGTGAGGATAGATGAGTTTATCCCTTCCCATAAAGGGGTACTTGGTTGATTCTATTTTGAATCTTAGGAATGGGAAGGTTTGTTGGTATTTGTAATGATATTATCTTATAAATATTTTTTTTTCAATTTCTAAAAAATTAAAAGGGGGTGTTTGTAAAACCTGTTACATGATTATGTTTGATTAGTGGTAAATATAATTTTGGGATTATTTTTGGAATTTTTTGAAATAATGTGAATATAATTGATTTTTTGTTCAAATTGAAAAATTAAAAATGATATATGTGACCATCAAATGGGATTTTTAATGAATTTTTTATATAATGGGATACATTGAATAATTCAAAGACCACACATATATAATTCCATTACCATACATTTAGAAGACCATGTCCACTCATGTTGCATCCCATGATGATCATGAATAACATCTCATCCTATTGTGACTATTTGGGAAAGAAGTCATGAGTGTTTTTATAAAGAAAAATTAGTCTCTCAATTAAACTCAAATGGTTATAAGTGTTTTTATTAAAGAAAAATGATGTTTTGTGCAAGTTTAGTAATCAAAAATATTTTTCAATATAATTTTTTTTCATGGTTTTCTAGTGATTTATGAGTAGTTCATTTATGGTAAATATGATTTCTCATAGTATTATATAGGTAATAATTTTGTGGTCCATTTATGTTTTTTAGTTATATAGTCACCAATTAGGAAAATAATATGATTTTTGGTAAAATTGAATGTTAAAATAATATTGATGATTATGGGACCATAACAATAAATGAGGAATGATATAAACCATGTTATATTTTATTTAAATAAAGTTCATGATTTTAGGAACTAGAATAATGTAGTAGTTTTTGAGTTGAACGTTATGGAATTAACTTTTAAAACAAAGTGTTTCTATCATCCATTTGAAATGATCTTCCAATTATCAATTTACATTTAAATTGAACTATAGGTCACAAAACAAAAAGTAACAATAATTTTGAAAAATAAAGTATATTGAAAAGATAATAGAATAAGATAGTATTGTATATTTATTGAGAGAGGATATAAGGAATATTTTAGAGATAATAATGGATATACCTAATTGAATTGTATGAACACTTGTCAATAAAGTACTCACCTAGATATTTCATTAATGATTTAATTAAAGTGAGTAAAATTATGTTTATAGTGTAGTTAGAGAAGATTTTATACACCAAAGATTAAGGAGATAATAGTTAGATCTATAACATTTACTTATCTTCATGGTTCATAATGGAGATACTCATTTTAATATATTATAAAGGAAAACTCCACAAATCCATATTTTTTGTGTGGAATAATACCATATAGGGAGTGTCCATTAAAAGTAAATGATTAAATATAGAAACATTATATATGTAATTATTCCATAGAGAGGAATGACCTTTTCTTCACATAAGCACCATAAGTTCATCTATTAATTGTGCACCATAGCAGTGAATTTTTCATATTTTTTATACACTCCATAAAATAGGGTGAAAACGTAAATCATTTTTTTCTTTTAGAATTATTTAAAATTCAGTTTTGGTAGGTTATTTAATGGAAGAAACTATAAAAAATATATGTAAAACTTTAATTAATAACACTAATTATAGTTACTTTATGATTTAAACACTGGAAAAAAAGCAATTAGTTGTGTCTTCTAAAAACATGGGTAATTTAACCTTGTGATCCAATAAAAAAATGTGGATAAATAAAATATTAGAGATATTTTAAATGGAAGACTATATGTACTAGAAATAAAATTTCATATATTACTATAACAACAAAAATGAAAACTAAAGTTACAAAAAATGTAAGGATAAAAGTGGCCATAGAACCCAAAGATCTCCTAAAAACGATGAGTTAATAATATCCAGGTCGATCTTCATCCTACTATAGATGACCTGAAAAACAGTTTATATATACATAGGGTGGTCATTAAAATATACTTAGTAGGATCCACCCTATACCCTCTCATATAGATGATAAGTAAAGAATTCTAAAGCACAAACAACAACAGTTAAATAACACATCACATAAATAGGTATTATATTTTCCTATCCTCACCATAGATAACTCTCTCAAAGTGTCACATAGAAGAGGTAAAATAATTTAGTAATAAAATATCTGGGGTACCCCACTATATCTTTCCCATGGGGTTTTCTCTCTTCCCCAACATCAAATTTCATAAGCTATATCTATTTAAAATAGGCCAACTCGAACACACAGAGTAATAGAATCACAACATGCAATTTTTGTATCACATCATCACATAATTTCAGATCAAATCACCATATATAATAAAAAATAGTTTCTAGGACCCACCATGGCTCGTATGTTAGTTATCACACATAGGGTGTTATACCGGAAACCAATACAACCCATACACCATGTATCTACGTCAAGGAATCACTACCTATACACATCATACCTATAATAATTCTTCGGATACTATATCTTGGGATACATGTCTGTGAAATAACACAATCTATCACAACCATCTATAAACATATATGGGAAAACTAAGTTCTATGCATACCAACATAATTAAATATCAAGAAAAGATAGTGGGTCCAATGGGGGTAGTCATCTATCCATCCTCCCACTATTATATTAGGGAAAACACCCTCCTAGATTCCACTATGTGTCAGTTTCCCAAACCAACATGGGTGTGGAATAATATAACATAATATAATATACAAGATATAATATAGCTCAAAAACAGGCTATGGTAATCACATATTCTTAAACTCAATTTATGATAAAATATCTTGGACTCCTGGATGCAACTACTAAGACTATATATCTTATAAGCACACTAGCATTCAAAAGAGCTGTATTAATTACTTCATTATTTATTATCATTTAATTTCATTATTTAATTCATTATCCATTAAGTAATCACTAACATGATTCCACATTACATTGAATTAATAATCTGGTTTATGACTGATTCATCTAGGCATACTTCAAACCGTGTCCACAATTTATCTAGATTAACATTTTTTTATAATTTTCATTCCATTAAAACAAACCCCATGGGTTAAGAATTAATTATTCATTAATAGAATTATTTCCTAACCACGGTACTCTATGAAAACCATCCTAATCTAAAAAAAAGAGGAAACATGCAACTAAGTACATCCTTCTACCTCATGAAGTGGGAAGTGGAATTCCAATAAAAAAATAATCCTAGTCATCACGCAATAAATAAATTCAAAATAGAGCTTCCCAAATCTCAACATCACATCAATGTGTAAGGCTAACTTCAACCCATTCCATCATCCGGAGTTCCCTCCCAAACACCCACATGTTTATTCTGAATCATCTCTCCATCATAGGAATCAAATGATTCCACATAATTTTTGGATCCTTACCCACATAACATTAGTCATGCGAGGATTATCCATCCCAAGATCATATCACATCTGGGACTCCCCACCCCATATCACTTCTCATAGATAATATATCATCCAAAGCACATAAAAAAGTAATAGAAAATAATCAATCATATTTGATAATAAATTCTAGGCCCTAAAATAAGGAATAAAACATCCATACACAAATAAGATCTCAGGGATCCAAACACATGGCACCCAACCTTCTCAAGAAAAAGGGAAAATATATCCCAATAAGTTATCTTTATCAAAAAACCATTTTTTATTCCATATTTAATTAAATGATTAATTATTCAAAGTTTACAACTATGAACAATATAAATCATTAAACTACAATAAAAAATCAAAAGTTAAACATGCTATTAGAATTAAAACCATTCTCATTTTCATGACTTATATCGTTATCATCAAATAGAATTATTATGATTTGCATTATTTATTAATTTCATTTACACATAGATGATCAATTTTAATTAAGAATGTGCATTTTATTAATTTTATTATCATCAAATTAAAACAAATAATAAATTAAAATATTACCCTTCTTTAATTATTATTATTACAATTAATTATTAGTTATTTTTGGATTTATGTTCTTTTCCAATTTCAAAATGATTATAATAACCCTGATCTTTTTTACAAATTTAATAAAAAAATTATTACATAAACTTGCACTAAATACCACCAAATAAATTTATAGGTAGAGTTTATTTGGAGAATATAAACATTACATGACAACTTGAGACCTAAAATACAACATTTTTATTGAAAATTTATTTTACATGACCATAACATTCTTTCATACTTTGCATTGCATGAGATAACCTAATGACATACATAAGAAAATGGTTATCTATAAATCCCAATAAGGGAGTAGAAAAGGAATAAAATGAGGAATATGATACATTTTTGGAAATAGGCATATCAACGGAGCTAAATAGAAACATTAAAATAAAGGCATGCTAGAGAATGATTATCATAACATAGAAATGTGGCAACAACATACATCCTGATATTATCATGATCCAAGGCTCATCAAACATAGATTAGCAATAGTAAACCCTCATTGAACATTAATTAGAATTAATAAACCCTCATTGCACATAAATTACCAAGATTAAACCCTCATTTCACCTGGAAAATCATGATACTAAACATTATCCATTGCATTGGAGCGCTATCAGGGTGCACCCTTTATAAACATTTCATTTCTTGTATAAGTGTGCCACATGGATCATAAAACATGTAATCATTCAACATCATAAATTATTCCATGATTAAGAAATATAGAATACATAAATATAATTACCATTAAATATGTATATGTGAATAAATGTGAATACCCATGATAAAGAAATGGTTATGGTATTCACTAACGATGATTTTGGATTGGAAAATCACGATTCAATTTTGGCAGCATAACGTCATCCTATGGATATTCATAAGATGGGTTGATGAGAGAGAAGGGGGTATCTCATCATTAATACATTAAATAGACAATAAGGGGATCATGTAACAAAATATTACAACATATACAATGTAATTTATATGTATAAAATGAGATAAATACTTGAATGGAAATAAGAAGAGAGAAACCCCATTCGAAATTTCGGCATAGTAACAGGTGTACACGAAAGGAATTAATGAGAGAGGAATCAGTATCTCATAATTAAAAAATAATGAGGGACGTATGGGGTAAATTATAAATCATACCCACTCATTTTTAATTGAAAATAAAAGGGTATAACAACAAGAAAAAACATAAATAAAAATGATAAAGGAAGGAAAGTGAGGATCCCTTATAGAAATTCGGCATCGTTACGAGCATACATAAGGGTTCATAAGAGGGATAAATTAGAGTTAATTTGGGTATAATCATATATAAATAAAATGGGTAGTAAGGATGATATTTAATAACATATCCCAATATCAAAATAAAATAAATTAAAATACATAACATGAAAATAAATCTTGATAAAAGAGGAGGGTGGAAGATCCCTTACGGAATTTTTGCATAGTAACGGGTGGGCTCAAAAAATCATTAAGGGATGTAATGGGAGAGAAAGTAATGTCAAATAATTTATAAATAAAATTAATATTAAGGTGTTATGGAATAACATATCCTATACCAAGAAAATGTCAATTAAAAGGCATGGCATAAAGAGGTGCTTGAAGAAAAAGGCGAGAGGGAGATCCCTTACTTGAGTGTGTAACTTAAAAAGAATTAATATGGGATTATTGAGATCCAGGGGTTCCTTGAGAAGATTATATAGAAATAATATAATATTAGGGATGTTATAAATGGATTTTTAGTGAAGATAAGTGAGGGATTGGGTGGGTTTTTATAGGAAATGAGAGGGAATTCTTTAATATTAAGGTTTTGGACACTACACAGTAAAATATTCAAAACCAAAATCCTTCCCATGGTTTGTTACCATGGTTTCTAACAAATGGGAGTGGTATAAAATATTTTATAAGGCCAAGGTCCATACATATTTAAATATTATCCTTGCTTATGTGGAGGTGAGTCACACTCTCAAGGAAATCATTTTGAAATGTTAAAATATTTTATAAGTCTTGGTGGGTCCACTAAGGCTTTATAAAATTCCTAAAAAAAATATAAAATCACATTATTTTAATGGTAACACATATATTGTAAAAATATAACTTTTATAAAAATTTTATTAAATCACTATTGTGTCATTATGATGTCAATAAACACATCATATATTTATACAGTATTTAATTATTACCCAAAACTTTGATAGTCTTATAAAATTATGAAAAATTCACCATTGGATAATTACAACATCCTGATTCTAAAAATAATATTCATTTTATCTAAATTATTTTCAAAATATTTGAAATTTCTCTTTTAAAATAAAAACCGTCATTTGATAATTGACGGGTTTGGACAAAAATAGTTTTCAAACATTAATAAAAATTACATTTGAATTCATAAAAATTACACAATAATTTATATTTGATAAATATTATATAATATTAACATTTTATTAAAATTATATTTATTCCAAAAAATCATTAATTCATCAAAATAAATTCTTTAATTAAAAAATTGTTTTATCATATAAAAATTTAATTCTTATCAAACTGAATACTTAATCATTTATAGAGTAAAAACAATACAGAATACTCATAATCATAATTTATAATTAAAATTATTTTTCTTATAACACAATTATAATAAAATTATTAATAAAATCATTCTTTAATATATCAATTTATATATTTATAAAAAGTATCATTTTACCCGAAAAAATAATTTATCCAATTCATTGTATTTGTAAGAGAAAATATTCTCATAAATGAATTGATAGAATAAAAATTTGATTTATAAAAGAGGGTACCTAATAATTAACTAATAACAAGTTACATAACCCCTTATAACACCCGCATAAGACCTAAGGGTACGGTGTGTGATGGCGGCAGACTCTTGGTGCGGCTTGGATAACATCGCTCAGGTGGTAATCTTTATTAACTTGAACTTCTTCCATAGGTGATTCTATTCAAGGTTAATGTGTTGATGCTCTACTTGGGATTAGTCAATAGTAAATCCCACTGAGGATAACTCCTTTTTTAGCTTTAAAAAATGAGCTTTGTACGACTCGAGTCTACTGGATGAGGCCATCCTCATTATTGTCTATGTCGAAAGGATTCTTTTTTGAAAAAAAATTATATTTATATCAGTCGTTTGATTACTATTTAATGGATATATTATCAAAGGTAATGATAAATAATGGTCATTTTAACCCAATAATAATAATAATAATAAGTTCGTGTGTCTTCTATAATACAGTAAAAGAAATGTATTTTCTTCACAAATGATTGTGTCATTACAACATTAACCCCTTAATAAAATTTTCCATCAAAATTTTTTTCCCACATTAAAATATATCAGGTTAGCTTGACCACATCACTTCCTCTGGTTCTCACATTACTTCTTTAAATATGTGGTTTCTCCACAACACTTTGACAAGGGACATTAAATTATTTTGTAGAACTTTTTCCCTACGATCTAATATTTTAAACAGATTCTATTCACATGAGAGGTCATTCTACAGGGGTACCATATATGGATTGAGTACATGAAATTGTTTTGGTATTTACTTCCTCAAGAGTGATACATGGAATACATCTTGTACTTTAGACAAGTTCGGTGGGAGTTCTAGTCAATAGACAACTACTCCAATGTGATCAAAGATCTCAAAATAGCCGATGTAACTTTGACTATGCTTCCCCTTCTTCCCAAATCACCCAAATCTCTTCAATGGTGATATAAATAGGAAAAACATATCTCCAACATCAAACTCTAGGTCTCATCGACAGTTTTAAACATAGCTCATTTTTTGACTTTGAGCAGCTTTGATGAGCTACTGGATGGTCTTAACCTTCTCCCCCATTTCTTTGACTATTTCTGGATCAAGATGTTTTTTCTCCCCAACGTCATCCCAACATGTCAGTTTTTTTGAACCACATCCCATAAAGGGCTTCATAAAGAGCCATTTGGGTGCTGTAGTGGAAACTGTTGTTGTATGAGAAATCAACTAAAGTAAGATGTTGATTCAATCCCCCTTTTATGTCCATTGAGCATTCTCACAACATGTCCTAAAGTGTTTGGATTTCCCACTCAGATTTTCCATAAGTTTTATGAGAATAAGTCTTGCGGAAGTTTAGCTTGGTATTAAGAGCATGTTTTAGACTCTTCTAGATCACAGATGTGAATCTTGGATCTCAATTGAATACAATTTATTGTGGTACTCCATGTAGCCTTACCACTTTTCTGATATATATCCACACCATTTAATCTAATTATAAATCCTCTCGAATTTCAATGAAGTGTGATGTTTTTGTAAGAGGATCCCCAACAACCCAGATAGCATTTTTTTTTGAATGTATTCAGAAGTCCAGTGAAAAAGAACATGGGGTTGTTCTCCCATTTCCATGTTTGTAGGGGTAATGTTTGCATCATCCCCAAATAATTATGCTTCTCAGCCTTCACTTGCTGACATACCAGGCACATTGAGGTATACTCAGTAATCTCTTTCTTCGTGTTATCCTACCAAAAATGCTCTCGGAGATCTCAATACAACTTATTGTTTTAGGGGTGAATGTAGAAATTCAAAGTATGTGCATCTTATAAAAGTTCTTTCATTAACTTTGGATTTTATGGAACTCGTATTCTTGACCCAAATCTCTCAATTTCTTCTTCATTAACAATAAAATCTGAGGATTTCCTTTTTCTGAAAGATTCCAATTTCTTCCGAATTCCGACATCATCCTTTTGAGCATTCTTTAAACATTCTAAAAGAGACAGTTGATCAATAATTGGTGAAATTATTGAGGAATTTCCCTTCTATATGATTCTCATGTCCATATTCATAGAATATAAGAATATTAGATTTTTTTCAATTCTCATAAATGAAATAGTTACTGGATCCTTTCTACTTAGAGAATCTGTCAATTTATTCGCTTTCCCTGGGTGGTAGTGAATTGAGCAGTCATAGTCTTATATAATTTCTGACCATATTAATTGGAACATATTCAACTCTTTCTATGTGAATAAATAATTGAGGCTTTTGGAATCCTTATATATTTCACACTTTTCCCTAAAGTGGTAATGTCGCCAAATTTTCAAAGCGATGATCACCACATCCAACTCCAGATCATTGCAGGATAGTTTTACTAATGAACTTTCAATTTCTTTGAATCATAGGCAATGATATTTTCTTTTTTCCTAAAATTACATCAATGGGAGACTTATAAAACTTTCAAGAATAACATTCCCAAAAATATAAATATGTGATACAACACTTATAGATGTTTTCCCTGATGATTTAATATCATTTATAGTGGGGACTCAATTATATTGGAAAACATAAAAGATATACTAATAGGAAATGAATTGAAATAAATTATGAGAATCACTACTTTTAAGTAGTGGTTACATGTTATTAATTCAATATTATACATCTTAGCATAAGACTTCCCATGCTCCCTTGATCATGGAGATTGTCGATCCTCATCATGCTTCTAAGCCTTTTCAATAGTTCATTGTCTTAGATAATTCCCAACCACTCCATATTTATAGCATATAACTGTATTTGATCCTTATATGGAACGTTGTTTCCATTCATCACATTATCTATCTTGGAACATAAATTGGATACATTATTCCCATCCTTCCCACACATAAAACATCTCCTAGTCCCTTTGTAACAATTTCCATGGTGCCTCTTTCCACACTTGTTGTACAAAAACAATTGGGACTTCTTTACCTTATCACCTATATTAGATTATCTTTTTTTGAGATTTAGTCTTCCTATTTCTTGATTTCCTTTTAAATTAAATAAATATCTAATTTTTAATTGTGATTTTTGATAGTTGGTTTGAAATAATCACGATATGTCATACTTGAGAACCCATTTGATTGGAAATCTCTTTGGGACATTCATCACATTGCCCATGTAATCGATTGTTAACTCGATTCCTCCTATTTTTGGCCATTAACTTGAATAAAAGGAAAATTAGGGATAATTATTTAAACATACTAAAGGGAATCCAATGAAAAAAGGGATAACATATAAATGAAATTTATTTACTTAACTTATGATTTTTTAAGTTTCAATCTATGTTATCAATGATCTATTTTCAATATATATTCATTGGTTATTTTTTTATTCCCTTAATAATGGTACATACTAATCTTATGAATTTACCAAAGAATATCTCCCAGGTGTGTCGAACTCAGAGTACAACAAAGCCTACTATCCTACACTATTTTTTGTTTTAGTCCAACTCAAAGAAGTGTTTTTGATATTTACCCCTAGATACATCTAGGTCATATCCATCTCTACATGTTAGTATCTAGACATGGATGTATTTTCTTAATAAACCACATACTCTATACTCACAAAAATTTAGGGATATTTTTCATATACTCAGTATTAACCCTAAGGATTTCACTAGGGTTTCTAAGACTAATACCAAAAATAATTAAACCAATCCGTTGATACCAACTATAACAACCCTACTCTTTATTACACATTTAAACAAGATTTATTACATAAACATGCACTTAATACAATCCCAGAGATTGAGAGGTCTAATTTCTTTGGGGATTAGAAACATTACATGACAACATATGACTAAAAATAAAACATCTTTACTGGAAAAAAAAATTACATGACCCTAACATAACTTCACACATATAATTGTAGGGGATAACCTGAGGACATATATAAGAAAAGGGAGAGCAATAAATCCATGTAAGGTATTAAACAAAACATAACATAAAGAATACTATAAATTTTAGGAAATAAGAATATCAATGGATCATAAGAGAAACATGAACATGAAGTCATGATATAGCATGATTATCATAACCTAGAAATATGCCAACAACATACAAAATGATATTGGCACGAGCTGAGGTTCATCACATTTGGATTAGCATGACGAAACCCTGATTGCACATGAATTAACATGATTAAACCCTCAATTCACATGATTATCATGATTAAAAACTCATCAAACATGGCTTATAATGATACTAAACATTACCCATTACATTGGAGCGCTATCAGGGCACACCCTTTATAAACATTTCATTTCATGCATAAGTGTGGCATATAGATCATATAACATGGAATCATTTTATATCATAAGTTATTAAAATATTAAGGAATGTGGGATATATATATATATATATGTAATAACCATTAAATATGTAAATGTGAATAAAGTTTAATACCCTAGATAGATAAATGGGTATGATATTCACTACACGATGATTTTGGCTTGGAAAATCATGGTGCAATTTCAGCAGCATAACGTTGTCATATGGAAAATTAATAAGTTGAGTTGATGATAGAGAAAGGGTTCTATAATCATTAATACATGAAATAGACAGTAATGGGATCATTTAACATAATATCCCAACATATTATATAGAATTTAGATGCATAATATTGGAGAAATACTTCAATGTAATTAAGAAGAGAGAAATCTCTTTCAAAATTTTGGCATGCGAATGGGTGTACATGGAAGACAATAATGAGAGATAAAGTGGTAAGTAATCATTAAAAATAAGTAGGGAAGTATCAGGTTGTTGAAAAATCATACCCCAAAATTTTTAATTGAAAATAAAATTGTATAATAAAATGAATAAATTTGGATAAAATGGTAAAGGAAGGAAAGGGAGGATCCCTTATATTTGGCATGGTAACGGGTGTACACAAGGGATCATGAGAGGGATAAATGAGAGTGAAAGGGGATATAATTAATTTATAAATTAAATGGGTATAAATTAGAATATTTAATAACATATCCCAACATAGGAATAAAAGAAATTAAAAGATATAATACGGAAAGAGTGATTGATAGAAGAGGAGGGTGGAAGATCCCTTACAGAATTTTGGCATTGTAACAGGTGGGATAAAAGGATCATAGGGGGTATTAATGAGATTGAAAGTAATATCACATCATGTATACATAAAATAGGGAGTAATTAGGTATATAATAACTAATCTCAAATCAAGCAAATGGAAATTTAATGGCATAAATAGGTGCTTCAAGAAAAAGGTGTGGCGGAGATCCCTTACTTGAGTGTGTGACTTAAAAAGATTGAATAGGGTATTATTGAGAGACATGGGAGACTTCGGAGGATTATAGAGAGGTTATTTAAAATTATATATGTTATCCAATGATCTTGAGTTATGATAAGTGGGATCTTGGGTGTGTTTATATAATAAATGAGATGAAATTATTTATTATTGTAGTTTTGGACATTACACAATAAAATATTCCAAACCCCAAACCATACCATGATTTTTTCCCATGTTTTCTGCCCAATGGTAGTGGTATACAATATTTTATATTTACAAGGGCCTAAAATATTATAATATTATCCACTATTATATGTAGGTGAGTGACACTCCGAAGGAAATCATTTTAAAATGTTAAAATATTTTATAAGTCTTGGAGGGTCCACTAAGGCATTATAAAATTAATAAAAAAAAACTAAATCACAATATATTAAAGTTAAAACATATTTTGGACGAATAAAACATTCATAGTATTTTATTCCATCACTATTGGGTCATTATGATGTCATAAAACACGTTATATATTTATACAGTATTTAATTTTAACCCAAAATTTTGATTCTCTCATAAAATTATAAAAAAATTCACCATTGGATAATTTCAACATCCTGATTCCAAAAATAATATTCATTTTATCTAAATAATTTTATAAATATGTGAATTTTTACTTTTTAAAAAAAACAGTTTTCAAACATTTAAAAAATTACTTTTGACATCATAAAAATTATATAATAATTTATATTTAATAAATATTACATAATAATAATATTTATTTAAAATTTTATTTATTTCAAAAATTAATTAATTCGTTAAAAATAATTCTTTAATTAAAAATTAAATTTCTGTTTTATTGTATAAAAATATAATTCTTATCAAACTGAATACTTAATAATTTATAGAGTAAAAACAACAAGGAATGAATATAATAATAATTTATAATTAAAATGAGTGTTATTATAAAAATATTATAATAACATTATTAATAAAACGATAGTTTAATATAACAATTTATATATTTCTAAAAAGTACCATTTTACTTGAAAAATCAATTTATCCAATTCATTGTATTTTTATGAAAAACTATTCTCATAAATTTATTGATAGAAAAAGAATTTTATTTATAAAAATGGGTTACAAAATAATTAACTAATACCATGTTACATAACCCCTTATAACACCCTCATAAGACTGAAGGGTATGGTGTGTGATGGTGATGGACTCTTGGGGTGGCTCAGATAACATCGATCAGGTGAAAATCTATATTAACGTGAAATTCTCCTATAGGTGATTCCTTTTAATATTAATGTGTTGAATCTCGGCTGAGGCTTGGTCAAGATAAAATCCCAGTGACACTACATCATTTCAGACCTCCAAAATTTGAGCATCATATGGATTGAGTCTAATGGATGATGTCATCGTCTCCTTTGTTTGTGTTGAAAGAATTTATTTTAAAACCCATTCATTAGTTTCAATCATGTGATCACTGTTAAATGGTTATATTATCAATGGAAATGATACTTAATGGTCATTTAAACCCAATAATAATAACAATAATAATAATAATAATCGTGCAAGTGTTTTCTATAAGATATTTAAAGGAAAGTAATTTCATTCATAAATGATTGGATCATTACAATGATACTCATAGAATAACATCAGGAAAAAAAATCATAGAATATATTTCATAATATCTATAAATTAAATATAAAAACTTTTATCATGGTTAAAAGAATCAACATGGTATCTCGATAACAATTTTTTTATTGATCTAGTTCAATAATTATTACTCAAATTCCATTTACATCTAAATTGATAAACCATGATGACTTTAGATTGAATGTAAATAAGTAATAGAAATATTTAATCACCTACCTCAAAGTTTTTGATGTTATTTTCATGGGAATACATCAACACTATAGATCCTGATCTCCTTTCTCATAAGAAGTTGTATCTATCAAAGGAAGTCACGACACAACTACACCAGCAAAAACCCTGAAAACTCCATTCAAAAACATGGAGACGAACCTCCATAATATGGAAAGTAGAATTATATGGATCTATATTGAAGAACAATGAGAAAATATGTATAATATACCACTATTCACCATAGATAAATTATGGAAGCAAAAGGATTGATCCTCGTTAAAGGAATCCTAACCATCTTGAAGGAAGGGTAACTAGTCACTTGAAGGTAGAGAGGGTGCACCACTGACCATAAGTTTGAGAAAAAATCTAAGGTGCTTCTATTTACGAAGATGTGCTACACTGGGTATTTAAATAGCCTTAAACCTCTTTTCACATCCTGTAATTTTTTGGCATCAGGTTTCACCAAATAATGTGTCACCATGAAATATTTAATCTTAAAAATTTACACATAATGTAACACCTCATGAACTAGAATTTCATGTTATGAACTAAAAATTCATGATATGAAAAAAATTATATGTTGTGTATAATCCATCTTTACATCATTTAGCAGTTGAACAAACTCACTGTGGGTCCCCTATGATAACCACAAGCATCAAAAATACACAAAGGGTTGGTCTACATGAATCAATGACCTTTCAGGTGATACCTATCAAATATTTCTCATAAAAAAGAATCCAAAACCAATACATGAGAAGAAATGACAATGGGTTCATCCAAAAAACCACCCTACAATATACCTCTCAAATATCTCTCTATCATAGGATATCAACGACCTCACTTAGATAAAGCAAGTATAAAACCTTGAAATAGAAACAAATATCTTTTAAACGCTCTCTAATGAGAGATACCTCTCAAATGAGGTAACATCCAAAATAAGTAACAAGTGGAAACAATCATAGAAACCATGAAGTTCAACATCCAAAAAAAGAATTAAATTATAAGAGAATATCTCGATATTAATAAAAATAGAGTATTGAGTGCGCTTCTATAAATTATGTTCCCAAGAACTCTCCTCCAAGCCATTGTGCTACCATAATACACAAAACAAGGGAATATAACTCCCGTGAAACACCTACTTTTGGTAGTCCTATATCTATACAAGTCACTCCTCGAAGGTCAAATCTTCATAAATATTGATATCTCTCCAATCGATGTGATGAGAGTCATCGTGAAGATAGAGATGAAGCTATAACAATATATGAACATCTTATATCTAGCTTATATGTGAGAGAAGTGAAATCTTGTATGCCATACCTCCAACATGATCCAATGACTTGAAAGTCCCAACAACCTTAGGAGAAAAATTAACCTCTTGACTAAACCTCTGCTACCCACAATGAGGAGTGACCTTCAGGAACACATGGTCTCCAAATTCAAACTTCAAAAATCTCCTCATATGAAAAAATAGGGTTTCTAAGAATCCTTTTTTATATTCATTCTATCATGAATTACTTTTACTGCCTATGCCATATGATGTTTCATTTTTAGTTAAGAATAGTTTTATCTATGAACCTGGTCCATCTCAATGGATAACAATAAGTTCAGTCATATAAATCTTCAAAATTCAATATACCAATAGTAGAGTCGAATCTATTATTACATTAAAAATAGTCCTAGCGTAGGTGGCTCATCTATGATCCTCCAAAATCAATGAAATAGGAGAATAAATGTAACATCTCAAGTAATTAAAGAGTAATATATTTTCATATCTATGTCTATTTATGAATTAGATAGTGTTTTAGAGTTAAAATGAGAATAAATCCAATCTTAAGCATAGAATTCTCTAATATTTTTAAAAGATTGTTTTACCGCCTTTGGATGGTGAACCACTTTTAAATATATCTTTTGACAATTTTAAAAGGTCTATTTGTCAAAATAAACTTATTCTTTAGGATTGGTACATTGAAATTTACTTTGGATAAATTTTTGGTATTTTTCTGACAATGTTCATTTTTTAATGAATAGTGAAAAATACTGCATTTTACTTCAAAACAGCTTTTTCATCTAATTTAATTATATGGATATATTATATTTTTAATTGGTTTTAAAGTTTAAATAGAATATATTTTTACCATTTAATCCAATGGTGGTCATTGGAATTAATTACACTTTGAAATTGGACATAAATAATTGTCAAACTTTTGATAGATATTGTATCTAAAAACCCGCTATTTGTTCTGAAAACATGAATTATTTTTAATTTAATTATTAAAATTTATATGTTTGGAATTTGGTAAAATGGATTCCATATTTGGAATCATAATGTTCAAATTATGTAATTAAGACTCTTGTTTTTTGACATTATGAATAGTAACGACGGTAATAATCTTTAATTATCATGATTTATTAGTAATCAGGTAGTTAAGGGTAATAAAATAATATCATAATAATATACAATTACCTCAAAATGTGTCCTAATTCTACTAGTTGTTTCACGACCGACCATGGGATGTCTTGTGCCAAACATTGGGACCCCATGGAATCACTTTTGGGTGACAGTGACAATATATCATTTTATGTTTTTTAAAAGGAAAGTATAACCAAAGTATGTATCACCCAAGTAAAACAATTTTATTTTTGTCTATGTAAACAATAAGTTAGTCTATAAATTTTAATTGGAAAGTTAAAAATATTTCCTACATCATAGTATTTTTTTTATAATTTTTATACATTAAATTAATTATTTTATTTATGACACCATGATGATACGATTACCTCATTAATGAACAATTTAAATAAAATGAAAAGATAATGTAAAATATGAGACTTACACTTGTAAAAAACCTATTGTATGGGTGTATTTAGAACCCTTATCACCTTATACTCGAAATATATCATTTTGGGACCTTTAAAATCAGAAAAGAATTTTATAATAAAGTAACATTTCAAGAATTTCCAAGAGTGCCCCTCCTCCCTCTTATAAAAGGCTCCCACCTCTGCCACCTTACCCACACCTCTCAAGACATTGGATCGGCCAAACTCTGCTCATTTTATCTCTCCACATCCCTTTATTCATTCTAGAATCCTTACCTTAGGCATAAAGCTCTCCAAGAAACCCTTTTGGTTCAAACCAAGAGAAGTTACCCGATTTAAAGGTAATGTCTTCACTTGTGTTCTTTTGTATTATTTTTCTTCTCCAACCCCCTAAACTATTTTTATTACTTTATTTTGTAACAACACAACTATATTCAGTATACTAGGATGTTTTTATGTGAAGGATTTGAGATACACTTACACACACCTCCATTTAATTGTTAACGAACGCACGGTTTCTGTGGATGGCAAATTTCTGCCTCTAGAAACGATGATTGTTCAATATTCTTATAACACCTTTCATGGTGGCCATTAAGATGTCACTATATTTATATATGATATATATTATGTTAATTATTTCCATATTCTTCTGTATTTTACTTTTATAGCATACCTTTATGGTTTCCATTATGGGTAAACATGATATCTTCGTTTCAGGAAGTGCGGACTACTGCCCCCTCAAAGTGATATTAATCATTAATGCCATATGTGGGACGTATAATGGATGGATTTAATGGTATTAAATATGATATTATACCGAAATTATAATATACCTTTATATAATTATGATTTCACTCCATTAAATACGAAATAGAAATGAAAGTAGCGTTCATGTGTACGTACGACTTACCCTCTCCATGAACGGTGCATTTCAATTCTTACCTATAAATGTTGTGTAATATTATAAATGCATGTATATACTGGATATATATGATATATATCATATCTACATCATGAATATAATTCTGGATATAATGGATATTTTATCACATGAACAACTTGTAATTATAAGAAGTTTATTTTTGACTCAAGTACCAAAGATCAACAAAATGACCGTTATTATCTTAAATAATTACATAATGTTCATAACATGGTAATAAGTGATATAAAAGGAATAATGAACTTGAAAAGGTTCTCAAGAAAGTAGAAATTAATTCTGTTTATTATTCAATAGATTAAAGAATGATCGAGTCAAATCGGACATGAGGTATGAGACTTTGTCTCAATCTCCTTTCATTGAGGAATATTTTGTTTTATACACAACTTTCTTTTATATGGTGTATAAACCCCTTTTACTTTAACTTTTATTCAAAAGTAATGTTTTTTATACGAATCATTTTACTAAATGACAAAAGGGAATGTTTTTGTCGTACGTATGCGGCAACAACGACTTCTCCACCGCTGTGACCATTATTTGAGTTTTGTCCTCCTCTACAAGCTATAACCTTTTTTAAAATGAAAAATAAATACCATGTTTTAATTTTCATTTATTTTTTTATTGAAAATGCTTTTGATAATGTTTTGATTTTATCGATGTTTTTTTGATATCTTGTGATTGAAATGTGTAAATGTTATGTTTCCTTTATGCATGTTTAATGTGTTACAATTATGTTATGGTTCTTGGGAATTTTTTATGAAGATGGGAGGTTCCATGATAAACTAAGGGAAAGTGAGCCCGATATAGCACTCCAATGCATTGGGTAACGCAAATGAGTTAATTGGTAAGGTTTCTCCGAAGAGATTTAGGGAATATACTATGATGGGTATTCCAAATGTAACCATGAGGGTTACTCCCTACGTAAGAAAGTTATGAATGCCTCAAGTTACCTTTATGTATTATGATTTCTATGAGTTATTCATAAATCATATGATTTTATGAGGTATGATAATGTGCTTATGTTTTGTGAGTAAATTGTGATTTCATTGATTTGTATGAATACATGGACTAATGTTTTCATTCCGTACTTTTATATCCCTTACTGTGCTTTTTATGCTCATCCCATGTTTTTGAAATTTCTTTCACGGGTCAAGGGAAAGGTACATGATGTGATGATAGTGTCGAGGAAGTGTCAATAAGGAATCCATGTTTTATTTTAAATTTTTTTCCTTTGATGGTAAAAGTGAATATTGTCTTTTATGTAACCACCTTGTTTAAATATGGATTGTAATGCATGATTTATGATCTATTTCTATAAAACTCTAAACCTAAAAAGATCTTCAATGTGTATTCTTGTAATAACTTAAGATTAAGTAATGTTTATGGTTGGGGATTTATAGTTGGTATCAGAGGCCGGTTTAGATAACTTTAGGAGTTAAAATTCTGTTAAATTATTATTCAGAAATATTGTTTTATGGTAAAATTGAAATGATATGGCATTTGAAGATTACCATGTTGCTTCATCTAAGACATCTTTGTTCAGAATGGTTTTCCGCAGAGGAAACATGGAAGCAGTGCTAGGAAGGCATGCAGAAGGATATGACCTTCCAAATCAGCATCCTCAGATGGTCAGAAATGGAACTGAACATTTTATTGCAGTAATGGTGCAGTTGACTCAGGCAATAAATGTTGGTGGTATCCATGCATGAGATCAGCTAGATCAACTGCAAAAGAACATGTCAGTGGTTGAACATTTCATGAG
This sequence comes from Viscum album, assembly GCA_963277665.1. NCBI lineage: Eukaryota > Viridiplantae > Streptophyta > Magnoliopsida > Santalales > Viscaceae > Viscum > Viscum album. Next base: position 697,093,858 of record OY728164.1, read on the forward strand.
GCAACATCCCCCACCATTCAGAGGATCATCTGACCTTGTGCTAGCATAAGGGTGGATTAAAGAACTGGAGAATATCTTCAATTTCATGGGGTGTTAAAAAAATCAAAAGGTTAGTCTTGTTGTTTTCCCTTTGGAGGGTGAAGCAGATCAGTGGTGGTCGATGGTTAAAAATATCAGGGACGCTGATGAGATTAATGCTCTTGACTAGATGAATTCAAAGGTATGTTTTTGAGAAATATTATCCTAAGGTTGTTCGACTTTGGATGGAAAAATAATTCTTGGAATTGAGTCAAGAGGATGAATCAGTGGCTGCTTATGAAGAAAAGTTCACTTGATTGGCAAGGTATGCTCCAAATTTTATCTAAGACCTTGATAGTAAAATCAATCGTTTTTACTCTGGATTAAAGCCAAAATATTGAAGGGCTTTAGAATCTTGTGAGTTAAAGAGTTATGAAAAGCTTGTTCGATGTTCTGAGAAGGTGGAAGTGGAGTTTTCTGATGATCAATTGTTCTATAACAACCAACAGAAGAAGAGACCGAGGTGGAAGGAGAAAGGGAAGAATCCTTAAAAAAAGGTCTGATGGTAAGAAAACTAAGTTTTCAGTTTGTGATAAATGTGGTAAAAATCATGCTGGGGAATGTCTTCTGAATTCTGTAAAGTGTTACCGATGTGGTAAGATGGGACATAAGGCTCATGATTGCACTGAAAAAGATCAGGGTGATGGTAAGACCAAATTTGATTTACAGTTTGTGAAATTTATCAAGTGCAATGAGATGGGTCATTATGCAAACGAGTGTTCGACAAAGAGCTCAAATGATGGGAAGCAGTCATACTACAAGAATAATGGTGTGGTGAGATCCTTTGAAACTACTTCAGTAGATGTTGGGCCATCAAATAAAGTGGTATCAGGTACTTTGTTTTTTTCGGATTATGCCAATGTTTTGTTGGATTTGGGGTCTACACATTCCTTCATCTCTGAAAAATCTTCTACTAAATTGGGAATTCTATCTCAATTAATGACTCCTGAACTTGTGGTAAAATACCTAGGGGAAATGTTGAGGCAAAAAGAATTTATAAGAATCTTCTTATCCTTATCTGTGGAAAGAACCTAATTGAAAACCTTATTGTTTTACCTCTAGTAGAGTTTGATGTTATCCTGGGTATGGATTGGCACTCTGTTTATCATGCTAAGATTGATTGTAGATATAAAGAGGTTTCTTTTCAGAAATACTTTCAGTTTGTGTATAAGAATGAACCCTTACTATTGATAACATATCAAAAGGCTGAGAAACTTGTAAAATATGGAAATAAATTTTAGCTTGCACATATTGTTAAAAATAAAGGAACCGTTCAGATTAATGATGTGCCAGTGGTAAATGAGTATCTTGAGGTTTTTCATGATGAGTTTCCTAGAATAATATCATATCGGGAAGTTTAATTTACTGTTGAATTAGTTCCTGATGCTAATCCAATTTCAAAACCCCCTTATCGAATGGCTCAAATTGATCTTTTATAGTTGAAGGAGAAATTGCAAGATTTATTAGAGAATGCTTTCATTCGACCTAGCACATCACCATGGGGTGCTCTTGTCTTATTTGTTAAGAAGAAAGATGGTTCTATGAGACTTTTCATTGATTATAGAGCCTTTAATAACATCACTGTTAAGAACAAATATCCTTTGCCTCATATCGGTGATTTTTTTTATCATATCCAGGGAGCTCAGTATTTTTCAAAGATGGACCTGAGATCAGGGTACCATTAGTTGAAGGTAAAGGAAGCAGATTTTTCAAATACTGTGTTTCTTACAAGATATGGCCTTTATGAATTTGTAGTAATGCCTTTTGGGTTAACCAATGCACCTACTGTATTCATGGACCATAGGAATTGAATTTTCCAAGAGTTCTTGGATAAGTTTGTGGTTGTTTTCATTGATTATATTTTGGTGTTTTCTAAAAGTAAAGAGGAGCATGAAAGACATTTAATGTTTATTTTTCAAACCTTAAAAGAAAATAAATTTTATGGGAAATTCAGCAAGTGTGAGTTTTGTTTGCAACAAATTTCCTTCCTTAGTCACGTTATTTCCAAAGATAGAATAACTGTGGATCCTGCAAAAACAAAGGTTGTTGAAGAATGGCCAAGACCCACAAATGTAATATAGATTCGTAATTTTCTTGGATTGGAAGGCTACTACCGAAGGTTTGTTAAAAAAATTCACGGTTATCTAGTCCAATGACTAAGCTAACTCGGAAGGGTGTTAAGTTTATCTGGACAAAAGAATGTGATGATTGATTTCAAAAATTGAACAGAATATTGGTGAATGCTCTAGTTTTGGCACTATCTTCTAGGAATGGTGAGTTTGTTATCTACAGTGATTCTTCATTGAAAGGACTTGGTTGCTTCCTTATGAAGAATGATCCGGTAATTGCTTATGCTTCACGTCAGTTGAAAACTCATGAGGTAAATTACCCTACACATGATTTGGAATTAGCTGCTGTTGTTTTTTCTTTAAAAATTTGGAGGCATCATTTGTATGGTGTAAAGTGTAAAATATATACTGATCACCAAATTTTAAAGTATATATTCACTCAGAAATAATTTAACATGAGATAGAGGAGATTGCTAGAATTAATCAAGGATTGTGATTTTACAATTCTTTACCATCTAGGAAAAGAAAATAATTTCGTTGATGCTTTGAGTAGAAAAATTAATGCTTCATTAACCATGTTATGTTTGGAATGTGATCATTTGGTTAAGGATTTGATGAACCTTGGCATAGAATTTTTTGGTGTAGGATGTTCTTCTGTTTTGTTTCAGGTGTCAGTGAGATCATCTCTATCAGACAGAATTAAGAATGCCCAGAAGCAAGACAGTGAGTTGCAGAAAAAGGTAGAGCTGGTTCAGAAGGGTATGTTAACTAAATTCAAAATTGATAATGATTGTGTTTTGAGATTTGGTAAGAGATTGTGTGTGCCTTGTGATTCACAGTTGAAGAAAGAGTTGTTATGTGAATCTCATAGTTCTCTATTTTCAGTTCATCCTGGCAGTACTAAGATGTATAGAGCTCTTCGGGATTATTACTAGTGGGATGGAATGAAAAGAGATATTGTTGATTTTACTATGAAGTGTTTGACTTGTAAATAGGTTAAAGCAGAGAGGCAGTTACCGAAAGGGATGCTTCAGCCTTTACCAGTGCCAGAGTGGAAATGGTAGAATATATCCATGGACTTTGTTGTGGGGTTGCCGATGACACCTCGAGGTAATAATGCAATCCGGGTTGTTGTTGATCGCTTGAATAAATATGCTCATTTCCTTGCTATACAAGATACTTTTTCTCTAGATCAACTTTCTCATTTTTATCTTAAAAAGATAGTCAGGTTACATGGATTTCCCTTCTCCATTGTATCTGATTGTGATACTAGGTTTACTTCTAACTTTCGGAAAGGCCTTCAGAAGTTGTTGGGTATTGAATTAAATTTTAGTACAGCTTTTCATCCTCAATCAAGTGGACAGTCAGAACGAGAAATTCCGACATTAGAGGATATGGTACATGCTTGTTCGATGGATTATCAGGGAAGTTGGAACCAACATCTTTCTTTGGTTGAGTTTTCTTATAATAACATTTTTCATTCTAGTATACAGATGGCACCATTTGAGGCATTATATGGGAAGCAGTGTCAAACTCCAGCTTTTTTGGATGAAGTGGGTGAAAGTAAGTTGATGGGACCAGAATTACTAGAAAAGTTGGTAGAAAAAGTTCAGCTGATACAGAAACACATGAGAATGGCTCAGAGTAGGCAGAAAATTTATGCGGACAATAGGAGGAAGGATCTCTCTTTTGAGATAGGTGATCTTGTTTTTCTCAAAGTTTCACCATGGAAAAGTGTGATGTGATTTGGTAAGAAAGGAAAGCTGAGTCTAAGGTTCATTGGACCATATGAAATTCTGGAGGGAGTTGGATCAGTGTCTTACCGAGTGGCTTTAACTTCGATTTTATCTCAGGTACACAATGTTTTTCGTGTTTCAAAGTTAAGGAAGTACATTCCAGATCCATATCATGTTTTTAGTCCAGAGATAGTTCAGCTGGAAGAGAACCTATCTTATGAGGAACAACTGGTCCAGATTCTTGACCATATAGAGAAAGTATTTCGGAATAAGTTGACTCATCAAGTACATGTTTTGTGAAAACCCACATGATTGAAGAGGCAACATGGGAATCTGAAAATGCAATGAGGGATAAATACCCCAACTTATTCAATAAGTAAATAAATTGTGGGGACGCAATTTTCAAAATTGGGGAAGTATGTAACATCCCAATTAAGTATAGAGTAATATATTTTCATATCTATGTCTATTTAGGATTTAGATAGTATTTTAGAGTCTTAAAATGAGAATAAATCCAATCTTAAGCATATAATTCTCTAATATTTTTAAAAGATTGTGTTACCGGCTTTGGATGGAGAGCCATTGTTAAATCTATGTATTGAAAATTTTATAAGATCTAATTTTCAAAATAAACTTATTCTTTAGGATTGGGACATTTAAACATACTTTGGATAAATTTTTGGTCTTTTTCTGACAATGTTCGTTTTTTAATGAATAGTGAAAAATACTGCATTTTACTTCAAAACTGCTTTTTCATATAATTTAATTATATGGATAGATTATCTTTTTAACTAGTTTTAAAGTGTAAATAAAATATATTTTTACTATTTAATCCAATGGTTGTCATTGGAATTAATTAAACATTGAAATTGGACATAAACAACTGTCAAACTTTTGATAGATATTGTTTCTAAAAAAGCCGCTATTTGTTCTGACAACGGGAATTATTTTTAAATTAATTACTACAATTTCTATGATTGGAATTTATTAAAATGGATTACATATTTTTAATTAGATGGTAAAAATTATGTAATTAATACTCTTTTGTTTTTGGACATTATGAATAGTAACGATGGTAATTATCTTTAATTATCATGATTAATTAGTAATCAGGTAGTTAAGGGTTAAAAAATAATATCATAATGATAAAAAAATGACCCCAAAATGTGTCCTATTATACTGTTTGTGTCATGGATGGCCATGGGATTCCTTGTGCCAAACTTTGGGACCCCATGGAATCACTTTTGGGTGATAGAGACACTTTATCATTTTATGTTTTTTAAATGGAAAGTATAACCAAAGTATGTATCACCCAAGTCAAAAAAATTTAGTTTTTTCTATGTAAACTATATCTTAGACTATAAATATTCATTGCAAAGATAAAATTATTTCCTAAATCATAGTATTTTTTTATAATTTTTTAGACATTAAATAAATTAATTTATTTATGACACCATGATGATGCAGCGATTACCTCATTAATGAACGATTTAAATAAAATAAAAATATAATGTAAAATATAATACATACACTTTTAAAAAACTTATTGTATAGGTAGATTTATAACCCTTATCACCTTATCCTCTAAATATATCATTGTGGGACCTTTAAAATCCGAAAAGAATTTTATAATAAAGTAACATTTCAAGAATTTCAAAGAGTTCTCATCCTTCTTCTTATAAAAGGCCCCCACCTCTACCACCTTACCCACACATCTCAAGACATTTTCTTGGCCAAAATCTGCTCATTTTATCTCTCTAAATCCCTCTATTCATCCTAGAATCCTTACCTTAGGTTGAAATCTCTTTAAGAAACCCTTTTGGTTCAAACCAAGAGAAGTTACCTGATTTAAAGGAAATGTCTTCACTTGTGTTCTTTTGTATTATTTTGCTTCTTCAACCCCCTAAACTCTTTTTATTCATTTATTTTGTAACAAAACCTGTATCTTAAATATACTATTATATTTTTATGTGAAGTATTCGAGATACACATACACACACCTCCGTCTAATGGTTAAAGAACATACTGTCTCTGTGGATGGTGAATTTATGCCTCAGGAAATGATGATTGTTCAATATTCTTATAACACCTTTAATGGTGGCCATTAAGATGTCACTATATTTATATATTATATATATTATGTTTCCATATGCTTCTGCATTTTTCTTTTATGGAATACCTTTATGGTTTCCATTATGGGTAAACACGATATCTTCATTTTAGGAAGTGCGGACTACCGCCCCCTCAAAGTGATTTGAATCGTTAATGTCGTATGTGGGACGTATAAAGGATGAATTTAATGGTATTACATATTATATTATACTGGAATTATAATATACCTTTATATAATTATTATTTCACTCCATTAAATAATAAATAGAAATGAAAGTAGCGTTCATGCGTACGTACGGCTTGCCCTCTCCATGAACGGTGCATTTCAATTATTACCTCTAAATGTTGTGTAATATTATAAATGCATTTATATACTGGATATATATGATATATATGATATCTAAATCATGAATATAATTTTGGATATAATGGATATTTTATCACAGGAACAACTTGTAATTATAAGAAGTTTATTTTTGACTAAAGTACCAAAAATCGACAAAATGTTCGTTATTAACTTAAATAATTACATAATGTTCATAACATAGTAATAAGTGATATAAAAGGAATAATGAACTTGAAAAAGGCTCTTAAGCAAGTATAAATTATCTCTCATTTATTATTCAGGAGATTAAAGAACGATCGAGTCAAATCGGACAGGAGGTATGGGACTTCGTCTCAATCTCCTTTCATTGTGGCATATTTTTGTTTTATACACAACTTTCTTTTATACGGTGTATAATCCCCTTTGACTTTTACTTTTATTCAAAAGGAATATATTTTTATATGAATCGTTTTACAAAACGAAAAAGGGAATTTTTTTGTTGTATGTATGTGGTGACACTGAATTCTCCACTGTCGTGACCATTATTTGAGTTTTGGCTTCCTCTACAAGACATAACCTCATTTAAAATGGAAAATAAATACCATTTTTTACTTTTATTTTATTTTTGTATTGAAAATGGTTTTTATAATGTTTTGATTATATAAATGTGTTTTTGATATCTTTTGATTGAAATGTGGAAATGGTATGTTTTCTTTATGCATGTTTTATGTGTTATGACTATGTTATTGTTCTTGGACATTATTTATGAAGACGGGTGGTTCCATGATAATCTAAGGGTGGGTGAGCCAAATATAGCTCTCCAATGCATTGGGAAAGATGAAGGAGTTAAACGCTAAGGTTTATCTAAAGAGATTTAGGGAATATACTGTGATGTGTATTCCAAATATAACCATTAGGGTTTATCCCTACGTAAGAATGTTATTAATGCCTCAAGTTACCTTTATATCTTATGATTTCTATGAGTTATTCATAAATATTATGATTTCAAAAGGTATGATAAAGTGCTTATGTTTTGTGAGTAAAGTATGATTTCATTGATTCTTATTAATACATGGACTAATGTTTTCATTCCATACTTTTATATCCCTTACTGAGCTTTTTATGCTCATCCTACATTTTTGAAATGTTTGTCGCATGTCAAGGGAAAGGTACATGATGTGATGATAGTGTCGAGGAAGTTTTAAGAAAGAATCCATGTTTTATTTTAAATATGTTTCCTTTTATTGGAAAATTAAATATTGTCTTTTATGTAACCACCTTGTTTAAATACGGATTATAATGCATGATTTGTGATCTAATTATCTAAAACTCTAAACATGAAAATATACTAAATGTGTATTCTTGTAAAAACTCAAGATTAAGTAATGTTTAAGGCTAGGGCCTTATAATAACATTTATTCAATATCTTGGATGGTCTACACTTTTTGACCATCCATCTTTAAATTAAAATCAATATTAAGGAAAAAATGAGTGCCAAAAACGTTATGGAAACCTATACACAAACTTGATGTAAAATAAGGATCCTAATCAGAGATTATCAACCTCCAGACTCTGTGGGGTGACACCTAATCCCTTATATTATACCCCAACAATACCTCCATAAAGATCAAATCTTTATTAGCTATAAAGTGGGAAGATTTTTTCAAATGATCCGCTATCACCTATATAGCATCACAGACTCCCTAATCTCAAAGAAATTATTTAATAAATACCATTCAGAATTCATCAAACATCAACTAGGGAACATATAATGGATGGAGTAATCCATCAATTACATGGTTCTCAACATTCACCTTATGTATGAATATACATCAATAAACAAACTCTATAATTACATGCTTCAACCCTAGCCATGGAAAATAACCTCTCAAATCTTAGTAAATATTATTCATGCCAGGATTTACCACCAATGGAGAGATATAAAAAACTCATAGAACTATATCATGCATCTTTAATGGAATTAAAATATTTCACTTGAACAACACTTTTTGTTTTCCATCCTTATACCAACATCTGGGATGTTTCCAAAAACAACTCTATCCCTCCAGACCTCCACCTCAAAATCCCCCAGCTACAAATCCTCTAAATTTGTACCAAATATGTCAAAACCATCATCTAGAAGATAAAATATCTACATAAAACCTAATTCTTATCTAGACGCATCATTGAGAGTTTTTTTACCATTATCTAAGTATCTTTAGATTCACACAGGGCATCACTACGTGACTTCCTTACCAATATATTAGTTACAAAATTTCTCTTTTTGGGGTATACAAAATCATAATGTCATAATACTATAAGAATTTCGTCTGCCATTTCTTACACACATTTAATCCACAATGGTAGAATCCATACCTTGGGCTCTTATGATCAGTGAAAACCACAAAATGGATGTTGTTGAGGTAATGTCTCCATAACATAAAATATTACACAAATTATGAAAACTCAAGATCATTGGTGGAGTCATTATGATCATGGAGATGTAACTATTTATGTTGATAAGAAATAAAAATAAATATCTACTACATCATAATGAAGCACATGACAAGACGTGAAACATCACATAAAACCTCAAACTAAAATCCTTCTATTGGAAAAATAGGACTGGAGTGCTTTCCAATGTCTTCATAATGTACCCAAAATCTTCCTAACTATGTTTAGTCTATAAGAACACCTTATCCTTCTAGGTTAAGGTTGTTATAGGTGTTACAACATGAGATAAATCTTTTAAGAACTTCCTATAATAACCAAAAAGACCAAGAAAACTATATAAATCTTCCACTATCATGGTGGATACCCAATAAATGACCACCTATATATATTCAAATGATCCATAGCTACTCCCTTATGGGACACAAAATTCCTCAATAAAGTGACTCCAAGATCCCATCACTCTCACTTTGAAAACATCCCAAATAATTACTCATGATGAAGAACTCTCAAAATGGAATATATATACTCTTCATGCTCTTCCTCAGAAATAGTGTTCACATGGATGTTATTGATGAAAACCACCATGAACATATATAGGAACTCTCTAAAAACTATGTTTGTCGACCTGATGAACATTAATGGATCATTCATCACACTTAATGTCATCAAAACAAACTCGTAATTTCCATGAATAAAATATAAGGCAGTCATATGAATGTCATCATAATTCACCTACATCTAATGATATCCTAACCATAAATGATTTTTTGATAACCAATTTTATCCCGTCAGATGATTAAATAAATCATCAATTGATGAAAAAGGGTAGTGGTTATTCACCATCAACTAGTTCAAGAGAAAATAATTGTTACAGATCTACAAACTATTATCAGTATTCATCATGAAAAAAAATGGTGCACCCGAATGAGACACACTTGTCCAAGTAAAACCTCACTGAAATATATCATTGAGAAAAACTCACAACTCTCTCAACTTAGAAGGCATCATCTTATATGTAGACCTCAAGATTGGATACACACCTGTATGTAGCTTGATCCCAAACTCAATCTATCGTCAAGGGGGTAACACTACAATATCCTTTGGTAAGAAATTATGATTCTCTTCCACAAACCTACGAAGCACGGAATTTTGAACCTATGAAGTGATTAACATCAACTCATCCCTTAAATATGATAAGGATGGAACACACTTCCAACTAATCTGAGGGTCCTTATTTCCAAAAAACATGTGACAACCGGGTCCTGGTGACAGTACAGGCACCCCACCTTAACATGGTCGTCGGGTCCTGACCTACCAGGTACCACCAGTTGCCCCGCAGACACGTGGGGCCCACCCCAGGGTCCACCCATGTGCTCGAACGGTTCATCTGACTAATGATTTTCCTCATAGGCCAACACATGTCCTCTCCAGTGTGCTTTTTCCTCACACACACACATCCTGAGAAACTTCCCAGAAGGTCACCCATCCTGATCACTACCTCAGGCCAAACACGCTTAACTGTGGAGTTCTAATCAGACAGGCTCTCAAAAAGGAAGGTGCACCATGTTGACATGAGTCATATAATTTAGCCAATTAAACCTATATCATTTGGGGGTGTTACAATCACCCCCCCCCCCCCCCTTAGAGCACAGCATCCTCGTTGTGGGCTCTACATCTCAACCCAGGAAGTGCACCTCACTTAAGGCTGGGTTCCTCCTCTGATACCAAATGTGACAACCGGGTCCCGGTGACAGTACAGGCACCCCCACCTTATCATGGTCGTCGGGTCCTGAACTACCAGGTACCACAAGCTGCCCCGCAGACATGTGGGGCCCACCCCAGGGTCCACCCACGTGCCCGAACGGGTCATCTAACTAATGATTGTCCCCACAGGCCAACACATGTCCTTTCGAGTGTGCTTTGTCCTCAATCACACACATCCTGAGAAACTTCCCAGAAGGTCACCCATCCCGATCACTACTCCCGGACAAGCACGCTTAATTGTGGGGTCACCCATCCTGATCACTACTCCAGGCCAAGCACGATTAATTGTGGAGATCTAATCAGAGAGGCTCCTGAAAAGGAAGGTGCACCTTGTTGACATGAGTCATATCATTTAGCCAATTAACCCTTTATTATTTGGGGGTGTTACAATGGACCGATACCCTCTAATGTGACAACTAGGTCCCGGTGACAGCACAGACACCCCACCTTAACATGGTCGTCGGGTCCTGACCTACCAGATACCACCAGTTGCCCCGCAGACACATGGGGCCCACCCCAGGGTCCACCCACGTGCCCGAACGGGTCATCTGACTAATGATTGTCCCCACATGGTCCCGGTGACAACACAGGCACCCCACCTTAACATGGTTGTTGGGTCCTGACCTACCATGTACCCCCAGTTGCCCCGCAACACGTGGGTCCCACCCCAGGGTCCACCCACGTGCCCGAATGGGTCATCTGACTAATGATTGTCCCCACAGGCCAACACATGTTCTTTCCAGTGTGCTTTTTCCTCACTCTCACACATCCTGAGAAACTTCCCAGAAGGTCACCCATCATGATCACTACTCCAGGCCAAGCATGCTTAATTATGGAGTTATAATCAGATAGGCTCCGGAAAAGGAAGGTGCACCTTGTTGACATGAGTGATATCATTTAACCAATTAACCCTTTATCATTCGGGGGTGCTACAATGGCCTGATACCCTCTAATGTGACAACCGGGTCCCGGTGATAGCACAGGCACCCCACCTTAACAGGGTCGTCGGGTCCTGACCTACCAGGTACCAACAATTGCCTCGCAAACACGTGGGGCCCAACCCAGGGTCCATCCACGTGCCCGAATGGGTCATCTGACTAATGATTGTCCCCACAGGCCAACACATGTCCTTTCCAGTGTACTTTGTCCTCACTCACACACATCCTGAGAAACTTCCCAGAAGGTCACCCATCCTGATCACTACTCCAGGCCAAGCACGCCTAGCTGTGGAGTTCTAATAAGACAGACTCCCGAAAAGGAAGGTTCACCTTGTTGACATGAGTCATATCATTTAGCCAATTAACCCTTTATCATTCGAATGTGTTACAATCACCCCCTCCCCCCTTTAGATCACAATGTCCTCTTTGTGGGCTCTACATCTCAACCTAGGTAGTGCACCGCACTTAAGGCTGGGTTCCTCCTCTGATACCAAATGTGACAACCGGGTCCCGGTGACAGCACAGGCACCCCACCTTAACATGGTCGTCGGGTCCTGACCTACCAGGTACCACCAGTTTCCCCACAGACACGTGGGGCCCACCCCAAGGTCCACCCACATGCCCGAACGGGTAATCTGACTAATGATTGTCCCCACAGGCCAACACATGTCCTTTCCAGTGTGCTTTGTCCTCGCTCACACACATCGTGAGAAACTTCTCAGAAGGTCACCCATCCTGATCACTACTCCAGGCCAAGCACGCTTAACTGTGGAGTTCTAATCAGACAGGCTCTCGAAAAGGAAGGTGCACTTTGTTGACATGAGTCATATCATTTATCCAATTAACCCTTTATCATTCGAGGGTGTTACAAAACACTACTAAATCTCCATTATAACCATAAAACACAACCTTCCTCCTAAATCAATTCATGATACCCAACACTGAATACTACCAATCCTTTCTAAGGATGATGTCATATGATATATATGTAAACCATATAAATATCTCCATTATTGGTGCTAACCCAATATTATCTCATAGTATCTACATACTTCATAAAAGTAAGATCAACCCCCAACTAGTGTAGTCAATGCCAGGGGAGATAGAAGTTTCTATACCTCATGTCCCAAAGAATGGATAAGGGTAGGTGATATAATGGATTTAATTACTCCTAAATCAAAAAAAAGCATGAAACCATTTGTAAAATAAGAAAAGGGAACCTGAAACGATGTATGGCTCACGCAGTGGTGGAAACATTAGATAATGAAAATGAAAATGACTTACTCTGTAGCCTCTCTTTCCCTACTAATGACCAACTCTATATTCACACTATACTCTATGAGGATGATGAGCATCTTAGGGTTATAATATGCCTACCCCATCTCCTTCCCCCAAGTCCTAGATAGGAACAACTAGTTACTACATACATGGTCAAAAGGAACCTAAAGTGGAATGCCTATGAAATTTTGACTATTGAGAAAGGTCAGACACTCTTTACACTGATAAAGTTGACCTCTATAATAAATAATGCATATGATCCCTTGGAATAGGTCTAAGATATGACTCCCCTATAGGAAAGAGATGATGATGGTCGGGACCTAATCCTAGAAGATAAAAAACTCTCCTGTCTTAAAAACTAGAAATCTTAGACCATTACTATTTTATTAAAGGAATCATAAAGACTCCCTTATCATGAATATATAGATCTAGAAAATTTCCTCTCAATAATTTCTAATACTAATAGAACCTCAATTTTATAATTTAGCATAATAATGGTGACCTGTCACTGGATCTCTAGATGCAAAGCCTCCTTAAAATTATTTTCCATACCCTTCTCCTTTGGAAACAGTTCTGAAGTATAATAAAAAAGGGGCCTAAAAATGATCCTAAAATCCCAAACAATGGAACTCCCCAATTGAAGGTTAAGTATCTTTTTTATACAGGCCTCATTCATGCTCGAGGAAGGTAACTCTACTCGAAACATATCTTGGTACATCTCCGATGAGAGTGCCAACTTATCGTGATCCCTAAGGATCAGGAAACACCACTGCCTCACTACTCCACACAGCTTCATCACAACCAAAAAACCCAATTCCCCTTATAATCATAGATCAATCTAAAATCCATTGTATCCTCCTCCAACTAGTATTCTATGAATGAATTCTAATCAATTCACTCATACTTCTATATACTCTGGAACTGAAACTCTTGAAGTTTCCTCCTCCAAGTGTTTTAATAGTAAACCTCTCCTCCATAGTGATCTGCTGTAAAAAAATAATAAATATATTCTTGGTGAACTTTTTGATAATCTTGACTTGAGTAGATTACTATAAAAAGAACAAATGGTTAGATATCCTAAACCTGGAATATGGAATATTTAACAATAACTAATTAGTTATTTTATTTTCTTGTAAATGTTTTAACATATTCCAAGATTTACCCATTTCAAACCCAAGTAAAAAAAGAATGGTTCATGATCCTTTTCCAGTTATCTACCCTACAACCAATATTAGTTTATTTCATAGGTATAGTAAACCTAATTGATCATGAATAAGATCACAGGGGTCCCTAAATACATGTGTCTCATCTGGTCTCCCATGTTTACATTTCTCACTAATCATAGCAGACATCGTTTCCCTACTAGCCCATGACATATAACTTGTGCCTAACTCCAAAATGAATCCCATATCTCAAACTAAACCTCTATTATAACTCTTTCATGACCCCCACCCCCTAAATTGAACACCTCCTGGGCTGGAAATGTGGGAAGGGTGATGGTGTCTGCCCGAGTCCTGCCTTCATTAGGCCCCGAGTGGGCTACTAGAACTGGCGGTGTAATGATCTTACATAGGGAGGAATTACCCTCTAATAGAACATATAGAAAATAAAGATAAAAAAATACACAATTAAAACCTACATATAAATATAAATAAATAAATCCCTTGGGAAATCTTGAAATGTTATACAATAATGTGATAATTGAAAGGAAAACTATAAGAACCAGAATGGTAAGGAAAACAATGATCCTGAGGCCTAAACAACTCGTGAATAACCAAAAGATAGTAATATACACCCCAAAATCAAACCAGCTCCAAATAACCTATGAATCATTTATATATACATTTGGTTGGCATAAAATTACACTTAGTCAGATCCTCCCTGGAGCCTCTCCTTAAAAAGATAATGAGAGCATGCCAAATCACAGTGAACAACAATGAAACTAACTCATCTCCTAAACGTGAATACTAAGTTATAACCTCACCATGGATAAATATCACCAAGTATCACATAAAAGAGGGAATATAATTTTGAAATAAAAAATCAAGGGTATCTTATCCCTCTTCCCCATTATTTTGTTGGTGTTCCTCAACGTTTCACATCCAGATACATCTCTCTTCAAAATAGGCCAACCCAAAGACACAGGGAAAAGGAATCACAACATGAACCTTTTTCATCACATCATTACATTATCTCATATCACACCATAATTTATAGTAACCATGTAATTTTTGAAATCGACCACATCTCGTATGACATGTATTTTACATCAGGTATTATACCTCAATAAATTATAGCCCATACATATAGTACATACCTCAATCCATCACATGCAATACACATCATACCTATCATAACCCTTAAGATAATATTCCCATGGATACAAGTGTTTTAAATAACCATAATAAATCACAACCATGTACACTCATATATGGTAAAACTAACCACTGTAAATACAATCATATGTATCTACAAAGAAAAGAGAGTGGGGTTAGTGGGGGTAGTTATATATCTATCCTCCCACTGGGATGTTGGAAAAAACACCCTCCTTGAGTCCAATGGGTTTCAGCCTCCCTAACATACATGAGTGGGGGCATATGAAGTCAAAAAATATACAATATATAATATATCTCACAGCCACACTATGAGAATCACCTAGTCTTATAGTCAAATTTAGCTAATGTCTCTCATACTTCTGAATCCCACTACTATGACCATATTTTCTATAATAACACAATCATTTAAAAGAGCTACATTAATTACATCACTTGTTTTTTTAATTTAATTTCATTAATTAATTAATTATAAAATAATTCACCTTTAACATTATTTCACATTACATTACATTAATCATTAGAGTGAAGTCCTATAACCTCCACTCATAATCCAAACTGAGTCCATGGTTTATCACGATTTACATATTTTCCACATTTTCATTGCTTCAACACAAACCATATGGGATAATAGTTATTTATTTATTATGAACAGTATTCCATAATCTAGGTACTCTAGAAAAATAATAATAATCTACCACCTAGAGGAAACATGCAACCAAGAACATCTGTCTACCTCAAGAAATGGGGAAAGGAATGTAGATATACCAAGAAAACCAACCATCGTCTATTAAATAGATTCATAATAATGCATCATATATCTCAGCATCAAATCAATGGGTAGGCCCAGATTCAATATTTTCTATTATACCTAGTTCCATCCCCAACACCAACATGAATATCTTGATGCATCTTTCCATCGTAGGCATCAACTACAACCACATCATTTGGTCCTACCCAAACACATCACATAATCCATCCTAGATTCATTCATATTAGGTTCATATTATATCCAGGACACTCTACCGAATTTCACAATGCATAGTGAATTTATCTTTCAAATCACATCACAAAATCAGTAAGAAATAAACAAGAATAACGAATAGGGAAATCTAGGCCCTAAAATAAGGAGTCTGTCCCTCTCACACAAACTAGATCTCACAGCTCTAAAATCAAGGCACTAGCCTTCTCATGCTCATGGGAAACTCAAGAACTTGCAATTATCTTTACCACACAACCCATTTTATTTTTTATTTAAATAACCTTTTCATTATTCACATGTTACAACTATGAGAAGCCTAAGGTATCAATATATAGAAAGATGTTAAATTATTTACGTGCTATTAGTATTAAAACCCTTCTCATTTTCATTCTTTTTATTATTATAATAAAAAATAATTATCACGATTCAAATTATTTATCAATTACATTAACACATAGAAGATCGCATTTAATTAAGCATGTGCATTAGATAAATTTGAATGTCATAAAATTACAAGAAACTCCATATTCAAACATGACTATTCATTAATTATTCATAAGCTAATTAATTATCCATTTATTCTAGATTTACATTATTTTCCAACTTCATCACACTATTATAAGAATAACAACATTCTAACAAATAAAAGAATGGATATCACTTTCTCTAGAAAATAAATAGAGAAATCATTATCATAGTAAAAAGCATCAATATGTGATCACTACAACCAATTATTTTTTGACCAAGTTCATTAATTATTAGGTTAATTCCATTTCCATACAAAGGGATAAACCATGAAGACTTTCTGATTGCACGTAAATAAATAAAATAAGCAATGAATACGCTACCTCAAAATTATCAATGTTCTTCACATCGGAATGGATCAATGTTGTAGAACTCGATCACCTTTATTACATGAAACTCCATCCCTCAAATTATATCATGGAACAACTACTCTAATAAAAACCCAATAAAACTCCCTTAGAAACATGGATATGACCAACCATAATCAAAATGAACCATGAAAAAATAGGCACAACATTCCTCACATAACCATAGATTAAATATGGATGGCTAAGGATCAATCCAAATTGAAGGAATCCCAAAAAAACCAAAATAAAGGGTCACTAGTTTCATGGATTTTAAGAGGGAGCACCACTGGCTATAGGTTTGAGAAAACAACCAAGGTGTTCCTATTTATAATGATATGAAACCCAAGGGGTTTTAAATGGTGTGAAACCCCTTTTCATATAATGTAAATATTGGGCTTCATATATTTCCAAAAAAGGAATCACCATAAAGGATTTAATCCTAAAAATTTACACATCATGTAAATCCATGTGAACTGGTCTCAAAATCCATAAACTGTGAATACATGATGTGAAACACTTACACGTTGTGTATTCTATATGTTTCCACCTTTTAGTGTTAAACACCTCCAGAATCACTCCATGGCTCCTTTGAGAACCACTAGATTCAGAAACAAGAAAATGGTTGGAATACATTGATCTAGGCCTGAACACATTTTATAAAATTTATATGTATAGATTTGGAAGGGATGATGTAGTTTTGGGGTGAAATACGATGAAGGTGTGACACCATTGGTGTGAGAGACTCATTAGTGGTATTATTGCCACATATAGGGGTTATTCATGGGGTTAGGTGGATAAAATAGGCCATGGGGTGGAATGAGGTAGGGATATATGTTCTATACGAAAACAAAATTGTGAATTTTGAATTGGTAAAAATCATATATCAAAAAATCATAAAAATTAATTATCCCCTATTTTTGAAAAGAGTTTTAATTAATGAAAAATTTATCCATGTTTATATAAATCATGGGTAAATGAGTTGTCTCTAATTTACCAAAATGTATAAAAATAACTAAATTAACCATTTTTTAAACATAGGTAAATTAGCCAGGTTTATAAATGAAGATAAATTTTAAACACACCATTTCATAGTGCTTTTATGAAATACGAGTAAATAAATTAGATAAATTTTTAAATATGAATAATTGTAAATAAAAAATGGGGATAAATACAATTATAAATATTGTCAAATAAAATATGAAGAGATTAACATTGCAAAAGAAGTTTAAAATAGCCATACACTGATTCAACGCCCCCCATTTAGGGTTCCACATAGAAGATTATAGGTCTAATAGAAAAATTATAATAATATAAAACTAATGGGGGTCGAGTGGTTAAGATGTAGAATTTATTTTTTTGTATTTATTATTAGTTATAATAAATTTAATGGGGTTTAAAATAACTAAATATTATTTATGGAATATATATTTTTATTTAAATAATTAATCAAATGGAGACTTAATTTCTTAGCATGGAAATTGGTTGTTGAATATGGGATTTAGATATCTTGATCATATGTTATGGTTTATTATATGATTCATAAATATGATAGGATAATTACTTCCATATCTTGAATGTATCTTTTTCATTTAATTTGGAATATTAATGAAGTTTTTAAATGGGTTTCAAGATCATGAAATTATAATTGATTTATTGCAACTAGATAAATAAATTTAGTAAGGTTATTATTTGGTTAAATTAATGAATATATAAAATAATTTGTTTCAAAAAGTCATATTTATTAATAGATATAAATTATGTAAGCGTGTTATTTGAATTTATGAGTTTAGTTGGGGTGTGTGTGAGTTTAGTTTGACTGTCTTAATAAAAGTGTTTTCATTTTATTTTAATTGAGGTGACATGTATTTTTTGGTTAGGTTTGAGGTTAGCATAAATAGAAATAATAATAGTGGTTTAAATATTTAATATTATATAAAATGGAGTAATGTTCATTTGGGATTGGATGTGAGAATTTGATAGAAGATGTTTTTTGAATTTTCAGGCTTAAAATGAATGTGTTTTGGTTTTAAATGTTTTTTTCTTTGATTGAAATCACCTGAGTTAGTTTTATACTACGATTTTTTTAAATTAAGGGTTCCAATTAGTCTGTGGGACTATTAAGATAAATGTTTGGTTAAGAATCTTTGGATTGATGAATAAAACCTCTATGAGAGACTCCAAACATCCCATATTTTAAACAAAAATTTTCAATTTTTTTCTAAAATTGTATATGTAATTGTTAAATTTATTTATTTTCCTTTTTTAATGATATAAAAATTGAATTTAAATCCATATTTGTGACCTAATTAGTTTTCATTATTGAATATATTTTTTCCTCAAAATTTCAATTGAATTATAGTGGAATTTTTTAAATAATAATTATTTATTTACCCTTTTATAGAATAAACTTTACTATATTCCCAATTATTTTTACCCATGAATATTTATTTTATAACCATGTTACTCTTATTCAAAGTATATTTTTTTATAAATTCCTTTTAAATATTAATTTTTTCCTTGATGTCTATTTTTAACATAATATTTCACTTTTTTAGTAGTTATATAATTGAAACATATACCAATAAATTTAATGTAATAACATACAATAACATGTAACATTTAACTCACATCATATAATAAAATAAATGGTTAAAAAATTATTTTATACTAAAATAATATTATTTTGGAATTTATTATTTAAATAAAAAAAAATTTAATGTCTAAATGATTATTTCCATATCATTATACTTCAGAAACATCCTTTTAAAATAATAAGTAAAACATTTTACCCTGAAATAATCCTATGAATTATTTTTTATTTTTATTATAAAAATAAATATTTCATTTATATAATCTAGTATTATTCCAAAATATACATTAAATGTATATATGTTAGTCAATATAAAAGTAATATATTCACTGAAAAAGTATTGTTACTATAATGCATAATGTTCGTTAAAAAATAAGTTTCCATTAATATTTAATTAAATGGTAAACATCACTTAATTATACTAAAAAATTTATAAAATGGATATTATTTTAGAAAGGTATAAATAATTAGCTATAGAATATAGAATAGTTGAAAAATAAAAAACAAATAAAAAATGAATCACTAATAAAAATACGGGTTTTTCAATATAAAATGTTTTTATATTTTATATAATTTTATTTAAATATTAAATTTATAATATTTATAATATGAATTTGAAAAACTAGAATTTATTTTTGGAATCAGTACAACAAAATGAGATTACGTTGATTTTTGTTTAAAATTTTTAATTCTTTTATAAATTGAAAAAAAATTATGAATACAATATGATTTATGACATCATCATAGTATAAATATATCAAAAAACATATAAATATTTTTTCACAAACTAAAATATATTTAATGTGAAATAAATAATTTAAAAATAATAAACTTAATTTCAAAACCTATAAGTCATTTTTCAAAACCTAAGTATTATTTTATTTGATTAAGAAGTTATATTGTATTCTTTCAATATAATACATCCAAGATGTATTTTAGTTTTGTTTGTGTTAAAATGCCAAAAAATATATATCTTTATTAATAATACAATAATAAATGTAAAATTAATCATCACTACCCATAGTATTTATCATAAATAATCAATAATTCAATCCAAAATAACCCTCCCCCTTGTATATATAAACTCCCCTTATCCACACCTTTTTCCTCACTTCAAAAACAATTTATTTTAATAAATAACATTGGAAATTACACTATAACCACCCCTTGACACATACATAAGGATCATTTCAAGCAAAAATTCTCTCTTGTGAAGGATTTGGACTCAAACCAAAGGAAGCGACTCGAAGAGCCATAAAAGTGTTCCATAACCTACACCTTTCTTTTAAAACTATGTTGTTATAATATTTATTGAAAGTATTCTTTATATGATTTGATGTCTATAATGACATGTTTTTATCATTATTCTAATCTATTATTGATGAATAATATCCATTCCCTCTCATCAAATCCTTTTTATAAGATGTTACTATGTTAATGTAAAGGTTCCCACGTCTATTTTTCATTTATTTATTTATGATTGTTTTACCATAAGACTATTTTAAAAATAATTTTAATTTTATTACATGGTTTTATGACCATGAAAATAAAATAAATTAAAACCTTTATTGATTAAATATCAAAAATTTCTTACTCATCAAACCATATTTCATAAGTTGTTACTATGTTAAAAGTTCAAGATTCCAAACCAATGTATTTTTGTTTCAATCATCCTCCTAAAACTTTCTATATAATAGATAATCTCTAAAGTAATTTAAATATATTTGTTTCAATATAACATTATTTTTTTTATAAAACTAAAATATGTATTACAATTTCTCTTCATTTAATTTTTTTAAAATATTATTCACCTATGGAAGGTTTAGGACAACTAAGTGAATGATTATGTTTTATTTTCTACTCATTATTTTTATAGATATCCTTTAAAATATATTTCATGATTTAATATAAAATTGATAATAAAATAATTCTACATTATAATTTATTATTGAAAGAAATATTCATAATAATAATGGTATTAAAAGTAAAACAATTGAATTAATTTTAATTATTTTCAAAAATCATACAAAGAAATACATGTTCATTTAGAACTATTTTTTTAATATATTGAATATATTAATGAACATGCTTTTATGATGATATGAACATATACCTTGGAAATTTTTAAAATTATGAAACTATTTTAAAATTACAATTAATATTTACTATTGCAACAAAATGGTTTTTAAACAATGAACCAAACTACATCAAAATAAATGATATAAACAAAACTAATCTAATAAAAAATTATAATTGATAATAAATCAATTAAAAGAAATAATAATTATGAAACAATTAGGTATTAGGTTCTATAAAAATAAACTTATTAATTTAAATTAATTATTCATTTGATTATAAGACATATGAAGTGAGTTGTGACTCTTAGAAAGTGGTTTCACTTCCAAATTTCCTTTCTCTTTCCAAATTCATCCTATATTCTATATCACTTCTTCTTCATCGTATATAAAAAATTTTAAAGTTTAAATATATATCCCTTGAACACCCTAAGAGGGGGGTGAATAAGGGTGTCAAATTTTTCTTTCAATGAGTCAGATCTTGTCCCCATGTTGGTAAGAACTTTTTAAACCTATATGATGGAATCATATAAATTTGAAACACCCATATGTAGAAATAGATTTATGAAACAAAATTTTTTCTTTGTTTACCACTATGGTCTGGACCAAGGAGAATATTTTGATAGTGTATCGGTTGTACTTTAATCCAATAAGATTAAATAGATATTGTTGATTAAAATTGTTCAGACACAATCACTCTATTCCCTGACCACTATCTTTACCATAATTTCAGGGATATAATACAGCCTCCCTTGGATCACTTCAATCAACTCCCCCTTTCTCACTACCTTTGTAGAATTCTTACTTAGTTTATCAACATGAGGGTTTTCTCAATAGTGTGGGCATATTGGAGAAGTCTTTCTCAGTTTATCAACTTGAATTTTACCTCAATAGTATGGGCATATTAGTCATTGTCACTAATTATAATGACACCCTACTTTCACCATAGAATTAATTTTATGCACTTTAATGAACTATTTACTCAAACCATATGTTCAATACTACTATTCTCAAAGCTTATAGCCTTTATAAAACCCTGGTTTTCTTTCAAATATGTTTTATCTTTCATAAACCTACACAATTTCATGAATCTTTCATCCTTTGAAAAGATATAAGACATCATGAATCTCTCAAACAATCACAAAGCTCTTAGCCATAAATATACTCTTTTTTTAAATTCCTTCATCTGATTTAGTTTTTGAAAATTCATTTCATGATGATTCAGTTTGTTAAGAGTTATTTATTCATGAAGAGTTTTACCTTTACAGAATCATATAAATTCACCCTTTTCCAAATTCTCTTTATATATAAAATGATGTGCAATCTTTTATTTTTTGTAAAGACCTTCTTTGTGAAGCTTCCAGGCTCAGCATGAATTTTTCACGAACCTCTGCATTCTTATTTTCAATTATATTTTTCTTTGTGAATCATCAATGAAATTATTTCATTCATTAATCTTCTCAAAGTTTCATAGATTACTATATTCCCATTGTTCCTCATCCATTATTTATGACACCTCTTTCACAATCCATCGAATATTCATGACAATAGATTCCTTCATGAAGCCCTTCACATTTAAAAAACTCAAACCTTTTTAAAACATGACACCTTTACCAGATTTTGAAGAGGAATTCACAAAATACTACCTTTTGTGAATATTTATCCTTCCTCCAGATTTTGGGATACAAAATTTTTAAAACCACTTTGAAATGATTCCACCTTCAACACAGAATCCACATTCACTGTATGATCACAAATCATGAAAACTCTTTGATCGACCCAGAATTTCTTGAAAAAAAATCCATTTATAGTTTTTTAAAATCTTAGTTTTGACAATACCCCCTTTGGGTTTGTTAGAAAACTACTGATAAATTCAACAAAGCACTAGCCTTGATATAAAACATGATAGGAATTAATTAAATCCTCAATCACTCTAATTCTATATGATAAAAGCGTGATTTATAAAACAAGATTGTCCAAAGAGAGTTTCACAACCAATCCATAAATTCGATGAATTTCATTTATCTCCCCTGTTGAAAATAAAACCAATAAATATTTATTTCAACCAAAGAAATAAACAAACACATACCATGGATAGAATCTCCCCTTTATACTTTCATCACATCCATAAATAAATTAAAACAAATAATATGAATGGGGAGATCTAAAAAACTGAAAACTTCTCATGAAATGGGAGGTGTTTGGACAAGGAAGTTCAAATAATGTTTCTCAAACATTGGTTCTAACAAATGCTTTGTTAGGATGTGATATAATTTATCAATAGTTCCAATATGCTCCATTTTAATCACACATTTTTCAAATTTTTCTTTGATGAACATATATTTGATCTCAATATATTTTGTATGATTGTTCCAAACTAGATTATTCATAATATCAATAGTGCACTTTTTGTCACAGTTAATCCCCATTGACTATTTCACCTCATCACCACTATAATTCAATTATTCATTCATCCATAATATTTGAGAACATTCATTTTTCATAGATATGTAATCTACATTGGACATACTAAGAGAAGTATTTTCATATTTATTTCTCAACCAGACTACACATTTTTTCTAATAAATAATGCACCCCAACATGTTGAATTTTGATCCACCACATCTCCAACCAAGTCAAAATTAGAAAATGACAACAATTCTTTATCGCTTCATGCTTAAAGGAATAATCCTATGTTGAGAGTACCTTTAATATATCTCATGATTCTTTTAACTAGTAAAAATGATATTCCTTTGGTTGTTTAATGGCCCTATTCTCTCCCGAATTGATCACCCCAGTATGCTTCTCTTCATCTTCTTTGACATCCATCTCCCATTGTTGGAGTGTCCTTCCAGCCTCTACTCCCTTTTGATGATCTCCCAAAAGTGGTCACCTTTATTATCCCTAGGGTTTCATCCCCCAATGTTATTTCTAATATCTTTATAATTTCGTCTTCCATTTTCTTTCTATCCTTCTACCTAGGGTTTCATTCCCCCATTATTGATTCCTTTTGGTTTAGGGTTTCACCTTTTGATCCCTTAAACTTTACCTATCTTCTACTTCTTTGGGGTTTAGTCATGGGTTCCTATTTGGGTTTCATTCCCATTTTCTCCTGGTTTCCATGTTTTTTTTGGTTATGATTTTATTTTGGTGGTGGTTTTTTGGTAGAGTTGTGATCTTTGTTTGTCTTGTAAGGTTTTTAGTGAATCTATAAATGCTTTCTTGGTTGCGGCTTTATTTGGAATTCCTTCCCACTCATACTCCCATCAATCCTCTAGATCCACTGCTCCCTTCTAATTCAGTCGTGTGTGATGGTTTCTAAGAGGTTTTGCGTGGTGTTGTGCATTGCGGTGGGGGGTTCCATGTGGTCCAGCCTGATTTCTGGAGACATTGGTGTTTCTATTTGTCCATGTGATGTCGATGAAGATCTTGACTCCGTTTGGATTCTCTATGCTTCTCCTACTCTACTATATCATCAGGAACCATCCCTCCTCCATGGTTCAGTCTTGTGAGGTGTCTATCTTGCAAGATTTTGGAGGTGTGGTTCGAGTGGTTAATGGTGATCCATGAGGCATTTTCTTCAGTTGGATGTTGATGTGGATTTTCATTAATAGTTTGTGGTCTAGTGATTGGTTATGTTGACATGATGTTGTGAAGAGTTTTAATATATTGTTGTCGTGGGATATGGTGGTCGTGGATTAGTGTTCATGGAAGTTATGACGGTTCTGTGTGATGGTGATGACAATGTTTGGTGAGGTAGTGGAAGTCAGAGAAGTGGCCAATGGTAATAGCTGGTGAGGAAAATGACTTGGTGATGTTTAGATGTGATGGCGGTGACGGTGAAGGGATTTCAGGCTGATGAAATGATGAATGGTGGTGAGGTGAGGATCGAGGTCTCCTCATGAAGCAAATCATGGTGGGTAATATGTGGTACAAAGTGGTGTTTAGTGGTTTTTTGATTTAGTGTTTTGAATTTTTCATTATATCTTTTTAAATTTGAACATCGTGTGTCTTGTGGAAGGGGGATATGTGTGAATGGTGGATCTTTATATATGTTTCCCACTTTTACAGAAATTAGAATTTTAAAAATACAAAAAAATGGTTTGTTGGGGTGAAAAATTATCTTCTTTGGAATTAATTTAGAAGAAAAACAGTAAATATGTTTCAAATACAATAATTTTCTCTAATGAAGACATGTATAATACGATTCCAATGGTCCTTCAATACTAGGTGGGATTTCCATATTCTTAACCCATGTGATTTCCATGTTTTTTACCAACCACAATCAGAGTAAGCATTGGTTTGTATACATACATGTTGAATTTATTCAAAATATATCTTGCATATGTTTCCTAATAAATGAAGGTTTAATCATTCTTTTAAAGGATATATAGACCTAAAAATAAAATGATTTCACCAATCATGGAAAATTTAGATTTTTATTTCATGATAATTTCATATTATTTCAATAGTTCATGCATTCTTTTGAAAAATATAATATCATCTACAAACACAAGCATCATAAATTTATCTACTTATGAATTCTTCACAAAGTGATTATGATTTAAACCTCCTATTTTAAATTAGATATTTATAAATTAGAATCCAATCGACAATTCCATACTCATAGAGCCTGTTTCATACCATAAGACCCTTCTTTAATCTACAAACCATTGTTTAATCATTTCCAATCAAAAATCCCATTGGTTGTTCAATGAATACTTTTTCTTCAAGAACCGCATTTAAGAATTCCATTTTTAAATCCATCTGATAAAAATTTTACACTCTATAAATTTTCATGGATATAATGGCCTAATTAGCTCTAGTAGAGCTATCAGAGAAAACATTTATTCAACATAAATGCCTTGAATATGTGTATATCCTTTGTTTTGGACCATAGGAGACTGTTGGCCACCCTCTCTATTAGAAATTCTTTTAATAATAGCAAATATGGTCAATTAATATTAATCATATATAAACATTTCAATCATGATTATTTAGGTTTCAATATGTGCAATTATGTTTATCTATGATCACATATATTTTTAACACATTATGTTAATATTTATGTTGTAAGATAGTCTAAAGAGAAATATTTTCTAAGTATAAAATACTAACATCGACAAACGATATGAGATATTGACAGTTCAACTGATTCATCTATATATGAACTACCACTGCCGATGATCTACTGATATAGATGACCTTCCGATGTCGAATACCTACCAAAGTAGATAACCTAAAGATAAAACTGACCTACAGATTCATGGACTCAATGTCAGTTCAAATAAGCCATGATGCCTAGTGCTACCGACACAAGGACTCACTGACATTTAATATGAGTCACTGACACCTGGAAAGTATGAAAGAATAACATATCAATGGAATGAGTCACAAATAAAATGAGATATCAATAGATGACTGCTTGATATACTATTAAAAATTAATTTTCTTAAGATTTATTATAATGATCATTTTTTGAGTGTTTTAATGCGACTGATTAATTTAATGCCTTTTTACTGACTTCGTAAATGAGGATGTCAGAAGTAAGAGGTACATCATCTACCTTAAAAATTGAATATTGTTGGGCTGAAAAAAGATATATTTATATATATATATACACACACACACAAAGAAGAGAGCATGAATGATATATGGATTCATGGACACATACACAAGAAGATACGAGTGCACCTAAAAGCCGACCTATACGAGCAAGATACTAAAAGGAAAAAAACACTAGGAACAATTTATTCCTAATTTCTAGGAACTAGAGAACTATTGTTCATCAAAGTATTATCATCTCTGAATCATCCAACAAAACCAAAGGAGAAGAATATCTTATCTTCCTGGAATACATTATACAATGCTTTATGACACTCTGTTTTAGTTTCTGTTTTTAGAAGAGGACTCAAGCTTCCCATTAACTACATCCAAAGAGTCCATATATGAACTACATAACACACAGAGCCCTCTAAACATTATCTAACCATTATTAATATATAGTGTACTATTTATTACATTTATGATTAGTTTCTGTCTATTTGAAAAACACACACTGTCTCTTACACTAAATGGGTGGATACTAGATATCCTCAAACAAATGTATTATTACATTTTTTCCCCATAAAGAACTGTGGTAGCGGTCCTATCTGACCTAGTTGTTCTTTCCCATGTTGAACTATGGTAGAGGTCTTGTGACCTAGATAGTGTAATGTACTATTGTTAATCATGATCCCGTGTGTGGATAAAAATATTTATCTTTATATATATTTTGGTGGTAGGTGGTCACTAATTGGAGAGGACTAAGTCTCTGCTTGATACTAAACACCTTGTTTTATATCTACTGTGTTTTTCAATTTAGTCTTTCTATATTTTAACTTACATGTTAGGAAACTAAATTTCATATTGATAATTAGTCTTGGATAGTAATTATAACTATTTTTCCTTATTATATTATTTTCAAAAGTTGTATCAATATTCCATATTTCAATAACTAATAATTAATCAATATTTTGAGAATCTATTTGAACAACCAATCTATTGTAATTTTACTACAATGGTTGACTAGCCAGTTTTATTTTAACTTGGGGGAATCTCTTAAATAAATTTTTTAACAGAAATTATTATAGGAACTCAATTTAACCCCCCCCCCCCCCTTTGAGTGTCCTACTAAGACCAACATTTGGTATTAAAGGTTCTTTTTGAGTTGTTGTTTTTCAAAATATTAAATATTTTTTACAATATTTTGGAACTGTGATTTTAGTTTTATTTTAAAGATGTGTAAATTTATATTAGTTATAAATTTATTTTTATTTACAATCCTTTTTCATTATTAGGTAAAGTATATTGGAATATTCTGCTACCAACAGACCTCCATTATTTAATGGGAATAATTATGAACAATGGTAAATTAAAATTAGAATTCACCTTAAAATTATCAGTCTTGAGATTTGGTCTTCAATTATAGATGAATATAAGATTATTACTACTTCTATGAATACTAGGGATGAACCAAAAAAGGTAAATTACAAAAATAATTACAAATACATGAACTCCCTACACTAGTATTTAGGTGATGAATAGTTTAATAGAATTTCTCTATGTAAAACAACCAATGAAATTTAGAAAACATTATCTGTTTCATATGAAGGAAACCCTAGTTTTAAGGAAATGAGACATAATACATATACTATTAAATATGATGACATTAAAATGAATCTTGATGCACCAATTTCTCATATGTGTCACTAATTCAATGAAGTAGTGAATACTATGATCTCTATTGGAATAGATGTTACAACCAAAGAGAAAATCATAAGAATACCCACATGCTTACTAGATAGATGGGGAGTAGCTTCTGTATCAATTAGAGAATCCTATGACATAATCATGTTTCCAGTAAAGGAGATGACATTAATATTGATAATATATGAGGAAGAACAAAAATTAAAAAAATAATTGGATGATAAACCCAAAAAAATCACTTGCATTCAAATCTACTACCTCCAAGAAGAATGAAAAAGTTCTGCATGAAACCAAGAATTCATGTGATCGAAAATCATCAACTGAAAGAGATGGATCAAAAATCCATAATTTGTAAGAAATTTTATAGAAATAATTTTTTTTAGAAATCCCAACTACAAAGGTATGTATGATCACAAGGGAAACTAGAAAAAATATTAGAATAAAGGTGATACATCAATTGAAATAATTTTTTTAAAATTTAAGAGGAAGAGACATGTAAAGGTAGACTATCCCAAGATAAAATATAATATGAGATATAAGGACCAAGACAAAAAGTATAAAAATTCCATGAAGGAAACTTGTATAGCTTCTATGGACAGCTCATGTGACTCATAATCTTTACATGATAAAAATTATGACAAATACAATATGTTTTTGTTTTTGAAAAACACATATGTGGTAACACTAAACACTCTTGTACAGAATAATTTTTATTCTAGAGATGAAAGTGATTCGGAAAATATGAAAAATGAGGAAATGTTTGAATATTTAAAAATAATATAATATACTTTTAATGAATTAAAGGATAAATTAAAATATTTTACGAAACAACATGATTTGAATACCACTGTTAAATATGAAATTTCAGTAGAAAAAGAAAAAACAATTCACCTACTTAAGAAAAATAATGCACAAAATTTTTCAAATGATCTATTGAAATAGGATCTATAAATATTTACTAATAGAAAAGAAATATTAGTTCAATTTCTTGGTAAACAAGTATCTCTTAAGTATTATACTGGAATAGGATACCAACCAGGAAGGAGGAATATGACAAAAACTCATTTTATATCAAAATCTGGAAAATCCATTTTTATGCCCAGTTTGGGAAAATTTTCTACAAGTTCTAGCTATGAAACAAATTCTACTATTTCAATTTTTTCTAGACCAAATAATGTTTATTTTTAAAAAAAATTCATACTACTAATAGGAAACCTATGAAGAATATATGGGTTCCCAAAGCTCTTATTACTAATGTTACTAGACCAAAACAAATCTGGATACCAAAAGCATTTATGGTATGATATATTTTGTAGAAAAACTCTTTGAAGAGATCTTGTAAAATATTATGGTACGTGGAGAGTGGATTTTCAATTAACATGATGGGAGATTACTCATGCTTCAAGAACTTGATAAATATTGACGGTGGGCATGTCACCTTTGGTGACAATGAAAAAGGAAAAATCATTGGCCTTGGCCATATTGGTATCTCTATCACAATTCCAATTTCTTAAGTTGTTTTTTATGGATTAAAATACAATATACTTAGTATCTCTCTATTATGTGGTTATGGTTTTAATGTTAAATTCATTAATGAAGCATGAAATGTTTTTAACTCTATAAATAATTTAGTATTTTATGATCATAGAAATGAAAATTTTTATATTGTTAATATAGATTCTTTACATTCTTATAAATTTATCCTACTTTAGTGCTTTTCATAATGAATATCATCATTGGAATAAGAGATTAGGAAACTAAAATATACACTCACTCAAAAAATCTTACTAAAAAGGATTACTCAAGGATCTTCCTAAACTTTAGTTTTGCAAATGAAAAAGTCCGTAATCCCTGTAAAAAGGGTAAACAACACAAAATATCTTTAAAAGCATGGAAATTGGTTACAAAATTTCAACCTCTTAAGTTGGTTCACATTGAATTATTTGGACCTTCTAGTGGTTCAAGACTATGTAGGAAGCAATATATCTATGTTATTGTAGGAGACTACTCTAGATATACTTGGACCTTCTTCTTGGCCTACAAAATTTATGCTCTCTCACATTTTACCAAGGATGCTTAGTTTGTAGAAACTCATAGTGGTCTAAGAATTAAGACCCTAATAAGTGACCATGGTTGTGAGTTTGAATCCAATATTTTGAATCATTATTCTTAGAAAATGAATATAGTCATAACATCTCTTCTTCTAGGACACCCCAACAATAAGTGTTATAGAATGAAGAAATAGTACCATGAATAAAATTGATAGAACCATACTTAGTGGGTATGACATATTTATATACTTTTGGGAAGAAGCTACTAATACAACATGCTATATAATCAATAGAGTCTTGATTATACCTATCCATAAAATAACTCCTTATGATTTGTAGAATAATAGAAAACCCGAGGTTAACTACATCAATGTTTTTATTTCCAAAGTCTATACTCTTAACACTAAGGATAATTTGGGAAAATTTTCTTCCAATAGGGATGAAGTAATTTTCCTAGGATATTAAATTTCTAGTAAAGTCTATAGAGTCTTCAATAAGATAAAAAAAATGTGTGGAACAATCTATACATGTCATGTTTGATAAGACAGATCCAAATATGTCAAAGACCTCTCTAGAGAATCTAGAGTGTCATTTTTTAAATCTGGACATCAATTCCACATCTTTTGGCCATCTAATAAAGAAATATATTAAAACTTCTAGTTCTGGAAATTCTCCAGATTTTATTCATGATGAACCTGAACATGTTGAAGAACCTGAAGTGGCTAGACCTTTTTTTCTAGACTTGTTAGAACTCTCAATAACCATCCTTTATATTCTATAGTTAGATATTTAGATAGTGGATCTTGGACTAGAGCTTATCTATGAAATGAGTTTGAACATCAAGCTTTGATGTCATAGCATAAAACCTATAAAAATCAATGATGCAATCAACGATGAGTTTTGGGTGATGTCGATGAAAGAAGAATTAAATTAGTTTGAAAGTAACTATGTCTGGAATCTTTTAGATTGTCACAAAGACACCTTGACTATATTCTCTAAAATGGGTGTTTAGGAATAATTTATATGAAGCTGGTAACATAGTCAGAAACAATTCTAGATTTTTTGCACAAGGTAATAATAAAAAATAAGGGATTGACTATGGGGAAACATTTTCACCAATATCCTGACTTAAGGCCATTATAGTCTTTCTTGCCTATGTAGCACATCTAGATTTCCAGCATTATAAAATGGATTTCAAGAGTTCATTTTTAAATTTCTATATAATTATGGATGTTTTTTTTGAACAACCCCATTGTTTTATAAATCCATACTCTCCAAATAATTTTTTAAATTAACTAAAGTTTTGTATGTTTTAAAGAAAGATCTAAGAGCTTGGTATGACATGCTACACAATTTTTTTATTTCAAAAGGTTTTAAAAAATGTATTATTGATCATACCCTTTTTATAAAACGAATTTCAAAAGATGTTTCAGTAGTAAAAATTTATGTAAATTATATTATTTTTGGATCTTTTATTTTTTTATGTGTAGATTTTTCAAAGATGATGCAAAGTGAATTTGAAATTAGATTAATGGGTAAACTAAAAATCTTTCTTGGATTTAAAATATTACAAAATAAAGAGGGAATTGTTTTTAATCTAATTAAACATACTACAGATCATTTAAAAAGATTTTTATATGAAATCACTAAGAGTATTGACACTCTAATGAGTACCACATATAAGTTGGACCTTAATGAAGAAAGTAAATATATTGACCAAAAGAATCTCATTTAAATACTTTCAAATTTATTTTAAAATACCTCATGTATACAAAAAATTTAAGACCATTCAATCCTAGAGGACAACCTTTTAATTTGGTGAGTTATTCGGCTTCTAATTTTGGTGGTTGTAAGATAGATAGAAAAAGAATCTCTAGTACTTGTAAATTTAAGGATATTTCTTTATTTTCATGGTGTAGTAAGAAACAAAATTCTATTGCATTATCTACTAATGAATCTGAATACATAGCTATTGGTAGTTGTTGTGCAGAAATTTAGTGGATGAAACACACATGAATAGATTATGAATATAAATTCAGACACATCCCTATAAATTGTGATAAAATAAGTACTATTAATTTTTATAAGAATCATATTTCACATTCTAGTATAAAACACATTGATGAAAGGCATCAATTTTTGAGAGACCATTATTAAAAATGTGATATAACATTACACGTCATTGGCACTGAACATCAGCTTGCTGACATTTTCTTTTTTCCATTGAACACTAAAATAATGAACTACATAAGGCATGAGTTAGGAAGGATAAATATATAGGAACTTATGTTTCTATTTCATTTATATTTTTTTGGAAAATTTATCATACCAATAGTGAAAAATTCAAACAGATAGTGTCATGCCAACACTAACAGTATAAAGCTAACAACGGCATGCCGACACCGATAACTTTTTCATACTAATGCTATGTCCAACTGACATGGATGATTTTTCATGTCAATACCCTATCATGATGACACTGACACCTTTTTAATCTAACACTATTAGTGTTATGAAAAATATATCATGCTGACACCGATGGCTCACAATTTTTATCCAATTTATGTTTTTACCAAAATGACATTGTTTCATCGATTTTTTTAACCCAGTTTATGATTTCACAATTTTATGATTTTAAAAACCCAAATGATATAAATTTGAATCAATCTACTCTACTGATTTACCCTTATAATCACTCAACTGTTTCTCTCTCTAACCCTGACATTTCACCTTCCAACCTTCAAACCGAGCTGTTTGAATGGCGCGTGTGAAGAAAGCTCTTGATGGTGGTGTGTCTTGTGTAACTAAGAAATAGAAAGGGGAATCAATAAAATATTCTGGACCGATGAATCATGCTATGGAAAACCTTTTTGTAACTCCCAGAAATAGGTTCTTGTAGAATGGTTATTGGAAAGAAATTATTTTCTACATAGGGTGCTACAAGATTAGGGATGGCTTGAGTGGTTCTTAGATAATGAAAGACCCTTCTACCAAAATCTAGTTCATGAGTTTTACATGAATATGGAGTTCCTTATGGAAGAAAGTTATGTTTCTTGGATTAAATCCATTGTGAAAGTAAAGATAATTTATTTCTCATCAAGAAAATTAGATGAATGTGTTAAAATACCTTATGAGTGTGCGTTTGATGATTATTAGGGAAATTTTGTATCTAAGTGTGATATTTTCCACTTTGATATATCTCTGAAGGAGATTAATAATAATGATGAACATAGGAGTCCTATTTTTACATAGTTAAGTGCATAGTATAAAATATTGTTCATGTTTATTCAGCATTCGATTTTTTCTTTGAAAGGGATATTTTCCTCTATTAATTATCAAGATGTATATTGGTTTATCTATAGTGATAAGGGATTAAGATAAATCTGTATAGATACCTTTATGTGCACATAAAAGAAATGATAAATCCCTCTTGAAAAAAAACTTCCCTATTTTATTCAAGGTTTATTTTAGCTATGTTAAAAGAGAAAGGTTGTGTAAATGAGGGAGAAGAAGTTGTTTTTTAGTGCAGTGGAATCTTCCTTAGTAAAGAGACCTATAAATGGATGAAAATCAACTGGAACCCATAGAAGGATGAATGTATTGGATATGATGATAATATTTATGATAAATTCAATATAGTGGACCATAAAATTAAGACTAATAATGTGGATGATCTTGTTTTAGTATTGGATGAGGAATTTTTTTATTCTTATGAAGAAGAAAACGATCCTACCACACCAGTTAGAGATCATGGGTCAACTATCAATGATAGGAGTGATCTGGACACCACTGAATCTCACAAAGGTTTTTTTTGGACCTCCTAATCCCCCACATGCCTTACCCTCTAATGAGCCCACACATATAGATAATGAAGATTTGGAGATTGAAGTATTCAAAAGTGTAGAATATTTAATTAGATCCAGTGGATCTGAAGAAGAATAAGAAGAAGGCAGTGTAGATGATGAGAGTGGTAGTGGTGGTGAAGAGGAAGAAGGTGAAGAAAATGATGATAAAAATGGAAATAAAGATCATGTTTATTAACATGACAATGATGAAAGATGTTAATGTGATGATGAACGTCATAACGATGATCATGGTGGTGATATTGAAATGGTTGAAATTGTGGATCAGGCATGGTTGGAAGAACCTCCTGAAGTTATTGTTGAAGTGAGAGAAAATGTTGAAATTCCTAATGAATTGGAAGCTCAAGAAATTCCTATACATCTGTTAGTAAATGAAATAAGGAGAAATCATGCTAAAGGTGAGAAACCAGTGAGGAGAGCTCAGATTGAGTGGGAGCCTCAAGAAATAGGAGATCAAGTTGATGAAGAGAATCAACATGTAAGAGTAAGACGTGATACTCTCACTCTAATGGATGATGATATAATGATGGAATGGGAAAGGGATATTGGGTATGTAGCACTAGTTTTAGATTATGAAGACTCGGATGATGATTTTTATGTACCTGTTGTAAGAGAATCAGTGGTTGAGATCCTTCCTAGTGACTCTGTCACTAAAGAAATTTTTTGAAGGTTTAACGAATCAGTTTGTTCCAATGTAAGTATATCAGTTTAATCTTAGATGGTGCATGAGATTCATCAAGATAGAAGAAAGAACACTGATTTGGGTGATGAATTACACTCTCTTAGATCTTTAATAGTAGAAATAAGGTATTTTCGTTAAGAGGGTTCTATTTTAAGTCATACAGTGGTTATAAGTGAGGCTGATGCAGCTAATGTTTCAAATAAATTGATATAAGAGATTCAACCCCACATAATTACAACTGCTGAGTCAATTGTCGCAATCATGACCAAGTTGATAAAGTAAATGAATAGGATTTCCTTTGAAATAAATATTTTGGCCTCATAGTACAATGTTTTTGTGGAGACACTTCTTAAGGCCTTGAAGTCCGATACCTAAGTTCCTATTGATATTCCTTCTACCTATGGTTAGTCCCAACTGGACATTGAGGCAGTCAGAACTATTATTAAGGAAGATATTCAAGAACTATTTGATGCTTCAGGTTTGTCCAAGATTGCAATGATTACGAAAAACAGTGACGATGTTCATGATATGGTCAGAGTTTATTCCAAACATGTTGAGAATACAAATGCATAGATCATAGAAAAGGTGGAATACTATTTCAAGAAGATCATTTCTAAACATTAGTTAACCAGTATCTTTAATTATTTGTGAGAGAACCTGTCATTTCCTCAATTGGCATGATCTTTCAAATATCACGTTCAAAATTTAATGGTCATAACACCTCTATTGGATAAATTCATGAATAATAAGGATGTATTTGAGAAAGAAGTGAACTATGGTGGTGAAATTATTGAGGATTTAATAAAGATGGTGGATCCATACCTTCATGTACAAAGTAAATCAATTGTATTTCTTCCTACTACCCCTATTGGAACTACTAGATCAGTGCCTCCAACTTGGATGTCAGTTAATCAAGATTCTACTCAGGTTCATCCAGTGGTCCAAGAGCATATTCAACCTCTTGTGTTCTCCCAGTAAAAACACATCCTTGTACCTTATGTTTCAAAAGGAGTGATCCTTCCTCCTTTGAAAATTTCTGTAGACCATCCATCTTCTCATCTAGCACCTACAAGATCCTCTATTGATCCCTTTTAGAAAGGGAATGACCATAATCATATGGGTCTATAGATTGGACCATTCTCTTATAAGGCTGTTTTGTTGACTTTTTTTATATTTTATTAAAGATTTGTAACTGATTTTAATTCATTGATTAATGTAAATTAATTCTCTTTACTTTAATCTATTTATCTTTTATCCATTATTCTCAGATTTTATTTCACTGTTACCTATTTGCTTACACTCCAAAGGGGAAGAACTATTCTATCTCTGCTGACACTTTTTGAAAATTCCAAATGAGAGACAAATATTTGGGATTATCCTTATTTACTTTACATTTGATATTAATCTTATGTATCTTAATTTTCTTTGAAACCATTACTATTTAATTTAACTATGATCTTTATCTCTATATTGGGAAACTTCATTAATAATGGGAGATGGTAAGTAGGATGATTATATTCCACATCAAATGATTACACTGATTAATTCCATGATTTGTGATAATCAAAATGGGGATATGTTTGGCCCATAGGAGGCTATTGGCCACCCTCTCTAGTATAAATGGTTTTAATAATCACAAATCATATAAATTCTTTTTATTCCTCTATAAACATTTAAATAATTATTATTTAAGTTTCAATATTTGAAATTGTGTTTATCTATGATCAAATATGTGTTTAACACATTATATTAATATTTATGTTGTAAGCTAGTCCAAACAGAAATATTTTCAATGTATGAAAAAGTGAAACTGAAAAAATAGTTGAGATATAAATAGTTCAATTGAGTCACTAATAGGTGACCTACCAACATAGATGACTTACCGACATAGATGACCTAACGACGCAGATGACCTACTGACACAGATGAGCTACCGACATAAATGATGTTCTGATGCAAGGACTCAGCATCGGTTCAAATGAGTCACCAATGCATGGTGCTACCGATACAAGGACTCACCAACAGTTCAAGTGAGTCACCAATGCATGGAAAGACCGATATAATGAAATAGAAATGGAATTAGTCACCCAAATAATGAGATACCAACATAGGACTAACCAAAAATTTCTTTTAAATTACTTTTATTTAAAATTTATTCTAACTATTATATTTTGAGTGTTTTAATGTGACTCGTTAATTTAATACGTTTTTGTAGAAATATGAAACGATGATGTCAGAAGTACGAGGTACATCATCAATGTTAAAACATGTAAATTTTTGGGATGTAAGAAGATATATATATATATATATATACAAAAAAGACTGCATGAAATATGTTCAGATGTGTGAAAACATGCACAAGAATATACCGGTTTACTGGGCAGAAGACCTATAAGGGAAACATACTAAAATGAAAAAAAAATAAGAGGAATAATTCTTTCAGGATTTCTATCAACCAAAGAACTATTTATTATTAAATTTCCATTATCACTGTAGCATCCAACAAAACTGAAGTATAAGAACATCATATATTCCCATAAGACAGAACACAATGCTTTACAACACTCTATTTTTGTGTCTATTTCCATAATAGGACTCATGCTTCAAATATTCTATATACAAAGAGTCCATAGATGAATTTCATAACAAATAGATCCATATAAAATTTATTTATCCTTTATTTCTCTATAGTATACTTTTTATTACATTTACAAGTAGTGTGTGTGTCTATAAGAAAAATGCACACTGTATCCGGCATTGAACTGTTGGATACTCGATATCTTCAAACAACTGTATTTTTACACTTTTTTTCCATGAAGTACTTTTGTAGAGGTCCTGTGTGACCTGGTTATTTTTGTTCCCATATAAAACTATGGTAGAGGTCTTGTGAACTGAAAGTTTGGAGTACTATTGTTAACACCAGTCTAGGGTGTGGATCAAAATCGTAATATTTATAGATTTCTTGGTGGTAGGTGACCACCAAGTAGAGAGGACCGAGTCTTTTCTTGATGCTGAACCTCTTTTTTTATATCCTCTATGTTTTTCAATTTTGACTTTCTATGTTTTAACATATATTTCAGGAAATTAAATTTTACTTTGATAGTAAATCTTGGATAATATTTATAAATATTTTTCCATATTAGAGAAGTTTCAAAAGTTGTATCATTATCTCATATTGTTATAACCGGGAATTAATCAATATTCTAAGAAACTATTTGAACTTATATAAATTTATAATTTTACTACCTTGGTTAACTAGAGTGTTTTATTTTAACATGTAGGAATCTCTTGAACAAAATTTTGAACAAAATTTTTTATTTGAACTCAATTCACCCCCTCTTGACTATCATACTCTAACCAAAACTTTTCACACTAGGTGATCCATTATTCTAAACACATTATTAAAATCATAATTTTTTTTAAAGATACACTTTATTATAATCACATTTGGATTTTCTAGTATCTTGATTATATCCCAATTCTATTTTTTATCAATCTGATCAAGTTATTCATTCATTTTCTTAACCAATGATTCATCTTTTTTTTCTTATTAAAAAGATGTTGGTTTCACAACTTGTAGGAGGGGATAATGTATTTTATTCATTATTCTCTTTGTCTGTGTGGGTTCAGTACAATTACCAACAAGGTTGTATTGATCTACTTCTGCTCTTATATTTCTCCCATTAGGTTCTGATAGAGTTTATTCATCAATGGTTTCATCTTTTGATTCTACTTATGAATCATCATTATTTTGAGGTCCCTAAATGTTGGTAAATCCTTCTATAATTTCTATAATTGAATCAATCCCTCTTCTACTTTCTTCTTAATAATCAATCCTATCAATATATATTTTCCAATAGTTATTAATATTTTTATCCACGATGATCTTAACATCATTTCTTTCGACAATATTTCTAACACAATTATTAAACAATTTTGATAATGTACTATTAATTGTGTATCCAAGGAACATTCCATCATCTACAACATCACCATACTTTCCTTGATTTCCTTCATTATTTCAAATGAAAAATTTACTTCTAAAAACATGAAAATAATTTTTCGAGGGATTCCTTCCATGACATATCTCATATAGTGTCATGTTATCTATGTTATATATATATATATATATATATCAATGTTTTATTTTGATTATATGATGCAACATGAATACCCTTTTTTCAGTAATAATGAGACATAAGACTCTCAATTATCATAGTTCTGGCCATGTTATTCACCTATCGATTTCTACGTTCAATGACCAAATTTTTTTGAGGTGTTATCAATAATGAAACCTCAAAAATGATCCCATGTTTTTTGAGGTGTTTTTAAAATTAAATGTATGTGAATTATAATCCATTATAAGATCGTAATATCTTGATTGTGTGGACATTTTAATTCTTATACCTTAAGAGATATTTTTTCATGCAATCTATCACTTGTCATTTTCACTACATAAAAATCCTAGATTCCATTATAATAAAATCATCAATAAAAATAATAACATAACTATCTTTATATAAGTAATCCACATTCACGAGACCACACACATCTATGTTGAAAATATCAAGAATATTCTATGACTTTTGTTACTCGTATGATAAGAATTTTGGACCATCATTCCTCATATATAAGCATCGCATGTGTATTATTGATCACACTTCAGATTGGAAGTTTTATCATCAAACATGATAATGGATATTGTTTCAATTCTACATTGATTAATGTGACCCAATCTCTAATTCCATAAGTTTTTTCCACTTTATTTTTTAATAAACTTGGGTTTTATTTACTTTCTACTTAAAAAAATTACCATTTTTCCTCCATCATATCTTGATAGAGTTAACTATATTTCCTTTGATAGTGAACCCCTTCTAATTAAATGTTCCTACCAGTATTGAGTTACATAGTTAACTCACACTTAAGAGGTTGTGATGAAAAATTTCCACAAAGATTACTTCTCTTTCCATTAGGTCATCATTTTTTAATTTTTTATTTACACTAACTTTGAACTTTAAGGTACCATCATTGCTAGATATTACTATTCTATAAACCATTTTTTTTAATTTTCTAAAAAATATAAATTTCCAATCATGTGGGATGGTAATCAACAATGAAGAATATGTATTCTGTTTTTCATTGTAGCTTTCAGAGTGAATCATGCTAGGTTGGATTTTTCAATATTCTTTATTTATTTCAATGAGATACCTATTTATGTTGTGGAATAAGATGAAATCTCCAATCTATATTCAACATGAATTGTTGAATAATACCCATTTTCATCTTCTATAGTAAAATACCTATTTTTAGGGATAATTATTTTTAGTTGAATGGTATTGACTTGTCTCACAGTTCTATAGTTATATTTATCACATTTCCCTTTCATACAATGAACGACATGATGGACAAAGTCAGAATAGTAAAAATAGTATCTATAGAAATAATTTCTTCTATATGATGAAGGATATGGTCTCATTCTATATTTTTTTTATTTAAAAGTAATTTTCCATTTAGATATCTTATTTCCTCTTCAAAGTATGACATGGTACAGTCCATAAAGCCCCAAAATTGACATTTTATAAGAGGAAATATCTTCTCACTTACCTTTCAACATAATTACCATTTTTTGAATAGGTGTTTAACCAATGATCTTCTGTGGATACTTGAGAATTATTTTCATCTCTCTTCTCTATTTCTATCTAAACCTTCTTTATTAGTAATATTGGTTCCACTGTGAAATGTAAAAATTTATACATACCATTACATTTGAACACTCTGTTTCCAGCCTTCAATGTTTTGGTATCATATACAATTCCACTTTCCCCATAAATTTATATCCATAATGATTCAAGGATTTCTATACTCTTTCATAATAATGTTTTAGTATTTCCAAAATAAATTCTTCTAAAAATATTCCAAAATATAATTTCAGCTTCTTTTCCCTTGATTTTTATTTTGTTTTTAGTTTACTCTTTAAAGTAATAATTTATACTTCAAGGAAATATACTTTCTTATCATTTTCCTTTAGTCTTGATGTTAGGTCATTGATGAGTTTAACCTACTCTTCAGTACTGAGTTTAAACTTTATACCCACATTTGATCTTTCAAGAGTTGTTAAATATAATTCTTCATCTCCTTTAGTTGATAAATTTTGACTTCAAGATAATCCAAATACTCTGATGATGCTTTCAAAAATAATCCCATATTTTTGTTTTTCTTTATTTTAATGTCAAGCTAATCAAGAGCACCCTCAATCTTCACCTTGAGATCTACAACATCATTCAACTGTTTCTGTTCATATTTTATAGGTTTTACCTTTTTGATTATAGATATCATGGACTCTTTAATATCTAATTTAAAATTTGGTTCTACATCCTCGAAATAATCATTATTATCTTGTTCCTATTTTTAAAGGAATCTCTTTATCTATAATTCAATTTTTTGATTTGGTGTCTCCCTTTAGAGGGACCCTCTTATAAGTCCTCTACATGGTTTCTTCTTCAATTTTGACATCATTTAATATCCATGAATAATGAGTGGTAATGTTTTCAACATTACCACACAAAAAAAAAAGTCAACAAAACCGTGACTTTAAACCTACATATTTCTCTCTGGAATTTCATGGCACAAAAAAGATAATGAATTTCATTATCCATATCATCTCCATCAAGGATAACATTGTAAATTTCATGTTTATTCATGGATTTTAATTTTATTTTCTTTCTTACCTGAATTTTTGTATCTTTGGGATAGACTCTCATTTCATAAGAAACTGAACTGCTTAGGATGTCATCAAGAGAAACCATAGATAGATCTATTTTATCATGGGATTACACTTTTGGATTGAATAAAGGTTGGATCCTTCCTAGTATTTTCTTCACCATGTAAATATCCTTAATTTATTCCCCAAGTCCCCAAATAAATACAAAAAACATTAGTAATGCAATTAAATAAACTATCATTATTTTTATATTCATGCATTTTCATATCATCATTTTGATTGTGAAAAACATGATGTCTGGACACCATGAATTTGTTATCACCTTCCTAAATATTTTATAATTTCTCCCACATGGAATTTCATATAGTGAAACTAATCACCTTTTAATATATTTGATCAAATAAAGATATATTTGGAGCATTTTCGTATTTACCATTTGCATTAATCATTATCCTGTTTGTTTTAGTTAGAGAAATACATGTTTTATCACTGATGTAAATCCCTTGAATTATGTCATGAAGTTCTTCCATATAAAGTTGTTGTAAATTACATATTATTATATTCTTCAAAATAGAGAAATCAATTCCATAAGTAAGGGGAAATTCTCTATTATTCATTGAATTCTCTATGAAA
Organism: Viscum album; assembly: GCA_963277665.1. Classification (NCBI taxonomy): domain Eukaryota; kingdom Viridiplantae; phylum Streptophyta; class Magnoliopsida; order Santalales; family Viscaceae; genus Viscum; species Viscum album. The sequence goes on from OY728164.1 coordinate 697,136,662, forward strand.
ATAAAAGTGTAAATATTGAACACCTATAACAAGTATGAACTAATACAACTTGTAGAACCCTAGAACAACCTAAGAGTGGAGGGCTGAATAAGGGTGTTAATTTTTTATTTTGATGAGTCGGATCTTGTCCCTTTATTGGTAGGAACTTGTTAAACCTATCTAGTGGGATCATGCAAATATTAAACACACGTATATAGAAATAAAAAAATGATACATCAGTTTTAATTGGTTCACCATGACGGTATTTTCCAGGGAGATTACACCAATAGTTCATCAGTCATACATGAATCTATGAATCGACAATTGATATTTTATATTAAAATTATTCATAAATGGTCACTCTATTATACGTCCACTACCTATAAAATAATTTTAGGGATATCACACTTCCTTCATTAGATCACTTCCATCAACCCCCTAATGGTAACTTCCTTAGGAGATGTCTTGATCAAATCATCAACTTGAAGGTCACCTTTGTATATTTGGAATATAATTACATTTACCTAATTTGATAGAGTAACTTCTTAAACCATATTCCCAAATTGATGAATTTTGATTCCATATTTACTCCAACCAGATGTTCAAGACTATTTTTCATGAATCTCCTAGCCTTCATGATACCCATATTTGGTTTTCAATATGTTTCATATTTTGAAAACCAACACAATTTCATGAATCTAAAATCCTTCAAAAAGCTATCAACATTCATATAGATATCAAAAAATCAAAAATCTATAATCCTTCATGAAACTCCTTTTTCTAAAATTCGTTAAGGTCAATTAATTCTAGACACATGTATTCATGATGATTCAGTTCACAAAGATTTATTGATTCATGCAGAATTATATTTTCATGAAATTGTAGTAAATTACCCATTTTATAAATTCTTATTGATCCTAAATTAATGTGTGATACTCTATTTATAGGAAACACCTTCTTTGTGAATCTTTCAGGCTCATCATGACTTTTTCATGAACCTCTGCATTCATTTTCTCAATGATATTATTCATCATGAAACGTCAATGGAATTATTTCACTCTCGAATATTCTCATAGTCTCATAGATTATCTTTTTCCCATTTCACCTCATCTATTATTTGTGAACCCTCTTTCATGAACTATAAAATATTAACAACACCAGATTCTTTTATAAATATCTGCATCATCATGAAACTCCATCATTCTCAAAACTCTATGAATTTTCCATATTTTGAAGCATCATTCCTTGAAAAATATATTTCATGAATATTTCTCCTTCCTCTTGATTTTTATCTTTAAAAATTTAGAAAACATTTGGAAATGACACCATCATTAACATTGAATCCACATGCACCGTAAGATTAGTTAACTTTAAAACTCCTCGATCAACTCATTGTGGGTTGTCAAAAGACATAAAAACTCTTTTCCAACTATCAAAAACCAAGGTTCCAATATTATTATACTAATTAATACTTATTATGAGGTGATATTTTCGGCTTTCCTATCTTATTTATTTTAGGTTAATACCTTATTCATTTTTAAATGGGCCTCTTTCACTCTTTCTTTTTCTTGAGGTTATGTTTTCTATAACTTGTTATATCTCTCACAGTATCTTTACCACTTCCTAATATTATCCATTATTTTTTTATGTTTCCTTGTAATTCATTTTCTGGGGATATTAATGTCTTTATGGATCCGTTCCTATACTTCTCTTATGTTAAACACTATGGTTTTTATAATAGATTTTTTATATTTATTATTATCTCTATGTATATGTTTTTCTATTTTAAATATTTTTATTTTAATTTTCTATTTTAGGGAAATTTTATTATTAAAATAATTTATTAAAATACTTGTCATACCCTTTTCAAAATGATGTTTAAAAGTGACTCATTTCTTAGTTTTTGAAAACACACTAGCAACAATCATGAAAACACTTATGATTTTTATTCTATTTTTCTATATTTTATTATAAAAAAATTTGAATACCCTATGGATTTATTATTATTTATATATTCATGTGGAACTATTATGTTTGAATATATAATTATGGTTATGAGGGGGATTAGATTTATATAACCCTCCAATGAACTAGATAATGCTCTGTATCTCATGAGATCAATATGTTATGTGTGATCATGATGTGGTTATATTTGATCATGATGTAATGCATGGTAATGATGTTGTTATAATTTTTCCACAATTTTATGTACGGTAATGATGCATTCATATTTTTCTATAATGATATATATAAACATGATGTAAATTTATTTCTTCATTTAATTATGTGAAATATGTGGTTCTCTTTGTCCACTATGATATGAATGTCTTAGTGGTAAACCTTTACATATGTTCTGATTTTATACAGTTTTTCATGTACAACATCCTTATTTTATACCACAATCCTATTTATATCACTATGTTTTATAGTTGTTGTCTTATGAATTCACACCCTTACATTATAGTGTATATTTTGTTTTATATGTATTTCTTTTTAGACTTTATTCCATGATTTAAATTTTTTATTAAAACCAGAGGTTTTGAATTATATTTTTTTGTTAGTTATTGTTAAATATTTTATAAATTGATATATAAGATAAATGTAATTTAGAGATTAAGAGGTCAAAATTCTCTGTTAACCCAATAGTGATATGATAGAAAGTGGGTATGGTTACCATATACAGAACCACATTCATTGAATGAATATGCAACACGAAGAATGGAAATGGATTAATCTATATTTTATGAGGTGATGTAATAAGTTAGAGTATGCATAGAGATATTTGGAAAAGGATGGAGTAGGTTTGAAAAAGGAAGTTGTCATCATGTCACATTGGTTTGCATCATTCCATGATCAAGTATGTATAAGAGTAAGTCATGAATATAGAATAAAACATTATCTCAGCTAATTAGGTATAAGAAAATTGATAGATATTTTATATATGGTTATAGTATGAAGAATGTTAACACACTAAAACTAATATTGTTTAGGAGTGAGCCAAGACAACAAAGGACTAAATCTCTCCACACCAGATCTTGAATTGGAGTGAAACTCAAGATACATGACATTAAAAATCACTATAGTCAATCATGCATAAGAATAAAATAAATATTTGTAAGATAAATGACTTTGGTTTCATACCATAACACATACCATCATTACATCATGGTATTTTAATTAGAATATAGATGTCATGAAGTGAGGACTTTATAATATATCCATTCTAGTATTGGGTTGAGGAATTTGGTGTAGCTATATTTTTTGATGTTCATGAAATAAATAAACACCAAATAAAAAATGGTTAGATATTTTAGAAGGACCAAACTATTATAAGATTATTTCATAATGTAGGTTGTGTTTTGGGGGAAAAGATAAAAATATTTCTTGGATGAGAATGAACAAATTTACACTATGATTAATGTTGTCTCAATGAAACTTGTCTGATATTTGAGGAGATGAATGATAATTCCAATATTCCTAGGGTGTTTTAAAAGATATTGTTCTAGATTTTATGGATTGGGTTTTTAATTTAAGACAAAACTCTAGTTTAGGGTATCACAAAGAAATATGGATAAAGTTGAAGGGTATCACACCATAGTGAGGTGAGTAATGTTGTGATTAAGTAGTTTTCATAATATCATGAAGGTCTGATTTAAAATTTAAAAGGAGTGTATAATGAATGTATTTTGAGTGATATTCTTTATCAAATTGGATGATAATAAATAAGTTTAATCATTTTTTAACACATGTAATCGATCCCAACAGTTTATCGGATGGATGGATACGTAGAAGATATTATAAAAAAATTTCCCAATGGTTTGGAAAGATGTGATCATATAATTCATTTATATATATAGTAAAAATATTATAATAGGAGAAGGTATATTGGGAGATAGGAATTTACATTTCTATATATATTATATTTAGTTAGTTGGATCAAATAAAATTAGATGTTATTCATATATGTGGTTTTCAAATAAATATAAAAACAAAAATTAATATAATATATAAAAATATTCATCTAGAAGTGGTCAGATGTTGCTGATATATTTATTTTTAATTTAAATAATTGACCATCACAATATGTGGTAACTCGCATTCATATTTTGAGGATTGGAAGTTAAATTAATTGAATCATAATAATTAATCTATTTTAGACGCGAAGATACAAAGTGTCTCAGTAACCTAAGTTAATATGGATCAGACCACTATATATATAAACTATTGAAGAGACCCTAAATTTGATAAAATGATAAATTCTTTAATGAATTAACGAACATAATAGAAACAATGGGAGTTCTTCTAAGGTTTTTAGTGATAAATCCATAAATTAAGGTAGTAATTCTTGTCTTATAGTGACTGTGACCAAATGTGTATCCATTAAACAGTGCATTATAGTGGTTTTCTGAATATAAACACATCTTCAATGTGTGGTATATGGATTTATCCATTTTTGATGAACCAGGTAAAATATTAGTGGTCTTATGTGCTTTAAATTTCTTTATTTTTTGTTTTTTATTAGAGTTCCGTTAAGAGTGAGATATTGAATGAGTTCCTTCAAACGATGGAACAAGATTTAATAGTGGAGAAAACATGATCCAGTGAAAAGGTGGTAATTAGGTAAAACCCAAATTCATATCTATCTCATAGTTCACACATTTATCTTGGTGCCAAAAATTAGTATAGAGTATAAATGTTCTAATTTGAGGTTCAATGTTTAAATATTTTCTTGGTCTTTTTGTGCCCATAGATTCATTTATGAAACCTCATATTTCTAGTGGTACTAAATTTTATAGATGAAAAAATAAGATGTATTGGTTTATGTAAGATTTTGGTGACATGAACATAGAATATGTAAAATTAAATTTGGATTTTGGAAATCATACTGAATTGTTTCATTATTTAAAAGCACCAAAAATTTTGAACAGTGGTATCTTTAGTGCAGTATTCAAGAAATATATTCCTTAAACTAGTTATTTTAATATTTTTATATTTTTGATGAAATTTATATAAAATCAATGGAATCAATATTTTTTTACCTAAATCAAAAACATGTTGTAATTCAGGTGGAGACAATTTATTGATGCATAAATATGAAGATAATTTCCTAATTTCAAAAGGAAAAGAAGAGGATAACTAATAAAAATAAGACTCCAAAGAATTAATAAACACCCATTGTGGTCTGTGTGAAATATATTATTGACATAACTATAACTAATAATATTCTAGAAGATAATTTTCAATCATGCAATTTAAATTCCACAAAAAATAAATAGTTGTATTGTGATTATAGTATAGGTGTGGAAATTAAATCTAGTAATAAAACTAGATAATGTTCTCAAAGAAAAAATATAAGATCTAATCCTTACATGAAATTTTGGATAAAATGAAAATCGTCCATATAGTATACTATATATTGATAGAATAATTTGTGTTGGGAAATAAGAAGTTAAAGAAGTAGTATTTGGACATGAATGAAGACATAAGTAGAATGGATTAAAATATAGGGTCAAAGTGATTTACATAGATAACTTTCCCATGAATTAGTGAATCTTTTTCCCTAGATAAGGATATAAAAGGGGGTATTATTATTATCACAATAAAGAGATAATAAAATTAGTGAAATAATTTTTATTGAGTATGGAGCACATGGATAATCATATGAATGATATGGATAGAAAGATTAATGAACATGAGAGAGGGTTAATCTTTTTAATTTGAATATGGAGATCCCTTCTAAAGTATCCTAAACAAGTGAAGTACAAAAATGTAAAAATATAGAATTTGTGATTAAGTGAAAAATTATTTCCAAATCTGGTATAAATGTTCTCAAAGAGAGTTAGCTATGAATTACTACTATTTTGGTACCATGGGACACACTATGAGTCTTCTCTAAAATCCCAAGGACTTAATGGTGAAAGAAATTTTTTTATAACTATATCTAAACTAAGAAATAACTATAGATGGTGTGACATTAATAAGAGAGATTTTCTTTGTATTGATAATGAACATATATGAATATATTAATGTAATGTATTTTTTGAATAATATAAGAGATGAATCCTCATTCCCATATTGAGGGTGAGGATTATAAGAAAATAAGAATAATGTATTACTTTGAAAAATAATTTACTAACTTTATGGTATATGAAAAGTAAATAAAAATAAGGGTGAAATATAAAAAAAATTCTATGTTAATGAAGTTGTCCACTAGGAGAAAATTAAAATAAATATATAAAAATAAGAAATAACAGGCTTTAAATAGATAATTGTTGGATTCACATGTAAAAAAACTCCTTAAATGAAATCATAACTAAGGGGAATCTAATAGCTTTCCATACGGTTAAGTAAGAATCATGCCTAAGTGGTTTCACAAATACCAATATAATTTATAAGTAAAATACCAATAAAATTTCGCTCTAATTTTTTAGAAATCATGATAAACGATGTAACGATAATGAATCCAAGGAAGAGACATGTAAAAAAAGAGATTTGTCTCACAAAATAGCTGAATCATTATCCAAAGAATATGGATAGTTTGAATTCAAATATGTTCAATGAAATTGATATTATCTGTGTTTCATTGAGAACTAAATTATATCCGTGCATATATATTAGAATCCAAGGTTTGGTTCATCATGACCAACCAAATTAGAAAATTTTAGGATGACTAAAAATTTCCCCTCTCAATATGATCTTAATAATTATAATCATGGAAGTGATGTATATCTAAAGGGGGTAAAATCCATGGGGTGATTTTTCAAAAATTGGTATTCATGTACAATAATTAAATAAATTTAACAATTTGTATTGGTAAACCACTCTGGATATAAAATATGAATCAATAATTTCTTTTTTTATGAAAAAGATTACATGGTATAAAACATAATATCAAGATTAACATGTTTTAAAGCCTAATATGGGTTCTTCAATGGAATCATTCCAAATTAGGTTATTAAAAAGTGATTTTAAGTTGTATTTCAAGTTGTGGTGATCCATCAAGAGGGAGAAAAAACAACATTCATAGAACTAATGTTATCTGTTTATGATATAACATTAACAGATCATATCAATGATATCAGAGATACAAAATTCTATTGAAGCCTTACACCTAAAGAATATATCAAAAAGTTATGTTTGATATAATAATTGGTATCTTAATATTAATAAATTATTGGGTTGTGTGATACTAATGTTTCAAATTATGGTTGACTAATTTAGGATCAATGATGAACATTTTTATAATATATGTTCATAGAGATAAAGTGGTATCTAGAGTTTCTAAAAATTATTGGTATTAGTTTGTTGAACATGTGGCATAACTCACAAAATTATAAATTTATTATTTATTCACTAAAGATCCTATGTAAATTAAATTTAGATCCAATGTAAATTTTTTGATGTAATTAAAAGATAAAGTTCTATTACATTTATGGAAGAAATTTAGAGGCACATATATCATTGAAGTTGTGGAATTAAACTCAAATTTATAATATCAAATTCTGACATAATTGGATTATAGGATTTTTTATAACTCTTTGTTAAGTGGTAAATTCACTCAATAAAATATTTTAGAAAATATAGCTTTATATGAAATAATTTAATTCTTAAAAGAATATCTACCAATGTTTTCCATCAAATGGAATCAGAAAAATTAGAAATTTATTTTAAGAAATGAATAGAGCTAATGTTCTTGAAGAGTTTAAGGGGATATAATTATTTAAAAGAGGCCAAATATGTTGAATTTTATTTTTATAAAAAACCCCATGGACTGGATTTAAATATTATTTATTGAAAATAAAATATAATGAATCTTTAATGAAATATATATTAGTGATTAGAGTTCACTTCTGGAAGGTTGGAAGAGGTCTTGAAGTGATCTGAATGGTTTTTAGATAAAAAAATCTGAAGAAGACTGTGAAAATTTGGATTCAGTTATTCTTTATACGATTCATGTAGGAGAAGTATCTATTTCCATATGAGTCATTCCATAAGTGTTTATTAGTCATGGAAGATTTTATATAGTAGTAATTTGAGAAAAATGACAAAGTCCAGGATACGTAGGAGTCATTTCCATGCTGCATATGACAAATAAGTATCTTTTTATAAGTCATTTTCATATTTCACACAAGTTATACCCTATATATGAGTCATAAAGTGGTTATGTATGAGTTATTTGGAGTTGAATATAATCCAATAATCCCTTTTTGAAATTTCTGAGAATGTAAGCCACATACATATATGATGGATATTTAAACATTAACTGGGATTAATCATTCATCCAACCAAATATATGAAGACTCAAACCAATTTCCATGGAATATTTTTTACAATATGATTCTATATTTTAATAAAATTTTAAGTATGGTTTTCTGTGGATAATTTTTTCCATGCACACAGTGTCATGGTTTATGAAGGTGGTGGTGTTGATGTTTCTATAGAACATGTTGAGGGTATTTTTTAAAACACACCAATTGGTATAAATTTTAGGATATAGTTATTGGATTCATATTGCATTATAGAACCTTTATTTTTCTTGATATAGAAGGTGAGTTGGGATGGTGTGGAAAACAAGGAGTCGACCTACCCATTTTAAAAAAAATATTAAAAATTAAATCATTATTTTTAGAAGAAAAAAATAATGAGGAAAAATCTTTTAAAAATAATAAAAAAATATATTTAACAATTTGTGGATATTATATTTAATAAAATGTGGGAGAAGTGTAGAAAAAATTAGTATAGTGTGTAGCTATAAAATTCATTTTTTCACAACAGGAGATGATAGAAATGGAGTGATATTTATTTATAGTCCCATAAATCTTTAATAGAATAGTTTTTATCTCTCATGCTAAAATTAATAAAAGAAGGAAAAATTTGATCCATGATACTTATATATGGAACTTTATTATGTTATTCTTTAAGAAGAATAAAGTGTATCATATTACTACACCATCATTTGTTTATTTTTCATCTATTATTCTTGTATGGGGAAGATAATCATAGTAAAATTTGTGTGTTTTATTATTTAAAGTGAGTAGTGAGCATTACAATTTTCATGGTTGTAAACTATGAGGTTTTTTTTCATATACTCATAAACATATAATCAAAATTTTGTCAACATTGTTTATTTATGTGCATAATCACATTCCCATGAAATCTCTATAAATTATCTTATTTGGGTAAATCAAGTAAAATTTTTTATCTCTCTCTTTTACATATTTCATTGCTTCATATCAACTTTGAGGAAAAGAGATGTGTTCCCAATAAATTTGGAACAATATCTTTTGTAATGGATTGATTTAAAATTAATATAAATTGACTAATTATAAGGTAAAATTCTTCTTTGAGACCAAAAATTAATATCAAAGTTGAAGGTTCTCTAAGACATTGTTTCACTCTATATATATGAAACAAGATGGAAGTAGTGGTAAACCAAAATAGAATCATTATTTTTTTGAGAAATATACTTCTAGGTATTGAAAAATATGATGAAAAATTATTTATAGTCATTGAGGATGGATGTAAATTTAAATATAATTCATGGAATCTACATAATTATGGATATCGAGGTATTGGAAGACAGAGATCACAAAGAGTGGGATGCTAGTGCAAAAGTGATCAATTATTTAGTGGGGGTTTTTCAAACCCTAGCTACATGAAGTTTTCATCATTATAAACCTATCATAAGATGTGGTAAATACTTTTCAATATTTATAATAGTGATGAAAAAATTTTATAAGCAAAGAAATAGGTTTTGTGGAATAAGTATTATGATTTAAGAATGCAGCTAAATGAGATAGTGGTTTCTTTCTTTGATTGGGTGAACGCTCTAGTGAAGTACATGCACGGAATTAGAGAGGTCCTCAAGGTTATTAAAATTGTTAATAAAATACTGAAAATATTACATTTAAATTTTAGAGTAAAAGTTTTAATATTTAAAGATAAATATATCAAAGAGGTAAATGGAAATTAAAAGAAAAGTTTCCAGTCTCTTTTTTCTATATAGATATGTAGGACATATTTCTACCAGGTTCCTTAATAAATTTCAAGATGATGATGGGGAATAAGTACAAGTGAAGAAAAAATTCAAAGGAATGAGTACCCAGAGGAAATAATTTTAATAATTCTTTAATAGAAAGAAAATATTTTAAAAAGATGATTATATATTTTTGGAAGTTGTAATAAAGGAGTTTTAGTGCTATAGAGACATCATTGGATAATAATTTTTATCTATTTAAAAGAATAATGAAGTAGATGATAATGAAGATAAATATGTTTAAATCAAGAGTTGTGTTAATCATTAAGCTGAGTTATAGGTTTAACATGAAGAAATAGACATCTAGAGAGATAAAACAAAGAATCATAATTCTGTTCTATATTATTCCATGATTAATATCAACACTAAATAAGAAAAATGGTCAAAATTGAAATTTGAAACTAAAAAAATAAGATTTGTTAATTTTGGAAAAAGGGTTTAGTTGAGGCTAAATGTTGAAGAATATGCATGTATTATTGATTTCCATGACTAATCCATAAAATATGGATTTGGAATAACTTAATATATTGAAGTATTATTTATGATGTAGAAATGGATGTCTGATAATGAGAGAAAACATATTACTTCTAGTATAACACTGAGATGTTCAAGTGAACCAACCACCGAGAATCTCATAGGGTGCCTATCCATGATGTTATTATTAACCCATAAGTTAATGGGTTCAAATATAAATGAAAATAAGTGGTTGGGGTTTAAAACTATAAGAATTTATCAATTATTTGAGATAAAACTGAAGAACTCACTCCCTAAAAAGATGATGTTAAGTAATCCATGATAGGCTCAAAAAGTTGTTGTTGGAGTAGCAAAGTAATAAAAAAGACACCAAAATTTTTGGCATTATTATTGTTGGAAGATATTTTATATTCAATATGTGTTCACCAAAGAAAAAGATATATTTCATAGAGAAAGAGAGGAAAAAAATTTATGTTCATAATTTCTTACTCTTAATATATGTTTGATGGTTATTTCATTTTCTTTATGGTTTTGCATATATAGTTGGGATTTCTCCACAAAATGGATAAATAAGTTTGCTAATGGAGACCCTATGAAGGGGAAAAAGGTATCAGGAAACATCATCACGGGGAATGAAAACCCAAAAAACATGTAAGGCTTAGAAACATAAGGAATAATGTGAGATTCTGGTGGTACATAAATCATGTTCATCATCAAATCAAATTGAATAGTGGTTTTTGGTTGATAAAATTGATGTGGAAAAGGAAAATATTTCTAAGATTTTTTTTATAACAATAGATTGATTAGGTACATAAATCTTGGAAAACTGATGAACATTCCATGGATTGGGAAATAAAGACCATGTCACTGAAATTAAATATGACCATGATGGATTTATCTTTTTTTGGGAATGATAAAGGGATAAACTTTGTTCTCCTCCAAAAGGTCAAAGTTGGTGGAAATGATTTGAGGTGAAAAAATGTTCTTTTTGTTTAAATTATCAGTCATAATTTTATCATTGTAAGTGATATATGTGACTCATGACATGTGGTGGATATCAACCAAAATCCATGCACAATCAATATGAGATATGGGTTTATTATTTTACATGGTAGGAGAACCAAAGTGAATATTTATCTTGTTGATGTAGAGGACTATAATATGTTTTCAAAAGAGGATGAAAATAAATTGTGGCATAAGTGTCATAGCCATTTGATCCAATTTATACCTATAAAATTTGCTTAAAAAATATGTATCTCTAGAAAAAATTATACATTCATGTGATCACACTCACATCTATGAATATTTTAAAAAATACTAGATTGTTGGAAAAAATACATGATTAAATAGAATAAGTTACCATGATATCTTGATCTTGTGCATGTATATGTGTGGGGATCGATGAAACCCATATCCATGGATAAGAAAAGGTATTATTTCATATTAATTTATAATGACATCATGTTGGAATAAATTAAGCTAATTTCTCACAAATATTATTTTTTCTAGTGTATCTCATTATACCAAAGTCTAATGGAGAAAATATTTAGGCTGAAAATGCAAAAGTTCTAAGATGATAATGCAATGGAATTTACCAGCAATTGTGTTTAATAGAAACACAAAATCATGAAATATGACAGTATGTTTTATATCTAAGGAATCTTTATCAAAGTATATTCGTTGAGAGGATAAAACAAATCGTCAATAATATGGATGTAAAAATAATCCTTAAAATAGTTTATAAGAGAATTATTTGAAAAAGATTTGGGTAAAAATAATCTATAAGAATATTATTGGAAAAATATTCTTCTCACTTAATTTTACATATCCAAAATATATTTATAATTTTATAATGAATAAAATACCCCATATGTGATGTGGTATAGAAGAAAACCAATGCTCAAGTACATTAGAGTTTCTAGAAGTAAATGTTTTATTCACAAAAAAAGAGAAGAATATGATGTTCAAATATCAGGGGGTAAATTAATTATGCATGGATTGTTATCTAAAATAAAGGAATATAAATGATATAATAATCATATTGGGAAAATTATGGAAACCCAATATGTAACTATAGTTGAACATGAGAATAATTTTCACAAAGGTGAGTAGATTTTGTAGCAAAAAAAGTAAAAAATGAGTAAGAAAGTAATTATGAAGTAAGTGTATTTGTGGGGTGAGGGGATTATGGGTATGTATAAGACTTAGGAAAATGATTTAATTATGATAAAAATGTAGTATAAAAAATATATAAACAACAAAAAAACTTTAAGGAATAAATCTGTGACAATTTCATTATTGGTGATCGAACAACCCCTATTCAAATTATGAGAATAAAGGCTCATTGGTAGAAATATTATATATATCAAGTGAAACCTAAGTTTTTTAAATAACATACCAACAATGATCGTTGGTTCATGTATATTCATAAAGTTATTGATCAAATTCTATAGAAAAAAATGTGGGAATTTTTTCCAAGTCCATGGAATAAAAAATCTTATTGGAACCAAATGGGTTTTAAAAAATAAAATCAATGAATATGGACATGATATAATTAAAAATCACATCTATTCTAAAAGATAAATCCTAAATATAAGGAATTAATTTGGTTGAGGAATTTTCACCAGTGTCTAGGTTGTAAATGATACAACCATTATTTTCTATGGGAGAATAATAAGGATTCAAAATGTATCAAATGGATATGAAATCAAAATTCATAAATGGAGTCCTTAAAGATGATTTTTAATAGAGAAACAACATCGTTTATTAGTTGATGAAGATGAAAAATGAAGGATAGTTAAATAAAACCTTTTATGGACTAAAACAATCACCATGGTCCTAATACTCTATGATGGATTTGTACTTAAAGAGGCTTGGGTTTTAATGATAATCGGTTGATCATAACCAATACATCAAGAAGGATTATGAATATAATATGGTGGTGATAATTTTAATGAATGACAAAACTTTTAGAGGATTGTATGTTTCATAATGAAATTAGTTTTCTAAATATTTAATGTATGAATTCTGAATGTGTTTTTTTTGTTAATTATTATTCTACCTTGGTTTTAAGTTGATTAAAATAAATGTTGAAACTTTTATTTATCAAAAATAATATCCCAAGAATATCATGACCCATCCCTCGGGGCCCCTTCCATGACAACCCCCAAGCCTACCTTCCATAGGCCATGGGGTGGTGACTTTCAGTGGAAAGGCATATCCCTAAAAAGGGAAGGCATTGCCTTTTTAACCTGTATAGACACACAGTCCATGAATAAAACAAGAAGTAACCATGAAGTAACCTGTGGTAGTAAAAGTGTGTTCAAAGTAAAGGGGCCAGAATACAAGCCCAAATAAAAAGTACAAGTAAAACATAAAAGTACAAATATAACTGGAAAGTGAAAAATAACTCCTTGATCATCCACCAAGGATCCTCCCTGAAGGGTAGTTATAACTCATGATCAGTAATCCTTGTGTCACATCAATCCAAATGGTCCACCTCTAAGAACCGTCCAGTCCTAGCTCCCTCATCCTCGATCAATGTTGTCTATAATTTGCACAAGACACAACAAGGTGAGGGAGTAGCCTGGGCAGGGGTGAGTATAATGATACTCAGTCTGAACCCGAGACCCCCGTAGGTCTCCTAAGTTTGACAAAGGAAAAACCACAAAGCAAGACCTCCATCTCAAGCACAAAGAAATAAACATCATCTCTACTTACGTATATGCCCATATATAAACCAAATTTATCAAGATATACTCATCTCATAGATGAGGTAAGAATACCCCCAAGCTAACACCATGACAGAAAAAAGTACCACAAAGGTAACACCATGAATGTAACACCAAGAAGGTAAAATTACCACATAGGTAACACCATGAAGATAACACCATGAAGGTAAAAGTACCACACAGGTAATACCTTGAAGATAACACCATGAAGGTGATGGTACTACATAGGTAACACCATAAAGATTACACCACGAAGGTGAAGGTCCCGCATTTGTAACACCACAAAGATGAAAGACCCATCTCACACCAGGTATTATTGAAGTATGGAAGTATAGATGATTAGTCACAATGCTCGATCATCTTATTCTGTCAAGTCGTACTATTGCTAATTATATGGAGTCTGACCCACACAGGATCTGTAATACCCCGACCCCAGTTACCCAGAGTCGGTGCATTATTTTAATAAATTGGCATGATTACAAGGAATCATGTCCCGAAGGACCGATCAGTTTAGCAGTCTTAAAAAGTAGATTATATACATGAATGTTACATTACACTTCATAAAATACAAAACAACATAAATAATCCTTTATGAATTCCATTATTCCCTTGTCTTAACCCTTCATATCAATCACATTACACTTCTTGGAATCCTAGGAAAAATAAAACATAAAAAGGGGTGATTTCAAACGCTCAGTACGGGTAAGCAATATAGCGGAAACTTTCATAAATAAGAATAAACATTTAAGGAAATGTATAACTAAAAAAAAGCCTTTTAAACTTGAACTTCAGCATAATATAGCAAAAAAATGAAATAATTCCATTTAATTATTCACATTGATATTCTACTAGTTGAATAGTCACATGAAATATCACTAACCACTTTCATAATGATGGAATGCATAATGCCAGACTTTCATAACCACATAGCGAAGGCCTCGTGACAAGACTACAAATAAGATTTTGTCAAGGCCTCATTCCAAGACACTAGTTTGTCTCATGAGACCTACCGATGCATCGGGGAGCTATAGCGGGCTCCACCCGTCACATACTAATTCCAACGCATTCCTCATATGAATAGGTTTAAACATAACATAAACATTCGTATTAAAACTTGCATACGAAATGTCAATAAATTTTCCATAAACCATGAATGGTATCAAAATAACACATCCATAGTCAAACATATCAGAAAACGTTCAATGGAAGTTTTGTATAACAAATCAACTTCAAGTAATCTTAAAATCTATCAAAGGATGTTGACATAGATGAAAATGATGACTAAAACTTTCTGAGAGAAATATCATTTTTGTAAAATCATTTAAAAGTCACACATTTATAAAGGAAGTAATTTAAAAGATATTTTTGAATCAAAGTGTCCCATACCACTTTGAAACTTTTGAAAAGAATTATCATTTCAAAACATTCATGTACATATAAATAAATCCTAAATATATTTTTGAAAACATGGTCATTAATTAAAAATATTTAGAAAGATAAATCTTTAAAACATTTGAAATTCTGATCTTGATAAAGAGTACCTTTCAAAATCCTTAAAATCTTCATTTTGAAATCATTTTTATGAAAAATGGACGTGGATGATAAAAATGTCCCAGTAAATACTTACACATAAACAATCTCGGATAATAATGAGATTGAGGAATTAACTCATACCAATTTGGTAACTTACGAAACATACAACCCATGAAAGAGGTATCATACAATTAATATTTAAATACACATAAATTAAACTTTATTACACAAGAAATACAATTATGGGCAGTACATACACCACACAAATGTTAATAGTGGCAATATGGCATGAATCTCACGAGAATAAGGAGTGAGATGAAAACCCCTTACCTTGTAATTTTCCATGGTTGGGGGTAGGTTAACCTCCTTTATAATGGTGAAATAATTCTTATTAAATTATAAAAGAATAATATACCTTAATATGATATCATATATGATCTTTTAACATTTCTTTGTTAATAATATCTTAGTATTATCGTCGTTTCAGGTGTTAACTTACTCGTATATTTTTTGTTACATAAGCTGTGTTTGTTATGGATAGGTTGTATCAAATTCATATCCAGAATGATATCAAGTCCTTAAACATTATTTTTAATCATCGAATGATAATTATACTTGAATGGACACGATGAAGAATGAATCTCATCGCGTTCATGGAGACGGTAGTCCGTACGTACGCACGAGCAACAATATCATTATTTTGATATTAAAATAATATATAATTGGATGGTATATCATATATACAGAATTATTATAATGTTATATTTATTATATACATGAATTACACATCATTATTATACCCATCCAAATAATAATTTATTGAATAACAATTACACCATGACGTGGAGACAGTAAGCCGTACGTACGCATGTATGGTGACATGTCATTCAAAGGATGGACAGAATACTGAATATGGATGTAACATATTTATAAGAACATCACAGTATATATAAGATACTGGAGTTGTTATTTTATAATTGGAATAACAAAGAAAGAATAAGTCGAAGAAGAAAGGAACATGAAAGAGGGTGGTGAAAACATTACATCTTCTTCGGGTTCTTCCTTTTGATTTGATCAAAATGGCTCCTTAGGTTGGCTTTATGATCAAACTAAGGCCAGTTGAATGAAGTTAGGGATGTTGGGAGGATATGTGGGCAAGTTTTGGCTGAGAAAAATGGCTTTAAAGGTGTTAATTAGTGAGAAGGTAGAGTGCACTTTTACAAGAGGGGTGAGGGGAACCTTTGGAAAAGGTTGAAATATTATTTTATAATAAATTCATATTCGGTTTCTAATGGCTCCAAAGTGTATTATTTAAAGTTTATGGTGGTAATATGTTTAAAACCACTCAACCAATAGGTTTTAGATAGGTTTGTGTCACTATATTAACCTTATATTTTATTTTTAACTCTTAGTTAATTAGTTTAACATTTACCATGTCACTTTATATTTTTATATTATATAGTTAATAAACATACTATATACATCCAAGAGACCCCCAAGAGGTACATTAATGATACACCTATAATGATATAAGTCTCTTTTCTGAACCATAGATTTTTACGAATTTAATATCAATTAATAATATAATATTTGTTTTAAAAACTCTTTTATGTGAATTTTGACACTATTCAATAATTGATTTTTTTAAGTAGAAAAAACCTTATTAATTCAACAAAAATAATTTAATAGATCTTATAATGTCATATTAAGCAATAAAATTCATTTATTTCATTAAAACTTTCAAATTATATTAATTTTAACATTTATAATACCAATTATTTGATTCTTTCATTAAAAAGGAAAATACTGCATCATTATTGTGTCATAAATAATATTAATTATTAAATTTCTAAAAATTATAAATAAAATACCATTATGTAGTAAATAGTTTTATCTTTCTAATGAATATATATAGTCGAAAATACAACCTATTTAACCCTATGTAAAAATTGTTTTACTAAAAGATATATGCTTATGTCATTTTTGTATTTATTTTAACATAATTAATATAAAGTGTGATAATCACTTACAAGTGGCTCCATGGTGTCCCAAAATGGACCCAAAGATTCCCATGGTCAGACTTGTATCAAAAAATAAAATTAGTATGCGTTTTAGAGTAATTTATTATTACTATAATATTATTTTTGAACCCTTATTTACCGGATTTACCCTTTAACCATGATAAATAAAATATTTACCGAAGTAATTATTCTAAATGTCTAAAAATAAAAGTTACCTATTTACACAATTTGGAAATCCTCATTCCAAATATGGAATCCATTTTTCCAAATTCAAAACACAGAAGTGGCAGATCATAATTTAAAATTAATTCCCGCTGTCAAAACAAAAAGTGTGTTTTTAAGACATAATAACTATCAAAAGATTGACACATGTTTATATCCTGTTTAATTGTGAAATTTTGTCCAATGGCCAACATTTTATTAAATGGTAAAAATATATTCTAAATATACTTTAAAACCACTCAAATTAATAATTTATCACTATTAATTATTTTGATTAAAAAAGTTGTTTTTAATTAAAATTTAGTAATTTTCACTATTCATCAAAATATAAAAGTTATACGAAAAGTGCCAAAATTTCAACCTAGGATAAATTCGATATTCTGATTCCAAAAATGAAGTCAATTTTGAGCGATAAAATTTATAAAATTTCAAAAAGTAGGTATTACTATTCATAACCGCTAGTTTGATTGGTTGTGGTGTTTGTTAGAACTTGAAGTTGCGTACAACACACGCTACTATTTTATTCAAAGAAAAGCATACCGTGGAAACTTGAGGTGTTTCATTGAAAATTTCTGATGTACCCATTCTAAAAAAATTTATTTATTTAGTCAAAATGAATATATAAAAGTTTAAAATATTGGATTTAAAAAGGGTTCACTATTAAAAGTTGGTAAAAGGGCATTTTTGAAAAATAATTCTTTTATCTGAAAAAAATGAATTTGTTCTTACATTATGTCTAAGAAACTCATAATATGAATTATAAAATTATAAGTATTATATAAAGTTTAAAATTTAGTTGATACTATTCATAACCTCTTTTGAATGGCTTGTTTGGTAAGTCATGGTGTGCTTGAACTCGGTGTTGTGTGTAGTTCAAGTTATTGAATTATTTTGAAGAAGTAACACACTATAAAATCTTTGGGTGTTACATTCTTCCCTCCTTTAATTAATTTCATCCTCGCAATTTGATATTTTTTTTCAAAAATAAAGGTTGAAAATAGAAAATATCTTTGTGGGAAAACATACATAGGAAATTTAGTTAATCAAATTTTGTATTAATAAGAGGAAAAGAGAAATGAAAGGGTCACCACCAAATTATGATCTCGATTAGGAGAACCTTGGTGGAAATTAGAGACATATAATTGGAGGGAAAAAATAAATATTTATAGGTAGTGATTGAGGTCATCAATCACAAAAAAGTTTAAAATTGAGGTCCTTAAATTCATCAATCTATGATGATTTAAAATACCATCGGTTCAACAAAACATAAGGTATTAGGATAACACATTTTTTTGTTTTAAGATTCCTTTAATAAATTATAAGAATTACTTTCTTCATAGAATAAGAGGAGAATAAAAATATATATACTTGACAAGTATAGTTCCATCCTTTAACTAATTTCTACCACAAACTCATCTCTCACTATAAAAGATAATAGAACTTAAAAAAATATTCTATTTATCCTATTAGTTTGGGGTAAAAAAATGAATTTATAATTCATCTACTAGACCTTCTTAAAAAAATACTTTATTTAATCCAGGACATCTCGTGGGCCAGTGGTTGGTGATACAACATTTCCGCCCTTCAGTTGTGGGTTCAAGTCTCTCAGAATTGCCGGATGTGATGGGTTGTCGCCCGACCTCCAGGTTGTCCTTTTTATAACAATCCAAAAATAATTTTCAGAAATTATTTAACCGTAAAAATTGTATCAAATGTCAAATATAATCCATTCCAACCTTTAGACTTAACCAAATTACCTCTGTCCAAACTCATAGTCCAAAATTTATAAGGAAGGTAAATATAATGAAGGTGTTTTTTCACGTAATAACATGTGAATACCTTCGTCGTGTATTCTTTTAAATTATGGTAACACCCTGAATTACCAAAAAAAACTTATTGATTAAATTCATGCTCCCTTATTCCTTATAGAATACTAGATATATTCCTTATATACAAAAACATTGAATATTCCAACAATGATGAAATAAACAAACCATTAATCAGTGCCAAGGTAGTCAAGAATATCCAATATAATTTATCAAAATCAACAATCTCTTATTCCAAAATAACTACCCCAGTATCAAGACCATATTAAGGATTACCTTTCCTTTAACCATGTATTTTCAAAAAAAAATACTTGCTATTGAGTCACTTTTCATAGTACTATATAATATCAAATCCTTAATGAAATAGTACTGCAGTACAATCCCTATTTATCTCCATAATTCATATAACCAGTACATCATTGATACAACACTCAAATTAAATCATTCTTTAATAGCAGCATACGAACACTAGTCATTCCTCTTCATCTGTGGTAGTATCATAACATCATTATTATCCAATAGCATCATTTGGGGCATACTCTGATGATTTGAACATTCATTTGCATAGTGTCCCCACTCCTTGCAGATGAAGCATTGTACATTGGAAACCTTTTTCTTACCCTCTCAATCACGAACATGGTGTCCTTTTTCTCCACACTCATAACAAACTCCCATTCCTTTCAGGCAAGTTCCAGGTTGTTTCTTCCCACATTTATCACATATTAGAAAATTCTTCTTTTCCCTCTTCCCTTTATCCATCATTCTCTCTTCCATCCTTTTCATCTCTTGCTTCCCTTCAAAGCCATAGGACTCATAGAACTCTTTACTTATCTTATCAACACATGATACTATTTCTTCATATGATGATAATACGTGGGAGACTATTTCACTTCTAAATTCTGGCTTAAGACCATGAAATATATGATCTTTCTTACTCTTTGGATCATGCGTATTTCTGGAGTTCTCATTCATTATACTGGGTGCCATTTATAAACAATGGCATACACTAGAATAGTTTATGAATAACAATACCTAATCCCAAACTTGTAAAACACTTAACATAAATTAAATTGTTTATGGATATAATCCATAATCATAAAAATTTCTCCATTGAGGAAGTATATACTCATAAACCCTTTATAATGGTTTGTAAAGAAAATGAGAATTATCCTAAGCATATCCCCCAGGAGTGTCATAACCAAGAGTGCAGAAAGGCCCGTTGTCGTGCACCAGTTCCCGTTCGAGCCTAGCACAAAGTGGTTTTTTCAGGTTTTACCCCTAGGTACATCTGTACTAGAGCCGCCTCTACCAACTTGTATCCAGACAGGGATGTATTGCTTGGAAAACTCACAAAATCTCTACAATACCAAAATTCTAGGAAGTTCTTATATACTAATCCTCAAAGTCTATGTTAGGGCTATGTGATCTAATCAGAGTTTATCTAAATCTAAATTCCAAGGATATTGTTATACTTCTTCTGATACTAACTGTAACGCCCCGACCCCTGTTACCCAGAGTTGGTGCATTATTTTAATACATTGGAATGATTACAAGGAATCAAGTCCCGAAGGACCAATCAGTTTAGCAGTCTTGGAAAGTAGATTACATCCATGAATGTTACATTACACTTCATAACATACAAAACAACATAAATAATCTTTTATGAATTCCATTATTCCCTTTTCTTAACCCTGCATATCAATCACAATACACTTCTTGGAATCCTAGGAAAAATAAAACATAGAAAGGGGAGAGATCAAACGCTCAATAAGGGTAAGAAATACGGCGGAAACTTTCATAAATAAGAATAAATATTTAAGGCAATGGATAACTAAAACAAAAGCCTTTTAAACTTGAAATTCAGCATAATATGGAAAATATAAAATGAAATAGTTCCATTTACTTATTCATATAGATATTTTAATTGTCTAATAATCACATGAAATATCACTTACCACTTTCATAATGATGGAATGAATAATGCCAGACTTTCATAACCACGTAACCAAGGCCTCGTGCCAAGACTACAAATAAGATTTTTTTCAAGGCCTCGTGCCAAGACACTAGTTTGTCTCATGAGACCTACCGATGCATCGGGGAGCTATATCGGGCTCCACCTGTCACTTACTAAGTCCAACGCATTCCTCATATGAATAGGTTTAAACATAACATAAAAATTCATATTAAAACTAGCATATGAAATGTCAATACTTTCTCCATAAACCATGAATGGTATAAAAATAACACATCCATAGTCAAACATATCACAAAACCTTTAGTGGAAGTTTTTTATAATAAATCAACTTTAAGTAAGATTAAAATCCATCAAAGGATGTTGACATAGATGAAAATGATGAGTATAACTTTTTGAGAGAAATATCCTTTTTGTAAAATCATTTAAAAGCCACACATTTATAAAGGAATTATTTTAAAAGATATTTTTGAATCAAAGTGTCCCATACCACATTGAATCTTTTGAAAAGAATTATCATTTCAAAACATTCATGTCCATATAAATAAATCCTTAAAATCATTTTAAAAACATGGTCATTAATTAAAAAGATTTAATATGATAAATCTTTAAAAAATTTGAAATTATGATCTTGATAAAGAGTACCTTTCAAAATCCTTAAAATCTTCATTTTGAAATAATTTTTTTGAAAAATGGACATGGATTATAAAAATGTCCCAGTAAATACTTACACATAAACAATCTCGAATAATAATGAGATTTAGGAATTAACCCTTACCAATTTGGTAACTTATGAAACATACAACCCATGAAATAGGTATCATATAATGAATATGTAAATAAACATAAGTTAAAGTGTACTACACAAAGAATACAATTTTGGGCAGTACATACACCACACAAATGGTAATAGTAGCAATATGGCATGAATCTCACGGGAATCAGGAGTGAGATGAAAACCCTGTACCTTGTACTTTTCCTTGGTTGGGGGTAGGTTAACCTCCTGTATAATGGTGAAATAATTTTTATTAAATTATACAAGAATCATATACATTAATATGATATCATATATGATCTTTTAACATTGCTTTGTTAATAATATCTTAGTATTATCGTTGTTTTGGGTGTTAACTTATTCGTATATGTTTTGTTACATAAGTCGAGTTTGTTATGGATAGGTTGTGTCTTATTCATATACAAAATGATATAAAGTCCTTAAACATTATTTTTAATCATCAAATGATAATTATACATGAATGGACATGATGGAGAATGAATCTCATCATGTTTGTGGAGACGGTAGTCCGTACGTACGCACGAGCGACAATATCATTCGTTTGATATTAAAATAATATATAATTGGATGTTATATCATATATACAGAATTATTATCATGTTATATTTATTATTTAAATGAATTACACATCATTATTATACCCATCAAAATAATAATTTATTGAATAACAATTACACCACGACGCGGAGATGGTAAGCTGTACATACGCACGTATGGTGACATGTCATTCAAAGCATGGATAGAATACTGAATATGGTTGTACCATATTTATAATAACATCACAGAATATATAATATACTGGAGTTATTATTTTAGAATTGGAATAACACATAAAGAAGAAGTTAAATAAGAAAGGAACTTGAAAGAGGGTAGTGAAAACATTACCTCTTCTTCGGGTTCTTCCTTTTGATTTGATCAAAAGGACTCCTTATGTTGGATTTCTGATCAAAATAAGGCCTATAGGATAAATTGAGGGAATTTGGGAGGATATTCGGGTAAGAGTTGGCCAATCCAAATGGCTTTGAAGGTGTGAATTAGTGAGAAGGGAGAGTTCCCTTTTATAAGTGGGGTGAGGGGCACCTTTGGAAAAGCTAGAAATATTATTTTATAATAAATTAATATTCGGTTTATAATGGTTCAAAAGTAGATTATTTAAAGTTTAAGGTGGGTATATGTTGAAAACCACTCAACCAATAAGTTTTAGACAGGTTTGGGACACTATATTAACCTTATCTTTTAGTTTTAACTCTTAGTTAATTAGTTTAACATTTACCATGTTAGTTTGTATTTTTATATTAAATAGTTAATAAACATACTATATACATCCAAGATACCCCCAAGTGGTCCATCAATTATACACCTATCATGATATAAGTCTCTTGGTCGAACCACAGATTTTTAGGAATTTAATATCAATAAATAATATAATATTTGTTTTAAAACCTCTTTTATGTGAATTTTGACACTATTCAATAATTGATTTTTGTTAAAGTCTTAAAAACTTTATTAATTCAAAAAAAAATTCTTTTAAGAAATACTATAATATCATATTAAGCAATTAAATTCATTGATGTCATCAAAACATTCAAATTGTATTAATTTTAACATTTATAATACCAATTATTTGATTCTTTCATTAATAAGGGAAATACTGCATCATTATTGTGTCTTAAATAATATTAATAATTAAATGTCTAAAAATTATAAATAAAATACCATTATTTAGGAAATCTTTTTAGATTTATAACTAATATTTATAGTTGAAAATCCAACATATATAACCCTATGTAAAAATTGTTTTTCTAAAAGATATATGCTTGTGTCATTTTTGTATTTAGTTTAACTTAATTAATAAAAAGTGTCATTATCACTTACAAGTGGCTCCATGGGGTCCCAAAATCGACCCAAATATTCCCATGGTCGTAAATGTATCCAAAGATAAGTTTAGGACACGTTTTATGGTAATTTATTATTATTATAATATTATTTTTTAACCCTTATTTACAGGATTTACCCTTTAACCATGGTAAATAAAATATTTACCGAAGTAATTATTCAAAATGTCTAAAAATAAAAGTTACATATTTACACAATTAGGACATCCTGATTCCAAATATGGATTCCATTTTTCCAAATTCAAAACATAGAAGTGGAAGAAATTAATTTGAAATTAATTCCCACTGTCAAAACAAAAAGTGTGTTTTTAAGATATAATAACTATCAAAAGATTGACACTTGGTTATGTCCGGTTTAATTATGAATTTTTTTACAATGACTAAAATTTTATTAAATGGTAAAAATTTATTCTAAATATACTTTAAAACCACTCAAATTCATAATTTATCACTATTAATTATTTTGATTAAAAATTTGTTTTTAATTTAAATTTAGTAATTTTCACTATTCATCAAAATATAAAAGTTATCCGAAAAGTACCAAAATTTCACCCTAGGCAAAATTTGATATTCTGAAACCAAAAATGAATTCCATTTTGAGAGATAAAATTTATAAAATATCAAAAATTATGTATTACTATTCATAATGGCTAGTTTGATTGGTTGTGGTGTGTGTTAGAACTCGAAGTTGCGTACGACACACTCTACTATTTTATTTAAAGAGAAGCATATCGTGGAAGCTTGTGGCATTTCATTTTATATTTTTGATGTCCCCATTCTAAAAAATAAATTTATTTAGTCAAATTGAATATATAAAAGTTTAAAATATTGGATTTAAAAAGGGTCCACTATTAAAAGTTTGTAAAAATGTATTTTTGAAAAAGAATACTTTTATCTGAAAAAAATGAATTTGTTCTTACATTATGTCTAAGAAACTAATAATATTGATTCAAAAATTATAAGGATTATATAAAGTTCAAAATTTAATTAATACTACTCATAACCTCATTTGAATGGTTTGTTTGGTAAGTCATAGTGCGCTGAACTTGGTGTTGCATGTAGTTCAAGTTATTGAATTATTTTGAAGAAGTAACACACTATGAAATCATGGGGTGTTACATTCTTCCCTCCTTCAATAAATTTCATCCTCGCAATTTGATATTGTTTTTTGAAAATAATGTTTGAAAATTGAAAATATATTTCTGGGAAAACCCCCATCAGAAATTTGGTTAATAAAATTTAGTCTTAATAAGAGAAAAAGAGAAATGAAAGGGTCACCACCAAATTATGATCTTGATTAGGAGAACATTGGTGGAAATTAGAGACATATAATTGGAGGTAAAAATAAATATTTATAGGTAGTGATTGAGGTCATCAATCAAAAACATGTTTAAAATTGACATCCTTAAATTCATCAATCAATGATGATTTAAAATACCATCGGTTCAGCAAAACATATGGTATTAGGATAACACATTTTTGGTTTTAATATTACTTCAATAAAGTATAAGAATTAATTTCTTCATAGAATAGGAGGAGATGAAAAATATATATACTTGACAAGTAGAGTTCCATCCTTTAACTAATTTCTACCACAAACTCATCTTTCACTCTAAAAGATAATAGAACTTAAAAAAATATTCTATTTATCCTATTTGTTTGGGGTAAAAAAATGAATTTATAATTAATATACTAGACCTTATTAAAATAAACTACTTTATTTAATCCAGGACATCTCGTGGGCCAGTGGTAGGTGATACACCCTTGTCACCCTTTAGTTTTGGATTCAAGTCTCACGGCCTTTTCGGACGCGACGGGTTGTCGCCCGACCTCCAGGTTGTCCTTTTTATAACAATCCAAAAATAATTTTCAGAAATGATTTAACCTTAACAATTGTATAAAATGTCAAATATAATCCATTAAAACCTTTAGAATGATCCAAATTACCTCTGTCCAAACTCACAGTCCAAAATTTATAAGGAAGGTAAATATAATGAAGGTCTTTTTTTTCCTCATAATATCATGTGAATACCTTCGTCATGTATTCTTTTAAAATATGGTAACACCATGAATTACTATTAAACCTTATTGATTACATTAATTCTCCCTTATTCCTTATAGAATACTAGATATATTCTTTATATACAAAATCTTAGAATATTCCAACAATGTTGAAATAAACAAACCATTAATCAGTGCCAAGGTAGTCAACAATATCAAATATAATTTATCAAAATCAACCATATCTTATTCCAAAATTACTACCTCAGTATGAAGACCATATTAAGGATTACCATTCCTTTAACCATGTGTTTTTTAAATAAATTAACTTGCTGTTGAGTCACTTTTCATAGTACCATATAATCTCAAATCCTCAATTAAATAGTACTGCAGTACAATCCTTATTTATCTCCATAATTCATATAACCAGTACATCGTTGATATAACACTCAAATGAAATCATTATTTAATAGCATCATATGAACACTAGTCAATCCTCTTCATCTTTGGTAGTATCATGAATTTATTATTATCCAATAGCATCATTTGGGGCATACTCTGATGATTTGAACATTGATTCACGTAGTGTCCCCACTCCTTGCAGATGATGCATTGTACATTGGAAACCTTTTTCTTACCCTCCCAGTCACGAATGTGGTGTCATTTTTCTCGACACTTATAACAAACACCCATTCCTTTCAGGAAATTTCTAGGGTGTTTCTTCCCTCAGTTATCACATATTGGAAAACTCTTCTTTTACCTCTTCCCTTTATCCATCTTTCTCTCCTCCATCATTTTCTTCTCTTGCTTCCCTTCCAAGCCATATGACTCCGAGAACTCTTTACAAATCTTATCAACACATGATACTATTTCTTCATATAATGATAATATGTGGGAGACTATTTCCCATCTAAATTCTGGCTTAATACCATGAAATATATGATCTTTCTTACTCTTTGGATCATGCGTATTGCTGGAGTTCTCATTCCTTCTACTGGGAGCCATTTCTAAACAGTGGCATACACTAGATTAAATTATGAATAGAAATACCTAATTCCAAACTTGTAAAACACTTAACATAAATTAAATAGTTTGTGGATATAATACATAATCATAAAAATGTCTCCTTTGAGGAAGTATATACTCATAAACCCTTCATAATGGTTTGTAAAGAAAATGAGAATTATCCTAAGCATATCCCTCAGGAGTGTCGTAACCAAGAGTGCAGCAAGGCCCACTGTCGTGCACCAGTTCTCGTTCGAGTCTAGCTCAATGCGGTGTTTTCGGGTTTTACCCCTATGTACATTTGTGCCAGAGCCGCCTCTACCTGCTCGTATCCAGACAGGGATGTATTGTTTGGAAAACTCACAAAATCTCTACAATACCAAAATTCTAGGAAGTTCTTATATACTAATCCTCAAAGTATATGTTAGGGATATGTGATCTAATCAGAGTTTATCTAAATATAGATTCCAAGGTTATTGCTAAACTTTCTCTGATACCATCTGTAATGTCCCGACCCCTGTTACCCAGATTCGGTGCATTATTTTAATATATTGGCATGATTTAGAGGAATCAAGTCCCAAAGGATCAATCAGTTTATCATTCTTGGGAAGTATATTACATACATGAATGTTACATTACACTTAATAACATAAAAAACAACATAAATAATCCTTTATGAATGCCATTATTCCCTTGTCTTAACCCTGCATATCAATCACAATACACTTCCTGGAATCCTGGGAAAAATAAAACATAGAAAGGGGTGAGCTCAAATGCTCAGTAAGGGTAAGCAATACAGTGGAAACTTTCATAAATAAGCATAAACATTTAAGGCAGTATATAACTAAAACAAAAGCCTTTTAAACTTGAAATTCATCATAATATGGCAAAAATAAAATGAAATAATTCCATTTACTTATTCACATGGATATTCTACTAGTCGAATAATCACATGTAATATCACTTACCACTTTCATAATGATGGAATGCATAATGTCATACTATCATAACCACGTAGCCAAGGCCTCGTGCCAAGACTACAAATAAGATTTTGTCAAGTCCTTGTTCCAAGACACTAGTTTATCTCATGAGACCTACCGATGCATCGAGGAGCTATAGCAGGCTCCACCTGTCACTTACAAAGTCCAACGCATTCCTCATATAAGTAGGTTTAAACATAACAAAAACATTCGTATTAAAACTAGCATACTAAATGTCAATAATTTCTCCATAAACAATGAATTGTATAACAATAACACATCCATAGTCAAATATATCAAAAAACCTTCAATGGAAGTTTTTTATAATAAATAAACTTTAAATAAGCTTAAAATCCATCAAAGGATGTTGACATAGATGAAAATGATGAGTAAAAATTTTTGAGAGAAATATCATTTTTGTAAAATCATTTAAAAGTCACACATTTATAAAGGAAGAAATTTAAAAGTTATTTTTGAATCAAATTGTCCCATACCACATTGATACTTTTGAAAAAAATTATCATTTCAAAACATTCATGTCCATATAAATAAATCCTTAAAATAATTTTGAAACATGGTCATTAATTAAAAATAATTAGAAAGACAAATCTTTAAAACATTTAAAATTATGATCTTGATAAAGAGTAACTTTAAAATTCCTTAAATTCTTCATTTTGAAATCATTTTTTTGAAAAATGTCCATGGATGATAAAAATGTCCTAGTAAATACTTACACATAAACAATCTCTGATAATAATGACATTGATGAATTAACCCTAACTAATTTGGTAACTTAAAAAACATAAAAACCATGAAATAGGTATCATACAATGAATATGTAAATACACATAAATTAAAGTGTATGACACAAAGAATACAATTATGGGAAGTACATACACCACACAAAAGGTAATAGTGGCAGTATGGCATGAATCTCACGGGAATAAGGAGTGAGATGAATACCCCTTACCTTGTACTTTTCCTTGGTTGGGGGTAGGTTAACCTCCTTTATAATGGTGAAATAATTGTTCTTAAATTATACAAGAATAATATATATTAATATGATATCATATATGATCTTTTAACATTGCTTTCTTAATAATATCTTAGTATTATCGTCGTTTCGGGTGTTAACTTACTCGTATATGTTTTATTACATAAGCCGTATTTATTATGGATAGGTTGTATCTTATTAATATCAAAAATGGTATCAAGTCTTTAAACATTATTTTTAATCATCTAATGATAATTATACTTGAATGGACACGATGGAGAATTAATCTTGTAGCGTTTGTGGAGACGGTAGTCCGTACGTACGCACAAGCGACAATATCATTCTTTTGATATTAAAATAATATATAATTGGATGGTATATCATATATAAAGAATTATTATCATGTTATATTAATTATTTACATGAATTACACATCATTATTATACCCATCCAAATAATAATTTATTGAATAACAATTATATCACGACGTGGTGACGGTAACTCGTACGCACGTATGGTGACATGTCATTCAAAGGATGGATAGAATACTGAATATGGTTGTACCATATTTATAATAACATCACAGTATATATAAGATACTATAGTTATTATTTTATAATGGGAATAACAAATAAAGAATAAGTTGAAGAAGAAAGGAACTTGAAAGAGGGTGGTGAAAACATTACCTCTTCTTCGGGTTCTACCATTTGATTTGATCAAAAGGGCACTATAGGTTGTCTTTATGATCAAACTAAGGCCTATAAGATAATTTGAGGGAATTTGGGAGGATATTTGGGCAGGTTTTTTCCAAGCCAAATGGATTTGAAAGTGTGAATTAGTGAGAAGGGGGAGTTCTCTTTTATAAGAGGGGTGAGGGGCACTTTGGAAAAGGTAGAAATATTATTTTATAATAAATTCATATTCGATTTATAATGGCTCCAAAGTGGATTATTTAAAGTTTAAGGTGGGGATAAGTTGAAAAACACTCAACCAATAGGTTTTAGACAGGTTTGGGTAACTATATTAACCTTATCATTTAGTTTTAACTCTTAGTTAATTAGTTTAACATTTACCATGTCACTTTGTATTTTTATATTATATAGTTAATAAACATACTATATACATACAAGAGACCCCCAAGTGGTTCATTAATGATACACCTATCATGATTTCAGTCTCTTGGCCGAACCTTAGATTTTTAAGAATTTAATATCAATTAATAATATAATATTTGTTTAAAAAACTCTTTTATGTGAATTTTGACACTATTCAATTATCGATTTTTGTTAAAGTCTTAAAAACATTATTAATTCGAACCAAATTCATTTAAGAAATACTATAATGTCATATTAAGCAACAAAATTCATTTATGTCATCAAAACATTAAAATTATTTTAATTTTAACATTTATAATACCAATTATTTGATTCTTTCATTAATAAAGAAAATACTGTATCATTATTGTGTCACAAATAATTTTAATTATTAAATGTATAAAAATTATAAATAAAATACCATTATGTAGGAAATATTTTTATATTTATAATGAATATTTATAGTCTAAAATCAAACATATATAACATTATGTGAAAATTGTTTTTCTAAAAGATATATGCTTATGTCATTTTTGTATTTATTTTAACTTAATTAATAAAAAGTGTCATTATCACTTACAAGTGGCTCCATGGGGTCCCCAAATCGACCCAAAGATGCCCATGGTCGGACATGTATCAACCGATAAGGTTAGGACACGTTTTAGGGTAATTTATTATTATTATAATATTACTTTGTAACCATTATTTACCGGATTTACCCTTTAACCGTGGTAAATAAAATATTTACCGAAGTAATTATTCAAAATGTATAAAAATAAAAGTTACCTATTTACATAATTTGGACATCATGATTCCAAATATGGAATCCATTTTTTCAAATTCAAATCATAGAAGTGGCAGAAATTAATTTAAAATTAATTCCTGCTGTCAAAACAAAAAGCGTGTTTTTAAGATATAATAACTATCAAAAGATTGACACTTGTTTATGTCCGGTTTAATTGTGAAATTATGTCCAATGACCCAAATTGTATTAAATGGTAAAACTATCTTCTAAATATACTTTAAAACCACTCAAATTCATAATTTATCACTATTAATTATTTTGAATAAAAATTTGTTTTTTATTAAAATTTAGTAATTTGCACTATTCATCAAAATATAAAAGTTATTTGAAAGGTACAAAAATTTCACCCTAGGATAAATGAAATATTATGAATCCAAAAATGAAGTCCATTTTTAGAGATAAAATTTATAAAATTTTAAAAAATAGGTATTAATATTCATAACGGCTAGTTTGATTGGTTGTGGTGTGTGTTAGAACTCGAAGTTGCGTACAACACACACTACGGTTTTATTCAAAGAGAAGCGTACCTTGGAATCTTGGGGTGTTTCATTGTAAATTTTGGATGTCCCCATTCTAAAAATTAAATTTATTTAGTCAAATTGAATATATAAAAGTTTAAAATATTGTATTTAAAAAGGGTTCACTATTAAAAGTTGGTAAAAGTGAATTTTTAAAAAATACTTCTTTTATCTGAAAAAAATGAATTTGTTCTTACAATATGTCCAAGAAACTCATAATATGGATTCTAAAATTATAAGGATTATATAAAGTTCAAAATTTAGTTAATACTATTCATAACCTCTTTTGAATGGCTTGTTTGGTATGTCATGGTGCGCTTAAACTCGGTGTTGCATGTACTTCAAGTTATTGAATTATTTTAAAGAAGTAACACACTATGAAATCTTGGGGTGTTACATGATTTATAAGTACAAACCCCCATAATGATCCACAAAAGATCTGACCTGCCCGGATTTGATAGGTACTAACCCCCGCAATGACCCACACAATATCTGACCCACACAATATTCGACCCACAGAGGATTGGTATGTGCTGACGCACATAAGATCACTAAGCATTGACCCACATTGGATCTGACCCATATAGGATCGGTATGCACTGACCTACATAGAATCGCTGAGAACTGTCCCACATAGGATCTAACCCACACTGGATCGGGGCTGACCCACATAGTATCACTCAGTACTAACCTCCATACGATATGTCTCCAACCTCCGCCTCACTGTCAGACACTGGATTCCCACTCATTGCATGCTTAATTCTGGAAGGACCTCTCCTCAAGCGTTTGGTCATATTTAAACTGGCACTAAGTCCCACGATGATGTAACCCGATGATCCGTCTTGTCATAAGGGTTCCAACGCAGCAGATGATGCGTCAATCAGACGCCCGGTTTGTAAGGTATTAGCATTTTAATGTCCATGGACGAGTTGGATTTAGAGTCAATCCAACCTATCCATATTCCAAAAATCTCCAAAACTCTCATGGAATATCATAAAAGGACCTCATTGTCACTAGAGTCCATACGCCATAGATGACGCGTCAATCGGACGCCCGTTCTGTCAGTTACACCCCTTTCTGTGGAACGGGGGTGATCGCACCTCGGTCCGACCCAGCTCGGTCAGGCCCACTGGAATATGCTGAAAAGACCCGCTTCCCAAAATGGGTTCCAACACCACTAAAGGCATGTCAATCGGACAGTCGGTTTGTCAGGTACGGGCGTTTATTTATTTAGGGGTCGGTTGGATCTAGGCCCAGTCCGACTCGGTCAGACCGGCCCAACTCCACTGGTCCCAGAGACTACCTGACCCCGCTTGGGTTCATCCCATTAAGGGTAAGCCTGGTTCACTGGGTCTGGACAGTCGGGGTTGGCCCAGTTCGGTTCGTGGGCCTGGTCCGTGGTTGGCCCGATCTACCGGGAGGGGCTCGGCCCACCAGCGTTATCCCACTAGGTTGCGGGTTTGGCCTGGTTTGCAGGCGGGTCCAGTCCGCTGGGTGAGTCTAGTCCTCTAGGCAGGTCTGACCTACTCTGTCATCATGTGTCCAGACAAGTCCGCCAAAAGGTGGACTGGTCTTCCCAGCTGACCCCATGGGTGCAGGGCCATTTCGGAGAGCCGGTGGGGTGCTGGCCCACCGCATAACAGTCGGTAGTTTTTGGCCGACCGAGGGTCCTCCAACCTAGCGTGGCATGGGGTCGTGCCACTCTACACCTGCTGCGGCTTCGATCTGGGGCCTACACCAATGGCGCGCGACGGTGGGCCACTCCGCCTCTACCTTCTGCGGCCGGCTCGAGCTGACCGCCTTCTTCACCTGTCGCAGCTTCGGCCATGGCCTTTGCCCACCGGCAGCACGGGATGGTGCGCTGCACCACCTCCACGTCCAATTAGTGCCATATACTTTGTTAACCACTATGGTGTAGTGATACGACCTCCTCATGCAGTGCATGATGGCACACCGCCTCCATCGTGGTCGGTCGGTATAGCCATACAGGAAGTCTTTCAGAGAGAGAGAGAGAGAGAGAGGGAGAGAAAGGGTAAAAAATGTGGCGGAAGGTCTAGGCCATGTGCCTTTAGCCCGCGCCCTCCGTGTTAGCCTAAAAACATGAGTGAGGAAAAAGGATTCAAAAATCACTTGAAACTATAACGAAATAAAATCCCTACCTCAAGATCATTGGAGAACTCCCACGATTGAGGAAGAGTTGGTGTTCGTCGTCCTCACAAAAAGCCTCCAACATTGCCGCTCAAACGTCATCCTTCGGTTTGTGGTTTGGTGTCACTTGTCACCTTCTGCTGAGAGAGGCTCTGTCTTCCAAGGGTTTGGCATCTTGGTACATTGTCGGTGCTTCGTTGCTTGGTGAATCAGTGTCGAGACCTCTCCCTAAACTCCGTATAAATAGGAGAGGGGTGGGTGTCTAACACTCGTTGGATTTATGAGGGTTCTTTAATTATGAGCCTTCCTCATTCCCAATGATGTTGTTACTTAGGATTGAATGGTCAGGCCATTTAATGGCTTCACACATCGTTGGTCCCATGTTGCCGCTTGTTCGTTGGAGGAAAAGAAAGAAATAAATCAATTAACAAAGCTATTTTATTATTCTTTTAAAAAGTCCAAAATATAAATTCTTCTATAGAATTACTACGGTCGAGGTGATGTATCCATTAATCAAATCCCAGTGATACTGATTCAACAGTGCCATCAGATTTTTAATTCGAGCACCGGTTCAAAAATTATAAAACGTAGCATGCACGCTTTCTGGACATACCTTAAAAAAAGTTCAATAAATTATTAACTTTCACCCTTGACCTGCGCCAAATTATGTTAGGATCTACCTAAGGAAAACATACCCCAAATAACCCAAAGGTACTCTCAGTTTTTTAATCTAACTTACAGTTTAGAAGTTACTGATTTTTACAATAAAATAATTGTTCTTTAATTATTTTATTTATGACCAAAAACTAACTTCCATAGTTAGCCCACACCGGCCAATGTTAGTTTCTTCCTAAAGAAATAATACCCCCATGAGCTCAGTGATGGTCTTGTATTTTTTATTTGAGTCACCATTCATGGGATACAAGCATTTGAAAAATAAAATAACTTTATTTAATTATTTTATTTACAGTTATGCCATTTTTAGGTTTTCTCACAGGAGGCCTATGCAGACTAAATATAAGTCGCACCTATGGTAAACCCACCATACTGAACACAAAGGTGCTCTCATATTTCTGATCCGGGAAACCATTTAAGAGTTATTATACTTTTTCTGGAAAACTTCTTACCCATTCTAATTAAATCTTAGCAGAAATTCAACGGATCATTCCATCACTCCGGGCCTCAGAATCACGCACCGTCAGATTTGACAGTCTCGAAATAATTTCATATAATTAAAAAAATTATACTGAAATTATAGGACATTTAAAAAAGATGTTAAAAATGTTTTCAAATGTAATATTAAAATACAATGACTACATTAGTGGTTACCATAATAATTTTATCAAAAGATGAGGTTAGTAAATAGGTCGATGTGATAAATTATAGATAATTGATTTGGAGTTTAATGCACATGATAACCACTCAACTAATCATTTTGTTTTCCACATGTTAAGATTACCTATATCGAATATGTCTTGATGAAATTCATATAAAATTTGTGGTATGATTACTTTATTTTATCCAACAAACTACAAATTTTAATATTTCGTATTAAAACAATTCATAATATCATCTCTTGGGCTATACAGATGCATATTGGGCCGGTTTGGTGGATTTTAATATTTTATATTCTATCTTGATCATTATCCTATATCTTGTCTCTATTAGAAGAATGATTTCATATATTTAATCATGGTTTAGGATGGACATATAATAGCCACTCTAGATTATACTCAATTAAAATGGATAAGACAATAGCTTGAAGACATTATGTCGGATATAACATCTCATATTCTTATCGCGTGTGAAAAATACAATTCTATAAATATTATAAAATATTTCATTCACCATTCATGGACCAAGTAAATTTAATTTAAATATATTTTTATAAAGCATAAGGTGGAGCAACAATTTATTAATTTTGTGTATGTGTCTACTCAAAATCAGGTCATTGATATTTTGACTAAGGGATGACTCGAGATTTTTTTAAAAGGATTCAGTTAAATAATGGATTCCAACTAAGTCCCTCAAAACTAAATGAGTTAGATATTAGATCCCAACCCCAACATGGGAATTTCTATAAATTAAAAGGAATGATATCTCTCTTATATTTTTTTGGACTTCTAAATCTTATTTTTTAACATATATATAATTTCTCTTTTGGTTCATTAATAATGGGGTAAATGTGTTTATGAGAAAGTGGACATAATTTTTTTATATATATGGGGAGAGTTATTGAATGATTAATCAATGTGAAAAAAACATGGAATGTGGTAGTTGGATTAAAGTTTAATGAGGTGTTTTCAGGAAGATATTTTAATTTAATTTTTTTTCTCACACTAATATTGGCTCAAGTGGGCTTAGATTTTATATTAAGTGAATAATTTATTACCTAGTTAATTTCTAGAAGCACAATTTCTATTTTTTATAAAATCAGGTTGGTTATACAATTTCTTAAAGGTTTACATTTTAAATAATTTTTTAGGTTATCAAAAAACCCAAAGTGGTTGACTGTTCTAAAAAAATCCCCTTGTAGTGGTTTTATATATTTTTTTCAATGAAGTGGAATAAATCTGCAATGCAGTCTATATTAGTAATTCAATTTCACTTTTTTAAGATTAGAAGTGTTTTCAGCTTATTTTGGAGAGTTTCAAGGAATTTTATTCTGAAGTAGCATTTTTAAATTTAGATAATTAATTATTCATATTAATAATCCTGTAGTAGGATTCATTTTTACATGTGCTATTATATAGGTGAATATGAGACACAGAGAGTTATATATATGATTCATTTGAGAAAATGGATAATTTTAGGTTGTGTATGATTCATTTTTAGGTTATGTATGAGTTAACATCATATTTTTATGATTCATTCCATGTATATAAGTTATTGGGTGGATTCATATGGGTCATCATGGGATTCATATGATACAATAACCCCTTTTTTATTTTTAACAATATCAACTAGCTCTAGATACGATGATTTATTTTTCTTTAAATAAGATTAATCATTCAATCAACCAAGCAAGCTATAATCAAACCAAGTTTCAAAAAAGATATTTTTATGATGTTTTAGTATGCTAATGTATGTTTATGGATGGTTTTGTGTGGATAGGTTTTTCCATGAACAGAAATTCATAGTTCATGAAGGTGGTGGCGTGTTGTGTTTTCACACATAATAATTTTGTTTTTTATAACACACAAGTTGGGATGCATTTTGGTATCTAGCTATTGGATGAATAGTGTATCATAGAAGCATTATTTTTCTTGATATGAAAGGTTGATTTGGATATATTAGAAAATATGGAGTCATCCTTCCACTTTTTAAAAATAAATGTTTATAAAAAAATCAGGAGGAATTTTTGGATAAATATAATAAGAATAATTATTCTAAATAAAACAATAAAATATCATAAAAATGGTGTTCATATCTCACAGAATTAAAATTGGATGGATAGGGTCGATAAAGATATCTCATAATGAGTTGATTTATCATTCCAATTTCCTTATAAATGGTAAGGGAGTGATATAAAGTGGTAAGGATTTTTAATTTTATATAACTAAATTATAATATTTTCAGCTCTCATTCTAAAAAAATAATAAGAAGAGGAAGGTGATCCAGGATAATTCTCATCAAAAAATTTCTATGAATTTCATCATGAAAAAGAAAGTGTAGAATATTGATACACAATTATTGGTGTATTTTTCATCTATTATTCATGGAGAAAGAATACAATTAAAATCGGAGAAATTAATTCTATTATTTAACAAGAGTAGTGAGTTTTTTGTTATTCCTAATTATAAATCAAGAACTTCATTGGAGCTATTTCGAAACATGAAACCAAATAGTAGTGATTTTTAGTGATTTAAGTAAATAAGCACATTTCCATGTATGCTTCATGGATTCTCCCATTTTTTGAACCAAGTAAAAACCTTTGCAAATATCTTTTATAGATTTCATCACTTAAAATATCCTAAGAAGAAGATATAGGTATATCCAATAACTACATAATATAATCATTATGATGGAATTTATTTTAAGTTAAAATACCCTAATATACATCCCATTTCAATGTATAATCCTTAATTAGGACTAAAAATTTCCTATTAGAGGTTTAAAAAACCTATGAGTATTATATTTAAAATAGTTATATCCCATGGGTTGTGAAGAAGTATTAATTTTAAGAAATATATTAATGTCTAGAAATTATATTTTCTTGAGGATGTAGTGGTATAACTAGTTGTGACGATATTGTGGTGGTTGTCATTAATAATATAGAGAAATTACAGTATATATAATAGGGGATTATATTTGAGAGAAAATCCTCATTGAATTCAGAGATAAAATATGGAGAGGATGGAAACAAAATATAGAATAGTAAGTCATTTGAATTTTATTATAAATGGTTGAAGGAGAAGCACAATACATCCAAAAATTTCTGTGGAATAATTGGAGTTACAATATGAATATTTATTTATGGTTTAATTTACAATAAATTCTAAAGTATGAGAATGTTAAAATTTGAGGATGTGACATTCATTTGGTATTAATTACTATTTAAACTATTTTCAATTGGAACAGATGATTAATTGATTTTAAAGATGAAGAGGTTGAAATTCTTAGTTAACCCAATGGCGATATGATGGTATGTGGAGATGGTTACCATACATGGTAAATATATTTATTGAATAATTCACGACATTGATGAACATTTTATGTGGATAATAGAAATGTATTTATTATCCTTTTATGAGGTTCACATTGATTTATTTTTATTTTTTAAGGTGGTGAAAGTAAAAAAATTACATGCATGGGTTTATTTGGAAAAGGATGGTGGATGTTTGGAAAATTTAAATTGGATCATGTTACAACGGTTTATATCATATAGTGATGGACTATATGTAAGAGTGATTCTAGAATATAGAATATAACTCTTCCAAATCTGACTTTTCATAAGAATAAATGTAGAGAGTTGAATGGATGGTTTCCAGAGATAAGAATAGATCATTCCCTAACTAGTATTTCATAGGAGTAAACCAATACTACATTAGAGTAAACCTTAATACACCTCATCTTACATAGTATGGAAACAAAGGTTGTATAAAAATAAATGTCACTAAATCTGATTATGTGTAAGAATATACAAAAGCTACAAAAGAGTAATAGCTTGAGTATTTTGGTGTAATAGGTACCATCATGTTGCAATGAGAGTTATATCACAATACATAGATGGTGAAATAATGACTATAGAATAGATCGATAAAATAGTTCTGTGGAATGGAATTTTATTGTAGCATTGTTTCATGAGGTACACATTGCATCATCCATACCACTAAATAGTAGTGAGAAAATTTAGATGGACCATGTTGCGACAAGGTGACTGTATTATATATGGTGTGGTTTTGGTATAAAGGCATAAATTTTAATTTGATAAGGATCAAAGGCTTTTCACTATGTAAAATCATGTCACATTAAAACCGGTTTGAGATTTAAAGAGATGTGGAAGTTAAAATATTGATTTTTAGGGAGTTTTTAAAAAGATTACATTAGATTTTGTGGATCTAGAGTTTGAATTATGATCACATCATGGTGTGAGAGATAAAATAATAATCAAGATAAAGTTGAAGGGGACTACACCATGGTGGGGAGTATCATACCATGATTAATTAGTTTCAATAAATCCTTAAAGATTTAGTTTTCATTTTTTTAAAGATATAACATGGATTTTAGGAGATATACTCAACCTAATTTGATGAATTTGACCATATTAAATTTTTTTGGATATATGGAATAATCCCATAATATTAAAAGAAGATAAACGTATCTTAAACATTTATTAGACAGTTAAAGTCTTGAAAGACTTTAATGAGGATAGACACAGTAGTTCTAGATGAGGTTATCATGTGATTAATTTATATATCTAGTAAAAGAAGTAGAATAATAGAAGATAGACTAAGTTACAATGGAGTTATATTTATATGTTTGGTTCATTGAAATAAGTGCCTCAATGAAAATAGAGTGACATCGATATATGTAATTATTATAGAAGGAGTTAAAAATATTATTCTATTGTGAAATAATGTCTATCTAGATGAGGTTAGTTTTTATTGATATATTTTTTTGGAAGAAGAAGACTTGACCCAAACAATAGGATATCAATATCATTTTTATTTAGAAGATTAGAAGCACAATTAAGTTTAGTATAATGAAGAATATATTATAAACATAAAGATATAATGATTCTTAGTAACCGATGGTGTCTTTGATCATACCATTGTGTATATATATAGTTAAAGTGACCCTCAAGTAAACAAAATAACAGCAGAGACCCTCAACAGGGCCCTTCCAACTAGTTGCCACATAGACACGTATGCCCAAACGGGTCATCTAACTAATGATTTCCCCCACAAGCCAACAAATGTCCTTTAGAGTGTTCTTTTTCTTCACTTACACGCACCCTGACAAACTTCCCAGAAGGTCACTCATCCTAATCACTACTCCAGGCCAAGCACGCTTAACTTTGGAGTTCTAATTAGACATGCTCTTGAAAAATAATGTGAACCTTATTAACATAATTCATATAATTTAGTCATTTAACCCTTTTTCATTCTTGGGTGTTACATTCAACCCCCCCCCCCCTTAAAGAACAACGTCCTCCTTATAGGCCTTATATATCAACCTGGGCAGTGCACCACACTAAAGGCTGGGTACTATCTCTAATACCGAATGTAACAACTAGGCCCTTCCCACCAGTTTCTCCACAAAAATGTGGTCCCAACCCTAATTAAGTATTTCCTGAAGTAGTTCACAAAGTGTAAGAAGAGGTAATACACCTTGGATGAGCTATATGAAATCCCAAAATCTTTTAGATATATAGATCCTTGACACAAAGTGACTGTTACAAAATTTATATCCATATAAATGAAAATTATGGTGTAATTCATCACATAAACTCATCATCACTGTGTGTTCCATGGTCTTATCACTTTTAGAAAACCAAATAAAATACCTCTTTCCTTGTGTACTTTATGTTTCTCCATTTGTGTAAGTTTTAGTGATATATTCATCAAGAGTGATAGATTGAACATTTTCCTTCAAACATTAGAGAAATATCTTATAATTGGGTGAACATGAACAAAGGAAAAGTTTTTATTTGGGAAACGCCGCGATTTACCCCCTATTTGGGTGAAAATATTCAACTTGGTCCCAATATTATTCTATCATGCCTCATTTTTAATTATTATGAATTCAATATATTATTCCATTAATCATATCAATTATATCATCATCATCATCATGTATCTCACTTATTCATGGTCTATTGATAAATCATCTCTATTTCATTGAAAAGTTTAACCTATTACTAAGCATTTGAGCCCACTCATTTTTTATATTTCTCCATTTCACTAGTAACATATGTACTAGTATATGTATAATATATTGTCATAGATGGATAATTTTTATTGAATAAATGTTTGATTTATCATGAGTTAATATGGATATATAACATGTTCCCAAAGACACTAAAATTCAGATTATAAGAGTTGGTTTTATTCATGTTATTTGTAAAAGAATATATCAATAGCACCAGATCTAAAAGTGTGTGTCTATGGGTGATTAGGATTTATTTATGGTTTCTTCTTAATTGGATTCAAAACATGAACATTGATATTGATTTTAGACATTTTAGAATAATTTGTAAACAAAAATAGAAATGAGAGGTGTGACCATGTAAAACATGGTGTCAATTGATTCTAGAGGTTGGATCACATTATAATTAGCTAGGTTTAAGAGTTTTTAGGGGTTAAAATGTTGTTTGGAATGTTGAATATGTAAATTTATAATAAAATAATGATTTTAAATTATGTAAAAAATTATATCTTAAATTATAAGATTGGATTCATGATTATAGAAACCATATATCTAATATAAATTTTTCTAATGGATTTTCATTATTTTGTTCCACTGATAGAAAACTGTGCACACTAATCAATCTTTTAAAAATATGATTCCTATAATTTTTTCAATGGTTTTTAAGAGATGTAAAATGGTTTCATAATTAGTGATTTTACAAAATTATAAAAATTAGACACTTATGTGAAAATATAAGCTCACTTAAATCCATTTTAAGGACAACAGGTAACTACAAAACCTCAAAATAATTTCAAAGAAAAAACTCAACTTCAAAAGTCTATAATTTTTTATTCAAGTGCCCATTTTGTCTCTAGAAGATATAAATTCTATTATAAAAAGATATCACAAGATATGGTATAAACTTTTATATTGTGTATTTATTGGTTATAATAGGATTATAACACATATAGAATGTTTCTAAATTTGGGATATGAGGGTTATAGTCTTTTACTATAATTTTACAATGATTAAAGGGGTGTTAAAAATACAATTTTTTGGTAAACCAATTGTTTTTATAAATGATTATGATTATTAAGTAACTAGTGTGATATTAAATGAGATAATATTTTTATGGGATAAATAATAGTATTATTAGATAAATTGGGTTTCTTATAGGGTTGGGTGATTTTTTTCCAAGATGAGTTTCATATGGTGTCATATTGGTAACTATGTTATATGGGATAAAAATAATGTTTTATTTATATTTTATAAATATTTATTTTATTTTTCGTATTGGTAATGGAATATTATTAAATGTATAATATGTATTATATGTATTGTGTATAAATATAAAGACTAAGTATCAAAGAGTTCTATGAACTATATTGGCATATAAGGGTGAATTCTCATTGAAAATAAATATTTTGGGAATATTTCATTATAGTATTCGTAATTATTCGAAATAATTAATATGGTATATGAATCATTGATTAATTGGATTGTTCTCACACAATATTTTTATTACTTGATTTTGGGTCCCAAGATATGTAACCTTCCATGGTACCTCTTTTAAATGATTTGATTGAGTTTTATTTGGGTGAGTAATTAAGGATACATGATTATTTTAGGGAAGGGAATAGATTTTTTTTAATATTAATGTGAGTAAGAAAATCATATATAATGATGATCACTTAGTGGGTGAGTTCATTAAAAGGATGA
This sequence comes from Viscum album, assembly GCA_963277665.1. NCBI lineage: Eukaryota > Viridiplantae > Streptophyta > Magnoliopsida > Santalales > Viscaceae > Viscum > Viscum album. The sequence continues at coordinate 697,179,764 of OY728164.1, forward strand.
GGTTCATGATTTCCTTGGGAAATGATTCCATTCATTTAGTAAGTGATAAATATTAACAAATATAGGAATTTTATGAACATAGATATTCATGATAGAACAAAATTTTGGGAATGAGAATCCTAAAAAAATATTCTCTCTTATATAAAATGGCCTATGAAAATTGGATTGTTAGGTGAAGTGATAATTCAATGGAAATTGATGAAATTATTCTTTGAAAATTTTTTCATGAAGCTTTATGAGTAAAAAAATTAATATAGTGGGGAGAATTGTAACACCCTCATTTTATGTAAATAATTTAATTAATTATTTTTATTAATTTTTGAGTTGAAATAAAAAAAATTTTAAAGTATAGGTAAATTTATTGGTTAAGTGAATGAATAAGTAAATTATGTACAATAAACATTCCAAATTTCTAGAATATAGATATATAATCAATATGATTTTTTATAGGGTTTATACAATCATCCATAGTAATTGTGAATCAATAATTTATTTTTCATATTCAGGGATTCTGATATATAATCTAGATTTATTAAATGAGTTTAATGGGGGTTATTTGTATAAGAATTTGATATGGGAGAAAAAAATAGGTTTATAATATGTTCATAAGTAATTTAACTAAAAATAAAATATTATTATTATCGTCATATTATAATTTTTGTTATTAAATTTATGTTAATTAAAGAAGAGTAAATTCCCTTCACCACACATCTCATAACACCTCCATCATGCTTCAATGGACACCCCCTATCCCACTATTTTATTCTTCCAAATTCAAAGAGATACCCCCTTTATATTTCAATGTATTATTCCCAAATATTGGTAAAGCCTTTAATTCCTCTTGTACTTATTAGTGTCGTGCTTCCTCTTCTCTTTGGATATGGAAATATTTTGATTTATATTGATTTTTAGATGAATGTATTTCACTAGATCATGTTGAAACCCTTAATATGAAATGATATTTTGAAAGTGGTAAATAAAATAAGTTTATTCTAAATAAATTCACCTCATTAGAAGGTTAAACACCATTTCTTGAATATCTAGTTATAATCTATTGACTTAGGCCTAGTTTTTACATCATAAAGGGGTAATTTAATTTAGTGAATTAAATATTTTCAATTACATAGGTGTAGTGAAATTATTTTTAGATGAAAGTAAGGATAATAAAAAAAATTCATTTTATGTAATAAAATTTTTTAGATATATTTATTGGAGAAAATAATTTAATTCTTTAAGTATTTTTTAAAATTTTATTTAGGTATCTTGTTATCATTAAATTGGGTTGTTTGGGTGTCTTCTAAATCTAAAATGGTTAGTTGGTTTTCTTTATAATTTTAATATTGGTTGTTTAGGTTTCTTGATTTAAAAATTTTTATTAAATTTTTCTATGAATTTAATGGGGTCATGTTGGTTACATGTTTTAGATTATATAATTAATTTAAAGTTTTTTGAATTTTTAAATTTGGTTAATGGTGTCATTGGTGTATAGTTATTTTTTAGAGATCATTCATTACATTGAGAAAATAAATCTAGTTAAACAATTATTAGTTTTTGGATATTTAATATGCATGATATCCTTGATCTATATATTTAAGTGTGGTGGGTCTATAGTTGATGTGTAGCGACCATGTTTTATCATTTTCTTTAGGTGAGGACTCTAATATGGGTTTTAACCATACTACCATCACTAGTGAGTATTTTACCTAGTTGAAAATCGCATTGTATACTTAACATGTAGTATTTTGGAAGGATTTTGGTGTTTGGGGAATTGGGCTAAGTTTAATGAGGTTACGCAATTTATTTCTTTAGAAATTTAATTCATTATAAATATTTGATCTAAATAAATTAGGGTTTTGGTATCGTTATTTATATATTTTTTAGTGATTTATTAATGATTGATTAATTATTTTCCATGGGGTATATTGAGAATATTTCATTACACTAGAACTAGTTTTCACGGTTTACACATAAATGGAAATTGTAATGTCCCGACCCGATAGCCACTAAATAGTTCACCCGATTAGAGGGTCAAAAGGCCTCTAGAACACCTCCTCGTACACCTAAGGTTTTCAATTATCAAATAGGGTCCATGGTGGTACTATGGGGAGACTATAAACTCATAATTAGAGTCATACCTCGGTGTAATAAATGGATGATAGAATTGAAAAATAATAATAAATTACATCTTGAATAATGAAAGTAAAACATCCAGATGATAATAATAAACAATCAATAAATAGAAATATCAAGTACCATATACAATTTGATGTAATGTCATATATATAATACAAAAATAAATAGTAAGACTTGGAAGTTGGCACCAATACATATTATTATGTCAAAATAATCAAAATACCAAAATAATTTCTCAAGATATCTTTATGATCCATAGCTTAATCTTGTGCTCCCTACTGCAATGTTATAACAAATCAAGCATCAATAACTGCCAACTTTACCCTATCCCTACCTACAACCATGTAGTATTCCTAGGTACAAATCGACGACCTGAATAGGGTGTGAGATATACTCAGTAGGCCACCACCAACAATGTCTATACCCTATCCATTCTTTGTGTATATATTATTTCCATGTGTAGGTATAACAAGTATGTTGTGAAGTGAAACAAAAAATACAAGTCCATTCGAACAAGATGTAATAAGTGCATTCTGTAATAGGTGAGAATAAATATATATATATATATATAAGGTGTCAATAGCAGGTAAAAAATAGATCATCATACACCACTTGAGAAAAGAGTACCAGACCCGCATGGGTTAGGTCCAAAGGTAGATAACCAGGGTGACCTATATTAGGATATATAAAGTATATGGAAGTTACATGTTCTATACCCTGATATTTTTCATTGGTTCTATACCATAAATAATACTGTCTTGGGGTTTCAGGTGCCATACCTTGATCCCCTAGTCTGTGTCATACCATAATAATCATGTCTAGGGGTCACAGGTGTCATACCTTTGTCCCCTAATTAGTTCCATACTGTAATAATTATACCTAGGGGTCATAGATTCCCTACCTCATTCTATTATTTAGTTTCACACCATAAATCAATAGGTGTAATACATTCATAAGAAGTCAGTTCCATAAAAAGATTTATAACATCATGAAACTATATATATTCCATGGGTTATGTTAATATCCATAAACAATTAAAATCATTAGAATAAAGAGTCACAAAACAAAATAATATCCATCTCATTTCATAGTATCATTTAATTACTTTAATAACATTTAACTATTTTATGTATTTTGAATGAAATGTAAAATAATGAGTGATCTTATCTAACAAACACATTTAATTAGATTCCACTATAAGGTTGCTTAACTCACATACACAAAGGCGTGGTTTAAAACAGGAAGGATAAAAGAACACACAAAATATATGGCACAGGTTAAGGTGGACAACCTCCAACCATGATTAAGTTCTACAAGGTAAACCCAAACTAGTGGAATAATTTATTTAAGGATTAACATTTAATTTACAAGAAACTACTAAAATGTATAGTCTGAAAAACAACATTGATTGATGAATAGAAAAAAAAACTATAGGGAAAATGTATTTACCACCTAACTTATAGATGTAGAGTGGTACTCAAATAATATCAGCCTCTGGTTTAATACAAATAATAAGAAAAGGGAAAAAAAGGTATGAAATTAGGGCATGTGAGATCACACCAAAATAACTCCATTGATAGGATTAAAAATGATGAAAGGAGATAATGGAATAGAGAACATACCAGTGGCCATCCCACAAGAAAAATAGAGAACGAATCGAAGTCCATACAGAGGGACAAAATAAAATCCTAGCTTTAGTCCAGGGAAAGATCTCCAAAGTTTGAGGATCTATTGCATGAGAGAAAAGATAGGTGAGAGGGTGAGGAAAATAAATGGATTTTACCCATTAAAAACAACCTCTTATCCCATGGAATTTAAAAATAATTCACACCATGAAATCCTTGGTATAGGGGTCTGGCCTAACCAATTTATTTCATGAATTTACTACGTTAGAGGTTTTATCCCATAGAATACAGATCATGAATTGAAAATTACTTCCATGTATTTTTTCTATACCATGGTTCCATCCCCCTTTCTACCATCCCACAAAAAAACTGACCAACCGGCCTAAAGCTGCAATTTTCAGGTTGATGCTAAAAGAGACCTAAAAAATATGTTTAATAAAAAATTATGGAAAACCTACCTCATAGGAATAACTATGATCTCACAACACTACCTTTAAATAAACTCTTCCCCGAGTTACCCTTCCAATGGTGTTAAATCATTATCTTAGAATAACTACTTCCACTGAGCATGTTCATCACCCTATCTCTCCTAGGTCTCATCATGTATGTGGTCCCGATGTTATAAACCCCATACTAAAGGAGCTGACCTACCTAAATGATCCTTCGTTCTCTAGTCCACAATACATATAGGATTATCCTAAAAGAACATGTCTACCTCAAACTCAACCACATCAGGATGAAGGATATGAGATGGATCAAAACAGTACTAGTGAAGAAAAGAAACATGGAAGTTGTTATGTAAAACCCAATACCTCTGAAGTAACTGTAACTAACAGGATACCATTCTGAGTCTCTCGAAAACATCAAAAGTTCCAAAAAACTACATTCAAAAATCCACTTATGTCTAAACCATATATACCCCAGTCTTTTTGATACATGTAAGAATACCTGATCTTTGACCTCAAACTATAGATGTTTTCAGTGAAAGCTAGCCGATAATTTCATTCTAGACCAAACTGTAACAATTAAATTCTCTATCTACTAAACCTGATCTAAAGAATCTTTAATGGGATGAGATCCCTATAGTGCTATCTCACCTTCATCTAACAAGCACAAAGGTGAATGGAATGGCCTAACATATAAGACCTCATAAGGAGTCATCTATATCATCGCCTAAAATATATAATTGTAGGAAATATATAACAGAGTTATATTCTTATCTGAAAAACCATAAAATCATGGATTCATGCTCGGATCATGTCATATAGTTATTTTTCATTAGTTTTGACTGACTGTCGATCTGAGGGTGAAAGTTTATATTCAAATCACCTCTGTACCCAAAGAATTCTATAACCTATTCCAAAACATTTATTTTAAATGTGAGTCCCTATTAGAAATTAAAAATCTAGGGATCCTATGTAGGAATATAATCTCATGGGAATGTAGTATTCCAAGAGCATTTTTTGATAATGCCTCTCTGATATATAATAGGAGAGAGAACTTCATGATTCTATCAGTTATCACCCATACTTCATCAATTTCTCAATGGAATCTCAATGACCCAGTAAAAAATGATATCATTCCATTTACACTTAGGAAGGGGAAATAGCTATAAAATCCCTATATTTTGTTGGTTTTATTCCTTCACCTGCTGACAGGTGGAGCACCGAGTAACAAAACTAGCTATATCCCTTTTCAAACATGGCCACCACTATTGGTTACGTAAGTTAGGATACATTTTTGGTAGGAACAGGATGTACTTCCCATGTAAAATCATGAGACTTTAACATCAATTCTTCTCGGATGTCTCGAGGAACCCAAACACATCCATGTATATGCAAGATCTCATCCTTATAATTGATTCATTCTGGCTATGAATCGTTGCCTGAAACAATATCCCTTATGACTAATACCTCAGGGTTTGATAACTATCACATATTTAATCTATTCAGAAGTGAATTTCTCACTGATAACGATGAAATTAAATACTTCCCATGATGGTCAAGAACCTCCAAATTCATCTTTGAAAATAGATCCATAAGCTTCCACATGATACAGGTCCCCCGAACTGCTTGTGTCTAATTCCTTCTACTCAGAGTAACCACTATAGTATTGACATTCCCAGACATATATGAAAGATCAAAATCAAACTATTATAGGTATTCACCCCACCTTAGTTTCTTGATGTTTATGCCACATTTGGTAAAGATATATATGAGTATTTTCTGGTCCATATATACCAAAAAATTCTCTACCAATAGGTATTGCCTCCAACAACATAAGGCATGAACCACAACTACTAACTCGAGATCATGCGTCTGGTTGTTTCTCTCATGTTATGTCAACTAATGAGACCCATATGCCCCACCAAGATCATACTATATAAAAACTACTCTTATCCAGATAACTGATGCATCAAAAGAATATATAGCTTCTTCTTGGATTTTAAAAAATTAGGACCAACATTGAATTCTGTCTCCCTTTCAACTCATTAAAGGAAGCATCACAGTCTTCTGACCATAAAAACCTCACACCATTTTAAGTCAAGCATTTAAGAAGTGCTTCTAAGAATGAATCACCCTATATAAAGAATGTATAATAATAATCTAGTCCCAATAAACGTTGTATATCAAACATGTTCTTTATTTTCTCCTAGTAAGATATAACTCTCGCCTTCTCTATGTCGGTTGATTCTCCTTCATATGAGACAATGTGACCTATAATGTGGACTTTATCGATCGATAAGTGGCATTTAGTCATATTATCATGCATCTTGTTCTCTCTTATTGTATTCATAATGATCTAAAGATATTTTTAGGGTTTTTTTTAGTAAGAGAATACATTAATATGGAATCTATGAAGACTAGCAAAATTGAATCCAAATATAGGTGGAAACCCCGATTCATCAGAGCCATGGATATTTCTGGCATGTTCATGAGACCGAACGACATAACAAAATTCTCATTAAATCCATACCTATTATAGAACACTATAAAAAGTATGATTGAAGGTTTAACACATACCTGTTGAAAGCCTGTCCTCAAATTATACTTTGAGAAAACCTAATCTCTATGAAGCTGATAAAAAATGTCATCTATATGAGGAATAAGACAACTGCTCATCGTAGTAAGATTATTCATCATCCAATAATCCAAACAAATCTTGATGTTTTCATCCACCTTCTTGGTGAAAAGTCCCAGTGAACACCAATAACTACTGGTCTGTATAAAATCATATGTTTATATGTCCTCGAGCTATCTCCTGAGGTCATGTACCCAGTATTGTTTATATTATAAGGAAGAATGGAAACTAGTGTATCTCCTAGAACCAACTCAATAATGAAATATAACTCTTTTATAGGAGGTATAAAAATCATTATGGACTACATCCAAAAAACAATCTATCATAGGATGGAGTTAAGCTTGATGTATTTTCGAATCATCTATATAAAGGCTAGAATATTGGGTTGTCACACCACTCAACCCACAATGCTCTAGTCCATATATACAAACATGGAAATCCCACTCTACCTTGTGAAAAGAATTAATTCCCTCTACTGATGTAAAAAACACCCTCTAGAAATAGAAATCCACGTCGGAATGATAAGGAAATTACTAGTAAATCCCGATCATAATGTGAAAACAAATAATATCCAAGATAAATTAGTTCCATATAAAACAATATAGACCTACCTTGTTGGGTAACTCCTTACATTGGAGTACACTTTCAGATTGTGTACTCAAATAGGTGTCAAGGGTTCTTACCCCACAGAAATATTGAATTTTAGGTATGATTATTTACATGTTATCCATAGAAATTGAACAATTTGAATGACCTACATAAAAAATAAACATATACCATGTTAAATGATACTAAAATCATACCTTAAACTGTAGATTTTCCTAGAATCTAGTTTCTTAGCACATACAACAATGAATAATCATAAAATGTTCCATGGCATAGAGATAAAACATGAGTTTCTTGAGTGTTCTTTCTCTACTGAAGCTATGTAACTAGTGTTTGTCTCCCTCAACCAGGAACACCTTCGTAGCTCATATGACCAATAGAACTCCAAAAACCTACCTGATGTAGAGCTGATGATCCCACTCCAGGACCTAGATTTAGTGATGATCCTATCTCACTAGTACTGGAGGTAAGATTGTAAAAAACCATTAAAAATGGATCATCCTATTACTGGATCTGTACTTATCTAGGTTACTCTCACACTAAGGTTACAAAATTTCATGAACCAACCTCGGTCAACCCTAAACCAGTAACCCAAGACGGTCCGCGACATGGCCTGAGAGGCGTTCCCGATCCTCTCGGGCTGGTGACAAAATCCAGGGCATCAAAGAGAAAAAGAGGGATCGATTTCTCCGGACAAAATAAATAAACCAGCAGAAATAAAATAGAACAATGCAATGTAACTAAACAACATAAAAATAAAGAACGGCCAACAACAACCAACTAAATTGACCATGACCAAAACTCCTCGTGACCTCGAGAGTCACTCTCCAATCCACAACCAAGTCTTGCCAACGGTGAAGAAGCTCAAGTAAAACCTGCAACAAAATTAAAAAAACAAGAAAACATTATAGGTGTGAGTATTAAAAACACAGTAGGTATGCCTGACTAATTCTATTCCCAATGAACATACCAATAAATAAAAAATTCACTAATTATAGGTTTGAACTAAATGATATAAAATATTAGTTTCCACAGAGACTTTTATTTCTAAAACAAGTAACAATTTGTTGCCCTTTTTAATTCAAAAACAAGTTTAATGTTTGAAAGGAACATGTGCATTTCATTTTATAACATTTTTTTGAATGATTTAGAAATCCAAATTATAGTTTTTAGTCAAAAGGAAAACCGCACACAACACACAACACACACTAAGGCCAATGGAAATAGTGGAACACAGGGGCCAGAAACTGAACTAGACCTCTCAATCATCTGCCACATACAAACAAACACTAAAGAAAACATGGGTCGAACCTAAAATCTCGTGAACAGTCCAGAACATACTATACATGTTACTCATCCTGAAGGCATGCCTACTCTCAATGAAGTCATAATTCCTTAATGCCGAGTGTTTCCCTACATGGCCTAACCAAGGGGCCCAATCCCCTAGGAGAGTGTCATCCGTACTAGCGGCCACTAGCCAGTGTGTAATCTATACTAGTGCAGCAATTGTTCTAAGAAGATTCACTTACTATGCCAAATTCCCATGTCAACACATATAATAAACAGGAATGGGGTGAGTCAAAAAAGTCAATCAAGTATCACAAACATCACACACAAATCATGTAGTCAACGTACATCAAATATCATCTCTAAGTCACCCCAAAGAGAGTTTTCCAAAATAATTTATTTTATTAAAGTGTCAAACATGTCTTCACTAATTTTAAAGAAAATACTCATTTCTCAAGAGAACCTAAATGCTTGTTCATGATTCAAAAGAAAATCATTTTTCAATAAACTAGAAATACATTTGAAATTTCATGAATTATGTTTAAAAGACAAACATTCATTCTTTCACTACAGGGTGTCCTCTCATCATGAAAATATTTCAAATGTCGTGTATAAAATAAATGGATCTTTTTACACCAAATAATAATTTGAGGATTAATTATCTTACATTATTACTCATTTATAAAAATTAATAAAATATCAAGCAGTTAATAAATTCCGAATTTAATGGCGAGTGTAGTGGGAGACCTACCTCAACTCGTAGCTCGAACATGACAACGCGACACGCCTCACACAGGTGCACAAGATCGCGCAAACTGATGATCGTGGTATTGCGTTTTTCCTCACCGACATGCTGCAATAAACGCACAACAACTAAAAACACATAACCACTAACATAAATAAATTCAAACGGAAAACCAGCGCAAAAGAACCACCTCTATATGTTTTCAAAACACAACTCACACCATCAATAGTATTTATTAAACCCCTGTAAAATCCATAATGTGTTTACAAAAATCACCCAATGCCAAAATAATACACTAATCATTTCAAAGATCCACCAGGCCATTTCAAGAAAACACTAAGAGTGAAAAACCAAACAAAAGTGCACGACATTATGAAATTAACATTTAAAATAATTTGCGCCCAAACACTTTTCCAAAACCTATTTTTTATAATTAAACGTGCACTCGCAACACACCATATCTGAACATGCACCACTTGAAAAGTTATGATGAAAAAAATGCATAATTTAATATAACCCATTAAACAACACACGACTCGCTTCCATTAAAATACACCTTAATTCACAAGATCAGTCTACAAAATATAAAATGAAAACTAAGTTTCCTTAAAAGCTAAACATCGCACCAGACTTGTTAATCAAAAAACAATCCAATTCACTTAAATTGGTAAAATAATTATCCCGAAAATGTTTTCCCACCAAAAAGAAATAATTTCATCCAGAAAAATTATTCTTGAAATCAAAAATAATTACTAATAACATTGATGAAAAAATAAAGCAAGCAATCAAAACGTTCCTAAATTTAAAGGGGTGGGCAAGGGATCTTACCTCGACCGAGAACCATGTCAAAACTTAGTGCTTGGAAACCTTGTTGACGACAACCTGAAATCACCCGATAAAGACCAATGTACTACAAAAAATGGATAAGGCTCAAAACATATAATGACTCACACATTTTTTGAATGCGTGAAACCAAACAATAGGAATAAAACCCTCACATGGAAATGAAGTGATATTCTGACATAGTCTGAAGCCCTCGCCTTTGGCGTTGAACACCAGAACCCACCCAAAGGGGGTCCCGAGATTCGAGGTGCACACCCGGATGAAAAAAAAACTACTGGAATAGGGTGACGCTGGTGAGGTAACAAAATAGAGAGGTCATGATGGAAAAACAGGTCGGTAGGGGAGAGAGTCCACCGGTAGGGGTGGCTCCACCTAGAGAGGGAGGTGGAGGTTGTGGTGGCCGGGCCAGGGGGTTGCGACGGCAAGGTGAGGCCGGCTGGAGGGTGATTCGGGCAGTGGAAACTGCCGGAGGAGGGTTTCACATCGGTGTAGGGTGTGAGGTGGAATCCGGGAAGGAGGGGGTTGAGGAGCCTGGTGGAGAGCGCAGATTCTCGGAGGGTAGTGGCGGCTAGGTCGCGTCGTAGAGAAGAAGGAAACTTTCTAGAGAGCATGGACATCCGGAGGTAGGGGTGACTGGGTCACGCCATAGGGAAGGAGGAAAACCGGGTGGAGAACCTGCAAAATAAGTCGAGAGAGGTGGGGGGTTCACGCAGTAGAAAGGGAGGCGCGCTGTTGGTGCATTCTCGACCATGTTGAGTAGATACGGGGAGCGGGAGGCACGAGATGCCACACTCATGTGCATAGCTAAAGGGAACTATAGGGGGAGCATCGTTAGATAATGGAGGAAGGATGGGGGCAGTGGCCAGATGGAGAGGTGGCAAGACGGTGGAGATGCAGTGCAGTAGACAATGCGAGGCCTTCATGATGGGGAGAAGGAGAGAAAGGAGTGGGGGCGTGCATGAGGCGGATGCGTGTGAGGGAGGTTGGGGAGTTTTTTTTAAATACGTTTTTAAAAAAAAAAATTGTTTTGTTTTGTTTATATATATATATATATATATAAACAAAACAAAAATTTTCAACAGAATTTTTCTGCTACTAAATATCCAGCGGTACTGCCATTACAACAGTTTGGATTCTGACAGAAACCCTCACCCAGACCTCCCTTTTATAAGATGGCTTGTCCTGGAAATCATTCTTCATTTTCGATGTGGGATTCAGGTTCTCCCTTTCCTGCGCAGTACATTCTGTATTTGCAATGTGGGATTCTGTTTCAAGTGCATGACTTTGAAAGACAATAAAATATAAACTATAAGACCAATATAAATGAAATTTTAAATATTGATTAAACATATAAGAAATTATAGAAAACAAAAAGAATTTTCTTAAAATTGATGATGAAAAATAATTTATAAGCTTTCAAAACCGCCTACATGAAATTTAAAAATGGTTCAAGTACGTGAATTTCAAAGACTATAAAATATAAAATATAAAATGAATATAATTGAAACTTTAAAGATTGATTAAAGATATATGAAATAGTTGAAAACAAAAGGAATTTCTAAAAAAATGTTAATGAAAAGTAATTTAGTAATTTATAAGCTTTCAAAACTGCTTACTTGAAATTTAAAAATGTTTCAATCACGTGAATTTGAACGACTATAAAATATAAACTATAGAACAAATATAATTGAAACTTTACACATTGATTAAAAATATAAGAAATAGCTGAAAACAAAAAGAATTTCATAAAAAATGTTGATGGAAAATAATTTATAAGCTCTCAAAACCGCCTACTTGAAACTTAAAAATGCTTCAAATATGTAAATTTGAATGACTATAATTACATAAGTAATAATTAATAAGTAATAAGAAATAATTATTAATTAATAATTATAATGAATAATAATAATTAATATTTATATTACTAATTAAATAATTAAAAATTACTAATTACTAATTACCAATTAATTAGCAATATAATTATTAATTATATTACCAATTAACTAAATAATTATTATATATGTGATAATTAATAAGTAATAAGTAATAATTATTAATTATTAATTATAATGAATAATAATAATAATTAATATTTATATTACTAATTAATAATTAATAATTAATAATTACTAATTACTAATTAATTAGTTATAATTATTAATTATATTACTAATTAAAAATAAAATAAATATATATGTAATAATTAATAATTAATAAGTAATAATTATTAATTAATAATTATAATGAATAATAATAATAATTAATATTTATATTACTAATTAACTAATTAATAATTACTAATTACTAATTACTTATTAATTAGTTATAATTATTAATTATATTACTAATTAACTAAATAATTATTATATATCTAATAAGTAATAAGTAATAAGTAATAATTATTAATTAAAAATATAAGAAATAGTTGAAAACAAAAAGAATTTCATCAAAATTTTTGATGATAAATAATTTATAATCTTACAAAACCACCAACTTGAAACTTAAAAATGTTTCAAGTACATTACTATCAAAGACCATAAAACATAAAATATAAGACTAATATAAATGAATCCTAAAACATTGATTAAACATATAATAAATAGTTAAAAACAAAAATAATTTCATCAAAATTGTTGATGATAAATAATTTATAATCTTTCAAAAACACCTATTTGAAACTTAAAAATGTTTCAAGTACGTAACTATTAATTATATAATAATTAATTAGTTAATTAGTAATATAAATATTAATTATAATTATTCATTATAATTATTAATTATTACTTATTACTTATATAATAACTATTTAGTTAATTATTAATATAACTATTAATTATATAATGATTAATTAGTTAATTAGTAATATAATTCTTAATTAGATAATAGTAAATTAGTTAATTAGTATTATAATTAGTAATTATAATTATTCACTATAATAACTAATTAGTAATTATTAATAATTAATTATGTCAAAATTAATTAGTTAATTAGTAATATTATTATTCATTTTAATTATTAATTATTACTTATTACTTATTACTTATTACTTATTAGATATATAATAATTATGTAGTTAATTAGTAATATAATTAATAATTATAACTAATTAATTAGTAATTATTAATTATTAATTATTAATTAGTTAATTATTAATTAGTAATATAAATATTAATTATTATTATTATTCATTATAGTTATTAATTAATAATTATTACTTATTACTTATTAGATATATAATAATTATTTAGTTAATTAGTAATATAATTAATAATTATAACTAATTAATTAATAATTAGTAATTGTAATTAGTAATTAGTTAATTAGTAATATAAATATTAATTATTATTATTCATTATAATTATTAATTAATAATTATTACTTATTACTTATTAATTATTACATATATAATTATTTTATATTTAATTAGTAATATAATAAATAATTATAACTAATTAATTAGTAATTATTGATTATTAATTATTAATTATTAATTAGTAATATAAATTTTAATTATTATTATTATTCATTATAATTATTAATTAATAATTATTACTTATTACTTATTAATTATCACATATATAATAATTATTTAGTTAATTAGTAATATAATTAATAATTATATTGATAATTAATTAGTAATTATTATTCATTATAATTATTAATTAATAATTATTTCTTATTTCTTATTAATTATTACTTATGTAATTATAGTCGTTCAAATTTACGTATTTGAAGCGTTTTTAAGTTTCAAGTAGGCGGTTTTGAGAGCTTATAAATTATTTTCCATCAACATTTTTAATGAAATTCTTTTTGTTTTCAACTATTTCTTATATGTTTAATCAATGTGTAAAGTTTCAATTATATTCGTTCTATAGTTTATATTTTATAGTCGTTCAAATTCACGTGATTGAAACATTTTTAAATTTCAAGTAAGCGGTTTTGAAAGCTTATAAATTACTTTTCATTAACATTATTTTGGAAATTCCTTTTGTTTTCAACTATTTATTATATCTTTAATCAATCTTTAATGTTTCAATTATATTCGTTTTATATTTTATATTTTATAGTCTTTCAAATTCACGTACTTGAAACATTTTTAAATTTCAAGTAGGCGGTTTTGAAAGCTTATAAATTATTTTTTATCATCATTTTTAAGGAAATTATTTTTTTTTTCAACAATTTCTTATATGTTTAATCAATATTTAAAATTTCATTTATATTGGTCTTATAGTATATATTTTATTGTCTTTCAAATTCATGCACTTGAAACAGAATCCCACATCGGAAATACAGAATGTACTGTGCAGGAAAGGGAGAACCTGAATCCCGCATCGAAAATGCAGAATGATTTCCAGGGCAAGCTATCTTATAAAAGGGAGGTCTGGGTGAGGGTTTCTGTCAGAATCCAGACTGCTGTAATTGAAGTACCGCTGGATATTTAGTAGCAGAGATATTCTGCTGAAAAATTTTGTTTTGTTTATATATATATATATATATATATATATATATATATATATATATATAAACAAAACAAAACAAAACAAAACAAAACAAAAAAAATAAAAATAAAAATTTAAAATTTAAAAAAAAATAGGGGAAAGGCAGCATCGCGCATGCCGCCTTTCGCGTAAAGGCCAAAGGCGGCATCGTAAATGCCGCCTTTGAGGGGCATTTTGAAAAATATTTTTAACCTGACCGTTTTTTTTTAATATTTTTTTCAAAAAACGTATTAAAAAAACCCCGAGGTTGGGTGCAGCGGGCTGCTACGGGGATAAGGGAATAGGGGAAATTGAATCGACATGGGAGAAGGGGAGTGGCGATGCTAGATGGGCCGGGTGAGGAGAAAAAAATGTGGAGGGATTCTAGGGTTAAAAAAATAAGGGGGAAAAAAGAAGAAAAAAAACAAAATAATAGTAATATTAAATAACAATGATAATAATAATTTTAATCTATAATAATAATAACACTAATAATAATATTATTAATAATGCACCTAATAATAATACTAATAAAAAAATCATTAATAATAATAATAGAAATGATAAAAATAATTATTTTAATAATAACAATTCTTTAATAATAACATAATATTATTTCACTAAATTTTTATTTTTATTTTTTTCTATTCAACTCATTTAATTTATTTCTATTTGCTAACTCAAACTCTACAACTGCATGGTACATGGGCGGACTGCACAGCTTCTGCTAACCGTGCAGTGCCCGCGCACCGGCCTAAAATAATAATAATATTATTATTATTATTATTATTATTATTATTAACAACAATAACAAGACATAAAATTAAAAAAGTTTGCGGTTACATGGGCGAAGCCGTGCGAGGTATCCAAAACATGCTCCGCCCGAGCGCTCTGCAACATCAACTCAAAAACGCTTGTTTTTTTGACAGAACCCAAATTCTTTTCTTTCGAGACTCAACCCGGACCCCAATAAAATTTAAAAACTCAAAGAAAATTATAAAATAAAATAAAAGATAGGTCGAGGTGCAATAATGCTCCCAACCATAACGCTTTCTGCCCTCAAAAAGCCAGAACAATATCTAGACACAATGATAAAACTTATCAAGTGTCACCCACCAAAAGAAGTTTAAGCTCCTCCAGTTGATCGATCCAAACTGACACTGAAAACTCATGACAGACAACTCATCCTTTAAAACCCATTCACCTTAATTGTCACCAAGCAGAACCCAAACCATCTATTTCAACCAAAAAATGAACTTATTTAACTACCTCTAACATTTATTCCCATAATATTAGTATAATAAAAATGTTGGTTGTACTCCAATCTCAATGTTTAATCGAGAGGACAAACTCAAGATTAGGTTGTTCCGCATGAGACCACCTACGACCAAACGATACATAAATAGAAACTGTGATATTGACACAGGGGGGTGGGAGTGAATGGACTCCCCACCATAGGAATCCAGCCAAAATAAATTTAATCAGACCGGCGATGGGTCTCCTTACCACAAGGAATGATGAAATTAACCGAACTTGATAGCTTTCTACACGGACCAGAAACCCTACCACAACGGCAGGGGAGGGAAGGTCCCAACCAATCGAACATGAAAACTACCTTCACCACTACCTCAACGACGTCACACACTCAAAAGGACAAAAACCATGTCACACCAAAGAATGAGATTAAACTAAGACCCTTCTTCACCGCTGGGGTTCTCCTGACTACGCGCCAACTTCACTCCGGGGCCTATGGTTGGAGCACCGATGATTGAAACATCTCATGCCTTGCAGTCAGGCTTTAGAAACTCCCAAACATAACACAAAAACCAGAATTTCACCAAACACACTCCCAATAAAATAAAAGTTTCAAATATGTTCGATAATAACCATTCATACAACTGAAGGAAAAATAGAAACACTAAAAAATGCCACAAGTAACAACCACTACATCCAGGGAACACTACAAAGAGAAAACCTCAAATGGATCCCCAAACATCTCCCTAATCCTGCTGATGTGCTAAGGTGACCTTCTATGAGCCAAGTCTAGCTTCAGCGCACTTCTTGGAAACACCATGGAATAATCACTGCAAGTGAACCCAAAGTCCACAGGTGTGGTAGGGTGTTAGAGCACTTGGAAACATCGGCCTCTTGTGACCCTTCCTACCGCACTGGTGACAGATCATGCCATTGTGCTTTGGAGAAGAATACTGAAGGTCGGGAGGCCTCTTGATTCCTCTACCAGCATTAGGTTGCTTCTCATTCTTCTTATCACCATCCTCTACACTACTTCCCAAAGCTGGAGGATTTTCCACCTCAAGTCCTCCTACTAACTCAGCTTCAGCCAAAAAGGATTTCCCCACAACATCTGAGAAGGTGGTTAGGTTGAGCTCTTCCACTTTTGATCGCAGCTCAGGTCGGAGTCTAGACTCAAATTGTCGAGCGTTCCCAGGATCATTCTCAACAAACCACAGATCATACGGAACTAGGTCTAGGAAATGTCAATAGAATTACCGTACTGATTCAACACCCTACTAAAGACAACACAACTCCATCCTCTTCCTCATCTTCATCAACTCAGAAAAGTGTTGTTGGATGAACGATGACTTGAAAAACTACAATGTTAGATCTTCACGAGGCTTATTCTAATACATGGACTTCCCCCATTTCCAAATTGGGCCTTCAAGAATAAAGGTAGCCAACTTCACCTTTAACAACCCAGGATGCCCAATGAAACTGAACTTCCTCTCAATCTTCTGCAACCACTCGTCTACCTCAAGATGCTCTGCTTGTCCATAAAATAGAAAAGGGTTCAACTTCTGGAACTCTAGAAAAAAGTCTATGGGCTGATCAACTAGAGGATTTTCTATGGGCGCACCCCCCAATGTTGTACCTTGGGCATCCATCAAACCGTCGTGGGGGTGAACACTAAGGAACACGTGAACAAAGAACATAATGAAAACATGGTCATTGCCATTTCAATTTCATCTTTTCACAATCTCCAAAATAAAACTTTACAAAACAACTTTTTTAAGTAAAGAAGACTCAAACAATCCACATGGAGAAACTAGTGTTGATGGGTGACTCATAAATATGGTTGGCGACCATGTGCTAGTCACGCCACAATCACACGGAGCACTCTAGGGTAATGTCCATGGCTCCACATGGATTTCCAGACCATGCGAGCTCCAAGAGGTCACTTTCCTGGCTCCTATTTCATTTCCAAACATAAATCAATTCACAACAATCAAACGACACCAACATCGCAAACATCCCATGGTAAGTCGAGTTTCTGAATGAGAAGGGTTCATGATGTCCTTCTCGTCCATACTCCCCGAGTCCCAACAATTCTACTCCTTCTACCATGACAACCCCAAATAAAAATGGGCCCTCTGAAAAACAAGTTCTGCTCAGGAGCCGACCTCCTCAGATACCATTTTGTCACGAACCAACCCGGGTCGACCCTGAACCGGTCACCCAAGACGGTCTGCGACATGGCCCGAGAGGCGTTCTTAATCTTCTTAGGATAGCGACAAGCGCCATGGAATCAAATAGAGTATGAGGGAACGATTTCCCCCGATAAAATAAATAAAGCAGTGGAAATAAAATAGAACAATGCAAAGTAACTAAACAACATGAAAAAAAAGAACGACCAACAACAACCAGCTAACCTGACCATGACCAAAACTCTTAGTGACCTCGAGAGTCACTTTCCAAACCACAACCATGTCTTTCCCAATGTGAACAAGCTCAAGTCAAACCTGCAAAAAAAACTAAAAAAACAATAAAACACTATAGGCATGAGTATTAAAAACTCTGTAGGTAGGCCGACTAATTATATTCCCAATACACATACCATTAAATAAAGAATTCACTAATTCTATGTTTGAACTAAATTATTTAAAATATTATTTTCCACACAAACTTTCATTTCTAAAAAAAGTAACAGTTCGTTGCCCTTTTTAATTCAAAAACAATTTTAATGTTTGAAAGGAACTGGTACATTT
Organism: Viscum album; assembly: GCA_963277665.1. NCBI lineage: Eukaryota > Viridiplantae > Streptophyta > Magnoliopsida > Santalales > Viscaceae > Viscum > Viscum album. Next base: position 697,198,566 of record OY728164.1, read on the forward strand.
CATTTTAAATCATTTTTGCAAACAATTTATAAATCAAAATTATAGTTTTTAGTCAAATGGAAAACCACACACAACACACAACACACACTAAGATAAATGGAAATAGTTGCAGACATGGGACATCAATTGAACTAGACCTCTCGATCGTCTGCCATATCCAAACAAACACTAAATAAAACATGGGTTGAACTTAGGAGCTCATGAACAATTCAGAACATACTATACAAGTGACTCATCCTGAAGGCATGCCTACTATCAATGACATCATAACTCCCGAATGCCTGGTTTTTCCCTACATGGCCCAACCGAGGGGCCAAATCCCCTAGTAGAGTGTCATCCATACTAGGGGCCACTAGCCAGTGCATAATCTAAACTAGAGCAGCAAATGTTCTCAGAACATTCACTTACTATGCCAAGTACCCATGTCAACACGTATAATAAACCGGAAAGGGGTGAGTCAACAAAGTCAATCAAGTAGCACAAACACCACACACAAATCATGTAGTCAACATACACCAAATATCACCTCTGAGTCACCACAAATAGAGTTTTACAAAATAATTTATTTTATTAAAGTTTCAAATGGGCCTTCACTAATTTTAAAGAAAATCCTCATTTCTCAAGAGAACCTAAATTCATGCTCATGCTTCAAAAGAAATCAATTATCAATAAACCAGAACTACATTTGAAATTTCTTGATTTATATTTAAAATCCAGATGAGCATTCTTTCACTACTAGGTGTCCACTCATCAAGAAGATATTTCAAGTGTCCTGTATAAAATAAACATGTATTTTTACACCAAATAATCATTTTAAGATTAATTATATTATATTATTTCTCATTTATTAAAATTAATAAAATATCAAGAAATTAATAAATTATGAATTTAATGGTGAGTGTAGTGGGGGACCTACCTCAACTTGCAGCTCGAACACGACAACGCAACACACCTCGCACAGGTGCACAAGATCGTGCAAACCGAAGATCTTGGTAATGCGGTTTTCCTCACCGACACGCTGCAATAAACGCACAACAACTAAAAACACATAACCATTGACTTAAAACAATTCAAACAAAAAACCAGCGCAAAAGAACCACCTCAGTATGTTTTCAAATAACAACTCACACCATCAATAGTATTTATTAAACCCCTTTAAAATCCATAAAGTGTTTACAAAAATCACCCAATACCAAAATAATTCACAAATCATTTTAAAGAGCCACCGGGCCATTTCAAGAAAACACTAAGAGTGCAAAACCAGAAAAAAGTGCACGACATGGTGAAATTAACATTTAAAAGCATGTGCACCCAAACACTTTCCCAAACCCACTTTTTTATAATTAAACACGCACTAGAAACACACCGTATCAGAACGTTCACCACATGCATATTTAGGATGATAGACTTCATAATTTAATAAAACCAATTAAACAGCACACGACTCGCTTCCATTAAAATGCACCTTAATTCACAAGAACAGGCTACATAATATAAAATGAAAACACAGTTCCTTTAAAAGATAAACTTCTCACCAAACTTATTAATCACAAAACATGCTGAATCACTTAAATAGGTAAAATAATTATCCAAACAATGTTTTCCCACAAAAACAAAATAATATCACCTAGAAAAATTACTCTTGAAATCATAAATAATTACTAATTCCATTGATGAAAAAAAATAAAGTAAGCAATCAAAACATTCCTAAATTTAAAGGCGTGGGCAAGGGATCTTACCTCGACCGAGACCCAAGTCAACACTCATCACTTTGTAACCTTGTCGACGACAAACCAAAATCACCCGATAAGGACCAATGCACTACAAAAATAAGTTCTAAGGCTCAAAACATATACTGACTCAAAATTGTTTTGATTACGCGAAACCAAAAAATAGGAAGAAAACCCTCACATGGCAAGGTAGTGATATTCTAACATTGTCTGAAGCCCTCACATTTGGCGGCGAACACCGGAACCCACCCAAAGGGGGTCCAGATATTCGAGTCGCACTCTTGGAAGAAAAAAAACCACCGGAAGAGGGTCGCGCTGGTGTGGTAGCACAACAGAGAGGTCATATCGGAAAAACAGGTCGGAAGGGGGGAGAGTCCACCAACATGGGTGGCTCTGGCTAGAGAGGGAGGTCACAGTTGCAGTGGCCGGACTAGGGGGTTGCGCCGGCAAGGTGAGGTCGGATGTAGGGTGATGCCGGCAGTGGAAATCACCAGAGGAGGGTTGAACGTCGGTGCAGGGTGTGAGGTGGAAGCCGGGTAAGAGGGTGTTTGATGAGCTAGGTGGAGAGCACGGACTGCCGGAGGGTAGGGGCGGCTAGGTCGCGCCGTAGAGAAGTAGGAAACCATGCAAAGAGAGCGGACTGCCGGAGGGTAGGGGCGATTGGGTCGCGCCGTAGGGAAAGAAGAAAACCTGGTGGAGAGCGTGCAAAATAGTTCAAGAGAGGTGGGGGGTTCGTGAAGCAGAAAGGGAGGTGCACTGGTGGTGCTTGTTCGACGGGGTGGAGCAGAGATGGGGAGTGGGAGGAGCGGGACACCACACTTATGTGCACAACTAAAGGGCGTTGTAGGGGGAGCCATCGGATGATGGAGGAGGGTGGAGGGCAGTGGCCAGAAGGGGAGGCGGCAAGACGGTGGAGATGCAGCGCAGCAGGCGTGGTGAGGCCTTTGTATGGGTAGAAGGAAATAAAAGAGGGGGGTGTGTGTGACGCGGATGGGTGTGAGGGAGAAAGGGTGTAGCGGGCTGCTACGGGAAGAAGGGAATAGGGGAAAGGGAAGTGACGAGGGAGAAGGGGAGTGGCGGCACTACATGGGCCGGGTGAGAAGATAAAAATCGGGGGGAGCTGCTAGGGTTAGAAAAAAGAATGGGGAAAAAGAGAGTTTTTTTTTTAATATACATTTTTTTTTAAAAAAAAAATTTGAAAATACATCTAGGTTAAAAAAAATTATTTTTTTACCGCCCAAAGGCGGCACCTGGTGTGCCGCCTTTGGGGAATTTTCCGCCCAGGGCAAGGCGGCACATGGTGTGCCGCCTTTGCCCAAAAAATAACGCAAAGGCGGCACACCAGGTGCCGCCTTTGCCTAAATATTTTTTTTTAATTTAAATTTTTTGTTTTGTTTTGTTTTATATATATATATAAAACAAAACTTTTCAGCAGAATTTTTCTGCTATTTAATATCCAGCGGTTCTGCCATTACAGCAGTCTGGATTCTGACTGATACGCTCACCCAGGACTCCCTTTTATAAGGGGGTTTGCCCTGAAAACAATACTGCATTTCCGATGTGGGATTCTGGTTCTCCTTTTCCTGCACAGTACATTCTGCGTTTCCGATGTGTGATTCTGTTTCAAGTACGCGACTTTGAAAGACTATAAAAGTTAAACTATAAGACCAATACAAATGAAACTTTAAACACTGATTAAACATATAAGAAATAGTTGAAAACAAAAATAATTTCATAAAAAATGTTGATACAGATTAATTGATAAGCTTTCAAAACCACCTACTTGAAACTTAAACATATTTGAAGTACGTGACTTTGAAAGCTTATAAAAGATAAATTATAAGACCAATACAAATGAAACTTTAAACATTGATTAAACATATAATAAATAGTTGAAAACAAAAATAATTTCATAAAAAATGTTCACCAAAAACAATTTATAAGCTTTCAAAACCATCAACATGAAACTTAAAAATGTTTCAAGTTCCCGACTTTGATAGACTATAAAACATAAACTATAAGACCAATATAAATGAAACATTAAACATTGATTAAACATATAAGAAATAGTTGAAAACAACAAAAACATCCTAAAAAATGTCCATAAAAATTAATTTATAATCTTTCAAAACAGTCTACTTGAAACTTAAAAATGTTTCAAGTACGCGAATTTTAAAGACTATAAATTGGCAAGAAGAACATATTGGATGACACTAGAGAACCCATCAATGTTCCCATGGTTGGGAAGATTCAACCAGGAAATCTAATCATAATATTCAGTATGTTCTACCTAACTAGGTTGGAACTTTATTCATGTACATGTCCACTTCCATATAAGTTCATAGAGAAGAAAAAAATCCATAAATCCCCAAACCATAGATAGGATATAATACTAAACTAGAAAGAAATTTTTCACTAATATAGGTATACTATAAGCTCCCCAGACCTAAAAAACACTATCCAACTAATAGAAGATTTCATTATATAATTCTCAGAATTGATGCCAAATCTAATAATATCCCAAATGACTCCTCTCACATCTAGAACGTGAATAGAAATGACCAATAAAATCCAATTCAGAGGCCACAAAGACATGATTTGAGAAAACTAAAACCCATCACCATTTTAATTGAAACTAGTACTATCCCTATAGGGGTGAAAATAATAGGGCACCCAAAATAGTTTTCAGAACCACATAAATAACATAAAAACCAATACAGTTCTACTCTACCACATGTAAAAATCCTTAATTCAAGACCATATAAATAGGACCTCATCCATCCTCTTGGAATAAAACCTATATCCAAACAATACCTCACACATTATAAAATACTAAAAGGTCCATCAGACCTAATTAAAACTTTACTTAATAGAACTCATTTGTTCTTGACATCCCCATAGGGTCACCATATCATAATGTCTATAAAAAACTAAACTTTGAGAAACTGACTAATAAAACACAACCATGAGACTACACTATCCTTAATTATAGAAAAAATCAAAAGAGCATACAAAAATACACCATGGTAATTCTAAGTCATTCCAAGAAGAAATCCTACAGCCCCCACTTGGACCTCACACCACACTTCCTTTAATAGGATTCTAAAATAAAAACCATGAAGGGGTCCTCCAAAAACCATTGTAAAAACCAAATATAAATATATAATATATCAATAATTTCCTCATATCACCACTTCATCCTCACACCTAAAATTCATAAGAAGTAAATGGTGTGTTCATCATGTATATAGAATGTTCCTCCTCAATCCTTACCTTCTCATAAAACTCTTCCCAACCTAACATGTACATCCAAATTATATGGAATGTCTCCCTTATACATAGCGTGCATATCAAATGGGGTACCTTACCATGTACCAAAATTTAATCTTTCCATGTTCCAACATGGAATCCTTCCATGTTCCAACATGGAATCTTTCAATGTTCCAACATGGAATCTTTCCATATTCCAACATGGAATCTTTCCATGTAACACATATAGCTACTTTCTACATATAATAAATGGGATATGGTGACGTTACTTACATGTCAATATTCCCCCACATAGGGTATCCAAAAAACTAAAAATCCACACCCATATCTACTCTAAATTGAATTTCCCAAAAAAGAAAATAGTGTATCCACAAACCATTATTCACGTGATTAATCAATCACATGTGTTGATAAATGCCAATGAGAGTCAAAGTTGAGGTAGATCAATGAGAAATCCCTAGAATTTCAATCCATCGAAACAAGGATCCAATCCATCAGCAGCATATGAATTTTTCACTCTCAAAGATAGAGAGTAGAGAATAATGGTGGAATCCACAACAATAAGAGATATCCACATCGAAGGAAGAATAATAACATCCATTGTTACTTTGGTCTAAGAATATTACGGGTTAGAGTGGTCAAAATAATCTACTGAGAGCCTAAAAAAACCAAAGGTTCAAATTAGAGTTGATTAGGAGAAGTTAGTGTAACATCATATCCTGGGTGCCATAAAACCAGTGCCTCGGTTAGGAAAGGCCTTCAGTGGAAGCACTAAAGTGAGAAGGAAAGAGGCATTGTAGGTGTGCATGAATTATAAAATATTTTCATGAAAATTAAATAACACTTACATAAAATTATCGTGGAATATTTTATATATTTCTTTTTTAAATAAAATTGAATTGATATTCCATTAATTTTATATACATAAATATTGAGACCGATCTAGGTAGTGTTTCAGAAGATATATACCCATGTTATGAGTTTTTTGAGATTAGTCCAAGAAATTTTATGTTCAATGGATAGTGATAAAGATAAGGTCATTGAAAAACAGTTGCATAATTTCATTAATATTGTGCATGGGTAGATCAGGTGCTTTGGTTTGTTTTTTGAGAAAGACTATATACGAAGGTTGTCCAGAAATATAAAAATTTGATAGATATATTTAGAAAAAAGTTCATATATTGTGTGACTTAGGATTTTTGAAGTCTTTTTTGGGACTTAGATGTAGAAGAGGTCACCAGTGGGACTCTCGAGTAGGCTTATGAGATTTTAGAATCACCATGGATATAGTATAACGATCCACCTATGGGAGTTAAGAGTTGTTAGTGAAGGTGGGAGCTTGTAATTTATAGTGGGACTCTAGATATGAAGCACTATTGGACTTATTTTTTATGGGAATACAACTTTCCCATGTTGTAACCGACTAAAAAAAGTGAATAACCTTTATCAAGGTGTAATAAATGGTTGTAGTAAGGAGTAGGCCTTTGTAATGAACCTAATAGAATCCCTGTGTTTTTCATTGATTTTATTTTTTCATTCAGGCGGATTTTCAGAATTTAAGATAAGGGATAGATAGTTTAATCAGTCATAGATTTTAGATTACAGAATAGTGAATTTTTAAAACAATGTACTATGGATTCACCCCCCCCCCCCCCCTCATTAGAACCCAAATGATCCTTGGTTAAATCAAATGGTATCATAAAAAGACCCCCTCTCATGATAATAAAACATTATGAGAAATGAAGGATCGTAATTCAGTGAGAAACCATGGAATACCTAATTTTAGGGAAATAACTACCATACATAGAGGAATATTATACTCTTTTCCTTCAATCGCTTTTCTTATAAATGAAAGACGTATCAACCATTAGATTACCACCTATTATTAAGTATTATTATTGTACTAAATCTAAAATGATAAATCTTGAAGTTGATGGAAAATATCATAATTATACCCTAATGGATTTATCAAAAATGTTATACACTAAAGCGATGGGTGTTGAAACTACCAGGGATATTTTAGACAAACTAGGAAGTACTTATGAAGGAAATATTAATGTTAAGAGAGATAATATGAAAATACTAAGAATAAAGTTTGAGAATATTAAAATGTTCGATGATGAAATCATTGATGACTATTTCATTAGGTTCAATGAGATGGTATGTAATATCTATGGATTTGGTTAGAAGATATAAGATTCAAAAATTTTGAAAACACTTTTGATAAATTTCCCTATATGATTTGATGCCATGGTTTTAGACATGGAAGATAGGGAATATATTTCATTAGAGGAGTTATATTTTATTCTCATAGATTTTGAAATGATAAAGGAAATGAGTTTCAAAAAGAAGATATAGATTATATATCATTTGAGGCTATAAGAAAAAATAAGTTCAAATAATTGGAAATTGGGGAATCAATTGATTCTGATGATGATGAATTTGATGAATACATTAATGAAATTTATTCACCTATTTAAAGATAGATTATATAGGGTAAATGAATTTAAAACTAAATAAACCACTATGGTGATGAATCTATAATTTCATTGGAATCTTTTCCATGAATTTTATAATGAAAATGGATAATTTATAATTTGATAAAAAAAATTGAGAATCCTCTAAAATAGAAAAACGATATGAAGAAGACGTATCATTCTAGTAATAGACATAATAATTTGATAAGAAATTATTTAAAAGATAATTCATCAACTAGTAGTTCTTAAAAATATGAATTTAGTTTCATTAATCAAGTTGAGAAATTTTCAATTTATTCATATAGTAATGATAATGGTAAAGCTAGAAAATACAATAAATGGATATTAAAAGATGAGTTGGAATATTCTCTTGAGAAAACCACACAATGTTGTATCATTATGCCTATAATTTTTATTAGGATCATAAGAATATTATTCTAATAGATAAGTTAAAAGTGGGAATATTTTAGTATTAAAAAATGTAGTTTAAAAGAAATAAACTAAAAAATAAAAAACTCTTACATTTTTTATTGGACATGGTTCTCAGTCCAATCAAATAATCATAAATAGAAACAATTTGATTAAATCAGAATGTAAAAGATCAGAGTCTATATGAATCCGAGTAATCAGAGTACAAGAATCATAATCATGATAGATTTTATTAATTCAAAAGTTTTGTTATTATCAAAATCATATTAATATGGATAAAATCAGAATAAAAATACTAATATGATGTTTTGCATTCAATTATATGTGTGGTGGAAATATAAAAACTTTTTACAAAAAAGAAATACAATTTCATACAAAACAAATAATGACTTTCAAAGCCATTAAAAGAATAATGTCTTTTAACCTTAAGAGAATCGTATTCTATAACCAAAAAATATAGGTGTCCCTTATTTTATAATTATAAGAAAGTCTATATTCTCTTAAAAAAGAAATACCTTGATATAATGAATGAAATGAATCTATCTTCCTATCCAAAAAATCCATATATACAATAATCCGATTATCTATCTACCTAGCCCCGGTATCCCTCAAACTGATGGATCAAATTCCCTATTCAAGTAGAGTGTTTTGAAAGATTATAAATTAATTTTTATGGACATTTTTTAGGATGTTTTTGTTGTTTTCAACTATTTCTTATATGTTTAATAAATGTTTAATGTTTCATTTATATTGGTCTTATAGTTTATGTTTTATATTCTTTCAAAGTCGGGAACTTGAAACATTTTTAAGTTTCATGTTGATGGTTTTGAAAGCTTATAAATTGTTTTTGGTGAACATTTTTTATGAAATTATTTTTGTTTTCAACTATTTATTATATGTTTAATCAATGTTTAAAGTTTCATTTGTATTGGTCTTATAATTTATCTTTTATAAGATTTCAAAGTCACGTACTTCAAATATGTTTAAGTTTCAAGTAGGTGGTTTTGAAAGCTTATAAATTAATCTGTATCAACATTTTTTATGAAATTATTTTTGTTTTCAACTATTTCTTATATGTTTAATCAGTGTTTAAAGTTTCATTTGTATTGGTCTTATAGTTTAACTTTTATAGTCTTTCAAAGTCACGTACTTGAAACAGAATCACACATCGGAAACGCAGAATGTACTGTGCAGGAAAAGGAGAACCAGAATCCCACATCGGAAATGCAGTATTGTTTTCAGGGCAAACCCCCTTATAAAAGGGAGTCCTGGGTGATGGTATCAGTCAGAATCCAGACTGCTGTAATGGCAGAACCGCTGGATATTAAATAGCAGAAAAATTCTGCTGAAAAGTTTTGTTATATATATATATATATATATAAAACAAAACAAAACAAAAAATAAAAATAAAAATTTAAAAAAAAAATTATTTAGGCAAAGGCGGCACTTGGTGTGCCGCCTTTGCGGTTATTTTTTGGGCAAAGGCGGCACACCCGGTGCCGCCTTGCCCTGGCCGGAAAATTCCCCAAAGGCGGCACACCAGGTGCCGCCTTTAGGATGTAAAAAAAAATATTTTAAACCTGGTTGTATTTTTAAGAAATTTTTTTTGAAAAAATGTAAAAAAAAATTAACCCGGAAAAAGAAGAAAAAAAAGAATGAAAATAAAATAAAAACAAAATAATAATAATAGTAAATAACAATAATAATAATAATTTTAATCTATAATAAGAATAACACTAATAATAATAATATTAATAATGCACCTAATAATAAAAATAATAAAAACCTCTTTAATAATAATAATAGAAATGATATAAATAATAATTTTAATAATAACAGTTCGTTAATAATAACATAATATTTTTTCACTAAATTTTAATTTTAATTTTTTTCTCTTCAAATCATTTAATTTATTTATATTTTCCGACTCATACTCTACAACTACGTGGTACTCGGGCGGAGTGCACGACTACCGCTAGCCACACGGTGCCCACGCTCCGTCCTATAATAATAATAATAATAGTAGTAGTAATAATAATAATAATAATAATAATAATAAAATTATTAACAACAATAAAAACACATCAAATTACAAAATTTTCTCATTTTAATTTTCCGAAGATAAGCGGGTTTTTTCGTTGCTTGGGAGAAGCTGTACGGGGTATCCAAAATGCACTTCGCCCAGGCGCTCAGCGACATCAACTAAAAAACGCGTGTTTTTTTTACATAACTCAAATTTTTTTCATCCGGGACTCAACTCGAACCCTAAAAAAAATTTACAAGTCAATGAAAATTATAAAATAAAATAAAATATAGGTCGGGTGCGACACACAAGCCCCTACTTATCACATAAATGATAGAATACAAAACTTCTAGTATATACTCCCTAAATATAAGTTACCTCAAGAGAGATATTGAAGCAATGCTTCCTACCACACAATATTGAACTACTGGGTCAAGAATTTGGTCCACTCTAATCCAAGACTCCAACTTCACTCATATAAAATTTTTCAATAAGATCATGGTTAAATATATAAAATTTTGTAGTCAATCAAAAGACATTCACCTCAGAATGAATAGGATTCCTAAGACCCACCACAAAAATTCTCTCTTTCGCTGGATAATCAACAATATAGTTAGGTATAAAGAACTAAATATTTAAAAAAATATTGGATTAATACATAAAACACATTGAACCATGCTACAGGTTCATGAACTCTCTGGAATAATCATCCTCCAATGTCTCAGGGAAAAAGTAGTCATAGAATACTATCGGAAAACCAGCTCAGGCCATACCTTGATAATAATCAGGCTAGAATATGGAATCCCACCAATGTTTGGATGAGTCTCAAATAATATAAATAGTGAGATTCATTATCCTCTAATGTGGTGTCCCTAGGTTCTCAAATATAGTCATCATGGCCTTTATCAAAAACTATATATCCTGAGGATCTCCATCCCCTAAAAACATGGGTTTATGTTTCTACTAGAACTCTTATTCCCACTCTCCCATCAAATAGGAATTTCATAGAGCTCCCTATATAGTTTTCACGGGCCACTAGAATTCACATAAAAATTATTAATCACAACCCCCATCAAGAAGAGTAGGAGGATCAAAAAGTGGTATTATTAGAGGAAACACTGGAATCTCATGGTCCACCACCTCCAGAGCATGTTCCTTACTACCCTCCTGGTGAACGACTTGAGGAATTTGTGGTGGAATATATCTAAAAATTAAAATAACACACCTCATATAGGATTTTATCATGATAATGTCATAAATAAATAAAAATATAGGAATAATCCTTCTTAAAAAATATTCACACCTCTCATCATGCTCCTAAATTCAAGTCTAGGTAATAGTAATGATCATAAGGAACAGAAGAGGCACTAACTACATCCCAATACTAAGGTCATGTATGGATCAAGTACTCTTTTTTCCTATCAGGTCCATGATGTATAGAATTTCAATTCCAAGTCATAGCAGAAAAAAACATTAATTTTCAATTGCAAACCCTATTTACTTGATACCATGTTAGATTTAATATTTATCAATTATTACGTCTAAATAATAGACTAGTTAACAAAAGTACCATTCCCAATTTATAATTTTATATTCTTTAAAAATTAAAATTGTAATTCATTTAACTATATCTATGTATTTACATTTGATTGAAAAACAAAACATGTAGTGTTAGATTATTTGACTAAATGAATCTTCATTATTAATCCATAGAGGAAGGTTCACTCATTAGATTAAAAACTACATTCATGTATTCAAATTCAACTAATGTTTTATTCTTTGTAACCCTAGTTACATAACTCAAAGAAGTGAGTATTGGTTAGTTAAGGTTTCATAATCAATCTATTTGGAAAAACAATTATGGTTGGTGTATAAATTTTAATAGAAAATTATTCCATCCATTGTTTCCTGAAGAAACGTTAGTTGCATAATAGATGTATCAATCAAGGAACATATAAAAAGAATAATGTAGTCGGGAAATGAAACCAAAATAGAATGAAATAATTCATGATATATTAATTCTATAAGGTTCCTAAAATGATTCTTGATCAATTATTCCTTTTCGTACCGGGGCATGAAAAAAAATTATTCCAGCATCATAACAATAATAACATCACATAATATGTGCATCACCCAACGGTGGAATAAAATGAAATATAACAAACATAAACCAAAACCTCAAGACCTATCCTAGGTAATTTGAATTTTACCCATATGTGGGTTAGCTACTCCTAATAATATGCCCATTAAAAAATTATAACATGTCATATCCACCTTTCTATCACCCCAAAAGAGTATGAAAAATAAATGAAACCTCTGATGCCAATTTGTAATGTCTTAACCTGGGAGACACTAAATAGTGCTCTGAGCTGGTGGGACACCAAGCCTCATGCGCACTACCCTATACGCCATAGGATGGTTACTAGTAGCAAGGTTCCATGGTGGTATAGTGGGGAGACTATACCCTCATAATTAGACTCACAGAATAATATAATAAATGGATAACAAAATAGAAAACGCATAATAAATGAAATCTAAAATAGTAGAATAAAAACATCCAGATTATAATAATAAACAATCTATAAAAAGTAATATCCATTATAATATACAATATGATCTAATGTCATGGATCTTAACTAAAAATAAATATAAAGACATGGCATTAGTCACACATTCATATAAGAATATCAAAACAACCAAAAAGTTAAAAAGACTATATCTGGATAAAATGGTGATCCATAGCTGAACCCCAGGATCACCTGATCCCATGCTATAACCAATCAAGAATCAATAATAGGAAACTTTTCCCTATCCCTATATACACCCATGATGTCTCTGCAGGTACCAATTAGTATTCCTAACAATGTGTATGATATATATAGTAAGCCACCACCAACGGTGTCTATAAAAAACATCTTGTGTGTATAAACTATAACCATGTGCATGTATAACAAGTAATAAGTAAATTGAAGAATAAAATGAAACTTACATGTGCACCAGATATAATAAGAATAGGTTATAACTGGTTAGAATCATTATATATATATGTGTGTGTGTGTGTGTGTGTGTGTGAAGTTTCAATAATAGGTTAAATCTACCTAAGAAAATGCTCCATGAGAAAAGAGTATCAGAGGTACATAGTCGAGGTCCAAAAGAAGAAAACTGGGGAGACCTAGATCATGAGACATAAAGTGTACTAAAGTCATAGGAGTAATACCTTGATCGTTATCATTGGTTTCATAATGTAAGTAATCATGTTCAGGGGTCACATCTGTCATACCTTTATCCCCAAATTGGTGTCATACTGTAAGATTCATTTCTATGTGTCATTGGTGTGGTACATTGATCCTCTAATTGGAGACATACCATAATAATCATACCTAGGTGTCACATGTTCCATACCTTAATCCCTTAACTGGTTCTATACCCTAAAAAAATGAAATACCTTCATAAGAAGTCAGTTCCATACTGATATGTACAACATAAATATAGTATATAAATGTTATGTGTTATGTTAGTGTCCATAAAAATTTAATTTCATCAATATAAAGAGGAAAAAACCCAAAAGATAACCATATCATTTCACGTTATTATTTAATTAACATAATAACATTTAACATTTTAATTACATTGAATAATATGTCAAAGGAGGCACGATCATCTCCAAAAAACCCATTTATATTAAAAAGGATCCCACTATATGGGTGGTGATATCACACAACCAAATGGGTTGTTTAATATACGGAAGAAAAAAAGAACAATCCTTATAGGTGGCTCTGGTTGAGGTTGAAAACCGACATCCATGATTAGGTGCTGCAAGGGAAACCCAAACAAGGTGAAAGAATTAATTTGAGGCTTATCATTTTATTTAGAATCAACAACTGGAAGATTCAACATGTATCACAATAAATATATTCTAATGAACAAACAAAATTAGGGAAAAGGTATAGAACACCTAACTTATGGTGTAAGAAGAGTACTCATCCTATTTTAGCCTTTGGATCGGTCCAAATCATATAAAAATAGAAAAAATATACAAACACACTGAAAATAGAGCATATGAGATCAAACCAAAATAAATCCATCAACCGAAAGAATAATGATAAAAGGAGATAAAGGAATAAAGAGCTTGTCAGTGGCTATCCAATGTGACATAGGTTTCTCGAATAAAAGTCTGAGTAAAGAGACAATATCAAATCCTAGATTTATTCCATGGAAAGAGCTCATATGTAGGATGATCTTCTCTGTGAGAGAAAATGGAGGGGAGATATTTAGGAAAGGAAAGGTGTTCTACCCCTTTAAAAACAACCCACGACAAATTCATATAATGTAAACATAATTCACATCATGATTTCCTTGGGCAAGTGGTCTTGGCCAACCAATTCACATCATGAATTCCTCAGGCTGAAGGATCTTGCTAGGAGAATAAATATCATGAATATGAAATTATTTCTAGGTGTTTTTTCTATATCCTAGCTCTATCACCTTTCTAAAATCCAAAAAAATAACTGACGGATCACTCTAAAGTCACAGTTTCCACGTTCGATCCAAAAGAGAACTACATTAATGCTTTAAATGAAAATTATGGGAATCATACCTCATAAAAAACAATTATAGTGTAGAATCAATTTCAAGTCACTTAAGAAAACATAATAATTTTAAATATGTACACACCCCCTTTATGTCCAATTTATCACACATTCATGTGTTTATCCTTCATGATTTTTTGGAACAATGAGTTCACTTTCATGGAGGCATCAATGATGAGTCAACCATGGTTTTTTAGATTTATAGGAGGAGTCTACATCTTTTCTTAATTCATTTTTTCTAGTTTCTCATTTTTATATAGTGGAATCTCTCATGTGTATTTTTTTAATTATTAATTATGTTTTGTATTGGGCATTTTATGACATGAATGTATTTTTATATAAGGACTAGTTGTTCTATTTTATTTAAATTTTATCTTGAGGATTATGTACTACCAAATAGTTGTTATGATAATGTTTTATATTTGATTAAAGTGTTAGATTTATTTGATATACATATGGATCATTTTTTATTTTTTATAAATCCTAGTAAAATACATTAGGTTTATTATTAATTTAAAATTGGCCCCCAACCCTTTTTCTTAATCATCATTACTAGTTTCAAAACTCTAGATATCAAGGGATGTGCTTGATACTATGTGGAACCTTTGACTTGGTTATTAGACAAATATCTAAGTTTGGAAATTAAAATTTTATATAAAATTAATAATTATAACACATATACCAATAATACTATAATTTAAAATATAAAAAACCATAATATAATTATTTTTATATTCATTCATCAATTTATCACTCTTTTTTGGAAAATAAAATTTAAGATCAAAGAAGTTTAAAACTAAATCAATGTGGAACTTCACTATTACATAATTCAACCCCACTCTAGAATTTTTAAAATTATTCATTTTTTATAAAATTATAATGTGTTATAATAAAAATATCTAAATAATGGAAGTCAATTCATTAATTGGCTGATAAAATTGTTGTTCCGGAGAAATACAATCCCCTAACCTCATTGGGAGGGCCAAGATTATTTATTTGAATAATATTTATAAATTTTCTATTCTTAGGGAAAATATCAATAAATATATATCAAATTAGGATCAGGATCATGATAACACTATTAAGGAATAACTATCATTCAATATAGTAGAGAAGGAACTCTCTAATTCTTAGGTCACTTCTCATGAATCTCCCTAAGACCTATCTATAATGATCATATATTATAAAGAATCTCTTATGCTTGAAAAATATAGTGGATCTAATATTGTATGAGTTGAAAATTTAATATGGAAAACCACTTGTGGTACCATCATGTAATGGCCCGAATAGTGGCTCATTAATGAGTTTTCCAAAAACTCGGTTCTATCAAATGGTTCCACCGAAACGGTGGCACCGGTCATGGTGGTACTGTGATGGTGGCACGAGTCATGGTCTCATACTAAAAAGGTGGCACTGCTAATGGTGTTCCATAGAACCGGTGGCACTATTATGGTGGCACCATGAAGGCGGCATCGTGATGGTGGCACCACTTACGGTCTTCCACCGAACCAGTAGCACCATGATGGTGGCACCGTAACGATGGAAACTTAGCAGTTTCACCATCACAGTCGCATAAAAAATAGTGGCACCGTAGTGGTTTTACTATCATGGTCGCACACCGAAACAGTGGCACCATGATGGTAACACTATGATAGTGGTACAATTATAGTGTCTCACTAAACAATGTTCAACACTTTTTTCGTCCATTTTCTTAATTTTTCTAGTTCGACCTCAACAACGCATTTTTTGATGTAAAAGTGTTTAATACCCCCTTTAAAAGACATTTAAATCCATTAAATGATATCTAAAATCAACCAAGATCCAGGCGAACCTTGACTTACCAAAACTTTTGGATTTTTCCTCGATGTCAATCCCTTATCATGTACTTTCAAGTTCAACCCATGTTACGTGTTTTCCTCTGCTTAAATGAAACCCATTAACTCAAAGCCGTTATGGGCATCTCTTTTATGAGAATTGTTAAATAACAATTAAATCCATCGTGTGTAACCAAACAACCATGTGGTGAAACCACGATCCGCCTTTAAATCTATTCAAGATTTTATATCTCATAACTCCAGGATCTCAACTTTTATCTCTTGGAGATTCTTTCTTCTTCTTTGATGGTCCCTTTCCTTTCCTTGGTGTGTTTGGAGTACCCCTTCCCGAAGCTATTGGTTCTATTGTGCTGGAGCCTTTCCTACTCACTTTTGGAGTCCTCAGAGTTCCTCCCCTACAAGTCGCACATCCCCAATTCTTTGCGTGTGGAAAAAAACTTTGATCCTTGATCATCCAAGTAGAGTTCTTCCTCCGTCTTTATTTACTGTGTATCATGTGAGGTGGGTATGAAAATGTTTCCTTTTGGGATGGATGAAACCAAACCATAATGAAGATAATAAATGGTTTTTAAATAATTAAGGAGTGTGTTTGATAATGTTGTTATACTATTTTATATTTTCTTATATGTAGTTAATTTTATGGTCTTATATCCACTGAAAATCATGGTTGTTGGTGGACCTTTCTTGCTCAATAATGAACCTCTGTTTTCTGGATAATTCTAAGATTGAATGACAGTATCATGGAAACTAGTTAATCAAGTAAACTCGGCTGATTAAATGGATTACCAATGAATAAGAATCCTTCTGGGGTAACCCAGGCTAACCAAACGGAAATAAAGAACATAATGAATGGTGTTTTTGTATCTAAAAACTCCCTTGCTCTATCTTGGTAATATGTGTGGATTTTCTGCTTGATGCTTGTGGGGTGATGTGGATAGGGATGGGATCCACTATTGCATAGTTGTTGGTTTGTGGATTTGGGGTCATGTGGGGTGATGTTGATAATTTACTGCTTGGTTGTTTCTCCTTCCTTGGCTTGTGTTTATGCCTGTTAGATTCACGTTAGTGAAGAATTATTTGAATGGAACTACCTAAATGTGATAATAATAATGGGTTCAATGGGAAATTGTTTTCCAGGAATGGGTTGTGTCTGTTGTGATTTTATGAATGAATAGTAACGAGGGTGTTTGTGTATGGGTTAGTTTCGGAACCCATAGGTTGGGATGAGTGCTTGCATACCTATATTTTTAATTTTTTTCTAATGTTTCTTATTTTCACCCCTCCCAAGTTGAGCACTTTGTTCCAAACACCCCAATTTCATTGGGTATGGTGTTTTTTCTAACACTCCTATGAGTGGTTAGTAATCAGATATTTTTCTACTCCCCTTCCTGACTATCCCAAGACTCTTTGGGCAGGCTATGATGACCTGAGGTCCGTTATAGCCCATGATTATTTGGGCATGGTAGTTTTGGTGGTTGGACCAGGTGTGTGTGGGTATTTTTCTTCCCATGTGTCTTAGGTATGAGACCTAGGTGTCTTTGGGCATAGTGGTAGTTATTCTGGACTAGGTGTCTTCAGGCTTGGTGGTTGTTTTAAACCCCAAGATTTTATGAGAAATATTATTTTTAATTTCTTTGATGTCTTGTGTTGTACACTGCACAAAGATTATCTTGCACTATACGCAAAATTTTATTATCTTGTAGTATATGAAACACTATTCTTGGCTACTGTTACTCTCAAGAGCAACCTTCCTCGATGGCTTGCGTTGTACGCAATACCGAGTCTCACTAAACAACGGTATGTTATTAAAATATATATAAACTAGCCATTATGAATATTAATAGCCAATTTTTTAAAATTTTCAAATTTTATCATTCAAAATGGACTTCATTTTTGGATTCAGAATATCAAAATTAGCCTACGGTGAATTTTTTTATTTTTCTGAAAACTTTCAAATTTTGATGAATTGTGAAAACACTGAGATATTGGTTAAAACAGACTTTTTATTTAAATAATAATTTAATTTATTTAAATTTATTTTAGTTCAAAATAGATACATAATACCTATATAAGTTCAATTTAATTTATTGGAGTCATTTTATGTTAATTTTAGATATGTAACGTCCTGGTTCCGGAGGCCACCCAGGGGCGCCCCGTACCCAGTTGGTAACATGGCCTCAATAACATTTCCCCAGACGTCAGAGGTTTTCGACTAGTACCGAGGGTCTTGGGTGTGATAGTGGGGAAACTATTCCCTCATCGGCAGAGTATACAACAGAAGTAAACAAAGCAGACAATAATAGAAGCAATAAATATCCAACAAAAATAAATAGCGGAAGACTAAAACAATAAACAACTGGAGAACACATGTAAATATGAACTGATGAATGATACATATGTCTAGAAAAGCATCCAAACAAGTCAAAATGATGAATACAATACTAAACCAAAATATGAAAGAAAGAAAAATAAGCAACTCCTCAGCATCGCAAGCCTCGGCTTGGTCCCATGCTCTCTTTCTCCAAAGAAATCAAATACCAGAAATCGAAGGGTGCTTTATCTTGTCTATACCTGCAACAACATAGTATTTTTGGGCCTAAAATCATGGACCAAACAGGGTGTGAGACTAATCCTAGTATGAAACCACCTGAAGATCTATTCCTTACATTCAGTGAGTATAAGGCAGGTAATTGTACAGTAAGCAGTAAATAGTAACAGTAAACAACAGGTAGTCACCAATAAGCAGTAACAGAATGATATACAACACTAATCAATCCACAGAACAACAAGTAGCAGAGAATCAAACAGCTAACCACAACAAGAACCCCTATAGGAAGTACTCATAGCCAACTCCTCTGGTCCTATCCATGAAATACCAACAACCCTCTAGGGACTGCACTCAACCTATCCCATCTGGTTTGGTCATACGAAATTATAATACTCTCTGGTGAAGCACGCTTGGTCAATTACCCTTATAGTCTAAGGTAGTCAGGGACTCTCTAAGGGAGATCATGCAGTTAACCCTCTTATAGCCCCAAGTTCTAGAAACTCTCTGAGGAAGCTCACTCGATAAATTCCTCCTATAGTCTCTGATCTATCACAGACTCTCTAAGGAAGCACTCTCAGTCAATTCCTTCTCTAGCCTGGAAAGGTTTTAATGAAATTCAAACAAAGTAAAGACTCTCTGAGGAAGCTCACTCTGTCTACCCTCTTGTAGTCTATAATATCCAAGACTCTCGGGAAGCTCACTCGGTCTATCCCCTGTAGTATATAATGTTCAAAACTCTCTGAGGAAGCTCGCTCGGTCTATCCTCCTCTAGTCTATAACAACAGGTTCTCACGGTCTCGTGCCAGTCAGTGCATAATAATTCTATAAGGACACAGTACACCTATAGAGCTACTTGAAAAATCAGTCTACAACAACAAACATGTTAAGAATATCATTCCATCCTATGGTCACAAGGCATGGAAAACAGGTATAACGACCAAAGGCTAACAAGACCCCAAGATCGTAACAAGAACAAGGCATGGGAAAAACATCCAAGCATAGAAATTATCCACAAACAGGATCAAATTACCTCTACACAAGAATACAAGAATGGTATGAAAACATCAGGGAAAAAAGGTAAACACGCAATACCCCAATCACGGGTATTGGGGGAATTTGCACATAAAAATCAAAGACTTCTAAAGTTAAGGCACAAACCACATACCTTGATTATAGGAGATCAATATAATTTTACCACAAGGCTTGATTCTCCCTAGAATGTCATAGATCTATGAAAAAACACAAAATGTTCAACCCACAATAACTTGAGAAAGAGGGAAAAACAAGGAATGAAACTCAAGAAGAAGGAAGAGCTCACCACTGCAGTTCCAACGCAATCGACAATGGTAAATTCAGTAGATAGACGGAGGCTCAGGGGCTCGGAGGACGTTCTCGGCCATACGGGGCGCTCTTAGTTGAAGAACCTAGAGAAGAAGTTGTTTTTGTCAATTAGGCGCGACCCTGTCTGATTAATGAAAAAAAAAGAAACTACAGGGTGTGTACTTCTAGGGTACACAGCGTGTACTTATCCTTTACATAATCCACTTAAAATGGCCTCTATATCACCCCTACACACCATGTGGGTGGCTTGGACACAGCTAGCACATGACCCGGAACGACATCAAAGTACACAGCATGTACTTATAAAGTACACGATGTGTACTTTGAAAATTTCCAGATTTTCCTCTTTTTCTCAAAAATGACCAGAAAAGGAAAAACATACCTGAAATGAAGATCCGGATTCTTACAAACTTCCCCCATTAAAGAAATTCTTCCCTGAATTTCCCTAGCGAGGCGTAGAAGAAGAAACCCGGAACAGCTCCCGCCACTACGATCGTATATCGGCCTCCCACTCCCAAGTCTCATCCTGTACTCGCTCGTGCTGCCATAGCACCCGTACCAGTGGAAATGACCATCCATAGAGAACCTTGGTACTGCGATCGAAAATCTAGATAGGATACTCCTCAAATGACACATCCACTTCGAGCTCAACCTCCTCAGGTTGGAAGACATGAGACGGGTCTGAGAAGTATCGTCGGAGCTGAGAGACGTGGAAGACGTTGTGCATAGCCCGATACCTCTGAGGTAACTGCAACTAATAGAAAACTGGTCCAACTCTCTCCAACACCTCAAACGGCCCAACATACCATGGTGAAAGCTTACCCTATCTCTGAATCCTCTTGTGTCCCAAACTCGGGGTGACATGCAGGAAAACCAGATCCCCGACCTCAAACTCCAGAGGTCATCTCCGCTGATCAGCATAAGACTTCTTTCGAGACTGTGTTGTAGCCATCCTCTTCAAAATAAACTCTATCTACTCTGAGGTCTCATGAACAAGCCGAGGTCCGAGCAAGGCTGCCTCTCCTGCCTCCATCCAGCATAAAGGTGATTGGCGTGGCCTACCGTACAAAGTCTCGTAAGGTGCCATCTGAATAGTCGCTTGAAAATTGTTGTTATATGCAAACTCCACAAGTAGAATATTCTTCTCCCAAGAACCGCCAAAGTCCAGAATGAATGCTCGGAGCATATCCTCAAGCACTTGAATTGTACGCTCGGACTGGCCATCTGTCTGGGGATGGTATGTTGTACTCAAAAGTACATGTGTACCCAAAGCCTTCTGAAGACCCTACCAGAACCGAGAAGTAAAGCATGTATCCCTGTCTGAAACAATGGGGTGTGGAACTCCATGCAGATGTAAAATCTCTCGGATGTAAAACTGTCTCAACTCATCAACACTGAAGGTCTCCTTGATCAGTAATAAATTAGCAACCTTTGTAAGCCTATCAACGACAACCCAAATAGCATCACTCCCTCGAGGTGACCTCGGTAACCCAGTCACGAAGTCCATCGCGACATCGTTCCACTTCCACTCAAGGATAGGTAACTGCTATAAAATCCTTGCTAGTTATTGATGCTTCACTTTCACCTGCTGATAAGTAGAACATCTCATGATGAACCCAGAAACATCCCTCTTCATACCTAGCCACTAGTACTGGTGGTGTAGATCACGATTAATCTTGGTGACGCTAGGATGAACTGCCCAAACTGAATAATGAAAGTCCCACATCACCTCCTTGTGTAGGTCTACTGGCACCCATACACGTCCCTGGAAATTCGAGATCTCATCCTCACCCACTATCCATCCAGGAAGAGGATCCTCTCCTGACACACTCTCTCGCAGGACTAGGCCTTCTGAGTCTGATAGCTGCCTCATCCATACCCGATCGAGAAGAGTATAGGTAACAGCTATAGATGAATGAAAAGTATGCCCCTTTTTGTCATGAACCTCAAAATGCATCTCAGAGAATAGATCCATAAGCTTCCACTCACTATTGTCCTCTTGAACTGCCTGAATCTGAGTTATCATACTCAACACATCAGCCACTATGTTTCCCTTTCCCGGCGTATAGTCAAGCTCAAAGTCGAAGGACTGAAGATACTCGACCAACCTACGCTGTCTCAGATTCAGATCATGCTGAGTGAAGATATACTTGAGACTCTTGTGGTCGGTGAAAACCACAAAGTGCTCTCCCAGAAGGTAATTTCTCCAACTGCATAAGGCATGAACAACAGCTGCAAGCTCCAGATCGTTTGTCGGGTAATTCCTCTCGTGTGGCCTCAACTTCCGAGACCCATACACAATGACTCCATCTTCCTACATAAGCACAGCTCCCAATCCAACACCTAAATCATCACAGTAGACTTTATATCTTTTTCTCGGCTCTGGAAAGTCTAGTATCATTGTTGATGTCAGTCTCTCTTTTAGCTCCTGAAAGGCTGACTCACAGGAATCTGACCATACTAACTTCACACCATTCTTGGTCAGTCCTTTCAGTGGTGCGGTAAGGTGTGAAAAGTCATGTATGAAACTCCTGTAGTATCCAGCTAGACCTAGAAAACTCTACACCTCAAAGACATTCTTTGGATGCTCTCAGAAAACTACAGCTCTCACATTCTCTAGGTCTATAGATACTCCTGTGTCTGAGATAACGTGACCCAAGAAGTGAATCTGATCCATCCAAGAGTGGAATTTAGAGAGCTTAGTATATAACTGATGCTCTCTCAGAGTACTCAGAATGATCTCAAGATGGGTAGCATGGTCGTGTTGAGTGTGAGAGTACACCAAGATGTCGTCCATGAAAACCACTATGAAGGAATCCAAGTATGGATGGAACACTCTGTTCATCAGCGCCATGAAACTGTTGGCACATTTGTGAGACTGAACGGCATGACTGTATACTCGTATAGACCAAACCTACTCTTGAAGGCTTTAAGAGGTATATATGATGGTCTAACGTGCAACTGATGATAACCGGACCTCAAATCGATCTTCAAGAACACCTGGGCTCCTCGAAACTGATCAAAAAGG
Organism: Viscum album; assembly: GCA_963277665.1. Classification (NCBI taxonomy): domain Eukaryota; kingdom Viridiplantae; phylum Streptophyta; class Magnoliopsida; order Santalales; family Viscaceae; genus Viscum; species Viscum album. Next base: position 697,221,836 of record OY728164.1, read on the forward strand.
TAATCGATACATGGTAATGGATATCAGTTCTTGACCATCAACTGGTTTGGCTGCAGATAATCAACACAAATCATAAGGGTGCCACCTGCCTTCTTTGCAACCAAGATAGGTGAACCCCAAGGAGAAGTACTGGGTCGGATGAAACCCTTTTTCTGAAACTCCTCCAACTACTTCTTGAGATCATGAAACTCAAGTGTAGCCATACTATAAGGAGGAATGGACACTGGTGCCACTCCTGGAATGAGATCAATCGATATTTCTACCTCACACACTAGAGGTAAACCTGGAATTTCCTCTGGAAAGACATCCCTGAAATGATCCACCATTAGAGGAAAGTCTAACTGTGAAGTCCCCTGGTCATCCAGATAAAGACATGAAATCTGGGCTATCACTCCCCCTAGCCCATGATGCTCTGGTCCAGCTCTACCTGCCTGGACAACCCACTCACCTCTATAAAGGAAAGATATTCTCTCTGGTGATACAAAACTCACCCTGCATTGATAGCAATAGACGATTTCCTGGAAGGGAACTAACATGTCTATACCGAGAATGACATCATAGCCTATCTTCTCTAGGACATAAAGGTCCCATAAAAAGTGATACCCTGCAACCTCAAGAGGGCACTCTCTACACTGACGTACGCTAGATGTCCTTATTCCCAACAGTGTATCATGAGTCAACATGTCGGTAGACGAAAATATACAAAGCCCAAGGCTCTCCACAACAGCAACAGAGATAAAACTATACGAAGCACCATTATCGAAAAGGGATGAAGATAAAACTGAGTCTACTAAGATCATTCCTCGAACTGTAGAAAGGCCGAGATCCTACTCCTGATAGGACTGCTCCATGGAAAAATTCAGGCATGTATCGCAGCCCTGCTCCCCTAGCTGACCACTTTGAGTTGATCCACTCTAGTTTCGCTGGTAACCTGGTGACTGACCACCACAGCCGTGACCTCCACCTCATCCCAAACGGACGGAAGAACTCTAGTTCCCAGACTGGTGAGAAACTGGTGATATATCTCCTGAACACAAGGTCATAGAGGAACCCATACCACCAGCTGTAGGTGAGAAGATCTGACAAAAACGTTGAAGATGGCCCATCTTACCGTAAGAAAGGCACTCTATCGGGTATTTCTGGCACTGAGGCCTAGTATGCCAACTCCTACCACACTAGTAGCATACTACCTGGCTACCTAAAGACGCATTCAGCCTACCTTGATCTCCTCAAACAGACTCCTTGTGGTGCTTCCTGCTATCAGTAGGAGGAGCGCTGACTCTGGATGTCGAACCGCCCTGGCTCACTGCTCCAGAATCTCTCAGATTGCACTTAGTGATCAACATCTAGTTGAAGATAGAGGATATAGAAGTCAACCTATAGATATTCACCTGGGAACAGATCTCCAACCTGAGACTATCCTCAAACTTCCTAACAAGGAATAACTCATCACCTGCTGGAATCGGCGTGAAGCGCTACAGCTTGGTAAAATGAGACGAGTACTCCATAATGAATAGAGTACCCTGCTCGAGACTCATAAACTCCCAGGCTCGATCGGCCCTCATGGTCTCTGGGTAGAATTAATCGTATAATATGCGCCAAAACACATACCAACTCATACTCTGTTGGTGCCCTAACTATGAGATCACCTCCCACCACCTCTCGGCGGTGTCTTGGAGCATATAAGTAGCATGCTTTAACCTTTTCTCTGGAGGTATCTCCAGGTGCTCGAAGATCATCAGTGTGGCCTCTATCCATGACTCTGTAGGCTGGGGTCCTCCATATCCGGAGAAACTAGGAGGATGTTGCTGCTGGAAAATCCGCGTCAACTCAGCCATTGATGGGGCAGGAGACGATGCTCCATGAAAGGTATGCATCATACTCTGTAAGTCCTACCTAAACTGTGCATTAGCGCCAGCAATGGGTATAACTACTGGTTCCAAGGCTGGAATAGCAGAAGGATCTGCAGGAGGATCTGCAAGAGATCCCTGATTGGCCATATCCGGTGTCTGATCACCGTCTAGTAGCTGATTAACAACCAGAGGATGTCTCAGAGGCATAGCTCTGAAAGATCAAATGCACACCTTAGATCATGATCAACAAAGACTGAGAACACAAGAGCACAAAATGGGAATAGGAGAAAAGAACAAACAATTTCTACAAAACACGACTACACGGCGTGTATAAAACTACACGACATGCCCTCCTAATCCAGACACATGGGCATGCACTTCTTCTACGTGTGGTCGTGTAACACCCCAGACTACATGGCGTGTTGTCCCCACACACGGAGTGTACTTCATCTCCATTCCCTTGCCCGAGTCTCCTTACACGGCTATCCCACATGTTCCTCTTTACCCTAGACTACACGGCGTGTTCACTAAGGACACGGCGTGTACCAGACAAGGCTTCGGCGGCCCATGTTGTTAGTTACACGGCTGACCCTTACACGGCGTGTTCCAAAAAAACACGGCGTGTATAGGAGAGATATCACCATCCCGTGTTGTTTTTGACATAGCCGGGTACCTTGATCGAGGCTACATGGAGTGTTTGTACCCAACACGGTGTGTACTGCACGAGCTTCCCCAACCCATGTTGTTAGTGACACGGTTGGGTACACGGCTCACTACTACATGACATGTAATGACCATACACGACGTGTTCCTGAAAACATTTTCACCACACCATGTTTCTGGTCACATAGTCAGTGACATGGTTTAAAACTACACGTTGTGTAGTCAAGTACACGCCGTGTATTCTGGGTTTTTTAGGGCATTAGCTCAGAAACTGCACTGAAGCCCATAAAACACTGAAAAAAAACATTGAGGTTCCGAATTCTGATTCGTGAGGGCACATACTCCCCGCGAATCAAAGCTTGAAATGTCTCACATATCATATACAAGAAAAACAAGTCAATGATCCACCAACTCCGATTCATGAGGGCCTATAACACCTCAAGAATCAAAATTTGGTGTTCATTTTTGTAAAGGTACAATAAAAACTATTTCTCTATCAAACTGAAGGGATTCTATCAAAGATTCTATCACAACAGCATGTATAATCTACACAACGTCTATCAAAACAACATGAAATCTCTAGTGCACCCTAGATGGCATGGAAAGAATTCATGGCATGTGATTTATAACAAGTTCCAATATGATTCATGAGATGGCATAACCTCATCTCATCGGGTTGCGACAGAAATAGAACCGAAATAACAACAACAATAACAACACAAGGCATGTGAATCACTCTAGGTGAAATCATATCAACCATAAATTCTCAAAACCAGAAAAACGCAATAACTGAGGTAGATTGGCTTTTCCCTCTACATGGGTTAGATACTCTCGGGCATAGCATATTAGTATGTACCGAATCCATCCTATCCTTGGCTAAAGGCTTCAAAAATTAAATCAATAAAAAATAATTCCCCTGATAACACTTTGTAACATCCCGGTTCTGGAATCCACCCAGAGGTGCCCCATACCTGGTTGTTCACATGCCCTCAAGCGCATTTCCTGAAATTCGAGAGGCTTCCGACTAGTAGCGAGGGCCTTGGGTGTGATAGTGGGGAAACTATGCCCTCATTGGAAGAGTACACAGCAGAAGTAAACAAAGTATACAATAGCGGAAGTAGTAAATATCCAACAAAAATAAACAACGGAAGACTAAAAAAATAAACAACTGGAGAACACATGTTTATATCAAATGATGCACGATACATGTGTCTAGAAAAGCTGTCAAACAAGTCACAATGCTAAATACAATACTAAACAAAAGTACAAAAGAAAGACAAATAATCAACTCCTCATCATCGCAAACCTTGGCTTGGTCACATGCTCTCCTACTCTAAAGCAATCAAATACCAGAAGTCAAAGGGTGCTTACCATTGTCTATACCTGCAACAACATAGTCTATTTGGGCCCAAAAGCATGGCCCAAATAGGGTGTCAAACTAATCCCAGTAGGCAACCACCCGAATATATGTGTCTTACAGTCAGTGATTATATGTCATGTAATAGTACAGTAAGCAGTAAACAGTAACAATAAACAGCAGGTAGTCAGTAGTAATGAGTAACAAAATGATATACAACACTAATCAATCCACAGAACAACAAGTAGAAGAGAAGCAAATAGTTAACCACAACAAGAACCCCTATGGGAAGTACTCACAGCCAACTCCTCTGGTCCTATCCAAGAAATACCAACAACTCTCTAGGGAGTGCACTCATCCTAACCCCTCTGGTTTGGTCATACGAAATTATAAGAATCTTTGGGGAATCTCGCTCTGTAGCTTCCCAGTTCTGGGTGCTAGTCAACGGGCTCCCCGAACCCAGTTGCCACATGACCTCATGCGCATTTCCCCAAATGCCAGAGGCTTTCTCCTAGAAGCGAGGGTCAAGTTCTGATAGTGGGGAAACTATGCCCTCATTTGTCAAAGTGTAGCATAGAGAAATAAATAAATTGCATACAACAAGAGGAAGTGGTAAACAATATATATAACAGAAATGGATAATTGATAATAACAAGGAAACCAGCAGTCATATATGTATGAAAATGCATCATGTCACTATTCTATAAAACTGCCAAAACATGTTACACTGCAATACAATACTACTGAAGTACAGGTACAAAAAAGTAAAACAGAACAACCAGCAGCATCGTGAGCCAAGCTCGGTCCCATGATCCCCTACTTCCCAGCAACAATCAAGTACCTGTATAGGGCCCCTTTCCCTTATCCAAACCTGCAGAATCGTAATCAGTTTGGGCCGAAGACATGACCCAAACAGGGTGTGAGAAATAAATCCTAGTAGGCACCCACCGATGTCTCGTGCCCAACTGTGTGAAAAAATGCATCAACAATGTGTAGTAGTAAAATGCAATAAACTAATCAGTACTCAAAAGTAACTAACATTTCCAGTTATATTTCCATTTCATTATTCATTTAATCGTTCATTATAAGGAAACCACCACAGTGAATTTCTATGTAAACAGTCAGTGTCCTCATACACGCAAACCCTTACCCTCAAGTAATCAGAATCTTTCCCTTGGGCATAACATATATTTCCCCCAGGCATATGAAGTGTCTCCCTCAGGCACAAATTCTATCGCCCTCAAGCACGAAAGAAGTTTCCCTCAGCCAGAAATAACCACTACCCTCAGGCTAAAGGTAACACTGCCCTCGGGCTAAGTAAAACACTTCCCTCAGGTGAAGCATATAACCGGGCCATGCCCAAAATATAAAAAATAAATTCACATACAATTCCTCTCAAGGAAAAAGTAATGCACAAAATAAACGTGGCATACCCTCGGGTATCCTGGATAAATGTCTAAACAGAAGAACGCACCCCGGGGTGGTCCTGGATCCAAGAAGCGATCCCAAACAATAGATTATTATCACATTTAATTACCTATACAATTCTAGGTATTTAATTCAACAAGGCCTCAGCCATATGACACCCCATTCATGGGCGCATATCTCAAAAATACACACAAATGCACAACAATTGGAAATTTAACAACAAGCCACCTTTTTTAAATTCCCCTGATCAGTATACTCGAACGACGTTCCACAAATCGTCCCAGAATGAGGTAGATTTAAGGTGAATTAAAACCCATTAAAATGTAAATAACTTCCCTTAGAGGAAGAATTAGTAAGAGACACACCAGGAGGAGGAAGCTCTTACCTGTGCGGTTCCAACGAGACTGATGGAGGCAGAATAAGATTCCCAGTTCATGATCGACGGATCCTTGAAGATTCGGTCATCCCCTCCTGAGCTCCCATCCGGTTCTAAGCCTTCCCTATGAACAGGGTTGGCTAATTCCCATTTTATGCGGGGAAAAAAGGACACGGCGTGTATTTGAAAGTACACGGCGTGTACTTCCCCTTTTTTAACTATTCCTCTGGCGGTTTCCCGCCAGCATTGCATTGTTCACCTGCTGACATGACTACACGATGTGTCTCCTTGCGTACACGGTGTGTTCTATCGCACAACTGGCCACTACCTTACTATTCTCCTGCCGACTGACTACACGGCATGTAAGGGACCACTACACGGCATGTAGTCGGTCATTACACCCTTCGTTGCCGACACGGCTACACACCCTGTGTTCTCATCCCACGCGGCCAAAAGTACACTGCATGCGGAAAAGTACACGGCGTGTAGTCCTAAAATTTAGGATTGTTCCTCATTTTCCTTATTTTCTCAAAAACACTTAAGGAAAAGAGAAAGAAAAAACTCGTACCTAAAAAATAAGAATCAGGTTCTTACAAACTTCCTCCCTTAAAGCAATTCGTTCCTGAATTTCCCTTCCAAGGGTGGCAAAGATATAGCCGTGAACAACTCCGGCCACTGAGCATGTACATCGGTCTTCGTCTCCCAAGTTTCGTCCTACACTCGGCCATGCTGCCAGAGCACCTGTATGAGAGGAACTAACCAGCCTCGGAGAACCTTTGTGCTCCTATCAACAATACGAATCAGATGCTCTTTAAAGGATGCATCTACCTAAACCTCAACCTCCTCAGGATGAAAGACGTGAGACGGGTCTAAATGATAGGGATGCAACTGAGATACATGGGAGATGGCATGCATGGCTCGGTACCTCTATGGTAACTACAACTGATAGGCAACTAGCCCAACTCTCTCTAGAATCTCAAATGGCCCCACGTACCTCGGTGAAAGTTTACCATATCTCATGATCCGCCTGTGTCCCAACCTCGGTGAAACATGCAAGAAAACCTGATCCCTAACCACGAACTCCAAGGGTCATCTATGGCGATCAGCATAAGATTTTTGACGAGACTGTGCTCTAGCCATCTGCGTCTAAATCCACTAGACCTACTCAGAAGTCTCGTGCACGAGACGTGGTCCCAGTAAAGTTGTCTCAACTGCCTCTAACCAGCATAAGGGTGATCTGCATGGCCTACTATATAAATCCTCGTAAGGTTCCATCTCAATAGTTTCCTGAAAACTATTGTTATAGTAAAACTTGACTAGGGGTATGTACTTCTCCCAAGAGCCCCCAAAGTCTAGGACACATGCATGCAGTATGTCTTCAAGCACCTGAATCGTATGTTCTGACTAACCATCGGTCTCAGGGCGGTAAGTTGTTCTCATAAGCACCTATGTACCCATTTACCTCTAAATAATCTGCTAGAAACGAGATGTAAAACAGGCGTCCCTATCAGAAATTATAGAACTAGGGACCCCATGAAGACGTATGATCTCTCGGATATACAACTTACTGAGCACGTCAACTCCAAAGGTCTCTTTGATCAGAAAAAACTGAGCTACCTTTTTGATTCTGTCCACAACAACCCACACGACATCATTGCCTCGAGGTGACCTCGGAAACCCAATCACAAAATCCATCGCGACATCATCCCATTTCCACTCCGGGATGGGTAACTGCTGTAACAGTCCAGCTGGCCTCTGATGCTCCGCCTTCACATGCTGACAGGGGGAACACCTCGTAACAAAACCAGCTACATCCCTTTTCATACCCGGCCACCAGTACTGATGTCTCAAGTAACGGTACATCTTGGTAACTCTGGGATGAACTGCCCAAGCTGAAGAATGAAACTCCAGCATCAGCTCCTCGCATATATCCCCTAGAACCCACACTCATCCATGGAAACACAATACCTCATCATCGCCTATCGTCCACCCAGGAGGAGGGTCCTCACTTTCCACTGACTCCTGTAGAACTCGGCCTTCTGATTCAGATAGTTGTCTCATCCTCACTCTATCTAGGAAGATATAAGTCACATCAAATGATGAAAGGTAGTTCTTCCCCTGACTATCGTGCACCTCCAAATGCATCTCAGAGAACAAAAACATTAAGCTTCCATTCTCTATTGGCCTCTTGCACTGCCTTTATCTGAGTATTCATGCTCAGTGCATCAGCTACTGCATTACCTTTACCAGGTGTATAGGAAAGATCAATATCAAAGGACTTTAGGTATTCGACTCACCTTCGCTGCCTCAAATTCAAGTCACAGTAAGTAATGATATACTTGAGACTTTTGTGGTAGGTGAAAACCAAAAAACCTTCTCCCAAAAGATAGTGTCTCCAACAGTGCAACACATGTACAACCGCAGCCAACTCGAGTTCATGCGTTGGGTAATTCCTCTCATATGGCCTCAACTGCCGAGAACCGTATGCAACAACTTGATCTCCCCGCATCAACACTGCTCCCAGCTCAATACCTGATGCATCACAGTAAACTCTGTAGCTCTTCACTTACTCTGGGAGTATCAGGATCGGTGCTGATGTTAAATTTACCTTAAACTCTTGGAAGTCTGTCTCACAAGATTCTGACCAAATGAACTTCACACACTTCTAAGTCAATCCCATCAACGGCACTGCTAAGCAGGAGAAGTCCTGTATAAAACGTCTGTAGTAACTGGCCAGCCCTAAGAAACTCCCTATCTCAAACACATTCAGAGGCTTCTCCCAGTAAACTAATGCTCTCACCTTCTCTGGGTCTACTGAAACTCCTGCCTTTGAGATGATATGACCCAGGAAGTGAATCTGGTCCATCTAAAAGTTGCACTTTGAGAACTTAGTATATAGCTTATGCTCTCTCAGTGTACTCAATATGATCTCAAGATGAGTGGCATAGTCATGTCGAGTGTGAGAGTACACCAAGATGTCATCCATGAATACTACCACAAAATAATCCAGATAAGTATGGAACACACGATTTATCAGAGCCATGAAAAATTTTGGTGTGTTCGTGAGTCCAAACGGCATAACCGTATACTCGTATTGACCATACCTGCTCCTGAAAGTTGTGAGAGGTATATCAGATGGTCTAACGTGCAGCTGATGATACCCTGATCTCAATTCAATCTTTGAGAACACTCATAATCCATGAATTTGATCCAAAATATCATCAATCCTTGGCAAAGGATATCGGTTTTTAACCGTCAACTGGTTTAGCTTCTGATAATCCACACAGAGACTGAGGGTACCATCCGCCTTCTTCGCAAAAAGGACAGGAGAACCCTAAAGAGAATTACTGGGTCAGATGAAACCCTTTTCCTGTAACTCATATAACTATCTCTTGATCTCCTGCAACTCTGGTGTAGCCCTTCTATACGGAGGAATGGACACCAGTGCTGCTCCTGTAACAAGCTCAATAGAGAAATCCACCTCACACTCCGGAGGAAGACCTAAAAAGTTATCTGGGAAGACATCCCTGAAACGATCAACCACTAGAGGGAAATCCTTCTGACAAGTCCCCTGGTCATCCAGATATAAGCTCATAATCTGGGCTGTGACTCCACCTCACCCACGATGCTCTGGTCCAGCTCGATTCTCCTGAACATCCCACTCGCCCTTGTATAGAAACTCTCCATCCTCTCGTGACGTGAAACTCACCCTGCGATGATAGCAGTCTACAAAGGCTCTAAAGGGAACCAACCAGTACATCCCAAGAATGACATCATAGCTCGTCATCTCTAAGACATAGAAGTCCCAAAGGAAGTGACACCCACCAACCTCAAGGGGTCACTCCTCGCACTGACGTACACTAGCCGTTCTAGTCCCCAATGGAGTGTCTAACGTCATAATAGCAGAAGAAGTAGAAACACATAGCCCAAGGCTCTCCACAATGGGTACTGATATAAAGCTATATGTAGAACCCATATCGAAAAGTACTAAATATAAAACTAAAGCTACTAGAATAGCACCTCTGACAGTAGAAGTTATGGGATCCTTCTCTTGCTAGGTCTGTTGCACTGCATATGCCTGCCTAGTGTCACAGCCCTGCGACACAGCCTGGCTACCCTGAGCTGTCCTGCCCTGCTGCCTCTAAGATCCTGGTGTCTGACTACCACAGCCACGACTACCATCTATGCCTGCACGCCCCGACGTATTCCAGTTGCCCGACTGGTAAGAATCTGCTGGTCCTGCTCCCGCACGCAGAGTCTGTACAGAACCCCTCTCACTAGCCACTGGTAGAAACGTGGTGCAGATGACCCATCTTTCCGCAAGCTCGGCACTCCACTAGGTCTCATCGACACTGAGGTATCTTGTGCCCCTCCTTACCACACTGGTAGCACATGACCTAGCCACCTGAAACATTCCATTGACTGGTACTACCACCCTGAGAGAAGTACATCTGTCTCTTCCCCTTACTAGTAGAAATAGTACCCGAAACTGATAATGGACCGCCCTAGCCCACACCACTAGCTTCCCGCAGGTTCCTCTCTGTAATCATTTCCTGATTCACAATAGCATGTACAGAAGGCAACCTGAAAACATTTAGCAGTGCTCAGATGTCATAACGAAGACCATCCTCAAAGTGCATGACCCTCAATGTCTCATCTCCCACCAGAATAGGTTCAAAATGCTGATGCTCGGTGAAACGAGCAGAATAATCCATCACCGACATAGCGCCCTGCTGCAGATTCATGAACTCTCCAGTTCTATCTGCCCTCAGTATATCTGGGAAGAAGAATTCATAGAAGGTTGTATGGAAATCTTCCCACGTCATGTCTCTGTGATGCTCTGATTAGGTGGTAACATCCCACCACCTCTTGGTAGAATCACGCAGCATATAAGTCACAAGATTGACCCTCCAACCTGGAGGCGTCTCAAGGTGCTCAAAAATAGTCTGCATAGACCCTATCCAAGACTCTGTAGCCTATGGTTCTCCATCCACTGAAAACGTAAGTGGATGCTACTACTGGAAGATACGTGTCAGCTCTACCATAGTTGTGGCAGCTGGCGGTCCTCCCTGAAAGGACTGCATGAGCCGCATAAAACCTTCACGGAACTGCACATATGCGCCTGTGTCCAGTATAACGACTAGTGCCTCATCTGGCTCTACTGGAGGATCAACTGGTAGCCCATGGTACACCATCTATAGAGTATACTCGTTGCCGCTCTCCTGGCTAACAACACATGAACGTCTCAACGACATGACACTACAAGGTCAAACACACACCTTAGATCAAGATTATCACAGTTTGAAAACAAAGAAACCAAAAGCGAAACAGGAGGAAGAAGGAATTCAAAATTTCACAACAAGACTACACGACATGTATACTGACTACACAGCGTGTACCTAACTTTTCTTCCCCTGCCCGGGTCCTTCTACACGGCTCCCGTTAAACAAAACTATACGACATGTATGGTGTAATTTTCCAACTGCCTGTGTCATTTGTGACACGACTGACTACTCGTCTTGAACTACATAGTGTGTTACACCCGCACACAGTGTGTACAATACTCCTTCACCCTAGCCACACGGCTAAGTCCACACGGTCTGTCCTCAGACAAGACTACATGGTGTGTCCCATGGGTACACAGCGTGTACTAAACGACCTTCGTCAACCCGTGTAGTTAGTTACACGGCCGGATACACGGATCCAACTACACGACATGTTCAATATACACACGGCGTGTACACGAAAGGGTTACACCAACCCGTGTTATTAGTTACACGGTCGGGTTCCCAGGTTAGACTACACAGCGTGTTCTATAGTGGACACAGCATGTATGTATTAAGGTCTCCCTCGTCCGTGTTGTTCGTTACACAGGTAGACTCCGGGTCAACACTACACTGCGTGTACATAAATTACACGGCGTGTTCGCCCCAAGCACTTCCCTTCCCCATGTCCCCGCCCACACGGTCTATGAAACGAGAATAGACTACACGGGATGTACTTAGACTACACGGAGTGTACAAAAAAAATTTTCTTTTCATCCCAAACAGAAGAACATACACGGTGTGTTTAAGGTACTACACGACGTGTATACTAGGTTTCCAGACAGTATGCCTTAGAAACTTCTCCTGAACCCAGAAAATACATAAAAACAACACCTAAGTGCCAAATTTCTATCCATGAGTGCCCATACTCCATGCGAATCAATGTTTGTCATCTTATATGTGTTATAACCGGATAAACTGTCAATGATCCACCAAATTCCAGTCAATGGGGGCCCATACTCCAAAAAAATTAATTTTTGGTGTTCATTCTATAAACATGCTCACACAATAACACCCTACCAAACATCAGGGATCTATCCAAGCAATTATCACAACAGCATGCTTTTACTAGCACAACATCTATCACAACAACATTCAATTTCTAATGCACCTACATGGCATGGAAACTATGCATGGCATGTGATTTCTAGCATGTGCTTAAATGATGCATGAGATGGAATACCATCATCGCATCGGGTTGAAACTAAATAGAACCCATGAATAACATATAAACAGCACAATACATGTGCGTCACCCAAAGGTGAAATCAAATCAACTGTTAAATTTGCAAAATCAAAAGAATTTCAACACGAGGTAAATTGGCGTTTCCCTATACACAGATTAGCTACTCCCAGAAACAGCTTATTACCAACTACCAGTCTCATCCTATCCCTGACTAAGGCTTCAAACAGTAAGTCAAAGAAAATAACCGGCCTTTGATACCACTTTGTAACGTCCCGATTCCGGGTTCCACTCAACGGGTGCCCCGAACCCGGTTTGCCACGTGACCTCAAGTTCATTTCCCCAAACACCAGAGGCTGCTGACTAGCAGCGAGGTCCCAGGTCTAATAGTGGGGAAACTATGACCTCATTTGTCAAAGTGTAGCGTAGTGGAATAAATAAATAGAATACAAAAAGCGTAAGAGGTAAACAATATATATAACAGAAATGGATAACTGATAATAACATGGAAACCAGCAGTCATATATATATATGAAAATACAGCATGTCACTATTCTATAAAACAACCAAAAAAATTTACACTGCAATACAATACTACTGAATTAAAAGTACCGAAAAGAAAAACAGAATAGCCAATGGCATCATGAGCCAAGTTCGGTCCCATGCTCCCCTAATTCCCAGCAACAATCAAGTACCTGTATAGGGCTCCTTTCCCTTATCCACACCTGCAAAAACGTAATCTGTTTGGGTCGAAGACATGACCCAAACAGGGTGTGAGAAATAAATCCTAGTAGGAACCCACCGAAGGCCCGTGCACAACTGTGTGAAAATATTCAACAACAGTGTGCAGTAGTAAAATGAAATAAACTAATTAGTACTCAAAAGTAACTAACTTTACAAGTTATATTTCCATTTAATTATTCATTTAATCATTCATTATATGGAAACCACCACAGTGAATTTCTATATAAACAGTCAGTGTCCTCAAACACGCAAACCCTTACCCTCAGGTAATCAGAATCTTTCCCTCAGGCATACCAGATATTTCTCTCAGGCGTACGAAGTTTCGCCCTCAGGCACAGAGTCTATTGCCATCAGGCATGAAAGAAGTTGCCGTCAGGCTGAAATAACCACTACCCTCAAGCTATAGGTAACACTGCCCTCAGGCTAAGTAAAACACTGCCCTCAAGAGAACATGTAACAGGCCCATACCCAACATATAAACAAGCAATTCACATACAATTCCTCTCTAGGAAAAGGTAATGCGCAAAATAAATGTGGCATACCATCAGGTAACCTGACCAAACGACTAAACAGAGGAACACACCCCCGAGGTGGACCTGGATCCAAGTAGTGATCCCAAAAAATAGTTTATTATCATATTTAATTACCTATACAATTCTAGGTATTTAATTCAACAAGGCCTCAGCCATACGACACCCCATTCATGGGTGCATATCTCAAAAATACACACAATCGCACAACAGTTGGAAATTTAACACCAAGCCACCTACCTTAAACACCCCTGATCAGTATACTCGAACGATGTTCCACGAATCATCCCAGAACTAGGTAGATAAAAGGTGAAAGAAAACCCATTCAAACATAAATAACTTCCCTTATATAATGAATTGTCAAGAGACACACCAGGAGGAGGAAGCTCTTACCTGTGCGGTTCCAACGAGATCGACGGAGGCGGAATCGGATTCCCGCATCACGATCGACGAATCCTTGAAGATTCAGTCATCCCCTCCAGAGTTCTTGTCCATTTATAAGCCTTCCCTGTGAACAGGGTTGGCTAATACCCATTTTAAGCAAAAAAATCAAAGTACACGGCGTGTATTTCCAAGTACACAGCATGTACTTCCCATTTTTTAACTGTTCCTCTGGCAGTTTCCCGCCAGTGTGGCATTGTTCACCTACCGACATGACTACACGACATTTCTACTTAATTACATGGTGTGTTCTGTTGCACAGCTGGCCACCACCATACTATTCACCAGTCGACTGACTACACGACGTGTAAGGGACCACTACACGGCGTGTAGTCGGTCTTTACATCCTTCGTTGCTGGCACGACTACACACCCTATGTACTCATCCCACACAGCCAAAAGTACACAGCGTGTGGAAAGGTACACGGCGTGTAGTCCTAAAATTTAGGATTGTTCCCCATTTTCTTATTTTCTCAAAAACACTTTAGGAAAAGAGAAAGAAGAAACCAGTACCTCAAAAATAAGAACCAGGTTCTTACACGCTCAGTCAAATCCCCGTTATAGTCTAGGTTAGTCAGGGACTCTCTGACGAAGATCACGCGGTCTAACCCTCTTATATCCCCAAGGTCTAGAAAATGTCTGAGGAAGCTCACTCGGTCAATTCCTCTTATAGTCTACAGTCTATCACATACTCTCTATGGAAGCACTCTCAGTTAATTCCTTCTCTAGACTGTAATGCTTTTAAATAAATTCAAACATAGTAAAGACGCTCTAAGGAATCTCACTCGGTCTACCCTCCTGTAGTCTATAATATCCAAGACTCTCTGGGAAGCTCACTCGGTCTATCCCCTTTAGTCTATAATGTTCAAGAATCTCTGAGGAATCTCACTCGGTCTATCCTTCTGTAGTCTATAACACCATGTTCTCATGGTCCCGTGGCAGTCAGTGCATAATAATTCTATAAGGCCATAGTACACCTATAGAGATACTTGGTTAATCAGTCTACAGCAACAAGCATGTCAAGAATATCATTCCATCCTATGACCACAAGGAATGGAAAACAGGTATAACGGCCAAAGGCTAACAAGACCCCAAGGTTGTAACAAGAACAAGGCATGCGTAAAAACATCCAAGCATAGAACTTATCCACAAATATGATCACATTACCTCTACACATGCATACAAGCATGGTGGGAAAATGTCGGGGAAAAAAGGTAAACACGCAATACCCCGTTCATGGGTATTAGTGGAGTTTGCACATAAAACTCAATGAATTCTAAAGGTATGGCACAAAACACCTACCTTGTTGCTAGGAGATCAATATACTTTGACCACAAACCTTGATTCTCATTAGAACGGCGTAGATGGAAAAAAACGCACAAAACGATCAACCCATGATAACATGAGAAACATGGAGAAACAAGGAATGAAACTCAAGAAGAAGGAAGAGCTCACCGCTACGGTTCCAATGCAATCGATGGCGGTAGATTTAGCAAACAGATGGAGGCTCGGGGGGTCGGAGGACGTTTGTGGCCGTACGAGGCGCTCTCGGTAGAAGAACCTGGAGAAGAAGGTGTTTTCGTCGATTAGGCGTGAACCCAGTCTGATTAATGAAAAAAAATATATACATGGCAGATACTTCTGGGGTACACGGTGTGTACTTAGCCTTTCCCTACTCCACTAAGAGAGGCCTCCACATCACCCCTACACACCGTGAGGGTGGCCCGGACACGGCCAGCTCATGACCTGGAGCAGTATCAAAATACAGGGCGTGTACTTATAAAGTACACGACGTGTACTCTGAAAATTTCCAAAATTTCTTCTTTTTCTCAAAAATGACCAGAAAAAGAAAAACATACCTGAAATGAAGATTTAGGTTCTTACAAGATATATAAAAATTTTATTGAACTTTTTACCCTCTTTGACCCGCCTCTTAGAAGCATTTGAAAATTTACATAAAACTTAATATTACCGCTTCTGTGAGTTGAATTTCAAACATCTGAGTGACACGGTTGATATCAATAAGTGAAATGTGGTTCAATGAGATGAAAATAATTTTTTGTGAATTGTAACTTTTAAGTTTTATTTACCATGGTTAAATATAAATAGGGTAATTAAGGGTAAAAATAATATTATTATTACCCTAACACAGGTCCTAATTCTGTGGGATAAGTGTAATTCGACAAAAAACAACCTTATGAATAAAATACTACCTTTTAGGTCCATTTGGATTAGATTAAGACATTTATTATTATTTTATTTAAAGAAGAGTTAAAATAGTTAAAATCAAAGTTTAATAACTAAACCATTTCTAATATAGGGTTATACATAAGATAAATTGAACTATAAATATTCATTACAAAGATAAAACTATTTCCTAAATAATGGAATTTTATTTATATTTTTTAGACATTAAATAATTTAATTTATTTATTACACAATGATGATGTTGTAATTACCTTATTAATGAAATATTAACATAATTAATATTATAAATATACAAATAAATGTAATTGGAGACATTTTATGAATTAAACTAATTTTTTAGGTTAAAATAACATATTGGGGTTTCTTAGATAAATTTTCTTTGAAGTAATAATGGTGTTATAAATCTAGAAAAAACAAAATACCAAATAGTGTCAAAATTGACATAAAAGATTGTTTAAAACAAATATTATATTATTAATTGATATAATGGTCCTAAAAATCTACGGTTCATCTAAAAAACTTATATAATAATATATATGATATTAATGAATCAATTTGTGTTCTATTGGCAGTTTATAGTAATTTAATTAACCATATAGTGTAAGAATAAAAGAAGGCACGGTAAAAGTTAAATTATTTAACCTAGAGTTAAATCTAAATGATTAGGTTAAAATGGTAACCTAAAATCGTCTAAAACCAATTGGTTGAGAGGATTTCGACCCATCCCCGCCCTAGACTCAAAATAAGTCACATTGGAGCCATTATAAACTGAATATTAATTTATTATAAAAAAATATTTTATGTTTTTTCTAAGGTGCCCCTCACCCCTCTTATAAAAGGGAACTCCCCCTTCTCTCTAATTTACACCTAAAAATACATTTGGCTCGACCAAACCCCTCCCAAATACCCTCTCAATTGTCCTAACTAAATCCTAGAGGCCTTTTTTGTCAGAAAGGCAACTTAAGGATCCCTTTTGATCAAATCAAAAGAAAGAACCCGAAGAAGAGGTAAATATCTCACCATCTATTTCATGTCCCTTTCTTCTTCCACTTCCTCCTTCTTTGTTTTTTCCATTCTAAAATAATAAATACAGTATATTCTATATAATGTGATGTTATTATAAAAATTTTCCAACCATATTAGTTATTTTATCCATCCTATTAATGAAAAAGTCACCACACGTGTGTACACACGGCTTACTGTCTCCACGTCATGGTGTAGTTTGATATTCAAGCATTCAATCATTTCGATGAGTATAATAATGAGTATAAATGAGATAAATAATAAATATAACATTATTATGATTCTGTATATATGATATACTATCCAATTATATACGATTTTAATATCAAAAGAATGATATTGTCGCTCG
The DNA here is from genome assembly GCA_963277665.1 of Viscum album. NCBI lineage: Eukaryota > Viridiplantae > Streptophyta > Magnoliopsida > Santalales > Viscaceae > Viscum > Viscum album. The sequence continues at coordinate 697,239,313 of OY728164.1, forward strand.
TGCGTATGTACGGACTACCGTCTTCACAAACGTGATGAGATTTATTTTCCATGATTAACCATTCAAGTATGATTATAATGAATATATAATAAATAATCATGAATTTTATTACATAATAATAATACTGTATTTATGTACCTATATGTTTCATTTACTTAATTCCATTCAATTCAATAAGGAAATGAAAACAGCGTTCATGTGTACATACGACCTACCGTCTCCCTGAACAGTGTATTTAATTCCATTTATTGATCTATCATATATATTTATATACTGATTATATATTATATATAAATCATGTTTTAAATTCTGGAATTAAGTAAATCAGGATATAAGTAATAATATCAAGAACAACAATTCGAAACACGCATGATAAATGAAACGATTTTACCCAAAACGCTGCTTTAACATGGAATTTACAAAAGAAAGAGTAATATAATGTCATAAGTGAATAATATATGATATAATAAATATTATTATTGTTATTTTACAAGTTAATAATCTTTTTAAACCTACATTACAGGAGTCTCAGACACAGAAGGTAGAATTTGGACATAAGGTAAGGGAAAATTTTGCAAATCTCATTTTTATCTGAGATTACTTATATGTAAGTATTTACTGGGGATATATTTTTCATCCATGTCTATGAAAATGTTTTTAATAAAGTGTTTAATATTCATAGATGTATGTTTAAAGTCATGTTTACACATATTTGAATTTTATATTGTGTTATGGAAGGAATCATTATTTTTTTACCATACGATGAACTTTTTCACTTTTCCGACAAATGTACGAGAAGAATGTTTGTTAACTATACAACATGAATGGATTTTTACGGTTTCATAACACCTAATTTTCATGAATATTACTTTAAAATATTTCATGATTATTTTCATCAAAATACTTTTCTTTTAACACTGAATGGAATTTTGTGAAAAGAAAATGATTTTGAAGAAGAAAATATATTTCCCTCAATAATTTATTTCAGGTGTTTTGTCAAAACTATAATCCATCTAAGATGACATTATTTAGTATGATGATGTTTCAAGTATAATGTCTCTATTATTTATGTAGTTTTATTCTTCATATGATGAAATGATATCCATTTGTTTTATATGGATTACATTATGATGGGATGATGTTTATGAAACCCATTTTATACTTTGGGTTATGATGAATGATTTATGTTTATTTTGTGAAACAAGTAAGAATGATTTCATTATGAGAATGGTGGGGCCTATATCTCCCTACAATTAATTAGGTAATGATTTATATCTCATGAGATAGACTTGGATAGAACGACAACTGAATCCGGTTAAGTAATACAGGGCTGGAACGGCAAGTAAACCCGGTTCAGTAATGGAATTTGTCGACTATGATGGAGTTGGAAGCAATGCCTTGGATACTATGGAAATAAAAACATGTTCTTAATGGTTTCCAAAATTACATGTTTTATTCTCATGATATTTTATCATTGTTAATGTTCCTTTATGATCTATTCCTTATGTACTGTCAATATTTATGTCATTACTCATGATTTTGATGTTTTATGTTCATGTTATTACATTAAAATGTTTATTTATTGTTTTACGTTCTCCATATTTACCCTTACTGAGCATTTGAGGTCACCCTTTTAATGTTTTTTACCCCAGGATATAAATAAAGGTTTTAGGTAAGAAAAAAAGGGAGATCTTTATTGGAGATGTTGAATATCTTTTACCATGATTAGAAGATTATGTTTTGAGTTTCCAAAGACACGAAACTATTATGGTCCTTGGGTGTCTGTTTTTGTTATGTATTAAGTATTCCTCAAAAGTAATGTAATGTCCATGTACGTCAATTGTGGGTCTCTATAGTCGGTATCAGAGGAAAGGTTTAGTTAACCTTTGGAAACTAGGATGTGAATACTTTAGTTAAATCCCTATAGATATTTATAAGGTATGTCTAGGGATGTATCTATGGTTATGTATAAGTATAGTATATAGTTTTAGAATTACAGTAACGATCATAGAATTAATACTAGAATGTTATATATTGAAAGTACTCCCCCTTTATTATTTTGTTTTCCTAACATGATTTTTTCCTCTCACAATATTTTTTTTGGGATTTAGACGATGGCTGGAACCCGAAAGAACTGTGTTGATCAATGTAATGGACAATGAAATGATTTTCCTCCTGAACAAACCAATGTTATGGGAGTTGGACTGAAAAATATTATTGCTATACTTAAACAAGCTATGAATCATTCTGGACTTCCAAATGAGCAGAGAAAGGAACAATATTCTATTGAGTCCTTCATGAGGCAACGTCCACGTTCTTTTAGTGGGTTTTCTAATCCACTTATTGTTGAACAATGGATTAGTACCATTGAAAAGATTATTTCGATACTTCACTGTTCATAGCATGAAAAATTCATTTTGGTTGTTTACCGGTTAGAAGTTGAAGCAGACCAGTGGTGGAGTGTAGTTAAAAATACAAGGTCCCAAAATGAAATTGAATCCATGGAATGGGACGAGTTCAAGAACTTGTTTTTCAATAAGTACTTCCCCTGTATTCTTCGAACAAAGAAGGAAAAAGAGTTCCATGAGCTTAAGAAAAAGGAAGATTAATCTATTGGTATATACGAGAAAATTTTTACAAGGCTTGCAAGGTATGCATCTGGCTTTATCATCCAACCTGAAAGTAAAGTTGATTGATTCTTCAGTGGCTTAAAACCATGTCATCGAAGGGAATTATCTATGAGAGACTTCAGTAGCTATGAAGAAATTGTGTGTTGTGATATCAAGGTAGAACTGGAAGTTGGTGTAACATATCCATCTCATCGTTTTGACAAGAAATGGAAGATGGAGTTCAAGGAAACATTTCTAAACTATGGTGAAAAAAAGGCAAATGTTTCATTATGCTCAAAGTGTGGAAAGATGCATGGTGGAGACTGTCTTAAAGGGACTAGAAAATGTTTTAAGTGTGGGAAAGAAGGTCATTGAGTATCTGAGTGATGATATAATGGGAGAAAGGTAGACAATGGTGTGAATAGAGAAAAGACTATAGAAAATGCACCAGCAACACTTCAATGCTTCAAGTGCAAGGAAATGGGGCATTATGCTAGCCAATTCCCTAATCCAAGGGTTAATGAAGATCGAAATGAACAAACTCTAAATGAAAAAAGACAAAGGGGAGTCCCATGTGATCATGATTGACGATGTTGAATATGAAAACAAAGTGGTGGAATGATTATGTTTTCATGATTATGTTTTGTAGTGTGGAATTTTATTTTTAGTATCGCGGAATATTAGAATATCTAAGTATTGGTTTATTGTGGTTTTCAATAATTATATGGTACCAGTAACCATGAAAAGTGATTGAAATATTTTTGGAAAGAAGATGATATGTTCATAATGAAGGGATAAGGAGAAAATAATATGTTTGATAGTATTAATGAGCTCATGACTGATATAAGGACAAAGTGATATAATGGTTTGAGTATATAGAATTTTTGGAATTTTGGTATGTGGAAAGAGTTAACTTTTGACATCATTCATGTTTTCACTAAAGGTCAATGGGTATTAATTTTTCAAGAGAATACATGATTAAGGTATTTACATGTTTAGAATGTGACCAACAACAAGATATATCTTATGATATATGGGGGACAAATGAAGTAATTTACATGCTCGGTAAATGACATTTCTAGTAACCGGACAGAGGTATTTTCGATAAGCCTAAAGGTTAGAACGGATTAATTTAGACATCATATAGTATTTCTTAAGTATATAACTTTTTGATTTTATTTCTAAAATGTTATAATAGTATAGTTTTTGAAAAAGGACAACTCGTAGGAAGGGCGAAAACCCTTCACGTCGGACAAGGATGTGGGAATCGAACCCACAACCGAAGTGTGATAGGCCTTTATCGCCTACCACTAGCCTACAGGAAGTCCCTGGTTAGTATAAATTAGTTTTAATTTATTATTTAGTATGATATATGACATATAAGTCCATTTTAGGAACCATATATGATTAATCTCACCATATATGGACTTATTTATATTAAATAACTTTTGCTAACCTTTTGTTTGAGACAGATGGAATAACCTATCATTCTATCACATGATCTTATAACCCTTCACGAATGACAAATTAAACTTCATTTCTTTAAGAGATGAAGTGGAAATTGTTCAAAGAATGACCAACGATGAGATTGTACCAAAATCAATTAATTATTTCTTCTAATTCGAATTTTTTTCAACTTTAGGGAAATGAACTTGTAAACCAAAAAAACATTGTCCTAGATGGTACCTTAGTTCATCACAAATTCCTAGCTTTGTGATTGTTGGCTTTTTCATAGCCATGTTCTCTACCACTCTCCATCAGAACATGATGGTTATATTTCTCTTCCATATCCATATTTTCAACTATATTCTTCGATGTGGAAACCCAGTGATGAGTTAATTTGGGTAATCATTACGTTTCTTTTTTAAATAAAGTTTTAGTATTCCTTTTTGTGATATGGGTTTTCTATGAATGAAACATTCAAGTAGTAAGCCATTTATAAACCCGATGATTTTTTAGGGTGAAATTCATTTTAAGGGGGCTATAATGTAACACCCCGAGATTTTATGAGAAATAATATTTTTAATTTCTTTGATGTCTTGTGTTGTACGCTACACCAAGATTATCTTTCACTATACGCAACATCATATTATCTTGTAGTATACACAAATTTATTCTTGGCTTGCTTTATACACAAGAGCAACCTTCCCTGATAGCTTGTGTTGTACGCAATATCGAGTTTCACTAAACAATGATATGTTATTAAAATATAAATAAACTAGCTGTTATGAATAGTAATACCCACTTTTTGAAATTTTATAAATTTTATATTTCAAAATGGACTTCATTTTTTGATTTAGAATATAGAAATTATCCTAGGGTGAATTTTTGGTATTTTTCTAAAAACGTTCAATTTTTGATGAATAGTGAAAACACTGAGTTATTGGTTAAAACTTACTTTTTATTTAAATAATAATTTATTTTAGGACAAAATAGATACATAATACCTATATAAGTTCAATTTAATTCATTGGAGTCATTTTATAATATTTTTAGAAATATAAGAATTTTATTGAACTTTTTACTGTCTTTTATCCACCTCCTATGAGAATTTGCAAATTTACATAAAACATAATTTTACCGCTTTTGTGAGTTTAATTTCAAAACTCTGAGGCACACATTTGATATCAATAAGTAAAATGTGGTTCAATGAGATGAAAATAATTTTTGGTGAATAGTAACTTTTAACTTTAATTTACCACGGTTAAAAGTAAAAAGGGTAATTAAGGGTAAAAATGATATTATTAATACCCTAACACATGTTTTAGTTCTATTGGATAAGTTTAATTCCAAAAAAACAACCTTAGTATTAAAATATTACCCTTTAGGTCTACTTGAATTAGATTAGGACATTTATTATTTTTTTTAAGAATAGTTAAAATAGTTAAAATCAAAGTTTAATAAATAAATCATTTTTAATATAGGTTTATACATAATATAAATTCGACTATAAATATTCATTAGAAAGATAAAAATATTTCCTACATAATGGTATTTTATTTATATTTTTTAGACATTAAAAATTTTAATTTATTTATGACACAATGATGATGTAGTAATTACCTTATTAATGAAATATTAACATAATTAATATTATAAATATCAAAATAAATGTAATTTGAGACTTTTTATTAAATACACTAATTTTCTTGGTTAATATAACATATTACAGTTGATTAGATGAATTTTTTTCTAAGTAATAATACTGTTATGAATTAAAAAAACCAAAATACCAAATAGTGTCAAAATAGACATAAAAGAAATATTTAAAAAAATATGATATTATTAATTGATATTTGTCTTAAAAATCTATGTTTCGGTCAAAAGGCTTACATAATAATATATATGACATTAATAAACCAATTGGGGGTTCGATTGGTAGTTTATAGTAAGTTTAATAACTATACAGTGTATGAATACAAGACGACGCGGTAAATGTTAAATAATTTAACTTAGAGTTAAATCTAAATGATAAGGTTAAAATGGTATCCTAAACTTGTCTAAAACATATTGGTTTAGAGGATTTAAAACCATACCTACCCTATCCTCTAAATAAGTCACTTTGGAGTCATTATAAACTGAATATGAATTTATTATAAAATAATATTTCATGTTTTTTCTAAGGTGCCCCTCACCCCTCTTATAAAAGGGAACTCTCCCTTCCCTATAATTCACACCTCCAAAGCCATTTGGCTCAGCCAAAACCTGACCAAATACCCTATTAAGTGTCCTACTTTCATCCTATAGGCCTTAATTTATTCAGAAATCCAACCTAGGGAGCCCTTTTGATCAAATCAAAAGGAAGAACCCAAAGAAGAGGTAAATATCTCACCACCTATTTCATGTTCCTTTCTTCTTCCACTTCCTCCTTCTTTGTTGTTTCCATTATAAAATAATAACTACAGTATCTTCTATATACTGTGATGTTATTATAAAAATTTTACAGCCATGTTAGTTATTTTATCCATCCTATGAATGAAAAAGTCACCACACGTGCGTACGTACAGCTTACTGTCTCCACGTCATGGTGTAGTTTGTTATTCAAACATTTCATCATTTGGATGGGTATAATAATGAGTATAAATGATATAAATAATAAATATAACATTATTATGATTATTTATATATGATATACTATACAATTATATAATATTATAATATCAAAAGAATGATATTGTCGATCGTGTGTAGGTACGGACTATCGTCTCCACGAACGCGATGAGATTCATTTTCCATGATTAAACATTCATGTATGATTATAAAGTATATATAATAAATAATCATGAAATATATTACATAATAATTATACTTGATTTATGTACATATACATTTCATTTACTTAATTTCATTCAATTAAATAAGGAAACAAAAACAGCATTCATGCGTACGTACGACCTACCATCTCCACGAACAGTGTATTTCATTCCATTTATCAATCTATCATATATATTTATATTATGAATATATATTATATATAAATAATTTTTTACATTCTGGAATTATTTAAATCATGATATATGTAATAATATCAAGAACAACAAGTCGAAACACGTATGATAAATAAAACGATTTTACCCAAAACACTACTTTAACATGGAATTTATAAAAGAACGAGTAATATAAAGTCATAAGTGAATCATATATGATATGATAAATATTATTACGGATATTTTACAAGTTAATAATATGTTTAAACCTATTATACAAGAGTCTCGGACACATACGGAAGAATTTGGACATAAGGTAATGGAAAAATTTGCAAATCTCATTTTTATCTGAGATTACTTATACGTAAGAATTTACTGGGGTAATATTTTTCATCCATGTCCATCAAAATGTTTTTCAAAAAGTTTTTAATATTCTTCCATGTATTTTTAAAGTCATTACTACCCATATTTTACTTTTACATTGTTTTATGGAAGGAATATTTCTTTTTTTACCATATGAGTAACTTTTTGACTTTTCTAGAAAAAGTACGAGGAGAATGTTTTTTTAACTTATACGGCATGAATGGATTTTTACAGTTTCATAATGTATAATTATCATGAAGCTTTCTCTACAAGATATCATTATTATTTTCAACAAATTACTTTTCTTTTAATGGTGAATGGAATTTTGTGAAAAGAAAATGATTTTGAAGAAGAAAGGATATTTTACTCAAGAATTCATTTCAAGGGTTTTTTCAAAACTATTTTCCATCTAAGATGACATAATTTAGTATTATTATGTTTCAAGTATAATGTATCTATTATTTACATGGTTTTATTCTTCTTATGATGAAATGATATCCATTTGTTTTATATATATTATGTTATGATGGGATGATGTTTATGAAACCAATTTTATTCTTTGGGTTTTGATGAATGATTTATGTTTATGTTTGGGCACAAGTAAGAATGATTTCATAATGAGATGGCTGGAAATTATATCTACCTCCAATGCATTGGGTAAAGATTAATATCTAATGAGATAAACATGGCTGTAATGACAAGTGAATACGGTTCAGTAATACAGGGCTGGAACGAAAAGTAAACCCGGTTCAGTAATGGACTTTGTCCACTATGATGGTGTTGGAAGCAATGCCTTGACTACTATGGAAATAAAAACATGTTCTTAATGGTTTCCATAATTACATGTTTTATTCCCATTCTATTTTGTCATGATTAATGATCATTTATGATCTATGCCTTATGTACTGTCAAGATTTATGTCATTACTCATGATTTTTATGTTTTATGTTAATGATATTACGTTCAAATGTATATGGATTGTTTTATGTTCTCCATGTTTACCCTTACTGAGCATTTGAGATCACCCTTTTTATGTTTTTTTCCTCAGGATATAAAGAAAGGTTTTAGGTAAGAAAAAAATGGAGATCTTTATGGGAGATGTTGAAGATCTTTCACCATGATTAGAAGATTATGTTCTGATTTTCCAAAGACACTAAACTATTACGGTCCTTGGGGGTCTATTTTTTGTTATGTATTAAGTATTCATCAAAAGTATTTAATGTCCATGTACTTCATGTGTGGGTCTCTACAGTTGTTATTGTGGCCCAGTTGTCTGCAGGTGAGGATTTGTGTGGTTTTTGTGGCTCGGGTGTCTGTGGATGGGATGCATGGTTTTGGTGGCCAAAAATGTTGTTGTTGGGGTGGTAGTGAAACTACAATAAAAAATGGCAGGGTAGGTAGGATTCATAAGAAGTCTTCAATAACTTTTGGGAAAGTGTTTTGGGGTACCTAGACATCAATGTGTTATTACTATTACTTTACATGACTTGCGTTATTTTGGGATTGTGCCTTGGTGAGGTTTGGGTGGATAGTTTCTTTGCATGGGGATTTGGTTATCTTCTTTTCTCACAGGGAATTAGAATGAATCCCCACTTGTGCATGATATCCATTGTTATTCCCTACTGAGTATTAATATATACTCACCCTATGTATATAAAAAAAATTTAGGTTTTGAGGAGGACTTCAGGGACCGTGCGATACCATATTCGCTCAGATGCTGGGACAATTAGTTTTTATGCTTTTCATTTCTTTTGGTACTTCCCTTTGGACTTTTCTTGTACATTTAACACTTTATCTTAGAACATTTATATGGTAATGGATTGTTTTTGGATTTACTTTTAATTCTTGTTTTGTTGTTGTTTTGGATTTACCATCTTATCACCTGATCCTACTAAATAAAAAATATAATACCTTCCATATAACATATGATTTTATACCCTTGGTGATAGTCTCCACTTCGAGGCCTATTGAAGGTGGGACTCAGGGGTCACTATCTCTCCGTCAACTTGAATAAGGGAGGGTATGGAAATTTTTTGTCCCTTCCCTCATCTTGGTGAAGGAATGTCGGGAAATAATGGTATCATAAGGGAGTTTGGGAGATAGGATGGAGTCCATGGTTAGGCACATTGATAATTGCATGTGATGGTAGGGAAATAGTGTTAGGAAATCTTGGGGCATGAAATAGGCTAGAAAAGTTTGGATAGGACAAAAGATTTTAGGGCCCCCTGTGCTCCGATTCAAGGACTCCGGACCTATGTAACGTCCAAGTGAGGATACACTAACTGCAATGTAGAGACACTAGGAAAGATACATTCATCATAATGACTTCTGTTATTGTGTGTCTTGGGTATTTTGGGAATTTAAAATAAATAAAATGTCTAATAAAAATTTAAAAGCAATCTTATACACTACTTGGGCTTAGGCATTCCTTTTTTACTTTACAATTATGGAACTCGGACGATGACCATGGGTAGTGTGGGTGATCAAGTCCCAAGAGGATAATTTGGATTATTAGTAAAGGGATGATCGAGAGTAGGAGGAAAACTATTGGAAGACGACATTTTGTGCCTTTCAGAGGTAGACCATCAAGAAGTACGAGGGAAGGGTCATGGACATGGAGACAGAGAGCTGGTATGGGGAGTTGGTGATTGATTTTAGCTTGATCCGGGCTCTGATAAAGTAATGGGTTCCTCTTGCTGTAATGAAGATATAGGGAGTAGCACGTCAGTGGTGGAAGCTCTATCTTGGGTAGAATAGGGAGGATGAGGTTTTGTGTACTGACATTGAGAGCGAGTTCTGGGTGGAATTCCTCTCTTCCACAGTGAAGGAGGAGAAGAGAAAGAAGCTACTCTCCCTTTAGAAGTGGAGCATGTCTGTGAGGAAGTTAGGGATCAAGTTGAAGGATCTCTGTCTCTTTTTTTCATACCTCTTTCAGGATGAGGATTCTTGGGTGAGACATTTAGAGGAGGCACTCCGACCTTCTCTTCAGTATGATGTTACTTCCTTCACTCTACCTACCTACTTGGAGGTTCAGAAGAATCCCAAAGTTTTAGAGAGGATGCACACATTGGGAGGTGTTCCATGAGTGGGGATCTTATTGGGATCATCAATTAGGAAGGCCGTCAGTAGCAGGCTGCCAGCACTATGGCCTTCCAGGTTTCGGCCAGTGGGGAGAAGCCCCAGCAGTTCCAGTTTTGATCTCCCAGTCCTCGCCCCTTCTTTGTGGGCCTAGGACCGAGCTGCTTCATATGTGGTAGTCATGGGAATCTTCAGAATTAGTACCAAAAATTAGTGATGTATAGTAAGGGTGGGAAAGTTCAGCGGCCACCTCAGCAGTAGCAGTTTCTAGCCAGGCATTTTCAGTAGCATCCATAGGGATAGCATGCTCCTGCTCCACCGGGAGCAGATGTTGTAGGAGGAGGATGACCTCAGGGAGTTCCTTAGGGGCCTCGACTAGGGAATGGTAGGGGAGGTGGCTGACAACCCAGGGGCAGAGGATCTTGGTGTGGGCAGTTTCATGCCACATAGGTAGCAGTTCCAACAGGGCCATAAGTTTTTTTAGGTATGATCACCTTGTTTATCACTCTTGTTTGTGCCTTATTTGAAACATGAGCTTTATACTCCTTTTTTGTACCCAGCCTAGACCATTCTTTGGGTCTAGACACAGAGAGACTTCTTGTTCCCCTAGTTCTGTGTACTCCAGTCGAAGGTCAGACCAGCTTTTCTCATGTTTGCTAGGGATGAAGACTGATGTTGGGATTAAATCAGTCTAGCGGGGATCTTATTTTGCTACAATTTCAGCTATATGATTTCATTATAGGAATTTAATGGTTGTTCTATATGTGTACCATTATTGACTACTTCTGAATAAGGGTCGGGTTTTCAGATATGGGCAGCCAACGTGTAGCTTTTTTCGGCAAGCAGGGTTTCTAGGAGGGCAGCTGGAAAGTGCAGCCCCTCCTTTCCTTTTTATCTAAGATATCAGTGGAGTCTAAAAATATAGAGATGGTTTAAATACTAGGGATCGTCAGTGAGTTCATGGATTTCTTCCATGGAGAGGTGGTGAATCTACCCCCTTGACGTGATGTTGATTTTTGGATATACTTGGAACCCAGTGCCTGTCATATTTTGATGCCTCATTATTATATGGTGCCTTATGAGTTGTGGGAGTTGTAGATTTATATTGAAGATAATATGAATAAGGGTTTTGTCCAACCAAGCACGTCACCATGGGGTTCTCCTGTCTTGTTCGCAAAAAATGTGGACGGTGGTCTCAGGCTATGTATAGTCTACCAGGGGCTGAACCAGGTGATGGTCAAGAACTGTTACCCCCTCTTGAGGATCAACAAACTTTTTGATCAGTTGATGGGGGAAGTATGGTTCTCCAAGATTGATCTGTGGTTAGGATATCACCAGTTGTGGGTGAAAGAGGGTGAAATCTTGAAGACTACCATCAGGTCCAGATATGGGCACATTGAGTTCGTGCTCATGTCATTCGGTGTTATGAATGCACCGACCTTGTTCATGGGACTCATAAACTCCATCTTCATGGATTATCTGGACCAGTTTGTATTCATGTGTATTGACGACATCCTGATCTACTCAAGATTAGAGGAGGATCATGCTGAGCATCTGATAACTATTTTAAAGGTCCTCCAATGGCACCAGCTCTATGAGAAGTTTTCCACATGAATGTTTTGGACATGAGAGGTGCACTTACTAGGAAACATGATGTCCTATAAGAGAATAGAAGTGGACCCACTAAAGGTATAAGTGGTTATTTCTTGGGAAGAACCCAGGAATGTGGAAGAGGTTTGTAGTTTCTTGTGTTTAGTTGGTTACTACCAGAGATTCAAGCCCAACGTTTCCCAAGTTTCATCACCTTTAACAGCCTTGATCAAGAAAAACTAGGATTTTGTATGGAGTGAGCAGTGCTAGGTAGCCTTCAGTTATCTAATGGGGAAGTTGGATATTTTCCCAATGCTAAGGTTTCCAGAAGAAGGGGTGACATTTGAGGTTTTTGGTGATGCTTTAGGACAAGTCTTGGGGTGTTTACTAATGTAACAGTATGGGTGATCTCTTATGGGTTTAGGCAATTGAGTCCCCATGAGTGTAACTATTCTACCCACAATCTAGAGCTTTCAGTGGTCATGTTTTCCCTAAATTTATGATGGAATTACCTCATTAGGGAATGCTTCGTGGTCTTCACTTATCACAAATGCTTAAGGTATATATTCTCACAGTGAGACTTGAACTTACTAAAGCAGAGGGGGATGGAGTTTTTTTAGGACTACAACTTTTAAATTTCATACACCTCCGGGAAGGGAAATTTGGTGGCCGATACCAAGAGCAGGAAGTCGCAGAATGATATGGTTCAAGAATCGGCTAATGCTTGGATGACGATGGAGGATTTGGCTACCCTACACCTGAACACAAGGGTGTAGAATGGTAGAGGCTATATATTCTAGATGATAGTGTAGTATACTCTATTTCATCAGGTTGATGAGTTTTAGTGGGGGACATAGAGGTTGAAGTGATTCACGATCATGTTAGCCAGGGTGATTCTCTAGGAGGATGGTCAGAATATGGGCATAATTAGATGTTGTTTCATGTAAAGTTTTTCATCCCAGTATAAATTCTTAAGATATTTATTGCTGAGTTCCACAACTCACCCTTGGTGGCACACCCCAAAGATTCAAAGATGTACTGGGGTATGAGGGGTCAGTTTTGGGGGCTCAGGGTGAAGCGGGCAGTGGAAGAGTTTATGGAAAAATGCCTCATGTGTCAGCAGGTGAAGGCTAAACACTACATCTGAGGAGGTCTATTACAAATGTTATATGTCCCCAAGTGTAAGTGGGATGAAATATCTATGTATTTCATCACGGGTCTACCTAGAGTTTAAGAGGGTTTATATGCTATCTAGGTAGTGGTGGTCCAGCTAAAAAAATCAGCTCACTTACTGGCAATCAAGGTGTTGAGTGTGGTGGGCGCCTTATCACAGAGGTACGTGGATGAGGCGGTGCGGTTAAGTGGGGTTTTGAGATCCACAGTCTCATAGAAATATTCATAGTTTACCTCAGGGGTCTGTAAAAGATTGCAACTTTCTTTTGGAACCCATTTATGCCTTAGCTCTATTTTCCATCCCTAGAAAGATGGGCAGACAGAGCGGAACATCTAGATGATGGAGGATATTCTACGAGCATGTGTTTTGGACTTTGGGGGATCATTGTTACAACACTTCCCTCTATTAACATTTTCCTACAACAATATAAATCACACTACCATTTCCATGGATCTATTCACAACGTTGTATGAGAGGTCATGTCACTCACCCGTGCACAGGGATAAGGTTAGGGAAGCAGGTTTTCTTGGCCCAAAGGTAGTACAGTGCATAATAGAGAAGTTTCAGCTTATATGGGAGAGGATGAAGGTGGATCAGTACTGGCAGATTTTGTATGCCGATCATAGGAGGAGACCCTTGGAGTTCTAGGTTGGGGACCACGTGTTCTTGAAGGTATCCCCTCGGTGTGGGCAATAGAGGTTCGGTATGGGAATTAAGCTCTATCCCAGGTTGATTGGACCTATGTGTTATTATGGTGGGTTGGAAAAGTGGCTTATCAGCTAGCGCTACCACTGCCGCTACTGAGGGTGCACAACGTCTTCCATGTGTCTCAGTTTCATCGGTATCTACATGATGATTCACACATCCTCGACTGGGGTGAGCTAGATATCAAGGATGATGCGACATTTGTAGAGAGACCAGTGAGGATCGGGGATCGTGAGGAGAAGGCTCTTTGTGGGTGAAACATCCTTATTTTTGTGTGTTATGGAGGCAAGGTGTCCATGGGGAGAGTACCTGGGAACATGAGTCACAGATGCATGCCCAGTAACCTGGGTTGTTTTGAGTTTTGTTCTATTTTTTTATACTTGTTTATAAGGTAGTACTTTACCATGTTAACTATGAAATGTATTATTTTCCCTTGTTCTTTAGATGTTTGTGAAGATTTTTGAATGGGGGGGGAGGACTTGATCCCTAATCAAGATGTATTAAAGTAGATATGGTTAATCCCTAGGGGAGAGTCAGTGCTTTCCAAAGTGGATAGTATCTTGACATGGAAGTAGGGACTCTCTAATTCATATGACTAGATAGTATGACCTTTACATGTTTGTATGGTTACTTGGGAGAGAGCAGCCATTTTGAATTTGTGGTTGTTCAGAAGATAGATGAGGGAGATGAGTTCTTATATGTTGAGGAGGTTTACTCCTTAGAGGTATCTTCAAGGTGGTTGTTTCACCCCTCTCTTTTCTTCGGGTCTAGTTTTGATTCTTTAGGTTGAGAATAGTTTAGGAGTTATCAGTTGTAATGGCACAGAAAGTGACTCATTAGGGAGTTTATAAAAAACTCTGTTCTATCAATGGGTTCCACCGAAACAATGGCACCGGTCATGGAGACACCATGATGGCGGTACCGGTCACGGTCACACACAAAAACAGTGGCACCACTTTTTGTGTTCCACTGAACCAGTGTCACTATTACGATGGAACCCTAAAGGTGGAACCATGATAGTGGAACTGCTTATGGTGTTCCACCAAATTGGTGGCACCATGACGGTGGCACCATGACGGTGGCACCATAGCGGTCGTACCGTCATAGTCACACACTGAAATAGTAGCACTGTTTATAGTGGAACCGTGATTGTGGAACTGTAGCGGTCGCACCGTTATGGTCACACACCGAAATGGTGGAACCTCTTACGGTGGAACCGTGATGGTAGCACAGTGACTGTTGCACCATTACTGTGTCTCCCCAAATGGTGTCCCACCCTTGTTTTGCTTCATGTTTCTGAATTTTTCCAGTTCTTCCCCCACAACATATCTTTTGACATAAATCTATTTTAATACCCCCTTTAAAAGTTGTTTAAAGTCCATAAATTATATCTAAAATCCCCCAAGATCTGGGTGACCCTTGTCTTATCAAAACATGTGGTTTTTTCCTCAGTGTCACATCCTTATCCCATACTTTCCAGTTCCTCCACTATTACGTGTTTTCCTTGGCTTAAAGGAAACCCTTTAACTCACAATAGTTATGGCCACCTCTCTGATGAGAATTAATAAATAACAATTAATTACATCGTGTGTAACCATCCAACCACGTGTTGAAACCACGATCCGCCTGTAAATCCTTTCATGATTTTATATCCCGTAACTCCAGGATCTTGACTTTTATTGCATGCAGATTATTTCTTCTTCTTAGTTGGTCCCTTTCCTTTCATTGTTTCATTTGGAGTCCCCCTACCTGGGGCTAGTGGTGTGCCTGTGCTGGAGCCTTTCTTTCTCACTCTTGGAGTCCTCAAAGTTCCTCCCTTGTAATTCACACATCCCCAGTTCTTAGCACATGGAGAAAAACATCTATCGTTGATCATCCATGTAGGGTTCTTCCTATATCTCTCTTTAATTTGTATCATCCAGGGTGGGTATGATAATGTTTTCTTTGGGTATGGATGAAACCAAGCCTTAAGAAAGATAATAAATGGGTTCTAATGAATGAATGGGTGTGTTTGATCATTTTTTGTACTATTTTATATTTCCTTATATGTTATGAATTGTATGGGCTTGTTTCCACTTCAAATCGTGGCTATTGGTGGTCCTTTACTACGTACTAATGAACCTATGATTTCTGGAAAATTCTATGATTGAATCACTAAAACATGGAAACTAGTTAATCAAGTAACCATAGTTTATTAAATGGATTCCCAAGGAATAAAAATTCTTCTATGGTCAACCTAGTTAACCATACAAAAAGAAGGAACTTAATTAATGGTGTGTTTGAATATGAAAACCCCCTCGCTCTGTCTTGGTAATATGTGTGGTTACTTTTTTTGATGCTTGTGGGGTGACATGGATGGGGATAGGATACCATGTTTTAAATTTGTTAGTTTGTGGATTTGGGGTCATGTGGGGCCATATGTTGGGGCTTGTTTTGGTTCCAGTACTTTGATGGATCTCACAATCCTCTTCTGTTGTTGTGACATTACAAGAGAACTAGGTGTGAATGCTTAATTTTCTACTCAGTTTTTTCTCTTTCCTTGTCTTGTGGCTATGAATTTTATTTGAATGTTAGTGAATAATAATATAAATGGAACCACTTTAATGTGATAATAATAATGGGTTCAATGGGGAATTGTTTTTTGGGACTAAGTTGTGACTTGGTTGTGGCTGTTGCGCTTTTATGAATGAATAATAACGAGGGTGTTTGTGTATTAGATATTTTTGGAAACCCTAGTATGGGATTAGTTCTTGTTTACCTATATGTATAATTCAGTTTTTATTTTTCTTATTAGATCCCCACCCAAGTTGAGAACTTTGTTCCGAACATCCCCATTTCAGGGGGGAGGGTGTTTTCCCTAACACTCCTATGAGTTACTAGTTATTAGCTCCTTTTCTTCTCCCTTTACCAAGTATCCCAGGATTATTTGGGAATGATATGATGGTATGAGGTCCATTATAGACCAAGATTCTTTGGGAAGGGAAGTTGTGGTGGTTGGCACAGGTGTGTCTGGGCAGTTTATTTTCCAAATGTCATCAGGATGGGACCAATGTGTCTTCAGGCGTGGCAGTAGTTGTTCTGGCCCAGGTGTCTTCAGGAATGGAGGTAGTTATTATAAACTAGGTGTATGTGGGTGGGGATGTGTGTGGTTGTTATGGCCCAAGTATCTGTGGGTGGGATTCACGGTTTTCGTGGTCCAAAAAGTTTTTTGTTGGGGTGGTTGTGACACTACAGGGAAATGGAGGGGGAGGTCTGACGCGTAGGATGTCTTCAAAAAACAGTGGGAAAATGGTGCAGGTTACCCAAACATTGATGTTTTATTACAATTACTTACATGAATTGCATTAAATGGGGAGTGTTCCTTGATAAGGTGTGGGTGGATAGTTTCCTTGCTAGGTTCTTCGGTTATCTCCTTTTCTCACGGGGCATTTGAATGCCTCCCCACTTGGGCATGAGAGCTTTTGGTTTTCCCTACTAAGTATACCTATATACTCACCCTATGTATATAAAATTGTTTTCATGTTTCAATGAGGACTTTGGGGACTATGTCGGACTGTATTATCACAAATGATGGGACTGTTAGTGTTGCTGATTCTCATTTCTTTTGGTACTTCCCATTGGAGTTTTCTTGTACTTGTTGCACTTTATATTGGAACATAAATATGAAAATGGATTGTTTTTTTCATTACATTTACTTCCAATTTTGGTGTTGTTTGTTATTTACCATATTATCTTTTAATCTTACTAACTAAAAAATCTAATTCCTTCCATATCAAATATTATTTTATACATTTGGTTCTAGTCTCCACTCTGGTGCATATTGAAGGCAGGACTTGGGGGTCATTATCTCTCCTTAAACTTGAAGAAGGAAGGGTCTAAAAAATTTGATGTTCTTTCCCTCATCTTGGTGAAGGCGGGTCATAATAGAATGGTATCAGAGGGGAGGTTGAGAGATAGGATGGAGTTTAGGGTTAGGCACGGTGAGGATTTCATGGGATGGTAGGGAAACATTGTTAGGCAATATTGGCATGTGAAATAGCCCAGGGAAGACTGGGTAAGAAATGTGATTTTAGGTCCCCCTATGCGCTGATTCAAGGAAACTAGAACTACCGAATGACCAAGTGAGGCTTCACTGATTACAGGGTAGAGACACTAGGAAAGGTACATGCATCATACTGACTTGTTTTCTTGTGTGTCTTGGGTATTTTAGAGATTTAAAATAAATAAAAAGTCTAAGGAAAATTTAAAATCAATCTTCTACACTACTCAAGCTTAGTAATTCCTTGTTTACTTTGCATCTATGGAACCCATACGAAAACCATGGGTAATGCAGAAAATTGAGGCCTAGGAGGCTGATTTGGCTAATCAACAGAGGGCTTCTCAAGAGGATGAGGGGGGCCAGGGGTAGAATATGCTTCATGAATTTCAGCGGTAGACCATCAGGATGTACGAGGGAAGCGTCTCAGACATGGAGACAGAGAGATAGCTCGAGGATATGGTGATAGCTTTCAACTTGATCCAGGATCTGATGGAGTATTGGGTTCCTCTGGATGTAATCCAGATATAGGGAGCAGTGCGTTAGTGGTGGACACTCTATCTTGGGGAGAAGAGGGATGCTGAGGTTTTTTGGACTAACTTCGAGAGAGAGTTTTGGGCAAAATTACTCTCTTCCAAGATGAAGGTAGAGAAGTGGAAGGAGCTAATCTCCCTTCATTAGGGGAGCATGTCAGTGAGGGAGTTAGGGATCAAGTTCAAGGATATCCTTTTCTTTGCTCCGGACCTCTTTCTGGATGAGGAGTCTCAGGCGAGTTGTTTATAAGAGGCACTCCATCCTTTTCTTCAGTATGCTTATACTCCCTTGAATCTACTTACCTACTTGGAGGTCCGGAAGAAGGCTAAAGTGGTGGAGAGGATGCACATGCTAGGAGGTGTGCTATGAGAGGGTAGCCAGTTGGGCTTGTCAAAGGGGAAGGCTGTCATCTTCATGCCTCCATCATTAAGGCCTTCTAGGTTTCGGCCAGTGGGAAGAAGGCGCCTACAGTTCTAGTGTCAATCACCCAGTCATCTCCCCTTTTATTGTGGCCCCAGAACCTAAATGCTTCATCTATGGAATTCATAGGAATCTTTGAAATCAGTACCTGAACTAAGTGAAGTATAGTGGGGGTGGGCAGGTTCCACACCCATCTCAGTAACATCAATTTCCATCTAGTCCTTTTTAGAAGTGGCATCAAGGACAGCAAGCTCCTGCTCCTCTGAGAGTAGGTATTGTAGGAGGAGGCCAGCATCAAGGTTCTCCTTAGAGGACATGACTAGGGCCTTGCCAAGGAGGCGTCTAACAGCTGAGGGGCAGAGGATTTGGGCGTTGGTAGTTGCACAATGTTAAGGTAGTGGTTCCATCAAGTCCAGAAGACGTTCGAGGTACTATCAGTTTGTTCAGCACTCTTTCCTGTGACTTGTTTGATTTAAGAGATTTACAATCCTTTGTTACACACAGTCTAGACCATGCTTTGGGTCTATAAGCAGAGAGACTTCTCGTGTCCCTGGTTCTATGTATGCTAGTCGGAGGTCAGACCAACTTGTCTCATGTTTTCTATGGAAATAGACTGATGTTGGGACCACAAAAGTCTTGTGGGGACCTTCTTTTGTTGTAGATTCACCCATATGGTGACATTATGGGCATCGATTGGCTATTCTCTCTATGTTCCATTATCGACTGCTTCATAATAAAGGTCGTGTTTTTAGATATGGGAGACCAGCGTGTAGCTTTTGTCGGCAATTAGGGTTTCCAGGAGGACAACCAGCAAGTGGAGCCCCTCATTTCCTTATTAGTTGAGCTATTAGTGGAGTCGTAAAATAAAGAGATGGTGAAAGTCTCCGAGATCACCAGTGAGTTCATGGACGTATTCCCTAGCTAGGTGGTGACTCTACCGCCTTGATGTAATGTTGAGTTTTGGATAGACATTCAAAATAGTGCCCATCCGATTTTGATAGCTCCCTATCAAATGGAACCTTCTGAGTTGTGGGAGTTTAAAATTCAGATTGATGATTTGATGAAGAAGGGTTTTGTCTGACCAAGCGTGTCACCAGGGGCTGCTCCAGTCTTATTCTCAATAAAGGAAGACGGGGGTCTCAGGATGTGTATAGACTACCGGAGGCTGAACCAGGTGACAGTCATGAACCGTTACCCCTACTGTGGATTGGTGACATTTTTGATAAGTTGAATTGGGAGAGAAAGTTCTCTAATATTGATATGTGGTAGGGATATCACCAGTTGAGGGTGAATAAGGGTTACATCTCAAAGACAAACTTCATGTACAGATATGGACTCTTTGAGTTTGTGGTCATGTCATTCGGTGTTACAAATGTATCAAACGTGTTTATGGGACTCATGAACTCCGTCTTCTGGGAATATCTAGACTGGTTTATATTCGTGTTTATTGAATACATCCTATTCTTTTCAAGATCAGAGGTGGATTATTCCGATCATCTAAGAATGGTTTTAGAGGTCCTCTGATGATACCATCTCTAAGGGAAGTTGTCCAAGTGCATGTTCTAGAAACGAGAGGTGCACTTCCATCGACATGTGGTGTCATATCATGGAATAGAAGATGACCCATTGAAGTTTAAAGCATTTTTTTCTTGGAAAACACCCAAGAACGTGGTACAGGTTCATAGTTTCATGGGTCTGGCGGGTTACTACTGGAGAATCGTGCCCAACATCTCATGAGTTTTATCACCCTTGACAACCTTGACAAAGAAAGACTAGGATTTTTGTATAGAGTGAGCAGTTCCTGGAAGCCTTCATTTATCTAAAGAGGAAGTTGTTTAGTGAACTAGTGTAGAGGTTTCTAGAGGAAGGGGTGACATTTGATGTGTTCTATGGCGCTTCAGGACAAGGCTTGGGGTGTGTACTAATACAACAGTAGGGGGAGATCTCTTATGGGTCTAGGAAGTTATGTCCCAATGAGTGTAACTATGCCACCCACAATCTAGATATTTCAGTGGTCGTGTTCGCAATAAAGTTCTGGTGGCATTACCTCATTGGGGAATGCTTCATGGTCATCACAGATCACAAAAGATTGAGGTTTATCTTCTCCCAGTGAGACTTGAACATGTGGAAGCAGAGGTGGATGAAGTTTCATCAGGACTATGACTTCAAAATTTCCTACACCTCAGGGAAGGGAAACATGATGGCCGATGTCTTGAGTAGGAATTCACATAAATATGTGGTTCAAGATTCATAAGATTCTTGTATGGTGATAAAGGAGTTTTATTCTCTATACATGGATGCAAGGGTGGAGGATGGTAGAGGATGTTTGTTCCAGATGATTGTGAAGTCTGTTTTGTTGCAGTAGGTGGAGGTGTCTTAGTGGGGGGACCTAGAGGCTGAAGTAATGCACGATGGTGTTATCCAGGGTGATGCTCTAGGAATATGGTTGGAATATGGGAAGAATCAGATGATGTTTCACAAAAGTTTGTTTGTCCCTGTGGAAATGTGAAATAGATTTCTTGTTGAATTCCACCACTAACCCCTGGAAGTACACCGAGGAGTTTCAAAGATGTACCAGGGTTTGATGGTTCATTTTTGGTGGTCCTGGGTGAAGCGGGTAGTGGTAGAGTTTGTGGCAAAGTGCCCATTGTTTCAGCAGGTGAAGTCTAAAAATCACATCCTATGAGGTATGTTACAACCTTTAGATGTCCCAAAGTGGAAGTGGGATGTCATCTTGATGGATTTCATCATGGGACTACCCAGAGTTCAAGGGGTTGCAAAGCTATATGGGTAGCGGTGGATCATATGACAAAATATTCACACATACTGGAAATCAAAGAGTCAAGTGTACTGGATTCCCTATCACAGAGTTATGTGGATGAGGTGGTGAAGTTTCATGGAGTTTCGAGATCCATAGTCTCAGATCGGGATACACGGTTTACCTAACCAGTTTGGAAAGGATTGCCACATGATTTTGAAACCTAGTTATTACTTAGCATTTATTTCCATCCCCGGATAGATGGGAAGATAGAGGAGACCATCCATACAATATGGGATATGCTACGAGAATGGGCTTTGGACATTAGAGGATGGTGATTAAGACACTTTCCTATGGAAGAGTTTTCCTACAATAATATCTATCATTATACCACTGAAATGGCTCAGTTATAATCCTTGTATAGGAGACCTTGTTACTCAACCATGTGCTGGGAAGAGGTTGGGGAAGCAGGTGTTCTTGGCCCAGAAGTAGTGTAGAGAACGACAGAGAAGATTCAGCTTATACGGGAGAGGATGAAGGCTTCTCAGGACTCGAAGAAGTCTTATGCAGATCATAGGAGGACAACCTTGGAATTCTAGGTTAGGGACAATGTGTTCTTGAATGTCTCCCCTCAGCATGGGCAACATAGGTTTGATAGGGGAAGTAAGTTCTCTCCCAAGTTTTTCAGACCCTT
Organism: Viscum album; assembly: GCA_963277665.1. Classification (NCBI taxonomy): domain Eukaryota; kingdom Viridiplantae; phylum Streptophyta; class Magnoliopsida; order Santalales; family Viscaceae; genus Viscum; species Viscum album. The sequence goes on from OY728164.1 coordinate 697,261,701, forward strand.
TGAGGTGTTGCGGGGGGTCGACGAAGTGTCTTATCAGCTTAGGATACCACCCCTGCTACTGAGGGTGCACAACCTCTTCCACGTGTCTCAGCTCCATTGGTATCTACATGACGATTTGAACCTCCTCGATTGAGGGGATCTCAATATTGAAGATAAAATGACAGTTGTAGATAAACTAGTGAGGATCAAGGATCTTGAGGGGAAGGTACTTAATGAACAAACCATCCCCTTCGTTTGTGTGTTATGGAGGCATGTTGGACTCAAGGAAAGTACCTGGGAATGGGAGGCATATATGCAGGCCCAATACTCAAAGTTGTTTTGAGTTTTGTTCTATTTTGTTTTATACATTTTTTGTGATGTAGTGCTTGACCTTTTTAACTATGAAATGGATTGTTTCTCTTATTCTATAAATGTTTGTGATGTGTCCTAACTATGGGGAGGGTAGGACCAGATCCTTAATCAAAATTCATTAAAGTGGATGCGGTTAAACTCATGAGGGAAATTCAGTGTCGCCCTAAGAGGATAGTATTTTGACATGGATGAAGAGACTCCCTAATCCATATGACTAGATAGTATGACCTTTATATGTCTGTGTGGTTACTTTGGGGAGAGTGGTGGTATTGTTTATGTGGTTCTTCGAAAGATAGATGAGGGGGAGGTGTTCTTAAATGTCGGGGAGGTTTACTCTGGAGGGGTATCTTCAAGGTGGTTGTTCGGACCCCACTTTATTCTTTGGGACTAATTTTGATTCTTGAGGAAAAGAATAGTTTGAGAGGTATCTAAGGTAATAACCTTGATAGTAAATCATTATATAGTTTGCCAAAAACTCAGTTCCATCAAATGGTTCCACCAAAACTATGGCATTGGTCAAGCTAGAATCGTGACGATGGCACTGGTTATGGTTGCACACTGAAATGGTGGCACCACTTATGGTGTTCCACCAAACCAGTGGCATCGTTATAGTGGCACCATGAATGTGGAACCACTTATGGGGTTCCAACGAACCGATGGCATAGTGATGGTGGAACCATAGCAGCCGCACCACCATAGTAGCACACGGGGACCATGGCACTGTAGCAGTCACACCATCATAGTCGCACATAGAAATAGTGGCACCACTTACGGTGGAACCGTAATGGTTGAACCATGATGGTGGCACCATTATGGTGTCTCACCAAATAGTATCTTGCCATTTTATTCTTCCAGTTTCCAGCTTTTTTCAGTTCCTCCCCATCAATGCATCTTTTTACGTAAAAGTGTTTTAATACCCCCTTTCAATTCCATTTAAATTCCATAAATGATTTCTAAAATCTGCCAAGACCTGGGTGAACCTTGACTTACCAGAACGTGTGGCTTTTTCCTCAGTGTCACATCCTCATCCCGAACTTTCCAGTTATTCCCCTATTACATGTTTTCCTCTTTATAAAGTAAACACATTAACTCACGGTTGTTATGGACACATCTCTAATGATAATTATTAAATAACAATTAATTACATCATGTGTAACCATACACCCACATGGTGAAACCTCAATCCACCTTTAAATCAGTTCAATATTTTATATCCAGTAACTTTAGGATCTCACCTTTTATCTCATGAGGATTCTTTCTTCTTCTTGGCTGGTCCCTTTCCATTCCTTGGTTCATTTGGAGTCCCCCTTCCTAAGGGTATTTGTGTGCCTATTTTTGATCCTTTCCTTCTCACTATTGGAGTCCTAAGAGTTCTTCCCCTGCAAGTCATGCATTCCTAGTTCTTACTGCATGGAGAAAAACTTCGATCATTGATCATCCAAGTAGGGTTCCTCCTCCGTATCTCATTACTGTGAATTATGAGGGGTGGGTATGATAATGTTTCCTTCATGGATGGATGAAACCAAACCGTAATGAATATAATAAATGGTTTTTAAGGAATTAAACGGTGTTTTTGATGATGCTTACATACTCTTTTATCTTTGCTTATATTTTTTGAATTGTATGGGCTTATTTCCACTGAAAATTTTGGTCGTTGGTGGTCCTTTCTTGCAAATTAATGAACCTTTGTTTTTAGGATAATTCTATGATTAAATGCATGTAACATAGAAACTAGCTAATCATATAAAATCAATTAATTAAATGGATTCCCAATATATAATAATCCTTGTGTGGTCACCCAGGTTAACCAAATGAAAAGAAGGAACTTAATGAATGGTGTGTTTGAATCTAAAAACTACCTTTATCTATCATGGTAATATGTGTGGTTGTTATGAATGATGCTTGTGGGGTGACATGGATGGGGATGGAATCCCTTATTTTTTCTTTGTTGGTTTGTGGATTTGGGGCTATATTTTTGGGTTTGGTTTGGTTCCAGTACTTTGGGGGATCTCACAGATCCCTTTTGTTGTTGTGACTTTACAAGAGAACTAGGTGTGAATGATTAATTTGCTACATGGCCATTTCTCCTTCCTTGACTTGTGTCTATTCTTGTTAGTAACCTGTTAGTGAATAATTATTTAACTGGAACCACTTGAATGTGATAACAAGAATGGGTTCAATGGGGAATTGTTTTCTAGGATTGAGTTGGGACTTGGTTGTGGATGTTGTGCTTTTATGAATTAATAACAAAGGGGGTGTTTGTGTATGGGCTGGTTTTGGAACCCATAGGTTGGTATGAGTTCTTGTTTACATATATTTATAATTTAGTTCTTATGTTTCTTGTTTGTGCCCCACCCAAGTGGGGCACTTTATGCCGGAAACCCCCATTTCATGGGTGAGGGTGTTTTTCCCAACACTCCTATGATTGGCTAGTTTTTATCTCATTTTATGCACCCTTTCTCGAGTATCCCATGACTCTTAAATAGGATGTGATGGCCTAAGGTCCATTATAACCCAAGATTATTTGGGCAGGGTAGTTGTGGTGGATGGCCCAAGTGTATGTGGGTAGTTTTTTTCCCCACATGTATTCGGGACGAGGCCCAAGTGTATTCGGGCATGGAGGTAGTTGTTCAGGCCCAGGTGTCTTTTGGCATAGTGGTAGTTATTGTGTCCCAGGTGTCTATGGGAGGGGATGTGTGTGGTTATTGTGTCCCAGCTTTTTGTGGGTGGGATGCGTGGTTGTGGTGGCCCAAAAGGTTGTTATTGGGGTAGTAGTGAGATTATAGTGAAAATTACGGTGGAGGTTTGATGCATAGGATGCCTTCAATAACAAGTTGGAAAGTGGTGCGGGTTACCCAAACATCGATGTGTTATTACTATTACTTTACTTGACTTGTGTTATTTGGGGATTTTTCCTTGGTGAGGTTTGGGTGGATAGTTTTCTTGCTAGGTTCTTTGGTTATTTCCTTTTCCCCTGGGGCATTAGAATTACTACCCACTTTTTCACAAGAGATTTTGGTCTTCCCTACTAAGTATACCTATATACTCACCCTATGTATAAAAAAATATTTTCAGGTTTCTAGGAGGTCTTTGGGGACTATTCGTGGCCATATTAGCTCAGACGCTGGGACCGTTAGTGTTGCTGTTTATCTTTTCTTTTGGTACATCCATTTTGAGTTTTCTTGTACTTGTAGAACTTTATATTGGAATAGGCATATGGGAATGGATTGTTTTTTTGTTTTATTTTACTTCTAGTTTTGGTATTATATTGGATTTACCATATTATCTCCCAATAATACTAAATAAAAAGCGTAATTCCTTCCATATCACATATGATTTTATAACCTTGGTGTTATTCGCCATTCCAGGGCCTGTTAAAGGTGGTCCTTGGTGGTCATTATCTCTCCTTAAACTTGAAGAAGTAAGGGTTTGGCATTTTTCTATCCCTTCCCTCATCTTAGTGAATTCGGGTCATGACACATCATCTTCTCTTCAACAATTGTAACCATATACACTATTAGATATTCCTAATTTCATGATTAATGTGAAGGATTTGTTGGTATAATAACCACACCAACAAGATTATACATCCCAACCCTGCTAATATATAAACAATATTTGACACACAATCAAGAGTTGTGGGACACTTTAGAGATGAGATAAAGTAATATTTTATGTAATGACAAACTCTATCACTTATTCGAAAAAAATTGTATCTATTATTAATGACTTTAAAATATTTTTTATACAATTAGAGTGGACCATAAAAATAGAGTAAGAGAAGAAAATAAAGTACTGTGTTTATTTTTAACCAAATTTAATAGCTTTTAATTATTGGCCTTGCATAATTATTGATAAGAGATATATCATTTTGGTACCCGAACATCACATTTCTTTCACAACAAGTGGATCTATCACCTTAGATCTCCTATTCAGTTCCCAACTACTGTAATGACCCCATTATTTCTAAATTTGTAGACTTAAAATCAATTTTAATAAATAATTTCCCAGGAATAACCAAATATTTTAGGAAAATAGTATGGGTTTTGACCATAAAACAACTTTCAATAAATACAAAATTTAAATAAGTGAATGATGGGAAGGGGGAAGACATCAATACCATGTAACCTTAAGACTATGAGATTCAATATTTTTTTTTATTTTGGTTTTAATATATTTTTATAATTACTTCAGATTTTTGGTTTCATTTTATATATTTTAGAACTCTGATGAAAAATATCGAATAATTTTGAATTCTTTTATGATGCTAATATATTTCATACTCTTGAGAAAATATTATTTTTTTAACATTGATAAATGTTATCACTATTTTGATACGTTTGTTTTAAGGATATAAAATTTTTAGAATAAACTTTCATCATTAATCATTCAATTATGATGAAACAATATACATGAATATACATGAAATAAAAAATAAAAAATTCCCAAATATATTTCAATTGAACAATGAAAAATGGATATATTTATATATATAGATATATAGTTAACTTGGGTTAACATACTTGGATATTATATAATTTTATATGAATTTTTTGTACATTGAAAAAATACATGCTTGAGGACCCTAATAGTTTAGTGTCTTTTGACATGTGGAAACAAAATCTTCTATCCTGGTGAAAGATCTTCAACATCTCACATATATATCTCCACCTTTATTACTTCTACCTAAAATCTTTCTTCATAACTTGGAGAAATGAAACATTATAAAGGGGTGAGCTCTGATGCTCAGTAAGGGTAAATAATGAAAAAGTGTAAGCATAACATGGATAAAAGGGTATGGAATATTATCAAAACATTTGAAGATCACACCCTACATATTATAGATCATAATCAAGATAAGATATTGATAATACATAAACCATAACAAAATAAAGAACATAATCCTTGAAATAATAACTTAGGAATAAAACATATAATTATGGTAAACACATAAACATATAAAAACCCTATGTCAAGGAGGCCTACCAAGGCCTTTGTACAATGTTAGGCCTGGGCTAGTCACCCATGTACCTGATTCCGGATTAGGATGCGATCATGTGCACCCTCTTGTTTTTGAAATGGGATTTCCTCCTGTGTACCCTCTTGTTTTGGGCATGGGATGTCCTCCCATGTACCCTCTTATTTTGGGATTGGGATTTCCTCAGGTTAAACCTACTATTTCAGGCACGGTATTTTCTACCATATACCCTGTTCTTTCGAGATTTGAATTTCATCCCATATACCCTATTATTTCAGTCTGGTTATGTCCTCCCATGTACCCTTTGAGATAATAAAACATTTATCATTACCCAATACATTGAAGGGATAAATAAGTCCCATCATTCACATAATGAAATCATACAAGTATGTTCCACAAAACATTCATAATATCATGACGCATGAAAATATATGGGTTCTGTATTCATCAAATCACAACCCATGAATTTAAAGGGGTATAATTTAAATTTTATCACATCATAAACTATAGAGAAAATATAGGTTTCATAATCATTTCATCAAATCCTAGCCCGTGAAAAGAATAGGGTTTCCAAGGTATATAACCAATGGAAAACATACAGATTTCATAAACATATAACTTAAGGATGATAAATAAATTTCGTAAACATATAACCCATGGAATAGAAATTGGTTTCATAAATACCATGGCATTAAGAATAACCCATTCATATAAATGTTATGAATAGAACCTTTAGATCATTTCCAAGAATGTGGTGATTAATATCAATGGATTTTATCTTAGATGAAAAATAATTTTGAAACATATTTCAAAAATATTTAAAAAGGATAATATACTTTCTTATTTGGAAAATGACATTTAATATATAAAACCATTTGATAATAATTTTAATATAAAATACCTCTAAAACTTATAAATAATACTTTAAATTATTATAAAATATTTTTTTCCGGAAAACTTATAAAATAAGATTCAAAACATTTTAAAATCATTCTTCTTAGAAAATAGTTTGAAAATATATAAATAAAGTTTGAAAACATTTTCAAAGTAATTTTACTTTTAAAAATAAACATTAAACATGAAAAAAAATCATTAAAGGATTGATGACAGATTAATGTATAGATATTATATGTTGTAAAAAGAGCATTCCTTCTAGATGGTAAAAAATATTGAAAATTTTCTCATTTGGAAAGTGACAAAAAGATTCATTTGAAAATAATATAAAAATAAAAAAGTGTAAAAATTTATTTTAATTATCATATTAGATTAGTAGAATATTCTTGGAAACCTTTTTTATGAAACATCATTTTCAAGGAACACAAATTTCTGACTAAATAGAGGTTAAAGTCAAGCATTATTAAAAACATTCTTAACTATCTTATGTAACAAAGAGTAAAAAATGGTCCCAATACATTAATATAGCATTAAAAACCATAGTATAAGAAAATTCATGAATCTATGGACATATGAAACATAATAACTCATCAAAGGAAGAATAAATATAAACAATCCTGAAAACTAATGAGATTGTCTCAATAAACTCTTATAACTTGGTAACTAGGGTTCACACACTCCATTTAACAAAATGAAATTAAATGAATCTTAAAATATCTTAAAAATAATTATATTCGATATATAACATGTAAAATATATGTATATACACCACTAAAATGATTTTAGGTGAATAACAAAACATGATTCTCAAATAAAGAAAATTTAGACAAATTTGTTTTATCGATTTGGAAACTATTGAAACATTAAACCCCATGAGTGAATGTTCATAAAAATTATATATTAATACCCATAAATTTATTTATATGATACAAAAAATAAAATCATGGGAATTACTTACACCACACAAAAAGAAAGAGTAGATAACAGAGCATGTATCTCATAGGAATAAAAAGTGAGATGGAATCCCTTTACCATGTGTCTTGACTCTCGTCATACTAAATCAAGATTCCTGTATAAAAAATATAAGTTTATTATAAATCATTTAAAAAAGTTTATTCATATATATAATACCATATATTGTTTTATTATGACCTTATATTACCCTCTTCTTAATGATCCCACATTAAGGTTTCACTTCGTGTAAAATTCTCTTTATTCTTTGCATTCGTCCTAGTTTGTTCTATATTTTGTCCTTGTATTTATATCATGATTTCCAGAATTTAAATAATGAAATAGATATAATTTATTCCATTTATTTTTATATTCTAATAATCAATATCATTAATAATTATGAAATGGAATACACCATTCCTAGACATGGTAAGTCGTACGTACGCATGAACGTTACTTCTGATTTAATTGTTGTAATGAAAAAAAGAAAGAAAATGAAATATATGTTTATATTAATATATTATTATTTAATTAGAAAAATAATGTTATATATATCATATAATTTCACTAAAACTATCATTAACACATTCCATGTAGTGTGTGAACAGATCAGATCACATTGAGGGCGTGGTAGTCCACACTTCTTCAAACTAAATTATCGCACTTACACCAAATAAAGAGTAAAAATATATGTGTTTTAAAATGAATAAAAAATATAAATACATAATAAATATAATATAATCCATATATAAATAGTTTTTACATAATAATGGCCACCATTATAGGTGGTAAAATAAAAAATTAATAATTGTCGTTTCATGAGGTAGTTGTTCGCCATACATAGAGATAATATGTTCATTACCCCTTATATAGAGGTGTGTGTAAGTTTAGTTCAAAATTATTATATAAAAAAAATCCTATTAGATTTATTATACTGGTTCTATTAAATATTCTTGTAAAACAATTTTTTTGGGGGTTGATAATGGAAATGAAACTAGATATCTTTTGAGAGAAGACATTTCCTCTTAATCAGGTAACTATTTTTTGTTTGTGACAAAAGGCTTCCTTGTATGATATTATGACTAAGGGAGGATCAAAAGAGGAATTCAATGATGTTTGGAGATTCTTTTAGAATATTTTGGTTGAGCCAAGGGTCTTTAAATGTGTGAGGATGAGGGAGTGGTTGTGCCCTTTAATAAGGAAGGAAAATGACTCACTTAGAATTTTTTAAATCAAGTTAGGTGTACACAGGTTCTTACCTAAAATAGTCATAAAAATTAACCTAAATCAATAATGGATAGTTTTTGGATGAAATATGGATATAAAATGTGTATTTAACATGTTTATAGGTTATTTAGGTCCTTAATGTTATGGTTTAGTCCATAATTAAACATAATTTGACCTTAATCATTGTGATTAATTTTAATCACTTTTACTAATATTTTAAGTCAAAAATTAATTTTATATTATTAGAATATAAATATTATACTGATTAAAATGGTGTATATTAGTTTTTTAAAATTAAATTTGAAGAAATGATAAAATTAATATTAATCCTAATCCCACAGACCTGGTGAGAATGTGGGTTTTTAAATAAAAATGTTCAAAAGATTATTAAGTTTTTATATTCAATTTCAATGTGAAATAGATTATAATGACCTGAATTGTATTATTAGATTTAAAAATTGATATAATGTGACCCTAAAACCAATTTAACCTATAATTTAAAATTAATAATTATTTAAACAAAAAAAAGAATTATTAAATAAAACACAGTATTTTTCACTATTCATCCAAAAATGATGTTTCTCAGAGAAATCCCAAAAATTTACCCTAAGATAATTTAGGCATTATAAATTCAAAAATATAGTTTATTTTATCAAAAAAAAATTCTAGATTTTTCTAAACTTAATTTTATTTTAAAAACCTATTCATTTGAGATAAAGGTATTTTAAACATAGAAGGGATTTTAAAAAATCATATATTCCATTATCAATATGTTTTATCTATATAAAAAAATTATAAATAATATTTGAAAATTATTTATTTTTATTCATGTTACTATGTTTACCGGCTAGGTTATAATTATCTTGGCCAAATAATTTTAACAATAAAAGTATGTTTCATATGAAACATCGGTGTTGTGTGCAACGTACGCAAATTCGGTGTTAAGAGTAGCGCAAGCCAAGTAGTTTCCAGGTGAAAAGAATGTTTGACTTAATGTTATATATATATATATGAACTATTTCTAGTTTCATGTGAAATAAAAAATACAAAAAATATAAGCTAATTCGAAAAAAAATCACAAAATCTGGGGGTGTTACATTCTAAACCCCTTAAAATGAATTTGACCCTTAAAATTAGTCTAGGTTATAAAAGGTTTCATAATTTATAGTTTTATTCATAGAAAACCACATCATAAAAATGAGTACTATAATATCCCATAGAAATTTTAATTCTTAACTTTAACGATTACCCAAAGTAACTCATATGAGGTTCCTGCATAGAAGAACATAGGTGGGAAGAAAAACATGGAAATAAAAGATAAATAATAGTATCCTGTTCTGATGGAGATTGATAGAGAACAAGGCCAGGAAAAAGTTAACAATCACAAAGCCATAATTCTATGATGACCTAAGGGACCTTATGATTCCTTGAAAATGAAGATACTAGGACAATATTTTTTACTTGAAGATCCTTTTTCATGTAGTTGAAGAATTTTCATGAAAATATATACTTGTTTGATTTTAGAACAATGTCACCCATTGTATTTCATTGATCCACTTCACAACTTTCTCTAAAATGGAAGGTGAATTTTTTTTAATTCCTCAAGTACTAACAAATAATGAGGCAAATGATATGTCATACCATCAATTATAATTAACAAAAATTAATTTGACTAGGATATCCAATATTCATAAATCCCTATAAAGAAAGATACCACGTTAATATTACTAACTTCATCTAAAGTTTAACTAAAAATTTCCATAAATGGTTAAAAATGTAACCCATACAAAAAATAATTCACAGTTTATTCCTTAAATAGGCTCTTATAATAAACCAAAAAGTTTAATATTAGAAATATGGGTCTATCCTTGTAATAATATAATATAAAATGTGATTTTATTATTCCATAATCCATGTAGGGAATGATAATCACAAGAAATATCCCCAACATATGAACAATATGTCTTTTATAGGGATTATTCCTTCAAAATAGAGCATAAAATTCCCAACTAATAAGGGAAGGATAAGTACTTATTAATTATATTGATTAAATTCATCCATTACAATCACATAAATTTTCCCTTTATACATTGTATTTGGAGGTTTTTGTGTCTTATCATTCACATTAATCCTTATATTGGGTCACTTTTTAGCATAATGGAAAAACTCTATGTAATTGAAACACTAAAGTGTTGGAGCTACATTCTTTGGGGATTTCTCATTATTTGAATCATTATCAAACTTCACCCCATCATTTTTATATTTGAATGTTCGATGATCTTCTCTTCTACACATAAAACTTTTAGTTTTCCCCTTAAGGCAATTCCCTCTATGTTTCTTCCAAAAAATTGTCCATAAGGGAAAAATCATTTTCTTTTCTCCATGGTTGTTGGATTTTCCTTGTAACTCCATCTTCATTTTCTTGTCAAAACAATAATATTGATAAGAAGATCTAACCTCCTTTTCAACATTGATTACGCAACAAAAAATCTCTTCTTTACTATTAAGGTCTCTTATGGAAACACCCTTTTGAGATTTGGATTTAATCAACTAAGGACCTATCAATTATACTTTTGGTTTGGATCATAATACCAGATGCGTACTTAAAAAGTCTTGTGAAATTAACCTCATAGGTACTAATATATTCATTATCCTTTTGCTTCAACTCAAGGAACTCCTTTTCCATATTTGAACGAATAAAACGAGGAAATTACTTATTTATGAATATGTTCTTAAACTCATACATATCCATAGACTCAATATCATCATACTTATTTGTTTTCTTGATTAGAGTCCACCACTGGTCTGATTCACCTCTTAACTAATAAATAGATAGAATGTCATTCTCATGATTTGAACACTTGAGAACGGATAATATCTTTTCATTGGTACTGATCCAGTGTTCAGAAACAAGTGGATCAGAGGACCCGTTGAAAGAAGGTGGATGATACCACATGAATAACTCACTAGAACATTGTTCCCTCCATTCATCATTTTGAAAAACATCAATATTCATATCTTGAGAATGTTGTGTGAGTATAAAAAAATGGTTTTGTATTCATGACCCCATATCATTCAAATCTCTAAGAAGGTATTCGTTGCATTTTCCATCATAATCACCATTAATGTGGTTCATTCGGGTTACAACAATTTCCTAAAACAAAAAGCATAGAGTATTAAATAGTTATCATAATGTGGAACCACATAATCATGATAAGTCACATATAATATGTCTGAATTATGACATATTTCTTAATCTATGAAACCTTACGTTTATCCTAAGAAATTAATAGACGTCTTCTAATAAATTATTTTATTATAGTTTGTGAAGAGTTTGTGAATTTCCAAATCTTATCCCTCGGGAGTGTCAAACCAGGTGTATAGCTAGGCTCGTTGCCATGTACCACATTACCCCAAGTTAGTCCCAATGCATATCATGAGAGTTGTTACCCTTAGGTATCTTTATAACAGAGCCACATTCACTTGTAGTATCTAGTATGGGATATATTACTAGGAAAACACTTACTGTATCTTTTATAAAAAATTCAAAGACATTTTTCTAAATGATCACTAACCCTTATACTTACTTTTTAAGACATCCCTCATTGTATCCTTAGAAATACACCTAGAGATATCACTAACGTTTTATCATCCTAATTTACAAAGTATGAATAAACCATTTTTTTGATTCCAACTATAGAGTCTCGGGCTTTAGTACTTCTACCTAAAACATTTCTTCATAACCTAGAGAAAGGAAACATAAGAAAGGGGAGATATTAGATGCTCAGTAATCGTTAATAAATAAAATTCATAAGCATAACGTGAAAAAAGGGTATGGATCATTAACATAACATTAAAATATCATTACCTACATATTAGAGGTCATAATAAAGATTGGAAGTTGATTAAAAATTAAGAATAAAAAAATAAATAACATAAGGCTTTAAAGAATAACTTAGGTGTAAAACATGGAATTATGGAAAACACATAAGCATATAAAAACCTTATTTCAAGGAGCCCAAACAAGGCCTTTGAAAAATGTTATTCTTAGGCTAATCACTTCGGTACCAGCTTCAGGATTGGGATGCCCTCCCGTGTACCCTCTTATTCTGGGCTTGGGATTTCCTCTCATGTGGCATCTTGTTTTGAGCTTAGGATATCCTCTTATGTACCTTCTTGTTCCAGGAATGGGATTTCCTTGCATTTACCCTCGTGTTTTGGGATTGGGATGTCCTACTGTGTACCCTTTGAGCTCAAAAAACATTTGCCTTTACCCAATGAATTGGAATAAGTTATAGGTCCCACTCTTCAAATAATGAAATCATATAAGGATGTTCCAAAAAACATTCATCATATCACGACCCATGAAAAAATTTGGGTTCTATAAACATCAAATCATAACCCACAAAATGAAATGAGTATCATTAACATTTTATCATATCAGTACTTATGGAAAAGAGATAGGTTTCATAATAATTTAATCAAATAATAACCAGTGAAAATAATCACGTTTCAAAATCATATAACCTGAGGAAAAGAAATGGGTTCCATAAACATATATCCCATGGAATAGAAATGTATTTCATAAACATACACTAAGAAAAAAATCATTATTTTCGACAAGGATGTGTCCCATGAAAAATAACCCATCGAGAGGGAGTATTTGTAATGGGACCATTCTCTCATCGCAAATAGTTAATTATTTGTCACGGTATTATAGATCCCGTCATAAATGTGTTGTCACACACTGTGTGCCAAACCGTGGGAAGGTTATTTGTGATGAGATTGGGTATCCCATCCCAAATAACCTTCCTGCAGTTTAGGATTTGCAACAGGACCTGTCGTAAATACCCTTAATGGGGTTTAGCAATTGTGATGGGTCCCGTCACAAATCTGGTCGATAATACCCTTAATGGGGTTTAGTATTTGCGATGACACCCGTCGCAAATACCCTTTTTTACTGCCACCGGCTAATTAATAGGGTTTCATTATTTGCAACGGTTCTCATCACGAATAATAGAATTTACGACAAGGTATATCTCCTGTTGCAAATAATGTGTCGGCTTATAGGTATTTGTGATGGGTCTGGTCGCAAATTCCTTTTTAACCGCTGCCCTAATTAATAGTTGGATAAGTATTTATGACTAGCCCCGTCAGAAATATAACTATTTGCAATGGGGGATGTTGCAAATAATCTAACCTATATTAACCCAATCCATTTTTTTCATTTCACACCTTTCTTAATTCCTCTCTCTCTCTAAACTCCCATATTATCATAGTTATTTTTTCAAAGTTTAATATTTCATATCAGAGCGATTTTGATGCCTTTCAGCATACAAAAGATTCTATTTTAAGGTATTTTATTTTTCTTTTATTTTTTGGTTAATTTATTTTATTTTATGTGAGTTATAATTTTGTTAATTAGAGACAATTAAATTAAATTATAATTAGATAGTTTTATTTTGCTTTATTTATTTTTAAAAATATGTTTCATTAGTAATAAATACTAATAAATTTTAAAAATTAGCAGTAACTAATAATAAACAATTATATAAAGAAATAATTATTAATAAATAGAAATAAATAAGAATAAATTGTAAGAAATTGTAACAAATAATTATAAATTGGAATAACTTGAAATAAATAAGAATAATTAATAATAACTCCTTATAAATCGGAATAAATATGAATAATTAATAATAATTATGAATAATTATGAATAATTATGAATAAATAGTAATAAATATTTATAATCTGGAATAAATAGGAATAAATAGTAATAAATAGTAATAAATAGTAATAAATAGGAATAATTAAGCATAATTAGTGATATATAAGAATAATTTTTAATAAATAGTAATAATTAGGAATAATTAGTAATAAATAAGAACAATTTGTAATAATTATGATTAATTTGTAATAAATAGGTATAATTAGTAATTATTCGTAATAATTCGTAATAACTAGTAATAATTGTAATAATTTGTAATAATTAATAATAATTTGAAATAATTAATAATAATTTGGAATAATTAATAATTATTTGGAATAATTAATAATAATGTGGAATAATTAATAATAATTAAGAATAATTATGAATAATTAGTAGTAATTATGAATGATTAGTAATAATTATGAATAATTTGTAATAAATAGTAATAAATAGAAATAAATATAAATAAATAGCAACAATAAGATTAATTAGGAATAATTTGTAATAATTGGTAATAATTAGTAATAATTAGGAACAAATTGTAATAATTTGGAATAAATAGTAGTAATTAAAAGTAATTAATAATAATTAGGAATAATAAATAATAATTAAGAATAAATATTAATAAAAAGGAATAATTAATAATAATTATGAATAATTAATAATAAGTAGGAATAATTAAAAATAATTTGTAATAAATTGGAATAATTAGCAATAATTAAAAACAATTTGTAATAAATAAGTATAATTAGAATTAATTTGTAATAAATAAGAATAATTAATAATAATTAGTCATTCTAAATAATAATCGGTAATAATTAGTAATAATTAGAAATAATTAGTCATAAATAGTCATAAATAGTAATAATTTGTCATAAATAGTAATAAATAATAATAAGTATTAATAAATAGTAATAAATAGTGGTAATTAGGAAATGAGTCAAAAATGCATACAACCATTTGTAAAAGGTGAATTATTACGACTAATTTAATTACTTTTGTCTTCAATTTTTAACAATTTGTAAGTTAATTTCTTTACAATTTTTAACTAATACTTAATTACTTTTTTTCACAAATCTTTTGGGAAGTCATGTTTTATTTTTAACTATCTATAAGAAGTCAGAAATAGATGAAATGATTCTTTCAACCAATGTTACCCTATTTTCCATATTCATTGTCTGTATTTATTGATATACTAAAACTGCATATGGATTCAATGTTTTTAACTGAAAAACATTTTCATTTTTGAATGATAGGAGAGTAAATGAAGCTAATATTCCCATTGTGGGACTTCTCATCATATAATGGGCACAAGAAATTATTCTTCTCTTCTGACATCCTATAACAGGAAAAAAACATCAGCTATTAAAATTGAGTCAATATATACTATTGGCAGTTTAACATAGAATGAAAATTAAAATGTGGTTATATTGGATGTTATGACTATTTTGAGACATTGGGACATGTAAGAATCAATCACACTTCAATCCGACACACCTTATGACTAGTATATACTAGGAAATGCAGAATGTGATGTGTCGATGACAACAATGGTAAGCAGAGAAGATGCGTCGATTATTGGAGCAGAAACACCAGAAGATGATGAAGTACATGTGACGTCTGACTTATTTTTTACTTTGTTTTTTATGTTGATACAAATATTGGGTTTTTTATTATTTTATTGTTTTTTATTTTTTTAATATATTATAACTTTATTATTTATTTTTATTATTATTTATTTATTATTTTATTAAAATGTTGATTTTTTATTATTCTATTATCATTATCATTTTTTTATTTTTATTTTTATTTCTATTAATACTGAGGTTTTTATTATTTTATAATATTATTATTATTTTTAATGTTAATTTTATTATTAATAATAATATTTTTATTATATTAACATTATTTTATTAATATTATTATATTTATATTATTTATATTATTACTATTTAATTAATATTAATTTATTATTATTAGTATTGTTTTATTAATATTAATAATTTTTATTTGTTTATGTTTTGCGATAGATATATTTTTCCGCCACAACTAGTTTTTTGAAAAACTCAGTGAAACTATTTGCGATGGGACAATTTCCCATCACAAATAGTTTATTTTATGACGGACCATAAGAAAACTATTTACGACATGATTTTCTACAACAAGGCATTTACAATGGGGCCGAATCGCAAATGAAATTTTTTGACGGGGTCCCGTCGCAAATTCCATATCACAAATAATTCAATTTCTAATAGTGATATAACCCATGTAAGAGAAACAAGTTTCATTATGATCATGACATTAAGCATAACAAATTCATAGAAAGATTATGAATGGAACCCTTATATCTTTTCCTAGAATGGTATAATTAACATAAACTAAGGTTATCTAAGATAGAAAATATTTTTGAAACATCTTTCCAACACATTTATTGAGGAAAATATCATTTCTTTTATTAAAATGGTTTTTAAATATATTAAACCATTTGATAATAATTTTCATTGAAAATACCACTAAAACTTATACGGAATGTGTAAAATCTGTTGAAAACCCTTTTCCTTGAAAACTTATAACATATGCTTCAAAACATTTTTGAAACCTTTTTTTTAAAGGCTTTGTATATTTATAATGAATGTTTGAAATGTTTTGAATGCCATTTTCGTTGAAATAGTATCAAAGAAGTTTGAAAATGTTTGGAAAAATTTTTTACTTAGAAATATATAATAGAAGTTTGAAAACGTTTTGAAACCCATATTCATTGATAATTTATTCAAAAAAAATTTAAATAAAGTCATCCTTTAAACGTGAAAATAAATCTTCAAAGGATTGAATGTGGATAAATCTGTAAATGTCGTATGAGGTAAAAAGAACATTTATTTTTCACTGTAAAAAGGTTAAAAAATTTCCTCGTTCAGAAAGAGATAATAAGATTCCTTTGAAAACATTGGTAAAAGAAAAAAGGGTAAAAATTACTTTTAATGATCATTGTATATTATTAGAATATTTTTTGAAACCCATTTTAGAAAACATGGTTTTTATGGAACACATATTTTGGACCGAATAGACGGTAATGTCGTGATTTTTTTAAAACACATTCTTAACCATCTTATGTACCAAATAGTAAAAAATGCACCACTAAATTAATAGAGAATGTATAACTATAGTTTAGTAAAAACAATTAATATCTAGAGATATGGAATACAATAACTCATCAAAGGAATCATAAACATATACAATCTCAAAAAGCGATGAGATTTTCTCAATAAAATCTTATAACATGGTAACTTGGGATCATACTATCCATCTAAGAAAAGGAAAGTATAATAATTTTAAAATATCTTGAAAATATGGAGATTCATTATATAACATCTAAAATATAATTATATGATCCTTAAAAAAGTGTTTTGGTGCATAACAAAACACAAGTCCCAATGTAGGAAAATTGAGACAAAACAATTTTACATATTTGGTAACTTTGAAAATTAAAACACCCTGAATTAAAGTTGATAAAAAATATATTTTAGTACCCATAAATTTAGGTATAAGAAACATATAATACAATTATGGGTAGTATACACACTAAAAAAATGAAAGAGTGAAAACCATTGCATATATCCCATAGGAATAAAAAGAGAGATGAAATACCCTTACCTTGTGTATTGACTCCTGTTATAATCATTAAATCATACTTTATAATAAATATAAATTTATTATACATATTTTACTAAATAACATAATTATATATAATACCATATATGTTTGTATTATGTCCTTATATTACCATCTTGTTAATGATCTTATGTTAAGGTTTCACTTTGGGTAATATTTGCTTTGTTCTGCACATACGTCTTAATTTGTCATATCTTTCGTACTTATATTTATACCTTGCTTTATATAGTTTAAATCATGACATAAATATCACTTATACCAATTATTTTTATATTATAACAATCTATAGCATAATGAAGTATGAAATGTAATACATCATTCATGGAGACGGTAAGTCGTACGTACGCATGAACGTTGTTTCCATTTTAATTATAGTATTGAAAAGAAAGAAATAAAATGAAATATAAGTGAATATATATAATATATCATTAATGTATAATTATAATGTTATATATATCATATATGTTCACTAAACCCATCCTTAATACATTCCATGTAGTGTGTGAACAAATCACATCGCATTGAGGGGGCGGTAGTCCACACTTCCTCAAACAAAATTATTGCATTTATAACAAATGAAGAGTAAAAATATATGTATTTTAAAAGGAATATTTAAGCTTATATACATTGTAAATATAATATAGTATATATATAAATATTGTTTCC
This sequence comes from Viscum album, assembly GCA_963277665.1. Lineage (NCBI taxonomy): Eukaryota > Viridiplantae > Streptophyta > Magnoliopsida > Santalales > Viscaceae > Viscum > Viscum album. Next base: position 697,280,150 of record OY728164.1, read on the forward strand.
ATCATAATTTCCACCATGATAGGTGGTAAAGAAAACAATTAACAATCATCATTTCATGAGGCACTTGTTCACCTTAAAGAGAAATATTATGTTCGTTACCAATAAGAATGATGTGTGCGTAAGTGTGGGTTGAAATATTTACATAACAACATAATATTTTATTTTTGATACTGTTATTTTATATAATCATGTAAAATAAAATATTTTAGTGGGTAGACAATAGAAATAAAACTAAAGATCTTGAGAGATGATGTTACCTCTTGATCAAGTAACTCTTTTGGTTTGTGCCAAAAGGCTTCCTTGGAAGACTTTATTCACTAATAAGGCTTCAATGATAAATTTAGGTAATTTGGGAGCTTATTTTATCATATTTTTGGGAACTAATGGGCCTTAGAGGTTTGAGGAAGAGGGAGTGGTGGTGGCCTTTTATTGGGAAGGAAAATACTCACTTGGAATTTTTGAAAACCTATTAGGTGTAAACATGTTCTTACATAAAAGAATTCTTTAAAAATCAACCTAAATCAATAATGGATGGTTGTTTTAATAAATATGTAAAAATGGGTGTTGGAAAATTGGATATGTCATTTGGTCCCTAAATTTTATGGTTTAGTCCCTAATCAAGCTTAATTTGACCTTAGCCACTATGAATAATTTTAAACACTTTTATTAATCTTTTTGGTAAAACTGTATGTTGAACTTATTAGAATCTAAATATAATACTGATTAAAATGGTTTGTATATATTTTTATAAATTCAATTAATAGATGTGGGAAAATTAAAAATAATGGAAATCTCGCAAACGTGGTGTGAAAGTAGGTTTTTAAAGTAAAACATTCAAAAAATTATTAAGTTTATATATTAAATTTACAATTAAAATTAATTATAATGACCCAAATTATATTATGATATTTAAAATTAATTTAATTTGACCATAAAACATATTTTTCCTTAATATATATTTAAACTAGAAGTCAGTGATTAACTAAAACACAATATTTTTCAATATTCATCAAAAAAATTACATTTCTTAGAAAAATACCAAAAATTCACCATTAGATAATTCATTCATTATAAATTAAAAAATTATGTCTATTTTATCAAATTAAAATTTTAAATATTTCTAAAATAAATATTATTATTAATCCATTTATTCGACCAAACAGTTTTTTTAAACATTGAAGGGATTTACCAAAAAAACCAATATTTCATTACCAAAATGTTTTATCTATACAAAAAAGTTATAAATAATATATGAAAAATATTTATTACTATTCATATAAATATTTTTAATGTATAGGTTATAATTATATTGATTAAATAATTTTATCAATAAAATGATGCTTCGAAGGAAACATCGGTGTTGCGTATAACGTACGCCAAGTCAATGTTGCGAGTAGCGCAAGGCATGTAGGTTCCATGGGAAAGAAATTTTTTATGTAATGTTTTTAATATATATATATATATATATATATATAAGAACTATTTCTAGTGTCACGTGAAATAAAAAATATCAAAAATATAAACTAATTCAAAAAAATATTTCACAAAATCTCAGGGTCTTATAATATAAAACAAAAAATATCATTTAAATAGAACTATATTTTTTTTCCATTAATGGTTCTCATGATCATTATATTTTTATCTCTATTTCCATGACTTAAACTTTTTGTTATAATGTTTAAATTATTTTTGTTATATAGTTTCATGAAATTCAATTATATTTTTCTTTAAATCACTCTTTTAGGATATATAATCACTTGGGAATAAATTTTTTTTCTTATTGAATATTTGAAAAAATGAGAAAAATTAAATCTGGTATATTAGTGATTTATTTATAAATCATACCTAATTTTATATTGTAGAACCATGAATTAAGTGGTTTAGGGTGGTTTAGAAATTGGATGTTTTCATGTTCACATTCAAGAATAATTTTGGATAGTGGGAATTACTTGAGGTAAGTTAAAGATTACAATAAAATAATTAGGTATAAATTTTTTATTTTGTAAATTGGTGTATTAAAACGAAATAATATAAAGAAAAAATTACAAAAAATTGTAAAAAGATAGTTGTAGAACATTATATTGACTAAAAACTAAAAAATCTTCTCTCTTTAGGTCTTAAATATAAAAAATTGTATTGAGTGGTGATTGATTGATGGGAAATCAATGCTAGTAAGATTAATATATAAAGGTTATTGATAAATATTTCAATGAAAAAGTCTTTTAACAAGAAAATACAAAAACAAATATTTAATATCTTTTGCATTAAAATAAATTAATACTAGAGTTAATATAGATTTTATTTCAAATAGAAAAGTATAATTAAACTTATAACAAATATTGTTTAAAGATTACATTATAGTTAACTATATTGAAAAATTGTCTTAATTACTGAAGGATTGAGAATTTGAAAACATATGTGTATGTGTCATTGAGAATTTTACTTATAAAAAGTTAAATTATTTTTATGATTATGTGAATCATTCAGTTTCTAAATTGTGTTTTCAATGTGACCATTATGGATATTTTTTCTAAGGGATAAATTTTTTTCAAAAGGGGGATTTAATAACTATACTTTTCCGATGATTCTTATATTAAATTTTATTATTAAATGAACATTCTTTGACTTAATTATATGTTTTTTAATCTTTAGATGTAGTTTGAAGTCAAATTAAAGAGAGAGAAAAATTATATAATTGAAGATAAAATATTTAATTGAATCATAGTATGATCCAAAATAATATGGGTTGATGATGATATAAGAATACTATGATAAAAAGTTTGTGTTAAAAGAAAAACTATTAAAGAAATAATTTTGAAGAAAATAACTTATATCCATTTGTAACAAAATGTTTCCATACTTTGAGATGGTTTTCAAGAAAAGATACCAAAATGATTTTTAAGGATCATGTTATCAATGAAAATACCATGGCTCGAGGATTATACTTCACATAGAAACCATATTTTAGTTATGATTAAAGTGATTCATTTCAAAAAATGATGAATTTTTTGTGTTGGAGATGATAAAGATAACAAAGAGTTGAGAAATTTTAAAAAAGAGAACCAAAAGATTCCAGTATAGAGATACATTTAAAAGGATGAAATAATTTTTATTCACTATTTTGAATTCCATTTTAGACCACTGATTAAAAAATTTCATGTTTGTTATAATTTTTTTCCAATGATTTTATGTTATGGGAAAATGTGATATAAAAATTCCACATCAAGGTTAGGGCCATGCCATGGTATTGTAGGACATAAATATTTATTTATTTTTTAGTATAATATTGACGAGTTAAATTATTTTATTTATTTATATATTATTACTTTTTAGATCATAGAGACTCTTCGATAATAACATAGGGTTCTAAACATAAAGCATCCCAATTTATATTTTTTTTATCAATATCAATATTTCAAAATTTTAATCAAAATTAAAATTTTCATATACTTTTTCTTAAATTTCACGAATTTAATTATTAAACTAGGTTATTACTTTATTTTATTCTGGCCTATTTATTTCTTTACCATGTATGAATGATTATATACCAGTTATTAGTGTCAAATTATTTAATGTGGAGGGGAAATAATATTCTATGAATGTGTAATAAAAATTTTTAATAAAAATTTACTTTAGAATTAAATTGTTTTAATAATATTATATTGAGTTTCCTTATATTATTAGATGTATTGATAAATATTTGAATTAATGAATTCAATAAGTAAAGAAATACAATAAGGTAGTGTAAATTTAATAATGAGAGTAATTTTTATATATCCTTGGAAAATAATATTTTAACATAATATGAATTAATAAATTTTTATTATTTTCACATAGGACTTTTAATAGTATAATTAATATTGATGGAAATTGAAAATATTAATTTAAATTACAATTATAATCTTGTAATTATTAAAATTTAAAGGTTTTTTAATTGAATTTTTTAAGGTTTTTTTTTAAAACCCATTTTTCGTAATTAAATCTATGAACATTGATTTCTTAAAATTTTTAATGAATTATATAGTAAATTATTAGGTTTTAAAAACAATATTTTTACACCATTATTATATTTTTAACACTTTTTATAAAATTAGTGTAGGTATTATTTATTACTCAAGTTATTGGGTCAAGAAATTTTCAATATTATTTCTTGATAGAAAAGTATTAAAAAGGAAATCTATAAATTTCTCAATTTATATTATCTTATAGAACTAAAAATGATTGTAGTTTTATGTTAGTTTATAATAATTTAAATTATTTTTTTATATATTGGTTCTGTTAAACATTGAACATTTAAAAATTTATAATTATCATTTTTTTAACATTAGTACCAAGTCCTAAAAAAATGAAAGTACATAGTTTATCCCATAAGGAATAATGAATCATATCCTCGGTTTTCTATTAATTATTAAATATATCCTGAACTCCCTTATCCCAATGAAGTTAATAGAATATTAAAATAACTAAAATACTATAAGGGAGATTTATTAGATTTATTAAAACATTTAATAAATGTGTAAATCATGGAATTTAATTCTTATCTGACAAAGGGGGGTTTGGTAGAAAAGATGAGTAACATGGAGTTTTGTGGTATAAATATTTTTGTCCTCAAAAAATTGGAATGTATTTACACATTTTTTTTATAGGTAATTTCTATATATTTTTTATATATGATATAGGAAGTTTCATGTGAAATTATATCATGAGTAGAAGATAAATGGGTAAATAAGTTGAAGGAATTTTCTTGGATTGGCATGACCTTCCACCACCAATATCCATCCTTAATCAGAAGTGAGGATAATAGCGGCCTTTGAATCCCATATATAATATTTCATTCAATGTTTACGAACATCAAGGGTATATAACACACACATATGATATAAATTAACCTAAAAATCAATAGTATTAATAAATAATCCTCCAATGAACCTCATAATAATAAATAAACCAATATCAATGCATGCAATGTCAAACAATGCAAGAGAAAAATTATAAATACCACAATAAAATCATATGAGTGTGACCAAGATCTCTAGTAATCCCCTGAACAATAAACTCATATGAGGGATACTAGCTTTGATAAGGTGAAGAAGGTTTCTTTCATCAAGGAAATATCGAAGGAGGGCTTGATGAATGTATATAGAAGAGTAGGGTGAAATGGGTTGTTAAGAATTTCAAAATAACATTTTAGGGTGATGATCATCCTAATTTTCCTCCTAGATTATAGAACCCTCATCATAGTCATGGGTTCTCATTAATAAGAATATTTATTTGAGATAATTTTACACACCCTATTTAGTTTTTGATTCTTTCTCTGTAATGATTTTTTATTTTAAACTGGCCACTCTTATTACAGTATATAAGAATGAATCCCTGATTATGGAACTTACCGAGGAAATGGAAAGGTGTATAGTGGATGAAATGGGGCATGCTATATTAGAGAACCCATCTATAGTGGTAGGGTCTATTTGGATAGATACTTTAGTCTAAATTATTAATTTTTTTATTTGTATTCTTTGATGCATTTGTTTGGGATACAGTTTTCTTTTTTCATGATTGATGAATAATATGAGATTTACATAATGATAAACATCATTTTCAACATAATTGAATCAAATAATATAGATAATAGATAAATTCCGGAACCAAAGCGCATGATTTTCACATATTATTTATAATTAATTTATGAAATTAAATAATTAACTTACATGAAATTATTTCTTCATTGTTGTATATGAAATTTACTCTACATCATACCATCATTTAATTTTAGAGATAAATAATATATTCCCTCTAGTGTTGATCTACATGTGTTACACAAACCTCCAATCATCAATATATGAATCTCTATATGCTATCATGACAGATCCTAATGCTTTTTTCATTTTACTTTGATCACCTCGAGAACTAATTTAAGGATGGTTTCTCCTAAATCACTCTTGATTTGAGTATGGTGCTGGAGGAGGATATCTATGCATTCTTGAGAGCAGTCATGGAGAGGGAGGTCTCTAGAGATTGGATACGATTCTCTCCAGATCCCATTTTTCACACCACAAAAATAAATTAGATCTGTTAATAAAATAATCTAATTAGGTTTATATAATGTGATGGTTATAAAATAATAATTTTACAAGGGACCCAATTATTTATCTAATCATTGTGGAACCCCATATATATAACAATAATATTATTATCATTATTTACAAGCTGTAAACTTAAAAATTATTTTAAATAAATAAATTTAAATTAATATTCAATATATATTATTTGTCAAGGGGACATTAGACTCACCCCTTCATTCCGCCATAATATTTATCAGGCCTTGAATAAAAGGTCTTTATTTAATATATAAATATTAATTAATTGTTCACCAATAAATAATGAAAAATTATATTCAATAAAAAAATATTCATTGAGTATTATGATCACATAGTATTCTCATATATAATTAATGAAAAAATATATGTGATAAAGAAAACATGAATAATTATTATACCATGTTTGGGGATAATATTTATTTAACTAGTTAAATTATAATAAAATATATATTATTTAACTGAGATTCTGAATACCCTTAATGTTTGACCCTCTAGGACTCTTTCTCAGTGGAATTAGGTGAAGCATCCCAAAGTATGATGTTTACATATTGAAATATGGAAAATCACTTATACAAAAATAATTTAATGTCACAATGACATAATACCACATATAGAAACTTACTGTTTAAAACTATCCCTTTATCATGATAACTCTAATCAAGAAGGTTGCAAGCTGGTGTCGTCGACCAATGTTCTCTATGTCTCTTTCTTTGACTATCAGGAAGTCTAAATTTTCTATAGAACACCATGTCAATGAATTTTTTAGACAATATCATTTCCATCGAAGTGTCTGGGAAGTGAAATTTCAATAAATATTATACGAAAAAAATAATTTCAATCATTATTCATTAATGAAATATTACTCATGATGCACCCAAAATATCCTACGACACCGTGAATATATGTCATCACCATTTTAATCACTACATAAATGTAAGTGACTTGTAATACATATTAATTATAATTCTAGAGTCTAAATATCAATACACATTTCCAAAAGTAAGAACATCCAATGACACATATAAATGTGGATTTCCTACTAGAGGTTCTCATTCTCATAATATCCTGTAGTAGATATTACAAATGGTGTGCACCATGAGAAGCTAACTCAAATCTCTTTGATTCTCTTCCCCAGATATCCTATATCATTTGTGTCCTTCAATTTATTTCATCCTACTATACAATATATATAAGAATAAAATCATGAGACTTTTGGGTTCTCATCATCGTAGGGAACTACAATGACCCTTCAGTGTGTAATATACACATAAGAAATTATAACAAAGTATTTTATGCAGAATAATAATAATTGTGTGATAATAATATTATTTATATTCAAAATGAATACAAGTTATAATAATTTACACAGAAGTTGGTTATAGGGAACCAACTCCAATAGACTCTCACTTTCACAAGAGTTAACTATTAAAAACCTGCATTCTACTAGCTCTCACATGATACTCATGCTTCTGTTAAGATTTTTCATTAGTCAATGGGTCTTCCATGTTTTCTTTTTTGGGAACTATACATACTAAAACATCAACACTATAGGAAAAATAGCTCAATAGGTGATACTTCTAGAGTATGTTCTTTATTCTAGGGATTTCCCTTTTCTCTTTTTTAAGATTCACCACTTTAGTATTATCACAATATGATGTGATAGAGTATTTACTACTAATTACCACATCAAGAAACGAGAAAATTTTTCATAAAAAAGTAGCTTCCTTAGCTTCATTAGAAGCCTCTATATACTTGAAATCCACTATAGAATCAACAAAAACTAGATAACATGAACTATTTTGGCTGACAGATCCTCTTTTGGGATAGAATACATATCTTTAATGAAACTTTAGATCATTAGGATTTGTTTGAAAACTAGCATCAGTATAAACCCTAATGACCAGATCCTCATTTACTCCATACAACAAAAACATATAATTAGTTCTCTATAGATACTTAAAGATTTTCTTAATAGTAGAAAAATATTATTGTCTGGGATCATCATGATATCTTCCTACCATGATAGATGTGTATGAAACATCAAGGCTAGTATATAACATGAAAAAAATGATTTATCATATTAATGAATCATATGAGATCTTACTCATTCTATATTTCTCCTATTGTGTTTGAGGACAAATTTTATTATAAATATGTATATCATGTAACATTGGAACCAATCCCCTCTTGGATTGTTCCATACAAAATGTCTTTAGTATTTGTTTTGTGTATGTACATCGAATTTGTTTAAAAACCTACTCAATCTATCAAGAATTATCATTACCCCTAGAATATAGTCTTATTTACTAAATTCATTTATGGAGAAACACTTTTTTAAAAATTCCTTAATAGATTATAATTTTTTTTCATTACAAATATGTAATATGTCATCAACATATACTATTAGGATACTGACCACATTCCCACTAAACCTCTTATAAAAACATGGATCACATTCATTATTGATGAAACCAAACACTTTTATAGCTTCATAAAATCTAATTTTCCATAGCCTAGATTTTATATTCAATCCTTAAATGGAACTATACAACATGAAAATCATATTGGCATCACCAGAATTTATAAACTATTATGGTTGTGTAAGGTAGATATCATCCTGAAGGTTCTAATTAAGAAAAGTAGTTTTTAATTCCATCTTCCAAATTTTATAGTTATGATAAGCTATAATAACATGTAGAATTATTATTGTTTAAAACATGGAAATTAGTGAAATTTTTTCATCATAATCAATTCCTTGACATTGTTTAAACCCTTTATCACTAGACTAGCTTTATAGGTATTTACTTTACCTTCGATGTCCAGTTTTCTCATTAATAACCATTTTCACTCTAATGGATTTACATAATGTGTCACATCAAATATAACCCAAATATTTTAAAGATACATTGAATCAAATTCTAAATTCAAGTATTCATTCCATATTGTATATTTTCATCTCTCTTCTACCTTTTTGATAGAGAGTGGTTCAACATTGCTAACAAATATTGACTCACCATCTTCAGTGACTAGGGCACCATGTCCCTCTTGTTTTTTTACCTCCCTAATTATCTTATGCAATATTTTTGTTTCAGGAACTACTTATTACCTAAGGACTTAGGCAATTTGTTCTTCTACCAACTCTTGTGTGTCATGAGAATCAACTTCATCAAAGTTAATGTTTCTCCCACTACCCTTTTGTAAGATGTTCTCCCACAAAAGAAATATGGATTATCTAGCCACAATCTCATTCATGTCTAATGGTTTATACAGTTATTGTACCTTTGTATCCATAGGATACCCTATAATGATACACTTTGTGCCCTAGGTTTCTATTTTGTTTCCTGGTAAGGCCTTAAGAAATTCCTCGCAACCCCATACACATATATTCGTCAAACATGTTTCTTTTCACTCCATAACTTGAAGGGAATTCCATTTTATTCTTTTTCAGTACTCATATTAATGTTTATTCTATGGTTTATAATGTATATCTCTAAAAAGGTAATGAAATATCTTCATAACTTGTTATAGACCTTAGCATGTCTAAAGAGTAATAATTTTTCCTTTCACTAACACTATTCCAATATGGGGTGTAAGGTGGTGTGAGTTAAGATAGAATCCCAAAATCCCATTAAAATTTTATTATCTCTTGGATTTTATATTCACCACCTCGATTTGATTGAAGATTATTTTTCTTCATTACAAATTTATTCTATACTTCATTAAAATTTTCAAAATTTCTCAATGGACTCAGACTTATACCTCATTAAGTATACCAAGCTATATCTACTAAATTTATCCGTAAATGTTATATAGTAATAATTCCCACCCCTAAAATATAATAGAAATTGTCCACAGTGATTAGTGTGAATTTATTCTAAAAGCTCTGTGGCCCCTTCACCCTATCCACTAAATGGAGGTTTTGTCAATTTTCCTTATAAACAATAAAGACATACTTCACGTTGTTTTAGTTAAAAAGATCTTAAATAACTATCTTCATAAATATTTTTAAAATTATTCTCATTTACATAAACAAGATGGTGATTCCATAACTGGCTGTTATATGAGTCATGTGATCATGATTAGATATTTATTATCAATACTTTGTTTTCATAATTTAATATATAATTATATTTATTTAAATGTGACATTCAATAACATATGTTGTATTTATAAAATAAAAAACTTTTATTTCAAAATTTTAAAATGAAGTCATATAAATATAGGAATGATATAGAAATTATGTTCTTAATAATATTTTTTAGATAATAAAACTAATTTAAAACCAATATCATTCATGTTGGTAATAAAAGGTGGTATTCACCAATTTCTTGAGTATCCAACCTCACACCATTGGTAGCTCGCAAATCCACCACTCCTTTATCAATCTTGTAGAATATACATAGATCATGCATTTTAATATTGATGTGAGCACCAAAAGATGTATCTCATACCCAATGTGTAGATATTGAAGGATTTCACATGATAACGAACTGACCTTTATCTTCCCCATGAATTTGGGTGCAGTTCCTCTTCCAGTAACCTTTTTTCCACATGAAAAACATGAAACCTATTTTTCTTTGGAATACCTATAGATATTCCGCTTCATGGAAATATGATACTCAAGAGCTTTATAATTGTTTTTGAGTCTTATTCCCCTTCCATTTATTTTTCTTTTTTTATTCACCATATGGAAAGTGGGTTTTTCATTCCCCATACAATTATCCAATAGGTCAATAAGAGTAAGAAGTTCCAAAATACTCTTCTAATTATTGATCGTATTATAATTAACAATAAAAGTAGATAATGAACTTGGATAATGCTTAAAGCATGAGATATTTTCATTACTCATATGATAATTAAATCCTTATGATGTATAAGAATTAAATATTTCCAGTAATATTAACTACATGGAAATTGTCTTCCATCAACTCTACAAGCATAGTTGTAAAAAGAGCATTGGAGATATCATATCCCTCTGGTCACGCCTTCTCTTGATTGAGATCCTGACAGTGGCACATCATTATATATGCCTCCATGTCATTATTTTTCATTAATATCTCATTATTCAATGATTATACCATAAAATATTGAACATTTTTGGAATCATTTAAATATATACTATTGATAGATAACTCTTCCTCACTAGCCTCATTACTAAAAACAACATGAATATATTCTTCCAACACATACAATTTCTATTCATGGTGTAGGATAATGCATAAGTGCCTTTTCTTTTCTTGGAAATCTGTTCTGGTGAGAATGTTTTCCTTATCAAGTATGGATCATAGTGATATGTTTAAAGTATTTTTATTTATTTCTCTACAAATAAGATGACAAGAGTTTTAGTACATTATTTGATAAAATTTAGAAAAATAATAAATATTATATTTATTAATCATATACAATTTTATTGAAACCAAATAGCCTTCACCATTAGCTTCAGAATATCCTGTTACCTGGAAATTATAGTTTAAATGATCCATATTTCCATTCTCATCACCCCAAATTAGGAAAATGAAGAAATTTGAATGGTTTTAGGTATAAATTAAAAATTAAAAATGCATTAATCACTATTCATGGATCTATGGAATGGACTCCCAAATCCTGAAATCCTTAAATTGGATTTTATCATCCTTTGCCTCTCAGTTACACCAATTATTTATTTGGAATTCAACTCTTCATGTGAACTAAGTTAATTGAACCTAAAAAATTAAAATTAGAATTATGTGACAATTGAAAGTGCCCAAACATTGACTGGTGAATAACATTAAAATATTGTTTGATTTTAACTGAAGTAGTGTAAGGCTATACTGACTTAATATATATAATTATTATATTCCATATTTTATGCATAAATTTCCAATTATTATATTTATTACATTCTTGTTAATATTAACTATATTTAATTATGTGATTAACCTTTAATTAGAAAATATTTATATAAAAATGAATTTATTTTAGTTTTTTATCATGCATGTTAATTATGTAATTCATGTGATCATGAAAAAATATCTATAATGAAATAACCATGAAAATTGATACAAATATAATAATAAAATGGTATTATCATGAGCTTTTACCAATGGTTAGTTTATCTAGTGGATGATAAAATAACCATCGACCTTATTAAATACACCTTGAACCATTTATGGCTTGTGTTGAAACATTCCATGTGTATATCTATTTGTCTCTTTTGGATTGGTTTCACCTTGGCTCCAAACATGAATGGCCTCCACTAGCTCAGGAGCTCCATCCATTTCATATGCTTTTACTCCCACATAAGTGAGGGAACATAATTATTAGTTAAGAGGGATACATAAAATAAACCATGGGAATGTAGTCCCTTACATAATAAGAAAAGCCATGACACACGTGAAAACTATTTTATTTAATACCTAATTATAATAAACCAATCAAATATAAAGTCTTGGTCTAAGATCATGGGAATCCACATGCATGCAATGAATTACACATATAATTAAATTATCATTCAAAACTAATAATTATTATTTAAGATAAATTTTTTCCAAATAAAATTATTGTATTATTTAATTAATCAATTATTTTATGTTAATTATAATCCGTCATAATTTCAAAAAAATTAAATAAATTTATTTAAAATTAACTATCTACAAACATTTACCTTGGAGAAAACATAGTGAGTTCCAATTTGAATTACCCAAAATTAATTATACTCGTATAATTTTTACTCTTGTGACATGTGTCATAGATGATTTATCACATAATTTTATAGTGTCTATTATCCACTTAATGACCACATAAAACATATGGTATTTACAAAATTTGGTATGCTTCAATGCTTATCGATTAATAATTGTTATACAAATTATACATGATATGTACATCCAAAAAAATACACATAAATTAACTTGGATTATATATATAAACCATCACATTGAATGAAATATCAACATAATTAACACACATAACACATGTTGATAAGGTTTTCATAGTACATTATTACTTTTTGGTTATGAATAATTTAGTAAAGTAATTTAGAATATACTTTTAATATACAAAGCATGTATTATTTTAATCGTCTATCTATGACACATGTTGAGGGACTCAGTGTGTAATTATTCCATGAAATTTTTTGTATAACACGATATTTATATGGGATACACAACTTGTGGTCTCCAAGTAACATGTTTAGTAGTCATATAGAATGTGTAAGAGGATACATGACTAGCCTGTGACTAAGAGACTACAGATCATGTTTGGAAGTGACATTATGTGTACTCTAGTTGACCATATGTCATGATAGAATAGTTAACATGTGGTATATAATGAAATAAAAATATATTTGGTGGTGGTGTATAATTAAAGTCACTACATTTAATAAATTCACATAGATTGAATTAATTCAGAATTAATTCGTGGTGTATTAAACACCAGTACATAACTTATACCTCTGGGTTACAAGGCACATACTCTTGTATTATCCTACCAAAGTCCATTGAACCTCCAGATAAAAACATAAAATTTATTTCATTCACATGATTAATTGATTTGATTATATTAACATGAAATGAAATAGGAAGAAATAATATCTCACAATCTTTGTTAATAACTATTAAAATATTATTGAAAAAATATGATAAATTTATAAATAATTCAATTTTCATTCAATAATTATGAGTAGTTATATGACCCTTCTTATAACACTTGTAGGTTCAAGGATATAAGGAAGCATCAAATGGGTCATACAAAAATTTTCATTTATCTTGATTGATGATTAATCTGAGATTTACAAGATGATAAACATTGTGATCCAAAATTTTGAATCAATGAATATAGATAATGGATAAATTATTTAACCAATGCATTAGATCATCACATTTGGTTTATAATTAATTTAAGAAATTAAATAATTAACTTTTCTGAAATTATTTCGTCATTTATGGATTGGAAAACTTCTCTATGCCATACTGTTGGTGTGTTGTAGGGATCAAGAACAAATTACATCTAGTGGTAACCAATGAGTTCTCCATAAACCTATGAACATCACTGTAGAAATATCTAGGAACTATCTTGACAAATCCTAATGCTATTTTCATTATCCTTTGATCGCCCTTAGATCATGGAAGGGTTCTCATTGATCTCTATTGACATGATAGTGTTGGGGGAGTAGAATCACTCTCCATTATTAAGAGTGTTCTTAGAGAGGAAGATCTCTTGGGCATTGAGATGATTATCTCAAAATCTCATCGTTCAAGGCTTAAAAATGAATTGTCTCTATTAAGAGAATAATATAATTGAGTTTATATAATGATAGAGTTATAAAATAATGATTTCACATGCACCATTATAATTTTTGTAATCCATGAAGAACCCCATTCTTATAATAATTTTTTTCTTGACATGATTTAAACCTACGAATTAAAATAAATATCATGTATTCAAAATATATTAAATATATTAAATCTCACAGGATCATTAAACTCAGTATACTATTCCTTAATAATGTTTATTCGAGCATTAATAGTGAATATTTATTTAATAAATAAATATCACTACATTATTTTACAATATATAAATAAATATTATAGTTGCTAAATAACAAATAAATATTCATTACATATTCTACTCACATAATATTTTCTCCAATAAATGGTGAGAGAATATATGTAATCAAGAAAACATACATAATTACTAAACCATTTTATGTAATAATATTTATTCAACTTTTTTAATAATAAATAATACATTATTATTTAACTAAGATTCTAGATACACTTAGTGTGTGACTCTTTTTCCCTCTTTCTCAGTAGAAATAGGAAAAGCATCCAAATGTCCGTGGTTAATGCCTAGCAACACTCCTAGTGAACCATAGATATATAATTTAATATCTCAATGACATAATACCTCATATGGATGATTATTGTGTAATATAATCCCTTTATCATGACATCACTAATCAAGAAGGTTGTATGCTGGTCCCATCACCCAATGTTCTCTATGTCTCTTTGATTTTTTGGAAGTTGAAATTTTCAATATAACACCATAGACATGGACTTATTTAGGATATACCATTTATACCAAAGGGTCTGAGATATCAACTTCCATTAAATAGTAGAAATGAAAAATTATTTCTTTATTTATTCATTAATGAAATATTACATGTGGCGCACCAAACATTTATTACATCATTGAGAACATATACCATCATGATTTTCGTTAATATATAAATGCACATTAATTATAATGGTCATTAATAATAATATTAAACACTAATAATTAGTGCACATGTCTGTAGATAGGAACATCTAGTAGCACATATGAATGTGGATTTTCTAATGGAAGGTATCAATCTTATAATATCCTACACTAGATATTACCAAGTGCGTACACTGTGAGAAGGTGAATCTATGTCATATGAGTCTCCACCCCTAATAGCATGTATAATTTATATACATTAAATGGTTTTATATGGATATAGAACATATATTTAGGAATACTATTGTGTAAATTTAGAGTTCGCATCATAGTGGTGAACTTTTATGTCCTTTTAGTGTGAAAAATACTCTTATAACATTATCACAAACTATGTTACCTATAAGAAGAATAATTATGTGAGAATGAGTTTGTTAATATTTAAAACAATTAATAAAGGATATCATAAAGTACATAGAAGTCAGTCCTAGAGAAAAAACTCCAACACTTTATTCATCTATCTTTCCTAATATGCCTCTCTTATTTTGATTGATATAGAAAGAGACTTTAGTGGACGTATTATTTTTCATAGAATTATATAAGATAATGAGATATGAGAAAACTCTAAATTGTTTTCACTAAATCATTCCATTTTAAACATTTAATGCATTTAAAAGAAAAATGAACATTTATAAAAAAAGGTATAAATGTCAACTATATTATCTTAGAATAAGGACATTCAGGTTAGAGAAAATTAATGGAATACTTTTAAGGACCACTCTCGAGTTTATCAGATATGAATTTTGAAGATCATTTCCAAGAGTTGTGTTTGGACCCTATTACTTACCATCATTATTTTGAGGGAAAAATAAAGACATTAATCTTTTCTTTTTATTTCAATTGGAAATTTTGTATCATGGTTTTCCTTTTCCATAAGTGATTTTTTTATGAATTTAATTTTCTATGTAAAAACAAATATTGGGGTGATCATACCGATATACTTAGTAGGATAATATTTGAAACATTTCATGAAATTGTGGAAGAAACATTAATAAACCCCAATTGATAAACAAAAAAACCAATTAATTTCCTAAACCATGTCAAACATATTCCCATATTAACTAAGGATCTCTAGCCAAATAACACAAAAATATAGGTAATATAATATCAAGGAATATATAGAAAAAGGCACACCACTTCCACAGTCTAATTTAACTAATCACTCTAAACCCCAATATATCATAACAAGGTGCTCACATATCTCCCATAATCCATACCATACATCCACATAAACACATAAAAATTGTATCCATATAATCACATAACCAACACCATTTGATCCTCATAATCGTAAGGTAATCTTGATATTTGTTAAAGTTATTATAAATACACATTATTCCTCAATCCATTACAACCTATGTATAAATATACATATAAATACTACAAGTTGTTATAGCTTGGATATATGTATACACAATAATATCATTCCACCAAAACATGTATATACATGTATGGGATAATAATGGGCCACTAAATCCCATTTGAGTATATATCTTAAATTCATAATCCATATTTTCCCACATATTCCCACATATATTCTATTTCTGGAAGGGAGAGGGGGGTTGAGAAGTAATCATGATTTTGTATCCTCAGTAGCCTAAATTTCGAGAGACATGCAGAACGCAAGGCAAAATATGGGCATTTTTTAACCCATACCACTTGGATGGTCGAGCGTAATAAATTAAAAAATATAATTATTATTATGACACACAACCATTCTAAGTATAACTATCCAATCTAAGACCCAAATTATGGCTTTTTTCTCACATAATAGCCTGAATTCCATCACTAAGGAAAAGGAATATAACATTTTACTACAAATAAAAGCATCAAAGTTCCATATTAACACTAAGTATTTATTACTGATAAATTAAAAATAATTTTATAATACCCCTAAATCAATTCTGGATCAATAGTTACATTAAGAATCTAACACCAAACTGATTTCCCCCAACATTATAATTCTGATTTCCATATCCATACTCTTTCAACCATTTACCCAATTCATAGATTTCACTTATTAACATACCGTTAACATATTATGTTCCTAAGGATAATTGGAACCATTGAGAAAGGGGGTGAATCAATGGTTACATTTTAGAATTTCAAAATCTATGAAATTAACCCCTTCAACCTATTATAATTTTATCCTTATAAACTATTATAACAAAATCACAAGCATGAAATGATGAGAAAGTAAAGAAAGAATGCATTAATGAAAAGTTATGATCTCAGTGTGAGAATGTAAATCCTTTCCATGAAGACTCTTGTGAGTCCAAAATAATTCACTATTAAAAATAAGCGAATACAACGTGGATTTAACTGTATTTAGATGCCTTATATCTCCAAATATGAATGATTATAATAATTCCTATTAGTTTAAATGGTCTTTATTAGAAAATTTAGCTAATAAAAAGGATATAAAACATTGTAAATCCATTTCCCACAGCATAATTTGGAAATCTCCATCTGTTTTCTCTGTCCAAAAAAGACTATCTGGTGCACCTTTGTTTATCTAGAATACTCCATCTATTTCATCTCAAAGAAATCATGCATGTTTTCTAACATGCATTTTTTCTATTTAAAGAAATTCTTACACCTCAAAACTATACTCAGAAACTATGTTTTTCACTATTAGTATGGTTTCTATGAATTGAGAAATCTAACATATTATTTGATCAAAACTTAATTATGGTGCTTTTCTTTAACCTAAAATTAATATTATTTTGAGACTCTACTTTCACAAAAATATAAGTTTCAGCATTCTATACACTTGAAAAATGTTATTGATTCTACTTTTATGTATGTACATGCATACCATTTTTTAGGTACTCCTAATGTATAAAACCTCAGATAACAAGTTTATCTTCCCGCTCACTAAATTTCCAAAACTAAATATCTCACATAATTAGAAATGTGTTGGACAATTTACAACTCTTCTAGAATTTTTATGAACATTCATGAATATTGATGAATTCTTCAGTGTCCATATCCTTCTTCAATATTCCTTAACCCCAGATGTTAGGGAACTTATAGAAATTTTCTTAACTCAACTAGATTAGAAACCAATTGAAAGAACACAATTTTATTATCATATTTTCACGACATTGAAATGTTATATAAATATTTTGAAAAACTTAATCTGTTGGAATGTTTTTTGGTATCTCCTTTAAAAAATTATTCTTCTAGTTTTATCTCTCTAGTGAATTCATCCTGTCATTTTACCTCAACACAATATTCACTCAAAAATAACTCAGAAACTTTCGTCTAATTACATTGATTTGTTTTATCTGATAACTAGTGGGAAATATGTTTGAATTTTTATTTTAAACTGATTTTAATGACAATTAAATTAAAAATAATATTTTTTACATTGATGTTTTAAATACTAACCTAAAAAATTAAACTAAAATCTACTTAAAGTGATTTTTCAATGTCAGTTTCTTTGAAAAATTGATTTTTTAAAAAACATTCCACATCAGCTTTATAGTTTTACCAATATGGAAACCAATAAATTATAACAATTCCCATAGAACATCTGACATAAGTTTATCTATAAATTGATGTGGAAAGTATCTTCTGAGTTTAGTTTTGGTAAAAAACTAAAGTTTAAATCTATATAATTATAATTCCATAATCGTTTACAGAAACATTACATGGAAATATCTATTTAAAAAATATTAAATTACATGCGCAAAAAAAATATGAAAAGTTTTACCAATACAACAAACAGAAAATAAAAACATAAAGTATAAAACAATTATCTAAATAATCATCTTTTAATCATTAATTAATAGATACATACTTGATAATTTACTAATTAACCACACTTAAAAAATATTTTTCAAACAAACTTTAAAGATGGGTAAGGTCTTCCATCATATACAATGTAATATCTTCGAAAATATACAATAAAAATGAATTTTATAAGATTAAAAAATAGAATATTTTGATAAAAAATCTAAAATAGTTAATATAACTAACCTTATCAAAATCCTTCATTACCATAGTTGTCATTATCACAAGAATAATTCTTAATACATAATAACCACATTCCAGCCTATAATTTTGATGTTCAAACTACAATCATGAAAAATTAACTAGAAAATGAAAACCAACACACACAAATTTATATAATATAAAAAATATTATCTAATATAAAACATATTGACCATTAATTTAATATATTTGATTTTATTTGGTTTTTATATTGAAAAGTGATCATCGTTTAACATTCTCTCTGACATTTATTTTCATATATAAATTAAAAAACATGTATAAAAAATTATAATTATGAATAAATAACTTGTAAAAAATAATAAAATGAAATTGTTTATAAATTTTCTATAATATTTACAAATTCTACCTAATAAATAGAAAAACCAATATAATGTGTATTCATGTGGGAAGACTATTCCTAACATTCAATCAACGTTGATATATAATTTTTCACAATTGATGAAAATATAAAGTATATTATTTTAAAATTATCTCAGTATTATTACACATTAAGGAATGGAAAAAACCCACACTAAATATCTATATTTTGTTATATGTCACACACACACAAACAAAATAAAAATATGTGTAACTCTTGGATCATTATCTAAATATTTCACAGGTTTTGAATTTTATTCTAAATCATTAAAACCATAAACAATAGTGGTATCATTTTTCATGAAAATCATGTAATGATAAATAATTAAATAAGTAATACAATAAGTCACTTGAATTAATATCTATTTAAGGAAATAAGAATTTGAACATAAATTTATATAGATAGAAAACAACTACAACATAGTTATGATAAGCTCATCAAAAATAAAAATATCCATGATATCTTTTTTTAAATTTCAAATTCTCATTCTATTAAACATATATCAAATTTCATTAAATAATCATAAATATTATCTAAGAAGGAAGAAATTTGGGATGATATTTTTATTCCATCAGAAATATAAGAAGTATTTGAATTTTTTGTTTCTTGAACCTTTTGTTTCTTTTGTACTTATTCTTTTTATTTTAGATACTTTTATATTATTTAAATAAAGGGAAACATTATTAGTATTTATCTATCAAATATAAATAATATTTAAAAAACAATGAATGAGTATTATTTCAGATAATGAAGAAGGCTTGTTATCCAGAGTAAAAAATGATCCACACAATCTCTAAATCTAGTAAGCTCATCTATAGGCAATGAAACTAGATAATTTTGATCAATAATATAATGTACTCATACTCTTAACTGACCTAACTTCATAGGATAGTGATATAATGAAACCTCAAAGATATGTTTGACTGCACATGCTACAATATATATATGGGGTTCTCTAGCAAACAAATCATAGTATAAGGTTGGGTCCAAATTAAGAGGTGATGGATCTAAGTAGGAAAGCTACACATGATTTGATTATCTCATCATTTTTTTCAAACAAAACCTTCATAAATAATTTAATTTGATTTCCCATTTACAATTTTAGGTTTTTCAACTAATCTTTTAAAGTAATATATTTAGAATTACCTTTATTTCTTACATTGATGAGAAAAAAGTTTCTTAACACTAAGATACTCGTCATATTCTCTTACATAGCTTCGGTGCTTAGGATTTCCTAAAGTTGTAGCTAGATTTTCCACCCTAACCTTAGGGATAAAAGTATCATGTATCACTTTCTCCTAAATTTCATCCTAAAATGATAAATTAAAATGGTATATTAGTATTATTTATTTAAAAATTAAAAAAATTCAATGAAAATAAAAAATAATTTCTTACAATTCTATCTTCTACTAATTTAGATTGATCTGTCAGATACTTTTAATTTTTTCCTTTCATTTTATTTTCTATAGTTCTTGTCTTGTGGGGGAGATAGAAGACCAAGTTGGACCTCTACTAAACCACTATTGGATTCGTCTCTCAATGCATCAAAATTTTCTTCAATAATTTTCTCTACAAATAAATGATACCCTCCACATGATTAGTTAAAATGTTATACATTCTATAATAGGATCTCTTAGTGAGATCCCAAAAAGGTATATTTTGTAAAAATAAACTAATAATTAATCATATAATATACAATAAATATTACCATATACAATAACTATTATACCAAAAATGATTTATCATGTCTTTTGGGGCCAAATTTAGTCCATGTCTCAACATATAAAAACTCAAAGTTAAGTTATGTTTTTTAATTATGTAACTTCTCAAAAACATGTTTTTTTTATATTTTGTTTCAATATATCTCAATATAACCATATCTAAATATAGAAATATTTTCTTCATTTCGTTTTTTATTTAATGTCGAATGTCATCTATAATTTAATACATTATATATTAGTCATATAAATTTAATAATAATAAAATAATGGTCTAAAAATAAATGAATTGAGATATTTTTCCATTAATAACACCCAAAACCTCTCTTTAATAATCTCTTAAATGGAATTCTAATCATAATAGAATATTTTAATCATTTAATAGCTCTACAAAGTGATATAACATGAAAACTATCTTTAATATGAGCTAGTTTGGTTATAATTATCATCAAAATTAATATGTATCCACTTCTATCCACGAGTAAGTGAAATTTTTAGTAAATTAAAAATATTACATCTACCAAATCTAAGAGTCTTGTTATCTAGAAAATAAGAAGAAGAATCCACCATAGGAGATGCACCGATAGTCCTATAAAAAAATTCCAACTTAAAAGTTTACTTTTATTAAAAAAATTATTATTGAATATTTAATAATATGAAAAAAATAAAAACATACCTTGGTAAATGTTCCTATTCCTATATGTATATAATTTATATTGATTATTGTAATGATATTCTTTGTACCTTCATATTATTATAAAAGTGAATATTTAGAAACAATGAATAAAAAAATATCTAATTAAAAAAATAGTGTCACACATGTGTATGTTTTGAAAAAATAATTATGTCATGATTTTTAACCCAAAATTTTTTAACATAAACTAAAAATTATAAACATTAATTATAAGATGATATAAATGATCAATATTAATAAATTTAAATATCAAAATTACAAAAATGGTTTTGATATGGGTAAATTTAACCAAAAAAATTATGTACGTCATGTTTTTCTATCAATAACAGCTTAACCATAACTGATGAATATGTATGTTAGCACATAAATCATATACAGAATCAATATATATAGAATTTAAAATCCAAATTTAAAAAATTGTGTTTTTACACATGTAAATTTCAAAAAATAAATAACATATAAATATTTTTCTACTTAATTAGGAGAGTGTTTTAGTGTTTTCCCATATCCCTTCATCGTGATAATTTTATACATTATGGACTATATCTATATTGTAGTATTTATTATAATTAATAACTCACATAATATAAGAAGAAACCTCACATAAATCAGCAACATCATCATCATCTGCACCACCCAAATAATTTTTCCCTTGAAAAATGATGGACCATTGATCATTTGACGGGTCAATAACATAAAATAATTTCTTCTAATGTGTTTCCATGATAAATGGTTCCTCTTTGAAAATAAATAATTTCAAATCATTGAATGTAAATCTATTATCGTCATATTTCACACCACTTTTACTATTAACCTAGTTACACTTAAACATTGTTAATAAAAATTTAATATAATCAATTTGTCATATATCTTCAAGAACTCAAAAATATATCATTGATGAAGAGATTTAGGTTTTATCTTCTTCATGTGAAAAATTCTATACTTCAGTGAAGACCATTTTCCCACTATATTTAATAGTACACCTTTCATTCGATTTTTTATGTAAAATGTGTAACCATTAATCTAAAAAACCAGACCATGTGATCAAATTAAGATATGGAACCCCTACCAACCATTTTATTGTTTCTAACAATAATAAATATGTAATTAATTTCTCCATAAACTATGAAAAAAATGTGTTTTTATTGTAAATCATCAACCAACTTCATTTATTTTTTGATATCATATGTATAATGCATCAATATAAGATTATATAAATGGTTAAACATCATTTGTTTTGTTTAAAATATTTAATTGTTCCTACATCACTTCATCACATGTAATTAACTTTACCTTTATGACAAGAATCCCTCTAACTTCATTATCAACTATGAAATTTCAAGATATAGGGTGAAAAATATGCTCCACTACTTATAAATATTCATTACACAACTAATTAACCTATTAGGATATATATTTTTTTGAATAATATTGTTCTTAAGTTGATTGGGATTTTTAACATATTACTAAAAAAAATCACATATTGTTCAATAGGATACATCCGATGTAAATAAATTAGATAACATATTATTATCTTACACACAAAATGATTCACCAAAAGAAAAATTATACCAAAAAAACATTAGTGGGAAATATGTTTCTAGTTTAAAAAATGGGAGGGAAGCTTCATTATCCAACACATATATAAAATTTGAACCAATTAATTTGTTATAAATGGATTTGAAAAAAGAACATAACATAATGATAGTCTTTCTCATAAATGTTTACAATATATCACATAGTATCACTGATATTAGTTGTTTTATAAATACGTGACTGTCAGGAGATTTCATACATATTAATTTAAAATCCTTAATTGATTATAAATTATTCACATTTGAATAATATCCATGTGGTACTTTAATACCATGCATACATTGAAAAAAATATATATATCACTCTTAATTAATGTGTGACATGAAACAGGTAAATATGATATGTTTCCTTTCATAGTGGGAGATAACACTAAATGTATTCTAATAGATATCAAATCTCATCTATCATTCAATCAATATTTGTTTCTTTCCTTTTACTTGTAAATATGTTTCAATTAAAATATCAGTTCTATTTTTCTCAATATTCGTAATGTGGATATTATTTTCTATCTTTAAAAATATCTTATAAGGTAGTTCAAATAAGATAGATTGTTTCTTCTAGATATTTTTTTTATTATTAGAACATAATTTCCTTCCAAATTTGAAATCAATATTTTTCACCATGTCATGATATTCCTTAGGTGAAAATGGTTGTGAGGGGAGATTATGTTATTTTAAACTATTAAACTATTATTTAAATCTATAATAAGGATGATAAATTTGTAATTTAATTCCATGTCCCTAGTACATTGTCTTTATTCCATTATGAAATTTATAATATGAAGTATCTTATTCCCAAATTGGGCTTGATTTATGGCCCTTAATAATGTATCCATATAAGTTTACACATGTAAGAAAGTCATTTATAGTTAACATTATCATATCAAGAAAAAGAAAATACTCTTTCTTGAATGCATCAAAAATTATAACCCATGTATTCCATTAAAGTTTAGAATCATTAATCAATGGTTAAAGATATACAAAAAAAGTGTGTCCTAGATTTTTTTATACAAAAAAATCAAAAAAAAATATAATATATTTTTTCTTTATATATATATCTATATAGAGAATTTATAAACTACCAATTAAACAAGTCGTGAATGGCGATTAAAGGTTTTATTATGAATTTATTCCATCTATGAACTGTTCCATTATGATATTTCTAGATTTACTTACAAAAATTGGTTGATTATTTTATCAAATATGTTCCACTATGGTTAATTATAAAGGTGACGTAAGTTTCCATAAAATATGAGCTCATTTGTATGAACTCTTATCATTTTTGAATTTGAAAAATTCACTTAAAATTAGAAATCCTTAGGTGGTACCAAATTTTGTTATTAGGAGGCTTGAAGCTTGTACCTAATTATGAATCAGAGTGGAATTGTTCATCCATATTATATCGTGATGTCCCACATTAAATATATTTTAAAAAAAACAAATTTCCTCCTATAAAACTCACAATAATTGAGGGAAACATTTATATTTTTATACCCCACTCCCATTGGGAATTATTTTTTTATTATAATTGGAATTTTTAATCCCATTTCATTCCAGAATAAAAACTTTTAAAAGTGAAAGTAATTTAAGGAAACATTTAAAAATCCACTTATTTATTACTTCCCCGAAAACTAATCACAAAACTGCTGATAATACTTTAAATTTAGTGAGACCTAAGAATAGTGGAACCAACAAATTTTCATATATTTGTGAAAAAATTTCGGTTGTTTTGTTTGTTTAAATGACTACATCATGTATTAATATTTCAATATAATATGTTGTTTCCTGATGAATATTTTCATCAACATTAGATTTTATTTTTCTATTATTTCAGCATGTTAGATTCAATGTGTATAGTTATTGCTAAAATAGAAGTAAATGATATGATCCTTAATTTCTCTATAATTTAATAATATTTATATTCAAACACTTCAATCATGGATAAAAATAAGATCTTTATTTTTAGTATTTTGATTAAAAAATTATAAGAAATCACCAAATCCTTTTTTATATTCATCAGTTTTCTTCAAATATTTATCCAATTATGAACCATTAATTAACTAATTTCACAATATAAAAGGTGAATATATGAAAACATATAAGTTTTTTATAATATATACAAATAGATAAATTTTAAGGATAAAATCATACAATGAAAACAATTAGTTATTAATAACTATTTGTTCATAAAAAATAATTTTAAATAATGATCAAAACATATCATTAAAAAATCTAAATAAAAGTGATTAATCACATATAAAACATATAATTTAAACATGTATAAATTTTTAACATATAATTTATCATAAAAAATTAAAAATGAAAATAAATTTGTAACAAAAAAATCATTAAAATTTTTTACATTGAATTTTTTTATAGATATAGTAAATTGAATGAAAAAACAGATTTCAACCACAAAAAAATATAAAAATAAAAATATTATAAATAAAAATATTAAGATTAAAAAATTTTCTAAAAAAATTACAGTGAAAAACGATTTATATTTATAAAAATATTATTACATTAAAAATGTTCAACAAAAATGTTTATAACTGACAATGAAATTCATACGAAAAAAATGAATGGTTGAATGAAATTTATAAAAAATCGATAAAAATTTTATCTGAAAAAAATAAAAAAACAACTTATGAAATTTAAAATTCAATAATGAAGAATAGATCCTAAATTCAAATAAACTCGCTAAAAGTAGGTGGAATCAACGAAAAACCTACATGATTTAAGAAAAATGTTTTCAGAATTAATGTAAAAGAATATCCAATAAAAACATTGAATTGTAGTTGCTGGTTGACCAAGATAGGGGTTTCCTAAACAAAATATTATCATGGATCATGAAAAAATGATATAGAATAGATTATTAAAGAGAAGAAATGTAAAAACTGATTAAAATTGACAGAAATAGAATATTAATCCTCTTTGAGGGTCTTTGGGAGCCATTGGGTGACTTCAAAGGTCTAGAATGGGAGGGATTCCAACACAATCAAATGAGGGTTTCTAGTTTCTAGTGATTTTTGATAAACATTTAACATTCATTATATTAAAAAATGACATTAATTTTTTTATTACTTTTAACATCTATTTTTTATAAAATCGATATTAACTATTTGTCACGTCACTTTTAATATCAATTTCTAAGAAACTGACATGAAAATCTTAATGTTGAATCCTCTATTTATATTAAAGGATGCTTTTCTATATATTATATCTTCATCCCATGGACTTGTTCCATTGTCCTTATTTCAACTATGCACTTCATCAGATTGAACTTTATATTAGTATGTAACATAAAAATTTTATAATTGAACAAATATACAAACATTATATCAGTATAATCTATCTTATTCTTTTCATTTCTCTAGACCCACTGAAGATGGTTGACAATATTTTTTCAACTTCTAAACACTTCAGTCACATGAAATTTCTCTATAAGGTAGTATTCTTTAACGAATAATGACATTAAATTTTTTTTCTTGATCATTAATTTTCGTGCACTATTAATGTTATCCCCTTTATATTTTTACAAACAAAATCAAATTATAAAATATAATTTTGGAATGATCACATTTGTAACTCATTTAATATTTTATATGAGTGTATAAATAACTCTGAAGCACCATCTTCTCGAAATTATTTGTTCAAAAATTCTCTTTAGTCTTCTGTATTTATGGTATCATAAAAATCTTTTTTCATAAAAGTGCTTATGGTATACTATGATTGGAAAGTCTGAGTCTAAAAAACCTTATCCAATAAAAAACCAACCTACATCTATCTTCAAAAATTCTATAAAAATTTTACACATTATCTTGGATCCTAGATGTTTCAGGATGTTTGAAACTTTTGAGAGCAGTTTTGCATCAGTTAACATTCTAATAATGTTTCTTAACAATGTTATGGAAACTTCCTCAAGAAACTTAATAACACAATATTCTCAACATAATTCCTTCAAAAATTTCTAAATAGTTTTAAAAAAACATTCTCAATAAAAGAGAGTTATCAAAAATGGAAAACATTTTTATAAAAACATCACAAATGATCTTCAATCCTCCCCCTTTTGATTTCTTTGAAACATTACAACATTGAACACTCTTTATTTTTAACTACTAAAACCCTTTAACATCTCAATGTTTTCTCAACATTTACCAAAACATAGAATTTGTCAAAGAGAATCTCTTTGAACCACATAACTAGATAAAGTAATATTTTGGAAGTAATTCCATCCCTTGGTCATAAATAACTTTTTTTCAATGTTAATATAAACTCCCCCTCAATTTTATATTCTCTCAAATAATTTTTTCTCCCATATTTTATGATTACCACATCTTCAAATTAATTTATGAAAGAATTGTACTTACTCCCCCCATATAAGATATATTTTACTGTCCCCCTTTTAAGAGAATTTTTTATATACACTCTCCCTTTGTCCAAAACA
Organism: Viscum album; assembly: GCA_963277665.1. NCBI lineage: Eukaryota > Viridiplantae > Streptophyta > Magnoliopsida > Santalales > Viscaceae > Viscum > Viscum album. The sequence continues at coordinate 697,308,314 of OY728164.1, forward strand.
TCTAAAGATATGTGGGTCCTTAGGAATTTTAAAAATTCAATGCTAGAAACTGAACATGAATTTTTAGCATCAATTTCATAAACCTTTCATTTGTTATGTGTTTTGTGAAAAAAACCAGCTATATGATATTTTGTATAAATATATTACAAATTAACATCACCACCAATAGATTTATCTTCAATGAATTTATACTTAATATAAATTTAATTTCATCTTAATGTTTTATCATATTTATGGAAATAATAAAATAATAATTATTACCAAAAACTATCCTCATGGGATTAAAAACATTTACTTTCAAATATTTTTTATGATCTTTTATCCATATAATTTGTTCATAGGTAGGGGTAGTGGAGACATATTCTACTTCTATTATACTCAATATAACATGAAATTGATTCTTACCATGAAAACTCACCAAATAATCTCCCAAGAGAAAATTTACTCATTATATTAATTTTATATCGTTGATATATCCATCCCAATCAGCATGAGTATACTCAACAAAGTTAATATAAAAAGTTATTTTATACAACAACCCATAATAATATTTTCCATTAATATACCTAATATTTTTTCCTACTATTATATGTGATTCTTTTAGAATACTATAATATTTTTTACAAAACGTAACAATATAAAGGATGTTAATACTTAATGTTTTAAAATAGAAAAAACATCTTATCAATATTTGAAATTTTTTCTGATTAATATATTTCCCATTTTTATCTTTACTAATTTTTATCCCAACAAAAATAGGATTAGAAAACTCCTTAGAAAATATCATTCCATAGTTTTTTAATAAATACATGACATATTTTTCTTGTGATAGGAAGGTTTATAATTCCCTTTGTTAAACATGTATCCCCAAACAAATGTTAATTCTCCAAGCTTTGAAATATCAATTTTTTTATTCATTTCTTCAGCAAACACATTATATAATTTATCTTTATCCCCTATAAAAATTATTCTATAAACATAAACAAAATAATTTGGGGTACCGAGTTCATCTAATACACATATTATTTATTGTAAACCATTCCTTTGCAATTGTTTAGTTTCAATATAAAATTATAAATTTCTCAGTACCAAACTCATAGATCTTGTTTCATCCTATAAAAGTGATTCTTCAACTTACACACCTTGGTTCCATATTTTTCAAAAACGAAACCATAATGCTTCTCAATATATACTTCTTCCTAAATCTATCCATTTAAGGATGACTTTATATCTATATGATACACTTCATAATAATGATGTGAATCCAATAAAAATAAAATTATTATAGTTTCTAATCTCACAGTAAGGGAAAATGTTTCTTTAAAATCCACACTATCCACCTATGAATAAACTTTTCATAAATTCATGATTTATTCCTTAAAACTTTTTTATATTCATTAATCATGTTTTTTATTTCCATTTTCCCAAATGATATCATTTCCTATAGATCATGGAACAAGTCCCCATGTTTCATTCTTCCTAATCTAATATTACTCCACATTCATAGAATCGGTCCATTCATTAGGTTCAACTACCTCTGAAACTGATTATAGTTCATCTTGTAAGATAAGTGATGTACGATTTTCTAATATCATCTTTTGTACTGGAGATTTCTAATTTCTAATTTTTTTGTTATATTAAACCTACTTTTGTAAGGTATGAAATTTTATAGATTTTATTCCCTCCTCACTTTTCTAATCACACTATATTTTATAAATCTTCATGTACCTATTTTATCTCACATTCATCTTTATTTTTTAAAAATTTTCATGAGAATTCATTTATTTTTATTCCGTGACATTTTAGAAAAACTTTGTTAAGAAAGATCAATTTCCCAAAAAATTAACATTATAAGAACGCACCAATTTTTTCAAACATTTTTTTTAAATTATATAACATCTTTCACAGGATAAATATTCCATGAAAATATCAGCCTTCATTTTTTCATCAAATTTTCTATGATCAAGATTTTTAATGTTAAGAATATAAGGATTCTCCAAAACGTTAAACTATTTAACTGAATTATTTTTTTTAAACCACTTTTAATATGATGTAATATTTAATTCCATCAAAATAAACATCTATTTTTAACATGTAAAAAATTACTATCAACTTCTCTCCAAAAAAATTTAAAAATATTATATTTTTGAAACAAGATTTTTTTATTTCCTGTAAAAATATATTTGTTCCTTTCTATCACTCAATTTTTTTGAGATGTATATAGAGAACTATACTGATGTTTGAAACCATTTTTCTTTTGATATGATTTAAAATCATATCAGGTGTACTAAATTCCATTACCAGTTCATAGTTTCAGAATATAAACACCCATTTATCTTTTAACTTACCTTTTACAAAATATCACCCTTTCTACAACTTTTATTGTATTTCTCATAAACATAATGATGGTTATTTGAGTGAAATAATGAATAAAATGGATAAAGTAAAAAATTACTCTTTTTTCATAGATGTATCCTCAATCCACAGAGATCAGTGTGAATAATCTCAAGAGGTAGGGAAAATTGAATTTCAATTTTCTTATAGTTTTTACAAATCATCATCCCATTATAACAAGTTATAAAAATAACATCATCTTTATTCTTCAATTGTGGTAAGTTTATTAGACTATTTTATTTTTAATGTTTTCTTATAATTTTCTGGGTAATATTCTCGAATCATTGATCCCATAAATTTTTTTCACCCTCAGTACTCAAGTAACATGAGTTACGAAGTTATCCAATTATTAAATGATTTTTATTTGTTGTTTCTCCTCTTCTAATAACTTTTTCATCATCCTCACTTCAATTGATACAATAATATTTTCTAAATATAACTTTTTTTCATCATCACAATATTGGATAACACTTAATTGGTTGTATTTGATCCCATATACATATAAAAATTTATTATATTTCATATTTTGAGCTTTAATATCTAATGTGCCTATTCATATAATTATTGTGACAAAAAAATATTTATAATTAACTAATCACATTTAATATTTTTCAATATTTTTGAAAATTTTTTTACCAACTGTCATGCGTGAAAAACAACCACTTTAAAAAATCCATGGTTTTCTCAAAATTTTCAGACCATCGAATCTCAGTCTTCAATAAAAGTTGTATCTTTATTTATATAAATTTTATTAAGGTTCATGACATATCTTAATAATTTTTCCCACATAACATGGGGATAAATTATTATGAATTTTATTTTAAACAATAATTGATGTTGCAGATTTTCATATCCTTTATCAACCCATGTTTTCTCAATATTTTTTCTAACTCTTATGAAGTTATTAAAATCAGATGAATATTTACATTTATTGAGTAAATATTTCACCTAATTATTGAAGTGAGATTTATCATAATCTTTACAGGATTCATATTTTATCAAAAAATTATTGTTGATATTTTCACTAATTTTATTTAAGTTACATTAAACTTAAAGAAATTTTGATTGAGTTTTAGAAAAATCAACTTCTTTTGTATCATGTGTCTTACCAAGATATTACACCATATTTCCTTCTTCAACAAAATTCATTTTGTGGATTATGATCTCCTTTATATACTCATCCTCTATTATAAGTTTATATTTCCTTTACACTTTCCTTCTTCAACTGGTGGATCCTTTTCTTGAGATATGTGTTTTGAAAAATACTTACAGTGAGTTTTAATCTCAAATGATACTCCATGTAAGTTTTATTACATCCTCTTTATTCTATATCAAATATATCTTTCTTCTTTTCAATGTTATAATATAAATTTCTAATCTTCTCTATATTTTTATCATTTTAAGAGTTGTTTGTTGTTCCATTTTCAACTTTCTTAATCAGCATTATTTTTTTCTTCTTCTAATAAACATTTTCTCTCCACCAGTGTTATTATAATCTAGTATATATGTTCTATTTTACTTCTTGCACTAAGTATTTTCATCAAAATCATATTCATATAATCCAGCTTTATTTTTAGGACAGTTCATCAAAAAATTTCTAATTCCTAGAAAATTGAAATATTTATGTTGGAGATTTAATTTGAACATTATTATACCATTACAATGTTTTTTAAATGAGATGCATAGTATTTTGATTCATTTCATAATCTTACTTTTATTCTTAATCATTAAGATCACCATTCTCAATATCTTGGGTATTTTGTTTTCTCAGAGCTTCAAAATCCAGTTCATCCTTGATAATATTTTAGAATGATAGAGCTTTCTTCATTTCATTAAAATCTACAAATTTAGGCAATTACTTAAGAGATAAATCAACTTTATCTTTTAAGGTAGAGATTTTGGAATCAAACCTTTCAGTAAAGATTATCATGACTTTCTTGAAAATTTAAGAATCTTCCAAGACATCTCTAAAACCTCGGTTGTTGCAAACTACTTCATTAACTATTGTGAAGTACTCATAAATGGTTTCTTCATCTCCCAATATAATATCTTCAAACAATATTTGAAATATGTTTAACATTTTTTATTCCACTTGGCTGTTTTCCTCAAAGATACATTTGAGACTATCCCATGTTTCATATTCAATTAAGAGACCCATCACCTTTAGGAAATCATTTTCTAAAAAAATCATAATATTATTTCTAGATTTCCCATCAACCTCAATTTTTCTTTTTTTCAATAAAGGTCATAGTGGAATTTTCCTCATTTGGTGGAAACAGAATAGTTGTTGCATCATCAACCTTTTTTATAGTGATATAATACAGAGTTTTAATGTAACAAATTTTCCATGTAATTTTTTTAAAAAAATTATATGGGACTATTTCAAGGCTAGGTGCTCTTATAACAGGTGATTTTGAGGCCCATGGGGCCCGGAATAAATGTTTGAACAATTTTTATGTTTATTTAAAATATCTCTCATTTGTTGTTTTATTAACATTTAAATGAGTGCTCAGATTTGAAATCTGAAGGCACCATTGTGTTCAGAGTAGTGGGTTATGCTTTGTAAGGACCTAACTTCGACTGACGCAGGTCGACTACGTAAAATCTTTTTCGAATGTTTTAAAGAAGAATAAAAATAAACATAAAAAGTTTATTTTATTTTTCTTTTAATGTTTTACAGTGACATAGCAATGCTACAATTTTGTGACAAAGCATCCATTTCTTTTCATAAATGATGCAACATGGGGGATGCTGCAACTCAGAAAAACAGAGATGCTAAAACGTGTTTCATCAATTAATAGCCTGGTAAAAATACATGATCAGATTTATTATCCCTATAGGATATGGAATAAAAATAAAGGAAATGTGTTGGAAAATCATCATGTCGATAAACGAAGAATGATGGTGGATCCACGATCAGATTTAGAATAGGTGTTTGCAGATTATAGAACAATGAATGTAGGACTCAAGATTAGTCAATAATCGATACAATCTTTTAGGTATGGGGTTTAATTTTTTCATCATGATTTGTTTTCTGGTTCTTATTTCCAAGGATGAAGGAGGACCAAACCTTGAATAGGTTAATCTATGTTTTTACTATTCTTGCAAGATAGGTAATCTTTACTATGGGATTAAAGGGATATTAATTCGTGTGATTATTTTTCCCCTCTTTTTCTAATAGGATGAACGAAGGCCAAAACAATGAAGTTCAACGTTCGCCATTCTGAAGTCCTTTGTGATTCTTCTCTCCCCATTCTTGAAGTTCTTCACCGATGGATCCACGTGGTCACAATGCAATTTTCCGGGAGTTTTTGAGTGTGGTTGGACCCCAGGAGGGATGGCAAGAATAAATAGACACCAAGGAAGTAAATAATGCAATCTGAGTATTGCTATATAGTCTTGTTTCGATAAATAGAGAATAGGGGTTAGACCAAAGACTCGAGGATAGAGGGATACTAGAGGTGGCACACAATGACATCAGCAGTGGTGTGTGGTGGCATGACCACATAGTAGCCATGGCTGCCGGCTCGAAGGTCAGTGGTGTAGATCCCCACACAAATATCCATGGGGCGATAGAAAAAATTATTTTCTAGTCCTTGGCAGACATGTCAGGGGGCCACATCATATGGCCCAAGGGCCGCGATCCAGCTAGACCGCCATGGGGAGGTTACGTGGCAGATAGTCGTGTCTTACATGGTGGCCACCCCATGTTGACCAGATAGGGATGCGAAACCTTCTACATCCCAGGTGGAGCAAACCATCCCACTCTAGTGGGATGGTCTAGGTATTCGGCATTGCACAGTAGGCTGACACTAGGATGGGGCTAGTCGGTTCAGGCTGGACCGAGACCTAACCAGCCCCTTTTTTATTAAATTCTTATAACTCTCAAATCTTGTTTCTATTTGATGATTTATTTTCAGTATTGGGACCCTCCCGATGGGGTGGTCCTTGTGGGATAATCTAAGTAAGTTTTCATAGATTTTGGCGTACATGATTTTGGATTGAGTAGGTGCATCCTAAACTAGTGTGCTAAGGACATAATCCTATGGTCGATTGTGACCTAAAAGCTATGCGATTACCTAGACTGTGTGTCTTTCCTAGACTATGTGTCTTATCTAGACATTGTGTCTTACCAAGACATAGTTGGTACTCCCCTATCCCACTAGGGATTAGGTCCTCTATTCTTTGATGATACTCTGTGTGATACCAACACTCTGTGTGTTATCTACACTTCGTGTGTTACCTACACTCCTTGTGTTTCCAAAACTCCATGTGTTACCACCACTCTGTTTGTTACCAATGATTTGTGTGTTACTACAATAGGGATCTATGGATTCTTATGAAAATATTGTTTAAGTACAATAGAACTATACTTAGTTTGAGCTGACTCTAGAGACTCTATTGATAATACTTTTTAGAGTCCACACTACATGTTCGTTCTTTGGTAGTCTACCTGGTGTATTTATTAGTGATCTTCTTCATGGTATACTTTGTGTGATTCCATTTGGTTTACTTTGTGTAATTATTTTAGGGTTTGGGGTCTCTACTGAGTATTTTTTTTACTCACCCCTACATGGGCTTTGACCACACATGACATATCTTGTGCTGACGATAGATATCTTTGACAGTTTCTTTGGTGGGAGGAAGAAAGGGGTGCTTTAGGGTGACCTGACAGACGTGGTATGCTTTAGTGGCATTAAGACTGCTTATTGTACCTACCGTTCAAGTAGGGTTTTCTGCAGATGATATCCAAGAGCTTGTACTTTTCCATTTTAGTTGGGCTTTTATTCTAGCCCATTTTCATTTAGTTTTGTACCTTACTCTGAGTGGGTTTTCTTAGTGGTGGGCTTCCATGATTACTTGATGTTTTTAGTTTCAGCATTTTCTTGTAGTCTGGTGCATGTGTACATGTACATGGGGAAATGCCTCCAACTCGTGGGATATTCCTACTTGGTGCAAGTCTCCAGTCCTTGGTCTATGGTAGGCGGGGTTGGGGTTGGGGTAGTCATGGAACGGGCCCCGAGGGATGGTTCATGACAGAGTGGTATTAGAGTACATTTAGTTTTCCTCTTGTTTTGGTGAAATGGTGTTAAGTATTATGAGTTTGATTTCCAAGACAGGGAACCCAGTGTTGGTACAGCGGCTGATGTATCCATACACCAGGGCCTTGAATTCTAATTTCTAACTCAATACATTAATACTCTAGTTTCATGGTAAATTAAAGGTACTTTAATCATATAAGAATTGAGTGTGTTCTCATTTACTTCATAACTTAGAGTCATCTCACCAGGTATACTCTATTGACCAAGGCACGTCATTTTTTATTTTAGGATACTTTCACATAGGAAGCCAGCCAAGATTCTGGGGAGTGACCACAAGTATGGTCTGTCGAGCGATGAGGCATCGGTGCAGGTACCATTTCCAGAGATAGCACATCCTAGTGGTGTACTAGTGATACCACCACCTAGATAGCACCAGTTCCGACTAGCATTATTGATAGATGATGCACACAATCTTAGATCATTGCATGAGTTTTAGAGATAGCACCCTGCCAAGTTTCAAGGTGAGATGTATCCTCAGGTAGTTGAGGACTCTTTGGAGGCAGTGACACGAGTGTTTATCTTATTGAGGATGCCTCTCAACCAGATGGAATTCTTAGCCGCGAGACTTCTTCAGTGCTCGACAGGGATATGGTAGAGCCTGATGACTAAGATTTATGATGATGCAACCCTCTCACAAACAAATACTAAGCATCTCTTTAGGGGGGAGTTCTTTCCATAATTTTTATGATCTTTGTGTATACATGACCTACGACACCTGCAGTAGGGAATCCATTGGGTAGTAGAGTACTCAGCAAGGTTCGCAGATAATTCTCTCTACTCTAAAGACATGTTTTGGGACCTGTTATTTAGGTCCCATACCTTTGAGAATGGACTACACTGGAAGATCAGGGTGTCGATGATATCCATTAGCATCCCTATGCATACTGAGGTACACGAACAAGCTCTACTAGTAGAGAGATTTCTTATGGAGTAGGCATCGTTGGTGGTAGATACCATCAAGAAACACGTAGTTGGATCTTGGGAGTAGGTAGACGACAGATGATGAGGGGAACCAAATAGGCCAAGCACTCTAGGGGATGACCCCAAGATACCTGATCAGTGGTGTGAGCATCCCAGGGCAGAGCGAGTTGGATGAAGGAAAGATCGTGCTACTCGTGCGGCAGTCGAGTGTATCTGGCTAGAGATTGTCTAACCAGCCATAGGACTAACCAAGAGGTGGTTGAGGGACCACCGAGGCTAAAAAGGAAGAAGGAACATGGTCTTCCACCAGGTAGCAGATGTGGCATAGGATTGGGACGAGCAGTAGTAGGTGGATGGAGGTTCGAGGCACTACCAGCACTAGCCCCAGGTTGTCCACACTGAGCTCAGGGAGTTGGTGGATAGAGGTGAGGCCAGCTCTAGGGAATGGAGGTTTATGAACCTATGACTCCCAATATTATTATAGGTATGATCTGTGTCTCTTCCTCCCTAGCTGCAGTTTTGTTAAACACAAGTGCCAATCACCCTTTTCTTGCCATGACCCTTGTTCAAGAGATGAATATTCCAGTGGAACAATTGAATTGATTCCTACACTTAGAGACTCTTATGGGTGGAGATAAGATGATCACACATTGGTTCCAAAGGTGTTCCCTTACTCGGGGGGGGGGGGGTAAGAGTTTCTGTTGGGATCTCTTGGTTGCAGCGGTGAGGCCTTACAGAAGAATGTTGGGTATGGACTGGTAATCCACATTTCATGCTCAAATCTACTGTTATAGGGGAACAATGTAGTGTGTATGCAGATATGGGATAGGTTTTTCTTTTATTGGTGAAAGGGAAACACATGCAGCGTAGGATGGACTTGCACATAGGAGGGTGAACCGATCACACATCGGTTGGCTAGAATGACCCTTGGTGTAGTGGATGAGATGAGTCCACAATTTCCTACAGTGGTGGAAGAGTACGGGATGTATTTCCAGATGATATTCTAGGACCCCCTCCTCATAGGGAGGTAGAATTTTTTATGGACATGTTCCCTAGAATGACAATGATATCCACACCAGCATATCGTATGGCTCCCTTAATGATTCGTGAATTGAGGGTAAAATTGGAGGACTTGCAGAGGAAGGGATTTTTAAGACCCAGTGTTTCACCATGGGCAGCCCCAGTATTGTTTTCCAAGAAGGAAGATAAGATATTGAGGTTATGTTTAGACTTATAGCACCTAAACCTAGTGACTGTGAAGAACTAGTATCCTCTACCAAGGATTGATGAACTCTTAGAACAACTAAAGGGAGAGAGATGGTTCTCAAAGATAGGCCTTTGATCATGTGATTACCAGCTTCATGTACGGGATGAGGACATCCCAAAGATAGATTTCAGATATCTCTACAACCACTAAAATTACTTAGTGATGTCGTTTTGTGTGACGAACGCCCCAACCATGTTCATGGGGTTCATGAATATGATATTCCATCCCTACCTAGACCAGTTTCTTGTGGCCTTTATTAATGAAATCCTAGTGTACTTGACTTCCAAGGAGGATCATGTGATACACTTCAGGATGGTCATGCACTTACTCTAAGAGCACTAGATTTATGGTGAGCCCTTTATGTGTTAGTTCTGGATACAAGAAGTTCACTTTTAGGGCACATCATTTTAGAGGCTGGAATTGCAGTTGATCCAGCCAAGATAGATGCAGTACATTCTTAGGAGCCACCCAAGAAAGTTTCTAAGGTGTGGAGTTTGTTGGTATTAGCTGGGTACTATTGTAGGTTTGTACTCAACTTTTTTAGAGTATCATCATCTGTGATATCCTTTATAGGAAATGGGAAAACATTCGTATAGACAGAGAAGTACCCAGAGATCTTTTAGCAGCGAAGATAGAGGTTGATGAGAGATTTCATCCTGATATTTCTAGAAGAGGGTATCAGGTATGTGGTGTTCTTCCACACATCAAGAACTGAAATTTGTTGTGTCCTCATGTAGGGGAAAGAGGTGATTGCCTATGGTTCATGAAAATAGAGATCACATGAGCAGAACTACGTGACCCACAATATGGAATCGACGGAAATAGTCTTCGCATTGAAGATGTGGTGAAACTACCCTATGTGAAAGCGATCTATCATATACTCAGACCACAAAAGTCACAGGTATATCTTCTCATAGAAGGATCTGAACCTGAGAAAACTACATTGTCTAGAGTTCCTCTAGGACAATGACATTGAAATAGTATGTACTCTTGGGAAGGGTAATGTGGTGGAAGATGTTTGCAGTTGAAGATCGAGATCTTATCTACTAAACGAGGCATCAGAGTTGTTGTCTTCACTTCAAATATCTTTTTTGGATGGATATGGATCATCATATCATCAGTTTATGGTGTTACCCCTCCACTCTTACAAAACATGTGGGAGGCACAACTCAGAGATATCAGCTATGGGACTGCACATGCTCATATGTCTACAGGGCATTCCTTTAATGTATATTTAAATAGTGGGGAGCACATCATCATTTTCAAAGGATTCACAGTTATACTAGTGACGTTACAGGAGGATATTTTGAGGTATTTACATACATCCCCATTGGTCATACATCCAGGGGTGGAAAAGATGTACCAGGACCTTCGATGTCTATCTTGATGGTCGAGTATAAAGAATTCATTAGAAGAGTTTTACTCTAGATGCCTCAATTATTAGTAAATGATAGTTTTGAATACTATATGGGTGATTGTTGACCGACCCACCATGTTGGACCACATTCTTGCAATTTAGGAACATGGTTTAGTAGAGATCTTGGGAGGACTCTTTGTACAGGGGATACTTAGACTCCATGGAGTCCCATATAAAACAGTCTCAAATCGCGATGCACACTTTAAATCTCAGTTTTAGAAGGTATTGTAGGAGTCATTTTGGGGCATAGATGTGCTTGAACGTAGATTTCCACCCACATACAGATGGCCAGAAAGAGCAGACCATTCATGTCCTAGAGGACATGCTACGTGCTTGTTTTAGTGATTTTTATTGTAGTTGGGAGGATCACATACCCAAGTGGATTTTGCGTACAACAATATCTACCAACCCACCATTAGTATGGAAATTTTAGAGGCCTTGTATGGGTGACCCTGCAGGTCTCCACTTTACGGGACTGACCCCAAAGAGTCAGCACTCATGGTCTCGAAGTTGGTAAAGGACACTATAGAGAAGGAACAAGTCATCCAGGAGAGGATTAAGACTACACAAGTCCATCATAAGTTCTATTATTATTGGAGACGAAGACCATTGGAGTTTGAGGAGGGAGACCATGTGTTCCTTAGGGTATATTCTTGAAGTGGGATACAGTGATTTGGCCCGATTGGAAAGTTATATATGAGGTTCATAAGACTTTTTCTGACACTATGTAGAGTGCCTGAGGTGGTGTAAAACATGGCTCTACCTCCATAGTTAGAGTTGGTGCAGTATGTCTTTTGTGTATCCTAGCTGAGGAGATATGTGCACGGCCCATCACAGGTCATTTATTGGGGCAAGATGGATTTTGATAATGGGATGACTTTCACAGAGTACCCAGTGGAGATCGGGGATTGAAAGGAGAAAATCATTTGTGGATGGTCGATTCCAATGGTGTGGGTTCGGTTGAAGCATTTAAAACTCCAAGAGATCACCTAGGAGTGGGATTCTTTGATTAGTTCTTAGTATCCCCATTTTTTTGGAACTTGTTATGTATTTTGCGGATGTAAATCCTTAAGGTGGGGAAATGTAATGTCCCAGATTTTCCATGTATATTATTTGAAAATTATATTCTATAGTTTTGTTATCAGGTGCAGAGAAGACACATGATACAAAGGCTCTGGACTCTTGGAAGAAATGTTCATAATATTTTTAAGTTTATTAAATATAGGGATCATGTGTGGTTGTAGTAACTTTTAAAAGAGTGCTCAGATTTGAAATATGAGGGAACCGTTCTGCTCAGATCATCTATTTTTTCTTAGGCATGACCTAACTTCGACTGGCACGGGTTGACTACAGAATATATTTTTCAGAAATTTTTAAGAAGAATTAAAAAAACAAAAAAATGTTTATTTTATTTTTCATATAATGTTTAATTGTGATGTAGAAATGCTACGAAACAACAACAAAGAAATGATTTCCTTTCATAAATGAAAAATTGGGGAAAAGTTTCAACTCAATGAAATAGTGTTTCTGGAACACATTTATTCAATTAATAGTGTGGTAGGGATGTGGGATCAGATTCACGATCCCTAGAGGCTCTGGAAAAAAAGAAAGGAAACAAATTGGAAAATCATCTCATTTATGAATGAATAATTGTGGTGGATCGATGATCAGATCTAGAACAACTATTGGCAGATTGATGAACAACTAACGTAGGACTCACACTTTTTCGTTGATCGATCCAATCCTCGAGGTAGTGGGTTTATTTATTTCTTCATGATTTCTTTCTCTGTACTTATTTCCAATGAAGAACGTGGACCAACCCACGAACAAGTTGATCTGAGGTTCGATCGTACATGTTGGATGGGTAATAATTACTACAAGATTGAATGGATATTAATCTGTGTAATTTTTGTTTAACTCTATTTTTTGAATAGGATGAATGAAGTCCAAATATATCAAGGATTATGTTCATACTTTAGGGATTATTTTGGATTCATTTCTCCCAGTTCATTCTATTCTTCACCAACAGACCCCCATTGTTGTGACGTGATTTTCCGAGAGCTTCTGAATGTGGTTAGATCTCCAAAAGGATCATGAGAAGAAAATAATGCCAAGGTAATGAATAATGTGGTTCGAGGATCGTGTTTATGGCCCTTTTTTAAAAAACAGTGCACCGGGTTGAGACCGACAACCCACAGAAGGAGGGATGTTGATGGTGGGGCATGATGGCTCTGGCGGTATTGCATGGTAGTGCAGCCACCTGGAAGAAATGACCGCAGGCTCAACAGATGGTGGGAGAGATCTCTGTGGATACCACCATGGGGCGGCATATAGGGAATGCCGATAGTAGGTCGTTGGTGAGCTTTAGCTCATGCAGTAGGGGATCATGGTCCAGCGAGACATAGTGGCGGTACCCCGTGGCAACCGTCGTGAAGTGGTCATAAAACAGACCACCACATCAAATTCAGTGGATGCCTCACATTGACTGGATAGGAACACAATGCATGCCATGTCCTGGGTGGAGAAAACTCGCCCTATCTAGTAGGCTAGGTTGGTCGACCCGACGGGTTGGATTGGTCAGACCAGGTCAGACCAGAACCGAACCCTACTGACCCCTTTTTAATTAAGTTCCCATAACACTCAAACAGTGTGTCCATTTAACAAGCCTTTTGAGGAATTAGTACTCTCTTGATAAGGCAATCCTTTTGTGATAATCTAAATGTGTTTTCATGGAATTTGGAATACAACCATTTGTCTCAAGGAGTAGGTGCTCTCGGAACAAGCGTGCTATGTACATAATCCTATGGTTGGATACGACCTAGATGATATGTTATTACCTAGACTATGTGTCGTACCTTGACTATGTGTATTATTTAGATATTTTGTCTGACCAAGACTTATTTGGTACTCCCCTATCCCACAAGGATTCAGGTTCCCTAGTATTTGACGATACTCTGTGTGTTACCTACACTCCATGTGTTACCAACAATTCTGGTGTTTTCTACACTCCATGTGTTACCAACACAATGTGTGTTACCACCACTTTGGGTGTTACCTATACTTAGTTTGTTACTTACTCTCCATGTGTTACCAATGTTCCACATGTTACTAATTGAGGGTACTATGGATTCTTATGACAATCCTATTTATGTACCATAGAAATATACTTGGTGTGAGATGACTCTAGTGACATTCTTGATTATACTTATTTGAAGCTACATTTCATGTACCTCTTCAGTGGTCTACTTGGTGTATTTTTTAGTGATCTTATTTGTGGTATAATTTGTGTGATTACTTGTGGTTTACTTTGTGTAATTCCTTTGGGTATTGAGGTCCATACTAAGTATTGTTTAACTTGCCCCTACATGGCCTTCGTTCACACATGTTGTGTCCTGTTTAAATGTTTAGCAACTTTGATAGAGTCCTTGGTGGTGCGGAGACAGTGGTGCATTAGGGTGACCCGACAGACATGGTATGCTTCATTGACATTTAGAAAGCTTACTATACCAACCCTTTAGGTAGGGTATTATATAGGTGAGATCTAGGATCTTTTATTTTTGTATTTCAATTGGGCTTGTATTCTGGCCCATTTTCTTTTAGTTATCTTCCTAACTCTGAGTTGGTTTTCTTAGTTTTTTTCATCCATGTTTACATTCAATTTTTAGTTTTAGATTTTTCTTGGAGTCAAGTGCATGCATACAGGTACTAGGGAAAATTCCTCACACTTGTCCGATATTCTTATTTAGTTATATTTGAAATACCTTGGCCTATTGGAGACGGCCTTGGAGTAGTCACAATGTGGGCCCCAGGGGACAGGTCGTGACAAGAGTTTCCTTATTTTTTCCCATCCATGATATTTTTATCCTGAGGTAGGAATAAATCTGATTTACACTAAGTTGAGTTTTTCCATGATAATGATATAGTATGGGAACCTAGGTCTAATACAAATTAATGTTCCTAAGGATATCAATAACCATTCAGAAAAGGGGAGATTATGTGGTTAGTTTTTTCAATTTCAAACTCTATGAAAATAAACCCATAACTTTTTATTTTTTATCCTTATCAAATATAATAACAAACTCACAAGCCTTGAATGTTGGGAAAGTAAACAAGAATACAATATTCACATGGTTCATCATTAGTGTGAGAACTTACATCCATATCATCGTGACTCTCATAGGTCCATGGAAATTCACTATTAAAAATAAGTGAATAAAACATTCACCAAACTCTTATTATACTCATTCTCTCTACCTATTGATTTGATTAAATATAATCCCATAATTTTACAATGTTTTTATTAAAAAATTGATCCAATATTAAAGATATATGTCTTTGTAGATTCTAATCCTAAATGTTTATCTAGGAATCCATGTCCATTTTATCTATCTGGAAATGTTTTTCTAGTGCACCTACCTTTATTTGGAATAACCCATCCATTAAACCTCTCTAAAATCATTCATGTTTTATGTCAATTTTAAAATACCATATTCCTAAAAAAAATTCTTGAAAACACTATCTCTTACTCTCTATTTGGTTTCTATAAACTAAAGGCTCTGTCTGATTCTATGATCAAAACATTTATCTAGTAATTTTATTCAACATAAAATAAACATTTTTTGGAAACTGTACTATCATAAAAAAAATTAGTGTCATATTTTAAAATTTATGAATAATTTTCTCAACATTAATTTTTTTTTACTCTACTCTAATACCCTTTTATAGGTTTTCCCAAATTAGAAAATATGGGAAACCAATTTCATTTTCCCAGTCACTAAATTTCCAAAACCATATTTCACACTTCCTTTGAAATTGGCTAGATAATTATGAAATATTATTGAATATTCGTAAACATTATTGAAGCTTCCTAGATTCACAAGTGACCACAATATTATTCAAAAATTATTACTCTCATATGTTATGGAACATTTGAAATTTTTTTAATTCACAGAGATATATAACCAACTGAATGAAAATCATTGCATCGTCATATTTTTAAAACATTAAAAATTATGTGATGATTTTGAAAACCTAATTCTATAGGAAATATTATATAGAATCTTCTTTTTTAAATTTGTTTCTTATTTCTTTTTTTTCAATGCCTTCATCAGAGCATTCATACTCCAAACTATATTTAATCTAAAAAACGTCTATGAATGATTTAGTTGATGACATAAATTTTTTTTATCGGATATTATTCCATATGTTAGATCTTCGCCTAATAGACTCAACATGATGGACTTCCTTCAGTAGAAAACTTCATCACATAGAAATTCATAATATTATAATACATAAAACCTTTCTAATTGAGAAAATATAAAACCTATCTTTCTGGATGCTCCATATCTCTCCATCCATTTCTCCTGAACCACTGATAATGGTTGACTAATTTTTTTGAACATATCACATTTTTAACTCATTTAGTATTTTTTATGAGTTAAAAAACACAATATCATCATATTATTGTAATTATTTTTCTAGAACCTATTTTTGGTGTTCGTTTTATTTGAGATCATAAGAAATCTATTTAGAAAATTGTGTCTATTAAACTAATTCTGGATATTTTGTGTCTAGAAGACATTTTCTGGTAACAAATTTGATACCCCCTTTGTATATAAACATTTTTACAATTTTTATACATAATAATGTATCATGAAGTTTCATGATGTTTGAAATTTTTAGGCAGAAACTAACATCATCTAAATTTCTAATAATTCTTCTTAACAATGTTAAACAATCTTCTTATCTTCCTCCAGTGACTTCCTAACCAAATATTTTTAACAAACATCCATGAGAACTTTATAAATTATTTCAAAGAATCATTCTTAAAAATTATGAGTTTTTAAATAATACAATAAATTTTTATGAAAACATCATAAATGATCATAAGAATAATAATGGAATTAAAAACCATACTCTACATATTTAATTAATAAATTAGTTGACATCCATGATCTTAAGCACACAGACTCAATTATATCAATTTCAATTAAGGATGTATCTGAAATGAAATAATCATTCAATAATAAAAAAATAATAATCAATCAAGGATCCAAAATAGATATAATTATTCCAACATCAATATTGTCATCTTTCCTCCCTATCCAAACTATACCACCACTAGCCACATCAAGTCACTTCAATAAAAAAAATATCAACAACTCATCCTTAGTAGATAAAAAAACATATCATGTTTCTATATAACCCATTAAATTGGATCTATATTACGATATATATATATATATAAATATAAATAATATATATCAATTATAAATCAATACCCCTTTAATCAATGAATGAAATATTATACTTAACAAGGTTTGAAAATATTTGGCCTCCTTTAGTACTTCCAAAAATCATAATTTTTATTTTCCATATTATTTAATCCAATTAGTTTTGAGAATTCATCATCAATAAAATAAACCTAATTTGATTGAAACCAGTATTAGAAATATTTTTTTAGTTAATTGTCTCAAATAAACACTTAATCGTATTATGATTTTTTAATAAAAAATGACAAAATCGATGAAATATTTAATCATTATCCTTCGTGTTTTACTATATTTATGTTTTGTAGAATATTTTTGAAATGTAAATAGGTTAGGTACCATTATAAATAAATAAAATACATCACCAAACTATCCATGAAATATCACAAGGAAATAACAAGAATAACCACATAATTTCATATTAAGTTATATCATAACTTTCATTTCTTTAATTTCATATATTTATATTCATTATGTAAATATCAAAAATTTACACATTATAACCCAAATAATTTAAATATCACATTTAATAACAAATAGTATTATTCATGTATCCCAAACCATGACACAAATCATAAATCATAACTTAACCGTAATAGGATGATGGAAGAAAAACACTAACAAAAAACCTCATGATAAACCCATGAATCACAATTTCTTCATCACTTTGTGATTCTTACATAAAAAATAAATAATATACCCACAAAATATAACAATAAAAAATGACAATGATTGAAAATAATAATGGAAGAATAATGAAGATAAGGGAGGAAAAGAGGTACCATGGATTTAAGGTACCTATTGTAAGAAGTAAAGGCCTAAAGATTAATCATAGAGTCCTAAGATCATCCAAAATGATCCCATTTCCACCTTTGGTTTGAGAGAATAAGGAGTAAATAGAATGGATTTGATAGGAACCGTGAATTTATAGAATATTTTAGAGAAGACTAATTCATTGTGTGATATGAATCTGTCATATTGCAACAAGACCATCTTCGATGAATATGGCATGATCTCCCCATTTGACTACCTCTCTTATTATATTCAATGACAATTTATTTTATTTGATCAAATAGTTTAAATTAAAATATATGATTTTAGACAATAATGGTCAAACCATCAAAAAATATTACAAATATCCTTAGTATTCTTCCTTATAATTACCAACCTCAGGCCAAGAATGTGTCAAATTCACCATAGTGTAGAGAATCTTAGAGAGGTAGAACCAAGAAAATTAACCTCCAGGCTATCACAATGCAATATCCAAACATCGCTATATGAGCATATAACTAGAGAAAAATACATAAGGTTAATAAATATATATGTAAGTGTCCATTGATGTTGAATACTTTTCCCATTAACAAAATTCTCTTTAAGAATGTTCATGATGTGAATAAATCTTGTCATGTCAGGACAAGAATTCCATCCCAAAACAACATGATGCAAAAATAATATATATTATTTTCCCATTATATGAGATATCCGAATTTTTTTACATATATTTCCATATGATCACTCATGGATAAAGATAAACCACCGCACAACAATACTAACCTCATGTTGTAATAAAACCTTTATGATATGAATCTCAGGTAAAGGAATCCAAACTCTATCCCTAAACTATATGACTACCACTAAACATACCAATTATCCATAATCACCCAATAAATGAAAAATAAAAATGTAGGATAACAAGATACATTACATTGGATGCCAGTCAAATTATTATAATCCTTGAGAATCATAAATATACATGATAATAAATTCATAGGTTTGTATAGAAAACACCCTTTGATATACCTATCCAAAAAGTATCTTGTTATAATAATAGAAAAAACGACACATCATAATAGTAATGCATAAAACCACACAATATCATAAATAAAATAATTAATCAAACTATGGTCAGATATATAATCTCAACATAAACATTAATTAAACAAATTAGGATATTAATCACAGAGTCGTGACTCATTTTCCCAATGTAAGATTATGGTTATCCCTTAACCCATGCATCATTTTAATTTTTGGTTGTACCATTTATTTTTGTACACTTATGGATTAAAAACTAGAAACTGTGCCTTAGGGAAGGGTTGTTCTGTTCTTGATGGGAAAGGAAAATGGGGTTAGATCCTAGATTTAGAACAAATACATTGAATGTATTTAAATACATTTCATATATTAAATACATCATATGTATTGGTCTGTCCTGACATCATTCATGGAATTTAATGGTTTATATATAGAAATAAATGACCAAGCATTACATGTCATGTAATTTTAATACACCATGTAATTTCCATGGGTATTTCTTTTTAAAAAGTAGGAATGGGCTCTAATTTTTTTATTAAATCCCGCATTTATCTCACACACAACACCTCTACTCCCTTCAAGCTTCATTATGTTGCTAAATTAATTATTTTTTATTCCTTCTCCATACAAAATCTAATTTTTGATCTGTCTATCAAATTGGATCACCACTAATATGCTATCCTTTCATTTATCTCATTTCATCATTTTTCTTCCTATCGACGATGCTACTTTGGTTCGATCACATATGCCCTATTTCCTATGATTTCTTATGTTTTTTTGTTTCCATCCAATATAGAACAAACTAGAGGCTAATAGTAGTGTATTGTTACTCCATAGGCATAAGGTAGGTTTTCTAGTAAATATCCCACAAGTATCATCAATATATACTATGTTTCGTGATATTGCATTTCAGATCCTCTGTGTGCTAGCATTAAATACACATAAATCATATTTAATTCAATATACTTGATGTAAATAACCTATAATCCCATTATTCTTGTTGGGGTAGGTCCTCGTATGTTGTTTACACCCCTTGAGGTGGGTCTATGGAACTAACATTGTTATTATTTTTGTTTATGTTACTAAACCATCTTCTATATGGTTTCAATGTTACACTTAACTATGAAGAATATAATTAATTGAATATAAATGAGTAGTATGACCAAATAACTTTATTTAATTCAAAAAAATTTCGAACCATGTAAAAGAAAAATTCTAATGAAATATTAACTATCTATTATATATTCCTAAATCATTTGACCGCTTACAACTTTTATGAGATACAAGAATGCCATCCCACACATTTTTGTGATAGATGGGAGTGGTATCCCTTACACTATTGTGATATATGGGAATGGATACCCTTACTCTGTTTTGATACAAGGGAATAGCACCCCTTACTCTGTCATGATATAAGTGCATGGAATTCCTTACACTATTGTGATAAATGGGAATGGGATCCATTATAATGTTATCATATGCAGGCATGACATCCCTTAAATTGTTGTGATATACAAACATGGAGTCCCTACTTTTATGAGATATGAGCATGGAATCTCTTACACCTATGATCTATAGGCATGGAGTCCCTAATTTTATGTGATACAAGCATGATATACCTATACTGTGATACTTGGGAATGATGCCCCTATACAACGGTACTCGATAATGGAATACCTTGCATCTGGGATACTCATACATGGTGTACCATATGAATTTTGTGACTCTAATGACTATACATGGACAACTAGGATACATCTCGGGACTTGAATTACACTATCTATGTGTATATATAGTTATAAACATCCCTACATATATAATTTATATATATAAATACTTACATATACACTTCTATGTAAATCCATGATGACTTTTTTTAATGGTTTTCTCGGCATGGGATTATCATGTAGTTTCAGTCTCATGTCCTTCAAAAACTAGAACAAAAAATTTATAGTTTTTATTACTACAACCCATTTTTATGTCTACACACTCCTCATATTATAAGAACTAACTAGGTATTTATAGAAAAATTTTGAGGTGGTCTACTTAGATTATCTCACACCCTATTCGGGCCACTGATGGTACCTGGGAAAATTGTTAGGGATAGGTGAAATATCCAAGTTGTTGATTTTTTATTGATTATAGCACATGAGATGGGAAGCACAAGATCAATCCATGGTTGATGATGTTATTGGAGAAAGACTTTATAGTGTTTTTTTCCCTTTTAATACATGTATTGTACTAGATTATTGATTCAATGTATTCATGTTCCCTTTAAATAGATACATGAAATTACATCATTTTGTATATGATATTGGAAGTTAGATTTGATGGCTTGTATATTATGAAATTTTTATGTTTACCTTATTCTTTTGTGGCTATCATTTATTAGTATTTCTCAATTTAATAATTTATTACATTATTGTGATACTCTGACCGTTAGGTTATATTATCCGCACTATACCACCTTTGACCCTCACTGTTTGGTGGTATCCTTTGGCATACAAAGGGTAATGCTTAAGGACACCTGACTAACCGGTATGGAGAACTGCTTAGTGGTATTCGATTTAAGACATTAAAAAGTGGTATTAGTGGATATTTTCTTTACATTACTATCTTGGGATGGTAGAAAAGTGAAATAAAATGAGTCATAATTTAGTAATGAGAATGTTCCAGGGAGTAGTTAACCCACACATGAGTAAAAGTCCAAATTTCCCGAGAATGTATGTGATGTTCTAGTTTAGTCTTTTTACTGTGGATCTAATTATGTTTTTGGGTGATGAACATGATATGTGATGTTTATTATTACAATGATATTGGATTATATTTTATCATTGGCTCGATATGGAAAAGAAGCATTGATCATGCATCATTTTAGGCAGCTTATTGGACTAATATGTCAAGCATTATTCCATTCCATGTTGGATGTATTTCTTAACTAAAAGATATCTATTATATGTTCCTTTAATGAGATATCCATTATAAAACTAATGCTTAAAATGGAAAAAAAGACTAGGTAATGGGTTATTGAAGTGTCTACATCAACAGTAATGGTGTTTTATTGTATAGAATGATGATGAAACCTTAACTAACCAATTATAACATGTTTTAGTTATATAAATATAGTTAAATAGAAAAAATGTTAGTTTATTTAAAATAAATTAATTTTATTTTTAATATAAATAGTTCCTTTACCTCTATAGATTGGGAATGATGATTCATATAGTAAAATAACTTCATATTACCTATTACATTATGCTCTTGAATGGAATGGTTTGGTTGAATTTAATTGAAATGCCAATTGTAATTCATAAATCATGTACCTGAATAATTTGGAATGGTATTTCATATGACAGGTCCATTATCTAAATTTAATAATTGTTAAATATTTAATTTAAATATTATATCCATTAAATTGGGATACTGATTTAAAATTAAAGGGTGTTTTCCATATAACATTCAATTGAAAATAAATATATCGGTTCCCTTATTATGAAACACAGAGCTTGACCTAGACCAGACAATAGATGAGGAAGTATGAAGTGTCTCTTCTATTATTTATGATCGTTCTTATTACCTAGACCAAGATTTAGAAGTATAAACGGTGGTGTAACTTTTTATATCGGAAGTATTATACCTATCGTGTTCTCTAATCTAAGATATTATCATTGTTAAATTCTATATGAGGCATGAATTTGGAATTTGTAGAGCTATGACACAATGATTTCCTCTTGTCCTGTTCCAAGAGGGTGGTGATGACCATGCTCTAGTGGTAGTGGGACCTGAGCCACCAATGATACCTTTGGTAGTTTCACCAAAAAACCTCCTATAATCAGTGATTTAGGTGTTGATATAGGGTTCTGAGGGGAGTTTATGTCGGTTATGTAGACTATACAAGAGGACTCATGACCTGTCTCTTCTATGAGATAGTGATCATGGGTGGTTTAGCAGCAACATCCACCTATTTTTCATAGGATGGTGTCCCCAAGTCTATTGATATGTGGTTTGAGACAATATTATCAATATTTGAGTACCTAAAGACACCACCAGAGATGAGGGTGATGCTTTCTATGTATATGATTCAAGGATCTTCTAAACATTGGTGGGATATTCTGAACAAGGTGGGTCATTATTAAGAATTGATTTGGAGAGATTTCTAATCGATCATCAATGACTATTTCTACCCTCAATCCTTGAGTTTTGATCTTTCTAGAGAATTAATAAATATAAATCATGGTTCTATGTCTATTATGTATTATTCAGCTTTTTTTATATATATTCATCTCATTTTGACTATATATACTATTAATGATCCCATAAAAGCAAGACATTTTGTGGATGGGTATATGAATCCTATCTGATCTTAGGTGGACATCTTCCGGTTGACTACCATGTATGATATAGTAAATCAATCTCTCATCATCATGAAGAACCCAAAGGAAGATGAATGTGTGGGCCAGGGTGGTTTAGAATTATGATAAGGAAGTGGATTGACTAGCAGTTGGAAATGGCACTTTGAGACTGCATGTGGGGGTATAAATAACTAGATAAACTCCATTGGTAGTTACATGGGGTTTCACCAATGTGGGAAGCTAGGGAATAATAATACCCAGTCTCCCATAGACCCCGTTGAATGATATGGTTTAAGAAGGTTGGGGTATCTTAATCATTTTTACAGGACAATCTCATCTCTTCCATATGGGAGAAGACCCATATTAGCTCCACCTTCGAGATTGGGGTCAGGAGAACCTCTCTAAGAAGACAAATGGAGTACTAATAGCTATACAGGTTGAGGGGAAGGTCAAGGATGAGGTAGCCATGATTCAAACACATAGGTATAGTAGAGAAGGCCCACTTAGGGTAGTCAGTTTGCAACACAAGGCCATGGGTCAAGATAGATTTATTCAATGAATCCTATACCAGAGGAGTAGGGTGTTTAGACATATATTTTCTACGGTACTACTCCATTATCCTATACTATCGTGTTAGCCTTATTCGATATAGGTGATTCACATTCCTCTATCTCTGTGGTAATTTTTGAAAGACTTTTTCCTAATATTTATTAATTCTATGTGATGATGACCCTTGATAATCTTATGGGAATTAGACAACAATGTGTACACACATGAAAAGAATGCCCCATGGAGGTAGGAATTCATCATTTTGTATGGTACTTTTTTATCATCAAGATGACAGGCTTTGATACCATATTTGGGATGGATTGGTTAGTCCCAAATCATTCCTATGTGGACTCCTATCACTGCAAGGCATAGTTTACATCACCAGAGGATGGTATTTACCTTCGTAAGGTTGAATTTGATGTCAAGGTAAGTAGATATAGATAAAATAATCTTTGGATTGGTGGAGTGACTGCCCATATTTATTTCTTTTATATAAAAAATTATATGTCACATTAAGATACTTTCCTCATATACTATATCATTTTAGTGAGGTTTTCCACAATGAGTCTTCTGGATTACTTCCCAGGAGATAGGTGGAGTTCTCTATATTTCTTGTTCTATGAGCTACACCGGTGTTTATTACTCATTATAGGATGAACACTATTGAGTTGTAGGAGCTCAAGTAGAAACTGGTGTACTTTAAAGCTAATGGATTTATACAACCCAATACATCTCCATGGGGTTCACTGGTCCATTTCATTAAGAAGTTGGATGGAACCCTCATGCTCTATGTAGATTATGAAAAGATGAATCAAATTACTGTGGATAACTAATATT
Source organism: Viscum album (assembly GCA_963277665.1). Classification (NCBI taxonomy): domain Eukaryota; kingdom Viridiplantae; phylum Streptophyta; class Magnoliopsida; order Santalales; family Viscaceae; genus Viscum; species Viscum album. The sequence goes on from OY728164.1 coordinate 697,333,234, forward strand.
CTTTTTCCTTGTATAGATAACCAATTTGACAAGATTTGTGGAGCTATTGTATTTTTCAAAGATCTCTTTGAGGTTAGGTTATCACTATGTATGTGTTAGACCTACAAAGATACCTTATACAGTGTTCTGTATTTTTTATGATCCCTATGGGTATCTCATTATGTTGTTTAGTCTCACCAATGATCCAACCATTTTCATGTATTTGATGAATCAGGTTTCCACCTATTTTTGGATTCATTCATTATAGTATTCATTGATGTCATCTTGTTGTATTCTCATACTCAATAAAACCATTCCAAACAACATTATATCATTTTGAATACACTAAGAGTTCACAATATGTATGATAATTTTTCAAAATGAAACTTTTGGATTGACAAACTGCACTTCCTAGGTGACGTTATCTCATAGGTATGAGTATCAATTGACCAAGAGAAGGAGAGGTGTGTTTTTTACTAGGAGAATCCCATGAACATGTTTGATATATAGAGATTCTTGGGGATGAATGGATATTAAAATAAATTCACATAGGACTTATCACTCCATGTATCACCTATTACTTATACAACAAATAAGGCTATTATGTTCTTGTGGTTTAAAGCGTGTGACAAGGCCTTTCAAGAAATGAATAGAATACTTAAATCGACACTAATACTAATCCTAATAGATCCTATTAGAGGTTATATAGTGTTCTATGTTGCATCTGGCATCAATATGGGTGTATTGTTGATATAGGAGGAATGATTTGTTGTATAAAGGTCTCACCAATTGTAACCTCACAGGCATAATTACCTAACACACATCCTCAAGCTTCCATTAGTCATTCATTCCTTGTGCTACTTGAGACATTATCTGATATGAGAGCGCTTTATGGTGGTTATTCTCCAAAATAACCTCAAATATATATTTACATAGTGTAAATTGAATCTCAGATAGTGAATATGGGTTGAATACCTTTAGTATTTTCACATTGAGCTTGACTATAATCCTAGAATGGGCAATGTAGTAGCAAATGCACTATGCTAGAAAACTCAAGCACAATATGTTTAGGAATCAAATGATGAATGGAAGTTGAGGAACCACTTTTATGATATGAATATAGAGTTTTAATAGATTAACGTGTGTCATTTTATTACGACCTCACTAGTTACCTCTTCACTCTTGGATAGGGTAAAGATAAGGAACAATTTAGATCTTAATGGTTTGGTTCTACGGGAATGTATTATTGCTAAGGAACTACCTTCAGATTGGTCTATTGATATACACAAAATAATACATATATATGGGAATATATGGGTTTCTACAAACATGTAAGAGGAACTGACGTGATAATACCATGTTTATCAGTGGGTAGTGCAACCAGGTATCTCCAAGATGTATTGTGATATGCACTGTTAGTATTGGTGGCTTGGAATGAGAATTCATATTGTTAGTTTTTCCACTAGGTTATCTGCCTACATTTTGGTGAAGGAAGAAAACCAGTATCCTAGTAGTTTTTACCACAATTACCATCCTTGAAATGTAAATGGTATGATGTCATGATGGATTTTGTGACTGGTTTACTAAGGTCACCTCGAAGTAGCAACATGGTTTGGGTAGTCGTTGATCGACTGATGAAGGTAGCCTACTTACTTTCTATATGGGAGACTTTATCAGTTGATGATCTAGTAAGAATATATATCTATCATATTATCTTCTTACATGGAAACCTCGCACTATCATTTCAGTGAGGGTTGTTCATTTCATATCGAGGTTTTGGAATGGGTTAGAGAGAGATATTGGTAAGCATGAACTTTGGAACATAACCTTTCACCCCAAAAATGACATTCAATCAGAGAAGATGATATAGGTACTATAGAAAATTCTCTGATCATGTATCCTTGATTTATATTATTATTAGGAGTAACATATACCCCTAATTTATTTTCCCTATTATAATAGCTTTTAGGAGATAATTTAGGTGTCTCTGTATGAGGCTTTATATGGTATTCCTTTTCATTCACCTCTGCGCTAGATAGAGGTAGGAAAGGCAGTACTACTAGGTCCTCATCTCACATAGAAGAACCTAGAGTATGTGTATCATATCATAAAGTATATATATACTTATCATTCTAGATATAAATCATATGGTGATCTCTAATGACTATCGATGGAATTTGAGTTTGGGGATCATGTATTCTTATATGTATCAACTAGATATGAGAATATCTGGATATAGAGGCAAGAAAAGATAAAAACTCACTTTTTATATCATTTTTAGATCTTATATATATTCAGGTCAATATCCTATAAGTTTAATTATGTTAGAGTTATTGTTAAAATCATGACATCTTCCACATTTTATAGTTTCCCCACTACCATTCCAACCTGTCACAAACTTTCGATCCTAATGATTTTATGTTAGATGTCAAGGCTTATTTTGAGGAATATCCTATATGAATCATTTCCCATTTCATAAAGGATATTTGAGGTATGTCTATACTTTAGTATAGGTTTTTTGTAATCATAGTTGTGTACATGATGTGATTTGGGAGTGTTGGGTTGACATACGTGATCAGGGGTTAGAGTTGTTCCCAAAATGAATCTTACCACCCTTAGAAAGAGAACATGGGGATGATTTATAGTAAGGGAGAAAGACAGTAAGATCATGATTTTCTCATCATGTATGGATCATTTAAATTTTTAGTTGATCCCTTTGTTGTAGTCCTCTTATGGATAAAAAATGGAAACTATGAATTAGGGTGTGTCATTTTTTACTTGGTGGAAAAGGAGTAGGGGGCAGATCCTAAATGTAGTTAAAATATATGGTGTGTATTGAAATTCTTGGTGTGTGTTAAATACATGACATTTATCAGTTTGGATAGACCTCTTTTACTACATGTAATTATTTTTCCATGTAGGGGAAACTTGATAAATAAACGATGGATAAGGTTTAAAAGTAGTGTAATTTCCTTGGATTGTTTTTTTTAAAAAGAGCTAGGGACACTTATTTTTTTATAGAATCCTTTATTTCCCTCTTGAACAAAGCCTCTACTCCCTTGAACCTTCCTTTTTGAACATAAATCTAGGTTTTTTTATTCCTTATCCATCTGAACTCCTATTCAAGATCCATCTATCGCACTAGATCACCATTGGTAAGATTTACTTTTCTTTATCTCCTTAAATCATTATTATTCCAATAAATGATCCTATTTTGGTTTTAGATCATATTCCCTATTTCAATGGAATTTTTATGTTGTTATATTTTCTTTATATTTAGACCAAATGAGTGGCCGATAAAGGAAGAGTGGTCCTATACAAGCATAAGGTATGTGGTACAGTAAATATCCCTTAAGTCCTATTGCCTTATACTATGTTTTATGATGCTTCATGGGGGATCCTCCACATGTTTCCTAAAAATACACACAAATAATGTTTAATAAAATATACTTGATAAAATTATCAAAGTAACTCATTATTTCTATTGGGATAGGTATCCGTTAGTTATTTCCTCCCCTTGAGGTGTGCCTACGGAGCTTCCTTTGTTATTATAAATTTTTAAGTCACTAAACCATATTCTATATGGTTTCTGTGTGAATCTTAATTTTAATGAATATAAGGAATTTAATATAAGTGAGTGATTAACCATATAACTTTCTTCAATAATAAAATGGTTACACTCTGTTAAAGAGAAATTATAATTAAATAAGAACTCTCTATTGGATCTTCCTAAAGTCCTTAACCACTCACTACTTCAATGAGATACATGCACAGTTTCCCATACACTACTATGATAAACATGTATGGTGTCCCATAAACTATTTCAATATACAAGCATGATGACCCTTAATCTATTGTTATATATGAGAATAGTATTCCTTACTCAATCATGATATATTAGCATGGAATCCCTTAAACTATTGTGATAATTAGGCATGTAATCCCTTAAACTATTGTGATATATGGGTATGAATTCCCTTACACTATTATGGTATATAGGCATGGCATCCATACTTTTATGAGATATAAGCGTGGAATACATTAAACCATTAATATATGGTAATGGTGTCCCTACTATTATGTGATATGGTCATGAAATCCCTATACTATAATACTTGACCATGGAGTCCCTATACCATGATACTCAGGCATGACATCCCTTGCACCTGTGATACTCGTCCATGGTGTCCCTTACGACTTGTGACACTCTAGTGACTAAAAATTGATGCATGAGGTATGCCCCGGGTCTTAGATAGCACTAAATAGGTGTATATATGGATATAATTGTTTTTCTATATATAGTTCATACATATACATTCATATATATGTGTGTGTGTGTACGTAAAAATTTACGTATATGTCCATGATGATTTTTTTTCTAGAGGTTTTCCCGACATGAGTCAAAGAAGGTAGCCTCACACTGGTGTCTTTCAAGAACTAGATTCAATCTTTTATAGTTTTTATTTCTTTTTACCATTGTTATATCTACAAACTGATGATATTATATGCGTTGACTGTGTATTTATATACACCTTTTTTGGTGTCCTATTGAGTTTATCTCACACCTTATTTAGGCCTTTTATGGTACTCTGGAAGATTATGCTGATATAGGCAGGGATCGTGGAAAGTGGCATGTTGTTTATTCTTGATTGATTATAGAATGGGATTGGGGAATCAGAGGACAGAGTTATGGATCATGATGTTATTGGAGATATATTTTATGATATTTTGGTTATATTGATGCATTTATTGTACTGGATTCTTTCTACCATCTCTGTATGTTTTCTTTCAGTAGATAGTTGACATTACATAAGTTTGTATATGGTACTAGATGTTACTTTTGATGGCATGTTTATTATGAATTCTATATGTTTACCTTCTTCTCTTTTGCTTTTCATTTATTATGATTATACTATTTAAATATTTATTACACTATTGTGCTACTCTAACCATGAGGATATAGTGTCCCCACTATATCACCTTAGACCCTCACTACTAGTCGAGAGCCTCTGGTATACGGGGAGGTACGCTTAAGGCCATGTGACCAACCAACACGGAGCACTAATTTGTGGCATCTAGGTTAGGAAGATACATCCAAATAAACTCTTCTTATCCATCTTGTTTTGCTAAGACACAAACAAATTTTTTAGTTCACTCATGAAACACCTTCTCTAAGGAGTCATAAATATCAATGGGCCACTCCATGGATGTCACATCATCTTCAACACCCAACTCAACATATTAAATGACATAAGAGTCATCATGAAGATACTAAAAAATATGCCACTCAAAGAAAATTACATAGATTCAACCTATCTATGGTGGGAATTCCAACCAATATATAAATTCAAAAACATGATCCAACACCTCGAATAGATCAAAAAATCAGGGAGAGGGATTACTCCAATGTTCAAACCTCTACTTCACACAACGAAGAGATACCTTCAAGAATACATGATTTATAATGTCAAAATACAAATTCCTCCTCCTATGATCAGCATGAAACATTTAATGATTTTGAGCTACCATCATCCACTCATGAATTTTCCAAACCATCTTTGTCATTCCCTGCACTAATTCATATCCTATAATCACAAACTCTCCAACCCCAATAAAAAAACATAGATCTATAGGTTTGGTCATACATCAATTTTAATGATTCCATTAAAATGGTGAAGTGATATATTTTATTTTTGTAAAACATAACTAGTGTTAGGTTATTCATTTGTGATCCTCTAAAATTTAGAACACATGCATGCAAAATATATTCCAATGTCTAGGTATTCTATTCCCTCTAACCATATGTCTATTTATGAAAATATATGTTAATCCATAGCTGAGAGCCACAATAACTGGAGACCATTCTATACATGAGAGGAAAACATAGATAATAATCAAAGATGACTGTACTCAGAAATTCATGGAGACTCCCTATATCATTAAAATATTTGATCAATAAGACATCCACAATACTCGAGTAATTAATATCAAAGAAGTGATATGAATTCGTAAAATATTACACCTATATAACATCATATACACATTTATATCAAGGTAAACTAATCATCAAATCAATTAAAATGTACTCCCACTTCCACTGAGGATCATATAGTGGATGAATCATCCCACTAGAATCATGATGTCCAACCTTCACCTTCTGGTCAACCAAGCATTGGGATATAAACTCTACCACTGATATCTTTATCCATACCCACTAAAATATGTCTCTCAAGGAATGATACATCTTATACACAGTAGGATGCATGGAAAAGGGTGATACATGAAACTCATAGATAAGAACTATATCTTCTATAATGCTAGTGAAGTTATTTCATTGGTGCAATACCTAATGTGGGTCATCCAAAAACCATCCATCATAGGGAATCCCTATAAACAGCATGATCCCTAAAAATTTACACCTTATGATTACCCAACTAAGATTCATCTACCTGCTACACAAATGATGACTCCAATTTCATATAGTATATAAATTTTCTACAATTTAATTCTTCTATATATGGATGTATCATTATGAGATCATTTATCACACTCTAAGAATATAGGGAATCATGAAAAGAATCTCTACATGAATTTTTTCTCATTATGTAAAAGATAATATTACCCTTACTTATTGTATATGAAATATAAATGTCTTAATCCTATAAATATCTGATCCACTATATAATTTTGAGGTTCATATAATAATGGGAAATTATATATCCCAAAATCTTACAACTCGTGAACACCCAAAAATGCTCAAAAAGTAGATTGTGTTACCATAATTGGTTGTAAAACACAACTGCCGAATGATTGAGATCATGGGTAGTGTATATATGTTCATGGGGTTATAAATATTGAGACTAATAGGTGATTAATAATCTATACTACATTATATTATAACCCAATTTAAGGAGATGATTTTTATATAAAACCTCAAACATATCTCCTTCTACTTGTAATCAAATAACATCATAAATGATCAACTTCTCATTAAAATACTCATAATTATATTGACACTAGTAAGTCCATGTAAAATCATAATCATTCTTAATCAATGAAATTAAAATAGTTATAACATAAGAAAATTTGGATATGAACCTCTTATTACATCCTTTGAGACTGAGGAAACTGTAAACCTCAAAAATATTCTTTGGGGATACCCATGAAATAACAACCTTGATCAGTGAAGGATTTATAGCTAATCCTGATTGAGAAAAAAAATTAACAAATAAATAAAATTCACGGTCATAGAACATGAAATTATAAATCCATCCATATTGCAGATGATGTTGAAGAACCTCCAAAAAACTCATAAGTTCTCAACTTGATCTTTATTAGACTCAAAATACATAAGGATGTCCCCTATGAACAACACCACAAACCTGCCGGGAAACCAATGGAACAATTACAACATCAATAATAGGATCATAGTTGCTTCATTAAGGACCCCAAATAGAATTACTAATAATTAATAGCTCCCATAAGTACACCTGATTATAGTCTTTGTAATATCCTTATCTTTCACCTTCATTTTATGATACTTTAAAAACAAATTGATCATCAAGAATTAGATATCACCCTTAAGCTAATAGAATAGATCATAAATCTATTTAATGGGTTATAATTTCTTCATTTCCATTTGATGTATGTAAACATAATTTATACATAGTAACAAACTATTACCACCTTCTTCATGAATAAGACTGGAGCACCCTATGATGATACCCTAGATGGAATTAAATCTCATTGTACAACATCATCGATAAAGATGACATTTTTAATGCATTTTCTATGTATTTCAAATATTTAAACCCCAAAATTTTTTATTTTAAAGTGAAATAGCATCATTTTTTGAATTTTAGTGAATTTTTAGATTAAATGTTAAGATTGCTTAATTGTTTATTTTAAACAGTTTTTATCAATTTTATATTTTAGCAATTACCTTTTCAATACAAATCTACATTATAATTTTTTTGTATTCTTTTCTTATTGGGATTAAATAATCTCAACCAGACCAAGAGTTTATACAAAATATATGAGGCACATATAATACATGTAATTTGGAAAACATTTGGTGGCCCTAATTGAATGACACTTAATAAATAAGGCATATCTCAAGACAAAAATTATAAATGAGGTTATTTAAATTTTATGTTAAATAAGGATCTTATATGATACTTAAAATTATTTTTTGTGGAATGATCTATTCATTAAGGTAGACTATGATTATGTCAAAGTGAAAAAATTTGGATAGTCTCTTCAATTAGAAATATTTTTCCATATAAAGAAATCATAACTTGAATTAAATATGGAATAAAAATATGATAACTAGATAGTGAATGTGTAATTAATAGAGGAAAAAATTTAGCTAAGGATGCTTTCTGAGATTCTTAAATTTTATTAGCCAAAAAATTCCATTTTTTGAAGGATAGATTCTAGAGGGAAGATTTTACATAAAATTCATCTAAAAAAATGTGAATCCAACTCAATTAGGAATTTAGAGAGAAAGAGATGGATAGTGTGCTCCAAATAATGGGTAGAGGATATTGGATAGATAATGAAGAAAATAGGATATCTAATTTGTCCTTGCCTTGATAAATTCCCAAGTAGTTGTGGTATTGAAGATCCCAATATACATTTTCTTTTGAGTTTGTTCACTTCTTCATATCTTTTAATATTTTATATAGAGACTATGTTTTTTAATGAAGGTCCTTTTAATTCGAAAATACATTGTCTTATAGTAAATTTTGATGGTTTTTAAACTAATTAATATAAATCATCTATTATTATTGAATAAAATTTTTAAGAGAGGTATCAATTTTGATCACATAATGTTTAAATAGTTTTGGTTATGGGGAGGTCTTTGATATGTAAAAACACATTCATAATGGGATGAAAATCATATTCAAGGTCTCAATATTCTTTTTAGGTACCATAAGTGTCCAATTAGAGGTATAGAGGTAATCATTGAGAGATACAAATTGATAATTTATTTAAACACAGATAAATGAGAGTGTTTGAGGAACAAAACATTCCCACAATAACTAACTCAATTCTGGTTTCTCTTCCCTTTTTAATCTATTTTGAATCAAATATTCTAAAATACATTAAATTTCTATAAATTTATTTAAAATGAATTTAATCACCATATTTAAATCTAAAATTTAACAAAAATATATTAACTATGTGAATTTTTGAAACATATTCTTCAACAGTCTCATGAGACATACCCATAGTGAACACTACATTTATTAAAAGGGGATACATTATTGACAAGGGATTTAATATCAAGATACCATATATAAATTGGATATATTTTTTAAGGGGTTCAGTAATCTATTTTTTTTACATCACTTGTACTTTAACTATTAATTTATAAGTTAAAAAAAACAAAAAAAAATTAATTTTCACTATGACCACTCATATTATTTTCCTGATTACAAATAATTTGAACATTTTTATAAAGAATATATTTTGAAAAAAAAGTAGAATGAAATTTTATCATTATTGAAATTACTATTAAGAAAATTTCAATTTTCAACACTTCTCTAAAACACTAAAAGAATTTAGTTGATCAAAAGATAACGTAAGACCCACCTTTTTTATGTGTGTATAAATAAGTCCCACCTTTTAAATTTTAAATTAAGAAAAAGAAAATATTGTTCCAACCACTTTTTATATTGAAGAAAATTTTGTGGGTAAGTTTAAAAATGAATTTTTAATTTTATTTTATTAATTAAATAGAATAAAATATTACTAATTTATCAAATTATGTGGCTATACAAAATAAAATTAATGTGGAAAAGTTTTGGGATGATTTTGTTTAAAATGAAATTCCATGTGAAAGTCTAATTTTTGAAGTAAAATAATCAGATACATTTTACCAAACATTGGAAAAATAAGAATAATAACATGAACAATTAAATTTTTTATTACATTTAAAGGATCCTAATATACCTTTATGTTTCAATGAAACATTTATAACTATTATCCACTTACAAACAGAGCTATAACTAGAGAAAACATTGAGAGAAATATCAAATTTTGACTCATTTTTGTAAAATTCTATTAATAGTGAATTGTTAACAACTCTATATTTATATTTGATCCTTACTAATGTTGAATGGACTTATTTTGTTGATATAGGTTATTTTTTTGAAGAAATTGAAGAGAAATTTATGTTCTCTATTGAGTAGTTAACTTGAATATATTTGGGTTGAGGTACCATACTAATTTCCAAATACTAAATTATATTTCAAGTGGAAATTGAAGACATACCACATCCTGGAATTAAATATCAACAAATAGTTGATAACTTTTATGAAGATCAAGCTTGGTGGAAGTGTCTTAAAATTTTGTTCCCTCTTCCACTTATCCATTAGAATGATTAATTCACAGAGGAGACCATACAAAAATCTACCATTGAGTTATTATAAAAGTTGGGTTATCTAAATAAGATTATAGAAATTTCATTTGGAGGTTAATGTTGAATAGAACACACCAACCTTCAGACTGGGGATAACCTACTACCACTCTCTATCTATGGAAAATATAAAATGTGACACCAACTTGGGTGGACTAAACTAAGAATTATTTTCTCTTTCACTTTATTTTTCATTTATTTACTTATTTAAAATAAATTTTTTATGTTTGGATTCTTGTTTTCATGTATATTTATATTTGAATTAGTTGAGAGAATAACTCAAAGATGGTCATACTTAAATAAACCATGTTGTGATATTCTTTCTGGATTTATTTTTCATGTTTTATTCTCTTGGTGTTCACTTCCCATATAATATATGCACAATAAAGACATTTTAAAAATTATTTGTGTAAGGGGAGGATCATCCTTTGTTATAATAGGTGTTTTTCATTTTAAATTTTTATTTTCTATTTTATTTGAAATTATTATAAAATTTATTCCAAACATTTTGTGAGTTTTTTGCAACATGTGAGATCAAATGACTGTCTTTTTAATTTTTGAAACACTTGTCTATGAGTTAATAAATTCGATCTATGAAAATAGGGTTAAATGAATGTTAAAAATGATTTTATTTCAAATTCAAAACATTTGTAATTTCATAAAAAGTCCTCTAATTTTATAAATCTCAAGCCACATATCACTTTTTTAATTTTTAAAATCACCTTCGTGAGAGGCTTCTAAAACCTTTTTACATATTATTTATATTTATCTCATTTATTGAGAGAAACAAACAATTATTGTTGAACTAGAATTTTATTTATTCATATAAAAACTATAGGGTTTGAAGTTTTTTTCTTTTAAATAATTGATACATTTCATTGGTATAAACTCCCCCTTTTCCAGTAATTCATTTTTTATATTGTATCACCCCTAACCTTAATTATGGTATCCTCTAGTAGATCATAATGACATATTTGTTATCCAAAAAACATGCCATCATTTCATATCCAAGATTCTATGGATATGGAATTATATAATATATTTGAACTTAAATGCAGGGAGAAGCTATCTTGTGATGTGATGCATATGTTTCATCTTTTTTGGGAGGAAAATAAAAGGCTGGAGAAATGATTTATAATATAAAAAATATTATTCTCCTCCTAACATTTTTAGAATTATTTTCTAGAAAAAAAAATTTAAAAAAATTATTCGGTCAAAGATACTATAAAATTAAAATTAAAATCATGTTTTTAAAGATGAAAAGATATATAATCATTTAAAATAAGGATTATAAGTCTCACAAAATGATTGAAATTCAATTAACCCTCACTACCTTTAAACATAAAATATTAGTCATATTTTAAAAAAATATAAAATAAAATAATATCAATTATGTAAGTTGAGTGGAATCATTTATAATGATGAAATAATAAATAGTGTGAATTTTTTTGATTTTTTATGATTTTTTTAGCTTATTTACTTGTAATGGGAATGAGTAGTGAATCATACTTGAGTGAAATTGTAATTATGCATTTTTTTATTACAATGATCCAAAAACATCTAATTATGTCTCATATATTTTTGATATATAAAACCTAGAACCCCTAATCTTCATAAAAACTATGAAACATCCTCACATTGAGAATAAGTCCTTAAATAACATCATGTGGATATTTTGTAATTTTCAGACCTATGGTGACCCTTTCATTTGTTTGAAGGAGAAAAAAATGATAAAAATATGTTTAATGATGGAAAATTCATGTCATGTAAGTGATTTGTGTTCATGGAAGGATAAATAAATTGAAAATTAATTTAATACACAAAATTAAGAACTTCTAATAATGGATTTTTTTGAGGAATTATAATTTCATTCTTATTAATATAAAATTAGGGTATATCATGGGAATGTGTTTTAAAATTACATTCTTATTGTTTGGGATACTAACGTGACTAAGAGACCAAGTGATAAGTGTGTGTGTGTGTGTGTGTTTGGGGGGGGGGGGTTATAGAGATGATATTTTCAATACATTTCATGTGTATTTAAAATGTTTTAACCAGGATAATTATTCTCTATAAGTGAAATTAAATTGTTTTTGTAATTTTGGTGAATTCAAAAGTTAATTGTGAAAAATGGCTAATTCTAGATTTTTAATTGTTTTTTATCATTTTCTTATTTTTACCATTAAATTCTATATATTAATTAAATTTGTGAAATTATTATTTTTAGGATGATATGATTATTAGGATTTAATTTTATCAACTTTACAAATAGTTAATTCAATATTTATGAGGCCTACATAATTTTTAAATTTTGGAAATGTTTTTTAAAAAACAAATTGAAAAACTTTTAATAAATGATTCATATTTTGGGATAAATAAATAAAAATGATTTTATTGTAGTTTAAAATTAAATAATTATCAAAATTTCCAATTATTATTAAATTTCAAGGAAAATTAATTCATTAGGGTAGATTGTGATTGTGTCAAAGTAGAAGAATCAGAATAGTTTATTTAGGTAGAAATATTTTCCCAAGTAAAAAATTATAAATTATTCTACCAATTTAGAAAAATATTTGATTTGGAGGTATTATTCACATGATATATAGTGAAAAATTTCTATTAATTTCACTTTATGAGATTTCGATATTTAGTTTTCTAAAACAGTGCCATCTTTTGAAGGATATATTCTGAAGGGAATATTTACCTCACATTTTATAAAAATATAACTTTAAATCTATTCAATGTATAGATAGAGTGAGATGGAGAGTTAGATGAATAAATTTGTTTGATGATATTAGATAGATGATTTAGAAGAGATATGATATAATTTATTAATTATTGGTAAAACTCTCAAGTAGTTGTCGTGGTGGAAATCTAAGGATTCATTTTCTATTAGGTTTTTTCACATCACTGTATATTTTTATTTTTTTCTCTAGAAACTATATTTTTGAATGAATTAAATCCTTATATTTATTAAATATTTTTTATTGTAATACTTTTTTAATGTTTTTCCATCTTATGAATAAAAATTAGTTATTCTTGTTGTTTAAACTTCTTAAGCAAGTCTCCTTTTTTAGCACAATATGTTCAATTAGTATCGATTACTATGATTTATTTGAGTGATAAAATCACATTCATAATAGAATAAGAACAAATATTTGAGGTCTTAATATGGTTTATAGTTATCTTATTTGATCAATTAGAGGTATCTAGGTGAAAATTCATTTATAAAAATTGATAATTCATTTAAACTATGATAAAGGGGAGTTTGTTATAATTGAAACATATCCAAATCTACTAACTCAATTATAATTTTTCCATTTTTAAGATGTTATGTATCTAATATTATAACATTTTTTCATTTTTCTAAATTAATTTAAATTCATTTCAATCCCCACTTCTAAATATAACATTTAACAAAAAAATAACATAGTAAAAATTTGTAAACTTAGTTTGTATCCTCATCGGGAGACAACCTCATAGTTACCACTACACAACATTCTTAGGGGATAAATTATTAATAATGGATTTCATGAAAATATAATTTACATCAACCATAAAACAAAAATTGTAACTTAAATAACTCATATGGGAGTATCCTAAAAGGGGGTATCAAAATTGGAGAGGCACTCAGCTTCAGATCTTTCCCACAATTGATTTCATGTTGAGTGGGTAATGCTAAAATATATTCCAGAAATAAACGTAGTTACTCTTAAATAACCCTTAAATAACCACTATATGAACTTATTATAAAATCAATGTTCTTTTGATAATCATATAAGACAATGATTCTCCACATCGTAGACCCATATGTTGGTTATTATCACTGATAAATATGGCATGCTCTTCATCAGTATCGAAGAGTATAACCCTCCTTTGGAACCAAACAATTATAACTAACACTGAAAAATGAAATTTTATTTCTAGGATGACATTGTCCAGTCTTATATTGTATCATAGATGATCTCACAAATACCAATGCTTCTTTAATAATATCTTATATATATATATCATAAAAGATAAATCAGACTCTGTTTGGCATAATCAACACTAATCGAACTGGAAGATTTTGAAACTCAAGTCCTAGAACCCAGATTAAGGTAAAAACAAAAAAGTGAGTGAATCCCCCAAATTGAATAAATCATACACCCTAGTAGAGAATAGATAAATTGTACCCCACATGATGTATGTCTAGCCTACCATTGAAAACTCAAGGGTGTGAATCTAACCATATCCTACTCCATGGACTCTCTGTCCCAGATGTTGATCAACTATAAGGAAATACTATATTCCATATCAAAGAGGATGAGGATAATCATGTGGTTTTATTCTACTTTACCTGTATCCTCTAAACTAAAAAAAATTGAAATCCCAAATATTACAACTACCTTAGAAGTCATTATTTTCATAACATAACCTAAATCTAGTTTACATCTCTATAATAACTACCGAGGAAGGTTGTTCACTTCAAATTATATTGACCAAGACATACACAGGAATAGTTAACAACATCTGATATTCTAAAATATGTCTATGAACTACCAACTATTGTGAAATCAAATGATGTTAGATGAAGATGAATCCTCATATTCTAAAACATCGGCTGACCCAACAACAATGAACTTATACATATAGCCACAATATTTTAGAAATCATTAATAATTCCTTTACATGATGAAAGAATTAAGTAAATATCATCTTTATAACAGTTTCATTATAAAAAACCTCATGTAATATTATGAATGTGAATGGGGTGACTGGGCACTGGATCACAAGAATAAACACCTCCTCAATATGCCTCATTCAAGACTCTTTATCTAGAGGTATTTTTAAAGTATAACTTAAGAGTTCATGAACTGAATCCCAAACATTTTGATGTAATAACTACTGGTTAAATGAGGAATAATATCTTGTATATGAAACACCAACATAGTTTAATAATGGAACATAACCGAGAGATGATTTCTGAAATTCTCCCATAAAACTATTGTCACCTCGCAATCATGAAAAAATAAAACCAACCACTAAAAAGAAAAAAATCAAATCATACAAATAGACAAGAAAATATAGTTTTACTTCATAGGTCAGATAAAAAAATCGATCTCCCCCTCTTCCAACCATTCCAAAATCTATTAATTATAAATAGATCTATAATACTTTTATAGGACCTGACATTGAGTCTCTTGAATCATATTCCTCCAAACATCATATTTTTCAAGCTCAAATCTCTAAGGATTTGATGGTACATCCTACTAACATTTATCAACACGAGACTGATGGGAATGTCAACCAATATCCATACCTAACAAAGTAGAAAAAAACTAAGGACTTTATAAACCTATAATATATAATCATTAAGAATAATTGATTAGGAATATTATGAATTCCCATCATCTACCCACATCAATAAAAAGAGCCAACAATCAGGATGCTTAATCCTTAAATAGGTCTCTACCATGCATGAATAATCACTTTTCATAGTACATTTAGTAAACTTAAGGTCCATACATCAAATCAAAAGGTTCATGATCACATATTTTCTATTTGATCTCTCTTACATACAACATTTATTACATACTTTTGATATCACTTACATACCATCTTAAGAAATCATTACTTGTTATCATCCCAAACCTTCATCCTATTACTCAATAAAAATATTTAAACCCATTTTTTCATGGAATACCCACACTAGTACCCCTCTTAGGCTGATAGTGATGATATGAGTGACCCATGAAGCCTGTATCAAAAAGGAAATGGGTTGGAGACTATCACTGAGGGTATATAACACATACATATGAGAGGAATCACCAACAAAATTCCCTATGAAAAATAATGAATTCATAAATGAACCACATAATTGTAAATAAAATAATACCAATACATGTAATGTCATATAATGTAAGTCTAAAATGAGAAATACCACAAGTAACTCCCATGATAGTGACCACGATCTATAGAAATCCATTAAACAACCTCTATGATCAAGAAAATCCCATCTCAATAAAAAACCCTTTAAAAACCTGAATATATATATACATATAGTTGGGTAAGAATACATGTATACTCAATAGTATCTTCCCCAAAATCTCTCATGAAAATATATAAGAAACACACTAAATCCCCCATGGATAAATAGTGAATTAAAATCATTACCTAAATTGGGTCAACTGTATTACAATCCTCACCACAGCTCACTCACAAAATAAAACATAGAAGTTGGTAAAATAATATGATGAAATATATAGAAGTAAGGTACCTCACATCCAATTTCCATGGAATTAGTCTCTTTAAACCCCAAAAACTCACATCCAGGTTCTTTTATCCCTTCCATAAGATATATTACACATATGTTCGAACATATCATATCCATATCTATATAATAAGAACCATTAACCTATCACAACCTCATAATCATAAATTAAGATATATATTCGTTATATACCATGTAAATAAACACAATACCTTAAGGCATTTTATCCCATGTATAAATAAATTGTCAATAACTTCAAGTATTTATATCCTAGATACATGAATACACCATAACCATAAGCCTCTAAAACACATATATACATGCATGGAAGAATCATGAGACTATATAGCCCATATGAGTATATATCCTAAAACCATAATCCATCATAGCCAATGTATTTTTATTTATCTACTATGACTAGAAAATAGAGTGGGGTTGGGGGAGTTGTTAGTCATGTGCATCCTCAACCACCTAGATGTTGGGATACACCTAGAACCCAAGGAAAAATATTGGAAGTGGTCTCCTCATACCATTTGAATGGTGGAGTGTGAGAAATACAATATTATAATAAATATTATATCACAAAACAATTCTATGGTAAATTATACTACATAAGACTCAAATTATAGATAAATCACCACATTAAAAAATATATACCCTCTCTAAGGACTTGTAATTTAATACATTTTTAAGAATACTATAATAAAGGTACTATAATAATACTAATCATTTATTATTAATTAATTACTGATAATATTATAATATCCATTTATCAATTATGAATAATTTTTTTTGTTAATAAGCTAAGAACAAAGTAAGTTTACCCAACTTTGTAACTTTGATTTCTATATCCATGTAGTTTTAATAATTTACATATTTTATGGATTCAACTTATTATCATACCATTAACATCAATAATTATTAAAGGATCATACCTACCTTAATTAATTTATCAATTAGTTACTATACATGATCTTAGTCACTGAGACTCAACTATACAAACATCATGGATGGACAAGGCCAAAATGAAATAAGAATTTAGTAGTAAAAATAAGCCAAACCAAGAAGGGATTACAACTAGAACAAAAAATCTCATCGTCATTCCCAACATATTTATAGACTATATATTCCACCCCCACAAACTACATTAAGAAACTGACACAACAACATCACCATATCCCACCCCCTCCATATAAAACAACCATACGAAGTTTCATTATAAATCAGAACAAGGGACCTATATTCTGATATATATATATATATATATATATATGGAAACAATTCATAATTTTAGTGATAATAAATATCAATAAAAATAGATACTGCTTCAATCAATGCATGAAATAATATTTTAAAAAATGTCAGAATGTATTTGTACTTTAGTAATAATTGTATAAATCATCATATTTTTTTACCTTGTTAATTAAATAAATTCTTTTTTAGTAGGTTTCTACAAGAAATGAAACTGAATATGACTAAAAACAATAACTTTAATTATAATTTAGTTAATAATCTCATAGAAACTGTTAATCCTATTGGTGATTTTTAAGAATTATTGACAAAATCAATGAATAACTCGTTCATTATCCTTATTATCTTACTATATTTATGTTTTTTATTATCTTTTAGTAATGTTATATAATCACAGAATAATTATAAAACATAATAATACATCACCAAACTATCTATGAAAAATCATAGGTAGAATACTAGGGAACAAAAATAATATATGGTTTAGATTTATAATCCGTTTTATTTCATTAATATTTTATCATTATCTTCTATATGTCAATATATAACAATTAACCATTAGAAAACAAAGAACTTTAACCCCATATATAGACATGAATAAGATAATTCATGAATCCCATACCTCTATACGAGGCTTTAGTGATCACAAAACTAGAACATGATGATTGCTGAAGAACAATAATGAGAAATGTCAACATGAACCCAAAAATCCAAAAGATAAATTTTTATTTGGTATCCTCCAAAAATCATGAGTAATAATCCCATAAAATTAACTAGATATATACTTCAATGGCTTAGTAAAAATAATTGAACATGAGTAATGAAATGTAAGGTAAAAAAAGTGTTACCTTGGATTGAAGTTATTTATTGAAAAAAGGAAATTCCTAAGTTTAAATCCTAGAGGACAAGGTACCTCATAAATTCTCCAACAATATCCATGGTTTTTTAGAGGATAAGGAGGAAATATAATTAATTTTAGAGGCACCCAAATTTTTAAAATACCTTTAAAAACACTATATAATTGAATGATAAGTATTTTTTATACTTCCAAGAGCCTACATTCAATAATCCAGATGTGATCTATCAATACGGATTCCCCTTTAATTATGCTCAATGTCCAGTTCTTCCATAAAACCAAAGAGGTTTATGGAATTGATAAAGGTGTCACACTTTTGTTATATAACTCACTGGTTCATGAAACAAATCCAAATAATTCTTCCTTTTATCAACCAATCTCAAGTCCAGGATCATGGAATTCCCAATACACCACATCAAAATGATTCATGGAGAGGAATAACTATACAACTCAACCTCCTATTCATTACGGTTAGACAATCACACTTCATTTCATCACCGTAAAAGAGTCATAGGTAATATGAAAGGGTAATAAATTTATAATAATCTACTGATGTGTAAGGTTTTTCCCTTTTTCAAAATTTTCTTCAAGACACTTCATGTTATAACCATACACTATCACAAAATAGCCATAATTCCAACATGAAACAATGTGGAACCAAACTATCATGACATATATTCCAAAGTTGAAACACATCCTAATATCATGAAACATCTTCCTTGCTAATTACTCATGGTGTAAAACATATTATTACATAGAAATATTGATCTCACACCATGATATAACCTTCATGACATTACTCCCTTTGAATGACATTCAAGCTCCTTCCCTTACCCATATGATTTCCACCAAATATCCCTAGAATCTCATAGAATTCCTGAAATAAAAATGTCAAGAGTTTAAAAAATCTTGGTACCTTACATGGAGCATAAATACATGGGTAGTTACCTCTCACCATCTTTAAAATGGTAAACATTTATTACAATATTTTTTTTGTCTGTTAGGTATATACATAAGTGAAAATAATTTATTTCAAAATAATTTCTCTTGGTCCATAGGGTGATATTTGACTCATGGGGTCTTAAATAAAATGATGGATAATCACTAATAAATTATTAATAAATTTTTAGATAATTTTAATGAATTAGATAGTGCTTTTAGAATTTGTGTCCAAGGGGGATATAATAAAATAAAAGTTGTTCACAAAAGTAAAAAATCATACATTTTTTGCCCCAATGGATTCATCCATTGTTGGTTTATTTGTTATCATGTGAAAAGGATTCATCATTCTATATTTAATAAATTGATGACTTGGTTGTGATTATTTGAGGATGGAATTTCAAATATGGAAATGAAAAGGAATAATTGAATTTTTATTTAAAATAACATCATCATGCATCATTGTGCATAATGAAAAAATAATGGTGTAGTTCAAATAAATCCATTTTGACTAAGGAATATGTTAATGTGTCTTTCAAATGAGTTCACCATGTTTTAAATATAAGTGTCTAAAATACATTCCATAATCATCCTTTCCTTGGAATAAAAATAATACATAATTTATGAATGTTAATGCATCTCAAACTAAGAGTTAAATTGGTAAAGTATTATGAATGGTACCTATTCAATTACAATAGTACTCTACTCAATGGTAATGGTTGGGTTTTTCCTTGGGTGGCCCTCATCATCATCTCCTTATGCGATTTAGGACTTATCCATATTCTCCCCTAAGAATCATATCTATATTTTCTCCCCCATTTTCATCATTCCCATATCTCTATTTTACTACATGTTTCACTATTCTATAGTGGTAGGTTTACAATTTTAATCAATGTTGTAGCTAATGGTCTTATTCAAACACATTCATCCCCCATCATGCTATACCTCCATAGGTGTTGAAGCTACTCAATTTTTGTCTTGAGATGGTGATTTGGAGCATCCTTGATGATTGGTGGTTGTCCTTGGGTGGTATTATCATCATATTTAGCATTTTATTGGGGAAATTAATATAGTTTTTCAATCTTATGATGTTTTAAAAGTGACAGTAAACAATAGTGCGACTTAAGGGAAAGTTGTTCACTCATAAACATTATACTAATTGGTTTGGTTAATATTAATGTTTATAGGAATAGAAAAATCTCTACACTTATTATTTTACACTTTACATTAGTGGAGTACTATGAAAATGTTTATTAATATATGTTTAAATTTATATATTAAATACGTTATAGAGTTCAATAATAATTAAAAATAGATAAAAATAAGTATTAGAATGGTCTCCTACTAATATATGATCAATATTTTTTAGAGTGGGGTGTTTTAAGAGGATACAATCAAGAATATTTGTATACATTGACTAACTACTCTACTTTAGGTGTCTCTCACCATGATTAAGACTAATAATAATAAGTCTCACTACATATTCATAAATAATTATTCCTATATAAAACATCCAATTGAAAATTCTACTGGATACTTCCTGAGGAAAATTAAATCTTGATGATATGGTTGAAAATATTATTTGAAAAATCTATTAGAAAATTATATTAGATATTTATCATGTTAATTTACATTTCACTAATGTGGTGAAAAATCACATTTTAAAAATACATGAAAAATTTTCACTACATACTTCTATAACATATGTGAAATTCCATTTTAGATAATTAAAATTTTTATTTCATATTTAGTTTCATTTATTTTTTTAATTTATGAAATAAATTTTTCTGAAATTGTATACTTGTAATTCCAATGAAAATATTATAAATTACAATTTCTAAAATGTTGAATATTTATGTTGGTTGGGTTGATAACAAATAATTGTTATTTTATGACTGTTTCATCTGTTTCTTTTTATATATATTCAGCACTATATTTTATTCCATCTATTTACACAATTTATCTAGCAATTATTTTGACCAGATTAAATTTGATCCACATGATTCTTGAAGATTTAATGTGAACCAACGATTGATGTTATTGAATGGATGCAATTTATTTCTAAAGAACTTATTAATCTGTTTTCTCATTGAAAATATTTTCCTAGATTTGAATCACTCACTGGTTAGACAAGTAAAAAAAAAATTTTATCCCTTGTTTGGTTTTGGAGGGGCTAGTTTATTGATCATTCACCTTTCTTCCTATTATTGATCCATAATAACATTTTCCCCCGATACATGTTTTATAGTCTACCCAAATAGCTACACACTGCATATATACCTCCATTACCAATTTGATGACCCATAGGGGTATTTTTTAGTGGTTTTTATTATGGTTGGTGTGGTATTATATTGAGAGAGAAACTAGATATGGGTTTTTTATGATAGGAAAACCCTTAGAAAATATCTTTGTTCTTTTCTAATATAGAGAGATAAATAATTCAAGAGACTGGGGAGTTATTTTCTAAGATCAACATAAGAACCCATTTTTTACTGTGAAAGACTTTGGAATATTTCTTGATGTTATTCCAGAGCAGCGCCATCAGACGTCGTGTGATTCTGAGCCCCGGTGTGGCCGGAATTAAGTTTTCAATGCGTTCACATTGGGAACGCCAAGTAAATGGGATAACTCCTAAATGTATATTCGGATCAGAGATCTGAGTGCACGGATGGGTCTGGAATGTTGTTTTTACCCTAGGAACGACATAAAACATGTCGGCGTGGGACGTTTGGACTCCTCGCTCACTATCAGAGCGTGGAACAGATAAATTAAATAATTAATTTATTCGTTTAATGGATTAACTCAAGTATCTCTTAAAAGGTGGATCGGATGGGGAAACCGAGGGCACCGTTGAGTCCGAAACATGTCGTTTACCCTAGGAGGGGTGTAATCTTCGCGGGCGCGGGTTGTATGTGAAAAATGGCCCCATGGGCGTTTTCGTAATTTAGCAGCCTGTGGCGTTGCTTTTATAAATTTTGAACGGGGCCTCTGATTAAAATTCTGAGACCGCCTTTGTGCTCAAAACGTGGTATTTAGCCTAGGGGAGGCTTAATCTTGACCCCGTCGGGAGTTCGGGTCTGGGGCCGCAGGAGGGTGTTTAAGTTAATTAATTTATTTAATTAACCAAACCACCCTTCTCTTCTCCCTCATTTCCCCCTACCCTGGAAAGATTCTCCCCTCTCCTCCTCCACTCCGGCGAGGCGTCTCCAGTGAGGCGGCTCCGGCGAGGCGACTCCGGCGAGGTGCGGCCACTCTAACGGGTCAACGACGAAGCATCGGGCTACACCCAAGAGGTAGGCGGTGTTCGTTTGAGTTTTAAATCCTGAACCCCTATTTGAATCCCAATTTTAGCATCGATTTGTTATTTTATCTTTGAACAAATCTCATGGTCGTGTAGTATACATTTTTTTCTTTCCATCACATCGTTCGGAATTGAAATCCGAGTTTGGAGGAGGCCGCAGCGGTCCGACGAATGTTGCTGGAATTTCGGGAGTTTTTTGGGGTTTTCAAGCGGTCCAGCGAGCTCCGGTGGGCGGAGCGGCTCCAGGCGGTGGCTCTGGCAGGCGGCAGGCTCAGTGGTGGCTCCTCAGTACCGCGGTCTGAGATAGTGGCGGCGGAGGAGGCCGGCTATCCGGTCGGCCGGGGGGCACCACGCTGGCGCGGGCGAGGTGGGGTCGTGGTGCGCGACCCCGGCGGGAGACCAAGACCTGCCTATGGCGGGTCTCTGCGTGGAAAGGATCGGCCATGTTGGCCAGTCGGTGGCAGCGGGCCGCGGCCAGCGGGCCGCGGTGGAGTGGACCGGACCCGTGGCCGGGCGGACTGGCCCGGTCCGGGCCAAGGGGTTTTTCCCCTCCTACTTCGGACGCCCGTACCTTGAGCTACGGGCGTCCGTTTTGCGTGCCGTCAGCGGCAGGGTGAACCTCGCGTCGAGAGGAATGTTTTGAGATGGATCCGGGAATTTTTAATTCCTGAAACGAGGGGCCGCGAAGGTGAGACGCATCTTTAAGAGAATTGACATTTTTCCGGCGGATCTTGTTTTGGACGGCGCGGACGCCTCTGACGTCCATTTTGAGCGTCGTCAGCGGCGTTGGGACCCCAGCGACGGGGTGAAGCTTTCCAGGGTGGTTTTGGGCGTTAAAGTAGGAGTTGAGGCATTGGCCCCATGGCCCGTTTTTTGAGCAGCGAGCATCGTTTAGCGACTTTCTCATCGGGCGTCTGTTCGGGGCATGCGAGCAGTCGATTCTGGATGTTTTTCCGAGGGGAATGCAATGGTGCAATCCGCCCACCCTAATTCAGCACGATGGTGCGGGCCCCACGAGGGTTGTTTGGGCGTTGACGGTGATTTTCCATCTCTATCACCGGGCGCCAGTTTTGGACAAGTGAATAGTCCATCTTGTGTACTTTTTCGAGAGGATCGTAACGGCGCGATCCGTTGGCAGCACTTCGGGACCAGGGTGCGGGTTCCGCGTGGTACCGCTCGTGCACGGTAAGCCGGAATGTATCTTCTTCTCCGGATATCTGTTCCACTCAAGTGAGTAGTGCTTTTGACATGTTTTTTCAAGAGCATTGTGATGGCACTGTACGCCCGACCTTTTTCAGGGACGTGGTGTGGGTCCCACCTGACCCGGCTATGGTGAATAGTACCATTTTCACTGGGTATCCATTTTGGGCGATTAGGTAGTAAATGCTGTGTGTTTTTTCAAGGGGATCGCAGTGGTGTGATCTGTTTGTTCAGTTTCGGGATCTTGGGGTGGGCCCCACACGGGTTGGATACAGTTAATAGTACCTTTTTCACCGGTTGACCGTTTTAGGCGAGTAAGTATTCTATCTCACGTGTTTTTCCGTGGGGATTAAAATGGTGTAATCTATTCAGGCGATCGGAGTCTCATACGCGATCTTATTAAATGTAGAAATATGAATGTGCCCCTAGTGGTGGTTCTTCCACCGTGTTTGTAGCGGACCCTTGGCGTGTGATCGCATGCACTCTCGTGTGAGTGATGTAAATGCTTGGAGAGATGTGGTTGGTTGTGACTCAGCCATTGAGGGGGAAAGTTGGAGTTGTTACGTTACGCCTTTGTGACGATGTTGGGTGTCGTGTGCACGATAACCTTTGGGCTGGAACGTGGTATAATCTGGGAGTATACAGGAATGCTTGGAGGCACATGTGGTCATTTTTACATGAGAAAGTTTGCGCATTCGGTTGGGTTTGACTTAGGGCCACACGTTGTGTGGGCCCCATGTGCGTGCCAAGTTCTTCTTTACGTACTTTTGACCTCTCGCGACGTAGAGGGTCCCTCGGTTCTGATTGTTGACCAGCGGGGTTGAGTTTTTCCCCTGGCTTTGTGCTCGATGGTTTAGATCAGTAGGGTTGAGTGGTTTCCCCTAGTTTTGTTCCAGAGTTGGGTGGTTGCACAATACCCACTCCGTGTTCAGCTGACCAGTGTTGTACCATCCAGTAGAGATGGCCAGAGCAGTTCTGATTTTACCCTCCAGTAGAGACTGGGGAGTGGGTTGCTCACTAACTTCTAGGGTTTACCCTCCAGCCGAGACTGGGCAGTGGGTCACCCGACACTTAGGGTCTACCCTCCAGCAGAGACTGGGCAGTGGGTCACCCGATGACCTCTTACGGTCTACCCTCTAGCAGGGTTGGGCAGTGGGTCACCCGTTGTCTAGTTCCAGGTCTACCCTCCACCAAGGTTGGGCAGTGGGTCGCCTGTCAACTTATTCCCAGTCTACCCTCCAGCGGGGCTGGGAAGTGGGTCGCTTGATGACGTATTAGGGTTTACCCTCCAGTGGAGCTGGGAAGTGGGTCTCCAGATGATGTATTAGGGTTTACCCTCCAGCGGGGCTGGGCAGTGGTTCGTCTGATGATGTATTAGGGTTTACCCTCTAACGGGGCTGGACAGTGGGTCGCCTGATGATGAATTAGGGTTTACCCTCCCGCAGGGTGGGGCAGTGGTTCACCTGATGATGTATTAGGGTTTACCCTCCCACAGGGCGGGGTAGTGGGTCACCTGATGATGTGTTAAGGTTTACCCTCCAGTGGGGCTGGGCAGTGGGACACCCATTCGCATTTTAGACTCAGTCCTTTCTACTAGCCTAGTATGTGGCTTTACTCCGTGATTACCGGAGTGGGACCCTCATTTGTTCGGGTTAGTGATGTGACAGCTTTGACTTTGAGGAGACCTCTTGACTACGGGGGCAGTGACAATGTGTGGTTTGACATTCCCCCGGAACCCTCAAGTATGAGGGGCGCTTTCCCCACTGAGACGCGTCCTTGCAACGCGACCTAAAACCCTGCGAGCGAGTCAGTGCCACCCAAAGCGGATAGTGTCAAGGTGCGGTGATTTGAGCCCTTTGACTTGCAGTTTGGGGAAGAGGTGCGGGATGCTGGGCATCGATGGTGTTTACTTTTGGGACTGTTGGCGACTTGATTTTCTTGGGATGAGCTACGGGATGGAGATCCCCTTACGGTCTTGTTCGGGCTTCTTGATAGAGCATATGGATTTGTATATACCTTTTTCTGGTACCCACTTCTTGGGTTTGGTTACTCTCCTTCCATGAGAGGTGA
Organism: Viscum album; assembly: GCA_963277665.1. Lineage (NCBI taxonomy): Eukaryota > Viridiplantae > Streptophyta > Magnoliopsida > Santalales > Viscaceae > Viscum > Viscum album. The sequence continues at coordinate 697,359,506 of OY728164.1, forward strand.
AGACGCGCGGGTTATGCCACGTGCTTTCCGTGTCTAGCTTCTCGTGGTTGGATGAGTCTACTCTCCTGCTATAGGTAGAGAAAGCTCGAAGGGAAGTTCATCTTCTCACCGTTCCTAGCTCCTTGTGTTAGGACGATCCTACTACCTTCCTCTTGTTGGGTTGAGTTGTACTCTTTACTACACTCTCTGTTCGACTTCTGTTCTATTCCCCGTTCGATCTACTGGTCACCCTTCGGTACCTCCTTTGTTGCTCCCTCAAGCCTTCGGGGTATCCTACCAAGTTTTTTTTATACTCACCCTTGCTTGGGATTTACCTGCACTTGGTGTGCCCTTACAGAAGACAGACAGGTTGGTCGTGACTTCAGTGGAGAATAAGAGTTTGGGAGCTTGGACCACGTGGGGTGGTCATAGTCGGGTTCCAGGTGGGGGACCCTTCCAGCTGTTTTTCTTTGTTCACCTCTTGCAGGGTTGTGGCACTTTTCTGGTTGGGCGTGTGTTTTTCCCTTTTTCCCTTTTTCGTTTACCTTCATCCTACTTTGTACTGATTAGAGGTCGATGCACTTTGTGGTTTATATATAGCAGTTGCTCTTTTATTTACTTGTCTTTTCTTTTACTCTGCACTTTTGCATTGAGTGTGCTGCTTGTGTGTGTGTGCAGGTACTTAGGTAAAGGCCTCCCCGAGTTGTTTAGCCTTCAGCGCTTGTCGCCAGCCCCTGGCCTATGGAGGCGGGCTTGGGGTAGTTGCAGCTCGAACCCGGGTAGGGTCGGGTCTTGAAAAAGTGGTATCAAAGGTGGTTTTTTCCTTGGGACGTTGTTTGGATGTCCTTAAAAAGGAATTGGTTGGGATATAGGGAAATAGTATTAACATGTCTCAAGAGTGGCTCTTAGGCCCAGGAGTCCAGTGATGGTGCGACGGCCAACATATCCATTCACCGTGACATTGATAACTTGCTTGTCGACTCAGCATGTTGAGACACTTGTTGCAGGGGAGATTGGTTTGTGCATCAAATAGGATTGAGTCTTTGACTGTCCTTATTGAGTCAGCTCACCATCGTTGTTGTATTGGTATATACATATATGCTCATCTGACCGCGGAACTCCGTGATAATATTTAGGATGTCTCCGCGAAGACAGCCAGCCAGGATTCCAGCTTTGGTCGTGACGACGACCCTGTGAGCTACGAGGCCACAGTCCATGACCCATCATGCAATCCCCTTTCTTTGGGTGAGTCAGTAGTAGCACCCCCACCTGTTAAGCAGCAGACAGCTTCAGCAGAGCAGGTTGAGCTTGAGCGCAGGTTGAGCGCGCTCCGTGGGTTCCAACAGCAGAGATCGCTGAGGTTCAGTGGTGAGCCAGACCCTTAGGCAGCAGAGTTTTGGCTAGAGACAATGGTTTGACTTTTCAGGCTTGTGCAGACACTGACAGCACAGAGAGTGGCTTTGGAAGCCAACCTTTTTCATGGAGCAGCTCTGCGTTGGTGGAGTCTGGTGACTCAGTTTCTTGACGAGTCGGCGCTTTCGTGGGGTGACTTCCAGTTGTTGTTTCGTGAGGAGTTTTTCCCCTCCTTCTTATGCTCCGTTTGAATTCAGGAGCTCCAGTAGTTTCATCAAGGAGGGATGACAGTGGCCGAGTATGTGACTAGTTTCGCAGACCGTGCATGCTTTTACCCGAACTTGGTCCATGAATACAACATCCGAGTGCTGAAATTTGAGCAGGGTCTCCGCTGAGAGATTCATGCTGTCATAGTAACCTTGGGCATTTCCACATATGATGGGGTGCTAGATCAGGCGCTAGTGACAAAGAGCTTCCTGTCACGTTCTATAGTTGGGGGTGGCAGCAGGCACGCTGGAGCTGAGACGTCTGCCGTAGCTAGTGAGCGATGGAAAGCAGAACCTCAACGCAGGTGGCTTTCTGACAACCGGACTCAGGGGCGTGGTCGTAAATCACAGTGGATCCGGAGGGCAACAGTGTAGCACAAAGAGAGTCGGTGCTATGCTTGCGATGAGCGAGGTCACCTGGCACAGGACTGCCTGACCAGGTATGCAGAGAGCATCGGGCAGGCAGCAGGTGCACCACCGCGACAGAGACAGCATCGCGATCGGAGTAGCACCCAGAGAGGTGGTGCTAGTAGAGGAGCGGGGGGGGAGCTGGTAGTGGGGGACGACCTTACAAGGACTTCTCATCACCACTAGGTGGTCCACGTCAGGCTCCGGGAGCTGAAAGTTGGGACCGCGGACGACCGCGAGATTTGGATGTCTACGATTCTGCAGAGCATGAAGTAGTAAGAGGTATGCTCTACAGCACTTCTACTTTTTTCTATAGAATTGTTAGACTCTGCGTGTGAAATTTTTTTTCTCCCTGCTCCTTATTTGAGTTGTTACCAAGGTGGCGCGGGGTGTCAGTGAAACCCTATGTTGGTAAGGTAAAAAGGCATAGGATTTTTTTCTCTAGTCGATGGTGTCAACTCTTTCTCCTTTCGAGCGTGTAAGAGAGCCTTGGTTGTGGGACATCGACTGTGGAACCTTGCGTGACCAAATATCCTTGGGTGTTTCACCATATGGATATTCTGAAGGAGGGAATCATCGGGCCTTTCCCTAGGTCCAAACGGTGATTCCAGTCACAGTGTGTGACGTAAGATTTTGACTGGGGAGGTGAGCTACCCCTCGAGGGCCTTTGGGCCGTTTGAGATCGTGCGAATGGATGGCGAGGTTCACTACCGCCTTACCCTAACCCCAAAGTCTGGAGTGGGTGCACGACGTCTCCCACATGGTTTACCTAAAGAGATGTGTGCATGCTCCTATACATGTCATCGGAAAGGGAAGACCTCGCACGAACAGATCAAATCCTTTGGTCTGTGTGCGGTGGCACAGAGCTGTGTATGAGCTCTTCTGGGTACGGAGGATCCACGTGCCGGCTGAGTACCCTGAGTTGTTCCCTGGTTTTGCTTTTCGGGGATGAAAATCTTGAAGGAGTGAATGATGTAAGAGATTTTTTTTGCTTCTAAAGACTTTGGAATATTTCTTGATGTTATTCCAGAGCATCTCCTTCAGAAGGCATGCAATTCCGAGCCCCGGTGTGGCCGAAATTAAGGTTTCAATGCGTTAACACTGGGAACACCATGTAAATGGGATAACTCCTAAATAGAGCTTCGAATCAGAGATCTGAGTGCACAGATGGGTCCATAATGGGGTGTTTACCCTAGGAATGACATAAAACTTGTCGGCGCGGGATGTTTGGACCCCTCGCTCGCTATCGGAGCGTGGAACAGATAAATTAAATAATTAATTTATTCGTTTAATGGCTTAACTCAAGTATCTCTTAAACGGTGGCTCGGATGCGGAAACTGAGGGAACTATTGATTCCGTAACATGCCTTTTACCCAAGGAGGGGTGTAATCTTCGCATGTGTGGGCCGTATGTGAAAAATGGCCCCAAGGGCGTTTTCGTAATTTAGAAACCCGTGGCATTGTTTTTATAACTTTTGAACGGGGCCTCGGATTAAAATCTTGAGACCTCCGTTGCGCTCAGAGCATGGTTTTTATCCAAGTGGAGGCTTAATCCCGACCCCGTCGAGAGTTCGGATACGGGGCCGCGGGAGGGTGTTTAAGTTAATTAATTTATTTAATTAACCAAACTCACCCCCTTCTCTTCTCCCTCATTTCCCCCTCCCTTGGCAAGCTTCTCCCCTCTCCTCCTCCACTCTGTTGAGGTGGCTCCGGTGAGGTAGCTCCAACGAGGTGACTCCGGTGAGGTGCGGCCACTCTGACGGGTCAACGACGAAGCATCGGGCTACGCCCAAGAGGTAGGCGGTGTTCTTTTGAGTTTTAAATCCTGAACCTCTCTTTCAATCCCAATTTTAGTGTTGATTTGTTGTTTTATCTTATAAAAAATTCCATGGTCGTGTAGTATACATTTTGTTCTTTCCATCGCATCTTTCGGAATTGAAATCCGAGTTCAGAGGAGGTCGCAACGGTCCGGTGAAGGTTGTGGAAATTTCAGGTGTTTTGGGGGGTTTTCCGGCGGTCCGGTGAGCTCCGGTGGGTGGAGCGGCTCTAGGCGGTGGCTCCGGCAGGCGGCAGGCTCGTCGGCGGCTCCTCAGCACGGCGGTCCGAGATGGCGGCGACAGAGGAGGCCGGCCATCCGGTCGGCCGGGCGGCGCCTCGCCGACGCGAGTGAGGTGGGGTCGCGGTGCGCGACCCCGGCGGGAGACCAAGACCCGCCTATGGCGGGTCTCTGCGTGGAAAGGACCGGCCATGTCGGCCGGTTGGTAGCAGTGGGCCGCAGCCAGTGGGCCACAGTGGAGTGGACCAGACCCGCGGCTGGGCCGGCTGGCCGGGCCGGCCCAAGGCGTTTTCCCCTCCAACTTCGGACTCTCGTATCTCGAGCTACAGAAGTTTATTTTGCATGCCGTCAGCGGTAGCGCGGACCTCGCGTCGAGGGGAACGTTTTGAGATGGTTTCGGGAATTTTTAATTCCCGAAATGAGGGGCCACGAAAGTGCGACGCGTCTTTAAGCAAATTGATGTTTTTCCAGGGGATCTTGTTTTGGACGGCGCTCACGCGTCTGACGTCCGTTTTGAGCGCCGTCAGCGGCGTTGGGACCTTGGCGCCGGGGCGAAGCTTTATAGGTTGGTTTTGGGCATTAAAGCCAGAGTTGAGGCGAGGGCCCCATGACCCGTCTTTTGAGCTGCGAGCATCGTTTAACGACTTTATCATCAGGCGTCCGTTCGGGGCGTGCGAGCAGTCGATTCTGGATGTTTTCCCGAGGGGATTGCAATGGTGCAATCCGCCCGCCCTAATTCTGCACTGTGGTGTGGGCCCCATGAGGGTTGTTTGGGGGTTGACGGTGATTTTTCATCTCTATCACCGGGCAACCGTTTTGGACAAATGAATAGTCCATCTTGTGTAGTTTTTCGAGAGGATCGCAACGGCGCGATCTGTTGGCAGCGCTTCGGTACCGGGGTGTGGGTTCCGCGTGGTACCGCTCGTGCGCGGTAATCCGAAATGTATCTTCTTCTTCGGATATCCGTTCCACTCAAGTGAGTAGTGATTTTGACTTGTTTTTCTGAGAGCATTGCGATGGCACCGTACGCCCGACCTTTTTCGGGGACGTGGTTTGGGTCCCACCCGACCCGGCTACTGTCAATAGTACCATTTTCACTGGGTGTCCATTTTGGACGATTGAGTAGTCAATCCCGCGTGTTTTTTTAGGGGATCGCAGTGGTGTGATCTGTTTTTTCAGTTTCGGGATCTTGGGGTGGGCCACACATGGGTTGGATACGGTGAATAGTACTTTTTTCACCGGTTGACCATTTCGGGCGAGTAAGTAGTCTATCTTGCGTGTTTTTCCATGGGGATTACAACGGTGTAATTTGTTCAGGCAAGCGGAGTCTCATACGTGATCTTATTAAATGTGGAAAAATGAAGGTGCCCTCGGTGGCGGTTCTTCCACCGTGTTTGTAGCGGACCATTGGCGTGTGATCGCGTGCACTCCCGTGTGAGTGATGTAAATGTTTGAAGAGATGTGGTTGGTTGTGCCTCAGTCGTTGAGGTGGCAGGTTGGAGTTGTTACGTTATGCCTTCGCGACGACGTTGGGTGTCGTGTGCACGATAGCCTTTTGGTTGGAACGTGGTATACTCTGGGAGTATACGGGAACACTTGAAGGTACATGTGGTCGTTTGTACCTGAGAACGTTTGCGCGTTCGGTTGGGGTTGACTTAGGGCCACACGTTTTGTGGGCCCCATGTGTGTGCCGAGTTCTACTTTACGTACTTTTGACCTCTCGCGACGTAGAGGGTCCCTCAGTTTCGATTGTTAACCTGCGGGGTTGAGTTTTTCCCCTGGCTCTGTGCTCGATGGTTTAAATCAGCAGGGTTGAGTGGTATCCCCTGGTTTTGATCTGGAGTCGGGTGGTTGCACGATACCCACTTCATGTTCGGCTGACCAGTGTTGTACCATCCAGTAGAGATGGCCAGAGTAGTTCCGGGTTTACCCTCTAGGAGAGACTGGGCAGTGGGTTGCTCACTAACTTCTAGGGTTTACCCTCTAGTCGAGACTGGGTAGTGGGTCACCCGACACTTAGGGTCTGTCCTCCCGCAGAGACTGGGCAGTGGGTCACCCGACGCCCTCTTAGGGTCTACCCTCCAGCAGGGCTGGGCAGTGGGTCGCCTGTCGTCTAGTTCCAGGTCTACCCTCTAGCAAGGCTGGGCAGTGGGTCGCCTGTCGATTTATTCCAGGTCTACCCTCCAGCGGGGCTAGGGAGTGGCTCGCCTGATGATGTATTAGGGTTTACCCTCCAACGGGGCTGGGTAGTGGGTCTCCTGATGATGTATTAGGGTTTACCCTCCAGCGGGGCTGGGCAGTGGGTCGTCTGATGAGGTATTAGGATTTACCCTCCAGCGGGGCTGGGCAGTGGGTCGCATGATGAGGTATTAGGGTTTACCCTCCAGCGGGGCTGGGCAGTGGGTCGCCTGATGAGGTATTAGGGTTTACCCTCTAGCGGGGCTGGGCAGTGGGTCGCCTGAGGATGTATTATGGTTTACCCTCCCGCAGGGCGGGGTAGTGGGTCTCCTGATGATGTATTAGGGTTTACCCTCCCACAGGGCGGGGTAGTGGGTTGCCTGATGATGTGTTAGGGTTTACCCTTTAGCGGGGCTGGGCAGTGGGTCACCCGTTGACATTTCAGACTCAGTCCTTTCTACTAGGCTCGTCTCTGGCTTTACTCCGTGACTACCGGAGCGGGACCCTCATTTGTTTAGGTCAGTGAAGTGATGACTTTAACTTTGAGGAGACCTCTCGACTACGGGGCAATGACGAGGTGTGGTTTGACATTCCCCCAGAACCCTCAAGTACGAGGGGCTCTTTCCTCATCGAGACGCGTCCTTGCGACGCGACCTAAAACCGTGCGGGTGAGTCAGTGCTGCCCAAAGTTTATAGTGTCAAGGTGCAGTGATTTGAGCCCCTTGACTTGCAGTTCGTGGCATACGTGCGGGATGATGGACATCGATGGTGTTTACTTCTGGGACTATTGGCGACTTACTTTTCTTAGGCTGAGCTACGGGATGGATATTCCCTTACGGTCTTGTTCGGCCTTCTTAATAGAGCATATGGATTTGTATATACCTTGTTCCGGTACCCACTTCTTGGGTTTGGTTACTCTCCTTCCAACAGAGGCGAAGACGCGCGGGGTATGCCACGTGCTTTCCGTGTCTAGCTTCTCATGGTTGGATGAGTCTACTCTCCTGTATAGGTAGTAAAAGCTCGATGGGAATTTCATTTTCTCACCTTCCTAGCTCCTTGTGTTAGGACTAGCCTTCTACCTTCCTCTTGTTGGGTTGATTTGTACTCTTTATTGCACTCTCTATTGTACTTCTGTTCTCTTCCCTGTTCGATCTACTGCTCACCCTTCGGTACCTCCTTTGTTGCTCCCTCGAGCCTTCAGGGTATCCTACTGAGTTTTTTTATACTCACCCTTGTTTGGGCTTTGCCCGCACTTGGTGTGCCCTTGCAGACGACGGACAGGTTGGTCGTGACTTCAGTGGAGCATACGAGTTTGGGAGCTTGGACTGCATGCGGTGGTCGTAGTCAGGTTCCAGGTGGGGGACCCTTCCAGTTGTTCTTCTTTTGTTCACCTGTTGCCAGGTTGTGGCATTTTTCTGGTTGGGCGCATGTTTTGTCCTTTTTCCCTTTTCCGTTTACCTCCAGCTTACTTTGTAATGATTAGAGGTCGATGCACTTTGTGGTTTATATATAGCAGTTGCTCTTTTCTTTACTTTTCTTTTCTTTTACTCTGCACTTTTTCATTGAGTTTGCTGTGTGTGTGTGTGTCTAGGTACTCAGGCAAAGGCCTTCCCGAGTTGTTTAGTCTTCGGCACTTGTCGCCATCCCCTGGCCTATGGAGGTGGGCTTGGGGTAGTTGCGGCTTGAGCCCGAGTAGGGTTGGGTCGTGACAATCTAATCCCTCTATTGGTTCATATGATTTTTTTCCTTAGAGTGTTTATTGTATTTAGTAAAGACCAATTTGGATCATAGCTTAGAAACCATATGATTGATGGTCATCCACTTTTGATATAAGTTTGATCTTGGAGGGTCAAGTTCTGATTATTCCATTTGATGTGTAACTGAGTTCTTGGTGAGTGAAACCATGATCTGTAAGAAATTTTATATTATTTAAAAATTTCAATATGTTTTATACCTTTTATATGGGCCATTCACTTCTAGAATTGAAAACAACCATTTTATTGATTTTTAAATGTACAAGGAAAGGTCTGAACAAGACATCGAATTAAGGCGGTCTAAAGTAATAGAGACCAAGGGAATCATTAACCAAAAATTGGACCCCCCTTAAGGGGAAAGAATCCCAAGATCAAGAAGTGGGATATGCTATGGTTCGAGGGAGCCTTAGAGGCCAAGAATTCCACCACCATATTCCCCTCCCGCCACGTGTGAGAGAAACTTGTCCTGTTTTGCAGAAGAAAATTTCACTTTCTGATATAGTATGTGATGTTCCATGGACACTTGGCCTTCTTTAAGAGAGCATTAAAAAGAGTAAGGGAGCCAGTCTCCACCTCTTCAAGACTGATGCATCTTTCCTTTCAAAGATCCAACCCACTGACCATCGCCAATGTCTCCACCTGCAAAGAATCACCCACACCAAAACAGCTCGAGATTGCTGCTATAATAGACCCCCTTTAACCCCGAACAACTCCTCCTCCTCGCATCATTCTGTTAAGAAGATATCCATTCATATTGAGCCTAAAGCCCTCCCTTGGATAATGTCACCACACCCATTTCCCCTGCCCTCGCCCTTCGCCCTGTATTAAAGACCCTGGATCCAAACTGAACCTTCTAATTGAGGCAGCACCAAAGCATCCCTTGCACAAACCAACCAGATCCAGAAGAGAGTTCCTCATCTTAAAAGTGATGCTACTGATTGTGCATGGGGTGTTATCTTGGCGAGCCTCATTCCTAGCCATCCATAGTGTCCATCAACCAGCCAGAATAATCAGCACCTGACCACACCGTTTCTCCCCTTGAACACCCAGCCCCGTGAGCCAAGTTGAAAGGGAGTTCTCCAATACAGCATCACTGAGCCCCTCTCCAAGTGTAAACCCTGAAGTATGCCAAATCCTTCAAGCCCAGTCACTTCCCATAAACAGATGGCTGATCGTTTCCTGTTGAGGATGGGTGCAGCACCAGCACCTTGAGGGCATACTAATGCCAAGACTTTTGACCCTATCATCTGTGGGAAGGGCATTTTGCCACACACACCAAAGCATGAAGTTAAATTTTTTGGGCACTTCCTTAAACCACAACATTTCCCCCACTGGTCGCTCATGTTTGTAGTCGTCCTCACCTGTCGATACTCCTTTGTAGAAAACGCACATGAAGAAGAGGTCACAATGATTAGATCATCTGGCTCCTCACTTAGCACAATATCACTGAATACCTCCTGCTGGTTCACATTCAGAGTCTCCTGGAGAAAACTGGGGTGCTGACATGCCTCACAAAAAGACATGGAAGGAGCTGGATAACCTGGAAACCAGAGATAGCCATCACCCCAGTCATGATGTCAGAAATTCAGGTCGCCCCTGCTCACCATCCACTTAGAATGATGTCTCAGCATATCAATGTGGCGATGGATCAGCTTCCATGACATGGAAAGATGAGTTCTCTGCAATCCCTAGTCATGGTTGTATCTACCTTGCATGGACCTTCCCCATAACGTGTGCCCTATCCAAATCCCCCCATGCAAGTTTAGAATGAAGCCCCTATATCGTATCATGGATGCTCCTCAAGTTGATTCCACCTTCCTTGATTGGCCTTGACATGCACTCACAGGAAGCCCAATGATACCTTCCTTCCATTTTCCTTTTCTAGACAAAAGAAATCATAATCCTTTCCAAATTAATGATAATAACATTAGGTACCTTCAATGTTGAAAGCACATGCATGGGAATGGAAACTAAAACATTATTCACAAGCGTAATGCGGCCTCTAAAAGAGAGAAGGTGATTCTTCAAGTTGAAGATCTGCCCCATGATCTTGTTAACTATTTTATCAAAATGGTGGACTCTATGTGAGTAAGGGATGACCGGAGCTCCAAGATACTCGATGGGAAACTACCCTCTTCACATATTCAGACTAACATCCAGACATCGTACCCTTCTCTCCGAGGTCTTCGCGGTGGCAAAGTAAAGACATTTCTCCCTATTATGAAATTGCCCACTCCACTTACAATATTCCTCAAGAATACCACAAACACCTTTCACTGATCTCTAACTACCATTTTAGAACAAAATGGAGTCATCAACAAACATCATGTTCGAAATACTAAGAGGATTATAGAGGTTCTTAAAATGGGTGACTCTTCCCATTCGGATACCCCTATTGATAAATCAACTGAGAGCATTTTGCGAGATAATAAAAATGTTGGGAGATAGAGGGTCACCTTGCCTGAGGCCCTGACATGCCTTGAAGAATCCGAACTATTTTCCCATGAATGAAGATGAGATCCAAGCCCAACTAAAGTAGCGAAACAGAAGAACCCTGGTCCAGTGAGAGAACCCCATGCAAGCCAACACTCTGAGAGTGAAGCCCCATTCCATCTGATCATATGACTTATTCATTTCCATCTTGAGAATCAATTTTCCCCCAAAATATTTATGATTGATGTCACTAAACATTTCATGTGCAATGCTGATCGCCCCCTGAATGGACCATCCTTTGATAAAGCCATGTTGTACTAGGGATAACCAAGAGTCCATGTGCATCGCCAACCTCCTATTAATGATACTTGCAAGGATTTTATAGGGAAGGTTGCATATACTAATGGGTCGGTAATTTTCGATGCATTGGGGGTTACATACATTAGGGAGAAACACCAGCTTGGTGTAACATGCAATCCGAGGTAGCTTCCCACCTTTGAAATAATCCTATATTGCATGCAACACGCCCCCTTTAATAATGTGCCATGCAGCCCTATAAAAGGAGCCAGGAATGTCATCCGGGCCCGGGGCACTGTCCTGGTTCAATGAAAAAATTTCCTCATGGACTTCTTGTTCATCAGGGCTCCTTCGCAAGCTCTCATCGGCTTCCCTGGAAACGCAAGCAGGAATATCCTCAAAGATCTCCGTTGTACCCCTTAGGTAGCCAATATTAGAAAGAGAGTTCGGGCCTCGTATTCTTATCACCTTCATGGAGCCACTGAACCCTGGCGCTCTCTCTAGCAATCCGCTCATGCCTTATGAGAACCTTAGAAAGACGATCCTTCTTGAATTGAAGCTCGTTAAATAGGCCTTCATCTCATCCCTATTCAAGACCCAACTCCATTCACTTCACCTCCCCACTGATCTTGTGAAGCTCCTGATCATGGGAAGGAATAGTGCTCCTCCATCTACATAGTTGAAGCTTCAGCCGTCTAAATATTTTGTGGATTGTGATACAGGGGTTCCCCTCATAAATGAGCAAACAAATCTCCTGAACTAGATAAATGAATCCCAGATCCGCTGCCCATGACTTAGAGAACTGGAACTGGGCGTCCCTCAGAGGAGAATGCCCCATTCTAAGAAGAAGAGGTGAATTATCTGAGAGCCATCAGACGAGATGCGACACATTGGGATTAGGGAAAGCAGAGATGGCTTCTTCATTCAACAAGAACCTGTCAAGCCGACACCAGGTTCGTCTTCCTCCATGTTGGTTGTTGCACCAAGTAAATCGGTCGCCATTGAAACTTGCATCTTGGAGTCCGCTCCTAGCCATAAATGACACAAAAAAACTGACTAGCACTCCTGGGAAAAGCACCTTCTCCCTGCTTCTCCCCCGGATTTTCTATAATATTGAAGTCACCCCCAACGACCCATGGAGTGTTATCATCAATAATGCCCTCCGGATCCCTCCAGATCCCTCCAGAGCTCGTCCGTCTCTATGGAATTGCACTTGGCATAGATAAAAGAAAAGTTGATTTCATGGAATCCATTAGATATCCTAGCATCCAAATATTGATCTGAAACACCAATCTGCTCTGCTTTGAGCTGATCCTTCCAAAAGAGCCAAATATGATAGTTTGGAGGGTTTTCATTCATGAAACCACATGTTCTAAGGTGAAGTGCATACTCTTTGATCTTATTTGAATCCAGCATTGGTTCAAGAATCGCCAGCACATCCACTGAGATGTTGGAAACTTCATGAGCCAGAAAATCTGTTTGGCTCGGGCCCGAAGACCACGAGCATCCAAAATAAGGACCTTAAACATTGGAACGGGTTTGTCTAGCTTTGTCCCCAGACGAGTGACCTAACTTGAGGGGTGGAAGTGGAATGCATTCCTACAACTGGATCTTCTTCAACTGCAACCTGGTACACATCCCCAAGCTTTGAGCCAGCGACCCTGAGGATGACCGTCTCACTCGGGGGAAAGGGGATGAACCTGCCACTAAAGCCTCTGGGAGTGACGCCTTATGCATACCTTGGCATAAGTAAAGGGGTTCTAATGGAGCAACGTAAGAATATTTACCTGGGAACTTGCTAGATGGTCAAATAAAGCGCTCGAGCAAGCTGCCTTCCCACAACTGGTTTGTAGCGAAAAGCACTAGAACCAAAGTCAACATATAGTCTGGAAAGAAGGTGCCAATATGAGGACGAATCCATCATGGAAAAACAGCATGGGATTCGTTAAACAAGGACAGAGGACCCGCAGACGGAGGGGCCTACCCTCTTCCCTCATCAGAATCAGAACCTTCGGCGAGGGACACCAGAGAAACTCGCGAAGAACCACCTTCCTCCTCTGCGAAAACAGGCTCGCAATACCTTTGATGAGGAAGATGCCGAGGATCCCACTGTTTCTTCTTGAAGACCTAAAGAGAATGCCCGTAGAGGATGTTGGCTATACAAGCCAAGAAATATGAGAGGAAGAATGAAAGAGGTAGAATATTGGCACACAGCACAAAGAAGCTTTCAAGCTTTGAATTTCACACAACTTCACAATTTTTCACAATTTTCACAAATTGAAATTTCAGGCTACAATTACATCAATTTATAGACCCACAACATTAAATGCCTAGCATTTATGTTGGTACAAATAAAGACCAAAACATAAAATACAGAGAATCTGTGACGGTATAAGGAAAGACCAAAATATTAAATGCAGAGCATTTATGACGGTATAAAGATATACCAAATCTTTAAATGCAGAGCATTTAAATTCATTCAAAGAAAAATAAATGGAGGTTGACCCATGGAAGAAAAAAAATGCAAGTAATAAATGACACCGCAGGCAGCTTTGACTCATATATTTTTTTTTGGTTTGCAATTCCAACACTCCCCTTCAAACCAAAACCGGCTTCATTCCGAGCATCGTTCTGAGTCTTTTGAATGCATCTGACGGTAATGCCTTTGTGAAAATATCAGCCACCTGCTCCGTAGTATGACAATATTCCAATTTTATCGTTTTCTGCTTCACATGATCTCGCAAAAAATGGAATCGGGTATCAATATGTTTGCTTCTTCCATGCTGCACCGGATTTTTGGCAAGTTCAATTGCCGACTTGTTATCCACATATATAACTGTGGATCCATCCTGCGGATGCTGCAACTCCTTCAACAGATTTCTCAACCAGATTCCTTCACAAACAGTGGATGATGCCGCCACGTACTCTGCTTCACATGTAGACAAGGCGACCACACTTTGCTTCCTTGAATTCCACGTAAAAGCAGTCGATCCAAGAAAAAATACATACCCAGTGGTGCTTTTTCTTTCATCTTGGTCGCCTCCCCAGTCACTGTCTGAGTATCCATGCAGATTTGCTTCTTCATTGTATGGATAAAAAAGACCAAAATTCACCGTTCCTTTAACGTACCTGAGGATACGTTTTGCCGCTAACCAGTGGGACTCTTTTGGTGCTTCCATGTACCTGCTTAGAAGCCCAACACTATGGACAATATCAGGCCTTGTGATTGTGAGATACCTCAGGCTTCCAATTAGACTCTTGAACAGAGTCGAGTCAACACTTCTTCCTTCTCCATCTTTTGTCAGTTTTAAGCTCATTGCCACAGATGTGTTTACAGCATTGCAATTAGCCATGTTGAATTTTTCAAGCAACTCCTTAGCATACCTCTTCTGAGAAATATAGATGCCTCCATGTTGTTGCTTTACTTCTATGCCCAGAAAGAAGGACATGAGACCTCCGTCGGTCATCTCGAACTCTTTGAACATAGCTTTCTTGAAATCATCGAACATCTGTCGACTATTCCCTGTAAACAGCAAATCATCAACATACAAGCATGCAATGATTATATCGCCACGATCATTCTTCTTGATGTAAACTGCATGCTCATATGGACATTTGGTGAAGCCGTTCTCTCGAAGATAGTTGTCAATGCGTGCATTCCAAGCACGAGGAGCCTGCTTCAACCCATAAAGAGCTTTCTTCAGTCGATACACTTTGTCTTCCTCCCCTTGCATAACAAAACCTTCAGGCTGGTCTACATAGACCTCTTCCTCTAGAATTCCATTCAGGAATGCAGACTTCACATCCAATTGGTAGATCATCCAACTGTGATGAACAGCAAGAGAGATAATCATTCTCACCGTGTCAAGGCGAGCAACCGGAGCGAAGACTTCTTCATAGTCCACCCCATACTTCTGTTTGTACCCCTTTGCTACGAGCCTTGCCTTGTAGCGATCGATTTCACCATCAGCATTTCGCTTGATCTTGTACACCCATTTGACACCAATGGATTTCTGGTTATTAGGAAGTGTGGTCAACTCCCATGTGTCATTTTTCTCTATGGCACGAATTTCTTCTCTCATAGCCATTCTCCAACATTCTTCCCTTACGGCTTCCTGAAACGTCAGAGGCTCATGATCTGCATACAGGCAAAAAAGATTTACCTCTTCGGTTTGCTCATAAATGTCGCTTAAGCTTTTCATCTTTATGGGCGCCATGGGTGAGGATGAGCTCGCCAAATTTTGACTTGATGGAGTCCTTTCAGGAGTGATGGAATGTCCTCCTGGACTCCTATGTACTGATGATGTGCCCGGGGAAGGTGTTGCTGGCGTTTGCTCCTGATGATCACGCCTTTCTTCAGGATCTTCTGTTTCGATTGGAATCTCTTTATTTGGTTCTTCATCATTCCATTTCCAAGCTTCTTCCTCGATAAAGACCACATCTCTACTCACCACTAATTTATTGGTTAGTGGATTGTAGAGCTTATAGGCTTTAGACTCTTCACTGTAGCCGATGAAGATGCATTTTTCACCACGATCATCAAGCTTCCTTCTTCTCGCTTCTGGAACTTGAGCATAGGCAACACACCCGAAGATTCTTAGGTGTGCTACGCTCGGTTTGTAGCCACTCCATGCCTCTTGTGGTGTCATGTTTCTGACGCTCTTGGTTGGACACCGATTGAGCAGATAAGCAGTACATGCCACTGCTTCCGCCCAGAAGTTCTTTGGCAAGCCTTTCTCCTTCAGCATGGTCCTCGTCATGTCGAGGATGGTGCGGTTCTTCCTTTCTGCGATGCCATTCTGTTGTGGCGTGTAGGCTGCAGTGTATTGCTGTTTGATGCCATGTTCCCTACAGAAATCTTGAAATGCATTTGAGGTGTATTCCCCACCTCTGTCAGATCTGAGTACTTTGATTTTGTGGCCACTTTCAGTTTCAACATGAGCTTTAAAAGTTTTAAAGACAGTGAAAGCGGATGATTTTTCTTTGATGCAATACACCCACAACTTTCTGCTGAAATCATCAATAAGGGTAATAAAATATCTATTACCTCCAAGTGACAGTGTTTCAAGTGGTCCGCAGATATCAGTGTGAACCAACTGAAGTGGTTCTGTTGCTCTTCTAGACACTCCACTTGGAAATGAGTTCCTTTGTTGCTTTCCGAGTGTACATGCCTCACACACATGATTTGGAGCTTCAATTGCTGGCAATCCGCACACCATGCTTGATGAGGATAGAAGTTTAAGCCCGCTAAAATGAAGATGTCCAAATCGCAGATGCCATCTCCATGAGTCATTCTTCATGAGTCCCAAGAGACACTCCTCGGCCTTTGTGTTGATATGCAGCGGAAACATGCGATTCTTCACCATTTGGACTTGAGCAACAAGTCTCCTGTGAGCATCTCTTATAGACAAAAGAGAATTTTCCAAGTGTATGACATACCCCTTCTCAAGAAGTTGGCTGAGACTGATGATATTATTTTTCATACTTGGTACGTAATATACATTAGAAATGTAATTCGACTCTCCATTCTTCAGATAGATTTTGATCTTACCTTTGCCTCTCACGGGTACCTTGGATGAGTCGCCAAAACTCACGTCGCCACGAACTTCTTCGGTGAGTTCCTCGAACAGTTGTTTGTTACCACTCATGTGGTTGCTTGCACCCGTGTCGAGATACCACACATCGGGGCGTTCACATGCCTTTTCTTGTGCGAGGAGGAGTATGGTACCTTCTTCTTCATGATGAGATGCTTCGGCATAGTTGGATCGTTCATCATGATCCACTTTGCTCCAACAATCAGACGCATAATGGCCAAATTTCTTACAGTTGTGGCATTGAATGTTCTTTGCGTTTCCACGACCACGCGTGAATCGTCCTCCACCATTCCCTCTTCCACGAAAGCTGGTAGGATTTTGTTGCTTTTGTTGATGGCTTGGATAATATCCACGCCCTCTTCCTCTTCCACGATGACCGCCTCGTTGCGTGTGGCCATTCTTTTGTTCTTGTAGAGTCAACTTGGACTCCAAGGCATGCTCTATTGTTGAACCGATATTCTTTTGCATCCGTTGCTCGTGCACTTGCAACGACCCCATCAGTTCTTCAATGGACAGTTTCTCCAAATCCTTTGATTCTTCGATTGCCACAACCACATGCTCAAACTTGGTTGTGAGAGATCGAAGTGATTTTTCGATAACTCGAATGTCCTCCATTTTTTCACCATTCCTTTTCAAATTGTTAAAAATAACAATTAATCTTGAGAAATAATCAGAGATGCTCTCACCTTCTTTCATGTGCGCTGCTTCAAATTCCGCTCTTAATGTTTGAAGACGTACCCGCTTCACTCGATCAACACCTTTGAAGACGGTGGCAAGGGTATCCCAAGCTTGCTTGCTTGATGTTGCTTCGGCAATCTTTTCGAACGTTGATTCATCCAACCCTTGATAGAGGAGGAACAACGCCTTGTTGTCTTTCTTTCTTTGATTTTTGAGGGTCGCCTTTTCTTCATTCGTGAAGGCAGCTTCTTCCGCCATAGTGGGTACAACATACCCGTCGGTAACGATCTCCCATAATTCTTGCGACCCGAATAATGCCTTCATCTGGATGCACCATCTTTCGTAGTTGTCCTTGGACAGCTTCGGAACTTGCGGCTGGATTGCGGCCATCTTAAAAATTGGAGGATCTTGGTAACTGCCTCTGATACCAGTTTGTTGGCTATACAAGCCAAGAAATATGAGAGGAAGAATGAAAGAGGTAGAATATTGGCACACAGCACAAAGAAGCTTTCAAGCTTTGAATTTCACACAACTTCACAATTTTTCACAATTTTCACAAATTGAAATTTCAGGCTACAATTACATCAATTTATAGACCCACAACATTAAATGCCTAGCATTTATGTTGGTACAAATAAAGACCAAAACATAAAATACAGAGAATCTGTGACGGTATAAGGAAAGACCAAAATATTAAATGCAGAGCATTTATGACGGTATAAAGATATACCAAATCTTTAAATGCAAAGCATTTAAATTCATTCAAAGAAAAATAAATGGAGGTTGACCCATAGAAGAAAAAAAATGCAAGTAATAAATGACACCGCAGGCAGCTTTGACTCATATATTTTTTTTTGGTTTGCAATTCCAACAGAGGAGTCAAGATGAGCAGAACCAAGAGAACCCCGGGTAGACAATATCCTGGGACCATTCAAAAGCACTATGCACCTTTAGAGACAACTTCTTCGGAATGGGATGAGAGAGATCAAGCTCAACACATATCCTAGCCGCCGCAGCATCCTCGCCCCTGTGAGTGAGATCATCTGAGCCATGAAAACCACCGAGTGAGTCACCAATGGCCTTGAGGGAAGCTTCGGACTAGAAAGTTATGGGAAGGCCCATAAGATTGATCCACACAGCAGCCTGAGGGCTCTCCCTCCCCCTGTGAGCCTCCATGGACCATATGGACAAAACGAAAATCCAACGATTCCAAAAGCGCGGAACCTTGCACCAGGATAAGACAAAATCTGCTTCCAAGCCCAAACTAAGGCAGAAAGAGTTCCGATGCAGGAGGGAGATGCCTGCTGACACTTGAAGCCCCCAAGACTCCACGAATCGCCTGAACACCGCCAGGGGCGGGAGAGTAGATCCAAAATGGGCCATGAGTGTCCATTTGAGATCCTCTGCAGCCATCAAGAAGTCCGAGAAAGTAACCTCCAATGAGACGCAAGAACCCTCCTGTAACACCGCCGTAGACACCAGCCGGGGCGTCGGAGAACACGGCTGCAGGTTTAACGAGCCACATAACGCCTCTTTGAAGGAAAGAAGAGAACCCTGGGATGAAGACTATAACCAAGGTGAAGGCCCAACAGCCGGTGGCGCTGGCCCTGGATCGAAGGTCGGGTGGGCCGGAGAAGCTTCCGACAGGATGATCGACGGGGAGCTAGCGGCCCACGAGGAGCCAACGGTTAGAAAATTTTGAAAATCCAAGGGCGTGTGTGGCGCGTTCTTCGCAAAGGAGCACATTTCACCTTTCCTCGTTCACTGCTATAGCCAAAAAGTCCTACAGCCAGGTGAAAACCTGCTCCCAATAACATAAAAAAAAAAAAAGAGTAAACAGTACAGGGCAACTCAGCCAAGGGGGCCTTAGACAGCCTTGTGTACAAAGTGCCAATCCTATCACTGTGAACGACCTCATTACAGTAATCAGGAAGTACAAATGACCAGCTTGAACTAGCCTCCAAAATTGCCCTTTTTGTGAGGATGTCCGCCACCAGATTTGCCTCTCTATACACATGAGACACCTCCAAAGAAATCGACTCACCAAGATGTAGAGCATTAACCCATACAACAAGCATCTTCCATGACACATTCCTGGATCGCTCCTTCAGAATCTGTGTTGCAACAGAGGAGTCCGATTCGATCCACAGCCTCCGCCAACCATAATGAGCCGCATATCCAATCGCCTTAATCATTGCCCATAGTTCAGCATCAATTGCATTTCCATTGCCTATGTAATGAAAGAAGCATCCTTTGACAAATCCTCGATACGTCCTGAACACACCACCACATCCAGCAGGTCCAGGGGCACCGGCGGCTGCCCCGTCCACATTCACCTTTAACCAATCAGTTATAGGTGGTATCCACCTGATATATTTCATCACTTTGGACCTCCGCTCCCTGCCCCTTACACCTAGGGATCTCAATAGAAGAAAATCAGAAATGTCATTATTCATTGAACCAGATTGATTTACCGAGGCAGAGATAATATATCGGTGCATCATCATAATACCCTCCTTGAATGAGGGCATTCCATTGTTGAAGCCAATACTATTACGGGCCTTCCAAATGAATGAAATCAGAGCAACAGTAGCAGCAATGAGCAGGGACTTGACCTGCTCACTGCGGATAGCTTGCATGGCCGAGGCAAGCAGTGCACTAACCGAGTGAGAAGCTAATTGGCATTGGAAAACTTCATTCAAGTAACTCCATAACCGCACAGCAAATGGGCAGCAAATGAACACATGGTTGATAGTCTCATCTGCAGCCAAACAGAGGAAACATACCGGTGCAATAGTTAAACCGGTTCGCTGCAAAGCAGATTGAAGAGGCAGCCTTTGCTTCCAAATGCGCCAGATCAGAAGTGCATCAGTCGGAGCAATGTAAGGGGTCCGCACGCCCTTCACCCAAGCAGGTACATCAGTCGCATTGCCACATTGCAGCATATATGAGTCACGGATGGAGAAGCACCCACTAGGCGCTGGTTCCCATATAAGGATGTCATAGTCAACATATTCATACTTGGAGATCTCTGTCCGTAAGTGAGGAGGGATGATGGCATAAGCCTCTAGATTCCCCTGCAAATCAGAAATGGAAAGACTCCTTAAAGACAAGGGAATGATGGTGGAGTGATTAATTGGGGAGGACAGCCACTGCGTGCTCCAACAGTTCATTTGAGAGTCAGCACAAACCAGCCATTTAGCCTGTGTCATAATGTAGATGCATGCCTCTCTGGCGGAAGGCCAGACAGAGGATTTCAGATACACATTTGAGTTCTTCTGTAACCTGCCAACAAATCTGCTAGACAGAAATTCCAGAGAAGGGTCAGTGCCAGTTAAAAGCCTCCAGGTGAAGTTCTGAATCAATGCATCATTGAAAATCCTAACATCTTTCACCCCCATCCCTCCCCTTGCCACATGCCTTATGCAGTCCTTCCATGCAACAGTAATAAGTTTCCTCTTTTGTGTCGATCCAGTCCAAATGAAATTTCTGATCATACCACAAAGCTCCCTGAGAAGAGCAACTGGCCATTTATAGAGTGCAAACGAGTAAACGAACATTGAAGTGATGACAGAATTCACAAGACAAATCCTACCAGCTTGAGAAATGTTCTTTCCTTTCCAACTAGTTAGCTGATTTGTGATCTGAAGTGCAGTACCCTCCAGGTAAACTCTTTTCACTCTCCCCCAAAACAAAGGCAGCCCAAGGTAGATGAAAGGCAGTGCACCTCTCTTAACGCCAAGCCTTCTAGCTATTCTATTTTTCCTCGCTAGTCAAATTCCTTCCCCAAAGACAACAAAAGATTTCGCCCAGCTTATAACCTGGCCTGCCACTTCTTCATAGTGATTGAAGATAACCTTTATGCAAGATATGGTTTTCCTGTCAGCTTTTGAGAAGAGCAAAATATCATCAACATAGAAGAGATGCGAAGGGGCAAAGCAACCGCTCCGATATGTCATCCTCTGATAGATCCCAAGATTGACAAAATCATGGAGGCATGTGCTCAGATAGTCTTCATCCAAGGAGAACAACAGCCCAGATAATGGGTCACCTTGCCTGACACCCCGAGAGCATTGAAAAAATCCCCTGGGTGATCCGTTGACCAGAATAGATAACCTAGCACTTTCCAGAATACATCGCACCATACCAATGAATTTACCTGAGAAGCCATGCATGCTCAAAACTTTGAAAATAAAGTCCCATCTGACGGTGTCAAAGGCTTTTGATATGTCAACCTTTAGGGCCATATTCCCAGCCCTCACTTTATTCTTCATAATGTTAACACACTCTGAAGCAGTGAAAAGACAGTTTTGGATATTCTGGCTAGGAACAAACCCAAACTGGTTAAACGAGATAAGAGATCTTGCTATCTCACCAAGCCGAATTACCATGATTTTACTAATAAGTTTTGGAATAGTGTTTCCAACAGCAACAAGCCTGAAGTCCTTAATATCCAAAGCATTCTCCCTCTTGGGAATCAGAGCAATGAAGTTTGAGTTCATCCCAACTGCCATGTAAGAATGGAGAAAGAATTCCCTTACCGCTTCAATCACTTCCTTATGAAGGATTTCCCAATAAGACATAAAGAACTTGTTGGAAAATCCATCTGGCCCAGCAACACTGTCCATATTCAAGGAGAAAAGAGCATCATGAATTTCTTTGGTGGAGGGGATGTCAGTTAGTCTTTTGTTCTGTGCATCATCCAAACTAGGCTCAATGCATTTAATGATTTTATCTGAAATTTCCACCCCAGAATCAGAATAAAGCTTTTCAAAATAGCATGTCACAGCGTTGGCAATGTCATTCTCAGAGGTAAACGTACTATCATCAATTTTTAAAGCCTTAAGGTTCCTTGTTACCTTCCTCTACCTGTGCAAGCAATGGAAGAACCTGGAGTTCCTATCCCCTTCCTTCAGCCATCTCACATTGAACTGATTTCGATCCAGGTTTTCTTTAAGAGACAAGAGAGTGTCAAGCCTTGAGGCAGCCTGTATCTCCTCTTGGGATGGCAGGTCTTGAAGGGTATTGCGTTGTTGGAACTCAGACAAAAGTGAGTCAGCCTCTTTAATATCATGATCCAGGTTGGAGAAAGAATTTTTACTCCACACCCTTAGTCTGGCTTTTACAATTTTCAATTTACAAGTGAGGGTATACAATGCACTTCCTTGAGAAACCTCTTTCCAGGATTCTGCAACATTCTCTCTACACCCTGACACTACCAGCCATGCATTGTTGAATTTAAAGGGCAGTGGAGCTAATCTCAGACTTCGAAAACTGATATAAATTAATATGGGATGATGATCAGAGTGTAGTCTAGAGAGGGTCATACCAGACACTTCCAATTCCTCACTTTTCTTACCCAACTGCACCAGACACCTGTCAATTTTACTCGCTTGCCTTCCATGAAGGGTGCATCGACTCCAGGTAAAAGTAGCACCTGAGATAGGCACTTCAACCATTCTGCATTGGTCAATACATGAGGAAAATTCTCTTGGAGATGCCCTACAGAATTAACTTCCAGTTTTTTCTTCAGGCCTCACAACCATGTTAAAGTCACCAAGAACCATCCACCTCATGTCATTGTGCTCATCTCTTTCTGTGAAGTTCCTCCACAAGCTTCTTCTTCTTGGTTACTGATTGAAAGCATACACAAAGGTAGCACAAAAGGTGTTAGATTGATAGCAGCAAATCATGGTGACAGACTGCTGATCACTTTGGAAGGACTCAACTGTTATATTATTATGCTTTAAATCCCATAAGGATTCTGAATCATTATCCATTTGATTGGCTGCAATGAAAGAATACCCCAGCGCAGACCAATTAAAGGCCATCCACCTAGAAAATTTCATACGGGGTTCAACAATTCCAATTAACATTGGTTTATTGGTCAAGATCATGTGCTTTAGGGCTTTGACCGTGGGAGAATTCCTAATTCCCTGGCAGTTCCAAAATAGGACTTTCATTGATGGGATGGCCACTGCCTAGTACAGGGTCCATCATAGCCTGTTACAATGCATTTTTCTGATTCTGTCAGGCTATCCCCTTCTATATCATCTGAAGATCCTATAGTAGATTCATGAGCATCATCATCAGTGGATAAGGAAATGAACCTGTTCTCCGAAAAGATTGGTCCTGTCAAAGTGGAAGGAAGAATCCTCTTTGCAGCCTTAGCAGCTTGTACCTATGAAAAATTCCCATCCATCGCACCATCCTCCTTTACTGTCTTATCACTGAGCATTGAAGTTTTTCCAGGAGTTTCTGGAGCCTCTTTCCTCGGCTCCTACAAACTGGGAAATCCATCATTTCCACCAAATAGCTCATTATCATCCTGATCTTCTGGAGGCCCTTGAGGAGTCTCCTGTACCAGATTCTCACTTGCAGAGCCTTGTATCACATCAGCATCCTTCTTGTTTATTCTAGAGTCCTGTACAGTAGTAAGAGAATTACCCATATCATCCTTACCCTGATCTTTCACATCCTTCCTATCACCGGGTGGAGCCAACCTGTAAGTGTCACCATGCTCACCAACACCAACAACATTCACTGGGTTCTTCGTAGCCTCCGGCATGACATTCATTACCTGCTTCACAGGCACCTCGGGGGTAATTCCTTGATCTTTTTCTTTCCTTCGACAGTGTAAGTCATCATGACCCTTAATGTTACAGATTGAGAAAAATTTGTTCATGTTACATTCTGCAAGGAGGTGCCAAAAAATGCGACAATTGCAACAAAATTTGGGTTTCCTCTCATAACCAATCTCAAGGTTGATGCTATCATCTCTGGTGGTGAAGAAAACTTCCTCAACTAAAGTGTTAGCCATGTCAACCTCCACCAATATTCTAGCATAATGCCCAAAATTGGGGTTGTCAGTCTGCTTATCCAATCTAATAGGATTCCCTACGGAAGAGGCAATATCCCATAGAATTTGCAGATGCCAATATAACCAACTCAGTTTATGGATACGTATCCATACCTGTGCAAAGGAGTTCCTCACATTGCTGGGGTCAAAGTTCCGATCCCACTCATGAATCCGAAGGAATCCGGGATTAAGAGGGACAAATCCCAGACTCCATGCACACCGCTTGCATTCATCAGAGGGGAAGACAATGTGATAGAACCCCTTCCCCATGGCCGTCATCTTCCAGTCACTAAATCCCCATATCTCCGCCATCCTGTTAGAAAGCTCATGAAATTTCCATGGTCGAACACCTTTTGGGATAATCACCCTTGAGATAATAGAGAATTTACATAGCCTGACTCGCTCCTCAACTGCGGCCCGATTCGCAGCTACGTGTGCAATACGCCCTTTCTTGATAATCCTCCCTGAATTTTCCGCATCACAATCCAAGAAGGAGAAGCCACCATTTTGCTTGGCCACATCAGCGAAGCTTTTCCCCTTAATAAAGTTTTCTTGAGTGGCCAATTTCTCCGATTTCTGCTTCGCACAGAGGCTGAAGAGATCACGATGCAATCACTAATAAAAGGTACCTTTTATTTTCACTTTTTTTAGAGATAATAAATGGTGACATTTATCATTTCTTTTTTTTACTAATAAATGGAACCCTTTATTAGTGTTTTTTTCCCCTAAAAAAGGAGTGCTTTATTTTTAGAATTAATAAAGGGTACCCTTATCGAAACATTATTTTTAGCACTGATAAATGTTACCCTTTATCAATGTTTTATTTTAGCACTGATAATGGGATCCTTTATCAGCATTGATAAATGTAAGACTAAAATGATAGAATTATATAAATAAAAAATGAAAATGATTTTGTTGAAAAAAATATTAAATATATTATTAATTAAATAATCATTTATAAAAATGAATAAATTTATTATACTATAGATAAATTAGAAATACTTATAAATAGTTTATATTAAATATATTGATATATGTAAAATGAAAATTAAACAAATCCAATTAGAAATAACTAAATTGAGAAAAATATTAAATTTTTTATTATTTAAATATTTTTTGATAATGATAAAAAATAATTTATATTAAATATATAAATATATATGTGAATATATATAAAAATGATTTATATATTACAAAATATTGATGGTTTACATTAAATAGTCACTTATTTAGTAAACAACAGTTTATTATTAAAAATTAAAATATATTAAAAATACTAACTAATTGCATTGAGTAATGAACATTATTGAATATCATTTAATTTTTAAAATTAAAATAGATCAAACGTGTGTCGTATTGATTTAACATATAATAAATTAATTCATTTTTATATACAACACACACATAAAAATATTTATGTAATTAATGAAATCTTATATAGAAACAAATACACCTAATGTTAATGTAATTTATTCAAAATTTTCTATTCATTTTAGAATTTAATTATAACACGACACATTTAATATATCATATCTTTAATCATGGTAAATTTTATCAATTTATTTTTAATTTTATAATAGTTATGTATTATTTTATTTTTTTAATTTTTAATTTTTAATTTTTATTTTTTAGGGAAGTTGACCAATTTCTATTATTTTTTTATATATATTTATTTAATATAATTTAATATTTTCAATAAGTATTCATCTTTATTTAAATATATATATATTATTAACAATTTATATTTAATTGATAAAAATTATCCATTTTTTCAATATTGGTAAAGTGTGCTCATTTGAAATTATTCAATTTTAATCATTTTCAACATGCACACATTTTAGATTAGAATATACTTCAACAATGTTCAAAATATATTCGTAAAAAGATATTTAAAAATAAAAATATTTAAATATTTATATTTACTAAATTTATATATATATACATATATATATTTATAAAAATAAATAAATAAATAATATTTTTTTAAAATGTATTTATATAATTATACATAAATAAGTATATATATTAAAATAATTGTAAAATTTGTAATAAATTTATTTAAATAATGAATATATTTACTATATTTATATTTATATATATTTATTAAATATATGTGTATAACTATATAAATATATATATCGATATAAGTACATATATTTAATGTATTTAAATAATTTTGAATAAATAATTTTATATTTAAATAATTATAAAAGTATAAAAAATATATTTAAATAAATTATATATTTACTATATTTATATTTATATATATTTATTACATATATATAATTATATAAATATATTTTTAAAAATATCTATTTATAATTATAATTATAAATTTTTTATTACTGTTAAATTAATTAGTGATGATAAAAGGAATATTTATCACTATTGATAAAGATGCCTTTTGTCAGTGTTAATTAGTTTAGCACTGATAAAAGGTATTTTTATCATCTCTTTTTTAGAAGCACTGATAAAAGTGTCCCGATCGATTTACAAAACCCTAACTAATCATGAACTCGTCGTAATATCAGAAGATTTCCATGGAACCCACCCTCAACCAATGCCCCTCCTCAGTGAATTGAATCTCAAATAATGTATTGAATCAAGGCTCAAATAATTCAAAGGATTTAGTACAAGGATCAAATTATTCAAGGGTCAAACCAATCCTGGCTCAAACAAATTCTACGTTTTTGATATCTTTACATTCTCACAGACTTCTTCATGTTTGAAACATTTTTTTAGAAATAATCCTTTAGATGTATTAATTAATTACATACCACAGTCAAACTTGACTTTTACCATTGATTATTATATTTCATATATTCAAAGGGTGATGAAGATGTTTATAATGGAGAATATACAATAGAGGCATTTTGTGCATGACCTCACCATTGGTAACTAGGTGGGATTATGTCCCATATTTTTAACTTTATGATGGAAAATGGGGATAGAAAATGAGATATTTTTCCTCCTATAGTTTAATGGTTTAAATATGTTTTTATTGATGACCTATATATTTTTACACCTAAGAGAGATGTTGTGTTTTCTATCGATCTTATGTATAGAGCTCATCCGATTTCTAATCCACCTTATCAGATTGATCTGTTGGAGCATTTTAATTTTATGTCTATGTTGTAGTACATAGAGGATATGTGATATATTTAGACAATTGATTCTTATTAAAGCCCCCTGGTTGAATTTTTCGTGAGGGAGGATTTCTCATTTTTGTAATGTGTTTACTATAAAAAGATATCAAGTTGCATAAAATGTCTATTGTCACCTAATAGAGCATACCCAAGAGGAATTATCACTAGGGTCATCCCACGGGTTGTTTCATATAAAGATTTAATTAGTATTATTTTAATTATTAACTATCCCCCCATTCTAATTAACAAAAAAGACATGTTAATTTTATCATCTCAACCTAAAAACATCTCAATTAACCCTTTTCATGTTAGTATTTAAATGTCTGGTCACATAGTATGATCAATTTTTCTCTACCACAAATAATATTCTACATTCAAACACAATTACCATAAATTTTTATCAACCCCAAATTAGAATATGGTTTGTCTAGTTTTATATACATTTGTAAAAATATAGCCATTTTTGAAATGATAACCCACCCATTAATACTTCTTAAAAATCACTTCATTTCCTTGATCACACCAATAATAAACACAATGTATATTATAAATTAATCAATTTTAAAAATATCATTATTTAATATTTCCTTTTATTTCGAACATCATTTAAATGAAAATTTTTCTCTTAAGAGATCCACTATTTCTTAAATAATAAGTGCCCTTTAAACTTTTGAAAAATATGTTATTACATCAATTTACCTTTAATGTGATATGAACAACCATATCTAATATGAAAGAATGTTTTTAAATACATTAGTGTGGCATCAATTATAAATCACTCTTACATTTTTTTTCATATAATACATTTCTAATTATTTCATCACATTCATCTATGTTTTTAGAAAATTTTTACAACCCTTCATACAATCATTTAATTTTTCATATGTTCAATAGAGTTTATTTAATGGATGTAATTCATCATAAATATTTTACATATAATTATTTGTCTCACATTAAAACTATTTTTGTAAGAGTGGGGCATCTCATATTTAACATAAAACCTCTATATCTTTCATAATTACAATTATTTATCTCATTATGACTAAAAAATGATACTTTGTTCCAAAAAATCACCATAGAACCCATAATGGAAATTAAAATGAAATTTTATTATAAAAACTACTCTTTATCTACTTGAAAACAATTCTTGTTTTCTTCCTTTCTAGTCATATTTCGTTAATCAAATTATCAACTATGTATTTTGAGATATTTAAAAAAATATTGTAATTAGGTATATTCTTTTAATAATATTATTTTTTCCATTCCCTATCGAATTTTAATTGAAATTATAATTTTGATATGTTTTCAAATATTTGAGATATTATTAATATTAAATGTAGTAATTCTTTAGGCTCTTATATTTCTTTTTCTAAAATATAGAATTGATATTATAAAATTCTATACATGTTGGAAAAATTATTAGAATTTATTTTTAGGTATTCATCTTTTTAGGTCTACATGTATTGGTTCTACCTCTAGGAATATCAGATTACCATCAATGTATATGAAATAACTCTACTTATTAAAATGTTTGATCAATATATTATTATATCATCTAGTTGATTGAATGAAATTTTATTATTTGTTTTATCATATTTGGGTTTTTTATTACTCCTTAATTTCCAATATTATGTATTATTTGATTAGGGAATATATGAGGGACTTGAAATATAATTTTAATATAAGTAGGACTATTATTAGTTAGAGTATAGGAAGTACTAAAAGTGAAATTTCTTCTACAAATATAGAATTCATAGAGGCCCCAAAGATTCATTATCATAACATGACCCAGATGAGACACCTTGAATCACAGATAAGAATGTTTATGGCCCCCCAATTTCACCTTGAATAGTCCAGGAGTTAATAACTAGTACCAATGGTGTAATTCTCACAAATTAGAAGCATTTTCCCTTTTAGAGAAGACATCATAGTACAAGTGTCATGCTCATGAACTTATCTCCCTAACATTATTATTCTGATTTGTTTCATGGGACTTATCACCCACATCATTTATGTTTCTTGTAATACTATGAGCAGTAGTCATCCTATGGATGACTAATTCTTATATTATTTCTGGAATCATAGTTTCATGTCCTTATGATATGGAATATGTGTGTCAAACAACAAAATGAAATGTTAAATGTTCAGAAGATGAGTTGATGAGGATGATATTTGTATATAACTTTCAACTTTGAATGAATTCAGAGAACAATACCAACCACATTAGAGTAGTTATGTTCTTAAATTCAATTACCCATTTTATTGAAAAAATACAAAAATTATTTGGAGAAATAAAATTTTGGGTTTCCTATATTATAATTATTTATAACTTTCACCATTAGTAATGAAGATATTATGTGTATTTATTTATATATTATAACAAATTAATATTTTATGAATCCAATAGTATGGATATGAATCAAAAATTGATTCACACTAATCATTTGATAACAGAGTATAATTATAGAGTTAAATAGTTCATAATGTTTGAAATAGAGCATGAATATGACCATTATCAAATCCTTTATCAATATTTACATTGATTTTATTCAATCTAAATTAGTATGAAATAGTAATAAAAACATTTTATTTTTTACATAATAGATCATAACTATTAATGTTGGACTTAACATGGGGAAAAAATTAATGTGCATACCAATTGGAATGATACTGGAGTTTACGGATCATCTAATATTAATACCAGTGTAAATAATGTTATAGATTCCATAGATGAAATGACAATGGAAATTGAAGATGACCTTCATAATTTTCCAAAGTTGTTTGATAAGTCAAATAGTTTTTCTAAGAAACCATTATATTCCATTTTTAGTAAATACACAACATTTTTACCTATATTAATGTTATATAATTTCAAAGATGGTAGTTAATGGATTGACACCAAAATTACAGAACTACTTGGTCTAAAGAATGATATGCTACCAGAAAAAAATAAGCTAACATGTCGGATATATGCTTCTAAAAAAATCCATTTTCAATGGGCATAGTCTAAAAAATACATTATTTTCCAAATGATTTAATATTGTTACATAGGGACCCTGAATCATGCATAAAATTATATAAGTTTGGCGCATATTGATATAATAAAAATGAATCAAGTCCTTAAAAATATGTATATAAATTTACTATCATTACATGATTTATAGGACTATATAAATGTCAAGGAATCGAGGGACAATTGACATGGAAGGCAGATACATGAATTGAATATGGGAACCAATTTCTTCTAGAAGATTCTCCATAGAGGAAGAAAATTAATTAAGAGTGTCCAGAATTTAGAAATGAGCTGAGAAACTTTCATCTTTCATTTTATATGGATGGAATAAATACTTTTTCTATACAGAGTAGAACTCATAGTACATGGTCTTTCATGTTGGTAAATTATAACTTTCTACAATTTTTATTCAAGAATCACTAATAAATTATGTTGTATCTACTTATATCTGGACCAAAGAAGCACAATAATGATATTGATGTCTATTTGGCTCTATTGATCAAATATCTGAAATTGATGTGGGATATATGTATTACATTGTTTGATACTCATAGAAGTAAAGAGTTCACATTGAGGGTCATGTTGTTTGGGACAAAAAATGACATCCTTGGTTATGTAAATTTATGTAGATATAACATTATAGGAATGTTGTACTATCCCATTTGTGAAAAATTCACAAAGTTAGTTCGGTTGAAACATTCCTCGAAGAAAGTTTTTTTTGGTCATTGGAAATTGTTAACTTAAATAAATAAATACTGATCCTAGAAAATAAAATCTGATGGGAATATCAAACAAGGAATCACGTTCTCTCTAGTAACAGGCGATCAATTTTTAAATAAAGTAAAAGATATTGACACTGTTTCTAGTAAACCATTTTCAAAAAACCTTATAAAAATTAGTTTGGAAGAAGAGATCAATCTTTTTTGAATTACTGTATTGAAATAGTTTATATATAATAAATTTTATTGATGACATGAATATAGATAAAAAATTATTTGATATTGTTATTGGAAAATTACTATATGTTCCTAAAAAAACAAAAGATGGCTTAATTGCTAGTTTGGACATGATTGACATGGGGATAAGGGAATTCTTTTCACCAATGAAGGGTAAATGGTAGATTTTTCTTCCTCATACAGCTTACACACTATCCAGATTGGTAAAATTTAAATTTTTAATTTTCCTAAATAGTGTAAAAGTTCCAAATGGGTATTAAAAAAATATAAATAATGTTGTGTCAATGACTAATTTGAAGTTACAAGGACGAAAATAACATGAATTTCAAGTTTTGTTGCAAGATTTGATGCTTTTTTCTTTTTGTTTTGTTCTTCCACAAAATGTATGGCATACATTAACCAAACTATGTTTATTTTTTGAACCCGTATGTAGTAAATTTATAGACCTAGTTAGTTTCAAATCACGAATAAAGATGTTTTGGTCATATTATGTGAATTAGAGATGTTCATCCTGCCATCATTATTTGATATAACGGTTCACCTGGTGGTTCACATTGTTATAGAAGTTTAACTATGTGGTCATTACCACTATATATAGATGTACCCCCATTGATTGGTATATGATTATTTTGAATGGGCATGTCAAGAATCAAAGTCATCTAGAGTATTTTATTGCAAAATAGTCTATTATTGAAGAATATGTTGAATTCTATAACAATTTTCTATCAGATGTTGACATCTTCAGTTTCCCAAAGTCTCATTGAAAAATATGCCTTACAGGTGAACATATTTTAGGAAGAGATGTTATCAAAGTTACGATTACATAATTAAGAAAGTGCATCATTAAATTTTATATAATAGTGAATATATTGATCCATACATTGAATACCATAAATAAAGTCATAGAGATTTTGAATTCATCAAGGGATGAAAGTAGGATATGAAATACACGTAATAAACTATTTATAGGATGGTTCTGAGATCATATTTAGAAGGATTTATCTAAGAATCCAAATTCAATTTCTAAATGACTTCAGTGGATATCCAGGGGACTGAATGAAAATGTTTTATCTTACTATATTTTTGTAATCAGTGGCTATATGTTTTATACAAAAGAACATGATGACTATAGTATGATTAAAAAAATGTAAGGGCCAATTTTCTATAGCAAATAAGTTGAAAATGTGAGTTCATTGAAAGTTAGTGAAATGGGCTTCATGTAGGTGAATTTTAGTTTGGAATTGGGAAAATATGAGCTATTCATAATGGAATCATAATCAGTGCAAGTATTTTTTGTATTAGATCCAACAAACATAAATTGGTCGATTGTACTGCTGGGGAATAAAACAAATGTTGGGTTAGATGAAAATTCAATTGAGGATGTCCCTTTCATTAAGAGATCACAATCAGTTCATGTTGATCTCAATGTTGGAAATTTCTTGTTTGATAGAGGGGACCACAAAGAGGGGATTCAAATTCCTGATAATGGAACCAAATCCCTAGAACTATTAAAAAAATAAAGTGAGTTCAATGAGAAAGTATTTTTTAATATACTTTGTTTTTACTCGTAACATTATTTGTTCTCCTTTCAATTAATGTTATGATATATTTTATCTATTTTATTTAAGAATTATATAATGAAATGTTGATTTAATTTTATTCAATACTTTCAATGTTTCTTTATTTTAGAATATTTCTCTCCATATTTCATGCCTTTCGACACCAAAACATGCACATAATTCTTCTATCTCAGAAAATTTCCACCCCTGTAGTGTTGGAATTTATCATTTTCCTTCAAGTTCCCTCCACTACTCAATCACAAAGGTAATATAGATGTTTTCAATGTAAAATTAGTGTCTATAGAATTAATTTATTAGTTCATATTTTTGTTTAATTATTTTATTTTTGTTAGTACTCAAAAAACAGTTTGTTTCTTATATAGGTGGATTATTTTATTTGAGTTAGGGAGGTTTGTTTGAATCTGCTCATACTCATGAGAGATTGGACTTTGAGGATGCAACTAAGATAATGAAAACAAGGAAATGGGTCAAGAATTTATACAACCATTATAAAAAGGTGAATTCCTACTACCAATTTAATTAATATTGTCATCATTTTATTAATTATATATTAGTTAATTTCCTTATCATTTTTATCTAATACCTATTTAGATTATT
This sequence comes from Viscum album, assembly GCA_963277665.1. Taxonomy (NCBI): domain Eukaryota; kingdom Viridiplantae; phylum Streptophyta; class Magnoliopsida; order Santalales; family Viscaceae; genus Viscum; species Viscum album. Next base: position 697,392,652 of record OY728164.1, read on the forward strand.
CAAATATATTCTTGGATGTCATATTTTTATATTTTCTTTATTTAAAAGATTTTTGTCCATTTTTCTTCCCTTTTGAGACCAAAAATTCAACATATTTTTTCTCCCTCAAAACCTTTTCACCCTTGTAGTGTTGGAATTTCTCACTTTCTTTAATGTTCCATCAATTTCTCAATCACAAAACTAATACTGATTTTTTGAGAGTAAAATCATTGTCAATAAAATTAATTTACTGTTACATATTTAGGTTTAATTTATTTATTTTTATTATTACTTTTATAATAATTGTTTTCTTATATAATTGGATATTTTTTTTACTTGGGTATGTTTGTTTAATGCTTCTCATGATCATGAGAGATTGGAATTTGATCCTAAAACTGAGATAATGAATATAAGGAAATGTGTCAATAATACATATGAAAAGGTAGATTCCTAAAACTTATTTAATTAATTTCTTCATCATTTTATCTGAAATTTGTAAGATAATTTCCATATCATTATTATCGAATAATTATTTAGTTTTTTCATAGATATTATGGGAAGTCATATTTCTCTTTAATCTATCTGCAATAAGCCACAATATAATTAAAATGTTTCTTTCTAAAAAAATTTCCACACATTCCATTTCCCTTCTTTTTTGAAGTTCCAAAACTACATATTAACTCATTGTTCTCAGTGGAAATAAATTTTTCAGATAATAACACTGGGTTAACATGATGTTTTCGAAGTTTGATAATGAAATCCAATTGAAATCATGGTAACTTTGGATGTTAGGATTTTTTTGAGACTTTGGAATGTATATGAATAATCTACACCTCAATCTGACACACATTGTGACCAGTTTGACTCCAAGTGATTATTTTTATTTAAAATTGGCAATAATTTTATTAAAAAAGAAAATATTCATACCCAATATAGATAAAAAATATTCATATTGCTTTTATACAATAACTAAATGATACATATGTCCCTTGTGGAATGTATGAATCATATGCATGTCAATCTGATACACTATGTGCCTGGTATGACTCAAAGTGTCCATTATCAATTTAAAATTGACATTTTCATTCAAATAGTATCACTCACTAAAAACTGATAAAATGAGAAAATATTGTCCTAATATTTTATGAAAATAGTTTATAAATAATTTGTGAAATGCATGAATTGGTCTCATGTCAAACCCACACACAATGTAACTAGTATGAGTCGAAGTGTGTGTTTTTAGTTTCAAATTACATTTTAGTTAAAAAGGAATGTTACCTACTCAAACCTGAGAAGATGAATTCATATAGTTTTGATACATTAGTAAAATTATGAATAAGTCATTTTTGGCAAGTAAGAATCATCAACACATCGATCTGATACATGATGTTTCATGTATGACTCAAAGTGCATGTAATCAGTTTAAATTGACATTTTAGTTCAAAAAAAGTGTCACTCAATGAAAACAAAGAAAACATGCTCACTTTGACATGATAATTAAGTAAAGAGATTCATAAATAATTTATTATCTATATGAATCATTCTAACATAATTCTAATACATGATTTAGCTTGTATGAGTCAATGTGTGTGTTTCTAGTTTAAAATGAAATTTTTGTAAAAAAGAAAAATGACATACTCAAAACCAAGAAAAAACATTTTTATTATTTTGATACTTTATAAAAAGTATCCAAGAAGTCATTTTTTATGTGTATGAATATGCTCCACCTCAATTAGATTCATGGTGTGACTGTTATCACTCAAAGTGTTTCTCTTTATTTAAAATTGACATCAATTTCAGTAAAAAAGACAAGTGACATACTCAAAACTAAGAAACAAAACTTGGATTGTTCTAAAACATTTGAAAAATGATCCATAATTAATTTGAGATATGTGTGAATAATATATACCTCTATTCGATGCATGGTGTGACTGGTATGACTTCAAGTGCATCTTTTTATTTAAAATTGAAATCAATTTTAGTAAATAGGAAAACTGGCATACTCAAAATTAGGAAAAATCATTCTGATTGTTTTATACTGTATTAAAAAGATCTATAAGTAATTTTTGAAATTTATTAATTATAAATACCTAAATATGATACACTATGTGCTTGGTATGACTCAGATTGTCTGTTATCATTTCAAAATTGACATTTTAGTATAGAAAGTGGTACTCTCTAAAAGACAAGAAATCACCCCCATATTTTCTTTATAATTTACTAAAATGATTTGTAAATCATGTTTTACATGTATTAATTAGTCTCACATCAAACCAATACATGATGTGACCATTATGTGTCAAATTGTGTGTTTCCAATTTAAACAGAAAATCCAGTAAAAATAAAAAGAGACATACAAAAAACAAGTAAATCACATTCAGATTAGTTTGATACTTTTGGAAAATGATTTGTATGTCATTTGGGGTGTGTAGGTATTAGCTAATCCTCAATCTTATACACCGTGTGATCGGTATGACTAAAATTGCATCTTTTTATTTAAAATTGACATCAATTTTAGTTAAAATGAAAACTGGCATACTCCAAACTAAGCAAACACAATCAGATTGGTTTGATACATTATGAAAATTATCCATAATTCATATATGATGTGTATGAATCAGACACACTATAATATATTATATGATGTTCTTGGTATAAATCAAAGTGTATGTTATCATTTTAAAATAAACATTCTACTTTGAATATTTTCACTCACTAGAAACTATGAAAATACACTAGGATAGTCTTGATAATTTATGAAAATGAATCATAAATAATTTTTGTTGTGTAGGAATTATTCTCGCATCACAATGATACAAGATGTGACTAGTATATTCAAAGTACGTGTTTCAAGTTAAAAAATACATTTTAGAAAAAAAAGGACTAGTAACACACAAAAAACAAAGAAAACTCATTTGGATTGTTTTGATACATTATAAAAATGATTCATAAGTCATTTTGTACATATATGGATCAACTAAAACTAAATCTATTTCATGGTGTGACAAGTATGACTCAAATTGTGACTTTTCAATATATAAGTGTCATTTTAGTTAAAAATGCACATCACGTTGCAAAAATCCAGAAAATGATCCTAGATTGTTTTCTTATAATTCCATGAAATATTACTTAATTGATTTCACTATAATTTTTATCTTATACTCTTTTAACTAATTTTTATCTAGATAATGGTTAAAGGTGAACAATAAATGTTGTGATGTGCAATAATCAACTGTAACTCAATCTGATACAAAGTGTTCCTGGTATTACTCAAATTTTAGTTTAAAATTAAAAAATACATAATTTATTTTCTTATCATTATTGTCATATACTTATTTAATTATTTTTAGAGAGATAATTCTTGAAGAAGAATATGAAATGGTGTGAATTGAAAGAATCAACCACAACTCAATCTAATACACAACGGTCCCAATATGAATCAAAATTTAGTTTAAAAGTAACAATTTCTATTAATTTATTTCATTATAGTATTACTAACATAAGAAATTTTTTCTTATAAAGGCACATTCATTTACTCTAGGAGGAGCGTTTTGTTCAAAAAATATCATCATTTGGATTCATTTTAAAAGGTAAAGTAACATTAATGTATTTTAATGTACGTATTAATTTTTACTTATGTAATTGTATAAACAAATACTGGAAATGTCTATAATATTTTTTTACTTGTATTAGTGATCTATATTTCATTTCATTTAAATTTTGTATTTTTACCTGGTTTTATGATATCTGGTAGTGTTTTGGGTGTTTATGTGTGCTGTAAAAACACACAACAATATTGATGGAGTGTGTTGTTATAATACAATGCATTGTGCCCCTTTATATATGCTTTATCAAACACTGATAAAGGTACCATCTTTCAAAACTTCTATAAGTGCCGATAATTGTCCCCTTTGTCAATGCTAAATAAAATCACTGATAAATGGTGTCCTTTATGAGCACTACTAAAAGAGATGATAAAATCCTAGGGAATTTAATCTCCCTTGGGTAGTATGTGCTTCTCTAGCCCTGATAATGTCCATTTTTATCACTGTTAAAAGACTATTTTTTAGTAGTGGTTATAGTCCATGTTTGTGACAAATACCATTTAATTTTAATAGTTTATATTTCATTACTTGGGTTCATCTTTATCAAGGACTCCATGATTAACAATAATCTATTATTGAATACTTTTCCCAACACTTCATTTCCATTATTAAAGTTTGTTGTACTTATTTTTAAATTTGTACATTGATATATTTTAATGATCCTACTATGTTCATATAGTTCTAATTTTGATCAAATAATATTAATTTTATTATATATTTCTTTTTTTATTAACTACCTTTTCTAACATAGAATGTAGAATAATGCTTCTATTTTTACCTTATTTTCAGTCTCAATGAACTCAAGGTTTCAATCATGTTTAATGAATCAAAAGTTATTTAGTTTTATTTTTAATCCACTTTATATTGAGTAATGTTATATTTCTACTTTTTACATTTTTCTATATTATGATCATGTTTTGTTGAAACCAATTTTTTAAATTTTCATGTTATTAAATATGTTTTCAGAATCCATTTTCATTTTATTTCAATAATACACTATTATATTTTTTATATTCAGTAAAACATGTTTCTTTGGGATGTCTAACATGAATGGATTTTTTGTCATGTAAATATAGTTTGGAATAAACTCAAAACATATTTTTCAATCCTTTATGAATTTTAGTGTTGTCACTAATGAAATATTGAAGTGATTGAGTTTACTAAAAATCATTTTTTTATTCTCATATTAAAACCATTATTGAGTTTTGTTTTTTTTCCAGTGTTTAAACATCATTTTATAATTAATTATAATATTTTTACATTTCATAATTAGTTTGACTACCTTTATAATCAATTTTCCCCTTACCAATTAATGTGGATTCCCTATTGTGACCTACAACATCACCCACAAAACATCATATAAGAGACATATTGTTACACCTGAATATTTTATGAGAAATATTTTTTTTATTCCTTATGTTATATGCAAATTAATCTTTCATTACACACAACACTGGCTTGACTTGCGTTACACACAATCACGACCTTCCTCGATAGCGTGTGTAGTACGCAATATCGAGTTTCACTAAACAAAGATATGTTATTATAATATTATAAACTAGCTTTTATGAATAGTATTAAATTAATTTTTAATTTTATATCATTATAATTCATCTTACAAATTTTCTAGAATGAGGTATGAAAACAAAATCAGTTTTTCGGATAAAAGAAGTATTTTTTCAAAAAATGCAGTTTTACCGCCTGTTGATGGCACACCAATTTTATATCTAGTTTTTGACATGTTTATAAGTTAAATATGACAAAATAAAATTTTTCTTTGGAATCAAGAAATAAAATTTTACTTTGGATAAAATTTTCATATTATTCTGGTAACTTTTATATTTTGATGAATAGTAAAAACACGCTATATTTTTATTAAAAACAACGTTTTTCATCGCAATAATTTATATGGTTAAATTATAATATTTAATAGTTTTAATGTATAAATAGAATATATTTTTACCATTTAATATAATGTATGTCAGTAGCATTAATTTTACATTGAATTCATAGGTAAAAAACATTTCAATCTTTGGCAATGTTTTAACTTTTAAAACCCGTTTGCTTAACAACGGGATTAATTTTAAATTAATTACTACGACTTCTGTGTTTTTAATTTTGAACAATGGATTCCATATTTGGAATCAGTATGTCCAAATTATGTTAATAGGTTACTTTTATTATATTTAATATTATGAATAGTAACTACGGTAATTTTTATTTACTGCGGTTAAAGGTGAATAGGGTAATTCAAGGTTAAAAAAATATTATAATAATTAAAAATTACATTGACACTTGTCCTAACCTAATTGGTTGAGTAGTGTCTGACCATGGCCATACTTGTGTCGATTTTGGGACCCCATTGAGCCACTTGGTAGTGATAATTACACTTTGGATTAATTAATTTAATGTAAAGACAAAATTGACATTAACAAAAATCTTTTAGTAATTAATTTTTATAAGGGTTTATATAAATTATATTTTCGACTATAAATATTCACTGTAAATATAAAATTATTTCCTACATGATGAAATTTGTTTTATAATTTTTAATCATCAAATAAATTAAGTTATTTATGACACAATAATGATGCAGTATTTACCTCATTAATAAATGATTTAAATAAATAAGATTATAATGATTAAAATATTTTCCAAAACATGTCCAATTCTGATTAGATGACTTTATTTCGACCATGAGTCATATTATCTTCATCTTTAATGATTTTTGGACCTTTTGAAACCGAAGATAAGTTTATAATAAAATAATATTTTCACACATTCCAAAGGTGCCCCTCTCCTCCCTTATAAAAGGGAACCTCCTCCCTCTCCTCCTCACACCACTTTGAGCCTTCAATATCGAGAAAAACCTACCAATATATCTTCTAAACTTCCTTATTAACATCCTAGAGGTTCTGGTCTACTTCAAAGACAATCTTAGTTCCCTAAGAAGAGGTTTCAAAGAGGCGTGTTGAAGAGGAGGTAATATCCATTACCAATTCTTTCAAATTTATTTCTTCTTCTACTTATTCTTCTTTAGTTTTTTAATTATGAAGTAATAACATCAGTATCACTCATATACTGATATGTTATTATAAATATGAAACAACCCTATTTCACCTTCTATCCATCCTACGGAAAACGAAATCACCGCACGTGCGTACGTACGGAATACCGTCTCCACACTGTGGTGTAATCTGTTTTCCACCACCACCTTACTTGGATGGGTATAATGGTGTAAAGAATAATTATATATGATTATTTTAAAGTGATATTGATTCCAAAATAGTATACATACACTTCAATACAATTCCACGATCATGGGAATGTTATCATCGCTCGTGCATACGTACGGCCTACCGTCTCCACGATGTGATGCGACTCATTCTACATGATCTTAATTGCATAATGATTATATAATTGAATTGAAGGAATAAATATGATATATATTACACTAATACCATTCTGGAAATGAGGTATCTATAACTTAAAAAGAATAATAATAATTTATTCGACAAAACACACATAAGAACATAAAGCAATAAACACCCGAATAACAATTAGCAATGAAATATTACTAATAAGAAGCTAAGAATATGACCATATATGATATCATAACAATGAGTATGATTCTGGAATAAGTCAATGATATTATTTAAATCATTATACAGGAGGTTCCGACAAGTACAAAGCATATCAGACCTAAGGTAAGGGAAAATCTCACAATTTCATTTTTATCCGAGATTGTTTATACTTCAGAAATTACTCGGGAATATTTATCATCCACATCCATGTTTCCTCAATATGTAATATTATTTCTATCCTCATATAATTGTTTAAATCCAATTTTACCCTTCGGTGAGTTTTTAGTAAAAGATACGAAAGGAATCTTTTATCAATTTTAGTACGAAGTACTTTTGGAATTTTCCAGCCAAAGTACGAGAAGAATGTTTTGTTAAATTATACAGCATGAATGGATCTTTATAATATTATTTCCAAGAAGCTTCCTTTAAAACTTTTCAAGTTTATTTTTAATCAAATTCTTTTAGTTTAAAAATTGTAGGACATGTTAATAAAGGAAAAAATGTTTTTGAAGTAGAAAGGATATTTTCCTCATGAATAAAGTTCAAGTGTTTTATCAAAATTATTTTCCATCTAAGATAAAATAGGGTTCTATTTCTATCCCAATTTTTTACATTGATTTGATTGTTTTATGATGGAATTAATTTTATGATGTCCTTTAATCTTATATTGATTATGTTATGATGGCATGATGTTTAAGATTCCCATTTTTATTACATGGGTTATGCTATGATGTATGATTTATGATTTTGTTGCACACATAGTAATGGTTTCATTATGATATGGGTGGGAACTATATCTCCCTCCAATGCATTGGGTAAAGATTTATATCTCATGAGATAAACATGGATGTAATGAAAAGTTAATCCGGTTCAGTGATACAGGACTGGAATGAAGAGTGAACTCGGTTCAGTAATGGACTTTGTCCTCTATGATGGTCTTGGCAATGAGCCTTGTCTAATATGAAATGATTTTCTATGATTATGTGTGTATGCCACAAAGTTTCATGTTTTAAGGTATGATTATTTGGGATTAATTTTCATTACAATGATTTAACCCATGACATGATATTATGACCTCTTTTGTAGGTTAAGATTTTCAAAATGTTATGTTCTTATGAATATGATATGACTGATATTTATTTTGTTTACCCTTACTGAGCATTTGAGATCACCCTTTTGTATGTTTCTTTTTCCCCAGATCAGGAAGAAGGATATTATGTAGAATATGCCAAAAGTGACTCTAGATATGATGAAATAAATGAGAGACAATGTAGATGATTTATGAACCATTTGTATATGTTTCCCAGTTTCTAAAGACACTATACCTATACGGTCCATTCATGGTTTTGTTATATGTTGTAAAAGTGTACTTCAATTTTGAATTATTAACAATGTATGTAAATATGGGTCGTTATAGTTGTTATCAGATGAAAGGTATAGTAAACCTTTGGAAATGAGGATGTGAAAGCCCTAATAAGAACCCTAAGGATATGTCTAAGCATAGAACACAATATTAGTGTTTTAGGAATGGAAATGAACAACCTATGATAAGACCTTAAGTGTGAAATTTTATTCTTGATTGTGTGGTTTTCCTATTATAATTAGTGTTGCTCACACTATACTTATTGGTTTTATTCAATGGCTAGAACCTGAAAGAACCGTGTTAATGCAAAATGCGACGGGAAATGCAATGATTGTCCCCCTGAGCAGACAAACATTATGGGAGCTGGAATGAAAAATCTTGTAGCCATGCTCACACAACTTTCTCAAGCAATGAACCATGCAGGACTTCCAAACGAGCAAAGGAAGGAGCAACATTCTGTTCAATCCTTCATGAGGCAGCGTCCACCTTCATTCAGCGGGTCTTCTGATCCATTAGTTGTTGAACAATGGATTAGTACCACTGAAAAGATATTTTTCGTTCTACAATATTCTGAACATGATAATGTCATCTTAGCAGTATATCATTTGGAATGTGATGCTGATCAATGGTGGAATCTTATTAAGAATATAAGGGAAAGGGATGAAATTGAGTCCATGGAATGGGACGAGTTCAAGAACTTATTTTTCAATAAGTACTTCCCTCGTATTCTTTGAACAAAGATGGAGAAGGAGTTTCTTGAACTAAAGAAAAAGGATGATGAATCTGTTAGAATCTATGAAGAAAATTTTACAAGGCTTTCATGGTACACTTCTGGGATTATTATCCTACATGAGAGTAAGATCTATCGATTCTTTAGTGGCTTAAAACCTAGTCTTCGAAGGGAATTATCCCTAAGGGACTTCAATAGCTATGAGTAAATTGTTCGATGTGCTCTCATGGTTGAGATGGAGATTGGAGTAACCCATCAGTCATATGGGTTTGATAAGTAGAGGAAAATGGAATTCAAAGGGAAATCTAAAGACCACACTAAAAACAAGATGATATTTAATTTATGCTCAAATTATGGAAAGAAACATGGAGGGAATTTTCTTAAAGGGACAACCAAATGTTTTAAGTGTGTAAAAGAAGGTCATCAGACAATTGAATGTCGATATAATGTGAAGAAGATGTCTAATGATGCGAACAAAGAAAGGGATACACAGAATGCACCTCCAACACTTTAATGTTTCAAGTGAAAGGAAATGGCACATTATGATAATCAATGCCCTAATCCAAGGTTTGTTTATGATGCTTGATGTAAACAAACTCTTAAGGCCAAAGACAAAGGAAATTCACATGAAATTACTATCGGCGATGTGGAGTACGATAACGAAGTGGTGAAAGGTACACTTACCATCCACTCTAAAGTAGCAAATGTTTTATTTGATTCTGGATCCACCCACTCTTTTATTTCTGAATAATTTTCTAAGGGTATCGCTATATTACCTCAACAAATAGATGTTGAGTTAGCTGTGACTACTCCTAATGGCACAACGGTCACATCAAAAGTTTACAAGTCTTCTCCGATTGACGTTTGTGGGAATGTGATTCCTGAAAATCTTGTGATCCTTCCTATTATGGAATTTGATGTGATTCTTGGAATGGATTGGCTTTATTTATACAGATCTCATATCGATTTCCAAAGAAGGGAAGTCACATTTCATATTCCTGATCAATCTATGATCACCTATCGATGCAAGGATGAATATAACCTTCCAATGGAAATTTCGTCCATTTTATGGGTCTTGATTCCAATAAATGAAGGTTATTTATCTCAAATGGTTGGAGATAAACTCATGATTAAGAATATTACCATTGTATGAGAGTTTGATGATGTCTTTCCAGAGGAACTGCCAAGTCTTCCACCAAATCGTGAAGTTGAGTTTTCAATAGAACTCATACCGGGTGTTGTTCCCATTTCAAAGACACCTTATAGAATAGACCCAATTGAGTTGCATGAATTGAAGAAGAAACTCCAAGAGAATCTTGATAAAGGATTCATATGCCCTAGTGCATCACCTTGGGGAGCACCTGTTCTGTTTTTTAAGAAGAAAGATGGATCAATGTGACTCTGCATTGATTATCGAAAACTTAACAAGATCACTATCAAGAAAAAATATCCTCTCCCATGCATTGATGCCTTATTTGATCAACTATGTGGAGCTCAATACTTTTCCAAGATTGATCTTCGTTTAGGGTATCATAAATTAAGGATCAAAAGGGAGGATATATCAAAGACGGTGTTCCATACAAGGTATGGACACTATGAATTTATAGTGATGCCATTCGGTCTAACTAATGCCCCTGCTAACTTCATGGATCTAATGAATAGAGTCTCTAGAGACTATCTTGATCAGTTTGTGGTAGTCTTTATAGATGATATTATTGTCTATTTAAAGAGCAAGGAAGAACATGAAGATCATTTGAGAATTGTATTGAAGACCCTGAGAAAGGAGAATCTTTATGCCAAATTTACCAAGAGTAAATTTTGGCTTCAAAAAGATGCATTTTTTGGTCACATAATCTCAAAAGAAGGGATATCTGTGGATCCAGCAAAAATAGAGGTTATCGAAAGATGGTCGAGACCAACAACAATAACTGAGATCCGAAGTTTTCTTGGTTTGGCTGGATATTATCGACGTTTTGTGAATGATTTTTCATGATTATCTAATCCACTCACCAGGTTGACTCGAAAAGGAGTTAAGTTCATGTGGACGGAGGAGTGTGAAGAGAATTTTAAGGAGTTGAAAAGAAGGTTATCCAGTGCACCTGTTCTCACACTACATGCAGTGGAGAAAGGTTTGTGATCTACAGTGAAGCATCCAAGATGGGATTGGGGTGTGTTCTCATGCAAAACGATATGGTGATAACTTATGCCTTATGAAAGTTCAAAATCCATGAGTAAAATTACCCAACTCATGATTTGGAGTTAGCTGCGGTAATCTTTGCATTAATGATTTGGAGGAATTATCTTTATTGTGAAAGGTGTGATATTTATATTGATCATAAAAGTTTAAAGTATATTTTCACACAAAAGGAGATGAATATGCACCAATGAAAATGGTTGGATCTGATTAAGGATTACGACTGCTCAATTCATTATCACCCTGGGAAAGAAAACAAGGTGGAAGATACATTAAGTCAATAAGACCATGCTAGCTTATCCATGATGAGGATCTCAAAAGATACAATATTTATGGATATACAAAGGATGGATCTTGGAATTATAATGGAAGGGGAAAAATCTTATCTTTCTCAAATTAATGTCCAATAATCTATACATGTGAAGATTAAAGAGGCACAAAAAGAAGATGTTGAGTTACAAAAGAGGGTGAGAGATGTTCTTGAATTCAACCTTGATTTTGATGTGATAATAAGGTTCAGGAATCGGGTTTGTGTTCCTCCCATCCCAGAATTAAAGAAGGAGCTACTGGATGGGGCTCATAGTTCTTTATTCTCTATTCATTCTGGAAGCATGAAGATGTATAGGCACCTGAAAGAGTACTTCTAGTGGGATGGTATAAAAAGAGATGTTGCTGAATATGTCTCTCAATGCTTGATTTGACAGCAAGTTAAAGATGAGAGACAGAATTTTAAAGGGATGTTACAACCATTACCCATACCAGAATGGAAATGGGAAAACATCACTATGGACTTTTTCAGTAGACTTCCCAAATAATCCAAAGGCAATAATGCTATCTGGGTTATAGTTGATCGTCTTATGAAGTCGGGACACTTCATTGCTATTAGGGAAGATTTCTCTCTGGATCAGCTTGCCAAGATATATATAAAGGAAGTGGTAAGATTACCTGGAGTACAACTTTCCATTATATCTAATCAGGATCCGAGGTTTACCTCAAAGTTCTAGTGAAGTCTTCAGCATACACTAGATACAGAGTTGAGTTTCAGCATTACTTATCATCCTCAAACAGACGGTCAGTCTGAGAGGATAATTCAAACTATAGAAGACATGTTAAGAGCTTGCTCTATGGATTTCAAAGGTGGTTGGGATCAACACCTATCTTTGGTAGAATTTTCCTATAATAATAGCTTTCACTCTAGCATTCAGATGGCTCCTTATGAAGCTCTCTATGGAAAGAAATGCAGAACTCCATCTTTCTAGGATGAAGTTGGGGAAAGAAAGCTATTAGGACCTGATCTTGTTGATGAGATGGCAGAAAAAATCTGATCTATTCAACAACACATAAGAGCAGCTCAGAGTCGATAAAAAAGTTTTGCCGACAACCGAAGAAAAGATCTAGAGTTTGAAGTGGGTGACAAAGTGTTCTTACGAATATCTGCTTGGAAGAGAGTAATGATATTTGGGAAGAAGGGAAAGCTGAGACCTAGGTATATCGGTCCTTTTA